>CM030363.1:182065007-184644872 GCA_017893485.1 Hemerocallis citrina | reverse complement strand
TTCTTTTTATTTTTTTTATTTTTTTGTCTTTCTACCGTCTTATAGTTCTGACTAGATTTACAACCTAGCCACTTATTTGTTTCACCATATCAATGTACTAGGTTTGCCCGTTGACATAGGCCTACGACACGTCTTCAAAACGGTGCACCTTATTTGATCATATAAAATAGATTTGGAGGTCCAGCAAATTAATTGAAGTAGCAAACATAGAACAAAAATATATTATATAATTTTTTTTGATTTTTTTTGAATTATTTTTGAAGTTTTTTAATTTTAAATTTTTTTAGTTTTTTAATTTTTTAAAATTTTTAAAATTTTTATTTTCTTAAATTTTGAATAGAAGAGGGAGGGAGAGAGAAAAAAAATATATAGGAATTGTTTTGGGTGGGAGATTTGAATTTGAGTTTTGGGGAGAACTTTTGGGGGAAAAATATATTTTGTAAGGTTAGATCTGGGCCTTTAATTTTTGGGGCGATTGAAGGAGAGCCACTTGATAGCTTTCTTTGTGTTTTATTATATAGAAAGGTTAGATCTATGCCTTTAATTTTTGGGGCGATTGAAGGAGAGCCACTTGATAGCTTTCTTTGTGTTTTATCTCTAATAATAATAATATAATAATAATATTATAATGGGAGAAGGGCTTAGTGTCATTTGTAAATATTTGTCATTTTGTCAACACGTGCAGCGCACGTGTTGGTAGTTTTTTTTTTTTTTTGTCCTTTTCATTCCCCCTCCCCATTTTTCCCACGCACGTGTATAATACTAGATTTTTTTCCCTTTTTCATTCCCTCCTTCCCATTTTTTTCAGGTGCAACGCATGTGTATAATACTAGTATTATATAGATACACACTGTCTTTGATAATTTTTGTCGTTAACTTTTCTTGCGAAGTAAAAAAATACTTTTTTTGGTCTACGAAGCAACTCTTTCTTCCTTGAGCTCTCCTCCCCTCTTTAATCCCTCAGATCCCGCTCCTCGCGACCCCGGATCCCCCCTCTCCCTTCATTAAAATTGTTCCTTCTGCTACTCTCCACATACCCTTTTCGTTATCCTGCTTTTCGTCCTCATTTCCATCCGGCCCCCTCTCCTCCCCTCCTCTCTTGGCGTAGAGGTCCCGTAGGGAGTTCCCCACGTCGCGCCTTTTTAGTAGGCATTTGTCGTGCTCGCCTGGGGCGCGTCTTCAAGCCTCTTCAGCGACTTTCGTTTTGGTGGTTCCTTGCCTCTTTCAGATCTTCGGTGCTCGGCATCTGGAGTCCTCGTCAAGGTATCCTTTAGATCCCTCCATAGAGGTATTGTGGTACAGCACTGTAAGTTCTCTTCGCTATCTCTTTGTCTTGTTATTTTTATTGTATTATTGTTATCGGTTCTGGCGAGTGTTTCACTTGCTCTTTGGGCGTTCTCTGTTTGCTGTGAGTGGAATTCCTCTTTATCTTTCCCCCTTTCTTCTGGGTGTTTCTCCATCTGGGGAGTCTATTTGATTCAACCATTGTTGTTTTGGTGCACTCTTCCCAATTTTACTTACCCTCAAGGTGTTCTAGCACCTCTGGGTTTGATTTTTATGCACTCTAAGAGTGCTTCTTCATCAGACATTCTTTCTTCTCCGTCGTTGGCACCTGCCGCTGGTGTCGTTACTCCATTGTACTAACTGCGCATTCTCCCTTTCTCTTCCTCCTTTCTGCTTTCGGTGTTAGTGGGCTTTTCTTTTGAGGCCCATGGAGCTTTCTTGGGTTGAAGTAGTTAAAAAAAAGAAAACAAAGATTGTTCAAAAAAATCTTCCCTCTGGGCGGCTAAGCTCTGCACAACCGAGTTTGGCCCATTTAAAGCCTGTTAGTGCGAAGCTTCGCACTGGTTTCCTTTCACCTAGATCCCGCCATTCTCCTCTATCTTCCCCCTCTATTCTTCCCTATTCCCCATCTCTTCATCGTAGACATCCGCTGGTCTGCTTTCGCTGTCTTCAGCAGGGTCACTACAAACTTGATTGCCCCTTCAAGATGAAGTGTCTCTTCTGTGAGAAATCAGGGCATGCCAAACACCGCTGCCATGCGCTTCAAAAAATTCTTGGGCTTCCGTTGGGAGTTCCCATCTCCGATCAGTTGGTGAAGGCTGTGGACTTTCAGTCGCTCCGCAATCAATGGCTGGCTTCTAAACCGCCTAAATCCCAGAAGCTTCCAGTTTCTTCAAACGCTCCGCTTCTTCCCACCCCTTCTACGGAGCGTCCTTCTTCGGAGCCCTCTCCCCTCCCTCCTGTCTCTTCTCCACAGCCATCTCGACCCGTGAAGCAGACTCTTACTAAAGTCTTCATTTCCAAATCTGAATTAACAGATCGTCTGAGCTATTTTGGCAATTTTGGTGCTTTTTCCTTCTCTGGTGGCACGGTTCCTTTCTACACTCTGAACTCTTTTCTCAGCAATCACTGCAATGTCGATGACTGGGAATGGGTCCTTTATAATTGCTCTAATGGTGACTTGGTTATCCACTGTCCTTCATCCAAGATTCTAGAAGACCTCATCTCGAATCCATCCTTAGCCATTGGCAACATTTCACTCTCTGTAAGGCAATGGGTTAAGATTCCTTCGTCTCCCCCAGGTCTCGGATCATCTGAAATCAAAGTGTCTCTGGTTGGACTTCCTCCATTTTGCGACTCACTCCGTCTTGTAGGAGAGATGGCGAAGTGTATTGGAGAGATTATTAGCATTGTTTCCAAAGTGAGATTGGCTTATGGTAGCTTGCAGATAGAGGCAATCTTTCGCTGTCCCCCCCCCCCCTCCGGCTCGTATTGAAGCATTTTGTCTCACTGATGGTTTCTCTTCTTTTGCTGTTTCTGTGCATTATCATGAGACTTCATATGCTGTTCAGCACTCTTCTACTACTCTCTCCAAACAACTACCTTTGGGTACTGACCTATCATCTACTTTCCATCCGGGAGCTTCATCTTCTGCTAAGCCTAAAATTCCTAAGGCGAAGGTGAGCTCTGCTGAAGCTTTCCGCAGCAAACCCCCCTCCCCTTACAAGCCCCCGACCCATCCCCCCAGCTCTAAGATCTCTCCCTCAAAATCTCCTAACCTGGTTTGGATTAACCCGGAGCGCCATAGCGTCAAAAGCAATCCTAATGTGACCTCTTCGGTCTCTCATTCTCCCTCTCAAGCCAATCGGCCTATTTTCTCTACTGCGGCCCCCGAGGTTGAAGTTCCATCTCCCCCTATTAAGGTTAAGAATTCTTCCTCCCAATGGCCTGCTTGGGAAGTTAACCCAAACTTTGCATCAGATTGGGAACAATTCCAACAGTTAGCGCACTTTCCTACGCCGAAAAAGTCAGATCCTGCTTTCTCTCCTACCAAGATTTCTTCCAAATCCACTATCAAAGGCTCTGATTGGACCGAGCAGGATTCCCTCTTATCGGAGGAGGAAGCGAAGTTGGCGCAGGGCCAACCTAAGAAGGTACGCAATTTACTTTTAGTTTCGTATTCTTCTGTGAATTATTACATTATTTCAGTTTGCGCTTTTAAACTCGTTCAAGTGGGCTTTAATTACTGTTATTGCTCCATTTTTCTTTGTGCACGATTCAGCTGTGGGATTGATCCATTTATTTCTTCTTACCTTAGATGGATTTCAATTCCTCTCGCTGTGAAATCACGAGAACTAATGGTATCCCGGTCTATCTTTCCATCTAAGTCCGCTATCCCTTCTTCCAATTTATCGATTGGTTTGGATGAGGTTTCTTTATCCTCTCCTTTGCCCATAATTGTGGGGTCTCTTCAGGACCACTCGCTCTCCTCTTAGGAGAAGAGTGTAGCGGTCTCCTATGCCCCTCCTTCTTCTATCTCTCAACAACGGTTTATTAGGTCTAGTGCTCGTCTTTTAGCTAAAAAATCACTTCTGGCAGCTTCTTCAGGCTCGCCTATTCATTGCAACAAGACTTGTTCTCCCCATTAGCAGCTCTCGTCTAATCATTCTTCTTTGATCCCTCATAATCATCTAGGATCCATTTACGTTTCCATTTTTGACTCGTTTTCCAACTCCGAGTTGGCAACCTCAGCTCAACACCTTGGTTTCCTTATTGACCCCTCTGACTCTTCTCGTCTCCTTTCTCTTAGGAGACAGGAACTTTCGAGAGTTCTGGAGCACCGTCTCTTTAATGATTAGCGTTTCCTGGAACATCCGTGGTCTGCATTGCCCTTCTAAGCAAAGGGCGATTTTTGATTTAATTTCCTCCTCTCAATGCGACCTTATCTCCATCCAAGAATCCAAATTGGATTCCCCTACCCCAACGATCTTTCGCTCCTTGGGTGGATCCATTATTTCAAAATGGATCTCACTGGATGTGATTGGTTCTAAAGGTGGGATCCTCCTAGGCTTCAAGGAAGCTCTGTTCTCTCTGGTTTCGGTTCAACGCCTGAATTTCTTCCTCATCGTCAAGCTTCATTGGACCCTTTTCGACTGCCCCCTTATAGTTATTTCGGTTTACGGTCCGTCGACTCCTGATAGACGCCCCCTTTTTGGCATGAATTTCTCTCATTACAGCATTTCTCCTCTGATCTCTGTTTCTTTTGTGGAGATTTCAATGTCACGCGGTTCATCTCCGAAAGATCGAACCCGGTGTCGTCTTACTCCCAATCTTGCATGTTCAATGACTGCATCCGTGATCTCCAGTTATTGGATCTTCCGATTTCTGGGAGATCCTTCACTTGGTCTAACCAACGTGAACTCCCTTCATTTGCCAAGCTTGATCGTTTTCTAGTGTCGCATAATTGGATGGCACGTTTTAATCAATCTTTTGTTCAGGCCCTCCCCAACCCCTCTTCGGACCATGTTCCGATCATGCTTCATTCCAATTTTCGCTTCCATTATCAACACAAATTTCGCTTCGAAAAATTCTGGTTACATGACCAGCTCTTCATCAATCTAGTGTCTGAATGCCTAGCTGCAGTCTCCGGATCATCAGGGCTGGGCAATATTCTTCTCAAAATGCACGCCATCAAGTATGGATGCAAAATCTGGCATTACGAGAGGCAACATAATATCAATTTCCTCAAGGAGTTCCTCTTGCAATCCATTGCGTCCATCGACAAGATGGAAGAACTGGGCCCTATATCCGAATCTTGTCGATCGGAACGCCGATCTTGCATGCAAGAGTACGCGGACATCCTCGATCAAGACCATATTAAATGGGCTCAAAGAGCTCGGGTCAAATGGATGAAGGAGGGTGACGCGAACACTGCTTTTTTCCATAATTTCGCTTCTTATAGACAACGTTGCAATCAGATTTCTTCTTTATCTGTCCAGGGAGTTGACCTGAATACCGATGAATCTATTCATCGGGAATTCCTCTCTTTCTATAAAAATCTAATAGGGATGCAGAAAAATCGTACGATTGAGCTCGATTGGGCCCGTCTTTATGGCAAACAAGATCTCGATTTCTCCTCTCTCGATGTTCCTTTTTCCCTGGAAGAGATCAAATCGGCCGTTTTTGCCTTAAAAAGTGATTCGGCGCCTGGGCCCGACGGTTTCCCAGCTTTCTTTTTTCAAAAATTTTGGGACCTGCTTAAAGCAGACATTTTCAAAATGTTTCAAGACCTTCACCAAGGGGATTTTTCTTTTGAACGTATTAACTACACTCACATTGTGCTTATCCCCAAATTGGTGGGGGCACACCTTGTCTCGGAATTTAGACCTATTAGTCTCATTAACACTTCCTTTAAAATCATTATGAAAGTCCTTTCCTCCAGACTGAGTGCGGTCATTCCGCCTTTAATCGACTCAGCTCAATCTGGTTTCATCAAAGATCGGTTCATTCTTGATAGTGTTGCATCAGCACAGGAAATCATTTCCTACTGTCATAGAACGCATTCGGAAGGCATTCTTCTTAAGCTCGATTTTCAAAAAGCTTACGATAATGTTAATTGGGATTTTCTTCTGGACATTCTATCCAACCGGGGGTTCGGGGCTAAATGGAATTCTTGGATTAAATCCAGCCTTTACTCTGGCACTTCTTCCTTATTCATCAACGGTTCGGAAGGTCACAAATTCAAAATCAGATGTGGGCTCCGCCAAGGAGACCCTCTGTCTTCTCTGCTTTTCTCTCTAGTGGCTGATGTATTTAGCAAACTCTTGCGAAATGCATGGAATTTGAACATGATAGAGGGTAACCTCCAATATGCAGATGACACTATTATCTTCATCAAACCAAACACCCACTCTCTTCGTAATCTTAAACTTCTCCTTTATTGTTTTGAAATGGCGTCCGGTTTATCCATCAACTTTCAAAAATCCTCAGTTCTTTGGTTGGGCGGAACCCCCAATTGCCAAGTAGAGGTTTCTAATTTTTTTAATTGCGCCGTCGCTGCCTTCCCTATCACTTACCTTGGCATTCCGCTTCGCTGGGGTAAGCTTCATAGATCGGATTGGCTCCCCCTTGTTGACAGAGTTGAGGCCAGACTCAACGTCTGGTCGAGCAAGCTTTTATCTAGAGGAGGCAGACTGACTCTCATTAACTCTGTTATTTCAGCCATGCCCCTCTATTTTATGTCTTTCTACTTCTTGCCTTCCTGGGTGATTAAAAGAATCGATCAAATTAGAAGTAATTTTTTCTGGAATGGTTCCTCCGCTTACAAACCAGGATCCCACCTGTGTCAGTGGAAATTAATTTGCACTTCAAAAGATGAAGGGGGTCTTGGTGTGCTGGACATTCGTCACCATAACTTAGCTCTGTTAGGAAAATGGTTGTGGAAATTCCATCACTCTGACCATTTACCTTGGGCTCGTTGCATTAGAGGTTTTTGTCCCAACTCTTTCAATTGGTGGGAGTTCCCTGACGCGACTTTTCGTCTAGCCTCCCCTTTTTGGAAAGGTATTTGGAAAGCCTCAGCTGCTTTCAAGTGTGGTATTTATCGTATCTGCTTTGACGGTTCGAGGGCATTGCTATGGCAAGACCTGTGGATCGGCAACACCACGCTTGCCACGGCTTTCCCTTCCTTTTTCCAGCTGGCTGCTTTCCCAAAGGCCACCATAGCTGACTCCTTTGCTTTGATCGACGATACTCATTATTGGTTTATCCCATTCACTATCGCTCCTCCCCCTTCTCTGACTGAGATCTTTAATAATCTCATCTCCTTCCTTAATAGCTATGACTGGAAATCATCCGAGTGCATCGGATGGCGTTGGTCTTTAGCTGGCTCCTTTTCTGTTAAATCCTTTTACAACTTCCTTAATTCGAGAGGAGTGAAATCTCCATCAGCCAAGTACTTCTGGAAGTCTTGGGCTCCTCTCAAGGTCAAAATTACTTCTTGGCTTGCTTTCAATAACAAGCTTCTCACAGTTGAAGTTCTGAACAAAAGAAATTTAGCTTGGGGTCAGAGATGCGCTCTCTGCGACCAGCATGCTGAAGATGCTAATCACCTTTTCACTCAGTGCCCCACTATCATTTCTTTATGGAAGATTTGCACTCTCGCATGGGGCATTGCTTATATTCCTCCTAACTTAGAGTCGGTTTGGTCGACTAAGCCGTCGAATGCGTCATATCGCAATGCTTGGATTTTATCGGTGCACACTCTCATTTGGACTGTGTGGAAAGAAAGGAATAGTAGATTATTCAAGAAATGCTGCTCCTCATCGACAGCGTTGATTGATGAGTTCCTTTTTCTTTTCAAACTTTGGTCATCGGATTTGAAACCCAAAGATTTAGCTTCTTCTTGTTTCTTGTTATTAGAAAATGCTTATCATTGCCTTCGTAATCTTCATGCGGTGTAAATTGTTTACTTTTATTGGCTATTGTATTAACCAATTCTCTCTTCTCCCATCTTTTCCTTGCAGGATTAGTTCTCCGCAACTGTAGCGGCTTCCAGCACTGATACTAGGTGTTGTGTGATTGAATCACACCCGTGCTTTCCCCTCTTTTTTTGACAGTTCTGGTAGTCTTGTTTTCCCCTGCCTTTTGTGTTGCTTGGCTGATAGATTTTGTATATTTTGTGTGCTCCTTTTGTATCAGCTGTATCTCTTTTTTAACTGCGTTTATCCTTTATTTCCGTCATCTTTCTGCTGTGTATGTTTAGTTGCTATGACGTTGGCTCTTACTGAGTTGTGAGCATTTTAATGTTTGGGGGCTCTTGTGTGTGGTGATTCATGTGTTATGGTGTGCTTAGCTGTTGCTCCATCGATTATCAACTCGACTGTCTACTTTAATGGGTAGTTTGGGTCTCTAGCTCTCTGAGGCTCTTGTTTCGTTGAGGTTATGTCTGGGTGTTGAGGGTTTCTCTTTGCTGGCTTTGTTTGATGTATCAGCGAGTTCACTCTTATGTAGAGCTCTTGGACCCTAGACATTCTACTGAGTTTTAGCTTTTCCCGCTATTGGTCGATCTTCGGGGATATTGCTGGATTGGCTGTTCATTGTCTTTCTCTCTTCTCTTATTATATGTTGGTTAGCATGCCTTCTTCTTGGCATTGGCTTTTAGAACTGGGGATGGTGGTGTTAGCTTCCCAGTTGTTTTTCTATTTGGTTCCACCTTTTGCGTTCACACCTGGTTGTGGCGCATATTAGAGCCTTTATCTTTTCTTGTTTTGAGGACTCCTTTAATTGGGCTTTCTGGCTGACTGAGTGTGATTATTTTTTCTTCCTCACCTTTTTCCTTTTGGTTGTGGTGCTGCTTTCGCACCTCCCTGTCCTGAAGATTTGTTTTGCTAGTTTTGAGCTTTCATCCCTGGCTCATTAACACATTTAGCAGCACAGCTCTTTGGCATCGAGATCTATCCCTCTCCCGATCGCTCATGGTTTCCAGCATCTGCAACTGTTCTAGTGGCGCCATCCCTGCTTGGCTTTGCTTGATGCTTCGTCTGGTTCCTTTGGTGCTTCGCTGCCTGACGTCTTCCCTGCTCTGTTCGACTGTTAGGTGCTGTTTCTTTTGTATATAAACGCTGATGTGTTAGTTTAGTTTGTGTTTGCTTTTGCGGGTTTTACCCCTTGTAAAACTTTGATATGTACATTTTGATTAATCAATATATGCTTTTTGGTGTGGCTGGCGCGAGACTCTATCCGTTCTCATCAAATATAAACTTTTCTTGCGAAGCACCGAGAATACGTAATTCCACTTCCACACCGGCCCACAACCCGGCCCAAAACTATAAACCCTTTCCAGCTTGTGTCCATCTTCTCCTCAAAGTCTACGAAGCCGCCTCCTTCTATTCCTCCATTTCTAGGGTTTATCATAAACCCCCAAATTCCCCCAAAATTTCCCCAAAATTGGACGATGAGCTTCAAAAACTTAAATGTCCCGGGCTCTGGCTCCGCGTCGACCCTCGTCAAGGTGGCGCTCCTCGGCGGCGGTGCCGTCTACGTCGCCCTCAACAGCCTCTACAACGTCGAGGGAGGGAACCGCGCCATCGTCTTCAACAGGATCCACGGGATCAAGGAGAAGGTCTGAGCTTTTCTCTATTTCATTTGGTGAGTTAGTGAGAAATTTAGTGTTTGATCGAGTTTTGGTGGGGGATTTGGGGGATTGTAGGTTTATCCGGAGGGGACGCATTTGATTGTCCCGTGGTTCGAGAGGCCGATCATTTATGATGTGAGGGCGAGGCCGCATTTGGTCGAGAGTACTTCCGGGAGTCGCGATCTTCAAATGGTATGTTTTGGTTTTGTTCGTGGTTTTGATTGTGTTGGGAATGTGATGCCATATGGGTTGTTTAATGTGTTTTGTTTGATATTAACGTGGTATGTGTTAGTTTGCGTAGTTTTTGTCTGTGCGTAGCTATGTTTTGGAACAATGTTAAGTTCGGATAAGTGAGGTTATCTCTCATAACTTTAGAAAACTGTGATTATCCTTACTTTGGCATGTTTGAGACTCATTTTGGATTTATTTCACACCAAAAGGTGAGAAACTATAGTTATCTAAACAGACTAAATTCCACTCTTGTCTAATTTTTCTTAATTATGAAGATAACTTTAAGTTGAGGTGAAAGTAGGATAACCAAAGTTAGCATACCTTGTAACTTCTCAAGCAAAAATAACTTTGATTATCTTAACTTTGTCCCTAGACATTACCGTAAAAGATAGTTTAAGGTATTTTATTATGTGTGTGGTTTGTTAGGGGTGTATTGACAATAGAGTTAGGATAAGTATGTGGAGGTAAAGATATGTTAACTTATAGATAATTGGAGGTGTTCTTTTTTATGTGTTTGTTTGGTTAATTAAGGTTATATCTAGTACTATTTAATGGGAGAGTTTGTTACAAACAAACATTTTTTAAATACTTTTTTCACACAACAATCACCATCACCAAACAAACACATGCTTTGCACGTGCAACTCCAAATCTCTTTATGAACACATACTTCGCGCGTACAAATCAAAGTTTTTTTCTTTTTAATTTTTTTAAAAAACTAGGTTTACCCGTGGACACGTGCCACGACACGTCTTCTGAACGATACAATATATAAAAAACACTGTAAACAGTAAATTATATGCAATCATATTTGACTAACAAATCACATAGGTCAATATTTATATGCAATACTATCTGGTTAGTGACTACAAAATAAGTTATAAAAAATACTTAGAATGTCGTAAAATAATTACATACTAAAACAATTAGGGGTGGTTTGGTTGGTTGTAAAAAAATGAAGAGAGGGAAAAGCACTGTAGCGAAAGCAATTCTTTGGATTTGATTTCTTAAAAGTAGCTTTTGTTGAATATATGTTTACTGTATCAATAATTAAATATTAGCTTTGTTTTGGTTGTAGTAATACTGTAGCGAAAGTAATTTAAAACACTTTTTTCTTTTTTGTTTTACATGAAATTAATCCAAAATTAGGGATTAATTAATTAATTTTATTAAGCTTAATCCCTAATGTTTTGGATGAGTTAATTAAGCTTAATTAGATTGAAACTAATTAACTTTTAATCCCTAAATTTTAATTAATTAAGAAAAGACTAATTAAACCACAAAAATTAAAGTTTTTCTTAATTATTTAAAAGTAGGGATTAAAGGTTAATTAATTTCAAAACCCAAACAAATATCAACTACTTCACACAATATAAAGTATAAATCTGAACGTGGCTACTGTAGCTACAGTAATAGGCGGGAAAATGTCTTTTGTAGGCATAAATCTTGACCATTGTTTCCTTCCAATTTAAGGAGAGTCACTTGATAGTTTTTTTTTGAATGGCCTTGTGTTTTATTATATAGATACATGTATCGCCCGTTAAGCTCCAATTTTTTTTAGAAATTAAGGCATTTATCACATGTGCTAACTACTCAACAAATCCGTGCATCACACGTGTAACATCACATCTATTTATCAACACATGCATCACACGTACAAATCAAAGTTTCTCCTTAATTTAAAAATATACATGTATCGCCCGTTCAACTCCAATTTTTAAAAAAATTAAGACATCCATCACACGTGCTAATTACTACCAACTTATGTGTATCGCATGTTCAACTCCAACTCTTTATCAAAATGTGCATCACACATGAAAAATAATACTACAGCCGTTGCCTATTCCATAATGAAAGTGGGAGAATATCAGCATGAACTTCATTATGGTGGGTGGGTGTGTGTGTGTGTGTGTGTGTAATAAAACACAAAGAAAGCTATCAAGTGGCTCTCATTCATTTGGAAGAAAATCAATGATCTAGATTTTTGCTCCCAAAAAATATTTTCCCTCCCAAATGTTTTCCCCCCCAAAATTCAAAAATTTCTCCCCTAAACAAAAGAACTCCTTCATTGATCTCTCTCTTTCCCATCTTTTCTCCTTTTTCATAATTCTTTTTTTTATAGCCATGTATGTCAACAACAAAAAAAACAGTGAATATTTTTTTTGGTTATGCAATTTTGGATTATGCTTTTTTTATTATTTCAAAATTTTAATTATGTTTTTTTTTTGGATTATGCTTTCATGACTCAACATTCACTTCCATTTAATTGCTTTTGAATTACCATATTTGATCTGATTGTATTATACTTAACTGAGTAATTGTTTTAGATTAGAATGCTTCACTGAGTTAATTTTGATTAGAATGCTTTTTTATTATTATGCAATTTTGGATTATGCTTTTTTTAATAAATATTTGGGCATTTGCTTCTTTGAAAGATCGTTGCAAATTCTTTAATTGACTCGCTTGATCGTGCTTTTATGGATAAATCCATGCCTAATCGCTCTATTTCGGGTTTTTGTAGCTGCAAAATTGTATCTATCTACTTTGCTACAATTTTACTTCACGTATACATCACAACAATTTTTTTCTTTTAAATTCATACATGGTTAACTATATAAAAAACAAATAAGGTGGGACTAACTCATGTATTTTGAGGCGTTAACTGTAACTCATGCAGTTAGAAAATGATTTGCTACTTATGTTAGACTTCAAATCAAAAAAGAAATCTCTTATGCTCAAGTCACACATAGCAAGGAATTTCCGATTCACTATTGTTTTAGATTCACAATACTATTTTTGAATTCCGAGCTGCTGACAAATAATCCTGCAATATACAAACCAATAAATATCAAGGTCACTTCATAATCATACTTCAAAGTACATCAATACATTAACGTCTACTAGAAAATAAATATCTATATAAACATTCCTTACTGTTTACATAATTTTTCATATGTTGTATCGTTCCGAATACGTACCGTAGGCACGTGTATATATATATATACATATATATGTCACGCCTCGCTTTCCAAAAGAGAATACGGAATACAGATACGTGACTAAGCCCAGCAAATGATTTTCACCATCCATAAGCTGTTCAAGGATCTTTACAACATTTCACAAGAATAATCAGAGTCGGAAGCAAAAGAATCAACCAAGCATGCATATATGAACCCAAAATACCAACAAGAATACTTGAAACCAAAATATATTAATCTCAAATAATCCAGATCTGAATAAGTCAAATATATTGGGTCACATTGCCCAAATACAAATAAATCCATGTACAAAATACAATTGTTCAAGCAAGCAGCAAGAAATAATAATAGCAAAATCCAGCACTAATATCTCATATTACCAACACCGTCTGACACTTGTTCTTCAAAATCTGTAATTTAACAATTGCAGGAATAGGAAAGAAAACAAACTTCCGTCAATGCAAGCTACGGACCGCTTATAGTGCAGGATACAAGTACATGGAAAAAGCTAACTAATAACATGGAATATGCATGATAGCAAAGTAGACTATTAGCATGGCAAGATGAATAAGTACAAGTGACATGTATCAAGTGTCAAGTGAACAAGTATCATGTAAACAGGAAACAAGTATCAAGTGTCACGAATCAAGTATCACGAAATCAAGTAACAAGTGTCAAGTAGTCAAGTACAAATATCAAGTAGCAAGTGTTAAGTAATTATGTTCAAGTCTTGTGTTATTACTATCTAGGTAGTATTTCATGCATCCATCTTTTTACTACATGGTTGCTACAATCAACACAGTTTCGTTTTAGATTTCATAGTGGATCATATAGGGCAGTGTACTCAGGGACAAGCCTCAAGAAATCAAGTATCAAGTATCAAGCCTCAAGAGTGAAGTATCAAGCGAAGTATCAAGTATCAAGTAACAAGCCTCAAGTGAAATATCAAGTCAATCAAGTATCAAGTAACAAGCCTCAAGTGAAATATCAAGCCAAGTATCACATAGGATCAATAGATCCTCTTTCGTGTACACGTTTCTGTATTTTCCACTATTATATCTTTCCCTTTAAAACCCCGGCTTGGTTATTTATTATTAGTGTCAAACAAACATGTATGTGTCACGAAACAGGGCAAGTATATTTTGGTCAAGATTATAAACGGCGTTAGGCGGTGGCGGTTTAGTCAAGGAGCGCCTAGCGCCTAGGGTGCCTAGGCGGCTGAGTTTATTTTACCGATTTAGTTAATTTCAGCCCTATTCTTCAATTGTAAGTATAATTATGCAATCCAATTGCAAATATTCATCATATTCTTATGTAATGTGTAATTAAAGGATGTTTATGCATAAAAAAAACTTCCTCGTGCAATTAATGTGTAATATGTGCAATTAAAAAAAAACCAATTGTCCAATTGTAATATGTGCAATATGCCAATAGATTTAATATGTGTAAGATGTGCTATTTTAATATGTGTAATAGGTGTAATATGTGCAATCCATCACCAATAATACTAAAAAAAATAAAAACAATTCCACTACTATTTAAGATCCATACATAGTATATAACAAATTAATAGATTAACAGTAGTTCTCTCTTTTTTGTGTTATTTTATAGTATATAAAAATTTTAAAAATAAAAAATGCTTGGGCGTTGGACATCAGGCGGATGCCTGATTGGCACTATGGACTCATACTCAACAAGATGATCGTCTAATCGTCTCTAACTGCCTAATCGCCTCTAACCGCCTAGTGCAAAGGCGGTTAGTTCTCCTCCATCTGAGCGCCTAGGCGGACGCCATTTAGAACATTGATCATGGTATAAACAAGTAACAAGTTCAAGTTGCAAGATAAACATGTACGGGTGGAAGATAACACACAAAAGGATAAAATAACCAAATTTCTAGTTCAGGACAGCAAGATCATACTGCAGTAAAATTGAGATTCCTGTTGTTACAAGCATACTAACCTGAATCCGTCGAAAGGTCTAGAAAATAGACTCCCGACCGAATCCAACAAACATATATAAGTCATATAGTATTTTACGAACACATAACTCAAAACTGAATTGAAACCAGAAAACATGTTCAGCCAGAAATCAGAAGATCGAATTCAAAATCAGGAAAACAACATGAAAACTCAATAAATAAATCCACGAAAAATCTGTGGTATTCCCCTATATGTATAGTAACAGCAAATCAAGTTCATAATTTTTCAACAAAAATAGTGTAGTCAAGTAAAATCAGAAAAGATCAAGAGGTAGTAGTTTTGTAAATCTGAAATCACAAACACTACAGCACGAAAACAGCCATATCTCACAAACCATAAATCGAAATTCAAATCCGCCAAAAGGGTAATAAAATAGATACAGTAGGCTAACTTTCATATTCACAAATATTTTACAAACAACAAGTAGATTTAGGTCGAAAATCAAGTTTTTTACTGAACAGTAGTAAAATTCTGTATGTAAAATCTTTATTTGCCAGTAAGAAAAGGTTTGTAAAACTCCTCAAATAAATCCATCAAAATTCTAGGTAAACTCCAATCAAGTCTATAAATAGCTAGGAAAATTTCAGATCAAAATAATAATTTTAACACCATAATAAAAATAGATTACTCTTCAGAATTCATAGAAAACAAAATTTGGAAATCTTTCGACACTATTGTAGTAAAATCGACATAACTCACAAACTAAAAATCGGAACTGAGATCCGTCAAAAGAGTTGGAAAATAGACAGAATTCTCTACAAATCATGTTCACAAAATATTTTCAAATACTGACCTTAATAGGGTCTAAAATACTGATCAAAACAGAAAAGCCAGCAAAACTGAAAATATTGCATATGCATAAAATCTACTAGTTCAACTCATCCAAAACACAACCAAACACGAAATAGAGTACACTAGATGTCCAAGCAACAAGATATAGGGTATTTCACAAGTCCACAACAAGTTTAGCACGAATAACACGAACAAGCACAAGATATCATATGAATAACACGCATATATGCAACAAGATATGGTCAATCATAGGTTATATCATGTCATGTATGTCGTGAGGTAACTATGGTCAAGATAACACAATAGAGACAATATCAACAAGGGGATTCATATATAAATTGTCTCTAGAATCCAACTACACTACATGCGGTATTTAGTACTTGTATTACACAAAGAAAAGAATACAAGTTACTTGCCTTAACCTAGGACGAAAATGACTCCAAGCAAGAATAACGAGAACGGATTTCCGGGGCACGATCTCAACCGAACGAACAACCACAACCCACAACGAGCACACGAACAACCACGAACGAAGAACGACGAATCTCACAAACCTAATAACAAGCCCGCGAACACAACAATGAGCACACAACCCACGATCAACGATGAACAATCAGCACCCATTCATAAGAGGAAAACGAGGAACGGCGTCGGCGGAGTGCACGGCGGTGAGACGGCTGATGCTGCCGATGTTGTTGCTGCGGTCGAGAGGGAGAGAGACAGTGCCGGTGGCTGTCGCTGCCGTCGCCGAGGGAGCACAGACGGGGGGTATGCAGGGAGAGGTCGGGGATGGCTCTGGGTGCACAGCAAGAACGGGGAGAGAGAGGAGAGTGCAAGGCGAGAGGGATAGGGGACAGGAGAGAGAGAGAGAATGCAAGGGCAACGGCTAAGGGGATGGGGGTCGGCTGCATGGGTGCACTGTATATACATATATGGGTTTCAAAGGTTTTAGGGTTAGGGAAACCAACAGGGTGGAGGTTGCACAGAGCAAGGGAAGCGGGTCGGGTGTTAGGGGAAACAAACAATGGGTTCGGGTGGGTATTAGTAATTGGGTAATGGATATTAAGTAGGGTTTTATAGAATGGGTTTGAGTAGAGTATAAAAATCCAAAACAAAGGAAATATAGGAGCAACGAGAAAATAAAATAAAATGTAGGTCATGAAAAAAAAATGAAGATATTGGGAATCAAAAAAATAATGGTCCGAACAAATGGAACGACACAAAAGACGGATAAAAGAACCAAGAACTCAAACAAAAGAAGACAGAAAATAATAAATTGAATATATTGAAAATAAAATCCAATACGGCCCAAGAGAAATACAAGAGGAATACAAGGAGAGAAAAATACACAAAAACGAAAAATACACTCAAAAATACACAAAACGAAAACAGGGATTACAATATATATATATATATATATAGAGAGAGAGAGAGAGAGAGAGAGAGAGAGAGAGAGATTACATTTATCTATATAATAAAACACAAATAAAGCTATCAAGTGGCTCTCCTTCAATCCCCCCAAAATCAAAGGCCCAGATCTAACCTCACAAAACACATTTTCCCCCAAAAGTCCCCCCCAAAATGCAAATTCAAATCCCCCCACAAACAACTCATTTATTTATTTAATTATTTCTCTCTCTATCTCTCTCTCTCTCTCTCTATATATATATATATATAATGGAAACATGGACTTTTATACTTCAATTCATAAAAAAAATTTCACCATGTACTAATGGAAACATGGACTTTTATTTACAACTAATTATTGTCATACTATTCAAATTTCAGCTACATAATTGTTGATTTACTGTTTACAAGACTTTTCATATGCTGTATCGTTCTGAAGACGTGCCGTAGGCACGTGGCCACAGGCAAATCTAGTGTGTATATATATATATATCTTCATCATGGGGGGGGGGGTGTGTATATAAAGAGAGAGAGGATATTGGGGGTCAAAGGAGAAAATTTCCTCCTAAGGGGCATTAAAAACTCTTCTCTACAATCGAAATTCATGATTCACATTGTTCAAGTTGATCTCCATATCATACAATATAGAGTGCGGAAAAATTACTAAATTTAAATATGATTTACCCATTCATCATGAGGTAGCAAAATGAATGATTTTTTAATAGCACAACTATTGCGATCATTAAATACACGGGAAAAACGCATTTAACTTTGATAATATTTCATCCTCGTAAGTTTTATATCATGTTAAACATTTTGAACGGTGTAGATCATGCATTTGGAAGGAGGGGGTATGATTTTTTAAGGTGTCATAGGAGGAAATTTTCTAGTCCACCTTTCCTTCCGCTCTCTCTCATTCTATATATTTGTGCGCGCTCGTGCGCGTGTGTGACTAGAGTTAGATATAGAGCTAGAAAGTTAGACAACAAAATACATTACTTACATTGCTAAATATTATAGAATAATTAAACTAAACTCTAGGATGAATTGAGAAGAGTTTAACAAGAAAATGATGGATTAATGAATAAAGATGTTTATTTTAATGATATGGCAAAATCCATATGCACATCGCTAGCTTAAGAGATCCGGATCGAAAACCGGGGGGGGGGGGGGGGGGGGGGGGGGGGGGGGCTGATAACATTGCTTTTTCCATTAGATGCGCAAAGATGATGAAGATTCGTGGTTTAATTTGGTTTACCATGAATAATTCCTAGCACAAACGTTCAGTGTGTATCATGATAATCATGCAAGAGGCACTAATTGTAGCTCAGTTAATCAGACAATTCATGCACCTTTTTTGTGTTAAATCTCAAGTGAACAGTGTTGCAAGAATTACTCTTCTCAAGAAGAGTTGGGAAAAACATGTTATTTTTGGATGGTTAAAACAAAGCATAACCATGTCAATATATTGTGTATCCACCTTTGATGTACACACCTTTGATGTAATTGACAGCTGACATGCATTGCTAAATCTGAATTGGGTTAAGGTTTTCTGGAGTGCAACATGTGCTCATGATTACTCTGTTTTGAAACGGTAAAGAGATGCACACCTTAGTGGACTGGGACTATTTTGTGCTTTTGTCACTGCTTTGTGCTAATTGCTAAAGCTCCAACTGGAATGAATGCTTCCTGGTTATTGTTTTGTTTTGTTGCATGTTTGATTTTTTTTATGATAATGACTCTTACTGCTTTTAGTGTGCATGCCACTGAACACAAAGAAATGAGTGAAAAATGGAAGACGAATATAATATGGGTAGAGAATAGAAGAGAAAACAATGTATTCTTGAATGATTTTTGTAAAAAGGTAGAAGTGAGCACATATAGCAAGCCATTTGGTGTTGTAAGTGACTTGTTCGCACCACCAAACCGCCAACTATCTAATAGAAGTTCAGTGTTGCATAACAAGTATATGACTATCAGTGTAGTCGAAGGCGTAAGGCGCAAGTAATTTCAATTCCTTGTAAAAAGCCTGAGGCGCAAGGCGCAATTTGAGGCGCAAGCCTCAATTAACCAAGGCACACTGTTACTTTTTGAAAAATTTATAAATTAGATTATATAAACAAAATAACATCATAGCAACAAAATATATCATACAATGAACATATACTTAAAAAGTAAGGTATGGAAGACGTACTTTGTAAATGTAACTTGGAAGTGTAACCGTGTAACCGTGTAAGTGTAATTTGTAAGTTGTAACTGTGTAAGTTATAATTTTTGTACATTCAACAATTAAATTTTTTTTTGAGAATATCACAGTGCAGTATTAGTATTACATTATTACAGAGTATTACAATATTACAATTAAATATTAAGTATATTCAAGTATTCAGCAATTAATTATTACAGCAAGTTTCATCCAAATAGCCTAATAAAACAGTAAAGCAAAAGCAGCCTAATAAAGCAATAAAACAAAAGCATTGCATAACTAAAAAAGCAAGAATACTATTAAAAAAATAAAATAAAATAAAAAGAATAATTTAAATAATAAAAAAGAATATAAATATAAAATCTGTCAAAAGACTCAAAACTAAAAAAGAAAGAATACTTAAATAATAAAGAAGGGGAAAAACAAGGAAAAAACAATGTTGAGGCGCGCCTTTCGTCGAGGCGTGCCGAGGCGCAAGCCGCTAAGGTGCACTGAGGTGCACGCCTCACCAGCGCTTCGAACGAGGGGTGCACTTCAACTGAGGCTTGAGGCGCACCCTGGGATATCGGCGCCTGAGGCGCGCCTTCAACATCTCTGATGACTATACGAAGAAATCCCTTAAGAGGTTCACCTAGACCAAGAAAGATCAAAATTGAGATAGCATGCAAGTGAAAGGTCCATCCTTTAGTGATGGTTGATGAAAGTACAAAAGGTGTCCACAGGAAAATGCTTCCAAAGTGTTTACAGGAAAATCTTTTGGTGATGGTTGAATGTTGTAATTTGTCAAATGCTTCCAAAGTCTCCGCTTGAGACCTTGTAGCTTGAGCCGCTTTTCTTTTAGGGCCTAGACATTGATTTTTAAGTCGGTATTTTATAGGAAAATGCTGCATAAAATTAGGTTGTAGTGCACCTGTAGCATGTTTTAGCATCACAATGGATCCTATCATATAGTGCTTTATGGCAAGCGGGTACATCATATAATTCTTTACCCTTTTTTTCCTCCATACTGAACCCAGCTAATTTTTTTTATCATAAAAGTTTCTTTTCAAACCTTTATCCTCTGTGACCCTTTCTTCCCCTGTTTCAGTTTTCTCTTTTAACCTCCATCAACGTGTTCATCACTCTATTTTCAATTTTCAATCAGTTCTTTTTATCTTTCCTTTGTTGCAAGTTTCCAACCCCATCATTGAGTCCTCAGATTGGAGTGGGTCACTGGATCATTCTCTGGAGGTGACTAGGTCCGAGTCTCGTGCTTCTTCCATCACTTCTGGATTTTTCTTATCATCATTTGCTGATGATGGCTGCTGTTGATTGGTTGCAAAACTTTTGGGTTAATTTTTTGATTTCAATGGTTGATTGATTTTTTGTGGAGGTGATGATTATATGAATTATCTTAAACAAAATTTCCTTCTTTTACAGTATGTTTCCAAATGTTCCATTTTTCCGTCTTCTAAATTTCCTTATTCTTTATTAATAGTTACGTCATCATTATTTTCTTGACTAACAATTGTTTTGCTATTAAATGTTTTAGTTTTTGATGATATGGTTGGGGCTGATTGCAGTTATCAGAAAATGGTGCTAGGAAATAATGATTTATGTATCATTCAGTTGGATTGATGTATATAATTGTACTGAATGCACAAGATTACAGAAGGGTCTGCATATCCCCCCACCCAATCCAACCTGCCACCCGCTCACAAGAAAGGACTATCTTAGGATTTCCTTGTACATCTCAAATATTATGATTTAAAGGCCTCTAAAAGCATGTGCAGGTGATCAAATGAAGTTCAAGAAAACAATGAAGAAAAAAGTAAAAGGACAATTTGTTTGGTTCCAAATCCCTATAAAATTGTTTCTTGTAACATTCTTCGATTGATTTGTATTAACAAGACTTCAATATTATGTTAAACATGCATAGCAGGTACAATCTGCTAGATTATTATTCAGTTGTTTCATGCAATAGATTATTGGTCCATAGCTCATAGGACGTCTTTATTGGCCATGTCACGTGTTAAGAGTACTACATTCTTCTTAACCTTTTAATATTTCATGATTATAAGAGATAATTTGGCTGAATCCATGAAGGTAATTATTTTGGGGGTTTTCTTCTGTTTTTCGTTTGATTTCTGTATGATTGTATTTTCACTTTAGTTTTTTTATTCAGTTTATCTTTTATCATTTCTTCATACAGTATGTTTTCACTCGTGAAAAATCATATCGATCCATTAAATAGTGCTTACATTTCCTTAGGCCCTCTGCTTTTTTTTGTTGGCGAGGTTTATGCGGTCATGCCGATTTAACTATTTGTAAAGATTCTGTTTTGGTTACTCTGGAGGAGAAAAAAAAGAATTCACTTATCATATGCTTTATACTTCCAACTTTCAAAATAGTTCTTGCATCATCATGCTAGACTTTTTGATTAAGCAGTTGATTACCTGCATTACAAAGAAATTTAGCATCTTAATTGTTTTACATTTCTATTGAGACAGGTGAAGATTGGTCTTCGGGTTCTTACACGACCCATGCCAGATCAGCTACCTACTATCTACCGAACCCTTGGAGAGAACTACAACGAGAGAGTGCTTCCATCTATTATTCACGAAACTTTGAAGGCTGTCGTAGCACAATACAATGCCAGCCAGCTGATCACTCAAAGAGAGGTTAGCTCTAACTAAATTTTGATTCTCATTAATGGACTAAGTTTTCATGCGTGGGTTTGGTAAGTAGGTGCATGAAGAGTTCAGCTTTCGATTTAATCTTTTTACTTGATATTCTGTAACAAGGACGATAGAGTAGTATTGTTGGTGGCAATCATCTTCATCTTCATTTTGAATTAATCTTTTTCAAAGCCTCTCGCTTTATTTTTATTCCACTTCCAGAATGTCGTGTGAAGTGTTCTCTTATGGAATAATCTTTTTATTGCTCTCCTTCATATCATTTTCAAAGTAGTCATTGGAGAGATAAGAGAACAAAGTACTTAACAAAAGTTCTTCAAGCGGGACTGCATCTGAGTGACTCTGTTCCTCACACGTGCATCTCCCCTTGCTAAATCGTGTTCTGAATTATGTGATCGTTCTTTGTAGGCTGTTAGTCGGGAAATACGGAAGATATTGACAGAGAGGGCTTCAAACTTCAACCTTGCATTAGATGATGTGTCCATTACTACCCTGAGCTTTGGGAAAGAGTTCACTCACGCAATTGAAGCTAAACAGGTGGCTGCTCAAGAAGCTGAACGGGCAAAGTTTGTTGTCGAAAAAGCTGAACAAGACAAGAAAAGTGCTGTTATCAGAGCTCAGGTCAGTATGCCATTATATAAACTTTTCAGCACTGAATCTATGTCAAGCTGTTCTGTTTCAGTTTTTGAGCAAGTGGTTTGTGTATTATCTTCCTATCTTAAATATTTTCCTAACCATTTTCCATTGTCCATGATTTTGAGAAGGCAGTCATAAGCCAAGTGTCGTTTTCTGTTTCTCTTTTCTATTGGCATTTTTCTCCACGAGGCAATATCATCTTGGCATGATATTAGGTAAGGCTTCTGATTTTGAGAGACAAAAATAAAATTGCATTGGAAATTTTTTTATATGGGTGCAGTATTTTTTTATGTCTGTAGACATCAGTAAGGGAAATATTGCTACTGACTAGAAATGATAATTGAAGGAGTACAAATAAATTAACGAATTAAAAAGCGAAAGATGCTTAACCTGTTTCTGGATCCTGATATCATTAGAACCGCCAGAGCTTTCCTTGATTTTCCTTTCGAATGTATATTTAATTTAATACTGATTATTGGATTCATATTTGCTTTGACATGCTTTTCCAAAGAACCCAAATTGTGCTTTAGTAAAATTTTAAACCTGATTTGTTTTCTTTGGAAATCTGATTGCTACTTCTTTGCAACCCAAACTTCATTTGCAAATTACTTAAGATATTCAGACCCGCAGCGTTACCTTAAAAGCTTACCGTAGACATGTTTTGCTTCACTAATAATTGTTTAAAGTACTTCAATGTGTTCTAAACAATTCTTAATAACAGAAGGGGATGTAGAGGTTGTGGAGTCTTGAGCATGAAAAAACTCTTTAAAGTTATTTTTATCTTTTAATGGTAGTGAAATTATTGGATATCTTTCTAAGCCTTTTTCAATATTGGAATTGAATGTTGCAGTAGATAAATTTTTAAAGCATCTGGTAGCTGTTCATTCAATACATGTCCTTATCGTATAATTCAACTCTTCTGCGTAAGCCGTGTGATGGTTTTGATGGCAGCAACACGTTCGCATAAACAGAAAAGTTCACTTTTTCTTTTCTGATGAACAGTAGTTTGCATTTTAATCAGACAGTTTTTTCAATCGCAAGAATTCTTTACTATTGTAATTGATCTTTTTGAGGATAACTTGCACCAAACTTTACTATTGTAGATCTTTATTTTGTAACTAGAAGCTTTACTAACCACCGATTATTCTTCACTCTTGTTCATTTTAGATTGTAACTTGAAGCTTTACTAATCACTGATTATTCTTCACTCTTGTTCATTTTAGTTCATGTTTTATCTTTCATTTATGTAGGGAGAGGCTAAGAGTGCCCAGCTCATTGGTCAAGCAATAGCAAACAATCCAGCTTTTCTTGCTCTGAGACAGATTGAAGCTGCACGAGAGATTGCTCAAACCATTGCAAACTCGTCCAACCGTGTGTTCTTGAAGTCTGATGAGTTGTTGCTCAACCTTCAAGAGATGGTGGGCGAAGTCGCTGCTAAGCAGCAGAAGTGAAGCAAAAGAATTATAAAATGAGATCAGAATTCTTCTTTTGTTAAAAGTTCCAACAGCAAGAAAACTCTTTTTGTGGGAAATGAAGATTGTGATGGGATGATCTTATGTAGCCTTTCCTGTCCGCGGTAGAAAAAGTTTGTTGAAGCTTTATTAAGAGTTGCGAGCATTGGTTGCAAATAAGATTTTGTATGTTGAATTTGAGTGGTGTTTGTTTCCGATACTGAATACGTGGGAATCATTTCGTTATTTTGCTTATATTTGTGAAACTATCTGATGTTTAATGGTGATTTTAAACCTTGGAGGTTACATTAATCTACCATCTACTTCTGTTGAGGAAAACCACCTAATTATTTGTTAACTATTATTCCTGGACAGTTAGATAGGCTGTGCTGAGCTGCTGATATTGTGTGTTGTCTGGAATGTGTATTTAATGTGCTTTTCATTTATGCTCATTTGCATGGAGACAATAAATGCCTTGAAAGGGAATCGTCCATTGCACTGCATGTGGCAAACCACCAAAGTGAGTTCATTGCATCGTCTGTTCAAATCACGGAATTGTTCTATAGAGTGAAGGAGATACCTTTGTGAGGCTTTTCCAAATATAATAGTATGTCAGAGAAAAAGAGGGGAAATTTAAATTTTTTCTGAACATGGATTATTTCTTCCCCTTCTTTGGGCTAAGAACGCCTGAGCTTTTATAACAATTTTGGCTTTTAATCGTAGGAGTGTTGCAAGGGTGTACCAAACTACTTTGTGTCTTTCATTGATGATTACTCCAGGAGATTGTGGGTGTATTCAATCAAGAAGAAGTCAGATGTGTTTCCAGTATTCAAAGACTTCAAAGCTCAGGTGGAACTTGAATTTGGAAAGAAAATCAAGTGCTTGAGGATAGATAATGGAATAGAGTATACAGACGGCAAATTTCTTGAACTGTGTAAGTGAGAAGGTATCAAAAGACAGTTCATGGTCACATACACACCTCAACAAAATGGCGTGGCAGAGCGGATGAATAGAACTCTTGCAGAAAGGATGAGAGCTATGTTGCGAAGCGCAGGTCAACCTAACTCTTTTTGGGCAGAAGCAGCCAAAACCGCATGTTATATTATAAATCCGTCGTCCTCAACGGCAATTGAGCTGAAGACACTGATGGAGATGTGGACTGGCAAGCCGGCAAATTACTCTACTTTATATTAGTTCGGATGTCCCGCGTACATGATGTACAATGCCTAAGAAAGAACGAAGTGTATCCGAAATCCAGGAGGAGCATATTGAGGTATGCTGACGAAGTGAAGGGGTATCGCCTGTGGGATCCCACTACTCACAAGGTTGTTGTCAGCATGGATGTGATCTTTGTAGAAGATCAGCTACACAATAAAGATGGAAGCGATAGCACGTCAAAGGAGAATCCCGATACTGCTGTAGTTCAGGTGGAAGGTAAACAAAATGAAGATCTAGTTTCTTCGGAAGCAGCACCAGAGCACGAGGTACAAGACCAGTCGAGTCCGAGGCTCCAGAAGTTCGTCGGTCAACTCGTGAGAGAAGACCGCCAACATGGCACTCGGAGTATATTACGGAGAGCAATGTTGCATACTGTCTTTTAATAGAGGACGAGGAGCCATCATCTTTCCAGGATGCAATCAAAGACTCGGATGTATCCCTATGGATGGCAGCAATGCAGGAAGAAATTGAAGCTCTACACAAGAACAAAACGTCGGGATCTTGTTACGCTACCACAAGGAAGAAAGGTCATCGGCAACAAATGAGTCTACAAGATCAAGTGTGATGGTAATGACCAAGTGGAGCGGTATCGTGCATGATTAGTGGTAAAAGGATATGTTCAGAAAGAAGGTATTGACTTCAATGAGATATTTTCACCTGTGGTTCGGCTCACGACAGTCAAAGTAGTCTTGGCGATGTGTGCTACGTTTGACCGACATCTATAGCAGTTGGATGTGAAGACTACTCTTCTTCATGGAGATCTTGAAAAAGAAATTTATATGCTCCTACCAAAAGGTTTTGCGGAAACGAAATTTATATGCTCCAACCAGAAGATTTTGCTGAAACAGACAAGGAGAACTTAGTTTGCAGGGTGAACAAATCTTTGTACGGTCTCGAACAGGCACCGAGGTGTTGGTACAAGAGATTTGATTCCTTCATTATTAGCCTTGGATACAACAGTCTCAGTTCAAACCATTGTACGTACTACAAGAGGTTTGATGGTGAGATAGACTTCATTATCCTATTATTGTATGTGAATGACATGTTAGTAGTAGGGCCCAACAAAGATCGAATCCAAGAATTAAAGGCACAGTTGGGTAGGGAGTTTGACATGAAGGACTTGGGATCAACAAACAAGATTCTAAGGATGTAAATTCACCGAGACAGAAGTAACATGAAGATTTGGCTTTCCCAGAAGAGCTCCTTCAACAAGATCTTGCGGCACTTCAATATGCAAGATTGTACGCCAATTTCTACCCCACTTCCAGTTAATTTCAAGTTATCCTCTAAGATGTGTCCTAGCAATGAAGTAGAGAGGAAGGAGATGTCTCGAGTACTATATGCATCAGCAGTGAAAAGTTTGATGTTCGCTATGATATGTACAAGACCAGACATTGCACAAGTAGTGGGAGCGGTCAGTCGATACATGGCGAATCCTGGTAGAGAGCATTGGAGCACAGTAAAGAGGATTCTGAGATACATCAGAGGAACCTCAGATGCTGTATTATGTTATGGAAGATCAGGATTAACTGTCAGAGGCTATGTGGACTCAGATTTTGCACGCGATCTCGACAAAAGCAAATCCACTACGGGCTATGTGTTTACACTTGCAGGAGGAGCTGTAAGCTGGGTTTCGAAACTGCAGACTATTGTGACTCTATCTACAATAGAAGCAGAATATATGGCGGCTACAACAGCTAGGGTTAGTGGAGGGTTTCGGGAGATAGTGTTAGGGTTAGTGGGTTTCGGGAGTTGTTGAGGATGAGCTTGATATGATGGTGTAGGGTGCAGTGGCGGCGGGTGGAGGGAGATAGTGTTAGGGTTAGTGGGTTTTGATGGTGGTTGCTTGTAGAGTGTAGAGGAAGGAGAAGAAGGAACAGTGCTGGTCTCCTTTTTTTTAATGACTAAGAGAGAGAAACCCTAATTTTTGTGGAATATTTTTGTATATTTTTTCAGCTCAGATACCATGTTAAATTAATAGTATATAGACTGAAAAGAATACTTTATTGGATGCTTATAACTGTACACTGCCTTCTATATATAGGAGAGTACAAGGATTAATTCTAAGTTTATTTCAGATGCGGGACTAAAACTGACAGTTTGTTAGTAACCAGTTAAGATAATTCCAATCTTCTTAAGGTTTTGAGATAATGTTTTCCCTGGTTCAGGACTTGGTTGGTGGACAAAAACTATTTATAGTTTTTTAGAACTCATTTATACTATGATTTTTTCAACATATTTGGGTTGGATTAGAGGCCTTCTGTTTAGTCCAAAAGTTGTTGAGTATCACTTCACAGACATATACTAATCCCCTTTTATCTTGTATGAATTATCGATGTTTCAAACTTTATGGATAGCTTTACTCTGCTCTTAGTTCTATATTCTGTTAGTATCTGCTTGTACACAATTTTTTCTGTCTTTGCCGATGAAGCAACCATCTATTTTCTATGTTTCATTCTTGTGACTAGTACTAAATTTGGGTTTGTTGCCCCAGTAATGCTTCCTATGCTTTTCATTACACTAGATCTGGAAGTAGTTTCATTTTAAGATTTTATCTTCAGGAATAAGTTACTTTCTCTTACACTCAGATTCTGTAATGGTGATGTTTATCTCTAAGTTTAGACTATTTTAAATGCTAATGTAGGCTTCAAGAATAAGACGCTTGCAATGCTGATGATGTTGAATGGGACAGTCTTCTGGAGACGCGGTAATATCCTTGGTTCCTTTTATCAACTTTTAGAATTTTGTTTTATTGAGGCCCGTTTGGGAATGGAGGTTAGGTAAGATAATGGAGCTACGTGGAGGTATCTATCTAAGATACTTACAGTTATCCTACCTTGGGTCCATTTGGAAACTTCTTTGTAGGTAAGATAATTATAGGTATATTAATTTTATGAAACCAAAAAGTTAAGATATGTATAGTTATATGTATAGTTATCTCACCTCCAAAAAAACTTAAGCTAACTTTGAAGATCTTATAGGTTGTATCTCTCTATACCTATAGGTATCTAAACTTTTTCCAAACAGGGCCTGAAAAGGAGGTTAAATTTTACATTGTTATGCTATCACTCTTGCCAAGTACTAGACTCAGAATTAATGTGTTCATCATATGTATTGTTTGAAACAAGGTCTGTTTTAGGGTTGTTTTCAGGCTAGATAACACTAACTTTAATAGTTACCCCATTATGAAATCTGAACAGGTGTTGGATCATTTCCCTTGTCTTCAATAAATCCTTTATATGGTCTTGGGATACACAACAATGTCTTTGAGCTCTAAGATATGGATAGATATCAATTTCTTTATATCGATATTACACAAAATTTCCACACCTTGCTCCACATTCATCATGTTATAACTGGCATTAGTTGGGTGTAGTCTAAAATAAGGGTAGAGCTAGAGGAAGGTAATCATTAAGTTATGTTAAAATATCTCATACCATATCCGAGAATCCTAAGTATCCCTAGCTGAGTTTTTTTTTTGTTTTTTTTTAATATTTTTTTTGTTTCTTTTGGGTGTGGGGGTACCAAGAAAAAATATGCAGACTAAAGAGAATGCCCAGGATGGGAGAGAAAAATACTTGTACTATTCTTGGAAATAATGCAGCCAATTTCTTAATGGGGCTTCTTTATGCCTAAATAGGCAATGTTTTATAAAGTAGTTTATGAAGGCACTTGAGCACATGCATTGGTGGAGGTGGCCCCTAGACCGATCTAAGCTCCCCCTTGGTGGCACTCCAGGTAGGAATGATAATGGGCTGGGGTTGGACCGGGTTTACCATGGATTCTAACCCGGCCATAATATCTTAGGGCCAAATTTGTTTTGCCCTGGCCATAGCTTTGTGGTCTAATATTAAAGGCCATATCCTACCCACCGGTTCTTGGATAGGACTTGGGGATTTTAGGGCCAATCCTGTATTTTCATCCTCAAACTAATAAATCTTCAGTATGGGGGATTTCAAATTGCAACAGAAACTAATACCTTCCACCTTTTCCCTCAAAAAAAAAAAAAACAGAAACTAATACCATTCTTAAAACGTAGGAATTAAAAAAAAAATAACTATTCTTGAAACCAAATTAAAGTAAACCAAACAATGATATATATATATACACACACACATACATTACAGTGCTTATATACATCATATCTTCACACATTAATAGTATTTATTTTACAGAGGAGAAAAAAAATAAGCAACAAAGAAAAATAAAAAATTAAATTAATGTGACTAAATAGAGAAACTAATTATACAAATTAAGCTTGGGAATACATTAGGTGGCTACTAGGTTCGTAAATTACTTGGACGACTTAGGGTTGAGATATATAGGGCTGGATTGGGTCGGGCTCAAGCAAAATCTTCTTATCCTCACCCTATCCTATTTTTTAATGGGCTTGGTTTAGAGGCCCTGCCCTATCCTTTTTTTAATAGGCCTAGGGCCGGGTAGGGCTTTTTCTAGGACCAAGTTCTGGTTTTTTAGTTCTAACTCATTATCATCCCTACTTCGGGGTCAAGACCTCATTTTAAAACGAAACTATAATAAAAGTTATAAGGGGAAGACTAGAGAACTGAATCTTCCTTGCACTTTGTTGTATAGATTGCTACCAATTTCTGTCGCTTTCGCCATTGATATTTGTGTCTGGAACATATGGTAAATATCAGGTTAGTATGTGATTCCCAGAGCTCAACAGTAGTATGCCATGGAGGGGAGCTGCGATAATGGAGGAATAAGTGTGCAGCAGTTAAGTGTGCAGCAGTTAAGTGTGCAGCAGCTATAGAGCTAGTATAAGTTTGTTGAGTCTAGAGTCTATATCAGTTCTGTATATGTTGAGTCTAGAGTCTGTATCAGTCCTGTATATGTTGTATCAGTCTTGTACGTGCGCTGTGCACATATAATTCAAGTAGAGTCTGGGCGGGAAGTGAGCGGGAGAAGTAAGCGTGCTGTGCACGTGCTTAGGCTGTGGTCCCTGTTTCTCAACCGCTCACTTCGACGTCTATAAGAATGGGTTGTAATGCTGGATTGAAGGAATGAATAAAAAAATCACTTTCTTCTTCCCCAAAATTCTTTCTTCACCATTCCCTCTCACTCCTAATCCCTAATTCTTGAATTCTTGAATGCTTCCATGGCAAGATCCAGAACCTTCCGACAGCAGACCTCTGATAATTTGGTATCAGAGCAGGAGCTCCATGAAGAAGACGGAGGAGATGAAGGTAACCACGTACTCGAAGGTGAAGTGGCTGATTTGAGGAGTCGACTGATAGCGGGAGAGCTCCAAACCAACTACCTCACGGAGAGAGTTGAAGCCATAGCCACGAATATCGGTGAAAGATTTTCATCGATTGAATCTCGGCTTGATTCGTTGGTGACGATGGTGAAACAAAACCATCCGAGGCATCTGCAACCGCCTTTACTTCCAAATCCACCACATCAGCCGATACAAAGGGAGGTAGTAAATTCTAACTCTAATAACAGTCAGTCTATAGCTCATAGTGATGGAGGAATGTCGTTTAAAACACCGTTCAAGATTGAGTTTCCGGTATTCCATGAAGGAGATCCGACGGAATGGATCTGTGGTATAGAACAGTTCCTAGATTTTTATGAGATCCCTGCCAATCAGAAGCTGAAATACGCTACTCTTAATCTTAGGGGGAAAGCGTCGCAATGGTTTAGAAGGCATGTGAAGCCAAGAGTCCATGAGATTTCCTGGTCGAATTTTCTTGAAGAATTGCTAACCAGGTTTGGACCGACGGAATTTCAAGATTATGAAGGAGTGCTGTCCAAGTTGCAACAGCGTGGTGATACTGAAACTTATATACAGGAATTTGATCGAATTTCAAATTTCGTTGAAGGATGGACGGAGTCACACTATTTGAGCACTTTCATTAGTGGGTTGAGGGACGAGATTCGTTGGGATGTGAAGTCACAACGACCTAAGAATGTTAACGAAGCTATGGGTTTGGCAAGGGGATACGAAGAGAAGATTTCATGTTTGAGGCGTAGTTATAAGGGTGTGTTTACTTCCAGGTCCCCAAATCCAACAGCCAGGTCGAATATCAATTCCAATTCTTTTCCTAACACTCTTCCTTCATCTACACAGAGCTATAGTAATTCAAACTCTAATAACCCACCCTCTACATCTAGTTTTGTTCCTAGACGGCTGAATTTACAGGAAATGAGGGAAAGGAAATCAAGAGGATTGTGCTTTAATTGCGACGAAAAATACACCCCCAGACATTTGTGTAAAACACAGAAGTTCTACTATCTAGAAAGTTTGGAGGAAGAAATGGAGGAATTGGCAGATTTTGAAGTAAGGCAAGGAGTCGATACTTCCACAAGACCCCTACATGATCCTTCATCAGACTCATTGTACCCCGAAATCTCATTCCATGCTTTGGTTGGCAACCAAATTTATCCACACACCATGAGAGTCCAAGGAAGAGTGAACGGGAAGGAAGTGTTCATTCTCATAGACTCAGGATCTACACACAACTACTTAGATCCACAAACGGCCATTCGAGCTAACCTACCCATCGAGAAGGAACCCAGGTATAAAGTCACTGTGGCAAATGGTGAGTGTATGTATAGTGAAGGAAAGGTTAATGGTGTGGATTTTGTAGTCCAAGGAGTAGAGCTTAAGGCAGATTTGTTGTTACTTCCATTGGGGGCCTGCGCAGATGGTATTGGGAGTCCATTGGCTCAGATCGCTGGGTCCGGTGACCCTCGATTTTTCACTGATGACACTGGAGTTCAATAGAGAAGGGAAAAAGAGTAAACTGCAAGGTGTTGTTGCAACACAGATGCAAATGATGGAGGCACCAGAACTCTCAAAAATAGATCTGTATACTTGTCAGGCCTATATGATCTATATACATGATATGGAGAATGAAGAAGATAAAGCAAAGGCAGAGCCACATCTATATCAAGTACATAATGATGTGAATGAGATCCAAAGTATTCTGTGCAGATATCCTGAAGTGTTTGAAGAGAAGCTCACACTTCCTCCCAGTCGAGAGATTGACCATCACATTCCCATTGTACCGGGGTCACTACCTGTGTGTCTGAGACCTTATCGACATCCTCACTACCATAAGAATGAGATCGAGAAACAAATTGCTGAAATGCTTTCATCTGGTTTTATTTGACCCAGCAGCAGTTCCTACGCATCACCAGTAATATTGGTTAAGAAGTCGGATGGAAGTTGGCGACTTTGTGTTGATTATAGAGCCCTCAATAAACAGACCATCAAAGCCAAATTTCCAATTCCATTAATCGATGAACTGCTAGATGAACTAAATGGTGCGCGATTCTTTTCTAAGATTGATTTGAAGTCGGGATACCACCAGATTAGAGTGAAAGAATCTGACATTGCTAAGACAGCTTTCCGCACCCATCACGGACACTTTGAGTTCGTCGTTATGCCATTTGGGCTTACCAATGCACCGGCCACTTTTCAATGCCTTATGAATGAGATATTCAAAGAGTATCTTCACAAGTTTATATTGGTATTCTTCGACGATATTTTGATCTATAGCTCATCCTGGGAGAATCACCTCTTACATATCGACATGGCATTATCCGTGTTAAGCAGGAATCAGTTAGTAGCAAAACAGAGCAAATGCATTTTTGGCCAGAAATCGGTGGGTTTCTTAGGTCATATAATCAGCGAGGAGGGAGTTGCTGTTGATCCAAGAAAGATTCAAGCGGTGAAAGAGTGGCCAGAACCGAAAACGATCAAGGAACTTAGAGGATTCTTGGGATTGACAGGGTACTATAGGAAATTTGTAAAAAACTATGGTGGAATAGCCTTTCCTCTCACTCAACTGTTGAAGAAGAACTCCTTCCATTGGAGTACGGAGGCAAAAGAAGCTTTCATTACTCTTAAGAGAGCCATGACCACCACACCGGTATTAAGAACTCCAGATTTTTCCAAACAATTTGTACTGGAAACAGATGCTTCACAAACGGGAATTGGGGCTGTGTTGATGCAAGAATCACAACCTATAGCATATATGAGCAAAGGGTTGAAAGGGAGGTTACTGGTTCTTTCAACTTATGAGAAAGAAGTATTTGCAATCCTCCACGCAGTGAAACAATGGAGACAATACCTTATGGGTAGTGAGTTCGTCATAAGAACAGATCAAAGAAGTATAAAATATATATTGGAACAAAAGATCAATACTGACATTCAAGAAAAGTGGTTGTGGAAGCTCTTGGGATATAACTTTACTGTGGAGTATAAGCGTGGAGTTGACAATCCTGCTGCTGATGGGTTGTCGAGAAGAGAAGGTGAGGTGGAAACCTGCTTTGAGATTACTTTTGTAGTGCCGGAATGGTTGGAAGAGATTAAGAAGATGGTTAGAGAGGATTCTTACTTCTCTAAGTTAGAAGAGAGGATGCAGGAAGGGGCAATTAACCCAGATTGGTACAAACTGTTCGGTGGTATCTGGTATTATAAAGGTAAAATCCTTGTGAGTCCGCATTCAAATGTGAGGCAGCTGATATTCTTCGACAACTATTCTTCTAGTATGGGGGGACACTCTGGCTTCCATAAGACCTTACAGCGTCTAAGAAGGGATTTTAAGTGGGAAGGTATGACGAGAGATATTAAGCAGTAGGTGCGTGAATGCCTCGTTTATCAGAAGAGTAAAGGTGAAACTGTCCACCCTGCGGGGTTACTCAATCCTCTTCCAATTCCAGATAGAGTGTGGGAAGACATTTCGATGGACTTTGTCGAAGGATTGCCTAAAAGCCAGGGAAAGAGTGTCGTCATGGTGGTGGTCGATAGACTCACTAAATATTCCCACTTTATCGGTATTTCTCATCCTTATACTGCTCCTTCGATAGCACAAGTGTTCATGGATAATATCTATAAGTTACATGGGATGCCCAGGAGTATAACTAGTGATCGCGATCCTGTTTTTGTGAGTCGATTCTGGAAGGAAATGTTCCGATTACAAAATTGCAAGTTGCATCATTCCATAGCCTACCATCCGCAAAGCGATGGGCAAACTGAGATTGTTAACAAGGCGCTAGAGCTTTATTTGAGATGCTTTTGTAGCCAGAAACCCTCCGAATGGATGAAGTGGTTATCGTGGGCGGAATTTTGGTTTAACACAAATTGGCACTCTTCTACAGGTGTTACTCCCTTTGAGGGTGTATATGGCAGATCACCACCATCGGTGCTGCAATATGTGAGGGGAACAGCGGGCTTGCCAGCCCTTGAAAATGAGTTAATGAACAGAGATGCCATCTTGAAGTTATTAAAAGATAACATAGCGAAAGCTCAGGGGCGTATGAAATATTTCGCTGATAAGAAGAGGACTGAGAGGGTTTTTGAAGTTGGTGATTTAGTGTTCTTGAAGATCCAACCTTATAAACAAGTTTCACTGCGGAATTCTACTCCACAGAAACTTTCCTCCAGGTTTTTTGGACCGTACAAAATAATTGAGAAAATCGTTTCAGTCGCATACAGGCTTCAACTGCCAGAAGGAGCATTAATCCACCCTGTCTTCCACGTATCAAAGTTGAAGAAGTGCCATGGAAGCCACCAACCCAATCTGACATCAGATATCCCTACTTGGTGGATAGAAGATAACCAAGAAGAGGTTCCGGAAGCAATTCTTGACCGTAGGGTGTTCAAAAAGCAAAATAGGATGGGAATAGAATTACTGGTTAAATGGATGAATTTAAGTCCTGAGAACGCATCCTGGATTGACATTGATGAGATACGAAGAAGGTTTCCAGACTTCGAACTCGGGGCGAGTTCGCTCTTAAGGGGGGAGGAGTTGTCAGTTTAGTAGGTGATTCCCAGAGCTCAACAGTAGTATGCCATGGAGGGGAGCTGCGATAATGGAGGAATAAGTGTGCAGCAGTTAAGTGTGCAGCAGCTATAGAGCTAGTATAAGTTTGTTGAGTCTAGAGTCTGTATCAGTTCTGTATATGTTGAGTCTAGAGTCTGTATCAATCCTGTATATGTTGTATCAGTCTTGTACGTGCGCTGTGCACATATAATTCAAGTAGAGTCTGGGCGGGAAGTGAGCGGGAGAAGTAAGCGTGCTGTGCACGTGCTTAGGCTGTGGTCCCTGTTTCTCAACCGCTCACTTCGACGTCTATAAGAATGGGTTGTAATGCTGGATTGAAGGAATGAATAAAAAAATCACTTTCTTCTTCCCCAAAATTCTTTCTTCACCATTCCCTCTCACTCCTAATCCCTAATTCTTGAATTCTTGAATGCTTCCATGGCAAGATCCAGAACCTTCCGATAGCAGACCTCTGATAGTAAAGGACAGTGGTCACGTTGAATGGAAATATGTGACTTAATGTGATCTAGATATTTTTTTACTATAATCATCATATCTCTGTACAATGCTAGATTTATAACCCAAATGTAATAGATGATTGCATAAATCCCATGTAACACTAGGGATGGCATTCCGGTTGACATGGCCGGACCGGGCCCAACCCATTCGGGTTGGCCTGTGTTTCGGGCGGGCTCGGGCCGGGTTGGGGGATTAACTTGGCCAGACCGGGTTGGGAAGAAAGTCGACCCGGGTCGATCTGCGAACCCGTACGGGTTGAATCCGTATTGGGCCGGGCCGGGTTACGTGTTGGCCTGCAAAATTTATTAGTTAAATTTTTTTTTTTGACTCCAAAAAATTTAAAGAAAAAAATTATAGAGTTAAATTCATGAGTCAAATGGGTGTGAAGTGTGAACAAAAAAATTAATTGGCTACTACCCACTGCTCATTTAGCCCACCTCACCCTAGTTATTTATAGCCAACTCCACCTCCTCACTTCTCTCATCTCGCCAATGTGGAACTAAATGCAATTGGATTTTAAACTTTGGAAACTTTTAGTCCCACATTGGTGAGATGAGAAAAGTGTGGACGTGAAGTTGGCTATAAATAGCTAGGGTGAGGGTTGTCTAATTGAGTAGTGAGTAGTAATCAATTAATTTTTATGTTCACACTTATTTTTAAAAAAAATTGAACTATTTTAGAGTATATTTATATGCATATATACATATATATATTTGTAATACCCCAGATTTGGAGCGAACAGTCGACTGGTAGTGTTAGCAGTCGACTGCTCTGCGTATTCGGAATTTGAGAGATTTGGGAAGGATTTGAGAAATATAGTCCCACATGGGAAGTATACAAAAACTAATTTGAGTATAAATACTATTAGCCAATGATCAAGAGTCACCAATTCGGTTAACCACCTTTTGAGAGGCAGCCTGTGGTGGGCAGTTGTACTACATAGTATCTAATTTGTATTTCATAAAAATATTAAAATTGTCTGAGTATTGGGACGGGGCATTACAAATGGTATCAGAGCCGACTTTCGACACCGAGTGTAGAAGAGGGCCTATGATCTAGTTCACGGCAGGGAGATGATTCTCCGGATAGGCAGGGTGCATTTGTATGTACCGGGTGTTTCTACACATTTTGTGGGATCGAGGACTATTCTACAACGGCTAGAAAGGCGGATCCTACACTAGATGTGTGTCCCGTACTCAGCGAGGACGCTGATTTCTAAAGGTGGGGTGTATGTAATATCCCAGATTTGGAGCGAACAGTCGACTGGTAGTGTTAGCAGTCGACTGGTCTGCGTATTCGGAATTTGAGAGATTTGAGAAGGATTTGAGAAATATAGTCCCACATGGGAAGTATACAAAAACTAATTTGAGTATAAATACTATTAGCCAATGATCAAGAGTCACCAATTCGGTTAACCACCTTTTGAGAGGCAGCCTGTGGTGGGCAGTTGTACTACATAGTATCCAATTTGTATTTCATAAAAATATTAAAATTGTCTGAGTATTGGGACGGGACGTTACAAATGGTATCAGAGCCGACTTTCGACACCGAGTGTAGAAGAGGGCCTATGATCTAGTTCACGGCAGGGAGATGATTCTCCGGATAGGCAGGGTGCATTTGTATGTACCGGGTGTTTCTACACATTTCGTGGGATCGATGACTATTCTACAACGGCTAGAAAGACGGATCCTACACTAGATGTGTGTCCCGTACTCAGCGAGGACGCTGATTTCTAAAGGTGGGGTGTATGTAATACCCCAGATTTGGAGCGAACAGTCGATTGGTAGTGTTAGCAGTCGGGATTTGAGAAATATAGTCCCACATGGGAAGTATACAGAAACTAATTTGAGTATAAATACTATTAGCCAATGATCAAGAGTCACCAATTCGGTTAACCACCTTTTGAGAGGCAGCCTGTGGTGGGCAGTTGTACTACATAGTATCTAATTTGTATTTCATAAAAATATTAAAATTGTCTGAGTATTGGGGCGGGGCGTTACAATATTTGTAGTATATATATACATATATACATATATTTTGTAGCAAAAAAAAGATTTTAAAAAAAACAACAAAAAAAAAAAATTCCAAACAGGTCAAACCCACTGGTCAAATTCAAAAATTTAACGGATCGAAACCCGCAGGTTGGCGGGCGGGTTTGACTTGGTTAACGGGTTCGCGGGCTGGGTCGAGCGGGTTGGGTTTACGATTTTTTCGACCCGGATAGACCCGCGGGTTCGACCCGGATCCGGACCACATAATTGCGGACCGGGTTTGAGTGGGCGGTGGTCGCGGATCAACCCGGCCCTGTTGCCTTCCCTATGTAACACATACATAGATAACATAAAAACGAACTGAAACACTAAATTCTGCCCGGAATAGCATAAATAACAAAACTGTTATCAGTAATACTGTTATTCTGTTGACAGTATTATTCTCCAAGCAACAATTAATCAGATTGATGTTTTCATATTATCAACTTTTTTTTACTAGGATTTTAGTATCTCTCTGTTTTTCTCCGTTCATTCTTATTATTAAGTTTTTTTTACTGGGATTTTTTGGAAAAAAAGTTGTTAGTACTTGGTATCTCTCTGTTTTTCTCCGTTCTAGTGTGAAGGACAAAGACGATTAGCAATGAGGAGAGACTGTAATCTTCTCTTTTATATTTGAAATATTGGGGGAATTAAACTCTAACAACCCAACTAAACTTTAAATCTGAAGCTTCATGTCAATTCATACAACTGCTAAGTTGTTGGCTACTTTGAGTTGGCGGACAGTTGAAACAGTACTAGATATTATGGACTTCCTTGTGAACCCTTGCAGCATCCCCTACTACTTTCACCCGCACTGAACTCGACCAACTTCACTTAAATGAATATGAAGCATGGCCGACTCCTTTCATCTCCTCTTTCAAGTGAATGCCATTGAGACAATGGAAGAGGAGGAAAGAGGCACGCACGGATGTAGCTGTGAGAACTGAGAATGGGTACACAGCGGTGAATAACAATTAGATAGTCAATTTTGTTTTGAAAAGAATTAGAAAATCAAATTACGAGTATTCTTTCCGCTGTTACCCCCAAATAAAAAATCAATTTTTTCTTTTTATCAAAAGATGGTAGAGAGAGAGAGAGAGAGAGAGAGAGAGAGAGAGAGAGATTTCAAGGGCACGATTCCAAAAAATAGAAATGGAAAATAAGGTAGGTTGACGTCTCCATTTAAACCCCGTTATTTTTCCCGTTTAATCCTGTTTTGTGAAACGGGTTAGTGGCTGTTCTGTTTAATCCCCGTTTTTTTTTTTTCTTTGGAACACTGTCCATGTGCCAAAACTTTATGGTCCGGAGATCACCTACTCCTGGGAGTCAATTTTGTTGGAGTTTGATTCAAGACTAACGTTCACTTTTGAATTGTATGGCTATGCTTATTGGTAGGAGTAAGGACCAAGTAAATAGGAGTGGGTTTCTCCCAAATTCTAGTGTTTTTTGTTTCTCTTCTTCAGCCTATTTAAAGCTTATACCCGATTAAATAAAATACAGAGCATTGATAAAAAATAACTGAGCACTTTCTCCCTTGCTATTGTGTTGCTACTCTCTGCTATTTGGTCTTTTGCTTTATGTTTGAGTTTAACATATTGGTATCAGAGCTTGGGTTCGTTTGAAGCTGGGAGCAAATCTTCATTGTAGGAAGCTTGCTACCATTGCATTTGAAGGTTTGACGCATGATACTCTAGTAAGTTATTTTTTTGGAGAAAAGGTACATTTATTTTTTCTACACCTGTTGTCTGTTTGAAGTTTTTTTTTGTTTAAAAATGAATATTGGAAATGACCTCAATCTTTCACAAACTTTGATTCCTGTCTTTAATGGTGAAAATTATGGTTTTTGGAGTATCAAGATGAGAACTCTTTTCATTTCACAAGATCTTTGGGAGCTTGTTGAGAATGGTTTTGCAGAGACGGATAAGGCAGCAGAAATGAAGGATCTTCGTAAAAAAGATGCGAAGGCCCTACTCATATTGCAACAAGCGGTGAATGACTCCATCTTTCCAAGAATTGCTAATGCTCTGAAGTCAAACAATGCATGGAGAATTTTGAAGCAACAATATGAAGGTGATGGCAAGGTAAAGTCTGTCAAATTACAAACTCTTAGAAGTGATTTTGAAAATCTTTGTATGAAAAATACTGACACAATTGACGATTATTGTACCAAAGCTTCTACTATTGTTAATCAGTTAAGAACTCTTGGCGAAGAACTTAATGATAACAAAGTAGTAGAGAAGGTTTTGAGAACTCTTGTTCCTAAATTTGATCATGTAGTAGCTGCAATAGAGGAATCAAAGGATTTATCTACTTATTCTTTTAGTGCACTAACAAGTTCTCTTCTAGCCCATGAACAAAGATTAAACAGGACTGTAGAAAAGAGCGCTGAAAGAGCATTTCAAACAAGAGTTGAAAACACAATCAAGCCTACAGGAACACATCAAGGAAGAGGATTTGGAAGAGGTGTCTATCGAGGACATAACAAAGGTAGAGGCAGAGGAATATCTGAATGGAACAGTGATAGAGGCAATCAAGGACGATCTGATTGGAACAATCAAAGAGGAGGCAACAATGATAGGGGCAATCATCACCAAAGCCACAAGGGAAAACAATGTTATTTTTGCAAAAGGTTTGGGCATACTGAAGCTTATTGCTATGCCAAAGCCAAACAACAAGTGAACTACACAGAAAAGAGAGGTGATGAAGGTAAAGAAGATGGTAATCTCTTTATGACTTGTTTTAATTCTGAAAGAAATAGAAGTAATGTTTGGTTTCTAGATAGTGGATGTAGTAACCATATGACAGGGGACAAAAAACTCTTTTGTGATTTGGATGAATCTGTCAAGACACAAGTTAGGCTGGGAAATAATGCAGTTATGCAAATTGAAGGTAAAGGAACGGTTGCAGTAAAAACAAAGTCAGGTATGGAAAAAATAATTAATGATGTTTTTTATATTCCTAGCCTTGCCCATAACTTAATAAGTGTTGGTCAATTGATTGCAAAGGGTTATTCAATTACTTTCAAAGATAATATATGCTTGATTATGTCTAAAAATTCAGATATACCTACGTTAAAGATTCATATGGCTGAGAACAAAATGTTTCCTCTTGAAATTTCATGTCTTGATGATTATGCTTTAGTCTCTAATGTGAAGAATGAATCTCTGTTATGGCATTTGCGTTATGGACATTTATATTTCAATGGATTAAAGTTGTTAAGTCAAAAACAGATGGTTCTAGGCTTACAAGGAATTGAATGTGTTAATAATATTTGTGAAGGTTGTGTTTATGGAAAACAACATTGTTCATCTTTTCCTGACGTAAAATCATGGAGATCTACTAAGCCTTTAGAACTTATTCATGCTGACATTTGTGGTCCAATGCAGACTTTATCATTAAATAAGAAAAGATATTTTTTGCTTCTTATTGATGATTTTTCTCGAATGAGTTGGGTATATTTTTTAACAAAAAAGTCTGAAGCATTTGCTAAGTTTCAAGAGTTCAATGCATTAGTTGAAAATCAAAGTGGACATGCTATAAAAATCCTCAGAACTGATAGAGGGGGAGAATTTTTATCAACTGAGTTTAACATTTTTTGTAAGAAAAATGGTATATGCAGGCAGCTTACAGTGAAGTACACACCTGAACAAAATGGAGTCGCCGAGAGAAAGAACAGAACCATTGTAGAGATGGCTCGGAGCATGATGAAAGAAAAGAGTCTTCCTAATGATTTTTGGGTGGAAGCTGTAGCAACTTCAGTATATCTTCTAAATCGCTCGCCAACAAAAGCTGTACAAAATATGACACCATATGAAGCATGGTTTGGAAGAAAACCAGGAGTAAGTCATCTCAAGGTATTTGGTTGTATTGCTTATGCATCTGTTCACCCTCAAATTCGTAGAAAGTTAGATGATAAAAGTGAAAAATGCATTCTTCTTGGCTATAGTAGTGAATCAAAAGCTTATCGATTATATAATCCGATAACCAAGAAGTTGATTATTAGTAGAGATGTGATATTTGATGAAAATGCTAGTTGGATGTGGAATGATTGCCAACAGGTTCAGAAGATTGGTGAAGGGCAAAACTCATCCATACCACATCCTTCAAATGAAGAAGTTGTGACTCAACCAACATCTTCGACATCGATCGCATCTCCATCAACAAGTACTTCTCCTATAAATAGAAGTCCTCCAACATCTTCGACATCGATCGCATCTACATCTGCAGCTCCAACAAGTACTTCTCCTATAAATAGAAGTTCTCCACCTTCTGATGAAGAAAGTCCTCCAAGAAAGGTAAAATCCTTGTCAGAGATTTATGCATCATGTCAATTTGCTTTAATGGTTGCAGAGCCAATTTGCTATGAAGAAGCATATGGAAAAGAAGAATGGGAGACTTCCATGAAAGAAGAAATTACCGCAATTGAAAAGAACCAAACATGGGAGTTGATAGATTTGCCCCCTGGAAAAGATGCAATCGGGGTAAAATGGGTGTACAAGATAAAATATGACGGAGAAGGTAATGTTAAAAGGTATAAAGCACGTTTAGTTGCTAAAGGGTATGTGCAAGTCTACGGTGTAGATTTTTATGAAACTTTTTCACCTGTTGCTCGTTTAGAAACTGTTAGACTAATTTTAGCTTTTGCAGCTCAAAAAAGATGGGATGTTTTTCAATTTGATGTTAAATCTGCATTTCTAAATGGATATTTGAATGAGGATGTCTATGTTGAGCAACCACAAGGATTTGTGGTCAAAGGAATGGAGGAGAAAGTCTATAAACTCAAGAAGGCACTATACGGACTGAAACAAGCACCACGGGCATGGTATAGTCGTCTTGACTCTTATCTTCTTAAACATGGATTTCATTGAAGTGATAATGAACCTACACTATATGTGAAGACACAAGGCAAAGATAAAATACTTATTGTTTGTGTATATGTGGATGACATAATCTACACGGGTTCTTCTCTATCTCTTATTGAAAACTTTAGGACCATTATGATGACTAAATTTGAAATGTCAGATCTTGGATTGTTGCAATATTTTCTTGGTCTTCAGGTCCAACAAACATCAGATGGTATTTTTATTTCTCAAGAGAGGTATGCTTTCAACCTTCTCAATAAAATTCAGATGCAAAATTGTAAAGGATGTTCAACCCCAATGAATGCAATTGAGAAGCTGGTTCTAGAAGATGGCACAGAGAAAGCTGATGAAAAATACTTTAGAGGGCTTGTTGGTGGATTAATGTTCTTAACTCATTCTCGTCCTGACATTGTGTTTGCAGTAAGTCTGATATCAAGGTTCATGCATAATCCTTCCAAACATCATCTTGGAGCAGCAAAACGTATTCTTCGCTACGTTCGAGCAACCACGAACTATGGGATTTGGTATCATCCTTCCTCTCATTTTAATTTAGTTGGTTTTACTGACAGTGATTGGGCAGGTTCCTTAGACGACCGGAAGAGTACAAGTGGATTCATTTTCAACCTTGGTTCGGGTGCGGTTTCATGGATGTCAAAGAAGCAAGAAAGTACCGCCTTATCGTCTTCAGAAGCTGAGTATGTTGCTGCGACATCTACTGTCTGTCAAGCTATGTGGATGAGAAGAATCATGGAGGATCTGTTCGAGATTCAGACATCTCCAACACTTGTATACTGCGACAACAAGGCGGCAATATGTATGGCAAAGAATCCATCCTTCCATGGCAGAACAAAGCATATTGAGCTCCGTTACCATTTCATACGTGAAGCTGTTACAAAAGGAGTCGTTGAACTGAAGTTCTGTCCTACAAATGATCAAATTGCCGATGGATTTACTAAAGCACTATCTTACGAGAAGTTTTTCAAATTCAGAAAGCTTCTTGGTGTAGTAGATTTTGAATCAAGGGGGAGTGTTGGAGTTTGATTCAAAACTAACGTTCACTTTTGAATTGTATGACTATGCTTATTGGTAGGAGTAAGGACCAAGTAAATAGGAGTGTGCTTCTCCCAAATTCTAGTGTTTTTTGTTTCTCTTCTTCAGCCTATTTAAAGCTTGTATCCGATTAAATAAAATACAGAGCATTGATAAAAAATAACTGAGCACTTTCTCCCTTGCTATTGTGTTGCTACTCTCTGCTATTTGGTCTTTTGCTTTATGTTTGAGTTTAACATAAGCTTTAAAAAAAAAAACTAAATTTATTACTTCAAATTTAGGTGATATCTGATTCCTCACGAATATTCATGGCTATAGTTGAAACTTGGAAGAGACTAAATGAGTAAATAATAAGAAAGAAAACCGTGCCATACATTTGACATGGTATAGAGCAGGGGAGTTGCACCGTGCACATTTTATTTCTGTGAGAACAATTTTTGGAAAAAGCGATTCTCGTAGAATGCCTTGGTCCCTCATTATTCCACTCTTTAAAAGTTTCGTTGTTTGACTGTGACATTTTTTGCCCCCTCTAGAAGAAAAATAAAAATATAGCACAACTGAGCAGTATTTGGTATGGGACTTTGAAACAAGCATGCTTCAATTTAGTACTGCAGGCGATGCTAATCTTTGACATTAGCCAGTGATTATTTTGGTCTTCTAGTTTTGTAGAAAGTTTCATCTTCATGCTCCTTTTTAGGTTAGGCTAGTGCTTTCCTTTTCAGGGAATAGTTGTGTTTATTCAAAAGCAAAATAGAGAGTTTTATAAATATGTCAAATGCCTAATTGACACAGTGCAATACAAAGTTCTAAGAGCTCTGCTGATGTTTTTTAATTTTCTATGTAGTGGAAGGCCTGGCGAGATATGCCGAAAACGGTGGAACGAAATGGTTGGATGCATTGGTGGACATCGGGAGAGGACTTTCCTTGAACAAGTCGATGTGCTGGCCAAGCGATATTGGGGAGATACGCTCCAGTATAGGGAAGAAAAGAATGTGCCGGAAGAGGATAGCTAAGAGAGCAAGTCAGACTGAATGCACGCTTCTTGGTAACAGTAAAAGTCAATATTTCAGATAGCGTAATGTTATACTTTTATGACATGCAAAAAAGGTAACATGTAAGTTGTACTCAATGTAAGGTTTTTTGGGAACTGAGGTTTGTGAACGATGAGTGGTTCTATATTGTTTTTCTAATTAGCATTTGTTGTATTTCATCTCTACTACTATAATATGGAAGAAGGCCTTAGTGTAATTTGTCCATCTACCAACCCGTGCAATGCACGTACAATTAAAATCCCCAATATAAACCCTTGAAACCCGTAAACTGTCTGTGCAAATTAGTTTCCCTCTCCACATCTCTCGAAACCCAAACGCCTCATTTCTCTCTCTCTCTCTCTCTCCCGATAATTCCCGATCCTTCTTTTCATCTCCTGCTTCGTCTCGATTCTCATCTTTCCTCACTCGCGCCGCCGCTGCTGCTCTAATCCTAATCTCTATCAACTTCTATATCACAGCTTAACCCATCCTTAATCTCAATTACCTCCTCTCTCACTCGAGTGAACCCCAACCCTAGCTTCGATTTATCAATTTAAGGAATTTTCTGCTCCTTTTGTTTTAATTTCAGTAAACTCTGTTTCTATTGCAAGTTTGACGTATTAGTAGTAAGGCTATTATCTTTTGGGGTTTTTGTATTTAGATAAAATAATTGTAGAGTTAATGAAAATAATATTGGGGATGATGATTATTGTGTATGGATTTACATTGTTGCTGTAAACAGTGAGGAATGAATGTGAACAATATTGTTGTATAGGAATTGGTTGCTGGTTTTTTGAATGATTTAAGTAATAATTAGCTTCCAAGGGGATGTAGATGTTGGAAGATAACTTCTGTTATTTGGAAAGATGTAGATTTGAGTTTAGAAGAATAAAATGGAAAAGATAAAACAATTTATATTGAACTTTTTAGCTCATCTATATATCTATCTATCTATTTTCTATCTATCTATATTATAATGGGAGAGTGGGAGTTGTAAGGTTGTAAATCTATTATTAAGATGTTTAAGATGTGCTTTGCACGTGCAAATCAAAATTTTTACTTTAATTTTTTTTATTAGTACGTGCATCGCACGTGCAGATTACTATACAAGGGAAATATAAATGTGAAGTAGACTTTTTTTTTGTTCTTTTCTTTCTGGTCCTTGTAGAGTTGTAGTTGGCTTGAAATGAATGATACTACTTTCTGTTATTGTCAAATTGACTTATAGGTGGAGTGTTTTTTCGTTGACTTAACTGGGTTATATTTTGGTCACAAATGGATCTCTTGGATTAGATCCAGTTTGTATTCGGGTACTTCCTCCTTAATTATCAACGGGTCGGAAGGTCACAAGTTCAAGGTTAGGCGGGGCCTTCGTCAGGGTGACCCCCTCTCTTCTCTCCTATTTACCCTTGTGGCCGATGTTTTCAGTCAGCTTCTGAAGCATGCCTGGAGTGCAAACATGATTGACAGCCTCGGGCGTTCTTCCCACTTTAATGGGGTTCTCAATCTGCAATACGCAGATGACACCATCATTTTCACTAAACCGAATGCTTCTTCCATTCGTAACCTCAAACTTCTTCTCTATTGTTTTGAGTCTGCTTCTGGATTATCGATAAACTTCCAAAAATCTTCGGTTCTGTGGTTGGGAGGGGAACCCAACAGGCAGACCGAGATTGCTAATTTTTTCAATTGCCAATCGGCGTCTTTCCCTATCACTTATCTTGGCATTCCCCTTAGGTGGGGCAAACTTCATAGATCTGACTGGTTTCCACTTATTGATAAAGTGGAAGCCAGGCTCAGTGTTTGGTCAGGTAGGGTGCTTTCCCGAGGGGGTAGATTAATTCTCGTTAACTCGGTGCTTTCTGCGATGCCCCTCTACCTTATGTCTTTTTACTATCTTCCTTCCTGGGTTATCAAAAGATTAGATCAAATTAGAAGCAATTTCTTTTGGACTGGAGCCTCCTCTTTCGTTCCAGGTTCCCATCTATGCCATTGGAAATTGATTTGTACTTCCAAAAAGGAAGGTGGGATGGGAGTCCTGGATCTTAGGGACCATAACATTGCCCTCCTCGGTAGATGGCTATGGTCCCTGCACTCCCGTCAGGATCTCCCTTGGATTCAGTCCATAAAGGATTACCGCACTCGCTCTCATGCCTGGTGGGAATTCCCCTCGATGACCTATCGCCTTGCCTCTCCCTTCTGGAAAGGGGTGTGGAAGGCCTCAGAGGCCTTCCATTGTAGTATTTCTCGCTCCTGTGCCGATGGGTCTAGAGCGAGATTTTGGACAGATCTTTGGTGCGGTAATTCGCAACTAGCAAATGTGTATCCTTCTCTCTATCACCTTGCTTCTTTCCCAACGGCTACGGTGGCGGAGTCGTTCACTCTTATTGATGGATCGCGCCATTGGATTATCCCCTTTGAGATGGAGCTTCCTCCTCCTCTCTTAGCATCCCACGTTAATCTCTTATCGCATCTTGATCAGGTTGCTTGGAAGGCATGGGAAGGCATCGCTTGGCGCTGGACTGAGTCTGGCGCCTTCTCTGTTAAATCTTTTTATAGTTTTCTTAACGCTAGGGGGATTCTTTCCCCTGTTGCGGATTATTTTTGGGGGTCTGCTGCCCCGCTCAAAGTCAAGATTAACCTCTGGCTGGCTTATCACGGCAAATTACTCACTGTTGATGTCCTCAACAGAAGGAATTTAGCGTGGGGGCAACCTTGCGCTTTTTGTCATCAGTTCCCTGAAGACGTTAATCACCTCTTTGTCCAATGCACGTCCATCCTTCCCTTATGGAGGATTTGCTCTCTCGCTTGGAACACGGGATCTATCCCCCCCTCCTTAGCTAATGTTTGGGATTGTAAGCCCCTGAATGTTTTGTTCAACAACGCGTGGGTGTTGTCCATTCACATTATCGTTTGGATCATTTGGCAAGAAAGGAACCAACGAGTTTTCACGAGTCGTTGTTCTTCTCCCATGAATCTTATTGATTCTTTTTCCTTTTTCTTCAAGCTTTGGAGCTCTAATCCCTCTTACAAGGGAAGAGCTACCCTGGAGTGTCTTAAAATTTCACAAGCTGTGCGCTGCCTCAACAACTTGCAAGCTTTAATTCCTTAACCTTTTATTATCTTTTTGGCTTATTTCTTTATGAGTATCGGCGATTAACCTTATTTTCGTTCTGTTCTCTTCACAGGCTTGAGTCCTTTCTATGGTGGTTTTTGCCCAGGGGCTTTTTGATAGGGTGGAGTTTCTTCACTCCTTTTTGGTGTTGCCGAGCTTAGATGTGGCTGGCAGTTTAATCCCTCTCCTTCTCTTTTATTAGCATTTTGGTTTGTAATTATTGTTGGCCTTTGGCCTTTTGTGAAGGTGGAGTTTATGATCGTTCTTCTTATGTTTTGATCCTACTGCGCATGCTTTTCATTATCTCCTATTTACCTGCTTTCAATGTTTCTGTTTTTGCTCATCTGCCTCCACTGATGGAGTGCGTGTATTACTGATTGTGATGGTTTTTTTTGGGGCTTGTTCAGCGGTTTCTAAGCCTGATTTACTTTGTTTCCTGGCACTTCTATGCCAGCTGAGCTTGTGGCCTTACCGGCCTACTCTTTTCTTGTTCGGCTGAGAGCTGCTGTTTGGGGATGGGTGTTTTTTCCCCAGTTGTATCAGTGCAGTGGTGCAACTCGATGTCCTGTTTCTTTTCGAAGTGAGCGACCTGTTTTGCCTCCACCTCTCCTCCCTGCTCATTTTGAAACGACATCAAGTGCACGGCTGAGCTGATATGGTGAGGTTTGCTCTCCTTTGAGGGGGTTTTTTGTGTTGGCTATCTGTTGTGCCTTTTTGCAGGGACTTGGGGTAAGCATCAGTTTTTATGGATGCTTGGCTTTTGTATTTGGGATCGCTGCCGTGCTCAGTTGTCCCTGCCTCCGTTGATGCCTCTCTACCCTGAAGCCCTATCCTGCGATCGCCAGCTCTGTGCCTTCGCGTCCTGCGGTGTTGATGCTGCTTTGCTTGAGGGATGGTTTCTTTGTTTAGGCCGAATTGTACTCATTTTGCTTTGGCTCTGTACTTTTGTCTGTGTATATTTCTGCCTTTGTTGTTTGCGGTTTACCTCTGGTAAAACTCGCTTTTGTACATAACTTTTTGATGCTTATATATCATTTTTTGGTGTGGCTGGAGTCGCCAGACTCTATCCGTTTTCATCAAAAAAAACTGGGTTATATTTTATTGAGTTACATATCTTGTCTGAAGTCTAATTGCAGGAGTTTGTTACGATTGCAGTTCACGGGGTGTAGCAACCCAAAAAAGTTGCAACGCGGTGTATTTTGCAAAATCAATTTTGGTAACTAATTGTTGCAATTAAAATTCAATATTACTGTTTAGTTGCAAAAATTGCTTTCCTTACTACATTCAACTATATTTCTCAAAATTAGCTAAAAACATTAAAAACATTAAACATATAGTGCAAAAAATATGACAAAAACAAAGATATTAAGAATTTTTACAAAACCGATGAAAATGGTGGACTATAACTCAAAAACTGTGGCCAAATTAAGAAAATTTTGTATTCCTAAAAAACGGCTAAAAACATAGGCACTGTATAGCTCATAAAGTAGGACTTAAAGGGTGATATTTAGAAGTTTCTCATAATCAACGAATGTAGTAGACTATATAGCTTATGAAATATGACCATATCAGTGAAATTTCATATTTATTAGAATTGACTAAAAATAGTGGACTATAATCATAAAATATAACCAAAATATTGATATTTAGTATTTTTTCAAAAATCGACGAAAATTGTGGACTACAACCCATAAAATGTAGCTAATCAAATTCCGTAATTCTTTAAATAGGATAAAAATTATGGACTATAACCCATTAAATATGGACATAACAGTGATATTCAGGATTTTCAAAAAATCGAAAAAAAACGATGGACTATCCACAAAATGTACTATAACCCATAAATTGTTGCACTCGATAATTCTTTAAAATAGGATTAAAAAATGGACTATAACCCATAAATATAGTCAGAACAATGATATTCATAATTTTCTAAAAATCAACGCAAATGGTGGACTATATCCAAAAAATTTGGCCAAATTAGTGAAAATTCGTGTTTCTCAAAATTGACTAAAATCAAGGGACTACTAACCATAAAATATGGCCAAAATAGTGAAATTCTTAATTTTCACAAAATCGATGAAAACGGTGGACTAATATCCAATATGGTCAAATGAGTAAAATTTTGTATTTCTCAAAATCGGCTAAAAAGACGACTATACCCCCTTAAAGTATTTCCCAAAAATATAATATTCAGAATTTTAACAAAAATGATGAAAACGAAGAATTGAAAAATATAGCTAATTCAGTGAAATTTTGTATTTGTCAAAATTGACTAAAAGTAGTGGGGACTATAGCACATAAAATATGGCCAAGAAAATGATATTGAAAATTTTCATAAAATCAACAAAAATGGTTGACTATATCCCACAAAATGTGGCCAAATTAACGAAATTTGTATTTCCCAAATTCAACTTAAATTTAGTAGACTATTCATAAAATATGGGTAAAATAGTGATATTCAGAATTTTAAAAAAATCAACGAAACGGTGGACTATGGACCACAAAATGTGGCCAATACAGTGAAAATTCGTATTTCTTAAAATTTGCTAAAATAATAGAATATATCCCATAAAATATAATCAAAACAGTGATATTCAAAACTTTTACGAAATCGACAAAAACGATAACTATAGCCCACAAAATGTGGTCAAATAAGTGAGATTTCATCTCTCTAAATCAACTAAAACAGTGGACTATAGACCAAAAGATATGGCAAGAACAATGAAATTCAAAATTTTATCATAATCAACAAAAACGGTGGACTATTGTCCACAAAATGTGGCCAAATAAGTAAAATTTTGTATTTTCAAAAATCGGCTTAAGATAGTGGACTATAAATCCATAAAATATGGCGAAAACATTAATATTTAGAATTTGAAGAAAAATTGATGAAAGCAGATGACTATATCCCCACAGAATGTGGTCAAAGTAGATTTAGTATTTCTCAAAATCGACTAAAAAGAGTGGACTATAGTGCATCAAATATGAACAAAATAATGATATTCAAAATTTTCACAAAATCAACGGAAACAGTGGACAATACGCGCACAAAGTATGGCCAAATAAGTGAATTTAGTATTTCTAAAGTCGCCTAAAAACAATGGACTATTATAGCCCATTTAATATGGCCAAAATAGTGATATTCGGAAATTTCGAAAACTCGACGAAAATGGTGGACCCAAATTAGTGAAATTTTTTATTTATCGAAATCGGCTAAAAACGATGGACGATGGACTATATCACTTATAAAATATGGCCAAAACTGTGATATTCAGAATTTTTCACAAAATTGATGAAATTGGTGGACTCACAAAACATGGTCAAATAGATGAAATTTTGTTTTCCTAAAAACCGGTTAAAAATCATGAACTTATAGCCCATAAAATATGGAAAAATTAGAGATATTCAGAATTTTCACAAAATTAAAGAAAATGGTGGACCACAAAATATGGCGAAATCAGTGAAATTTTTTAATCTCTTAAAATAGGTTGAAAACAATGGACTATAGCCCATAAAATATAGCAAAAATATTGATATTCAGAATTTTTTTAAATCGACAAAAATGATGGATTAGCTCACAAAATTTGGGAAAATAAGTGGAAGTTCGTATTTCTCAAAATCGGGTAAAAAGAGTGGACTACAGAGCATAAAATATGACCAAACTCACGATATTAAATTTTTTTTCACAAAATCGACGAAAATGATGGACTGCAGCTCACAAAATGATGTCAAATAAGTGAAATTTTGTACTTCTTTAAATCGACATAAAAAGGTGGACTATAGCCTATAAAATATGGCCAACACAGTGTTATTCATAATTTTCAAAAAATTGGTGAAAGCGGTGAAATATATATTCCACAAAATATGGCCAAATCAGTGAAATTTCTCGTATTCCTCAAATTTGTCTAAAACAATGGACTATAGTCCTTAGAATATGGTTAAAATAGTGATATTCAGAACTTTCACAAATGAACGGTGGAATATAGCCCACGAAATGTGGTTAAATAAGTGAGATTTCGTATCTCTCAAAATCGGCTAAATCAGTGGACTATAGCCCATAAAATATTGTCAAAATAATAATATTCAAAATTTCGAAAAATCTATTAAAATGGTAGAGAGCCCACTAAATGTGGCCAACTCAGTGAAATTTCGTATTTATCAAAATCGGCTAAAAAGAGTGGACTATATCCCCTAAAAAGAGTGATATTCAGAATTGTCACAAATCTAAATGTGACCAAATCAGTGAAGTTTCGTATTTCTCAAAATCGGCTAAAAAAAGTGGACTCCCATAAAATATGACTAAAACAGTGATATTCAAAATTTTGTCAAAATCGACGAAAATGATATAGCCCACAAAATATGGCCAAATCAGTGAAATTTTATATTTCTCAAAATTGGTTAAAAACAATGGACTATTAATTTTTTTGCTAGACACAATAATTAACAACGGTATAAAAAATGATTACAAAACATGAGCATCCCTCGATCGGGAGCCCCCTCTAGCATCCTCCTTAGTCAAATCAAGAAACTCAAGGTCAGAGATGTTAACCCACAAAAAGCTTTAACCACTACGTTCCCTTTTTGCAGCACAGTCAGCACACATATCCCTCTCGATAAATATGTTGTATCCCACCAATATTCATACCTTCATGCATGAGTAATATCTCCTAGGAATGGGGTTGTCACTGCTTCTTGCACCGATTTAATCGATAACGATCTTCGAGTCTACCTCAATAAGAATAGGACCCTCGTGAGACAGCAAATGAAAGACCTTAAAAGTCATGCACAAAATGCTTCTTTCAGTAACATTGGTAGATGTCGACACAGCCGGCCCACCACCGACCATCATTGGTCTACCACACCAATCTCAATAGACAAAACTGTAGAAGGTGTTATTCCCCTCCATGGACTGATCAAAGTTGAGTTTAATAGACTTTTCTGTAACACCCCTGATATGGCTAAAAATAGGATTAAATCGGGACCGTTCACATCGGAGACGAATCTTAAAGCTCAGGGGTAAAACGGTAATTTCACCTACTAACGGGTCCGAAGCGAGTACTGGGTCTCCTTCTCACAGATCCAATAACCCGCGAACGGATCCACCTCAACTGGGTACGGGTCCCGACCCGATACAAACCCAGTCCGACAGGATAGAATTAGGGTCTCTGATTGAACCAAATCAACGGGCCTGATTCGCGACTATCCTCTCACCGGGAATTAAGGGATTACATTCCTAATCTGATTACGAGGATTTTACGCCTTATCAGATGACAGGAATCACATTCCTAATCTGATCCCAACGGCGACTATAAATACCCCCACCTACCACTGTTACAGGTTAATCACTCTTTTGCCAACTTAAGCTCTTTTTTAATCATCACTGGTTACTGACAAGAGCGTCGGAGGGTGCGTCGCTGGGATAAACCCCGGTGTATCGCACTTCCTTGCAGGTGAACGGCGAGAGTCAGTAGCCCAACTCCGACGTACAGGTGTGGATTCGCTATTCAGGTCTTTCCACGAACCCACAAATTCTATCTGTTTACCCCCACACCAGAATCAGCGGTAACAACCCCGAATTCCAAATACAACTGAATTCGAGATTCCACAGGATCTTTACACTTCTTTCGTACAATTTTACGAGGAATTTAAAACTTTTCACTTTACATCAGAGTTACAAGAAATCTTTACACTTTACAATTTACAGCGGAAGCAAATTACAACATTATTATATAAAAGTACAACAATATATGAATAATCTTTAAGCATCAGTTCTCCTTTAATCTTTATCGGACCATTTTCCTTGCATACAAAACTGTGGGTTCGTCAGTTTATTCATTTGACGAAAATTATACACGGCCATCCTCTCTATGCCAGAAACAGTATAACGATTCTTAAATACTTTAGCAAATACAAACTTGATCACAAACATAATTACAAGGGGACTATCCTGTTGATGTCGTGTTGTACTGTGCACTTAGTCCTTAATGCAGTTATTTATATTACATGACACTAATGCGCACTTGTTCGGATTCTATGCATCCCATACTACATAGGTCCGAGGGCAAGCCCTTAATCGTACTTCATCTTATAGGATTCAATCCCTCGCCATGACTTAATCTACTACTATAACTACGGTAAGTATCCTAGATGTTCTATGATCTACGAGCCCATGTCCAGACAGTCTGGAGGAGAATCCCACGCACTGACACGACGCATCGAGCAGGCAGACTATGGACAATTCAGCCTCCGCCATGGAACAATGGCACCACCCGCAGTTACTCAAACACCCCACAAGCGTCGCCACCGGGATGATAATTTCGGAGTAGTGCCCACGCCATGTCATGACGCATCAAGTAGGCAGTCTGTGGATCACTCTCACACCGCCAATCCGATGGCCTTCATACTCTTGTTTTTCTCTTACTTTCATCACATCTTCACTATGTATCTAATCCTTACAATATTTGTTTTAAAAGAAAATCATCACAATCTAGAGCTAGCTTACCCTACCGGACTTAAATCAAAACAACAGAGACAGTCAGCCTACCTGGCTACTTCTTAAGAGAAGGCTCAACCCTTAATGGTTAGCTCTCAAAATCATAAATATAACTGCCGATCACTAGGGTCTCGCTTAGCCTCTAGATTCCAACAACTATCTCTTTTTAGAGATCAACAATAATTCATAATCAATCTCAATTATTCATTTCCATTTTCTTTGTTCACAAACTCTTTCTCAAAACATTTCTTTTATAATCTCATAACATGAGAACAATTCACTTCGATCTCTTTATCAGTTTCATCACTCACACCCTTGTGTGCATTTCAAAATCAACTCAATCAAGTATTAATAATCATAAAATCTTATATCCAGTCTTATTCACTTTCACATGTCAGAAATAAAATCCAAACTCAAGAACAAAGCCAGTTCAGTTCAGTCGACTGTTGACAAAGAATCAGTCGACTGTTCTACGAACTTTGAAACTTCAAAAACAACACAGTCGGTTCAGTCGACTGTTGACAAGGAATCAGTCAACTGTTCTGCGAAACTTTGAAACTTCAAAAACAACACAGTCGGTTCAGTCGACTGTTCTGCAAAAACTTTTGAAAATACAAGTAGTAGTCGACTGTGAAAACAGACAGTCGACTGTCCTACTGATAAATCCAAAATTTTAATGCTTGATAGTCGACTGTCGACTCTAGCTCGGTCGACTGTCGATTGTACCAGTTGCAGCCTGAATATATTTTTCGACATTTCAAATTGATTTGTACCTCTACAAAAATATAGATCATTTCCAAAAGGTATTCCTTTGAAAAACAATAACGTACATGTTCTCAATTTCACAAGTTTCTCATTTTTCAATAAAAATCTTTAAAATGCATAAAAACATATACAATCAATTTTCCAGATAAAATGTTATCTTTTATCAAGGATTACTTTATAAAATCTCTATACTCATAAAAATAAATATTTTGAGGTTAGAACCGCACTTCCTTGCCGCATTAGCAACCAACAATTCTTTCCTACACATTTGTATTATTTTAACAAATCACTTCAATTCTAGCATTCCAAACTAACAATCATAACGGCTTAGAGAATAGAATAAGCAATTGCATTTACCACACTAATCAAAACTTAGCAATTCAACTCTACATTAATTTGCATGCAATTTCATAATACCAATTCAATTTCAACAAATAAATTATATATCATCTATCATGCAACTTCTACTCCTAAATTAGAAATGATTTAAGAAACGCCCACCTAAAGTTGAAGAATTTGTACTCAAATGAACTCCTAGAATTAGAAGCTCCTAAAGAAAACTCCAATTGCAACCTCCTCGAAATCCGTGCACCAAAGCAAGCCTTCAAGCTCCACATTTCGACAAAGACAACAAGCATCCATCAAGTTTCCAAAAGCACCGCAAGCACTTCATTCTCATTTAGGTGTACATACTATATATATGTGTGCATATATACATAGATATATATATACACCTATGAATGATGTATGTATAGCTGGATAGGTGGAGGAGTAGGTTGTAGCACATGGGCTAGGTTAATGGGATTTGATGCTTGCTTTCGATAGTAAGAAAAAGAGGAAAGAAGGAATGGGGAAGCATGTAAATGTACATCCATATATATACAATTATAGACATATATATATACATATGTACTATTAGTATGGTGGAGGAAACTATGGCTATGTTGGCTTGGTGTGGGGCTGCTTTCGGAAAAGGGCAGAGAGAAAGGAAGAAGGAGATGAGGAGAGTGTGAGGGATAGGTGGTATTTTATAGATCAATTAGTAGGTAGTTAGAATAACCACCTCCCACATGGACACAACTAACCCCACTTTCTAAAATTTAAACTTGCTTTCCCTCCTACTTTCAAAATCAAAATTTTCAGTTTTCCCTTTTCTTACAAACAGCCCGGCCCCAAATGTGTGCACATCGCACGTGTGCACGTGCACGTGCTTTGTGTACACCCCAAAATAAATTATTTAATTAATCTCTTTAAAACAATTATTTATATATGTAATAAACATGTAAAATTAACTTAGAAAATTATACTTTTCATGCACGGTAAAATAGACAGACACATTTCATGAAATTTATTTGGAAAGATAACATGCTTAAACACGTGCGTCGCCCATAAAATCTCAAAAATACAAAATTGACTTTATCAACCAAAAAAATATTTATAATTAATCGGAATGCAAAATAAGAATATATTTAATATACATATTCGATAATGTACTCAAACGTACAGAAAACACGTGTATTGCACGTAGAAAAATTGTTTTAATTAAAATAGACAAAAATTGAATTCCGTTTACAAAAACAAATTTAAACACGTTTATAAAAATAACTAATTGAAACCCATCGAAAGCTTTGCACGTAACGGTGGAAAGCCCGAAATCGACACGTGCATTGATAATACGTATAAAGCACGTAAAAACTCAAAGATTGAATTTTAACATTTAAGTTGTCTCAAATGGGATTTTAAGAATGCGGGATTGCATAAATAATCGGAATTCAAAATACATATCAAAATGCATTATGAATATCATTAATAGCAGTACAAAATGCACGTGCATAACACCCGAGGGCAAAATTGTCATTTAAATTTTGCGGGGTGTTACATTTTCAGTCAGTGCAACCCATTTGATCAAGAGCTCCTGCACACTGTGAGGAGCGGGGATCTTTTTAGACTCATCCGTTGGACCTCAAGAAAAACCACCAAAAACATCCTACCTTTCAAACAAAGTCTGAAACCATATTAGAAACCACAATGTGTGGGAGGGTGCACGCTCCCTCAAAACAGACTTTGCATCGAGCTTTCCAAACATTCCATAAAGTGGTAATAATTAAGGATTGCAATAACTGTTTTTTAGCACCTAAACCAAGAAAATTCCCCTCTAACATTGACCATATATCAGGGAAGGATGCCATGTTGACACTAATATCCATACATTGCATGAGAATGCTCTAAACTTGACGAGCGAGAATACAATAAAAGTGGAAATGTTCAATTGTTTTATCCCCAACCTCCCAAACTGGACAAATAGGCATCATTTGTATCCCACGACGGACTAGCTCTAACCTAGTAGGAATTCCACCCCATGCAACTCTCCACAACCAAGCAATAACTTTTGGTGTGACTTTCAGTTTGTGTATCAAACTATTTGGAAAACCTGGCACCTTGCGATTCCTTCCACTAGCAGCTGAATACATAGTTTTCAAGGTGACTGTAGACATAGAGGAATCATAGCAAAGGAGGTGATCGACGACTTGATTCACCAAAATTGGCATATGTAGCACAATATTGGCAATTGAACGTGGTAGGCTAGACTCCAACACAATCGAAATCCATTCCTTATAAGGGAGATAAAATCAGCAACTCTCATTGAAGAACTCAACAACTTAATAGAAGCAGTGATGCACATTCTATTCATTGGAGCACAAGAGATCCAAGGATCAGAAATGACATTTATCTCCATCCCGCTCCTGACTTCCCAACGAAGACCATTGCAAATTAGGTCCTTACTAGTGCAGAAAGCGTGCCAGAACCACGAAAATTGTTTCGGACATTGAATATCCCACATAGATGCGGGAGCTCATACTTAGTAGATAACCATTTAAACAATAGTGGCTGAGATTTACTAAAAACTCGACCCAAACTTTTAGCCATAAGGCTCTCCTGTTGAGTGTCCAATAGTCTCAAACCATGACCACCGAACTCAATGAGTCTACAAACTCTATCCCAAGCAATCATATGTAACCCCCTATCACCATTACCTTTAGCCCAATGGAAAGCACAAAATTCTTGCTCAAGTTTATCGATAATAGATTTTGGGACCCAACTATGAGCTAGTACACATTGGGAGAGCTTGAGCAACTGATTTCAGAACAACCAATCTACCTGCAAAGCTAAGAGTCTTAGCCTTCCAACCAAATAGACAATTGCGAACTCTGTCCACCACATCACTGTAATTAGCAGCAGGGATGTGGGACGAGCTAATTTTTACCAAGGTATTTGAATGGCATAAAACCCATCTCCATTTCCAGAAGTCCAAGTGCGCAGCGTTGCTTATTAAAACCAACACACCCTCTAAAGAAAACACTAGATTTACTAAGATTCATATTCTGGCCGCTGAGAAAACAATAGGTATCAAGTACCCTTTTAATCACCATACACTCGGACACATTAGCTCTAAAAAAAAGCAATCTATCATCTGCATAAAATAAATGACTGGGGGAGGTATTCTGATTGTCAATAGTAATATTTAAGAGCCTACCATTAGCCACTTCTTGTTTAATGAAATGGAATAACACTTCTGAACATAGGATGAAGAGATAGAAGGAGAGAGGAAAACCTTATCGCAGCTCAATCATTGAGCTGAATCAATTAGAAGAAGACCCATTAACAAGTGCTGCAAATCACAAGTTCTCAACAAAGCCATGACCCACCTAACAAACTTAGCATTAAACCCAAACTACAAAAGAAGAGTTGAGATAATCTCACATAATCCTATCGTAAGTTGACTCCATATCAAGTTTCAAGGCCATAAACTCTGCACACTTCTCTATCTTCTTCATGGATTAGAAAGCTTCTTGAACAAGAAACACATTATTCGAAATCAAACAATCAGGAACAAAGGCACCATGTTCCTCATAAACAAGGGGGCTTAGAATAGGCTTCAAATGATTAACTAACAGTTTTGCAATAACTTTATAGGAAAAGTATCCAAGACTAATAGGGCAACAATTCTTCGTGCTTGAAGTACAAGAGACATTAGGAATTAGAGTCTTGAATTTTGACTTCCATTGAGATGGTAAGGATGCTGTAAGCCAGCAATCATTAATAGTGGCAGAAAAATCATCGCCAATGATATTCCAATATCACTTATAAAACGTTCCAAAAAAAACCGTTAGGACCGTGTGATTTATTAGGTGATATTGAGTAGATAGCACCATAAATTTCGCTGACTGAAAATGTAACACCCCGGCCCCAACTCAGACAATTTATTTATTTATTAGTACAACTGCCCACCACAAGCTGCCTCTCAAAAGGTGGTTAACCAATCTAGTGAATCTTGATAAGAGGCAATATTATTTATTATTTTTATTAATCTTGTTAACTTCTGATATGGGACACATCAATCCCACACCAATCTCCCTTCACGTGCGTACTGTACACACAGCCGACACACACACACTGCCCCATCTTCCTGGGCCCCACTTGCTGCCACGTCAAGCAGTAGTAGCTCAACACATCTCATCTCACTTTTAATTAATCCCATTATTGCTAATATGAAATTATATATATATATATATATATATATATATATATATATATATATATATATATATATATATATATATATATATATATATATATTATATTAGTATATATTATACCTCCAAGAAATACAGGATGTTACACACACACCCCTTTAAGAAATCAGCGTCCTTGTTGAGTACGGGGCATGCAACCTAGCGCAGGATCTCGTTTCTAGCCGATGTGGAGCGGAGTACCCTGATTCAGCTAATTCTAGGCCAGTGCACTGACCTCAGCTCCCTCTCAGGCATACATCTCGCTGATGTGGAGTGGAGTACCCTAATTCATCTAGCATACTATCCCAACCAAACTACCATTGTACTGACCTCAGCTCCCTCTCAGGCATACATCTCACCCACTCATACCCACACTCGGTGTCGAAAGTCGACTCTGATACCATTTGTAACACCCGGGCCCCAACTCAGACAATTTATTTATTTATTAGTACAACTGCCGACCACAGGCTGTCTCTCAAAAGGTTGTTAACCAATTTGGTGACTCTTGATCATGTTCAATAATATTTATTATTTTTTATTAATCTTGTTAACTTCCGATATAGGACAAATCAATCTCACACCAATCACGTGCGTGCTGTACACACAGCCGGCACACACACACACACTGCCCCATCTTCCTAGGCCCCACTTACTGCCACGTCACCCACGTGGGCAAGCAGCAGCAGCTCAACACATCCCATCATTATAACCATCTTGCCACCCAACATTATTACCAATCTGCCATTATATATATATATATATATATATATATATATACTAGTATATATTATACCTCCAAGAAATACGGGATATTACAGAAAAAGAGCGAATTAGCCAATCATTCATCTCGTCCGTAACTTTGTTGCCAATGTAAAGAACAGTTGAATCAGGATGTTGGTCAAGAATGGGTGACCACTTATTATTATAATAATCGAAAGAATACTTGACACATCCACTCTTCCAGTAAATTGAACACCTGACATACTTTGTACCTTGTAAATGGAATTCCTAGCATGGTGAACAAGTGTGGCTTGATGTAAATAGCAAGAATTTCTAACCCCATCTTTAATATCAATCTACTCGCATTTTTTTATGCCAGAATTTCTCCTGCACATTGACATTTTCTTGAATCTCACGAGAGAGAATCCTCAACATATCAACCTCCTCCGAAGAGAGATGTCCTGTATAATCCTTGAACTGTAAAGCCTCCACTTCCTTAATAAGAGATTTACCCTTAGTAAAGATATTATCGCCCACATTATGGTTCCATGTTTTACGAGCCATATTTACTTTACAAGTTTTAAGAAATAATCTATGAAGATTATCACCAAGTACCACTGTGTTCCACGCTGAACAAACAACCTCCTCAGATTCTTGAATTGATGCCCAAAAATTCTCAAAACGAAAAAGGTTTTAGGCCACTCGTATCAATAGCTTTTGTAATAAATAGTTGACAATGATCTGATGCTACTCGGACTAGATGAGACATGGAAACTGATGTGAATTATTTGCAAGTATACAAAATCGCAATAGGTAGTATAGTTTTAGTGAAAAGAGTGTCGAACCCACAAAGACTAATTATTTTATCGAGTACCGAAATTACTAGATTAACTACTATTTGGAAAACTGAAATTTTAATAAATAAAGCAACTAAATTAATCTAAAGATATAAACTAACAAAAGAGAATGAAAATCCAAAATTTTTGTTATTTGTTAATGGCAAAACAAATTCTAGGGCTTTTGATTTCACCTAGTTAATCCCATACAATTTATAACTCCATGTGAATAAAAATATTATTTTTCCAAGTAGACCAAAATCTCCAAATTATTCAATATTCTCTCTAAAAAAATATCAAAAATATTCTCAACTAATTATTTTCTCATAGTTCATGCACAGATTACTAATTAAAAATTCATTAATATCTATGGATTTCTTAACGGTCAGATTAACAGCTGTTTGCTCTTATAACGGTGTTTAATTTTATTAATTCGAAATCACAAATTACCAGTTCGGTCTCTCCATGATTTAATAAATCATACAAAAGTTGGCCAAACAATTGTAAGCATTAAGAACAAAAATTAAACACACAACCATGGAAAAATAGAAAAAATAATATGGAATTAAAGTTGTGTTCTCAAAACTAAGCTACATCAAAGCCTTAAAAAAATAAAATTAGTTCATAATAAATTTGCAACTAACAAATATGTTCTTTGATTGCATAAAAAAATTAGAAGAGAAGAAGAAAAAACTCGATTTTGTCGAAGATCCAAGCCCCGAAATTTGCGCTCCTTCTTTCTCTCTCCTCTTTCTTTCTTTCTTTTCTTTCTTCTCTTTTCTCTGTTTCTCCCTCTCTTTTGAAATCGCGAGCCGCACTCCACCTTAATTTTTTTTCTTTTCTTCTGGTTTTTGCGCTGCCACCAACCCACAGAGCTGCCAATCTACCTCCTGGTTCTCTCCTGCTCTCCTCCTTATATAGGAATTAGGGGTAGGTTATTAAATAGGTTAGTTAAATAATTAGGATTATGGTTAGTTAAATTATTAATAGATAATTAATTAATTAAATTAAATATCTATAGATTAAAATTAATCTATTAAAATTTTAAACTAATCAACTAACTAACCATAATTTAAATCCACTCAACTTTGATTTTTATTACAAAATTTCATTCCACCCTCTAGTTGACCGATATTTTTTTTATTGATTCTTAAACGTTTATTTGGGTGCTTGAATTTGAAATCTTCATCCTTATTTTCTTTCATGATTTCACAAAAAGACTCCTACATTTTGTACTTATCCATCTCATTCCTACAAAAACAAACAAATAAATAATATTGAGTAGAAATAAGATAAATTTCAATGAAATAAATGAGAACTTGCAATTTTAATGCATAAAAGAGTACTAAAAGTTATATATAAATTTCACTCATCAGAAAACCAGAGGGAAAAGCGTAAGGCAATCCATTGTAACTGGGAAACGATCAATTCTTTCCTAAATTCTAGCTAAACCACCTCGATTATTACACCAAGTGAAAGGGGCACCAGTGTGCATTGTAAGTCACACAAACCACATTCACGCACTACCTCTCAAAATTCAATCATGTTTGAACCCTGAAATAAAGACCCATCCCTTTTGTCTGAATGATTAAGAATACTATTGAAATCACCGACACACATCACCGGAAAATCTCCACTTACAACTTGACGAATAACCTCCCAAAGTTGTCTACAATTGACAATATAGGTACTTGCATAAATACCCATAAAAGCAAATTCTTTATCTCCAACTTTCATAAAACCTACAATAGCTTAGAAATCACTATAGAGACATTGAAAGTAGATAAGGATATTATTCCACAATAGACGGATACCACCAAAATGACCTGAAGTAGGATGAGCAATTATTTGCCTATTCCTATTCAGCTTCATATGAGCCAGATCAAATTTTCCATAATTATCATGAGTTCGAGAAGAAGTAATACCTCTGGTTTATGAGTTTGCATAATTGACTTGCAAACATCAAGAGCTAAGGTTTAAGAACCCCTCGATAATTTCGGCTAGTGACTAACATTGGGCAACAATTGTGGAAGTAGGAGCGCTTCACTCGTCGCTGGATCATCAGTCCCAATAAAGCTTCTCCGGTGGTGGAGAGGTTCTGATGATCCAGCGACGAGTGTTGCATCTTTAGAGAGGCCCTTCTGATGGAAAAATTAGAACCATCTGCTATTCTGGTGGTGGAAAGGATGCCGCAACCAACTTAGGCACTCCACCAGCCCCCAAGACCATTAATTTCTCTGAATTCGACATTAAAAGGGTTGGCTTTCTGTTATTAAAAGTTTCTCCTAGTTTGATAACATGTATCACACTCTCTGTTGAAGGATGAACTAACCTTGCATCTGTAGCACTAGGAACTCTAACAAACTAGGGTCCACCTGCTACAGCTTTATCAATCCTTTTGCCAAAATTTGACGGCCCCTCATTTGACAAATTCACAAGCCTAACAACACCACCTTTTGGATTGGGCTCCACTGGAGTTCTGACTTAGAACTTTGGAGTGGGTTTTTGTTGGGATGAGGTGTCTTATTAATTGCAGGTAACTTTCTTCATTAATGATAATCAATATTAGAATTAGAACAAGGGCGGCCCTCTGGGGTCACAACATTTAGTAAGTTTGTTGGATTGAAGTTGAAGTAGGAGAAATACCATGTGGAACTGTAGAAGCTTGATGGAAACTTTAGCTAATTATATCATGGTGTTGTAATTAGAGGTGCAATCATTTTCATCATACATTCTTCTAATCTGAACCACGAGTATTCAAGACATAATCCTAACAATCTCTATCTTGGATTACATACGAGTGCTATCACATGATGTGATTATTAATCTCCAAACTCTAATGAACTCCACTTGAAAAAATACTTAGAACAATAGTTTCTTCTACCAGTTGAACAAATCTCCTACCCAATCTCACCGATGAGTATACCCCCTTAAGGGCACACCTCAGTAGGCGTTATCACGGAGTTGCCAACCTCTGTACGAACTCTACCTACATCAAAGAATTCTCCACCTCTCGACGATGTTCGAACGCCATAGTTTCGCTTCGATGATGCTAACTGCGGCAAACTATATGAGCTTGCGGGAATAACAGGAAAAGAAGCAACACTTGCGCAAGTATTTCAGATTCCCCAAAGATTATAGAGATTGTTTTGGTTTGGCCCAACCACTCTCATACCTCTAATCACCTTTCGATGACCCTAAAAAACAGACAGAACTCCACCTCGAGCTGTGTACCTACAATTTCGTGCATCAAGAGTTTCCAAGAAAATCAGATTCTGTTTAAGCAGATGAATATGCAAAACTTCCCTTAGAGTGAACCTGTTTAAATCTGGCATCTTCAACTCAATTGTTCCCTCACCAACTACTTCACAAATCTTTTCAGATCTCGTCTCGCACAACGCCGTGTCAAGATATCACAAATCTTAACAAATGATATGAAGAAAATGTAACTGTATTTCTCTCATGTCAAGATCATGAATGAATATGTTTATATGTCATTGTAGTTGTCTAATCTTCAGTATGTAGGATCGATGCCCAAGCTCGATTCCGATGTAAAACAGAATTAAATGGGATGTTGGAGATCGATTATTTCTTGTATAGACAATTAATTACAGCCGAATGACAGAAGAAGATTGTAGCTGCTACTGAATCTATAATTGCATACAAATACCATCAACTTCAAACAAATGTTCATAGTACATTTGAAGGAAAAATGTATATGTTTCCCAGTAAATAATGTATGATAATTTTGGATTCTCAAAAACATTATGTAGTAATACTCGCCATATAATTTCAGTTCGTGTGAAAAAAGTCGTACAAGGATTTTGATATATACAAGAAGTTATGACACCTGAAAGCTCCCCAAAAATGTATCATTTCTTCGTCTTTCCTCCTCGAGTGCATCGTTAGAAAAAACATTCACCAATAATTTGAATAAGATAAAGGTAAGGAAACAATAATGTATACTAGTGTACTCTGGTACAATATTGCACAAACTTATATAATATAATATAATATAATATATAGTATAACCCCTGCAATACTATACATAATTATTTTCTAAAATAAGAAAATAATTAAAAAATTTATGAAAAATTTATCTAATAAAATCAATATAATATGAGGATGTCAATTCCAATTTGTTGAAGTAAGAGTTGAGAGTTATCTCCTACATTTGCCCCTCTTATTTTATTTTAAAATGAAAAATAAGAAAAATCTTAGACAAAAGTGGTTTAGCATAATATATTGTATAGATTCCAAATTTTTAATTATTTTTCAAAATTTCTAATTAAATTTGTGTATTTAATAATAATTTTTGGAATTTTAATTTAATTTTATAATTTTAAACCATTTTCTATGATTTTTTATTGATTTATCGAGGTGGCACGATTTTTGGAGCGATCTAGATTGTCCATCGAGCATGTGCTTGCCCGCTAAGTGGAATAAGGTGGCAGGATGATGTGGTGACGTGGCGTGACTTGGGACGTTGATCACGTGATGGGCTCGCCCGCTGAGTGAATTGGACATGCATGATTGGGTGACGATGTGGCACAATTGGGAGCCTCAATTACGCACGTCTTCGCGCATTTGGACGATCGGACGGTCAAAAATTGAGCAGAGGTGGTTGCTGGGTGTGTGCATGTGTTAAGGTATTGTGTGGGTGTGTGCACATGTTAAGGTGTGTGTGAATTCCTACTTTGGCTCTACTTTCTCTATTTCAAAATGGAGAAAAAAAAGATGTAGTACATTCTCTTTCCTATTAGCATAATATATAGATATAATATCTTGTGCTAATGTAAGGAAATAATATATTAGTATTTTTATAGTAAATTGTACCATTTTTCTTCTATATTAATTATGATGGTTTTTCAAAAAACAGAATTCCTATACTATTGATATGGGTAAAAAGAGAACTAAATCGGGACCATTCAAATCGGGCATGAATCTTAAAGCTCCCAGGGCTAAAATGGTACTTTCACCTGTAAATGGGTCCGAAAATGGGAACTAGATCTTTTTCAAGCCCAATAACCAAAAAACGGGTCTGTCTCACTGGGTGACATCCCATTATGAACAAATCTCGGACATTTAAAGAGTAATTCAAATTCATGATTATCTCTAAGAGATGATTTAAACCAAATCTCTTATCATGAAACTATTTAAACTTTATTTCTTATCCAAAAACACCGGAAAGTAGAAATAAATAATTATCTCGAAACTGTTTCCAAAGGCGACTATAAATACCCCTCTACCCCCACCATAAAGAAGGTAACCAGTAGTTTTTCACAAAAAGCTCTCTCATATTCTTCTTGATTACTGACTTGAGCGTCGAAGGGTCTGTCGTCGAGATCAACCCCGGTGTTTTAGGCATTTTTGCAGGTCAAGCAGAAGCGATCGTTGCAGTCAACACCGTCGAAAGTCAAAAAGTCAGATTCTTGATTGTTCCACCAAAGAATCCACATCACCTGGTTACTCCCACACAGAAAAATGTAGTAACAGGTTGGCGCTGTCTATGGGAAATCAGAAAGAAATCCGACTAAAACTTCACCAGTGAAAACACAAATTGCCATCATGCCTCCTAAGGGAAAAGGGAAGGAGGCAGCTTCTAACCGGCGAGCCAACCCACTTCCTCCACCTCCTCCTCAAGAGGAAATTTCTCATGCCTTTCAAACACAGCAGGAGGAATCCCTCCTACAGCTAACCCTGCCATCACCAGGAAGGGCCCACCAGGGAGCTCTCGTCGAAATTGCCCTGAACCATCCGCAAGACCCTTGCTCGAAAACAAGGGATCAGTGTATACCTCTACTCTTTCCTCACTCCCTCAACCACATCCTGACCTCCGTTAAGTCATCGACGATCGTCAGCAGGGGTCGTACCTTCGGATCCATCTCAACGAGAGGAGAGGTTATGTGGAAACCCCCCATCCCGAGCCAAGGGAGAGTAGGAGAAAGCCCTCCCCTCGGAGAGGAGAAAGAAGTCCCTCTCTATATAGATGAAGGAGATCCCTCTCTCCCAGAGGGCAAAAGGGTCTCCGTTTGCTACGGGACCTCAGAAGAACTCCTCCCCGAGAGAGGAGGCATCCAACCCCAACTAGTTGGACAGCCTCTAGGACGAAAAGGAATAAGGAAGTACCAGTCACTAGGGCCAAACTTCGGGAGTTCGAGGATGAGATCCTCCAGGCCCTCAGCATAGTCCCACACCAGACCCGACGTCATAGCCTACACCATCCTTCTCCACCACGGCGTGAAGAGTCCTGAGGGTCCACCAGATCTGACCGGCAAGAGGACGCCATCCTCCGGCGTCTCCAAAAGATGTAACACTGCTTGACCTCGTTGAAGAGGGAAGGAGCATGTAATACCCAGGATAAAATAATACTTATATATATATAAATATCTATATATATATGTATTATTAATTATTTCGCTTGATTTATATAAATATATATATAAATGGTTATGTTCATAATTGTGCATATGAATGGGAGAATTGATACTAATGCACATACTAGTATTTATGTATGATACATATGCAAGTATTAATTTGTATAATACTACATCAAATATATTTTTGCCATGCACTCAAATCTAACCACTCATCATACCTACATCTTTATCAATGGCTAAAATTGAGCCATGGAAAAAATATCTCCAAGAAACCATGGGCCAAGAGCATGGTTTACAAGAAACCACTTTGACACTTGGCTTGATCACCACCCCCCCCCCCCCCCCACGTCCCTTCATGCCGGCCACCACCCTAGCACACCCTCCTCACTTCACCTCTTCATTTAAGCACTCTCCCTCACTCTCATTTCAGAAAGTTTCTGAAAAATATTCCCTAGTGCAAGAGAGAGGAAGAGAGTGAGAGAAAGAGGAAGAGAAGGTGATCAAGGGAGAGTTCTTGCAGGAGGGAAAGAGGAAGGAGGCCAAAGTTAACCATTCCAAGCTTCAATTAAAGGGTGGGGAGTTCTCTAAACTCTATAATCTTGTGTCTTGTTTGATTCTTGAATGAAATTAGCAGTAGTAGTAATGGTTTGATTTATAGAGATAGGTTGTTCTAAAAAATCTGGACTTGAAAACAGAAAACACAATTGCATGCTTGTATTCTCGAATTTCCAAAGAGCAATGTAGTTAGAGTTTGACCTTGAAACTTTTACAGCATGGTCTTATACATGTTTGGAGACTAGAAGAATTATTTCAGAATTTTCTGTGTTTAATTAGTATTTTCAAAAAATTACTTTTGTTGATTGGGTCGTAAGGCAGAGGCTGGTTCTGTCATTTACCAAACCTGTGATTAAAAGAATTTTGTGAATTTTTCGAAGCATGATATGGAAGGAAATTTTTTTACCATAGCATCCTGTGTATGTCTAAAACATGTGGAAAAAGTTTGAAAATGTTTGGCTAACATTTGATGTGTTTTAAAAAATTATTAGTACTAAGTACTATATCATGAACTAGAAAACAGAGAAGGTTTCTGTTCAGGGTTTGAACATGCATAGCTCTCTGAGCATTTAGTATTGAGGTTAGAACCCTGAATGAAAGTTGAGCATAATTGTATCTAGTTTCAGAATCTAAAACTTTTATAACCATTGGAGATGTGAATGATTTAATATGGAATTTTAAGTAAACTATGTGTTGTATGTTGTCTGAAATGATATATGGTTGAACTTGTAGCTCTATAGCCCTGTGAAGTCAAAATCTGAGACAGTGTATAACTAGAAAGTTATATTAGACATTCTAAGCTTTCCAACAAGTATTTTATCAAGAAATTTCTGCAAGTATAGTAATAGTTATGATTTTTATAAGATGCGACAGAGACCAGTTTGTGAATTATAGGCTCTGTTTGTTTGAGCACCTTATATATGGTTCTGTACACCTAAGAAATATGAGTGTTTTTACAGTATCAAATGAAATAATTTGGAAATATGAACAACTAGGAAGTTGTAGATTATATTTCCAGATTTCCATAGAATCCAGATTTGTGTCATTCCGATGAGCAAGTGGGTTTTTATGCTATCGGTAAGGTACATCCAGTGTACAGGGAGTACACAGGCTGATGATTGTAAGGCTTTTTAGAGCAACTAGATGGATGAATTTGATGCAGTGATCAACTAGAGATTTGTAGCCTAGATTCTGAGCTTTCCAGAATAGGCAAGAACACCCAAATCCGAGTTATATTTTGAGAGTTATGACCCTTCTAATTTCTGGACAGAATCAACTTAGTATTGAAAATTCTAATTTTTAACTAAGTATTTGGGAGTACAATTTTCCCTCTTGTGATTAAGGGTTAATGGTCTTACTATTGGGGATAATTTGTGATATTACTTGTCTTAATGTTGTTAAACTCCTGTTGAGGACGTTTGTGACCTGAATTAGTTATTGGGGGTAGAGTGATACCCTACGACTATCGACCCTAGGCAAATTGGAAACTTCCGCCTAGACGTTGGATGTCCGATTGGGGCCGCCAAATTTGCCAATGGAGGGTGAATGCGGATCGTGGAGATGGACTAAATCCATGATATGGGGAAGTGGCAAGCAGGGAAATGCGTCGCCGGGGGCCACGGGGCGGTAGGCCAATGTGAGGGTTGGAGTAACCCTATATCACCTTACTTGATTTAATAATTAAAATAAGTTTTGGATAAGAGTAATGTGTTAGATATCTGTAACTTGCACTAGTAATAGCAGACCATAGTCGGGTGTTGTACTTTTCCTGTCGTAGGGATACAAATTGTGTTATCAGGTATTGAGATCACGAATCTCGGATCTCGATCTGTTAATTCCTGAAGAGCCGGGGTAAAGAACGGGAGAGAAACTCCTATCGGATATGGGGATTCGACCCTCGAGGCCGTCATGTTCTTATGTGCATGGACACGAACGGACCATGGGGTTGTTGTCTCGTGGATCTTGACGTTATGGGTGCATGGGTTTGTACCTATAAGTTCGTCGCGGCTTTTTGAGTGAGGTCTGGGCACCAGGCACTATGTGGCAAACGCGATCACCACTAGAGTGACTGTAGTAACGGGCAGGACCGAATAACTGCAACCTCCTCAGACACGGTAAATCTATTAGGAACAGGACAAGTACAAGAATAGGATGCATAGCGAGAGTTTGAAACCCAAAGATTGGAGACTGACGGCTAGATTTGGGGCGTATGTAGTATGGGATGCATGCGTTTTCCAAAGTCTTGCCTGCATTAGAATAAGGCATGTGACTGGTGAATTTAGTTTGTTAGATCATGACATACAACAACACTATAACCCGAATCCATTAATCCCTTGTTTCACATCACTTTTCTCTTTTGCATAAATTATGATTTGTGGTTGCCAGTTAGGAGATCGCTGCTATTATCAGCGTTGCGTCAGTATATGTACTGACATTCCTCACCTTTTAGGTATCGGGAGCTGATCCATAGGTACAGCAGAGCTCGAGTTAGTCCAAGCATCCAAGTGAAAAAATTCAAGTGTTATTTGTAAATTTGAAATCTTGTGAAATTTTATGGGACATTGTAGCACTTGTAATTGTAACTATTAAATGAAATAAAACTTTTAATTTTCCTGTATTTTTCTGTGATTCTGACTATTTGAAGTTCGAATCCTGGATTGTATCTCAAATCTCCGGTATAGGGATTTGGGGCGCTATAGAGCATAACAAGAAGAAAAATATTACCCTGTCAGGCCCCCATTCTCCAAGAAGATAATCGATGCGCCCGTTCCTGCCAACTTCAAGACCCCAACGTTTGAGCCATATAATGGAGAAACCGAACCAATTGACCACATCAAGAGTTTCAAAACTCTCATAATGATCCACCAAGTGTCCGATTCCCTTCTGTGCAAAATGTTTCCGGCGACCTTAAAAGACTCAGCACGAGAATGGTTTTCTCGCCTCTCCCCGAGCTCCATATTCTCTTTCGAACAACTTGAGGATCTTTTCCTCACACACTTTGTCACTAGCCGCAGGTTGGAGAAGACCAGTGCCTCCTTATTAGACCTCAGGCAAAGGGACGGGGAAACCTTCAAAAGTTATGTCCGACGCTTCACGGCTGAGTCTAGATCAATCCCCTCGCTCGACTCTATTGTAGCAGTGGCTGCATTCAGATACAACGTCAGGCATGATGATCTCAAAGCTTCCCTCATCAAAAGTCCTCCTTAGGACTTCTCAGACCTCCTTCAGAGAGTCGAGAAGTACATCGAAGTCGAAGAGACGATTCACCCCCATAAACAAAAGATCTCTTTGTCCGGGAACAAACGGAAAGGCACGAACGAAGATGAACCCTAAAAATCCAGAAAGACACCTCAGGTCAGTGTCGCCCGCCTCTTATGCCCCGTTTCGATAAGTATACCCCGCTGAACGCAAGTATATCCACTATTCTGATGGAGGTCGATAAAGATGGGATCCTTCGGCCTCCCCCTAAGATGAATTGTAACCCCTGTTTTTCGTTTTTGTATTTTTGGTGTATTTTTTTCTTTTTCTTGTGTATTGGTACTCTCTTGTATTTTTTTCTTGACCGTATATTGGAGTTGTTTTTCAATATATATTCATCTTCCTCATTTTTGATCTTCTTGTGATTGAGTTCCTTGTCCCTTGATTTGTTCTTGATCATTATTGCTATTTTTGCTCTTTATGTGGTTCTTGTTCTCTTTATTTTGTTCTTGGGTGCTCGCGGTATTTTGGTTGGTTACCCTATTGCTAATCCTATTGATTTTGATCCATAATTGATCACCAAGGCCAAATTGACCTACAATCCTATTATTAATCCTATTACCACTCCTATTGGATCCTAATTAAACCCACATACCCAAATATCCATCTCCTACTACAAACCCTAAACTACACCCTATATAAATCTCTCACCCTAACCCTAACCTTAATCACATACCCCCCGGCCTCCCCTTAGTTTTGCGCCGACTGCACCCAACCAGCACCCCCAGCCTACTCCCGACCTTCCTCCGACCTGCACCTAGCCGACGCCAAACTACCCCCCGATCACCTCCATAGTCGACCACCGAAACCCAAACCCCCGAACACTCCATCTTCCCCTCGTCCATCTCTTCCCCCGTTCGTCCACCGGCGCCGATCGACAGCAGCAGCGATGCCAGCACTGGGCTAGCATCGCTGTGTGTCCCCTCCGATCTTTTCTCTCTCTCGCTTATGGATTTGCACGTGCTTGAGTGTGCACGTGTGATCGTGGTTCGTTGATTCGTGGATTTCTTGTTTGTGGGTTTTGTTTGTTGTCGGGAATCCGTTCCAGTTATTCTTGGTGTTCGTTTCGTCTTCGGTTAAGGCAAGTAACTTGTACTCAATTCCTTTGTATGATACAAGTCATAAATACCGCTTGTAGTGTAGTCGGGTTCTAGAGACAACTCATGTGTGATATATTTTGGATGAGTATTGTCTCTATAGTGCTATTGACCATAGTTGCCTCACGACACAAAATTTGACATGAAACAACTTAGGTTTTGACCGTTCTTGATGTGATTATATTTGTGAGATATTAATGAACAATCGTGTGTTTGTTTAGATCCATGTGATATACTTATTGTGGACATGCTATATACCCTATTTGATGATGTTTGGACACTTGGTAGACTCTATAACATGTTTGATTATGTTTGGAACGAGTTTTGTATGTTGTATGTTGATTTGTGATTAAGAGAAAAATCTGTACTTTGTCGATGATCCGTTTTGATTGCTATTTTAGACCATGATAAGGTCAATATCTTAATTTCATTATTAACCATGATTTTTAGAGAAATTCGTCTTCTTTCCAAACTCTCTGACCTGATCGATTTCATTTTTGTATGTGTGAGATATGATTGTTTTACTACAGAGGTGTATTTTATTTCCAGATTTCGTTTCTTAATGATTTCGATGACTAAACTATTTTGATACTAGTGTTTTAACATATTATTTTGATCTGAAATTTTGTTCAGTATTTCCATATCTATTTAGGAATTACCCAGAATTTTGGTGAATTTAATTGACGAATTTTATATACCGTTTCATACTTGTTTATAAAGACTATACTTGCTGGATTTTGTTCGCTGTTCTGTAAAGATTTGTATTTTAACCCTAATTTTTTTTCTTGTATGCAAAATATTTATGAAATATAAAGTTAGTTTATTTTGTCTATTTTCATCTTCCTTTGGCAGATTTGGATTTCGTTTTATGGTTTGTGAGATATTACAGTTTTTGTACAGCAGTGTTGGGAATTTCAGATTTGCCAAAATATCGTTTCTTGATATTTTCTGATTTTTGATGGCTAAACTAATCTTACTGGAAAATTATGAAACTTCATATTCTGATACTAGACATATAGGAAAATACCCCAGATTTTTCCTAGATTTATTTGAGGTGTTTTGATGCTATTTTTCTGACTTTGAATTCGATTTATGGATTTCTGGCTGAACCTATTTTCTGGATTCAAATCAGTTTTGAGTTATGTTTTTGTAAAATACTATATGGCTTATTTATATTCTCTGGATTTGGTTGGGAGTCTATTTTCTAGGCATTTCGACGGATTCATATTTGCATGTTTGTAACATCGGAAATCACTGTTTTACTACAGTATGGTCTTGCTGTCCTGAACTAGAAATTTGGTTATTTTGTTCTTTTATAAGTTATCTTGCACCCGTACATGTTTATCTTGCAACTTGAACATGTCACATGATCATGCCATGTTATTCTTAAGATGTTTTGCACAGATAAATACTTTTTTGACATTAATAATAAATAATCAAGCTGGGGTTTAAGGGAAAGATCTAATAGTGGATAATTCAGAAACGTGTACTCGGAAGGGGATCCACTGATCCTACGTGATTACTTGATACATGATACTTGACACGTGATTACTTGACACTTGCACGCAAGACACGTTACTTGCCACTTGCACAACTTGACACGTGATATGTGATTACATGATACATGATACTTGAAGCTTGGAGCTCGATTTCTTGATACTTGTCCCTGAGTACACTGCCCTCTATGGTCCACTATGAAATCTAAAGCGAAACTGTTTGTTGTAGCAACCATGCGGTGTGGGATGCATGAAGTGCTACCTAGATAGTAATAACTATAAGACTGGATACATGATACTTAAACTTGATACATGAGACATGATACATGCTTACTTCATACATGAGACTTGATACTTGACGCTTGATACATGTTTATATTTTACTTGATACTTGTTGCTTATTTACATGATGCTTGTTCACCTGACACTTGTTACATGCTTCTTGTACTTGTTCACCTTACCATGCTAGTTGTTATACATTATTATCATGCCTATTCCATGTTATTAGTTAGTTTTTCCATGTACTTGTATCCTGCATTACAAGCAGCTCGTAACTTGCAATTGATGGGTACTTGTTTTCTTTTTCCTATCACTGTAATTGTTAAATTGCAGATTATGGAGAACAGGTTCCAGATGGTATCGGTGACATGAAGTATGAGGGCTGGATTTTATTATTATTAATTCTTGTAGCTTGCTTGAACAATATTGTATTTTGGTACTTGGATTTATTCTTGTATTTGGGCATTGTGACCCAGGATATTTGATTTGTTCAGATTGTGATTATTTGAGATTAATATATTTTGGTTTTAAGTATTCTTGTTGGTATTTTGGTTCATATGTGCATGATCGGTTGATTATTCTGCTTCCGAATCTGATTATTCTTGTGAATGTTGTAAAGATTCTTGAACAGCTTATGGGTGATGAAAATCATTCGCAGGGCTTTTGTCGCGTATCTGTAATACCCTGATTTTTCAATAAATGAAAAATTATTTATTTTGCACGTAGTGTGCACGTGCAATATTTGGTTGAATTATTTTATCATAATGCGTATAAATATTTAATATATTTTTTTTCTCAAATTATTGGTGCGAAAGCCCTTCTTTAAAAGCCCTATTTGATTTAATTAAAAAGCCTTTCTTAAAAAGCCCAAATGTACTTTTATTTTATTTATTTTAATAAACTATTTTGGCCCAAAAAAGAAAGCCCATGAATAAATCTATTTTTAATTACACTTGTCATGTAGAAGACTTTTTTTAATTTATTTTTTATATACAAATTACCAAGGGTACAATTTGGCCTAGTTGCATGCACGTGCACTACACGTACACGTGCAATGCACACTCTCTCTCCTAGGCCGGATTCAATCTTTTGGAGGGATTTTCAAAATTTGTCATGGAGAACATGGTGGTGGTTTCTTAGTTGTGGGTAGTTTTCCTAACTCCTACCTTAATCTAGACCCTTCATTTTACAACTACCCAAGCAATCTTGGCCCTCCATCTCACTCATTTCCTAGTATAAATACCCCCCCTCTCATGGCTAATTTTCATATGCAAAGTATATTTTCAAGTTATAATATTGTAGTGATTGTGTGAGATATAAAGATAGAGAGTTTGTGTGGGTTTGTTGCTTGGACTGGCCGGCTATTCATCAAGGGGAGCTCTCGGTGGGGCTAGAAGAAGCTTTCGGCATTGGCTAGGAGGCTTGGAGCTCGTGCGCTTTTGGCTAGGAGGAGGTGCTTTCATCTACAAGGACTTGTTGCTTTTTGTGTTTCTCTCCATTCAAGGTGGGTAGAACATTTCATATTTCTAGTATAGGAATCCATGCTAGTTTGATTATCAACACTATACATGAAAAATAATAATAAGTGTCCACTTTAATTGAAAAGTTAGTATATGAATGGATTGAAATGATGTGATTAATTTGTGTGTGAAATTCTAGCATGAAATTAAATTATATGTAGCACTTTCTATGATTATTAGCTTAATTGAATGATGGTGGAATATGGCTAGTATGATGTGTGAAAATCTCCATTAAATTGCTTGTTAATTGAATGGTTGAAACATGAAATTGATTAAGGAAATGACACACTTTAAAATTTGAAAAGAGAGTTTTCTTGAATGCTTGAGTTGCAATTATGTTAATCAATGAGTAGTAGTATATTTTGACATAGATGAACCAATGAAATTACTTGGTTGCTATCAAGTAGAACCACTCAAAAGTTAGTATTTGAGTTTTACTTATTCATGCACTAAATGAATTTTTATTGATGTGGGTACGGACAAGTCCAAAAATATATGTAATTTGTGAATAAAGATTAACAACAGTAAATTATCATAAGAGGATTGTGAAAGAAAGGGGATTAGAAGATTAATTGTTTATTTCAATGTCGAAAATAAAAGAAATAGTAGATTTATTGAGTAATTCATTGATTTGTGGGGAGGAATACGTTTTTTTGTACAAAAAGTTATTTTTATCTTACTGGTATGAGTGAAAACTAATCTGGAAAGTTTCAGTAAATTTTACCAAAGCAATAAGAAACTATGGTTACATGAACATCGAGTTATTTTTTAAACTGTACGAAAATAGCATGTATGGACTTTCGGTTGGGTTCATGACAACCCGAGCCAGTGGCTCAGGCGGTCCCTGACCGCGGTCTGCTTCTCTGAGCGGTGCGGTTCGAACCTGGCCTTCACCACTTTTTTTTACCAACTGAGCATATATATACACAACTGTCGACCAACCCTATATACTAAATTCATTACTTTCATACCGCTAGCACTGCTCGGCCTGTTGGCGGGTGCTCTTGGCTCTCTCTCTGCCGTGCCTGGGTTCGATTCCTCCCTTTAGCACTTTATAAAAAATATTTTTTTTGTGAGATTGTGATGTCCAAAAAATGTGAGAAAAATATGGTAATTTTCATAAAAATACAAGGAATTTTATGGGATTGAGTTGGGTATTATTTGAAGAAAATATAATGTAGTTTGTGAACAGATGGTATAATTAAAGCTATGGTTCTAAGACACATACTTATGAAAATTTTAGTTTATAAAGATAAATTGAAATGGATTTATTAGAAAGCAATTGGCAAAAAGAACTTTGTTGTGTGACATGATAGTGATAAATTCTCACTTGAGAATATTGTGCAAAATATGAAGTATGAATGTTTATTAGTGAAATTATGAAGTGCATGAGTCATGTATGACTATGGAATTTAGAAATCATGTTGATGAAAGGAAAAAGAAATTGATAGCTATGAATATGAATTTTATGAGTTATATGGACTTGTGAACAAAGTCTAATCATGAATGGAAAGAGAATACACATGTGAGTTGAGAACTCGACATGGAAAAATTTATGAGTTGAAGATTGTGAAATGAAATTTTGAAATAGAGTAGCTAAGTCTCCCCGGCAGTGAGAAATGAAATAAAGTGAAATTAGACCAAGGTTGGTCAAGATGAAATGAATGAATAAGTCCGGTTGATGGAGAGGCTAACTCTAGAGATTAATTTTGTTCATGATTTCTTTTATCAAACTAAGGACTAGTACATAGTGAAGACGTGATGAAAGTAGAAGAAAAACATGAGTATGGGGGCCATCGGATAGCGGTGTGAGAGCGATCCACAGGCTGCCTGCTTGATGCGTCAAGACATGGCGTGGGCGCTACTCCGGAATTATCGTCCCGGTGGCGACGCTCGTGGGATGTTCGAGTGGCTATGGGTGGTGCCATTGTTCCATGGCGGAGGCTGAATTGTCCATAGGTTGCCTGCTCGATGCGTCGTGACAGTGCGTGGGATTCCCCTCCAGGCTGCCTGGACATGGGCTCATAGATCATAGGACATCTAAGACCCTACCGTAGTTACAGTAGTAGTTTAAGACATAACGGGGGATTGAACCCTATAAAGATGAAGAACGAATAAGGGCTTGCCCTCGGACCTATGTAGTATGGGATGCATAGAATCCGAACAAGTGTGCAATAGTGTCATATAACATAATTAACTGCATTAAGGACTAAGTGCACAATCACAACACGACATCAATAGGGTAGTCCCTTTAGTTTGAAATGTGACAAGTTTGTGTTTGCTAAATATGAAATGTTAAGTTATACTATTTCCGGCATAGAGAGGATGGCCGTGTATAATGTTCGTCGGTTGAATAAACTGACGTACCCACAGTCTTATATGCAGGTAAATGTCATGTTAAAGATTAAAGAGGAATGGATGCTTAAAGATTGTATCATTGTTGTTGTACTTTATGTCAATTGTTGTAAAATTTACTTCCGCTGTGCAAAAGAAAAGATGTAATTCGATGTAACCTCTGATGTATGATGAAAAGTTTTAATTTCCCTGTAAAATTGTACTAAAGAAAGTGAAAAGATCCTGTAGAACTTCTCGAATTCAGTGTATTTAGGATTCGGGGCGTTACATATCTGTATTCCGTATTCTCTTTTGGGAAGCGGGGCGTGACATGAATGCTCCAAGCAAAAGATGGGATAAAACGAAGTGGTGCGCCTTCCACAAGGACCATGGTCACCTTACGGATGAGTGTCGAACCCTTAAGGACGAAGTAGAACCCTTGCTCAGGTGAGGATACCTCGCCAAATTTGCCTAGATAAACGATACCGAACCTCCTCCTCCAAGGGGACCCAACAAACGGTCAGAGAGACCAACCGAGTCCCATGAGTTGGGATGAATGGAGATATTTCATGCAATTCATGGAGGACCTATAGGGGGAACCTCTAGCTCCTCTAGAAAGGCCTTCGTTCGAGAAGTAAATTCCGTACACAACATCCCTCCTCTGAAGGGTTCAGAAATTAGCATTACCTTCTCTGATTGAGACTTGGAAGGCATCTGAACTCCTCACTGCGATGCGCTCGTGATCAACATGTGTATGGCGAACAATGAAGTACGATGGGTTTTGGTGGATATCGGAAGTTTCATCAACATCCTCTTTTTGAATGTATTTGAGGGCTTCAAACTTAAGCGGGACCGTCTCAAGCCCGCCGGGTATACCCTCCATGGATTCTCTGGAGCCTCCGTAATGATCGAGGGAATCGTAACCCTCGACGTTACTTTAGGGAAATCTCTGAAAACCAGCACAGAAGCATTAGAATTCATGGTGGTCGATATGAAATCTGCCTACAATGCTATTTTCGGTCACATCAGCATACCACCTGAAGATGAAATTCCCTACAGTCGTAGGAGTGGGGGAAGCCAAAGGGAGCCAAGAAGCCGCTCGGGCATGCTACACAGCTACAATGGGGGGCTCAGTCCTTTCCCTCGATGCGTTTGAACTCCCCCTCGATCTGGGACAAGCTAGCTCTAGACCCGTGGACGAACTGGTAGAAATCCCTTTCTCCGAAGAGGATAAAGCGAAGTGTTTTTGGGTGAGCAATGTACTTCCCTACCAAGTGAAGGAGCAACTCATCGCCTGCATCAGGGAGAATCAAGACCTCTTCGCTTGGACCACTGAGGATATGTCAGGCATTGCTGAAAACTTAATTATGCACAGCTTAAGTGTGGATCCGGAAGCTAAGCCCGTCCAATAGAAGCGCCACAAGTTTGTGCCCGAAAGGCAACAGGCCATCAAGGAAGAAGTCGAGAAGCTCCTAATTGCCCGATTCATCCAGGAAGTTAGTTACCCTGAGTGGCTAGCAAACGTCGTAATGGTCAAGAAGGCCAATGACAAGTGGAGAATTTGTAGACTTCACCGACCTCAACAAGGCATGTCCGAAAGATCCATTTCCTCTCCCGAGCATAGACGCCTTGATAGATGCTACCTCAGGCCATGAATTTTTGAGTTTCATGGATGCTTTTTCGGGATATAACCAGATTCGGATGTTCCCTTCGGACATTCCAAAGACGTCCTTCATCACCAATCATGGGTTCTATTGCTATCGAGTTATGCCCTTCGGGCTGAAGAATGCCGGGGCCACATACCAATGCTTGGTAAACCAAGTCTTTAGGGAGCAGATCAGTCGAAATATGGAAGTATATGTGGACGACATGCTCATAAAAAGCCTTAGGAAAGAGAACCATGTTGCCGACCTCCTAGAAGCCTTCGGTGTACTCCAGATGAACAACATGAGGTTGAACCCCTCAAAGTGTGCCTTCGGGGGTGCCTCGTGAAAGTTCCTGGGATTTATGGTAAGTCAGAGAGGAATCGAACCTGACCCCGAGAAAATCAAAGCCATCCTCGACATGACTCCCCCAACCATGGTCAAATAAGTCCAGAAGCTTACAGGCCGCCTCGCCGCCATTGGACATTTCCTCTCCAAGTCAGGGGAAAAATGTCTCCCTTTCTTTAAAGCTCTTCGGGGAACAAAGAATTTTGACTGGGGGGCAGAATAGCAAGCAACATATGAAATCCTCAAGGAACACCTCATCCATCCTCCCATCTTAAGCAAACCTATATCCGGAGAAACCCTCTACCTCTACTTGGCCACTTCTGAACAGACTCTTAGCGCTGTATTGATAAGGGAGGAAGATTGGGTACAGAAACTGATCTACTATATAAGCAAGGTACTCCATGACGCTGAACTCCGGTACTCAAAAATGGAGAAAATGGCTTATGCCCTAGTGATAGCCGCCTGGAAGCTCAGACCTTATTTTCAAGCACATTCCGTCTGGGTCTTCACTGATCAGTAGCTCAAGCAGATCCTCCACAAGCCCAAAAACTCAGGGAGACTATTAAAGTGGTCAATTGAGTTAAGCCAACACGACATCACCTATTGCCCCAGAACCACGATCAAGGCCAAGCCTTGCCCGAATTCATTGTGGAGAGTACAATCCCTGACCTTCTCCAGGAAGAAGACAACCCCCCATTATGAACAATATTCGTGGATGGGTCCTCTTGCCTTGAAGGGAGCAGAGCCGGAGTTATACTAATTAGCCTTGATGAGTTTGTCATGTAATACTCCCTGCGTCTGAACTTTCCAGCATCTAATAACGAGGCCTAGTACGAAGCCTTGATCGACAGCCTTATCCTGGCAAAAAGGGCAGAGGTGCAAAGAGCACGGTGTTCAGCGACTCTCAGTTAGTGGTAAACTAGGTCCAAGGTGACTACGAGGCGAAGGACACTCGTATGGCTAAGTACCTAGCATATGTGAAAAAGATCACGGACACCTTCAAGGAAGTCAAAGCTCACCTCCTCCTTGTTTGACGGGCTCGACGGAACTGTGCTGATTGAGGTCTTGCTCAAGCCTAGCATTGAAGAAGAGGCATTGAAACTCATGCAAATAGCTCCTCAAACATCCGAAGGTTCCTGGATGAAACCCTTGGTCGATTTTCTCGACAAAGGAATCCTCCTCGAAGATATCAAAGAAGCAAGAAGGGTCCGAGTGCGGGCCGAAAGATATGTACTTGTGGAAGGGATCCTCTATAAGCGCTCTTTTACCCAGGTTGATGGCCGACCTTACCTTCAGTGTCTTTCTCTCGAAGAGGCTAGTTATGCCTAGAAGGAAGTTCATGAAGGGGTAGGCGGCAACCATCTTGGTGCAAGGTCGCTCGCGCAGAAGGTTCTTAATTACGGTTACTATTGGCCCACCCTCCTCGGAGATGATCAAGATTTTGTTCATCAGTGTGTCTCTTATCAAAAGAATTCATTCATCAGACGAACCACCCAAGCTAACCTCAGCTCCTTGTCAAGTCCAATCTCCTTCACCATGTGGGGAATGAATCTGCTCGGGCCTTTCCCCCTGCAACCGGACAGCGCAACTTTATAGTGGTAGCTATTGATTACTTCACAATGTAGATAGAAGTAGAACCGCTCGCAACAATCACTGAGCATAAAGTCTAACAATTTTTCTGGAGAAATGTGGTGTGCCGGTTTGGGATTCCTGAATCCTAGTCACTGATAACGGAACCCAATTTGCTTGCAAAGAGTTCCGCAAGTTCTGCATTGACCTCAATATCGAGCAACATTTCTCCTCGATTGCACACCCTCAGACTAATGGTCTAGCCGAGAATGCCAATCGAAAAATCTTGGATGGCCTCAAGAAAAGGCTCAATGAAGTCCCAAAAGGGAAATAGATTGAAGAACTTCCCAGCGTGTTATGGTCCTACAGAACCACGAAAGAATCTGCACGAGAAAATCTCCATTCAGTTTGGCATTCGGCATCGAAACACTTATCCCTATCGAAGTAGCAATACCCTCTCCTTGCCTCCTCTCATTCGATGAAGTACAGAACTTGAACGGCATTCAAGCCAAAAGCCAACCTTGATTTCCTCGAAGAGGTCCGTGAAAAGTCCATCCTTCGAAGAAACATCTATCAATAGAAAGTGGAGAGGTTTTACAATATGAAAGTCCGCCCGGCCAACATCCAGGAAGGAGACCTGGTACTCCGAAAGCCTGAGATTTCAAACCCCCGGAAGAAAGGCAAACTCGCTCCTAATTAGGACGGTCCGTACAAAATCTCGCAAGTCGTCTGCCCAGGCATACCGACCGAAGACTTGGGGGGAAGAAGATAGCCAGGACCTGGAACGCCGATCACCTCATGAAGTACAAGGAAAGCACTTAACGCCCTTTTTTGTTAGTCAATATCATAACATCTAATAAAGGCTGGCAGTGAAGCAACCATCAAGTTTACTCAGTAAAATTAGTCTAGTTTATTCAATAAAATCAGTCTTTTATTTTTTGCTACAAAGTTATGAGTAACTAACAGATTCAACACTATGTGTATAAGTCTACATGGGGCATCCCCCGTGCAACATCATCCACTCGCTACAACACTTTAAATGGACGATTGCGAAGTCCATCCAGGATTCAAAGATCACAAGGGCATGCTTGTTTCTGTGCAAGTGTGTGGGGTGTATCTCGCTGTACAAGTGCCGCAACCCGGATAAGTGAGGAGTCCATTCATGGTTTAGAGAGCCGCTGTAGCCACACTGCTTCTGAGCAAGTAGGTAGAGAGCAGCTCACCATTCGTATACTCTGAAAACTTGTCGTCATCATTTTTGGAGTCCACTCACGGCCCACAGGACCACCTTAGTTACTTGCTCCAAGCAAGAAGATATGGTTCGGTTCGCCGTTTGAATGCTCCTGAAACAAGCTGGATAAGTGAGGATTCCATTCATGGTTCAAAGAGCCGCTCTAGCCATGATGCTTCCGAGCAAGTAAGCAGAGAGCAGCTCGCCATTCGAATGCTCTCGAAAATCATCGTCAGCATTGTTCAGAGTCCATTCAAGGCCCACAGGACCACCTTAGCTACTTGCTCCTAAGCAAGAAGATATGGTTCAGTTCGCCGTTCGAATGCTCCTGAAACAAACTGGATAAGTGAGGAGTCCATTCATGGCTCACAGAGCCACTCTAGCCACACTTCTTCCGAGCAATTAGGAAGAGAGCAGCTCGCCATTCGAATGCTCCCAAAACTCGTCGTCATCATTGTTTGGAGTCCATTCATAGCCCACAGAACCACTTTACCTACTTGCTCCCAAGCAAGAAGATATGGTTTGGTTCGCCGTTCGAATGCTCCTGAAACAAACTGGATAAGTGAGGAGTCCATTCATGTCTCGCAGAGCCACTCGTGCCATGCTGCTTCTGAGTAAGTAGGCAGGGAGTAGCTTGGCATTCGAATGCTCCCAAAACTCGTCGTCATCATTGTTCGGAGTCAATTCACGGCCCACAGGACCACCTTAACTACTTGCTCCCAAGTATGGTTCGGTTTGCCGTTTGAATGCTCTTAAAAAAATTAGATAAGTGAGGAGTCCATTTAGAGTTCACTTAGTCGTTCTAGCCATGCCACTTCCGAGCAAGTAGGCAAAGGGCCGCTTGCCATTCGAATGCTGCCAAAACTCGTTGCCATCCAACGAACAATCACCAGATCCATGTAGGGTTCACAAAGATGCTACAAGAAGACGACTCTCCAACACTTAGCCAAAAATCTTATTTCACAACAAAAAAGATTACAAGTGTGGTGGCAAAAACAAAGCCGCTAAAAGAAGACGACTCTCCAAAACTTAGCCAAAAATCTTATTTCACAACAACAAAGATTACAATTGTGGTGGAAAAATAAAGCCGCTACAAGAAGATGACTCTCCAACATAGCCAAAAATCTTATTTCACAACGAAAAGATTACAAGTGTTATGAACAAACAAAGTCACTATAAGGCTACAAAATCTAACTCAGACGTCACTTCATCTCTTCCGTGGTAGAGGGATACTCCTCTTCAAGGACACGCGCAGTTTGCAACCTCCAACGGGGATGCCAGTGCTGAACCTCCCCCTCGAGCCATCTGAAGTGATATCCGAACCCACGGAGCAAGTCGCACCATCAGCCCCTACGACTCGTACCACTCCACCGATCGATGCCCCACTAGAGGAGCTGGCCACACCACTCTGAGCATCGCCAGGATTCCATGGGACCTCAGGTAAGCACAGAGCCAGTTCATGGAAGGGCCTCCCCTGAGCGAACTCTTCACGAGAGCAGGAGGTACTCCTAATATTGCCTCCCTCAGTGAATCTCTTTAAACGATGGTTCTCCGCCTCTAACTCAACAAGTCTCTCCTTAAGAGAATCATCCTTCACCCTAAACTTCAAACGAGGCCCTCTACTCATACTACCCCCTTGCGAAATCTCAAAGATAGTCCTCCTAAGATGAGCCTATGATATATCCATATCATGTCACGACGCATCGTGAAGACAGCCTATGAATATTTTCACTCCGTAGTTCCGAGGCCCTCATACTCATGTTCATCTCTTATTTTCATCACCTCTTCACTATGTATCTGATTCTTAGTTATTTCGAATCATGAATAAAATCAATTATCTAGAGTTAGCCTTTCCACTATACCGGTCTTAATCATCTATTCAACATGACCCAATCTTGGTCTTTTCATCTCAAATTTTTATTTCAACATATCTCTTTTCAATGCCGGTATGAGGCTTAACTACACTCTAGTTCTCAATTTCAATTCACAATCAAAAATTGAATAAGTCTTTTTCATGATAACATTAATTTTTCTTTCATGTTCATAGCATTTGCATACTCATGCTCATAAAATCTTTCATAATTCATCATAACATTCAATTTCACTTTCATGTACAACTCATGCATAAACAAAAGAATTCATTTTTCTAACTTGTCACATTCATAGCTCATTCAACTACCATGAAATTACCGTACTGTCATTTTATCAAAAATTCCCACTTTCATTGCCCAAACTCATTTCAAAAATTCTTTTAAACAATGCATGTATTCAGAGACAATTTAAACCAACAAAATAATAAGTTCTTTCTTGCCAAAAATAGTCTCAAATTCTTATATATCCTAGGCAACAGGTTATAGAAAATTATCTCACGAAAATCCAGACATTAGTTGAAACTTTAGGGTAGTCGACTGTTATACTATGATCGGTCGACTGTTCCGCAAAGATTAAAAACTCTAAAATAAATACTCAGAGCAGTCGACTGTTACACTATGATCGGTCGACTGTTACACTATGATCGGTCGACTATTCTGCAAAAATTAAAAAAACTCGAAATTAAATACTCAGAGCAGTCGACTGTTTCGATCTATTCGGTCGACTGATGCTGCTAGGTTTTTTTCAAATTCCCAAAATATTTTTGGTTCTTTTTCTTCTTTTTTTGAGTCAAAACTCTCCAGATTCCAATGTATATACAAATACAATAAACTAGTATTTTTAAATTCATGATTTACCAATAACACATGCATTTAGTCAATTTGTGTCTCATAAGTACCAATTCGTCTCACATAGCATAGTTCATGGACATAAAGCATGATAAAAAGATTGATTCTAGCATTTCAGTTTCACATCTTTATTCATTAGCAATCATTTTAACAGTCAATCTTTAAGCTACTATTTTAGCTCTAATCAACCAAACATGAGACTACAATTTATCAGTTTCTTCTCAACTATTTTAGTAAACATCCCTAGCATGGCATCTAGATTTAGAAGTATTGAGAAACACCCACCTATAGTTGAAGAAAAGAATGAAAACTCCTAGAATGCAAGAAAGTAGCATTCTCCTCCAAGAATGAATTGCAAATTGTCTCCTCCTCCTTGTGCTTGCTAGGAACCCGAGCTCTCCTTGCTTCCTTGATGATTGGCCGGCCACCTCTAGGTTGGAACACACACAATTTTGCACACTCTAATCTTTTGCTCACTATTGTCTCTCAATCTTTTGCTCTCTCTTAATGAATTGTGTAATGTACTAATGAGAAGAAATATAGGGGTATTTATACACTTTTAGGATGAGAATAGATGACTAGGATTTAATCAAGGAGTTAGAAATTAAGGACCAAGATGAATTGGAAAGTTGTAGTAACTTCCATGATCACATAACCACCCCTAAACTTCATCCCACTCTCGCCCTCTCTCTCTCCACAATCCGGCCACCCCTAGAAGGGTGTGCAATGCACACTCTAGTGTGTGCACGTGCCCTTTCTAGTACCCCCATTATTAAGTTGTACAAATTTAATTAATCGATTGTCCACTAATTGTGTCTACATGACAAGTTGTGATAATTAAAAGATTAATTAAGTTTGTGGACCTCAAAATAGTGGGCTTTAGGCTCATGGGCCATTTAGTAAAATACTATAATTTATTAGGGTGGGCTTAAATTAGAAAAACACTCTTAGGCTTTTAAAAGAGGCTTTTAGAAAATAAAGAGAAAGAAAAACGTTTATTTGTTCATGTTATAAGAGATAATTTTGTAAGAAAATATACATACAAAATTTCTACGTGCACTACACGTAAAAATCAACAATTCTCATTATAAAAATTCAGGGTATTACATACCTGTACATCTGCTAGCTCCATCTCAGGCATACATCTCACCCACTCTTACCTACAATCGGTGTCAAAAGTCAGCTCTGATACCATTTATAACACCCCTGCCCCGGGCTCGGATAATTTATACAATTTAGAAGACAAATTATTTATAGTATAGTACAACTGCCCACCACAGGCTGCCTCTCAAAAGGTGGTTAACCGAATTGGTGACTCTTGATTATAGGCAATAGTATTTATATATTATTTTATTCATATATCTTACTGATATGGGAGAATTCCTTTTACTCTTCCCCATGAGCACAGAGCCATAGTGATGGGCCCCATGTGTTGATTCTTGATTTTGATGATCACAACACAGTGCAACATGTGTTTATATTATACAGCTAACAATGCAGTGTACATATCAAAAGACAATTCTAGCTGAACAAATGCACAAGCTCTCAAGGATACAGCTCAAGACAAGGATCAAGACTTTACTCAAAACAAGGATCAAAGACTCAATTCAACTCAAGACTCAAGACTTCAAGCTCAAATGTGTTATATTGTTGTGTCTTGTAAACATTGTAATGTACTTTCCTGTTGAGTCTTTAATCTGATGTAAAGCCTTGTCAACACACACACACACACTTAACAATTTCATAATGTGTGTCTCTAAAAAACCCCTCAAAATAAGTCAAAACAGTTTGAAGAATTTTAGCTTTTAAGTACCAGTCGACTTAAGCCTATGCCAGTCGACTGATAAGTACGAAACTGTTTAAAATTATTCAAACTCTGATCAGTCGACTCATATGGCAACCCAGTCGACTGATCGAGAGCTTTTTGACCGTTTTCTGATTTTCAAAAACAAACTTATTTAAACTCAAACGGTCTGATCCGTTGGTTGACAGTTATGTAACTGCTTTCCAACGTTCAGAAGATCAAAACTCTTTATATAGAGTTTCTTCTCAAACAGAAAAATTTACTTGATTTCTTACAAAAACACCCGAGCACTCTTGAGAAAAATTTAAGTGATTTTCTGTGAAGAACAAAGCTTTCAAGTTCACATACTTTGGTTCTCTACACTCAGTCCAGTATAGCATTGAATTCGCTTTGGACTGAGTATAGAAGTCAACCTAATTCTTTAGCCACGTGCATCAACACATACAACAACAAGGCTATAGGTTGATTGTAAAATTCCTCTTGTACTCTTGCTCTCGGTTGGAGAGTGTTTTTGACTCTTGGTTGTAGAGTCGGTGTCTTTTCACTCTTGTTTGAAGAGTGGGTCTGCTTTCTCTGGTTGAGAGAAAGGACTACGGGTTAGACAAGGTTGTTGTCTTGAACGCCGTAGGGTATTCTTGTATTTTTTCAAGAATAGTGGAAATCTCAAGTGGGTTGCTTGGGGACTGGATGTAGGTCAGGAGGACCGAACCAGGATATATCTTGTGTACTCTGTGATTGGTTGTCTTGTTTTCGCACTTACTTTTATTTTTTGAAGTTCTGCAAATCTAGTCTGTACAGTCGACTCAGCTTCGTATTAGTCGACTGATCAGTCTTGTATCTGTTACTCTTTGTTTTCTTCAGTCGCCTGGCTTATCTATAAGTCGACTGAACCGAGTTATTATATTTTCTTTATTCGATATTATCAGTCGACTGTCTCTCAGATAAGTCGACTACATCGAGAGTTCAAGTTTTCTTTTAATTTGGCTATATCAGTCGACTGGTTCCCCACTAAGTCGACTGTGCCGAGAAAAATAATTTTATTCCGCAGTTTATTTTCATTAACACTATTCACCCCCCCTCTAGTGTTTGTTGCTTAGCCTACAGGATCCAACACTTGGTATCAGAGCAAGGTTACAGGCAATGGCAACTACTTCAAATACAAATCAATACCATGAAGGCCAATCTACACAACGGCCACCACTATTTGATGGAACGAACTACAACTATTGGAAGTGCCGAATGCGAATCTATCTCCAATCAATCAACTACGAGATATGGCAAATGACAGAGACGGAATACACTGCCCCGACCATTCCATATGCACAATGGAATGATGATCAAAAGAGTCAAACTATGAACAATGCCAAAGCAATGAATGCTTTATTTTGTGCACTGACGAAGGAAGAATTCAACCGTGTATCCAATGCTACAACTGCACATCAAATTTGGCATACACTCGAGGTAACACATGAAGGAACAAATAAAGTAAAAGAGTCTAAAATTTCTGTTCTTGTGCACAGGTTTGAAATGTTCAGAATGAAGGACAATGAGACTGTGTCTGAGATGATCACAAGATTCACAGACATCACAAACTCTCTTGTGGCGCTTGGAAAGACTTATACCCAAGCAGAGATGGTCAGAAAAGTACTACGAGCACTCACTCCAGAATGGGAGAAGAAAACCACAGCAATAGAAGAGGCAAATGACTTGTCAACACTTACTCTCGAGAATCTTGTTGGTAATCTCATGGCATATGAGGTTCAACTTGAAGATCGAAAGAAAGATACTGAATCACACCAAGCAAAGAAGAAATCATTGGCTTTTAAAGCCATGACTGACTCAGAAGATGAGGAAGAAGATGAAGAAGAAATAGCAATGTTCACTCGGAGATTCAAGAAGTTCTTAAAGAAGGGTAAGTTTCATTCTAAGAGTAAAGATTCTAATGACCCTCCTACATGTTTCAGGTGCAATAAAATAGGTCACATGAAGAAGGACTGTCCCTTAGAAAATGCAAAGAACAAGGGAAAAACATCCAACTTCAAGAAAGACAAATATTCAAAGAACAAATTTGCCAAGAACAAAAAGGCGTATCAAGCCACATGGGATGATAGCGATTCATCTTCCGAAGAAGAAACGGATGAAAATAACGAAGTGGCAAATGTATGCTTTATGGCTGCACAACAAGAGCATGTAAGTAATGATTATGATTCCGAAGATCTTCTTGATGCATTTAATGAAATATTTCAGGAGTTAAAGAAAGAAAAGATTAGAGTTAAGAATCTTGAGAAAGTGAATCAAACACTTAATCAAGAAAATCTTAACCTTGATAAGGAAGTAAAATCCTTAAATTCTCGCCTTGCAAGTCTAGATACTGATCTTGAAACTCTCAAAAAGAATTATGAAGAGATTTCAAAGAATGTATCTAAGTTTAACAAAGGCAAAGAGAATTTAAATGATATGCTTCATCATCAAGTTGCATCTAGTCATAAATTTGGACTTGGTTTCAAGAAATCTTCTATAAAAGAATCTCCTGTTTTAAACACTAGTAAGACTAAGTCAGCATCTATTTCTAGTGTTACACACAAGTTATATGATTTCTTTGCAAAACCAAAGGTTGTTAAATTCAGTGATAAAAGTGATACTAACGTTCGGTTAAGTCGACTGAACCATACCACCAGTCGTCTGTCCAGAGAAAGTGGATCTTATTCCACGAGATCAAAACCTCTTATAAGTCGACCTAGTGCATCTACCAGTCGACTGATACATACCAACAGTCGACTGAGGAACACTGGTAAGTCGACTGGACAGAACAAACTAGTATGGATTCCAGTCAATCTTAATTAGAATGATAGAATTGCTTATATCAATTCTTATATACTGAATGTATGTACTTCTACCAATTATATTACTGCTTATGGAGGAAGATCAAACTCTTCATGGGTTTGGTTTCCCCCAAACTAATATGTTTTGGACCCAATAAAAAGGGTACCATATTTACCTCAAATGTTTTATAGGTACCCAAGAAAGAACGCTGGATATTAGACAGCGGATGTTCAAAACACATGACAGGGCATGCCAACTTACTATCCACCATTCAAAATATAGATGGAGGAACCGTCACCTTTGGAGACAACAACAAAGGCAAAGTCATCGGTATTGGCATGGTCGGTAAAATATCTAATCCTATTATAGAAAATGTGCTTTTAGTTAATGGTTTAAAGCATAATCTCTTAAGTATTAGTCAATTGTGTGATAAAGGTTATAAAATAGTTTTTGAAAAAGATGCATGCTTAATTTATGATTCTACTATGGAAAATGTGGTTTTTCAAGGTTGTCGCAAAAACAATATTTATGAATTATGTTTGAATGCAATTGATTTTTCAAATGATTTTTGTTTGATAGCCTCTAACAATGAATCTTGGTTATGGCATAGAAGATTTGGACATGTGAACATGAAAAATCTCTCAAAATTATCTAAATATAACCTAGTTAAAGGACTGCCAAAATTATCCTTTAAAAAGGATAAGTTATGTGATGCATGTCAACTAGGAAAACAAATCAAATCCACTTTTAAAACAAAAGATGTAATCTCTACAAGTAGGCCACTTGAATTAATTCATATGGATTTATTTGGTCCTACTAGAGTTGCTTCTTTAAATAAAAGTAGATATGTGTTTGTTTTAGTAGATGATTTTTCAAGATTCACTTGGACATTCTTTTTAAAACATAAAAATGATGCTTTTGAAGAATTTGCACATTTTTGTAAACGTGTTCAAAATCAAAGATCTCTAACCATAGTCACTATTAGAAGTGATCATGGTGGAGAATTTGAAACTGAAACATTTACAGAATATTGCAACAAGAATGGTATAACACATTCATTTGCATTTCCTAGAGCTTCACCACAAAATGGTGTGGTTGAAAGAAAGAATAGGACTTTGCAAGAATGCGCACGTACTATGCTTGTTGAAAGCAATCTACCAAAGCATTTTTGGGCTGAAGCTGTTGCTACAGCTTGTTATGTTTTGAATAGAATTCTTCTAAGACCAAAACTAAAGAAGACTTGTTACGAATTATTCTTTAATAAAATTCCTAAAGTTTCTTACTTTAAAACATTTGGTTGTAAGTGTTTTATTCTAAACACAAAAGATAATCTAGACAAATTTGATCCTAGATCTAATGAGGGTATCTTTTTAGGATACTCAAATAGGAGTAAAGCATATAGAATTTACAATAAGTCTACTATGACTATTGAAGAATCAATGCATGTTACATTCGATGAATCCTTGACTTCATCAACATTAAATAAGGATGATGAAACTGATTTATCACCTTTAGATAATGTGATTACATCCTTAGAGCAAACTAATCTATCTGATAAGTCGACTGATAAAGTCTCCAAGTCGACTGACTTAAACCAGTCGACTGAAGAACAAGTTAAGTCGACTGATCCGATTGAGATATCTTCAACTTTACCAAAGTCATTTGTTGAAGTTAAAGATCATCCTCATGACTTAATAATTGGTGACATCTCCCATGGTATTCAGACACGTTCACATGTTAATATGATCTCTCATACAGCATTCTTGTCGGATTTTGAACCGAAAAATATACAAGAAGCTTGTGAGAATGAATATTGGATGAATGCCATGCAAGATGAACTAAACCAATTTATAAGGAATGATGTATGGGATTTAGTTCCTAGACCTCCTGATCAGACTATCATTGGTACCAAATGGGTATTCAAGAATAAGTTAGATGAATCAGGACAGGTTGTAAGGAACAAGGCTAGATTAGTTGCCCAAGGATATAATCAAGAAGAAGGTATCGATTTTGATGAAACATATGCTCCTGTTGCTAGACTAGAATCTATTCGTATTTTATTATCTTTTGCTTGTTTTATGAATTTTATACTTTATCAAATGGATGTGAAAAGTGCCTTTCTTAATGGGTTTATTAAAGAAAATGTTTATGTTAAACAACCACCAGGTTTTGAACATGAACAATTTCCAGATCATGTTTATAAATTGAAAAAGGCTTTATACGGTCTTAAACAAGCACCTCGTGCTTGGTATGATCGTCTGAAAACTTTTCTTTTAGAAACAGGATTTGAAATAGGTAAAGTAGACACTACTTTGTTTATCAAAAGAGTTAAGAATGATATCTTAATCATACAAATATATGTTGATGATATAATTTTTGGTTCTACTAATAATAATCTATGTCAAGAATTTGCTAATACCATGAAAAATGAATTTGAGATGAGTCACATGGGTGAACTCAATTATTTCCTTGGATTGCAAATTAAACAATCTTCAAATGGCATATTTATCAATCAAGGCAAATATGCAAAGGAATTACTCAAACGTTTTCACATGGATAGTACTAGTAGTAAATCCACACCTATGGCTACTACTACTACTCTTGACAAAGATTTATTAGGTAAGAGTGTTGATCAAAAACTCTATCGAGGTATGATTGGTTCACTCTTATATATTACTGCAAGTAGACCAGATATTATGTTCAGCGTATGTTTATGTGCTAGATATCAATCTAGTCCTAAAGAATCTCATTTAAAAGCAGTGAAACGAATTTTAAGATATATTAAAGGCACATCTGAATATGGTTTATTTTATCCACGCACCGATATTTTTCAACTTTTGTCTTATAGCGATGCCGATTTTGCTGGAAGCAAAACTGATCGCAAGAGTACTAGTGGTACATGTCACTTTTTGGGACATTCCCTAGTATCTTGGTGCAGTAAAAAGCAAAATTCTGTATCCCTATCAACCACAGAAGCTGAATATATTGCTGCAAGTTTGGCATGCGCTCAAATTTTATGGATGAAACAAACTTTGTTAGATTATGGTATTTCATTTGAGAAACCCTCAATTATGTGTGATAATACCAGTGCAATTAATCTATCTAAAAATCCGATTCAACATTCACGTACGAAACATATTGATATTCGACATCATTTTCTACGTGATCATGTTTTAAAAGGAGATATATCTTTAGACTTTATCTCTACTGATCAACAAGTAGCAGATATATTTACCAAGCCCCTTAAAGAAGATACTTTCATCAAGTTAAGAAGAGAACTTGGAATTTGTGATTTTATTGATATTTGTTAAAAATCACTCTGTTAAGTCGACTGTGTTTTGAATCAGTCGACTGTACTGAATTGTTATATATACGTATTTTGCTCTCGACTAAGTCGACTGATGATCAATCCAGTCGACTGGTCAGCAGACATAAAATGTTATTTTCTTCTCGACTCAGTCGACTGATATATCATACCAGTCGACTATCGCAAGATCAATCTGTCTTCAGCGACTATTCATCACAACTTTTGAGATAAAAACTTTTCTCTATCTCACCCGTGACAACCCTATCTGACCGTTGATTTCATTTCCCTTTAATCTGAGCCGTCTATTCTCTGTTAAAAACCCCTTTACCTGCCCCTCTTTCTTACTCTTACCGATCTCCTATTTTACCCCAATTTCAAAACCCTAGTTTTTGAAGAAGGAGTAAGTCGACTCAAATTTGCTGCTGGTGCTCGCCTCTGTTCTGGTCTTTCGTTTTTTCTTTGGTATAATCTCTATCCCTGTCTCTCTCTAATGGCACCCAAAAGATCTAAGCGGACTCATGAGGGTAGCTCTTCTTCTCAAGACTACACTCAATATTTATTGAGTCCAGATCTTATTGATCAATGGTACCTCATTTGTACCATTGCCATCTTCCCTGGAAGATTTGTCAACTTTAATGATCTTGCCCCTTTCAATCTCATTCCTTTATTTCAAAATAGCAGTCTTTATGATTTTCTCTCTTTAGCAAACCAACCCAATTATTATCCCCAACTAATCTATTTGTTTTACACCAATATGATAGTTGTACAAAAACCCAATGGGAATGTTCTTATCCGTTCGTCTGTAAAGAATGTCAAAATGACACTCACACCGTCTAGGATAAATGAAATTTTAGGAATTGATGACGGAGGTATATTTCTTGATGACATTGTTTTAGATAATGCCTCCATTTTGTCTAAAATCTTTTTACCTCATCATGGCCCTCCAATGACAAGCAAAAATATTCAACCAATTGCAAAGCTTGTAGCTAGAATATTAGCCTATAACATCCTTCCCAAAAAGGGTAGTTATGACCACTATTCTCTAGAACTACAAAAAGCTGTGTATGCAATTTTTGGTAAAATTGATATCAATTGGGGTCATGTCATTTTTTCTCAACTTCAGCATCACACTCACTTTCTACCTTTTGGTGGTTTTCTCACTAGAGTCTTTCTTGCTTTTGGAGTTGACCTCGATTCCGAGACCAATGTTGTTTCTCGTTTTGATTGTTTTGATCGTGCTAGCCTCGCACGTATGAAGCTTGTTGATAACCCTCCTAGCTCTCCACCTCCTTCTCAGGCACCTTTAGGTTCTTCTGCTAGACCTTCTGCCTCGTCTAGTTCATCTCTTCCCAACGCCAACTATGATGATCCACGTACCATGTATGAATGTGTCAACTATCTTATGAAACATTCAGCAACTGTGGATACACATCTTCACACCCTTGATTCCAGACTTGATTCCTTTGATTCCCAACTCCACCACATTGATACCAAGATTGACAACCTCACCAATCTCTTCACCTCTCAATTTCATCCTCCTTCTCATGGTGACGATGAAGACTCAGATGAATACGATTGAAGATTTTTATTATTTTTTATGTACTTTTTAATGGACTCATTTCTGTATGCAACTTTCTATTAGTCTCTTTTCTATGAAACAGCTGGTTATTTTGTGCTTTTTGATGATAACAAAGGGGGAGAGATATCTGAGTTCTATTTATGCTATTTATTATCTGAGTTCTATTTATGCTTGATTATTATCTGCGTTTTGTGATTCTTCTCTGTGTTATTTTTGGCTGTTGAAAATCTCTGGTCAGTCGACTGCTCAAACGATTTAAGTCGACTGCTACTAAACTTCTGCTACTGTATATATACTTATTGTGTTTTTTATAAACCTTCTGATCAGTCGCCTGCCAGTTGACACAGTCGACTGATACTTGTTTTAAGAAAATGCATTCTGTGTTTTTTAATAGGGGGAGCATATCCTTACTGTGCCTATATATATATTATCTGTTATTATCAGCTATTGTGTTGTCATCATCAAAAAGGGGAAGAATGTTGATTCTTGATTTTGATGATCACAACACAGTGCAACATGTGTTTATATTATACAGCTAACAATGCAGTGTACATATCAAAAGACAATTCTAGCTGAACAAATGCACAAGCTCTCAAGGATACAGCTCAAGACAAGGATCAAGACTTTACTCAAAACAAGGATCAAAGACTCAATTCAACTCAAGACTCAAGACTTCAAGCTCAAATGTGTTATATTGTTGTGTCTTGTAAACATTGTAATGTACTTTCCTGTTGAGTCTTTAATCTGATGTAAAGCCTTGTCAACACACACACACACACTTAACAATTTCATAATGTGTGTCTCTAAAAAACCCCTCAAAATAAGTCAAAACAGTTTGAAGAATTTTAGCTTTTAAGTACCAGTCGACTTAAGCCTATGCCAGTCGACTGATAAGTACGAAACTGTTTAAAATTATTCAAACTCTGATCAGTCGACTCATATGGCAACCCAGTCGACTGATCGAGAGCTTTTTGACCGTTTTCTGATTTTCAAAAACAAACTTATTTAAACTCAAACGGTCTGATCTGTTGGTTGACAGTTATGTAACTGCTTTCCAACGTTCAGAAGATCAAAACTCTTTATATAGAGTTTCTTCTCAAACAGAAAAATTTACTTGATTTCTTACAAAAACACCCGAGCACTCTTGAGAAAAATTTAAGTGATTTTCTGTGAAGAACAAAGCTTTCAAGTTCACATACTTTGGTTCTCTACACTCAGTCCAGTATAGCATTGAATTCGCTTTGGACTGAGTATAGAAGTCAACCTAATTCTTTAGCCACGTGCATCAACACATACAACAACAAGGCTATAGGTTGATTGTAAAATTCCTCTTGTACTCTTGCTCTCGGTTGGAGAGTGTTTTTGACTCTTGGTTGTAGAGTCGGTGTCTTTTCACTCTTGTTTGAAGAGTGGGTCTGCTTTCTCTGGTTGAGAGAAAGGACTACGGGTTAGACAAGGTTGTTGTCTTGAACGCCGTAGGGTATTCTTGTATTTTTTCAAGAATAGTGGAAATCTCAAGTGGGTTGCTTGGGGACTGGATGTAGGTCGGGAGGACCGAACCAGGATATATCTTGTGTACTCTGTGATTGGTTGTCTTGTTTTCGCACTTACTTTTATTTATTGAAGTTCTGCAAATCTAGTCTGTACAGTCGACTCAGCTTCGTATTAGTCGACTGATCAGTCTTGTATCTGTTACTCTTTGTTTTCTTCAGTCGTCTGGCTTATCTATAAGTCGACTGAACCGAGTTATTATATTTTCTTTATTCGATATTATCAGTCGACTGTCTCTCAGATAAGTCGACTACATCGAGAGTTCAAGTTTTCTTTTAATTTGGCTATATCAGTCGACTGGTTCCCCACTAAGTCGACTGTGCCGAGAAAAATAATTTTATTCCGCAGTTTATTTTCATTAACACTATTCACCCCCCCTCTAGTGTTTGTTGCTTAGCCTACAGGATCCAACACCATGCCCAGGTGGCACAAGCAGAGACAGCAGCATAAGCTGCCTCTCTCTCTCCTCATCTGCACACGGGGGCCCCACGAACCGCCACGTCAGCATCTCTGACGTTACGAGCAACACACAACAGCCTATACCTGCTGTTTCTTCACGTGTGCCCCCCCTCCCCCCAAAAAAAAAGAAAAAATATTTCCATATAATATCCTCTATAGGAAATCCTTTGGGGCTAACAGCCAATACTCCTTTATTATATATATATATATATATATATATATATATATATATATATATATATATATACTTTTTGAAAATTACGGGGTGTTACAGAATCCCCGAGGAATCCATTGTGCTTCATCACACGCCCGTCCAGGAAGAAAAGCTTCTTGTGCTCCTCCATTAGGATGGCCTCTGCAGTAGTAGTATGGGCGGGGTGTCTCAAGTGCAAGAGCTGCCTCCAAAGTAAGTCCCTCGACCGAGGGGATAAGCGAAGTAGATGGCAACGATTCGAGGTTCACCACCGGGGACTCACTAGTTTGACCCCTAACAACTTTCGAGGTGTAGGGTTTGGCAAACATTCTCTTCCTCTTCCTCTCTTTGGGGGCTTTGCCGCTTAACCCCATACGCTTCGAAACCATCGAGTCGAAGTCCATGCTGGGGTCCTCTGCAAAAGAAGACACAGATCGGTCAAAACTTAAAAGCAAAAAATAAGTAATAAAGCAAAATCAACGATGCATACTAGGGTTGCTCGGACTAAGACCACCTCCGAAGAGATATTCTTTCGTTACGTACCTCCAATCCAAGGCAGGCCGATCTAAAAGTTTCCTAACCATCTCGTCCTCCTCAGGCTTAAGACAGGCTCAAATTTTGCCCACTTCGGTGCTTCTTCTCTCCACCTCGTGGGGATCCCCCAAGGTTGACTACTTTGAACAAGAAAAAATTTCTCTATCCAATATTTGATCGAGTCAGGGTTCTCGATCAACTTCACACCTCGATGAGGAGTAAGATAATATCTAAACTCCGACATGTTTTTCTAGTGAATCTTGTAAAACTTCCTCAAAACGTTCAACCGAGGCTCAATTCCTGCCACCTGACAGTGCAAAACAAAGCTGTTCACATGCTTCCACATGTTCGGCATGAATGGTATAGGGCTCAAGCCGTACCACCAAGAACCTCATCAAGAGGGAGAAGACGACCCGCGTGGAAGGCACCGTAAGAAAAGAAACAAGTGTCCAGAGAGGTGGGCGTGCACGCTCTAATACCTGGGCTTGGCAAAATAAGATCGTACTCCCTCGGAATCATGAAACAACCCCGAATGCTGTGCAAGTCCTTCTCTGTAAGCATAGTAGAAATGTCATCTACCTCGAAGCACTTGTGAGGCTCGTTCTTCTCATACAAATGCGTCATTCCATGCTCGATTCGAGATAGAAGGTCGGAAGAATAGTCCCTAATGCGGCCGAGGCTTGACAAGGAGCTCGGCAACCTCCCCAACTCCCCCACTTCTCGTCGACTCTCTATAATTTCTTCTATCACCGATCCCACTGCCTTCTTCCCCTTATTTGCTCTATATGGTATAATGAGCGACCTATCTTCGCCTTGACCTGAGGAGGAGGTCTCGTCTCTAGAAGACACCCTAGATATCTTTGATAAAATAAATATATAAGAACAATATATATATATATATATATATATATATATATATATATATATATATATATATATATATATATATAACCTTAGATGTGACAGCTACGGTCGGAAAACTCGTCGGAAAAGGAAAGATCGTCGGAAGGCTCTGACAACTCTCATTGAGAGAAAAGAAGTTCTGTGAGTAAGAAATAAGAAATAAGGGGGGGGGGATTTATAGAGAGCGGGGCGACGCTTGGGCTTTGTGGGCCCTTAAAGTAGCCAAAAATCCCAAGAACCAGGGAAGCCCAAGAAACAGGGAGGCTAAACGACAAAGAAAAAGCACACAAAATTGTTGATTGGTCAACGGTCAATGGTCATCAGGTGACACACATCGCACAACCGAACCATCTACATCATTCGGTGTCACGCACCGAACAAACATATCCCCAATCGTAAAATCGCTAAAAAATTGTTGACAGGCCAACGATCATCAGGTGACACGTGTCGCGCAGCCGAACCATCTACATTGTTCGGTGTCACGGGCAGAACAAACGTGTCCCCGATCGTGAAATTGCCAAAAATGGTTGACTGGTCAACAGTCAACGGTCAATGCCACGTGTCGCTTAGTGGAGCCATCCATGTCGTTCGGTGCCAAAAACCGAGCAAACATGCCCCCGATTGTGAAAACACGGAAAATCATTGATTAGTAAACGGTCAATGCCATGTGTCGCTTAGCCGAGCCATCCATGTCGTTCGGTGCCAAAAATCGATCAAACGTGCCCCCGATCATGTAAACACGAAAAATCATCGACTAGTCAACGGTCAACGGATAACAGTCAATGCCACGTATCGCTTACTCGAGTCATCCACATCGTTTGGAGCCAAAAACTAAGCAAACGTGCCTCCGATCGTGAAAACACGAAAAATCATTGAATAGTCAATGGTCAACGGTTAACGGTCAATGCCACGTGTCGCTTAGCCGAGCCATCCACGATGTTCAGTGCCAAAAACTGAGCAAACGTGTCCCCGGTCGTGAAAACACAGAAAATCATCAACGGTCAACGATCAACGATCCCCCTCTCCAACGCAGCTCTATCCTTCGGAGTGGCAAGATAACGAATCACATCCATATTGCTAGCCGAATCCCAGAGGAAGCTGTCGTGATTCCTCACCTGCTAGTGTGGGACGAAGATCTTCTTATGCACGTCGGTGAGAATGGCAGCAGCCTCCGCAATGAGAGGAGGAGCCTCGAGGGCTAAGGCCGTAGGCAAGGTAAAGCCACCCGCAACGGGGGTAGTCAAAGACGATGGAGGAGATCCCAAATCCACCACCGAGTCTTCTTCTCGGCAGGAGCTTTGTTGCTCAGCCTTGAGCGTATATAGACAATCACATCCATCCCGACTGCCCCTGCGATAAGAGACAAAAAATGTTGTTAAAAGAAACGATAAAATGGATAAGGATATAAGCAATATGAAAAATGTAAGGTGCGTACTAGGGTAATCGGTCTCAGATTCCTCCTAAAGAGCACATCCACGGTCAAATCCCTCCACTTCATCACCGATCACTTAAGAAGGGCATCTACCATACTCTGTTCTTCAACACTCAAGCTTGGCTATGCCCTAGCCCTCTTCGGAACACTCTCCCTCCAGACAATAGGGATCCCCCATGGTGCGTGACTACAGATCAGGAAGTACTTATCCTTCCAATGCTCGTTCGTATCGGGGTTGTCGATCAACTTTACACCGGTACGGGAGGTGAAGTAGTATCTAACTCCATCCCGTTCTTTTGGTAGAGCTTATAAAGCCCCCTGAACACATCCAACCGGAGCTCGATCCCCACCGCCTGGCAGTGCAAAATAAAGTTATTCACGTGCCTCCACATGTTCGACACAAACTGAGCAGGACTCAAAGTAAACCACCTCAAGACTTCTTTAACAAAGAGATGTAGAGGGAGACGGAGACCCGCATGAAAGGCGTTGAAAGGAAAGACGCACAAATCTAGGGAGATTGGAGAACAAGCTCTAACTCTGGAGCCTGGTAGCAATAGATCGAACTCCCGTGGAATCCGATAGACTCTCGTACAAGGCTCAAATCCTTCTCAGAAAGAATAGAAGACGTCTCATCGGCCTCCGTAGACTCCCGATAGTCATTTTCCTCATAGAACCTCCCCATTCCATGCTCAACTGTAGCTCCCAAATTGGCGGAGTAATCCTTAGCACCAGTAATACGCGTTAAATAACACGAATATCTCCCAAACTCACCCGGAGCTCTATCTGCCTCTATAATAGCCTCCAAAGTAATGTATGGCCCGGCGACCCCCTTGCCCTGATCTACTATAGAAGGAGGAACTTGTGATGACTCTTCACCTCAGCTTGTATGGGTGGTCTATCCGCTCGAAGAAGCCCTAGACATCTCTAATAAGATATATAAAATAATTTACCTTCGATGTGACGACTACAGTCGGAATTGCTCGTCGAAGATTAGAAAAATCCGCTGGAGCTTCTCTAGAGTCAATTCTTGCCAGAGAAAGTTTTTTAGGAAGGGGTGAAATGATGAGAGCAGGAGAGAAATGGAGAAGGGGGGAGGGATTTATAGCTGAGATGGGAGACCTTTGGGCCTTTTTGCTCGTGGACCCCCAAAATTTGGGAATGCCCAACCAGCGCGAAAGCTCAAGTGACGAAAAGAAAAGGAGGGAGGAAAAGAAGAGGCGTTGACCGGTCAAACTTTGACCAGTCAGCGCCACGTGGCACAACCTCATAGGGCCACGACAGTTCGGGGACACATCAGCTCGGAATGAATCCGAGCAACCCCCGATCTGACCATGTCAAAAGCGTTTATTGCTCGATCTCCTTAAAAATCGTGCCATCAAAGATCAACGACGAAGATCTGAAGAGAATGACTTCGATCAACGGTCAACGTTGACCAGTGAACACCACGTGGTGCAACCTCATAGGGCCACGACATTTCGGGGACACATCAGCTTGAAACAAATCCAAGCAATCCCTGACCCGACCATGTCGAAAGCATTTACCGCTCGATCTCCTAAAAAATCATGTCATCAAAGATCAACGACCAAGATCTCAGGAGAACGACTTTCGTCAACGGTTAATGTTGCCTGGTCAAACATTGACCATTCAACGCCACGTGGTGCAACCTCATAGGGCCACACAGTTCGGGGACACCTTAGCATAGAACGAATCCGAGCAACCCCTGATCTGACCATGTCGAAAGCGTTTACCATTCGATCTCCTAAAAAATCGTGTCATTAAGATCAACGACCAAGATTTGAGGAGAACTACTTCGGTTAACAGTCAATGTTGACTGGTCAAATGTTGACCAGTCATGCCATATGGTGCAAACTCATAGATACACAACAGTTCGGGGCCACCTCAGCTCAGAACGAATCCGAGCAACCCCCGATCCGATAATGTCGAAAATGTTTACCGTTCGATCTTTGACTTCAGTCAATGGTCAATGTTGACTAGTCAATGCCTTGTGGCGCTACCTCATTGGTCCACGTGGGTTCAGGGACACGTCAGCTCGGGGTGAATCTGAGCTGGTCAAAAGCATACGCCATCCGACCTCCTCAATCTTCGTGCCCGATTGTTATGGATAGCTGAGTTTAAAACAGGTAATTCCTTTTTGATTAATTCCTTTATTTAATTATTAATTCAGATTTATTATTTAAAAAAATTCAAAAAAATAATAAAAAATCAAAAAATTAATTAAAAAACTCTTTAAAAATTATTAATTTGGAAAAAAAAATTATTCGAAAAAATAATTATAAAATTAGAGTAATTAATTTTTAAAAAATCGAAGATTTGTTATTGAATTGGGAAATTGAATAAAAATTTGAAAAATGATTAAAAAATTGAAAAAAAAAATCCAGAAAAATATGGAAAAATCACAAAAAAAAAATCCAGATAAATCTAAAACCATTTTTGAGTATTTTGCAAACTCAGAAAAACACTATTACACCCCGAGTAAGATTAAAAAAATGTCTTAACACCGATAAAGATCATTAAACCACTAAATACGGGCAATATACTTCTCAAAGGCTGTTAAACTCAATCTTCAGGAATGGGGGGCTTATGATATGGCTAAAATTAAGTTCATTCAAATCGGACACAAATCTGAAAACTCCCAAGGGTAAAACGGTAATTTTCACTACAAATGGCTCCGAAAATGGGAGCCGGGTCTGTTTCAAGTCTGATAACCTAAAAACGGGGCTGCCTTATTGGGTCAAGATAACAGCCCATTATGAATAAACCCATATAATTTAAAGAGTTATTTAAATTTATGATTATCCCTAAGAGACGGTTTAACCAAATCTCTTATCATGAAGTAATTAAACTCTATTTCTTATTCAAAAATACTGGAAAGTAGAGATAAATGATTATCTCAAAACTGGTTCCAAAGGCGACTAAATACCCCTCCACCCCAACCATAAAAAAGGGTGATATGGCTAAAAATGAGGTTAAATCGGAACCGTCCAGATAGATCACGAATCTTGAGGTACGGGGGTAAAACGGTAATTTCACACGCAGATAGGTCCGAAACGGGTACTGGGTCTCCTTCTCATAGATCCACTAACCCGCGAACGGACCCACCTCAGCTGGGTACGGGTTTCAACCCGCTACCAACCCGATCCGACAAGATACAATCAAGGCCCCTGATTAGATCTAAATCAACGGCCATGATTCGCAGCTATCTTTTCACTGGGGATTAGGGATTAAATTCCTTAACTGATTATAGGGGATATACCTTATCAGATTACATGCCTTATCTGATCACGGGGAATATTCCTTACCTAATCACGGGGATTACATTCCTAAAACCAGTCCCTAAGACGCCTATAAATACCCCTCACCCATCTCCATTAAGAGGTAATCAATCTTTTTCTAGTTAAACGCTCTTTCATAATCATTTCTGGTTACTGACTTGAGCGTCGGAGGGTGCGTCGCCGGGATCAACCCCGGTGTCTCGCACTTCTTTGCAGGTGAACGGCGGGAGTCAACGGTCAAGCTCCGGCGGAACAGGTTAGGTGTTTGCTATTCAGGTTTTCCACGAACTCACAAATTCATCTGTTTGCCCCCACACCGAATTTAGCGGCAACAGATTGGCGCCGTCTGTGGGATCCACGCCAATACGGACGGCCCAGATTATGCCACGTACTTCGGAACCGCCGAGCCGAAGCACCGATCCAACAAGTCGAAACACCGACCCACCGAACCGAGGTGCCGAGACGCCGAGCCAGGAGTACCGGGGTACCGACCCTCGTATATGGCAAAAAACCACTCCGAGGCATGTCAGCCGTTGGATCTTGCCAAAAAGCGCGCTCGTCATGATGAACGGCTCAGATAATGCCACGTACTTCGGAACCGCCGAACCGAAGCACCGAGCCATACAAACCGAGGTGCCGATAGAAACACTCGAGATCCCACAGGATGCTACCCGACCGACTCCCGAGCCGGTAGATGAGCTGGAGGAAATACTCTTCTCGGAGCAGGAGCCGACCCGTAAGTTTTATGTCAGCAAGGCCCTTCCGTCCGCCCTACATTCAAATATTGTCAGATGCATCCGGGCCAACCAAGACCTCTTCGCATGGTCAGTGGCGGACATGCCCGGTATCTCCGAAGAACTCTTGGTCCACCGCCTCAGCGTTGATCCGGGGTCCAAACCGGTCCAGCAGAAGAGGCGCAAGTTCGCCCCCGAGCGCCAGCTCGCCATCAAAGAGGAGGTAGACAAATTGCTGAAAGCCCGATTCATACAGGAGGTGAATTATCCGGAGTGGTTGTCAAATGTGGTCATGGTGAAGAAATCCAATGGAACGTGGAGAATCTGTATTGATTTCACTGACCTCAACAAGGCCTGCCCTAAAGATCCCTTCCCTCTGCCGAGCATTGACACTCTAATTGACGCAACCTCGGGACATGAGCTCCTTAGCTTCATGGACGCTTTCTCGGGTTACAATCAGATAAGGATGTTTCCCCCGGATGTTCCGAAGACGTCTTTTGTGACAGACCAAGGACTCTATTGTTACCGAGTCATGCCGTTCGGCCTGAAGAACGCAGGGGCAACGTATCAACGTCTCGTCAACAAGGTATTCCAGGCCCAGATTGGTCGGAACATGGAAGTCTACGTGGACGACATGCTTGTAAAAAGCATCCGAGGCGTTGATCATGAGACCGACCTCCAAGAAGCGTTCGATGTTTTGAGAAAGCACAATATGAGACTCAACCCGAACAAGTGTGCGTTCGGCGTCTCATCAGGCAAGTTCCTCGGCTTTATGGTTAGCCAACGAGGAATAGAGGCAAATCCGGAGAAGATCAGGGCCATACTGGACATGGCCCCGCCTAGAAACGTCAAAGAAGTTCAGAAACTGACAGGTCGTTTAGCCGCCATTGGGCGCTTTTTGTCGAAGTCCGGGGAGAAATGCCTCCCGTTCTTCAAAGCCCTAAGGGGGACTAAGGTGTTCGAGTGGGGACAGCCACAACAAGATTCCTTCGACCAGCTTAAAGCTTACCTCGTCAATCCGCCCCTTCTCAGTAAACCCGTACCGGGCGAACCCCTCTACCTCTACTTGGCAGCCTCGGAACAGACACTAAGTGCGGTCTTAGTCAGGGAAGAAGAAAGAACTCAGAAGCCCATTTACTACGTCAGCAAAGTGCTCCGGGACGCCGAGCTCCGATACCCAAAAATTGAGAAAATAGCCTACGCCCTGATAATGGCTGCAAGGAAGCTTCGGCCATACTTCCAGTCTCATTCGGTGGTCGTTCTTACCGACCAGCCGTTGAAACAGATCCTTCACAAGCCAGAGACATCCGGCCGCCTCATGAAGTGGTCGATCGAGCTGAGCCAACACGATATTACTTATCAGCCTCGAACCGCCATCAAGGCGCAGGCGCTGGCCGAATTCATAGTGGAAACGACTATCCCCGACCCTGAACCGACAACGAAGGGCCCGCCTATCTGGTCGGTATATGTCGATGGATCCTCTTGCAACGAGGGGAGCGGGGCTGGAGTCATCCTGGCGGGCCCAGACGACTTTGTCCTTCAATACTCCCTCCGGATAAACTTTAAAGCCTCGAATAACGAGGCCGAATACGAGGCACTCATAGCCGGCCTCGGGATGGCCCGAAACGCAGGAGCGCGACGCCTGCAGATCTTCAGCGACTCTCAGTTGGTCGTCAACCAGGTCCTCGGCGAGTACGAAGCCCGCGATGACAGAATGGCAAAGTACTTGGCTAAAGTGAAGAGCCTCATGGCGCTTTTCGACGAGGCCCTCATCCGAAGAATCCCCAGAGAGGAAAATACCCAGGCCGACGCCCTGTCCAAATTAGCCTCCTCATCCCTGCAGGGCCTCGAACAAACTGTTCTAATAGAAGTCCTCCTCAAGCCAAGCATAGAGGACGAGGCTTTCAACTCCGTCGAAAAGCTGCCGCTTCCCCTCGAAGATAATTGGATGAAGCCCCTCATCGAGTTTTTAAGAGACGGACTCCTCCCAAGGGACCCGAAGGAAGCCCGAAAGATAAGGACCCGAGCCGAGCGTTACGTACTGGTCGAAGGCGTTCTGTATAAACGCTCCTTCACCCAGGTGGATGGCCGACCCTACCTAAGATGCCTCTCCCCCAGACAAGCCGACTACGCCCTGCAAGAGCTCCATGAGGGCATCGGCGGAGCCCATTCCGGCTCCAGAGCCTTGGCGCGCAAAGTGTTAAACTACGGGTATTACTGGCCCACTCTCCTACGGGACGCCGAACAACACGTTCGGCAATGCACATCCTGCCAGAAGTATTCCGACATCCGACGCCTTCCACAAGCGCCACTCTCCTCCCTATCAAGTCCGATCCCCTTTGCAATGTGGGGGATGGACTTACTTGGGCCATTTCCACCGGCCCCCGGGCAATTGAAGTTCCTAGTCGTGGCAGTCGACTATTTCTCGAAATGGGTAGAGGCCGAGCCCTTGGCTACGATTACTGAACATAGAGTCGTTCAATTCTTCTGGAAAAATGTAATCTGCCGGTTCGGTGTTCCCCGAGTCATAGTTACAGATAACGGTACGCAGTTCGCTGGAGCTGCCTTCCGGGCTTTATGTGAAGACCTAGCCATACAGCACCGCTTCTCCCCAGTCTCTCATCCCCAGTCAAATGGCCAAGCCGAGAATGCCAACCGGCAGATCCTCTCCGGCATCAAGAAGAGACTCGACAAGTGCGCCAAGGGATTGTGGGTCGATCAGCTGCCTAATGTGTTGTGGAATTACCGAACCACGAAGCGGACCCCGACAGGCGAGAGTCCGTTCAATCTCACCTATGGGTCCGAGGCCCTCATCCCACTAGAAGTTGGAATACCCTCTCCTCGCCTGATAGCCTTCGAAGAAGAACAGAATGCCAGGGAACTCAGGACGAGCCTAGATTTGATAGACGAAATTCGGGAAAGAGCAGCCATACGGCAGCAAGGTTACCGAAGAAGAATCGAACTAGCCTACAACAAACGGGTCCGCCCAACCGACCTGAAAGAGGGGGATCTGGTCCTCCGAAAGCTGGCCATTTCGTTCCCCGGACAGAAGAGCAAACTGGCCCCAAATTGGGAGGGACCATACAAAGTATCCAAAGTGATCCGCCCCGGTGCGTACAAGCTAAAAGACCTTGAGGGTAGAGAAATTCCAAGGACTTGGAACGCCGACCATCTTTTGAAATACCAAGAGAAGGCAACCCCGCCTATCTAAGTAACTCGAGATGTCGGGCCACAACTCCTGCTACTAGTAATTTTTCCTTTGTTCTTTTTTCATTGTAATAACGGCTAGCAACTTTAGAAGCAGCCGACCATTAGATATTAATAAATAAATAAAGTTCTTTTTATTATCGCGTACTTTCGCCTCTAATTCCCTTATCACACAATGGTTCGGGGTCCAGCACTCGGCTCGACTCTCCCACCTCGGCACGTCTATAGACGAGCCGGGGGAAGATCGCCGTTCGAAATTGCTCCTGCAGCCGTTGAATGGATCGGAGTCCAACACTTGGCTCGATTCTGCTTCGCAAGTTCGCTCCTAAGCGGACTAGAAGTAGCTCGCCATTCGAAACTGCTCCTGCATCTCGTAAACCACCCACACGATGGTTCGGAGTCCAGCACTCGGCTCGACTCTCCCAGCTCGGCACGTCTATAGACGAGCCGGGGGAAGATCGCCGTTCGAAATTGCTCCTGCAGCCGTTGAATGGATCGGAGTCCAACACTTGGCTCGATTCTGCTTCGCAAGTTCGCTCCTAAGCGGACTAGAAGTAGCTCGCCATTCGAAACTGCTCCTGCATCTCGTAAACTACCCACACGATGGTTCGGAGTCCAGCACTCGGCTCGACTCTCCCACCTCGGCACGTCTATAGACGAGCCGGGGGAAGATCGCCGTTCGAAATTGCTCCTGCAGCCGTCGAATGGATCGGAGTCCAACACTCGGCTCGATTCTGCTTCGCAAGTTCGCTCCTAAGCGGGCTAGAGGTAACTCGCCATTCGAAACTGCTCCTGCATCCCTAGAGCCAGTATAACGCTTGGACCTCTCCGACACCCCCGCTCGATCTCGCCGACTCACCCTCAATCTGGTCGGAATTAGGTACGAATCACAGCCCTCGCCTGCCGAACCGAGGTACCGGGTTACCGACCCTCGTATATGGCAAAAATTCGTTCCGAGGCGAAGCCACCGTCAGATCGCCTCAGAAAGTGCGCCAGGACCTGATGGGCGGAGCTCGTTCAGCCACGTGTCCACAAAACGACAAGATAGTGTTTTCTTGGGAACTGGACCCGCCTAAAGATCCGTGCAAACATCAGACGTCCCTGATTAGGCCACGTGGATGAGGAGTTCGGCGAAGCAAACACCAACCTCATGGTTCGTCCTAAACCTACTCTAGCTGACAACCATAGCACAAACAAGAAGACAGCCAAAAACAATTCACATAAAACAACTCCAATGCCATTAACAAGTTGGATAAAAGTTACAAAGCGGATTACAACAGCAAAAAATTGCAAGTAGGATTACGACTCGAACTTGCGAGCAAGATTACAACACAGTAACGCGATCAGCCCGTTACTTCCGGGGAAGAGGAATACTCCGTTTTAGAGACACTTTGGGTCGACGCTTCTTCACCTCCGAGCTCGAATCCAAGCCGACGAACCGGGACGCCTCCTCATCACTAGCCCTAACGGTCGCTCCTACCGAAGCACCACTTGAAGACACAGCCACACCGCTTTGGGCATCGGCGGCCGTCCTGCCTACGATAGGAGTCCGGCTCGCCGCTTGGTAGAACGTGATCCCTCGCTCGATCTCTTCGCGGGTGCACGAGGTGCTCCGGACATTTGGCCTCACCGGCTGAGGCTTAAGCCGCGCAACTTCTTCCTCCAGTTCGACGATGCGGTCTTTCAAAGTGTCATCCTTTACTATCACTTTAAACCGAGGAAGTTTCGCCGAACCGGGGTATTCGGCACTGTCGGAAATAACGCGGCGCAAATGAGTCACTTCGATACTCTTGTCTACAGTCACCCTCTGCAACTCTTCCACCTTCCTCGCTAAGCCGTCCCGTTCGGCCAGAACTCGAGCAAGCTCTTCTTTCCTAGCAGACAGCTCAGCCTCGACTATCCGTAGGTCGTGCAGTTCAGCTAAAGTCTCGCCGTGCCTAATCTCCAAGTTGTGAAGCATCCTCCTCGTCAGGTCAACCTCACCCTCGAGGCGATCCTCCCGAGATTGCTTAAACAACTCCGCTCGGCGCTGGTCGGCCGAGGTGTTACAAGTCGGCTCGGCAATCTGAAATTAAAAAGAGATAGCATTGGAATACCACCGAGCCAAACACTTAGACAAATTCCGAAGTCAAAACACTTTTCATTCATTAAAAGGCGGTGGCCAGTCCGCAAAAAGGCATTACAATGATCGGAAGAAGAAACACCGAAAAACTACAAAAACTTTGTAAGGGGATCAAGGGTCCACCTTCGTCGCCGCGTCGACCACGGGCGCGTCGGCGGGGGGCCCGTTGACCTGCACGTCCGCCGCAGTCTCTCCACCCCGCCCTTCCTCGCCTTCGCCTTCGGCCTCATCATCCTCGCCTTCCTCCCCTTCGTCATCCGAGGTCGGCGTCGGAAACAATTGGTAGCCGACCCGCTCGAAGCCGGGGACGCGTTCCTGCACGTGGTCGAGGGCCAACTGATAAGACTTCTCCATGTTTTCGGCCATATGCCTCTTCGCCTCCTCCTCGACCTCCTTCTCCACCTCGGCTCGGATTTTCGTCGCCAGAGCCTCCTTCTCTGCTCTCTCCTCGGCCAAGGACTTCAGCGCCGCTGCTAAGTCTTCGGCGGCCTTGGCGGCCTTGGCAGACTCCGCATCGAGCCGCTCCTTGGCCTTCTCCAAATCCGACCCGAGATCCGCGACCCGTACCTCCAAGGCCTCAGCCCTCCTCTGCTCGGCCTCAAGCTCCTTGACCGCCCTGACCTTCGCCAGCCTGTCCTTGTCGCTTGCAGACTTCAGATCCTTCTCCTGCGCGGCGAACGTCTCGAGGAGGTGGCCGAAGTGGCAAGTGGCCTACAAAGACAACAACCAGTAAAACACATGCCGAGCTGCAGACTTAGAGAAATTGGCAATGTACTTACCGAAACGAGTGACGGCGCGATTTCGAAGGTGTCGTCACCGACCGTTCCCGCCTTCAGCGCAGCAACGTCCTTCGGGGTCGCCAAATGTTTGACAACCTGCACCGACATCTGCGAGTTGTCGAGGAACCCATCATGGTTCTTCACTCGCCAGTTCGGCACGAACAGCTGCTTGTGCTGCTCTGTCAAGATCTCTTCGGCGGCCTGGGTTAGGGGCGGTGCCTCGATCGACAACGCCGCGTTCACATCAAAGGCTCCCTCGATCCCGCCAGGAACCGAAGAAGACGGGGGCACCTCGGCGACGACCAACTCCGAGGGCGCCTCCATGGTCGGAGGAGGAGGAGGGACGGATGAAACGGCGGCAGGTGCCGGGGCTGACGAAACAGCCGCGGCCGCCCTCTTCCTCTTCTTCCCCCCGGCTAGCTTAGATCTGTCCGCCATCATGGCGTTGAAGTCGATCTTCATGCTTTTTGCAGCGGATCCAAAAAAAAGGGGGGGGGGACAAGTTAGCCAAAAACTTGAAAAATAATAACAATTAAAAACGAGATGTCAGGAGCATACTCGGGTCGATGGGGCTTATGCCGGACCCGAACAACACCTCCTCCGACAAATCCCTCCAACTCAGTATCGGAAGAGCCATTATCTTCCTCGCCACCTCTTCCTCGGCATCGGATAGAACAGGGTCGGAGCGCGCGAAATTCGGCACCTCCACCTTCCAACGGGTCGGAATGGGCCTAATCGCCTCGCCCCTGACTATAAAATACTTCTCCTTCCAACCCTTAATCGAGTCAGGATTCTCGACAATCTTAACTCCCCTCCTCGGCCCCAAAAAGTATCGGTACTCCGTCTTGTGCTGACGATTTACTCGATACAATCCTCGGAAGACCGTAAGATCCGGCTTCACCTCGGCTCGATAACACTGGAGCATAAAGGCGTTGACGTGGCGCCATGTGTTCGGCGTGAACTGGGTCGGCGCTAGGCAATACCAGCCGAGGATCTCGAGGATGAATGGGTGCAGAGGGAAGCGCAACCCGGCATGAAGAGAATCAACATCGAACATACACATGTCCGAAGACGGCAACCCAGAGTTCGCTCGCATCCCCGGACCGGGAACAATCAGTTTGTACTCCGGAGGAATAGCGAAAGCCCTTCTAACCCGGAGCAGGTCCTGCTCGGATACCAAAGTGATGAGCTCATCCGCTTCGGTGGCAAGTTCGGGATTTGGTTCTTCGACGATTTTGGACTTCCCATAGACCGCCTTCTCCAGCAAGTCGCCCTCATACTGCCTAACCCCTGAGTGACCGGACAGAACGGAAGGGTACCGTCCTATCTCGGGTGCCTGCTTCGGATTCTCCACAATCATCTCCACAATGGGGGACTGGCTCTGCACCCTCCTCTTCTTCCTCCCCTTCTCCGTCCCGACTACGGACGGTTCGGCGGCTTGCTTACCCTTCCTCCTAATCTCCGACCTCCTCCTCTCCTCGGCACTCTCGTCGCCCGAAGACGAGGCCCCACTGCCCGAATCTACTCGAGACATCTAAAGGAAAATTACTCAGACTAAGTAAACTGACCTCTTGAAGTGACGTCTACGGTCGGAATGCTCTGCCGGAAATCGCCTGGCCCACGCGACAGCTAACGGAAACGCCTCAGAGAGAAAATCGCCGCTAGCAGAGAACTTAGAGATCGAAAGTAAAGATCTTGAGTAAAAAAGTGAGAAATGAGCTTCGAGAGTAAGGGTGAGAGTTTTTAACCCCTAGCAAGTTGGGCCTCCTTGGGAAACGTAAAAAGCCCAATAGGGAGCGAAAGCGACAGGCGGTAAAGATACGTAGCTCACTCAAAGCAAGAAACTCTTCAAAAAGCCAAGTAAACGCCCCGGCTACACAAATCTGTGGCTCAACTTCGAATGCGCCGAGCCGAGATACCGGGGTACCGACCCTCGTATATGGCAAAAAATCGCTCCGAAGCGAAGTCATCGTCGGATCTCCTTAAAACTCACGACGAAATCTGATGGACGGTTCAGATTGTGCCACGCCCACAAAACGACAAGATAGCGTTTTCTCGTGATCTGAACCCCATCCTCGAGATGCGCGTCAAGATGGACCGCCCAGATCCGGCCACGCGTCCCTCCTCGCCGACTGCCCTCGGTTCGCCCGGCCGAGCTACCGGACAGCTCAGCCGAGCCGCCGAGCCACTAAAGAGCCGAGGAGGCGACCCCTCAGGAGAGGAGCTCCAAAATACACAACTCCGTGCCTCGGCCAGACAACTTCGTTGTGCCGAGCCGAAGTACCGGGGTACCGACCCTCGTATATGGCAAAAAACCGCCCCGGGGCACATCAGCCGTTGGATCTTGACAAAAAACGCGCTCGTCGTGATGGACGGTCCAGATTTGGCCACGTCCACTAAACGACAAGATAACGTTTTTTGGGGATCCACGCCAATACGGACGGCCCAGATTATGCCACGTACTTCGGAACCGCCGAGCCGAAGCACCGATCCAACAAGTCGAAACACCGACCCACCGAACCGAGGTGCCGAGACGCCGAGCCAGGAGTACCGGGGTACCGACCCTCGTATATGGCAAAAAACCACTCCGAGGCATGTCAGCCGTTGGATCTTGCCAAAAAGCGCGCTCGTCATGATGAACGGCTCAGATAATGCCACGTACTTCGGAACCGCCGAACCGAAGCACCGAGCCATACAAACCGAGGTGCCGAGGCGCCGAGCCGAGGTACCGGGGTACCGACCCTCGTATATGGCAAAAAATCGTTCCGACCCATATCAGCCGTTGGATCTCGTCAAAAAACGTGCTCGTCATGATGGACGGCCCAGATTTGGCCACGTCCACTAAACGACAAGATAGCGCTTTACGGGGATCCGCGCTGAGATAGACGGCCCAGATGATGCCACGTACTTCGGAATCGTCGAGCCGAAGCACCGAGCCATTCGAACCGAAGTGCCGAGACGCCGAGCCGGAGTGCCGGAGTACCGAACCTCACATACGGCGAAAGAGCGAGCCGAAGAACAGGGGCCACTCGATCTCTCCGAAAATCGCGCTGCGCTCTGATCAAAGGCTCTGATGACGCCACGTCATAAATAGGTATGTAAAATCAATTTTTATTTATTTTAATCGTTTTATTTATTTAAAAATTGCGAAAAAATCACCAAAAATTCGGGAAAATTCACGGGGAAATCTAGAAAATAATTTTAAATTCAGGGTGATATTTTCGAACCCCTGGACGAACAATTATTGCCTAGAATGTATCGTGAGGGCCCTCGGACGACTGGTTAACACGTCGCAAAATTAAATAAATAATCCGAAAAAAGTAGATAAAGACCGTTGGGCACTCAAAGATGCTTAAAAACAAATTGCAACTCCCAAAAACACACTACTACCCCCTTTAAGATTCGAAACCCTCCATTTGGACTCCGATACAGCTCCACCAGCCATTAGAACAGCTAAACTACTCCTCAAAGGCTGATCAAACTCAGTCTTTAGGAGTGGGGGGCTCGTGATATGGCTAAAAATGAGGTTAAATCGGAACCGTCCAGATAGATCACGAATCTTGAGGTACGGGGGTAAAACGGTAATTTCACACGCAGATAGGTCCGAAACGGGTACTGGGTCTCCTTCTCATAGATCCACTAACCCGCGAACGGACCCACCTCAGCTGGGTACGGGTTTCAACCCGCTACCAACCCGATCCGACAAGATACAATCAAGGCCCCTGATTAGATCTAAATCAACGGCCATGATTCGCAGCTATCTTTTCACTGGGGATTAGGGATTAAATTCCTTAACTGATTATAGGGGATATACCTTATCAGATTACATGCCTTATCTGATCACGGGGAATATTCCTTACCTAATCACGGGGATTACATTCCTAAAACCAGTCCCTAAGACGCCTATAAATACCCCTCACCCATCTCCATTAAGAGGTAATCAATCTTTTTCTAGTTAAACGCTCTTTCATAATCATTTCTGGTTACTGACTTGAGCGTCGGAGGGTGCGTCGCCGGGATCAACCCCGGTGTCTCGCACTTCTTTGCAGGTGAACGGCGGGAGTCAACGGTCAAGCTCCGGCGGAACAGGTTAGGTGTTTGCTATTCAGGTTTTCCACGAACTCACAAATTCATCTGTTTGCCCCCACACCGAATTTAGCGGCAACAAAGGGTAATTAGTATTTTTCTCCAAAAAAGTTATTTCATAATCTTTTAGATTACTGACTTGAGTGTCGGAGGGTTCGTCGCCGGGAACAATCCTGATGTTTCAAACTTTTTGCAGGTCAGTAGCAGTGTTGAGAACGGTCAACATTGGCAAGTAGTAAAAATATTAGCTTTTTTTTTGTTCTAGAAGAGTTCACAAATCATTTGTTTGCTCCCACACCAAAATCGGCGGCAACAGCTGTTTTTCTTTTTATAGATGCAATAGTTATTGTCACTATGCTTAATGGAGAATATGAAGTATTTGGTGTTATAAAACAAAACAAGGTAATCTTTATTTCTCGGGTATTGATTTTATGTTCCCCGTTGTGTCATATTCTATCAATATATATAAAAAAAATACATGTATGACTATAAAGGGTACACTTTTTTATTTCGTCCAAGGCCTTAAATACATCGGAACCGGCCCTGCTAAAATCCCATACACATAATTAGTATCAACACAGTACTACACTACAACCTTACCTGCACTCTCTACTTTATTTGCCCTCTCCTTAAGCCAAGAGAAAATAGTCCCAAACCCTAGCTCCACCATCTCCTCGGACTCGGCTACCAACTGATGCCAAACCCCTGGCAGTATCTTCAGCGTCTTATCCTCGCACCTCGCCATATTATACACCAATTCTGCAGACTCCCAGTCGCAAACGGAGTCTTCAGACCCATGCACCACCAGCATTGCCACATTCAACTCCCTGGACCGCCTCTCCACGTCCCTCACCGTCCTCGTCATCATCAAAGCAGTTGCATATGTAGGATAGTTCGATGGCACCTCTGCAGGATGATTCCTCACCAATCTCTTTATCAACTTTTCTTTATAGCATCTTTCGATCAACGGTTTGGTGAATATCACCCTTAATTCTGGTGCCAAAAAAGCTGCAGCCGGCAGGAATAATTCTAGTGGCCACATCGGCTTTATCTTGTATGACACACCACACATTGCTCCATTCAAGACAAGACCACTCCACTTGTCCTTCTGCTGGAGGGCAATGTAGATTGCGATGGCCCCACCGAGGGACTCCCCGTATAAGAATGTCGGGAGCTTGCAGGGGTGGGCGTCACGGGCAGAGTCAAACACTTGGATGCAGTCAGAGACGACCGGTTCGATGGAGGGGATGTGTGTTCTAGGGCCGTCAGACCGGCCGTGGCCACGGAGATCAAGAGAGACTGTTAAGAACCCCTGCTTGGCAATCGAGACAGCTGTCAGCTCGAACAGCCAACCACTTTCCGACGTGTAACCATGGACCATAGCTACGAGGCCACGGGGCCCACCGGCGAGTGGTGCCCAGGACTGAGTGAAGATTTTCATGTTTTGGTGGTTTAGTATGAATTGCTCTTGGTGAAGGACTTGGTGTTTTTGGTAGAAGGATTCTTTAGGGAGGCCCCCATAGGGGCACTTCTTATTGGCTTGGTGTATGGGATGGGCCATGATATATATGATAACGGATCTACAATACATTGGGATGTGAGAGATACAGAAAATTTAGGTTTTATAGTAGTGAGGCGAAGGGGGTGGTTGTGTTGATGGAAGCATTGAATAAAGATGGTTGGCGGTTAGACCATATACCTTACAATCAATAGGAATTGGTAGGCTTTTCACACACAAAATAAAATAAAATAAAATTATATATATATATATATATATATATATATATATAAAAGCAATGCTCCATTGTAAACCACTGAAATCGTTGTTTCGAACAACGGTTTAGATTTAACATAAATCGTTGTTTTCAACAATAACTTCAGTGGTTTGCATACCCGTTTGTACGAGACCCATTCACAATGGAGCATTGGTTGTGTTAATGGATACATTGAATAAAGATGGTTTGGGGGTTAGACCATATACCTTACAGTCAATATGAATTGGTAGACTTTTCACACACACACACACAAAATAGAATAAAATAAAAAATAATATAATAAATAAATATATATATATATATATATATATAGGGAAAGGATCCGTTGCACACTACTTTGGTGCTCACCGCGTGAACACTACACCTTCGGGCGTTCATATCGAAAATCCGAACCGTTCACATTGATCTACACATATATATATGAAGGGTAATGCTATGCCTACTACCAAATCTACTACCTTTTTCTTTACTACCTTAAGTGGCACGCTATTAGTGGAGGTTATTGTAGAGTAGGTGGTAGGAACATTCAATAGTAATGTGCCACCTAAGGTAGTAAAAGAGAAGGTTGTAGATTTGGTAGTAGGTGTAGCATTATCCATATATGAATTGATAGGCTTTTCACACACACACAAAATAAAATAAAATAAAAAATAATATATATATATATATGATACATGTGATACATTGGACAACTAACCCTTTTAAGGATTTTCTAATCACATGTATGCCACATCATCAATTGCTTATTTACTAAATGAGCGCAAGTTGCTCATACCCCTTTTCCCCTATATATATATATATATATATATATATATATATATATATATATAAGCAATGCTCCATTGCAAACCATTAAAACCATTGTTCCGAACAAATAAGCCGTTGTTTTCAACAATGATTTCAGTGATTTGCATACCCGTTTGTACGGAACCCATTTGCAATGGAGCATTGGTTGTGTTGATGGATGCAATGAATAAAGATGGTTTGGGGGTTAGACCATATACCTTACAATCAATAGGAATTGGTAGACTTTTCACACACACACAAAATAAAATAAAATAAAAAATAATATAATTGCAAGGTTATTTTACTAAATATTATTCACATTCCCAATGACAGGTTAAGGCAAAATAATATTGATGGATGCATTCCTCCTGCTTCAACATCAATCCAACAAACTTACTAAATGCTGTGTCCCCAGAGAGCTGCCCTTGATCTAATTTTGATATTGATTATCATTAATGTAGAAAGTTACCTGCAATTAATAAGCCATAGTTGATTGGACTGCTGTGAAAAAGAAAAAGAAAAAAATCAGAGCGTCATACTCATATGGGCAAAAATTCATATAGACTCTGCATAAGGCTGCTTCCTGTAAGCAAGTCTGGAATTAAACCGCAGGATCGACAGAAAAGTAAAGAACACACTTTGAGATGCACAACTCCTGCTAACAAGCAACACCGGACCTGCCCAGTGTCAAGGGGGTAGATTTAGGTTTTCATATAAGTAATTGTATCGCTCGTATAAATCTTTATTTATAGTCCATATATATATAGAAAGTTATAACCAGTAGAGCCAATCTGGCTGCATTCCCTAGCCGACAGTTTGGGGTTAGTTATGACAGGGTCAGGACAGTTACGCTAGTTCAGCACAAAAGCTTAATGTTATATTATGGAACGATCGAGCATCAGTTTTGACCTACAAATAGGATTCCAAGCCCAAATATCAGAGGTTCTAATCCAAACCCTAGTTTCCATCCATCCATCCTTCCTTCCTTCCATTTATACTAGTGCTCGCTACACTCTTCTGACTCTAATATTTAAAGAGAGGAAATACGAGTTAACCATATCAACTGATCCACTTTGGAAATGATTTAGCCAAACGACCCACTTTCAAAAAGATTTAGTCAAATGACCCACTTTTATAAAATATTTAACTAACTAACCCTTTTTATTATAATAACCTAAAAACAAAACTTTCTATATAACCCTAATTTACAAATTATAAACTATAATCCTTATAAAAGCTGGATATATTATAGAAAATAAAGAGCCTTAAATTAAAAAATCTTTCAGAATTTAAAATTAGAATCATTGAAAGAAAATTAATGGAAAGGAAGCATATTGCTAGCAAAGAAATATTAGATTTTTTTTTTTTTTTTGAATAAAAAAAGCAAGAGAATTGCCATCGGATCTCATAAATAACTGCAGCAAATACATAACTGATACATGATACAAAGTCCACAACATCTCCCAAAATACATAATCTCAAAATACATCATATCACTAGATCAGAAGAAAAGCAACAAGCAACGACGGCATGGCCTGGCTGCAGGAACGTCTGGATCAGAAGTTGCCGTATCCAAGGTCCGCATCCCCTGACGGGAAAAGGATCCTCGTCTTGACTTTCTTCCTAACATCTGGGAGAGACAGCCAATATGAAGTGAGAGACAAAATTTTATAAATTAACTGAGTAAAGTTACAAGAACGATCTCTAAAACATGAATCATTTCTATCAAGCCAAATGACCCATAAAGTAGTTGCAACTAAACAATCCCGCTCTCTCACTTGCGCTCGCCCAATCTCCGATAGCCGGAAGTCTCCCTGTAAGTGATTAACTCTCAAAGGGAATCTGCTGATTCCAAAACCCATAAGGAGGAAATCCCAGAGTCGTCTACTAAAAATGCATTCAAGGAAAAGGTGACTAATATTTTCCTCTTCAGTCCCGCACCTAGGGCAAGAAACCATGGTAATCAAACCACTCTTAGCAAGATTTACTCTCGTGAGAATTGCATCCTTAGAGACCAACCATAGGAAGGCGAGGACCTTGTACGGAGCGCTCGACCTCGAAATGACTCTACTGAGGGCACATCTAATCCCTCCATCGGATAGGGCTGAATACATGGAGCTGACCGAAAATTGGTTACACAGGTTCAACCGCCATCCTCTCAGGTCAGCCGAAAGCTCCGACACTCTATGGGTGTCACCTAAAAAAGTGGCAATGGGAGCACTGATGAAGGGATTGACGACAGAGTCAGGGGGCGATAATCTGGGATGCCAAAAGGACCTGACCCAGTAATCTGCCACAAGAGCATGCTTATCAAGAGCATGCTTAAAAAATCTCCGGGAACAAAGAGGCGAGCGAGTTTGGGCCGGCCCAAGCGTCCAGCCAAAAACGGGTGCTCGCCCCATTCCCCATGGAACTTGGGGAATGGCTGTGGAAGAGCTCGTCGAGCTTGTCAATTCCCCTCCACATTGGGGACACGTTTCTACGATGCTGACCCCCCCAAATTTGAAGCGTCTACACCTCCTATAGTGAACCCAACAGTGGTATGAAGGAAGGCGAGAATGAATCTTCCACCACCATTTACAGAGAAGAGCTCTATTCATGTCTCGGAGATTTAGAATTCCCAACCATCCAAACTCTTTTTTCCTACATACCAGGCTCCATTTAACAAGAGGCAGGCCTTCACCATCCTCCCGGCCCCCCTTCCATAAGAAATCTCTACGAATCTTATCAATCTTGTTGATAACCCAGATGAAAAATTCGTAGATGGACATCCAATAAATAGGGAGATTGGAGAGGACTGAATTAATGAGTGTGATTCTGCCTCCTAGCGAGAGGTGTTTCCTCTTCCACCCAGGGGTGTTATTAACAATAAAAGTAACTAATCAACTACCTAAAGAGATACAAAAAGAGATAACATACAAAGTATTAGACTACAGAAATGAAGAAGCAAGTTGGTATTACCAACACCTACTAGCATACAAAATAAGAGGCTAAGTATGACCAACGAAGCAGTTGCATTAAATCCTAACATAAACCGCAAAATTTATATGATAAACATACAAGAGTTGGAAGAAGATTACAATGGTCCTGAAATTATAATTGATATAAGAAAAGATTTAAGAATCATAAATAAAAATATAAAAGAATTAGGTAGATATATAACTGACTACCCAGAAGAAGAATCAGGCATAACGGAAGAAGGTATGAAAGAGTTAGAAGCCATAACAAAACATAATATACATATCTTGAAAATTGAAGATTTAATGGCAAATCCTAATTCAGGAGAAATAGAAGAAGCCTTGAAAAATCTAGATATAACAAATGAAAAAATAAAAATGGACCAAGATAAGATTATTGCAAAACTTTTAAAAATTTCAAGTAACATGTACGAAATCTTAAGACCACCACCTAACAAAAAACCTTACCAATTACCACGGATTTGGCAAAACACAAAAAGAAGAATGCAGCTAGGAAGAGACAAAGGAAAGAAAACCCCAAAATATGAACCTACAGAACATTACGAAAAAGGAATAGCAGGAAATGGAGAATGGTTAGACTTAGATTGCGAAAAAGAAGTAGATAGGATAATTGAAGAATGGGTAAAAGTCTCACTAATACTAGGATTTAGGCAAAAGCTTAACGGAAACGCATTTGAGAAATTTATAGAAGTCACCATTATGGGAGTAGTAGCAAAATGGTGGAATGGGCTAGAGGAAGAAGAAAGAAATACTATAAGAAAATCAAGACCAATTGATGATAGAGGAACTGAAGAAAGCTCAACGAACCTTAGGTCTAAAAAAAATAATTACAAATTACGAAAATACAATAAGAACTGAATTCAGTTTATACGATGAGGGAGAAAAACACACTATATATAAAAAGAACCAAGCAAAATGACGACTAAGTAACTTAGAAATATGCAACATGTGCTATTTTGACAAGTATGCTTGTGAATTCCGAAAATATTTTCAAGATAGTTATTATACAAAAGAAGAACGGAGTCCAATTTTGGACTCATTCTTTCTAAAACTACTTGATCCATGAAGTATAAACATATATAGTGCATACATAAGTGAGAAAGTAAAACCAGAAGTAGACACTTTAAGGTATAGAACGCAATTCGTAAAAGATTATAGGGACAAAGTATGTCAAGATGCTAGAGCAACATTGAAATATTATAGAACATATAAACAAAGAATTTGTTGTGAGGATACAAGGCCGAATCATTGGGGATGCAATAATAACTATAAATATACAAAGAAGAATAATCATAAATTCCAAAAATATAAACCAAAATATAGAAAAACTTTTAAGAGATTCAAAAAAACCCTATAAGAAATACTTTAGAAAAATGAATAAGAATAAAAATGGGCAGTATACGAAAAACTCTAAGAAATGTAATTGTTACATATGTGGAGAGGTAGGACATATATCACCAAATTGTCCTAAAATAATGAAAAAAGAAAATGTAAAATACTTAGAAGAAATTGAAGAAATGAATAACATAAATTATGAACCCATAGAATATGATGAAGAATGGCCAGAAATAAGTGAAGATGAAGAAATAATGGTAATAGAAGAAGATAGTGGAAGTAGTGAAGATGAAACAGAAGAAGGTGAAACAAACATGATGACAGAAATAGCAGAAATAGGAGAACCTTCAGAAAGAGAAGAAAACAATGAAGAAGTAAGGGAAAGAATGTGCTCTGACATACAAAAATATGATAAAATAAGAGCGACCAAATTAGATATAAATCCAAAAGAAAATTTTAAACTACCAATATTCGAAAGAAAGAAAAGTACCATCATAATAGCTAGGAATAATGAACAACCTATAGACATAGAACAAGCACAAGAAAAAACCATAATCCCATTAATAACCAAAAGAATAAGAAGACAAGAAATAAAAAAAAAATTTAAATGAGAAAACCAGAAAAATATTAAGACACATACATTTAGGAGCTGTACAAATAATAATAAAAGCCTATTTTAAGGAAGGGATAAATACACCCCTCGAAATATACCTAATGGATGATAGGATAATATCAAGTACACAAGATGCGTTAATAGAAATAGTACAAGAAAACCTAATGTACCAAAAGATAAAGTTTACAATAAAACCTAATTTTTCTATAAGCATGACAGAAGAAAATAAAGACAAAAGTCTAGTCATGTATCATAGGTTATCAGGAATAAAAATGATAGAGAAAAGCAAAGTTATGAGTATACAAATAAGAAATATTTATGCTTTCACTAGTAAACATGAAGTGAAAAATAGAAATACAGATAATTTTAGAATAGAGTCGCTGTTCAGCTAAATTATAAGATCCAAACCAGCTAGAGAAAACCCTGAAATGACTATACCGAATTATATAGAATTCGACTTTAATAAAACAAAAGAAACTGAAAAAGAAAAAAGACCACAAATAATGTTCGAAAAGAGGTCACTATCAATAAGAAATAAGCAACAAGCATTAAAATTAATAACAATAATAAATACATTAGAACACCAAAATAATAACCAATTTAAAATAGAAATAGAATATTATGACAATGGGAAATGGAATAAACAAATAACCTTAGTAGATACGGGACCTACTAATTCACATATTAAACAAACAAATGTAAAAACCACTGAATTAATAACATTAGAAAACTCATATTACTACCTAGACTATTACAATAATAGACATCCAATTGTACATAAAACTATACTACCACTAAGGATAAATGGTAAAAAGGAAATGTTATTATACTTACACGTAAACCTAGAACACCATGTTAATGAAATGCTATTAGGAACTGACTTCCTTACATCAGTACAATCTTACTCAATTCAAGAATAAAAAATCACAATAACAGTAAACAATGAAATATGATAATAAACAGAATATTGGACAAATGAATCCATTAAGAGCAACAAAAAGCACATTATACATTCTAACAGAATTTGTTTACGAATGATACAAATAAAAAAACTATCACAGTCTAATAGACACCGGATCAGGCACTAGCCTATGCCGCAAAAATATAATACCAAAATGGAAATAAGATGGATATAATAAAAAAGCAATAGCTGGATTAACTGGATAAACTATCACACTTGACAAATATCAACAAAATATTAATGTACAAATAGGAAGTTACATACTAAAAATATCTATAATATACCAGTTTGATGATATGAATAATGATGTACTCTTAGAAAATGATTTTTTCCAACAATACTATCTCATAACTATACCACATAAATCAGTCGTATTTACAACATCTTGCAGACACCAAGCAATAGCAATTAGAATAACTCAACCTTATTCCAGAACTGACCTGCCACACATCAGAGTTTCTTTAACCCAGCGTAGTGAATACAAATATTTACTAAACAAAACTAGAATACAACAAGTTCAAGAAACAACTACAAAAGGAATTTTACAAAAAACAATTAGAAGATCTGTGCCGAGAAGACCTTTTGGCAAAATGGAACTTAAGTAAACCCACGGCACATATAGAGTTAATAGATAAGAACAAAATAATAAAGATTAAACCTATAAGATATACTCCAACAGACCTAGAAGAGTTCAAAATACACATAAAAGAATTAATAAAAAATAATTACATAAGAAAATCATAAAGTCCACATTCATCACGAGCATTCATAGTAAGAAAGCATTTAGAAGAAAAAAGAGGTAAATCTCGAATGGTAGTAAATTATAAGGAACTAAATAAAAATACTAAAGGGTTTGGATACCCACTACTAGACATGCAAATACTACTTAACACAGTAAGAACAAGAAAAATATATTCGAAATTTGATTATAAATCAGGATTTTATCATGTAAAACTAACAGAAGATTCAAAACCTTTAACAGCATTTAGCACACCTCAGGGATTTTATGAACGGAATGTATTACCATTCGGTTATAAAAACAACCCAGGAATATTTCAAGGGTATATGGATAATTTTTTTTGAAAAATACAACAATTTCATATTAGTATATGTAGATGATATTCTAATAGAATCCGAAAACGAAGAACAACATAAAGAACATCTACTAAAATTCATAGAAATAGTGAAAATGCAGGTATTATACTATCAAAAAAGAAATGGAATTATTCAAAACTGAGATAGAATTCTTAGGAACAAAATTATCACATGAAGGAATAGAATTATAACCACATATAGCAGAAAAAATAAAGACTTTTCCTAATGTCTTAAAAGAAAAAAAGAGAAGTACAAGTTATAATAGGGTTACTAAATCAAATAAGAGGTTACATACCAAATTTATCAGTAAAAATAAATTAGTTACAACAAAAACTAAAAAAGTTTAAGAAATGGGAATGGACCCCGGAGGATGAAGAGAAACTTAAAATATTAAGACAACAAACTTCAGAATTACATAAGCTAAGATTACCTGTGAAAGAATGTTCATGGATAACAAAAACAGATGCATGTGAAAATAATTGGGGAGCAGTATTAAAATTTATTGAAATAGGAGAAAATGAGGAAAAACTAGCCAAATATACTAGTGGATCTTTCACACAAACCCAACAAAATTACCACATAAACGAAAAAGAACTACTAGCAATCTTAAAAGCTATAAAAAAGTTTGAACTATTTATAATACATACAAAATTTACAGTAAGGACAGAAAATATTCAAGCAAAGAGTTGGATTAACAAAATAATAGACCCAACCTTAGCAAACAAAAGATTGATAAGGTAGCAAATGGAGTTAGCACATTACGATTTCTTAATAGAAAACATAAAAGAAAAAGATAATATTTTAGCTGATTTTTTATCAAGAAATTAACTATTTCACTTGTTGCAGAATGGAAACCAGAGTTCAGCAAATAAAACAAGATGTTATTTACATCAAGGGGAAAATGGAGCAATTAAAAGGAGCATTTAATCAGTTACAATTACAAATATGCGGACTCCAAAGTCTGTTCTATCAGCATGTAAGTCAATATGTAACCACAGAAAATATGGTGGACAATAATAGCGAGAAAATGAGTGAGATAGGTAAGTCTTCTCAGTCAGTAAAAAAAGAAGCAATTATATCCTCAAATAAAACCACATACAAGGAGACACTTCTTACTGAGAAAGCTCCTACCAAAATATGGAAGAAAATATTATTTTTACAATATATTCAAAAACTATGCCAAGTAACAGAGATAAACCAGTTCATCAAGACCATATCACAACAGCACATGAACAAGGTCATTATCCTACCAGGAGCTAACCTAAGAACAACTAGGACATTGTTCAAAAGATGACTTATTCATTGCATCTATCCGTCCAGAGAATATGAAGAACTAATCCACCTACCAAGAGAAATTTACAAAGCTGCCAAAAGTTGTTTTGGGCTCACGAAGGCCTCAAAAATATATGTCAGAACGTATTCAGCCATCCCCGAGTATCTTAATGATGATGAAGAACTTCCAGCAGAACATGTTATAAAAATAGGGATGACTACCCAAATGATCTATGGATCATCAAATATTGTACCATTTAAAATTGAAGAATTTGAGAAATTAATCTCAAAAAAAGGGCAATGGGCTTCAGGAACATGTACTGCGAATTAAAATACATAAAACAAAGAGACAACAATATATGGATCTATGACAACCTAGATCCAGATAAAATAATAATGTATAATATAGTAAAGATCAAACAGCCACAAGATAAGCATGAGCTGTTTGACAGCTGGTATCAGATACTATCTACTGGAGCAATGACAATGACAGCAGAGACAACTGTATATTACTGTAGCTTGATGAAGATGGAACACCAATATAAATGTGGAGCATGTAAAGATGTCGGCCAAGAGGAATCTCTTTTTCTAGAATAGGCCAAAATATAATCAGAACAATTATTGTAAGCTGATGTAAGCACTTACGTATTTATCTCAATTATTGAACATATAATGTAAGCAGTGACGCATGAAAACTTGTTGTAAGCTGATCCCTTGGTCTATAAAAGGGAAAGCTAAGCAAGAGAGAAGGCAGAGTACTTGGGAGAGACAAAATTTTACAAAATCTTAAAGAGTCTCTGTTTGTAACAAGTTTGAAGGAAATAAAAATTATCTTTCTTTTTCAAAATAAGAGATGACTAACTAATCTCTTCCCTTCGGGGAGAGTTTTGTCGAAGGGAAGAGATTTGTTAGGCTCTGCCTGAAAAATCTTGCAAAAAGTCCAATTTACAACCTTCTCTAGTTGAGATATACACCTAGTAGCAGAAAATGAGTTAGGTTGTGGTTGCCTGTATCGAAGTGTTACTAGTTGTTCCAGACGTATCTCTTGGGTGAAACTCTCTTGAAGAGTATAGTAGTCCTGAGATGAGAGGAACGTAAAAGGAGCACTGAAATCGGGGTGCATACCAGAAGTATTTTATCTACTAGTAGTAACTGGTACAAAGTAGCTCAAAGAGGCTTAACTAGGTCGGAAGCATGATGGACCATTTTGTTTTAACTTTTATGGTATCCTTAAGAAATCTCTCCCTACTCATGATTTTATTTTAAAGTTTTTTGATACTCACTTGTTCTCTTTTGAAGACAATTACTACTCTATTAATATAGCCATGTAGTAGTAGCGAAATATCTGAGGCGGAATCAGAATATATGAGAGAACTTGAAGACGATATTCCCGACATTCCTTATTACTTTTTCAGAATAGATAATATTCATTTTTTCGACGAATATTATTTACACCAAACTATCATCTTTAGAATTTTCAGGTCTTCAAGTGATTACACGCTTCGCACACAGTTGGTGGTATCAGAGCCACCACAGTAGGTGGTATCAGAGCATACTAAATACATATGAAGAAGAAGAAGACAAGCAGAATTTAATTTGTGAAAATAATGGTGGTACGGGAGATAAGAGAAGGAATCTAACTAAGGAGAAGAAGAAAAATTTAATAAAGAAACCTAATAATGGTGAAAGTGACCTAAGAAAGGAGAATGAGACAAATCTAATAAAGGAATCTAATAATGATGAAAGTGACTTGAAGACTTATGGGCATACTAGTCTATTAAGACAGCATGCTAGCTGTACCGCTTTCTTCATGTTGTCCTGTATTATATGTCGTGTCAGTTTGCTTTATGTATTGTGCTGAGTCAGTTTATGTACTTTTTATTTGTATCTGTGTAAGAGTCGGTCCTGTAATCAGTTATGTAATGCTTCACCCAATAATGGTATCAGAGCCAGTACAGAGTAAGTAATTTTTACTTAATTTCTGTAATTTTTTATAAATTTATTACTAATTTATAAGCTATAGAATAGAAAAACTAAAATTTAATAATAAAAATAGAAATTATCTTAAAATCCAAAAACTTTTAGAATTTAAAGAAATGTCACACATCCTATAAAAGTTATTATAGAAAGAATACTATAGAAATTTAATTAAGAACTAGATTATTTCACTAAATATTTTCTAAACAGATCATTTTTACTAAATAAAAACAAAAAATAAAATCAAAAAAGAGGTGGGAAAGCTTTAATTAGCTCAGGAAATACTGACATAACCTTTGTGTGATGAGCTGTAATCATATGCCTAGCTAGCTAATTGCGTCCTTATTGGTCCCCCTTTCCAAGTAATTTTCATCGTGTACGAGTTATTTATGACCAATGTGACGTAGCATTCTTGTGAACCTTAGAAGTTGAAATTGGCTGAAAATTGCATGCGTTAAATTAAGTCATGATCCTAGAAATCGTAGTAATCTCAGATGGGTCTAGTCTAGGAGAGTAAATAATTGCACGGTAGACATTGACTTCGACATGACTGATCTCCAAGTTAATTAGGGAGTATTTGTTTGCCTCTGAAACTAAGAGCATCCACAGTCGTTTGCTATATATCCATTTTTTCATATTATAGTAAATGAATAACAAACGAGTGCTGCAATTTTTTTTCATTTTCTCATTTTTTGGCAAACCTCCTATTCTCATTTCTCAAATATGAGAAACGAAATGAACTTTCTCAAAATATAAAGGACGGGGTATGATACCCCGTCTCTTCGATTTAATTATTTTTTAATCAATTCAGACGGACGATCATATCCTGTCTCAGTAACTTTCAATTTTTTTTTTAAATTAGGTCGGACGGGGATACATACACCGGACGGGGTATGATACCCCGTTTCTACCATTAACGAATATTTTTTTAAAAAAAGTCCTCAGACAGGGAATGTTACCCCGTCCGGGGTATCAAACCCCGTCCCAGACAATTTCCAAATTTTTTTTTTTTTTAAATTCTCCTCAGACGGGGTATGATACCCCGTCCGGGGTATCATTCCCCGTCCGGGAGATTTATGTTTTTTTTTTTATTCCTAATTTGCCCTCCAACGGATCTCTTCAACGGCTCTTCGTTCTCTTCAACGCCTCTTTTTTCGTATCTCAACGGCTATTAATTTGCCAACATCTATAAAAAACACAGTATAAATAACACTCGGGGGTATAAAAAAATTAACAGCAAAAAACATAACCAACCAAACTAGTCATCCTACTTCACACCGATAGCTCATCTTGAGATGAAATTTCTAGCAACAATGGCAGCTCCATCCAGGGGATCAAGAGGGAGAGCCTATACAACAAGTGAAGATGTTATTCTTTCACAGAGTTGGATAGCAACTAGTCAAGATCCAACAGTTGGTGTGGACCAATCGGGTAGCCAATTTTGGGATCGTATATTCAACACCTTCAAAGCAATTTTAGGCAGTCCGACGGATCGAACGCCGGCATCGCTTAGTAGTAGATTTCACGTTATTTCCAAAGATGTGTCGCTATTTGCTGCTAAATTGGCGAGTGTCACAAACAGAGCAGCGAGCGGAACTACGGAGGCTGACAAGGTATATTTATTTGAATCTTAAAATTAATGTTTTTTGAATGCATTGTTATTAGAGTTTTTAAATGAGTGTTGTTTTTTTTTACAATTTTTCTAGATACGGGAAGCAAGAACGGAATACATGCAATCTACTGGAAAAGCTTTCCGATTTGAAGAATGTTATCAATTACTAAAAGATTTACCCAAATTTTCTCTACGTACGACTACTGTCTTCGAGTATGGCATAAGAACACAATCACCTGATGTTAGTAGCAGTCAACATACGCCTATCAATGTTGACTCTCCCAACTCCGACGTAGCGGCGGAAGGTGAATCCTCTACACCACTGTCCCGGCCACCCGGGCGCAAAGCAGAAAAAAGAAAAGCGAAAAATAAAGCCGATGGTACTGACGAGGCTATGCTTGAAGAGACGAGAAGATTTAACTCCTGCTATATTGAGACACAGGGACGTAGATTAGAAGCGACGCAAATGAAAATTGCTTTGAAAAAGAAAGACCAGGATATGAAAGAGCAAGCCGAGGAAGATCGAATAATGGGGTTGGATCTGACAAAATATTCTGATGAGCAACGTTATTATTTTATTTGTAGACAACGTCAAATCATGGAAAAACGAGGTTTCATTAGGGATTAAATTGTAAGGCAATTTATTTCTGTAAGAGTTTTAAGAAGTGAACAATTTGTATCGTCAATTTTACATTAATTCATGTTTCATAATTTACTATCGACGTCTTAAGTTTTAATTTTTCCATCATTATATGAAATATAACTTTTACATTAATTTTTTCACTACCAGCATGCAATTCAAAACAGTATGAAATATAATCTTTCCATCATGCATAGTACGAAATAATAAATTTCAAAGGACATTGAAGTTAGTACAACATTGGAGAAAACATTGCAAAGTCGATGAGATGCTCTATTAAAGGAACATTGCAAAGTACCTTGTAGGCTTTAATCGGTCCCTTCCAATTGCCTCTGAAATTAACAAATCCACCTATAGGTTCATCCGTAATCACTTTGCAAATGTGCCGTCCATCATCGAAAACTTTTATCCACTGTGATGGATCGCTGGTATTGATAGGCGCAGTTGTTTCTTCTTCGTTCCTGTTTTGTGCTTGTGCGGACTATGTTGATGCGGAACCAATGTCTGAACGCTTTGATTTCACCTTTCTAATAAATCGCTTGATTGAAGAAGACATAATAAATTTTATGTATCTTGATTACAATAAGTATTCAGAAATTTGAAGAGGAGATTATAATAGCCGAGAGCAAGCAAGCTATTTTTTTTTTTTCAGTAGGATGCCGAGAGCAATGCTTTCATTCAATCCCCTGATCAAAATTTATAGTGTCAACACACTTGAAAACCATGGGGGTATTAAAGTCTTCTCACACTAAAAGTAGGAACCAAATCATCCCTCCCAAAGAATTTATTCACCCACGCCAAAGAAATTAAAGAAACTTTCGGCCGGATTTCATGGACGGGGTATGATACCCCGTCCGAAGCTTTAGCCACTTTTTTTTTTTTTGAGAGACAGGGAATGATTCCCCGTCCTACCCCATTTTAATATTAAAAAATGTGGGGCGGTAATCATATCCCGTCTCTAACGAATATGAGAAAAATTTAGCAAACCACGACTGCACGACCTTCGTCCATTTGCTATTACTGTAGCTGCCATTTTATAAGAAATGAGAAAAAACGACTGTGGATGCTCTAATAAGGGACTCTATGCTGGTGACTTGATTTCCTCTTAAACCAGTAATAATAGCATATGTAGTGGTCCGACTCCAAATTTTGGGTATTTGACAAATAGAAATAAAAAAATTGGCGACGCTCTATGGTCGTTGTTAGTCAAAATTTGGATAGGACGGATGATTATTTACCGTCGGAAGTTTTAAAAAAAATTTAAAAAAGTTAATTACTCACTTGTGAGATAGTGACATTTATAATATAAAAAAATCAAAAAACTAACCATACCTGGGACGGGGGATGAAGTAGCGTCTGACTGATTTTGTCCTTCGCGAAATTGTGAGGGACGTTAGATTATCTACCGTCATTCACCTTTTTTTTAATATTTAATTTATGGGACGGAATTTAATCTTTCGTCCAACAATTTCGTCGTATGCGATTGTGCAGGGACGATGTATCGTTTCTCGTCCGACATTTCAGATGAAAGATAATCTTTCGTCCTAATAAATGGATGAAAGATAATCCTTCGTTAGCTATATTTTGGCAAAAGCTATTTCATCTCCTATATTTGGTCAAGCACTGTTCATATCAGACCGATTTTTGGGTAAATAGCCAACGACTACAACGTTTTTTTCTCATTTTTTCCAAAATATGGGTAAATGGAAAACGACTACAGATGTTATAAGGGATATAATATATAGACAGAATTAAAGAAATGGAGACGGCGGGCCAATTTTGTGATTCGTAGAAGACAGACTTGTTTAACGATCGAAATAGCTTCAGGGGATTTTAATAAAACAACTACAGAAAGAACATATATATATTCACCAGTAACATATTGTGAACATCAAAATTAAAGAATTGCACTCCTGAGTTTCTCTCTCTAGAAACTCTAAAGAGAGAAGCTCCAAAAAAAAAAAAACCAAAGACAAAACCCTAAAAAACAGATCTGAGCTTTGGGGGGGGGGGGGGGGGGGGGGCTAGGGTTTCGTCGCCCCCCCCCCCCCCCTCGCGCCTTCTTCCCCTCATCATCAACCATCCAGTTTCGACGTCTTTCTCTCCTTCTTGTGTTTTCTCCCCATCCTGACTTTCGCCTAAAGTTGGTCGTCGTGGGCTAGGCTTCATCCGCGAGGCGGATTGGAGAGGGGTGGGTGGTCGTAGCCCCCAATCAGGGGTCTTTCCGGTGTTGGAGACGGGTGCGAGCTGTGGTGGGTCTCCATTTCGCTGCGCAGCAGCCTTGGCGGGGTCAAAGGCAGCGCGTGGGGAGGATTGGGAGAAGCATCGGGTGCATCGTGGTACGAGCCTTGCTTTCCGTTGTCGGAGATGGGTGCGAGCGAATCTTCTATTGCCGGAGACGGGTGCGAGCGGCAGTGGGTCTCCATTCCGTTGTGCTGCTGCCTTAGTGGGGCCGAAGGTTGCGCACGGGGAGGATTGGGGAAACATCGGGTGCATCGTGGTACGGGCCTCTCGTCGACGGTGGGTTCCGATCGCGTCGAGGTACGGGCCTGTGTTGGCACCATCGGGGATGGCTAGCGCAAGCAAGTTAGGTTTGGTGCGGGATTGCGTCATTGGGGATGGCGCTTGTACGGTTCGGATTGGTTGCACTGGGGCTGGTGGTGGAAGCACCGACACGGGGTGGCGTTCGGCGAGCATGGGGTGAGCGGGGCTGCCGTAGAGGCATGTGGGGGAGAAAAGGGAGAGAGTCAGGGGGAGGGTGAGTTTCGATTTGGATTTAGATGCATTGTCGTAAGGAGAAATTTTGAATTTCAAACTGAGTTTGAAATTCGAATGGACGTTGAGGAGTCCCTTAGATCCAAAGTTGTCCCTAATATCCAAATTACAAGTGATTTAGAAGGAGCAGCGAAATGTTTCCTATCTGATTTGGGTGATGGTGGTCAGACAATTTCAGGGTTTGGGTCTACTTTGACCTGTTTGGTCAAAGTGAGGGGTGCCATTGGTTCCTCTCATGGCAGGGGGCTTGAAGGGGTCAGGTGCGACGTCTGCTTTCGTCGTGAAGTGGCGGTGAGAGTCAACGAGGGTTAAGCGAGAGGATTAGAACGAGGACTCAATCTGGACAGGAAGTTATCAGATTGGCAGAGTGCCTGCAGTATTTATCGTAGGGTGCTTAGTGTTGACGTTCGGCTCATTGCTGAGGGTGACAGAGGCGATCGCGCGATAGATGAAGAGGATAAACGGTGTACAAGTGATGATCTGAGTGAGAGAGTGAGGTCAAATTGGCATGAGAAATTCGCTTTGGCTCGGTTGGCCGATCAACATGATTATATTTCGTTGTATTTTTGTTTATTGGTTGGGGTGTATGAGGTACAGAACCCAGTCTGCTGGGGTCTGAACTTCATAAGCCTTATTTTTTGTTGTATATTTTATTAATTTCTTATTAACGAAACGCGGGGGTTATTCAACCCACCGTTTAACGATAAAAAAAATATATTGTGAACATCTGTTTGAAAACATTATACATGTTAGGTTGCAGGTCAGGAACCAGGCAAGGAGTTATTCTGCAGAATCAGTGAATGATGGTGCAAAAAGAAGAAACTGTATTAGTGAACTACAGCCTAGTTGAATCATTATTTTTTTTTCCACAAATACAAGGATAAACAAGTTATCAGCAATTGCAAAATTCTCACTATTTCGCCAAATTTTATGTGCTATAAAGTCACATGTTTTCGGCCAATTTTTTAGAACTTCTACATTTGACTGTTGTGGTGGGCTAGAGTTTTTAAGAACTTCTGAATTTCACTACCCATAAAATCCGTCAAAACAATAAAATGAATTTATCAATGTCAGAATTTTATTAAATACTATTGTTAATGCAAATTTTAAATACTATTGTTAATGCAAATTTATCATTGTCAGAATTTATCAATGTCAGAATTTTATTAATCACTTGCAGGAGGACTTTATCAAAGTCAGAATTTTATTAAATACTATTGTTAATGCAAATTTTAAAGGGACTCACAATACTTATTGAATTAGGAAGTCGTAGTTTAAGCATATCACTGTAATTTTGAACAAAACCAGCTGAGCATTTTCCCATATCACTGTAATTTTGAAAAAGTGCAGACATCTCTACTGAAAGTTGATTGATTGTTACAAACTTGTCTCTATTTTCCTCTTAACTTAGAAGTTGGATATCCTTTTTATTGACCCATTGTTCATTTTGCAGGTTATCGCCATTGTCAATTTGAGTTTAGGTGAGTTATGCGTGGTGGAGTTTCTCAAATGGCTTCTTAAGTAGGAACTGATGTAGTTCTATTGTTTTGTTTTATGAAAGTTTTTGGCAACATCTAATATTGAACTTTATGCGATGTATTATGAAAGTTGAAATAACTTTATGTGATGTATTATGAAACTTTATGTGATATATTAACAATTGGTTTTAAAGTTAATTTGATTAGATGCATATGGCAACCTAAGCCTGCTGATTTTATATGAATGTTGATTGATTCTGTCAGCCTCAGGAATGTTGATGCATATGGCAATGTGGTGAAGAGCCCTAAAAGGCTAATTAATTATATACTTTGTTGTTAAAAATCAATAATTTCCCTGAAAGGCTAATTAATTAGCCCTGAAAGGCTGATTAATTGAGCACTGCAGTCAAAATTCATGAAACATTCCCCGGCGTTTACCAACGCCAGGGTATATGAAGTAACGGTAAACAATTTAAAAATTCAAAAACAAAACCCCGACGTTTTATAAACGCCGGGGATTGCTCAACGGTTTTCCCGGCGTTTAAATGCGTCGGGGAATCTCATAGTTTCCCTGGCAAGGGCAAGAACGGTGTTTGTGGCGACGTTTTACGAAACGCCAGGTAGTCCATCCCCGGCGTTTATAAACACCGGGCAATGTGTTACTGTTTGTAGAGGAAGAATTTCTCAAAATTAGCAAAAAACAGTGGCTCATAAAATTGGGTAAATATAATGAAATTCGGAATCTCATCAAATTGGTAAAAGATATTGGATCATAGTTCACAAAATCTGGTAAAACTAGTGAAATTTGAAGGAAAAAATAAAAGAAAGTCACCAAATCAACTGAAAACAGTGGACTATATAGCTCGCAAAATCACCCAAAATAGTGAAATTCATTTCACCAAATTAGTCAAAAACAATGAGACTATATAGCCCACACATTTTGGCTAAAATAGTGAAATTGGAAATCTCACCAAATTAGCCAAAAATGCTGAGATATATAACTCAAAATCTGGCCAAAATAAAGAAATTTGAAAATTTTACCAAAATCAGATGAAAACGGTGGCCCACAAAATTAGCTAAATTAGTGAAATTGAAAATCACACCAAATCGGCAAAAAACAGTGGACTAGTTCACAATATCTGCAAAAAATAGTGAAATTCACAATATCATAATTTTTACCAAATCAGCAGAAAACAATGGACAATAACCAATAAAATCTGGCCAAAATACTAGAATTCAAAATTTTCACCAAATCAGAAGAGAACCGCGAACTATACCCTATAAAATTTGACTAAAATGGTCAAATGCAAAATTTCACAAAATCTATAGAAAAGGTTGGACATGATCCACAAAAAATTGTCCAAAATAGGGAAATTCAAAATGACACCAAATCAGCCAAAGTTGGTGAACTCACACAATATGGCCAAAATAGTGGAATTTGAAATTTTCACTTAATCAACCGAAAATGGTGAAAGCCCACAAAATCTCGCCAAAATAGTGAAATAAATTCACCATATTCTCCAAAATCGGTGATCTATTGCTCACAAAATCTGTGTAAAGTAGTGAAATTCAGAAATTGCACAAAATCTACCGAAGACGAAAGACTATAGCCCACAAATATGGCTAAAATAATGAAATTGGAATTCTCACTAAATCTGCCACAAATGACGTTCACAATATCTGACCAAAGTAGTGAAATTCGGAAACTACACAAAATCTACCGAAAATGATGGATTACCCCCACAAATATGGCAAATATAGTGAGATTGAAAAATCTTACAAAATTGGCAAATAACGGAGGACAATAGGTTGCAAAAACTGGTTAAAATAGTGAAATTAGAAATTTTCACCAAATCAACCAAAAACAATGGATTAACCCACAAATCTGGCCAAAACAGTGAAATGCATAATTTCTCGAAATGAGCAAACAACCATGATCCACAAAATCAGAGAACCAAAAAAGTGATTAATAGTTCTAAAAATCTAGCAAAAATAGTGAAATTTTGAATTTGACCAAACTAGCCAAATACATTGCACAATCTGATCAGAACATTGTGCAAATTTTCTCAAAATCATGAAAAACGGTGGACTACACAACCCACAAATCTAGCAAAAAGGTGAAATTCAGAACCTCACCAAATCGGCTAAAAAGGTGGAAGAGCTCACAAAAATTTTGCTAAAATACTGAAATTCATAATTTTCACCAAATCAGTCGAAACAGTGGACAATATCCCACAAGATCTAGTCAAAAGAGTGAAATGCAGAGTTTCTCAAAAGAGTAATGCTTTAGCCACTACCAATTTCACTACCATTTTCTTCACTACCTTAGGTGGCATACTCCTATTGGAGAGTTCTCCCACCTACTCTATCATCCCCTACCTATTGGAGTGTGCCACCTAAGGTAGTGAAGAGAAATGTAGTGAAATTGGTAGTGGCTCTAGCATTACTCTTCTCAAAATCAGCAAAAAATAGTTGACTCTATTAAATCTGATCAAATAGTGAAATACGAAATTTCACCAAATCAGCCAAAAATACCGGACTATGTCTCACAAAATCTAGCCAAAATAGTAAAATTCAGAATTGCAAGCATGTGAAAATCCTTCTTACCTTCTTCGGTAACTCCTCTCTTCTTCTTTTCTTTTTCTCTTTTTTTTTTTTCAACATCTAACTAAAAGAAAATAACATCTTTCACCAAAAATAAAAATAAAAATAAAATAAAATAAAAAAACAAAACAAACAGCTAAGGCGGCCTTGTTCGAGATGGAAAAATAATTAAAAATAAATTAAGTTAATTTTGCTAGGCTTCCGTTCCCCCCCAAAAAAAGCTTGTTACATAACATAGCATATATCCGCCGCGTACTATTAATGATTATGATTTTAACAATTATAAATAATATAATTTTAAACTATCACTATATTTATTCTCATATTCATATATAACAATAATATCAAAACAGTATGTGAAATCCAAGTTTACTAATTTCAAAACGGTACTAGATATGTATTTCAATCATTAAAGGGTTTGAAATCTATCACATGAATTATAAATTTCTAAGCAAAACAAGAATCTACTCACAATCAATCTTAAAAGGGTATTAAAATTGTGATGAGAATGAAAATATTATATATGAGCAACAGCGACAGTTAACCATGGCTAAACCAAAAAGTATATTTTCTTACAATACGTAAGTTTTGTAGAAAGAATACTTCAACAATTAGTGTGAAAGATGTACGCTTTTCTTCTAATGCAATCAGTAAGTTATCGTCTTTATTACAACCACAGAAATGTATAGTCTTTAATCAAACTGAACCATTCACAACCGAAACTTAGCAATGAGCCCATCAACCTCTTTCTTCTGAAGATGAGGATTCTTCGCCATAAAGATCCTAGCAGAACGTTCGTGGCCTTTCAACAATGTAAAAGCCCTGTCAAGCTCTTCATCAGTACACTCCCCGAAATAGACATTACTATTTAGTTCAGCTCCTTCAACCATTTATGAGGATTATCTTCACTGTGTGCGGTAACAATAGCATCCCCAAACCACTTCACACACCCAACCAACTTATCCATTGCACGCACCACATCTTCAAGCTCCTTCTTGTGTTTAGATTTACCATCCATCTCCTCCTTGCCAGAATTATCACCTACAGATTTCTGCTCCTTCGAGGGCATGGAATTTTCTCCTTGATGCTGCAACTCTTCGTCAATCAATCAGCACTGATTTGTCAAGACTTGATCCCAGAGTTGTTGAAGTGTGATTCAAACCTGAAACCAACCCAGTCAAGTCAGCAAAGCATCAAGTTAGTTGCATGATCTCAGGAAACAACCCAACCCAGTCAAGTCAGTTGCATGATCTCAGAAAACAACCCAACTCAGTCAAGTGAGTTGGCATGATTTCAGGAAACAACCCACTCAAGTTTGTTGCTATTTCTTAGCTATTGTTTAGAAGTCTTCAGTTCAGTTTAGTTTACTTCCTAGCTTATTTAAGTCTTGTAATACTCATTATTTTTCAATCAAGAAAAAAAAAACAGAGCAGATTGTTTCCTCTGCACAGATTCTTTACTCTGCTAATCTCCTTTCCTTTCTCATATTCTTCCTCTGTCAAAATCTACAACAGTGGTATCAGAGCAATTTTTCCGGGTTCATATCCAGGGAAACACGGGTTCACAATGCAGAACAATGGATCAGGCAACAACAGTTCTCCTCAATTGCCAATTTTCAAAGGAGTAAACTACCACTTTTGGAGCTTGAAAATGACAACATTGTTCAAGTCTCAAGAGTTGTGGGGATTGGTAGAGAGTGGCTTTGAGGATAATCAACCCGTAGAACCTGATCAACAACTAAGAGACAAGAGGAAGAAAGACTCTAAGGCCTTGTTCATGATTCAACAAGCCTTAGATGATGAGATCTTTCCAAGGATTGCATCGGCTACCACATCAAAGAAAGCTTGGGATACTCTAAAGCAAGAGTATCTTGGAGACAAGAAGGTGATCACAGTGAGGTTGCAATCACTAAGAAGAGAGTTCGAGATGGCTCTCATGAAGGACAAAGAGTTTGTGCAAGACTACTTGTCATGTGTGTCTGGTGTGGTGCAACAAATGAGGTCCTATGGAGAAACCATTGCCAATGAGCTTGTAGTAGGGAAGGTTTTGAGAAGCCTTACCAACAAGTTCGATTATGTGGTAGCTGCCATAGAGGAATCAAAGGACATGTGAACATATACCTTTGAAGAATTGATGGGGTCACTACAAGCTCATGAAGAAAGACTCAATAGATCAAGTGAGAAGAAGGAGGAAAAGGCCTTTCAAGTCAGAGATGAGTCTTCCAACAAGGAGAGATCGTGGCAATTCAGTGGAAGAGGAAGAGGCAGAGGTGGATCAAGAGGAAGATGTCGTGGGAGAGGACAAAGTAGTGAAGGAAGGGAACAAAATTCCAAGTCCAACAAGAGTCCAATCAAATGCTACTATTGCAAGAAGCCTGGTCACAAGGAGGCAAGCTGTTGGAAGAAAGATGAAGATGAGCAAAAGGGTGATCAGAAATCAAACTTTTTGGAGCAAGAACAGAAACTGTTTTTGGCTCAAAAGGCAGAAGGCAATGATGCAGGAAGTATGTGGTACATCGACAGTGGTTGCTCAAACCATATGTCAAGCACAAAATCCATGTTCAAGGAGCTTGATGATTCAAAGAAGAGCAAAGTAAGGCTTGGTGATGGCAAGCAACTAGATGTTGAAGGTCGAGGCACCATTGCAATCAAAACTGAGCAAGGTAACATCAAGCACTTGTATGATGTGCAATATGTACCACATTTAGCTCACAATTTGCTAAGTGTGGGACAGTTGTTGAATTGTGGTTATTCTGTGTTATTTGAGAATGAATCATGCTTGATATCTGACAAGAAATCCAAGAAAACTGTGGTGAAGATTTCTATGGGAAAGAATAGAATGTGTTAGGATTTGAATGGGTTGTGGATTGTTAGGGTTTTGAGATGATGGATGAGAAGAGAGGAAGAAGAAGATGTCGGCTGTGTGTGAGAGAGAGATTAGGGCAAAAATGTTGATTAGTATTCATTTGATTCTAAGTATTACATATATGAAGATACTAAGCCCAATGGGCCAAAAGAGCAATTTGGGTCATAACATAACAATCTCCACCTTGAACCAAATTGCATCTAAAACAAACTAAAACATAAAGCAAACATAACCTAAAACAAACTAGCAACATGCTAGAAACAAAACTAGCTCAAACTAGCTAGAAACAAACCGACATCAAACTTGAACAAAGCTTGAACTTTGCAATTGGAAGAGACTTTGTGAGCATATCGGCCGGATTCGATTTGGTACCAATCTTCTTCACGGCAACCTTGCCTTCCGAGATCACATCTCGAACAAAATGGTATCGAATGTCAATGTGCTTCGTCTTCTCATGGTACATGCGGTCCTTAGTCAAATGGATCGCGCTTTGGTTGTCACAAAACACCGTAATAGGACCCTCAAGTGAAGACATCTCACCAACAAATGCCTTGAGCCAAATAGCCTCCTTAATAGCCTCAGTAATTGCCATATATTCGGCCTCAGTGCTTGAGAGTGCAACGGTGGCTTGAAGTGTAGACTTCCAACTAATTGCACAATCTCCAAGGGTAAAAATATAACCCGTCAAGGAATGCCTCTTGTCCAAATCACCCGCAAAATCCGCATCCACAAAGCCCGTCAGTTTCTTGCCACTACCAAACTCCAAACAAGCATCAATAGTACCTCTCAAATAGCGGAAGATCCACTTCACTGCTTCCTAATGCCCTTTCCCGGGACAAAAGAGATATCTACTTACCACACTAACGGCTTGAGCAATGTCGGGTCGAGTACACACCATCAAGTACATGAGACTCCCGACTGCACTTGAATATGGAACCTTTTCCATATATTTCTTCTCATCATCGGATTTTGGGCTTAAAGCGGCCGAAAGCTTGAAATGCGCCGCAAGAGGTGTTGAAACAACTTTCGCTTTCTCCATGCCAAAACGGCGTAGCACTTTCTCGGCAAAACTCCTTTGTGAAAGAAACAACTTTCTTTTGGACCTATCCCTTGTGATCTCCATCCCGAGAATCCTTTTGGCGGCCCCCAAATCTTTCATCTCAAATGCCGAACTTAGCTGCTCTTTCAACCTCCTAACTTCTTTCAGGTTTGAGGATGCAATCAACATGTCATCCACATAGAGCAACAAGTAAATAAAATCCCCACCATCCAACTTCTTGAAGTAAACACAACTGTCATAATTGGAACGATGGAAATTAATACTCACCATGAATGAGTCAAACTTCTTATACCATTGCCGCGGTGATTGCTTAAGGCCATAAAGGGACTTCTTCAAAAGACACACATGGTCCTCCTTTCCCGCAACCTCAAAACCCTTCGGTTGGCTCATGTAAATTTGCTCCTCCAAATCACCATGCAAGAAGGCAGTTTTCACATCCATTTGCTCCAATTCCAAATCCTTCATTGCCACCAAAGAGAGCAAAACTCGAATGGAGGTGTGCTTAACTACAGGAGAGAACACATCATTGAAGTCCACACCTTGGACTTGACTGTACCCTTTAGCCACTAGCCTTGCCTTGTACCGAAAATCTGCGAAATTTGAGCCATCAATCTTCCTCTTAAACACCCACTTGCAACCCACAATTCTCTTACCACTGGGAGGCTTCACAAGAGACCAAGTCTCATTTTGTTGCAAAGATTGTAACTCTTCATTCATAGCGGCAACCCAATTGGCCGCATCTTTAGAAGAAATGGCTTTCTTGTAGGAAGATGGCTCACAATACTCCACATCCTCTGTAATTGCCAAACAGTAAGCAAAGTCGGAGTATCCATACTTTATAGGTGGTCTTGTTTCTCTTCTAGCTCGGTCCCTTGCCAATGCATATGGTTGTACCTCTTCTTGGGCTTCCTCCAAATTGACATCATCATGTGAGATCAAATCATCACCTTCTTGGACCGGCACCTCAAACTCCACCTTCTTCTCAACCTTCTCATTCTCCTTAATAGTCGGCTCGGGTGCAACATCATTTGCCTTTAACATGGCCGACTCATTGAAAATGACATCTCTTGAAATAAGGAACTTGGATGATTCGGGACACCACAACTTATATCCTTTCACATTTCTGGGATACCCAACAAAAATACACTTCTTCGATCTAGGCTCCAACTTTCCTTCATTCACATGTACATAAGCCGGACAACCAAACACCCTCAAATTCGAATAATCGGCCGTCTTACCCGACCACACTTCTTCGGGTGTCTTCAACTCAATTGAAATGGTAGGAGATCGATTCACCAAATAGCAGGATGTTTTAATGGCTTCCACCCAAAATTCCTTACCCAAACCCGCATTTGAAAGCATACTTCTAGACCTTTCAAGTAGTGTCCTATTCATCCTTTCTGCAACACCATTTTGTTGTGGAGTGTTGACCACCGTCTTATGCCGAACAATCCCTTCAGCCTTGCAAAAATTGTCAAACTCACGGTTGCAAAACTCCAAACCGTTATCGGTTCTCAACCTCTTAACTTTCCTTCCCGTTTGGTTCTCCAAAAGTGACTTCCATTCTTTGAAGGTGCAAAACACATCACTTTTCTCTTTCAAGAAATAAACCCAAACTTTCCTTGAGAAATCATCAATGAAAGTAAGCATATAACGAGAACCATTATCTTTGGAAGGCTCACGAGAAGGTCCCCAAAGATCCGAATGGATGTAGTCAAGTGTTCCCTTGGTCGAATGAATGGCCGTGGAGAAGCTCAACCTCTTATGCTTGCCAAATACACAATGCTCACAAAACTCCAAGTTGCCCGTGCTTTGACCACACAACAAGCCTCTCTTGCTCAAAATGGTCATTCCTCGCTCGCTCATATGCCCCAATCTCATATGCCAGAGCCTAGTAGCATCCTCATCCGACATAGTGCCTGAACGTGCAATGGCGGCCGAGCCCGTGACCGTGGAACCTTGTAGGAAATAAAGAGTTCCAATTCTCTTCGCCTTCATGATTGTGAGAGCTCCTTTAGAGACTCTAAGGACTCCACCTTCACTTTGGAACTTACACCCCTTTTCTTCAAGAGACCCCAAAGAAATCAAATTCTTAGACAAATCGGGTATATGCCTCACACCCGTCAACCTTCGGACCTTTCCATCATGGAACTTAATTGTCACCGAACCAATTTCGGCAACCTTACACATATTGTTGTTCCCCATGAGAACCTTACCATCCGTAGGCTCATAAGTCTCAAACCAATCTCTATTCGGAGTCATGTGTTGCGAAGCACCCGTATCCATCACCCAACAATGCATATCATCAACATTAGTATCTGTCACACAAAGAGTATCAACCGTGTCACATTCAGCCACATTGGCCTCCTCCGAAGAAGAACCTTTACTATCCGCCTTTTGTTTATTTTTGAGCTTGAAACAATCGGCCTTAATGTGTCCCTTCTTCTTACAATAGTTGCACGTCAAATTCTTGTGCCTAGACTTCGAACGGATCCTTGTATCTTTCGAGTTTCGGTCCCATGACCTACCTCGATCAACAACTAAACCAACACCTTGGCTCCCTTTCTCATTATTGGTCATCTCACTATCAATGTGCAACTTGGCTTGCAAATTGCTCTTAACATCCTCTAGTGAAATTTTATCTCTACTATAAATCAACATGTCTCTAAAAGCCTTGTATGATGCGGGCAATGAGCATAATAACAAAAGGGCTTGGTCCTCATCCTCCACCTTAACATCAATCTTACTTAAATCATTCAAAATAGATGCAAACTCCGTAATATGATCGGAAATTGATATACCTTCAACCATGCGAAGAGTGTAGAGGCGCAACTTCAACCGCAGTCGATTGGTGAGGGACTTCTTCATGTAGATGTTCTCCAACTTCTCCCACGAAGCCTTAGCGGTCTTCTCCGATAGGACCTCTTGCAATGTCAAATCGCTCAAGCACAATTGGATAATAGAGAGCGCTTTATCATCCATCTCTCTCAATTTCTTATCCGCCACCGCATCAATCAATTTTTCTCGACCAAAAATGGCATCCTTAACGCCTTGGCTCGACAAAATCGCTGCCATACGTACTTGCCATAATGCAAAACTCGTCTTCCCATCATACTTCTCAATATCATATTTCCCCGACATATCCATGCAAATTTCTTGAACCCAATTCAACAAAACACCAAGATTTTCTCCCCAAAAATTGATTACTTAAATCATAAAAAATCAAACCTTCCTTCTTGATAACCTTCTCCTCCGGTGCTCCCGACGACAAAGACCAAGAAACCCGAGATCTGGACTGGACGAAGCAATCACCACGGGATGGAGATCCGGACTGGACGATCTGGACTGGACGAAGTCGACGGACTGAGATCTGGATCAGATCTGATCTGGACGAACGGAACGGATCTGGCCCGACGGATCTGGACGAATGGATCAGGACTGGGATGTGGTGGTCGGAAGTGATTGGGAGTAGGGATCGGGATGAGGGTTTTGGTGTCGAAGTAAACAGAGGAAGGAGAAGATGAGGGCTGTGATACCAATTTGTTAGGATTTGAATGGGTTGTGGATTGTTAGGGTTTTGAGATGATGGATGAGAAGAGAGGAAGAAGAAGATGTCGGCTGTGTGTGAGAGAGAGATTAGGGCAAAAATGTTGATTAGTATTCATTTGATTCTAAGTATTACATATATGAAGATACTAAGCCCAATGGGCCAAAAGAGCAATTTGGGTCATAACATAACAGAATGTTTCCTTTGGATTTATCTGGCAATATGAGCAGGGCTTTGACAGTTAGAGGAGATGATGGTGCAAAGCTTTGGCATCTGCGTTATGGTCACTTGAATGTGCTTGGTCTAAGGCTGCTGAATACAAAAGAGATGGTGCAAGGCCTGCCAAAGATTGGTGAGCTTGAGCTGTGTGAAGGATGCTTGTATGGAAAGCAATCCAAATGTCCATTTCCAAGTGGAAAAGCTTGGAGAGCTAGTGTATGTCTGGAGCTTCTACATGCCGATTTATGTGGGCCAATGCAAACTGAATCACTCAGAGGAAGTAAGTACTTTCTACTTATCACAGATGATTATAATAGAATGAGCTGGGTGTATTTTTTGAAGGCAAAATCAGAGGCCTTTGAGAACTTCAAGAAGTTCAAAGCTATGGTGGAGAAACAGTCTGGCAATTATGTAAAGGCATTGAGAACAGATCGAGGGGGAGAGTTTCTGTCACATGAATTCATTGAATTTTGTGAAGAACAAGGCATAAAAAGGGAGTTGACAGCACCCTACACACCAGAGCAAAATGGAGTTGCAAAGAGAAAGAATAGAACAGTGTTGGAGATGGCAAGAAGCATGCTCAAAGCAAAAGGGATGCCAAATCAGTTTTGGTGTGAAGTAGTGGCTACAGCCGTGTACATCCTCAACATTTCTCCAACAAAAGCTGTCATGAACATGACTCCATTAGAAGCTTGGAGAGGAAAGAAGCCATCTGCAAGTCACTTAAGAGTCTTTGGTTGTATAGTTTATGCTTTAGTTAACTTAAGGTCTAAGCTTGATGATAAAACTGAGAAATGTGTGTTTGTTGGTTATGCCATTCAATCCAAAGCATATAGACTATATAATCCTCTTAGTGGCAAGATTATTGTTAGCAGAAGTGTGGTGTTTAATGAGGATGCAGAATGGAGCTGGAAGCAAAGAGAGAATAGCACAAGCAATCTGAATACCATCACCTTTGATGGTTCAGCGGAGGAGCCAGTTATGACAGACACCAATCAACAGTCTCCAAGTCCTCCATCAACACCATCAAGTCATCACAGTTCATCAAGCCAAAGCTCCTCTCCTTCAAGTTCTTCAGGTGAATCTCCATCAAGAAGGTTAAGATCTCTGACTGAAATTTATGAAAGCTGTGATTTTGCTCTGATTGCTACAGAACCAACAAGTTTTGATGAGGCTGTGAAAGAAGCTGAGTGGCAAGTAGCAATGGAGGAAGAAATGAAGTCTATTTAGAAGAATAAGACTTGGGAGTTAATGGATCTTCCTGAAGGGAAGAATGTGATTGGTTTGAAGTGGGTTTTCAGAACCAAATTCAACACTGATGGGAGTATTCGGAAGCACAAGGCACGGCTGGTGGCTAAAGGGTATGCTCAACAAGAAGGGATTGATTTTGAGGAGACATTCTCACCAGTGGCAAGGTTTGAAACTGTGAGAGTTGTACTTGCTCTGGCTGCTCAATGGAGATTACCAGTGTTTCAGCTTGTTGTTAAGTCAACATTTCTCAATGGAGAATTGCAAGAGGAAGTATTTGTTAAGCAACCTCGAGGCTTTGTCAAGGATGGTGAAGAAAGCAAAGTGTACAAACTACAGAAGGCTCTCTATGGCTTGAAACAGGCTCCTCGAGCCTGGTATGACAAGATTGATGCATTCTTTCTTCAGAATGAGTTTGAAAGAAGTGAGAATGAGCCAACGTTGTATGTCAAGAGGCAAGGTATGCAAGAGTTTATTGTAGTATGTCTTTATGTTGATGACATTATCTACTTTAGCTCTTCACAAGCACTTTTAAATGAATTCAAGAACTCCATGATGAAGGAGTTTGAGATGACAGACTTAGGAATTCTACATTATTTCCTGGGTTTGGAAGTAAAGCAGAGAAAGAGTGGCATCTTTGTGTGTCAGGAAAAGTATGCAAAAGATTTACTGAAGAAGTTCCACATGGAAGGCTGTGATGTAGCAAGAACGCCAATGAACACTAATGAGAAGTTACAAAGAGAAGATGGCACAGAGAAGGCTGATGAGAAGGTGTTCAGAAGCTTAGTAGGAGGCTTGAACTTTCTCACACACACAAGGCCAGACATTGCTTATTGTGTGAGTGTAGTGTCAAGGTACATGCATAGTCCAACCAAGAAACATCTAGGAGCTGCAAAAAGTATGTGGCTGGAACAATCAATCATGGAATCTGGTATGAGAGTGTTGAAGACTTCAAATTGAAGGGTCATACTGACAGTGATTGGGCAGGGTGTATGGATGACAGAAAAAGCACATTTGGCTCAGTGTTTAGTCTTGGCTCAGGTGCAATTACATGGAGCTCAAAGAAGCAAGATATTGTGGCATTATCTTCTTCTGAGGCTGAGTATGTGGCAGCAGGATCAGCTGCAAGACAAGCACTCTGGCTAAGAAAACTGTTGAAAGATTTGTGTTGTGCACAAACTGAAGCTACTGAGTTATGGTGTGACAATAAGTCAACAATAGCAATGACCAAGAATCCAGCATTCCATGCCAGAACCAAACACATTGATGTGCAACATTATTTTATTAGAAAGCTGGTGTCCGAGGAGAAGATTGTTCTAAAGTTCTGTGGAACAAATGATCAAGATGCAGATTTGTTCACAAAGGCATTGAGTTCAGCAAAGCATCAATTTTTCTTAGAGAAGATTGGAATGCGAGAGTTTGAATCAAGGGGAGGTGTTGAAGTGTGATTCAAACCTGAAACCAACCCAGTCAAGTCAGCAAAGCATCAAGTTAGTTGCATGATCTCAGGAAACAACCCAACCCAGTCAAGTCAGTTGGCATGATTTCAGGAAACAAGCCAGTCAAGTTTGTTGCTATTTCATAGCTATTGTTTAGGAGTTTTCAGTTCAGTTTAGTTTACTTCCTAGCTTATTTAAGGCTTGTAATACTCATTATTTTTCAATCAAGAAAAAAAAAAAAACAAAGCAGATTGTTTCCTCTGCACAGATTCTTTACTCTGCTAATCTCCTTTCCTTTCTCATATTCTTCCTCTGTCAAAATCTACAACAAGACTTGCATATGAATCCTTCTTGAAGGACCCAATTGCATGGTCCTCACCACTTACAATCCTCAGCTGGTCAAGATCATAGGCGAGTGGTACGTTTATGTACTGCTTCTGCTCTGACTTTGCCTGCATATATGGATACATTAGCATATGTAAAAATACAAAGGATTAGCAAATAAAGAGATGCTATTAACTGTAACTTCATCAAGGTGATATGCGCAAACAAAATAGAGGGTTGAGTAGCAATGTTGTAACAATGTTTTGACTGAACAATTTCGCCTGCAGATTAAATTTACTCCATTCTTAGTTACTGTTAGCTTAGATCTATACATATTTGACCTCCATTTCAGTATTTCCTTCTAAAATTTAGCTTTAACTTATTGTTTTTGACAATTTATTTCCGCTTAATTTATGCAGGCTAAAATACAGTGAAAATGGGTCAAGAGCTCTGAATCACCTGCTCATTTTTCATTTCCGGTATAGAAGGCACTGCAGTGTTCATTATGTGTAACGTACAGAAAGAACTAAAGAAATTTGCGATAACTTTCTGGAAATATGACCAAATAAAGCCAGTTACCAGGCTTCTCAAACTCCTTGTTTGCGAGCAATGCTCTTGTGGGTTGAATTCAAACTCCTTGCTAGCGAGCAATGCTCTCATGGGTTGAATTCTGTTCTGGTGTATGTTGGATATTAGCAGCTCGGTCTGATAGAGTGAATTGCAATATGATGAACTCAGTGATGTCATTCGCTTATTTGATCGTTTCTTATCTTTTTGGAGCACACGATACACTTTAAAATGGAGTGCGTTGTATATGTGATGGAGCATTGTATCAACTATAACTGTCTACTGGATCATTTTGTTCATATGTTGTTGTTTGGTTGCCTTGGAATTAATAAAGAGTTCTATTGAGACAGAGATGCAACTTAGGAGCTCTGGCACTACTGATCTGTTAGTGAACTGGGCATTTCAAGTCTTGACAACTACATACTATAATAGTAATAATAGTGATGATTATGACAATGTTGAAATTGTTCAGTCAAAACATCAGTACAGACCTTAAAAAATGAACAATGTTGATTTCCAATATTTTATGATTTACACTTCAAACAGTTTCTCTAAATTGCCCAGAGTCAAGTGCACTAATGCTTAATTAATCACACTTTATGTAAAATGCAGTTCACCAAAATATAATACCCAAAAAAATGAGAAGAACATAAAAAGGAGAATAATATAGATAAGGTGTTTTTGCAATTTAGTCCCTCAATTAATGGATATTTGCAAATTAGTCCCTCAAATCATAGCAATTGTAATAACCTGAATTACTATTTTGCAAATGACTTATTTTACAAGGTTCTAAATGTAAAATCCATGACATAATGTAACATTTGTCTCTCACAACATAAATAAATAAACAAATAAATAAATAAATAATAATAATAAATTGATGTGAGGGGAGATGACTTCCATGCCTCCATCAACCGAAGCAAATAGGAAATAAGGAGGTGGGATTAAATGAGTTGAATGGGTAACAATTCTCTAGAGAATAGGTTTGGAAAATTACAATTGAAGGGGGAGATTTTCCTTCTCTCTTCTGCCTTAGACAATCAAGAAAGAGAGCAGAGGAAGAGACAAGAGACAGAGAACATAAATAGCCTGGTTGACAGTTAGAATTTTTAGCCTATATAAACCCCTTGGTAATGAGAGTATTTCCACACCCAGTATACCCATATTCACTTCGGTTTGAGAGTGATAGAGTCAAGCGGCATATGGAGAGAAAGGCGAAGAAGGACTTTGGACAGTGAAGTAGCAAGGAGAAGAGATTAAAGGGAAGCTTTCATAAAGGTAATTTCTGAAAACATCACTTTACTCTAATAAATTGAAACACATATACATAAATGTATTATGAATAATAATAAGAATGGTCATAACTGAGTTTAAGAACGGTTGCCTCTCGATGGATTCAAACTAAACTTTAGAAAGAAAGAAGAAAGTAAAAGAGACAGAGCCCAAACCCAAAGCCCTATGGTAAAATCTTTGTGAACAGCCAACTGTTAAATGAAATATATCCATCGAACATCACTTTCATAAACATGTTGTTAGCTAGTCCATTGTAGCAATGAACATCACTTTCATAAGCATGTTGTTAGCTAGTCCATTGTAGCAATGAATAGACTATATAAACTGATGAAAATTCCTACAAATGCACATAGATTTTCTAACCTGGCCGCAAAAACCTTAGGAGGATTATATGATTATAAACAAAGCATTTAAGAATGGCACGGTATAAAAAATATGGTTTAGAAAATAATTTGTAAAAGCTACACTGATGTAAACTTAATCCTAGGTAGAGAATTTTTCAAAAATATCAAAAGATTAAGTTTACTAACAAATAATACCGATTAAGTCCCAAGTTCCTAAGTTTTCTCCCACAAGAGTACGCAAGAGATTGTCAAGACTCCGATTGATAACCTCAGTTCGTCCATCGGTATGTGGATGGAAGGCGAAGAGAATTTCAATTTCGTTCTCATCTTGTACCATAGGATCTTCCAAAAGTAACTCGTGAATTTCACATCCCTATCGGACACAATTATTTTTGGCAACCTATGTAGCTTCACAATATTATCAAAGAATATTTGACACGAGATGCATCGGAAGGTTTCAAACATGGTAGGAAGTGGGCCATTTTAGAAAAAATGGTTCACGACGACAAGAATGGAATCGTATTTCTTTTACGTTTTGCAGTAAGCCTAACACGAAATCCATGCTGATATCTTCCCAAAGGTAACTAGGGACAGATAATGGAGTATACATGCTTGTATTTTGTTTTTGTTTTTTGGCAAGTTGACAAGTATGACACCTGTTAACAAGTCTCGCAATGTCCCTTTTGAGCTTAGGCCAGTAAAACCTATGTTCCACAGCATCAATGGTCTTACTATGCCCAAAATGTCCAGCAAGGGCACCAGCGTGCAATTTCCAAACAAGACACTCTCGTAAGAACGTACTAGGAATGCAAATTTGGAGCGATAGAAGAGATAATCATCTTTTAGGAAATAATCATCTATCACTCGAGTGATGTCATTCTTCAAAGAGGTGTAGATCTCGTAAAAATCTGGGCACGAGGTATACTCATCTTTTAATCTCTCAAAACCAATAATCTCGGTGCGCAATATGGATAAGATCATGTGACAATAACTTAGCGCATCCACAACCTTATTATCCACTCCTTTCTTATGCCTAATGGTATACGAATATTCATTTAGAAAATCTAACCATTGAGCATGTCTCGGATTCAGATTTTGTTGGGAATTGAAGAATCGTAAGGCTTCATGGTCTGAAAAGATGACAAATTCTTGCGGCAGGAGGTAATATCGCCAATAGCGAAATGACTGAATTACCACATAGAATTCATTTTACATAAGTGGAGCATTTTTATTTTGTCTCATCCAGCTTTTCACTGAAATAGGTAACAAGGTGACTCTTGATTAGGGACTCCACCTATACCAATACCAGAAGCATCGCACGTTACTTCGAAGAATTTAGTGAAATCAGACAACCTCATGACAAGTGCCGGAGTCATTCTTTTCTTGATCTCTGTTACCGCTGAATTTGGTGTGGGGGTAAACAGATAGAATTTGTGGGTTCGTGGAAAAACCTGAATAGCGGATCCAAGCCTGCTGATTCCTGCCGCTAACCTGTAAGGAAGTGCGATACACCGGGGTTGATTCCGGCGATGCACCCTCCGACGCTCTTGTCAGTAACCAGTGATGATTAAGAAAGAGCTTAAGCTGGAAAAAGAGTGATTACCTGGTCACAGTGGTAGGTAGGAGGTATTTATAGTCGCCCTAGGAGTCTGATTAGGGACCTGATTTCCTGTGAAACCGTTAGGAGTAAAATCCTCACAATTAGTTTAGGAAACTGACTCCTGATTCCCGGTGAGAGGATAACTGTAAATCAGGCCCGTTGATTTAGTCAAATCAGTGACCCTGATTTCCTCTATCTGGTCTGGGTTTGTCTTGGGTCGGGACCCGTACCCAGCTGGAGTGGGTCCGTTTTGCGGGTTATTGGATCTGTGAAAGGGAGATCTAGTTCCCGCTTCGGACCCGTCTATATGTGAAATTACCGTTTTACCCCTGAGCTTCAAGATTCGTTTTCAATCTGGACGGTTCCAATTTAACCCCATTTTTAGCCATATCACGAGCCCCCCACTCCTAAAGACTGAGTGTGATCAGCCTTTGAGGAGTAGTTTAACTGCTTCAGTGGCTAGTGGAGTTGTATCGGAGTCCGAATGGGGGGTTTTGAATCCCGAAGGGGATAGTGAGGTGATTTTTGAAACTGTAAGCTGTTCCTGAAGCTTTGTTGAATATTCGACGGTTTTATCTATTTTTTCGAATTATTTATTTAACTTTGCGATGTGTTAACCAATTGTTCGGGGGCCTTAACAGTACATCCTAGGCAATAATTATTCGTTCAGGGGCTCAAAAATATTCTCCCGAATTTATAATTATTACCTAGAATTTTTAGTTAATTTTCCCGAATTTTTAGCAATTTTTTGCAATTTTTAAATAAATAAAAATGATTAAATAAATAAAAACCAATTTTTAATACCTATTTATGGCGTGGCTTGATCTGAGCCCTTGATCTCGCGAGAGCGCGAATATCCGAAAGATCTGGTGGTCGTAGTTGCTCGGCAGTCATTTTCTCTTATTTGGAGCTCGGACGGGCACTTGCTCGGTTAGCCGACCGGGGGTATAAGGGTTCGATTGTCCGAGTGACGTGGCGCGATCTGAGCTATTGGATGGTGGCACGAATCTCAAGGCGGGCTCAGTTCCCAAGGAAATGCTATCTTGTCGTCTAGCGCACATGGCACGATCTGGACCGTTCATCATCAGAAGCACGGATTTCTGGAAGATCCAACGGTTGTGGGTGCTCGGTTACTTTTTTCTCCGTTTTTAGCTCGGATTGGCACTTGCTCGGTTAGCCGACCGGGGGAGTAAGGGTTCGGCTGTCCGAGCGACGTGGCGCGATCTGAGCCGTTGGATGGTGGCGCGAATCTCGAGGCGGGCTCAGTTCCCAAGAAAATGCTATCTTGTCATCTAGCGCACGTGGCACGATCTAGGCCGTTCATCATCAGAAGCAGGGATTTCTGGAAGATCCAACGGTCATGGGTGCTCGGCTACTTTTTTCTCTGTTTTTCAGCTCGGATTGGCACTTGCGCGGTTAGCCGACCGGGCCTTTTGATGTTGGGGTCGGATCGTACTTCGCTCGATTAGCCGACCGGGAGTCCGAGGGTTAAAGGGTCGGCATGGGTGATGGCGAGCCGTTGGGTCTTCGTGAGAAGGCCGAGCTGAGCTACAGGCTGCCCTCAGGGAGCATTGATGGCGCTCCAGGATTTGTGCGGCGTTCCAACTTCCCGGGGTAATTAAGATGGCGTCCTCTAATTAATGCGTAGCTCTTCAGTTTCCTAGGCGTGACCGCTGGGCTTCCGTCGTTTGGCCTCCCGAGGGTCATAATGGCTGGTCCTTGGGAGGTTATAAATACCCCACTCCCCTTGTAGTTTCAGTCACAGCAATGTTGATTTTTAGCCATCGGAGGTGTCTGCCTTGGGCGGATGCCTGTTTTTTTGGAAAATTGACCCTGGGGGCGACGGAGGGGTGGTCACTCTTCCGCCGTGACCTTCTCCTGATTCTGACGGCCCCAGCGTGGATGTCAGAGTCAGGGGGGATCAGGGCAGAAGTGTTGACGACCGGAGTCCGGACCCGAGGGACGAGGTGCCTCGGAAGGATGGGTCTCCTCCGATTTCTGTCTTCCTTCCGGGCTGACGGCTTCTGATGGTTGTCAGCCCGAAGGAGCTAGAGATTGGAGGTGTGCCAATCTGCTTTCTGACCGGGCCCCACGCGACGGTGTTCTTCTCCCTCCCTTGAATGATTCGTGGTCTCGGCTTCCGAGGCCGTAGGCCTCGAGTTGCTCACGGGTGAGAGGGGAACCAACCGAGGCCTGGGGCCCGGGGGGCTCACCGAGGGCGGTGCCTTAAAACTTTCAATCCAAATTTTCTCTTGCTTCCTGGGACGAATGCATGGTGTTCGGGTCCGAAGCGCTTTATCCGGGCAACGTGGCGCGATCTGACCCGTTGGATGGTGGTGCGAATCTCGAGACGGGCCCAGTTTCCAAGAAAACGTTATCTTGTCGTTTAGCGGCGCTGGCAAGATCTGGACCGTCTGATCGAGATCTTACACGAATGTTGAGGGGAAAGTGATTTTTTCCCGTTTTGACGCTCAGAGGGGCACTTGTTCGGCTAGCCGACCGGGCCTTTTGAAGTTGGGGTCGGGTCTCGCGTCGCTCGAATTTTGGTCCCGTGTTTGCCGAGCTACTCGACTTGTGTCGAAACGTCTTGTCTTTTCACCAACGGTTGTTGCTCGGTCATAAAGTCGTTTGGGCTTTCGTAACGTTTCAGGAGCAAGCCCAAAAATCGCGCCCTTATGTTAGGAAGCCCAAGAGACTTTTTCTTTTACTATAAATCTTCACTCCCCCACCCCAGATCTTGTTATTCACTTTCACTTTCACTTTCTCTCTCAAGTTTTTACTTTTCACCATCGAAGTTTTTAGCTCCTGGGTGGTGCTGCTAGCTGTCGCGGCAGGCGTTTCTTTGCTCCGGCGAACTTTTTCGACCGTAACAGTCACTTCAAGGTCAGTATCTCTCCTTTCCTCTTAGAAAAAATGGTTAAGATTACTTCTTCGGATGAGACCCCCGCCTCGGACCAAGTCGCCGGCCGAGCGGATAGGGGAAAGGAGGTGGTAGAACCGACCGAGCAGACCGTTGTTCGGCCGAGCAAGAGTGGTGAAGTCACCGAGCCACTCCAGGAGGTTGTGGCGAAGTCCCAGAAGGGTATAGGAGTGGTCACGATCATTGAGCAGCCGAAGATGGCAGGTGAGTTCGGTCGGCAGCCTATCATTCTGTCGAGCGTGGGGGGCATTCGGAACTACTCCGGAGAGATGCTGGAGAAGGTGACCCAGGGCACTGCCAAGTCGGTAGAGGAGAACGAGCCGAGAGAGTTGTCCGAGGTGGACCATACCATTTCATCTCTTACGGAGGCTGATCTGCATCGGATCCGGACCGGATTCCAGATCCCTGAAGAGTACGGGCTACTTCTCCCTAGACCGGGATTCCGAGCCAGCACGTCGTCTTCGGCTGACGCGTGCGTGTTTCCTCTCGACTCCTTGGCTGCCGGGCTTCGTTTTCCGCTTCATCCTTTCATCGTCGAGGTTCTTAATTGGTACGGTTTGTGCCCTGCCCAGTTGATGCCGAACACTTGGAGGCACGTCTTGGCATTTGTTCTTCAGTGTCAAGAGATCGGCACGGAGCCAAGCATGTTTCTCCTTCGGAGCCTCTACCGCCCTTGCCAGCCGAACAGGAATGAGCAGAGGTTCTATCTTTCGCCGCGGACAGGTGTGAAGTTGATCGAGAACCCGGACTCGATCAAGCATTGAAAGGAGAAGTATTTCATTGTCCGAGCTCCCGCACCCTGGGCAATTCCGATAGCTTGGTCGAGGGAGGGCCTGCCCAAGCGAGCGAAGAAGGAGCCGGTGCTGAGTAATGAGGAGGCGGTCCTCGGCCTGCCGATGTTAAGTTGGAAAGACATTACCGAGGAGGCTTTGTTCCGAGGGGGCCTCAGTCCGATCGACCCCAATACGCTTCTGGTATTTTTACTTTTTGCTTGAAGTTCTTGAAATTTTTTCTAAGTTTTTTCATTCGGTTTGTGCAGAGTCTTCTAAGATGGACTATAGGGCGTTGATGGCGAAGGCCAAGGCTAGGGAGCAGGAGACGAGAAAGAAGAGACCCTCGACAGGGCCTCAGGGCTGCCGAGCGCCGAAGATACCTTCGGTCCCGAAGACCACTGACTTGCAGGTGGTCATTACTCCGGACGCCGGTCCCGAGCAGGAGAAGGTCGCGGCCTCCGATCCTCCTGTCTCGGATGCGCCGACTCCAACATCGAAGGCAGATGCTCCCGGCTCGTCGAGCGGCGCGTTCGATGTGAGCAAGGTGTTATCCCTCCAAGTTCCGCCCCTTACTGCCGACGCGGAGAAGATTTTGACCGAGGGGCACAAGCAGATCTTCGTCCCTGATTGGCAAGTGATGAAGGTCGACGATTTTTGGGCGACGGCAACATTTGTATGCAGGCGGTGAAGCACCTGCCGACCCCAAAGGACCGAGCGACCCTTAAGTCCAGGGAGGTCGGGGACGCCACAATGCAGATCGCTCGGAACATGATGTCGGTAAGTGGACCGAACACTTTCTTCTTGAAGCATTTTTTCTGAAATTTTCCAAGTCTCTAGGTCCGGACCTTAACGGTTTGTTATCTTTTCAGACCCTCTGCCACTTCAACTTCTTGCTCGAAGAGTTCACGAGCAAAGAACAAGAGCTGACGGTACAGTACGACCGGAAGAGGTCGGAGCATGCAAAAGTAGTGAAGCTGCTCGATGCTGAGCTACTCCTCTCGGAAAAATGCGGAGCCAAAGTGGCAGGGTTGGAGGCGCAGCTGGCCAACGCCGTTCAGCGATCGAAGGACGCGGCAGCCAAGCTCGAGGCCTCAGAGAAGGAGAATGCCGAGCTGAAGGAGGAGCTGGCCAGGGTTCGGTCGGAGGCGGAGAAAGCTCGGAAGAAAATCGAGAAGATCATAGCCAAGCACCGGTCGAAGGTGGCGAAGGCGAAGAAGGCTGTCCAAGACGAGGCCGAGCAGCACATGTTCAAGAACATGGAGGACACGTATGGCCGAGCCCTGCTTCATATCGCCGCTCGGAATCCGGGGTTCGACACATCTTCCTACCACTTCTATGACCCCGTGGAGGGGGAGGAGGAGCTTCCTCCGGCAATGCTCAGCCCCGAGGGACATGTCGACGGTGTCGAAGGCACGGCCGAGATGGAGGCCGAGGGTGAGGGGGAGGACGACTCCGAGGAGGAGAGCGAGGGCGAGGACAAGGCCGAGGGGTCGACGGACCCGAGCGACAAAAAGGTCGACCCCTGACTTGGTTGCGTCTTTTAGTCTTTTGCTCTTTTTTTGTAAGCCTAACTGCGGACTGGCCACCGCTCTTGTAATGCTTTTTTGAGTTTTGAATGAAAATGCTTTTCGTTTGGCCAAAAATTCTCCAAGTGTTAGTCTCCGGATTTTGTATTTGATTAGGCGTAAAATTCTCCAAGTGTTGGGCCTCGGATTTATCTCTGCTTTTCAGGTGAAGTTTGATCCGATCACGGAGGTTTCATACCTTCGTAAGGAGCTGACCAAAACGAAGCGAGAGCTTTCCCTTAGCCGAGAGAGGCGGTTTTATATGTTCTTGAAGCTGGAGGAGATAAAGGTAGCTGCGAGGGGGTATTATCGCGAGTTGAAGCAATTGCGGAAGCAACCCCAAGCTCCTTGTCCCGAAGGTGAGACCGAGCGACTTCGTAGGGAGCTTTCCCTCGTCGAGCAAAAGAATAACAAGCTCTTGGCCGAGATCTGACACTTGGAGTTAGCGGAGAAAGAACGTTCGGCGGAAGAAGAGAAGCTAACTTCCGAGTTGGAGAAGGTGTCATCCGAGCGCCAAAAGTTGTTGGCCGAGGTCGACAAGCTTAGGAGGATTACGATAGACAGGGGGATCGAGGTCACCCATTATCGACGACTCGCGACCGATAGCGCCAATGTCTCGGGCTCGTCAAGACCTCCTCGTTTGAAGATGTCTGCAAAGGATGATGCTCTGAGGGATAGGATTATCGAGTTGGAGGAAGAGGTCGCGTCGCTCAAGCCTCTGCCGGAGAGGGCCAACGTTCGTAGTACGTCGTGTACTCGCGAAGAGAGCGAGAGAGGGATTACCTTCTACGAACTTGCGACTCGTTTGCCCGCAGCTAGGCGGAGTCCTGCTGACACTCAGAGTAGTGTAGCTGTCTCGTCTAGCAGTGCCTCGGTCGGTGCCACAGTTGGAGTTAGTGGTGAAGGGGGATCTCGCTTCGCTGGTTTGGAATCGAGCTTGGAGGTTAGGCGTCGTCGACCCCGCGTTTCCTTGAACCGAAGCGTACCCCTTCCGAAGAGGCACTAAACAAGCTGTCTTATATTGTAAAACTCTTGTTGTAGTATCGGCCTTATTGTATGTAGAGTTACTTCATTTGAATGAAAACCTGATAGTTTGTTTTGAAAATTCTTCAAGTGTTGGACTTCGGCAATGTTTGAAGATTTGTTGTTCGTCTCTTCCTCTTTTCAGCTCGTGGTGATAGCTCAAGACGCCGACCCCAATCGCTCGGATGACGATGCTCGAACCGAGGCTGGCTCGGGGGAGACGAGGATGCGCTCGGCGACGTGCCGAGAGCGGCTCTATGAAGTCGAGCTGGGACTGCGCCGAGCCGAAAGCGAGCGGGGCCACCTTCAGCTAATCCTAGGTCAGCGAGACGTCGAGATCCGGCGTATGGAGAGCAGGATCGCTGAGATGACCCCTATAGGAGAGGACGAAGATTCGCCGACCGCCTTTAGCAACGCCCTTCGGATCTAGTGTGTTCGGCACAATTTGTCGAAAATAATAGCCGAAAGGGACGATTTGCTCTCTGAGATCCGTCACCTGCAGACTGTAGAGGCGGAGCTTCGGACGGAGGAAGGGGAACTGTCGGCCGAGGAACGGGACGTTGATGATTTTTTTTCTTTTTAAAAACCAAGTGTAGTGGGTTGGCATTGTAATTTTTGGTCTTTAAGGCCTTGTAACCTCGTTGTGTGGAAGAGTCGCTTTGTATTGTATCCCAATCATTAATAACATTTCTTCCTCGAACTAGCACGTCCTTTGTAGCTTTGCATAGTGGTTGTGTTTGTGACTGTGTTCGTCGTGCCAGGGTCGCCGAGCCGGCCCCTCTCTCGTTCGCTGTCCGGTGCCATAGCGCGATCTGGGCCATTGGATGATGGCACAAATCTCGAGACGGCTCAGTTCCCAAGAAAACGTTATCTTGTCGTTTAGCGGCGCTGGCAAGATCTGGACCGTCTGATCGAGATCTTACACGAATGTTGAGGGGAAAGTGATTTTTCTCCGTTTTGACGCTTGGATGGGCACTTGCTCGGTCAGGCGACCGGAGGTCTAAGAGTTCGACCGTTCGAGCGACGTGGTGCGCTCCGAGCATACCTCTCGCTCGTTCGCGGTTCGGCGACAAGAGCGTTCGGCTAGAGGTGCCGAGTAGCGCTTCTGTCTCCTCTTATCGCGAAGTTGCGAGGTGAGTCAAGCCTTATCCAGTGATGGGCTCGCCGATCCTCGTGAAAGCTCGACGGTCGTGGGAGCAATTTCGAATGGCGACCCACTCTTGGCCCGCTGAGAAACGGGCCTTGCGGAGTAGAATCGAGCCAAGTGTTGGACTACGGAACCATCGTTAGAGTTCAACGGTTGTGGGAGCAATTCCGAATGGTGACCCACTCCTAGCCCGTTGAGGAGCGAGCTTGCGGAGTAGAATCGAGCCAAGTGTTGGACTCCGGAACCATCGTTAGAGTTCAACGGTTGTGGGAGCAATTCCGAATGGCGACCCACTCCTAGCCCGCTGGGGAGCGAGCTTGCGGAGTTAGAATCGAGCCAAGTGTTGGACTCCAGAACCATCGTTAGAATTCAACGGTTGTGGGAGCAATTCTGAGCGGCGAACTACATCTGGCTCGCTTAAGAGCAAGCTTGTGAAGTAGAGTCGAGCCGGGTATTGGACTCCGAACCATTGATTGAATAAAGAATAAAGGCGGAGAGACACAAGCAACTTTATAAATACGAAAAAGCATTCTTTATTGATAATTGACGGCGAGCCGTTTTTACATATGACGACTTAAGAAATGAATTACAAGTTAGAGGAGAGGAATGGTTCGACACCTTGTGATACTCAGAGAGGCGCCGGGGCGCTTTGTTGGTATTTTAAAAGGTGGTCGGCATTCCAGGTCCTCGGAATCTCTCTGCCCTCTAGGTCTTCCAGACGATAAGCTCCGGGCCGAACTACCCTTGTGATCTTGTAGGGTCCTTCCCAATTCGGAGCTAGTTTGCTCCTCTGATTGGGGAAGGAGATGGCTAGTTTTCTGAGGACTAAGTCCCCCTCCTTGAGATCGGTGGGTCGGACCTTCTTGTTGTACGCCAACTCGACCCTCCTCCGGTAGTTCTGCTGGCGTATTGATGCTCTTTCCCTCAGCTCGTCCACCAGGTCTAAGTTCGCCCGGAGGTCTCTGGCGTTCTGTTCCTTGTTGTAGGCTGCGAGGCGAGGAGAAGGTATTCCGACTTCGAGAGGTATCACTGCCTCAGACCCATAGGTGAGGTTGAACGGGGACTCTCCTGTGTGGGTCCGTTTGTTGGTGTGGTAGTTCCACAGTACGTTGGGGAGTTGGTCGATCCATAAGCCTTTAGAACACTTGTCCAGTCTCTTTTTGATACCAGAGAGGATCTGCCGGTTAGCGTTCTCTGCCTGGCCATTCGACTGTGGGTGGGAGACAGAAGAGAAGCGCTGCTGGATGGCAAGGTCCTCACACAGAGCTCGGAATGTGGCCCCAATAAACTGAGTCCCGTTGTCCATTATGAGGACACGGGGGACGCCAAATCGGCAGATGACGCTCTTCCAAAAGAATTGAAGCACCTTGTTCTCAGTGATAGTGGCTAGGGGCTCGGCTTCAATCCACTTCGAAAAGTAGTCGATGGCTACGACTAAGAACTTGAACTGGCCCGGAGCTGGAGAAAATGGCCCTAGTAAATCCATCCCCCACATTGCGAAGGGGATAGGATGGATAGGGAGGCGAGGTTAGCTTGGGGGAGGCGACGAATGTTGGAATGTCTCTGACAAGAGCCACATTGCCGAACGTGTCGCTCGGCGTCTTGGAGGAGAGTCGGCCAGAAATATCCGTAATTCAGAGCTTTCCGAGCCAAATACCTAGACCCTGAGTGTGCCCCGCCGATGCCTTCGTGGAGCTCCTGTAAGGCGTAGTCAGCCTGCTCTGGGGAAAGGCATCTCAGGTACGGTCGGCCGTCTATCTGTGAGAAGGAGCGCTTGTACAAGATCCCTTCGACCAGGACGTACCGCTCGGCCCTGGTTCTTACTCGGCGCGCTTCCTTTGGGTCCTTAGGGAGGAGTCCGTCCGTTAGGAATTCTACTAATGGTTTCATCCAATTATCTTGCAGTAGGACCGGCAATGACTCCACTGAGTCGATGGTCTCATCTTCTATGCTCGGTTTCAAGAGGACCTCGATCAAAACGGTCTGCTCGAGACCTTGGAGGGAGGATGAGGCCAACTTGGAGAGGGCGTCAGCCTGTGAATTCTCTTCTCGAGGGACTCGTTGGATGACTGCCTCTTCGAACTGGGCCATCAGGGTTCGGACTTTGGCGAGGTACTTCGCCATCCGTTCGTCCCGTGCCTCGTAATCGCCCAAAACTTGGTTCACAACCAGCTGAGAGTCACTATGGATTCGGAGGCACTGCGCCCCGGCACTTTGGGCAAGTCCGAGGCCCGCGATTAGCGCCTCATACTCTGCTTCGTTGTTTGAGGCCTTGAAATTCATGCAAAGGGCATACTGGAGGACGAAGTCATCTGGACCTGTCAAGATGATGCCGGCGCCGCTCCCCTCGTTGCAAGAGGAACCATCCACAAAAACCGTCCAAATAGGGGGTCCGTTCGGGACATGGATGACCTCAGGAATGGTGGTCTCGACGATGAAGTCCGCGAGGGCTTGAGCTTTGATCGCAGTCCGCGGCTGGTAGGAAATGTCGTGTTGACTCAGCTCGATGGACCATTTCATAAGCCGGCCTGAGGTCTCCAGTTTGTGGAGGACCTGCTTCAGCGGTTGGTTGGTGAGGACCACAACCGAGTGGGACTGAAAGTATGGGCGGAGCTTCCTTGCCGCCATAACCAGGGCGTAGGCCATCTTTTCTACCTTCGGGTAGCGGAGCTCGGCGTCCCGAAGCACCTTGCTCACATAGTAAATGGGCCTCTGAGCCCGGTCCTCTTCCCTCACCAAGACGGCGCTTAGGGTCTGCTCGGAAGCAGCTAAGTAGATGAAGAGGGTTTCCCCTGGAACGGGCTTGCTGAGTAGGGGAGGATTGACCAAGTAGGCTTTCAGCTATTTGAACGACTCCTGTTGCAGTTCGCCCCACTCGAAACCCTTGGCTCCCCTGAGAGCCTTGAAGAAGGGGAGGCACTTTTTCCCAGACTTCGAAAGGAATCGCCCAATAGCGGCGAGGCGACCCGTAAGTCTCTGTACTTTCTTGACGTTCCGGGGCGGGGCCATGTCCAATATGGCCTTGATTTTTTCAGGATTTGCTTTGATCCCTCGTTGGCTAACCATAAACCCGAGGAACGTTCCTGACGAGACCCCGAACGCACACTTGTTCGGATTAAGCCTCATGTTGTGCCTTCTCAGTACGCCGAATGCCTCCTGGAGGTCGGCCACGTGGTCGGTACCTCGGACGCTCTTTACGAGCATGTTGTCGACGTATACTTCCATGTTGCGGCCTATCTGGCTTTGGAAGACTTTGTTGACGAGGCGCTGGTAGGTGGCTCCGGCATTCATCAATCCGAACGGCATAACTCTATAACAGTAGAGGTCCTGGTCGGTGATGAAGGAAGTCTTCGGAATGTTCGGGGGGAACATTCGGATCTGATTATAGCCGGAGAAAGCGTCCATGAAGCTGAGGAGCTCATGGCCCGAGGTGGCATCAATGGGGGTGTCGATATTCGGGAGAGGGAACGGATCCTTCGGACACGCCTTATTCAAGTTTGTGAAGTCGATGCATATCCTCCAGGAACCATTGGACTTCTTAACCATGACGACATTGGAGAGCCACTCGGGGTAGTTCACCTCCTGTATGAACCGAGCTTTTAGGAGCTTGTCCACCTCTTCCTTGATGGCTTGTTGCCGCTCAGGAGCGAATTTACGCCTCTTCTGCTGAATCGGTCGGCACCCCGGTTCGACGCTGAGGTGGTGCACTAGAAGCTCCTCGGAAATCCCGGGCATATCCACGGCGGACCAAGCAAATAGGTCGCGGTTCTCCCGGATGCACTGCACCAAGTCGGAACATAGGGCAGTCGGTAAGGACTTGCCGATGAGGAACTTTCGACTCGGGTCCTCGTCCGAGAAGAGCACTTCTTCCAATTCGTCCGCCGGCTCGGACGTGGGTCGGACGTTCGGCTCGGGGATCTCTAAAGTCTCGAGGGAGAGCACCGGTCCCCCAGTGGAAGTCATATAGCACTTCCGAGCCGTCTCTTGGCTGCCCCTGACTTCTCCCACTCCTGCCCGGGTGGGGAACTTCATCTTGAGGTGGTACGCCGAAGGAACGGCTTCCAGGGCAGCTAGGCCAGGTCGGCCCAAGATGACATTGTATGCAGCCGGGACATCGACGACCATAAAGTCCATCGGCTCTGTCCGGGTAGTAGGGGTCTTCCCAGCAGTTACGTCCAGGGTGATAACCCCTTCGATCGTTACTGGTACCCCCGTGAACCCGTGGAGCGTGTAGCCGGTCGGTTTGAGGCGATCCTGGGATAGCTGCAGCCCTCGGAAGGCCGAGAGGAAGAGGATGTTCACAGAGCTCCCGTTGTCTACCAGGACCCTCTGTACTTTGAAGTTCGCCATGCGGAGGTCGATAACAAGTGCGTCGCAGTGGGGAGTCCGGACCCCTTCGAGGTCTTCATCAGAGAAAGTTACTGGGACGCCGAGGCCTTTGGGGGGAGGGGCATCGTGAACTGAGTTGACCTCTCGGACGAAGGCCTTCCGAGAGGAGTTGGAAGAGCCCCCCATTGGGCCCCCGTGGATAAGGTGCAGAACACGTTCCTCCTCGAACTCGGGGGTTTCATCTCGTCGCTCGGAGCGCTTGTTAGCCCCCCGAGGCAGAGGAGTGGTGCGATCTCCCCGATCGTTTGCCTTCACAAACTTGGCCAACTGCCCCCTCTGGATGAGGGCCTCTATTTCGTTCTTCAGCGCCCGGCAATCGTTGGTGTCGTGGCCATGATCCCGGTGGTAACGACACCACTTCTCCTTGTTCCTCCTCTTGGCCGGGGTGTTCATCCTCGGAGCGGGAGGTATAACTCCCTCCTTCTCAACTTCCATCAGGATGGTGGAGACGTTTGTAGTAAGGGGAGTAAATTTTTCGAACCTGGGGGGAGGACGGCGCTGACTGCTGTTATCCTTTTGTAGCTTCTTGCCCCCTTCCTCTTCCGTTGCTTTCCTTTTCGACCTGGAAGCGGATCCTCCGAAACTCGGGAGGCACTCGGCCTCCTCCACCCAAATGTATTTCTCGTATCTGAGGAGAAGATCGGCGAAGCTGTGCGGGGGCTTTTTGGCGAGGGACGACCGGAGGTTGGAGTTGAGGACGTTCGACTGGAATGCGACGGTCGCCACTGACTGGTCGAGGGAGGCGATAGACCTGACCTCCGTGGTAAATCTCCTCACATCCGTGGTAAATCTCCTCACATAGTCCCTCAACTTTTCTCCCCTCTCCTGTCGGAGGTGGAGTAGAGAGAGGCTGGTCTTCTCCGTTCGCCTGCTACTCACAAAGTGAGTTATGTAGAGCGTCTCGAATTGCTCAAAAGAGAAGATGGAAGAGGGAGCGAGCCGGGAGTACCATTCCTGAGCCGAGCCTTTAAGGGTGGTGGGGAACGTTTTGCAGAGCATGGCGTCGGATGCTTGGTGGATTAGCATCAAGGTCTTGAAGCTCTCGATGTGATCAACAGGATCCGACTCCCCTGAGTACGTTTCAAACTGCGGAGGCTTGAAACCCCTCGGGATGGGAGCCTCCATGATAGTCCGGGAGAATGGAGGTCTGCCGGGGCGGACGGTCCCTCCTCTAGCCTCTTCCTCCTTGTCCATTCGACCGATGCGTCTCTCCATCTCGTGGAGACGACGGTAGAGGGCATCATCCCTTCGGTGATAGTCGATCGAGCCCCTGGACTCGTCTTCATAGGAAGGGGAGCGGGGGCTACGGCGTCGATAGTCCTGGGATCGGCGAGGACTATGATGGTGTTGCTGGTGACTAGGAGCCAGGGGAGGACTTATGGATCGGCGGCGAGGACTTGGGACCCGTGGGGGTGTCGGAACCCTCTGGGTATTATTGTTGTTGGGGCGAAGGTTGAGGGCCTGCAACACATTTTCCTAGAATTGTAGGAACTCGGCATGAGTGATAGGTGCCTCATCGTTCCTCGGATGATGTCGATTAGCAGGGGAATGTGGCCTCCTCCTACGACACTCGGGAGATTCCCCCCGTCCTCTTCGGTCCGGAGACCTCCTGCCATCTCGGCGATGAAGAGATCGCTCACCTTGATGTTGGCGGGAGGCTCCCTCTCGGGCCCGCTTCTCATCTAGGCGGTTGCGAAGGTCCTCATCCTTTTGGCGATTCAGAACGGTGTTGCAGAGGTCGGAGGCCCGGGGGTTATGGGAAGCCATTGAATCCGAGGAGGCATTGTGAACCGAGACATGGTCTGGGTGGAGAGGTTGCTTCTGCCTCCGCTGGTTCGGACCAGTAGGACCATTGGGGGGTTGTTGATTCAGAAGAGGGTCTTGGATCGGGGGAGGAAGTTGCTTGGGCTGCGGAGCAGGATGCACGGGGACTTCCTCTTGCTGATCGGCGGGGTTGGGCCCACGGTTGGACCCCCTTGACCTGACCTTTCTGGGAGGCATGGCTGGAGAAGAGCTAGTCGACGGGAAGGGGAGAGGCTGCTCAAGAGGAAGGTACATTTGGTAGGATTAACATAAAGTTGTTCCTTTCTCAAAATACCGTAGACCTGTCTCAAATGGTCAAGATGTTGCCCAACAAATCGGCTATAAATGAGAATACCATCAAAGTACACCACAAGGAACTTGCCCATAAAAAGACAGAGTACTTGTGTCATGATTCGCATAAACGTGCTCGGTGCATTCGTCATTCCAAACGGCATGACCATCCATTCGTACAGGCCATCCTTCATCTTGACGGCTGTCTTCCATTCATCACCAAGACGAACACGTATTTGGTGATAGCCACTTTTAAGGTTAATCTTGGAAAAAAAATGTGGCATCAGACATCATGTCCAACATGTCATCCAAATGGAAAATAGAAAAACGGTACTTCACCACAATTTTATTTCTAGCATGGCTATCCACATACATATGCCAGATTCCATCTTTCTTTGGCGTCAACAAGCAGGAACTGTGCAAGAACTTAAGCTTTCTCTAATGCAGCCCTTTGCCAATAACTCGTCAACTTGCATTTTCAACTCAGCATGTTCCGTCAGATTTATCCGATAGTGTGGCAAGTTAGGAAGACTCACACCCGGAACCAGATCAATAGCGTGTGGGATGTAACGCAATGGGGGTAACTGATTGGAGAGGTCAGCAAGAAACACATCTGCAATTTTTTTAAAGACATGGGTGACTTGGGGAGAGATGGGTGACTCAGGTTTTTTAGGGGCTTCCCTCGCCATGAGTAGAACAGTTACTCCTTTGTCAATTTCTTCCATGAGTTCCTTTTCACTCATATAAGCTACTTCCTTGCCCCTTCTCGAGAGAGTTGGTGTTGTCACAGACGAACTAGTATGTAGCTACATGGGTATGAGCTATATCTTTCCTTCGTCGTGGTGGAACACATTGGTTGGATCGACCATATATTATCACATCGAGGCCATACACATCCATTTTGTGCACATCACACCAAATTTCTTCATTGTAGGCTTTGAAATCTATAGGGACCAAACAACATTGTGTTACTTGGAGAGTTGTCGCATAAATTAAAGATAATTTTTATAGGTGTGGATGGGGTTCAGCTTTAAGCCCGGTCTTGACTAGGACGGCTGAAGAGACAGCATTAATGCTGCTTCCACTGTCAGCAATCACCTTACAGTTTTTGCCACCTATTATTGTATAGGCGTGAATATAGCAGTGCGCTTCCAATCATCTTCTTCTTTTGGTTGGGACAAAGTACATCTGACTACATTCAAAGGAAGTGATTGGATCGACCGAATACAGTTGATATACTAGTCATCCTTCTTCGCCGAAGTCACCACTTTCTTTAGGTTCATAGAAAAACTCATTGTCGAAATCATCAGCAATGACAGCAGTACCTTCTACTATATTGATCCTACTGAAGCTGGGATAGTTCCCAACAACACGGTCGTATCCCTTGCATTTATAACATTTAGTGAAAGGATCAATCTTAGAGTAGTCTATTTAAGTGTTCTTACCCTTGTTGTCATTTCTAAGTGGATAGGGATTTGAAGTAGGCCTACTTAAGTAAGACTTGTTGGGGTACTGAGAAGAAGACTTAGATCTAGAGGGATCAGTGGAAGTCCTTCTAGAGGAATGATCTTTTGAATCACTGAACTTGTAAGGAAAACTTACTTTAAGGAAATCCATATCGAGGATAAGGACATAAGACGCTGCCAAGGAGTCCATATTTTTATGGATTAGCTCGTTCCTTAGATCGCCTCGTAATCCAGATTTGAACCTATAGATTATTTGTTCTTCGCTCTTTTTACCTAAAGTATTGCACCGAATGAGGAAGTCTTCGAACTTATCCACATGCTCTTAGGTAGATTTGCTTTCTTGATAAGTTAGTTCCATGAATCTAGCAATTGGGTGTGGAACAACAATGGCAAATATCTCTCAGTGAGCTTCTCTTTCATAGCCTCCCAAGTGGTTATGGGAGCCAGGCCTCGGCCTTTGCGGGCATGTTCAAAATTGGTCCAGTATTGTTGAGCTTTACCAGTCAATTTTATCGTGGCAAATTTGACCTTCAAGGCTTTGCTCATGTCAAACCATATGAAGTAGTGGTCCATGACACAGATCCAATCGAGATAAGCTTGGGGTTCCATATGAACTTCAAAGTGGGGAACATCATCCTTTACGTTCATCTTATATTGTTTGTCAGGGTCACGATCTTGACATCGGTCGTCACGATCATTCCCTTGAGGGATCTGACGATGAAGCCCAGGGGCAACATTTTGATTCAATTCCACTTGCTCAAGCATTTGATTGATATTAGCGAGAGTTGCTTGAATGGCAGTGAGGGTAGTAGAAATGTCAGTTCAATTTCAGTTCGAAGAGGGGCTCGCTAATTTCTAGGATTCCTGATTGGATAGTTTGGGAGGGACAAGAAAAGTTCTTCAAGATTCGTGATGGTGCTGCGAAGACGCATTCACCAAAGGCGGAAAACTAGGGATCGTGGGAACATGTGATTGCTAAAATTTGGGGAAACATGACCTAAATGCACCTAAAATGGTGTATTTTCAAATCTGAAATAATCTAAAATGACCCTAAAATGATTATAAATGAATGCAAAAAATATGGCTAAATTATGCAAGAACTAGAGTTTTAAAACCTTCGCTTTGATACAAAAATGATGTAAACTTAACCCTAGGTAGAGACTTTTTTAAGAATATTAAAAGAATAAGTTTACCAACAAGTAGTACCGATTAAGTTAGAAAGTAAAACTAGTGGTTGTTATGATGGATTTTCAAGAAATTGAATTAATCTAACAGTCCCAATTAAAATTCAAGTCTAACAATCAATAAATATACTAAAGCATTTTAGCAAGTAAGATATTCAATAATGATTCGTACGTTAATTGGCAGGTCGAAGCACACACGCAATATTTATGGATGACGTACCACAAATAATAGAGGAATTGAAAGAAATTACCGGGGTTCGATGAAAGTATCGCCGCCACGGATGGAGAGAAAGAAGATGCTAGTCGTCGATATCAATGGCGTTGTACTCCTCCATAGACTATTCTCTTCATGTGAAGATTAGGTTAAGGGATTGAATGAAGATTTGGGGATTAGGATTTTGGATTTGAATTGGATTTGGAGATTTGGAGTAGGGGAGGGATCTAGAGTTTCTCACAAACACTAATGTTCTCCCAATGTCTCACACAAAAGAGAGAAATGAGGAGCAAAACTCAGTCACACAAATTTTTTAGTCAATCAAAGCATATGTTCTCATTTGTCTAAAGGTCTTATATATAGGCTCAATACAAATCTCCAAAATATATCCAATGTGCAAAAAATAAGGGTGCAAATAGCAAAACAATTACATATGCCAAAAAAACTAAAAATGCTGAAATGAATATAACTAGGCTAATAAAATAGTCATCCTAAACGATGTCTGCGCTGATAGAAGCGCCCAAAACATTTCGAACCGATGTCCTCATCATACAGTCATACCAAGATTTATCTAGCATATATATTTTCGAACCTGGAATCAATAATGTGCCAATACAAAATACTGAATATATGGAACAATTCCTTAAAGTGCTAGAAGACCTAAAAATGATATAACGAGAAAACGAGGTGTTAAACTCAAACTATGGAGATACTATGACTAGCAAACCATAAGTATGCAATATTTACTGTAAGTAATTTATTTACTACCTACTTGTTAAGGAATTGATTGTGAGATCCATATTAAGAACTACTTGACAATTTATTGTAAGTAATTTATCCGCTTTGTATGTTTTCCTCGTGTTTTCTATTGTGAAACGTAGTTTTTCAAACATGTGTTTATGAATGAATTATTATCCCCACACATGGTTTTATATAGATATCTCTCGAAATTAAATTGAGATTTGGTGCTTGATTTAAGTTTACAAATATGTGTTTACATATGATGCAAGGCATGTACGACATGATTTTGAATTTCTGCTATGATGTTATTACTATTGTATAAACTTAATTATTATTAATGAGCTTCGATAAATTTATACCGTGCTGACCATAGCTGAGGAGTTTATATTTGCACTGTGCGGATCATAGCCAGTAGGTATAATATTATTGCAGCGTGCTAACCATAGGGCTGAGCATTAATCGGGTTAAACCGAAAAACCGACCCAACCCGACCCGAACCATTCATAATGGATCAGGTTCGTTGTCAAACGGGTCGGTTTCGGTTATGGGTTTTGAAAAAAAATCGGTGCTAAAACCGAACCAAAACCCGAAGTCAATCCAATGGCCATAATTTCTTCACTTCATTCAATCGGATGGTTGGAGTCTTGGGTATATATAATCTCTAAATCCAACCCTAACCTAATCCTTCCTCACAGTCACCCACTCACCTTTACACTGTCGTCATTCCCAATTCTCTCAATCTCATTTCTTTTTTCTTCTCAATCATAATTCTTTTTGCTTATCAATCTCAAGAGCGATTCTACTTCTTCTCATTCTTTGTGCCTTCATGTTCTTAAGTTGTTGAAGTCTTGAAGATTCAGAAATCTAAACTTCGATGCCATGTTCTTCAAAATGCATTTCCCTTTCTTCTCAATCGCTGTTCTTCTTCGACTTGGAGTCTTCGATTCTGGAGATCTTTTTGTTCCAAGCTCTCCGGAGCTTGTTCACAGTGGCCATGGCTGAGGTAAAAGTGGCTGATACTGAGTTGATGTTGAGAGAGATGCTGGGAATGGCTGGTTAAAGTTGTAGAGAATGAATGTATCAGTGCGTATCAGTCCCTGGAGTATTATTCTTCTTTTGAGGGGTTATTTGTAAAACAACCTGTATTTTGTCATAAAAGTCCAACAGATTTCCTAACTGCCTGTTCAAGCACGTGCGATGCGCGTATATACTTTGTATAAATAAACACCCCTGTAAATAGAAACCTTATGAATAGAATTGTAATCCTTTTGTTACTGTTCATCTTCCATCTCTCTTTCTCTCGTATCTCTACCCCACTGCAGGTAGAACCTAATGCCGAGAAGACGAGGTGGAGCTTCCAACCACACTGGTGGTGGTGGTCTTGGAACAATGGTATCAGAGCTTGAATTTGATCCTAACGACGGTGCGGAGGTTGATGTCGAACAAGAACATCGACAAGAGGCTGAGAATCTTCAAGAATCTGGGCTTGGACTTCGGTCAAGTCCTATTGATAACCGTGGTGAGTCTCACATACGCCCCAACCTGGAGGATTGTTTTGATCAGTTCTTGGATGAATTCAGGAGTCTTAAGCAATTGGAAGAATGGTTTGATAGAATGGAGATCGCAATGGGTCTCAGGGTTCAAGACCAAGGTAGAGTGGGTAAGTCAGCCAAATTGCCCAGTGTTCGATCTCAAGATTACCTCAATTCCCGTGAGCGCACAGAGAGGGGTGATTTTGGCCAATTGGGGCATGGTAAAGGCATTCCAGAATCCAGATTTGGTCAAGATCAAGATTCAAGAAATGGATGGGATGGTCGAGGAAATCAAGAACCAAGATTTGTCCGGGATCAAGACTCAAGAAATGGTTGGGCTCCTGGCACCGGGGTTGGGCGAGAGTACAGATCAGGTGGTAGGGGTCATCAACACGAGGCAGGTAACACTTTCTTTCCCAAGCATCCTAAGATCGATTTACACAGTTTTGATGGAACTGAGGATGTACATAATTGGATCTACCATATGAAGCATCACTTCTCCACTCAGGGCATTCATGAAAGGGACAAGTTAGCATTCAGTCTGTATTACTTGAAGGGAGAGGCATTAATGTGGTGGAGGTGGTATGAACAACAGGAGGAAGAAGAGATTGACTGGGAAATGCTCAAGCGTGAGTTGTTACTGCAGTATGGTCCATCAGAGTTTGAGGATCCTGAAGAGATCTTGTACAAATTACAACAATTGGGAACAGTGGGAGAGTATCACAAAGAGTTCCTTAAGTATAGTCACTTGTCAAAACATATAACCAAAACTTTGTTGGTAAGTTGTTATATTTCAGGCCTTAAATCTGAGATCAAGAAAGAAGTTAAGCTCAAGCACCCAAGAACTGTGCTAGAAGCATATCGAGAAGCCATTGCTAGGGAGTCTATTGTTATTGATCAGAAAAGATCTTGGAGATTTTGTGGCCAGAACAAAAGCACTGCTAATTTTTCCAAACCCAGTACAAGTGCTCCTGTTTTTACTAACAAGACTTTGCCATCTCCAACCTATCAAACATCCAATTCTACCTCCAATTCCAATTCCGATCCATTAAGGCCTAAAAACACTCAGTACCGCAGTACATGAAAGAGAGATGGGAGAAAGGTTTATGTTTTCACTGTGACGAGAAATTTGTGAGAGGTCACAAATGTGTGGGAAGAACATTTATGCACATGATGGCAGTCCAGGAAGGAGGAACTTTCATGCAGATTTTAGGAGCTCTTGATGGAGTTGACACAGATGAAGATGATTCAACTGAAGAGGAGGATATTAGTGATCATCCAATGAAGGAACCTATTCCAAAATTGCTCAAATCTTCTACATGCCAAGACTCTGCGGCCATATCATTAAATACCCTTACTGGAAGCAATACTCTTAGAACATTCAGAGTGCAAGGCACAATACGAACTACTCCAGTATGTGCATTCTGGGATATGGGTGCTACTCACAATTTTATTGATACTCAGTTAGTAAAGAAGCTCCAGTTACCTATAAACACATCAATGCAGTTGGAAGTAACTATGCCTGGGGGTAAGTTGTTAAATAGCCTTGGCCAATGTGAGGGAGTCACTTTTTTCAGTCAAGGAGTACCCATAGTAACTGATTTTTATGTCCTCCCTATGGATAGTAGTCAGTTGGTATTGGGAAATCAATGGATTGAGGCCCTAGGTGATGTGCTATGGAATATGAAGGAGAAGAGAATGAAGTTTCAGTTGGGTGGAGAGCAGAGAGAGTTAAAAGGCCTTTTTCCAAAGGAGTGGGAGCTCACCTCTGTTAAATCAATGAATAAATCATTGAACTATATGAAAGGGGGTTTATCACTACAGATGGTTGGAAGTGAACCTGCGGAATCAGAACTTGCTCCTGTGGATCCAAACATTGAGGTGCTCTTATTGAAATACCAAGTTGTCTTCATTGCAAATATGGGCCTTCCACCTGAACGAACTTGTGATCATGGTATTCCTTTAATTCCGAAAGCTAAACCCATTTCACAAAGACCCTATAAGCACCCTTGGCACCAAAAGAATGAGATCGAGAAGTTGGTTAAGGAGATGATGGAATCAGGAGTAATTCGAGACAGCCATAGCTCTTTTTCTTCGCCAATAGTCATGGTTAAGAAACCAGATGTGAGTTGGAGGATGTGTGTTGATTATAGGGATCTCAATGAAATTACTATTAAAGATAAATACCCAATACTAATCATAGATGAGCTTCTTGATGAATTACATGGGGTTGGATTATTTAGCAAGTTGGACTTGCGTAGTGGTTATCACCAGATTAGAATGAGGGCAGAGGATGTACATAAAACTGCTTTTAGAACTCACGAAGGACACTATGAGTTCCTTGTCATGCCCTTTGGCCTTACTAATGCTCCCTCCACATTCCAATCCCTTATGAATTCCATATTCAAACCGTATCTAAGGAAATTTGTTCTCATGTTCTTCGACGATATACTGATTTACAGCAAAAGCAATGTAGACCATATGCAACATTTGGAAGTCGTCCTGCAGATACTTGAAGTTAACAAGCTGTATGAGAAGAGAAGTAAGTGCTATTTTGGGGTTAAGCAAGTTGAGTATTTGGGTCACATTGTATCGATCGAAGGTGTATCATTAGATCCTAGGAAGATAACAGCCATATTAAATTGGCCATCTCCTAAGACTCTTAAGGCCTTAAGAGGATTCTTAGGATTAACGGGATACTATAGGAAATTTATTGTAGGGTATAGTTCCCTTACATGGCCCTTGGTAAAACTCACAAAGAAAGGAGCATTTGTATGGTCTGCTAATGCACAATTGGCTTTCGACAAAGTTAAAAAAGTACTCACTTCTCCACCAGTACTGAGATTACCTGACTTTAACTTGTCATTTTTACTTGAATGTGATGCACGTGGGTCTGATTTGGGTGCGGTGTTAATGCAAGAAAATCATCCAATTACATTCCTTAGTCAAGAATTGAAGGGTAAGAAGAGATTCCTCTCGACATATGAGAAAGAAATGTTGGCAATATTACTTGCGGTTCAAAAGTGGCGTCAATATTTGCTAGGGAGGCAGTTCGTCATCAAAACAGACCACAAGCCTTTAAAACATTTGTTGGAACAGAGACTATACACTGAGGCACAACATGAATGGTTGTTAAAACTCCATGGGTATTAATTCATGGTTGAGTATAAGAAAGGTCGTGATAATGTGGTTGCAGATGGATTGTCTAGGCAATTCGATGAATCTGAATCCTCTCTCTCAGCCATTTCTATTGTACAGCCTAAGTGGTTGTCATTAGTACAACAGGAGGTACTTCGTAACCCCTACTATGAGCAGATTAAACCTCTTTTGGATATTACAGATAGCAGGTATGGCTTAGTTAATGGCATCTCCTTCTACAAGGGTCGAGTATTATTGGCGTCTGATTCCTCATTGAAGCATTGGTTCCGTTCTGATTTGCATTCAACTCCTCAAGGGGGGCATTATGGGGTAGATAAAACCTGGCAGTCACTCAAAAGAGTTGTCTTTTGGCAAGGTATGAAGCAGGATTTGAGAAAATTTATTAGGGAATGTGATATATGCCAACGCAATAAATACCTTAGCACTTCTCCAGTGGGTCTCCTTCAACCATTACCAATCCCTGAGTCTGTATGGGAGGATATTAGTATGGATTTTATTGATGGATTACCTAAGAGTAGGGAACTAACAACTATCTTGGTTGTCGTGGATCGATTGTCAAATTTTGCTCATTTCTTGGCCATTGGACATCCATATACTGCTCAAACAGTTGCTACAACTCTCTTTTCTCATGTTTTTAAGCTGTATGAGTTTCCTAAAACTATCATTAGTGAACGTGATGCTGTGTTCACCAGTCTTTTTTGGAAGGAGTTATTCTCTCTTCAGGAAACTAAGCTGTGCCTTAGCTTCGCTTTCCATCCTCAAACCGATGGCCAAACTGAGGTTCTTAATCGAGTTTTGAAGACTTACTTGAGATGTTTTGTCGCCTATAGGCCCAAAGATTGGGTACGTTGGTTGCCATGGGCTGAGTTCTGTTATAACACACATATCCACAGCTCAACTCAATGTTCCCCTTATGAAGTGCTCTATGGAAAGCCTCCTCCTTCTCTACTGGCCTATGTGCCACGTACGGCGAGAGTACAAGCTATGGAAGATTCTTTACTTAGCAGGGATGTGATTTTGCAACTTTGCAAGGACAATTTAATCAAAGCTCAAGGGAGAATGAAGCGCAAGGCTGATCTGCACATAAGCGATAAGGCTTATACTGTGGGAGATTTGGTTTATCTTAAATTGCAACCATACAAACAAGTTTCGGTTGGGGGTCATCGCATTCATAAGCTGTCGAGCCTTTATTATGGTCCATATCATGTTATTGAGAGAATTGGTTCAGTTGCATATCAACTACAGTTACCTGCTAGCACTAAGATTCATAATGTATTCCATGTTTCACAACTTAAGACTCATGTCGGAGATGCTCCTGTTCAGCATACAGCAGTTTCTGCCTACTATGTCGAAGCTTCTCCCATTCCTGTGAAGGTATTAGCAAGGCGTATGGTGCAGAAGAGAGGTCTTGCAGTTTCAAAGCTGCTCATTCAAAGGAAGCATAGCAGTGAATTAAAGGCGATGTGGGAAGGTTAATGGGACATCCATCATTGTTTCCCTTCTTTTCAGAGCACCATGGATGCTCCTATTGATGGCAGAAGGATTGTTCCAAGCTCTCTGGAGCTTGTTCACAGTGGCCATGGCTGAGGTAGAAGTGGCTGATACTGAGTTGATGTTGAGAGAGATGCTGGGAATGGCTGGTTAAAGTTGTAGAGAATGGATGTATCAGTGCGTATCAGTCCCTGGAGTATTATTCTTCTTTTGAGGGGTTATTTGTAAAACAACCTGCATTTTGTCATAAAAGTCCAACAGATTTCCTAACGGCCTGTTCAAGCACGTGCAATGCGCGTATATACTCTGTATCAATAAACACCCCTGTAAACAGAAACCTTATGAATAGAATTGCAATCCTTTTGTTACTGTTCATCTTGTTAGATTTAGGGATAGCAAAATATTCTTTTATTGATTTTTTAAACTGACTACAATAAGACTCATACATATAGGAGAGAATAGAATACTAAACCAATACATTATTCAATGTGGGACTAAACTAATCTATCATCTAACACCCCCTCTCAAACTCAAGTTGGTTCAAGCAACAAGAATTTGGAATACTGACGATGTTGATGTGGAAAGAATGGCAAACTGCAATGCAGAAACGGCACTTGATGGCGCATGTGACAGAACTGAGGTATTGCGGAAGAAAGTAGTTATGACGCACTGTTGAGATCTCACCTCGAACAGTGGCGGGATCTCCATATCCCGATTTGTGATGGTATCTCACCCTTGACTTGAGACATAGTCGATGATGGGATCTCACCCCTGAACTGAGAAATAGACTAATGAGATCTCATCCCTGACTTGAGACAAAGTCGATAATGGGATCTCACCCCTGACCTGAGACATAGTCGATGAACTAAGAACTGGATGCTAATAATACCCCCTCTCAAACTTACTATCGATCAACCGGAGTGAGTTGACGATCATGATGTAGAAACACAAGAACCTGCAAGAAAGTTTTTTTTTTTTTTTGAGAAACAGCAAACGGGTTTCTCTTTCACCTTCAAAACCTCGTCAAAATCAAACGGCCGCACTGCCAATGCTCTCCTTCACCACCGGCGGGTCTCTCCATGCTCGTCCTTCTGCCAGTGCCTGGATCCAATCGCGATAGATCCTTCAACTGGATCTCGGACCAGGAGTCCATGGTGACGGATCTGACGAAGCTAATGTAGACCCCCAAGCCCTGGTGCTTCCCGGAGCATTCGAGGCACATGAAGATGCCATAGGAGACGGAGGCCAACTGCGGGTTCTTCTGGGCGCAGTCGATGCAGGTCTTGTTGGCGGTTGGCGGAGTGGGATTGGAGGTCGCGGAGGTGGCGAGAGGCGGAGGGCGCTGCCATGGGAGGGGATCTGATTGTGTGGTTGAGAGAAACAGAGAGGAGAGAGAAAGAGGAAAGAGAGGAGGATCTGGAGAGAGGGTTTTGGGGTTGGATTCGAAGAACAAAGGAGAGGGAGAGAGATGACGGCCGAGTTTTAGATCTTGTTGTTCAATGACGGCTAGGGTTCTTGGAGATTTAATTGGAAGAGGAAGAGGGATGACAACTGGGTTTTTTTTATTTTTTTTTTTTGTGGAGATTTGATTGGGAGAAGGAGGAGTGATTCTGATAAAGACGAGAACTACTCCACCTCGACGACGAGGATAAAATTAGTATAGGCCTTATAGGACGATAGGCTCTGATACCATGTTAGATTTAGGGATAGGAAAATATTCTTTTATTGATTTTTTAAACTGAGTACAATAAGACTCATACATATAGGAGAAAATAGAATACTAAACCAATACATTATTCAATGTGGGACTAAACTAATCTATCATCTAACACATCTTCCATCTCTCTTTCTCTCGTATCTCTACCCCATTGCAGATAGAACCTGATGCCGAGAAGACGAGGCGGAGCTTCCAATCACACCGGCGGTGGTGGTCTTGGAACACTTTTGCAATTCTTGATGCCCTAAACTATCATCTCAAGATCTACTGGCCATCTCCTTCAATCTAATCTTCTTCTTGTAAGTTTTTTTTATTATTTATGGGTTTTTTTTTGGTTTAATTGTTTCATGTGATGACAAGTTGTTTAGTTGTTGTTAATTCCATTGATAATTCATAATTCATTGACATTATAGATTTTTTAAGGGAAAATGGATATTTCTTTTTTTTCGTAACTTCTGAAAGTCCCAAACTCAAACTGATCGGTTCCAACCGAACCGCACCGAAGTTAACCAGATCGGTTCATCCGGTTTCCACCTTGCTCGGTTCGGGGTCGGTTTTCAAAAATCTGGCGGTTCGGTTGCAAAACCAAACCGTGCTCACCCCTAGCTGACCATAGCCGGTGGGTTTATATTTGCATTGTGCAGATCATAGCCAGTGGGTTGATATTATTTACACTGCAGTACATAGCAAGTGGGGTTATTTATTATCACGAAGCGGCTATAGCCGGAGGATGACTACTTATAAAATTTGACTTACTGAAGGTTTATGATTCGATCGTGCTTTATAAATATTTTTGTGTTAAGAGGTTATAACAGCTTTCTCCTTGATTAGCCTGTATTATACTTTCATTTACAAATATCATGTGTTTTCTTGTTTAAATGCAAAATGGCTATATTACTTTTGGGCTGTTGGCGCTCATCCCGTTTGGAATTTTTTTTTAGATTAGATGCAAACCATTGGATAGTATGGAGGTATCATTTAGCAGAATAAAGACGCAGACATTTGAGGACCCCTACAATTATGTTTAGCGAATCTTCAATAGTATTTGAAGTATTTTATTTTTTAGGCACGTATTAATTATTATTTTGTTGCTTAAGCGTGAATTAAAAACACTGTAATAATTATGGAATTAGTCAAGTTGTAGCAATGAACCTTACTAGTTTATCAATATTCTATTGCTCTGAACTAGTGTTTGTATTAGCTTTACAACTCGGATGTGAGTTGTGGTGTCTATTATGTGCTCCTTGAAGTGTTTCGGGGTTTGACAACAATTGTGAATTAGTCCCTCAAATCATATAGCAATTGTGATTTAGTCCCCAAACCGTATAGTAATTGCAATTTAGTCCACTAAATTGTATAACAATTGTGATTTAGACCTCCAATTAGAACACAATGATCAATTTAGTCCCCTATGTTAGCTAAACCTAGTAAATTATACTCAGTTTAGTTCACAATTAGAGTAAGTTATTTCCACAAATTTCAATTCATTACATTCAACTGCATCCCCTACAACCATCATTAAATATTTCCTCTAATTTTGAGACTAAATTGAGTTGAAGATAGCAGATTCAGTTAAAGTCGGGGACTAATTAGGTGACTAAATCACAATTGCTATATGATTTGGCGGACTAAATTACAATTGTTATGATTTGGGGGACTAAATTACAAAAAAACCTTTAGATATAAAAGATGCAGTTCACCAAAATAGAATTGTAATTGTATGGAATCTCAAATTTATTTGTGAAAATTAATTCTTATGAGAACCACAAATATACAGGTGTCAGATCAATTGAAACATAATTAGCTACTATAACTAAATGTAATACAAGTGATTAAGAACTTAGTACCTTAATCAAGTCGTTAGGCATTGTCTTTAAGAACTTTGTAAATGAGTTAAGAACTTTGTACCTTAATCAAGTCGTTAGCCATTGTCTCTGATTGGACAATCTTCTTCATGTTTTCATCCCAGCCTCTTCCACTTTCTTCCATGAGTACTTGAATGTCTTTCCACCTATTCTTCCTTGTAATGATTTTTCATTTTACCATATCAGTTTCCTTAAACTTGTCATCCACTGTATCCACACATTGTTGTAATGCAGGTCTCTTAAATGTCTTTGCGCACTTGTACCCTTGCAGTGCCAAGTCACACAATGACACAACAATTCCACAGCATATCCACTATGCATCGGATCCCATCTCTTGCAAGAAGTTCCTACTTTTTTACCCTTCTCAGCCAACTTCCTTGATTTTGCACAAGATTCTTCTTCAGCCTCTTCTTCCCTGTCATTGTCAGTCTCATTAACATGCGAGTTTGTATGAACTGTCTGTGATTCAGGTGTAGCTGTAAACTGACATTCGAGTCAGCATTTCTGTACCATGTAAATAATCCGTCCTCCTTTTCTTCATGTCGAAAAGGTTGGAATATAACCCACAAAACTGGTCCAAAATAGTAAAATTGGAAACCTCACCAAATCGGCCAAAAACGATGATTTATATCTCACAAAATATAGAAATAGTTAAATTTGAAAATTTCACCAATTCAGCCTAAAATAGTGGACGATAGACAAAACAATCTTGCCAAAACAGTGAAATGCAAATAATAAAAAATAAAAAAAAAATAAAAAAAATCAAAATCAGCAAAAAATGGTGGACTATAGCCAAATAAATATGGGCAAAATAGTGAAATTTGGATTTTTCACCAAGTCTGGCCGAAAATGGTAGACTATATCAAGAGAGCAACCAATGAGACGTCAACCTTTCGCATCTAGAACTCCTTCTGATACTATGGATTTGTATCTTGACTTACTGTTTTGAGATGGAGTAGACGGGATGGTTTCTCAGAAGAGGAGGAATTTAGACAGCAGAACAGAAGAGGAGGTGGGTGAAGGATTTGGCAAGGGATCTCCATTGTTTGCAGACAGCAGCAAAAACGAGGATATCGGAAACGAAGGAGATGATATTGAGAATAGAGTGGAGGAGAGCGGTTGGGAGATCCAACCAATTGGGAAACTGTCTGTGAGGTGGGTGGCAAGTAACATCTTCTTCTTGATCTTCTTGTGCTTATTCTCCTCCTCCCTCGTCTTATTCTTGGTATGGACTAGGGATTTGAATCGATAAGGGGACAACAACCGGAGATGCAACATGATTATGATTATGATTATGATTATTATATATGATTTGAGGAGAAAGGCTGGAATTTTTTCCCGTACTAAGTCACTTTTTGAAACTATTTTTTCAGAAAAACTATTTTCAAACTATTTTTATGAGTGAGTCAGTCGTTGTCACATCAGCAGCGACTGCTATTACTCTCTAGAAAGAAAAAAAAATCCTTACGAATAGGCAGCTGAACAGCGGCCACGACTATCTATACAATAAAACACAAAGAAAGCTATCAGGTGGCTCTCCTTCAATCTAAAAAAAATTTCAAAGGCTCAGATATAACCTCACAAAATATATTTTTCCCCCCAAAAGCTTCCCTCCAAAACTCAAATTCAAATCCCCACCCAAAACAACTCCTATATTTATTTAATTATTATTTTCTCTCTCTCTCTCCCTCCCTCTTCTATTTAAAAAATTAAGAAAATAAAAATTTTAAAAATTTTTACAAAATAAAAAATTTAAAAACTTTAAAAATTTAAAAATTAAAAAAACTTTAAAAATAATTCAAAAAAAACCAAAAAAATCATACCCCAAAAGTTTCTCATGTAATATGTTTGCTACTTCAATTAATTTGCTGGACCCCCAAAACTATTTTATATGAGCAAACAAGGTGCACCGTTCCGAAGACGTGCCGTAGACACGTGTCAACGGGCAAATCTAGTACCTTAACAAAATATACCCTAATAATAGAGATGGAAGTGCTGCTCGGCAGTTGTCTCGTTCAGCATGGGTGGCTGGCTACTAGGAGGATATGTCCAAAGATTCAATTGTTTATGGAATTTTATGTATTCTGTTTTTTTTTATTTTAACGCTATCCCGTGTATCCTGTGTACTGTGTTTTTCTTTCTTTGTTTGCTTAGAACATTTTTTCCAGTTTGCCAGAGTCTAATAAGTAATAACTGCACGCTTATACATTTTTCTTTTGTTGGCTGGAGCCTTTTGGGGTTTATACAGCTATAAGAAACAAAATTGTTGTGTATGACATTCAATAGCATATGTTAAGAAACTAAAGAGAAATTTTCCAACTATGGAATAGGCACATATTTGTGCATCAAAGCCACAGAGGTAAGTCAAGATAGCAACAATTTTTCGATATTCGAAGAGAAAATAAGAGCTGTGGTTTGGTGATAAGTTATATATATTCAGTGTGAAACTTAAAAAAGTTGGCAACATATTGATAAATGAAGTACATAAATAAAGTGTATTTATTAGTCTTACCAAGAATATTTCCATGAAGCGATCCATAGCAGATAAAGTTCAAACCACCAGCATTTGTAGAAATGTTTCCACCAATTTGACAGCTTCCTTTAGCTCCTAAATCGAGTGGCATTATAAACCTATAGAATATCATGTCACATGTTAACTGTTGTGCATAAATGATCAAATCCAAATGTAAAGGATAATCTTAAAATCTTAAACTCATTACGTTCAAACCAAATCACTGAAACTTGATCATTCATGAACCAAACTTAGTCAGAAAACTAATTACTCTATGCATGCATATGCAAGATAAGTATACAGGTAGGGAATAAAAGGAAAGGAGAACAGAACGAAATCACATAGATTTTGTATCAAATGTTAGGTCAAAATATCAGTCGTTATTCTACAATCAGCTTTGTCAATGGTATGCTCTTTGGTTCAGATGCTCCTAAGGTGTATTCTGCAAGGATTCCATTCAGATCTGAGAAAGATAACCATTACTATTGGAGATATATTAATTCAACATATCTATGCCCTGACTAATTTTGAAGATCCCAAGTCCGCATAGCTATATACAATATCCTAAGTTATGCTACATTAAATCACACAATCGAATAGTATATTCCATGTTGAACATGCATGGAACTTTACTAAGGTAGCGTTTGGCCCAGCTTAAAATTAGCTTCTTTTCTCCTTTAGAAGGAGAAGTTGGGCCAAACGTATATTTTGAAAAGCGCTACAGAAGGAGAAGCAGTTTATTTTTAAAGAAGAAAAAGAGCTATAAAAAAAGCCCTCAAGATCAACTTATATTAATTGGATAACTTATATTTTATTTTTAAATAAAATCAAAAGCTTAAATTGAGTATAAAGGTAGCTTACAATTGATATCTTATGCCAAATAACTTCTAGCTTAAAAGTAGCTTTAAAGTTAAAAAAAAGCCGACTTTCCAAATAACTTCAGCTCTGAAGTAGCTTTAAAGCCCCAAAAAAAGCTAGGTCAAACGCACCCTAAATGTGGAGAGATTTGGAAAAACCTTCAGAATACTGATTGATCTTAAAGTAGCTCTGGAAGCTTCAACAAGTTTTCAATTCTTTTTCTTTCTTTCAAACAGTGTCCGGTATCCATCTCCTATAGGTCATTGCATCACAAACCACAAACCACAACCTCAGCCAAATTAACTAATTTAGACAAATCATAGCAAACCATTTTATAAGCCTACAAGATATCTACACCAAGACAGGCACAAACATTAAATCTCAATGCATTCTAAACTCCATCTTCATATGACATCTATCATTCAACTGAAGAAAACAATAAATTTCAGGAAGCATATTATTTCTGACCTATTTTATGAGAACTATAATAAAACAATGGTAGAAACCCTAGAGATAAAAGAAGAAGGTAACACACTGGAGGCAAAACTGGAGGGATATACATGAAATCATCTTTCCATATATGGGATCTTCTTCTAAACCTTCTTCCCGCAAAATCAAGGATGGCTATGGCGCAACAGGCTACATCATGTAAAGATTGATCAAGTTTTACATTAAGCATCAATTTGACCTAAATCACACAACCCTCCGAAACCGGCATCAGATTCCGAAATAACAATCTATGGAATCAACAGGGGGTTTCCCTTAAATGCGACAGGGCCAAGAGATTCTTCACTAATAGATTCATGCAATGCAAACAATGAGGAGGACCCCACCACTTTCCTAAAGTGTAAAAGAATAGAAAGGGAAAAGAACATAGAATTTCTACATGGAATTGTAATCAACTGTATATATCATAAGATAATGTCAAAGAGTCAACACAACATTTCCTAATTATCTATGAACACTAAGGGCACGTTTGGAAACCCAAAAAACTAGGAAAATGAATGGATTACTGCGGATGAGCCCATCTTATCCTATTCCACAGTCTGTTTGTTTTTAAAAAAAAACAAAGGAAACAACTAAATTGCGGATGAGCCCATCTTATCTTATTCCACGGTCTGTTTGTTTTGAAAAAGAATACAAAGGAAACAACTAAATTTCATTTCTTAGAGAAAGATTTCAGCCGATATCTATTCCAGCTCCACCCCCCTCGGAAAGCTGCATAAAGGAATGGAGAATCAAGAGACCTGAGTTCACATTCTTCTTTGATAGCGCGGGAACTACTTCAAACCTAGCGGGAATTTTTTCTACAAATGTGGGAAATCTAATTTTTCTTCTCTATAAATCCATACCACAATCTTTGATGGCTACTTCACACCATTTTCTGTTCTGCATATCCAATCGGCCATCGATTTTGCTTCGCAGGTATGAAGTTTCTTGTTTTTTATCGTTTATTTTTTCTTTAATTTCTTGACATTCATATTTCGAGAATGCTTTCTTAAAGATTTTTTTGAAGTTTTTGTTGAATTTGTTTCAAATCTTGACATTTGTGAATTTTAAAAATGCTTTGTCATCTGCTATGTTTTAGTGAAGAAACCTTGTAACAATTGATGATTCTTGTTGTATATCTATTTAGTTCTATTGGAATTAAGTCGTTACCCTATCCTTATTTGGAATGAATGATTTACCAGTTCAGCCCAGTTCTATCCGGAGGTGTTGATACAAATCTAATTTATTTTTAGTTGGGAATATGGACGACTATGACATAGCAGCATTCATTCTCATGATGGTTGCATATTTCGTGATGTCGGTCGCAACATCCTTAATATATCTTGACAAAGAACCAAGTAGAAATAGAAAAATTGAGAGGGACCAAATTCTAATGAGATCGTACGTAGAGAGTGATCAGAATTGTCATGAGATACTTCGAATGAATAGAGTTTCTTTTCATAGACTTTGTGAACTACTTAAGGGGAAAGGTTTGGTTTCTAGTAGGTGGGTAAGTTTGGAAGAATAAGTGGCTATGTTTCTTCTCATCTTGGGTCATGACACACGCATTAAACATAGTGCCTTTACAGTGATAAGGTCATCAGAAACTGTCCATCACCATGTTCATAATGTGTTACGAGCCGTTTTGAAACTTGAAAGAGAATATATAAAGAAACCTTCTGCTAGTTATTCTCCTGAAAGAAGTGGTAACCCAAAGGCCTGGGCAATGAGATATTTTAAGTTACAATCTAATCATATACACAATCCTTATCCTCATAATTGATCTTGTTGAACCTAGATTGTTTATTTATTATTTACAGAAATGTGTTGACGCGATTGATGGTACCTTCATGCCCGCAATGGTACCCGAGGAAGATCAACAACAATATCGCAACCGCAAAGGTGATATTGCTCACAATGTATTGATGGCTTGTTCTTTCAATATGAAGATCACATATGTATTAGCTGGATGGGAAGGATCAGCCCACGACACTCGGTTATTACGATCTGCTATCACACATCAAAGGGACAAGTTAAAAGTACCGAAAGATTAGTATTACCTGGGTGATGCTGGGTTTCCTTTAGTCCCTGGATTTTTAGTCCCTTACCGTGGAACACGATATCACTTAAAAGAACAAAATGGGAATAAACCTCAAACACCCAAAGAGCTATACAATTTAAGACATTTATCTTTACGTAACGTCGTTGAGCGCACCTTTAGTCTCTTAAAGAAGCGTTTTGCTTATCTGAGGACAACCTCTTTCTATAGTGTGGATACGCAAGTGGACTTGATACTAGCTTGTTGCATTTTACATAATTTCATACGTTGTGAAGATCCCGACGATATTGGAAGGGAATGGGAAGATCCCCTGTAGATGCTGATCAAGATAATGCAGTGCAAATTGAAAATATTGCCACACTGAGCACGTCTCCTTCTTGGACTTCTTTAGGGACAATCTTGCTGCCACTATGTGGAATGATTCTATTTATCGCTGATACCTTATTATAGTTTCGTGTCAACAATATTATTTATTTAGAATATTTTCTTGTAGAATTATTAGAATTGTTTCGTGTGAACAATATCATCGACAATATTAGCTACATTAGTTTGAGTATTTTCTGTGTGTTATTTCATTATCATTTGTAATTGTCACTTCCAAGTAGTTTTAATATTAGGATTCAATATCATTTGCATGGTAAGTGGAATGAATATACAACCGTAAGTGGCGAGGAGATGCAGAATTTCCCAACTAAGTTATTGTGGGAATGATGTTGAAACTGTCTGGCATTAATCTCTTGACTGCAGATGAAATCCTTTTTGTTGCTCAGACTGTTTCCTATGTACCTGTTTGCTCTTTCTGGTTCCAAATTGTTTCTGGGAGTCTTGTATTCAATCAGGTGATTGAAGCATGTGGTACTAGTGCTTATCTATCTTCAAATTTTGAAGTTGATTTTTCCTTTGTATTTTTCAGGAATGATGTCAGATGCTTCTCTTACCGAAGAACCAAAAGTAGGGTCAGCAAAGGTGTTTTGGACAGGTGCTATGGATGATTGTATGCTAGATGTTTTTTTGACCCACCTTTCTCAAGGTCGTAGGATGCCTTCAGGTTGGAGAAAAAACACCACACACACTGCTATCAAGGAGGCACTGATGAACAACCTGAAAATAGATGTTAGTGCTAACAATATTGAAAATAGAGTTAAGACATGGCGGAAAGAGATACTAGCCTTCAAAACCCTGAATTCATCATGTAGTGGATTCGGTTGGAACTCAGACACTATGTTATTGGAAGCAGATGAACGAGTATGGCAAGAAGGGCTCAAGGTAATTAAGTTTTTACGTAGTGTTAATTTCGTAATAATTCAAAATGAAACCAATAATAGTCTTACCACTCACATTGGAAGGCTATTCCGAATCTCAAGAACTATAGAAAGATGGTATTGCCATGATTTAGTGAGTGAATGGATGTGCTTGGAGAGAATTCGGCCAATGGAAATATTCAAAAGACATGCTTTACCGCAGATGTAGATGTGTATGATGCTGACATCTCACCACAACAAGCTTGACTCTCTTCTTGGTGATAACAGAAGTTTTGAAACTGTTAATTTAGATGACGACAGCGAAACCCAACAAAATCTTGGTTTGTCTACTGTATCTCAAGTTTCTAAACCATTTAAATTGCCACAAAGAAAGCGCAAAACCATGGCAGCAGGGCTTAAGGAAGAAATGGGAAATATGCACAGCACTATGGAAAATTTTGTAGATGTCATGGAGGAGAAGAACCACTATGAAGATATAATTTGGGATCAGAATTTCTAATGCCATTTTTTCTATAGATTGTATGGATGAAGACAAAAAGGTGAGGGCATTAGAGTTGTTCTCAGGTGAACGCGTTGACAACTTGAAGAGGTGCTTCCTTAGGATACCTGAACACAAGCGCAAAGACTGGATCTTGAATAAGCTTGGTGATGGTAGTGAGATTTGATGTTTGCTTTGGTCTTTGAAATTGGAATCGTTAGGAAAGAACTTTTATTATTATTTTTTGAGATAGATCTAGCTATATTTGAACTTGTGCTTATGAAATAAATGGTTTGCTTATATGAAATAAGCCTCTTCAAACTTTTTGCAGCTATGAGTTCACTATGAATGATATTTTGGTCAGGCAATATTTTGTTGATCGAAACGGAGAGTGCTCTAGCTTGAGTTTGGAGGATAATGTCATAATCCATACTTTATGCTGTGGGAGTGTTAAAAGTAGGTTTTTTCTCTCCAGGAAAATAGTTTTATTCATTACTCAATCCAAAATACAAAATGTCATAAGTATGTCCATGTACAAATGTTATAAAAAGGTTTTTCAAAATATCGTAATCCATAATATTCTATTGTTTTTCAAATAAGACTAGGGAATGGAAACAAAAAAAAGTCAATTCCATTCCACCAGTTGCCAAACACACACAACTTATAAAGTATTCATCATTTTCCCTTTCTTTCCATTCCTCTCCATTCATTTTCATTCCATTCCTTTCCACTTCCTATCTTAAATGTTTCCAGACAGACTCTACGTAACTAGCAGTAGGAAAAATAGAATGAATGTTTGCATTTAGAGGTATTAAAGTAGTCTTAAGTTTAGTCGCACATCTGAAATAAAGTCATATTAGTCTTTATACTCTTCTATATATAAGAGGCAGTGTATTCAGTTATAATCATCCAATAAACTATTCTTTTCCATCTCTATACTATACTTCTACATGGTATCAGAGGCTGAAAAGTTTACCCAAAAATTTCTAAAAAAATTTAGGGTTTATCTTTCTCACTCCTCTCTCACACCAAAAAAAAACAAAAGAATAAAAAAGAAAACCGCGGCCTTCTTCTTCTTCCCTATCTCTTCAAACCCTAACCCTAATCTTTTCCTCCACACCTCTGCCGCCGCAACTTTCCCATCAAGCTCCCACCGCCGCCGTCCTTGCAAGCCGTCGCCGTCGCTTTCCTTGCAAGCCATCGCCGCCGCCAGATCTACTGCATCCCAATCCAGATCCCCTTCACCACCATCTCCATCGACCTCTTATCCATCCCCACCTCCCCTTCTTTACTCCAACAGCCCCCTCCTCTACTCTCGACACCCACAACCCGTCATCCTCTTCCTTCACCTGGATCCTTGAAACCCATAACCCGCCATCCACTTCCTTCACCCGGATCCTTGAAACACGAAACCCGCGACCTGTATCCGCAACCCCTCTTCCACTTACAATGAAAAAAGTCCAAAAAAAACAAATGCCTCGTGATGCACGTTGTTCTGTAATGCATACCAATTTTTTATGCCCTTTCCAATCACCATCTCTCATTCTCACCGGTTTTCACCTTCAGATCTAATTTAGATCTACTCCTATGACGACCTCTAATACTTTAACGGCGACCTCTCCTCCCCCAATGGTGACTCTCACCTCAAACAGCGACTGATTCTCCTTCTCTATTGAAAGCCGAATGCATGACCACCGAGAATCTCCCCGGTCGCAGCAACTTTATGACAAGGTCCCGTTCTGTCATCTGTGTTCTCAAAGGGCACGAGATGTATCATCACCTCACTAAGTCAGCTCCTCTGACTACAGATCCCACATTCAAAGTATGGGATTGCGATGATAACTTTATTGTCAATATGATGACTAATTGCATGGACCGGAACATCTACAGCTCCATCACTTTTCTTGACACTGCCAAAGAGATCTGGGATACTCTGCATCACATGTACTCCTCCAATAACATGCAACACCTGTATGACATCTTTCACGATGTGATTGAGACCAGGCAAGGGGACGACATTCATGCTTATCTCTCATATTTTAATCAATTCTTGGAAGAATGGATGATCTATCACCCATACTTTATCGATTTCGCTGTCTAACAGCAGCAACTTGAGGCCCTTCTCGCCATTCTTGCCTTGGCCAATATTCGTCCATATCTTGAAGGTGTTCATTCTCATATCCTTGCTACCAACATCAGTCCCTCTCTCCATGATCTGCATGTTCAGCTACCCCCAGTACCCTCTTCTGCTCTTGTTGCACTGGTCTCTGACAATGGCCGTGATTTTTCTGATCACTCACAGCAGTTTTCTTCATCTTCCAGGGTTGTGGTTCTTATTCTTCATGGGGCCGTAGTGATCATGGTCGTGGCCATGGTGAAGGTCATCGCAACACTAAGTATTGTATCTATTGTCATGACTGGTCTCATGAGGATGTGACATGTTGGAAATGCATTGGTCATCCTCTTGTTGCTCATCAATCTTCCACTGTGGAATCTTCCTTTTCCAGTGCTACTCCTACAAATGTGCCCACCTCCTCCCAGTATACCCTCTCTGCTGAAGAGTATCACTGTATCAGGCATTTCTGTAACACCCCACTTTTTTTTTTTGACTCCAAATTCAATTCTTTCAATTTCTATATCATTGTAAACATAAACTAAGATAGTTATATTTCAAAAAAATTTGACAAAGTTTCCCCTGAAATTTCTGCCCCGAAACACAAAAAGCTTACGGAATTCTGCTCTAAATTCCGTAGCTCACATCACAAGCAATAATATCATGGGCTCCCCAGGCCAAAATGAGCAGAATCACACAGGCAATATAATATCATGCTATGGGGGCCAAACTTATAATAGAATATCAAATATCAATTAAAAATCATAAATTTCTTTGAAAACGAGATAAAATTTTTAGAAAAATCTTTGTAAAACATACCACAGGGCTCGGTACTCCACAACGAGATGGGTACGGATCACAAACATACCATACCACTCTGCACTATACTCATCATCATCATCTACATGCTTATACATTCAAAATACAATTTAAACCATAAATTCCACTATTCACATAACTGAACTTATACATAAAATTTAAAGTAAAAGACTTCACTCAACAAAATCTACGCCTCACCTCTGCACTGCTAAGAACATGTAACAGTAGAAGCCTAGGGTAGTCTAGGGACTCCCTAACCCCCCAAACACTAAGGGGTTAGTCATTTCTGGTGTGAGTATAATTATTAATCTAATAAATAAATTAAATTGTAAAAGAAAATGAATTGAACTTATAAGCATAAGGATAAGAAGGTTTAACCTGGAGTCTGAACATAAAAACACCACCAATACGTGCCCTCCCGAGAAGGGTGAGAGACAGCTCAGATTGCCTACCGCGCGTGCACACCACAGTGAGCATCAATGACGGCACAAGAACGCTTGCAGTCATCATCGCCGCTACTCACCGCCCCCCCAGAGGATGAGCCCATAGAGGAGGCCCTTCTACAGGCACTTTCGAGCGTAAAAATGGCCCCCTCTCGGGCCAACATCCCCCACACGGTGATAGGAACAGCCAAAGGCAGAGTATACACAATGGGCATTGGTAACATTCACACAATGTATCAAGGAACAATCACAGGCAGAGGCAACCCTACCTTCACAGAGACCATCATAACCCCCCCAGACATCAAAATCACCACTCCCACCATCACAGAGACCACCAAAACCATTCCAGTCATCCAAGTTACGACCAACACTCCTCAATCACTCCACCCCCCACAAGATCACCCACACAACTCCACAAGTCTCAGCTGGTTACTCCACCCCCTACAAGATCCACCGCACACCACCATACTACTCCAAAAGCCTCTTCTTCAAACAACCCCCAAAATTCCCCCCCACCATCAAAAGTGGAAGCCATCGACCCACTGCAATCTATCGTAGTTTGGGCCCAAGGAGGGAATCCAAACGATGAGAATCTAGAGGAGGAGGCTCCGACTCTGACTCGGAAACCCATGGAGGGTTGGTGTGAAGTAACCAGAAAAGGAAAAAAGAAACTCAATAGCCCACCACCAACCCAACAAGATAACAGGAAAAAGCAGAGGAAAGGAAAATGCAAACCGGTGCCATGCTTCAACTGCGGAGAATTGGGACATTACCAGAAGGATTGCACTAAAGAAGTTTGGTGTCTGAAGTGCATGAAATGGAGGCACATGTCATACACCTGCACGAACGTCGTTAGTACTAACAATGACGACGAATGTCCAGTTAGCAGAGGAAGATCGCTAGACAACCCAACTATGATTAGACTAGCAAATAGCTTGGATATTATCAAAATCGAATAGAAATGGCTCTGCCAATGGTGTGCAGTGGTTAGAGTCAGGTCAGGAAGGCCGTCGGAGACTCATCTTCTCCAAGTTATGAACGCTAAGTGGCCAATGAGGGCTCACAGAGATTGGGTAGCAAAAAAATGTGTCACTTACAATTTCTGGTATCGTTTCCATCGCCTGAGAAGATGGTCGAGGTCATCGACTTGGGCACGGTCGACTTTGGACACTTTAAGATGGAGTTTTCGCATGGTCGTCCAACTTTGGAGCGGAGCTGCCGCAGGACGACAGATTTTGGATTTGGATCAATAACATGCCGTTGCACTTCTGGAAGAAGGAGGCCTTACAAGAGATAGTTTCTGACTTTGGTACAATTGAAGATATCGACGGGAAGACAATTCGCCGATTGGAGATTGTATCGGCTAGGATACTCATCCGGAGTGGCGACATATCGCTAATGCCCCGCTTTACAAAAGTTTTCTCATTCGAGGAGTCCTACCTCATTCGCTTTGTGCTTGACAAACAAGCAGAGACAGAGGCGAAACCTCTAGCCATCACGTCCCCCACTCCTCCCCCTCCCTCAGAAACGGATGCTCCTACATACAGGTAGCCTCACCAAAGTGGGAGCTAACCATAGATAAGGCTCATGAAGTTGAATGGGCGCATCGAGAACTCATCAAGGCTGCAAGAGGGAAGGAGGTTCTCCAGGACCATGCGGTGGACCATGCAGCAGAGGGATCAGATCTTCAAAAAACTGCGCCGTTAACCGATGGTCGAGAATGAGGCTCGACCAAAGGATCCAACGGTCAGGATGGAAGGAAGATGGAGGAGTAGGATCCATTACCAGATTTGGTTAGCTTGACCGAGTCGGTAGCATGCCATGGAAAGGGGGGCCAAAAGGTATCGCAAAGTGGCAGTCAACTCCTTGAAGTTGATGAGGAGGTGCGGAGAGTGGTTCAGAGAGGGGAGCCAGTTCTTACAGGAGCTAGAAAGGGCAAGAACCCCGGTACCTACGACAGGCAGAGTCGTTCCCCAAATAGGAAAAAGGTGCAACCTTTGGAAAGTCAAACCCTACAGATAGGGGATGAGGGGCAGCAAGAGGCAGAAAGAGCAAGAGCTGAAAGCGGAAAGACCACCTCTTTGTTCAATAGGGTTAGTAAAACATCTAAAATGGTGATGCATCGGGGCGAAGAGCATGGAAAGGGGAGGGCTTTTTTGGGGATGAAGACAAACAGGGGGCCTTTTGAAACCAAGGATCAGGTTCCAAACGATGAAAATAGGAGCTCTCGGGAAAAGATGCAAGCTTGGGGACCTGAGCTAATGATGGAAGGGGCCTTTTCGGGGATGAAGACGAGCAACGGCCTTAACAAAGTAGAGAGCCATCCCCAAAAGAGAAAGCTACAAATTTCTTGAAAGAGAAAGAAGATATCAGAAATGGCGATTTGGGGAATAGTCATTTTGGTTTGAGTATTGAAGGAAGAAGAGAGCGGGATGAAGAGAACGCCTCGGCCTCCATGACTCGTTTGGCAGCCGCGCCAGCCTTTAAGACAGCGCCACGTGCCCCACTAACGGGCACAGTAAGCAGAGTGGGGGTTCTAGTGCAGCGTGAGGGAGAGGTTAGCTTAAATGGAGCCATTGACTCTCAAGCGGTTGTGCGTAATGAGTGTGGGCCCAAAGAGGGGCCCACAAAGCAATATAACTTGTGTGAGGGGTTGTATATCTCTAGGCCTAATGTGAGGCCCATTGGGGTTGAATTGCACAATACCAAGTTTGTTTCTAACTCTGCACTTGAGAACCACAATGAAGAGGATGATACAAAGGCGAGGCTAAACCTCGAAGATGATTTTGTCTACTCTGAAGAGGAGTCTTTGGAGTCAGAGGAGTTTTGTGACGATGCACTGGGTTTGACGACAGATTTTGTTCCCTCCACCTACCCCCCCCCCCCAGACAACCCACTGCCCCTGTCCCTGTTCGCGAAGACAAAGGTTTTAGAGTTTAGAAAGTGGCTAAGAGGACTATGGAGGAGTCCTTGGATGATTATCTTGAGATTGTTGCGGCGGCCAAATCTACTAAAACTAGCGATGGAGGTACGTGCTCCTTCCTAGTATCTATTTTTAATTTTATGTCTGATAATGAAATTTCCAGTCTAGTCAAAATCTGTGGTCTTGCGTAGGTGATACCGATCGAAATGCATTTCTCCTTAATAAGATTAGAGGGTGGGAGAACGATAGGGTTAACCTTATTTCAAACTCGACGCCCACATCGAGTAACGATCCCTTATAAAGCAATCGTTAATGGAGGCACTATTCTGGAACGTTGTCTGGACAGGTGGGGCAAGCGGGAAATGGTTAAGGAGATCATTGCCAAATCAAAAGCTAACATTGTTGGTCTTCAAGATACCAAACTTACACATGTCTAGACTGAGTAGGGTGGGGAGAAATCGAATCTCTGAATGGAGAATGTCCCCATTGATTGGGGCATCTGGGGGGTATCGCTCCAGGTTTCAACCCAAAGTTGTCTAAACGAGCTCTACGGTCAATTTTCATTGTCGGTCTTGCTCCAACATAAAGCAGACCTGTGGACTCAATCAATTACGGTGGTCTATGGTCCGCACACCTCTGCCTCTAGGATGACTTTCTGGTCAGAACTTAGAGCTATTCAAGCACATTGGCCACACCCCTGGGTGGTGGGGGGCAATTTTAACATCACTAGATTCGCCTCTGAACACAGGGGTAGAGGAGCCAGTGACTCGGATAGGGAAGCGTTTAATGAGGTTATCATGGATCTGGAGTTGGTGGACATCTCCATTTCTGATAGGCTCTTTACCTGGTCAAACATGCAATCGTCGCCCATTCTAGTGAAACTAGATAGGATTTTGGTCTCCACTGACTGGGAGACCAAATTTTCGTTGTCTGCGGCTAAATCACTTCCTAAATCCACCTCGGACCATGTACCTATTTTCCTATCCTCCGGGGAAGTTCAACCCAGGAAATCACCAAAGTTTAGATTCGAGAAGGCATGGTTAGAAATCCAAGGCTTCCACCACATGGTATATGAGAGTTGGTCTCACCCCACTACGGGGATTGAAGCAACCGCAGTATGGTGTGAAAAAAATAAGAAGACTTAGGGGCAAGCTCAGGAAATGGAATCGGATCAGATTTGCGCTGATTTGGAGGGCAAAAGACTCCCTTATTGAAGGAATTGAGGAACTGGAGAAGAATGAAGAAACTAGGGATCTACTACAGGAAGAGCGAAATAGGTTGCTCCAATTCAGACAGGAAATTGACCAACTCTATAGACTTGAGGAAATCAAATGGAAACAGCGTTCTAGAATTTCGTGGCTCAAAGAGGAAGACGCGAACACAGCATTCTTCCATCGAGTACCCAGTGCCCGGCGTAGATCTAACCTCATTCACTCAATCCATTCAGACTCTGGAATGATCCAAGGCAACAAGGATATCAGAATGGCATTCTAGTCTCATTTCAAACTACTCTTTGGACACAAAGCAGACTTGAGAGTCCCTCTCCGCCACGATTTCTAGCAGGACTCGACGGGCAACTCCAAACTTATGATGCAATCCCTAGAAGCACTCTTCTGTGAGAAGGAAGTCTGGGAGGCAGTCCAACAACTTGGCAAAGATAAAGCCTCAGGTCCAGATAGTTTCCCGATGATCTTCCATCAGACATTCTGGAACGAAATCAAAGGCGATTTGCTGAGGGTGTTCGCTGATTTCTACGACCATAAGCTCAAATTAGGGAGAATAAATTTTGCGGAGGTTGTGGTGATTCCTAAGAAAGAAGACTCCCAGAGAGTGGGAGACTTCCGCCCTATTAGTCTCCTTAACTGCTCTGTCAAGATCATTACCAAGACTCTCGCTAATAGACTGGGAAAGGTGATGGATGGTCTCATTAGCCACGATCAGACGGGGTTCATTCAAGGACGATGTATTTAGGACAGTATAGCTACGGCTGAAGAAACTATCCATCAATGCCACACATTGAATGCTAAGAGTTATCTCTTGAAACTGGATTTCGAGAAAGCTTATGATTCGGTCAAATAAGACTGTCTCCTGGAAGCGCTTGCTGGAAGAGGCTTTAGGGTTAGATGGATCAGATGGGTCCACATATGTCTTACCAGCAGTAGAACTGCAATTTTGATAAATGGGGTGTCGGGCCACCCATTTTCGTGCAAATGGGGCCTCAGACAAGGGGACCCACTTTCACCCCTTCTCTTCACCATTGTGGCAGACGTACTTCGGTCCATGATGGCTAATTGCAGTAGAGCAGGTTGGATTGTACCGGTGGCCAAGGAAGTAAACCACAAAGGTTGTTCAATCCTCCAATATGCAGATGATACTCTCCTATTTGGTAATGACAACATCGGGGAAACAACCGCCTTCAAAGGTATATTATATAGTTTTGAAGCTTGGTCTGGACTCAGGGTAAACTTCCACAAAAGTGCTCTTATCTCCATTGCCCTAACAACGGAGGAGGCACTAGAACATGTCACAATTCTCAATTGCTCCACGGAGAGCTTCCCCATTCAATACCTGGGATTGCCACTAAGATCTGGGAAACTCAAAAAGGCTGATTGGCTACCCATTATTGACCGGGTTGAGAACCATCTAGTAGGTTGGAAAGGTAAAGCTCTATCATTGGGAGAGAGAGTCACGTTCATTAATGCACTCCTATCAGATCTTTCAACCTATTATTTTTTCTTCTTTGAAATGCCGCGATGGGTAATTCAGAGAATTGACCGGACCCGAAAACGGTTTTTATGGAAAGGGACAGACATAGATCGGGGCAGCTACCACCTTATCAAATGGGAGAAGGCATGCATGAAAAAGATGCATGGAGGACTAGGTATCATTGATCTTCGATATATGAATCTTGCTCTACTGGGTAAATGGTGGTGGAAGGTTTTTCACCCTAATGGAGAAGGGTGGCAAAATTTTGTTCAGGGATATCTGCATGGGAATGGAACGATAAATTTGGGCTTCAGGGTAGGCCCATGTGTCTCTTGGTTCTGGAAAGGCACCGCTAAGGCCTACGAACCCTTCATTAGCTGTGTTACATCAGTTTTCGGTAAAGGCAGACTCACCAGATTCTGGTGGGATAAATGGTGTGGTGATCACACACTTAGAACCATGTTCCCCGATCTATATGATCATACGTCACAACCACACTATACAGTGGCCACAGCCTAGAAAAGAGGTGCTTGGAAACCACCATTTAAACAATCGCTTGATCTGGGTACTCAGACTAGACTCATAGAACTTCAGACCTACATCACCAATGCTGAAATTAGTTGCTCTCAAGGTCCAGATAAGAAATCTTGGGGATTGGAAAAGAACGGCGTGTTCACCGTTCGCTCCCTGTATAACCACATTCACTTTAGGGGATGTTTGTCACGCACCGCTTCCCAAAGGAATACGGAATACGGATACGTAACAAAAGCCCAGCGAATGATTTTCATCATTCATAAGCTCTTCAAGAAAATCTTTACAACATGCACAAGAAACATTCAGAATCGGAAGCGAATTAATCAACCACATGCACATAATGAGTCAAAATACCAACAAGAATACTTGAAACGAATACATAAATCTCAAATAGTCATGATCTGAATAAAACACAAGTCTTGGGTCACATTGCCCAAATACAAGAATAACACCAAGTCTCAAAAATACATGAATAATCTAAGTCTCACGAACACAATTATTGTTCAAGCACGATACAAGAAATAATAATAAATGCAGCACTAATACTTCAAGTCTCTGATACCATCTGGAACCTGTTCTCCAAAATCTGCAATTCATTGAATGCAGGAAAGAGGAAAAGAGAAAATACAAGTACCCATCAATTGCAAGTCACGGGTCACTTATAATGTAGGATACAAGCACATGGGGAAACTACTAGCACATGGTATATGTGTGATGTCAAAGTAAAAAACTAGCATGGTAAAAGTGATCAAGTGTACATGGCATAAATAAAGTGTCAAGTAATCAAGTGTCCAGTATCATATAATCATGTATCAAGTGTTAGATTTCAAGTCTCATGTAATCAAGTCTCATGTATCAAGTCTCATGTAATCATGTAGTCAAGTATTAAGCAAGCATGTATCTTGTTCAAGTATCATGTTCAAGTCTTGTAGTGAATCACTATCTAGGTAATACTTCATGCAGTCCATACTACATGGTTGCTACAACACAACAGTTTCGCTTTAGATTTTATAGTGGACCATAGAGGGCAGTATACTCGGGGATAAGCAAGTAATTGAGCTCCAAGCTCCAAGTATCATGTATCATGTAATCACGTGTCAAGTTGTGCAAGTGGCAAGTATCGTGTCTTACGTGCAAGTATCAAGTAATCACGTAGGATCAGTGGATCCCCTTCCGAGTACATATTTCTGAATTATCCACTATTAAATCTGTCCCTTAAACTCCGGCTTGGTTATTTTATTATTAATGTCAAACAAGCATGTATATGTGCAAAATATATCAAGAATAGCATGACATGATCATGTGACAAGTGCAAGTAGCAAGATAAACATGTACAAGTGCAAGATATCTCTTAAACGAATAAAGTAAACACATCTCAAGTTCAGGACAGTAAGACCATGCTGTAGTAAAACTGTGATTCCAAGTTACAAACAAGAAAATCTAGATCCATCAAAGGATCTGGAAAATAGACTTCCACACGAATGCAGCGAGTATAATTAAGTCATATATTAATTCACAAAAACACGGCTCAAAACTGATTTGAATACAGAAATTAGGTTCAGCCAGAAATCAAGAAAACGAATTCAAGAGCATGAACGCAACATGAAAACACATTAAATAAATCCACAAAAAATCTGGGATATTCCCCTATATGTCCAGAATCAAAATATAAAGTTTTGGAATTTTCCAGTAAAGGTAGATCAGTTATCAAAAATACAAAAGCATCAAGAAAACATAGTTTAGCGAATCTGGAAATCTCAACACTGCTGTACGAAAACTAAGATATCTCGCAACCAGTGAAACGAAATTCAATTCCGCCAAAAGGATATGAAAATAGATATAATTTACTAAGTTTCACATTTCACAAACAATTTTCATACAGTAAAAGGAATCATCGTGAAAATAGGGGTTTTTTACAGAACAACGAGCAAAATACAGCGTGTATAGATTTTAGAAACGAGCATGAAACACCACATAAAACTTATCAATAAAATTCACCAAAATTCTGTGTATTCCTTAACTGGATAAAGAAACACTGACCAAAGTTTCAAATCAAAATAATATGTATAGCATGGTTCTTGAAAATAGTTTGTTATCAAATTATCCAAAAACAGAATCTGGAAATGATCGACACCTCTGTACTAAAACAGTCATAACTCAGTCATCCGAAATCAAAATCAAGTAAGGTCAGAGGGGTTTGAAAATAGACGAAATTATCTAAAGTTCATGTTTTATACCGAAATCAAGATACTGACTGTAGCATAGTCGAAAACAGCAAACAAAACAGAACAGCAAGAAAATACAGATTTCACCATTCAAAACCAAAACAACATAACTACAAGAATATTGATCCAAACACATCCAAACTTGAAATATAGTCTACCAAGTGTCTAAACGTCATGATTTAGGGTTATTAACATGTCCACGCTTATTATTTCACATGGGTATCAACAAAACGCGAATTTGCACACAAGTCTCACATACACGTCTAAAATCAAGAACGGGTGATTTCTAGGTTACTTCTTGTCAAGATTGGTGTCGTGAGTCTTCTATGACCAAAATATCACAATAGAGACAAAATCCATCAAGAAAAACACAATCTAGGGTTGTCTCTAGACCCAACTACACTATATGTGAACTTTCATACTTGTATCAAACAAGTGAATTGGAGTACAAGTTACTTGCCTTAATTTGGAGATGAAGAACGATGCAATCACACCTAGAAGCAAAACCCACGAACGAAATCCGCTACAAGCACGAATCCAAGCAACTACGAACGAAATCTTCTTACGGACGAATATTCTTGAAACAACGATCAAAGTGGCAAGAGACCACTTTGAGAACACCACGAAGAGAGAGTACAAGGGTTGATGGTGCAAGAGGATTGATGTTGGTGGTGTGGAGAGGCTCGGGTTGCCAAGGGAAGGAGGGTTCGGGTGTTTTAGGGTTGTCGGAGTGGGGGATGGCCGGAGTAGGGGATGCTCGGCTTGATGTGGGATGGCCGGGATGGAGAGGTGCTGGTCGGCCTGATGTGGGGGCTCGGGTTGTGCAGGCCGGGAAGGAGAGAGGGAGAGAGAAAGGAGGCTAGGGTTTTAGGAGTTAGGATTAGGGATTAGATTTAGGAGGGGTTTATATATAGGGTTCAGATGGGGGTTAATGGGTAATGGGTATTAGTAACTAGTAATAGGTATACAAATGGGTTTTGGATTTTGGGTCAAATAACAATAGAAATGCAATTAGGAGTGGGAATTCTTGGCTTTAGAAAATCTTATAAGGGGTCAAAATAATGGGATTAGGAAAAATACAACCAAAACTCCACCACAACACCACAGAAAAATAAGATTAAAGATAACGAGACCAACAATGAGGAAAAGATAAAAATAATGAAAAATGAACAAAAGAGACATTCAATCAAACACACGGAGCTCAAAATGAATAAAACGAATATATATTGAAAACAAATCCAATATACGGTTCCGAAAAAATACAGGAGAGAAAAATACACCAAAACGAAAAATACAGTAAAAAATACACCAAAAATGAAAAACAAGTTACAATCATACCCACCTATCAAGAAGAATTTCGTCCTCGAAATTCAAGATGAAGGTACATAGGGTAACCCCCAAAACAACCAAAAGAACAAAAAAAAAAAACTACTCAAACAAATGAGGAAGCCCCTGCTGAATCTTCTCCTCCAGTTCCCAAGTCGACTCACCAGGTGAGTGAGGGTTCCAAGCAACACGAACCAACTTGATGACCTTGTTCTTAAGCACTTTCTCCTGCTGATCCACAATAGCAACTGTCGGAATCTCACAAGTCAAATCCGGCCGAATGGTCAACTCAAAATAGTCGATCACGTGGCTCTCATTTCGAATATATCTCCTGAGTTGTGAGACATGAAAAACATCGTGCACTCTTGATAAAGCTGGCGGCAATGCAAGACGATAGGCTACCTTGCCTACTCGCTCCAAAACCTCAAACGGTCCAATAAACCTAGGGCTAAGCTTACCCCCGCCACCAAACCGAATGACACCACGCCACGGTGATACCTTAAAGAAAACATGGTCACCAACAACAAACTCCAAAGCTTTCCGATGGACATCGGCCCATCGCTTCTGCCTGTCCTGAGCTGCCTGCAAGTGTTTCCTGATCTGAACCACTACATCAATTGTCTTGGTGATCAACTCCGGACCCAACAACTTCCTCTCATTAATGTCATCCCAGCACACTGGTGATCTGCACTTCCGCCTATAGAGTGCCTCGAACGGAGCAGCTTTAATACTAGCTTGAAAGCTGTTATTGTATGAGAACTCTATGAGATGCAAATGATCCTCCCAAGACCCACCAAACTGAAGCATACAGGACCTCAACAAGTCCTCAAGAATCTGAATAGTCCGCTCTGACTGTCCATCAGTATGGGGATAAAAAGTTGTACTGTACTTTAATTTACTTCCCAAACTGTTCTGAAGACTCTCCCAGAACTGAGATCTGAATCTCGTATCCCTGTCAGATACAATACTGACTGGAACCCCATGAAGTCTAACAATCTCTTGCATATACCTCTCAGCTAGGCTCTCAGTAGACTGACCGATGCGGAAAGAAATGAAGTGAGCACTCTTCGTCAAATGGTCGACAATCACCCAAATAGCATTATGACCCTTAGGACTCCTCGGCAAAGCAGTCACAAAATCCATAGTGATATGTTCCCACTTCCACTCTGGAATAGGAAGCGATTGAAGAAGTCCAGCGGTTCTCTGATGCTCTGCCTTAACCTGCTCGCAGATCAAACACTGAGCAACATACTGAGCCACAACCTTTTTCATATCCTGCCACCAGAAATGAAGCTTCAAATCTCGATACATCTTAGTACCGCCAGGATGGATAGAATACGAAGACTGATGGGCTTCCTCAAGCAATCTCTGACGAACTTCACCTTCCGGGACACATAATCTGGACCCAAAGCGATCCATCCGAATGAATAACCATGTCCGTCCTGGACCCAGACTCAACCTCAGCTCGAAATCTTTACAACTGTGCATCACTAGCCTGCGCCTCTTTAATCTGATCAACAAGATACAACTGCAGCTGAAGCACCAAACAACTCCGATCAGAACTCGGCAACAAAACCTCCAACTCCAACCTCCTCATCTGCTCAATCAGATCCCTCTACAGAGTCAAGAACATAACTGCCGGTCTCCTGCTCAAAGCATCTGGCACTAAGTTTACTTTACCAGGATGGTATTACAAACTGATGTCATAATCGGGCATAAGCTCCAACCAATGCCTTTGCCTCATGTTTAATTTCTTCTGGGTGAAGACGTACTTGAGACTTTTGTGGTCTGTAAAGATCTCCACTCGGTCTCCAAGTAAATAATGTCTCCACAGCTTCAAAGCAAAAATCACTGTCGCTAACTCCAAGTCATGAGTATGATAGTTCTTCTCATGCGGCCTCAACTGTCTCGATGCATACGCAACGACTCAGCCCTTCTGCATCAAAACTGCTCCAAGACCCTTACCAAAAGCATCACAGTAAATTACAAATTCGGCTGAACCATCAGGAATAGTCAACACAGGTGCTGATGTCAATCTGTTCTTTAACTCAACCAAAGCTCCATTACACTCATCAGACCAACAGAACTTCTGATTCTTCTGAGTCAATTTAGTCTACGGTCCCGCTATCTTCGAAAAATCTTGGACGAACTTCCGATAATAGCCAGCCAAACTGAGAAAACTCCTGACTTCTGATACTGACTTGGGAATAGGCCAATCCTTCACAGTCTCAATCTTGACAGGATCCACAGAAATACCATCACCTGAGATAATGTGCCCCAAGAATGAAATCCTGTCGAGGCAAAACTCGCACTTGCTAAGTTTTTCATAGAGCTGATTCTCTATCAAAGTTTGCAGAACCACTCTAAGATGCTCAGCATGATCTTTTTGATTCCGAGAATACACCAAAATATCATAAATGAAGACCACCACAAATCTATCCAAGAACTGAGAGAAGACCCGGTTCATAAGACTCATGAATACAGTCGGCGCATTCGTAACTCCGAACGGCATCACAAGATACTCATAGTGCCCATATCTAGTCCTGAAAACAGTCTTCTGTATATCTGCAGCCTTCACCTTGACTTGATGATACCCAGAACGAAGATCCAACTTCGAAAAAACAGCAGCCCCACTCAGCTGATCAAACAAATCATCAATCCTAGGAAACGGATACCGATTCTTTATAGTAACTCTGTTCAGTTCTTGATAATTCATGCACAGTCGACGACTACCATCCTTCTTTTCAACAAAAAGGACCGAAGCACCCCAAGGCGAAACACTAGGTCAGATGAAACTCAAATCAAGCAACTGCTGAATCTGCACCTTAAGCTCTGCTAGCTCAACCGGTGCCATCCTGTAGGGGCTCTTCGATATCGGCTCTGTTCTAGGCTGAACATCAATACCGAATTCCACTTCCCTATCAGGGGGTAAGCCAGGCAACTCATCTGGAAAAACATCCAAAAAATTCCAAACTACTAGAGGCACAGCCACACAGTCTGAATGCAACTCCATCGCACAAACCTCCTGATCAACTGCAGCTCGGCCAAAGGAAGACTCCCCGGCATGGAACTCAAACTCTGTGCGATCTGGAATTCGGAACTCAACCTTCTTGGCACGGCAATCAATAATGGCATGGGTTTCACCCAACCAATCCATACCCAGAATCATGTCGAATCCCGAATTCTCAATTACAATCAGATTGGCTTTGAAATCTGCATCCCCAATAACAACGGAACACTGTCTGCACTACCAGGAACAAATGACAACTCCACCACTTGTCACAATGTTCCAAGTCTCTGACATATTGCTGCACTCCAACTGATGGCGAGCGACAAATCGAGAGGAGACAAAAGAATGGGTTGCTCCAGAATCAAACAGAACAAAAGAAGGGAAAAAGCACACAAGAACAACACCTAAGACAGAAAAGCAAAAGAGACAAAGAAAAGAAGGTTTGAACAGGAGGTGAGGAAAAACAAAATGCAGGGGAACAAACAGAAAGAAACAAAGCAAAAGAATGAAATGAAGAAAAACAAATAGAAGCAACCAACAATAAAATAATAAATCAAAAGATACCTGCAACCACACCCTCAGCTGACTCAGCATCTGCAACAGTCAGGTTGAAAGCCTGACCTCTCCTCGGAATAGTAGTACTCTAACCGACAATCTGATGCTGCAGAGGAAGCAGTGGTCTAACTAGACCACGAGCTGCGACAACTGGCTAAATAGGACCCCTGGCTGGAGGAGCCAACCGCGGGCAATCCTGCACTGAATGATCAGCAGCACCACATCCAAAATAGCGATGATTGGCATGTCGGCAATCCTTGCGCTCATGCCCTGGAATACGACAAAAGTCATAGAAACCAACTCTCGGAGGGCCCGCAGAAGAGTAAGGAGCTGCCCTGACTGGAGGGGCTGGAACAGGTCTCCGAATAGGCCCACCAGAAGACCTAGCAACTGAATGCGGAACAGTCCGCTGAGAAGGAGTCGAACCACCATGGGCCTGCTCCTGGGCCCTAGCTGCCTCAAGAGCCTCAACATAGGTACGCAAGTGCAAAGAGACAAGCTGCACCTTGATGTCTCGCTCAAGCCCCAAGATGAACCTACGAGCCCTATCCTCTTCGTTCGCCACAAGAATGGCTGCGAAGCGACTAAGTCTCGTAAATTTGGCCGCGTACTCGTCCACAGACCTGGAGCCCTGTTTCAGAAAGTCTTATGTTACAACATTGTATGAACAATATGTGACAAGATTTTATTACTAGAAATAACGACCAATCTGTTTCAGGGCTAAGAACTGCTGCTCCATCTCAACTCTGGTGCTGCTAGAAAAGAACTTCTCCAAGAAGCTCCTAGTGAAAGTGGCCCAAGTGATCGGTCTTTCAAGTCTTTCGGACTCGGACCTCCACCAGATATGAGCCAAGTCCACCAACTGGATGGTAACCACATCCACACGATCTGCATCAGCAACTCTAGCTGCCGAAAGCAAGTTCTCTGTCTGAATCAACCACTATTCAGCCTCTAAAGGCGTCTCAGTGCCTGAAAACCTATCGGGATGCAGCCTCATAAAGTCTGTGACCGTTCCCGGACGAGGTGGAAGAATATCCTGCCTAGGTGCAACAGGCGGAGTTGCTCGAGCGCATCCAAAGCAGCCATCACCAAATCACTATGGTTCTGCTGCTGATTAATCAAGCGCTCAAGCACTGCAGTGACCGCCTCAATCGGGTCACCCTGCGACTAAGAAGTAGAACCTCTATGAGCCATAGTCTGCACAAAACCAAAAGCAGTTAGCATTCAGATCAATGTTGATAATATTTGATTCATTCTATGCATGCATGGTTGGTGAATGTTGCGCAGATTTGCAGTTCGAGCCAAGCTTGTCTAATATATTAGTTGCCCAATATATTAGCCAAACCTGGTGCTCTGATACCACTGAAAACCCTGTCATGCTCCACTTTCCAAAAGAATACGAAAAACAGATACGTAACAAAAGCCCAGCAAATGATTTTCATCATCCATAAGCTGTTCAAGAAAATCTTTACAACATGCACAAGAAACATTCAGAGTCGGAAGCGAATTAATCAATCACATGCACATAATGAGTCAAAATACCAACAAGAATACTTGAAACCAATACATAAATCTCAAATAGTCATGATCTGAATAAAACACAAGTCTTGGCTCACATTGCCCAAATACGAGAATAATACCATGTCTCAAAAATACATGAATAATCTAAGTCTTACGAATACAATTATTGTTCAAGTACGATACAAGATATAATAATAAATGCAGCACTAATACCATGTTAAGCTGATGAATTAGGTGAACTAATGATTAAATATTACCATGATAATTTCCAGATTGATAGCCAACATGCTTAGGGTAATGAAAATTATTTTTCCTGATTTTTAAAATGAATATTTACTACTATTACAACTGAAACTAGTTAACACTGATAACCAGCCAGAAACAGTAACCTGTAAAGAACACTGAAGTTCACCTAGCTACTGTTGTCGGAATTTGGACTTTAAATATGCGTTGGAACCGGGCAGGAGTTTAGTTACTACAACTTCTGACGGATCCACATTTGCTATCCTTTAGCAACGGAAATTCTAATTTTGGTACAGCAACCTACTACTGTCCAGAATTGGATTTCTACATTTAATAATATATTATTGAATCTATAATGTTGAATTTGGTTGTACAGAATACATTGCATGATGTTAGGGTTGTGTTGTCATCATTCTAGTGTCCCCTATTAATCGTATTATCGCTTCCCATTGATATTTATGTCCATATTGTTTCCTATTAGTATTGCATGTTAATTGAATAAAGAATGTTAATCAAGTCGGGGTTAAGGGTTGACTAGGGTAGTTGATAATATAGTGACTGTACTCGGGAATGTGGGCATTGTTTCCCAAAATAGTGTCGGCTAGTGCTATCAATTTATTGTTGGATTTCTGACCACAGTATCCCAATTCATCGTATATTGTTTTAGGATTATTGTGTCGACTATTGTTATCGTTATTGTGCAAGAAATTGCTATTGTTATCATTATTGTTATCGTGTCGAGTACACGACCTATAGAATCTATCACCTTAGTCTAAACAAAATTGAATTTATGAATCATACCTGTAGTATGGGAAGCAGTAGTACGTGCATTATTTAGGATTAAAATGAATAATAGACTTAAGACTTCATCGCATTGTTATTGAATTTTGTCATCGTTATTGAACAGTGTTATCGTTATTACTTACTGTTACTTACTGTTATTATTATTGTTTATTTATTATGGTTATAAATCATCATTATTACATATTGTACTATTATCGCTTTGTCACTGTTCAATACTATTGATTTCATTGTTCATTGAATTCATCGTTATACCGTTATTATCATTGTTTATCTGTTTGTTTACTTGATGTCCACGACTTTCTCTAAGGACATATTTTCCCCCTCTTTTAGATGAACAACTTACAGGTAATCAATGAGACTTGCCTAATGGACTAGGAGAGCAATAATGGTGAAAGAATTGTTTTGCTGCGCCGCTTAAATAATTATTGTTTCATTTGGAGAACTTTAATAATTAAACAATGGTGTTAATTCTTGTATTTGTGGACTTTTGACCTGAATATTGTTATTGTTGATTCCTGATATTGGATTGTTATTATGTTGGTTATTTTATGCTTAAATTCCAAGTATTGTTATTCATGTGATTACTCTTTTAATGCATACGTGGTTGTATTACTTCATGTTTATATTGTAGAGTTGAATCAATAACAGCTCATGGATGACGCAAGTTATTCACTGGGCCATGTCACGTGCTTGCATTCCGTAGTTTTGGGAAGCGGGGCATGACAGATTCCATCTAGTTTAATAGATATGATTTTTTGAAGTACAACTAAAAACTTAAAACAGAAATTTATGAAAATGCCCCCAAATCAATCATATCATAATTTCACACATTTAATCAACAACACATAATTTGAATATGAATACTCAATCTATATAAGTTATCATGCATTTAACAATTTACACATATATATTCTACAATCTAGCATTCTACTAATAAAATTATATTCGAAAGTTGGAGAAACACCTACCTCAAAAGACCTCTTAGTAGTTGAACCCCTTAGCAAAAGCTCCAAGAGTGTCACGCCCCGCTTCCCAAAAGGGGATACGGAATACGGATACGTGACTAAGTCAGCAAATGATTTTCATCATCCATAAGCTGTCAGGATCTTTACAATATTTCACAAGAATAATCTGAGTAGGAAGCAAGAGAATGAATCAATATACCAATAGAAATTTAATTGAAACAAAATTTAATAAATCTCAAATAAACCAGATCTGAACAAGTTATAAATTCTGGGTCACATTGCCCAATACAAATATTCCAAGTAGTAGATACATTTATTCAAAATAAGCAACAGGAAATAATAATAATAATAATAGCCAGAACTCCAGGAACTAGAATCTCAAATCTCCTACTCCATCAGCCAACTGGTCACCATAATATGCAATTTAATAAATTGCAAGAAAATAAAAGAGAAACAAAACTTCTGTCAATGCAAGTTACGAGCCGCTTATAGTGCAGGCACAAATACAGGAAAAGAATAACAAATAGAGAGTAACAGCGGAAACAAGCATAGCATGGAATAGACATAATAACAAAATAGAACAGCTAGCATGAATCATGAACAGAATCAAGTAATATGGTGAGGTAACAGGTGTGTGTGAGATGTAACTGGTAACAGGTATCATGCAAGCAGGTAAACATGTGGCAAGTGTCAAGTAGCATGTACAGGTAATGATGTATCAGGTAAGCATGTAACAGGTATTATGTCATGTCAAGTCTTGTATTTATTACTATCTAGGTAGCACTTCATGCATCCCAGTTTTTTACCACATGGTTGCCACTTACATACAAATTACGTTTAGATCTAGTGGTGGATTTCTATAGGTTCGTGTACTCAGGCGTCAGGTAGCAGGTAGCAGGAGCAGGTTCATGAATCAGATAGTAAATAGGTACACGAACCAACAGGTTCATGCATCAAAGCATAAAGTACAACAGGTTCACGAATTTACGGATTCATGAATCAAACATAAAGTGCAATAGGTTCATGTATCAACATGAATCAAATATCAAATGGGAAACACGGGCCTCCTTCTGAATACACAAACTTATATTGTCCACTACTAAGGTCTTTCCCTTAACCCCGGCTTCGTTAATTGTTATTATTATTAAACAAACATATATGTGTCACAAACAGGGCAAGAATAATGTGGCATGAACAAATAACAGGTTCAGGTCGGAAGATAAACATGGACAAGTGATAGGCAACACATAAAAGGATAGAACAACGAAAATTTTAGTCCAGGACAACAAGACAGTACTGCACCAAATCTGGGATTTCTGTTGCCACAAACATGCAAATATGGATCCGTCGAAAAAGTCTAGAAAATAGACTCCTGGTCGAATCCAGCAAACATATATAAGTCATATGGTATTTCACAAAAATATGACTCAAAACATATTTGTATCCAGAAAACATATTTAGCCAGAAATCAGAAGTTTGTATTCATAAACAGGAAAACAGCATAAAAACGTATTGATTAAATCCAAAAAAAATCTGGGGTATTCCCTAGTATGTTTAGTAACAGAAAATAAAGTTTCATAATTTTCCAACATAGATAGAGTAGTCAAGCAAAATCAGAAAGCAACATGATACAGCAGTTTTGTAAATCTGGAATCGTAACACAGCAGTACTAAAACAATAATAGATTACAAAATATACATCAAAATCCAGATCCGTCAAAAGGGTGATAAAATAAATACAGTAGGCTACAATTCATATTCACAAAGTTTTTGTAAACAGCAAATTGAATCAGGTCGAAATTTAGGTTTTTTACTGAACAACATGAAAATGCTGCAAGTGTAGTAGTTGTTTGCAAGTATAGAATAGTTTCCAAAAGTCATCAATTAAATCCACAAAAATTTGGGGTTAATCCCAATCAAGTCTAGTTGTACTCAGCAAAATATTAGATCAAAATATTGTCTTTAACATCTGTATAAAAATAAATAACCATACAGAATTCATATAAAACTGGATCTGGAATTTTTCTACACATCTGTAGTAAAATAGTCATAACTTGCAACTCATAACTCAAAACTGAGATCTGTCAAAAAATATGAAAAGTAGACAGAATTCTCTATAATTCATATTCAAAAATAGTTTTCATATACTGACCTTAATAGGGTCTAAAATACTGAACAAAAACGGGATAACAACAAAGACAGAATTATTCTTCATGCATAAAATCAACTAGATCATATGTAACACATCCAAATCATAACAAAGTGTGAAATATGGTATACTAGATATCCAAGCAACATGGTATAGGGTGTTTAACAAGTCTACAATGGGTTTTACTACTACTAGCACATCAAGCATACAAGGTCATACGACAAGTCATGAATCACGAACAACATGCATGTATACATCAAGAAGTGATTATCTCTAAGTTATTTCATGTCGTGTGTGTAATGAGATAACTACGGGCAAATCAACACATAGAGACAAGATATAATAGGGATTTTGGACAAGAATTGTCTCTAGAACACAACTACACTACAGGCGGTATTTAGTACTTGTATTTGCAACAAAAATTAATACAAGTTACTTGCCTAATAAATGACGATGAGAATGGAGCAAGTAAAAGAATAATGGGAACAATTTTCGGGGCACGAACCACCACGAACGCACAATCACAATCGAGATCAACACGCACACACAACTCGACACTCGCAGACAAGAGAGGCCAGCGGGGGTGTGCACGGGAGAACGGTGACGGCAACAGGGAGACGTCGGCAGTGGGGACATGGTGTTGCGGTTGCTGCAGTCGGTCGGAGATGGCACCGGGAACAGCACAGGGGGACGTCGGGGTGTTGTGGTGTACAGCGGCGCCGAGGGAGATCACGACAGGGATCGCTGGCTGTGGCACTGGAGCTTCACTGGCGTCGCTACAGGAGGAGGGCAGGGCGACGCTGGTTTGCAGAGCGGCGCCGAGGTGGGACGGTGCTGTGGGGTGGCGAAGGCAGGGAGGCTGAGCGACTGGCTGGAATCGCGGGAGAGCACACAGGGGGGGGTCGGCGACTGGAGCTGTAAGGGCTGAGAGGGAGGACAAGCACAGGGTGCGGGGATGGGTTGAAGTTGGGAGGTGCAGGGAGAGGGAGAATAGGAGGGGGGCTGCTGAGGTGGAGAGCGGCTAGGGTTAGTTGAAGGGAATAGGGTATGCAGGGGTAGATATATAGGTGAGTAATTAGGGTTTTTATAGGGGGTAACGGGTTAGTGGTGTAAACATGTAGGGTTTAGTGCATATAGGGTTTCGGGTTGGGAGTGAATATGGGTATTGGGTTAAAGGGGTGTTAAATAGGATCCAATATGGTATTTGAATAGGATTTGGGTATAAATAGATCCAAATAAAAATGAGATGATCCAAAAATAACGAGGTGGGAACAAAAATGAATAAATAAGATAGGACATGAACAATTAAAATAATGGGGATAAAAAAAAATTGGCCCGATCTAAAGGAGATGAAATAATAGGAGACAATAGGATCAAAAACTCAAGTAAGAAGATGACAAATCAAATAGATGAATATATAGAAAATGAAGATCTAAAACATGGTCCAAAAAGAGATACAATGAAAATAAATATACAAAAAGAAAAATCACCCAAAAATATATAAAATGAAAAACAGGGGTTACAAAGAGACTCCACAAGCACAACTTGCAAGCCTCTATACCAAGCCCGAAAGCCAAAAAAAGAGCAAGTCCCCTCTCTTGAGTCTCTCTCTTCTTTTGTTTTGTTTTGTGTTCCTATATGGCTATAGTGAGGGGGCATTTATATAGGAAATTAGGGAGTAGTTTTAATAACTAACCACCTACTAACCCACTCACACCACTCACAAACCCACTCACCCTCATTTTCTCCTATATGCAACCATTTTTGAAAGAGTGCACATTGCACGTGTGCACGTGTGCACGTATTTTGTACACTTTTCATTCTACTCCTATTTTATTATTTTATTACATTTTAAATTCTTATATTTTTAAATAAATACTCATATTAAATTTAGTATAATTAGCCTAGTGAAACTATTAGTGCACAACTGTGTTATAAAATAGCATAATTTGTATGTGCATAAAAAGAAACACGTGTAAAGCACGTGCTAATAAATATTCATATATAAGATAAATTTTGAGAAAAAGAAAAATGTTTATAAAAATTGAAATACAAAATATGTAAAATTACATTTCATTATTTCTATATATTTATACAACAATATAATTAATGCGTGCATAAAAACACATGCACCGCACGTGTAAAAATATATTTGAGTCAAAATAGGAGAAAAATAAATTTCATTTTATGAAATGAATTGGAACAAGTTATAAAATAAATAATTGAACACGTAATGCTAGAATATATGTATTCGACACATGTATTGAAAGCACGTGCAATGCACGTAAAAATACAAAGATTAAAATAAATGTTTAATTTGGCTCGGAATAGGATAAAAATAAATTTTGAGAAGACGAAAAATATGTAAATAATTGAGATGTAGAAATACGCAGAACATTTATATTAAAATGCGTTACGGATAATACTCGTAACAATACAAAATACATATGTGTAACACTCGTAGGCAAAATTGTCATAACTCAATTTTGCAGGGTGTTACACCTAACTCCAGCTAGACCAGCCCCTAGGAGAGGTAGAGAGTAAGAAGCACCCGTCACCAGGGCAGAGTTCTGCGACTTCAAAAATGATATCCTTCAAGCTCTCAACATTGTTCCTAGTAGGACCCGACAAACTACCCCTACTGAAAAAAGAAGATGGAAGACATGATGGAACATACCGCCCCATCCAAAGCCTATTATCCAGAAAAATCATTGAGGCACCTGTTCTAGTCAACTTCAAAATTCCAACCTTTGACTCATACAACGGAGAGTCCGACCCCGTAGATCACGTTAAGAGTTTCAGAACTCTCATGATGACCCACCAAACATTTGAATCCCTCCACTGCAAGACTTTTTCAGCAACCCTGAAGGGATCGACATGGGAGTGGTTCTCTCATCTCTCTCCTGGGTCCATATTCTGCTTCGATCAACTTGAAGAACTCATCTTCATACACTTAATCACCAACCGTAAAACAGAGAATACAAGTGTCTCCTTACTTGACTTGAAGCAAAGGGACGGGGAGTCCCTTAAGAGCTATGTTTGGTGCTTCACAGCCGATTCCCGATCCATCCCCTCACTTAACTCAGTCGTAGCCACGGCTGCCTTCAGGTACAATATGAATCATGACAGCTTCTCTCGTCTAAAGACTCCCTCGAGACTTCTCCGACCTCCTCAAAGAGTCGAGAAGTACATCCGAGTGGAAGATGATATTCGACCCCAAGAATAGAAGGTGCCCTCGTCCGGGAACAAACAGAATAGCACCAATGAAGATGAATCCAGGAAGTCCCAGAAGGATGCCACAGGTCAGCATTGTCCACCCCCAATGCCTCATTTGAGAAGTACCATCCGCTTAATCCAGCATCTCTGCAGTTCTCATGGAAGTTGATAAGGAGAGACTTCTTCATCCTCTTTCTACGATGAACACATCAAGCAGAAGAAGGGATAGGAACAAGTGGTGCGAGTTTCACAGATATCACAGATGACTGTCAAGCCCTCAAAGACGAACTTGAATCCTTGCTCCGACGAGGTTACCTCGCCAAGTTTGCCTAAAGGATCAACACTTAGCCTCCTCCCGGAAGAGGAGCCAACAAGCAACCAGAAAGGCTTTCTGAGTCTCAGGATTTGGGATGCATGGAGGTATTCCACTCCATCCATGAGGGACCTTTGGGGGGATCGTCTAACTCCTCAAGGAAAGCATTTCTCTGTGAAGTGGACTCAGTGCACAACATCCCCCTCCCAAGAGCTTGGGGGCAGCCACATTCTTAGACCAAGACATCGAAGGTGTTGACACACTTCACTACGACGCACTTGTAGTTAATATATGTATGGCCAATCATGAGGTGTGCTGCGTCCTGGTAGCTCGGTAAACATCATTTTCCTGAATGTATTCGAGGGCCTCAAGCTCAAGCGATGCCGTCTCAAACCGACTGGGTACACCCTATATAAATTCTCCGGAGCCCAGTTAAAATTGAAGGAATAGTCACCCTTGATGTAACTGTGGGGAAAATTCCAGGTACTCGCACGGAAGCACTCGATTTAATGGTTGTCGATATGAAGTCTGCCTACAACACCATTTTGATCGCCCGGGGCTAGCAGCCCTCCACGCAGTTGCCCTAGCCTACCACATGAAGATGAAGTTCCCTATGATAGCAGGGGTATAAAAAGCCAAGAAGCTGCTCAGGCGTGCTACACCGCTACAATAGGGGGCTTAGCTCTTCCCCTCGATGATATGGAACTCCTCCCAAGATAGGGAACAAGCCAACTTTGAACTCGTAGATGAACTAGCAAAAATCCCCTTCTCCTAAGAGGATCAAGCTAAGTGTTATCGGGAAAGCAAGACACTCCTTATCACTTGCATTAAAAGAATTGAGATCTCTTCACCTGGAACACTGAGCACCCGATGAAGTACAACGAGGGAACATAACGCCCTCCCCTAGTTGTTAGCTTCAAACATGTAATAAATGCTTACAATTATAACGGTCACAACATATAAAGGCTAGCATCAAAGCAGCCGCTTAGTTTTATTTTTCAATAAATTTTTAGTCTTTTCTTTTGCAAAATTCTTGTACAATTTCATCAGATGCAAACAATGAGTTAGACACATGGTCCGCCCCTGAGCAAAACCATTTACTCACAAAACACCCCAACGGACGAGTGCAGAGTCCATACTCATGGTTCTTAGAGTCGCTCTAGCCACTTGCCACCAAGTAAGTGTGCGGGGCACACCTCGCCATTCGATTGCTACCAAAACTCATCGTCAACCTGTTCAGAGTCCATGCTCATAGTTCTTAGAGTCGCTCTAGCCACTTGCCATCAAGAAAAGGCAAAGCATGCCTCGCCATTTGATATGCTTCCAAAATAACCCCGGACAAGTGCGGAGTCCATACTCATGGTTCTTAGAGTCGCTCTAGCCACTTGTCCCCGAGTAAGTGTGGGGACATGCCTCGCCATTCAATTGCTCCCAAAATTCATCGTCAACTTGTTTGGAGTCCATATTCATGGTTCTTAGAGTCGCTCTAGCCACTTGCCACCAAGCTAGGGCAAGGCACGCCTCGCCATTCGACCTGCTCTCAAAATAACCCCGAAAAAGTGTGAAGACTGTGCTCATGGTTCTAGTTGCTATAGCCACTTACCACCAAGTGAGTGTCGGGGCACGACTCGCCATTCGATTGCTCTCAAAACTCATCGTCATCCTGTTCGGAGTCCATACTCATGATTCTTAGAGTCACTTAGCCATTTGCCACTGAACAAGGGCATGGCATGTCTCGTCATTCGATCTGCTCCAAAAATAACTATCAAACAAGTTCGGAGTCCATACTCATGGTTTTTAGAGTCGCTCTAGCCACTTGCCACTGAGCAAGAGCGAGACACGCCTCACCATTCGATTTGTTCCCAAAACTCATCATCAACCTGTTCGGAGTCCATAATTGTGGTTCATAAAGTCGATCTAGTAGCACGCACCCGAGCGCCCTCAGAAACTCAGTTCTCCAATCGATCTGCTCGTAAATGCTTAAAACAAACAAGCATTGAATCTACACCCCAGGCATAAAGTTGCTTTAGCAACATAGAAACAACCGAGTTAGAGAGTCTAACTCGCCATTCGAAACCATCGCAACGCGATAGCCATCCCGATTAACAAAAATGGGGGTAAGCCCATCCCAAAAGATACTCCTGCAACTCGCCACAACAAGAGTACAAGTGGTCCAACCCACTACTAAAATTGTCACAACAACTGTAAACACAAAAAGGCAATGCTTCAACCCATATAAAAATTTTCATTTCACAGCAACATCTCAATAAAAGTTCAAAAGAAGTGGTAAACATGGTTACAAGTCTCTACAAGGTTACAAGTCTCTACAAGATTACAAGTCTCTATGAGTTTACAAATCTTCCTTAGACTCATCCTTACTCCTTCGTGGCAAAGTGATATTCCTATTAAGGGACACACGTGGTCTATGGCTCCCAGTGGCTGCCGAAGCACCACCTCGATCCCTCAAACCATCTGAAGGGAAGAACAAACCCACAGACTGAGTTCAAGCCCCATGGCTAACAACTGCCCTGCCCCTCAAGTTGAGGCAACACTCAATGAACCGGCCACTCTGCTTTGGGCATCTCCAGGATTCCTTAAGTAACTATGTAGACGTAAAGCCAATTCATGGAATGACCTCCTTTGATTTAACTCCTCGCGAGAGCAAGATGTGCTCCTGGTCCGAGTCCCCTCAAGAACCTGCGTTAACCGATGTATCTCTACCTCTTGATTGACAAGCCTCTACTTGAAATGGACATCATTCACTCTAACCTTCCAGCGAAGGCAAGCCGAACAGTCCAGACGAGTCTCTCCCTAGAATTCGGGGACGACCTCTTTCAGATAAGAAACTTCCAAGCTCTTCTCAAGCACCATGTCCTTCAACTCATCTCTCTCGGTTGCAGCCACAAGCAAAGAACGATGAAGAAATTTAATCTCTAAGTCCCTCCTGACGACCGTTACAGCAAGAGGAATCTCATCATCGCGTAAGTGCCTCTCCACACTGGGCAGAGACATCTCCCGCGGACTGTCAGTAAGATGGCGCACTTCGATATTGCTCCTGGTCAACACTCTCCTCAAGTAGTCGAGCTCCAATTCCGCCTTGAATAACTTCTCCTATAGGCAAGTAAGCCCCAACTCCGCCACGCATAGCCTGGTACAGAGACAGGCAATCTCGTCATCGCAAGGATCGCTCCCAACATACACAACAACCTGCTAGTAGGAAATAGCATGAGGTTACCATAATGGTGGTAATCAAAGCTACTAAAGACGTAAAGACTCAAGAGTTCAAATCCAAACACACCAAAAATTCATCGTCGGCCAAAAAAGAACACAAGTATCAAATACCAAACGAAGTTTTCATTGTAATTCAGAAAGATGAAGATACATCAAATGGTGGTCAGTCCACTTTTAGTCGAAACTATCTGGCAAACAAAAAACACATAGGGCTTCACAACTAAATAACTCAAGGCAATGAGTTTGGTCGTAGCCTTCTTCCGAGCTACACCAACAACTTATCTACTCCAGACAATGAGTCAGGTGCCCAGCTCGCCCCTTTAGCTCCCCTAAAAACTCATTGCTCCCTACAACGAGTATGGTGCTCCCTAAACTCGCCTACCGAACAGCTCTTCCCTAGATTCTGGTGATACCCTTCAACCTGCTCGCTTCTCGAGCAGCCATCTTCACCAACAGCGAATTTGGAGCCCAACTCGTCTAGCGGTGCTCCCCAAACTCGCCTACAAAATGACTCTCCCCTAGAGTCTAGTGATATCCTTCATCTCGCTCGCTTCCCGAGTGGCCATCTTCACCAACAACAAGTTCGGAGCCCAACTCATTCAGAGCTACTCCTTAAACTCGTCTCCCAAACGGCTCTCTCCTAGAGCCCAATAATATTCTTCATCTCGCTCGCTTCTCAAGCGGTCATCTTCACCAACATCGAGTTCGGAGCCTAACTCGCCTAACGGTGCTCCCCAAACTTGCCTACCAAACGGCTCTTTCCAAGAGCCCGATGATACTTTTCATCCCGCTCGCCTTCCGAGCAGACGGCTTCTTCTACAGCAACTTCTGAAGCTCAACTCGTCCCTAGAGTTGCTCCCTAAACTTGCCTCCCAGATGGCTCTTCCCCAGAGCCTGGAAATCTTCTCCCGCTCACCTCCCAGCGGCCTTCTTCTTCCACAAGTAAGTTCGGAGCTCAACTTATCCCTAGAACTGCTCCCTAAACTCGCCACCCGAACGACTCCTCCTGAGAGTCTTACGAAGCTCTTCTTTGTAGCTCCTCCGTGGCGAAGCTTCTCTTCTCAGCCCACCGGGAGCGAAGCTCCTCTTCATAGCTCCCTCGAGACGAAACTCCTCTTCGTAGATCCCCGACGCCAAAGCTTTTCTCAGCTTCATGGAGGTAAAAATATTGCGGGCCTATTTTGACCCTAAAGACGGATGATTCCCTAGCTAACTTCTGAAGAGGAATTGTAGATCTTCGAGTCACCTTCAAAAAAAGGGGTCACACGCTCCAATCGAACTTTGCAGCACCACAAAGGTTCATTATACTTCAGCTACGTGCGATATCCGAGGAGAAAAACTGGCTCAAAAAAAAATTGTTCAGGCCCCCGATGACGGGAAAGCCCATCAGAAAAAAAGAAAGAAAGAAAGGTAGGAAAGGCCCAGAAAGAAAAGCCCAAGAAGAGGAAGCTCGGAAAAGTCAGCGTTAACCGGGTAAACGTTAACTGGTCAACGCCGACATGTCATGAGTATCACATGACACGTGGCGCCAAACCCGGTAAGGTCAGAACCGTGTAGCATGCGCGTGAAGCAAAACATGGACCACCCAATCTCACTGATTTCCGTGTTCGCCATGATGGAAGGATGGGAAAAGAATACATGGTATCAAACAGGCTAGCTCCACTATTAGATCTCCTCAGTGCCCCTACCCAACACGATCAGCGCTTCAATACAACCACATCATTAGGAACTGATTCAAATCCTTTATTTAAATATTTATTCGATTTAATTATTTAAAAATTCTAGAAAAAAAATTAAAATTTTGAAATTATTAATTAAAATTCTAAAAATAATTATTAATTCAGGAAAACATTTTTATATTCCAAAAGACTAATTATGATTTTGGAATAATTAATTAAAAATTAGAAAATTAATTATTAAAAATCAGAAATTGAATAAAAAATTGAAAAAATGATTAAAATTTGGGGGGGGGGGGGGGATCTGAAAAATCTAGAAAATTCACAAAAATGCCAAATAATTCTAAAAATAATTATGGGTATTTTACAAACTCAGAATAACACCGTTACACCTCGAATAAGATCTGAACGTCCCCGAAAACATTGAAAAGTTCTGTAAAACATTAAAAACGGGAACTACTCCTCAAAAGGTTGTGAAAATCAATCTTCCGACATGGGGAGCTTGTGATATGGTTAAAAATAGAACCAAATCGAGACTGTTCAAATCGGGCACGAATCTTAAAGTTCTCAGGTGTAAATAATTCTGAAAAATATTTTTATATTCTGAAAGATTAATTATGATTTTGGAATAGTTAATTAAAAATTAGAAAATTAATTATTAAAAATCTGAAATAGAATAAAAAAAATTGAAAAATGATTAAAAATTGATGAAAATTCTGGAAAAATCACAAAAAATTCAGATAATTCTAAAAATAATTATGAGTATTTTACAAACTCAGAATAACACTATTACACCTTGAACAAGATCCGAACGTCCTGAAAAACTTTGAAAAGTTCTGTAAACCATTAAAGACGGGCAAACTACTCCTCAAAAGGCTGTGAAACTTAGGGTGCATTTGGATCGGGTTTTAAAAATAGTTTTCAGTTTTTAAAATCAAACCATAGGGTAATTTTGTTTGGATACAAATGTTTCGAAAACTCATTTTAAAATTTTGCACTCTAAACCAATATTTAAAATGAGTTTTTTGAAAACAGATAAAACCTGTTTTCTGAGATAAGTTTTTTCATTTCCGAACCAACATACTATATTTGTATATATATATATATAAATATATACATTATGTACGTATACAGTATGTATGTACATAGGATGTATATACAGTATGTATGTATATGTATAGTATGTATATATTATTATTATTATTATTATTATTATATATTATTATATATATTATTATTATAATATATTGTTATATATATTATTATAATATATTACTATTACTATTACTATTATTATTATTATTATTATTATTATTTTATATATATAATATTATTATAATATATTATTATTATTATATATATATTATTATATATTACAATTATATATTACTATGATATATTACTATTATATATTATTATTATAATAAATTGTTATATATATAATTATAATATATTATTACTACATATATATTATTATAATTATTTTATATTATTATATATCAATATGTATGTATCAATATGTATGTTTGTATATGTATACATTATGTATGTATCAGAGTATATATACTGTATATACATACAACCAAAGCCATACATACATTATATATAATAGTATACAATATAGAGTATTTATGTATATACATATATACATAAATACAGATTGTATATATACATACATACCGTATACAGTTTACCGAACGCCTTCTATACTTTAATTTTGAAAAAAAAACTATTATTTGAAAAAGTTTACCAAATCTGTTTTCGAAAATCACAAAAAACAACTTTATATTTTTTTGGCAAAATTTGAAAAAAAAAACCCTTGAACTATCCCCTTTATACAGAAAACCTCACTGAACTTTTTTGTGTGTAGACTACCACACTCAAGTATGGTTGCAAAAACCCCATGAAGTATATTTTCAAAAAACCATATCTAACTTTTCTGTTTGTATTAGATAACCTCATTCATCTTTGTAAGTTGGTTCAGAAAACATCACACATCTTTCTCATTATCGTCAAAAAATCTCACTCAACTTCAGCAGAAAGCTCAGGCTGTCGGAGTGGGTTTTTGCAACTATACTTGAGTGTGGTTTTCTGCACACAAAAAAGTTTAGTGAGGTTTTCTGCATAAAGGGGATAGTTCAAGAGGTTTTTTTTTTCAAATTTAGCTTAAATTTTTTTTTTCTTTCCAAAAACTATATTTAAAATGAATTTTCAAAACAACGAACCAAATGCAGCCTCAGTCTTCCGTAGTGGGGGGCTTGTGATATGAGTAAAAATAGAACCAAATCGAGACCGTTCAAATCAGGCACGAATCTTAAAGCTCTTAGAGGTAAATCGGTAAATTTCATTAGAAATGGGTCCATAAACGGGAGTTGGGCTTCTTTCAAGCCCAATAACCCAAAATCAACTTGTCTAACTGGGTTGTCATAATAGTCCAACATAAACGAGTCCATAATTATTTAAATATGATTTAAGCTCATAATCATCTATAAGAGATAGTTAAAAAACCATATCTCTTATCAAGAAAGAGTTTTAACTCTATCTTCGCAATTGCTTTTATCTCTTTATGAAGAAGAGATAACCAGATCTATCCAAAACACTGGGAAGTAGAGATAAATTATTATCTTGAAACTAGCCCCCAAAACTACTATAAATGCCCCATGACCTCCACAAGAACCTGGTAATCAGTATTTTGCCACCAAAAGCTTTCATATATTTTCTGGGTTCTAACTTAAGCATCGGAGGGTCGGTCGCCGGGGACAACCCAGGTTTTTCAGACTTGTGCAGATCAATCGGAGCAATCGTCACCATCCAGATCAAATTCAGCGGTTCAAACGAGTCAGATTTAGAAGTCAAGATTAGTTGGAAATAGTCAATATCATCGAAAACTAAAAGATCAGTTGTTTTTATTGTTAAAAAAAATTCACATCATATGTTTGCTCCCACACAGAAAAAAATGCAGCAACAGATGGAAAGGGGAAATGAAGCATAGAACATGACATTCGCATGTTTACTAGGGCATCCATTTTTCTAATATCAAATCACTACCTCCCGTTTGTCCTCCATCAAGGATGGGCGATTGATAGAAATGTACTTGGCTCTTCAGTAGTTTTTTTTTTGCGAGAAAAAATAATTAAAAATAAAATAAAAAACGACTACAAAACAAGAGTACCCCTTGATCGGGAGACCCCTCTACCATCTTCTTCACCGAAAACAAGAAATTCAGGGTCGGAGATATTAACCCACAGAAAGCTTTAACTACGATTTTGTCCTCATTTTACAGCACAGTCAGCACACACATTCTCCTCTCGATAAATATGTTGTGTCGCACCAATGTTCATACCATTAAGCATGAGTAATATATCTTGATAGATGGGGTCATGATCGCTTTTGCACGGATTTGATTGATATTGCAACCCTTATTTCTGATTTTTTTGAAAATTTTTTGTTGTTATTCTTCTTCTTAAATTTTTGTAATCGAATTTATTTTAATAATAATTTTGCTATTCATTGGACTCATTCGTTCTCTTTTGATCATCTGTATTCTTTTGGCTTGAACCCTAAAATTTTGGTGCTTTGCTAATTTTATTCTTTTGTGCATTGGGTTTATTTTAATCCATTATATTCATATCCTCATTATTATTATTATGATCCTAAACCCATACCCTATAACCCGTTAACCCGCAACCTGAACCCACCATCCTAAATACCTATAAATATTCATTAAACCCTAATTAATCTTAACCTAATCTAATCCATCTCTCTCCCACCGCTAATCTTTCTCCCTTCCTATGTTTCTGTCCGAACCCATCCCCGCTCAGCCATCGCCTTCCGTCTCCGTTGCTCAGACCACCGCTGCACCTCACCGCCCTCTTCTTCATCTTCATCCTCTTCGCCCTCGCCAGCCCCTCACACTTAGGGATGGCGAATGGGTCGAACGGGCCGGGCCGGGCCTAACCCGTACGGATTGGCACGTATCTTGGGCGGGCTCGGTCCGGTTTGGCCACTTAGCCGGGCCGGGCCCAAACTTGATTTGGGTGGCCCGCCTAACCCGTGAACCCTTTAGGGTTCAACCCGGGTCGGGTCGGGTCGACCCGTGGGTTGGCCCGTTTATATAGGTAGATTTTTTTTTGTAGCTTAAAATAATAATAATAATAATAATAATAATAATAATAATAAACAATAAAAACCGTAATAATAATAATAAGATTGAAAGAGTGAAATTGGCAAAAAATTTTGAAATATTATTCATATGAATTTAAGTTATACAATTTTCACAATTTCTAATGAAATGAAGAATTCAATTCACAAATAAGTTTTATACAATAACATATTTCTTATATACAATTTTAATTGACTCCAATTTTTCTAATTTAACATAACAAGAAAAGATATAATACAATTCCTAACGTGTCGGTCGAGTTGCTATTGTTGATGCAAAGCAGCTATTGTTGTTGTTCTTGTTCTTGTTCTTGTTCTTCCGGCGAGTTACTCCCACTTGTGGACGTTGATAGTGCTTTCCCTTGTGTCCTATCTTCAGCCTTCAGCCAGTCTTCTGTGCAAACGAGCATCTCTAACGAGTCGGGCTTCAAGCGATTTCTGTAATCAGTTAGAACCCTGCCACTTGAAGAAAATGCATTCTCAGAAGCAACTATAGAGACAGGAGGAGTTAGTAAATCTTTAGTCATAATTGACAGAATACTGAAAGTGTGTTCATGGTCTTTCCACCATTGTAAAATATCTAGTGGAGAAGTAGATGGCTCAGAATCTTGTTGGTTATACCAATTTAATTCATTTGGTTGATTAATCCTAGGTTTTTTTGATTGAATTTATTCAAGTAAATTAAATGTTCTATCACCAATTCTACTTTTACCCTTACCTTTAGAAGTACCAGAAGAAGAACTAACTACAGAAGTTGAACTACTAGAAGCAAAACGTCTATCATAATAATCATACAAGTTATTTAACGTAGATTCAAACCGAACTAAAAAAGTAGCGCAATCAATTACTAATTCTACATTTTTCCCAAGTAATGCAAAAAATATTTCTATCAAACTCTTCGTACCTTCTAATTTGATACGAGGATCCATAACGGTAGCAACACAAATCAACATAGGAGGAGGAAAATATTACTTAAAAATTTTTTTGAATGCAGGTTTTACAATCTCACCAACATTGATATCATTTAACATTTCGTTAAATGTTTGCATCATGCTAACTAATTCAATAAAAATTCTACTAGAAGTAGATTCATATGTTTTTGAAAATTTTTAAGTTGCGGTTTTAAAAGGTTCTAAAAATTTTAACAAAGATTCGGCAAAAAACCAATCGGGGGGAGTCATTTCAAAATTATGCATATTTTTTGCGATACAAAACTCATTTACAACTGCTTTATATTCGGTAAAAACATTTAGTAAATCAAAAGTAGAATTCCATCGGTGTCTAACATCCTTTGGAAATCTTCTAAAAGGTACATTTCTAACCCTACACCAAGCTTTCCATTCTTGTAATATGCTTGGACTTAATGCAATGAAATGTACACAATTTCTAATTTTAACTATATATGGATCGGCTATTTTTAATGCATCTTAAACACATAAATTTATAATATGACATGCACATCTAACATGAAAAATATTGTCAGATGGAGGGTTTAATACGGATTTTAAAGTAGTAATTGCTACATTGTTGTTAGATGCATTATCAAAACTAATACACATAATTTTATCGCGAATATGAAAAACATCACAAATTTCTATAATACGATTTGCTATTTCAGCGCCACTATGGGGATACGGCAACGCCGCAAGTGATATAATTCTTTTTTGAAGAATCCAATCATTGTCGATCCAATGACAGTTATTCCCATCGTTGGAATATTGTTGACACCCGTCCAACAATCCGAAGTTAAACTAACTCTACAAGTTAAACTCCATAAAATTGCAATCAAAGCGTCCTTCATTTCGATGTACATTTTAAAACAATCCGATTTGTAAGTATTTCTCGGAATTCTTCTAAAATGAGGGTTTAAGGCAGTTTGATTAAAATTTTCCAAGTCCCTACTCTCGGGATAGGAAAATGGTAACTCTTCCTTAATGACTAATCGGGCAATTTCCCGATGAACAAGATCGGGATCATATGGGTGGCTATCAACTAGACCGGTCCTAGGGTTGGATTTTTGTTGGCCTTGTAGGTCAGCAAGAAGGTCTTTATGGTTATGTTGGATGTGTCTACTAATTGTACCGGTGCTGTCACTCCTCTTGAATTTGTATGTTTTACCACATATTTTACAAACTTACAAACCTATACCCGGAGTATGTTCGTCCGGGATATAACCGTAAAACTTATGCCAATCACTAATTTCACTTCTACTTTTTCTACTACTACGGGGTTGTGTGGTTTCGGTTGGTTGTTGTTCTTGTTCTTGTTCTTCTAATTGTATTTCACCTACAACCTCATCGTGTGTACCCCATTGTTGGTTAGGAGGATCATGGTAGTCTTGGGCAGGCTCACTAATTGGGACAATTGGTGGCCTACGGGAAGAGGAGGAAGAATCTTGCCCGCTACGACCGCTACCGCGTGATCTAGACATAATGTAGTAATGTATGTAAAAAAAATACACAATGTAGGAACGGTGAATTATAAAAAAAAATCTAAAAACAAGAGGGTTGAGATAGAGAAGATCAAAAAACCAACAATAATTTTAACTACAACGCAAAAAAAATATAACGAGAGATCTATGAAATTTTGATACCGTTCACTGTGGAATATGCGTATGTAAATAAACCGTGAAAATAAGAATAGAATAGAACTAGAAAGAAGCACTTTGCCGATTCCGCAATTGAAGAGTTGAGGAGAGCTTGAAGGAGATTTGACGAGGGTTGAAGAGAGTTGAAGACGTTGAAGACGTTGAATTTTGATTTCGATACGATCGAAAATTGATCGTGTATATGCCTCGTTGTAGACTTGCTAGTTGAATACTACAATTGTTGAAAAATTCCTTAGAAATGATGTATAATAGTAGAGAGAGTAAGAGAGTAAGGTGTGATTTTTTAAGGATATTTTTGGGTGTATTTATAGGCAAAAAATGTGAAAAAAAACTAAAAAACGGCTAAAAGAGCCGTTATGAACGGCTCTGTTCTACAGTAACGCCCCAATGGGTCACTGACCCGTGGGTCAACGGTCGACCCGTCACGGGTCGAACGTTCGACCCGTACGGGTCCAACGGGTCGTAACCCGCGGGTCGACCCGCGGGTTGGCGGCGGGTTGGACTGTTTTAAACGGGTTCGCGGGCGGGGTTATGTGGGTTGGATTCGCATTTTCTTCGACCCAAGTCGACCCGTTACTGTACACGGGTTCGACCCGAACCCGCCAATCTCTTAACCGGGCCGGGTTCAATAGGCGGGTCGCGGGTGGGTCGCCGGTTGACCCGGCCCAGTTGCCATCCCTATTCACACTGCAACCACGGTCGACTGCTCCACCGTCCTCCCTCCATCGACTGCTGATATGGCTAAAAATGGGGTTAAATCGAAACCGTCCAAATCAGGCACAAATCTTAAAGCTCAGGGGTAAATGGTAATTTCACCTACAAACGGATCCGAAATGAGAACTGGGCATTTTCCCAAAAGCCCAATAACCCACGAACAGATCTGTCTTAACTGGGTGCGGGTTCCAACCCGCGAGAAACCTGGTCGAGCTGGATAGAATTAGGGTTTATGATTTTCCTTAATCAACGGCCCTGATCGCTTCTATCCATCCACTGGGAAGTAGGGATTTGATCTTATCCCAAAACTGGTTCCTAAGGCGGCTATAAATACCCCCCATCCCCCACTGTTAAGAGGTAATCAATCTTTTGCTAATCAAAGCTCCTTCATAATCTTTCTGATTACTGACTAGAGCGTCGGAAGGGGCATCGTCGGGATCAACCCCGGTGTTTCGCACTTTTTGCAGGTCAATGGCGGGAGATCACGATCAAACTCCAGTGAAAGTTGTTCAGGTTTGACTATTCAACATCCCAAGAATCCACAAATATATCTGTTTGTCCCTGCACCGATTTTAGCGGCAACAGATTGGCACCGTCTGTGGGAAACACGAATAGCAATCCATCCTCTTCCATTGGTTAGGATCACCTCAAGCCATGCCTCCAAAGAAACTGAGATCAAGAAGGTCCAACCGTGCACCCACTCATCCTCAACCGCAACAGGAGGCTCCCCTCCAAACCATCCAGCAGCAGGGATAACACCCTCCTCAGCCTGATCAGCCTCTGCAGCAGCTGCAGCCTTCTCTCCAAAATCTTCAACACCAGCAGGCTCCACTCGGGCCCCAGAACACTAGTATAGGGACCTCTCGTCCTCCTCCTCAGAAGCAACCACTTCACCGCGACTATATCTCCTTACATAACCCTTCAACTGACTCAATGGCATCTCATAACCCTCGGCCTTCCGAAGACCTCCGCAACATCCTCATCAACTGGCAGAAAGAAGAGGACCTTCCCTGCCGTTTGGATGAAAGGTGGGCCCGCGAGGGAGCCACCCGCTCAGAACGTCCAAATGAGCAATCCCCTCGTCGCCGCGACCACAGGAGGTCTCCTCTTCATAGGAGGTGGAGGGAGTCCCCGGAATACCGTCGAAGAAGACGTTATTCTCCCGCTAGTCGGCAGCCCCAGAGGGACAAGAACGAACCTATCACCCGAGCCGAATTCGAAGAGTTCTAGGCTACAATCTTGCAGATCCTTAATCTCCGACCAAACACAACAATGTTCAGAGGGTCCCCACTCCTCCTCCGGTCCAGAGTCCTCGCCATCGGTCCCTAACTCCTCATCAAAATCCAAGCCACCGCCATCACATCGACAGTCCTCACCATTCTCCTAGCTACCATCGCCGAACTCCACGCTCCCCTTCGTACGAAGAGGAGTCCAAAGGCTTGCCAGGGTACTGTTGAAGGGATGATGCTGTCTACCGTCATCTCCACGAGATGGAGAGACGCCTCGGTCAGCTAGATAGGGAAGAGGAGCTAAGAGGGAGGACCCTCCGCCCAAGCAGACCTCCGTTCTCCCGAACCATCTTGGAGGCTCCCGTTCCAACAAACTTCAAGCCACCACAGTTCGAGACATATACAGGAGAGTCAGACCCCGTGGATCACATCGAGAGTTTCAAAACTCTCATGATGATCCACTAGGCTTCTGATGCTCTACTATACAAGAACTTCCCAGGTACTCTCAAAGGTCCGGCTCGGGAATGGTACTCCTGCCTCGCCCCATCCTCCATCTTCTCTTTTGAACAATTTGAAACCCTCTTCATCACCCACTTCGTGAGTAGTCGCCGAACCGAGAAGACTAGTATTTCACTACTCTTCCTCAATCAGAAGAAGGGTGAGAAACTAAGAGATTATGTCAAGCAGTTTACTGCGAAAGCTAGGTCCATTGCCTCCCTCGACCAATCGGTCGCTGCAGCCACCTTCCAGTCCAACGTCCTCAATTCGAGCCTCCATTCCTCCCTAGCCAAAAAGCCCCAACGAGACTTCTCCGACCTTCTTCTCAGAAGCGAGAAGTACATCCGGGCTAAGGAAGCTGAACATCGCCCCACATTCGAGGGGTCTTCCTCAGGAAGCAAGAGAAAGGCAGCTGAAGATGAGGGAACTAAGAAACTCCAGAAGGACAACGGGGGTCAGCGCCGCCCGCCTCTCAGATTTGAGAAGTTTATCCCTCTCAATACCAATGTTTCAACTATTCTCATGGAGGTTGAGAAAGAAGGAGTCATGCCTCCTAGCTCGAAGATGAATACCCTTGGGAAAAAGAGGGATAAGGAGAAGTGGTGTCGATATCATCGAGACTACGACCATGACACTAATGACTGCCAGGCTCTAAAGAATGAAATCAAGACCCTAATTCAGAGAGGGCAGCTGTCCAAGTTTTTGAGGAAGGACCGGATCGATCCTCCTCCTCCCCCTAGGGAGGCTAACAAGTGTCCTGAGAGGCGCGACGAGACTCCTGAGTTTGAAGAAGAATGCATCTTGCACCTCATCCATGGAGGCCCAATGGGAGGAACCTCCAACTCTTCTCGAAAGGCTTTCATCAGGGAGGTCAACTCGGTGCACAGCATACCCCCTCCCAAAGGTCTCGGAGTACCGGTTACTTTCTCAGATGAAGATCTAGAGGGTGTCCGAACCCCCCATTGTGATGCACTAGTGATTAACCTCCACATGGCTTACTTCAAGCTTCAAGGTGGAGAGGATTCTGGTGGATAACTACAGTTCTGTCAACATCCTCTTCCTGGCGGCCTTCCGAGGACTCAAATTATTGCGGGACAGGCTCAAGCCCACCGGTTATATGCTCCATGGGTTCACAGGAGTGCCAGTGACTATCGAAGGGGTGATAACCCTCGACGTAACTGCTGGCAAAACTCCTACTACCCGAACGGAGTCGATGGATTTCATGGTCGTCGACATTCCAGCTGCTTACAATGTGATCCTAGGTTGACCTGGCCTAGCTGCTTTAGAAGCCGTCCCGTCGGCTTATCATCTTAAAATGAAGTTTCTTACCAAGACAGGTGTAGGGGAAGTGAGGGAAAGTCAAGAGATAGCCCGCAAGTGTTACATGACCTCGACCGGGGGACCTGTCCTTTCCCTCGAGACTCTTGAAATTCCCTAGGGGAACACCCAGCCTATGTTAGAACCAGTAGACGAGCTGGAGGAAGTTCTCTTTTCAGAGCAAGATCCAAACCGCAAATTCTTCATCAGCAAGACCCTCCCCTCTGCCCTTTGTTCTGACGTAGTCCATTGCATAAGGAAGAACCATGACCTCTTCGCCTGGATAGCTGCCGACATGCCAGGAATTTCCAAGGACCTCCTCGTACACCACCTAAGCGTTGCTCCGGGATCCAAACCGGTCCAACAGAAGAGACGCAAGTTCGCCCCTGAGCGCCAGCAGGCCATAAAGGAAGAAATGGACAAGCTCCTCAAGACACGGTTCATATAAGAAGTCAACTATCCCGAATGGCTCTCTAATGTTGTTATGGTCAAGAAGCCCAATGGAAGTTGGAGGATTTGCATTGACTTCACGGATTTGAACAAGGCATGCCCTAAAGATCCTTTCCCTCTCCCCAGCATAGATACCCTAATCGACGCTACTTCGGGCCATGAGCTGTTGAGCTTCATGGATGCCTTCTTCGGATACAACCAAATCAGAATGTTCCCCTCGGATATCCCGAAGACGTCCTTCGTCACAGATCAAGGCCTCTATTGCTACCGAGTGATGCCCTTCGGGCTCAAAAATGCCGGTGCCACCTACCAGCGCCTCGTCAATATGGTCTTCCAGAATCAAATCGGCTGAAACATGAAAGTGAACGTTGATGATATGCTGGTCAAAAGTATCCATCGGTATGACCATGTCGTCGACCTACAAGAAGCCTTCGACATGTTGAGGAGGCATAGTATAAGACTAAACCCGAACAAGTGTGCGTTCGGGGTCTCGTCTGGTAAGTTCTTGGGCTTCATGGTCAGTCAGAGGGGGATCGAAGCCAACCTCGAGAGATCAAAGCCATACTGGATATGGCCTCTCCTACAAGTGTGAAAGGAGTTCAAAAGCTTACAGGACGCCTCGCGGCCATAGGACGCTTCCTGTCTAAGTCAGGGGAGAAGTATCTTCCTTTTTTCAAAGCCCTCAGAGGGGCTAAGGGCTTTGAGTGGGGCCAACAACAGCAAGAATCGTTCGACCAACTGAAAGCCTATCTGGTCAACCCCCCACTCCTCAGCAAGCCTATTCCCGGAGAAACACTCTACCTCTACCTCGCTGCCTCCGAGCAAACCCTCAGTGCTGTCCTAGTAAGGGAAGAAGACAAGGCTCAGAAGCCTATCTGTTATGTGAGCAAGGTCCTTAGAGACGCCAAGCTCCGCTATCCAAGATTGGAAAAGATAGCATATGCCTTGGTAATGGCAGCCAGGAAGCTCCTTCCTTATTTTCAATCCCACTCGGTGGTCGTCCTCACCGACCAGCCGCTTAAGCAAGTCCTACACAAGCCCGAGACCTCCGGGTGTCTGATGAAGTGGTCGATCGAGCTATGTCAACATGATATATCCTATCAGCCTCGGACCGCAATCAAGGCTCAAGCCTTAGCTGAATTTATAGTGGAAAGCACCATCCCGGAGGTGAGTCAAGCAGCCAATGGGCCGCCTATCTGGACTGTATATGTAGACAGGTCTTCTTGCACCGAAGGGAGCAGAGCCGGAGTCATTCTGGCAGGCCCTGATGACTTCGTTCTCTAATACTCCCTCCGCATCAACTTCAAAGCTTCCAACAACGAAGCTGTGTATGAAGCCCTAATAGCAGGCCTGGGTATGGCTCGCAGGGCAGGAGCGCAACGTGTCCGAATATCCAGTGACTCGCAGCTGGTGGTTAATCAAGTCTTAGGAGACTACGAAGCATGAGACGATCGGATGGCAAAGTACCTGGCCAAGGTCCAAAGTCTCATAGCTTCATTCGAAGAGGCTCAGCTCCAGCGGATTCCTAGAGAAGAAAACTCCCAAGCAGATGCCCTCTCAAAATTGGCCTCCTCCTCCCTCCAAGGTCTCGAGCAGACCGTCCTAATCGAAGTACTCCTAAGGCCAAGCATAGAAGAAGAAGCCCCCGACTCAATGGAGTCGCCGCCCGTCCAACTCCAGGACAACTGGATGAAGCCTCTGATAGAGTTCCTCAGGGATGGGACCCTTCCCCAAGATTCTAAAGAAGCCCGTCGAATCTGAACGAGAGCGGAGCAGTACACCCTTGTTGAAGGAGTCTTGCACAAACGCTCCTATACCCAAGTAGATGGCAAACCCTACTTGAGATGCCTCTCCCCTGAAGAAGCCTTGTATGCCTTGCAAGAACTCCACGAAGGCATAGGCAGAGCCCACTCGGGATCAAGGTCCCTCGCTAGGAAAGTTTTGAACTACGGATACTTCTAGCCTACTCTACTTCGAGATGCCGAGAAACACGTCCGGCAATGCAGCCCTTGTCAGTAGTTCTCCAACATCCGCCGATTACCCCAAGCACAACTTACATCTCTCTCGAGTCTAATTCTCTTCGCAATGTGAGGGATGGACTTGCTAGGTCCATTCCCACCAGCTCCGGGCCAGCTCAAGTTCCTTGTCGTGGCAATCGACTACTTGTCTAAGTGGATCGAGGCCGAACCACTAGCTGCTATTACTGAGAACATAGTGCTGCAATTCTTCTAGAAAAATGTAATCTGTAGGTTCGGCGTACCTCGAGTCCTAATAACGGATAACGGAACACAGTTTATAGGGGCAGTCTTTCGTTCTTTATGTGAAGACCTCGGCATTGAGCGATGCTTCTCCTCCGTCTCCCATCCTCAGTCCAATGATCAAGTAGAGAATGCCAACAGGCAGATCCTCTCCGGCATCAAGAAGAGACTAGATAAATCGGCCAAAGGCTTATGGGTGGAACAACTTTCTAACGTACTGTGGAACTACCGCACTATGAAACGGACCCCCACAGGAGAGTCGCCCTTCAACCACACTATGGGTCTAAGGCCGTAATCCCCTTGGAAGTTGGTTTGCCGTCCCCTCGCCTTATTGCCTACGATGAAGAGCAGAACGCCAGAGAGCTCCGGGCGAATTTGGACCTTATTCATGAGCTCCGTGAAAGAGCTTCAATTCGCCAGCAAAATTATCGGAGGAGAATCGAGCAAGCCTACAACAAAAGAGTCCGTCCCACCGATCTCAAGGAAGGAGACTTAGTCCTCAGAAAGCTAGCTATCTTATTCCCCAGCCAAAAGAGTAAGCTAGCTCCGAATTGGGAAGGACCGTACAAGGTTTCCAAGGTAGTCTGGTCAGGTTCATATCATCTTGAAGACCTTGAAGGCAGAGAGATACCAAAAACTTGGAACACCAACCACTTACTAAAGTACCAAAAGGGTGTTTGAACGCCTCTCCGAGTACATTCAAGTGTCGAGCCCTTCCTTTCTTTTTATTTGTACTTGCTTCTTTATTTTCCCATTGTAATAACGGCTCGCAACCTAGAAGCAGCCGATTAGTAGTTATCAATAAAGAACTTCCTTCGCATAATAATTCTCTTATAATTGTTTTATCTTTGTTTAAAATCCTGATTATGCTCTCTCAAACAACGTGTTCGGAGTCCAAAACTTGGTTCGATTCCGCTTCGCAAGCTCGCTCTTAAGTGAGTTAGAAGTGGTTCGCCATTCGGAACTGCTCCCACAACCGTCGAAACATACTCGAACGATGTGTTTGGAGTCCAAGACTTGGCTCGACTCCGCTTCGCAAGCTCGCTCTTAAGCGAGTTAGAAGTGGTTCGCCATTCGGAACTGCTCCCACAACCGTTGAAACTTACTCGAACGACGTGTTCGGAATCCAAGACTAGGCTCGACTCCGCTTCGCAAGCTCGCTTTTAAGCAAGTTAGAGGTGGTTCGCCATTCGGAATTGCTCCCACAACTGTTGAAATTTACTCGAACAACGTGTTCGGAGTCCAAAACTTGGTTCGATTCCGCTTCGCAAGCTCGCTCTTAAGCAAGCTGGAAGTGGTTCGCCATTCAGAACTGCTCCCATAACTGTTGAAACTTACTCGAACGATGTGTTCGGAGTCCAAGACTTGGCTCGATTCCACTTCGCAAGCTCGCTTTTAAGAGAGCTAGAAGTGGTTTTGCCATTCGGAACTACTCCCACAACCGTTGAAACTTACTCGAACGATGTGTTCGGAATCTAAGTCACTTGGCTGGACAACTGAAACTTTCTACCACTATACTAGGCATGGGAGAAGAGTACTTGGAGGAGCTAACCTTATGATTCGTTTAAAGTTCTTATGAATCGTTTAAAGTTGTAGTAATTCTTCAAGAGGTTGCTCTCCACTGCAAGAAACTGGCTTCTCTTACAATTCACAGTGGCTCTCATATGGGGGAGGCTGCAAAAACCATAGCACTGCTTATCAATCTCAAGTTCATAAGGTTGACATTCCGTGCCTATAAGAAGGAAGATTTGCTTCTGATTTTAAGTAGTTGTCAAAAGTTGGAGTTGTAATTCTCGCTTTGGGACTTCGGCACACCTTGTCGAGCGCTCTTGGCACCGACGCCCAAACATGAGAAAAAACTCTTGCTTTGGGACTTCGGCGCACCTTGCTGAGCGCTCTTGGCACCGATGCCCAAACATGAGAAAAAAATCTCGTGTTGGACTTCGGCACACCTTGTCAAGCGCTCTTGGCACCGACTCCCAAACGTGAGAAAACAATCTCACTTTGGGACTTCGGTGCACCTTGCCGAGCGCTCTTGGCACCGACGCCCAAACATGAGAAAAAACTCTAGCATTGGACATCGGCAAACCTTATCGAGCGCTCTTGGCACCGACGCCCAAACGAGAGAAAAAACTCTCGCATTGGACTTCGGCACACCTTGTCGAGCGCTCTTGGCACCGACGCCCAAATGTGAGAAAAAACTCTCGCTTTGGACTTCAGCACAACTTGCCGAGCGCTCTCATAAGAGAGTAAGAAGTGGCACGCCCTTTAGAAGTGCTCCTACAACCACAGATGACTAACAAAACACAAGTCCAAAAGAGAGAACAAGCTTCGCTTCTATAAAGTTTAGGAACAAATCAAATTACAAGGCTGGCACTTTTTTCTACAACGAAGTTACAAGAGTTAAAACGCCAAAATTACAAGACCGACTCCTCGTACTTAGACAAAGATTCAAAACTTGGAAAACAAAAGACTGCTTCAATTCCTCCTAGGCACAGGGATATTCTTCTTTAAAGATACCGGGGGCGGCAGTGCCTAACCTCAGAGCTCGTCCCTAGACCGGCGAACTGAGATGTATCTTCTGCGCTACTTCTGACAGTCGCACCAACGAACGCTCCGCTCGACGAGATAGCCACCCCACTTTGGGCATCACTTGGACTTTGCCGAGCAACAGGCGAACGAGTCGCAAGCTCGTAGAACGAAATCCCTTGCTCGCTCTCTTCACGGGTACACGAAGTGCTTCTGACGTTGATCAGTCCCGAATGGGGCTTGAGGCGAGCAACCTCCACCTCTAGCTCAACTATTTGTTGCTTCAGAGATTCGTCCTTCACGGATATCTTGAAGCGAGGGGGCACGGCAGAGCCCGCGACACCAGAGCTGTCTGCAATAATTCGGCAGAGCTGAGTAACCTTGATACTCTTGTCGACCGTAACCCTCTTAAACTCGTCGATCTCCGCCGTCAACTCATCGCGCTCGGCCATCAACTTGCCCACTGCCGCTGTTAATTCTTCTTCCTTCACCAAAAGCTCTTCTTCTACTATCTGCAAGTGGTGGATTTCAGCTAATAGTTCGTCCCTCTCCGTTGTCATCTTTGACAAGGAGTGGCGGAGACACTTAAGCCTCAAGCCGAGACTAAAGGCTGTCGATGAGCCATCATCATCGCCTACAGGGGTCATCTCAGCAAGCCTCCCTTCTAGTCTTTGAATCTCGATGTCTTGGCGGCCTACAATTAGTTGCAGATGATTTCGCTCACTTTTGGCTCTGCGCAGCCCTAACTCAATTTCATAAAGGCGCTCTCAGCACCTAGCGAGGCACAACTTCGTCGCCCCTAAGCCGACCTCGGAACCTAACTCCTCCGCTTCATGAGTTGCTTCGACATGCTAGGTCACCTCAACGAGCTGAAAAAATTAGTGAATTTGGTTAACACAAAGACAACTCCTGAACAAGACAACGTAACACTTAGCCAAATTTCAAGAAAATTTTTGTAAACTCATTGCCAAGGACTCACAAACATTTAGCTAAACTCAAAAAGATGAATTTTTCATTCATTCCAAAAAAGTGCGGTGGCCAGTCCGCAATTAGGTAGTACATCAAAAAGTACAAAAGAAAGAAGAAGCAGAAGAAGTCAGGGGGCAACCTCTTTCACAGGGCGACGGGATTGGACAGGGTCGGATTCCCCCGAAGGTGGGACCATCGCTAGCGGAGTCACCTCAGACCCCTGGCGTTCGCCGACGATCTCGACCTTGGCATCCACTTTATCGTCCCCTACTTTCCCCTCGGACTCGTCATCAAAGCCGTCGACGTGGTCAGGGAAGAGTCGCCATCCGGAGCAGTCGACCTCGGGGTATCGCTCCGACACTTGCTCGATGGCGTGAGCGTATGCCTTGGCCATGTTGGCCGCGAGGAAGCCCTGCGCTTTCTCCATAGTCGCAGCTTCGACCTCCTTTGCCGCTGCAACCTTGGCGGCCTCCACAGCCTCGGCCTGCTGCATTTCCACCTCTTCCCTCTGCCAAAGCAGATCGCCCTCGAGCTTCGTGACGAGGCCTTCGTGGTATTCCAGCCTCGTCGTCTTCCCTCGACCTCGACCGTCAATTTCTTGAGCTCGTTGGCGAGATGAGCTTTTTCAGCTCGAGCACGGTCGACCTCCTTCTTGAGGTCCTTCTCGAGCTCCGTCATCTTTTTCATAAGATGACCGAAGTGGACGGTTATCTGTAGCCGAACAACAAAAAAAAGTTAGAGAACAAATATGCAAGTTATCTACATGAAAGAAATCGATACTCACCGATACTGCCGAGCGAGCAATCTCGTAGGCATCATCGCCCACACTGTCGGCGTCCATGGTGGCTCGATCCTTCGGCATGGCCAGGTGCTTCACCGCTTGCATGCTCAATGTCGAGTCGCCGAGGAAGCCGTCAAGTTTCCGAACCTACCAGTCCGGAACGAAAATCTTCTTATGCTCCTCGGTGAGGAACACCTCGGCGTCCGCCATCAACGGAGGCGCCTCCATCCCGAGGGCAGCGGCCATCGGGAACTCGCCAGCCTCGGTCGATGCCGAGGTCGCTGCCCTTGCCACCCTCGGGGTCACCGTTGCCGAGGCTGCTACCTCCTGTATGACGCTGTCGACCATCTCGAGCTTCGGAGCGATCACCTTGGTGGCAACCCTTTTGCACTTTTTAGGCACCTTGCTTCCGAGGGCCGCCCTCTGTGCCAGAATTGCGTCGTAATCCATAGTATCTGCAACAAAAGAAAATTTCGGTTAAAAAAAGTTATGATTGGATTAAAAAAAAACAAAACAAACGGATAAAGCTGCGTACTGGGATCTACGTGACAGAGCCCTCCCCTGAAGAGCGTGTCTTCGGTTAGATCTCTCCAGTCGAACTTTGGCCGGTCAAGAAGAATCCCAACCACCTCTTCTTCGTTGGGGTGGAGCACCGGAGACTCCCTTACCCTCTTCGTCACCTCCTCCACCCGACCCGAGGGTATCCTCCACGGTTCGCGGCTCCGAACTATGAAGTACTTGTCCCGCCAGTGCTTTATGGAGTCGGGGCAGCAGACGAGCCAAGCACCATGCCTCGGAGCCAAGTAGTAGCGGAACTAAGACTTGTGCTGTTGATGAAGCCGATAAAGTGTCCGAAGAACCCTCAAGTCCGGCTCGATCTCGGCTGCCTGACAGTGGAGCGCGAACCCGTTAATGACCCTCCACGCATTCGGCATTAGTTGGATGGGGCTGACCCTAAACCACCTAAGCACTTGGATGGCGAACAGGTGGACAGGAAGTCGCGCCCCGACGATGAAGGCGTCGACCGGCCAGAAACACGTTTACTGGCATCGGCGAGTTGGTCCTCACCCCGGGCCCGGCAGCATCAACTCGTACTCCTTCGAGATATGAAAACACTCCCGGATCGCTGCCAGGTCTGCCTCGTTAGGAATGGAGACTGTGTCGTCCGCTTCCGAGCTCTCTCTCACTGCGTTCTCCTCGAAGCTCAGCCCCCGGCCATATACTATACGCTCGGCATGCTCCTCTGGAAGCTCTTGAACCCTATGGAGCCATGTTAACACACCTGGCAGCCTGCCGAACTCCCCCATACGCTTCAAATCTTCCACTATGGTGTCTCGACCATCAACTTTCTTGCCCTTGTCGATGTGAGGTCTCTGACTCGGAGATGGCTCTTCGCTGGCGGAGGGGAAGGGCTCCAAAATAGGGGAAAGAGACATTTTCTACTTGAAAAAAAACTAAGTGTAATTTACCTTGAAGTGACACGCTCGGTCAGAAGGTTCACCGGAGTACTTTCGATGATTGCCGGAATCTCTCTCTAGTGAAAATAATCGCCTGAGTGAAAATTCGGAGAAGTGAAAAATGAGAGGGGGTGATTCTTATAGAGGTTGGCACACAAAACGAGGATGTTGGGCTTCAAAAGACCAACGGTCAGGCCCATTTACACAAAACGACAAAAGTTGTACCGTTGCATTAATGACTAACGGTCAAACTCGTCAGAAGATCAACAGTCAAAAGGCCAGCTGTCATCTCCAGGCTGTCAGACTCGCGTTAGGACTTCGGCACGCCTTGCCGAGCGCTCTTGGCACCGACGCCCAAACATGAAAAAATTCTCGCTTTGGGGCTTCGACACACCTTGCCGAGCACTCTTGGCACCGATGCCCAAATGTGAGAAAAAACTCTCGCTTTGGCCTTCGACACGTCTTGCCGAGCGCTCTTGGCACCGACGCTCAAACGTGAGAAAAAATTCTCGCTTCGGGCTTCGATACACCTTGCCGAGCGCTCTTGGCACCGACACTCAAACGTAAGAAAAACTCTCGCTTTGGACTTCAGCACGCCTTGCCGAGCACTCTTGGCACCGACGCTCAAACGTGAGAAAAAATTCTCGCTTTGGACTTCGGCATGCCTTGCCAAGCGCTCTTGACACCAATGCCCAAACATGAAAAAATTCTCGGTTTGGGGCTTCGGTACGCCTTGCTGAGCGCTTTTGGCACCGATGCCCAAACGTGAGAAAAAACTCTTGCTTTGGACTTCGGCATGCCTTGCCGAGCGCTCTTGGCACCGACGCCCAAACATGGAAAAATTCTCGCTTTGGACTTCGGTACGCCTTGCCGAGTGCTCTTGGCACCGATGCCTAAACATGGAAAAATTCTCGCTTTTGGGCTTCGGCACGCCTTGCCGAGCGCTCTTGGCACCGACGCCCAAACGTGAGAAAAAACTCTCGCTTTGGACTTCGGCACGCCTTGCCGAGCGCTCTTGGCACCGACGCCCAAACATGGAAAAGTTATCGCTTTGGGACTTTGGCACGCTTTGCCGAGCGCTCTTGGCACCAACGCTCAAACATGGGAAGAAAACTCACTCCGAACTTCGGCAAAGACTTGCCGAATCCCCTGATTCGACACGTATATCCATGCCGAGGTATTTCTACACCTCAGCAGGGGACCCCGAACCCCCCTAGACTTCGGCCTCCTTTTTAACAGCTGATCGGTGGGGGTCGGCAACGTCGCCGAAGCAACTTGTCACCAAATGAAGAGAAATATACCTTTGAGCAACCACGGGCATTAGATCTCCCCAATATCTGTGCCCAATGCTGATGGAGAGCCAAGATCGCGCTACGTCATAAATGATATTAAAAATTAATTTTTTATTTATTAAAATCGAATGATTTATTTGAAAATTGCTGGAAAATGATTTTAAAATCCAAGAAAATTAATTAAAAATTCTAAAAAAATAAATATAAATTCAGAGAAATATTTCTAAGCCCTTGGGTAAATAATTATTGCTTGGAATAATTAATTAATGTCCTCAAACAATAAATCACCACTTCGCAAAATTAAATAAATGGTCCAAAAAATAAATAAAAAATGAAGAAAAATCACCAAAAGTCCAGGAGAGCTCAAGAACAACCTTGAGCGCATAACTAACTCTAAAAATCACCAAAATACCCCATATAAAGATTTGACACCCCTTATTTGGATTCCGATACAACTCCACAAGCCATTAAAACAGTAAAACTACTCCTCAAAGACTGATCATGCTCAGTCTTCAGGAGTGGGGGGCTCGTGATATGGCTAAAATGGGGTTAAATCGAAACTGTCCAAATCAGGCACGAATCTTAAAGCTCAGGGGTAAAATGGTAATTTCACCTACAAACGGGTCCAAAATGAGAACTAAGCCTTTTCCCAAAAGCCCAATAACCCACGAACGGATCCGTCTTAACTGGGTGCGAGTTCCGACCCACGAGAAACCCGGTCTAGCTGGATAGAATTAGGGTTTATGATTGTCCTTAATCAACGGCCCTGATCGCTTCTATCCATCCACTGGGAAGTTGGGATTTGATCTTATCCCGAAACTAGTTCCTAAGGCGACTATAAATACCCCCCATCCCCCACTGTTAAGAGGTAATCAATCTTTTGCCAATCAAAGCACTTTCACAATCTTTCTGATTACTGACTAGAGCGTCGGAGAGTGCGTCGCCGGGATCAACCCCGGTGTTTCGCACTTTTTGCAGGTCAACGGCGGGAGATCACGATCAAACTCTAGTGAAAGTTGTTCAGGTTTGACTATTCAACACCCAAGAATCCACAAATCTATCTGTTTGCCCCCACACCAATTTCAGCGGCAACAACTGCCGAAGCCCATCCACCTCGACCACCGTCGTCCCTATCCTGCTCACCTCTTTTCCTCCTCATCGACGCCCTACACCCAAGTGCCTGTAAACAATGACCACCATCATCGTCGAATAGATCCCCTACCTTTGCCACCGCAAACAACAACAATCCCGCTACCCCCTGTGCACCACCACCCTGTCGTTGCCATCCTTGTACTCCGACCACCCCTAGTCAACAGCCAACGCCGATGCCTGCACCCAGTTCCGCCATCGTCGTTGCTGCTATTGCCGCTGTTCTTGTGGTTGATTACTGTCGATCATGCTGTGTTGCTATTACGTGCTTTGCACGTGTTGCTATTGCTGCTTATTGCACGTGTGTTGGCCGTACGTAGTTGCACATGTATCATTGCCATCGAGATCCTTGTACCGTTGTTCTTTCATGTTCAGAGTCGTCATCTTTAAGACAAGTTTTTCTTAAACTAGTTTTGTTTTTCTTGTTCAAGAATTTTCTTTGATCTTTGCAAGTAGCTCCTCTTTCAGTTATCATATTTTATTTGTTTGAACCCTTCAAAGAGGCTATTACTGATACATCGGTGAAACCAAGTAGTAGCCATCTTTTCGTGCCATTTCCCATGATTCAAACCCAAGCCTATACATGTCACATGCATACACGACATGAATGCTTAGATTAGAAACATGTATATAGACATTGATGATTGAATGCTTTTCATTTGAATGTGATGATCATGCTATGTTGATAATAATTTGTCTCATCAACAGTAGAATTTCACCCTAAAAATTGACTATGAGTTTCTATAATTTTTGCTTCGAAATCATATGCTTACTTGGTTATTTTGTTGTCTTTTAATAATAACCTACTTGCTGGCCTGCTGTTTGCTCTGTGTTGATTTGAGTTTTTGACCTAGTTTCTGTCGTAATTTGATAAAACTTTGTAAACACCATCTGTAGCTTTTTGAATTAATTTTTCAGAACTTCTTACAGAACTAGATTCCGATTTACGAAAGATATCATATTTTTAGTACTGCTATGTTTTCAATTTTCAGAATTCTGTCCAGAGATACATTAACTTGATTTCTATTAAAATAAAATGCTAACAGCATAATTAGAACTTTAAATTTTATATTTTGTTACTAGACATGACTGGGAATCACCTTATTATTTTTGTAATATTATTTGATGATTTTTCAGACCTTTTATAAATATGAAAAGTTGACTCTAGGTTGTTGTTAGATAACTAATTCAGTAAAGAACCCAATTTTTGGCCTAACTACAGATAATATCATTTAAAACTTATTAAATAAGAATTATAGTCCTGTGTGTGTCTGGAATTCAGATCATCTGAAGGTTTTGCAATCCGACCTACAGATTGCAAGATATCCATATTTTCGTAGAGTGACGTCTAAATTCCAGAATGCAGTTTGAAAATTCATTACCCTGTCAAATTAATTAAAACAATTGATTAAATTTGAGTAATACAATCTGAGATTAATTGTGTTATTACTAAACATTGTTAGGAAATAAAATATGATTTTTATGAGATTTTCAAATAATTTTATAGTCTATTTTTATACGTAAATTTTGACTCTAATATGTTGCTTGAACCTGTAAGTTCTAAAGAATGATCTTATAGGCCTAGTTTCTGTATTTATTATATATCGTATGAATATTCGCTGGAACTGGTGGAGAGTCCAATTTCCATAATCTCTGACGGAAACTGATTTGCTTAACAGTAGCAACGAGAAACTTGACTTTTGTACAGTAACGTCTTGTTGTCTAAAATGTGTGCTTTGTGTTTTGCTTATATATCCATGTTTGATTTTGCATCTAGGGAATAGAAATAGTTATATTATGCATTGCATAGCCTTGCCATCTCTTTGACACCATTTCAAAACTTTCTTACCCACTGCATGTCCACATTTGAGTATAATAAAATATTAACAAGCCGGGGTAAATAATGGTCAACTTGGTAGTGAATAATCGGAGACTATACTCGATAGGGCCACTCGTTCTAAATTGATTATGGTTGTGAATGATGGATTATTGATTGGGGAATATTGATTGTTAATTGTTGATTATTGTCCTGAGTATGATCTGTTGAGTTCACCATCATAGTCTAAACAATCAATGTTTGCATGCACCGAACCTGTGGTATGAAATGCAGTATTACGTGCATTAGATATGATAATAAAATATTAATTAACTTAGACTGACACTTGCATTCTTGATCATGATTATTGTTATTGATCTTGCATCATTGATTACAATTACTCTTTATTGCATCATACATTCTAGACTTTGATTCTATTATCAACTTTTGTTATTGTCATTGATCTTTGATTTTGTTCTAGCCTATTATTTCTTGACATACCATATTGTAACCCCTGTTTTCAATTTTGTGTATTTTTTGGTGTATTTTTTCTTTTTGGTATATTCTCTCTTTTATCTCTCTTGGACCGTCTATTAGATCTTTATTCTCAATATATTCATTTTTATCGTTTTGTCATCTTTTATTTGAGTTCTTGATTTTGTTGTCACTTTTTGTTTCGTCCCTGCTTGATCGTGCCAGTATTTTTGATTCTCGTTTTATTGTTCGTGCCTTATTTTATTTGCCTATTTTTGTGCCATCTCATTGTTGGATCACTCTATTATTCTTGTGGACTTCCTATATTAAATCCTATTCAACCCTATAACCCTATAAACTACCCAAATCCTATTCACATACTACCAATTACCCAATTAAAATCCAATATACCCTATTACCCATTTATAAATACCCCAGACCCATTAATTATTAAATCCTATACCCTGTTTTGCACTTAACCCAAACCCAGTTCCACTTCATTCACTGTGCCGCCTCTTCCTACCCTATTAACCCTAAAACCTATCGCTACCCATATATATAAACCACCTATATGCGCCTGTTCATCTTCACCAAGAAAACCCTAGCCTCCCGATCCATCCTCTTTCGCTCTGCACCCCTGCGACCCCGACCAGCACCCCTGCGACCCCGACCAGCTGCATCGCAGCACAGCCAAGCGTTGACCCCGACCCTCGTGCTCTTTCCCAACCGTTCAGCCCCCGTTCTCTCCCTGCTGTCACGCCGCAACCACCGCAATGCAGCCCCTGTCTCCCGTCCTCCCGCACGCGCCGCCAGGCAGCAAGCCACACAACGCCATCTTGGTGCTGTCCTCCCCATAGTCGCAGCAACAGCGGCACTGCAACTGTAGCAGCGACGTAGTCACCGTCGTCTTTTCGTGGTTGAGTTCTTGTAGGTGTTGTCTTTGGGTGTTCGTGTGCTCATTTTGGGTTTGCGAGGTCGTAGTTGTTCGTGGTGTTCGAGGTTGTGGTTCGTCGTTCGTTGTGTTTGTTTGCCTGGGAATCTGTTCCTGTTATTCTTGTTTTTATGTCGTTTTCATTGTCGTCTCTCAGGCAAGTAACTTGTATTCTTTTTTTTTGTGTAATACAAGTACTAAATACTTTCTGTACTGTAGTTAGGTTCTAGAGACAATCCATGTGAATTCTCTGTTATATATTGTCTCTATTGTGTTGATTCGACCTTAGTTGCCTCACGACATACATGACATGAAACAACTAGGGATGACCATTTTTGGATGTATATATGCATGCTATTTTGTGATATTGTGTGCTTGATGTGTTATTCGTGCTATACTTGTCGTGGACTTGCGAAATACCCTATACCATGTTGTTTGGACATCTAGTACACTATATTTCATGTTTGGTTTGATTTGGATGAGTTTTACTTGAACTAGATGATTTCATGTTCAAAGAGAAATTCTGTATTTTTTGTTACTATACTTTTGATCAGTATTTTAGACCCTATTAAGGTCAGTATATGAATTTTATTTGTGAATAATATTTGTAGAAGATTCTGTCTATTTTCCAACCCTTCTGACAGATCTCAGTTTCGTTTTACGAGTTGTGAGTTATGTCTATTTTACTACAGAGGTGTAAAAAAATTTCCAGATTTTGTTTTCTATAAATTCTGAAGAGTGATCTATTTTTATCATGATGTTAAAAGTATTATTTTGATCCAATTTTTTGCACAGTACAACTAGCTTGATTAGGATTAACCCTGAACTTTTGTGAATTTATTTGATGAGTTTTACAAACCGTTTTATGTTTCCAAACATTACTATACTAACAGATTTTTTCATATTGTTCAGTAAAGAACCTGATTTTCGACCTAATTCTACTTGTTGTTTGTAAAATATTTGTGAATATGAAAGTTAGCATACTTTTTCTATTTTATCACCCTTTTGACGGATTTGGATTTCGATTTATGGTTTGTGAGATATTGCTGTTTTCGTACTGTAGTTTTATAATTCCATATTTACAAAACTACTGCATCTTGATGTTTTCTAATTTTTGTTGACTAAACTATTTATATTGAAAGATTTTGAAACTTTATATTCTGATGCTGCACATATAGGGGAATACCCCAGATTTTTTATGGATTTAATTAATGAGTTTTCATGCTGTTTTCCTGACTTTGAATACAATCTTCTGATTTCTGGCTGAACATGTTTTCTGGATTCAAATCTGTTTTGAGTTATGTTTGTGAAACACTAAATGACTTATATGTATTTGCTGGATTCGGCCGGGAGTCTATTTTCCAGATTCTTTGACGGATTAAGATTTGCACATTTATAGCAATGAGAATCCCAGTTTTAGTGCGCTACTGTCTTGCTATCCTGAACTAGACTTTTCGTTGCACTATTCTTTTATGAGTTATCTTTCACCTGTACATGCTTATCTTTCACCCCGAACCTGTTACGTGTTTATGCTATGTTATTCTTGACCTGTTTGTGACACATAAATGCCTGTATGATTAATAATAATAATAAATGATCAAGCCGGGGTTTAAGTGAAAGATCTAATAGTGAGAAATTATAGAAATGTGTACTTGGAAGGGGGTCCGTATTTCCCATACTGAGCATCTGTTAAGTGATACGATACTGTTATACTGATTACTTGACTGCACACTTTCCTATAAGAAGGTGTACTACTGGTTCTTACTGTCTGATTACTGATACCTGAGTACACGGTCCTATATGATCCCCTACAAAATCTAAAACGTAATTTGTTTGAATGTAGCAACCATGTGGTAAATAATTGGGATGCATGAAGTGCTACCTAGATAGTAATAAACACAAGAACTGTAAGAACATGACATCTGTTAACTGTTATCTGTTACATGCTACTAGATACTGTTATTCATTTACCTGTCCGACTGTTATCTGATACTGTTATTCGTATACCTGTCTGCATACTGTTTGACACCTGTTACTTGTACCTGTTAGTATACCATGCTACTTGATTCTGTTTTCCTAATTCATATTAGATATCATATTCTGTTGACATGCCTATACCATGCTATGTTTGTTACTGCTGTTATTTTATATCTGTTTATTTATTTCCTGTACTTGTTCCTGCACTACAAGCGGCTCGTAACTTGCATTGATGGGAATCTTATTTCTTTTCCTTTTCCTGCAATTTATTAATTGCAGACCAGGATGATCAGCTGCCAGATGGAGTTAGTGATATGAGATATTAGTGCTGGAGTTTTGCATTTACTATTATTATTTTTGTTGCTTATTTGGAATAATGTATCTGTACTTGGATTTATTTTGTATTTGGGCAATGTGACCTAGAATATTAACTTGTTCGGATCTGATTTATTTGAGATTATTATATTTTGGTTTCAAGTAAATTTCTGTTGGTATATTTGATTCGATTATGCATATGTGGTTGATTTCTCTTGCTTCCGACTCTGATTATTTCTGTGCGATGTTGTAAAGATTCTGAACAGCTTATGGATGATGAAAATCATTCGATGGGCTTAGTCACGTATCCGTATTTCGTATTCTCTTTTTGGGAAACGGGGCGTGACACATATTTTTCTTGCTTCTTTGCTTTCGCTACTTGTTTTCCGTAGCTCTAACAGACACTTTCTTTTTCCCACCTCTAGTCAATGAGTTTGCAGGTACATAAGGAAATTTGACTCAATGACCTGGTGAGCAAACTTTCTGAAGATCTGAGCTAGACCATCATACTATTATAGTTATCTCATGTTATTTGTTTATTTTACTGCTTTATTTATACTTTGTATTCCGGGCTTGTGTGTCCCGAAGTTTATTTTTTTCCAGATGTTGGATATTATTTGGTGAATTTATTTCATGATTATTTTGGAGTTTATTCATTATTTATGTGGTTATTTCTTGAGTGGTTGTGTTCTCTTGTATATTATTTAGTTAATCTGTTACAGCTATGGATGATGTTTTTATCATTCGCTGGGTCTTTGTTACGTACTCGTGTTCCCGTATCTTGGGAAGCAGGGCATGACAGATAATGATCTTCGAGTCTCTCTCAATATAAATAGGACTCTCGTGAGACAACAGATGAAAGACCCTAAGAGACATTCGCTAACATCTTCCTTCAGTAATGTTGATAGATGTCGACGCTACCGGTCCCCCACCAACCAATAGCTGTCAACCATACCAATCTATATAGACAATACCATATACGACATTATTCCCTTCCAAGAATCCATTAAAGTTGAGTTTAATAGATCCTTCAGGCAGCACAACCCATTTGATCAAGAGTTCCTGCACACGGTGAGGAGCGAAGATCATTTTGAGACCCAGCCATTGGACCTCAGTGTAAGAACCTACTGAAGCAAACAACCACCAAGAACTTTCCACCTTTCAACAATGTCTAAAAACACACTAGAAGTAACAGTGTGTAGGAGGGGGCACACTCCCTCCAATCAGACCTTGCATCGAGTTTTCCAAGCATACCACAATGTGGTAATAATTAAGGATTGCAATAAATATTTCTTAGCACATGAACCAAGCAACTTCCCCTCTAACATTGACCATAAATTAGGGAATGATGTTATGTTGACACTAATGGCCATGCATTGTAGGAAAATGATCCAAACTTAACGAACGAGAATACAATCAAAGAGAAAATGTTCAACTGTTTCATCCACAGCCTCACAAACTAGACAAGTAGGCACTACTTGCGTTTCATGACGAACCAACTCTAACCTAATAGGATTTCCACCACATGCAACTCTCCACAACCAGGTAATAACTTTTGGTGTGACTTTTAGTTTGTCAATCGAACTATTTGGAAAACTTGGCACGTGCAGTTCCTTCCACTAGCAGCTTTAATAGAGTTGTCAAGGTGATTGTAGAAAGAGAGGAATTATAGCAAAGGAGGCAATTGGCAACTTGATTCACCGAACTGGAATTTGTGGAACACTATTAGCGATCGAATAGGTTAGGCTAAACTCCAACACAACCATAATTCATTCCTTATAGGGGGAGATAAAATCGGCAACTATCATTGAAGAACTCAACAACTCAACAGAATTCGTCATGCCCTTTCTATCCAGGGGAGCCCAAAAACATCCAAGGATTATAGAAGATATCTATCTTCATCCAGCTACCTGCTTCCCAAAGAAGACCATTGCAAGTTTTATCCTTACCAGTGCAGAAAATGCGCTAGAGCTACGAACATTATTTTGGACATTGAATATCCCACACAAATGAAAGGAGCTTATACTTAGCAAATCATCATTGAAACAGTAGTAACCGAGGTTCACTAAATACTCGAGCCAAATTTTTAGCCATAAGGCTCTCTTGTATAGTGTACAATCGTCTCAAACCAACACCACTGAATTTAATGGGTCTACAAACTCTATCTCATGTAATCATATGCAAAACCTTAGCACCATTACCTTTAGCCCAAAGGAAAGCACAAAATTATTGCTCAAGTTTATCAACAATAGATTTTGGGACCCAACTGTGAGCTAACTTATACATTAGGAGAGCTTGAGCAACTGATTTTGGAACAACCAACTTACCCACAAGGCCAAGATTCTTAACCTTCCAACCAGATAGATGTTTATGAACTTTCTCCACCACATCACCGTAATTAGGAGTGAGGCTGCAGAACAAGCTAATCATAGTACCAGTATCAACGTATTTGAACGACATAGAACCCATCTCCATCTGCAAAAATCTAAGTGCATGGCGTCACTTATTCAAACCAACACGCTCAACAAAGAAGACACTAGACTTAATCAGATTCACATCTAGCGCTGAGAAAACAATATGTATCAAGTAGTCTTTAATCACCTTACACTCGAACACATTAGTTCTAGAAAAAAAAACAAACTATCATCTGCATAAAGTAAATAAATGCAGGAGGTATTCTGATTGTTAATAATAGTACTTGAGAGCCTACAGCCAGTCAATTCACGTTTAATGAGATGGGATAACACTTCTCAACATAGTATGAAGAGATACGAAGAGAGAGGACAACCTTGTTGCAGCACCATCGTCGAGTTTAAATCAATCAGAAGAAAAGCCATTGACAAGCACTACAAATCATGAATTCTCAACACAAGCCATGACTACCTAACAAACTTGGCATTAAACCCACACTGCAAAAGTAATGTTCAGAGATAATCTCACATAATCCTATTGTAACCTCACTCCATATCAAGTATGAAGGCCATAAACCATGCACACTTCTCTATCTTCTTCAGGGAATAGAAAGCTTCTTGAGCAAGAAACACATTATCCAAAATTAAATGCTCATGAACAAAGGCACCATGTTCCTCATAAACGAGAGAGCTCAGAGTAGGCTTCAAACGATTAACCAATAGTCTTACAATAACTTTATAGGAGAAGTTTCCAAGACTAATAGGGTGATAATCCTTTGTGCTTGAAGGACAAGATGTTAGTGTATGTCCTAGAAGCCAGTTATGTATTGATATTACTAGTTTATATTGTATCATAATATTTATTTTATATTTAGGCATTTCATTTATTGTGTTGTTTATTGTGAATTAAATGAACATAATGAGTCCTTAGAATAATAAGTTTATTGTCATGGGATATCAAGTACATGACTTGATTGTGAGATCTTATTGGCTGAAATCATAACATTGTTCTTAAATGTCCTTAGTCAAGTATTATTGTGAATTAAGACAACGATAATACATAAAGACTAGTGTGTGTGTAGACTGATGACCATTCTCAGGGGTTATGGATATAAGATATCAAGTCTTCACATGGATACATATTAGAGTAATAATGTACTGGACTGACCTACCATGAGAACGTTGCATGGATCGTTACGTGACTGTCATAAGTGGTTCTCACAGTGACCATGGTGTACGTAGTCCTTTGACTTGAAGTCACTACGTTTCCATACATGAGAAATTATATATTTTAATGTCGTCAAAAGTTGTCTATAATAAGGTGATTATAAAGTCGACTATTGGATATACTACAAATCATGCAGAGGTATGTGAGTGACTTAGATAGAATTTGACCTTCTTAAATAACACGAGCAATATCTACGGGCCTCTTGAATGAGTGAGACTACAAAATTCATGGTCGTGCTCAAACGAGTCAATATGAGATATTGATCTCATTATTTCTAGTAAGTCTACTCAGACATCAAGAAACTAAAGATTGAACTATACAAGTGTGATATGCTCTATGTCTTGTGATCAATTAAGATATGTGGACAAAGAGACTAGACTACATGGTAATATTGATTACATATAGGTTATGTCAAATCACTGATATTTTCGTTACTTGAGTAGTAGTGATGTATTGCTAGATACCACTTACTGTTTCTAATACTGCAATATGATTTTAGTATTACTATTAACGTAATGGGAACCTACAGGGTCACAGACTTAGAATGGATCAAAATTGGGATTTAAATTTATAAGATAAATTTAGTTAGGGATCCAAGTAAGACTTGGACTCATGATATTGGTTGGACATTTAATTAGATTAAATGGGCTGACTAAAGTTCAAAGGTCTACACACGAATCTGACCCAAGTCAGTTTGTTAGCCCAACAACCTCATTACTCTCTTAGGGTTGGTTTTCTACACCTATATATATGATATGTATCTGTGAAAAAGACGCACGTGAAAAAACCCTAGCCGTCACAGAAAGTGAAGAGAGAGATCGTGAGGAGGAACATCCCCTTTCTGCAGCTAGTACTGCGGTCTGAGGGAGAGACATTTTTCGTTCCATTCGTGTGGATACTGTATAGGCACCACAAATTACAGTGCTGTGATTGACATACTGTAAAGACAACAGATCCATCTTTAAGATATAACTCATAAACACGATTTATAGTTTTCGCATGGATCCATGGCTAGGTTTCGACATTTTTCTAATTTTTCCGCTATGTATTTAATCTGTGATTGCCTTCGAAACCTAACACAAAAGACCTTAGGAAATAGAGTCATGAAGTGTAACTTTCTTTGGGATGGTAAGGATGTTGTAAGCCAGAACTCTTTAACAGTTGCAATAAAATCACCACCAATGACATTCCAGTAGTTCTTATAGAACATTCCAAACAAACGTCAGGACCTGTCACGCCCCGCTTCCCAAGGGAATACAGAATACGAGTGCGTGACGAAGCCCAGCGAATGATTTTCATCATTCATAAGTTGTAGGATCGACTCAGCATCATAACAAGACATATAACAAGAATATACTCAACCACGCATGCATGAATAATTTATTAATCAACAGAAAAGTATTTGAAACAAATATAAATATCCCAATAATTTCAAGATCTGGATCAAAAGAAAGAAAACTTCGGGACTACAAGCCCGTTACAAGTTTTAAGTAGCAACAGAATTAAATAAACTCAATTAAAAAATAATTAAAGCAAGTATTTTCCCCAAGCGAAGCCTAGAAGGTTTGCTCACCAATTTCAGTAGGCAACTCGTTTATATATATATATATATATATATATATATATATATATATATATATATATATATATATATATATAAAAGGAAAATAGAAAAAATAAAGATAAATGCCCTTAGTGCAAGTTAGGGCCGCAAGTAGTACAAGCAATGGTATGAAAATAGATGCAAGAGAATATGAAACAATATCTGGAATAAAGAATGTATAACGTGATATAATAGGGATGCAACAAGTAGTGGAGTTCTAAAGACTAGCTGGCAAGTAAGACAACTCAAGTAACAAGATTAGGTAACAAGTACAAGTACTGGAACAAGTAACAAGTGAGCATGTAATTGTATCAAGCATCAAGTAATAAGTATCACGTACAAGTGTCAACTAACAAGTATCAAGTAGGGTATCAAGTATGTACAAGTAACAAGTTATTCTTAAGTCTAATATTTAATTCTATCTAGGTAGCACTTCATGCGTCCATACTTTTGCCACATGGTTGCTACTTACAAGCAGTTACGTTTAGGCCTAGTGGTGGATTTTATAGGACGGTGTACTCATGTATCAAGTATCAAGCAAGCCATGTTCATGAATCGAGTAATCATATAACTGGTTCATGTGTCAAGTAATAACATGACAAGTCATGAATCAAACGATAATATACTAGTTCATGAATCAAGAAATAACGAGTCCATGAATCGAATAATCATATACTAGTTCATAAATAAATAGTAACTAGTTCATGAATCAAATAATAATATAACTAGTTTATGAAGTATGTATCAAGTGGGAAACACGGGCCCCCTTTCGAGTACACTTACCTATATTGTCAACTACTATGGTCTTTCCCTTAAACCCTGTCTTATTATTTATTATTATCATCAAACAAGCATGAAAGTATGCGAAATAGGTCAAATAAATATGATCAATAACATGGAACAAGTTTAAGATAATTAGAAGGCATATTTGAGGGTCAACACAAATTAAAATTATGAAGAACTACGAGAATTTCAATTCTGGACAGCATGGCGTTGCTGCACCAAAACTGCGATTCCTGTTGCTACAAGATAGAAATATGAATCCGTTAGAAGGTCTAGAAACTAGACTCCTGCCCGGTTCCAATGCATATAAATAAGACATATAAAAGTTGTAGCATCAGGTGTCAAAATAGCAAACTATACAGGATTTGTGTTCAGCCAGAATTTGTAAAACTGAGTTTATACATATGAAACAGGTTTGGAACTTCATTAAATAATTCTAGGAAAATTAGGGGATGATATCTAGTGTGTCTAGTACCAGCATGAAAAATTTCAAGTCATTATCTTACTGGTAGCATAGTTAACTTAATTGTAAAACAAAGTGATGCAGCAGTTTTTATGAATCTGCAATTACAGACACAACAGCAGTAAATCTGCTATATCTCACAAACCATAACTCGGAATTCAATTCCGTCAAAAGGTTATTGAACTAGATAGCTGGGGCTACATTTCATGTTTAGGACTCAAGTCCAGATTCTGATGTTATCTTGGTCGGAACAGCAAGCAAAGACAGGACAGAAACCAATAAAGACATTTTTTTTTGCATGAAATGTATCATAATTATACTAGTTGTGAACGAGTGTATCAACGAAAGGTTGTAACTCTTAGATCATGTAATTGATAAGTCATAGAATGAGATCATCAACTGATAAGCCAAAGAGGAATCACAACTACAACCTACTTGCAGTATTTTCAATTAAATGCTTGTACTGGAACAATAAATTATACAAGAAGATACTTGTCTTGATTGGATGAGGGTGTTAATTGACGATCGAGATCGGATGGATCAGATCGGCGTGAATCTTGATGGCCATCAAGATCGATGAAGATCGACGGCTCAAAATGCTCTGATCTGATTTGATGATGGAGATCAGATTAGATCTGATCTGATGGTGATGTCACGATCTTGACGAGATCAGATGGCCTAGATTAAATCAATCAACACTCTTCTTCCCTGATTTTCATCTCTGATCACAGCAGCGACAATGGCGGGACTTCGACCGGCGACGCGAGCGGCGATTGTGGGCAACTGCGGCGGCGACTGGTGGCAGCATTGAGGGGAGCTCCATGCAGGAAGACGACGACGACGACATCGACGATGGGGTGGTGGCGACGAAGCGATGCTCTGTTTTTGGGGGAAAATAGAGCAATGGCGGGGGGAAAGCTTCAGGGATGGCAAGGCAACAAGGGGGTGAGGTAGGGGATGCCGACGAGGATGACGCACAGGCCATGGGGTAGTGGGTTCGGCAATGGAGAGCGATGGGTTCGATAGCTCGGCAATGTCGAGGATGAAGAAGACGATGGGTGCAGGGAAGGTGGCTCGACTAGTCGACGAGGAGGATGAGGATGAAGGGGTTAGGGAGACGATGACGAGGCTGATGGGTGGCGACAAGGTGGACGAAGGTGAAGTGTCGGGAGCTCTGGACAAAGAAGATGAACAGTGGTGAAAGAGGGTTGGCGGCTACAGGGTCTACACAGTAAATAGGTTTAGGGTTAGGGTTAGTCTAGGTTAGGGTTTAAATAGTGTAGGGTTTTGGGTTATTGGTTAACGAGTTTGAGTAGGATCCAAAAGGAGATTGAGTCAAAATTCACTATTATTAGAAAAAATGAATTAGATGAGATGAAACAGTCAAACCTCCATGATGAACAACAAATTAGAGCGGATAGGAAAGATGCAATTGAAATAAATATTGGCACAAAATTGAGTCGAAACAAAATAGATGACTTTTATTAGAATTGGAAACAAAATACAGATTCTCAAATTGATGGATAGAGTACAAAGAATGGAAATACAGCAGAAAAATACAAATACAGTGAACAGGGGTTACAGGATCAGATGATTTATTAGATGGCATTGAGTGAATGACACCATTGATCTCGCTGACTGAAAAAGTGTGGATCAGCAGATCATTCTTAAAATAATCGTGGAACACTTTGAGACCAATGCAAGGAATAGTTAAATCAGGACGCTAGTCAAGAGTGGGTGACCACTTATCCTTAAAATAATCGTGGAATTCATAGAAAATTGAACACCTGATATACTTTGTACATTATATATGGAGTTTCTAGCTCAGTGAACAAGCGTGACTCATGGAAATAGCTAGAATTTCTATCTCTACCTTTAATCAAATCAACTGACCTTTTTTTATGTTAGAATATCTCCTACATATAGGGATTTTCTTGATGCTGACGAGAGTGAGTCCTCAGCATATCAATCTCCCCTTGAAGAGAGCTGTCCTATACAATGCTTGAGTTTTTCTGACTCTCCAGTAGCTTTTGCTGTTTAAACATGTTTCTTTCTCATGCTCGTGGAGCCCAACATAATTGAAGCCCAGTTCGGCCCATATTCATTTGTCAGTGTTGTTTTGTACAATATGTTCTGTAATTTAAAGTAATCCTACACTCACTACTATCAAATGGACACACCTTAATATGATAGCCATAATTAGCACTACCAGTCTGCCACATCATCAGTTTAATGAATATATAACTACTCCCTTAACCAAATTAGACCCTTACCTAATTTCTAGTTGATTTTATTTCAGAATTTTTCTTTTTTGAGTTTTTGAGATGTCGAGACCGCGAACCATGGTCTCAACCTTACCACAATTTTGTATTCTACTCTTTACTTTTATACCATCCAAGACATTGTTTGGTAGTTGAATTTGTTTCAAATTTAATTACGTAGGAATTAATTTTATTTATTCTGATGAGATGGCAGTGTTGTTTATGACAGATACAATATGGTATATTTATTTGATAGTCGGGGCTGACCATAAGAAGAGGCGGCCATCTTGAGCCCCTAATTTTTTACCATTTTTACGAGCACTCCAATTAGATATATACTAGATTTGCCCGTGGCCACGTGCCTACGGCACGTCTTCAGAACGATACAACATATGAAAAGTCTTGTAAATAGTAAATCAACAATTATGTAGCTGAAGTTTGAATAGTATGACAATAATTAGTTGTAAATAAAAGTCCATATTTCCATTAGTATATGGTGAAAAATAATTATAAATTGGGGTATAAAAGTCCATGTTTATATATATATATATATATATATATATATATATAGAGAGAGAGAGAGAGAGAGAGAGAGAGAAAGAGAGAGAGAGAGAGAGAGAGAGAGATGATAAAATAAATAAATGAGTTTTTTTTTTGTTGGGAGGGGGGGGGGGAATGTGTTTTATGAGGTTAGATCTGGGCCTTTGACTTTGGGAGGATTGAAGGAGCCACTTGATAGCTTTCTTTGTATTTTATTATATACTAGATTTGCCCATGGGCACGTGCCTACGACACGTCTTCGAAACGATACAGCATATGAAAGTCTTGTAAATCGTAAAACAACAATTATGTAGCTCAAGTTTGAATAGTAAAACAACAATTAGTTGTAAATAAAAGTCCATGTTTCTATTAGTATATGTTGAAAAAATAATTATAAATAGTGGTGTAAAGTCCAACCTCTTAGAACTTTGAGTGTGAAAAATGATGAAATTTAACTGTTGATGAGATATTTACTATTTTCAATGTAACATGAGTAATAAAAAATGTATAAAAAATATGAAAATTTACAAACTTGAAATCTAAAAATATAAATTTTTGAGTAAATAAAGAGAGAGAAATAAATAAATAAATAAATAAGTTGTTTTGGGATTTGAATTTGAGTTTTGGAGGAAACTTTTGGAGGAAAAATATGTTTTGTGAGGTTAGATCTGGACCATTGATTTCAACCCAATTGAATGAGAGCCACTTGATAGCTTTCTTTGTGTTTTATTATATAGACTAGGTTTGCCCATGGACACGTGCCTACGGCACATTTTCGTGAACAATGCAGCATATAAGTAGCCCTGTAAAAAGTTAAATATATGCACGTCTTCGTGAAGAATGATTTATAGATGTGTATTTGGCAGTAGACATTGATATATTATAAATTAAGTTGTTTATGTGTTTATATCTTGCAGGATCATTTGTCAGGAGCTCGGAATTGAAAAATAGTACTGTGAATCTAACTCTTCTTCTATATTTGAAATCTAACCCATCTTCTATATTCAACTTCTGTATTCAACTAATCAACTTCTCTATCAACTTCTATGTAATAAATCTAACTCAAGCACCTTATGTCCCTTTAGGGTTCGTAAATGTAGAGTTGTGCATAAACAGTAGCTTGGTGCATTCAACTTCTAGATATTCTCACATGTGAGCAACTTCTAGATATACTCAAGAACCTAGGTTACCTACCATGTGAACAACAGTCGGAACGAAAATTGTGAAGGATGAGAATACTGATGCCTAACCCTAAGATATTCACATAGATCATATTGGATAGCTTCCCATCGCATTTCTTGAAAAATCAAGATCTTTTTGAAAAATGTGTACTCAAGTTCAATACTTAAAGATAGCTATATGTTGTATATTTTTCATAGAATGCAGAAAAATGTTAGTTTCTTTCCACACCAAAGTACTATGAAGAATTGTTATTATCTAAGACTACTATGAACATTTCTTGTGAAATGTGAGATAAAAAAAAATTACCAGGGAAAGATTGTGATTTAACTGAACATCAGTGTAAATGAAAAACTTGAAGAGATACTGAATGCATACTGTATAGCTTCCAAGACTCCAAGGCCGTAAATTATTAAGCTACTGATCCATAGCAATTTTTATAGTGCAACTATAATGGAGGGTTCAGACTTATTCACAATTCGAACAAATTAACTACATATAGAATACTGGACACTTGAAATTGATTTGCACCCCATATAATAATCATGGACAATAGAAAGAATTTCTATTACGATTGACCTTCTAATTTAGAAAATGGCAGCAGACTTCATATCTGATTAAGATTGCCATGAAATGGACATTCACCTAGGTAAAACAAAAATGAGAATACAGGATGTCAGAAAACATGCTACATCGTGGGTAGGCTTCTTCATTTTCCCTAATCGAAACAAAAAATGTTTATCTTCAACATATAAACTTTTTTTAATAGGGTTGCAAAAGACTTTGCTAATCTGCCTCATCATCAATAATTACTAAACTTTGATTATGCATAGTGCATTCTACCATAGTGATCAAACTACTGACAAAACAATCAAAAGAATGTTTAATGATTCACAACGTCCAACCATGATTTTAAAAGGGTTGCAAACATCTAAATTGAACACTCTAATTCAGTTATCTTATCGTTCTTAATTAAAATCTTCCATAATGCACAGTGCATTCCACCATAATGATTTTCGTCAACAGAACAATCAAAACAAATGGTCAACACAATTCACAAACATACATCTACACTAATAAAAATGATCCAAAATTCTAAAATCAATCATTCTCTTCCAAATCACTACAGTACCATCTTTCACGATATGCATCAATCCCAACCCCCAACCCCACCCTCCACTACCAACAAAACCATCAACTTCCCTATATTAACCCATTCCATCAAACACCTAGTAGACACCTACAATCCACAACCAACAAACTTGGTACCTACTTTTCTGCTCTAAATAAGTAAAAAAGAAGGCCTAATTTATATATTTGAAGCTAGATCTAAAAAGGGAAAGTAACAATACCAAAATGAACCTCAATCTTGCAAAAATCGAGTCGAAGACTGAAATATTGGGGTTTTGAAGTTACCAAGCTGGCGAGGGCGTTGGACGAAAACAGGTGACGGGATCGAGAACGGGGGTCGCGGCTGGAGGTAGGGGGGCCGCTATGTGGTGACATGAGAGGTCGTCGGTGGGAAGTCGGCACTGAAGAGGCGCCGGAGGTGGCCGGAGTTGGCCGGGGGAGAAGACCAGGATCGGTGAGAGAGAGAGAGAGAGGGAAGAGAGAGAGTGTATGAGATGAGCGGGAGAGAGAGAGAAGGGGGGTTATTTTGGAAAGAGAGAGGGGGTTTTGAAATTTTGGGGTTTGAAATTTTCGACGGGAAAATACGTTTTGTGAGGTTAGATCTGGGCCATTGATTTTGGGGGAGATTGAAGGAGAGCCACTTGATAGATTTCTTTATAATTTATTATATATATATATATATATATATATATATATATATATATTGACTTTTTCAGAACTGTAGTGATAGTGTACATTTAATATGTCACCATGAGTGTTTATTAACGACATAAAAGAATAGAAAAAACTGATCTTGCCAACGGCTCTGAAAGCTTACAACACTGTTAAAATAAATACAATTGAAAAAAAAACATGTAGGCCCTCTTACTTTCCCTCTTTCAAAAATTTTGCTGTACTGACCCACTTTTTGAAAATATTTGGGGGTCTGACCTACTTCCGAAATCAATTAGCGATCAGACCCAGTTTTGGACACGTCAGCATAAACCGTTATTGGAAATAATGACATAGGTTATTTATGTGCCGTTATTTCCAATAACGGCATCTATTGTACAATTTTTTTACCATGCCGTTATTTGGAATAACGACATCAGTATATTTCTCTTACAAGTGTGAATCTTCTAACTTCAAAAAAATTATAAGTGTGAAAAAACTTATAAATAATGCCGTTATCCCCAATAACGGCATCAGTAATATATAAATGAACTGTTCCCGTTGTTTGGAAACAGCGAGGATGAATAATAAGTTAATTTTTTATAAAGAAAATTTATAACTGATGCTGTTATTCCAAATAACGGCATCAGTTATAATTTTTTTTTTTAATTAACTTATTCGTCAGAGAGGATGAATAATAAGTTACTTTTTTATATAAAAAAAATTATAACTGATGCCGTTATTCCAAATAATGGCATCAGTATTGAGAATACCGTTATTTGAAATAACGGCATATGTTATAAGGTTTTCACACTTACAATTTTTTCTCTAAATGGAGACTACAAGCTGTCGAAAAATAAAATAACCGATGCTGTTACTCCAAATAACGGCATGACACTTTTTTTTAATATAGATTCCGTTATTGGGAAAATCGGCATGTAAATAACCTATGCCGTTTTTCCCAATAACGGTTTTTGCTGATGTGTCCAAAACTAGGTCAGTTCGCTAATTGTTTTCGAAAGTGGGTCCAAGCACCAAATATTTTCAAAAAGTGGGTCAGTATGGCAAAATTTTCCCCTCTTTCACTCATGCTTTTGTGGGCCCCATTTCCAATGGCAGAGCCAGACTAATCAAGCTCCGGCCACCGGCGGTACCGAAAACTGAGTGGATTGCGATCCTCTCGACGAGTACTATTCCGTGGTGTACTCACTTGCCAAAAACGAATTCCGTATGAATGAGAAATGTTGGTCCAAAGTTGGGTACTTGAAATGTACTAACTGGGCAACTTGGAGAAAATGGATAGTCCCATATCAGAAATTTGGAAAGAATTTTTCTAGTATATATACTAGAAAACTGGACTAAAGGGCGTGGCCCGGGGGTTACTACTAACGTGTAGTGGAGAGAGGACTTAGCCAAAATGACAAACACACACGCGCGCCCGGCCCCGGCCTCAGCTCGGCTCTGGCTCTGGCTCTGGCTTAATTTTTTTTTATTGCCCAGACAAAAACTTTTTCCCTACTGAACTGATGAGGCTTTTCAGATTCGGTAACTGGTACCATTACTGTGTAACAGCAGAGTAATGGCTCACTAGTTATGAATCTGAACCACCACTCTGCTGTTGCAGAGTAGTAGACCATTACTCTGCTGTTACAGAGTAATGGGCCTCTGAAGAGTCTCCATTCTCTTTTAAAGGCTACTAAATCCAAACAGAGTTTTGGTCAGCAGAAAAAGTTTTATTCTTCTTCTTCTTCTTCTTCTTCTCCTCTGTGTCAACTGGGAGTACATCATAGCCAGCAGTTTGCTGAATCTCCGAAGCTAGGGTGCTGCTCTTCAGAGAAGGTACAGTTGTATTCTGGGAAGCAATTCGACAGTCACTGTCACACTACGGAGCAAATTCTGCTTTAAGAAGAGAGATTCTCAATCTCGACTCTGTGCAAAGCCGTTCGTTTACTGTTTTTATTTCCTATATGTCAGTTCTTCACAATTGCTGTTGGGTTTTTCATCGGGATTCAACAATCTTAAAGCAGAATTTTTTCCTTACTGATTCTAACAGTTTTTTGTGAAGTTTATTTACAGGTACTGTTATCATTCGGAAAAACAACAACAACTAACAGTTCTGTTTCCAACTATTTCAGATAAGAACATGGAGAACACACAAAGTGATATTGCCAGTGGGCTTATCAGTACAGAAACACCGATGACCCAAAATGTGACTGCACAATCGGTTGCGGCACATTTGGTCGTTCTGCCCACGCACATAACCGTGGAAAAAAAAACCAGACAAGTTCAATGGAACTGAATTCAAGAAGTGGCAAGGGAAGATGCAGTTCTACCTGACCACCTTGAAGCTGGACAGATTCCTCACTGAATCTGCCCCGATATTGGCGCCAATGGATGCACACTCCGTTGCTGCAGTTGTTGCGTGGACTCAGGGCGACCACCTCTACAGGAACTACATCCTGAATGGCTTGGTAGACCCCCTGTACAACGTCTACTGTGTCTTCAAGACGTCCAAACCCTTGTGGGGGTCCTTGGAAAAGAAGTACAAAACAGAAGACGCCGGGTCCAAGAAGTTTGTAGTCGGCAAATTTCTGGACTACAAGATGATTGACTCTAAAACTGTTGTGAGTCAAGTCCAAGAACTGCAGGTTATAATGCACGACATTGCTGCAGAGAACATGACGCTGTGCGAATCATTCCAGGTTGCAACGTTCATCGAAAAACTTCCACCTGGATGGAAAGACTTCAAGAACTACATCAAACACAAGCAAAAGGAGATGTATCTTGAAAGCCTAATAATCAGGTTGCGGATCGAAGAGAAGAATCGCAAGACTGACAGGTCTTATGGAAATTAGTCCATAGAAAAGGCCAACGTGGTGGAGCACGAACAGAAGGGCAAGAAGAGAAATTTTCTGCTACATGCCTCAAACCAAAAACCTCTTCCAAAAAGGTTTGCTGGAAAATGCCACAAGTGTAGTAAGCTGGGGCACAAAATTTCTGAGTGCCGCAGCAAGGACAACAATCGTTCAGGAACATGACATGCAAAAGGGAATAAAAAATTCCACGCATACATAGCTGAGAACTTGTCCACTGGTCTCTCTGACCTAGACCTCTGTGCTGTAGTATCAGAGGTAAATCTTGTGGGGAGCAATCCTCGTGAATGATGGTATGTTACTAGGCCCACTAAGCATATCTGTTCGGACAAGAAAATATTCACTTCATACCAGAAGTGTAACAAAGATGAACAGCTGTTCATGGGAAACTCTTCCACCTCCAAAATTGCAGGAACAGGGAAGATAGTGCTGAAAATGACTTCAGACAAAGAACTAACACTTACAAATATGCTGCATGTTCCAGATATTAGAAAGAACTTGATATCAGGTTCTTTGCTAAGCAAGCATGGGTTTAAGGTTGTTCTTGTTTCTGATAATTTTGTATTGTCTAAGAATGGGGTATACTTGGGTAAAGGATATGTAAAGGATGGACTGTTCAAGTTTAATGTAATGACAATCATCCCTAAAACTATTGTTCCTGCTGTTCCCAATGTTAATGAAATAACTCCTATTGCCTATGTTGTTGAGTCTTCCTCTGTTTGGTATGAAAGACTAGGCCATGTTAATGTCAATTCTATGTATTGATTAATTAACATGAATTTGTTACCAAAATTTAAGGTAGATAACTTCGAAAAATGTGAAGTTTGCACGGAGGCCAAACTCACTAAAACTCCATCACGTTCTGTAGAAAGAAACACAGAAACTCTAGGCCTAATTCACACAGATCTGTGTGATTTTAAATTATGTGCAGACCAGATGTGGCAAAAAGTATTTTGTGACATTCATAGACGATTGCACAAAATTTTGTTATGTATACTTGTTGCATAGCAAAAATGAGGCTTTGGATAAATTCAAAGAATATAAACTTGAGGTTGAAAATCAACTTGGTAAAACGATTAAAATCGTTAGGAGTGATAGAGGAATATGATGCACCATTTAATATGTTCTGCTCAGAACACGGAATAGTTCATTAGACAACTGCTCCTTACTCACCCGAATCAAACAGTACTGCCGAGCGCAAGAACCGAACTCTAAAGGAGATGATGAATGCCTTGTTGAATTCTGGCTTACCCCAAAATATGTGGGGCAAAGCATTGTTGACTGCCAACTACATTCTCAATAAAATACCTCACAAGAAAACTGGCAAGACACCAAACGAACTATGGAAAGGTAACGTACCTTCATATAAATACCTCAAAGTGTGGGGGTGTCTAGCAAAAGTGGCAGTACCTAACCCGAAACAGGTCACCATCGGACCTAAGACGATTGATTGCATATTCATAGGCTATGCACACAACAGTAGTGCATATCGGTTCTTGGTATACAAATCAGATATACCGGATATCCATGTGAATACAATAATGGAATCAAGGAATGCTTCCTTCTTTGAACACGTGTTTCCGTACAAGGATACTACGTATCCCAAACGTACACGTGAACAAGGGAATGCAAGTACTTCGGTTGATGAACCAGAACATGATACTGATGAGCCTAGACGATGTAAATGGGCTAGAACATCAAAATCATTTGGTCCTGACTTTGTAACGGCCTTTCTGTTAGAGAATGAGTTTAGAACTTTCAAGAAAGCCATATCTATGCCTGATGCTCCTATGTGGAAGGAGGCAATCAAAAGTGAAATAGACTCCATTATGCAAAATCATACATGAGAGTTAGTCGACTTGCCTTCTGGATGTAAAGCTCTAAGATGCAAATGGATTTTCAAACAAAAATTGAAACCAGACGGTTCAATAGAGAAGCATAAGGTAAGACTTGTGGTACAAGGATTTAGGCAAAAGGAAGGCCTAGATTTCTTTGATACATATTCCCCAGTTACAAGAATAACTTCCATAAGAATGTTGGTAGCTATTGCAGCTCTACGTAACCTGAAAATACATCAAATGGATGTTAAAACTGCATTTCTAAATGGGGACTTAGAAGAAGAGATATACATGAAACAACCTGAGGACTACGTTGTTCCTGGATAGAAAAACAAAGTGTGCAGGCTTGTAAAATCCCTGTACGGACTGAAACAAGCTCCAAAGCAGTGGCATGCAAAATTTGACAATGTTATGATGTCAAACTGCTTCAAAATAAATGAATGTGATAACTGTATTACATCAGAAATACTCCAAATGGATATATTCTGGTGTGTCTGTATGTAGACGACATGCTCATTATTGGAAGCAATAATGACATTATCAAACAAACTAAGAGCATGCTTAGTTGCAAGTTTGATATGAAAGACTTGAAAATTGCAGACGTCATACTGGGAATCAAAGTTTCCAAAACTTCTGAGGGAATTACTTTGTCTCAAGCTCACTATGCTGAGAAAGTCCTTGAAAGGTTCAAGAATTACTCGAATGGAACTGCCAAAAGTCCCGTGGATCCCAGTCTTCACTTATTCAAAAACACAGGTGAAAGCATATCACAATTGGAATATGCACGTATAATCGGTAATCTGATGTACTTAACAAATTGTACACGACCGGACCTAGCACATTCGGTAAATGTATTGAGCCGCTACACGAGTAATCTAGGACGAAGTCACTGGAAAAGAATAACTAGAGTATTGAACTACTTGCGACATACTCAAAGTTATGCGCTGTATTACACCAGATACCCAGCAGTACTAGAAGGCTACAGTGATACCAACTGGATATCGGACTCCAAGAACTCAAAATTCACAAGTGGATATGTCTTCACACTTGGTGGTGCAGCTGTGTCATGGAAATCCTCTAAGCAAATACTATTGGCCAGATCCACCATGGAATCTGAGTTTATTGCTTTAGACAAAGCGGGGCAGAGAAAGCAGAATGACTTCGAAACTTTTAGAGGATATTCCTATGTGGGAAAAACCAGTGTCTGCTTTATGTGTACACTGTGATAGCCAATCGGCTATAGCACGGGCACTGAGTTGTATGTATAATGGTAAGTCTCTTCATATCAGAAGGTGACACAAAACCATTAGACAACTACTCTCAAATGGAGTAATCTCTATAGAATATATCAAATCGGCCGAAAACCTAACGGGTTTATTTACTAAAGGTTTATCGCGAGAGCAGGTTGTGAGATCATCAAGAGGAATGAGTTTAAAGCCTATGACGAAAGAGGATACTTAATGGAAACCCTACCTAGTAATTGGAGATTCCAAGATCTAGGTTCAAAGGGACAACTAATTCTTATTGAATCGATGAGAGCACTGAGAGATTAAATCTCATACCCACTCTTAGGATGATAAAACAGTGCTGCCTGCAAAGAGTTAGGATAAGCTTGGCTTTTAATGATTCCCATAACTTTGAAATAAAAGTGAGGTATAGCAGGATACTCTTTATGGGCAATCACCTTGTGAGTGTGAAATGGGGCCGTTTCTAGGAGAATGAAGAGAGGCTACATTCTCCAAGTTCACTCACGATTAACCAGGAATGTTCAAGGCCAAAATGAATACAACAAGAGAACTTAGTTCTGTAAGGAGATGAAACTGTGTGATAGTTATTGTTTAGGTTCACAACAAAGTCCGGGTAGTTCAAGACAGCATGATCACTACCTGGTCAAGTGAATCCGATAGCTACTTACTAAGAGTGGCTCAAAGTTGAAAAATTACTATCATTTCTGATGCAGTGATTTTCCGATTGTACTCTCAGAGTTTTTCTGTCATGTTTTTTATTTTTCTGTCGTGTCTGGATTACATGGTCTGGTAATTTTCATTCATGTGGGGGATTGTTGGAATTAATTTTTGTAGTTTTTTAGGCTGGATTCCGGCAAGCTCCGGCCACCGGCGGTACCGAAAATTAAGTGAATTGCGATCCTCTCGATGAGTACTATTCCGTGGTGTACTCACTTTCCAAAAACGAATTCCGTATGAATGAGAAATGTTGGTCCAAAGTTGGGTACTTGAAATGTACTAACTTGGCAACTTGGAGCAAATGGATAGTTCCATATCGGAAATTGGGAAAGAATTTTTTTAGTATATATACCAAAAAACTGGACTAAAGGGCGTGGCCCGGGGGTTACCACTAACGTGTAGTGGACAGAGAACTTAGCCAAAATGACAAACATACACGCGCGCGCACCCGGCCCGGCCCCGGCCTCGGCTTGGTTTGGTTTGGTTTGGTTTTGGCTCTGGCTTAAAAAAAAATTTTGTTGCCCAGACAAAAACTTTTTCCCTTTCAGGCTTTTCAGATTCAGTAACTGGTACCATTACTCTGTAACAGCAGAGTAATGACTCACCAGTTATGAATCTGAACCACCACTCTGCTGTTGCAGAGTAGTGGACCATTACTCTGCTGTTACAGAGTAATGGGCCTCTGAAGAGTCTCCATTCTCTTTTAAAGGCTACTGAATCCAGACAGAGTTTTGGTCAGCAGAAAAAGTTTTATTCTTCTTCTTCTTCTTCACCTGTGTCAACTGAGAGTACATCACAGACAGCAGTTCGCTGAATCTCTGAAGGTAGGATGCTGCTCTTCAGAGAAGGTACAGTTGTATCCTGGAAAGCAATTCGCTAGCCACCGTCACACTACGGGGTGAATTCTGCTTTAAGGAGAGAGATTCTCAATCTCGACTCTGTGCAAAGCCTTTCGTTTACTGTTTTTATTTTCTGTCTGTCAGTTCTTCACAATTGGTGTTGGGTTTTTTCATCGGGATCTAACACATACTTGTATCAACACAATAAAATTCATACTACATACTTGGAATTGAATCAACAAAATGATTTAGAATTGAAATCTAGACTACATATTATACAGAGAGAGGAGAGAATGAGAGAACCAAGGAAGTTTGGGCTTAATAGATAGGTTGGGTTTGAGTTTCTTTTTTTAAGCTTGAGCAGTTTGACTTAATTAATAGAATAAAAGAACGAATTATTTTTTAGTCCAAAATCCATACCACTATTTCAGTCTTTAAGAGGTGGACTGAGATTGGGGTCCCAAATTTTTTTTAACTTAGGGGCCAAATAAAAATTTTGACCTATATGAAAGGAGATTTTACAAAAATTTTAGGTCCCAAATGTCCCCCCTACTCACCCTCTCTCTCCGTCCCTGTCCATTTGCAGGAATTTGCCTCGGACCCCATGAGCTTAGAGCCCCGACCATGTTTATAGTGTACAAGAGTGTCGGTTTAACATTACCGTATTTATTCCATCAAAAACATTACCGTATTTATTTTCTTTTCGCTGAGTTGATTGTAGGAATAGATTGTTGCATGGACATTGTTTACCATCATCAAGTAGTTGAAAATTTTAGTTCTCCACAAAATTGTTGTTAATTATTTCAGCTCAATATTCTTTACTAATTTTAATATCATAATACGTGTAACTAGAGTTTTAACGTCCAGTAAAAAAATTCTTACCGTACGTCTAAACTGTAAGCTGTATTGTTTATACTTATCCACCATTCATAAACACGTGATTTGTTAGCGTGTGTAAACTTCAAATAATTAATTTAAAAACTTACCCATAAAACCTTCTTCTCCTTCACGAACCCACTTCAACGGTATGATCTCAACCTCATCACCTCAACCCCAATCTCCACCGTCCAAAATATTATCCACTAAACATACTATTCAGTTACCCGCTGGTCCCCACCCACTGTCCGTACACAATCCACAGAGCGGTGCGATCGAGAAATAGAACAAATTTACAAAAATACCCCCATCCCTTCTATATAAACCCCTCACATTTCCACCTCTCTCTCCCCTCCTCTGTCACTAACTTGCACCCGAAGAAGAAGAAGAAGAAGAAGAAGAAGAAGAAGAGTATGTTTTACTCGCACCAGCTACTGGCGAAGAAAGCTCCACTGGGTCAGATCTGGTGAGAGTCCCATCGCCATCTCCTCCACTTAGTTCAATCAGATCCATTCGTTGTTCTTCGTCATTTTCGATTCGTTAATGGTGTTTGTTTTTGCTGGTCCAATCTAGGATGGCGGCGACCTTGCACGCCAAGATCAACAGAAGGAAGCTCGATAAGCTGGACATTATCAAGATCTGGTACTAGTTTCATTGAAATCGCATGCATTTCGTATATGGTAAATCCACTCATTTCGAACGAGTTTTGAATCTAATGGTTTCGGTCTGTTTGTTTGGCTTTCAGCGAAGAAATCTTGAATCCGCAGGTTCCGATGGCCCTTCGCCTCTCCGGGATTCTCATGGGTTAATCGTCTTCTTCATCTTCATCGTCTTTATTTTTATTTTATTTTTGTTGTTTTTAGAACATTCTAGATGATTCCTCTGTTTTTTTGGCCTTTTACAGGTGGAGTAGTGATTGTTTACGAGAAGAAGGTGAAGCTTCTGTACGGTATGCAATTCTTTCTCTCTCTCTCTCTCATTATCTTTCTCAATTTTTAAAAATATTTCTTTATTGAATTTATTTCCGGTTTTTTATTTGCAGACGACGCTACTCGTTTTCTGGTATTATTCTGCGCCTTTTAAAAAAAATTAATTAATCAATCAAGTTTCAGTTGAGTTTATTTTCTGATTTTTTTTTAATTTAAATAGATGGAAGTGAATGAGGCCGGAAAGGTGAAACCGGCGGTGGACCGCACCCTTCTCCCCAAAAACAGAGCTCAAGCCAAGTGAGCAGAATAATCTTCTTAATATTTTCATTATTTTTATTTTATTCAGAATAATTTTGATTTAATGAGGATCAGACGGTGGATATTAACAGGTACGAGGCGGTGACGCTGCCGGCCGTTGATATGGAGGTGGAGCACTCCGTGCCGTTCATCTCTGACGCCAACACTCCAGTTGCCAGATTCCGGAGCATGGTAGTATCATTTATCAGTGTATCATCATTATAAAGTTTTTTGGACGAATTTGCCCTTCGAAATATGTCCATATGTGTTTTTTGTTGAAGGGTAGTGTAGTAATTCAATTGGTCACGTGACCGCAGATTACGAGTTTAGGTGGTAGGGGCAGATTTGCAAATATATTGAATAGTGTGGAGTTTTCTAATGGAGTAATGGGTATATACTAAGGACAAATATACCCCTATGTTCATACGGTCGCTTCAAAAGGTTTCATTAATCGTTAGTGGCATCTTTTGTAAATTTTTGGGGTGTATGTGGCTGTTTTGTAGGAGGAGACAATTGGGGTGCCAGGTTGTTATTTTGCAACCGTTTCCGACAGGGTATGAGCGACGAATCTTTTTGTGGGCCCATTTTTCTGGTAGTGAACTTTAATTAGTGAGAAGAGGCAGTTGTAGTTAAATTTTTGATATTTGACAAATAAGGACATGAGTTGAGTTGTAGTGGTTTAAACTTAAAAATTAGTTTTTGAGTTAAAAAAAAAAAAATGGACGGGAGATGATTTCTCTGCTGTTCATAATTTTTTTTTTTTTAAAGTTGGAGACGTGATATCTTATCTCGTTGGAGCAATTTTTAAATTTTTTTTTTTTTAAAATTAATCGGGTGGGATAACATATCCTGTCTAAGGCCATTTTATTTTAAAATTCAATCAAAAGGGATATCAAACACCGTCGGACCAAATGTGAGGGAATCTTTGCATCGGACAGGATATCATTTGTTTTTTCCCCGAAAAATTTGGGAAAGGATATCATTTTTCTTTAAATTTTTTTTATTTTTTAAAATAAATCGGACGGGATAACATATCTTGTCCAATGCATTAAATTAAAAAAAAAAAATTAAGACGAAATATTATTTACAGTCCGACTAATCATATTCCAATTCCCAAATTTTGATAAATTCCTATATCCTCTGGGATATTTGGCCAATGACTGTTCATCCGTGACTCAAAAAATGAAAAAATAGCCGACGACTGTAGCTCTTTTTAGCCAAAAAATTTGGATTTTTTGGAAAATTGGCAAACGACTACATATGCTTTTAAAGAACTTAGTGATTAATTGGAAGTTAATTAATTAAATCTTAAACTAATGATTAATTACAAGTTGATTAACATTACTGGCAACATTTCTTTGTTTTGCTGTGTTGATTGGAAATTGTTTGTTTGGTTTTCGAATTCTACAGTATTTTTTTATTTGTTGGAGAGTTTTTTTTCCCTCTGTTTTGTGCTTCTTTTTGCGTTAATATTTAGTTCCGTTTGAAATATATTTTTCGCATTTGCTACTCACATCACATCGGGGACTACGAAATTTTCCATTATCCTAAACTAATTCCATCTAAGGTTGAAATCGAATCTATGATTTCTCATTTAAGATCAAGAAGCTTCGCCACATGTAATACAAGTGATTGGCATAATTTTCACTAACTCTGCGGACGGAGCTTATTATATACCATCATGCTTGGAAATTTGATTTCGAGGTGACAACAATTTTGGAAACAACCAACAGACAATGTCCTGATTGGTATTGGGTGGGGTGGGTAATTGAGTGGCGGCTCGAATCCAGAGTCCCTGGTTCGAGCCACACTTTTCCCTAAAAAAAACAATTATGAAAACAAAAGCTGGGAAGCCTGAAGTGGTAGTGTAGTATTGGGCATATAAGTACATGATATAAACTCTACTGAAAGCCCAAGGGCTAAACCAAAATTAATTATTGACACAAAATATGAATTAATTTAGCTAATAATTACAGAAGCAAAATTAAAATTCACTGTTTTTGTATATTATTGCAGCGACTGGATGATTTGGATGAACAGTTCATCCACATCGACCCCAGAGATGACGAGGAAGCCCAGAATCATCACCAAGGTGGCTACTAAAACACAAACCCAATGTTTTAGCTAAAACAAAATAAGATTGATATTGATTGTCACTATGAGCAAAGTTCTGATCTCTTTTTCTTATCAATGTAATCTAAACTCTTAATTTCCTATTGTAGTTGATGCTGCCAATATCACATTGTTTGATGATTTAAACACCAATGCAGAGACGTATCTCAACGATGGATTTGAGAGGTAGCTGTTTCCTTTTCGATGGAAGAAGTTTCCTTTTCGATGGAAGAAATTTGCTTATATTAGTAACTCCTAAAAAAATTGGTCTATTTTTTAGTTAGATCTCCAGCATTATCGACTTTTGTTACTTGTTATTTTCCATTTGTAATGCAGGTTTGACATAGGAGAAGATGAAATTCAGATGAACGTCCATGAACAAGAGGAACCAACACTCAGACCACCTCCAAGAGAGGTTCAGCATCCAAAGGCTCCTTCATCACACATCTCATCTCCCGCTACACATCATGAACCGACTCTTCAAGGTTTGTTCCAAATAGATACTCTTTATTTTCACTTTTACTTGTCTTGAAGAACTGTGATAAAAGAATTGATCCAACACTCCCAGTTTGTCTTTATGTTAAAAATTAGTAAATAGATATAGAATTTAGAAATGACAATTTATGAATAAAATCTGTGACTACTTGTATTAAAAAGCGTTGAATCTCTGTTAAAAACAGTGTTTCTTAGCTTGAGTGTGTCAATTTTGACCTGTAAATTTCTCAGCAAATATGTATCAAAACCTTGTTCAACCTTTTATTATTATTATTTTTTAAGAAAAAAAAAGCCCTTTTGAAAATTAAAAATTAACTGTTTCTGCTGCAGATGAACCTATGATGGAAGAACAAGATGTTCAACATCCAGATGTACATATGAATGCACCTAATGATGAGGTATAATAGCTATTGATTTACTTACTTATGCCGCTCTTCAACTACTTTATGGTATTTGCTAATTTGACAGACTGAGGGAACTGCAAGGAAGCAGCAGCATAGGAGAAGGAAACCACGTGAATGGGCCAATCAAATTATCATAGACGAGCAGGTTATGATTACTGGCAACGTTTATCAGTCATGGCTTCAGGATACTTCTAGCATTAAAAGAAGAAGAAGGACTAAGGTTCATATTTAACCACTTACATTTTTCTTTTCCTTCACATAACCACTCCAAAACTATACTTGCAGTCTGTAATTTTCTAAGGTTAATGTAATAAAAATATCACAGCCTCGACATCCGATTTTCACTACAAAAACAGACATCCTTTGGGATTTGCCACCAGTAGCTTTGTTGAATGGTCTAGAAAACTTTCCCACTGAACTCTACTACCCGGAACCTCTTCTCAAACTATGGAGGAAAGGTAACCAAGCTGGTCCTGCTCGCAGCTCACCTTCAGGTTCGTCCCACTGTGTAGAACTTAGTCCTTTGAATGTGACTATTGCTTACTCCCTTTTCTATTTTCTTTTGTACAATTTATACCACTTATTATCAATCGTATTCTTAATATTCCATGTATTATATGGAACATCCAACGAAATTTTTAACTCAAAAGCATTATCCCAATTGAAACATACTAGTTTTCAGCATATCATACTGAATTTTTGAAAATTTACTTTTTTTATAAAATTGTGATAAGTTTATTTTGAACATAGTATTTTTTGTTTACAGTGTTACTTTTTTCTTTGATTGGCAGTGCTTAATTCATCCAAACGCATTAATCTAGTTTAGCTGGATTATTTAACGTGACAGATGTTTATAAATAGTTTGGACTGTAAGGGGTTTAAGCAACAGAGAGCCGAAAGAGCTAATAGAATGACATAGTCAAGTACAAAGTTTAAAACAAATGCCATTGTTAATTATTTGCAATACAATTACCATACAAATTAATAAGCTTAAAACTTTTATGTGAAGGAGTAACACCACCAGAGAGACAACAAAATCCAGCATCACACTCTCCTCCAGCGGCACTATCTCATCGCAACAATATTCCTGAATACGTATGAGTCAATTTCTTAATGCCTACCATCAGCTGTTTGATTTATCATGTTTTTCTTTAGTTTAATTTGGATATATGTTGTTGTGCAGCCACCAGGAGATTTTCACAGTGAAGTAGGCTCACAGCCTAGTTTATCAATAGAGAGAGGCAGGGTCAATGAGTTCCAAGCTATTTTCGATGATGCTCATATAACACCAAGTGGTCACTTCAACACTTCAACGAGCCCTGGTAACTCCTTCAAAATTTCCCCCCTATCTTTCTGAATGTATTACATAGGGTGATACTGATATAAATGAGGCTTTCTGAACAGCTGGTGCGAGCTCTGGATCTATTCCGAGCTCAGGATCTGGACATTCGTTCCAACCATATGAACAGGAGGAAATATTACCACCTTCTACTAAGTCAGTTATCATTTTGTTGCTTTAAATTATTGAGACATCAACAATCTTTTGTACTACAGTTCACAGAAATTTGATTATTAACATCTAAGTCTTGTCACTATCGTTATATTTATCTTAATTTGAATAGTTATCAGTTTAATTCCATTTTTATTTGATAAAACTTGTTGAAACAAAAATCTTGATGTCCAAGTCTTGGCAATATCTTAATAACAAATGCCGTTGTTAATTAATTTTTATTTGTATGGTAATAGTATTGCAAAACTTGTAGATTTACCATAAATTTTTTCTTTTGTCCATTTCCAAAAATTACAGACTGATGTATCTTTCACAGGTTACTTGTATCCAGAAAAATTCATCTTTATATAAAAGTAACGGTATTTCTCTGAAAAGTGAATCAAACCAAAGGTATTTTCTAGAAAAGTGTTATCTATAAGTTTATAAGTTGCCCCTGAATGTTGAAACCATCAGAAGTATAAAATGTTGAGTAATTTCCAAGTTATCCAATTAACAATATCTATTGTCCATAGATCTGATATTTACCACGAATGACTAATATTTCATCAGTTCTCATATTCCTTATGTATAGCATCTGGATAGTAATCGTAGTCTACTTCTAATTGGATCATGCTGCTTAAGTCCTTCTATAAAAATTAATTTGTAAACTGTTGCAATAGAAACAAGAGAAGGCAGTTCTCTTCTGCGAGAAGTGAACTAGGGAATCTTGAAACTGTAGAGGAGGAGTTTCCTGTGGTGCAAGATGTGAGAAGCTTAAAGATACCAAGGATATCCCAAAACAGGCTGACCAATGATTCAGGTAATTTTAAGCACAATGCGGGACTAAATATATCGGGACTTGGCTATCGTTAGTTTTTTTAAAAAAGAGATATACTTATGCTCCCAAAAGCTAAACGAATTATATTCTGCAGACCTGTTAGAGGAAACAATGCCAACTCAGACCCCAATTCCAGTAGTTTCGGAGCCCTCGATTGACAAGATCACTCAATCAATTTGCAGGTTAGTGTCATAGCATTTACTTTTAGAACTCTGTTTTGTTGAAATTTACACTTTATTCAAATTCTTATCGAAGTGAAATGATCTGTATTACCATATAACTGCTTAAAATATATATCATATATTTCCTGTCTCAAAAGCCTTAAACCAAATACCATTTCTCTCTCTCTCTCTCGCTCTCTCTCTCTCTCTCTCTCTCTCTCTCTCTATTGTGCAGCCATCTTAAGTTACATTTTGATACCCCTGGCAATCCACAGTCCGAGTCACTCGATCAGCTATCTATTGGTATGACCAAGAAGAAGGCTGCCCAGCTTTTCTATCAGACTTGTGGTAATGCTCTAATTTGCAAGCTCCATAATTTTCCTGATGAATATTCAATCTCTGTTTTGTATATGTATAAAAACAAAAGGCTGAAAAATTTCTCTCTTAGCTACACATATGCTGTGATCACATTTGCATTTGTTTACTTCTAACAGATATGAATACAGATATTTCTCGAAGAGTTAACTCAATAATCAATTTTGGTAGAAAGGGATTACAGTTCAGAATACATCTCAATGACTCAGAGGAACTGATAATACTGAAAATTAAATGAGTTCAGTCTCCAACCTTCACCGTTTTTACAAAGAATAAGAAATATATATAATGTCACATTAACCATTAACTTACATTATTACAAATTACTACAAATTATAATGCAAAATACACTACAATTTATACATTATACTACATTAGTCTACTCATATCTGTCTGGGTCACCCTGGATTATCCATTTGTGATTTTTTTTTTGATTAAAAGATGACAACGTCATCGCTTCATTAAAAAGATATTAACGAAACAGAGATAAAGTTACATAGCTCGCCCGAAGGCGCTAAACGTCCAAAAACACCTCAGGATAAAGCTCCCATCTAAGCGAGAAGCAAAATACATCAAAATAGAGATACATCGAGATAAATAACCCTGAAGATAACCAAGTTCTGAGCTGTGTCAATCGCTGATTGGTAGCTCCCCCCACCGTCCGATTGCTACTCCTCCCCCTCCCCCAGTCGCATCTTCTTCCATCCATTTTTGATTCATGGTGTCTTGTATGTCTATGTGATACCAACTTGTTGAGACTACTAGGGTTTCTACTAATAAGAAAATATCTCGATTTATTCTGCAGTTATGGCCACTCTGGATTTTGTTAAGGTTGATCAGAAAGAGGCATATGGAGACATCCTCATCTCTAAAGGCCCCAAGATGTGATCGACTATCAACTTCACCTGCAACACACAGGTTCCTAGAAGTCTTTGTTTAAGTGCGATTAGCATATACTATTTCACATTATAAATTAGCTTATGATGTACAGGAAGTGAGACTGTGACCTTGGAGTTATTGACTTGAGTGAGAAGCTACAGTTTAGTGCACGAAAGTTACAGTTTATAGATGAAGCATAATATAAATGGTTAAGAATTTCTGGTATTATCACTATCACTGTTAATTAAAATCCAAAATTTTCTTCTTCTGTTTCATAGTACATCCAATATATATACAACTGCATCATTGAAGCTTTTCATGTTGTTTAATCTGTGTTGTTGAATTCAAGCTTTAGATGCTTTATGAAGAACATGGTTTCTTAATAAATGCTTACCATGTTGCTCAAAATTTTGACAATATTCAATTTCAGTTGATATCTGTAACAAATGCTTTCAAAAAATGAAGACAAACTGAGAACAGATACCCTATGAGCCATATAGCTTAATTAATGTTCATCTAAGGAGGTGAGTATTAGGTATAAAAATCGCTCAATCTTTTTGTAATTTTCACTAGGAAGGAGGATCTTTTTTTTTTTTTAATTTTTTTTTTATATACATAGAATTTGAAATATGAATTGACACTAATGAACTAAAATAAAGTTAGCAACATATGCAAAATCGTAAGAGAAATATGGAACTAAACAAAAATGCAAATCCATTTGATACATTTACAGGATTATCAAATACCATTTAAGAAGATACTAACAAAGCTTTGGTAGAGGTACCAAGCTATTTACATACCCAAATACCGTCTTGAAATATCCCAGAGGCAAGTAGCCATTGACACACTTCTGTCAAATTTTGCGTCTTTAATGTCAAAGCATACCCGCTTCTCCAATTGATGTTATTTCTTTGGTAAATTACGCGAAGTGGGCCTCAACTTCACCTTCACATACACCAGTTCTCCCCACCCTCAAATGGCAATGCACGCAGCCACATTTTCTTGATGATCCTATCTATCAATAATAATAATTAGATTGATACTCAGTTTGGTAAATATGTTGACAGCTTGATTAGTGGAGAATATGTTAGCTTGATTTACTCCAATATCAGATCTGGTAAGTTGTATTGATTAGTGGAGAATCTGTTAGCTTGATTTACTCCAATATCAGATCTGGTAAGTTGTATTGATTAGTGGAGAATCAGTAGGAATCTGTTAGCTTGATTCTAGCACTAAATTAGTGGAGATCTGATCTGGTAAGTTGTATATATATACTACCACATACTAATAAGAAAACAATCAAGTTATTTACAATCTCTTTTCTTCTTTATGGTATCAGAGCCAAAACAATCCTGCATTCTTTCTCTCTAATTAAGGACGCCGCTCCTTACCCTAACCCTCACCCTTGCCTCCAATGGCCAACGACAGCACCTCCTTCATTTCCAACCCCTATGAACCTTCCAAACCCTTTACCTGTATCACTCTTATCAGTGTCACCAAGCTACTCCCCACCAATTATCTCAATTGGAAACTCCAAGTTGAAGCTCTCCTTGATGGCCATGATCTCCTCAAATATCCAGATGGATCCTTCCCCGCGCCATCGGAAACAATCTCCACCACTGCATCGCCTCCAGTGACGACCCCAAATCCTGCCTATCAGACATGGCGTCGACAGGACCGCCTCATCTATGGCGCCCTCCTCACCACTCTCTCCAATGAAGTGGCCTCCCTGGTGTCTCAGACAAAGACGTCGCATGACCTTTGGACCCTTCTCAAAAACACCTATGCCAAGGCATCCCGCAGTCATCTCAAGCAACTAAAGGAGCGTCTCCGTACGGCTTCCAAAGGTACACAATCCATCACAACCTATATGCATTCCCTGAAGCAAACAGCAGATCTTCTTGCATCACTTGGATCTCCTGTCTCTGTTGAAGACATGACTGACCATGTTTTGCGCGGTCTCGACGACGGCTACAGAGCCGTCATTGACGGCGTGAATGCAAGGGACATCCCAATCACCTTTGATGACCTCCTCGAGAAGCTTCTCATCCAGGAACTCTCCATCGTTGCTGCTCAGAGACAGAATCCTGCTCCAATTACAGCCTTGAGTGCTCAGGCTCGGCCTAACTTCAACAACAGGTCTCGGTCAGGGCAATTCTCTGCACAGTCTAATCAGCGCACTGGCTACCGCAACCCTCCAAAACCGTTTCTAGGCCGATGTCAATGGTGCAATGTCAAAGGGCATGTTCTATCTCAGTGCCACACCTTCAGACAGCAACACCCCGGTATCCCGCCCCCCCCTCGGGATCCTCCGGCTTACACTGGACATGCTCGGGCCAATACTGCAGCTGTTGGCCCATCTCAGACTGGTTTTTTGGTTGACAGTGGAGCAACGCATCATATAACCAATGATCTTGCAAACCTGGCGCTTCATCACCCGTACACTGGCCCCGACTCGCTGTTTATGGGTAACGGTTCAGGTTCAAACATCTCTCATTCTGGAACACTTTTACTTAATGATTTATCCTTGTCTAATGCCTTGTGCGTTCCTTCCATGAAACAAAATATCATCTCTGTCTCTAAACTTACCAAACAAACTAACTCTGCTGTTGTTTTCCTGCCAAACTCTTTTTATGTAAAGAACTTGCAGACGGATCAAACAACCCATAAAGGCCCATGTGTGGATGGACTTTATCTCTGGCCCGCTACCTCACCGTCCGTCCACACCGTCCACACGGAATCCTCTGCATCATGGCACCATAGGCTTGGGCATCCTTCATCTTCAATCTTCAAATTCATTCAACAACATTTTTCTTTGGGCTCAAATAAATTCCAGCAATCAGATTGCAACTCATGCCAAATTACCAAATGTCACAAGCTTCCTTTTCATGAATCCACTCTAAAATCTTCTTATCCATTGGAAATAATTTTTTCGGATGTATGGACTTCTCCCATTTTATCCATTGATGGTCTTCGTTACTATTGCATGTTTGTTGATCATTTTACTCGCTATATCTGGCTCTATCCAATGAAACACAAATCTGATGTGCAAACCATATTCCCAAAATTTAAATCACTTATTGAAAATTTCTACCACCACAAAATAAAAATCTTATACACAGATAATGGTGGCGAATATATTGGTCTTCGTCCCTTTTTAAGCAACCATGGTATAAGTCATCACACCACCCCACCTCATACACCCGAGCACAACGGAATTTCAGAACGCCGGAATCGTCACATCGCCGAAACCGGTCTCTCTCTCCTCCATCACTCGGGATTGCCCCTAACCTATTGGCCTCACGCCATGACCACCGCAGCCTACCTCATAAATCGCCTCCCAACTCCAATTCTTGGGTATGAATCACCCTATTCCAAATTGCTCAACATTAGCCCGGATTATCATAAGTTAAAATGTTTTGGATGTTTGTGTTTTCCCTGGATTAAACCATATGCTGATCACAAACTTGCGCCAAAGTCTGCTATGTGTGTTTTTGTAGGTTACTCGGCTGATCAACATGCGTATTTGTGTCTCGACCCCAAAACAGGAAGGATTTACACTTCTCGCCATGTGAAGTTCGTCGAATCTGAATTCCCGTTCAGCTCCCTAGTGGCTCAATCCAATTCAAGTGTAGAGCAACAAACATGCCCACTCCAACTCTCCATTTTACAGCCCATAGACCAACCCACGGTGAGTACCACTCTAAACACACCTGAAGACTTATCCGCTGCCACTCCCTCTCCCTCCATCACCCACCCACCAAATCCGGCTCAATCATCAACCCCAAACGAACCCACCCACACCACTCAATCCTTCAGTTCAATATCACAACCATTTCCACAACTCCCTGCCCCACCAACCCAACCCGTTGTTAAGAGACAGAAACCCAATGGCGGTGGGATCATCACCCGGTCTCAAAACAACATCGTCAAACCCATCAACAAGCTCAACCTCCATGTCCGACCCTCCTCTCCCATCGAGCCCAGCACCATCACCCAGGCTCTTCGCGACCCTGATTGGCGCTCAGCCATGCAAGCTGAATTTGATGCCTTACACCGCAACAACACTTGGGATCTTGTTAGTCGGTCCTCTGCTCAGAATTTGGTTGGCTGTAAATGGGTATTCAGAATCAAACAGAATCCGGATGGATCAATTGATCGTTACAAGGCTCGGTTAGTTGCCAAAGGGTTTCACCAACGCCCTGGTTGGGACTATACGGAAACATTCAGCCCAGTTGTTAAACCGGTAACCATTCGAGTCGTCCTAACACTTGCAGTTCGCCAGGGTTGGTCCATACGTCAACTTGATATCAACAATGCGTTCCTTCAGGGGACACTCAAGGAGGAAGTCTTCATGACACAACCACCTGGTTTCGTCAACAAAGACTTCCCGGATCATGTCTGTCGCCTCAAAAAGGCACTCTATGGACTAAAGCAGGCACCCCGCGCCTGGTACACGGAGCTCCGAGTATTCTTGCTCTCCCTTGGCTTCGTAAATTCAACTGCAGATGCTTCTCTCTTCATCTACCAAAAACTGAGTGTTACACTGTACTTATTAGTGTATGTTGACGATATAATTGTCACCGGGAGCTCCTCTGCCGAGTTGTCTAAACTCATTGCCACACTCGCTGCTCGTTTTTCATTAAAAGACCTTGGTTGTCTTAGCTATTTCTTAGGTGTTGAAGTAATTCCTTCCGCTGCAGGTATGTTTCTTTCACAAAGGAAATATATCACTGATCTGCTGCATAAATCTGGCATGGCAGATACGAAACCGGCATCCACTCCCTTGTCTGCCAGTGTTCCATTACTCAAGGATTCAGGTTACCTCCTGCCTTCCCCAACTGAGTACCGAGCACTCGTTGGAAGTCTCCAATATTTGAGTCTTACTCGCCCAGATATTGCTTTCAGCACCAACAAACTTGCCCAGTTCATGCAGAACCCACGAACGACGCATTGGTCTGCACTCAAAAGAGTGCTCCGATATTTGGCGGGCTCTTGTGACAAAGGAATCTTCATCTTGGCAACTGCTCCGCTGAATTTTTATGCCTACTCGGATGCGGATTGGGCGGGCGACAAGGATGATTATATTTCAACAACTGGTTATTTGTTGTATCTCGGCAGCACTCCCATCTCTTGGAGCTCCCGAAAACAACGATCTGTTGCTCGATCATCAACAGAAGCAGAATATAAAGCCTTGGCTGACACAGCTAGTGAGCTACTATGGGTCCTTTCCTTGTTTACAGAACTTGGTCACACGCCCACTACCAATCCGGCTATATATTGCGACAATCTTGGTGCCACAAATCTAAGTGCTAATCCTGTCTTCCACTCTCGGATGAAACACATAGCCTTAGCCTATCACTTTGTCCGAGAAAATGTCCAACATGGCAGGTTTCGAGTGTCTTTTGTGTCTACTGATGATCAGCTTGCTGATATTCTAACAAAACCACTGCTTCGTCCTCGGTTCGAGTCCTTACTGTCCAAGTTGCATCTCTCTTCCAGATTATACAACTTGCGGGAGGATATCAATAATAATAATTAGATTGATACTCAGTTTGGTAAATATGTTGACAGCTTGATTAGTGGAGAATATGTTAGCTTGATTTACTCCAATATCAGATCTGGTAAGTTGTATTGATTAGTGGAGAATCTGTTAGCTTGATTTACTCCAATATCAGATCTGGTAAGTTGTATTGATTAGTGGAGAATCAGTAGGAATCTGTTAGCTTGATTCTAGCACTAAATTAGTGGAGATCTGATCTGGTAAGTTGTATATATATACTACCACATACTAATAAGAAAACAATCAAGTTATTTACAATCTCTTTTCTTCTTTACTATCATCATCCATTGAATCTTCATAATTTCTCATCCTCTTCCTCATCGCAGGGTTTCAATTGTGAGCTTTACTATGACCATCTCGTTTAAGCTCATGTGATATATCTCTCAGCTCCCATGTGCCAAGATAATTAGTAGCGTTATGAAGGAGCTCCCATACCTCCAACCCCTCTCTAGTCATTTAAAAAAAAAAAAATTTACAAAATCAAACCAGAGCATGTACTTTGTGCAATAACATAGCCAATAAAGGATACCTCTGGTGAACAACACAGGCTTCGAGAGTTCTTCTCTGGAAGAATTACGTAGGTACGTACTCCGGTTTGGGCAGTATTTGCATGTCATAAAATGATTTGGAGAGGTGGCCCAACCTAACCAAAATACTTGAAACGGCTAGCTGTTTGTGAAAGGTGTTGTCCGAGTCTTTTGGAGGTGTTAGTTTGTTGAATAAGAATCCTATTATGTAGGGTATTGCTAAGCATTTGATCCAGTCTTTTCTGTTAAATCACGTGGCTGTGTGTAGCCGATACGTGAGCTAGTTTCTAGTTCAGTTTGTTAGAACTTCTTGCTATTTAATAGCTGCATTTGATATTGAATATACAGATGAATTTCATCCAGTAATAGAGTTTGTTTTGTTGCAACAATCCTTATTCTCTACAAATTGGTATCAGAGCCCCCACTGGGCCTGATTTAAAAAAGAAGAGAAAGCCGCAGCTTAGAGAAAACAGAGAGTAAAACACAGAGAGATGAGTGACGAAAAGGGTTTGGCAAAAATCCCTCACTTCGATGGTCAGCACTATGATCATTGGAGCGAGTTGATGGAGAATCTGCTCAGATCGAAGGGGTTATGGAGTCTCGTAGAGAATGGATTTGAGGAACCACAAGCAGGTACTGTGTTGTCTGAAGCACAACAAGAGCAATTGGAGAATGCGAGGACCAAGGATCACAAGGTGAAGCACTATCTTTATCAGGCCATCGACAGAGCTACTTTCGAACAGATTTTGGATAGACGCACTTTCAAAATTGTTTGGGATTCACTGAGAAGGAAATTTGGTGGCAATGATCGAGTTAAAAGGTCTCTCTTACAATCTTTAAGAAGAGACTTTGAGGTGTTAGAGATGAAGGAAAGCGAAACAATAACAGAGTATTTCGCTAGAGTTATGGCCATAGCTAACAAGATGAGGATTAATCGTGAAGTCTTGCCGGACTCAAAGATAGTAGAGAAGATTTTGAGAACCTTGACTGAGAGATTCACATATGTGGTTGTGTCTATAGAAGAGTCAAAAGATACAGACACCATGTCAATTGATGAGTTGCAAAGCTCACTCGTGGTCCATGAGCAGAAGTTCAAAAGGGTGAATCGAGAAACTGATCAGCTCCTGAAGGTAGAAGATCAAGCTTGTGTAAGAGGTCGAGGCAGAGCAGTTTTTTGAGGAAGAGGTCGAGGGAGAGGACGACAATCCTTCAACAAAGCAACCGTAGAATGCTACAAGTGTCACGGCCTTGGACATTTTCAATATGAATGTCCAAAGTGGAACAAGGAGGCCAACTATGCAGAACTTGATGAAGAAGATGAGCTGGTTCTGATGGCATATGTGGAATTGCGTAAGGCAAAGAGAAGTGATGCTTGGTTTTTAGATTCGGGATGTTCGAATCATATGTGTGGTGATCGAGGTATGTTTTCAAGTCTGGAAGTTGGCTCTAAACATTCAGTTAAATGTGGAAATAACACTAGAATGGAGGTAGTCGGGAAAGGAATTGTGAAACTAGTGTTTAATGGTGTTAAATTTATGATTGGAGATGTGTATTATGTTCCAGATCTTGGGAACAATCTTTTGAGCATTGGTCAGCTTCAGGAAAAGGGCCTAGCAATTTTGATCCAAAATGGAGCTTGCAATATTTATCACCCACAAAGAGGGCTGATTGTGCATACTCAAATGAGTGCAAATCGTATGTTCATCCTCTTCAACGAAGCCTCTCCAACTTGTCATTCTCAACCAGAAGAGTGTCTCCTCACAAGCTCTTCGAATCTGTCTCATTTATGGCATCAAAGGTATGGACATTTGAGTTACAAGGGTTTGAGGACTTTACAGTATAGAAAAATGGTGCATAGTTTGCCTCAACTTAGTGCATCAAATATTGTCTGTACTGATTGTTTCACTGGCAAGCAACATAGAAATGCTATTCCGAAAAGAAGTGTGTGGAGAGCAAGCAAGGTTTTGGAGTTGATACATGCAGACATCTGTGGGCCTATCGAACCTATATCAAACAGTGGCAAAAGGTACACTTTGTGTTTTATTGATGATTTTAGTCGTAAAGCATGGGTGTATTTATTGTCGGAGAAGTCAGAAGCATTGGATTGTTTCAAAATTTTCAAGAAAATGGTAGAAAAGGAAGCTGAAGAATCCATCAAATGCCGGAGGACTGACAGAGGAGGTGAATTCACATCGCACAATTTCAAAGCATTCTGCGAGGAGCATGGAATCAAAAGACAACTCACCACTGCATATACACCACAACAAAATGGTGTAGCCGAAAGGAAGAATAGAACTGTGATGAATATGATACGATCTATGTTAATTGCCAAGAAAGTTCCAAAGCCTTTCTGGTCGGAAGCAGTCAACTGGACATTCTATGTGTTGAACCGGTGCCCTACTTTAGCAGTAAAGGATATCACACCACAAGAAGCATGGAGTTGAGTGAAACCATCAGTAGCTCATTTCCGAGTTTGGGGTTGCATTGCTCATGTCCACATCCCGAAAGCCAAACGAGGTAAATTGGATGATAAAAGCTTTCCTTGCATTTTACTTGGGGTTAGTGAAGAGTCTAAGGGTTATAGATTGTTTGATCCAAACACTAAAAGAATTGTGGTGAGTAAGGATGTTATTTTTTAGGAAGATAGGTAGTGGGAATGGGGTAAAAATTATGATGAACAGATTAAGTCGGAGTTAGTATGGGGTGATGATGAAGAGTTCAGTGATGAAGAAAATGAGGGAGAGAATAGGAGAGAGGTAGACGGTGACAATGGGGTTGATAATAATGGGAGTAGTGATGAAGAAAATTATAAGAATGAGGATAGTGAAGAGAGTAGCTTTGACGGTGCTGTAGATCAAGGGAGAGAAGGAGTTGGTAGGAATAATGCAGAGGGTAGCTCTGAGGGTACTATAGCTCGAGGGAGAGAAAGGAAAAGATCTGTATTGTTGAGAGATTATGTAAGTGGTGAGGGCCTAAGTGAAGATGAGCAAGCAGTATATATGGTACAGGATGGTGATGGGGAAGACCCTATTTCATTTGAAGATGCTGTGAAGGAAGAAAAATGGAGAAAGGTTATGGACAACGAGATCAATTCCATTACTAAGAATCAGACATGGAAACTCATTAATCTGCCAGCTGGAGCAAAAACCATTGGTGTCAAATGGATTTATAAAACGAAGTTGAACAAGCATGGAGAAGTGGATAAGTTTAAGGCTAGATTGGTAGCCAAGGGGTACTCTCAGAAGCAAGGAATTGATTTTATAGAAGTATTTGCTCCTGTGGCTTGTATGGATACGGTGAGAATGATAGTGGGACTTGCAGCACAAGGGAGTTGGCCGATATATCAGTTGGATGTTAAATCAGCATTTCTTCATGGAGAGCTCCGTGAAGATGTTTATGTGGATCAGCCGATGGGGTATGTAAAGTAAGGAAGTGAACACAAGGTGTACAAGCTTCAAAAAGCCTTATACGGGCTAAAACAAGCTCCACGAGCTTGGTTTAGTAGAATTGAGGCTCACTTTAACAATGAAGGCTTCCAGAAATGTCCAAGCGAGCAGACCCTGTTTACAAAGAGGAGCAGTGAAGGTAAAGTTCTAATTGTGAGCATTTACGTTGATGATCTTATCTATACGAGTGATGATGATAGTATGATGGTTGATTTTAAGAATTCTATGATGAGAGTCTTTGATATGATTGATTTGGGAAGAATGAGGTTTTTTCTTGGTATTGAGGTTCTGCAAAAGTCAAATGGGATCTTTATTTGTCAAAAGAAGTATGCCACAGAGGTATTGAAGCAGTTCGGGATGTTTGAAAGTAATTCAGTTAGCATTCTTATTGTGCCTGGTTTCAAGTTAGATAAAGATGAGCTTGGTGTTGCTGTGGATGAGACATACTTCAAGCAGATTGTTGGAAGTTTAATGAACCTTACAGCAACACGTCCAGACATTATGTTTAGTGTGAGTCTGATCAGCAGGTACATGTCTAAACCTACTTAATTGCATTTACAAGCAGCTAAGAGAGTTTTGTGATACTTAAAAGGCACCACAGACTTTGGAATCATGTATAAAAAGGGAGGGAAAGAAGAGCTGCTAGCCTTCACTGATAGTGACTATGCAGGCGATGTTGAAGACTCCAAAAGCACATCTGGTTATGTTTTTCTGCTAGGATCAGGTGTAGTATCATGGATGTCTAAAAAACAGCCTATTGTGACCCTCTCAACAACGGAAGCTGAGTTTGTAGCTGCTAGTTCATGTGCTTGTCAGTCAATTTGGATGAGAATGGTGTTAAAGGAGCTGTGTTTCAAGCAGAAAGGGGGCACTACCATTATGTGTGATAATAGCTCAACAATCAAGCTCTCAAAGAATCCTATCATGCATGGAAGAAGCAAGCACATTAGAGTGCGTTTTCACTTCTTGAGAGATCTTACAAAGGATGGTGAGGTAGAATTAATTCATTGTGGGAAAAAGGAGCAGTTAGCTGATTTGATGACTAAACCACTGAAGTTGGAGGCATTTCAAAAGCTTCGAAATATGCTGGGATTGTGTGATATTACAGAAGTAAGCTAATCAGTTTCACTGAGTTTAGCTTAAGGAAGAGATTGAAAGGTGTTGTCCGAGTCTTTTAGAGGTGTTAGTTTGTTGAATAAGAATCCTATTATGTAGGGTATTGCTAAGCATTTGATTCAGTCTTTTCTGTTAAATCACGTGGCTGTGTGTAGCCGATACGTGAGCTAGTTTCTAGTTCAGTTTGTTAGAACTTCTTGCTATTTAATAGCTGCATTTGATATTGAATATACAGATGAATTTCATCCAGTAATAGAGTTTGTTTTGTTGCAACAATCCTTATTCTCTACAGTTTGTGTTATGTTATGACCCAAATTGCTCTTAGGGCCCATTGGGCTTAGTATCCTCATATATGTAACAAATTAGAATCGAATGATATGAATCAACATTTTTGTGCTCTTCAATAGCCGGCTGCTCTCTCTTCTCTTCCTCACCTCATCTTCTCAAACCCTAACAAATCAAACCCCCAAATCCTATCAAACCCTAACAAATTGGTATCAGAGCCCCTTTACTCCTGCCCTAAATCCCCACCATCGATCTTCTCACCTCAAACTCCAGCCTTCGTCCAGATCCATCGCCATCGTCATCAGCCATCGCGACGTCGTCCTCCGATGCTGTTGTTGCAGATTCCCTCCGCCACCATCGACCTCCGGTGCTGTTGCTGCTGATTCCCTCCGCCACCATCGACCCCCAAGCCCGGATCAAGAAGGAGAAGGTTTGTTTTGATGATTTGAGAAATTAATTTTTGGGAAAATTTTTGGAGTTTTGTTGAATTGGGTTCAAGAAATTTGAATGGATATATCGGGAAAATATGATATTGAGAAGTATGATGGGAAGACGAGTTTTGCATTATGGCAAGTGCGTATGGCAGCGATTTTGTTGAGCCAAGGCGTTAAGGATGCCATTTTTTATCGAGAAAAATTGATTGATGCGGTGGCGGATAAGAAATGGAGAGAGATGGATGATAAAGCGCTCTCTATTATCTAATTGTGTTTGAGCGATTCGACATTGCAAGAGGTCCCATCGGAGAAGACCGCTAAGGCTTTGTGGGAGAAATTGGAGAACATTTATATGAAAAAGTCTCTCACCAATCGACTGCGGTTGAAATTGCATCTCTACACCCTTCGCATGGTTGAAGGTACGTCAATTTCCGATTATATTACGGAGTTTGCATCTATTTTGAATGACTTAAGTAAAATTGATGTTAAGGTGGAGGACGAGGACCAAGCCCTTTTGTTATTATGCTCATTACCCGCATCACACAAGGCTTTTAGAGACAAGTTAATTTATAGTAGAGACAAAATTTCCCTTGAGGATATTAAGAGCAATTTGCAAGCCAAGTTTCACATTGATAGTGAAATGCCAATAATGAGAAAGGGAGCCAAGGTGTTGGTTTGGTTGTTGATCGAGGTAGTACATGGGACCGAAACTCGAAAGATACAAGGACCCGTTCGAAGTCTAGGCACAAGAATTTGACGTGCAACTATTGTAAGAAGAAGGGACACATTAAGGCCGATTGTTTCAAACTTAAAAATAAACAAAAGGCAAATAGTAAAGGTTCTTCTTCGGAGGAGGCCAATGTGGCCGAATGTGACACGGTTGATACTCTTTGTGTGATAGATACTAATGTTGATGATATACATTGTTGGGTGATGGATACGGGTGCTTCGCAACACATGACTCCGAATAGAGATTGATTTGAGACTTATGAGCCTATGGATGGTAAGGTTCTCATGGGGAACAACAATATGTGTAAGGTTGCCGGAATTGGTTCGGTGACAATTAAGTTCCATGATGGAAAGGTCCGAAGGTTGACGGGTGTGAGGCATATATCTGATTTGTCTAAGAATTTGATTTCTTTGGGGTCTCTTGAAGAAAATGGGTGTAAGTTCCAAAGTGAAGGTGGAGTCCTTAGAGTTTCTAAAAGGGCTCTCATAATCATGAAGGCAAAGAGAATTGGAACTCTTTATTTCCTACAAGGTTCCACGGTCACGGACTCGGCCACCATTGCACGTTCGGGTACTATCTCGGATGAGGATACTACTAGGCTCTGGCATATGAGATTGGGGCATATGAGCGAGCGAGGAATGACCATTTTGAGCAAAAAAGGCTTACTATGTGGCCAATGCACGGACAACTTGGAGTTTTGTAAGCATTGTGTATTTGGCAAGCATAAGAGGTTGAGCTTCTTCACGGCCATTCATTCGACCAAGGGAACACTGGACTACAGTCATTCGGATCTTTGGGGACCTTCTCGCGAGCCTTCCATAGGTAATGGTTCTCGTTACATGCTTACTTTCATTAATGATTTCTCAAGAAAGGTTTGGGTTTATTTCTTGAAAGAGAAAAGTGATGTGTTTCGCACCTTCAAAGAATGGAAGTCACTTTTGGAGAACCAAACGGGAAGGAAAGTTAAGAGGTTGAGAACCGATAATGGTTTGGAGTTTTGCAACCGTGAGTTTGGTAATTTTTGTAAGGCCGAAGGGATTATTCGACACAAGACGGTGGTCAACACTCCACAACAAAATGGTGTTGCAGAAAGGATGAATAGGACACTACTTGAAAGGTCTAGAAGTATGCTTTCAAATGCGGGTTCGGATAAGGAGTTTTGGACAGAAGCCATTAACACATCTTGCTATTTGGTAAATCGATCTCCTACCACTTCAATTGAGTTGAAGACACCCGAAGAAGTGTGGTCGGGTAAGACGGCTAATTATTCGAATTTGAGGGTGTTTGGTTGTCCCGCTTATGCACATGTGAATGAAGGAAAGTTGGAGCCTAGTTCGAAGAAGTGTATTTTTGTTGGGTATCCCGCAAATGTGAAGGGATATAAGTTGTGGTGTTCCGAATCATCCAAGTTTCTTATTTCAAGAGATGTCATTTTCATTGAGTCGGCCATGTTGAAGGCAAAGGATGTTGCACCCGAGCCGACTATTAAAAAGAATGAGACGGTTGAGAAGAAGGTAGAGTTTGATGTGCCGGTCCAAGAAGGTGATGATTTGATCTCACATGATGATGTCAATTTGGAGGAAGTCCAAGAAGAGGCACAACCATATACATTGGTAAGGGACCAAGCTAGAAGAGAAACACGACCACCTACAAGATATGGATACTCCGACTTTGCTTATTGTTTGGCAATTGCAGAGGAAGTGGAGTATTGTGAGCCATCTTCCTACAAGGAAGCCATTTCTTCTAAAGATGCGGCCAATTGGATTGCCACTATGAATGAAGAGTTACAATCCTTGCAACAAAAGGAGACTTGGTCTCTTGTGAAGCCTCCGAGTGGTAAGAGGATTGTGGGTTGCAAGTGGGTGTTTAAGAGAAAGATTGATGGCTCAAATGTCGCAGATTTTCGATACAAGGCAAGGCTAGTGGCTAAAGGGTATAGTCAAGTCCAAGGTGTGGACTTCAATGATGTGTTCTCTTCTGTAGTTAAGCACACCTTCATTCGAGTTTTGCTCTCTTTGGTGGCAATGAGGAATTTGGAATTGAAGCAAATAGATGTGAAAATTGCCTTCTTGCATGGTGATTTGGAGGAGCAAATTTACATGAGCCAACCGGAGGGTTTTGAGGTTGCGGGAAAGAAGAACCGTGCGTGTCTTTTGAAGAAGTCCCTTTATAGCCTTAAGCAATCACCACGGCAATGGTATAAGAAGATTGACTCATTCATGGTGAGTATTAATTTCCATCGTTCCAATTATGATAGTTGTGTTTATTTTAAGAAGTTGGATGGTGGGAATTTCATTTACTTGTTGCTCTATGTGGATGACATGTTGATTGCATCCTCAAACTTGAAAGAAGTTAGGAGGTTGAAAGAGCAACTAAGTTCGGCATTTGAGATGAAAGATTTGGGGGCCGCCAAAAGGATTATCGGGATGGAGATTACAAGGGATAAGTCCAAAAGAAAGTTATTTCTTTCACAAAAGAGTTTTGCCGAGAAAGTGCTACGCCGTTTTGGCATGGAGAAAGCGAAAGTTGTTTCAACACCTCTTGCGGCGCATTTCAAGCTTTCGGCCGCTTTAAGTCCAAAATCCGATGATGAGAAGAAATATATGGAAAAAGGTTCCATATTCGAGTGCGGTCGGGAGTCACATGTACTTGATGGTGTGTACTCGACCCGACATTGCTCAAGCCGTTAGTGTGGTAAGTAGATATCTCTCTTGTCCGGGGAAAGGGCATTGGGAAGCAGTGAAGTGGATCTTCCGCTATTTGAGAGGTATTATTGATGCTCGGTTGGAGTTTGGTAATGGCAAGAAACTAACGGGTTTTGTGGATGCAGATTTTGCGGGTGATTTGGACAAGAGGCGTTCTTTGACGGATTATGTTTTTACCCTTGGAGATTGTGCAATTAGTTGGAAGTCTACACTTCAAGCCACCGTTGCACTCTCAAGTACAGAGGCCGAATATATGGCAATTACTGAGGCTATTAAGGAGGCTATTTGGCTTAAGGCGTTTGTTGGTGAGATGTCTTCACTCGAGGGTCCTATTACGGTGTTTTGTGACAACCAAAGCGCTATTCACTTGGCCAAGGACCGCATGTACCATGAAAAGACGAAGCATATTGACATTTGATACCATTTTGTTCGAGATGTGATCTCGGATTGCAAGGTTGCCGTGAAGAAGATTGGTACCGAATCGAATCCGGCAAATATGCTCACAAAGCCTCTTCCAATTGCAAAGTTCAAGCTTTGTTCAAGTTTGATGTCGGTTTGTTTCTAGCTAGTTTGAGCTAGTTTTGTTTCTAGCATGTTACTAGTATATCTTAATGTTTATCTTTGTTTAGGTTATGTTTGCTTTATGCATTTGCTTTATGTTTTAGTTTGTTTTTAGATGCAATTTAGTTCAAGGTGGAGATTGTTATGTTATGACCCAAATTGTTCTTAAGGCCCATTGGGCTTAGTATCTTCATATATGTAACAATTTAGAATCAAATGATATGAATCAACATTTTTGTGCTCGTCAATAGCCGGCTGCTCTCTCTTCTCTTTCTCATATCATCTTCTCAAATCCTAACAAATCAAACCCCCAAATCCTATCAAACCCTAACAGTTTGGAAGTGAATTAACCCTGCTTAATTTGTTGCCGGATTGCACATGTATGTACAATAAACTTTTTGACTTCTTGTAGGATGCATGGTACTCCAGTTCTTTAGACAGGACAGGCCATGATCTCAATGGCGCGAAGATAGAGTTGGATGAGATGATTTGGTTGAAGTTCTAGGAGACTGATTTGAATTTGAAGAGAGGTTTGGAGGGAAAGTGGGTTAGTGAGTTCCTCAGGGATATGTAACACAATGTAGTCTTAGACATCACAGAAAAAAACACAGAATTGTGAAGACAAAACAGACAGGAGGAGGAGGCGGAGGAGGAGGAAGAAGAGAGACAGAGAGGAGGCGCAATGTAGGGTTTTGTAGTGATCCTTGTTAAGCGCAAATATATATGGTTTATATATATATATAAATAATAATTATGCTAAGACCACTTGTGATCCAAGATTTTTTCTCTTTTTTCTTCTTCTTTCTTTTTCTAAAATTTTATTTAAAAAAAGATAGTAAATGTAGGAGATAAATTACTCACTCTTTTTCTATCCAAATTTTGTATTAGAATCCTACCTCTTAATCAAACCTAAAAAATCGTGTGCGATATTGTATAGATATTATTAGATGAATTTATCAAAAATAGTCATGTTATTTTTCATTTTGTTTAAAAATTATGTGCACAGGTTTTATAACTATGAATTAAGCAAAATATCTACCCCTCTTCCCTTTCTATATTTTGAAATGGAGAACAAAGAGAAAAATAGGGGTTCTCGCTCAAATTATAATTTTGAAATTTAAATTTAAATTGAGAAAGTCAACTACAAAGGAAATTAAAAATAAACAAGCAACGGTAAATGAAACTAAAAATAAAGATAAAATCAATTCAAAACAAACTAAATTGTCTCCTGTTTCAGGGTCTCTTAACTCCCACTCCTTTTCTCTCTCATATCTCTTTAAAACAACCACCTCCACCTCCTCAACCTCTCTCTTTAACCCATGATCTTCCCTCCCGGTCTTCCTTTTTTGAAAAAGAAAATGTATTATTCTCAGAACATATCTCTCTCTTAATGATTAAGTTTGTCCAATATTGTTATTTTTTATAGCCCACAAAATCTGAATAGTAGAATTTAATTACGATAGAACTGTGGACTATAACCTATAAAATATGGCTAAAACAGTGAAATGCAAAATTTCTCAGATCTACAAAAATGATGAATTATAACCCATAAATTTTGACCAAAATAAAAAAATCCAAAATGTCACCAAATCATTAGCTCACAAAATATGAACAAAATAGTGAAATTTGGAATTCGCCAAATCCACCAAAAATGGTGGAGAATAGGCCAAAAAAATTGGACAAAAAAGTGAAATTAGTAATCTCACCAAACTAGTCAAAAATGGTGGATTGCCCACAAGATCTCGCCAAAATAGTGAAATTCAAAAATATACCAAATCTGTTGAAATTATGCACTATAGCCCACAAATCTGTCAAAATACTCAAAATGAAAATCTCACCAAACTGAGCAAAAATGGTGGACTATATAGGTCACAAAATCTTGCTAAAATAGTGAAATTAGTTGTTTTCCCCAAATCAATCGAAACGGTGGACAATAAGCCACAAAATATGGCTAAACAAGTGAAATTCGTAATCTCACAAAATGTCAAAATTTGTTGACCATAGTCCATAAAATCTGGCAAAAACAGAAAAATATAAAATGTCCCTAATTGGCCAAAGTAAGTGATTTATACAAAATTTGGCCAAAGTAGTGAAATTCGAATATTACATCAATTCTGAAAACAGTGGACTATAACACACCAATCTGGCCAAAATAATAAAAATGGAAATCTCTCCAAATCGGCTAAAAATTGTGGACTATGTCACAAAATATGGCCAAAATAATGAAATTAGAAATTTTCACCAAATCAACCAAACATAATGTAATAGCCCAGAAAATCTATCCAAAATAGTGATATGAAAATTTTATTGAAATGAGCAAAAAACAGTGGTCCACAAAATCTGGCCAAATAGTGAGATTTAAAACCTCACAAAATCGGCCACAACACTAGACTATAGCACAAAAAATTTGCGAAAAACAGTGAAATTCAAAATTTTCATCAGATCAACCGAAAACGGTGGACTATATAACCCCCACAATCTGTCCAACATAGTGAAATTGGAAACCTCACCAAATCTGCCAAACATGGTGGTTGAAATAGCTATATTTAAAATTTCATCAAATCAGCCGAAAACACTATACAATAGACAACAAAATTTTGCAAAAAACTGAAATGCATAATTATTCAAAATCAGCAAAAAACGAAGAATTATAGCCACAAATTTAGGCTAAAATAATGAAATTCGGAGTCTCACCAAATCGGCCCAAAAAAAGAGAGGTGGACTATTAGCTTGCAAAATCTGATCAAAATAGTGAAATTTGGAATTTTCATCAAATTAGTTCAATATCGTGGTCTATAGCCCACAAAATCTAACAAAAAGAGTGAAATTTGGAATTTTATCAAATCGGTGAAAACGGTGGACTACAGTTGAAATTCAGAATTTTCACCAAATCAGCCGAAAAGAGTAGAATATATCCCACTAAATCTGACCAAAATAGTGAAATTGAAATTCATACTATACTGGCCAAAAAAACAATAGCTCACAAAATCTAGAAAAAAAGTGAAATTTGGAATTTTCACCGAATTAGTCGAAAACGGTGGAGTCTACAGTTTTGGCCGATTTTTAGAAAATTTGATTTTAAATCTTTTAACCAGATTTTGTGGAATATCGTATATAGTTTTCACCCAATTATTAGAAATTCTGAATTTTATAATTATGACTAGATTTTGTAAGCTATATACTAAACTATTTTTAGCCGATTTTAATAAATTCAAAATTTGTTTGTATTGTCATCGAGGTGGGTGTTCTCAAATAATCATGATATAAAAGTATAGCTAATGTTAAAGCACATATCATTTTCAAAGTGGGTGAAATTTATGGCTGAACTTAGTTTTTTGTATATCAGTTGATATAAATGGTTGTCATTGTCTCTATAGAAGATTCCGAAGGTTCATGGGACAAACTGTATTACTAAGACTACTTCTAATGCAGAATTTTTGACCAAAACGACCCACTTTTTGAAAGTTTTTATCAAAACGACCCACTTTTGAAAGTTTTTACCAAACAATCCACTCATTAACTGAGTTAGCGACCTTAGTGAAAACAGAGTTAGCGAGTGTATACTTGGCCTTTTTCTTCAGGTTTCACCACTTGGAGAAAAACCTGAAAAAAAAAATCAAGTATACACTCGCTACCTCAGTTAGCGAGTGTCGTACAAATGAATTGAGGAAAAATATATTTTTGCTTGTATTGTAAAAAAATCATTGGGTTCAGAGTCGGTATCTCAGTTAGCGAGTGTGTTTGTACTACATCCGCTAACTGAGATAGCAAGTGTATTGACTTGAAGAAAAATATATTTTAATTTAGACTCGCTATCTCAGTTAGCGAGTGTGGTACAAATACACTCGCTAACTGAGATAGCGAGTCTAGACCCAATTCGTTTGTACCACACTCGCTAACTCAGTTAGCGACCTTAGTGAAAATAAGGTCGCTAACTGAGATAGCGAGTGTATACTTGGTTTTTTCTTCAGGTTTCACCATTTGGAAAAAAAACTGAAGAAAAAGGTCAAGTATACACTCGCTAACTCAGTTAGCGATCTTGTTTTCACTAGGGTCGCTAACTGAGTTAGCGAGTGGGTCGTTTTGGTAAAAACTTTCTAAAGTGGGTCGTTTTGGTAAAAACTTTCAAAAAGTGGATCGTTTTGGTCAAAAAATTCTCTAATGCACATCTTGATGACAGCTTAGCATCCTACAACATTTTGTACTCGGTGACCGATTAACTAAAATCATATAAGAAAATACTGGAAGGATGAATCGCATATAATACGGATGCATGGGATTGGAAAATTGAAGTTTTCAGAAAAAGAAGAAAAAAATGTAAAATAGTAAAGCACCAGCAAACTACAGTGGATGAGGATGGATTCACGTTGGAGTTGGATTGGTGAATTCGTCGGACAATGAGGATGCATACCGTATTGAGATGGTGGCCGTAATTGTGGTCAAAGTAGACGTTTGAGGAAAGATGAAGAGAATAGGTGGAGAGGATTTACGGATGAAATTTGAATTTTAAATTAGATTTTTCTGAAATTCTAATATGGTAGGGATGGGAAAGAAAACATGATGCAGATGTTTCCGTCTACGAGTTTAGCTAGAGAATGAACTAATTTTACTGTAGATTTAACTATGTAATTATTTCCATTGTTTCGTTTTAGAAACAGATAGATGTAAAGCAATAGGATCACCCTCAATTTAAAAAAAAAAAAGAAAAAAAAAGGTGCAGTTGGTGAGTACAGATGGAAATTAATAACTCATACAATCCATATAGAAGCAAAGTACAGCAGAAACGAAGAAAGAATATAAATAACAATTGGCAACTACATGGGGCCCATGGTTCAGTTCAACTAATCACACTAGTATTTTTTAGTGCGGTGCACATTTTGATAAAAATTGGAGGATTATTACGTACGATTTATGTGTTAAAAAATAATTTAGGAGTTGGTCGTGCATTACACGTAATTGATAAAAATACTTTGAAGAAAAAGCTACAATTTGTACGTGCAATGCACGTGTTTATAGGTAGATTTGAGTTGTATGTGCAACATATGTGTATGTTTATTGTAAAATTGTTTTGCACGTGCATTGTACGTTTTAAATATGTGAAATTTTTTTTATTTATTTGTTTTTGTTGTAATTAATGAGAGAGTTGGAGTTGTAAGTACAACGCACGAGTTTGTATGTTGGCAACATTACAACTCCAACTCTTCCAGATTTGAATGATATTGATTAATAAGATTAAATAACTGGTTGGGTACTCAATTTCCGGTAATATAAATACATTGGACAGCACGACAATGCTCATAAAGTTGTGTAAAATACGGGGATGTTGCAACGGGATGCAATTCGAAAAAGCAATACTACAAAACAATGATATTGTAACAAATCCATATACTTTGGAAGGCTCATAAATTTAGTTTATTTAATAGTAAACTAGTGTACCTCGTACAATATTGTACAAACTTATATAATATAATATAATATGTGGAATAATCCGTATAATATTGCACATAGTTTTATTTTTTAATAAGAAAATAATATTTTTCTGTGAAAAATTTATCTAATAACATCTATATAATAATGCACGATTTTTTAGATCTGATTAAGGGCTATGATTTTAATTTATAATTTGGATAGTATAAGAGTGGAATGGTTGCCTACTATTTTTGCTCTCACATTTTTATTAAAAAAAATTCTTAAACCAAAAGTGAATTAGCATAATATATTACATATATTACCAACTTAGAATAGAAGCAAATGGCACTCATTTCCTCACTTAAAGCTATAAATGGAGTCACAAGTTGCTCCGCATTAAATGCACGTATAAAATTACTTCATTTCTCACATCCCCATTAATATGTGCATTGCTTTGCTAACAAATTGTTGTTGGCCTTAGTCACAACATTGAAGGTGGTACATATTGTACATGAGTTCTTTGGACATATGACTTATATTATTAATGTTGTTGTAGGCTTTACGAAACATCACGATGAGTTATGGGATGCTCAAATTATTGAACTTGAAAAGTTAGTTGCTACTAATGAAATTCAGACAGGAAGAGGGAAAAATAAAATTGGAACTTTACTAATGGCTCGAGATACTCGATGGAGTTCTCATTATCGGTGTATTTGTAGCTCGATCAAAATGTACAAAGCCAATATGTCTATTCTCTTGAATATGAAAAATAAAAGGAGAGATTATGAAGTGTGTGGTGATGTGGCAGTGACTATGAAGATGATGAGAACGTTTAATATAATAAATTATGTGGATAACAAATATTCTTTTTCAAACTTTATAACTACAAACTCAAGACATCCTAAATGCAGTTGATTTGGTTATCACATGCAAATCACTTCTTCAAAAGATGAAAGATGTTGGTTGGGAGCCTTTATTAGCCAAAGTTCTATCGTTTTGTGAACGGAATAATATAGATATTTCCGATTTATCCAATCTTTGCTCTAATAGACGAGGTCTCCTCCAAAGAAGAAATTAAAATTCTATCACACTGGAGCATCATTTGATGATTGATTTGTTTGTAGCTTCAGTCGACTGCCAACTACGAGAATTGAATAGTAGATTTTCTGATTCTTCTTTAGAGATCATTGTCCTTAGCTCGGCATTAAATTAAATGAATGAGTTTCCGTCATTGATGTTAACAAGCTATGCATGTTGGCAGATAAGTTTTATCATGAAGATTTCTGAACAAGAGAGTGCAATTAAGATTGCAACTGGAGTATTATGGTTTTGATGTCATAAAGCATCCAAAATTCTTGAATTTGTCTTCAATATCTGATTTATGTCATAAATTATATATGACAGAAAACCAGTTAGCTATTATCTAATTGATAGGCTAATCTGTTTGGTGTTGACTTTAACTGTTTCTACAACAACTACTGAACGAGCCTTTTCAGGTATGAAACTTGCGAATACAAAACTCCGCAATAGAATGGAAGATTATTATTTAGCTAATAGCCTCATTGTTTACATTGAAAATAATATTTATTGAAGTTTTATTAGTGAGATGATAATATCAGAGTTTTATTCTACAAAATCTGAAAGGTAGGGATAGATTTGTTGATTATAATTTTTGAAAAGTTGAATCAAATTATCATGTGTATTTTGTTGTTGTTTTTTTACTAGCAAAATAATTTCTTGTTACTTTATCAAATTCATGTATGATATGTCTTTTGGTTTACAAATTTATGAGTTTAATGATTATATTTGATCAAATTATGTTGATTTTTCAAAACAAAAATAAAGTGAAAAATTTTCGACAATAATCATGACGATGCCGAAAAAAATAATCCCATTTTGATTTGTCTAACTTCGCCACTGATCCTCTCCTTTTTAATTTCCATGTGCTAGTTAATTGTAATGGCTCCCTCCATGGAACAAAGATCTTGAGTATCTTAAACCTGCAAGCAAATAATAAAAAGTGAGAAATGACTGTGAGTTATATAACTCCGAAAGTAAATTAAATTGCTATTGGCACTAAGGAGATATAATCAATGCTAAAAAAAAATCAGTATTTTTTTTAAAATAAAAATAAAAAGGTGGAATATGGCCACCCTTTTTCATTAAAAAGAGCTTAACGAAACAAACCCAGAGTACTGGACCAAAGTACAAACTACAAACAAAAAATAAAACAAACATTAAGCAACATGATCTATACAAACAACAAATTCCTCCAACAACCCTGGAGGGTGGGCCGACAAACAAGTTCGGTCCAAAAAAATTGTATGTACGTCAGTTTAGCTTCGTACACTGCCTTCACGGCACATGCACACCCACCTGAAACTAGTCTGGTAGGATTTTATCATCCGCCGCGCCCTGCCTTCTCCTCGCTGGGGGGACCCCATCTTTGGGCCCAAGTCCCGCCTGCCGAATTTTGACAACCGCCGAGAACAGTCTACTTGCTGGGGGGGACCCCATCTTTGGACCCAAGCCCCACGGGCAGAGTTAGACACCCGCCAAGTTCACTCTGCACCTGCTATATGCAGCTTCCGCCCCTCTAGATCACACCTGAACAGACCGGGGTACAAGCTCCAGCCTCTTTCTTCGTCTCTGCCATCCTCACAAATTCCGACTACTTCGTCGACTACACCAACTCTGGAAGCCCAAATCATGGCTGCAGATCACCGTAATCGGCCCCAAGAGCGTGGATATGGTGGTGGCGGTGAAGGAACCAGATCCATGGCAATTGTGACAACAGGCGCAGGAGGCTGCTCTGGTTTTGGTCATTGTGCAAATAATGTTTGGTTTTGGTCATAGTGTGCCGAGTTGTATTTTCTTTTTTTTTCTTTTTTTCCTTCATTAAAGAGCCAACCACAAGCTGACATTACAATTTGACTAGTAATTTACACGTGCGATGCACGTTTAAATAATTTCAAAAAATAAAAAATAAAACTCTGACGTAGGGAGGGTTTGAACCAGAAACCTCCTTTATATTAGTCATGTACGTGCGTTGCACATGTTGGTAGAATGACAAAATGACAAACGACACTAATAAGGCCTTCTCCCATTATAATATTAGAGATATTAAAAGCATAAATCTACCTAGTCAGATTCTGCTGCCGCCAATATGTGAGGAGGATCTCAACTTGGACAAATCTTCTGCTCCTTGAGAATTTCTCAGCTTTTGATCAGCCCATTTCCATTCCTCCTTGATGGAAGTACAAGCACCTACCTTTTTACTCAATAGTATATGAGAAATGCTACGTATACATTAATTTCTATCTCAAATATATATTGAGGTTATCTTTTAGTGATCATTGAGTTCCCTCTTCACTAAAAGATAAATGAAAAATATCTAACAATCACTAGAAAACAAGTCCAATATATATTTGGGTAGAAACCAATATATGTGTAGTATTTCTCATCAGGAATACCAACAATAAGAGCATCTATAGTCATTAGCTAAATATGCATAAAATGCATATTTTCGCAAAAAATGAGCTACAACCATTTGCTAAATATGCATAAAATGCATATTTTCGCAAAAAATGAGCTGTAGTCATTTGCTAAATATGCATATTTTGCATATTTTGTGACAGAAGATTGCTATAAATGAGAGCGGATATGAAAATTATGCATAATTTAAACGATGCAACTTCAAGTTGCGTCGCTCTAAAAAAAAAATTTAATGTAATCATCAGACACAACTTCACATTGTGTCCCTCCAAAAAAAATTAATTTTCGTAAATAAAGAATCCCAAAATGACCCCCCCCCCCCCCCCCCGATGCAACTTCATGTTGCGTCCCTCAAATCCGGTTTTGTCGGACGCAACTTCAAGTTGCGTCCGTTGGATTTTTTTTATAAAAAAAAATATTGAATTGTGTCCGTTGGCAACTTGCTACAAAAATACATCAAGTGAAAAAAAATATTGAATATTTAAAAAAAAATGTCCGTTGCCACATTTGTTTTTTTTTCCTCTTCTGACGCAATGTGAAGTTGCGTCGCTTAATTTAAAAATAACTTAATTCCTCTGACGCAACTTCAAGCTCTGTTTGATCCTACTTTTTTATTATTTTAATTTATTTTTTTTACTGGTAAAAGGTAGGGTAATCCCCTACCTCACAAAAAATTATATTAAAAAGAGTAATAACAGTACATATTACAAAATGTGACCGAGTGTAATCGGCACAGCTGCTGAACACTTGATCCCCCAAAAAATCACAGTATCAGCATGGGAAAATGGTAGACTTATAACTACGTCCCAAAACAGCATACAATTTGCTTATCAAAAGAAGAGAATTCTACGGTACCCTCAGCCAGAGCAGCTGCCTTCTCCACTGTCAGCTTGGCCAATACGCATGAGCGCCTGTTTGAGCAAGATATCCTGTGCATCTGCCTGCTCAATTTCCCTGATCAGTGCATGCTTCTTCTTCCTACCATCCACTCCATTTAGCCAGGATCGAAACCAAAACAATGCATTAGAAATGATTTGCTGCGGTGAGAGGGATTTAACAGAAAAACACACTCATTTCTAGCAAGCCATATACTCCAGCAAATTGAAATAGTGAGGAGATGCCAAGCGTGTCTTTGTGCATGTGTACCAAAACACCACGAAGTAAAGCATTCATGCAGGTCATTGGGTAGTGAGTGTATAATGAAGAGTGTGGTGAAGAAATTCCAAGTTGTATTGGCCATAGGGCATGCAAAGAAAATGTGGTAGGCAGTTTCGACAGGACATGCACAAGCTGTGCATGTTGTGTCTCCTGGCCAACCTTTAGAGCGGAGAAAATCTTTGGAATTGAGTCTGTACCAACTCAATAGCCAGATGAAGATCTTGCATTTAAAGGTGCCTTCGAAGACCATGTTGCCACGTAGTAGGGGGAGCGTAGGCCAGAGGTGACGAAGAAGTTGTAAGCAGATTTGACGGTGAAGGCCCCTGTTGTTGTGAGACGCCAAGAGGGGTGATCAGAAGAGGTGGAGGGCTGGTGTTCTGCTAACAGAGCCATAAGCATCTGCTTTTCTTCTCGAATTTGTGGTGTTGAGATGCGGTCTAGTTGCGGTTGCCAATGCCATACACCATTGAGCCAAGATCCTTGGGAGATCACCTCAGCTTGCGGGTTCCAAGTGGCAGCAGCAAGAGAGGGACAAAGGGTGACGATGTTGTTGCCATTGAGCCAATGGGACATCCAAAATTTGATGTGGTTGTCATTGCCTAACTGCCAGTGAACATTGATTAGGAATTGTTCTTTGAGGGAGTAAATCCCTTTCCAGAAGCTGGATGCCGTTGGGGGGCAAGTTAGACTGTTTGTTGAACTTCTGTAGTACAGACTCTTTAGAGTTTGGCTAGCTAATGAGTCTGAGGAGAATAAGTTCCACCACCACTTCTAGTGCTTCATTGAAGACTTTCAAGTCCAGAACGCCCAAACCACCCTACACCTTTGGTTGGCATATGGCCTTCCAGTTCTTGCAAGCCACACCTCTTGCATCCTTGTCTGAGCCACTCCAAAATAATCGACTACGAATTTGGTCAATCCGCTTTATCACCCAGAGGGGAAGTCTAAAGAAGGATACAAAATAAACTGGTAAGGAACTAAGAACCGCATTAATGAACACCAACCTTCCCCCTCTTGAAAGCATCATGCCCTTCCACACTGACAGTCTTCTCTCAATCTTTAGGATTAGGGGTTGCCAACTTCTTTTGCTAAGCTTACCCTTGGATAGTGGCATTCCCAGGTAGATGAAAGGTAGACATTCTTCTTTGCACTCCAGAATAGTTGCGAAGGCATGAAGCTTGGCTTGTGATTTACCAAAATAAATGATTGAAGACTTTTTGAAGTTAATGTCCAGGCCAGAGACATTGGCAAAAAGTTTCAGAGTCACCTTGAGGTTGAGTATCTCCTGCTCTTCACCACGACAAAAGATTAGAGTATCATCTGCAAACTGAAGGACAGACAGGTTTGCTAGTGCATCTCTGATAGGAAGTTGAGAGAATACACCATTTTTCCGACCACTGAACAACATCTGAGCTAGCACATCAACCACTAAGATAAATAGCATCAGCGAAAGAGGATCCCCTTGCTTAAGACCTCTCTTAGAGTTGATTTGTTTCCCACCCTCACCATTGATGATGACAGATGATTTTTCCGTTCTAAGGATCATATGAATCCATCTGCACCAAGCCGGACCAAACCCTCTAGCGACAAGAAGTTGGTCTAGAAATTCCCAACTAACAGTGTCAAAAGCTTTGGTGAAGTCTATCTTGAACAAGAGCGTATCTGAGCTTCTACGGCTGCAGAGGTTTATAGCTTCATGGGCTACAATAAAACAGACCACCGTTGATTTGCCTTTAAGAAAAGCGCTTTGAGAAGACGACACTAGGGAGTGAAGGACGGGACTGAGTCTATTGGCGAAGATTTTGGTGAAGATTTTGAATGAATAATTAAGCAAGCTGATTGGTCTGAAGTCCGTTACAGAGTTGGTGCCTTCACATTTCGGGATAAGAATAATGCTAGAATAATTCATTCTTTCAAGGTCCGCATCTCCCCTTTGCACAGATTGCAACATAGCAAGTAAATCTTACTTGATTGTGTCCCAGAAAGTATGGTAGAAGCACATAGAGAAACTATCAGGACCAGGCGCCTTGTCGCTGCTCATATCAAACACCGCCTTTCTAATTTCCTCGATAGTGAACAGATTATCTAGGTGCTTTAAATTGACTTCATTTGAAGGATAGAGGGATTGTTAGTCAATACGAAAATCAGATGGCGTAGGAGTGCCATAAATCTCCTGAAAGTGATTCTCGAAAGCTGATCTAATAATAGAGGGAGTGGTTGTTAGAGTGTTACCAATATTGAGGCTATGGATGAAGTTCCGCCTCCTTCTACCATTAGCAATTGAGTGGAAGAATTTGGAGTTGGCATCCCCCTCTTTGATCCATTGCACTCTTGATCTCTGTCTCCAATACACTGCCTCTGCTTTGATGAGATCCTGGAGCTCTAGTTGAGTAGCCTTTAGGGAGTCTGGTGGGGCAGGAAGCTGCTCTGCTTCAATCTCCAACTTGAGGAGTTTATCATGAAGTTGCTTCTTTCGGGTTGGGATGTGGCCAAAAGTATCATTCCTCCACCGTCGAATGCGCCTCCTAAGAAGCTTCAACTTGCATGCAAAGATGTCTACCGGGTTACCAACACATGAGAAGTTTTTCCACCTCTTGAACCATAGGAATAAAGGAGAATTTTGCAAGCCAAGCCTTCTCAAACCTGAAGTAATGTGCCTATTGTGGAATGATCTAAGAATCCAAAATAATAGGACAATGATCAGATGAATATCGGGGTAGGGAGTACTGAATGCAATTAGGGAAACAGAGGTCCCTAGCTGATGTGATTAAGAATCTATCAAGCCTGGCCATAGCGGGGGAAGATCTGAGGTTGGACCAGGTGTACTTCCTGCCGGAGAGCGGTAGGTCAATGAGGGCAAGATCATGAATGAATTCTCGAAAGAATCTCATGTCCCGTGTGGAACCTCTACCACTGGACCTCTCCGTGTCTGAGATAGTTACATTGAAGTCTCCACACAAAACCCATGCATCATGAAGCTGGCTTCTTCTTTGCTTAATCTCATAGAAACAAAGATCTCGATCTTCCAGATCAAAAGGAGCATATACCGTTGTGATCGACCAGGATTCATCTGACTGACGGTATTTGAAAGAGGCAGAAATTGAAAAAATGTCAATAGCAGAGTACGTGCATTCCAAGAGCGGGTCATTCCATCCTAAGAGAACTCCACACAGCTGTTAAGGGAAGCTAGCTGAATCCAATTTGTGATCAGGCTGCCTTCGATCGAAGAGAGCTTACGAGGCCCACGGTTGCTGAGTTTGGTTTCTTGAAGGTAGACGACTGCTGGGGAGTAACTGCGGATGCCTTCCTTTATGAGTGAGCATTTATCAGGGTTGCCCAACCCTCTCACATTCCAACTAAATATCTTCATTAAGAAAAGAGTGCAACAAATTGCAAATAACAAAATAAGCATGAACGATCCTAAGGATCAGTGAGCCTATGTAGTTAGACAGAATGGTCTAGTTGATCTGAATGATCAACTAAATCCTTCTGTTGCCCCTTGATAATGTGCACTGAGTGTGGCCCTTTAGCCTCCACTCCAATAGACTCAGCTACTTCTAAAATGTCTTCATTCGAAAGCAATTCAAACGGGTTAAGATGAACATTCGTAACTGAATCAACTGAAGAATAGGTACCTGAGGTCTTCTTCTTAATGGTAGTAGAGAGGTGCTTCATGAAAGGCCTCGTACTTTTCATCTTGCCCACCGACCTTGATCGTTTTAGCCTCTTGGATGGACCTTCGTCGAAGCCTAGAGGAGCTGAGATAAGGGAACTGGCAGCTTTTGGAACTGGCCTTCTTAGGAGTGAGCGAGTACGGAAGCTTTCACCCCTGGCATTACTTGCGCATGTTGTGAACACAACCTTTGTTGCGGCATTTAACTGACCGAGATCTTCTTGAACAGATTGTCTAAGTGCTCCTTCAACAGCTAGTTGGATTTTGGCAGACAGAGACATCGGGAAGGTGACAAGCTTACCCTTCCAGTACATTTCGCGTACTTCTTCTTGGGATTCTTCTTCAGTTGAAACAGTGTGGGCAAAAGGAGATTTGGTGGGACCATGTGGGGGTGCTTGATTGCTACTATCTGAGGAATCTGTGATTTGAACAACAGGGGATGCCAACTTGGCAGGATTTGAAATCGGTGCTGGGGCCTCCTTAGATTGCGCAACAACCGCCGGATTTGGAATGATCCCTTCATTAAAGCTCGAATCCGCCAAATTCGAAATATTTAGAAACTTTTCAAATTTTCCATCTCCTTGCGAGATTTCGCAACCGTTGGAACCTCCCCTCCCCCCCAAATCACGGGGGTTAGGTTCGTTGACCACCGAAATTTTAGCCCTGCATGAAGGCCACCATCTCCAGCGTCCCTCGGGCCCTCCGGCATCTTTGGACGCCAAAAACTCGTGCTTCTGGCCTCCTTAGAAGATTTAGTAGTCGCGAACAGTTGCACCTTGCCCAATTTAACATCAACCGGAATGGGCTCGCCAAGTAGCAGAATAAGCACTTCATGCACATGCTTTACAGAGCTCCAGGGGGTAGTATACTGATGAAGAGGGTCTTAGGAATTTGCGTCAGGTCCTCCTCCTCGATGAGGACCAGTGCTTGGTCCACGGACTTCTGTCTTGCATCTCTTTGCTGAGGGTAATGAGTTTGCCGAAAGGGGAGATAAGCTGCTCAAGTGTCTTGATTCCAGTAATGGAAGGGTAGCAGTGGCAAATTGATCAAGATGAAGCATGGTTTAGGGCAGAGCCTGGCACCATAGTCCATTGACCAAAGGGAGAATGTGGCATTAAAGCCAGAATAATTGAAGACCCCTTCGGCAATGGCGCTCTCTGCTTCTGCCACCGTCGAAAATTGGACGTGATACATGCCATCACAAACCCTCTGCAGGGTCCACTAGCGCCTGTGCCTCCCCAAGGCAAAGTTGAAGGCACTTTCCAAGTCCTTGGTGAGAGGGATGCGTCATGGGTTTATAAGGTGGAGGAAAGCGCTTGCATGAAGCGCCGGAAGGGCTTGCGAGATGGCGTTGTTGTGCGGGAGATCCACCTCCAACTTGGCGATCCTGTTGTGAACGGGGCAGTCCCGGACCTTATGGCCAAACTGCTTGCAATTGAAACAGTGGATGCCAAGCCTCCGACACTTAGACGTGACATGGTCGCCCTCCCCGCACTTGAAGTAGCGGCTCTCCATCTTTTTGGATCGACGCTTGTTGGGGAGAAAAGGTGGGATTTTAGGGTAAAGGGAAGAGGGTTTGGGTTGGAACGAGGGTTTGGGGTGATGAGCGGGAGGGTGAGTGGGGTGTGTAGTGACAGGATGGGGGGGGGGGGGGTTTCGAGGAGAAAAGGGGATGACGTAGGGTTCGAAGAGGCCATTGGAGATTGTATTGATGACGGGTAGGTGGTGGAAGTCGAAGAACCTGAGCATATGATTTACTTGGTTCCCTAGGGAAGAAGGCAATCTCTCTCCTCACCCCTCTCTCCATTTTTTTCAGAGGTTTGGTAAATAATTTTATTATTTTAATTTAAATTGCTAAAAAATTCCATTCCACGAATGCAGCAAAATGGCCAAATGCTATATGCATTTATGCATTTTTTAAACAGTGACGACTGTGGATGCTCTAATAGCACGAGCAACACCTCGATGTCAAGAAAGCATGACCACCACCTAAACCACCAGCAATATCATGATTATTTATTAATAAACTAGATTTGCTCATGGACACGTGCCTACGGTACGTCTTCGGAACGATACAACATATGAAAAGCCTTGTAAAGAGTAAAACAACAATTATGTAGCTCAAGTTTGAATAGTATGACAATAATTAGTTGTACATAAAAGTCCATGTTTTCATTAGTATATGTTGAAAAATAATTACAAATGAGGGTATAAAATTCAACTTCTTAAGACTTTGAGGGTGGAAAATGCTGAAATTTAACTATTGAGAAGATATTTGCTATTTTGAATGTAACATGAGCAATTAAAAAAACATAAAAAAACTGAAAATTTAGAAACCTGAATTCTGAAAATCTAAATATCTGATTAAATAGAGAGAGAATGAGAATGAGAGAGAGAGAGAGAGAGAGAGAGAGAGAGAGAAATAATTAAATAAATAAAGAATTTGTTTTGGGGGATGGGGGATTTGAATTTGAGTTTTGGGGGAAAACTTTTAGAAAGAAAAATGTATTTGGAAGCTTAGATCTGGACCATTAATTTTCTTACTATTGAAGGAGAACCACTTGATGGCCTTTCTTTGTATTTTATTATATAGATGCACAACTACATGCACAATTTTGGATGTCATGTATTTGGATTTCAGGCAAAATCTTCCTTGATTTTCTTGTTAATGTCCCTGTGCATTGAGCTAATGGCAGAAATGCAAATTGAAAATTCATCTAAACTACGTGAAACCAACGATAACATGGATTGAACTTTTTTTTTACAGAAAAAAACATCAATTGTACAGTTAATTAGATCTTGGGCATTTAGACCTGCTGTATAATCCATGTAGGTTCTCTGATGGTATATGAACAATTAATGTGGTTTTAAATAGGGATAATTTAGCAAAGGTTCCCATTCTAAATATAAAAACTGACATACACCCTACTATTTTTAAAAACTAAGAAATACCCCATTCAAAATATAGAAACTAGCATATACCCTATAATTTTTTTAAAACTAAGAAATACCCCCAGTTTAGACGGAACAGTTAAAATTCCATTAAGTGAACTCACGTACATTATACGTGATATGTAAAATGACCTAAATACCCATGATAAAATATATTTTAGCAAATGCCCCCATTCAGAATGTAAAAACCAGAATATACCCCCACTATTAAAAAAAAGATATTTGAGATATTTTAGCAAATGCCCTCATTCAAAATGCAGGTTTGTCGAACAGATTCGCGAATTATTTGCAGGTTTTCATTTAATTCCCGCAGTTCGCAAATTATTCACAAAAATCACAAATTAAATGAATGTTTCCCGAATAATTCACAAATTTAGCGAATTATACAAGAAATATTTATGGATTTATATATATTTTTACTTAGGCAATGAGTACTAACTACTTAAATACATTAAATTTAATATTTTTTTCTTTATGAACTTTTGCCGAATTTTGTTTTAAATTTGCCAAATTTTTGCTGATTTCCGGATATTAAATCTTGTCGAATTATTTATAAACGACGAATTTGTGCTTATGGATAAGACACAAGCTACTGTTGAACCTATTGTGAATGAAGATGATGGAAATGATGAATTCATTCTAGAGTGGAACAGGAGACCACACAATCTGTTATGATAGATGATGGTACACAAGCTAGTGATGATGCACAACAATTTGTTGTAATAGATGATGATTTTTATGTTTCTTTTGGTTCAAAATCTGACGTAGAATATATTTTTATTACATTGTTATCATCAGTACAAGAAGAAAATTGTTCAGACTGAGTAACAACACATAATACTCACATTTTTTTACAACACCTAACACTGAAATAGTAGAGGTATATACTAATTTCCGCATTTTGAATGAGGGCATTTGCTAAAATATCTCGAATTTTTCAAATTTTTTTAAAATAGTAGGGGGTATATAGTAGTTTCTACATTCTGATTGGGTCATTTGTTAAAATACATTTTAACGAAGGTATTTAGATCATTTTACATATTACGTATGACACACATGAGTACACTTAACATGAATTTTAACGATTCCGCACAAACTTTGGGTATTTTTTAATTTTTGAAAATAATGAAAATATACGCTAGTTTTTACATTTTTGAATGATGGCATTTGTTAAATTATCTCTTTTAAATATATAAAGTTGACTGACATAACATACTATCACGATCACCAGTGTACCTGTTGATTAACATACAGTATGGGTTGAGTACATTTCTTGTTTGATGTTCAGTTTTTAGCCAGTTTTAAAGTTGATTGACATAACATACTATCAGAAAATACTGCTGCTGGTATACTGCTGCAATTTCCTAACATTAAGATTGTACTGCTGCGATTTGAAGTATATAGTTTCTTACAGTTAGGAAGCGATTTTGAATCCTCCTCTTCGTCCGTCAATTTCAGCCCAGATCCGCCATCCACAGCACCCTATCGACCTCCTTCCCTTCTTTAAAGTTGTAGATCTCATCTTCCTCTTCACACCCAACTCCTTGTTTCACCTATTTCGAGTACCGGTTGTTTTCGCCCCTCCTGAGTGGCGGCCTCCCTGACGCTTGTCGCCGGAGTCCTTTCTCAGCTTCCTGCATATCTGTCCTCCGTCTCCCTTGCCCCTGGCTCCTCTCAGGCTGCAGCTCCTCTTCCGATCCTTCTCGCTGCGGAGTCGTCCGACAGCAACCTAGGAGTTCGCCTTCCTTTCTTCGGGATTCCTCTCCGTTCCTCCTCCCTCTCAAGCCATGCGCCGCAAACTCCGTCTTTCGCTGTTTACTATGTGCAGCTTCCCTGGTGAGCGTCGTCTCCATCTCCCTTCTACTGGGCTTATTCCAAGATATCACTGTAAGTATCCCTATTGTTCTCTTAGATCTGGTGGAGATTTCTCTACCTATTGGGACTCGTTGTTATTCACTTGTTACTACAACGTCGGTGTTCTATTCCTACTTTCTGTTTTCTCTAGTTACCTATTTCTACTTTTTCTACTGTGTGCGGTAGTGATTTCCTTGGGAGGAGCTTCTTCTGGTTGTTCTACTGGATTTTATTGTAATTATACTACACTGGTAATACACTGGTTTGTATTGCACTGGTAATCTTCCCTTTCCCCTGTAGCTCAACGCTCCCTGAGCATCAGTTAGCCCAATTTCTGTTAATTAAGTGATTCTTCTCATATCCAATTTTTTCTCCCATTCCTTCTCTCTCTAATTTGTGGGTGTTGTTGTACCACTTTGTATTGCACTGGTTTGTTCTTTGGTTGTGGTGTGTTGGTGAATTTGGAACTATACTGGCTCTGGTACTATTGTCCATTGCCTTATACTTTGTTGGTGGTTGCATTAAGGTATTATTGTGCTGGTTACAGCCATGGATCTCACCGAGCCTGAAGCTAGACCTTACAGTTTAGTGTCGGTTCGAGTATTGAAAAGTGACTTATCTTCTCCTCTCTTGGCTAATACCTATCATTCTCTGTGCTCGCCTAGCTCCACCATTTCACCTACTCCTGGTAGGGCCGACCCTCTTCCGGGCTGTTTCAGGTGCCTTCTTCCAGGGCATTTTAAACGTGAGTGCGTGAATAAAATGAAGTGCCTCTTCTGTGATAAGTTTGGTCACTCACGCAGTCGTTGCTTTTCCCTCCAAGAACTACTTGGATTTCCCAGAGGCCTTCCTTTACCGGTCAAACTTCTCTCATTTCTTAATTACCCTCTCTTAAAGCGCAGGCTTCATGTTTGCGTAGCTAAGAAGTTTAGTCTTCAGTCTGGAAAGGAGTTAGACTCCTCGGTGGTTGTTTCAAGTCCAGCTAGGCACCCCACTTCTCCTTCCATAGTGTTTTGTGATTCGAGGGCTGCTCTTCAGCCTCCTAATATTGCTAACCTCTTTAAGGATCGTAAGGTTTATACGAAACTTATCTCCTACCCTCGATTGGGTTTTCACGAGGCTCGTCCACTTACATCTTCAGTGGCATCTTCGTTAAGTTTGAATTTGAGTAAAAAATAAAGGTTTGTTTAATTCCTTTGTCTCTTGCCACCCTTGGCTCCGCAGTGTGATGGGGCTCGCCCTGCATCGCAGCTCTTCGGTCCCTCAGGCGCCAACTGCCAATGCTATTATTGATTTTAAGGCACCTTCTTTAGTCTATCATTTTCCTTGTTCTATGTTGATCTCATCGCCCAAACTTCCTACGTTCTCCCTACATTTCCCGGGATGCATCTTTTCATTGTATTAAGTTTTAGGGTTTCAATCTTGGATACATCATCTCCTCATGGGGGTGAGGCATTTCCTGCACTCTTTTCCCCTCAGTTTTCTCTTTCCCTCTTCTTGCATCATCAAAGATGAAGCTTACTTGCCTGACCCGGCTACAATTTCGTCTCCTTTGGTGAAGGTAGCCCTTCCCCCCATTAAGCGGAAATACAACAAGAAAGTCTTCAATAAAGTACAGATACGTGTGAGTGCTCGTCTTCTTGTTAGGAAAGCAACTTCCGTATCGTCTCTCCAGCTTGTGCACAGTTGAGTTTTCGTCCTCATCGCCTTCCTCATTGTAGGCAGTCTGGCTTATCCTTTTTGCGCTACTAAAGTGCTCTTGGGTTGCTGAGTCAATTTTGGGCTCCGTTATCCTAGCCTTCAGCTATTTGAGGTGTGTCTCATTTTCTGGACGTTTTCCCCCTTTTTTCTGTACAGGTGGTGGTTGGAGCCTTCGCGTGGGTTTAGCTGGCCTTCCGTTACAGGGCTCGCCTTCATGGCTCTGACTCACTTTTTTCACTCAGTTAGTCGAGTTGTCTGAGCTTAAGGCCCTCCCTTCTTGCTTGTGTCTGTTTCCTGTTGCTTTGCGATTGTGACTCTTTGCGGGAGCTTACTCTTCTCTTCGGTAAGGCAGGAGGCTCCTTTGATGCTTTATTAACCGGACCTTTGGCGCTGTCACCCTTTTCAGTGTAGTTCTTCGTTTGTATCGCAGAATTTTCATTTGCGTGTTTTCTAGGCCTTTTTTGTATTTCCATGTTGTATTCTTCCTTCTGTTTTACAGCTTGTAAAACCTTTTTAGTTTGTTTTGTAACTATACTGTTTTTATTGATTAATATATTTTTTGATGGCTGGAGCCTTTTGGCTCTATCCGATATATATAAAAAAAAAGACATAACATACTATCACGATCTCCACTGCATGGTATACTTGTACATCCATTATATTTTGCATATAAAAGTGTACACAGTCATTGGCTAAAAATTTATTTTACGCATATTTTCGCACTGTAGACGTTGTACTCGTTAGGTATTTTGTCATTTTTTCTATTTTTCGCTACAAAAATAGCCTGAGATACAATAATATACATATTTTGACTAAACGAAACATCATGTTTCGTCAGAATTATTTATTTTTTAAATGATTGCCCACGTGATTTTTTTATTTAACGCATTTTATTTAACGCTTCAAAAAAAAGGCCTTAGACAAAACATCATGTTTTATCCCTACAATTTTTTTTTGATTTTATGCATTTTACAGCTTTTAACAACGGCAAAAAAGCCCCAAAATACTAATGTATAATATACATATATACATATTATACCTGAGGCAACTGTGGATGTTCTAATGCATTAGAAAAAGGTAAATATGACTTGACTTTGCACCATGCTTAATCTGCAGCTATGTTAAAGGTGAAAAGTTTATAACTGATTTAAGTCCTCCACTTGTTTCAAGTAAATCAATAAAGTGAAACGACGAGGAAAGCTGAGATGATGGGGTCATTATTTCAATCCTTGGATGTATAAGGGTTGGAGCATCCATAGTCTGCCAAAGGTACAATAGCGAAATGTATAAAATAGATATAGCTAAGTAAAAAATTTTGCACTCATCAAATGCTATAATATAGCAGAGTTGTACAAAATTTGATCGAAGTAAACTTGAAGTTTCATCCCGTTAAAAAAAATTATATTTTTAATTTTTTTTTGATTGAATTGAATATTTTTATAATTTAAATTGGCAGAAGTTTTGTCTGGCTAAAAAGTATAATTTTTATTTTTTTTAATTTTTTTCCCCTTTTAGAGCATCTATAGTCGTCTAAATACAAAATATGGGTATTTAGCATATCGCAATAGGAAATATAGAAATGAGTTGTAGTCGTCTAAACTTAAATTTTGGCTTTTAAACGATGGACGGAAGATCATTTCCTGCGTGTGATTTTTTATTTTTTATTTTTTCAAAAAATATCGAACTCCCGTTCGATACAAAATTTTCTGAGTGAATGGACCCATAGCCATGGACTATAGGCCTAATGTATAAAAAAATTGAGAAAGAAAGAAGAGGCACGGGAGATGATCTTCATATTTTGACTTTTTCATTTTTATTATTTTAAAATCGATCGGACGGGATATCAAAGGGATATGATATCCCGTCCGATCTATTTAATTAAAAAAAATGGTCGACAGATGAGATATCATATTTTGAAACCCAAATTTTGGCTTTTGCCATTTCTTTTCCCAAATTTGGCAGTCGACTGTTCACCACTCACCCAAAATATGGGTAAATGCCCAATGAATGCGACTTTTTTTGGCCAAATTATCCATTATTTGGCCAACGACTACAGATGCTTTTAGGTGTTAGTTTAGGATAAGCCCATAAAAAATCATATGAGTCAGTTAATATTCCATAGAAATCCAATGGTGCCAATCAATAATCCATAAGAAATCATATAAAATCCAATGTAGGGCTATAAATCGGACCGGACGGGATCGGACAACCATATGTTCAAGAGCTCAGACCGAAATTCTACTCGGACGAGCTTATGTCCGGCTCGGTCTAGGTCGGACAAAATTTTTATAGTCCGGACTCGGTTCGGTAAAGTATCGGACCGCAATAATATTCAGACGAACTTATGTTCGGCTCGATCTCGGTAAAGAATCAGACCGAATAATTTGTTCAGGATCGGTTCGTATAACAGTTCGGACGGTCCACGGTCGGACCATTTCTTGAGCCGGACTCGGACGGACGATGGACCGTCCTGTTCATTTTACACCCCTAATCCAATGCATAGAATCCTAAAAAACAGCAAAAATTTTGAAAAAAAAAATCGGAAGGAACTTCTGTGGTTTTTTTCGAATTTTCCTGGGTTTTAAATTTTTTTTAAAAAAGCTAATTTTGAACAGATGAAACTTCAAGTTTCACCCGATCACCAAAAAATACTGTGTAGTATTTTGGATGAAACTTCAAGTTTGTCCAATCAATTAAAAAATCAAAAATATTTGGGACGAAACTTCAAGTTTCATCCGATGGATTAAAAATAATATAAAATATTAAAGTTCCGTCCTGTATAATATGTATATTACTATATCCTCTCTCATATATAGCAATTTACTGTAGCAATTATGATAAAATATGCATAAATAGTAAACGATTGCAGCAATCGAAATGAAAAAATATGCATATTATGCAAATATAGCAAATGAGTGTGGATGCTCTTAGACCATCTGTAGTTGTTTGCCATTTACCCATTTTTTGGAAAAAATGAGAAAAAAAGCTCTAGTCGTTGGCCATTTACCCATTTTTTAGGTCTGACATGAACAGTCATTGGCCAAATATGGGAGACGAAATGGTTGTGCCAAAATATAGCTAACGAGGGATAATCTTTCGTCCGTTTAATGCGACGAAAGATTATCTTTCGTCGAAGAAGTCGGAAGAAAAATGAAACACCGTCCCTACACAATCGCAGCTCAAATTAAGTCGGATGAAAGATAATACATCGTCGCTTCACTTTTTTGGCTGACACTTCGACGGACGAAAGATAATACATCGTCCTTACATTTTTTTTAATTAAAAAATGGTCGGACAGGAGATAAATCCCCGTCCGTTCCATTTTTTAAAAAAACATGAAATGAAGTGGGACAGGAGATAAAGCCCCATCCCATACATTTCTTTTGTTTAAAATTTTTATAAAACAACCCTATAACTAATTCTATAGGTTAAAGTTAGGTTTAAAAGTTAATTAATTAATAATTAAGAAATAATTAGGATTAATTTAACATTTATTAGGGAATTAATTATGATTTAAAGTTTTTTATTTTTTTTAATGAGACGGACGGGAAATCATTCCCCGTCCGTTCAAAAAAAATTTTTGTGGCATGAGACAAAAAATAATCTTTCGTCTGAGATTTTAAATAATGAAAAAGCCAAATTTTGGTTTTCGACGACTGCAGCGCAATGTCATTTTTTCCATTTTCATTTTTCATTTACCCAAATTTTGGCTCTGAACGACTACAAATGCTCTTAGGAACTTGGGATCAAAGGTCTAAAACAAAACACCTAATTATAGCTGTAGTACAAGAAAAAGGTTTTTTTTTTTTTTTTTTTTTTTTTTTTTTTTTTTTTTTGAGGGAAAAGCTGGAATCTGGCCAGCCTGTTTCATTAATAAGAGCTTAACGAAATAAACCCAGAGTACTGGCCCAAGTACAAACTACAGACAGAAAATAAAACATACATGAAGCAACATGACGCGTACAAACAACAAATCCCTCTAACAACGCTGGAGGGTGGGCCGCAAACAAGCTCGGTCCAGCAAAATTGTAAGTACATCAATTTAGCTTCGTACAGTGCCTCCACGGCACATGCACACCTGCCTGAGACAAGTCTGGCAGGATTTTATCACCCACCGATCGCTGCCTTCACCTTGTTGGGGGGACCCCATCTTTGGGCCCAAGCCCCGCAGATCAAAAACTGATCCCACGGCACATGCTCAGCGTCGCACCCTCCCACCGTCTCCACCACTCATCCTACAAACGTGCCAGTAGCTCCCACAGCCGCTACCAAAGAGATAGCCGTGAAGAGGATACCTTTACCTCTCACACGATAGTGCTTTCTCAGGCGATTTCTCACCAAACAACTATCTCGCTCACCCCACCAAACACCACGCTCCAGGAGAGAGCCGTGGAGAGGATACCTTCACCTCTCTCACGCACAAGCTCTCTCTGGCAATTTCTCACCATACAGACTTATCTCGACTCATACTCCCAATCCGAGGGAAGAGTCAATGCTGTCACGAGCCAGTGGGATAACCTAGAGAGAGGTCAATAGTCTGATAGTAGGCGCTATGAAGACTTCATCGGCGACATCGTAGGACCAACCAAACCCAAACCCCACACCCCATCACCTCCAACACCAACAACTACCAGCCTGGCCCCACGAGCCCCAAACCGAACCACCGACCTCACACACTTGAACCTCATATCCATGGTGTTTGCGGCAACAGGCACGGGAGGATGCTCTGGTGTGACATAGTCGCTCCGCGACAGTTGAGACACGCATCCCGAAAGTTGAGACATGCACCCCGAAAGTTGAGACAAGTGAGCGCACATCACGGAGGGACCCCATCTTTGGTCCCAAGCTCCATAATCGTGCAAGACAACCTAACTCCTGGCATCTGCACATGCCCTACCAACCCTCGCAAAAACCAAATCAAAGCCAAAGATCACTGTGATTGGCCCCGAGAGTGTGAACATGGTAGCAAGCGCACAGAACATCCGAGCAAATATCTAGCAAAGTCACCCAATCCCAACCCCAAACAACACACCCCCAAACCCCCACCAACAGATCAGGAGGTCGACGGGGTGGCTGGCAACAGATCTGGCCGTTGATTGTCACTCGACGGCCCACCGCGGCGCGACCTAGTTTTGGAGCTTCACATGTTGACCAAGTCTTATTTAAGCAACGACTCTTGCATGAGTTGCAGCAACAGGGTCATAATATCCCTTGACACCATGAGCCCTCAATTGAAGATCTTATTGAAGCTAAATTAGGCCACTCCCTTCATCCTGAATACCACAATGAGCTGTTGGAGCAGTAGCGACTTGTTTGGGTCTTCAACAGGAATTGCTAACATCTCATCCCAGGCATAGGAGTTTGCTTCCCATGGAATAACTTCTTTTGGATCTTCAGCAAGAGAAATTGCAAAATCAGCAGTTCCCTCATGTCTCTAGGCAGTAGGTTGGCTTAGACAAAGAGAGAAATTCTAGTGGAGTATGGTCTGTTGATGAGTCAGGCCAGTTCATCAGGATGGGAGGAGACCGGGGAGGGGGAATGCGTCAAGGGAGGTCGGGGAGTTGGGAGAGGGGCGAGAAGGGTAGGGCAGGGCGTCGCGCGATGTCCTTCGACGACACGATGTGGAGGTCGACGGCGCTACTTAAGAAGGGGAAGGTGCCAAAGGGTAGGGAGATCGGAGAGGGGAAGACGTGGAGGGGACGGGGCGGTGCTGTCGAACGGCGGTCGGGGAGGGGGCGGCGCAATCCCGGCCACCACCCCCTCCAATCTCTCTCTAGATCTAGGGTTTTATTTTTGGGAGCTTCTCTCTCTAGAAAATCTAGAAAGAGAAACTCAGTAGTATAAGAAAAAGTTATTAGTTGTGAGCTTTGGGCTCTTGGTCATAATGGCATATGTTCACAAATACTATATAATAACATCCATTCTTTGAAATTGTATTCAGTACCTACCTCGCAAATATCAGCTGACATCCTCGTGTGTCCAATATAGTACGACTGTAGAAAGTTTTGCTGTACTGATCCACTTCTTGAAAATATTTGGGGGTCTGACCCACTTCCGAAAACAATTAACGATCTAACCCAGTTTTGGACACGTCAGCATAAATCGTTATTGGAAATAATTGCATAGGTTATTTACGTGCCATTATTTCCAATAACGGCATCTATTTTACATTTTTTACCATGCCGTTATTTGGAATAACGGCATTAGTATATTTCTCTTACAAGTGTGAATCTTCTAACTTCAAAAAAATTCTAAGTGTGAGAAAAACTTATAAATGCCGTTACCCCAATAATGACATTCGGATGACTGATGCCGTTATTGGAGATAACGGCATCAGTTATATATAAATGAACTATTGTCGTTGTTTGGAAATAGAAAGGATGAATAATAAGTTAATTTTTTATAAAATAAATTTATAACTGATGCCGTTATTCCAAATAACGGCATCAGTTATAATTTTTTTTTTTTAAATTAACTTATTCGTCAGAGAGGATGAATAATAAGTTACATTTTTATATAAAAAATTTATAACTAATGTCGTTATTCCGAATAACGGCATCAGTATTGAGAATGTCGTTATTTGAAATAACGGCATCTGTTATAAGGTTTTCACACTTGCAATTTTTTCTCTAAATGGAGACTACAAACTGTCGAAAAACAAAATAACCTATGCCGTTACTCCAAATAACGGCATGACACTTTTTTTAATATAGATGTCGGTATTGGGAAAAACGGCATGTAAATAACCTATGTCATTTTTCCCAATAACGGTTTATGCTGACGTGTCCAAAACTGGGTCAGTTCGCTAATTGTTTTCGAAAGTGGGTCAGAGCGCCAAATATTTTCAAAAAGTGGGTCAGTACGGAAAAATTTTCACGACTGTATGAGGCTGGGATACGGCAGTTACTCTTTCAGGTGCCGCTAGTTTAATTGCACCCATTCCATTATATCAAAGCTGGTAGCCTGGTAATATAATGTAGTTATTAGTTGTCACATTAACTTAAATAATTGAGTATCAAATGCTAACTCTTAGTTTGGTGTGTACAAAACGTGTTCATAAATACTAATACGTTTAAATTAAGTTGTTCAGATTTTCAGGATCAAATAATATCAATAAGTGATCCAATAGAGATTCAAGAATATTCAAAGAAATAAAGTAATCAAGAAAGATTGCAAAAGTAGGTGGTGTGGACATAGACCAGGGGGTCAAACCACGTTATATCACTGCGTCACTTGTGCTATCTGTGTTTGCTCTTCTTATCTCTTTTTATTTACTCTGCACTTTACTTTAATTATTTTTAATTCTGCACAATCACCCTATTCACCTCCCTAGGGTGGTTTACAGTGGTATCAGAACGAGGTGCTTATCAAAAGCTTAAGCAAAAGGTTCAATGGAGAAATCCCTCCTCCCGAAAACTTGTACTCATCGGAGCCATTCGTCTCCAATGGGAAAAGTCTTACATGCTCACCATTTTTTGATGGAAATTGCTATGATGTTTGGAAAGTTCGTATGTCTCATTTTCTACAGATGCTTGGAGAAGAAGTATGGAATGTGTGCATTAATAAAACAGATATTCTGGTTAGCGACGGACATACAACTTTCACAAAAACAGAGCTAGCGCTCAAGACGGCAAATTCCAAAGCTATGACAGCTCTCTATGCAGGGTTGAATAACAAAGAACTAATGCGATGTGGACAAAACTGTAAGACAGCATACGAGATCTGGAACAACATGCTGAAGCGGCATGAGGGAACCGCCTCTGAGGTAAAAGCTAAAGTAAATTTATGTTTTTATAAGTTTGATGTGTTTCGTATGTTGCTAGGAGAAAATGTGGATCAAATGCTTGCCCGCTTCGATATCATTGCCCACGAACTTGAGAGCTTAGAAAAGGGGTGGATGATGACCGAAAGGTCAGAAAACTCATAAGCTGTCTCACGCCAGAGTGGGATGTAAAGGCTGCTACAATGAGGGAGACGCTTGAAAAAAAGGGATTCGACTACTACACATTCCGAGGAAAGCTGAAGACATACGAGATGGAGATGACGAAAACCAAACAATACAGACAAAACATCGGAATTAAACAAAAAACTGAAGAGAAACCATTTCACTGAAAGAAGAAAATTTCTGACCATCAAAAGCAGATTTAGATCGTGAGGAGTCAAATGAAGATATTGCCCTATTGATCAAGCAATTTCGTAAGTACCTCAAAAATAAAAAATATGGCAGGTACCAAGGAGAAAGAGAAAAGGAGAAAGATGACGTGTGCTACAAGTGCAAGAAGCCTGGACACATCCGTGCAAATTGTCATGTCTCACAGGACAAGAATAGGGACTACTACCGCTCAAACCTGGGCCTGAAAAAGAAGGCATTGAAGGCAACATGGCTAGACTTAGATTCAAGTGAGGAAGAGCAAGGTTACAATGATGTCGGCTTCATGGCTCTTGGGAATGGTGAGGTGCAATCACTATCCCAAGAAGAGGTAATCGAAGAACCAACTTATGATGAGCTAATAGACATGTGTAATGGATTAAAAGACTATGCTAAGAAACTAAGTCGTGAACTAATGCAATATAAACAAATTCCGAATGAAACTCATGACTCTTGTATCGCTAGAAACCAAAAACTAAAAGGTAAAAATGCTTTGATCATGGAAAAATTTGAGTCATTTAGAAAAGATCATGATGTATTGCTAGAGAAAAATGAACTTTTAAAACAACAAATTCAAGAATCCTTAGCAACCCATGATGAACACTTAAGAGAAATTCGTGAGAAATCTGTTTATATTGCTAAACTCACAAATGATTTAAAAGAATGCAAAAGAAAATTTGATGAGGTAGTGGAAGGATGTAATGAAGCCCTTGAACAAGATAGAATTCTTGATGCTACACTAGACACTCTTCGTTGGAACACAAAAGACGATAAGATGACTAAAAAAAGACTTTGTAAAAGAGTAATTGAGCTTGAAAAAATTGTATAAAAATATGAAGGGCCCAATTACCTTATTACAAAAAAATCAAGATCCTATCACGATAATCGAGGGCTTGGTTACGAAGAGCCAATACACCATCAAAAATTTAAATCATCATGTCATACACACTTGCACAATCACCAACATAATCACAAACCCACTCAAAACTATGCAAGTGTGCATGACTCAAGACATAGTCGTATCACATAACATTACTGTTGTAGACTAGGGCATATTTCTTATAACTGTTCATTAAAATGGAATACTAATTTTGTGTGGATAAGAAATGATGTAAATGCAGGTTCAAAACAAACTTGGGTATGCAAAATTATACCTACTAATCTTAATGTAGGTACCTCAGCGTATCAAGACTAAAGATCGGTGGTACCTTGATAGTGGATGCTCAAATCATATGATAGGTGATAGCAGATACTTTACATCATTATCAAGAGAAAAAAGGGAAGGACATCATCTTTGGAGATAATAACACTGGTCAAACCATTGGTAAAAGTAAAATAAACTTTGGTTCTTCATGCTCCATTGAGGATGTTCTATTGGTAAGAAGTTTGAAACATAATTTAATTCGTGTCAGCCAATTATGTGATAAAGGTTACACCGTTACTTTTGATTAAAAATACATGCACTGTACTAGATAACAATAAATCTTGTTTACTTCTCGCTAACAGATGTAACAATATATATGTTATAAATTCTAATGAATTAGCACAGGAAAATATGAGATGCTTTGTCGCAAGAAATGAGGATGGTTGGTTATGGCATCGAAGACTTGGACACACGGCCATGGACAATCTCAACAAACTTGTAATCAAGGAGCTTGTGAGGGGGATTCCTAAGATCAAATTTGAGAAAGATAAACCATGTGAGTCGTGTCAATTTGGTAAGCAAACTAAAAGCTCTCACAAACCCAAGAAAATGGTATCAACTTCTAGACCCCTTGAACTCTTGTACATGGATCTTTTTGGACCATCATGAATACGTAGTAATAGAGGTGCACGATATGTCTTTGTAATTGTTGATGATTATAGTAGATTTACTTGGGTTACCATTTTACCACAAAAAGATGACAAATTGTTTGTGTTTCAAAAATTCTGTCGTAGAGTGGAATATGAGAATAGCCTTTCTATTGTTACTATTCATAGTGATCATGGTGGAGAATTTCAAAACGAACTCTTCACATCATTTTGTGACAAAAAAAGAATAAAACATGAGTTCCCTTGTCCTCGCACTCCCTAACAAAATGGGGTTGTTGAAAGAAAAAATCGTTCTCTTCAAGAAATGGCCCGAACCATGCTTAGTGAAAAAGATTTACCTAAATCAGAGGATGTCAATACAACATGTTATATAATTAATCAAGTAATTATTAGGAAATATCTTGAGAAAACACCTTTTGAACTATATTATGGCAAAATCCCCAACTTAAGTTACTTTCGCGTCTTCGGATGTAAAGTGTTTATTTTAAACACTTTTGATAATTTGGAAAAATTGGACCGTAAAAGTGATGAAGATGTATTTTTATGACATTCTCTAAGTAGCAAAGCATATCGTGTATTTAATAAAAGAAGGTGCACAATTCAGAAATCCGTTGATGTTATTTTTTATGAAACTAATCCCCACACAAAAGAAATATTGCATGTTGTTGATGATAATGAGACAGGTGTTCGGGTTGAAAAGAAACAGGTTCACATTGAAGAAGACCCAAATATGAATGCTCAAAATCAAAAGTCTCTTCAAGATGAAGATGCATCCAAATCGCAAATAGAAGAGATGCATGCACAACAAATTGATGCCATGGAAGATGAACATGTACAACATCAAATTTTCACAAATGAAAGACGCCCCGCATGAATCATGTCTAGTCATCCCCCAACTCTTATACGAAGTGATATGTTAAAAGGGGTAACTACTCGCACACAAACTCAAAATTTCATGTGTTTTTCCGCCTTCGTTTCTATACTTGAACCTAAGAATATTAAGGAGGCCTTGCAAGATAATGAATGGATCATTGAAATACAAGAAGAACTTAATCAATTCGAAAGGAATCAAGTATGGAGACTTGTTCCTAGACCCCACAATAGAACTATACTTGGAACTAAGTGGGTGTTTAGAAACAAGTTAGATGAATCCGGCACAATCACTAGAAATAAGGTTCATCTTGTTGCACAAGATTATAACCAACAAGAAGGTGTAGATTTTGGTGAAATTTTTGCACATGTTGCACAGCTTGAAGCCATTCGTATTTTACTTGCCTTTGCTACTTATATGGATTTCACTCTCTTTCAAATGGATGTCAAAAGTGTGTTTTTAAATGATTTTATTTCGGAAGAAGTTTATGTTGCACAACCACCGGGATTTACTGATCCCACACACCCAAACCATGTTTTTTGTCTTGATAAAGCCTTGTATGGTTTGAAGCAAGCTCCTCGTGCTTGGTATGAACGACTGAGTTCGTTTCTACTTCACATAGGCTACTCTAAAGAAAAAGTAGACACTACACTATTTATAAAACATGTTTCTAAAGATATTTTAATCGTTCAAATTTATGTTGATGATATTATATTTGGATCCACTAATGAAAATCTTTGCAAGGAATTTTCAAAGCAAATGCAGGATGAGTTTGAAATGAGTATGATGGGTGAACTAACTTATTTTCTTGGGCTTCAAATACAACAAAAAGAAAGAATGTCATCTTTATTCAATCCAAATATGCAAAAGATCTAGTCAAAAAGTTCGGACTTGAAAATGCAAATGCTTATAAAACACCTATGGCCACTACTACGAAGCTTTCCAAAGATGAAACTGACAACAATGTTGATATTTCTACTTATCGAGGTATGATTGGTAGTTTACTTTATATTATTGCATCCCATCCAAATATTATTTTTAGTGTTTGTTTATGTGCACGTAGGGCTGCAAACGAATTGAGCTATTCGCGAGCTATTCGGCTCGAACCGAGCTCGAGCTCAAAACTGAGCTCGTTTCGTAAACGAGCCGAGCTCGAGCTTGGGCTTTTTTCTTTTTAGGCTAAGCTTGCGAGCTATTCGGCTCGAATACGGTCAAAGCTCAGTCAAAGCTCGGCTCGAACTGAGCTCGAGCTGAGCTCGAGCTCAAAATTGAGCACATTTCGTAAACGAGCCGAGCTTGAGCCTGAAGGTATTCGACTTAGCTCGGCTCGATTGCAGCCCTATGTGCACGCTTTCAATCGTGTTTCAAAGACTCGCATTTGGTTGCCGTTAAGCGTATCATTCGATATCTCAAAGGCACGCCAAATACTGGACTTTGGTACCCGAAAAATGGAAATTTTTTCCTTGTAGGATTCTCTTATGCAGATTATGTCGGTAGCTTAGCAGACAGAAAAAGCACTAGCGGCACATGTCACTTCTTGGGCAACTATCATATCTCATGGGCATCCAAGAAGAAAAACTCTGTAACTCTCTCAACTGCCGAAGCTGAATATATTGCCGCAAAATCCGGCTGTGCGCAGGTATTATGGAAGAAACACACTCTAGAGGACTACAAGGTATTTTTTTTATCACATTCCAATCAAATGCGATAACACTAGTATTGTTCACATGACAAAGAATTTTGATCAACACAGTCGCACAAAACACATTGATATTCGGTATCATTTTATTAAAGACCATTTTCAAAAAGGGGATATTATTCTTGAATATGTTTCCATTGATTCGCAACTTTCTGATATTTTTACTAAACCTTTAGATGAAAAGCGATTCTATTTTTTGAAAGAAGAATTAAATGTTATTGATATTTCAGCTTGAAAAATGCATTTTGGTCGACTGGATAGGGCGACTGTACGCCTGTGAGGGTGTACAGTTGACTGGGCGGTCGACCGACACACTTTCGGTCTTCATTTTGTTTTATACTCTATTTTCAAAATGTTGGCTTTCAGTATTTGCGGTCGACCGTGCGGTTGACCGGCTCACCCTCTGTCTTGCGTTTTTTCTTTACCATATGTGCGGTCGACCGTACGGTCGACTGGTGTGCTCTCGGATTAATTTTTGACTTGTATGCTTAATTGGTGTTGCGGTCGACCGGTTCTTTTTCTTGGTTGCTCGAACTTTCTATTTATCTTTTGTATACTATAGGTATCTTGATATACATCATTCACTTCTTCTTATATTTTATGCCTCACATCTGTATTGGAAAATCTCAAATCTATGATACCATGAAGAGCTCTTCCTGTATATCAAAGAGTTTCGCTATCAATGGTATCATGTAAGTAGATTTTCCTCCATTTTTAAAATTATTTCTCAATACTCATCTCATGTTTTTTTTTTGTTTCGTTTAATGAATGTTCTTCTCATTTACAAATTGCTTTTGGAGGAGTATGTTCTCCACGTCTCTTTTGCCCCCTATTGGTGTGTTCCAAAAAGAGGGAGAATATTTTTATGAATCTTATGAATGTTTTTAACACTGAAAGTAAATATTTTTTCCTATCTTCTATGGAGTATTGAATTAAGGGGGAGTGTTTGTATTTACAAATCTCTCTTAAAAGCTCTTTACCTGTGAAAATCTGTGTTACAGAAAGTACTAAATTCAGGGAGAGTATTTATATGCCTAATTATTTAATTTTTACTTTCAACATTCAAATGCATATTTTGTTCACACCAAAAGGGGGAGATTGTTAACTCTTAGTTTGGTGTGCACAAAACGTGTCCATAAATACTAATAAGTTTAAATTAAGTTGTTCTGATTTTCAGGATCAAATAATATCAATAAGAGATCCAAGAGAGATTCAAGAATATTCAAAGAAGGAAAGTAATAAAGAAAGACTGCAAAATCAAGCAATAGAAGAAGATATTTAAAAAGAGCACATGATTGATTAGTGTCCAAGAAAGCTATCAAGACCAGTTTCTATCATTCTATATTTGTGAGATTTTATCTGTATTTAATTGATTGGTGATTGATTAGTTTTTGGTAAGAATATAAAATGGATTCGTTATGAACAGCGCGATAACAGCTGGGCTCATCAGCGATGACAACAGTACCCTTTAATATATTGATCCTACTTGAGTTGGGACAGTTGCGAGCAGCATGGTCATATCCCTTACATTTATAAACACTTAGTGAGAGAATCAATCTTAGAATAGTCTCTTTCAGTATTCTTATCCGTGTTGTCATTTCTAAGTGAATAGGAATTTGAAGTAGGTTTGCTTGGGTAAGACTTGTTGGCGTACTGAGGAGAGGAGTGTTCAGATCTGGAGGGATCAGGAAGGGTCATTCTAGAGAAATGATCTATCGAATTGCTGGACTTGTAGTGGGAACTTGCTTTAAGGGAATCCATATCAAGGACAAGGGCATAAGTTGCTGCCAATGAATCTACATTTCTATGAATTAGCTCGTTCCTACGACTCGTAGTCCAGCCTTGAACCTAGAGAGAGTTTTTTCTTCGCTCTCTTTTTCTTAAGCATTGCCGAATGAGGAAGTCATCGAACTTATCCACATAATCTTGGGTGGATTTCCTTTCCTAATAGAGTTGATTCCACGAATCAAGCATTCGGGTGTGGAAAGATAGGGGCACATATCTCTCTGTGAGCTTCTCTTTCATAGCCTCCCAAGTAGCTATGAGTGCCAGGACTCGGCCTCTACAGGCGTGTTCAAGATGGGTCCAGTGTTGTTGAGCTTTACCAGTCAATTTTATTGTAGTAAATTTAACCTTCAGGGCTTCGCTCATGTCAAACTATCCGAATTAGTGGTCCATGGCATGGATCCAATTGAGATAAGCCTGGGGTTCCATACGGCCTTCAAAGTGGGGAACGTCCGCCTTAACGTTCTTCTTGTATTGTTCGCCAGGGTCATGATCTTGATGTCGGTCATCACGATCATTCCTTTGAGGGATCAGACGATGAAGCTCAGGGGCAATATTTTGATTCAATTCCACTTTCTCAAGCCTCTGATTGATATTGACAATAGTTGCTTGAATGGCAGTAAGGGTAGTGGAAATATCAGAGTTGTCTATTTCAGTGTGATGAGAGGCTTGCAGAAATCTAGGGTTCCTAATTAGGTGGTTTGGGAGGGATAAAAAAGACTCTTCGGGGTTTGTGATGGTGTTGCGAAGATGCATTCACCAACGGTGGAGAACTAGGGGTCGTGGGAACATGTGTTTGCTGAAATTTGGGGAAACGTGTCCTAAATGAACTTAATTTTTTTTTTATAATCTGAAATGGTCTAAAAAAGAAAGAAAAATAAAAAAACTTTAAAACGATCATAAATGAATGCCAAAAAAAAAGCCTAAATGATGCAAGAACTATGGTTTTAAGAACCTTTCGCTCTGATACCAAAATGATGTAAACTTAATCCTAAATAGAGAATTTCCATGAATATTAAAAGATCTGCACCAACACGTAATGCAGATTAAGTTAGAAATTATAACTACTAATTGGTTTGATGGATTTTCAAGATATGAAATAGGTTAACAAGCCCAATTAAAGATTCAATCCTATCTATCAACAATAATACTTAATCGTTCTTAGCATGTAAGATATTCAATAAAGATCTGTACACTAATAGGCAAGTAGAACACACACTCTCAATATTTGTGGGCAACAAATAAATCAAATAATATTGTAGAGATGATAAAGCAGTAACACCAATATTTATGAAGATGAAAGAGATTACCGGGGTTGCAAATTGTGTGTAGTTGCAGTGGAGGAAGATGGTCGGGGGCTGCGGCGTCGATGGAGGCAGCAAATGTAACCCCTGTTTTTCATTTTGTGTATATTTGGAGTGTATATTTTTCGTTTTGGTGTATTATCTCTCTTGTATTTTTCTGAACCGTATATTGGAGTTGTTTTTAATATATATTCGTTTTATTTCATTTTGAGCTCTTCGGGTGTGATTGGTTGACCCTTTTGTTTCATTCTTCGTTATTTTGGTTCTTTCTTCATTTTTGGGCTCGTCTCTTTATTTTTATATATTTTTTCTCTTTCTTGGTGTTTGTGGTGGTGATGGATCGTCCTATTTTCCAACCTTTTTGCTTGAATCCTATTTCACTACCAAAGCCAAATTAAAACGTCCAATCCTATTTGTATTCCTATTTGATTGCCCCAATATCCAAAACCCATTTGTAAACCTACTACTACTCCTAATACCCATTAACCCACTAACCTACAACTACCCCCTCTACATATATAACCCCTCACAAACCCTAACCCTAATTCCTCTCCCTCCCTCACTTCCGGCCTCCCTTCCTCCTTGTTTGCGCAGCCGACCCCGACCCCAAGCTCCAGGCCGAGCACACCCCATCCTCCCTTCCCGGCCTACTTCATCCCGGCAACACCACAACCCGAGCCCCCATCTCCTACAACCGAGCCCCTCCATCCACCCTACTCCCGATCCTCTCCTCCTTGCAACCCGACCACCTCACACCACCCCACAAACCCTCGTCTCTCTCGTGGTGTCTCTTGTGGCCGCAAGCCACTATTACTCTCTCGCTTCGTGGAGTTTTGTTCGTGTGGAGATTCTTGGCTCTAGTTGCTTGGATTCGTCGATTCGTGGATTTTCGTTCGTAGGCTTTGCTCCTACTCTTGATTTCATCGTTCTTCATTCCTATTTAAGGCAAGTAACTTGTACTCCAATTTATTTGTTTGATACAAGTCAAAAAGTTCATCTATAGTGTAGTTGGGTATAGAGACGACTCTTGTTTGTGATATGCTTGATGAGTTTTGTCTCTATTGTGAAAATTTGGCCATAGATTACTCACGACACAATTTGGACATGAATTAACCTAGAATTTACCCGTTCTTGAATTTGGATCATGTATGTGAGATTTTTGTGAAAATTAGTGATTTGGTTGAGACCCATGTGAAATACTTGGTGTGGACATGCTAGATACCCTAATTCATGATATATAGATACTTGGTAGACCCGATTCATGTTTGGATGTGTTTGGATCAATTTTCTTGAATCTATGTTGATTTTGTTGTTGAGGGAAAAATCTGTATTTTGTCGCTGATCTGTTTTGTTTGCTGTTTTGAACTGTTTAAAGTCAATATCTCAATTTCGGTATAAAACATGAGTTTTAGAGAATTTCGTCTACTTTCAAACCCCTCTAACATTGCTTGATTTTGTTTTCGTATGAGTGAGTTATGACTATTTTACTACAGAGGTGTCGATCTTTTCCAGATTCTGTTTTTCAATAATTTTGATGACAATTCATTTTAAAGAACTATGCTACCTATATTATTTTGATCCAAAACTTTGGTCAGTGTTTCTTTATCTAGTTAGGGATTACCCAGAATTTTGGTGAATTTTATTGATGAGTTTTATGTGATGTTTCATGCTCGTTTATGAAATCTATACTTGCTGTATTTTGCTCGCTGATCGGTAAAGAACTTTATTTTCCCTATGATTCCTTTTACTGTATAAAAAATATTTGTGAAATATGAAAGTTAATATATTTTATCTATTTTCATCTCCCTTTGGAGGAATTGTATTTTGTTTCACTGGTTGCGAGATATCTTAGTTTTCGTACAGTAGGGTTGGGAATTTCAGATTTGCCAAACTATGTTTTCTCAATGATTTCTTATTTTTGATGACTGAACTAATTTTTCTGGAATATTATGAAACAATATATTTTGACTCTAGACATATAGGGGAATACCCCAGATTTTTCTTGGATTTATTTGAGAAGTTTTAATGCTGTTTTTCTGATTGTGAGTTCGTTTTACTGATTTCTGGCTGGACGTGTTTTCTGAATTCAAACCTATTTTGACCTATGATATTGTGAATTACTATATGACTTAATTATATTCGCTGGATTCGTGTGGAAGTCTATTTACCAGATTCTTTGACGGATCCAGATTTGCATTTCTGTAGCGACGAGATTCACTATTTTAGTACTGTACTGTCTTGCTGTCCTAAATATGAACATACACTATTTTGCTCGGTTGTGTGACTGTATATCATCTATGCACATTTATTTGTTTCCTTGAATCTGATACTAATTATACCATGTTAGTATGACACTATTTCCGTACATATTCATGTCTGTTGATAACCAGAATAAAAGTAACCAAGCTGGAGTTTAAGGGGAAAGATCTAGTAGTAGGAAAGCATAGAAATGTGTACTTAGAAGGGGGCCCGTGTTTCCCATCTGATTATCTGTTATATGTTATGAGATCATGCAAGATTTTAATTATCTGTTACTCAACTACATACTTCCTACGAGATGGTGTACTTGGAGGAGACTTAGTCCTATCTGTTGCATGATCGTCTGTTATCTGTCTATCTGGATTTGTTATCTGATATCTGTCTGAATCCTGAGTACACGGCCCTATATGATCCCCTACGAAATCTACAAACGTTACTGTTTTGAATGTAGCAACCATGTGATAAAAGGATGGCACATGAAGTGCTACTTAGTTAGTAATTAATACAAGACTTATAAAAATCTGAATCTGTTATATGTATCTGGCCATTTGTTATCTGATCATCTGATTACCTGTTATCTGTCTGACACTATCACTTGACACTATTATTTGACACTATCTGTATATCTGTCTGCATACTATCTGACACTTGACACTCGATACATGTTAATATACCATGCTAGGTCTGTTTCTGCTATTATTTAGATTTGTTTAGTTTTTCCCCATGTACTTGTATCCTACATTATAAGTGGTCCGTAACTTGCAATTGACGGGTACTTGTTTTCCTTTTTCCTTCTCCTGCAAATTTACTAACTACAGATTAGGATGGTCAACTGCCAGATGGTATTGGCGAGATGATGTATTAGTGCTGGAGTTTCTGCTTTATTATTATTATTATTTGTTGCTTGAACTTGAATAAAATGTATTTGATTACTTGGATATTTATTTGTATTTGGGCGAGGTGACCCAGGATATTTGACTCGTTCAGAATTTGTTTATTTGAGATTATTATATTTGGTTTCAAGTAATTTCTGTTGGTATTTTGTTTCAATTATGCATGTTGGTTGATATTTTTCTGGCTTCCGCTCTGATTATTTATGTGATATGTTGGAAAGATTCTTGAACAGCTTATGGATGATGAAAATCATTCACTGGGCTTTTGTCGCGATCCATATTCCGTATTCCTTTTGGGAAGCGGGGTGTGACAGCAAGGGGGGTCGGCTCGGAGGCGTGCAAGCTGTGGTGTGCGATGGAGGAGAGCAGGCAGCCAAAGTTGCTGCGGTGGTGGTCGAAGATGGTGTTGGCGATGGGGAGGCAATGGCAATGGTAGTCGGTGGTGCAGGACAGCGGCAGCAAGGGAGAGGGTTGCCGGTGCTCGAAGGTGGTTGTCGGGCTATTGAAGGAAGACGCCGAGGAAGTTGGGGGTGAAGGCGTCGGTGGTGGAAAAGGGCTGTTGGGGTTTGGTGGGGTTTCGGAGGCAGTGCGATGGGGGGTTTCGACGACAGCGGCGAAGGGGGGGAGACGACAACGGAGGGAGAGGATTTGGGGGCTTTGGAAAGAAAAAGAAGAAACTGAAATGGGGGGTAGCTGTGGGGAGTTGCGGGTGGTGGTAGCGGTGATGCTGTGGTAGTGGGTTCGGGGTCGAGTCGACGGTGGGGTGAGGGGAGGCAGCCGTTTGGGGTTACTGATGGGTTTCGGGAGGGAAGTGAGAAGAAAATCAAGAAGGGTTTGGGTATTAGATTAGGGTTTAATTAATTAAGGTTTAATTAATTAGGGTTAGGATTTGGGATTTAGTTTTAGTGTTTATCACAAACCCTAAAATTTTATTAGGACTTCTCACAAACCCTAATAATTCTCTCAGTTGTCTCACACAAAAATAGGGATGAAGAACACTCAACACAATAATTTTTTTAATCAATAATAGCATTCTTTCTCATTATTCTTAAGGCCTATATATAGGCTCAAAATAAATTCAAAACAAATCTAAAACAAATCTTTCAAATAAATCTCTCAAATAAACTACATATGGCTAAATCTCAAAATAAAAATAAAACAGATTTGATGTCCTCATCAATGCTCTATTATAGTATATGAACAATAATGTCGATCCATATTTAACCTCTCTACGTATTGTCTTATTGATGGACATATAGTATGGGTTGAGTACCTTTCTTGTTTGATGTTAATAGTTTGTTGCCAGCTTTTAAGTTGACTGAGGTAGTATCTATTAAAGATTATGAAAGATGAGAAAAACGAGAAATTAGGGTTAGGGTTAATATCCCTACTACTTGAGATATTATACTCTGCTTATCATGAATTGGAATATCACAATGGCACTACCTCTGTACCAGTATATATGCGATGAAACTGGGTTAGGGTACTGGGCTTGGAACCCCAGTCAACCCGGCCCAACAATTAACAGATAACACGTGCAAAGCATGTGTTGCCCCATAGAACATTATACACAATAATATTATATTACATTGAGAATATACCTATATATCCAACAATCTCCTCCTATATTGTCAATATATTAGACAATGCTCTGTTATATCATTAGATCACAAAAGAATATAGTTCATAGATTGAATCAATTATAACTCGAATAGTTCAAATGAGACTAAACCAAAATAATCAAATAGTTTAAAGACCATATCAGAACAGAATAGTTTACGATGACTAAACCAACTGGAGAAATCTGTCATAGTTTTAAAATAAACCAAATCAAATAAACTTCAAGAACAAAATATGAGTTTTAAGCTTATAAACACAAGAGTCTTAAACTCAATAGAAGTTTTACCAAGCAAGTGACAAATTTATTCTCGAGAGATATAAACCGAAACGTTATCCTTGCAAACTGCTTTTTGTTTACTCCTCCATTTTGAGCAAATCATTATTTTGAAATCTATAATGACAAATTCACCTCCTCCATCTTTGCTAGCTTATTGAAAACAAGAATATCAAGAGACACATCTCTAAGACTTTCAACGAATTTCACAAAGTATCAATTTCGCGGAAGAACTTAGTACAGTTTATAATTAGCTTAGCAAAAATATAACGCATGCATCACAATCAAGTTTCTTTAACAAAATAAAGAACGGGAACTATTATAGTTTCTACACAAGAACTATACTATGATTCATATTGGAATGATAGAACAGTCAAATCAATTATGGTCAATTCTGAATCATCAAAATTGGAATGAAACAAGAATCCATAAGAGATATATATCATCAAAATTGGAATGACATAACGACATTTTAAACATCGGAAATATATCGACAAGTTTTCACACTTTCTTTTGAAATAATATAATGATTCTAAGTAAATTATGAAAATAAATAGCATCATCAAAATTGGAATGAAATTATATATTAACAAAATTTACATAGAACTTTCAAATTATCTAAAACATGCCAACTGCCTAAAATTGATGCTCAAGTTTGAACTTTACTATGGCTCCAATTGGATTCTAATATTCAAAACAACTAGGATGTTAAAACCTTTGGCTCAATAGCTTTTAACTCCATTTTCCTCACAGTTTTGATAATTAGATCACTTTCAAGTCTCTTAGCAAGTTCATTGCCATATTTTATCTCAATTGCACTTTATTTATAAGAAGGTTCAACTACGCTTTTTCATCCTTAATATACTCCTCTGACTATTATAGAGTGAATTATGAGCTACATAAAGTACATTGTAGCTTGATAGCCGACGTATAGAATTAGAGTACTTAAACTTCTTAATGGATGACTAGCAACAAGTTCTTCAATCCACTTAGCCTCTTCCCCTGCAGAGGATAACACATAGAGGTCTAATTTCATGGATGACAGCACAGTGCATGTTTGCCTTTTAATTTTTATAACATTTCTGTTCCTCCTAGTGTAAACATATATCACTAGTTATCGACTTTCACTAAATTCTGAGTATTATAATACATCAGATCATCCATTCAATCATGAAGGATGACTAAAGTAGCACAAAACAAACTCTTGAGTACCTTTCAAGTATCTCATTAGCCTCTTAGGGCTATCCAATGTGTATTAATATGACTACTACTGAATCTGCAGATCATACATACCTCAAAGGCTATGTCTGTTAGTGCATATCTTTGTATATATGAGACTTTCTATAATTTTAGAATGATCTAATTGTCTCATAGTTGCACCAACATGAGGTGTCAACCTTTAATCATAAGGTGTTTCAAAACACACTTTAAATCACTATACCCCCACTTTGGAACACATTATTTATTTGATGAGTTTGACTAAGGGTTATCCCTTGCCAACCGAAACTCACCCTTATACCTATTATGGTGTCCACGACACCTAGGTGTTTCATGCTGAATTCTTTGAATAGCACAGTTTTAACTTCATTTATAATAGAAATGTCACCAATTAACAAACATGGCAACAATATACAAATAAATGAAGGAAATTATATTTGACTCACCACAGAATTAAAGACATTTATCCGAATTACTTGACTGCCTCAATTTTAACACTTTTAATATATATATATATAAACACACACACACAATAATTTTACCAATTGTAAATCTTGTTCACTAAACATATTAGTGCAAACTTTTTAGTACAAAACTCTTTAGTACAAAGCTTTTCAATACAAAGCATCAAGTACAAAATTTTTAGTACAAAACTGTTTAAACATCTTTCATGAATAACAAAATTTTCAATAGATGTACGAGCAAGAAGAATACTTATTATAGCCTTATGACAGACATGTGAGAAGACTTCAAACAAATATTCCCCACTTATCTCAGTCAATCCTTTAGCTGCTAAAATTGCTATTGAACATTTTAAAACTAAGCTTCTTCTACAAAACCCCTTACTTACTATAGTTTTAACCCATTTCGGCAAATCAACTAAATTAAAGTATTATTGTATAACAACAAATTCATTGCATTATCTACTAAAGACTCTTCTTGGCTTATCTGCCATTGAAATTTTAAGTGTCAGTAAGGCTAGTTCTTAATTCTAACTGTGAATCATTGACCATGTCTGTAGGACTATATAATTTCATACATTTATCTTTGATGAACACATCCTCAAAGAACTCTGCAAGTCTAGATTCTTAAATTAGATAGATCCAACATCTGTCCATAGAACTACATTCTGCACTTTTTAAGCACACACAAATATTTGTTATAAGTCCTACTTTAGGCTTCTAGGGTCATGTATTCTAACAAATGAACCGCACCACATATTTTCACTTAAACAAAATTATTTATGTTTCTATCCCATAATCTACAATGTGTATTAAATTTAGAGTGTAGTAACATATTAGAAATATGATTAACAGTACAATATCACCCATAATTACACAAAATCAAACAACAGTCGATAATATAGAACTCAACATTTCACTAAGTGTTTGATTCTAACTTTTATCAATACCGTTTTGACTGTTGTAAATAGAGTGCACTAGAGATTATGCCAACTGCAAACTTCTCTTAAATTATTAAAATATATTCACCACCTCTATCAAATCTGAAATATTTTGATCTTAGCATTTAACTAGATTTTTAATTCATTAAAATAACAAGTGCTTTATTCTCCATATATATATGACAAACATTTAATAATCATCTACATAGGTGATTAAATACTTCTAACTAATCATTATCTCATCTAGTCACAAAATTACTGAGATCACAAATATCAGAATGTATTGATTGAAAAAGTTGTGTGCTCCTAAAAACCAAACTAAATGATTTTCTAGTGATCATAATCTGAGCACAATTTTCATATTTATCATATTTATTGAAGTATCATTTAGCGGAGTTATGAGTTTTAACAATGACAAACAATTTAACATATATAGTTTACATGTCCTAGCTTGTTATGCCGTGTTCAATGACTACACAAATTAAAACTACTATTGTTAATTGCTTCGTTTGTTAAACTCAACTTACATATACCATTAATTATACAAGCACATTATAAAATAATAATAATATGAGTTAATACAAAATTACTCTACCACATTTTACAGAATAGTTTACTTTCTCTCACGGTTTCAACAATCTCCATATGCTCAACCACATTGAGCGAAGAGTTCTTTCCTTTATTTGTTCTTCATCATCTTCATAATGCTAAACGAGATCATGTCTAATATATTATAATTTAGTTTTGTACACATAGTACAATAAATAAGAAAGAACAAAGCGTAACTAATAGAGTTATATTCTGCATTACAAGATGCTCTCACCTAAGTTACAGACATTTATCATAGATTTTATACATCAATCTTTATTAAAGAAGCAAATATTTGATCTCACACAAACTGCAAATGAAAGATTTACCCAATGTCTATACACATAGTATGACAAAGCACACAAAACAATTTTAAACATGCTAATTTCAAAATGAGAATAATTATGATCTAAAACTCCCAATCATGTGATCAAACGCTCGAAACATTAACATATTCATCACATTAAAATACTGAAAAAGAATTAGAGTAGATCATTCCGACACTTTAAGTTAGAAGTGTTTTCCAAATTTGATGGAGAAACCTGCGTAGTGCCGACTTATTCTACCGTGATGCCAACACACAATTTGCAAGTAACTTTGAAGTTCCTAAATTCATCAAATTATTAAAGATTAATCAATTAAACAAATTCTTAGTTCTACTTAATTCTAAGAACAATTTAATTGGAGATACAATTATGGAGTCAAAACTTATAATTTAACTTATCAAAATAAATATTTGATCCTTAGCACATAGCTAAAACAATTGTTCAACTTGTATTTAATTAAACAATTATTAACACATTTTCAAACTTTAGCACTTAGTAACAACAAATAATATATATGCAGTTAAAGAACTTATCTCTAATTTAGATCTGATCCAGTCAATCATAGTTGGATCTAGTCAAAACAACATTCTTTCCATCCGCACTATTTTCAACAATTACATCCACATCTCTTATTGTGCTTTCCTCTTACAACTGTTAAACTTAACTTACATATGCCATTAATTATACAAACACATTATAAAATAATAATAATATGAGTTAATACAAAATACTCTACCACATTTTACAGAATAGTTTAGTTTCTCTTATGGTTTCAACTATCTCCATATGCTCAACCACATTGAGCGAAGAGTTCTTTCCTTTATTTGTTCTTCATCATCTTCATAATGCTAAATGAGATAATGTCTAATATTTTATAATGTGATTGCCAGATTGTTAGAGATTATGAGAGATGAAAACAATGAGAAATTAGGGTTAGGGTTAATATCTCTACTGCTTGAGATATTATACCATACTTATCATGAATTGGAATATCACATGGGCACTACCTCTAGACTAGTATATATGGGATGAAACTGGGTTTAGGGTACTGGGCTTGAAGCCTCAATCAACCCGGTCCAACAATTAACTAGATAACACGTGCAAAGCAAGTGTTGCCCCATAGAATATTTTACACAATAATATTCTATTATATTGAGAATATACCTATATATCCAACAGTATCATGAGCATAATGCATTTATTATACTCTGTATATAATTCATTAGAGATATGTAGATTTATTATCTTCATCAAGCTTAATTTACAACTATGTTAAAAGTGGAATCTATAACTGAATACATCCGAGGGGCAAAGTTTTGAAGAGGTGTATGATGAAGGAGGAGAAATAACTGATGCATTTGAGACATCTGTTTGCTATTAGATTTTTCTTGACCAAACTTGTTTTTATTAGAGAGATGCATGATGAAGTGTCTGGTGCTGTTAGAACAATTAGTCATTATCACATTCTCCTTGACCAAACTTCTTCTCCAGGTAAAACAAGGCAACTTCATTTCTCCAGCTCCCTCTGATTCAATCCTCTGCCTTTTGGCTACTATTAAACATACAAATATAAGTTTTAGTTTAATTCAGATTTAATAGCTAACCAATTAAAATGATCAATCACACTGTCGTATGCAGTGTACATCATAACAATTACCTACGAATAAAATTTCAAAGAAGTACACAAATTTTAACCATGCATCTGTATCCGCTAAATTTAGTAATATTACTCTTTTAAAACATTGATTTTTGGCCATGAGATCTTTGGTTGAAACCCATTGATATTGTTTTTATGACGTCCAGCTCAATGAGAGATACCAAATTTGAAATCAAATTAAAAGTCATTGTTGTATTGAGAATAGTACCCCAGCTCAAACATGAGGAAGAACATTCCACATGAAAACTAAAGTTTTACCATACTTAACCTCTTCAGGGTAGACATTTTCTCCTCCACTTTTAATTCGATCCTTTTTACGCCCAACGAGCCAGAAATTACCATTGTTGTCAATCCAACCCATGTCGCCGGTGTCAAGCCACCCTTGATCAACAGAATCCATCTTACCTTCCAATCTTTCCCCCCAGTATCCGACCATTACATGTAAGCCTCTAGTTAAAATGCTTCCAACAGAAGAAGAACCCGAACAGTCAAAATCAGTAATTATCCGAAGTTCAACGTGAGCAGCTGGTTTCCCGACAAGCACACCCCTGTGCTCATAGTTCACCTTGTAATTGCTAGAATCAGTTATTTCAGATTTTTGGATAGTCAGATCATAAAGAAACATAAAGGTGAGTGAAGAACATGTCTCTGTCATCCCTTTTAACAGAAATACAGAAAAATGTCAGACACAAATATTGATGGAGAAAAGACTCAAAAGTAAAATCAAAATTACTTGAGGGAGGTAAAGAAGAGATATAATGTGAAAACCAAAAAAGAAAGAAGGATTTCTAGTACTACCATAAGCAGAGATGATCTTGGTGTGAGGAAATGTGAGTTACTAAATTGAGGAGTGCAGATGAGAGGCCACCACCTTCATTCAGAATCTTGCTTACAGTTTCTCCAGCAAGCGACTTGTTTACATTCCTAAATTGAAAATATAAACTTTAGTGATACATAGGAGACGATAAACTTAATCAAAAATATCGGACAAGATATAAACTTCTAACAGTTGGCAGTTGGCAAGTTCAAGGTATACATGCAACACATTTCTACAATTCCCTTATTTTGGGAGACCTCACAAACTCGTGATATGGAAAAAACTGAGGAAACTAAAATATGTTACCTAGATAAGAAAATTAGATCAGCCAGCATGGCAGGAACAATAATGAGAGAGGTGACTTTGTGCTCTTTGATTGCCATAAAGGATGATTCTGCATCACGCATGAAGAGATCCCAATGTGGCAGAGAGGAGCAGTGTGAAGATACACCTGCAGGCCCACAAATTTTCAATTTCATGAAGCACCAATTAAAATAAGTCTCTGTTTAAATATTTTGACAAGAATAATCGAATTATCGCATATGCTACCTTTTTCAAGGTTCAAAATTTCTAGAGTTCATGTTGCAGTAACAATTAGTATACAAGTTGATTGTATTGTGGTTAGAATAGACAAATCATGAAACATCCAATAGCATGATCAAAAACAGTATAGTGTTTAATCAAATATTTGCTAATTTAATCATTAAATGCCAATCAGATTAAAAAAAATAATTAAAGTTGCTCATCAAAACAGCCAAAAATCTAGAAATAGCATTGTCAGGAACACACATAACTATATAGTTCATTACCTAGAAACAATTTAATAAGATATTGACATCATCAAGTACACTATTGGCTCAAACATAGTTCTATTAGAATCTTAAAAGCAATTAATAACTGATAGTTAATTCCCCAGTGAAATTACCATATTAGATTGAAAATAACCAGAACAGGCAGTTGACTTCGTTAATTTCGATATTAAAGATTTGCTTTCAATATGTAAGTAAAGAAGAGCATACATCACTCTCAGCATAACCAACAATGGCAATTTTCGCTAGAGATTGGACAATTAGAGCTACATGGCTAATAGCCCCACCCTTGGGTCGTCCACTGGTTCCTGAATCCAAGAAACATCTTCAAGTTAAAATTGAATTCAGCACAATAATCTTAAAAAATTAGGACCAACTTCTTATGATCACTTGATAACTACCATGCTACATGGAAAATCAGCTAAGGAGACACTTACTGTAGCCAGGGTGATTAAGGGTCTGAAGGAAGATAAACTGAGAAAGAAGACTCATAAAGGAGGGTCTATTTCTACAGGGTGTTTTGCGGTGGATGGTGCTACTTCAATTGGAAGGGATGCGGCACACAAGGGTAATATTTGTTGCCATTATTGTAGAGGAGTTGGGCATTACAAGAGAGATTATCGCAAGTGATTGAGTCAGAAGAGTGCTACTAATGAAGGGAAACAAGCCCATATAATCAGCGCAACTGAGTCATGTAATAATGATGATTATTGTCTTCTTGTTTCAAGTTCTTCAGATGTGGATTCAAGTTGGTATCTTGATTCGGAAAATTTTTTCCATATTTGCTCCGAGAGGAAGATATTTTCTACTTACAAGTCATCAACAGGCCGTAGTGAGAGAACGGGGAGTGGTGAGATTTGTGAAGTAGTGGGTGAGGGAACAGTTGAATTGGAGACACCACATGGTAAAGGGTTCACACTAGAAGAGGTCATGCATATTCCTTCGATACAGCAGAATCATATATCCTTAGGTACTCTTGATGCTCGTGGCTGTAGGTACACAACTCGAGGTGGAGTTTTGACAATTTGGGAGAGTCGTCGTAAGGTAATGAACGGTAAGAGGGGAATTGGGAAGGGTCAGCACAACCTCTACCAGCTTTGTGGGAGCAGGAAAACTCGGCCGAGTGTATGGAAGCCCATTGTTCCTAAAGCATCATCTAGTAAGACATCACTAGAATTACCAAATCAAGACTGCAACGTTCAAATACTATTGGAAGATGGAGAGATCCTTGATGTAGGTGGAGTTCGAGTGGAGGGTGGCACCTCCATGATTACATCTACAAGGGTGTGCCCTTAAGGGGGGCATACAGCTGGAGGAAAATAGGCGGAGGTTTGTTCAACTAGCAGGAGAAGCCATAGAAAAATGTTGTTTACAAAGTGGAGAAGAAAGGTCTAGAAGAATTTTAAATCACACAGGTATAGATTCATGCGTATGTAATCCAAGGTGGAGATTGTTGGGTTTATGTCTTGCATACGATGTTGGATAAGAAGACAATAAGATGATGGAGGGATCGAGACGATTGGAAATGGAGTGGAGGCGAGAAACAGTTAGCGGCAACAACAGCAGAAGTTGTGGTCGACCGCAACTCATGTGCGGTCGACCGACCCCTTCGCAAAGTCTTTCAGAGAAGAGGATAGGCGACTGACTTGTTGGTGCAGTCGGCCGTTCGAAGCGCTGATGGGTTTCGGGCTTGAGTCTGGCTGATTCGTAAAAATCCCAACTTGCTCTTCAAGTTAGATCGTGTGCCTCTTATGTACTATCCAATGGCTATTGTAACACGATATTAACTTAGGGTTTGTCTCTAGATCTATATAAACAATTATAATGGCTCATAGATCTATATGATTCTATTGAGTGCCGAATAGAAGAATAGAGTACTTCATAGAGAAGGGTAAAAGAGTTTCTCCATTGTAAGCAGTATCAAGTTCCAATAGGCTTAAGAGAGGGTCGTAGTGAGAATTGTAATATTCTTGTATCTTCTTTAGTTGAAATAATATCTCGGTTCTTCCTCCCCTGGATTAAGGCGAAAGCCCCAACCGGGACAATTCTTGTGTGCTTTGTGTAATTAGTGCGATCTAGTTTTGCATGGTGGTTTGTGTGGTTTGTGTTGAACGTGTGGGCAAGGTAGCTTACAGGCTCGCGTTGCCGCCAGCTTTAGCGGGTGTCCATGATTTATTCCATGTTTCCCAGCTCGGAAAATACATAAGGGATGATAGTCATGAGATTGACTACTCAGACTTGTCTGTGGAGGCGGATTTGTCCTATGAAATTCAGCCAGTCTCTATCTTAGACCGTCGAGAGAAGGTGTTGAAGAATAGAGTCATCAAGTTGGTTCGAGTTTCTTGGGATCCTCACTTGCCAGGTGAGTCGACTTGGGAGTTGGAGGAGGAAATTCGGGAGAAGTTCCCTCATCTGTTTGAGTCGCTATTTTGCTTTGTTTTGTTTTGTTTCGGGGTTCACCCTATGTACCACTTGTATGAATTTCGAGGACGAAATTCTTCTTGTAAGGTGGGTAGGATTTGTAACCCCTATTTTTCTATTTTGGATTTTATTGTATTTTATTTTCTCTTCTTGATTATTGTATCTGAATTCCTTTTAATAATAAGTTTTTGGCTTTCTTGGGTTCATTTATTCTCTTTTGATCATTCCGTACTCTTTTGGCTTGATATTTTTGGCTCATTGCAATTTTCCTCTTTCTGTTTTGAGCTTGAATTGTTCCACTATATGTTCATCTCATTGATTTATATTTGTTCATCTCTTTTCGGAGCCTAAACCCGTATCCTAAACCCATTAATCCACAACCCAAAACCCCAACTTCTTAATTACCCTATAAATACCCCCATTAAACCCTAATTAAATAAACCCTATCTCTCTTTCCTCCGCCGCTCTTCTCTCTCTCCTCACATCCCGCTCTCTCTCCCCTATTTTACTTCAAACCCAATCCGCCCTAGCCCATCTGCCTCTCATCGCCTCTCCGACCACCACTTCGACCGTCCCTCTCCCTCCTCGTCACGTCCCCTCGCCGTCATCACCACCATCCCGCAACCTAATCCCGTCGTCTCCGTCTCTCGCTCAAACCCATCACCTCGCCAACTGAACCCATCGCCTACACCTTCCAATCCGCATCGTCGCCACCGTCTTCGCCCCCTCCGCTGTCCCCCACAACCACTGAAGACCCCTCAACCCTCGTAGTCATCGACCAGAGCTCGAATCCCCGTCGTCCCGCTCTCCTCTATTTTCAGTGCGAAATAGAGTGCTGCTGTTCTCGTTGATGCGTCGCTTCCCAACCTCCAGCCCTCCGCCGTAGGTTGCTGCCGTCGCCGGTCTCTGCCCGGTCACTGTCGTTCCCCGTCATCAAGTCTCTCTCTCTCTCTCTCCGTCGATTGTTTGTAAGAGAGGGGGTCCATTGGATTTGTGGTGTTTGCTGTTTTGGTGGAAAGATCGGTCGTTTACTGTTTTGCGATCTGTGTTAGAGTGTTGCTGTGTTTTGCTGTTTTGCATGTAGCTCGCACGTGGTTCTATTCGTGGATTCGTCGCCCGGGATTCTTATCCCGTTATTCTAAATATTCGAAATTAACAACTAAAAGGCAAGTCTCTTCTTGAACCAGTTTATTGTTTTGTTCAAGATTCTTTGATATCTGCTAGTAGATCCAAATCCTTTTTATCGTACTGCTTTTTGAATTTCGTTAAGTATATTGAGGGTTTACACGAGCTAACCCGATGTATTCTTAAGATCGTGCCTACATCTTTGATCTAAAACTTAGTCCCTCTTGCACATTACATATGCACGTTACATGAAAAGTAACTAAATCCATGTTATAGAATTGTTTGATGAATTGAATATGTTAGATTGAATTTGATTTAATGAATTGATTACCATGCCTGTAAAATTGTATCTTAAACCTAAAAATATGCATGTTAAACATCTATCATCACTTTGATTATTAATTAGCATGAACTATATAGTTGTATGACAAAATTGTTGCCTATTTATATCAAACTATTTTTTGGACTGCTGTTTGTTCCTTTTTGTATCAGATTTTTGACCATGTGTTTGTTGTAATTTGAAATAACTTCTTGAACATGAATTATAACCACATAAATCTATTTTCCAAAACTTTTGACGGATTTGAATTCCCATGTATAATCTGTTAGATATCAGTATTTTAGTACAGCTAGGTCTGAATTTCAAGATTCACAAATTCATGCATATCTTTCTGTTTCATAATTAAATAAAACATGTTAACAGTAAAATAAAAATATAAAATTAATTTGGTTGAGACTAGACATGTGTAGGAATTACCCTGAATTTTTATAGATTTAATTGATGAGTTTCCTTATCTATTTCACATGTATTTATATAATTTATAACTTGCTGCATGAACATAAAATCTGAAAAGAATAGGAATTTGCCCTAGTTTCTGTAACTTTTATATGTCGTGTATATATTCGCTAAAACCAGCAGAGAGTCTAGTTTCTAGAATTTCTAACGGATCCAGATTTTCTTTTCTATAGTAGTGGTAATTTGTGTTTTTGTACAGCAACGTCATGATGTCCAGATTGTGTGACTTGTGTTAATTTAATATGGTTACTTCTTGATTTGTCTGTGACGAGTAGAATTAGACACACCTAGCATCATAAAACTTGACACCTTCTTGCATGCTCACATAGGACGAAATAAAATGATAACAAGTTGGGGTATTATGGGATGACTTGGTAGTGAACAATCGGAAACTGTACTCGATCGGGCCCTACTGCTTGACTCGTACTGACCGATGGCCATAAAATATTGCTCGATAATTACTGTCATTATGAACATTAAACACTGATTACTTGGCCGAGTACACGAACCGTGAATTCACCGTCAGTCTAAAGCGTACGTTGTGTGCTTGCACCGAACCTGTGGAATGGGATGCAGTAGTACGTGCACTAGATAGGCTAATAAAATGATTAATAACCTGCACTTGACATTTCATGCTTGATCCCATATACTGTCACCAACATTGGACTTGAATTGAAACTATTAATTAAATACATGATTAAACATAGACCCTTGAAATTATTGCCTATCTTTGATTTTGTTATTGACTTTGATCCCGTCCCTTTTCTTTTGATATACCATGTTCCTATTATTCCCTGCTTTCTCTACTTGTTGTCCACAACTTGCTCTAAGTACATTATTTTCTCTCTTTTTATATCAAGAATTTACAGGTACCGAAGGATCAATACCAGAAGGAATTGGTGAGCAACAATTCTAGAAGATGGAGTCCAAGATTAGATTGCTTGAATTAATTTATTGCTTGATTTATTCTTTTGAACATTGTCTTGATATTATACTTTGTTTTTGGGCTTTTATGACCCGGAGTTTGTTTTATCCCAGATGTTGGATATTATTATTTGGATTATTTCAATTATTATTGAAGTTGATCGTGTTTATGTGATTATATCTTCTTGCGTGGTTGTGATTGTTATTTCATATTGTTGAGTTAGACTGGTACAACTTATGGATGGTGTCTACATCATTCGCTGGGCCTACGTTACTTACTCGTATTCCGTATTTTGGGAAGCGGGGCGTGATAGCTTCACTACGAAATTTGAAGCAGAAGGACAGAGAATCACTCCGGAACTCCGTCCAAAGGTTTACGACCGAAGCAAGGTTCATCCCCTCTTTCGACTCTGCAGTCGCAGCAACCGCTTTTAGGCACAACGTCCGGCACGACCTCCTCAAGACCTCGTTTGCTAAAAAGCCTCCTTTGGACTTTCCTGATCACCTCCTCCGAAGTGATAAATACATTCGGGCCAAGGAAGCCCTACATCCCGGGGGTCACAAAGAATCTCCTACCAAAGGGAATAGGAAGATGGATGGCACCGAATCCCCCAAGAAATCTCAAAAGGATGTCTTTGGGTAAAGGCGTCCACCCCCAGTGCCTCGGTTAAAAAAATTCACTCCACTCAACGCGAGTGTCTCCGCTATCCTCATGAAGGTAGAAAAGGAAGTGCTAATCCGACACCCTCGTCGGACGAATACTGGAAACAAGAAGAGAGACAGAAGGTTCTGGTGCCGATTTCATCGAGACCACGGTCATGAGACCAACAACGGTCGGGCGCTGAAAGACGAGATGGAAGCCCTTATCCATAGGGGCTACTTGTCGAAATTTAGTCTGGATGACCAAAGGACTTCCCCTCCTCCTCGAGGGCCCAATAAACATCCAGAAAATGACTCCAAGCCTCAGGAGGAGTCTGAAAGGATGGCTATCCTCCACTCCATACATAGGGGACCCATGGGGGGTGATTCCAACTCCTCCCACAAACCATTCGTCTAAGAGGTGAACTCGGTCCATAAATATTCCCTTCCTCGAAGTCGAGGACTCCCTGTCTCCTTTGATGAGGACCTTGAGGGTGTCCACAATCCACACTGTGACGCGTTGGTAATAAGCCTCAGCCTGGCCAACCATGAGGTTCGCCAATAGGATATACTCTCCATAGTTTTTCTGGAGCTCCAGTCCAGATCGTAGGAATAATCACACTAGATGTGACCGCGGGGAAACCTCCTACCACCCGCACTGAGCGATGGACTTTATGGTAGTAGATGTCAAAGTCGCCTACAATGTCATTTTTGAGCGACCCGGCCTCGCATCTCTTCACTCGGTAGCCTCGGCCTACCACATGTGAATGAAATTCTCCACGAGTGTTGGGGTTGGAGTTGTAAAAGGCAATCAAGAGGCAGCACGAGCTTGCTACACTACCACAATGGGAGGATCTGTTCTCCCCCTCAAAGCAGTCGAGCTCCCCAATAATAGAAGCTCGATTAGTTCCAAACCAATCAATGAGCCGAAGGAAATCCCTTTCTCCGAGGAAAATGGGCCGGACGGTTCCAAGTAAGCAAGAATCTGCCGCCGAAGCTCAAAAAGGGCAACTTCAGCTGCATCCGGCAGAACTAGGATCTATTTGCTTGGTCTCCCTCGGGCATGCCAGACATCTCGGAAGAACTGATCATGCACAAGTTGAGCGTCAACCCTGATTCAAAATAGGCATAGCAAAAGCATTGAAAGTTTGCCCCGAAAAGGTAGCAGGCAGTGAAGGAGGAAGTCGAGAAACTCTTCGCCGCCCACTTCATCCAGGAAGTCAACTATCCGGAGTGGTTGGCTAATGTCGTGATGGTGAAGAACGCAAGTAGCAAGTGGAGGATCTGTATTGACTTCACGGACCTCAACAAGGCATGCCCGAATGACCCCTTCCCTCTTCCAAATATCGACTCCGTAATTGATGCAACATCTGGTCACAAACTGTTGAGCTTCATGGACGCCTTCTCCAGATACAACCAAATCCAGATGTCCCCCAGGATATCCCCAAGACATCTTTAATCATCCGGTAATGCCCTTTGGCCTAAAGAATGCAGGAGTCACCGATCAAAGGCTGGTGAATAAGGTTTTCAAGAAACAGATCTGGCAAAATATGGAGGTGTACGTGGACGACAAGCTCGCCAAAAGTCTCGGAGGTGGAGATCATGTAGGAGACCTCGAAAAGGCCTTCAGTGTTTTAAGAAAGAACAATATAAGGCTTAATCCTTCTAAGTGTGCTTTCAGTGTGACCTCAAGAAAATTCATCGACTTCATGGTCAGCCAATGGGTGATAGAGGCAAACCTCGAGAAGATTCAAGTTATCCTTGACATGGCTCCCCCCACCAACATCAAAAGAGGTTCAGAGGCTCAGAGGCCGGCATGCAGCAATCAGACACTCTCTTGAAATATGGGGAGAAGTCTTTTCCCTTCTTCAAGGCCTTCCAGGGGGCGAAGAACTTCGAGTGGGGAGAGCCTTAGCAACAGGTCTTCATCAGCTAAAAGAATACCTCACAAACAATTATCTGCTAGGCAAACCAGAACCAGGTGAAGTCCTCTATGTTTACCTGGTGGCATCCGAGCATGCCCTCAGCGTTGTTCTAGTCCAAAAGGAAGACAGAGTCCAGAAGCCCCATTTACTATGTAAGCAAGGTGCTCCACTATACCGAGCTCCGGTACTCCAAGATGGAGAAGATAGCTTACTCCGTGATTAAGGCAGCACGAAAACTCTGCCCTTATTTCCAAGCCCACTCAGTCCAAGTCCTCACAGACCAGCCTCTGAAATACTTAACAAACACTAGAACTCCGGACATCTAATCAAATGGTCCATCAAGCTGACACGACAATAATTATAATCTGAGGACTGCCATCAAAGGCCAAGTGTTAGCTGAGTTCATCACCGAGTGCACTATCTTGGAGGCAGCCGGGGCTCAGAAGGAGCCAACAGTATGGAAGCTCTATGTGGACGCAGGACGCATCCTCTTGCAAAGAAGGGAGCGGAGCAGGGGTGATACTACAAGGCCTGAATAACTTTGCCCTCCAGTACTCCCCACGACTAAACTTCTGGGCCTCTAATAACGAGGTCGATTACGAGGCGCTAATCACCGGACTGCTATTAGCCCATAAGGCTGGGGCGAAACGGGTCAGGGCCTTTAGTGACTCCCAACTGGTGGTCAACCAGGTCTCGGGGGATTAAGAAGCCCGAGAACCGCCACATGATTCAGTACCTGGCCCACGTTAAGGGACTCCTACCAAACTTCGAAGAAGCTTCAGTTGTTCATATCCCTCGAGAAAAGAACAATCAGGCCGACACATTGTCGAAGCTAACACCCTCCTCCTTTGAAGGTTTTGACAGCACAATGCTCATAGAAGTCCTTGTCCTACCGCGTATTAATAAGCAAAATGTTGATGCCTTCTGTGCTGAATCCCAGCTACAAACGACGACCTGGATGGACCTGATTCTAAACTTCCTACCCTTAGGAAAGATCTGAAGTGATAAATATCCAAGCCAGTGCAGAGAGATTTGTGCTCATCGAGGGAGTATTGTTCAAGCAGTCGTACACCATGGCCGATAGATGACCCTATCTCCAATGCCTGGCACCAGAAGAAGCTCGATACACCCTTGAAGAGATGCATGGGGGAGTCAGTAGCTGCCACATGGGGACCAAGTCGCTTGTGAGGGAGATCGTTAACAGCAATTATTAATGGCCTACTCTGCTACAAGACGTTCAAGAACTTGTCCGAAAATGTGGCACATGGCAGAGGTTCTCATCCATTAAACACACCCCATAGACAAAACAGAAGTCCCTGGTAGTCCAGCTCCATTTTCTATGTGGGGAATGGATCTGGTCAGACCCTTCCCTAAGGCAACCGGTCAGCAACGTTTCTTCATTATCGCCATAGACTACTTCAACAAGTGGGTTGAAGTTGAGCCCCTAGCCTCCATAACAAAGTATCAAGTCCAACAATTCTTTTGGAAGGACATTGTGTGCAGGTTTGGAATCCCCCTAATCCTAAGCACCAATAATGGAACCCAGTTCACCAGCAAAGGATTCCGCAAGTCCTGCACAGACCTAGGAATCCAGCAAAGGTTCTCATCTACCTCGCACCCCCAGTCCAACGAACAGGCAGAGAATGTCAATCACCAATTTTTAGACGGACTCGAGAATTGCCGTGACGAATCCACCAAGGGATTGAGGGTCAAAGAACTCCCCAGTGTGCTCTGGTCATACAGAACGACCAAGAGAATTCTGACATGTGAATCACCGTTTAACCTCACATTCGGAACCGAAGCCGTAATTCCTCTAGAGGTCGGGCTACCCTCCCCTCGGGATAATAAGCTTCAATGAGGACTTGAACTTTGACGGTCTCAAGGCCAACCTAAATCTTCTTGAGGAGGTTTGAGATAAGTCAGTTGTCACAAGGAACATTTACCAGCAGAGAATACAGCATTTCCATAACAAGAAAGTCCAACCAGTGAACATCAAAGAAGGCGACTTGGCCATAAAAAAGCTCGAGATCTCTGAGCCAAAAAAAGGAAAAACTCGCACCAAACTGGGAAGACCCTTACAAGGTCTCTAAAGTGGTTCGTCCCAGAACTTACCGACTTGAAGACCTTGGGGGCAGGGTGATCAAGAGAACTTGGAATGCGTAACACTTGATGAAATTTCATGAGATCATCTAACGCTCCAATGCAGATTGTAATAAGGCACTAAAAAGTCCTCATATGTAATAAGCGCTCGCCAACAGGCAGCCACCAATGAATAAAATTTTATTTTATCGCAACTTTCTCTATAACTTTTTCCAAATTCATGTCCGCTCGCCTGGCCTTGTCCCTCGGCATGGACTTCGAGCCATACGTCTCCTTCTTTATTTGGCCTCGTCACTTGACATGGACTTTGAGCCACATGTCTTCTTCTTCACTTGGCCTAGCCTCAGCGTGGACTGCGAGCCACATGTCTCCCACTTCGCTTAGCTCTTACCCTCGGCACAAAACTTGAGGTGCACGTGAAGATCCCAATCTTCGCTGCACTCAGAGTGACACCAAAAGGTCTAGACTGTGTCACGCCATATGCCTAAGGAATAAGCGATTATTCTGTCGCACGCTAATAGCCAGGGCAATGGCGAATCACACTTCGCCATTACCCCTAACTGCCAGTGTGTGGTAGAAGGACCACATGAACGACGAAAATTAGAAATACAGGAAGGGAGTGGGGAATTTTATAGGTCTTGCGGAATGAGGACCTCGATTCCAGCAATGCTGACATGGAAAAATCTGCACCCTCCACCTAGATCTAATGGCTGCAAAGTGAGGACATTTCGACTCCCAAGATTAAAAAATGCTCCATTCCCCCAAGAAATAAAAATGATTCAATTCCCAAGAGTGAACGGCAAGTCAACTCCCAAGGTCAAAAAATATTTCAACTTCCAAGGTGTTCTCCCACGTGCATGTTCACGTGATCATACACGCGACGACCCTTCGACCTCCAAGTTATGAAGTTTGCAAGCGAGAAATTCAATGCAAAAAGTACCAAGAAAAAGAGTCTTCATTATTAATATATTCGAAAAACCAATGAGTAAATATATACTGATACATTCGGCACGGCCGAGGATTTACAATAAGATACAATAAGTTACAAGTCATGGAAGTCGGTTACGGAACCTCCTCGTTAGGGGCACCTGCCCCAGGGCTCGCGCAAACCAACTTGAGAACAACCGATCTGGTTTGCACCCCAGCAAGTCGAACAGGCCACTCCCGAGAGCTAGCCACGCTAGACAATCCGGCCACTCCGAACTCCACCTTTAACTAGTAGATCTCCAACTCCTTCTCCACCAGCTGTTGTGCAATCTAGTTACCTAAATAAATAGATAAAACTAGACACAAATTAAAAACCTCGCAAGTGCACGAATCGTTTATAGAAGCGTAGCAATAGCAAAGGTCGATCCCACAGAGATTGTAGACTTTAACTAACTAATCAACAAAACTGAATTAAAAACCTTAAAGTGTTGTTCTATAGTCTAAAAGAAATGAAAAGATAAAAATCTAAATAAGTAGCATCACAAGTTGAGTCACAAATCTCTATTAAAGTAGTTGGGTTTTGATCTCCACCAATAGTTAGTAATGCTAAGTCATATACTACATCCATTACTCATGTTTGTTCTCTTCAAGGGCATGGTATCTACTCCTTAAAGTAATGTTTCCCTAAGCCAAGAATTAGGCATGGTATCTACTCTAATTCGTTTCTTTCCTTAAGTATTTAGCATGGTATCTACTAAGTTGCACTTAAAGAAAACATAAGATCAGTGGAAACGAACAAACACTTGAAGTTCTAGAAATTGGTATCAGATCTAGATCCCTCAAGTTGATTAAACCAAGAACCCCTAAAGATTCCCTTGTTACAAAATATGAACACGAGATACGGGTCGTCTCAATATGCTCATATAACAGATTCAGACCTATACTACACAAACTTGATAAACTCAAGTTCTGTATGGCAGTCGACTGGCTGTCACCTTCAGTCGACTGCTTTGAGAACTTCTGAACAAGTTTGATTATTATAAATCTATACCAATTCAATCAGATTTAATCAATAAGTAATAGAGTAGTATTCAGAAGAAGATGAGCATTACATAACTATGGTCTCAATCTACCCAACTATGAAAGTTAGTTCCACATAATAAAACTTTTATTGATTAATATAATAGAGTTCATGACTACAATAAAAATAAGATTCAAAGGAAGAACAGAAGAACACTGATTTATATAATGTTGAAATTGAGCCCAATCAGTAGTCGTCTTGTTCTCCTTCTTGATGCTTGCTGTCGACAATCGGTTCTTGATGATGGATCCGGCCTCCTCGAGAGAGCTCCTTTCGCTCCTTTCTTGATTAGTATTTATAGAATAAGAGAAGAGAATTAGGGTTTGCCACTTTTTGCAGAGAAGTCCTCTTCTTTTGATTATTTCTTTCCTTATTTTCATCTGCATTTTTATATCTTTCTCTTTTCTTCTTTCCTTCCTTATCTGCTCACCACGTGCTTCTTGCTTTGATTGTTTGAGAAGTTGTTATTCGCAGAAAACACCTGGGTTTGGATAACTTAATTTTGATTCGGATTTGGATGAGGATGCATCTGTTCTTATCTTCTGACTCGCCGCATACCAGTCGACTGGTGTTGGAGTAAGTCGACTGAGTCGAGACATCTGGAGATTCATAGTTAAGCAGTCCAGTCGAGTGTCTTTGAGATAAGTCGACTGTCATGAGCAGCTCTGTGGAAATCAACTCCTCTGTCCAGTCGCCTGTTGTGGGGGAACCAGTCGACTGATGTCTGCAGTGTTCTGTGTATCATCCTCAAAGTCTGTGTTAGTCTGGAATCTGCTTCGTTTTGCTGTTTTAGGCTTTTTCATATGGAAAAAGAGAAAAGAAGCGTAAATACCACATATAGAGCTTTTAAATGTCTAATTTCATTAAGATTATTGCTCCTAAATATGAATAATATTTGATTCATCAAATACCCCCAAACTTAGCTTTTGCTTGTCCTCAAGCAAACTAAAATTATGAAGAAGGGGAAAATAATAGTACTCAACCCTTAGCACCAAGAATTCTCATTATGCAAGCATCAAAATTTCAATATAAACAATTGCAAATAAAGTAAAACAAGTATACCCACTTTCTCCAGTGCGATTGTTTAGTCATAATCCCCAACTCAATCATACTTGTCATGCCATTAATTTTAGTTATTGTATGCAACTACTCAATCTGTGATTATCCCTTTTCTCTACTACAAACCGAGTAGCAAACTAGAGTTTTTTTTTTTTTTTCATATAATATAGTCTCTTCTCTAAAGTTGTCACTTGCCTTTTTACGCGAATGCAAAACATTTGTGATGAATCCACCCGGTTACTCAACAAGTGACAACTTCAAAGTGCTTTGCATACTCATATTCCAAATTGTCGTTTGACGTAAAGGTAAACATTGGTGATGAATACCCCTAGTTACTAAGCACTCAAAACATTGGACTAGATTGACTTTATTCAAATATATATATTTTTATCACTCTATTTACTTAAACTCAATTTAGGACTAGATCTAAAGGGAATAATCAACAGAAAAAGCATCACATTTGTTTTTTTATGTATACTCGCATGACTCATATAATTTTGTAAGGAATTATGAAACTCAACAATCCTAAAGTAAATAAGTATTCTTAGTCTTACTTTATAAGAACTTGTTTATCTTTAAAAAAATCAAAAGACTCCAAATAACTAAATACCCCCAAACTTAGATGGAACATTGTCCTCAATGTTCGCACAAAAATTTAAAATAGGCATGTGTTACCACCTAGTTTTAAGAAAATGAAATAAAGAAATAAAGAAATGACTAAAGAAACGAATAAAGGAAGAAAGTGTAAATACTCCCCTGAAAAATTGGCTTGCCTCCCAATAAGCGCTGTGTTTCTTGTCTTCAGCTAGACTTGATGAGTTTGTGCAATGTAGTGAATGGCTTGCGGCTCACAACTCATCTTATTATAAGGTTTTCCCCTCTGCCAATTCACCTTGAACGTTGATTTTTCGCGAACGCTCCATGTGGGAGAAACCTGTGCAACAAGTTAAGGACCGTACCATCGTGACATCAGTTTATCAGCAATGGTCCATCTGAATGCACCATTGTGCTTTTGAAAGACTCCCTGCAGCCTCTCCTCTTTCTGCATCCTAAAATTTGTAGCAACTATCACAGGTAATGTCTGTTCCCCCCCCAAAGATCCATACTGCTGGTGTTCGTGTAGTGGCTTCAGCTTCACGTCTAGGATTCTGCTAGCAGTCGGGACAGTCGACTTATCCCGTCTACCAGTCGACTGATCTGCAGGAACAAAAGAGTTATCAGTCATAATAATTTCACATGCAGGTGCGAGTTTACCTGAATATGGCTTTAGAGTTTCAAAGTGATGTACAGTCTCTGCAATCCTGCCGTCATCGTATTCCTGTTCAACATGAAATAATGTTAGAGGGAGTGTAGTTGTTTCTTGTGATGGATCAACACCATGTTCCTGAAATATTTGGGAGCAAATTTTCTGAACCACATCAACATTATAACATTCATGATCATCGTGTGGAAATTGTAGTGCATCAAACATTTTAAACTCAATTTCTTCCTCTAGTGTTGTCCTTGATTGGAGCTGTTCTTATCCTCTAGGGTTGGGGATAGTTTGTGATGGGAATTCTCCTGCCTTTCTTTCACTTAACTCCGTAGCAATTTGACCAATTTGAAATTCCAATTTTTGAATGGCCTGTCCTTGTTGATTGCTTGTTTGCTGTTGCTGTTGGAGTAGTTGAAGAATGGTGGTTTCGAAATCCAACTTATTCTTTTCTTGTTCTGCCCTACCATACCCATTCCCACCCTGGAATTGCTGCGTATGCCCTGGTGTGAATTGATTGCCTTGATGATTTTGCCACCCTGGGTTATACAGGTTTGAAAAAAAATTGTTCTGGGGCGGGTACATTCCCTGTTCTTCGTAGTTTGTGTGCTCCTGATCTGCGAAAGAAAACATGGGACATGAATTAGTTGTATGATTAGAATGAAAACAATTTGCACAAATTTCTTTTGGTTGGTTTTTTTACGCCACCCAACGTTGAATTCACAAGCATATCAATCTTTTTGTTCATGGTTTCCATTTCTAATTGCATGTTATTATTATGAGAAATTCCGTATACTCCCTGTTTTTTCGAAAGGCCCCTCCTTGTTGAGAATTGTTGTGAGTTCTCGCTGAGTTCTTCAAATAACTCTATGGCCTCTTCAGCACTCTTCCTCATCAACATTCCATTGCAACATGCATCTACAATTGCTTTGTTAGTGTCATTTAAACTCTCATAAAATGATTGTACCTGATCATCCTTAGGTATGTTATGCGTAGGACACTTGAAAAGCTTGTTTTTAAAGTCCTTCCACGCCTCGAAGAATAAATTGCCATCTTTTTGTTGGAAAAGTAGAATTTCCCTTTTTAGTTGTCTGGTTTTCTGGGCTGGAAAGAACTCTTTCAAGAATTTTGTTGCCAATTGCTCCCATGAATTAATTGATCCTGGATCCAAGGAATTATACCACAACTTAGCATTAAGTTTTAAAGAAAAAGGAAACAAGATTAACCTGATTTGTTCAGAGGTAAGCCCTTGGATGCTTTGTGTCCTGCAAAGATCAAAGAAGTCTTGTAGATTTAGATGCGGATCTTCGTCTATTCTGCCAAAGAAGTGGGGCACCATGCTGAGCAATTGAGGAGATAGATGCATATTCCCTGTGACTTTGGGTTGAAAAGCTATGCAAGACGGTTGCTCAATATTCTTTGGAATGAATTTGTCTTGCATTGGTACTCGATTCACTATTCTTTCACCCATTGTTGCTTTTGGAATTCTTCGCTGTGCAGTCGACTGGTCCTTGAAGACAGTCGACTGGTCTGAACCTGTTTGTACAGAAAGTAAACTAAAAGAAAATGTTAGAAAAGAAAAAGAAGAAATAAAATAAAATAAACAGAAAAAGATTTTTACTGATTTGTAAGTTAAAATACTAAACAATCCCCGGCAGCGGCGCCAAAAACTTGTTGTGCAATCTAGTTACCTAAATAAATAGATAAAACTAGACACAAATTAAAAACCTCGCAAGTGCACGAATCGTTTATATAAGCGTAGCAATAGTAAGGGTCGATCCCACAGAGATTGTAGACTTTAACTTACTAATCAACAAAACCGAATTAAAAACCTTAAAGTGTTGTTCTATAGTCTAAAAGAAATGAAAAGATAAAAATCTAAATAAGTAGCATCACAAGTTGAGTCACAAATCTCTATTAAAGTAGTTGGGTTTTGATCTCCACCAATAGTTAGTAATGCTAAGTCATATACTACATCCATTACTCATGTTTGTTCTCTTCAAGGGCATGGTATCTACTCCTTAAAGTAATGTTTCCCTAAGCCAAGAATTAGGCATGGTATCTACTCTAATTCGTTTCTTTCCTTAAGTATTTAGCATGGTATCTACTAAGTTGCACTTAAAGAAAACATAAGATCAGTGGAAATGAACAAACACTTGAAGTTCTAGAAATTGGTATCAGATCTAGATCCCTCAAGTTGATTAAACCAAGAACCCCTAAAGATTCCCTTGTTACAAAATATGAACACGAGATACGGGTCGTCTCAATATGCTCATATAACAGATTCAGACCTATACTACACAAACTTGATAAACTCAAGTTCTATATGGCAGTCGACTGGCTGTCACCTTCAGTCGACTGCTTTGAGAACTTCTGAACAAGTTTGATTATTATAAATCTATACCAATTCAATCAGATTTAATCAATAAGTAATAGAGTAGTATTCAGAAGAAGATGAGCATTACATAACTATGGTCTTAATCTACCCAACTATGAAAGTTAGTTCCACATAATAAAACTTTTATTGATTAATATAATAGAGTTCATGACTACAATAAAAATAAGATTCAAAGGAAGAACAGAAGAACACTGATTTATATAATGTTGAAATTGAGCCCAATCAGTAGTCGTCTTGTTCTCCTTCTTGATGCTTGCTGTCGACAATCGGTTCTTGATGATGGATCCGGCCTCCTCGAGAGAGCTCCTTTCGCTCCTTTCTTGATTAGTATTTATAGAATAAGAGAAGAGAATTAGGGTTTGCCACTTTTTGCAGAGAAGTCCTCTTCTTTTGATTATTTCTTTCCTTATTTTCATCTGCATTTTTATATCTTTCTCTTTTCTTCTTTCCTTCCTTATCTGCTCACCACGTGCTTCTTGCTTTGATTGTTTGAGAAGTTGTTATTCGCAGAAAACACCTGGGTTTGGATAACTTAATTTTGATTCGGATTTGGATGAGGATGCATCTGTTCTTATCTTCTGACTCGCCGCATACCAGTCGACTGGTGTTGGAGTAAGTCGACTGAGTCGAGACATCTGGAGATTCATAGTTAAGCAGTCCAGTCGAGTGTCTTTGAGATAAGTCGACTGTCATGAGCAGCTCTGTGGAAATCAACTCCTCTGTCCAGTCGCCTGTTGTGGGGGAACCAGTCGACTGATGTCTGCAGTGCCAAAAACTTGTTGTGCAATCTAGATACCTAAATAAATAGATAATCTAGACACAAATTATAAACCTCGCAAGTGCACGAATCGTTTGGAAAAGCGTAGTGACGAGCAAGGGTCGATCCCACAGAGATTGTAGATTCTAACTTACTAATCAATAAAAAGAAATAAGAATATTGAAGTGTCGTTCTGAAAGTCTAAAAGAAATGAAAAGATAAAAATCTAAATAAAATAGCATCACAAGTTGAGTCACAAATCTCTATTAAAGTAGTTGGGTATTGATTTCCACCAATAGTCAGTAATGCTGAGTCATATACTACATCCATTACCCATGTTTGTTCTCTTCAAGGGCATGGTATCTACTCCTTAAAGTAATGTTTCCCTAAGCCAAGAATTATGCATGGTATCTACTCTAATTCGTTTCTTTCATTAAGTATTTAGCATGGTATCTACTAAGTTGCACTTAAAGAAAATATAAGAACAGTGGAAACGAACAAACACTCAAGGTCCTAGAAATTGGTATCAGATCTAGATCCCTTAAGTTGATTAAACCAAGAACCCCTAAGGATTTCCTTGTTACAAGTTATGAACACGAGATACGGGTCGTCTCAATATGCTCATCTAACCGATTCAGATCTATACTACACAAACTTATAATCCCAGATTCGGACCAGTCGACTGGCTGTCACCTCAGTCGACTGCCCTTAGGATTCTGAACTAGTTTGATTGTTATAAATCTATTCCAATTCACTCATGTTTAATCAATAAGTAAGAGAGTAGCAAGCATTACATAACTATGGTCTCAATCTACCCAACTATGAAAGTTAGTTCCACATAATAAACTTTTATTGATTAATAAAATAGAGTTCATGACTACAATAGAAATAAAAATAGAAGAAAGAACAGAAGAACGCTGATTTGTATGATGTTGCACTTTAGCCCAATCAGCAGTCGTCTAGTTCTCCTCCTTTGATGCTTGCTGTCGACGATCAGTCTTGATGATGGATCCGGCCTCCTCGAGAGAGTTGTTTCGCTTCTTTCTTGATTGGTATTTATAGAACAAGAGAAGAGAATTAGGGTTTTCCACTTTTTGCAGAGAAGTCCTCTTCTTTTGATTATTTCTTTCCTTATTTTCATCTGCATTTTTATATCTTTCTCTTTTCTTCTTTCCTTCCTTATCTGCTCACCACGTGCTTCTTGCTTTGAGTGTTTGAGAAGTTGTTTTTCGCAGAAAACACCTGGGTTTGGATAACTTAATTTTGATTCGGATTTGGATAAGGATGCATCTGTTCTTATCTTCTGACTCGCCGCATACCAGTCGACTTGTCTTCGAACCAGTCGACTGTATCGAGACTTCTGAAGATTTCTTACTTGATCAGCCCAGTCGACTGGTGTGGAGTAGGTCGACTGTGCCGAGACATCTGCGTAAACTTGATTTCTCTGTCCAGTCGCCTGTGTGGACGAATCAGTCGACTGATGCTCTGTAATATTCTGAGTTCATCCTTAAAATCCTGAATCTGCCTCGTTTCGCTGTTATAGGCTGTTTCCTATGGAAAAAGAGAAAAGAAGCGTAAATACCACATATAGAGCATTTAAATGTTCAATTGCCTTAAGATTATTGCTCCTAAAAGTGAATAATATTTGGTTCATCAAATACCCCCAAACTTAGCTTTTGCTTGTCCTCAAGCAAACTAAAATTATGAACAAGGGGAATAATAATAATAATAGGCTCAACTACCAGACCAAGAATTCTTATTATGCACTCATCAAAATTGTAATTAAAAGTATAAACAATTTCAGACAAAGTAAAACTAAACATACCCACTTTCTCCAGTGCAATTGTTTAGTCATAATCCCCAAACCCAATCATATTTGTCATGCAATTAATGTAGTTATAGTATGCAACTACTCAATCTGTGATTATCCCTTATCTCTACTACAAACCGAGTAGCAAACTAGAGTTTTTTTTTTTTTTTTTTTTGAAGTCTCTTCTCTAAAGTTGTCACTTGCCTTTTGACGCGAATGCAAAACATTTGTGATGAATCCACCCGGTTACTCAACAAGTCACAAACTTTAAAGTGCTTTGCATACTCATACTTCAAGTTGCCGTTTGACGTAAAGGTAAACATTGGTGATGAATACCCCTAGTTACTAAGCACTCAAAACATTGGAGTAGCTTGACTTTATTCCAATATATATATATATATATATATATTTTATCACTCTATTTACTTAAACTCAATTTAGGACTAGATCTAAAGGGAATAATCACTGGAAAAAGCATCACAATTGTTTCTTATGTATAATCGCATGACTCATACAATTTTGTAAGGAATTATGAAACTCAACAATCCTAAAGTAAATAAGTATTCTTAGTCTTACTTTATAAGAACTTGTTTATCTTAAAAAAAATCAAAAGATTTCAAATGTAACTAACTAATACCCTCAAACTTAGATGGAACATTGTCCTCAATGTTTGCACAAAAATTTAAAATAGGCATGTGTTACCACCTAGTTTGAAGATAATGAAATAAAGAAATAAAGAAATTTCTAAAGGAATATAAATGAAGGAAGAGAGTGTAAATACTCCCCTGAAAAATTAGGTTGCCTCCCAATAAGCGCTGTGTTTCTTGTCTTCAGCTAGACTGGATGAGTTTGTGCAATGTATTGAATGGCTTGCGGCTCACAACTCATCTTATTATAAGGTTTCCCCCTCTGCCCATTCACCTTGAACGTTTGATTTTTTCTCGAACGCTCTATGTGGGGAAACCTCTTGCAACAATTTATGGACCGTACCATCTTGACATCAGTTTATCAGCAATGGTCCATCTTAATGCACCATTGTGCTCTTGCAAGATTCCCTGCAGCCTTGCTTCTTCATGCATCCTGAATTTTGCAGCAACTGTCACAGGTAATGTCTGATTGTCCCCCAAATATTCATGTATTGGCTTCAGCTCCTCATTTGGTTGCCTGGTAGCAGTCGACTTATTCCATTCACCAGTCGACTTGTCCTCTTCATCAGTCGACTTATCCTGGAAAACACAAGTGTTATCAGATAACAAATTTTCAAATGCAGGTGCAAGCTTACCTGAATATGACTCTGGAGTTTCAAGGTGATGTACTGTCTCTGTAATCCTCAGATCATCATATTCCTGTTCAACAGGAGATAATGTTAGAGGGTGTGTAATTGTTTCTTGTACTAGATCAACACTATTTTCCTGAAATGTTTGGTCACAGATTTCCTGAACCACATCAACATTATAACATACATGATCATCGTGTGGAAATTGTGGTGCATCAAACATTTTAAACTCAATCTCTTCCTCTAGTGTTGTTCTTGATTGGAGCTGTTCTTGTCCTCTAGGGTTAGGTATGGTTTGTGATGGGAATTCTCCTGCCTTTCTTTCACTTAACTCCATCGCAATTTGACCAATTTGCATTTCCAATTTTTGAATGGCCTGTCCTTGTTGATCGCTTGTTTGCTGTTGCTGTTGGAGTAGTTGAAGAATGGTGGTTTCGAAATCCAACTTATTCTTTTCTTGTGCTGGCCTATCATACCCATTCCCACCCTGGAATTGCTGCGTATGCCCTGGTGTGAGTTGATTGCCTTGATGGTTTTGCCATCCTGGGTTATACGTGTTTGAAAAAAAATTGTTCTGGGGCGGGTACATTCCCTGTTCTTCGTAGTTTGTGTGCTCCTGATCTGCGAAAGAAAACATGGGACATGAATTAGTTGTATGGTTAGAATGAAAACAATTTGCACAAATTTCTTTTGGTTGGTTTTTTACGCCACCCAACGTTGAATTTACAAGCATATCAATCTTTTTGTTCATGGTTTCCATTTCTAATTGCATGTTATTATTGTGATAAATTCCGTATACTCCCTGTTTTTTCGAAAGTCCCCTCCTTGTTGAGAATTGTTGTGAGTTCTCGCTGAGTTCTTCAAATAACTCTATGGCCTCCTCAGCACTCTTCCTCATCAACATTCCATTGCAACCTGCATCTACAATTGCTTTGTTAGCGTCATTTAAACCCTCATAAAATGATTGTACCTGGTCATCCTTAGGTATGTTATGCGTAGGACACTTGAAAAGCTTGTTTTTGAAGTCCTTCCATGCTTCGAAAAACAAGTCATCATCCTTTTGTTGGAAGAGTAAAATCTCCCTTTTTAGTTGTCTGGTTTTCTGGGCTGGAAAGAACTCTTTCAAGAATTTTTTCGCCAATTGCTCCCATGAATTAATTGATCCTGGTTCCAAAGAATTATACCACAACTTAGCATTAAGTTTTAAAGAAAATGGAAACAAGATTAACCTGATTTGTTCAGGGGTAAGCCCTTGGATGCTTTGTGTCCTGCAAAGATCAAAGAAGTCTTGCAGATGTAGGTGCGGATCTTCATCTAGTCTACCATTGAAGTGGGAAACCATGCTAAGTAACTGAGAAGATAGATGCATATTCTCTGTGACTTTGGGTTGAAAAGCTGTGCAAGACGGTTGCTCAATATTCTCTGGAATGAATTTGTCTTGCATTGGTACTCGATTTAATACTTTTTCACCCATTGTTGCTTTTCGAACTCTCCGCTGTACAGTCGACTGGTCCTTGGAGACAGTCGACTGGTCTGAGTCTGCAAAGTTTAACCTGAAAGAAAATATAAGAAAAGAAAAAGAAGAAATAAAATAAAATAAAAATAAAAAGATTTTACTGATTTGTAAGTTAAAATACTAAACAATCCCCGGCAACGGCGCCAAAAACTTGTTGTGCAATCTAGATACCTAAATAAATAGATAATCTAGACACAAATTATAAACCTCGCAAGTGCACGAATCGTTTGGAAAAGCGTAGTGACGAGCAAGGGTCGATCCCACAGAGATTGTAGATTCTAACTTACTAATCAATAAAAAGAAATAAGAATATTGAAGTGTCGTTCTGAAAGTCTAAAAGAAATGAAAAGATAAAAATCTAAATAAAATAGCATCACAAGTTGAGTCACAAATCTCTATTAAAGTAGTTGGGTATTGATTTCCACCAATAGTCAGTAATGCTGAGTCATATACTACATCCATTACTCATGTTTGTTCTCTTCAAGGGCATGGTATCTACTCCTTAAAGTAATGTTTTCCTAAGCCAAGAATTAGGCATGGTATCTACTCTAATTCGTTTCTTTCATTAAGTATTTAGCATGGTATCTACTAAGTTGCACTTAAAGAAAACATAAGAACAGTGGAAATGAACAAACACTCAAGGTCCTAGAAATTGGTATCAGATCTAGATCCCTTAAGTTGATTAAACCAAGAACCCCTAAGGATTCCCTTGTTACAAGTTATGAACACGAGATACGGGTCGTCTCAATATGCTCATCTAACCGATTCAGATCTATACTACACAAACTTATAATCCCAGATTCGGACCAGTCGACTGGCTGTCACCTCAGTCGACTGCCCTTAGGATTCTGAACTAGTTTGATTGTTATAAATCTATTCCAATTCACTCAGGTTTAATCAATAAGTAAGAGAGTAGCAAGCATTACATAACTATGGTCTCAATCTACCCAACTATGAAAGTTAGTTCCACATAATAAACTTTTATTGATTAATAAAATAGAGTTCATGACTACAATAGAAATAAAAATAGAAGAAAGAACAGAAGAACGCTGATTTGTATGATGTTGCACTTTAGCCCAATCAGCAGTCGTCTAGTTCTCCTCCTTTGATGCTTGCTGTCGACGATCAGTCTTGATGATGGATCCGGCCTCCTCGAGAGAGTTGTTTCGCTTCTTTCTTGATTGGTATTTATAGAACAAGAGAAGAGAATTAGGGTTTTCCACTTTTTGCAGAGAAGTCCTCTTCTTTTGATTATTTCTTTCCTTATTTTCATCTGCATTTTTATATCTTTCTCTTTTCTTCTTTCCTTCCTTATCTGCTCACCACGTGCTTCTTGCTTTGAGTGTTTGAGAAGTTGTTTTTCGCAGAAAACACCTGGGTTTGGATAACTTAATTTTGATTCGGATTTGGATAAGGATGCATCTGTTCTTATCTTCTGACTCGCCGCATACCAGTCGACTTGTCTTCGAACCAGTCGACTGTATCGAGACTTCTGAAGATTTCTTACTTGATCAGCCCAGTCGACTGGTGTGGAGTAGGTCGACTGTGCCGAGACATCTGCGTAAACTTGATTTCTCTGTCCAGTCGCCTGTGTGGACGAATCAGTCGACTGATGCTCTGTAATATTCTGAGTTCATCCTTAAAATCCTGAATCTGCCTCGTTTCGCTGTTATAGGCTGTTTCCTATGGAAAAAGAGAAAAGAAGCGTAAATACCACATATAGAGCATTTAAATGTTCAATTGCCTTAAGATTATTGCTCCTAAAAGTGAATAATATTTGGTTCATCAATGTTCAATTGCCTTGATGATGGATCCGGCCTCCTCCAGATATTCTGTCGACGAGCGGTTCTTGATGATGCTGGCAACGGCGCCAAAAACTTGTTGTGAAATCTAGCTACCTAAATAAACAGATAAACTAGACACAAATTATAAACCTCGCAAGTGCACGAATCGTTTGGAGAAGTGTAGCGGCAAGCAAGGGTCGATCCCATGGAGATTGTAGATTCTAACTTACTAATCAATAAAATAGAAAACAGAATATTGAAGTGTCGTTCTGAAAGTCTAAAAGAAATGAAAAGATAAAAATCTAAATAAGTAGCATCACAAGTTGAGTCACAAATCTCTATTAAAGTAGTTGGGTTTTGATCTCCACCAATAGTCAGTAATGCTAAGTCATATACTACATCCATTACTCATATTTGTTCTCCTTAAGGGCATGGTATCTACTCCTTAAAGTTAATGTTTCCCTAAGCCAAGAATTAGGCATGGTATCTACTCTAATTCGTTTCTTTCCTTAAGTATTTAGCATGGTATCTACTAAGTTGCACTTAAAGAAAACATAAGATCAGTGGAAATGAACAAACACTTGAAGTTCTAGAAATTGGTATCAGATCTAGATCCCTCAAGTTGATTAAACCAAGAACCCCTAAAGATTCCCTTGTTACAAAATATGAACACGAGATACGGGTCGTCTCAATATGCTCATATAAAAGATTCAGATCTATACTACACAAACTTATAATTTCAGATTCGGACCAGTCGACTGGCTGTCACCTCAGTCGACTGCCCTTAGGATTCTGAACTAGTTCAAGCATTATAAATCTATACCAATACTCTCAGGTTTAATTAATAAATAATAGAGTAGCATTTATAAAAGTATAAGCATTACATGACTACGGTTTCAATCTACCCAACTATGAAATTAGTTCCACATAATAAAACTTTTATTGATTAATATCATAGAGTTCATGACTACAATAGAAATAAGACTCAAAGGAAGAACAGAAGAACACTGATTTTTATGATGTTGACGTTGAGCCCAATCAGTAGTCGTCTTGTTCTCCTTCTTGATGCTTGCTTTCGACGAGCGGTTCTTGATGATGGATCCGGCCTCCTCTAGAGAGCTCCTTTCGCTCCTTTCTTGATTAGTATTTATAGGATAAGAGAAGAGAATTAGGGTTTGCCACTTTTTGCAGAGAAGTCCTCTTCTTTTGATTATTTCTTTCCTTATTTTCATCTGCATTTTTATATCTTTCTCTTTTCTTCTTTCCTTCCTTATCTGCTCACCACGTGCTTCTTGCTTTGATTATTTGAGAAGTTGTTATTCGCAGAAAACACCTGGGTTTGGATAACTTAATTTTGATTCGGATTTGGATGAGGATGCATCTGTTCTTATCTTCTGACTCGCCGCACACAAGTCGACTGGTGTTGGAGTAAGTCGACTGTGTCGAGATATCTGGAGATTCATAGTTAAGCAGTCCAGTCGAGTGTCTTTGAGATAAGTCGACTGTCATGAGCAGCTCTGTGGAAATCAACTCCTCTGTCCAGTCGCCTGTTGTGGGGGAACCAGTCGACTAATGTCTGCAGTGTTCTGTGTATCATCCTCAAAGTCTGTGTTAGTCTGGAATCTGTTTCGTTTTGCTGTTTTAGGCTGTTTCCTATGGAAAAAGAGAAAAGAAGCGTAAATACCACATATAGAGCTTTTAAATGTCTAATTTCATTAAGATTATTGCTCCTAAATGTGAATAATATTTGATTCATCACCAGCATCTCTCGAAGAAAAGAATCTGCCAAACGCACCGCACCTTCCGCAGAAGGGGGTCGGGATGCGAGCCGGGGAGAGCCACAAGAGCCCCATCGTGGCCCAGATCCATGTCGATCATCGCCTTATTTAGACGAGCAAGTTCCAAGCTTGTTTGATGCGACCTTCGAATGTGGTACAAGAATGCTGACCCCTTATCCTTCGCCTTTTTACAGTGGCGGGCCATACTCGATTCCACGATGTGCAATCTATTCCTAAGGTATTCAAGCTCGGCATCACAGAGGTCGATGAGAGCATGTTTCGTGATCTAGAAAGAAAGGAAAATCACATATTACGCCGAGCACTAAAGACTTGGCTAAATTCTAAAAACTATAAAAATCTTAAGTTCAGAAGTTCGGCCCCAAAAACATTCTTCCATTCAAATTTGTTAAAAGGTTTCATACAAAAAGAGGCAGTCAGTCCGTGGTTGGCAAATACAAAAAAAAATGAGACAAATAAGAAGAGCTAACATTTTACTTCTTAGGAAAGGGAGGCACCTCTACAGTCTCGGTCGGGGTCGGATCGGAGCTTCCAGTGGGTCGACTGCGGCTTCAGGAGACCCGGTGTCCCCTTCCCCACCCGAGGGGATCTCCTATGGAGTTTGGGGGGAGGGGGGAGTAAGAGAAGCCTTCGAGGATGAAGTCGGGGTACTTCCTCTGAACGTGCTCAAGTGCCCATTCGTACCCCGAATCCTGGGCGAGGATGACCATGTCGGTGGTCTGCATAATGGCAGCCTTCAACGACTTCTTCGCCACAAGGCGAGTCTTCTCCTTCTCCAGCATGACCCGCTCGGCAGTCTCGGAGGTCAGCTCGGCCCGGAGAGCCTTCACGGTCTTCTTTAGGTCGTCAAACTTCATCTTGAGGTCTTTACATTCCCTCTCAACACGTTGCACCCTCCGATCGGCGAGGTTAAGCTCGCAATCATACTACTTCCTTATCTTTGCCCCCTGCAATCAAAATACTTAGAAATTTTTCAACAGATTAGAAGAAATGAACACATCTGGGAATGAATACTCACCACCATGTCAGCCTGAGCCCATTTCATGTAGCTCGAGTCGAATGTCTCAGTCACGAGACATTCCCTGTCGCAGGGGGTCGCGCGGTTATTCACAACCTCCATGGCAACTGGACCCTCTAGGATCGGGTCTGCCACCTTCACAGCCCTGTTGGGCCTCCAGGACTCCAAGCCCTCCTCTTTAACAACCTCCCTCGCTTCGGGGTGAACAGGAATAAGTCCAGACCTCGCCGCTTTGGCCACCTGGAGGTTGTGCAAGCTGGGTGCCACCCTCTTCGAATCGGGTGAATCGGTGATCGTCAGGGCCTTCGAAAGCACAGGGAGCGGCCCTTTTCTTTCCCTTCGACTGCTCCGTAGCCTTCTTCTTTACCAAGGCGAGTCTCCCCGCCTCAATATCATTGTCATCGACCATCACTGCAATAAGAAGAATAAGTTGTGCGAACGAAGGAAAAAAAATTAAATTCAAAAATAAATAAATAAACAAACAAGGGCCGACAGGGCTCAATCTGATCCTAATGAGGTGTCTTTCTAACACCTTCAGCCAACTCACACTCCCCTTGACTAAGATCTTCGCTAGATCATCCTTCTCTCGCATAGTGAAGTCTTTAGGCCTCGGGTCTTTATGTTTTGGTTGCCAGGATATCCATTTCGTTGGTATGTCTCAAGGCTCGGGGATCCGGATGAAGAAGTACTTCGACTTCCATTCCTTTATGGAATCCGGGTGATTATGCACGATGCACCTCCCGGGCGGAGGCGTGAAGAAGTAACACCCCTCGTAATTTCTAGCGGTGCACAGCCCCAGACAAGCCCAGAAAATACTTCAACCTCAGTGGCATCCCCTTCTCACAGAGAAGTATGAAACTAATGACCTGCTTTCACGAGTTCAACCCATACTACATCGGACTCGAGCCAGCCCAGTTCAGCACCTCCTTGATAAACGGGTGCAAAGGTAGTCTGAGCCCCAAGGTGAAGGCGTCTAAGGGGTACATACAAAACAAAAAGGCCAAGTTGCCCGTCGGCCTGAGGCTGGGATTCAGGACCATCAGCTTGAACTGCCAAGAAATGTAGTAGCACAACCGAATCTGAGGAAGGTCGGTATTCACAAGCGTGTTCCTAATGTTATCAGCCTGAATTTTCTGTTGGCTGGACGAAGACTGCTGTATGCCAAACTGAATCAGGTCCAGGAGGTCATCCGGGTACATCCTTATAGGGATAGGATCCTAATGGTAGGGACATCGAAGCCCCCTTCAAGAAAGTACTCGATGAGCTCGGCCTTCGGGCTCGACGGAAATATAAATTTCAACTATATCCTAGGTTGGCGAAGGGAGGTGAAGGAGAAGCCAGACGGTAGATGACCTGCTTCGTTCGAATGAACCGCTTCACCACCCACTTTCTCCTCCTCTCTTACCTCTTCCTCTTCTCCACCCTGGTCCTCTCCCTCCACTACCTCTTCCACTTCTGAGGAATTAGACTCGCAAGGAATGCTATGTACGGAACCTGTAGACAAAGAAGTAGACGAACAAGTGGACGAAGAATCCCCGTCATCCCGTACGGAGGTGGAGGCAGAGGCAGCGGACCGAACCCTTAACATAATTTAAAAATACTTGACCTGGTTGCTTTGCCAGAAAGTTGATCGGAAAGTATGCCGGTTATTGTGAAGGGTTCTAGAGAGGGAAGCTCCGCAAGTTAGAGCGAGATGGTAAAAAAATGAAATGAGTGGGTGAGGGGGGATATATACGCTAGAGGAAAAGACTCCTCGATATCCACAAAAGATCATAGCCCTACGATTCAATCTAACGGCTGATAAGGAAAAAACTCCTCGATGTCCACAACTGTGACGTCAACTCATGTGCGGTGCGCGTGCTACAAACAATACAGCACTAGTGCCCCATCAGTAATGATTTCAGACATCACACGTGCCATTCAAATGCACTCAAAAACCAGCTACCAAGAAGTGTTCTATGTTTTCAGCCCTCGGTGCTCGACGTGGACTTTGAGCCACACGTGACAAATTTCAAAAACTTTGCTTAGCCTCGTCTCCCTGGTATGGACTACAAGCCACACGCAAAAAACACAATCTTTGCTACCTCACCCCTCGCCTCGCCGAAGTACTTACACTCAGCGCTCGGCATCGACCTCGAGCCACATGCAAGAGATTTCAAAAACTTCGCTTGGCCTCGTCCCCCGGCACGGACTTCGAGCCACACGCAAAAAATGCAATCTTTGCTACCTTGCCCCTCGCCTCGCCAATGTGCATAGACTCGACGCTCGGCGTGGACTTTGAGCCACACGCGAGAAATTTCAAAAATTCACTTGGCCTCGTCCCTCGACACAGACTTCGAGCCACACGCGAAAAAATGCAATCTTTGCTACCTTTTTCCTTGCTTCATCGAAGTACATACACTCTGTGCTCGGCGTGGACCTCGAGCCACACGCGAGAGATTTTAAAACTTTGCCTGGCCTCATCCTCGGGCATGGACTTCGAGCCATATGCAAAAAATGCAATCTTCGCTACCTCGTCCCTTGCCTCACCGAAGTACATACACTCAATGCTCGGCGTGAACTTCGAGCCACACATGAAAAATGCAATCTTAGCTACCTCGCCGAAGTACATACACTTGGCGCTCAACGTGGACCTCAAGCCACACGTGAAAGATGCAATCTTCACTGTCTCTCCCACTTGCCTCACCGAAGTACATACACTCAGCACTCGGCATGGACCTCGAGCCACACGCGAAAACTCCCACTTTGCATGGCCTCGCTTTGCCACCACGCTGCCACCCCTCGCCGAAGCACACAGGCTCGGTGCTCGGTGTGGACTTCGAACCACTCACAAAAACTCCAACCTCACTTGGCCTTGCATCGCTGCCACGTTGCCTCACCTCACCGAAGCACACAGGCTGGGCACTCGGTGTGGACCTCGAGCCACACGTGAAATCTCCCACTTCGCTTGGCCTCGTCTCGCCACCAAGCTGCCTTGTCTCACTGAAGCACACAGGCTCGGCGCTTGACGTAGACTTCGAGCCACTCACAAAAAACTTTGCTAGGCCTTGCCTCACCGAGGCACACAGGCTTGGCACTCGGCGTGGACTGCGAGGCATAGGCGGACGAGATTGGACGTCGCCATCTCATTGCCTCGGTGCCGAGGCGGAGAGAGCCATCCACTAGTGAAACCCATCAAAGATCACGGAATCTCCTAAATATTCTTGTCTTCATTTAGTCTTTCCATGCATAAAATTACTCCGAGAAGGTTGTCATACCCAACCTCCAGGAGTTGGGGGGCCGATGATGTGGGTAAAAACTCAGTTACTCAGAACCATACGATTCTTGCATGAATCCCAAGGCTCATGAGGTCAAGACAGTAATCTAACGATAGTTACAGGCTCAGGACCAGCACACGTGTCGTCAATAGGCCCACTACCATGGATCATCCCCACCATGGAAAAATTGACCAGCCATTTATGGTTGGTGATTAAATTCCCTAAAATCAGGGAATTAATTAAACAATCACATCCTTAATCTGCGGAATTTGATTAGACAGTTGGGAAATCTCTCCCTGATTGATTCTCCACAGGTCTATAAACAGGCCCCCCTCCTTAGTTACCAGATAATCAAGATTTTGCTACTAAAACCTAGCTCTCATTTTCTGGTTATTGAATTAATCTTTGGAGGGACTACCTGTCGCAAGGAAAACTCCCGGTGTTTCAGTCTTTTTGTGGGTTTGCGTTGGCCAACAACCAATGTAACCACCACCAGATCTATAAATCCACTTGAATATTAGTCTTTCATCTACGTCAGATCGACGGCTGTGATCAGAGCTTTCCACATAAATACAAGAACTCATGATTTGTTGCTCCCACACCAAAAACAAGCATCATCACCCTCCCTTTTATACCCCTATCATTTAATTTAAAAGAAAAATCCTGAAATCTCATACCCTGTTTAGGAGAACAAAGTTTAGATTACCAAACTTAAGTTTGGAGGTACAATGTATGCTAACTTTGGTAGTCATACCTTTACCTCTATTTTAAAATTATCTTCATAGTTAAGAGAAACTGGGTAAGAATTGAGTTTAGATAACTATTCTTTTCTCACCTTTTGGGGTAAGATAATTGTAGTTATTCGTGTTGGTGTATGCCCTAGAGGCCAGTTGTGTATTGACATTACTAGTTTACATTGTATTATGACATTTATTTCATATATGAGGCATTTTATTTATTGTGTTGTTTATTGTGATTAAATGAGCATAATAAAGTCCTTAGAATAGTAGGTTCAATACCATGGGATATCAAGTGCATGACTTGATTGTGAGATCTTATTGGTTGTAATCAGAACACTATTCTTAAATGTCCCTAGTCAAGTATTATTGTGAATTAGGACAACAATAATGCATAGAGACTAGTATGTGCATAAACTGATGACCATGTCTCACGGGTCATGGATATGAGATATCAAGTCTTCACATGGGTACATATTAGAGTAATAATGTACTGGACTGACCCACCATGAGAACGCTGCATGGATCGTTACGTGAGTGTCATAAACGGTTCTCACAGTGACCATGGTGTATGTAGTCCTTTGACTTGAAGTCACTACGGTTCCCTACATGAGAAGTTATATATTTTAATGTCGTCAAACATTACCTGTAATAAGGTGATTATAAAGTCGACTATTGGATATAGTACAAATCATGCGGAGGGATATGAATGACTTAGATAGGATTTTTCCTTCTTACATAACAGGAGTAATATCTACGGGCACCTTGATTGAGTGAGACTGCAAAATGCATAGCCGTGCTCAAATGAGTCAATATGAGATATTGAGTTCATTTGTTTTGGTAAGTCTACTCGGACATCAAGAAACCAAAGATTGAGCTATACAAAGGTGACACACTCTATGCCCTATGGTCAATTAAGATATCTGGACAAATAGACTAGACTACATGTAATATTGGCCATAGATAGGTTATGTCTAATCACTGACATTCCCATAACTTGAGTAGAAGTGATCTATTGCTAGATATCGCTCACTGTTTGTAATACTAGAATATGATTTTAGTAATACTGTCAACGTAACGAGAACCTACAGGGTCACACACTTAGAATGGATCAAAATTGGGATTTAAATTCATAAGATGAATTTAATTGGGAATCCAAGTAAAACTTGGACACCTGATATTGGTTGGACATTTAATTAGATTAAATAGGCTGACTAAAGTTTAGAGGCCCACATACGAATCTGACCCATGTCGGATTGTGAGCCCAACAAGCTCATTACTCTCTTAGGGTTAATTTTCTGCAGCTATATATATGATACATATCTGTGAAAAAGATACACACGAGAAAACCCTAGTCATCACAGAAATTGTGAGAGAGATATCGTGAAGAACAGCCCCATCCCGCAGCTAGCACCGCAACATGAGGAAAGCTTGGTTTTGATCCGTTCATGTGGATACCTTAGAGGCACTGCAACATTGCAGTGCTGTGATCAACATATCTTGGAGACAGCAGATCCATCCATAAGGTATAATTTCTAAACACAATTTATGGTTTTTGCATGAATTCATGTCTAGATTTCGATAATTTTTGTAACTTTTTCGCTGTGTATTCAATTTGTGTTTCTCATTGAAACCTAACAATCCGAACTCCGAAACCCAAACATGCCAAAGTTATGACAACTAGAGTTATAAGAGATAATTCCAGTTGTCCTTTAACTTTCTCAAAGTGATACAAACCTGAGACAACTCACCCCTAAAAAGGTAGCTATTAAAGAGAGCAAACCCAAGTATATCTCTACACCCATATCAGCTCCTCATTTAACCGAGATGGGATACTCCCCCATAAGACAAATGGGACCGTTACACAAACATAGCCTGAATTTGAGAAGCTTGCTCTTGTTGAAGATAACAAAATGCAAATTAGGGCATTTCAAACTTTAGGGTACTTTCCAATAAATTAGCCATAAAAATGCAAATTTTACCCAAGGTTACTGACATAGGGGAAAAATGACCTGGCACATCCTAGGCCATCTGATCTCCCCAAAAATCTCTCACTCATGATCATCAGATCACCCTTAAGCCCATGGGATTCTACTCCACTAGGCCCACGGGTATACGGGTCCAGACCCGGCCCAAATGGATCCATACCCGTTTGGCATGCCAATAAATACCAGGCCCTCTCCCACCTTCAAAGGTAATCAATCGTTTTCCTCTTAAAACCCTAGCTATTGTTGCTCTACTTCAGTAACTAACTAGACCGTCGGAGGGCCTACCACCGGGACAAACCCTAGTGTTCCTAGGCCAAGTGCAGGTACACGAGACTCCAGATCCGAGCCGAGCCTCCACTGCCGAGCCAAGCATCCGACCTCCGCCTTTATACCCGATCGTGCCCCTCCTGCCGAGGGCCAGGCACACCGTCCAGTACCGCGTCCTTCCAATAAACAAACAAATAGAACTCACACCTGGTGCATCCACACTTCCCAAAAACAGACCGCATCAGGTTGGCACCGTCTACGGGAACTCTCTCGGTACAGACATCAGCCCGAACCTCGCCATCAACGTAGATCCAAGCTCATATGGGACCCAAGCGTAGGAGAGCGGTTACCTCCGTGCGTCACTCGGATGGGCCTCCTCTTCAGGACGATCACGGGTCGAATAATCCGAGGGCCAGTCTCGGACACCAACAGGGCGCATCTCACCCGGTCGTACCCGACCTTCGTCGGGTCATCCAGAGCCGAAGGGCAAGTCAGACTAGGGGAGGGACCGATTCGAACTTGGCCCCGAACCATCCCAGACCTCCGCCCGAAGGACGAGCATCGGCGCTCAGCCGTATCGGTCAAAGACCACCGCCCCAACATGACCCGATTGACCATGGTGCAGTCACAAGGGCCGAGTTCCGGAGCTTCCGAGACGAAATCATGGAGGCCATCCATGGAACACCCAGAGCCGAGACATTCAACCAATCCCACCGGGCGGGCGATGGAAGGAGCCACACTCGTGATCCGACCCATCTCCCAAAATGCGAAAACGAGGTATTCCGACGCTTGCTGGAGATGGAGAACCGTCTCGACCACCTCGGCAACGGAAATCCAAACCCCGCTGTGGGCTGCAGGCCGACCCGACCACCTTTCTCGGCTCCCATCCTAGAAGCGGAGATCCCCCAAAATTTCCGGCCACCACAGTTCCAGATCTATAACGGCGAGGGTGATCTTGCTGATCACATGGAGGATTTCAAGAATCTCATGATGATTCACAGCGCTTCGGATTCCCTACTGTGCCGCGCATTCCCTGCCATACTCTGGGGTCCGGCTCGGGAGTGGTTCTCCAAGCTCCCTCCAGGCTAGATTTTCTCGTTCGACCAACTAGAGGCCAATTTCCTGGCCCGCTTCATAACCAGTAGGAAAGCCGAGAAGACGAGCACATCTTTGTTAGACCTCCATCAGAAGGAAGGAGAGTCGCTCCATAACATCTTTGCTAGACCTCCATCACCACCAAGGCAAGGTTTGTATCCTCCTTCGACGCCGGGGTCGCCTCGGCCGCCTTCCGGCACAATGTCCGACACAGCCAGCTAAAGGTTTCCTTGGCTAAGAAGCCCCCCCAGGACTTCCCCGACCTACTCAACCGGGTCGAGAAGTACATACGGGCGGAAGAAGCACTGAACCCGGAAGGCATCAAAGAAGCTACAGGGAAGGGCAAGCGCAAGGTCGATGAGACCAAGCCTGCTAGGAAAGTAACAAAAGAAGGGGTCAGTATGAAGAGGGTGCCTCTGGTCCCCTGCTTCGAGAGGTACACGCCCTTGACACAGAACGTGTCTGCCAAACTCTTAGAAATAGAGGACAAGGGCCTCGTCTGACTACCCCCTCGACCGAGCGGCAACAAGAAGCGAGATCAACAGTTCTACTGCTGTTTCCACCGGGACCACGGGCACGAAACTGACCAGTGTCGGGCCCTAAAAGACGAAATCGAGGCCCTCATCCTATGGGGGTACCTTCGTGAGTTCACAAGGGAAAACCAGAGGGATTGGAAAGATACGAGGAACTGGAGGCCTTTGCCCCCCACTCGCACTTCGAACTGCCATCCCGAGCGAGACCCCGAGACCGGGGGGACCGAAGGACAGGCCATTCTACATTGTGTCCATGGGGGACCAATAGGAGGGGAGTCTAATAATTCCCAAAAAACGTTCGTCCGAGAGGTGAACGCCGTCCAAGTCCTCCCATCTCCCAAACTCAGTTGCTCCCAGTCTCTTTCTCAGGGGAGGACCTGGAAGGAGTCCGTCTCCCTCACTGCGTGTCACGCCCCGCTTCCCACTATACGGAAATACAGGCACACAACTGAGGCCCAGTGAATGATATACATCATCCATAAGCTGTACAATTATAAGCTCAACAAGATCTTTATAACACATTCACGCAGGCAAATATAATAATCACATGAGCTGAAAATAGAATAACCATCATTTGGATAATACATCAACATCGGGTCAAGATGCCCGGGAGTACAAGGTGCCAGAATTAAAATAATATGATAAGCAGTTCACTATAACAACTAGATAAAATAGTGACTGAAAGAAAAACAACATGAAGTAGTAAGGAAGCAGCAACGATCGTCTAAAGAGTCTGCTCGTCGGGTCCATCAATACCTGTATAATTATTAATTCAAAGAAAAATAGAAAATTTTCTGTTAGAGCAAGTTTCGGGCAGCAAGTAGCAACAAGCAGAAAAAGGGGTAATATAACAAGATATAACATGGAAGAGACAAGAAGTAGAAGTACAAATACAATATGGAAGTAAGCAAGGAACTGGGACAATATGATCATACAAGTAATAACGGTAACTAGTGTATTCTAGAGTTCAAGATATAAGCAATTGTTAACCTAGGATTAGTTAATCGATAATCATGTAATTAATGATCGAGAGTCATGTAATCAAGAGTAATGTAATCAAGAATCAAGAGTCATGTAATGAAGAGTCATGTAATCAAGAATCATGTAATCAAGAATCATGCTTAGTGAAGATCTCGAGTTTATCTATTTTATTAACTTATCTAATGCACGCAATCCTGTGTCCCATACCACAAGTTCGGTGCATATCAATCATGTGACGTTTAGACTTAAGTAGTGAATTCTATAGGATTATGTACTCGTGTCTTCCAGTGATAGTATCAAGACATGTAATCATGAATCATGTAATCGAGAATTATGTAATCAAGAATTGTGTAATCAAGAATCACTATTTCGGAAAATACGGGCTCCCTTCCGAGTATACTCCCCTATACTGTCCATTATTAAGTCGTACCCTTATAACCCCGGCTTGTTATTCTTTTATAATTAATTATGAACATGCAGTTGGTACGAGTAGTGGAACGGTGTAATCAAATAGTTTAGTCGAGGAAAATATCAAGGGCAGTAATCATGGACATGAGACGTAAAACGAGTACATGTATCGAGAGTAATTATTATGGAATTATCAAGTGGTATAAAATACATTCTATCAACCTATTGTATCTATGTAAGTTATTATTACAAGAACAATAATACACTCAGTTCATTAAATATGAAAAGTAATGGGTTTATATGCCAAAATGTATAGATGAATTTTTAGACAACTTGACATATCTGCATTCAAATCTACTTTCCCGTTGTTACAGAAAAGCAAATCTGATTCCGTCAGAGATTCTAGAAATTAGACTCTCTTCCGGTTCCAACGCGTATTCACACAATACATTCTAAAGACAGTAGCTATGCGTACAAATTCATTCTTCGCTGGTTTCGATATTTCGCGCGCATTCTGAAAATTCGGAGTCACAATACTAAAACTGCGATATCTCACAATCTATACATCGGATTGAGAAGCTGTAGGATGTTTCGGATATCTAGACTCGAAGGGCTACGATTTTTATGTAGAAAGTTTTTCGATCCAGTGTCGGGAACATGGTCAAATTCTCAGTACGAGAGACCGGTTAGTGATCCCGTGCAGGTTCAGAAATTCACAATATGACAGTACTAAAATCGTGATATCTCACAATCTATACATCCGATTGAGAAACTGTCAGATGTTTTGGATTCGGGACTCGATGGTCTACAATTTTTACATAGAAAATCTTCAATCCAGTATTGGGAACATGGTCGAATTCTTAGAGCAAGGTCAAGAAATTTTTGAGATAGTAAGGTTGAATATTCGATATTCGATCACACGATTCGAAATGTGTTAACAGTTCACTCTTGAGTTGATATAGTATGGAACAAGTGACTAGAACAGAGTTTGACAATAAAATATGATGATAACTAGACTACTTTCCACGAGTCAAAGAAAAATGCTTGTACGAGAACAAAAAGAGTGTACAAGGTACTTGCCTTATAACGTGACGATTATGGTGGTAGTGTTAACCACGGAAAGAAGCGATGTCGGCAACAGACGGAGGTACAACGGCGGTAAGAATGGCGGCAAGACGGTAGCTAACGGTAGCAACGGTGAGCGACGACAACAACAAGGTGGCACAGCGTCGGGTTGTTTTTCGGGGTTCACGGAATCGTAGAAGCGGAGTCGTTGGCTCGAAGGTGGAAGGTAATTGCTTGAGCTCTCGGGTGTGAAGAAGGCAGAGGAAGAGAAGAAGGGGAAATGAAGAATGTAGATAAGAGAAGAGAAAGAGGTAGGAGCTCTGCATGTGTGTGTGTGTGTATATATAGAAAGGAAGGGATAGGAGGGGTGTAGAAAAATCAAAGGAGGGGTGTAGAAAAATCAAAGGATGTGTGGAAAAATGAGAGTTAAGCGTAGAAGGAGAAAATGGAGGGGAGAAAATGAGAAGTTAGGCGTAGAATTAGGCAGGATTAGGATTAGGATTAATCAGGGTTTAAAATTTGTATTTAAACTCCGATCGAAAAATCACAAAAATTATAGAATTGATCAGAAAAATATTCTGGCTTTAGATAAAGAGTCCAAAGAGAAAAATAAAACTGATCTAAAAATTGAAGTACAAAGTTCACGTAATAAAATACGTACAACTGGAATAGGGAGTTACAATCCTACCCACCTTACAAAAAAAATTTTGTCCTCGAAATTTACTTAGGCGAGATATAGGATAGCTTAAGAAGCAAATGCAATACTCTTCAATGAAAAGTACAACAAAAGATAAAAGAAACAAAGAGTACAAAGGCACGAAAACAACTAAAGACAAATTGTGCATCCTCAATTGGAGGACTCAATAATTTAATGTCTAGGCTCAGAATTTGAACCACCGACATCGCTAACATCCCAGTTCAGCTGAGTCACAAGCTCATCTCGCTCTGGCACATACTCCTCTAATTTTTTGAGTAACTCCTTAGGCGATGAAGCTGAAATCAAGATGCGTCTGGCCTTACTGGATATAAACTCCTCAGCCATAGCTGAATCTATGAAGGATAGCAGTGAGTCGTAATATCCATCAACATTTAAAAGACCTATCGGTTTGCTGTGGATCCCTAGTTGAGCCCAAGTGATCACCTCGAACAATTCCTCAAGTGTTCCATAACCTCTGGGTAAGGCTATGAAAGCATCAGCAGCACGAGCCATTTCAGCCTTCCTCTCGTGCATGTTAGAGACAACTCTAACATCTCCCACAGTTTCCCCAGTAATCTCTTTCGGCATCAGCGACTTGGGAATCACTTCCAAAACGTGTCGGCCACCAGCACGAACAGTGTCGGAAACTAGGCCCATTAATTCTATGCTCCCACCACCATAGACGAGATCGATATTCCTTTCTACAAGCTCCTTGCCGAGCTCGATCGCGGCTTCCTGGTAGCTAGCTCTTTTGCCAGAGCTACTGCCACAAAATACACAAATCCTGCCGAATCTCGATGAAGATGATGAAGATAAAGAAAACTTCTTCATAGCCACTTCTCCTTCTTCCTGCACCGATTTTCTCTTCATCCCTACTACCGATTGTTGATCTTTTCTTTCTATTTGCCAAGAAATTCGAGCTCCTACTCTCTCTTTCTTTCTTGCTCCCGCCTCTGCTATCGAATTCTCACTCTTTCTCTTCACCGAAGCTTGCTCCCGAGTTGCCTTCTTCTTTCTCTTCTTCCCTTTCTTCCCCGACCTCTCTCTCTCTTTCTTTCTTCTCTGACTTCTCTTTCTTTCTTCTTCCTTCTCCGACTTCTCTCTCTTTCTTCTTCCTCTTTCTTTCTCTTTCTTTCTCTTTTTCTTTCTTCTTTCTTTGACTTCTCTCCTCATTTCTCTTCTTTTTATTTCTTCTTCTTTTTGTCTTTTCTTCATTAATTCACTGCCCCCTATAACTGGCCTATGATCAGTATGTGCACTTCGGCCCCTATCTATTCCAAATATAACATCGAACCTTGAGTTGTTGATGACATTGAAGTTTGCTTTGATATTCATTCCACGAATCAATAAGGGACTCTACTAGGGTTCCGCTGCGCCACTCTGATGGTGATGCTTCTAGATGCTGATATCACGTGATAGCGATCGATGAATTGAGCAGAATTAAGAGATTGGTAACACGAAGATGTTGGTTGTCAAACTTATTTGGTAAAGTGGGCCCCACTCACCAAATAATGTTGAAAAATTGTGGCAAGATTGGTGTCGCAAAGAAAAATGGGAGAAACGGAAATGAAGAATTTGTCAGTTAATCATCTCTCATTCCTATAAATGAGAGTTTTAGGGAGAAGAAAAAAATTAAGCAAGACAAGAACAAGAAACAAGCAGAAAAGAAGAAAAAGAATAGAGTGTATATTTGTAAGGTGTAGTAATACCAGTTTTAGAAAATAGTGAAGAGTATTCTTGTTGTTATTCCAATTTCCAATTTGTTTGCTAAAAGCCCAACAAAATTCCTACTCTATTCCAACAGAAGATTCAAGAAAATAGGGATAGAAAGAAATAACTAGTATGATACTCAATAATGGATTGATCGATGAGAATGAATGCAATGTACAGAAGGTAACAAACGACGCAGGAACTGAAGCATGACTAGATCGAAATATACCAGCAATTGTTTCTTTGGTGATCTCTATCTCCTTTATAATCAGGTTATGAGCCTGATTACACTCTCCAGTATGTCCTCCACTGGGATTTGATCCTCCTATTGGTGTGACACTCTTTCTCTTCGGGCAATCTCGAACCTTGTGATCATTCGCTCCACATGCAAGATACAGGTTGTTGGCTTTCCAGCAGTTCTTGTGTATGTGTCCAACTCGACGGCAATAATAGCACTTCTGGTCCTTCTTCGGAGTCGCCGATGAGTAAGGTGTTGCTCTAGTAGTCGGGGTCTGAACTGGCCTCCGTATCGGTCCGCCTGTAGACTATGGGACAGTAAGGAGTTGTAATGTCCCCCTGAACGGCAGTCCACCCTCTACGAATCTGCTCCTGGGTATCGAGCATGGCAGTGTAACTCTTATGCTAGTGCACAAACAAGTCCCATTGAATGGAGTTTGCGACATCCTGTACCCTATCCAGATTAACTCTCACCAGTTCATTTTGCTCTTGCTGTAACTCCATCATTCGTTGCATCTCCTGGAGAATGGCGACGATCTCCGATAGTTCATCCCTAGGTGTAGAAGTCGAAGAGCCTCCGTGAACCATAGTCTGAAATGCATATTCGAATGGACTAAATCTCCAGATGGCAAGTTGGTTATTAACATTCATGTGATCCACGTGGTGTGTATATTGTTGAGCTTAGCATGGTTCGAGCCTAGGCTCTGATAACACTAAAAACCTGTCACGCCCTGCTTCCCACTATACGGAAATACAGGCATGCAACTGAGGCCCAGCGAATGATATACATCATCCATAAGCTATACAATTATAAGCTCAACGAGATCTTTATAACACATTCACGCAGGCAAATATAATAATCACATGAGCTGAAAATAGAATAACCATCATTTGGATAATACATCAACATCGGGTCAAGATGCCCGGAAGTACAAGGTGCCAGAATTAAAATAATATGATAAGCAGTTCTCTATAACAACTAGATAAAATAGTGACTGAAAGAAAAACAACATGAAGTAGTAAGGAAGCAGCAACGATCGTCTAAAGAGTCTGCTCGTCGGGTCCATCAATACCTGTATAATTATTAACTCAAAGAAAAATAGAAAAGTTCCCATTATAGCAAGTTTCGGACAGCAAGTAGCAACAAGCAGAAAAAGGGGTAATATAACAAGATATAACATGGAAGAAACAAGAAGTAGAAGTACAAATACAATATGAAAGTAAGCAAGAAACTGGGACAATATGATCATGTAAGTAATAACGGTAACTAGTGTATTCTAGACTTCAAGATATAAGCAATTGATAACCTAGGATCAGTTAATCGATAATCATGTAATTAATGATCGAGAGTCATGTAATCAAGAATCAAGAGTCATGTAATGAAGAGTCATGTAATCAAGAATCATGTAATCAAGAATCATGCTTAGTGAAGATCTCGAGTTTATCTATTTTATTAACTTATCTAATGCACGCAATCCTGTGTCCCATACCACAAGTTCGGTGCATATCAATCATGTGACGTTTAGACTTAAGTAGTGAATTCTATAGGATTATGTACTCGTGTCTTCCAGTGATAGTATCAAGACATGTAATCATGAATCATGTAATCGAGAATTATGTAATCAAGAATTGTGTATCAAGAATCACTATTTCGGAAAATACGGGCTCCCTTCCGAGTATACTCCCCTATACTGTCCATTATTAAGTCGTACCCTTATAACCCCGGCTTGTTATTCTTTTATAATTAATTATGAACATGCAGTTGGTACGAGTAGTGGAACGGTGTAATCAAATAGTTTAGTCAAGGAAAATATCAAGGGCAGTAATCATGGACATGAGACGTAAAACGAGTACATGTATCGAGAGTAATTATTATGGAATTATCAAGTGGTATAAAATACATTCTATCAACCTATTGTATCTATGTAAGTTATTATTACAAGAACAATAATACACTCAGTTCATTAAATATGAAAAGTAATGGGTTTATATGCCAAAATGTATAGATGAATTTTTAGACAACTTGACATATCTGCATTCAAATCTACTTTCCCGTTGTTACAGAAAAGCAAATCTGATTCCGTCAGAGATTCTAGAAATTAGACTCTCTTCCGGTTCCAACGCGTATTCACACAATACATTCTAAAGACAGTAGCTATGCGTACAAATTCATTCTTCGCTGGTTTCGATATTTCGCGCGCATTCTGGAAATTCGGAGTCACAATACTAAAACTGCGATATCTCACAATCTATACATCGGATTGAGAAGCTGTAGGATGTTTCGGATATCTAGACTCGAAGGGCTACGATTTTTATGTAGAAAGTTTTTCGATCCAGTGTCGGGAACATGGTCAAATTCTCAGTACGAGAGACCGGTTAGTGATCCCGTGCAGGTTCAGAAATTCACAATATGACAGTACTAAAATCGCGATATCTCACAATCTATACATCCGATTGAGAAACCGTCAGATGTTCTGGATTCGGGACTCGATGGTCTACGATTTTCACATAGAAAATCTTCAATCTAGTATTGGGAACATGGTCGAATTCTTAGAGCAAGGTCAAGAAATTTTAGAGATAGTAAGGTTGAATATTCGATATTCGATAACACGATTCGAAATGTTTTAACGGTTCGCTCTTGAGTTGATATAGCATGGAACAAGTGACTAGAACAGTGTTTGACAATAAAATATGATGATAACTAGATTACTTGCCACGAGTCAAAGAAAAATGCTTGTACGAGAACAAAAAAGAGTGTACAAGGTACTTGCCTTATAACGTGATGATTACGGTGATAGTGTTAACCACGGAAAGAAGCGATGTCGGCAACGGACAGCGGTACAACGGCAGTAAGAATGGCGGCAAGACGGTAGCTAACGGTAGCAACGGTGAGCGACGACAACAACAAGGTGGCGCGGCGTTGGGTTATTTTTCGGGGTTCACGGGATCGTAGAAGCGGAGTCGTTGGCTCGAAGGTGGAAGGTAATTGCTTGAGCTCTCGGGTGTGAAGAAGGCAGAGGAAGAGAAGAAGGGAAAATGAAGAATGTAGATAAGAGAAGAGAAAGAGGTAGGAGCTCTGCATGTGTGTGTGTGTATATAAAAAGGAAGGGATATGAGGGGTGTAGAAAAATCAAAGGAGGGGTGTAGAAAAATGAGAGTTAGGCATAGAAGGAGAAAATGGGGGAGAGAAAATGAGAAGTTAGGCGTAGAATTAGGCAGGATTAGGATTAGGATTAATCAGGGTTTAAAATTTGTATTTAAACTCCGATCGAAAAATCACAAAATTATAGAATTGATCAGAAAAATATTCTGGCTTTAGATAAAGAGTCCAAAGAGAAAAATAAAACTGATCTAAAAGTTGAAGTACAAAAGTTCACGTAATAAAATACGTACAACTGGAATAGGGAGCTACACTGCGATGCCCTCGTCGTTAGCCTCGACATGGCGAACTTTGAGGTCCGTCGGATCCTCGTCGACAATGAGAGTTCGGTAAACATCCTCTTCCTTGAAGCCTTTGAGAACCTTAAACTGCCCAAGGACAAGCTCAAGCCGGCCGGATAAACCCTGCACGGGTTCTCCGTCGTCCCAGTTGTGATAGATGGAATCGTGACCCTCGATGTCACCACAGGTACGACTCCCCTCAGACGAACCGAATTAATGGACTTCATGGTGGTGAACGTCAAGGCAGCGTACAACGCCATTCTCGGCCGACCTGGGCTTTGCTCCCTTCAGGCTGTTCCGTCGGCTGACCACTTGAAGCTAAAATTTCCCACGAAGCAGGGGGTCGGTGTCGTCCGAGGCAACTAGGAGGCCGCACGGTCCTGCTACATGACTGTGGTCGGAGGGAGTGTCTTTCCCCTCGCACCGTCGAGCTTCAGCCAGAAAGAAACCAACCAGATTCTGAACCAGCGGACGAGCTAGAGGAAGTCTCGTTCGAGACGGGGGATGAGTCGAAGTGGTTCCGAGTGAGCCGCTCCCTCGCCGAGGATCTGAAGTCAAACATAGTCACCTGCATCCACCGCAACAACGACCACTTCGCCTGGAAGCCGTCCGATATGCCCGGAATATCCAAAGACCTGATCATGCACAGGCTGAGCATCATTTCGGGATCGAAATCGGTCGTCCAAAAGAGGCGCAAATTTGCCCCAGAGAGGCAGCAGGTGGTAAAGATCGAGGTAGACAAGCTCTTGTCCGCCCGATTCATCCAAGAGGTCAGCTACTCCGAGTGGCTGGCAAACGTCATCATGGTAAAGAAGGCAAGCGGAAGCTGGAGGATCTGCATAGACTTTACGGATCTGAACAAAGCATGCCCAAAAGATCCTTTCTCTTTTCCCAGCATCGACGCCTTGATTAACGCGACCTCGGGTCACAAGCTCCTGTCCTTCATGGATGCCTTTTCAGGCGACAATCAGATCCGGATGTTCCCGCCGGACATCGCAAAGACCTCCTTCGTCACGGACCAGGGTCTCTTCTGTTACCGGGTCATGCCCTTCGGGCTGAAGAACGCTAGAGCCACATACCAGCGCCTTGTAAACTGAATCTTCAAGGACCTGATTGGTCACAATATGGAGGTTTATGTCGACGATATGCTCGTCAAAAGCAGGCAGGGATAGGACTACGTCATCGACCTCGAAGAAGCCTTCGACGTACTCTGGACACTTAACATAAGGCTTAACCCCGCCAAATGCGCCTTCGGTGTCTCGTCCGGAAAATTCTTCGGGTTCGTCGTCAGCCAGCGCGGCATCGAGGCGAACCCTGAGAAGATCCAGGCCATAATAGACATGGCTCCTCCCCGGAATGTTAAGGAAGTCCAGAGGCTAACGGGAAGATTGGCAACCATCGGCCGTTTCCTCTCCAAATCTGGGGATAAATCCCTACCCTTCTTCAAAGCTCTGCAGGGAAAGGGAGTCTTCGAATGGGGCGCCCCTCAACAGGAGGCATTTGAACAATTAAAGCAGTACCTTGCCGACCCGCCTCTCCTTAGCAAGCCCGAGCCGGGCAAGCCACTCTGGCTATACTTATCCACCTCAGAAAGTGCCCTCAGCGCAGTCCTCGTCAGAGAAGATGACGGTGTTCAGAAGCCACTATATTATGTGAGCAAGGTCCTGCTCCCAGCTGAGATGAGGTACGCGAGAATAAAGAAAGTGTCCTATAATCTGCTCATGGCCTTCCGGAAGCTCTGCCCTTATTTCCAGGCACACTCCATCCAAGTGCTGATTGACCAGCCCCTTAAGACCATACTTCACAAGCCAGAGAACTCTGACCGCTTAGTCAAGTGGTCGATCGAGCTGAGCCAGTACGACATCAGCTACCAGCCAAGGACGGCAATCAAGGGTCAAGCCCTCGCCAAATTTATCACTGAATGCACAATATCCGAACAACCCAACAACGGAGAGTCGGATCTGACCTGGGAAGTCTACGTCGATGGATCCTCCTGCGAATCCGGGAGTGGTGCCGGGATCATCCTGCGAGGCCCCGACCACTTCCTCTTTCAGTATTCTCTCCGCCTTAACTTCCCAGCCTCCAACAACGAAGCAGAATACGAGGCTATGATTGCCGGGCTATCCCTGGCAAACCAAGCCAGTGCAAAGCAGATCAGGGCCTTCAGCGACTCTCAGCTCGTGGTCAACCAGATCACCAGGGAGTACGAGGCTCGTGACGACCGAATGATCTGATACTTGGTCGTGGTCCGACAGCTCCTGTCGTCCTTCAACTGCTCCACTGTCCTTAGGGTTCCAAGGGAACAGAACACCCAGGCAGATGCCTTGTTGAAACTCTCCTCCTCATCCTTCGAAGGCCTCGACCAAACAGTACTCATCGGAATCCTTCTGAAGCCGAGCATTGACCTCCTCGAGACAATGTGCATAAATAACGAGGCCCATCCGGACGACTGGACCTCCCCAATCCGAAGATTTCTACTAAAGGCCGAGCTCCCCGAAGACCGGGCTGAGGCGAGAAGGATCAGGGTTCGAGCTGAAAGGTTTGTCATAATCAACGACGTCCTCTTCAAACGCTCCTACACCCTAACGGATGGGAACCCCTACCTCCGATGTCTCGCCGATGAGGAAGCTAGCTAAGCGCTCAAAGAACTTCATGAGGGGATCGGTGGATGTCACATGGGAAGCAGATCGCTGGCCAGGAAGGCCCTGAACCACGGGTATTATTGGACAGCAATGCTGCAAGACTCCCAGGACCTAGTCAAGAGGTGCGGTCCGTACCAAAGATTCTCCCCTATCAAGAGACTTCCTCAGTCCAACCTCCGTTCGCTGGCCAGTCCGACCCCGTTCGCCATGTGGGGGATGGACTTGGTCGGCCCTTTTCCCGTGGCAACCGGACAGAGAAAATTCCTAATAGTCGTCATCGATTATTTCACAAAATAGATAGAGGCCGAGCCCCTGTCCACAATCACCGAGCGACAAACCCAACAATTCTTCTAGAAAAATATCATTTGCCAGTTCGGGATTCCTCAGGTCCTTATCACGGACAATGGGACCCAATTCACGGGCCAGAACTTTCGCAAATTTTGTGAAGACATCGGCGTCCAGCAGCGCTTCTCCGCCATATGCCATCCCCAGTCAAACGGCCAAGCGGAGAACACGAACCGATAGATACTTGACTGCCTGAAGAAGCGCCTTGACAGTTCCTCCAAGGGACAGTGAGTAGAAGAACTGCCCAGCGTGCTGTGGGCACACCGGACTACAAAGAGAATCCCTACGGGCGAAACACCGTTCAATTTAACCTACGGGATGGAGGTAGTTATCCCCGTCGAGATCGGCCTCCCTTCTCCACGCATCATGGCCTTCGACGAGGTTGACAACTCATCCGGCCTAAGGGCCAACCTGGACCTCATTACCGAGGTTAGGGAAAAGTCCGCCGTAAGAAGAAGCATCTACCAACAGCGGGTCGACAGGTTTTACAACAAGAAAGTCCGCCCCACTGACATCAAGGCCGGAGACCTCGTGCTCCGCAAATTGTCCGTCTCCGACCCCACAAAAAAAAGAAAGCTGGCCCCCAACTGGGAAGGCCACAAGGTGGCCGAGGTTATACGACCGGGCACCTACCGACTCGTGGATATGGAGGGCCAAGCGGTCAAAAGACCCTGGAACGCCGAACATCTGATCAAATTTCTGGAAGGGTAGAAGTAGGGTTTTGTTTGATTTATGTAAATAACACTTTTGTAACTAGGGCCGTTTACGCCCCTCTTCATGCATTAAAGGGCTCAAGTAAAAAAGCTCTTTTTGTTAAACTCCATCAACATCGGTGGCTCCGATCCAATGTCGAGCACATGGGTAGCTTTCTCAAGCTATGGCACCCAAGTCACAACACTGGGCACCGACCCTCAACTCCTCGGTAGTTCCGACCCAATGTCAAGCGCATGGGTAGCTTTCTCAAGCTATGGCGCCCATGTCACAACACTGAGCGCCGACCCTCAACTCCTCGGTAATTCCGACCCAATGTCGGGCACATGGGTAGCTTTCTCAAGCTATGGCGCCCAAGTCATAACACTGGGCGCTGACCTCCATCAGCATCGGTGGCTCCGATCCAATGTCGAGCACATGGGTAGCTTTCTCAAGCTATGGCGCCCAAGTCACAACACTAGGCGCTGAACCTCAACTCCTCGGTAGTTCCGACCCAATGTCGAGAGCATGGGTAGCTTTCTCAAGCTATGGCACCCAAGTCACAATACTGAGCACCGACCCTCAACTCCTCGGTAGCTCTGACCCAATGTCGGACACATGGGTAGCTTTCTCAAGCTATGGCGCCCAAGTCACAATACTAGGCGCCGACCCTCAACTCCTCGGTAGCTCCGACCCAATGTCGGGCACATAGGTAGCTTTCTCAAGCTATGGTGCCCAAGTCACAACACTGGGCACCGACCCTCAACTGCTCGGTAGCTCCGACCCAAGGTCAAGCATAGGGGTAGCTTTCTCAAGCTATGGCACCCAAGTCACAACACTAGGCGCCGACCCTCAACTCCTCGGTAGCTCCGACCCAATGTCGGACGCATGGGTAGCTTTCTCAAACTATGGTGCCCAAGTCACAACACTGGGCGCCGACCCTCAACTCCTCGGTAGCTTCGATCCAAGGTCGAGCACATGGGTAGCTTTCTCAAAGCTATGGCGTTCAAGTCAGAACACTGGGCGCCGACCTTCCTATCCTCGGTAGTCCTCCCGAAAACGGGTTGCAACAACAAGAAAAAAAAGAAACGAAACTCCTTATTCATACTCTTTTATTAATTAAACACCGTTGGAAGAACAAGAATGTTACAAACCGCTTCACTCAGCTAAAAAGGGAAAAATCGAAGACTTCTCAGTGCCCCTTGGGTCCGCTGCAAGATAACCCGACTCCGACCGAATGGCCTGGACCACCCTCCTCGTCACCGTGACCCTTGGGGTCGGCCAAAGTCAAAACACCAGCCACGGAGCTCTGGGCATCGACCGGTCAGATATGCTCCAGTAACATCAGCGCCGCAGGAACACCCTTCGCTCGATGACCTCCCAAAGAAGAGCCCGTCCTCATCCTAAACATGCCCAGCATCATCTTGTAACGTTGTATCGCCATCTCTTTTTTCACTATAACGTCGCGAAGGAGCCTCTCTGACGAAGGTCGCTGCACCGATGCACTTGACATGGTATGCCCAAGACCGGTGCTGCCTAGATCACGATCTACCATCGCCCTCTTCAACATGGTCACCTCCACCCTCAGTGCCTCGGATTAGTTTCGGTAGCAGTGAAAGGCGGCATCCTGATCGCGAGCCCCCTCCTGGTAGCAGACCAACGTGGACTCAAGGACCTGGATCTTGCTCCGGAGCCATGCCACATCGGAGCGGCGATGGTCCGCCTCGGAAGGGAGGGCCGGCACCTAACAGAGGAAAACAACCATCATTCCAAATGCCAAAACAAAAATAATCCAAAAGGTTCGTTCGGCGAAGCTACACTACCCCAAAATAAACGGTCGAAGTCAAAACACTTGGCCAAACAAAAAATTATTTTTCATAAATCAAGGTCATCGTACAAAAATGCGGTGGCCAGTTCGCGGTTGGCAAATACAACAAAGAAGAAAGAGAAAACAAAAACAAGGAGGCAAGCGGCTTAATTCCCCACCTTTGGATCGGCCTGTCCGAGGGGAGGGTCCGCAGTCGAGGCGACAGGCGGCTCTTCTTGCTCGCCCCCTTCGGGGGTCTTCGGCGTCGGCTCGATCACCATGTCATAATCGAAGTCGGTCAGATCGATGGTCGGATAGAAGTGCCTCACATGACTCAGGGCCTTCTCGTAGACGTCGTTCTGGGCCTCAATTATCATATCCTGGGCCTTCATCGTGAGCAGGTCCTTCTCTTTGGCAAACTTCTTCTTCAGCAAGCCCACCTTCCGAATGCACTCGTTCTCCATGGAAGCGAGCTCGGCCTTCATCTCTGGCTCCCTCTTGTGGGAGCCCCGAGCTCGATCTTCATCTCCTTCATCTCTCGCTGGTATTTATTCGCTCGCTCTCGCACTTGCACTAGGGCCTTCTCATGAAGCTTCATCACTTGGGCCCCCTCCAGACAAGCCTGCAGCATGGACGGTGGTTTGGAAAAAGAGTCGCTTCGTATAAAAAGTTTGTAAAAAAGGGGCCAGCAAATCTTACCAGCATGTTCACCTGTGCCAGCCGCATATAGGCCACCTCCATGGTGTCATTGCTCATGCTGTGACGATCCCAGGGAGTCGCCAACTTATCGGCGACCTCGATGGCAATGGCCCCCTCGGTCAAGCTGTCGCCCTTCCGGATCGACCAGTCTGGGTCCCACGGCTGCAACATCTCGCCGCCCACAATTTCTGCTGCATCGGCCCGGAGCGGAGGGACCTTCCCCTTGGCACGTTCGGTCACCATAGTTACACCAGGGCACGCCTTCTTCGCCCTCGGTTCGATAGGGGCATCGGAGACGACCTGCGAGGACCCCCTCGCTCTCTTCCCTTGCTCACCCTGCTCAACCCTCTACTTCTTTAACGCGATCCTTTTAGCCTTGGTCGATTCGGGGTCCACACCTGCAAGAAGACCCATTAAGAACAATGAGCGCAAAAGAATACTAGAATGAACAAAATGGAACAAAATACATACTAGACGTAGCCGGGCTCAATCCGATGCGGGTGACCTTCCGTCAACTTTGGCTGGCTAATGTTGTTCCCCTTTCGAAGGCACTCGACATATCCCCACTCCTCGGCAGATAGGTCCTTCGGCCTCGGAGCCTTGAAGTTCGGCTTATAGAAATTCCATCGAGTGGGAATGTCCCAAGGCTTTTTGCTCCGGATGACGAAGTACTTCTTCTTCCACTCTTTGATCGAGTCCGGGTGGCCATGGACTACTTTCCCTCGGCCCCGAGGAGAGATATAAAAGATGCCCTTAAACTCCCCAGACGAGCTGATCCCCAACATCGCTCGAGAGACATCCAGCCTCAGTCGCAGCTTCCTCTCTTCGCACAGTAGCACAAAGCACACCATCTGCTTCCACGAGTTCAGTCCATATTGCATCGGAGCCAGAGATGCCTAATTCAGCACTTCTTGAATGAACGGGTGGATCGGCAACCGCAGCCCGGAATCGAACGCATTAGCTGGGAAGATGCAGACTCAGACAGAGGGTCGGTGGGCCGAAGACCGGGGCTCGGCAACATCAACTAATAGTCTGGTCCTATGTGGAAGGCTGACCCAATGACGCCCAAGTTATCTGCCTCCAGAATCGACGGTGTGGCATCCATCTTTATCTTTTGGCGGCTCGGCGAAGATGGCTGTACCCCGTACAAGATTTTATCTGAAAGATCATCAAGATATTGCCTAATCGACCTCGGGTGCGATAAGAACTTGGTCGCCAAATCACGAGCAGGGGTCATCCTGTCCGGACTGCTAGGCATCATCCACTTCTTTCTCAGCTACCTCTTTTTCTTGGCCTTCTCCGGAGAAGGCGTGGCCAATGGCTCGAGGTCGGTCGCCGTCGAAGAAGAACCTATCCCCTTGGCCTCCCTCCGAACCGAAGACACTCCTCCCTTGCCTTCCCTCTGAACCGACTGCACTCCTCCCTTGCCTTTCCTCCGAGCCGTCGACACCTCCGCCTCTCCTTCTTCCCAACTATCGTCCGACACAAGATCCAACACCTCCACCTCATCTGAGCCGCCACTGTCCTCCTCCTCAGAGTCACTACTTTGTACGAAAAACGGCATCCTAACACGAAGGGGCTTCACATCGTACACTTTGGTATCCTCCTCCCAGGACGTCGAGTCGACGAGGCCCGTGAGGGGGTCATCCTCCTCCCTCGAGGTCGAAGTCGAAGACCCGGACTGGGCCCTAGACATACTAAAGAAAAAGTGACGGAACTAACCTGATCGGCTTCGGCAAGATACGAACAGAGGCAGTAGGCTAGAGAGAAAGCTCTGGGGGCACCGTTTTCTAGAGAGAGAGAGTAAAAGAGAAAAATGAAAAAGAAGGGGGGATGGGGGTATATATAGAGCATCAAGGGACTTTTTGATTTTTGCACTACTGTTCCTAGATTTTCGCAACACAGTTCCTAGAAAATCGTGATAACTGCTCCTAGAAACTCGCGACATTGACGTCACCATGACAAGCGGTTGGCGACCCTTCGGTTTCCACACAATCGTCGCCGAACACAGGCCAACGGGTTAGACGCTGGGCATCGGCCCCGAGCAAGGCTCTAGCCTTTTCAGGCCTTGTGCCCCACTACGCTCGGCGATGACACCCCGCTACTCCACCACAATAGTTTACCATAAAGATTTAAGGCGCTCACCTTCGGCGAGCGCCCCGAGCTCCGGGGTTCGGTCGACACCCCTCTCACTCGCGAACAATTCGGGACTTACGGCCCTAAAAGCCAAAACCCCGAATTGTTCGAGGGCGGGAAGAGAACCACCATGCCCGGGCTCTCGATCCCGAACATGCGTCAGCCGAACCTAATATTTTTTGGTATACCCATCTGAGCCGAACCAATGGGCTCGGATTGATATACCCGAAAAATACAAGGCAACGGTAGACTCTCGTCTCCCAGGCCCCGGACCTTGGGCGGTATGCCTCCCATCCTTGTCTCCTTCGGACAGACAGCCCTCAGAGCCGTATACCCAAAGGAAGATCAGGATGGCAGGAGAACCACCTATCCGAGGCCCTCCACCTTGGTCAACTGAACTTGATATTTTTAAGTATACCAATCTAAACCGAACCATGGGCTCAGATTGATACCCAAAAATACCAAACAACGACAGACTCGTCCCCCCGGGCCTCGGACATCGGTCGGTACACCTCCCGTCTCTATCTCCTTTGGACAGAAAACCCTCGGAGCTGCATACCCAAAGGAAGACAGAGATGGCAGTGGAACCACCTATCCGGGGCTCTCAGCCTTAAAAAGTTTAAGTGTTAGGCGTCCGCCTGCGGCAAACACCTCTGATAGCTGAAGGGCCACCAGTGCATTCTTCTGTTGGAAGATCAACAAGGGAAGGGGGTATTTATAGCCCCCCCCCCCCCCCCCCCCCCCCAGCCGCAATTATGACCTCAGGGAGGCCAAGCGACGGAAGGCAAAGCGACATGCCGTATCCACCCTTGGGAGCTAAAATGCTGCGCACAAATTCTGAAGCATCATTAATTCCCCTAGGGAACTGAAGCATCGTGCGCGAGTCCTAAAGCATCATTAATTCTCCTGGGAAAATGAAGCTCAGCGCTAACTCTGCCCGCACCAGCTCGCTAAACACCCTTGCCGACCCCTAAACCCTCGACACTCCGAGGCCAAGTCGAGCACCAAGGTAGTTTTCCCACAAAAGCGCAATGGCTCGCCAACACCCTTGCCGACCCCTAAACCTTCAACACTCTGAGGTCAGGTCGAGCACCAGGGTAGCTTTCTCATGAAAGCACTCCGGCTTGCCAACGCCCTTACCGACCCCTAAACCCTCGACACTCCGAGGCCAGGTCAAGCACTAGGGTAGCTTTCCCACGAAAGCAGAACGGCTCGCCAACACCCTTGCCGACCCCTAAACCCTCGACACTCCGAGGTCAGGTCGAGCACCAGGGTAGCTTTCTCATGAAAGCGCTCCGGCTCTCCAATGCCCTTGCCGACCCCTAAACCCTCGACTCTCCGAGGTCAAGTCGAGCACCAGGGTAGCTTTCCCACGAAAGCACAACAGCTCACCAACGCCCTTGCTGACCCCTAAACCCTCGACACTCCGAGGTCAGGTCGAGCACCAGGGTAGCTTTCTCACGAAAGTGCTCCGGCTCGCCAACACCCTTGCCGACCCCTAAACCCTCGACACTCCAAGGTTAGGTCGAGCACCAGGATAGCTTTCTCACAGAAGCGCTCCGGCTCGCCAATGCCCTTGCCAACCCCTAAACCCTCGACACTTCGAGATTAGGTCGAGCACCAGGGTAGCTTTCTCATGAAAGCACTCCGGCTCGCCAAACGCCCTTGCCGACCCGTAAACCCTCAACACTCCGAGGTCAGGTCGAGCACCAGAGTAGCTTTCTCATGAAAGCGCTTCCGGCTCGCCAACGCCCTTACCGACCCCTAAACCCTCGACACTCCGAGGCCAGGTTGAGCACCAGAGCAGCTTTCCCATGAAAGCACAACGGCTCGCCAACACCCTTGCTGACTCCTAAACCCTCGACACTCCGAGGTCAGGTCGAGCACTAGGGTAGCTTTCTCACGAAAGCGCTCCAGCTCGCCAATGCCCTTACCGACCCCTAAACCCTTGACTCTCCGAGGTCAGGTCAAGAACTAGGGTAGCTTTCTCACGAAAGCGCTCTAGCTCGCCAATGCCCTTGCCGACCCGTAAACCCTCGACTCTCCGAGGCCAGGTCGAGCACCAGGGTAGCTTTCCCACGAAAGCGCAATGGCTCGCCAATGCCCTTGCCAACCCCTAAACCCTCGACACTCTGAGGTCAGGTTAAGCACCAGGGTAGCTTTCTCACGAAAGCGCTCCGGCTCGCCAACACCCTTGCCGACCCCTAAACCCTCGACACTCTGAGGTCAGGTCAAGCACCAGGGTAGCTTTCTCACGAAAGTGCTCCGGCTCGCCAACGTCCTTGCCGACCCCTAAACCCTTGACACTCCAAGGTCAGGTCGAGCACCATAGTAGCTTTCTTACGAAAGCGCTCCGGCTCGCTAAACGCCCTTGTCGACCCTTAAACCTTCGACGCTTCGAGGTCAGGTTGAGCACCAAGGTAGCTCTCCCAATAAAAATGCATAGGCTCACCTTCACCTCGAAGACCCGAGGCTACATCCAGCCCATCGCGTACCTTAGAAGCGGGATATAAGCACAGACCGGACCCCCGGCCTCTGAGCCGAACTCAGCCTCGACGACGACCCCAAGCACCTCCAGAAAACTCCCCCCACTCTTCCTTCACGACCAAAACTACTCCTCCACGGCTAGCTCGCACATCCCTACAGGAGTGGGGGGCTTGTGACATAGGGGAAAAATGACCTGGCACATCCTAGGCCATTCGATCTCCCCAAAAAGCTCTCACCCATGATCATCAGATCACCCTTAAGCCCATGAGATTCTACTCCACTAGGCCCAAGGGTATATGGGTCCAGACCCGGCCTAAATGGATCCATACCCAATTGGCATGCCTATAAATACCAAGCCCTCTCCCACCTTCAAAGGTAATCAATCTTTTCCCTCTTAAAACCCTAGCTACTGTTGCTCTACTTCAGTAACTAACTAGAATGTCGGAGGGCCTGCCACCGGGACAAACCCCGGTGTTCCTAGGTCGAGTGCAGGTACACAAGACTCCAGATCCGAGCCGAGCCTCCACTGCCGAGCCAAGCATCCGACCTCCGCCTCTATACCCGATCGTGCCCCTCCTGCCGAGGGTCAGGCGTACCGTCCAGTACCGCATCCTTCCACTAAACAAATAAATAGAACTCACACCTGGTGCATCCACACTTCCCAAAAACAGACCGCATCAGTTACCTCTAAAAACCCTTGATTTAACTTACCCATCTAAAACTGAGAGGTGCCACAACCCCACCAACATAAGTAACCGCCAAGAACAACTCCATGTAAAAATCACTGGACGGGAAAAAACACAATTTTCAAATTCCAAAACCCTAAATATCGGAACTTTAAACAACTACTACAATTCCGATCAGCACCAGTTGAGAGCGGCGATGGCGACCATGTGCCCGTGGCGAATCCCAAAGCGACCGAGGCTGCGGACGAGGGCGAGGACGCCGTCGACGAAGTCAGTGCCGGAGAGGTGGCGGTCGGAGGAGATGGCGAGAGGCAAGTGGCAGCGGCGAGTGCGGATGCAGCTAAGGCAATGGCAGATGTGAGCTTGAGAATTCGCCATTGTTGGAACTTTAGAAGACGAAGGAGATGAGGGGATAATAAAAGGGAGGGAAAGAGGAGAGATTTGGATTTGGATGTTGTTTTGTCGATGATGAGATGTGGCTGGATCAAGCGGGCCCCAAAAATTTTGATTTTTTTATAATTTTTTGCAGATTTGAATTCCCAACGCCTTGTTCATTACCGCCGGACATTACCACTTGCAAAAGTTATTAATCTCTAATCTCTTCTCTAATATAATCTCTAATATTATAATGGGAGAAGACCTTAGTGTCATTTGTCATTTTTTCATTCTACCAACATGTGCAACGCACATACATACCTAATATAAAGGAGGTTTTCGGTTCAAATCCTCCCTACGTCAGAGTTTTTATTTTTATTTTTTGAAATTATTAAAATGTGCATCGCACCTGTAAATTACTAGTAATCTGCTATTTTAATGGGAGAAGGCCTTAGTGTCATTTGTAAATTTGTAAGTCTACCAACACGTGTATTGCACGTGTATAACTAATATGAAAGATGTCTCAAGTTCGAGTCCTCACTACGTCAAATTTTTTACTTTAATTTTCTTAAATATATTAAATTTGCACCAACTGTCCCATTATAGTTTTCAAATTTACTTTTAAAAATATATAATCATATTTATTAAGACATGCATCACTCATGTTAATCAGAGTTCTTATTTTAAATTTTTTAAAAAAACTAATACGTGCATTGCACATGTATATTACTAGTCTAATATTATAATGGGAGTAGGCCTTAATGTCATTTGTAAATTTTTTAATCTACCAACATATGCAACGCACGTACAATACTAATATAAAGAAGGTTTCAAGTTCGAGTCCTCCCTACATTAGAGTTTTTATTTTTATTTTTTAAAATTATTAAAATGTGCATCACACGTGTAAATTACTAGTATATATAATGTAAGAGAACTAGGTTTGCCCGTTGACACGTACCTACGGCACGTCTTCGGAATAGTGCATCTTGTTTGATCATATAAAATAATTTTGGAGGTTCGGCAAATTAATTGAAGTAGCAAACATAGAGCAAAAAAATATATTATATGATTTTTTTTGAATTATTTTTAGAGTTTTTTTATTTTTAATTTTTTTTTAGTTTTTAAATTTTTTTTTAAAATTTTTTTAAAATTTTTTGAATAGAAGAGGGAGGGGAGAGAAAAAAAAATAATTAAATAAATATAGGAATTGTTTTAGGTGGGAATTTGAATTTGAGTTTTGGGAGAAACTTTCGGGAGAAAAATATGTTTTGTGATGCGAGATCTGGACCTTTAATTTTTGGGAGGATTAAAGGAGAGTACTTGATAGCTTTCTTTGTGTTTTATTATATAGATGATCTGGACCTGATTACTTATAATGTATAATACAGTTACTACAAAGGCACTGACCAACTAAGACAGTATGTGCATTTGGGTATTGGTTTGGGTATGAAAGTGCATGTGTCAAAAATGGGACACAGAGATATATATTTTTTGTTCTATATTTTTTATTTATTTAAAGATATGCAGGATATGGTTAGCATATTTTATTAAAGAGAAAATAATAAAACAAACTCTATAATTAGTAGATAAAATATCATTATTTAGGCATCCAGTGATGATCTGAATATAAAAAAAACATAACAAATAAAAAAGGAGAAACGAAAAAATATATCAATCATAAAACACATCGAAAATGGTTCAACCACGTGTTGTTCTTAAACTTTTGCTACCTTGGATCCTCGATAATTTGTCAGGCTCATCTTTTTATATTTTCATGGCCTTTGGGTTTAGTTATTCTTGTGGGTAAACTGTCCTACGCCATTGATGGACTCAGAATTGTAGTTAAGGCCAAGCTGTAGTGGTGGGTTTGTGTTTAGTAAACACTAGACTAGACTAGGGGTGGCCGATCATATTGCAATGAGCCAACCGATCGGTTTTCCAACTGAACTAATCGATTCGGTACCGAAAAATTCGGTTACCAAAAGTATGATACGGTACAACCGTACCGAGTTCTAAAATCCGGTTCGGTTTCGATATGAATATGGTTCAGTCAGTATTTTACCGTACCGTACCAAATGGAACATTACAAGAATGGAACATTTGATTGAAGAACTAAGGCACTTCAAGTCAAATCAGTTGCAACTGTGGTACATTAAGTTGTGCTTAAATTTTGCAATTTGGTTATTGATAATTGCAGTTGCACCAGTGTTGTGTTGGAGAATATAAAAAAGGAGTTACCTGTTAAGGTTAGACCATATGGAGATTACATTGCTTGCAGAGTTGCATCTATATTCATACAATAATTTAGGTATCAGAGAAAGCAAATCTTTCTCCAATATACATACATTTTAGATACATCTCAGGTACTTGAGTAATTCAGTACTTGAGATGTGTGTCAAAACAATTTTTCTAAGAATCCTAATTTGTGTGACGTATCTAAGTTTTACTGATTGCCTGAGACTAAGAAGTGAAGGTGACTTATAATTTTTTCAGTTTAATCTTATTGAAGGTGCATTTAGTTATGTTTAGATTATCTATAAATATATGAAAAATATTGTTCAAATAATTGTATATCGTGTCTTAGTTTGTTAACTTGCTTTCTCAAAATATAGGGTGTATAAGTTCACTTTTCACTTGTTCTTTATTCTTTGTATTTAGTTTGGGTTTTATATGTTTAAAAACTATTCTTTTAACTAAGATAAAGTATAAGCAATTTTTTTGTGGTGTGTAGAAATAAAGTATAAGCATTGAACATAAACTATTCCATCAGTGAATTATTGTTATGCATCAACCAGCAACTTAGGTTTTTAAGATTGGCCTAAAGTCAACTCCATATCATGTCATAGACTCATACTGTTATATGCTTCCTTGTGTTCTTAGTCATATTTGGTATAACACCAATACCGAACCGTAACAACCGAAGTTTCGATATACCAAACTTTTTGGTTGGTAACAGTTTGCATATTTTCAAACCGAACTAGTTTGGTATGGTAATGGTACAATGTCAAAAAGTTCGATACTGTACCGAGCCCACCCCAAGACTAGACATCCAAATTTAAATTGAAAGATTTTTTGGAAGTATGTGAGTGTGGTTCCCAAATGTAACTAGACTTTCAAGCTAACTGAAAGCGACTTTGTTGGAAGTATGTGACTGTGTTCCTTAACATGTGACTGAACATTAAATTTAAATTAAACATGTATAGCATTGTCTTATTCTATTTTGATGGGATGTATGGTTCGTTGTGAGATATGTAAGAACACTATTTGAAAAACTATTTGAGGAAGAAAAAAAATAGGGAATGAAGCTTTAAACAAAATTTTCTTGTATCCTTTTTTCGAAAAACATTGTGTTCTTTTTCAGTCTCTAGTCATGTTTTTTTTATTTCGAAAAACTTCAAATGTATTATCTTTTTGGAAAAACTTTAAATGCGTATCTTTCTAGAATATGTAACATTATCTTTTTTTTTTTACTTTATAAATAAAATAATATAATACTGTCTACCCAAGTATATGTTGATATCGTGAACCATCAAATTGTCAACATCAAGGTGAGCATACTGGATTCATATTTTTCACTTACAAGGCATATATTTTAGGCTGAACGACGTTGTCATTTCGCAAAAAACCATCTGATGCTCAGGTCAGTATAAAAAAGAAAACAAAAGTACCTCAAATAAAAAGAATTATGATATTTTGACAGACCTTAATACCTAAGGATCCCCTCATTTACTTGTAAGTATAGTAAAACACCTAAGATTGTTGGATCAATGAGCAATAAAATATTGTGATTGACAGGGCCGGCCCTGAGTTTCCAGGGCCCAAGAAGAAAAGCTCAATTAATTATTTTTGGAGGCCCCTAATTATATTATAATTTTTTTACGCTCAAAATACGTGTCTATATTTACATGAAAAATACGAATTTGAAGGACCCTAAAATTCCAAAAAAATCGGTGGCTTGAGGCGGCCGCCTCACCGGCCTCAAGGTGGGGGCGGCCCTGGTGATTGATATGGTACACCTGTCCACGTTCTAATATGCACCGTTAGAGTTTGACATGCAACATTGTACCTACACATCATGTACTATACCCATTTGCCCTTTCTTTATATTTCTCCAAAGGTGGATTAGAGTTGAATAACGAAAAGAATGATGATAGGAGCGAGATTCATAAACCCATCACCGATTACAACAAAAATTAATGTATTTACCTTCCTGATTCAGTATCTGAATACTTTCAGTGACAAGCTTAGTGTTCACACAATGTAGTTACCATTGAACTTTGATGATGTCCAGCAAATAAAGCCTTACAAAAAGTGATTGTTCCACAATAGCAAGTAAACATGGTGAGGATATCGGTTTAAGACCATTCGGACGTTTCTATCAGTGCAGACATCGTCTAGGACAGCTGCTTCATTAGTTTAATATTTTATACAGTAATCATATTTATTTTTTGCAATTATAGTCATATGTAGTAGTTTTACGATTTGCATCATTTCTTTTATACATTAGAATATTTTTTAGATTTTAAAATATTTTGAGATTTGTATCAAGATTTGTTTTAAGACTATATATAGGCCTTGAGATTAATGAGAAGTGATGCAATTCTTGATTTAAAAATTATTGTGTTGAGTTTTTGCTCTTCATCCTCTTTTTGTGTGAGACAATTGAGACACAATTTTAGAGTTTATCAATTGAGACAATTGATAAACTCTAAAATTACCCCCACATCCCCAAATTAAAATTCTTAACCCTAATTCCCAAATCCAACTCAAAGTCAACCTTAACCTCCTTCTCCTTCTTCTTCGCCACCGCATCCAAACCCAACCCTAACTCTTCTCTCTCTCACCCCGACGACCACCCTAGCCGCAACTCAACTTCTTCCCTCCATCGAGCCCCTAAACCCAACACCCCGACTTTTCCTCTTCGTCGTCGAACCCATCCCCGAAACCCCTCATTGCCTTTCCTGCCATCGTCCCGAAACCAGCCCTGCCATCGTCCCGAAGCCAGCCCTTACGATTCTGTCGACTGCACCCAACACCGCAACCACCTCGCGACCCCCTGCATCCTGCTATCACTCCTCTTCCACCTGAAACCCCAATCCTCCCAATCCCTCTACTTCGAAACCTTAAACCCCCAATTCCACCCACCGACGTCGCTGCAACCAAGCACCGCACCACCAGTGCGACCTCCGCTACCCCCCCCCCCCCCTCTCTCCCGCGATGCTGCCACTCTTGATCCTGCCGCTCACTGACTGCAACACCACCACCGACCACTGCCAGCATCCCGGGCATCTTCTACCACCACGGTGCTCTATCCACAACCCCGTTAAACTCTTTCCTCTTCTCATTTATTTGTGATATCATCTATCATCTTTATAATATTATTTGATTTATCTATAGTCCACAAATATTGAGAGTGTGTTCTACTTGCCTATTAGTGTACAAATCTTTATTGAATATCTTACATACTAAGAACGATTAAGTATTATTATTGATTGATAGAATTGAACTTTTAATTGGGCTTGTTAAACTATTTCACATCTTAAAAATCCATCAAACTAATTAATAGTTATAATTTCTAACTTAATCTGCATTATGTGTCGATAAACTTAAATTCTTTAAAATTTTTGGAATTTCTCTATATAGTATATAGGATTAAGTTTACATCAAAACACCACACGCAAACTACTCATAAATACAATTAATGCTAAAAGCCCAAAAAAAAAAAAAAAAAGAAGGAAACCTAACAAACCATTCTGGTCCTCACTCCACCATCTTAATTAATATTCGTTCATGGAAAATTGTTAGGTTAGGTGTCTTAGTCAATGCCAGAACGTGAGAGGAAAGTGCATCCATTAATTAAGTTAGCTTCAAAGCTTTCATCATCTTGACTCCTCTATCCCCTTCGTCTGAATACCTTCTTAATCATCCCAGGCTTCTTGTATACTCCTCCAAATAATCATGGCAGCTGCAGTCACCATCTTCTTATCAATACTCTGCTTGTTCTCAGTCAGCCAGCTATTCATCATCACCGCGCAAGACGAACACGATTATGAGGCAGAAGCTGTTTCTCCTGCGATGGCAGCATTCTTCGGTGGCGATAGAAGCGGATTGGCAACTCCGGTATCAGGGAATTCGACTGTCCCAAACTGGAGGCTGCCTGCGCCCGAGCTAAAGCAGGAACGGAAGAACGGCTTGAGGATGACTGTGATTCTGATAGTTGGCGTGGTGTGTGGAGTGATCGGAGTTGGGCTGCTCGTCGCTGCAGGAGTGGCTTACGGCGCCCACGTCCGGCGGCGGTCATCGAGATCAGAAGTCAGGTTGGGTGCGGTATGCTAATTCATTCTGCTGCTAGTGAACTATGAATATGATACAAAGAAGAAAAAGCAAAGCCAGCAAAGAAACAGCAGGATTGGTGATGAATGGACATCAATGATCACTTCTTGATTGTTTATCTTGCAACCGTAAACTGTAAATGCAGTCTAAACAGTACAGGAATGGAATGTTTCAGAAAATATACGGACAAAATGAGCGCTCTCTCTCTCCGTGCATTTCTTTGCAGAAGGATTTTAACAAGTTCAGTACCTGATACAAAAATAAGAATTTATCATGTTCATCACCTGTATACATTTTGTCCAAGTTACTTACCAAAACTATTGTCATTGTTTAAAAGTGATTTAGTTTTTTCCTGCAAGTAGAAGAACAGATGCATTTGAACAATTCAAGTCTTAGCTCCGTGTTTTCTTTACAAGTTTACATTAAGTTTGAGGAACTCTGCCCCCTTCCATACACCTAAGATTCAATTCTAATTCATAATATCACTGGTTACACTTCAATGAGATATCGAGTGAGTGTACAACGTATTACAGATCTACGCCTACATGGCATGCGTCATATGCCTCTATATCTATTTACAGATTTGTGACTTTCAAATAACATTACTCACACGACTTTATTACTTCATGTAAGAAATCAGTATAACACGCACTGATGTAATCACCACGTGCTCTATTCTGCATACCATTTTAGGGAGCTCATTTACTCCCAGGCCTTCATATATATCTTCATTCAAGGTCTTCCCAAAGAGGTAGACACCAAGAACCACATACAAACATCGTTGTTTGAAGATGAAGTGAAATGACGAGACTCTTCTCAGTGTAAACTTCGCCTTTCACAATGGTAATAATAGACAATCCATTTACAGGCATGTGGAAACTTCTTTTTGCCTCTCATCATTCATCTTCAATTGTGCCGTCAATTCTTACTCACATGGATCATTACAGAATTTATGCCATTTAGTTTATGGAGATCTTCGCCATTGTTTCAAGCCTTTTGGAGTCGTTATTTTGAAGGGGGTCCAGCTTTTTCTACGTTTTGGGGAATCAGAGAAGAGACCAGATGCTAATGCCTGTTGAAGCCAGAGCTCAAATTCATCGTCTTCGGGGTTCATCTCTGCATCTAAACTCCATGGGTATCGCGAAGGATTGGACCTTTGAACTGTCATGTTCAAAGCAACCATGCTCACGTGAAAGCTCGGCTTATGAGTATTTGGCTTGCACGTCATTCCCTGTATAAAATTCAATTTTACAAAAAAAAAAAAAAATGAAGCAGAAAAGATGTCAGAGTCTGCATCTAGTTGAATATCGTTATATGCATCTTCCAAGAGCATGCATGTATAAAGTAATAATACTATTGTTCCTTAAAAACAAACACACAGCTAGTTTCCACAACAAAATTACATGGGCAGCAAGGGGGTAAGTCACTGTTTACCTATATACATAAATGGTACTATTCTTTTGCTTAAGAAATGATTTTTTTTTTTTTTTAAATTCATTAAAGACATGGTTTAATAGCTTTGGCCCTTTGCTATTTTATCATACACATTATATAGGTATAAAGTCAAGATGAATGCTGTTGATCACCTACTGAGGGGCCTTCCAAAGTCCAAACTACATGGTAGGCCCTATATGGATAATTCGCATTGTCCATCTTTCAGGCACATGATACTGATGGATTTAAAGGAAAATACTGAATCATTTTAAGCATGGTTTAAAAGCTTTCACAAGAAAATTGATGAGGACATCCATTCTATTTAGTTTAGTATTTTATTTCAGTACCATATTTGTTTTTGGCAATTATAGCCATATGTAATCTTTTTTTATGCATTAGAATATTTCTGAGATTTTAGAATTTTTTGATATTTGTATCAAAATTTGTTTTAAGCGAAAGTATGTCATTCTTGATTAAAAAAATTATTGTGTTGAGTTTTGCTCTTCCTTCTCTTTTTGTGTGATACAATTGAGATCTAATTATTAGGATTTGTGATAAGTCCTAATAAAATTTTAGGGTTTATGATAAACTGTATAAATCTACCCCAAACATAAAAAAAAATTCCCCAAATAAACCCAAACCCTAATCCCCCTTCTCTCTCTATCGTCTTCTTCCTCCAACCCCGACCAAACCCATCGTCTCCCTCCTCCCAAAACCCAATCCCTCACTGCCGCTCGATCCTCAGCAGCGCCAGCACCATCTCCACCGTCGACCTCCTCTACCATCTCCATAACCACCATCTTCTTCCCCGTCCTCTTCCATACAAATCCCGACACCCCGACTCAACCCCCGACCAATCCAATCCTCTTCCCCTCCGCCGATCACCACCATCCACCGCGTCCTCTCCACTGCAAACAACCACCACCGTCTCCCCCTTCCTCCCCTCCTCTGCCTCCCGACGCCCTCTCCGTCGAACTCCTCATCCCGTCGCCTTCGTCCTCCCCTCTCACCCAGATTCGACAGCAGCAGACCCGACCTTAGGCCACCACGGCGCTCGACGCCCCGGACACGCCGTCAGCCACTGCCAACATCAGCCACCAACCACTCGAGCAGTAGCTTCTTCGATTGTCGCAACTGTTCTTCGAATCCCGGTATACTATTTCCACTTTTCAAATATTTGTGTTATATTGCTTTATCATCTCTATTATATTACTCAATTTAACTGTCGACCACAAATATCGAGATTGAGTATTACACTTGTCTAATTAGAGTACGAATCAATATTGCATCTGTTACTTGCTAAGAACGGTTAGGTATTTAATTATTGATTGTTAGAACTGAATTATTAATTAGGCCTACATCTATTATGAATGTTGTTGATCACCTATTGAGGGGCCTTCCAAAGTCCAAACTACATGGCAGGCCCTATATGGATAATTCGCATTGTCCATCTTTCAGGCACATGATACTGATGGATTTAAAGGAAAATACCGAATCATTTTAAGCATGGTTTAAAAGCTTTCAGAAGAAAATTGATGAGGACATCCATTCTATTTAGTTTAGTATTTTATTTCAGTACCATATTTGTTTTTGACAATTATAGCCATATGCAATCTTTTTTTATGCATTAGAATATTTATCAGATTTTAGAATATTTTGATATTTGTATCAAGATTTGTTTTGAGCCTATATATAGGCCTTGAGATTAATGAAAAAGTATGTCATTCTTGATTAAAAAAATATTGTGTGGAGTTTTGCTCTTCCTCTTTCTTCTCTTTTTGTGTGATACAATTGAGATCCGATTAATTGAATTTTAAATTCTAACTTTGCGTTCGGATAATACAATTGAGAACTTAGGGATTCAAGAATTGAATTAAGTTCTCAATTGTATCCGCTTAGGGATTTTCAAGAATTGAATTTTAAACAATTCTTGAAAATCCATCCAACCGGTTAATTGTTTAAAATTCTAAGTTTGATCCGCATTACATGTTGGTAAAATTAATCCTTTAAGATTCTTGGAAATTCTCTATTTAGGATTACGTTTTACATCAAAAATACATTCCAAATACAATGGTGGCATTTTTATAAAAAAATAATTGAAGAACAAACTGAACTATCTCCAATTCACCCATACTAATCCTATGGCTGGGAGAAGAGGATAAAAACAAAAGTGAAACGTACATCTACCCTAACAACCCTACAGGCCTACATCTATTAGTTGACAATATGAAGGGCAAGTGTTGTTACCGGCAGCAAATCAGCTTTAAATACAGAAATTCCATATTCTTTTTTCGGATTTGAAGGTGAAAACTTTGAACTTCAGCTAGTAGAGAACAGATCGATTTGATGATGTAAAACTTGTTAACAACATGGCTGTTATACGAGATATAATACAGAGAAAGAGAGGAGACTAGAAAGTAGGGACATAAAAAGGGAAAGTGAAGGTTAGTAGAGAACAGATCGATCTGATGATGTAAAACTTGTTAACAACATGGCTGTCATACGAGATATAATACAGAGAAAGAGAGGAGACTAGAAAATAGGGACATAAAAAGGGAAAGTGAAGGTTAGGAAAAAGGAATGAATGGGAAAGAGCGGAAGAGAGATGAAGGAAAAGATTAACATAGGCACAAGGCCTAGTCTCTGTTTTAGTTTTCAAATAAATTTATTCTATTGATCAACTTCAGCTGTTTTAGTTTAGATGTTTTAGTTAACCTACTAAAATCAGCTATTATCCCAACCTATTTCAGTACCTTACACAGCCTTTTAAGAGTTAACCCACTTAAAATCAAAAACATCCAACCTAGCACACTACAAAATTGACAAAAATAAAAGTCAGCAAGTTACAACATATTTTAAGAATATCCTAACAAACAACTACCATTTTCAAATAACAAATAAATGGACAAAAGATGAACAAAATCTTTTTTCTACCAAATCTACTATAAATCTGTATATCCTTGCAGATAACTGAGCTCGTTTCTTCTTAATAAAAATCCTGGTGGCCTGTAGTTTTAAGTTTGAGCTAATGTAATTACTACATATGAGCCTTAGCTAAAGCTAAACAGTTTATACTCAAGTGACATTGTCAGTAACTAACTCAAGACATATACTCTGCACGTGTGTGTGAAAAGAATTGTTATAAAAAAAATCAAAAGGTCATATGAGAGACATAATTAATGAGAATATCTTTGCAATTGGAAATTGTTGTAAGATTATCAATTGTGGTAAAAAATTCAAATGGATGGATAGTTATGGTTATAATTTAGTCAAGCCTCTAAATGGATGGTCATGATTTAACGATAGCTACATGTCCAAATGAACATCCAATTCGAGTTATGGTAGAAGTGATCCTAATATATGCTAAGAAAATTAATAAAAGCAACAAAATACAACTCCAATTGCTTTTCAGATATAAGTTCCAAAAAAACTTATGTTGGGAAAACCAAAAATATCATGTTCATAAGTTAGAATTTAGAAACTTATGTAGGATACTGACCTGACAAATTGCCCATTCTGAAACATCGAAGATCTTACTCTCGGCACAAACAAAGGCTCTTGGTATTTCCACCTGGAAAGAAATGAATTAAAGCATTTAATAGCTGAAAAGATTATTTGTTCTCAGTAAAATCAGGTTTGAACATTCAAAATATTACAAACTGAATACCAATTCCATAATAGGTTTATACCTTGAAGTACAAGATGATTTTAAACTAAGACATGTATAAAAGACATGTTTTCCTCCCATGTTATACTTGTAATTCCCTGCAAGACCCAGAGAATATACATCGCCTGATTTTATTGACTAAATCCATATTCAAAATTTGGAACCTTACTAGCCAGTTACTACCTGTGCCATTAGAGCATCCAAGGTCGTTTGCTATATTTGCCAATTTCTCATTTTTTGAGAAATGAGGGTCTGCAGTCGTTTGCTAAAATGGCAAAATTGCTACAGTCCCTTCTCATAAATGAGAAACAAAATTTCGATTCTCAAATTATAGGGGACGGAACAACCCAATTTTTTTTTTAACTTCATCGGACGACACATGTTGTTTCGTCTGTTTTTTTTAATATTATTTTAATAATCAGGCAGTACATGTACCGTCTAACAAAACAAAAAATGGCCGGATGGGACATGTTGTGCCGTCTCATGAGAAAAGTTCTCAAACGGGACAACATGTCTCGTTTGAGAACTTCCCCCCTTTTTTAATTAGTGTTTAGGTCACTATCACACTTAATTAAACACTTCATTAAGGCATTATGGGTTAATTTAATAGTTAATTAGTGTTTAGTGATTATTTAAATATAGTTTAGGTTAATTTAATAGTTAATTAATTTACTAAATAATATTTTAAATATTAAACCCAATTTAATTATTAAAAAAATCATAAAAAATTTGCCAAAATATAGCAAACAACCACTGCAGCGATCACGCCCATTTGCTATTTCTATTTGTGCCATTTTCTCAATTATGAGAAACACCATTGTGGATGCTCTTAAAGATTATATGCTAGGTTCATGTATAATTATAGACAACCTTCAAGATATTATCCCCTTTCTGTTACCTCTTTAACATTTTTCATTTTTTTTGTGAACAGATTATATCTAGTTCTGACATTTCATATACTCCATGGTAGTAAAATTACTAGGACCACAAACAAACTGAGTCATTAAGTAAATAAATAAATAAACATTAACTGATTGAACAATTTCTAAGTTATTAATCAGGATAAGGAAATAGAATTATCTTATAACTTCAAACCTACCTTTTCAGGCATCGAAGAGATGCGGGAATACCTATTTTCCACCCATCCCTCACCATCTTTGACTGGATGATATTGGGAACAATCCTGAATCATGAAAACAATGGGTCATTACTTTTCACAACTCATACAGCATATAGCATGAAACAAGTTCCAAGATGTCAGACCTGACACCACCTTGCACTGGCTTTAATTTTAGAAGTGCAAACCCAGATATGTGAGTTGCCACATTTTGTGCAATCTATACGCCTAGATTCCTCAGAATGAAAATCTAAGCCATCCTTCAAAAAAGTACATACAAACAAACAGATAACATAATGTGTTATTAATGCAAAATTCGAAGCATGATAGCAAATATACATATAGAAATTGACTGCCTAAACTTATAGCAATGTTGCAGACAATATGTGCAGAAAGATAAAAAATGAAACACAAGGCTTTCATGCAATATAAGCCTAAACTGTTTTAGGAATACTTGCTCTCACTAGAAAGGCGCAGGATGTGAAAAGTTAAAAGTTCATAGTTAACAAAAGAATTTCCAGCAACAGACTGACAGGCAAAAGAAAACAATTTAACAACCTAGTGGAGATCAGAAGGTTGATGATAAATTTATTGTAAACCACAAGTGTGCAGCACATGGAATGTAAAGATCTTATGGATGAATTTGGGCTTATAGGTTGCCAAATATATTGATAATTATTAAGTCACATTTGGCTGTGGCTGTTGAGATAGGCTTGCAGCTTGCTACTTAGTGTAGCATAAGGTAAACAACCACATAGCTTCAAAAATTAGCTTGTCTGGATCTGAGCTATTTCTTTTGTTCTTTCTTAGCAATGTGACCTCACGATTGGCTTGAATCTCTTCAAACCATGTTTACACTTTACACTGGATCTGTCCCATCGAACTCCTCAATGTTTAATCTTTCCCAAGCATTTCTTCTCCTAGCCATTTTTTGTTATCATCTTAGTTCCCCTATTGCCTTCTTCTTGGAATCTGCTTCTTGTGGTTGTTTTCCTCTTGCTCATATTGTAATATCTTTGTAATTTTTCTTTTTTCTCATGTGCTCTCTCTTCTCTCCTCTATGAAGGTCTCGGCCTCTTTATTGCAAGCTCCTTCTTAATTTGTTCTGAACAAAGTTTTCCTAACAAAATTGAGAATTTTGATATTCTGTTCTTCAGACTAAATCCTCCAAATAATGAACTACTGAATAAAGATTTGAGAATAGTTTATTTTCTATGTAATATCAAAATTATTTGTAGTGTGTTAATTGATACAACTTGTATAGAAGTTCAAAAAAAATTAAGCATTCAAACATCTGTTGTTTTCTATATGTAAAAAATGTTACAAATTTATTGGATTAAAATGGAATATTTTCGTAACTTCAAACTAAGAAACTATTATCAATGTAGTTGTGCTTTGTGCTACACTATATATACTATGAGTACAAAGAATGTTCTACATTTAAGATCCCTCCCCCCCACCCCCACGCGCAAAACAACACTTTATTTTGTAACATAATTTTTTGTTCTTTTATCTTCCAGTTCTGTATGGATGCAAAATTGATGGAAAATGTAAGTAGAAGAAGCCTCTAGAAGATTTAGTTAGGATCTTAAAATATTTAAATATTAATTAGAATATTATTAGTTGCTACTTTTAGTTTGATTGGAAGGGAAAGATATTATTAGTTTTTATTTAGTTTAGGATTTTGTTTCTTATTATCTTGCGATTTTGTAAGCCTATTTAAAGGCTAGTTGATTGTTAAATAAGAGACTATCTTAAATATGAAATATTGAAAGTTGAGTGCTTTGGGCTGCGTGCCATGGTTGTTTGCCAATATCCTCCTTCCTCTCTCTATACTTCTCTTGCGCTAACCCTCCAATTTCCCTTTCATCTCTATTTCTCTAATTGTTCACCGTCAATTGGTGTCAAAGCTTCTAATCCTAGTTATATTCTCTAATAAAACTCCATAAACCCAACATCACAAAAGACTCTTTTTCTCCCAAAAAAAAGGGTTTGTTCACAGTGAACCGAAGGCAAGAGAAGAGAGAGAGGAGGGGATCTTCTTGGAATAAAGGAATTTCTGAATTATTAAAAAAGAGCTTGCAAGAGTTTCAAGTTGAGTTTTGCTGATTGTTGCGAGAGAAAGGAAGACGGCGAAGATTATGAAACTTTTATATCCCCAGTGACTACTCCATAGTTGCAGAAGCCAATGTCACCGACTCCATATGGCCCACAAGACCCGTTGCTTCCTCCTCTTTCTCTAAACGAGTTACATGCAAAGCACCTTTTTTGGAGCAGCATGAATTCAATGATTCACTCTCAATGTCAATGCAAGCTGGAAAGTATTTTGTCCATCGTTTTGGCTCAATAATTTGCCTTTTGCCCTCCCAACTCGCATATTGATGGAAGTATATAGTTCGTTGGTATGATAAATTATGTTTTCCTGACAATTTTTATGAGGACATCGAGTTTTCCTCACCGGAGGAAAATGATGAGAATATAACTGGAATAGTTTCAGGACATGTTTTAGAAATACAACAACAACAAAGCATTTTTCCCAACTAGTTGGGGCCGGCTACATGAATCATGGTTTTCAATTCTCCTTACTTTAGCGCAATATATTCTGTAAGGCCACAAGCTATCATATCAAGATCTGACTAGATCTGACTGTTTCCACCCCAAGAGGTTTTTGAAATGTAAACCAAAATAACAATACATGTGTCATTCCACTGCAAAAGTATATTTATAGTAGGAAAATGATTGATTAAATATTTTTTCCTACCTAGAAATCCTTTGCTCCAATAAGAGACCTTATGGTATGAACAAAAGAAAGCTGAAACTTAACAGTATACAAGTTATCAACTAGTTGCCTAAATGCTTCAGGTTTCAGATGATGCAATTGATCAACTAGACCACTAATATAATCATAACTTAGTCTGTTTAAGAATGGAAAAGATTCAGTGATACTGAGCATTTCAGTGCCAGCATGACTGTATAGCAAGAAATAACCTCAACCTAGTAGAAACAATTAAACATATATATTAGGAAGTATTATACCCGTTGTGAGGTTCCACCACAGTTTTGGAACACCCTTCTTGTTTCTTCCTTCCTCAGTTGTTCATCATAATTCTTCTTTTTTGTTACATCTGATAGGACCTGAAGTTTATCTCCTATGAGTTTATATAGAATGAACATTTCTTCCCCCAAAATAAGGAAATTATTTATAAGAACGCATTGAACAAGTTCCACCAGTAACTTCACTACAACAAGTAGCAAGAATTTACCTCGTATGCACATTGAATTTTTTTGAACGACTCACTTGCTAATGGATTTCCCATATTTTTATCAGGATGCACAAGCACAGCCTACATACAAAGTATGCACGAGATAAATGAAAACTGCAAAGGATGTTTGACAAAAGAATTCGGAAATATAATGCTAATTCTCACTAAATGCATGTTATAAAGCATACCATTCTGCGGTATTCTTTTTTCAATGTCAGAGGATCAAAGTTCTTGTGACGAGGAAAACCCAGAGCTTCATAATGATTTGAGCTATTCATTATCCTCCTCATCTCATCCATTGAAGCAGATTCAGTTTTCACCACCTTACTAGAAGAAGCATCCTTCTGAACTTTCACCATATTTGGAACTGAGGAAGTTTTACAAGATGCTTTGCTAGAGGTCACATTTTCAGCTTCACTAGTAGGAGGAGAATGTTCAAACTCTTTGGGATAGTTTTCTACATAGGGTTCTGATTCCTTTTGCTCCTCAAAATGTGTCCTTTCAGTGGCCTCCTCATATCCTTGAAGCAACTTATTCAAAAGATCATTCGAAATGAAAGAGAGGTTCAACGAGAGTAGAACTCCAACCCAACCAACACGAACATTGACAAAGTAAACAGCATATGCAACTGACATGAAAATGAGAAATCGGGCATGATTCATGGAGAATACATAACCTGCATTGGCATAATTTTACTATAATTTCATTGCAAAAGGTCAAGAGTTAAATAATAGCAACGGTTGTAACAAACAGGTACATCATTGCATACCTCCAACTATAACAAGCATTCCTGTCATCCAAAAGTTGCCATATATCCACATAATCAAAATTCCAAATGAACCAACAATAAATAGTCCTGGAGTCGAGCCCAAAAAGTGAATAGCAGCTCCAGCAATCACCTGAAGCAATTAATTTTGTATATTAAGTTATCCGATGATTCTGAACCATTAAAGGTATTGAAACTTTTTTGTGTAATGACAGTTAGAATTAGTGAGATGGATAACATGGCAATTATGCCCTCTTCGAATTATGAAAATCAATGATACTTAATACTCCTTTTCTTACAACTGAATACATGCATATAAATATATAATGCACTAGTCCTTCTGTCCCTATGCAACGTTAGAAGACAGTGCAGTCTCAAATTGTGTAGCGCTAATTTGTCCATCAAACCAATTCAAAAGACTAATAGGATTGTAGTGAATGGAACTAAAACAAGATAGGGCACTAGTCCTTCTGTCCCTATACAACGTTAGAAGACAGTGCAGTCTCAAATTATGTAGCGCTAATTTGTCCATCAAACCAATTCAAAAGACTAATAGGATTGTAGTGAATGGAACTAAAACAAGATAGGCATATGATGAGTTGGATTATGATAGTTAAGAACTTAAGACAGATACAGCAGTGTTAATTCCCCAGAGAAGATGACTCTAGTCAGCGGTGCTGAATGAAAAAATAGGATCCATGGGGCTGACCGCAACGATTTGGAGGATGATGGCTAACACTGTCAACAGGTTGGGTCGGGGCCGGGTAGTGCACTACCCGGACCCAAACAAGTTTTGCACGGGTCCAAAAATTGAACCCAGACTGTCACGCCCCGCTTCCCAAAAAGAATCGGAATACGAGTACGTGACAAAGTCCAGCGAATAATTTTCATCATTCATAAGTTGTAGGATGACTCAGCATCATAACAAGAAATATAGTAAAATATACTCAACTACGCATGCATGAATAATTTATTAATCAACAGAAAACATTTGAAACAAATATAAATATCCCAAATAATCTCAAGATCTGAATCAAAAGTAAAAACTTCGGAACCACAAGCCCGTTACAAGTTTCAAGTAACAACAGAATTAAATAAACTCAAATACAAAATAATTGAAGCAGGCTTTCCCAAGCGAAGCCTAGAAGGTTTGCTCACCAACTCCAGCAGGCAACTCGTCTCCAAAGTCTGTATTATCAAGCAGAAGAAAATAGAGAAACAAAGACAAACGCCCTTAGTGCAAGTTAGGGCCGCAGGTAGTACAAGCAAGGGTATGAAAATAAGTGCAAGAAAGTATGAAACAAGATATGAAATCAAGAGTATACAACATGATTTGACAAGGATGCAAGAAGTTCAAGAGACTAGCTAGCAAGTAAGATAACTCAAGTAACAGAATTGGGTAACAAATACTAGTGGCAGGAACAATTAACAAGTGAGCCTGTAGTTGTATCATGTATCAAGTAACAAGTAACAAGCAAGACAGGTGTCAAGTGTGAACAAGTAACAAGTTATTCTTAAGTCTAATGTTTAATTCTATCTAGGTAGCACTTCATGCGTCTCAACTATTTACCACATGGTTGCTATTTACAAACAGTTACGTTTAGGCCTAGTGGTGAATTTTATAGGGCGGTGTACTCAGACATCAAGTATCAAACAAGCAGGATTCATGAATACAAAAATAATGTAACAAGTTCACGAACCAAGTACAAGTTCGCGAATGCACTAACAAGTTCAGGAACCAAACAGTGGGTTCATGAATGCACTAAATATACAACAAGTTCATGAGCCAAGTAATGGGTTCATGAATGCACTAAAGATACAATAAGTTCATGAGCCAAGTAATGGATTCATGAATACACTCAAGATACAACAAGTTCATGAACCAAGTAATGGGAAACACAAGCCCCCTTCCGAGTATACTTACCTTACCTATATTGTCCACTACTATGATCTTTCCCTAAACTCCAGCTTGTTATTTATTATTATTATTAAAAAAGCATGAAAGTGTGCGAAATAGGCAAAAATACATGATCAAGGATAGGGAACAAGTTTAGGCTAGGTAGCAAGCAAATTCGATGGTCAAAACAAATTAAAATATCAAGAACGACGAGAATTTCAAATCTGGACAGCATGACGTTACTGCACCAAAACTGATATTCCCGCCACCAAAGGAATGCAAATTCGGGTCCGTCAGAAAATCCAGAAACTAGACTCTCTGCCGAATCCAGCGCATATAAACAAGATACATAAAAGTTGTAGCATCAGGTGTCAAAACAGCAAACTACACAGGATTCGTGTTCAGCCAGAATTTGCAAAACTATGTTTTAAAATATGAAACAGGTCTGAAACTTCATTAATTAATTCTAGAAAAATTAGAAAATATTTTCTAGTCTGTCTAGTATCAGCATGCAAAATTTCAAGTCTTATCTTACAGGTAGCATGGTTAAATTAATTGTAAAACAAAGTATCGCAGCAAAATTGTGAATCTGAAATTCTACGACACAGCAGCAGTAAAACTGCGATAACTCATAAACCATAACTCGGAATTCAATTCCGTCAAAAGGATAGCAAACTAGACATCTGGGGCTACATTTCATATTTAGGACTCAAGTCCAGATTCTGATGTTATCAAGGTTGAAACAGCAAGTAAAAACAGGAATAGCAGCATGTGTGAATTTCTTTTATATAAAAATGGCATGATAAATGACTAGTATGAGTCCAGGTTAGAGTATGATACAAATATGGATATAATGGATATCAAATGAGCAAGTCACATTTATTTCTCAACTCAAAGAAAGTAAGATCAACACATATATCTTACAACATACATCTACAAGTCAAGGAGCTTCTTAGTTTCATGTGTTGAAGTAATTAGGAGATAAAATGGTTCCAACTAGTTGTGAAACAAAAATATCGACGAAGGGTTGTGACTCTTATGATCATGGAATTGATAAGGAATAAAATAAGATCAACAAACGATGAACCAAAGGGGAGTCACAACTACGAACTACTTGGAGTATTTTCAATTAAAAAGCTTGTATTAGAACAACAAATTGTACAAGAAGATAGTTGTCTGAACGATGGTGAATCTGAACACAAACAAATAACGGGATGAGAATCCCGAGAAACGAAACACGAACACGGACACACGCAAGCACGTGCGAGCTACGTGCAAAACAGCAAAACACAGCAACCAAGATCCAACTTCACACAAAACAGCAAATGCCAAGAAGAAATCCCAATCACGATGGCGATCGAGCAGCCGAGATCAAATCTGATCAAGATGGAGGGCTGAGATTCAAACCACCCTTCTCCTTCCTTCTCTTCTTGATCAACACAGCGATAGGTGGGGAACTTCGGCCGGCGACTGGCGGCTACAATTGTGGGCGACTGCAGCGGCGCGATGGTGCTCGACGACGGCGGGAGACGGTGACTGGTTTGCAGAACGGCAGAGAGGAAGGTAAGGCGAGGCCTCTGCTTTGGAGGAAAAACAGAGGAGCGAATGGCACTAGCAATGGCGGGAGATTCTGGCTTGGACGACGACGACGACGAGGGATGACGAGGTAAGGGGATGACGACGAGGACGGGGCACAGGCGATGGGGTAATGGGTTCGGAAGTAAGGGGCTCGAGTGGCGATGCGAGCGGTGGGTTGACAAGAGCGAGGATGAGGAAGACGATGAGGTGATGATGGATATGGGTGGTGGTCGAAGGCGGCAGGGAGGTAGATGAAGACGAGGTGATGGGAAAAGGCGGAGGGCGACGATGGAAGTCGAAGAGTCGGGAGTCTCGACGAAGAAGATGAACAGTAGGGAAAAAAGTTTGGTAGCTGGGTAAGTTGGGTTTCAACAGTAATAGGTAATTAGGGTTAGGGTTAAGTTAGGTTAGGGTTTAAATAGTGTAGGGTTTTGGGTTTTGGGTTATTGGTTAACGGGTTTGAGTAGGATCCAAAGGGAGATGAGTCAAAAATCAATATAATTAGGCTATATGAATTAGGTAAATTGAATCGGTCAATTATCCATGAAGAATAGCAAATTAGAGCTGATAGACAAGATGCAAATGAAATAGATTGGGCACAAATTTAAGTCGAAACAAAAGAAATGCTATTAGAACTGGAAACAAAATACAGTCTTGAATTGATAAAAGAGTACAGTGAAATGAAAAACAGCAGAAAATACAAATACAGGAAACAGGGGTTACACAGACCCTACACATTATGCTCGTCCAGGTCCGAGGCCGGGTCCTTTGAAAATTTGATACCCATCGGGTATCAGGACCGGGTAATTCGCCGTACCGGATTTTTCTATGCAAGTCCGGGTTTTAACCAGGTTTTTGTTGCGTGTAAACAATTAATATGATCCATGTACTAATTTAAGTTGTGATTAACTATTTTTATTCACCATGCAGGGCTTTGATCGTCTTTGTTTCTGCTCTAGACACAGGAAATGAAAGAAATTGCATCCTATGTTTTATTTTTCCTTTTTTTTGGAGATAATAGATGATCCAAGGGACCATCTTGTTCCATTAATTATATATTAAAATAACATTCAAACTTACAATATCTCCAAAAGGAATTAGTCCTAGCCCACAAAATACAATCAAAGCATGACAAATTACAATATATGGCATTAAAAAGCAAGCACACCAAGAGAAGTCATTCCAAAAAAAACCTACGTCAGTAAGTAGGTTTGTAGAGCTCCACCTTCAACCAAGACCAACGTTCAGCTTCTCCCCTCACAACCTGATTCAACAGTTCTACCACACCTCCAGAAATGCCTTTCACTCCCCATGAAACTCCTGCAACACCCATCCCTTATCTTAGCAATAGTATCTCAAAATGAGGAGGGAAGGAGGAGCGGATGAGGCTCAGGAGGAGCGGAGAAAGGAGGAACATCCTGGCCGGAGGAGTCTTGGAGTTGTGAACAGGAAGTGGAGAGGAATCGGGGGAGGCACAAACCCGAGCTCCAAATATCCTCTTTCTACTTTCCCTATATATATATATTCGATTTTTTATAATATAATTAGTGCAGGTTTAACCTTACTGTCATTGTGTGCCCAGTCTCCACATCACACGAAGTTAGCAGTCAGAAAACTAACCCAGAAGTTACAAACAATCAGACGCACCCTATACCCTATACTGTAAGACTAATGAGAATAAATTATTGTCATCATTTTATTATGATAACCAATATTTTGTAGCTTTCCAGCAGATTTAATTATGATATAAATATCTGAAGCCTTGATCATCCTATTAACCATTCCAGTAACATGCAGATCATGTGGAGGAAATTGTTCTATTTCCACTTGCAAGCTTGTGAAAAACTTATGATTGACCATTTGAGCTTCTGAACTGACAATGTAGTGCCAAGTATGATCTATTTAGTTATTTTTCATTATATATGATCAAGTACAGAGTTCAACTGAATTTCTCTAGCAGTCTATTTGAACCATCTTTTCCTTCTCTGGTATCTCTTTCTAACCATAGCTTGCTCAAAGATGGAAAGAAAAATAACCACTTTCATTTTCTTACTAATGATATCCAGCATGAGCCTGTTTGTGAAAAAACTCAAGTGAAAAGGCTGTAATTTAGTTGTCAAAAATATCAGTGAAGTTCTACTATAAGTTTATCAAAATCAAACTTACTTTCCACATGAAACCTGTTGTCACTAAATTCAATTGCCACACCGCTTACTCTCAGTCATTGAGCAGCAAATGATAGTCATGCGTAAGTGATTCACTAGATAGTCATGCATGCCACTGCTGTAGTAACAAATTGGTTGTTACATGAGTAGTCACTCATGGCATAGCAAGTGATTCTTCTGCTGTCTCAGACTCTAGAAAATAGTAATATTTACAACTTGAAATGCATGGTAAGTGATTCAGATACGGTGTAATTGGTCTTTGCCATAAGATAGATCATATTGTGAAGTTCAGTACTATGTTTGCTAAACTAGTGATGTCAACAAGTCCAAGTAACATAATTTGATTAGAACCTTAAGATCACTAATATAACAAAAGGTTGCTTTTAATCTGTACTTTGTGTTAGATGAGCATAGGAATTTAATTGGTAAATTGATCACCCAATTCAAGCAAAACTTGATTTTGCAAGTATTTTCCAACCCCCACCATCCTACGTCACAGATATATTATGGGCCCAATAATAAGATAGGCTGCCTGAACAAACAATAATTCAAACATAACTGGATTGAAACAAATTAGATAAAATTGCACTCAGTTTTATGACCTCAGGTTCAACAAGCACACAAAACCAAAACAAATAAAAGAACAAGCACACACACATTTGCAAAAACTAAAAACTGGAAAGAAAAAGAAAAAAACAAAAACCAATAAGACATTTCAAATGAGTAATTGGATCAATTATGGATGTATATCACAGGGAGAACCAGATCTATTAAGACCCACAGTCAAGATGCCTAACAAAATAAACTTTCACCACAAACACTTAAACCAAAGAAGTATGGACACGCCGACACAAGCCCGATGGCAAACAGCAAATATAAAAGTACTACCCTGAAATAGAGAGTGACATTATTGGTTTCAGATTCGAATCATTCGCATGAACTACCAAATAAAAATCTCCACACTTCGTAAAACTGAGTGGATCTATGTCTCCAGGTAAAAAAATCAAATCATGCTAAAGCATTAAAAGAGTGATATCTGTGCTTCTCATTAATGCACTGCAATTGTCCCTAATTTCAGAACCACCTTCCCAAATCAATCCACATCAAGATTCAAGACTACTCACTTCCTCACTCTCAGAGTATAGGGCACTCACAATCTACATGTTCTCAACTTGAGGTAAAACTTATGTATAATCAATCACAGTAAATTATTAAGAACCACACCGCATAACTTACACGCGATACTCCAATCATCATCAAATACAAAGCAAATTTGGAACATGCAAGATCGAATCTAGCACCAAACTTATATTCAACACAACCTACAGTAAGGCTAGAAGTCTTACCAAACTAAGCAGCACATAGATAAGGCAAGTCATCGAAGTGAACCCAAGAAAGCAACTCCACAGAATCACAAACAATGCCGTCGAATCCAAATTCACCAATCCCCCAAACCCCTTCACAGCACAGTTCCTCCAATGCACCATTCCCATCAAAACAACCCTCCACAAACTCACACACAACCTACTCACCATCGGCCAATGCCGATCGACAAGAAACACAATCTTATCCCCGGTGCAGCTCACCGCAACCCGAGTTCCTGGAAACGCCTGCTTCCGAGACTGAACCCACTTCCACCCTTGATTCCACAGCCCAATATCCCCCATTTCCCCCACCAAGCTACCAACTTTACTTCATTTTTGGCAATCTCACACGAAACCCAAGAAATTGAGATGCCGACAGTGCAGTTTGTCCATATTTTTTGCGAAACCCTATAATTGGGGGAGCAAAAAGGCCGAACCTTTATGGAGTTACACGAGAATATGCGGAACCCTCAGCTTTATTCCTGCTATTGCTCGTGAAAAAGCGAAGGTAGAGAGAGAAAGAGGGAGGTCAAAAAGGGGGAGGAAGAAGAAGATCTCTTCAAAAGAGGGGTGAAATTAGGGATTTGATTTGGGGATTTTGAAAGGGGAGGAATGAAAATGTGGAACATGGAGGGCTTATCTTGCAAATTTAAGGAAGTTGAGTGCAAGTGCGGTAGTTGGTACTTGGTAGATAAGGTTGATAGCGGTTAGTGTAATAGATGCGAAGGAGACTGGTTTATTTGTAAATTTGGGTGTACTATTATTTGAGTTAGAAGTCATATTAGTTTGTTGAGTTGGCTGTTGGCATATCCAACAAGGGCATACTACGTAACAAATCTCTACTACTATAATGGGAGAAGGCCTTTGTCCTTAACCCAATCCGTACGTTGCACGTGTAGATAAAATTATTTTGCCCTTTTCATTCCTCTCAATTTTTCTCCACGTGCACAGAACGTGTATAATACTAGTTTTTTTGAAGGAAAAAGGTGGTATATGGCCACCATATTTCATTGATAAGAAATTAAAGAAACAAACCCAAAGTACTGGGCCAATTTACAACCTACAGACAGAAAATAAACAAACATGAAGCAACATAATCCGTATAAATAACAAATCCTTCCAACAACCCTAGAGGGTGGACCGACAACCAAGCTCGGTCCAGCAAAATTGTATGTACGTCAGTTTAGCTTCGTACACTGCCTCCACAGTACATGCACACCCACCTGAAACTAGTCTGGTAGGATTTTATAACCCGCCGAGCCCTGCCTTCTCCTCGCTGGGGACCCCATCTTTGGGCCTAAGCCCCGCAGGCCGAATTTTGACAACCGTCAAGCTCAGTCTACCCGCTGGGGGGACTCCATCTTTGGGCCCAAGCCCCGCAAGCAGAGTTTTGACAATCGCGAAGCTCAGTCTACACCTCCTATCCTCCCACAACTTGCTATTATGACTCCCCCACCAAAAAAATCGCAGTCAAGGAGAGAACCGTGAAGAGGATACCTTCGCCTCTCTCACGCCCTTGCTATCTCCAGTGATTTCTCACAAATACAGACCACCACCAACATAGAGTAGTGAGGGGCAACATCTTCACTTACTCACTCTCTCACTCACTCTCTCTCATTTAGAAAACCAATACAAGACTCAGCTGATTGAAGTATCACCTTCTCCTCTCGCCACAACGGGCGATGGCATTGGGCGTTAACTTCCATTATGATGGCGTAGTGGTGATGGTGCCCCGTCGACTGTGGTCATCAGTCTTTATCTAGGGAGAATGCGCATCATTAGAGCTCATCGATGGCGGCGAAACCAGCGCACTGCCCATTGGCGAAGCCACTGGATGTGAAGGACGGCGAAGATGCGAGCTCCCCACCGTGGGATCTCGCCATCAGCTTCGTCTCCGACGTGAATATCTCCGCCCCTCATAAGCACTCCACCACCCAACAAAATCACTCAGACACTCCCCAACAAAATAAATCCAGCCTCTATGACCGGCTCCGCCAACAGCGTAATTCCCGACAACTTCACACATACAACCAGCACCTCGTAATCCAACCAGCACTGCAGATCGCGAAGATTGACAACTAGGGCATGGACATGGTGGTGATGGGTAAAGCATTGATTCCTTCACTGAGGGGGAGGACAACATCAATAGAGGCGGCGAGGGGGGGGAGTGGCTCACCGGAAGTTCGCTGGTGGCCAGATCCAGCAACGACATCCGGATCCATGGTGGCCAAAAGTGCAGCGGGAGGAGGAGCTCAGCCTCCGCGCTCTCCTCGGCGAAGGAGTATGCCACCGTGCTGAAAAGCGCCGGTGGGAGTAGATAAGACGACGACCGGGGGGGAGGGGGGAGTCCACAGCCGTCGAAAAGCAGCGGCACACCTAAGCCACCCATCGATATACAGAATGAAGAGTGTCGGGAAGAAGAAGGGAAGGAGGGACGAGGGCGGGCATTACGGTGGGATAGGAGGAACGGGGCGGCGGCGACGGACCCTAGCCACCGCCCCCACACACTCAAATCTAGGGTTTTCTTTGTTTTGGGTTTTTGGGGGGAAAGTTTCTCTCTCTATAATTTCTTGAGAGAGAAACCCCTGAACTTGTCAATTCTCCTCTATGTAACAATTACTACCATTAAATGATACTCCCTGCTATGAAACGGGTGATTATCTATTAAGTGAATGTCCAACTATTCAGGTGACACCTCAATAACACTATTAAATTCTAATCCTAACTTTTTCCCGATATATATGTTATGAATAAAGAGCCACGATAATTGATTCGGCTACACCCTTCTATCTCTCTCTTTTGTAACACGTTATCAGTACAAAACATCGAAGAAAGCAAGAGCGCCGCGGCCACAGTCGTCGTCCTCCTCTGCCTTGTCCCCTGATGCCAGCCAAAACCCCGACTGGTGCCAACCACCACCTTCAACACTAGCTGCCACCTTGGCCGAGCCTCCTCACTTGGTAACCGATATTCATCCATTCTCATCTCTCGACTTGTTTTTATCCCTGATGGGTATTGGTCGTGAGAACTTGATATGGAGAACATGAACATGTGTGAATGATTTATAATTGTTGGAGGTTTGATTATTGTAGTTAAAGTTTTGGTTTTGATAAGTGGGAGTCGATTATTATTAACAAAAGTTAGTTATTTCTTGTGTTTGATTAATATTTGTGTTAAAATCATCCATTAAGTTGAGATTTTTTAGTTATATCTAAGGTGTTTTGATGGGTTATTCTTGTTGGGATTGGGGGTGCGATCGACTGTCACCAAGACAGGTCGACCGCAACTAGCCTGCACCTTGCTGCTGTTGTTTCTCCTTCTACTCACTTCGACGATTCGACCACCGTGCTTCATATTACCTTCTTCTAATCCGAACAACGAGTATATAAGACACAATCCTAACAAACTCCACCTTGGATTGCATCTGAGTGTTATCACATGATGTGTTACTCATTTTCAAACTCTAACAAATTTCACTTGCAAAGAAAACTTAGAACAATTGCTTCTTCTTCTAATTGAAATGATCTCTACCCAATTTCACAAAATCCACTGTCGCCCCTCAAAGGCACACCTCCGTAGATGTACTCACGAAGTTGCCAAACTTCGCACGAACTCCACCTACCCGTGGGCTTTCTCCACCTCTCAACGATATTCGAACGTCGTAGTCTCGTCTCGATGATTCTAGTTGCGGCAAACCAGCTGAGCTTGCGAGAATAATGGGAAAAGAACTAACAACCCCTGCGTAGGATTTTTGAATTCCCCAAAGCTTGTAGAGATTGTGTTGGCTTGGCCCAACCACTCTCATACCTCTAATCACTTCACGAAGACCTTGAAAACCGACAGAACTCCACCTCGAGCTGTGTACCTGCAGCCCGGTGCATCAAAAGTTCCCAAGGAAATCAGATTCCGTTTCAGCAGAGGAATATGCAAAACATTCCTTAAAGTGAACATGTGTAGATCTGGCATCTTCAACTCAACTGTCCCTTCACCCACTACTTCACAAATCTTTTCAGTTTCTGTTGTCACACAATGCCCCGTAGTAGACTTATAAGTAGAAAACAACTCCATTTCAGAGCAAATATGAGAAGAACTTCATGAGTCAAGAAACCAACTAAAATCTACATCTAAAGAATTTGAAACAAGAAGACACGAACCACTTGAATCAAAGACACTAACCACATTAACGGCTGAACTCCCATTCTTTGCGCTCTTCTGATTCTGCGATTTCCAACAGTCTTTCTTGATATGCCCTGGCCTCTTGCAATATCGGCAACAGATCGAATCCTTTTGTAAAGCACTTTGTCTTCCCCCCGAATGACCATCCACTGCTAGACAACTTGTAGGAATAGACGATCAAAATTTATGGGTCTCCTTCCTAAGTTGATTTTCTTTCAATACTTTAATTACACCATCTACCAAAATAGTCTCCTTGGCAGATGTTGCCGCTGAATCTGGTGTGGGGGCAATCGATAGAATTTGTGGATTCTTGAAAAAACGAACAAGGCAAACCTGTTGACTTGTTGACCTTCACCAAAGTGTTGAACAGTTTCTTGCTGTTGCCGCGAACCTGCAAAAAGTGCGAAATACCGGAATGGATCTCGGCAACGCACCCTCCGATGCTCTTGTCAGTAATCAGAAAGATTATGAAAGAGCTTTTACTGAAAAAAGATTGATTACCTTCTTATGGTGGGGGGAGAGGGGTTATTATAGTCGCCTTAGGGATACGTTTCGAGATAAGAACAAATCTTTACTTCCTGGTGTGGATGGATAGAAGTGGTTAAAACCTCCTCTCAGGGATAATTATGAATCTGAATTCTTCTTTACCCTTCTGAACTGGTTTGTAACGGGTTGGGATCCGTACCCAGTAAGACAGATCCGTTTATGGATTATTGGGCTTTGAAGAAAGACCCAGTCCCCATTTCAGACCCGTTTGTAGGTAAAATTACTGTTTTACCCCTGAACTTTAAGATTCGTGTCCAATTTGAACAGTCCCGATTTATTCCCATTTTTAGCCATATCATGACCCCTCCATTCCTAGAGACTGAGTTTTACAGTCTTTGAGGAGTAGTTTTATTGTTCTAATGGCGTACGAGATTTTATCAGAATTCTTAAGGGAGTTCAGATCTTACTCGAGGTGTAACGATGTTATTCTGAGCTTGTAAAATGCCCAAAAATATTCTCAGAATTTTCTGAATTTTTTTTTATTTTTCCGAATTTTCTGAATTTTTCCTTATTTTTTGAATTTTTTACTCATTTTCCGAATTAAATAATTAGTTATCGAAAATTTTAATTAATTATTCTAATTTAATAATTATTATTTTCAGAATTTTAAAATAATTTTCTGAATTAATAATTATTTTTAGAATTTTTTAATTAATTTTTTCGATTTTTAATTAATTTTTTGGATTTTTTAAATAATTAATTCAAATTAATTAATTAATTAATTATTACCTGGACACGTTGCGCTAACCTGTGCGTTGATCACGATCAGATGGCCCGCATCACAAAGCAGAGCGTTTTTCTCCAATTACGAGCTCGGAACCCCTTTTGCTCGGCAACGTCCTCGGATCTGGCCGAACGTTGGAGGTAACGCCACGTGGCATTTTTTTTTCTTCTTCTTTTCTGTTCTCCTTTTCCTTTCTTCTCCCACTCTGTTTCCTTCTTCCTTCTCCTTCATCTTCTCTGTTCTTCTTTGACATAGCCTTCGACCACGCCGTCGACTACGCCTCCGACTCCGTCTTCGTCTATGTCTCCGAGGGCGTCAATGAAGTTTGGCGACGTCATCTCGTCGTGCTCGACGTGGTGAGATGGAGCACAGCGATGGGTTTGGAGGCGGTTCAAGCTCTGTGCCTGACGATGGAGGGAGCTGGAGCTCGGCGACGTAGTAGAGAGGAGCTCGGTGTCACGAGCTCGATGACGGAGCTTAGAATGAGGCTCGACATTGGAGCTTTGAAGGAGCTCGTCGAGGTGAGAGGAGCTCGAAGATAGTCGAAGTGGTGGAAGTCGGCAAGGCGAGCTCGACAGGAGAGAGGTTGGAGCACAGTGAGGGGAAGCTCGACGCTGTGGGGGGGGGGGGGGGGACGGCATCAGAGCTCGGTGTTGGAGATGACTCGAGCTCGAAGTTGAGGAGCTTGATGACGGAGCTTGGCTGTGGGTTCGTTGATGCTTCAACAGTGGAGGTCGGTGATAAAGCCAGGCGAGGAGCTCAGAGCTTCGGCGGAAAGGAGCTCGGCGGCGAATGGAGCTTAGTGTTCGGCGGAGCTCGCTCGAGGGAGCTGACAGAGCTCGTGATGGTGGCGTTCAGAGCTCGTCATTGGACTCGGAGCTCGGAGTCGAGGAGAGATCGAGCTCGTGAATGAGGGAGAGCTCGGCACAGATGGCGAGGTGGTTGGATTCATGATGAGGCGGTTGGTAGTAGTGGCGAGCTCAGCCGCGAGGTCGGAGGTCGGAGGTTGGAGCTTCAGAGTGGGTTTTTGTTCTTTAGTTTTTGGTAGGAAATTCCGAAGGAGGATGGGTGAGCTCGGAGGTCGGGTTTTTGGCACCAAAGTTTGAAGGGAAGGGAAGGAGAGAGGAGGGTTAACGGGTCGGGTCTTTTTTCCTCTCAATTTTCTATTTTTTGGGCAAATTTGAGCCGAAGATCTTGATTTGAATGCGAATTTTGAGGCAGAATTTTTTTCCATTTTGCAGCTCGGTAGCTCAGTAGCTCAGTAGCTCGGATTTCAGATCCGGGCTACGTGGCTCCATCTGGACGGTTGATCACGATCATGGCGTGAATCATGAGGCACGTAGGTGCAGATCACGAGAAAACGTGATTTTGGTCGACGCGGCGATATCTGAGCCGTCTGATCAAGATCTTCGCGTGAATCACGAGGAGAAAGATGTTTTTCTCCAATACGCAGCTCGGAATGCAATTTGCTCGGATTTTAGATCCGAAGTACGTGGCGAGATCTGGACGGTTGATCACGATCATGGCGCGAATCACGAGGCGATAGTTTTTGCCATTTTCTCACTCAGCGCAGCTGTGTTGCGATCCACTTTCCTGGTGCTACGGAGATCCGATCGGGGCGTGCAACTCCTCGTTTCGAAGCTAACTCGAAGATCTACAACTTCTCTTTTGGAGTGAGTTGAAGAATCACCCGTATTGAGGGTCAGAATAGGCTCGCAATATCTTTGCTTCTGTCGGTAGCTCGGATTGGGATTCCGAGCGATGTGGCGCAATCTGGACCGTCCGATTGAAGATCTGTCAAGTTGAGAAAAGCATCGGTCTCCGGAGTCTTCGAAGAGGAGCTCCACTCCTGTGGGTTAAAGAGATGCGCTAAGAGGATCCTCGTAAGGCCCATTCGGGAGACGAGTTTGAGGAGCAATTCTAAGGGAGAGTTTTGAGCTCCGAACTCACTTAGAAGAGGACCACTCGGGAGGCGAGTAGGACGAAGAACTTGGCTCTGAGAGAGAGCCATTTGGGAGACAAGTTTGAGGAGCAACTCTAGGGGAGAGTTTTGAACTCCGAAGTCGCTTAGAAGAAGACCACTCGGGAGGCGAGTAGGGCGAAGAACTTGGCCCTAGGAGAGAGCCATTTGGGAGACAAGTTTGAGAAGCAACTCTAGGGGAGAGTTTTGAGCTCTGAACTCGCTTAGAAGAGGACCACTCGGGAGGCGAGTGGGACGGAGAACTTGGCCCTAAGAGAGAACCATTTGGAAGACAAGTTTGAGGAGCAATTCTAGGGGAGAGTCGTGCTCCGAACTCGCTTAGAAGAGGACCACTCGGGAGGCGAGTAGGATGAAGGACTTGGCCCTGGGAGAGAGCCATTTGGGAGACAAGTTTGAGGAGCAACTCTAGGGGAGAGTTTTGAGCTCCGAACTCGCTTAGAAGAGGACCACTCGGGCCCTAGGAGAGAGCGATTTGGGAGACAAGTTTGAGGAGAAATTCTAGGGGAGAGTCGTGCTCCGAACTCGCTTAGAAGAGGACCACTCGGAAGGCGAGTAGGACGGAGGACTTGGCCCTAGGAGAGAGTCATTTGGGAGACAAGTTTGAGGAGCAAATCTAGGGGAGAGTTTTGAGCTCCGAACTCGCTTAAAAGAGGACCACTCGGGAGGCGAGTAGGACGAGGAACTTGGCCCTAGGAGAAAGCCATTTGGGAGACAAGTTTGAGGAGCAACTCTAGGGGAGAGTTTTGAGCTCCGAACTAGCTTAGAGGAGGATCACTCGGGAGGCAAGTAGGACAGAGAACTTGGCCCTAGGAGAGAGCCATTTGGGAGACAAGTTTGAGGAGCAACTCTAGGGGAGAGTCATGTTCCGAACTCGCTTAGAAGAGGACCACTCGGAAGGCGAGTAGGATGGAGAACTTGGCCCTAGGAGAGAGTCATTTGGGAGACAAGTTTGAGGAGCAACTCTAGGGGAGAGTTTTGAGCTCCGAACTCGCTTAGAAGAGGACCACTCGGGGGGCAAGTAGGACAAAGAACTTGGCCCTAGGAGAGAGCCGTTGAGGAGACAAGTTTGATGAGCAACTCTAGGAAAGAGTTTTAGCTCCGAACTCGTTGAGAAGAGGACCACTCGGGAGGCGAGTAGGACGGAGAACTTGGCCCTAGGAGAGAGCTGTTAAGGAGATAAGTTTGAGGAGCAACTCTATGGAAGAGTTTTAGCTCCGAACTCGTTGAGAAAAGGTTCAACAATTGTGGGAGCAATTCCGAATGGTGAGTTACTCCGCACTTGCTTGTTTACAAGCGGCTAAAGCAACGTCGAACCAAGTGTTGGACTCTGAACTTGTTGTTAAGAGGGTTGACGAGTTGTAGGAGCAATTCAGAATGGTGAGTTGCCCCGCACTTGCTTATTTACAAGCAGCTAAGGCAATGTCGAACCAAGTGTTGGACTCCGACTCGTCTTTTGAGCTTGGTAAGTTGTGGGAGCAGCCCTGTAGGACAGGCTGGACTCTGAACTTACCATTTAGCAAGTCGTAAAAGTGACTCGGAGGAGTAGAAATGAAGCAGGTGCAATAATAGACAAAAGTTTAAGTTTTATTGAAATAAACTAAATTGCCGTCTCGATGGGGCGAACCATTATTACATGTTGTTGGCCGGGTTACAAGCATCGACCATATTAAAAAACTGAGATCCTACTTCTACAATAGGGTGAAGGCCTCTTGGGAGGAGTTGGGTTCTCCCCCCATTGCACCTCCTTGGATGAGGTGGAAGGCGGTCCCAGGTTCTGAATCTTGGAACTCGGCGGACCTCTCTCTTCGCTTGTAGGCTCCTCGGGGTGGAAGGTCGGCCCCGTCTCTTCGGACGAACTTGTCCAGGTGTCCCCACTGTATGAGTTCTTCAATCTTCTCTTTGAGATCCTAACAATCATCCGTGTCGTGGCCGTGGTCTCTATGAAAGCGGCACCACTTATCCCTGTTTCTTTTCTTGCAGAGGGTATTCATTCTAGGAGGAACGCGGATTAGCCCTTCTTTGTCCACCTCCATAAAAACTGCTGATATACTAGTATTCAGGGGGGTGAACTTCTCAAAATAAGGAGCTGGGCGGCATTGGCCGTTGTCATCCCTCTGGAGTTTCTGGGACCCTTCTTCGCTCGTATTCTTCCGTTTGTTCCCGGAAGATGATTACTCGAGAGTGGGGGGGTTGACAGCCTCTTCCACTCGAATGTACTTCTCACTCCTAAGTAGGAGTTCTGAGAAGTCTCGAGGGGGCTTCTTGGCGAGGGATGCTCTGAGGTCAGCGTTGAGGACATTGGACAGGAAGGCGCCTGTAGCGACCGAGGGTTCTAAGGAAGCGATGGACCTAGCTTCAGCAGTGAAGTGCTTGACATAGTCCCTCAATCGTTCGCCCCTCTTTTGACTAAGGAACAGGAGGGAGTCACTCGTCTTCTCGGTGCGGAAACTGCTCACGAAATGCGTGAGGAAAAGACCCTCGAACTGATCGAATGAGAAAATGGAGGCTGGGGCGAGTTGAGAGTACCATTCTCTCGCAGGACCCTTCAACATGGTAGGGAAGGTCTTGCAAAGGAGCGCATCCGAAGCTCGGTGGATCATCATGAGAGTTTTAAAACTCTCGATGTGGTCGGTACGGTCCGACTCCCCATTGTATGACTCAAAGTTAAGGGGCTTAAAGTTTAGCGGGACCGAGGCTTCCATGATAGCTCGGGAGAATGGGGGCCTGCTCGGGCGAAAATTCCTCACCCATTGTTCCTCTTCTCTGTCAAGTCGTCCAAGGCGCCTCTCCATCTCGTGGAGACGGCGGTAGACCGAGTCTTCCCTTCGGTCATATCATGTCGATCCCCTAGACTCTTTCCCATGCGAGAGGGGACTAGGAGTGTGGCGGTGACGGCTTGGGGTAGGTTCAGGACTAGATGCCCGTTGCTCATGGTTGGGAGCGGCATTGAGGGCCCATAGAACGGCCTCTTGAAAATCTTGGAGCTCCGCCCTTGTGACTGGTGCCACTCCAGCTTGGCGGTCCCTATGTGTGGCTCGGTGTTGATGATTCTAGTTATCTAAATGAATAGATAATCCGAACACAAATTTAAAACCTCGCAAGTGTACGAATCGTTTACAGAAGCGTAGTGAAAAGCAAGGGTCGATCCCACAGAGATTGTAGTAAATAACTTACTAATCAATAAACAGAGTGCTTGTTTTTTTAACTGTATGTCTGAAGGGAAATGAGATTAAAATCTAAATCAAGCAGTTCTCAGTTGGGTAAAAATATCTATTGAATTAGTTGGGCTTGATATCCACCTATAGTCAAGAATGCTAGATCAACTTCTACACTCCTCTGATCACTCATGCTTGTTCATTTAAGAGTATGGTATCTACTTTTTAAATTAAAGATTTTCCAAAGCTAAGAATTAGGCATGGTATCTACTCTAATTCCTTTCTCTCCTTAAGTGTTTAGCATGATATCTACTAAGTTGCACTTTAAGAAAGCATAACAAACAATGGAAATTGACAAGCACATAAAGAACTAGAACATGGTATCTATTCTAGTCTTTTATGTTGATTAAACCCTAGAACCCAAATGAGTTCTTGTGTTACTAATCATGAGCACTAGATTCGATCATCTAAGTCTGCTTATGTAACAAATTCAATTTTATAAGAAGCAAACTTGATAACTCAACTTTGGTTGTGTTACCCAGAACGCCAGTTCAGTCGACTGTCGTAAGGAGTCAGTCGACTGCTCATCAATAAATAGAGTGATATAGAGTGTTCATCAATAAATAAGTTGAGTTAACAACACTTGAATAGTAAGAATGTCAAGCATCAAAAGCTGCATATTATAAATTTGATCAAGAACTACCAGGTTTAATCAATAAGTGATAGGAGTAGTGCTTTAGAAGATTTGTAAACATTACATGACTAAGGTTTCAATCTGCCCAAAATGAATTTAGTTACACATAATCCAACTTTTATTGACTAACAAATTTGGATACATGATTCTAATAATTTAAACAACTCATGAACAAAAATTAGAGAGAAGAAGTAACACTAATTTTGTATGATGATCAGCTTGAAACCAATTTGCTCTCCTCCTCTTCAAGATGTACTCGATCTGCTCCTTGGTTCCGATCGTTGGTTCCGATCCTCCCCCTCGGTCTCAAATTGGCACTCGATCTCCCCTTCGGTCTGTCCCCTCTTGAATGTGTATCCCCCCTTTTTATAGCTTCTTTTGCCCCCATCTACAGATCTCAAGTTTCAGATTTCAATCTCCTCAAATATCGGATATGGGTTGAGTCAAATCTTCTTCATTAACTGCCAGACTAGATCTCTAGCTTGATTTTTGGGAAGTTGTTATTTGCAGCTATATAATATTTTTTTCCTGGATTTTGACAGCTCACTCTGATTTGTTTTGCAGGTTTGGATGAGGGTGTATCTCAACTGTGCTTATCTCTAGCTCCCGTTCAGATTCTCTCTTTTTGCTCTCCTTCTTGGCTTGTAGTTTTGATGTGCTGTGAAGAAGGATTTTTGTGCAGTCTCCATGTAGCTTGTGCATGTTCAATAATTGCTATAGTATCTGTCGGCTGTTTAATGATTGCTTGTGACTGGGTTGTATTTGTTCAGCTGATACTATAGTCTTACAGAACTAGAATGCCAGTTCAGTCGACTGTTGACTAGGAGTCAGTCGGCTATTCTGCAAACTTTGGAAACTCAAATCAAGTCAGTTCAGTCAACTGTCGTTAAAGAGTCAGTTGACTGTTCTGTGAACTTAAATGTTTTGATGCAAAATTAAGGTTCTTCATTCCAGTGTTCATTCTCACAGTGATGGATTAGTCTTGAGTAAATCCGGAATCCGCTTCATTTAGTTGCTTTTAGGCTGTTTCCTATGAAAAAGAGAAAAGAAGTATAAATTACCAAAGATAGAGAATTTAATTGTTTAATTGCATTCAGATTATTAATCCAAAATGTGGACATTAACAGATTTATCAAATACCCCCAAACTTAGCTTTTGCTTGTCCTCAAGTAAAAATAAAAACTAAAACTACAAGCATCGCAAGAACACCTTGACCCTTCCAATATTTACCTCAGAGAACTTGCTACTTTTAGTATCAAGATTAGAACAAGCTTTAAGATAGGCCTAAATAATTTAGTTCAAATGTTAATCACTTATTCAAAAGAATACTCAACTTGAACATCAATAAGCAGGGTGGCCAATGCCTATGCAACATAATCATGATTAAGGTTAGCAAGTTCAACTATATTTCAACTCCAAAATCTCACCATGGCATACACTCCCAAAAAGAAGAAAATAATAGCTCACATTAACATGGGAAGTTCAAATTAGATCTCTTGTCTTGAATGAAATGAAACCACATGCTTGATCTTGCTACTACATCTTCACACCATTGATTTGCACAATACTTGGATCAAAAGGTCTTATATAGGTTGTAATGGGGCCATGGGTGAGGGTTTAAACAATTGAGGGGAAAAAAAGGAATACAAAATTTCTAAAGAATTAATAGAGCAATTTGTATTGTTCTAAGAGATTATATTTCAACCAATATATATATATATATATATATATATATATATATGTATGTATGTATATATATATATATAATCAATAATGAGGCCATATATCAAAGGCATATACTTTATTTCTACCAACACCTCTCAATCACCCACAACTCAGCAATTTTCATTTATTTGATGAACAACCTTTCATATTTCTTATGACAAATCCTCCAACTTTTTTTTTAATATTTCAAACCCCTCACTTTGACATACCACATCTCTTTACAATTTTTGCTCTACTAACTCAATAGATATAGGTAAGGTAACCTATTTATCTATGCATGGTTAAGGATGATGTGTCTTACAAAAAGAAAGCTTTTATAGGCTTCAAAGGGGCAACTAGTGAATAATTGATATTGGGTAGGCTATTTGTCTTTGGTGATAGATTCTTAGGTGCCTTAATCACTTCCAAGTTTTCATGCAAAATCCAAAATAAGTTTCGAAAAGTAACAAAAACAAGTTCTAGTTCATCTCAAGAATGTAGATTCATGTAGTCAACTGAGATCTTCAAGTGTATGACTCTCTCAAGAATATATGTTAGGCTCAAAATTCACAATTTGTGTATTTAAGTTTACTCATAGTTGAACTTGCTATTCTCTTTCAAAATTCGTCGAATTGACATGGCCAAGTGAGTAAAAGTTTTAAGTATGATCCATATGATAAGTTATTAACATTTTGAAAGATAAAGACCACAATTAATGCTTGTTCTCCACTCTCTACCTATAGTAACTGAGCTCATGTTCTCATCATTGTTGTTAGAAGGGTTTTTTTTTTCTACACATAATCAAAAGACTCTAAATGTGAATAAATACCCCCAAACTTAGATGGAACATTGTCCTCAATGTTTGAAACAAAAAACTTAAAATAGGCATGTGTCACCATCCAGTTGGAAGGAAAGAGAGAAAAAGTGAAGAAATTAATAAAGAGAAAAGTGTAAGAACTTCCCTGACAATTGGGTTGCCTCCCAATAAGCGCTGCGTTTCTTGTCTTCAACTAGACTTGACTAGTTTATGCAATGTATTGAATAGTTTGAAGAATTATATCTTCCTTTTATGGCTCAAAACTCATCTCAATATAAGGTTTCGCCCTATGCCCGTTCACCTTGAATGTTTGATTTTTCTCTTTGCTATGAACCTCCAAAGCTCCATGTGGGAAAACCTTTGTAACAATGTACGGACCGTACCATCTTGACATAAGCTTGCCTGGAAAGAGTCGTAATTTCGAGTTGTATATCAATACCATTTGTCCCTCATGAAACTCCCTCATTGCTAGCTGTTTATCATGGTATATCTTGGTCCGTTCTTTGTACAATTTTGCATTCTCATATGCATCATACCTCAATTCTTCGAGCGCATTCAGCTGTAATCTTCTTTTGTCACCTGCTTGTTTCATATCAAAATTGAACTTTTTAATGACCTAATAAGCCTTGTGTTCCAATTCCACCGGAAGATGACATGCTTTTCCAAACACCAGACGGTATGGTGACATGCCAATGGGCGTCTTGTATGCAGTTCTGTATGCCCACAATGCATCATTCAAGCATAGCGACCAATTCCTTTTGCTTGTATTTATGGTCTTTTCCAAAATGCTCTTCATTTCTCTATTGCTAATCTCCACTTGCCCACTGGTTTGAGGATGGTATGGAGTACCCACTTTATGTGTAATCCCATACTTCTTCATCAAAGAAGAAAATGGAAAATTATTGAAGTGGCTACCTCCATCACTAATTATTGCTTTTGGTATACCGAACTTGGTGAAGATGTTATCCTGTAAAAACTTGACAACAACTTTGTGATCATTGGTTTTTGAGGGGACAGCCTCGACCCATTTAGACACATAATCCACACCCACGAGAATATATAAATAACCAAGTGAGTTAGGAAAAGGACCCATGAAGTCGATTCCCCATACATCAAAAAGCTCGATTACTTGAATGTTTTTCAAAAATTTGTTATTTTTTTAAAAATTTTTTTTTTATTGATTTGCAAGTTAAAATACTAAACAATCCTCGGCAACGGCGCCAAAAACTTGTGGATGATTTAGTTGTCTAAATGAATAGATAATCTGAACACAAATTTAAAACCTCGCAAGTGTTCGAATCGTTTACAGAAGCGTAGTGAAAAGCAAGGGTCGATCCCACAGAGATTGTAGTAAATAACTTCTAATCAATAAACAGAGTGCTTGTTTTTTAACTGTATGTCTGAAGGGAAATGAGATTAAAATCTAAATCAAGTAGTTCTCAGTTGGGTAAAAATATTCTATTGAATTAGTTGGGCTTGATTTTCACCTATAGTCAAGAATGCTAGATCAACTTCTACACTCCTCTGATCACTCATGCTTGTTCATTTAAGAGTATGGTATCTACTCTTTAAATTAAAGATTTTCCAAAGCTAAGAATTAGGCATGGTATCTACTCTAATTCCTTTCTCTCCTTAAGTGTTTAGCATGATATCTACTAAGTTGCACTTTAAGAAAGCATAACGAACAATGGAAATTGACAAGCACATAAAGAACTAGAACATGGTATCTATTCTAGTCTTCTATGTTGATTAAACCCTAGAACCCAAATGAGTTCTTGTGTTACTAATCATGAGCACTAGACTCGATCATCTAAGTCTGCTTATGTAACAAATTCAATTTTATAAGAAGCAAACTTGATAACTCAACTTTGGTTGTGTTAACCAGAACGCCAGTTCAGTCGACTGTCGTAAGGAGTCAGTCGACTGCTCATCAATAAATAGAGTGATATAGAGTGTTCATCAATAAATAAGTTGAGTTAACAACACTTGAATAGTAAGAATGTCAAGCATCAAAAACTGCATATTATAAATTTGATCAAGAACTACCAGGTTTAATTAATAAGTGATAGGAGTAGTGCTTTAGAAGATTTGTAAACATTACATGACTAAGGTTTCAATCTGCCCAAAATGAATTTAGTTACACATAATCCAACTTTTATTGACTAACAAATTTGGATACATGATTCTAATAATTTAAACAACTCAAGAACAAAAATTAGAGAGAAGAAGTAACACTGATTTTGTATGATGATCAGCTTGAAACCAATTTGCTCTCCTCCTCTTCAAGATGTACTCGATCTGCTCCTTGGTTCTGATCGTTGGTTCCGATCCTCCTCCTTCGATCTCAAATTGGCACTCGATCTCCCCTTCGGTCTGTCTCCTCTTGACTGTGTATTCCCCTCCTTTTGTAGCTTCTTTTGCCCCCATCTGCCGATCTCAAGTTCCATATTTCAATCTCCTCAAATATCGGATATGGGTTGAGTCAAATCTTCTTCATTAACTGTCAGACCAGATCTCTAGCTTGATTTTTGGGAAGTTGTTATTTGCAGCTATACAATATTTGTTTCTTGGATTTTGATAGCTCACTCTGATTTGTTTTGCAGGTTTAGATGGGGGTGTATCTCAACTGTGCTTATCTCTAACTCCCGTTCAGATTCTCTCTTTTTGCTCTTCTTCTTGGCTTGTAGTTTTGATGTGCTGTGAAGAAGGATTTTTGTGCAGTCTCCATTTAGCTTGTGAATGTTCAATAATTGCTATAGTATCAGTCGGCTGTTTAATGATTGCTTGTGACTGGGTTGTATTTGTTCAGCTGATACTATAGTCTCACAGAACTAGAACGCCAGTTCAGTCGAATGTTGACTAGGAGTCAGTCGGCTATTCTGTGAACTTTGGAAACTCAAACCCAGTCAGTTCAGCGACTGTCGTTAAGGAGTCAGTTGACTGTTCTGCGAACTCAAATGTTTTGATGCAAAATTAAGGTTCTTCATTCCAGTGTTCATCCTCACAGTGATGGATTAGTCTTGAGCAAATCTTGAATTCGCTTCATTTAGTTGCTTTTAGGTTGTTTTCTATGGAAAAGAGAAAGGAAGTATAAATTACCAAAGATAGAGAATTTAATTGTTTAATTGCAATCAGATTATTGATCCAAAATGTGGACATTAACAGATTTATCACTCGGCTAATTGGAGAATGAGTTCTCTGCCGATGACGCTGAGGGAACTTTCTTCCCCTCCTCGGGGGAGGCGATCTTCTGGTGTAGCGCCCCGAATTTCCAATATGATATCATAGAAATATGTGGCACAATTCCCAGCATTAACTTCAATGTAATCATAAACATAGCAACCAAATACAGGAAAAATTAAAAATTTTTATTACATCAATTGTTTACAAAGCACAGCGGAATACAAAACACCTTGAATTACAAATTTCTTTCTTTACAACACTTTCTTTTACAAATTACACAAGTCACTACATCACTTTAACTCAAGCATCCAAATCCCAAGCTATAGGTAATCATCGGTAAAATATGGGGCTAGAGATAACCCTAACCCCCAAAACTAAAGGGGTCTGCCATAACGGTGTGAGTGACATAAAAACAAACAACATAAATAGAACATGCACTACAAGGAATTTGACATATAGTGACAGCAAAAATCCGTGGGTAAAAGGCGAAAAACCGTCGGTATAGCCCGTAAAACCTATACCAACAGACATATTTTTCCGTCGTATTTAATTAGCTATACCCACGGCAAAATGCCGTCACTATAGCCTATAGCGACGGTTTTTTACCCGTTGGACAAAACCTCGGTGTTATACCCACGGTTTCGTATCCGTTGGTATAGGTTTTAAAGACACATTTTGTTTTCCTATACCCACGATTGAAGCTCCATTGCTATAGGTTTTAGCGATGGTTTTCGCATCCAATTATCTGAATATATACTCATCGCTCTATACACAATTTTTTCTTATTAATTATATATGCTTATGATAATTTAATATTTTCTTTTTTAATATTAATTCAATTATAAACCAAATACACAATGAAATAAATACATGTGTTTATGAAACAAAATTAAATAAAATTAAACTTCAATCATATTAAAAATTAATGAAGTATTACAAGCATGTCAAATTCAAATTACAAAATAGTTAAAATGTCAACCTAAAAGTACCATACTGACATATAATAAGCATATAAAGTCTTATAATAATCTCATCCACTTAATTTCGAGGTTTGCTCCATCAACAGAAAATTAGTACTTTAGATTAGGACACTCGGTTCCTTTCCCACCAAACCACTAAAACCACTCCAGGAACAAACTCTGCTGCTGATTCAATGGGAGGGTGAGAATCGCCTGACCGAGGCCTTCTTCTAACATCCGAATCTCAAGGCCCTTTGGACACCTCTGTAGCCATCCAAAATCCTTCAACATAGGTCGAAACCATGAATCTAAGATAGCAAATCTCACATCTCCAGGGCACCGAAGCTTCCCTTTTCCTAGTGCTATGAAAACACTTGCAGAAACCCTGCTGAGCTCGTAGCGATAATGTGCATACCCTGCTGGTGATTCCACAAAGTGAAGGTTTGCATCCCTGAATTAAACCAACTTCCAGTATAAGAAATATTTCCTAATAGCTATCTTCTCACAAACGTAAGTCTCAATTAAGACAAACTACTCAGTTTCTTACCCAGCAAGCTTTCGAGCCAAGTAGAGGAAAGGCTTTTCGAAATTGTAGTTGCTCTTGGCCAATATCTCATAGTACTGGAAAGGCTTTTCGAAATTGTAGTTGCTCTTGGCCGATATCTCATAGTACTGAAGATTCTTCTTCCTATGAAAGGTGACCATCTTGGCTTTCACCTGCCTGTACTGATGTTCTCGAGATCCGCAGTCTTATTCATTCTCTTCACTATTCCTGCGATAACCTGCAAGCCACGAAGCAGCCAAAATCACCAAGTCAAAATTAGAAAGCGTAGATGTTTACAAGCAGCAAGATGATCAGATTGTACAAAAAATTGGGTGAAAATTGATTTTTAAAAAATAACATCAGGGACACCATATAGTTTGTAAATACCTTGCCAGGTCCTAATTCATAGCTTTTCTAACGCCTTTGTTCAAGAGAGTCTTCACAGTCAACTCCCATTGAACCGGCGAAGTCACCTGTTTAAAAAGCATTAACCACCATGATAAATGAATGTTCAGGAAACTAAAAGTTCGAGTAACATAATGCTTGGAAATATGTTTTTAAATTCAAAGCAGACATTTCAAATAAATTCAATAAATAAAAACTAAATAAATAAGTAAAAATAATTTTGAACTTTTTCATTTTAGTCCTAATTATACTGTCAAACTACAACAGATGGTGATGAACATCATATTTAACCAGTAGACTATAAAATTAATAGCCTAACTGACATGCAATATCAGTCAATACTGAGACGCATCGGAATGGCAGTCTGCCAACCAATTGAGAGATACTTCTAACAATGTCCGGTATAACCAATGACAAGCTTACTTGACCCCAATACAAATGGCAGCCATGGTAGTTATCGTAAATTTGTAGTAAAAGTACAAATATACTGAACAAAGTTCCACCCTCCGGTGTATTTGTACAATTTTAAGGTGCATCAAATCATTTGCACACTCTGTAATGAGCTTTCTACGTAATAAAGTGAGCCTCTAAACTATGTGAAGAGTTGAGCAGTACTCTTTCTTCAGCAATAAATGAAATTTCACAACAGGAGTAGCTGACCTGACATGCCAAAATCTTTTTGATAGTATCAGGATCAGAATGTGGTTGGGCGTCCACATTTGATATGACAGGTATTCTGGGTTGTCGGATTTCAGTTGCTGCCAATGCTGCTTCTAACCGTGAGACAGCTGGTTCCATGAAGCTTGTGTGGAAAGAACCAGCAACAGCCAAGCGGACCTGATATCCAATAAATACGTTAGTGCTAACTGGAGTTTCCAAAAAAAAGATGATAATTAGTTCCTTCGTAGAGATAGTGATGATGACGATGAAATGTAAGTCCCATACTAAAAGAATAGAGATAAGCAAAGAACTTGTGCCTAGTATATGATCTCAACAGAATAATGCGTTAGTTAAGAGTTCATTTCTTGCTATATTATAAATGTTGTAGTTAGTATCAGTGAGAATCCTTCTTGTTATTTGCTAGTCTGATAGTGGTGGTATATACATTAGAAAGGTAATTTGCTCAGGTGATGGTACAGATGTTGGGGGACTCATACCAGAAACAATGTCATGTATTCCTTAAGAGGATCAATATGTAAAGATCATTAATGTAAATGTCAAATGTTATATTACCACCATAATGCTATATGGTAAAATTATTGAAGATGAGAATTCTATCATAAATTAGACATGAATATAAATGCACATTGATAAATGTTAGTATGTTATAGTGAAAACCTGTGGATCTCGCAGGAATATGAAAGAAGAATAAATGGACAAAAAATAATTAAAACATCACTTTCCTATTGCTGAGCATCAAATGATCATATAGAAGACTAACATTCACAACTACAACATTCGAAGTTAATTATAAGTTATGATTCACCATTGGAGAAGGCCAGTGAAAGAAGATCTAAAGAAGAATAGAACAATAAATAATTCGATCACAAACACTTGCAGAAAACACTTCCTTTTCCCTTTTCCTTTCCACACCTTTGTTGAACAAAATTTTGAAACATACATGAAAGCATTCGTTAAAATTTTTTATGAGAAAACTTGCCTTTACAGCCCTCAAAACACTTGTACATCAATGAACAATTAATCAACAAAAAAATCTTGTAACATATTTCATACCATACGGCAATGATCAAAAGACTACAACAATTCATGAGGATTAAGCTTCAAATACTTACTCTAAGTGCCATCTTTTTGAGCTTGTTCATTTCAGAAAATTGCTTCAAGCGAGATAAAACTGCAGAATCAAGTGGCTTATCGGGAGCCAAACCACCAACTTGAACCCAGGGATGACCTGCGAGAAAATTAAATATGAATGTAAAGCTACTTTCCCTTATGGGATTAAGCAATATACTCTTCTAATTTCTGCGCATTCGCGAATGTATGAATGTAAAGCTTTATCGTGCCATATGGCACATTAAGAAAGAAAGAATCAGTAAACATGAAAGTAGTGCTAGTCCCCTGACTCCCTTGTTCTTGAAAATTACTTCAAATCCTATATATGTAAGAAGTTTTTCGATCCTGTTCTTGAAAATTACTTCAAATCAGTAATGTAGACCCAGAACCAATCGCAACTTGATGTGCTGAGATTGTTGGTGTCAAGTTACATAGTTATATAAATGGTTTCAATTCACAAACAAGCACAGATCCTATAAGCCTATGCTAATACTTACATAGCTGTCAGCGGAGTGCTTGATCCACCGAGAACCTGCTCCATCCATGTTGAATATATGACCTCCCTTGTCCTAAGATCCCATGACATGCATGGCTTCTTTTGTGCAGAGTACTGAACCGACCAAGTTTGTTGAGACAATCTAATCGATGAACAATGTGAAATCCATTAAAATATAATATACAGGTATGGAAGGTGATATTGAATTACATATGCATGTTTCTCATACATAAGCTAATTACCCTATGTGTTATTCGCAACTACTATTTTATTATGAATTTATGATAAGCAATGCATATGAAAATGCATGTGCTGAGTGAAAATACAATATAGGCATGTTCACTGCTGTCAGAAAGGTAAGATTGACAATATGTGAACAATATACCGGAAGATTTTGTAGGGAAGAGAACATAAAAGGATCTATGAAATCGGGATATATACCTGAATAATATCTTCATCCGAAAACTGTAACAAAGGTCTGAAACCTTTGTTAGTGTCAGCATTGTTTATCTGCATATTCAAACCAAACGCACATTAACAAAAATGATTTAGCACATTGAATGAACATAAACAAAGCAATAAAGAGTAAGCAAAATATCTTCTTCCATATATGATTATGCTAAATGTATCAAATGTGTATACCTTCAAAAAGGGAAAGCAGCTTTACATTCATATATCGATGGATCAGAAACATAAATCTCTTCTAATTTCTGCGCATTCGCGAATGTATGGAACAAAAGGAACCGTTAGTGTGTACTGGTATTGATGATTATACGAAAAGAAACCTGAAATTTGCCTTGCCTACATAAAGAAGAAACAGGAAAACAATTGTCATATTGCTAAAAATATAAATGTCGGTTGGTTATATGCAAGGATATCAAGTTTTGGAAGGATGTATGGAGCGCAAATTTTGGTACCAACAACTTTAGAGATCTTGGAGTAAGGCGTGGCATCCTCAAAATTTTGGTAACAGAACTAGATCAATATTTGATGATAATTAAACAATAAAAAAAAACTTTTAAAAAAACTCACCAGATCTATTTGAAAACCAAGAGTAACATTTGCATATCAGTATTAACTATTAAATGACCATGTAACTACAAAGTACAAATTAACATCTCTTGCATAAAACAACGCAAATAGGAACATGAAAAGTTACCTCAAAATTCAGAAACAAAGAATGCAAAATTTTATTTCTGACCTCAATATTTCTTTGTATGTCCTGTCTCAAGATTGCCATTGTTGGTACTACCTGATTGAAATAAATGTCAGTTTCGTGAATGAGGTGGGTGAATAGCTACAAGATAATGCAAAACTAAAACTTAAAAAAAAAAAGAGTAGACGGATGAGAGAGAGCAAACCAAGAACAAAAATGAGCAAGTTGGAGAGGTGGAGGAAGGCAACGGTTGGGATATCCTTGTCTTCTCCATACTTGACAATTGAAAGCTCTCCAATTGCACCAGCTGCGGAAGAGGAGGAGGCAGCGGCGGATGCGGGGAAGATCTCGTCGAGATCGACGCCGAGGAAGAAGAGGAGGATGGGGGGGAGAGATCGTCTTCTTCCTTTAAGTGAGGGCGACGGCGGCGGGAGGAGGGCGATGCCGACTCGGGAGGAGGAGGAGGAGGAGGATTTAGAGATTGGATTTGGAGAGATTGGATTTGGTGAGAGAGGGATTTAGGAGTTAGGGATAAATGAAATATTTTTGGAGGAGAGGGAAAATGAAAAAGTTGGGGGGAAATAAATTTTGGACCATACCCACAGTGTTTTACCCCGTCAGTAAAATTTATAGTTACGGAATAAAAGCTCTAAAGCTATAGGATACCTATACCCACAGTTTACTATACGTCTGTAAGTATATGATGCCTATACCCACGGTTTTAGTGATCCTTCACTATAGGTATCCGTTGGTATATGGCAAATTTCTTGTAGTGATGAAATCATAACAACATATAATAAACAAGAATACATAAAATATGACATAGCAAAGAAATATGAAAACATCAAGTGAAACTAGACTAAGTGTCAAGTGTAGAAAATAGGAAACCACATGCATGAAACGAAGTCAAGAAAACACAATTCTATATGCTGACTCTCTAATGCGTACTTGTCGGAGTCTATGCATCCCACTCTACATAGGTCCGGTGCAAGTCCTTAACGATCTCCACTTCGTAGGGTTTAGTCCCCCGCTATGCAACTAATCCTAACACGATGACTACTACGAGATAAAGATAAACTGTGAGTATTAGCCCATGCCCCGATAATTCCGGAGGTCAATCTCTATCCACAGATAATTCCGGAGACTATTTCACTCACACCTGGGAATCTTCGAGAATACCACACACCCCAAGCAATGGCAACTCATCACACGAATACCACATGAGCGTCGCCTCGACCCCGATAATTCCGGAGATCAATCCCACACCATAGGTAATTCCGGAGACTATTTCACTCACACCTGGATAATTCCGGGGATTATCTCACACCGCAAGCCATACTGAGGTCCATAACCCATGTTCTCATTCATCATATCACCACTAGTGCCTGTCCTTATCATTTAGGTTATTTAATTATTTTACGAATTTTCTAGAGTTGGTGTACCCCACCAGACTTAACTCAACAACTGATCAACTAAAATGCCTCAACAGGCCCAAATATAAATATTTCAACTACTGGTATACTAGGGTCACACACACCCTCTAGAGACTCACACCCAAATATCCAAACAAAACTTTCAACATGAATTGCTCCGTTAAACCACTTGAAATCATATATTTTCAGTAAAAAATAAAGTATAGAGTAGTGAGTTATAGATTAAAAACATTTAGAGAATAAATCATTTAAAAGAATATTCAAAGATATAAAGATACATCAGTATCAGTCGACTATAGACAAGCGTAAGTCGACTGTCCAGAAGAAAATTCAATAGCTTTAAGAAAATAATTCTAAGTATAGCAATCGACTGTAAAAGGTCATAGGTCGACTGTCCAGAACGAAAAATCCAATAATCTTTAAGAAATAATTCTAAGTATAGCAGTCGACTGTAAAAGGTCATAGGTCTACTGTCCAGAACGAAAAATCCAATAATCTTTAAGAAATAATTCTAAGTATAGCAGTCGACTGTAAAATGTCATAGGTCGACTGTCCAGAATGAAAAATCCAATTCTTAGGGTGACATTCAAAACAGAGCAGACTCAGTCGACTGTAAAGATGAGTTAGTCGACTGTTCCGCATGATATTTTAAAAACTTCAAGAAAAATACAGTACCCAGGTAGCGACGGTCGACTGTCGACCTGCAGACTGCATTTTTTAGTTGTGCATATTTCAACCGATACGTAGTTTTACTTTATGAAAATGATTTCTACCAAAAGTCTATTTCTTATTTGATCAAATACAACTTGTAGGATATATAATAGTCCATAAAAACTAAATCAAAACTACTTGAATTTATAAAACTAGCGATTTGTTAATTTCTTTCAATCAAACATGAATTGTGCATATGATCAAAAATAGAGTTTCTTAAAAAAAATTAATTATACATTGAAATAGCTTCGTGTTTAGATCCAAACCACATCAATACCAAAATCTCAAAAAAAATCCCCAATTTAGTTGTATTCATCAAACTCAATCCAATTTATCTCAAATCCAATTCTCAAGACATGATCTCCTAATTCATCAGTCCTTCTCAACATTTCCTCAATCTCAATCACCATTATTAACTCATGAACCTTAACAAATCTAACATTACTATAATCAAGATGTGTTCATCCAAACTCAATGATAATAAAAACTCACATCATCCACATGCAAATCTATCCATAGATAATTAGGGTTCATAAAAGATCAAATTTTAAGTCATCAATCCATCCAATCCATTATGTACATATTCATACTCAAACTCTAACATGCTTTCTAGTAGATGAAATACCATATACAACATTACAAGAATAAAACAAAACAAATTATATCACTCACATACAACATACACAAAATAAAATAAAACAAAACAAGTCACTCACCTCAATGAAGAAATCCAATCAAATTAATGGAGAATAAGAAAAGCCCTTCTTTTGCGAAATCCAAGATCACCCCCTTTGAAACTCTAAGAAATTAATGGTAAAAATATATTTTATTTTTGCAGAGGAAAGGGACGGCTGTAGTGACTATAATATAGGCCAAAATCTGGACTTTCTAGGGTTTTACAAGTTTATGGAAACATCCCTTAACAAATTATTACTTTACATATATAAACATTTCTTTATAAAGTAGTTAAAATAAGTTAAATTAATTAAAATCAAATCAAATCCTTTTACTACTGAGTTGTCCAGCAATCTAGCACAGCCCAGAAATAAAGAAAATTCGGATTTGTACTCAGGGTGGCAATTTTGCACAAAAGTCCTTCTTTTTGTAATATTTGCAAATACGTCATAAAATATTCGTAAAAATCCAGAAAATTCAGAAATAATATCTAATAATAAATATTATATTTTCCAATTAAAATATCTGACTTTTACTTTCCAGAAAAATATTTGCACAAGATCCAACATAATTTCCATATTTGCAAAAACACCATATTTGTTTAAATCTTTACCAAATCGACTCTAAATAAAATTTAAATATATTTTAATTTCAAAGATGACCATGGAAAGCCCAAAAATTAGTAAAATCGAATTTTTATTATCTGTTTGAGATCCAAATGGCTTTTTACATAAAAGCCCCTCTCTTTCGAGGTATTTATAAAAATAGTTTATTTTTTCAAAAAAATCCCAAAATTTAGGATAGATTCAATTATAAGTAGGAGAGTTTAATAAAAATTTAAAATTGAATATTTGCACCAAAAATATTTGCATGTGTTTTGCACGTGTAAAATCGACAAATTTGTAAAATAGTTAAATTGATTTAAATAAATCTGAAAAATTAAAATATCATAAAAAAAAATGGAAAATCAATCATAAATCATAACATTTTAAGAATTCAAAATTCATAACTTTGCACGTGTGTTGCACGTACAAAATTGCATTTTCAAGAAAATAGTCAAAATAGTCAACTTTACAAATTTTATATTATTTACTAATGCAAAATAAATCATTTTATTTTGCGGGGTATTACATCACTCCCCCCTTAGAAAAGTTCTGTCCACAGAACTTCTCTAAGCAAAGAAAACAAAATACAAAACTTATAAGATAGTTTCGATAATTTACTCTATCATTATTTTTATAATTGGATTTAATTACTAAGCAAAAACAAAAATAACATATAATTATAGCTCAAAGAGAAAAAGGTGAATACTGACATGGCAAAAGGATCGGAAATCCAATAGAATACACAATAAATCCCAAAACGTGAAAAATAGTAAGACTATTCTTATAGAATAAGAAGTCAAAAGTGAAGAGATAAAACTCAAATATAAAAGGTTGATAATCATACAAACAATCATACAAACAACGAAGGAACTGATAATCATACAAACAATCATACAAACAACGAAGGAACGCATACTTGAAATATATATATATATATATATATATATATATATATATATATATATATATATTTGGAAAATAATCAATCAAGATACATAGAAATACGAACAAATTTTTACTAAGGAAACATTAATAGCAATGAATGTACAAGACCAAGAATAATGAGTATACTAGTGAATGTGGATATTATAATCACTACTCCAAAAACACACTAAAAGGTAACGAGCAAAATAGACCAATATATATATATATATATATATATATATATATATATATATATATATATATATATATATATATATATATACAAGAAGACTTAAAAGAAGTTTCACTGAATATTGTAAAAGTAAGCATCAAATCATTAATTAGGACGTGAAAAAAAAGTAAGTGAGAATTCTAAAATGTTAAAGAGTCGGAAAACGGTAGCAATAATTAGTAATTACAAAAAAACGAAAGCTTAGACCATAGTTGATGTACTCAATCTTAACACAAACATAAAAATTTTGTAAACACAAAATAGAGTAAAATCAACTATACTAGTTCAAATTACATGGAAACGTAAAGTGTAATTTGTATAAACAAAATGTCATAAAGAAAATATTTCTTTACCATTAGTTTCATTATATAAGTAGAAATCTTGAAATATCAATTAGCAAATAAGTAAAAGAAATAGTCAAAAGTAAGAATTGATCGATAAAAAAAACTTGTTAAACACATAATGCTTGAATAAAAATAGACATAACGAACTCAAAATCCCAAAAGGACAATATTAAGAAAGAATAAAATAAAGACGTACAAAATAATTTAGGTAGTATGCAGATTTAGAGAATCTAATTAAAATTAAGTGAAAATTAAAATATTGTTATGAATAGAGGAAATATGAAGGAAAGCAGAAATCGTACCAAAAAATCAGAAGGACCAAATTCCAAAAATAAAACAAGTGAGCAGGATAAGATACGAGAGTGTATTAAACGGATTTAAAGAAATATAGAGTAACAATGGTTAAAAAAAATTGAGTAAAACAAATCAGTAATAGGTTAAGTTTTAAAATCTCATAAAATGGTATGAACTAGTACAAAAGAATAAGACATTGATAAGTAATATACACATAAAACACTAGTGGGGTTATTATAGTAGAAATTCTTTAATGTGGGTTTGCCTCATTGATGTCCAACCGTAGACTTGCCTTCTCGGCATCAAGTTGCAGGTTTGCGTCCACGACATCAGGTTGCAGGTTGCCATTTGGATATTCGGTTGCACATTTTGCCTCCCCGATATCCAGTTACAATTTGCCTCCAATGACGTCTAATTGCATGTTTGCCATCTCGACATCCAGTTGCAACAAAACGGTGAACAAGATGATGCAATCTTCCACACACACTTGGATATTGATTGCTTAATTTAAGTAAGAAGATACATTTTGAAATTCATGATATAAAAATAGTAGCTAAAGTAAGAAATGGAGTTGAAAGTTATCTGATGGAATATTAATAGAAGCATAGATTATAAATATCAAATACAATAGTACAAAATAATGGTAGTGAAAGAAATTTATAAAAGCAAGAAGAAACGAAATGAAATACATGCATAAGCACAAATGCAAATGTGAATGAGAAAATACATATGTAGTGTAGCAAATTTACACAATAAATATATCATAAAATATACAGTAATGTAGGAATTAAACAAATATAAAATGATATGCATAGTAAGCATGTTGAAATATGTGGTACATATATAATAATTTGTAGGAAGTACATGTAGAAATCAAGAATGTAATGATAATAAAATTTAAGTAAAATATAAGTAGTGGGTGCATATAGTACATTCGAAAAGTATGAAGCAACAAAATTAATAAGTAGCTTTTAAATAGTGAAAAGAAATTATAACAAAAGCAGTCAACTATAAGTAATAATAAAGGTATCGAATATAAGGTGCAAAAACATAATTAATAATAAAAATTTAAATGTGCAGAAACATATCATATTTATATGAATAAAATATTGCAATCAAGTTTAAATGCTTCAAAATAAATAAGACAATACAAAATAACGGAAAATATAGTATCGAAAAATCCAAGTATATATAATAAATGAAAGTAAATATGCAACACCAAATTTCATAATATAGTAAACATAATAATGAAAGAAAATAGGAGTTGCAATAATAACTTATCTTGTAGTAATTCAAAATTTAATATAATATGTAAAAGTAATATCAAAATATACGAGTAACGAAAAAGCACATGAAGGTAAGAAGGATGAAAACGTTAAGAAAGAAATGAGTAAGAGTTGCAAAACAAAAATGAGCTTGTGAAATGCTAAAGAATGCACTGTTAAATTAAAGCAAAAGTTGCCAAATAATTACTTGGATAAAAGAATAAAAAGTAAAAACCACAGTAAAGTCAAAGAAACAGTTTTAAAATAAAAACTAGACGATTATTAAAAGTTTAATGTTTGCACTAATGAATAGAAATAATATAAACTCGGTTGGAGAAATAGAAACTAAAAATAAATTCAATTGCTGACAATAAAAGAAACCGAATAAAAGTAAAATAAGTTAATTACACAAAAGTTATTTAGTAAGCAAACAAATATAAAACAGTAAAAGTGATAGGATACAAGAGTGATCACAAAATTGAGATACACAAAATATACAAGAGAGCAAAAAATTAAAAGAATCTAGCGGAAGATAATTAAATTTAATAACTAGGAATAAATAAACAAAGAAAATTAACTTTGGCGAAAATCATATAATCCAGAAATTATATACAGTGGGTAAGATAGGAAAACATATAGTAGATCATTCATAAGTAAAATAGAAAATATACAAGTTGAAAGGGTAATACCTTATATAATAAAATATCAAATACACAAAGCGAACAAAAGAGGTCAAAAATAGCTAGTAAGAAAATATTTGCTTTATGCAAAAATAACCAATACACTTGAGATAAAGAAATTTCATTCAAGTCTAAGCATACAAACAATCTAAATCTCATTACAGGTCTTCATGACCAAACAATCAAGTCACACACATCAGATGTCCACCAAGGTACTCACACTTCTAATGTCCACCTAGGTTGTATTAAATGTCCACTTGTGTACTCACTTCTAATGTCCACCTAGGTTCCCACACATCAAATGTCCTTTTATGTTTATTTCCCGTACTATATTTAAAATTACTATTTGAAGCATGCTCTGATACCAAATCTGTAGCGTCCCGAATTTCCAATATGATATCTTAGAAATACGTGGCACAATTCCCAGCATTAATTTCAATGTAATCATAAACATAGCAACCAAATACAGGAAAAATTAAAACTTTTTATTACATCAATTATTTACAAAGCACAGCGGAATACAAAAAAACATTGAATTACAAATTTCTTTCTTTACAACACTTTCTTTTACAAATTACACAAGTCAGTACATCACTTTAACTCAAGCATCCAAATTCCAAGCTATAGGTAATCACCTGTAAAATATGGGGCGAGAGATAACCCTAACCCCCAAAACTAAAGGGGTCAGCCATAACGGTATGAGTGATATAAAAATAAACAATATAAATAGAACATAGAATCATAACGACATGTAATAAACAAGAATACATAAAATATGAAATAGCAAAGAAACATAAAAACATCAAGTGAAACTAGACTAAGTGTCAAGTATAGAAAATAGGAAACCACATGTATGAAACTAAGTCAAGAAAACACAATTCTATATGTTGACTCTCTAATGCGTACTTGTCGGAGTCTATGCATCCCACTCTACATAGGTCCGGTACAAGTCCTTAACGATCTCTACTTTGTAGGGTTTAATCTCTCGCTATGCAACTAATCCTAACACGATGACTACTACGAGATAAAGATAAACTGTGAGTATTAGCCTATGCCCCAATAACTCTGGAGGTCAATTTCTATCCACAGATAATTCCGGAGACTATTTCACTCACACCTGGGAATCTTCGAGAATACCCCACACCGCAAGCAATGGCACCTCATCACACGAATACCACATGAGCGTCGCCTCGACCCCGATAATTCCGGAGATCAATCCCACACCACAGGTAATTCCGGAGACTATTTCACTCACACCTGGATAATTCCGGGGATTATCTCACACCGCAAGCCATACTGAGGTCCATAACCCATGTTCTCATTCATCATATCACCACTAGTGCCTGTCCTTATCATTTAGGTTATTTAATTACTTTACGAATTTTCTAGAGTTGGTGTACCCCACCGGACTTAACTCAACAACTGATCAACTAAAATGCCTGAACAGGCCCAAACATAAATATTTCAACTACCGGTATACTAGGGTCACACACACCCTCTAGAGACTCACACCCAAATATCCAAACAAAACTTTCAACATATATTGCTCCGTTAAACCACTTGAAATCATATGTTCAGTAAAAAATAAAGTATAGAGTAGTGAGTTATAGATTAAAAACATTTAGAGAATAAATCATTTAAAAGAACATTCAAAGATATAAAGATACATCAGTATCAGTCGACTATAGACAAGCGTAAGTCGACTGTCCAGAAGAAAATTCAATAGCTTTAAGAAAATAATTCTAAGTATAGCAGTCGACTGTAAAAGGTCATAGGTCGACTGTCCAGAACGAAAAATCCAATAATCTTTAAGAAATAATTCTAAGTATAGCAGTCGACTGTAAAAGGTCATAGGTCTACTATCCAGAACGAAAAATCCAATATCTTTAAGAAATAATTCTAAGTATAGCAGTCGACTGTAAAATGTCATAGGTCGACTGTCCAGAACGAAAAATCCAATTCTTAGGGTGACATTCAAAACAGAGCAGACTCAGTCGACTGTAAAGATGAGTTAGTCGACTGTTCCGCATGATATTTTAAAAACTTCAAGAAAAATACAGTACCCAGGTAGCGACGGTCGACTGTATAAATTAACTGGTCGACTGTCGACCTGCAGACTGCAGTTTTTAGTTGTGCATATTTCAACCGATACGTAGTTTTACTTTATGAAAATGATTTCTACCAAAAGTCTATTTCTTATTTGATCAAATACAACTTGTAGGGTATATAATATTCCATAAAAACTAAATCAAAACTACTTGAATTTATAAAACTAGCGATTTGTTAGTTTCTTTCAATCAAACATGAATTGTGCATATGATCAAAAATAGAGTTTCTTAAAAAAAATTAATTATTCATTGACATAGCTTCGTGTTCAGATCTAAACCACATCAATACCAAAATCTCAAAAAGATCCCCAATTAAGTTGTATACATCAAACTCAATCCAATTTATCTCAAATCCAATTCTCATGGCATGATCTCTTAATTCATCAGTCATTCTCAACATTTCCTCAATCTCAATCACCATTATTAACTCATGAACCTTAACAAATCTAACATTACTATAATCAAGATGTGTTCATCCAAACTCAATGATAATAAAAACTCACATCATCCACATGCAAATCTATCTATAGATAATTAGGGTTCATAAAAGATCAATTTTTAAGTCATCAATCCATCCAATCCATCCAATCCATCATGTACATATTCATACTCAAACCCTAACATGCTTTCTAGTGGATGAAATACCATATACAACATTACAAGAATAAAACAAAACAAATTATATCACTCACATACAACATACAAAATAAAATAAAACAAAACAAGTCACTCACCTCAATGAAGAAATCCAATCGAATTACTGGAGAATAAGAAAAGCCCTTATTTTGCGAAATCCAAGATAACCCATTTGAAACTCTAAGAAATTAATGGTAAAAATATATTTTATTTTTGTAGAGGAAAGGGATGGATGTAGTGACTATAATATAGGCCAAAATCTAGAGTTTCTAGGGTTTTGCAAGTTTATGGAAACATCCCTTAACAAATTATTACTTTACATATATAAATAAATCTTTATAAAGTAGTTAAAATAAGTTAAATTAATTAAAATAAAACCAAATTCTTTTACTACTGAGTTTTCCAGCAATCCAGCACAACCCAGAAATAAAGAAAATTTGGATTTGTACTCAGGGTGGCAATTTTGCACAAAAGTCCTTCCTTTTGTAATATTTGCAAATACACCATAAAATATTTGTAAAAATCCGAAAAATTCAGAAATAATATATAATAATAAATATTATATTTTCCAATTAAAATATCTGACTTTTACTTTCCAGGAAAACATTTGCACAAGATCCAACATAATTTCCATATTTGCAAAAACACCATATTTGTTTAAATCTTTACCAAATCGACTCTAAATAAAATTGAAATATATTTTAATTTCAATGATGACCATGGAAAGCCCAAAAATTAGTAAAAATGAATTTTTATTATTTGTTTGAGATCCAAATAGCTTTTTACATAAAAGCCCCTCTCTTTCGAGGTATTTATAAAAATAGTTTCTTTATTCAGAAAAATCCCAAAATTTTGGATAGACTCAATTATAAGTAGAAAAATTTAATAAAAATTTAAAATTGGATATTTGCACCAAAAATATTTGCATGTATTTTGCACGTGTAAAATCGACAAATTTGTAAAATAGTTAAATTGATTTAAATAAATCTGAAAATTAAAATATCATTAAAAAAGAGGAAAATTAATCATAAATCATAAAATTTTAAGAATTCAAAATTCATAACTTTGCACGTGTGTTGCACGTGCGAAATTGCAGTTTCAAGAAAATAGTCAAAATAGTCAACTTTACAAATTTTATATTATTTACTAATGTACATCTGGTCCTCTGTCGGCGGGGGGTCCAGACTCTTGAGACCCCTGGGTGCTCAGGTTGATGGACTCCCCCATGGGCTCGCCATCCATTCAGGCGAGTTCGGAGGTCGACCCCCATTTGGCGGTCGGCAATCACTTGACAGAGATCCCGCTCAGGAGGGCTTTGTGAAGCCATAGAGTCAACTGAAGGATTGCGGATCGCGACATGGTCCTGTGGAGGATGTTGCTTTGGACGACTCCCACGAGAGCCCCCTTGGGCTGCCCCCCGAGACCCTAGAAGGGCCTATTGAGGAGGAGCACCTTGAGCTGGAGGAGGGGAGGAGGAAGAGAAGTGGTTCTTTGGCTGGAGACCGCTGCCTTTCCCTTCTCTTTTGGATGCATGGCTTGAAACTAATCTCGCTGATGAAGTCAGGTTGGGTTGCTTTTTTGTTTCCCACAGACGGTGCCAATCTGTTGCCGCTGAATCTGGTGTAGGGAAAATAGATAGAATTTGTGGATTCTAAAGAAAACGAACAAGGCAAACCTGTTGACCTGTTGACCTTCACTAAAGTGTTGACCAGTTTTTTGCTGCTACCGGCAAAGAGTGTGAAACACCGGGATGGATCCCGGCGACGCACCCTCCGACGCTCTTGTCAGTAATCAGAAAGATTATGAAAGAGCTTTTACTGAAAAAAGATTGATTACCTTCTTATGGTGGGGGGAGAGGGGTTTTTATATTCACCTTAGGGATCCGTTTCGAGATAAGAACAAATCTCTACTTCCCGGTGTGGATGGATAGAAGTCGTTAAAACCTCCTCTTAGGGATAATTATAAATCTGAATTCTTCTTTATCCTTCTGAACTTGTTTGTAACGGGTTGGGACCCATACCCAGTAAGACAGATCCGTTTATGGGTTATTAGGCTTTGAAGAAAGACTCAGTCCCCATTTCAGACCCGTTTGTAGGTGAAATTACCGTTTTACCCCTGAGCTTTAAGATTCGTGTCCGATTTGAACGGTCCCGATTTATTCCCATTTTTCGCCATATCAGCAGATCTATCGTGTAGCATGGTCTTGATCAAAGGCTCGTACGAATCCGGCAGTAAATATATCAGGTTGAAAGCTTTATCTTCCTCACACACATCTGCGTTGATCGCCTTAAGTTCAGATAATACCTTATTGAACTCTGTAATATGGTCTTGGAGATCGGTACCTTCCTTCATAGATAAATGGAATAACTTCCTCTTCCAATGCATCCGATCTAATAACGACGAACCAAAGTGGTAAGCTATGAGTCTTTCCAACAAACTCGACGCGTCAGTTTCTTCAAGAAATCTGCACTTGACCTCGTCCGCCATGGATAGTCGGATTAGACTTATGGCTCTTTCACGAATATCTTCCCAAACTTCATCCTTCATATCAGTTGGCTTTTCCTTCTTCTTAACTGTTGACTGCAACCGTTCCTGAACAAGAACACCATATATGTCAGTCTTCCAAAGATTGAAATTGATCTTACCATCAAACTACTTGATCTTCAAAATACTGTGGCCTGTCATCTTAACCAAGGAACTCGGCAACCTGAAGCTCTGATACCAGTTGTTGGGATTGGGGGTGCGGTCGACTGTCACCAAGACCGGTCGACCGCAACTAGCCTGCACCTTGTTGCTGCTAATTCTCCTTCTACTCACTTCGACGCTTCAACCTCCGTGCTTCATATTACCCTCTTCTAATCCGAACAACGAGTATACAAGGTACAATCCTAACAATTCTCAAATGTTTGGAGGAAGGAGTTGATGCGCGTATGCACGTGCAACCTTAAACTTGAATTTTTTTTATTAAAAAATGAATATGTTCATATATGCATGTTTGGTTGTGAATAAAAATGTGATATGTTCATGTTGAATAATCCATACAAAATATTTAGGATAAAAGCAACGACTTTCATTTGTTGACTTAGAGGTTGATTCGTTAGTAGTTGGATATTATCTAAGTACTTAGATTAAATGGAATTCAACTTCACTTATCCAAAACCAAGTAGCTTAGAGCATCCACAGCGGTTTGCTATATTGTCATTTTTGTCATTTTTTAGCAATCGACGCGCTGTAGTGGTTTGCTATTTGGCAATTTTATCTATTTTTCGCTATAGTAGCGTGCCATATTTGGAAGTGGATTTGGCAAGATGCATAATATAGAGAACGAAACATGAAACATGATGTTTTGTCCGTAATATTTTAATATATTATAAAAGCATCGGTCGAATTTTTTTTAAACCCCGGAAAACCAAAGAATCTCACGGACGATGTTTCGTCCAAAATTTGATGTTTCGTCCAAGGGATTCTAGGTGTTTTTTTTACGAAAAAAAAACTTGGCTTTTTTGGGATTCTATATGATAATTATGTATATGATTTTGTTGGAAATATGAGTGGTAGAAAAGATGAGTGGTTGGTGTGTGTAGGATTTTGTAGGAAAGATTCTAAGAAATGATTGTATAGGATTTTATTCCGTTCAACATTTCCTATCCTTTGCTATTTTCAGCAATTCACCACTACAGCAAACAAAAGAATTGTCATTTCTATTTTTCCATTTTGCCATTTTTTTAGCATGCACCACTATAGATGTTCTTACTAATTTTTGTGATGAGAACCATGTTAGATTAATCAATGAGATTAAGTTGATGAGATACATGTTAGATTTACTAATCCCTAATCTCTAATCTCTAATATTATAATGTGAGAGTTGGGGTTGTGTAATTTGTAGACAACCAACCTTCTAATCTCAACCACTCATTTTTAAGTAGGAGTTATGTTAACCATCCATTTTTTCAAATGTTGCCAGTTACCACAATACCCTCAAAGTTCAAATTTATTTACGACATAATTATTTATAAAAGTGCCACTCATATAAAATAAAAATTGGTATCACTAAGGATAATTTGTAAAGAGTATGGTAAGGGTTTGAGATGGGTAAAGGGAGGTCTCAGGTTCGAGGTCGGACTACGTCGTATTCTTTGTTTTTTTTTTTAAATACAAATATTAGAACGTGCATCGCACATGCAGATTTCTAGTATGACTTAATTAGATTAATATTTTGTTGATATTGATCACTTTATTTTGTTTTTTTAATGTCGGTGAATTTTGTGAATTTTCTAATGCGAATTTTGATCACTTATTCAGATCTAACTTCGGATAAAACCCTAATCATGTTGATCTACACATGATATTTGTTTACTAATTTTGAATCTTGAAAAGGTAGTGAAGACTTTACCATAAGTAGAGAATAATTTTTTATTTATTTAAAATCTTCCATACTAGAAAATTCCTCTGTCTGCGAGTGGATATATTGCAAGATTTCTCGCATTATATTGATACCAGATACCTCTACATGTTATGCACAATATTAAATATATAGACAAAAGTTTGTACCTTTTGTATAAATGAAACCTAGATTGTAACACCCCATAATTTCAAGAGATATAATATATATATAAAGAATAAGAGGTTGTCCTATAGAGTTCTATAGGGGTGGTTGTATGGGGTTGTGCTCCGGCGCAGGGCCCAGAAGAGCAGTAGTGTTGCTGTCTGTTGTGCCACGTGGGTGACGTGGCCAGCGAGTGGGGCCCAGATGCAGAGGAAGGCAGATGTACTGTCTTTGTATGTTGATGTGTCATGGGGCCCGCTCGAGGGGGGCTGCTGGCTGACGTCAGCGCAAGAGAGAAACATCAGATGTGGATTGAATTGATCACATATCCAGAGATTAAGAAGATTAATTAATAATAAATATAATTGTCTATGATGAAGAGTCATCTAATTGGTTAACCACTTTTTGAGAGGCAGTCTGTGGTGGACAGTTGTATTAAATAAACTAAAAAATAAATAAATTGTCTGAGTTGGAGCCGGGGTGTTACAAATGGTATCATAGCCGACTTTCGACACCGAGTGTGGGTCAGGGAGGGTATGCCTGAGAGGGAGCTGAGTTCAGTATACTTGCAGTTTGGCCAGGGGCAGTACGCTAGAATTAGCTGAATCAAGGTACGTCATTGCACATCGGCTAGAAAGGAGATCCTGCACTAGGTTGCATGCCCCGTACTCATCGAGGACGCTGATTTCTAAATGGGGGGGGGGGTGTATGTAACACCTCGTAATTTCAAGAGATAATATATATATATATATATATATATATATATATATATATATAATAAAATACAAAGAAAGCTATCAAGTGGCTCCCCTTCAATCTCCCCAAAATCAAAGGCCCAGATCTAACCTTACAAAACACATTTTCCCTCCCAAAATTTCAAACCCCAAAACCAAAATTTTCCCCCCAAACTAACAAACTCATTACTTTATTACTATCTCTCTATTCTCTCTTCACTTTTTCATATTTCTCTCTCTCATTCTTTCTTTATTTACTTAGAAATTTAGATTTTAAGATTTTAGGTTTGTAAATTTTTAAAATTTTTATGTTTTTTTATTGCACATGTTATATTGAAAATAACAAACATCTCTTCAACAGTTAAATTTCATCATTTTCCACACTTAAAGTTCTATGAAGTTAGATTTTACACTCTCATTTATAATTATTTTTCAACATATCCTAATGGAAACATGGACTTTTATTTACAACAAATTATTGTCATACTATTCAAACTCGAGCTATATAATTGTTGTTTTACTGTTTATAGGGCTTTCGTGTTTTGTATTGTTCCGAAGACGTGCCGTAGGCACGTGCCCACAGGCAAATCTAGTATATATATATATATATATATATATATATATATATATATATATATATATATATATATATATATATATATATATATATATATATATATATATATATATATATATAAGGTTGCCCTATAAAGTTTCTATAGTGGTGGTTGTTTGGGGTTGTGCTCCGGCGTGGGGCTAGGAGAGCAGCAGTGCTGCTGTCTGCTGTGCTACATGGGTGACGTGGCCAGCGAGTAGGTCCCAGGCGCAGAGGAAGGCAGCTGTACTGTCTTCGTGTGCTGATGTGGCGTGTGGCTCGTCCGAGGGGGGTTGCTGGCTGACGTTAGCGCAAGAGAGAAACAACATATGTGGATTGAATTGATCCCATATCGGGAGATTAACAAATTAATTAATAGTAAATATAATTGCCTATGATTAAGAGTCACATAATTGATTAACCACCTTTTGAGAGGCAGCCTGCAGTGGGCAATTGTACTAAATATACTAATAAATAAATAAATTGTCTGAGTTGGGGCCGAGGTGTTACATAGATACTCACCACAAATTGCTTTCTCATTTGTGCTATGGTGTAATGAAAACACAACAAGACAAATTTAGTTCAAATATATTGTGTTTCAAAACTAAAGCCTGCTAGATGCATCTGCGATATATAGTACTTGCATGGTACTTTAGGTTATAAATTGCATTCATCAGTCTATTCATCTATTAATGGGAATTTACCTTATGAAACTTCCTAAAAACTCCTTATCTGCCTTGCATAGTGTCACAAGAATCACAACATAGAGGTGTTTCATGCTTTGAATCCTTATAAGGTGCAACTCAGGTGTATATGAATGAAATATTAACCCTGGAAGATCATTTTACTCTTAAGTTCATTTTAGAGAAAAATTAGATAAAGAGGTACATAGAGTTGGAATAAAAGGAGAATATGTATAAAGTTCTACTATGCTTTCAGAGTGATATAACTTCATTGAAATAGACTTTGGTCACACTTTTGCCTCATATGTTGAAAGATCTCTTTAAGAAACGTGTAATACTTTATTTTACCAATTGCCGCTCGTAATATTGATTCAAGGAGAATCCACTAGTAAATTTTAATTGTGTTTGTATTTATAGTGAATAAGTAAAATAAACATTAAGTATATGACCAATCTGTAGCCTGGAGGGCCTCAAATTTTGCACGAATTACCAAGCAATTATAAAGAGTTTATGCTAGGATCCATGGGAAAACTAGATAGACAGCTTTTGTCTGATTGACAGTGATACTACCCTCACCATCCTTAAGAATATGATCTTTTTCTCCAATATTAATTCTAGTTCGAACATAATATCCACGATAGCTGGTCCTGCTGACATTGTTGAAGGCACCGACAAAGCACATTTAATTTTACCGAATGGAGCTGATCTACTTATTCAGAATGTCTCATACACTCGAAATTCCAGAAGAAATTTACTGAGTTTTAAGGACATGAGGGGAGTATCATATTGAAACCTTGAGTGAGAAAAATAAAGAATATCTTTGTGTAACTTCTTCTACAGGGTATTAGAAGTTCATTCTAGAGATTTATCCAGCTTATCAGTAGGGATCTACTTTACTCACATTAGGATATTTGAGTCACATACCACTATGAGCCAGCAGCTCACTCCTAATCAAGGACCTATTATTGGCAAGACACTAAATGATCCCCTCATTGTTAGTCATTTATATACAAACTTGACATCTACAAATTTTTTGGGACTATGAGTAGCTTAGTTTTATTTATTTAACATTGCACTACTTGACATTGGGACTTCATGGCTTATGTTGGTATTTTTGGAACTATATTTTTAGCACTTATGATTTGGAAACAATATTTCTTTAGAATTTATTGATGAATAATTTATATTTTCCTCTACTGATTAAATATTGCATTTTTAGATACTTTATGGTATTACTTTATACTTCAATTAGAACACTTTTTTCTAGTTTATTGTCCAAAATCATATATTTTTTCTGAATAAGCTATCAAATCAATAAGACTAGACAGTACGACCGAATTTACCTCACAGACCTTCAATGATTTTTTGTATACCCTTAGGAATAGAGATTGAGCATTCTATTTCGATGAGACAATATTCCCGCCGTTAGGGAGAGATAAAAAGGAAGATAAATGCACCTTCCGAGAGAACGTCGTGAACTATCAAAATACCCAAAGAACCAAATAAAGCAGCAAATGAAATAGTTCCACATAAAAAAATGTGGAAGACCTAAAGGTTCTAAAGATTCAGCTCCCCTGAAGAGGAGATTGAATAACATAACACACCCTAATGCCCTAATGCTCCTGAAGAAGCAACTCCTAAAGTAGCATATTCTGTAGAGAGAGTTCATGATGCTCCTGAAGAAGCAGCTCCTGAAATAATATCTCCTGTAGAGAGAGTTCTTGCTCTTGAAGAAGCAACTCATGAAGTATCAACTCATGTAGAGAGAGTTCATGACGGTCTGGAAGATGTCTTGAATCAAAGAATTAGTTTTTCAAAACAAAGCATATCGCTCCGGTCGAGGATATGCCTCAGATCCTAGAAGATACTGAGAAAGAGGTACCGATATCAAACAATAATGAGAAATCTATGTTTTACACATACTCAGGAGAAACTTGAATCAAAATAAATTTGTCATGGATGACATTTCTCATATGCAGTAGCAGATGAGATTAAAAAATGTGATGAAAATGAGGATAACACTGAACCACGAACGATTCTTGAATGTCGAAAGAGACAAGATTAGTCAAAATAGAAGGATGTGATTCAAGAGGAACTAAATTTCCTCGCAAAACGTGGAGTGTTTGGTCCTATGGCACAAACCCCAAAATAAATAAACCCTGTAGGTTTTAAATTGATGTTTGTAGAAAAACAAATAAAAAGAATGAGATCCAACGGTATAAAGCACGGTTAGTTGCTTAAGGATTCTCACAAAGACCATGAATAGATTATGAAGAAACAAATTCCCCGGTCATTGACATCACACATTTAGATATCTAATAAATCTCATTGTTTCTGAAAAACTTGATATGAGACTCATGGATGTGATGACACCATACTTATGTGGTAACCCGGACAGTAAGATCTCTCTCTCTCTCTTTATATATATATATATATATATATATATATATATATATATTAGATTAAAACGAGCCCAATATGGACAAACAATTCGAAAGAATGTGGTACAATGGGCTCAGTGAATATCTGTCTAGGGAAGGATATAAACTAGTTCCGGTCTCCTGAAGAGGTTAAAAATTCTACTAGCTATCTTAAGAATGAATTTGAGATGAAAGACTTAGGTGAAACAAAATTTTGTCTCGGCCTGCAGATCGAGCACAGTTAAATTTTTTTTTACTACATCAAGCTAAATATGCTGAAAATCTCCCGAAGAGATTCAATATGAGTGATTGTCATCTACTCAGTACACCTATGGTGGTCTAGTCACTAGAGTTGAACGGGATCCATATCGGCCGAAAGAATAAAAATGGATATATTCTGGGTCCTAAAGTACCACATTTAAGTGCAATAGGCACACTCTTTTATTTAGCACAGTGCACTAGATCTTGGTTTATATTATTCATGTGAATGTGTTGACTTTGTTGGATATATAGACGTGGATTATTTATCTGATCCTCGTAAGAGGAGATCACAAACATGATATGTTTTTCTTAATAGTGGAGCAGCCATTTCATAGAGATCAGTCAAATAAACATTATAGCAATATCGACTAATCATTCTGAGATACTGACACTTCATGAAGCAAGTAAAGAATGTGTGAGGTTTCTAGTTCAGCATATCAGGGGGAGTTGCGAGTTCCCAAAAGTCACAAACAAGCTTATAACCATTTATGAGGATAATGCAGCATGTATAAAGCAAATCAAGAATGCTTCATCAATGGAGACATGACGAAGCAAATCTTACAAAAAAAATTCACCCACCAGCATCAAGAAGAAAATATGATTAATGTAAAGTAGAACTTCCGAGAACCTTGCAAATCTCTTCACAAAATTTCTCCCAAAGTCAAGATTTCAAAAGTTAGTTGATCATATTGGCACGAAAATAGTTCAGTAGATAGACATATAAATGTATAGGCTGGTAAATTTAGGCGGGGATGTAATGATCTTTCTTTTCCCGCTGGGGGGGGGGGGGGGGGGATTTTCATTTAAGTTGATGTAAGAGCTAAATTTAATAAATTTTAGTATTTTTTAGGGGAAGCATCCTGCAGGTGCAATCATCTTGAAGAATGTCATTGCGCATTGTACTCTTCTCCTTCGTTGAGGTTTTCTTCACTGGTTTTTCTCTTCGAAAAGTTTTTAATGAGGCAATGTAAGTCGCACCGACTTTGATTCCTGAAGAATTAGTTGTACTCTCTTCTTTCACTACACATATTTTCCAAATGTGGGTTTTTTCCTTAGGAAGGTTCTAATGAGGCAATGTTTTAAAATAGGCATCAAAGAAGGAATGTTGTGGAACGATGACCACATATTAGGTGGATGCCCACTTATTAAGATGGAGGGTTAAGCCCACATATTCAGATACCGGCCCAATCACACTACTAAACTCTAATTCTAACTTTTTCCTTATATATATGTTATGAATAAAGAGTCACGATGATTGATTTGGCTAGACCGCTCTATCTCTCTCTTTTGTAACACTACCATATTTATTGCATGTCTGTTTTCGTTTTCACATTATAACTGATGCTATACATATGCTAAGAGAACGACGATATTCAGACAGCCACAATTTTGGATCGTACACAAAAGTGCGTGAACCTGCCTTTGTATGACGTTTGTTGGAGTGCATACATCATAGCATCTGAGTTAATTATATATAGCTTACTTTTTTGGATTTTCTCAAAAGAATATTAAAGATCACGTGGATTAACAGGAATAATAAATCCTCAAACTGTGGGTAACCTAGCAAGTTTCGTAAAGAAAAAGGAGACTCACAAGGGAACACTACCCTAGTAAAAGGTGCCTCACAAAAAGCATGAGATATAATTACAAAAAAAAAAAAATTAAATTGTAGAAAAAGGTGGTCCAAACCACAACCATGCCTCATGTGATGATGTATTTGGATTTGGTTACCTAACTGAGAGATAAGGATGGAAGCATACTACGAGAATGAAGAACAATCATTCAAAACCCATTTTACTATTGAAAAAGACCCCAAGGTGAAGACGGTGACACTTGTCAGGGAAATGTAAACAATAAAACCAATTTCCCCAAAAACCATTTTAAGTAGCATAGTAATATTATGTAGGCAAAAAAGTTTAGAAAGACCACAGAATTGTAGTTCAAACGGTAAAATGTTCGAATGGGGTAAAGTAGGTTCTCTGGTTTGGGGTCAGGGTACGCTTTGTTAGAAATATGTCTTGAATATTCATAGTTCAAATTAGAAAAAGATATGATGAAATACGGAGATCGAAGCATCGAAGAGAGTAGAAGAAAACAGAGCAGTAACAGTGCAGGCAGAGTTGCGGTCGACTGTCCACAGTTGCGGTCGACCACACACCTAACTGCAGTTGTACAAGATTTTGGCCGAGAGGAGGTCAGTCGACCGGTCTTGTTGGACGATCGACCATGCGTGGCGCTGTGTTCTCTGTGGATCTCGATTTGTTAGGTAGTTTCAGCCCAATCTTCAACTCTAAGTCAAATTGTACGGCTCCTATTCAGTTACTTCTTCTTCAGGTTATATCGGACGACTGAGAATCAAGATTAACCTAGGGTTCTCTCTATTCTTTTTCTATATATTGTAATCTCCTCCAATATCAGAGGGTGAGATCAAGATAAGTACTTCATTGATATTTTCTCCATTGTAAAGAGAGGCTAGAGAGATATATTTATTGGTGAGTGAGTTCAATTTCTTGTATTGAGTGAATCATTAACTTCTTGTAATCTCTTATAGTTGAATATTATATCTCCCTATATTTTCCATCTGGACTAACCGGGATAAATCCTCATTGTGTTTGAATTGGATTGGTGGATCTATTTGCTTGGGTGTTCATTGACTCGTCTCATCTATTTCGACATCCTCATTGCTCTATTTAGTTCCGCTGTGCCACCGGGGTGTTAGCCGACACCTGTTAAGATAAATAAGAGAGATGAAAACAATACTGATTATTGAATTGAGAAATAACTGAGTACAATATCTTCTATATATATGAGTAAACCATATACAAAACTAGCACAATACCCAATGTGGGACTATAATATCTAACGCCCCCTCTCAAACTCATGGTGGATCAAACAGTGTGAGTTTGCCCACTAAATATCAGAATCTGTGAACAGTATGAGATTTGGTGAAGAAGTCTGCCATCTGCTGTGACAAAGTAATAGAATGAAGTGAAATAGTCTCTGCTTCAAAGCACTCACAAACATAATGACAATCAATCTCTCTATGCTTCGTTCGCTCATGAAAGACCGGATTGCTTGCAATGTGTAGTGCACTCCGGTTATCACAATGAAGAGGAGTAGCTCCTGAAAGAGTGACACTCATATCTGATAGTGACACCCATATCTGATAACAGCCAATGAACATGAACAATCTTTCTAGTAGTAGCTGCCATTGCTTTGTACTCAGCTTCGGTAGAAGAATATGGAACAACTGCCTGTTTCTTACTTCGGCATGAAATCAACAAATTACCAAGAAATAGACAGAAACCTGTGGTAGACCGTCTGGTCGTAGGATCACTTGCCCAATCTGAATCATAATATGCACTGAGCTATAGTTTGAATGTAGAAGGCATGAATAATGAGCGAGCAATAGTGCCTCGAAGATATCTGAGAATCCGAAGAAGAGCATCGTAGTGAACCGACGTAAGAGCGGAAACAAACTGACTGACAACACTGCCTGCGTGAGCAATATCGGGTCTGGTCATGCATAAGTAGGCAAACTGTCCAACAATCTGTCTGTATCTAGTGGGATCAGGAAGGAGCTCACCATCAGTGGGACGAAGCTTCACATGAAGCTCTAAGGGTGTATCGGCTGATCGACTATCAGTGAGGCATGCAGCGGAGATAATATCTGATGTGTATTTCTATTGAGAAATGAGTATCCCCTGAGACCCATGAGCGATCTTTAGACCCAGAAAATAACATTGTCTGCCAAGGTCTTTCATATGAAACTGCTGGTGAAGGTATTTCTGGGTGGATGCAATGCCTGCGGAGTTATCCCCATTAATGATCATATCATCAATATAGAGTAGTAGAAGTACCCTCCCGTGCGGTGATGACACATAAACATAGAATGGTCTTGGGAACTCTGACTAAAACCAGCATTGGTGATGACAAGGCAAAAACACTCAAACCAGGCTTGAGAGGCATGTTTCAGACCATATACAACCCGATGCAGCCGGAAAACACAACGAGGAGGAGTAGGGAGGCCAGGTGGAGGATCCATATAAACAACCTCAGATAAGGTACCATGAAGAAAAGAATTCTTCACGTCCATCTGGTATAATGGCCACTGACGGATAGCTACAACAGCAAGGAGAGTGTAAAAAGTAGTCATCTGCGCAACAGGAGCAAATATCTCATCATAATTAATGCCATGCTCCTGAGTAAATCCCCGGGCTACTAAACGAGCCTTGTGCCACTCAATAGATCCATCAGATTGATACTTGACCCTGAAGATCCACTTGCAGCTAATAGGCTGAACGCCCTCTAGTAGAGGAATGACATCCCAAATGCCAGTCTGATCAAATGCACGAAATTCCTCTGCAATAGCTTTCCTCCACTCAGGATATTGAATTGCATCCTGATAGGTTCTGGGCTCACAGGGTGTGGGGGTGAGGATGGTGGAGTGGGTGCAGGCAGTTGTGGGGATGCAGGTGGTGTTTCAGTAGGGGGAACATTAGGTGTAACGACTGCAGGAGGTGTGAATGGATCCGGAGGAGTGGAATCAAAAGGAATGTGGGAAGATGAAGTTGGGGAGCTAGTAACAACTGGGGAATCGAGAAACCTAGCATCCTCGAGGGGAGTCAGGTAGTGAGTAGAGTCTCCCACAAAGGATACATGTCTAGAAATGCGGACACGACCCGCTGATAGATCAAAACAATAATAACCTTTCTGTTTGAGACTGAGACCTAGGTGAACACACTTAGCAGCACGAGCGGAGGACTTCGTGCGCTTAGTAGGGGGGAGAAGGACGTAACAGGTGCACCCAAAAGTACAGAGCATACTGTAGTTGGGGGGTGAGTGATAAAGAGCCTGATAAGGCATCATACTAGCTAGGGCAAACGAGGGAGTAATGTTAATAAGACTCACAGAGGTCATGACAACTTCAACCCAGAAATAGCGAGGAGCGGAAAAGGAGAGTAAAAAAACGCGAGCCGCCTCAAGAATGTGCCCATTCTTGCGTTCAGCTACACCTGTAGCGCCCCGAATTTCCAATATAATATCTTAGAAATATGTGGCACAATTCCCAGCATCAACTTCAAATGTAATATTAAATACAGCCAAATACTAATAAATTTTTTTAACTTTCATTACATTAATCTTTACATAGCACAGCGGAATACAATACACCTTGAATTACAAATTTTCTTTCCTTACAACAATTTCTTTTACCAATTACATAACCTATTACACCACTTTAACTCATGCATCCAAAATCCAACCTACAAGTAATCACCTGTAAAATATGAGGCTAGAGATAATCTTAACCCCCAAAACTAAAGGGGTCAGCCATAATGGTGTGAGTAACGTAAAAACAAACAACATAAGTAAAGCATAGAATCATAAATGACATGAAATAAACAAGAATACATAAGATATGACATAGCAAGGAAACACGAAACATCAAGTGAAACTAGACTAAGTGTCAAGTGTAGAAAACAGGAACCCACATGCATGAAACCAAGTTAAGAAAACACAATTCCATATGCTGACTCTTTAATGCGTACTTGTCGGAGTCTATGCATCCCATTCTATATATGTCCGGTGCAAGCCCTTAACGTCTCCACATTGTAGGGTTTAATTCCCCCGCTATGCAACTAATCCTACTACGATGAATACTACGAGATAAAGATAAACTGTGAGTATTAGCCCATGCTCCGATAATTCCGGAGATTAATCCCACACCACAGGTAATTTCGGAGACTATTTCACTCACACCTGGATAATTTCGGGGACTATTTCACACCGCAAGCAACGACATCTCATCACACGAATACCACATGTGCGTCGCCTCGACCCCGATAATTCCGGAGATCAATCCCACACCACAAGTAATTCCGGAGACTATTTCACTCACACCTGGATAATTCCGGGGATTATCTCACACCGCAAGCCATACTGAGATCCATAACCCATGTTCTCGTTCATCATATCACCACTAGTGTCTGTCCTTATCATTTAGGTTATTTGATTACTTTACGAATCTCTTAGAGTTGGTGTATCCTACTAGACTTAACTCAACAACTGATCAATTAAAATGCCTCAACAGGCCCAAACATAAATATCTCAACTGTCGGTATACTAGGGTCACACACACCCTCTAGAGCCTCACACCCAAATGTCCAAACCAAATCTTCCAACATAAATTGCTCAGTTAAACCACTTGAAAACATATGTTCAGTAGAAGATAAAGTATAGAATAGTAAGTTATAGATTAAAGACATTTAGAGAATAAATCGTTTAAAAGAATATTAAAATATGTATAGATATATTAGTATCAGTCGACTACAAAAGCCATCGGTCGACTGTCCAGAGAAAATCCAATAGCTTTGAGGAAATAATTCTAAGTATTATATGTCAACTCAAAATGGTCATAGGTCGACTGTCCAGAGCGATAAATCCAATAATCTTTAAGAAAATAATTCTAAGTATAGCAGTCGACTGTCCAGAACGAAATTTTAAGAAAAATTAGAAATCACAACAGTCAGGTCACGACGGTCGGCTGTAAAGTCACACCAGTCGACTGTCGACCTACAGACTGCAGATTTTTGTTGTGCATATTTGAATCGATACATAATTTTACTTTATGAAAACAATTTCTACAAAAAGTATATTTCTTATTTGATCAAATACAACTTGTAAGATATATAATAGTCCATGAAAACTAAATCAAAACTACTTGAATTTACAAAAATAGCGATTTGTTAATTTCTTTCAATCAAACATGAATTGTGCATATAATCAAAATAGAGTTTCTTAAAAATTAATTTTTCATTGAAATAGCTTCGTATTCAGATCCAAACCATATAAATACCCAAATCTCAAAAAGATCCTCAATTTGGATATATTTCCTCAAACTCAACTCGATTCCAAATTTCGATTCTCAAGACATGATTCTCTTGATTCATAAATTCTTTCTGCAAATTTCTCAAACTAATTCACCATTATAACTCATAAACATAATCAATTTATAACGTTACCATATCAAGTTTCATTCAACCAATACTCAAAAGTGATAAAAAATCTCATCTTTTTTAGATTTATGCATGAAATTCACCATATTCAATTAATCCAACATTAATCCAAAAGAAATAGCCTACCCATAATCTCCAATAGGTTATTCATCAACCTCGAATTACCCACATGCAATTTTACCTATAAACAACTAGGGTTTCACAAGGTCAAATTTTAATTCATCAATCCATCCAATCCATCATGTACATATTCATACTCAAACCCTAATATGCTTTCTAGTAGATGAAATACCACATACAACATTCCAAGAACAAAACAAAACAACTTATATCACTCACATACAACATACACAAAACAAAATAAAACAAAACAAGTCACTCACCTCAAATGAAGAAATCTAACAAGAAAAGCCTTTCTTTTGAGAAATCCAAGATCACCTCCTTAAATCTTCAAGAAATAATAAAACCTTTGTGTTGTGCAGCGAAAGACGGCTGCACTCCACTCTTATATATATATATATATATATATATATATATATATATATATATATATATATATAGGCCAGAATAGGAAAATTAGGGTTTTAAACACATTTGCAAAATAACCCTTTTAAAGTATAACTTTACATAAATAGATCCCTATACCTGGAAATTTGATAAAACCAATTAAATTGATATTTAAATGCAAAATAAACTCTTTATTTCCAGCCAGCACTGTTTGGAAAGTCCAGAAAATAGTTTTGCACTTTCGTCCTTCAAAATGACAATTTTGCAAAAAGATCATTCTTTTTTGTAATATTTGCAAATAGGTCTAATAAATATAAAAAAAATCTAGAAAAATTATAAATAATCTCAAATAATAAATAATGATTTTCTACAAAATAATTTTACCTTTTGAACCTTCCAAGAAAATATTTGCACGTGTTTTGCACGTATAAAAAAGATAAATCTTATGAAAATATTTATTAAATCTCCAAAAAATCATTTTAATTTATTTATAAATATTTAAAAATAATATTTAAAAATATGGGCTACTACAACACCATTCTGCTCATGTGTGGGCATGACTGCTGAAAAAAGGTGCCGTGAGACTGAAGGATCGATCTCATAGTGGTGGAGGTGTACTCACGAGCACCATCCGATTGGAAAGTCTTGATGCACACATCGAACTGAGTGTGAATCATAGTCGTAAAGAACCGATAAATATTAGGTATCTCAGATCGTTTACGCATAAGAAAAACCCATATATGTCTAGTGAAATCATTGATGAAGGCAACATAATAGAGATAGCATTTTCACAAAGGTACGGGAGAGAATCCCCATATGTCAGAATGAATAAGTTGAAAAGGATGGGTGGTTTGAGAAGTGCTTTTGTGACTAAAGGGTAGTGCGGTGTGTTTGGCTAAATGACAACCCTGACAATCAGATAAATGTTTAAAAGTAAGAGAATCAAGAGCACCACTACGGGCTAAAGTCTCGAGACGAGACACACTAATATGACCTAAATGTCTGTGTCATAGATCAGCATCAGAGGAAACAATACCGGCAAAACTAGAATGAGAGTGATGTGCACGAAGAAAATCTAGATGATATAGACGGCCCTGACGACTAGCATGCCCAAACTCCTCACCGGTGCATGAATGAGTAATAGAACCTGAAAGAGTCAAAAGTAACGATAAGACAACTATCGCACAATGCACTAATAGAAATAAGGTTCATGGATAAATAAGGAGCATAAAGAACATAAGGTAATGTTAGAGTGGGAGAGCTAATTGTCCCTGAGTGTGTAACAAGAAGTGGTGAGCCATCAGCTGTGTGTAGAGATGGAGAGTGAGAGAAAAGTGTAGTGCAGGTGGTGAACAGTGTCTTATTACTAGTGAGATGATGTGATGCACCAGAATTTAAAATCCATAACGAATTCATACCAGGAGTAGCAAAAAATACAGGAGCAGAGGAGCTAGCATTGATAGACTGAATCATGAGCTGTAGTTCCAGCTGGGTGAGGCATTGCTGAAGATTAACCCAATCAGCAGGAGATGGCAAGGCTGGAGTGACGGGCATGGCCGAGGATGTAAGGGAAGAAGCACTGCGAGGAGGAATAAGACTAGTGTTGTAGTACCCCGTATTTTTAAATATTATTTTTAAATGTTTATAAAGGAATTAAAATGATTTTTGGAGATTTAATAAATATTTTCCTGGAAATTTATCTTTTTACACGTGCAAAACACGTGCAAATATTTTCTTGAGAAGTTCAAAAGCCAAAATTTCTTCATGTAAAATCATCATTTATTATTTGGAATTTATTTGTAATTTTTTCAGATTTTTCTGACATTTATTGGATCTATTTGCAAATTTTATGAAAAAGAAGGATCTTTTTGCAAAATTGTCATTTTGAGGGGTGAAAGTGCAAAACTATTTTTTGGACTTTTCAACAGTGCCGGTTGGAGTTAAGGAGTCTGTTTTTCTTTTAAATCTCAATTTAAATGATCTTATCGAGTTTCCAAATATAGGGATCTATTTATGTAAAGTTGTATTTTCAAGGGGTTATTTTGCAAAAGTGTCTAGAAACCCTAAAACTTCTTTTCCGGGTATTTAAAAAGAAACGCATCCATCTTTCACTGCACAACATTGAGTTTTCTTATTTTTGGAGGATTTAGGAGAAGATTTTGGATCTCGCGAAGGAAAGGCTTCTTATCAAAGGATTTCTTCATTTAATGTGAGTGATATAATTATTTTGTTTGTTCTTTGAATGTTGTATGTGAGTGACATGTTTTTTTTTTTCTTCTTTTATTTTGTGTATGTTGTATGTGAGTAATTGATTGGTTGATTGTTTATTTATGTGAGTGGTAAAATTGGTTGTTTGATCTATGAATGTTTAATGGATCTTGGAAATTTAACTTTATTGCTAGAAAGCATGATTAGGGTTTGAGTATGACTATGAAAATAATGGATTGGATGGATGAACGATTTGATCTTGAGAAACCCTAGTGGTATGTGATTACAAATTTGATTATGGTTATGAGTTGTGGTAGAAATTCAGTTTTTGAGAAATTTGAATGGAAGAGTTATGAATCAAGAGATCATGTCATGAAAAATTGAAATTTGAGAAATTAGTTGAGTTGAGGAGATATACCCAAATTGGGGATTCTTTGAGATTTCGATATTTATATGGTTTGGATCTGAATACGAACTATTTCAGTGAACAATGAATTTTGTAAGAAACTCTAATTTTTATTATATGCACAATCTATGTATTAATTGAAAGAATCAACAAAATCTTTATTTTCATGAATTCAAGCAATTTGATTTAGTTTTATGGACTATTATATGTCCTACCAGTTGTATTTGGTTATATAAGAAATAAGTTTTTATCAAAATCGTTTCATAAAGTAAAACTATGTATCAGTTGAATTGTGCACAACCAAAATACTGCAGACTGGAGGCCGACAGTCTACTGTCGTGAATTCTCAGTCGACTGATATGACCCGGCTGCTATGTTCTTTAGTTTTCTCGAAATTTCCTTCTGGACAGTCGACCTATACCTTTTACAGTCGACTGATACACTTAGAATTATATTTTTTAAAGTCATTGTAAATTTCTCTCTAGACAGTCGACCTATTTCCTTTTCAGTCGACTGCTATACTTAGAATAATTTCTTAAAGATTATTGGATTTTCTCTCTGGACAGTCGACCTATGACTTATACAAGTCGACTTAAAAGACTTAGTTTATTTTTCTTAAGACCATGAAATTCTCTTTCTGGACAGTCGACTTACTCTTGTTATTAGTCGACTGATACTGATGTATTCTTATAATTTTGAATGATCTTTCAAACGATCAATTCTTTAAATGTTTTGATCTATAACGTATTATTCTATACTTTATCTTCTATTGCGCATATGTTTCAAGATGTTAAGTTGAGCAATTTATGTTGGAAGGTTGGTTTGGATATTTGAGTTTGAGTCTCTAGAGAATGTGTGTGACCCTAGTATACCGGCGGATGAGTTATTTATGTTTGGGCCTGTTGAGGCATTTTAGTTGTTCCGATGTTTGAGTTAAGTTCGGTAGGGTACACCAACTCTAGGAGATTCGTTAAGTAATTAAATAACCTAAATGATAAGGACAGACACTAGTGGTGATATGATGAACGAGAACATGGATTATGGACCTCAGTATGGCTTGCGGTGTGAGATAATCCCCAGAATTATCCAGGTGAAAGTGAAATAGTCTCCGGAATTACCTGTGGTGTGGGATTGATCTCCGGAATTATCGGAGTCGAGACGACGCACATGTGGTATTCGTGTGATGAGGTGCCATTGCTTGCGGTGTGGGGTATTCTCGAAGATTCCCAGGTGTGAGTGAAATAGTCTCTGGAATTATCTGTGGATAGAGTTTGACCTTCGAAATTATCGGGGTATGGGCTAATACTCACAGTTTATCTTTATCTCGTAGTAGTCATCGTGTTAGGATTAGTGCATAGCGGGGATTGAACCCTATAATGTGGAGACGTTAAGGGCTTGCACCGGACCTATGTAGAGTGGGATGCATAGACTTCGACAAGTACGCATTAGAGAGTCCGCATATAGACTTGTATTTTCTTGACTTGGTTTTATGCATGTGGTTTTTCCTATTTCCTACACTTGACACTTAGTTTAGTTTCACTTGATGTTTACATGTTTCCTTGCTATGTCATATTTTATGTATTCTTAATTATTACAAGTTGTTGATAAATCCATGTTTTATTTATGCTGTTTGTTTTTATGTCACTCACACCTTTATGGCTGACCCCGTTAGTTTTGGGGGTTAGGGTTATCTCTAGCCTCATATTTTACAGGTTGTTTCTTATAGCTTGGATTTGGATGCTTGAGTTCAAGTAATGTAATGACTTATGTAATTGTAAAGAAAGTGTTGTAAAGAAAAGAGAATTATGATTTGAGATGTATTGTATTCTGCTGTGCTATGTAATTGATTATTGTAATGAAAGTTGGAAAAATTTTATTGGTGTTAAATTGTGTTTAATATTACATTGAAGTTGATGCTGGGAGTTGTGCCACGTGTTTTCTAAGATATCATATTAGAAATTCGGGGCACTATAAATGCTGCTGTGACTGAGAGCACAATGAGGAGAGAGATGCTGCTAGTGTCTGGATCGGGATAGGGGGCAGGACAGTGCTACCGGTGTCAGAGGTAGAGGTGGGGTAGGGTGAGGAATGATATTGGGAGAAGGTAGGAGGCCAGAGGTAGAATGAAGGTGGCGCTGCTGCTGTTTGAATCTGGAGCTGGAACGAGATGGGAGGGAGAGGGGAACTAAAGGCGGTTGCAGCGGGGAAGTTGGTGGAGGCGAAAATATGTGGGAGAGACTGATATTCCATCAAGTAGTAGCACCTGTAAAAAAAAAAATTTTAGAGAATAGAAAACGGGTTTCAGGTGGAGAGAGAATGAGGGTTTCGGGTGTAGGGTTGCGGGTATGAGAATGTGGATATAGGGTTTCAGGCAAATAGAGGATTTGGAGTGCTGATGTTTTTGTTTTTTGTTTTTTGTTTTTGTTTTTGTTTTTGTTTTTAATTTTTTGTTGTTGTTGTTGTTGTTGTTGTCGACGGAAGATGGGGAGTTGGTCGCGATTGGAGGGGAGCAGAGTGCGGCGAAGGTTGAAGTTGGAGAGGCCGACGAAGATCGGAGTGGTGAAGTTGCTGACCTTCTTGATGTTGATGACGATGTTGACGTTTTTTTTTCTTTTTTGAGAAATGTAAGAAGAGAAAGTTCGTATAATTGGCTCTGATACCCTATTAATGACCCTACTGATGGATCAAAACTCCGAAGTTGTGATAAGGGTGAGGATTTTAATATTTATATTCTAACACACCCCTGCAGGTTGAGGGCCATCTTTTTGGGCCAAGACCTGGACTATACGCAGCGGTATTTTTCTTCTTCTTTTCAATCTGCATTTAAATTGCGTAGCTGGTGAGATTCGAATCTGGGTTGCTCTGATACCATATTAAGATAAATCAGAGAGAAGAAAACAATATTGATTATTGAATTGAGAAATAACTGAGTACAATATCTTCTACACATAGGAGTAAACCATATACAAAGTTAGCATAATACCCAATGTGCGGCTATAACAAAGTGGTATCAGAGCTTCAGGTTGCTGATTCCCTTGAATAAGATGACATGTCATAGTCTTTTGAAGATCAAGCAGTTCGATGGAAAAATCAACATCAATCTTTGGAAGGTAGGCATGTATGATATCCAGTTCAAGAACGTCTACACTTAGCAGTCAAGAAGAAGGATAATCCATCCGATATGAAGGAGGATGTTTAAGATGATATTCGTGAGAGAGTACTACAAACGGCAAGCCCATCCTTGACGTTTTTTTTGGCGAATTCTCGGCGTTTTTAAACGCCGAGGTTTACCCCCTCGACACTTCAAAAAATACCGCCACAAGCACCGGGTTTGCGCCCACCGGGGAAGAACATGGGCTACCCCGGCATTTTCAAACGCTGAGGATTTGTAAGATCTATCTCGGTGTTTGGGAAATGCCATGATAGGCTATTTTTTTCCCATTGAAAGCCCTTTCCCGGTGTTTTAAAACGCCAGGATATGTATGTTTTTTTTGTTGTTTTTTTTAAACGAATCGCTTGGTGGTGGTTGTTTTTAATTTGATCAAATCAAAATACCTATAATTCAAATCACAATCATTTTTAGAAATTCATTCTAATAATCTTTCACAAATTCATGAATCAAACATAATAAACAATAGAAAAGTTATTTATTGAACATATTTAATCCAATAATCACGAGTAATAATTATACAATGCAGTCCAAATCATCTAATAATTCAATTCAATTGATTTCAATAATTACATATATGTACAAGTACTTTAGAGGACAAAATCACAAAAACTTAAGTGCGTAATCCCAAGTGTACGCCTTCATCGGTTGCTTCCACCATTTGAGCGCGATAGTGTTTGAGAGAGGGAGCTAGGGTTTGTGAGAGAAAGGAAGATGAGATGGAGATTGGCGCTCGGAAATCGAAGAGGCAAAGGCGTCGGCTTAGAGACAAGGGGCACGACCACGTGGGGGAGACAACGGGGGAGGAGGATGGCGACAGCGATGGAGATGGGTTGGGTTCGTGAGTGAGCGGAAGAGAGAGAGAGAGAGAGAGAGAGAGAGAGAGAGAGAGAGAGAGAGAGAAAGAGAGAGAGAGAGAGAGAGAGGAGTGAAAGAATTGGGATTAGACTTGGGTTTTTTTATCATTCAACATACCTCGGCGATTTCAAACGCCGGGGTAGCTACAAAACCCGACGTTTTTTTACAAACGTCGGGGTATACTACATCTCCTACGACACTTTTAAACAAATATCGGGGAAGTCCCGACGCAACTACCCAAACGTCGGGGTAGTTTCGCCCAGGAAAACCCCTTTTTTGTAGTGGAGCTATAAGTCTGATCTGACTACTTTAGCGGACGAGATCAAGTGCAGATTTCTTAAAGAAACTGATGCGGCGAGTTTGTGGGAAAAACTCATAGCTTTCTACTCTAGTTCGTCGTTATTAGATCGGTTGCATTGAAAGATGAAGTTATTCCATTTCTCAATGAAGGAAGGTACCGATCTGTAAGACCACATAACAGAGTTCAACAAAGTTCTATCGGAACTCAAGGAGATAAACACGGATGTGAGTGAGGAAGATAAAACTTTCAACTTTACATATTCACTGCAAGGTTCGTACGAGCTTTTGATCACTACCATGCTACACGGTAGATTTGCCAATGAGAGTATTTCCGTAGATGGTGTAATCAAAACATTGAAGAAAAATCAACTTAGGAAGGAGACTTGGAAATTATCGTCTATTCTAGCAGTGGAAGGTCCTTCAAGTGGAAGACAAAGTACAATGCAAAAGGATTCGATCTGTTGCTGATATTGCAGGAGGTCAGGGCATATCAATAAAAACCGTTGGAAATTATAGAATCAGAAGAGCGCTAAGGATGAAAAATCAACCGCCAACCGCCTATGTGATTAATGTTTGTGATTCAGGTGATTCGTGTCTTCTTATTTTAAATTCTTTAGAAGTGGATTTTAGTTGGTTTTTTGACTCAGGGAGTTCTTCTCATATTTTCTTCGAGAGGGAGTTGTTTTCTACTTATGAGTATATTACAGGGTGTTGTGTCAGAATGAGAACTGAAGAGATTTGTGAAGTAGTGGGTGAGGGGACAGTTGAGTTGAAGATGTCAGGTCTAAACATGTTAAGTGTAAGGAAAGTTTTGCATATTCCTCTGCTTAAACAGAATCAGTTTTCCTTGGGAACTCTTGATGCATGGGATTGTAGGTACACAGCTCGAGGTGGAGTTATGTCTATTTTTTTACGGTCGTCTTAAGGTGATTAGAGGTATGAGAGTGGTTGTGCAAGCCAAAAAATCTCTACATGCTTTGGAAAATTCGAAATACTTGCGCAAGTGTTACTTCTTTTACTGTTATTCCCACAAGCTCATCTAGTTTTCCGCAACTAGCATCGTTCGAAACGAGACTATGACGTTCGAACATCATCGAGAGGTAGAGAATGTCTTGATGTAGGTGGAGTTCGTGCGGAGGTTGGCAACTTCGTGATAACGCCTACTGATGTGTGCCCTTGAGGGGGTATACTGATCAGTGAGATTGGGTAGAAATTTGTTCACTAGTAGAATAAACTATTATAAGTATTTTTGCAAGTGGAGTTCATTAGAGTTTGGAGATGAATAATCACATCATGTGATAGCACTCATATGCAATCCAAGGTCGAGATTGTTAGAAATATGTATTGAATACTCGTGGTTCATATTAGAAGAATATATGATGAAGTACGGAGGTCGAAGCATCGAAGAGTAGAAGAAAACAAAGCAGCAACAGTGCAGGCAAAGTTGCGGTCGACCTCACACCCGACCGCAATAGTACACGGTTTTGGCCGAGAGGAGGTCGATCGATCGATCTTGGTGGACGGTCGACCGTGCGTAGCATTGTGTTCTTTTTGAGCCTCAATTTGTTAGGTCGTTTCAGCCCAATCTTCAACTCAAAGTCAGATCGTACGACTCATATTCAGTTACTTCTTCTTCAAGTTATATTAGACGATTGAGAATCAAGATTAACTAAGGTTCTCTCTATTCTTCTTCTATATATTGTAATCTCCTCCAATATGAGAGGTAGTATTGGTATAAATACCCGAAACCCGGATCCGATCCGGACCCGGCATTGGACCAGAACCGACACGGCCTATCTGGGTCCGGGTCCGAGTCTTAAAATGGGACCTGTTGTACTTTCGGGTCCGGGTCCGGGTCCGCTCAAAAGAGACCCGACCCGGACCCGGACCCATTAAAAAAAATCCAAAAAAATTAACATAAAAAATAAATATTCTATCCTCATCCCTCCCCTCTTTCCTCCTCAATTCTAAATTTTCCTCTTCCGAACTCAAAACTCATGCCTTTTTCTTCTCTCATCTAGTCTAAATCCTTCACTCGCCGCCTCCGCTCGCCACTCACACTCCCGCTCCTATCCGAACAGGTAGAAATATTTTAATAGGACCCAGACCCAAAACCAGACCCGGTCCTCACGGATCCGGGTTCGGGTCCAATTTTTGGACCCGTAGGGGACCGGGTCCTGGTCCGAATAGTGAAGGACCCGACCCGACCCGATACCAATGCTAATGAGAGGGTGAGATCAAGAGAAGTACTTCATTGATATTTTCGCCATTGCAAAGACATATAGTTCTTGGTGAGTGAGTTTAATTCCTTGTATCGAGTGGATCATTAACTCATTATAATATGTTCTAGTTGAATATTATATTTCTCTATATTTTCCATCCGAATTAAGCTAAACTAACTGAGATACATCCTCGTTGTGTTTGTGTTGGATTGGTGGATCTATTTGCTTTGGTGTCCATTGGCTCGCCTCATCTATTTCGACATCTTCATTGTTCTATTTAGTTTCGTTGCGCCACTGAGGTGTTAGTCGAGACCCATCCCAACATGCTTTGCGCTTTGTTTACGGAAAAAAAGGGTTTAGAAAGTAGGACCGATTTGAAAGGATATCGTCAGGTCTATTAGGATCTTCTAAGAAATCTAACCCGACCTTTGTGTAGGCCGTCCACATAATTAACTCCCTATGCCCCCCAAGCAAAACACAGGCAAGCCGATGCTCATAACCTAAATGTTAGCTCAAGTTATGATAATATATACAACATTTTATTGTAGATAAGTGAGAATGATTTATCATGGCTTTCCTTTCAGACGATATGGGTATAGCTTTCTTACGTCTCAAGATTCTCAGAGAGATTCAGGATACTTTATTAAGCATTAATAGCAAATAAGTGTGTAAATGAAAGAATGGTAAATCATGGAAAGGTAACTTATTATGCGTGTGAAGCATACCAACATGAGAATATATATATATATATATATATATATATATATATATATATATATTATTATTATTATTATTATTATTATTCTGTTTTTTTTCTTTTTTGTTGTTGTTGTTGTTGTTAAGAAAAGATAGAGTATGACCACCATGTTTCATTAATAAGAGGTTAATAAAACAAACTCAGAGTACTGAGCCAAGTACAAAGTCCTACAACATAATTGAAGTACATAACTCCACCCCGAGCGTAGGGGGTAAGATAAAAAGATAAAGGACAAAACATACATGCATCTAAACAAAATACATCATATCCCCCCAACAAACCCTGGGGTGGTGGGGATCTATCAACAGTAGAAGGACGAGCTGGCAGTCAGTCGATTGTCGGGCCTATCTCGACTACATCATCATCATACTCCTCCACCTGGAAGACACTCGCGATCCTCCCTCTAGGACATGTTGCAGCAATATTAGCCCAAAAGGAAATAAGGTGCATAATGTGAGCCAAATTACCAGAAATACTATTACTAGTCCCACGAAAATAGCAATTGTTCCTGTCTACCCAAAGAACCCAGATCGTGACGGGGATAGCGATATACCAAGCTTCTCTTATAGTTCGTCTCTCTGTAGCGAACTTTGGCCCTACCCACAGATCCTCGTACACACTAGGGAACTAATTCGTTCCCAGGACGCTGAGTACCTCAACGAAAATTGCTTTGCTCCTAGGACACTCTAGTAATAGATGGTCTCTAGTCTCGGGGGCAGCATTGCAGAACCCACAACGGGAATCCACATCCAGTTGCCATTTGGAAAGGGTTCTCTCTAGTCAAAATGGCATTGTTCATCACCAACCATAAGAAAACTTTAATTTTTAGTGGGGCTTTCGTCTTCCAAATAACGCTCGACCAATTTGGGTTACATCCCCTAAAGTGAATGCGGTTATAGAGGGAGTGAACGGTGAACTTGCCATTCTTTTCCAATCCCCAAGCTTTCCTATCGGGACCATGAGAGCAAGGGATTCCAGCGTTGATGATATAGGTCTGTAGTTCCATGAGTCTAAGTTGAGAGGCCGAGTCCAGTGGAAGTTTAAAGGCCGATTTCCATGTACTTCTTCTCCGGGTTGTGGCGACCGTGCAGTGCGGTTGTGACGTTTGATCATACAGATCGGGGAATAGTGCTCTAAGTGTGCGGTCACTGTACCACTTATCCCACCAGAACCTAGTCAGTCTGCCATTACCGATACTCGATGTCACACAGCTAATGAAGGGTTCGTAAGCCTTAGCGATACCTTTCCAGAACCAGGATACACGTGGACTTACCCTGAAGCCCAAATTTCTCGTTCTATTCCCATGTAGGTACCCTTGAATGAACTCTTGCCACCCTTCTCCATTAGGGTGGAAGACTTTCCACCACAATTTACCCAGTAGAGCAAGATTCATATCTTGAAGATCAATAATACCTAGTCCTCCGTGTATCTTTTTCATGCATGCTTTTTCCCATCCGATAAGGTGGTAGCCCCCTCTATCCGGGCTTGCCCCTTTCCAAATGAACCATTTTCGAGTTCGATCAATTCTCTGAAGAACCCACCGCGGCATTTTAAAAAAGGATAAATAATAGGTTGGCAGATTTGAGAGGACTACATTAATAAGCGTGACTCTCCCACCCAATAATAGCGCTTTACCTTTTCAACCCGCAAGACGGCTCTCTACCCGGTCAATGATGGGTAGTCAGTCCGCCTTCTTGAGCTTCCCGGTCTCAGTGGCACTCCTAGGTATTTAATAGGAAAACTATCGATGGAACAGCTGAGAATCGTGGCATGGTCTAGTGCCTCCTCTGTAGTCAGGGCAATGGGGATAAGGGCACTTTTGTGGAAGTTAACCTTGAGACCAGACCAAGCTTCAAAACTATATAGTATTCCTTTGAAGGCAATTGTTTTCCCGAGGTTGCCATTTCCAAAAAGGAGAGTATCGTCTGCATATTGTAGGATAGAGCAGCCTTGGCGATTGCCACCATTGGCCACCGGCGATATCCAGCCTGCTCTACTGCAGTTAGCCATCATGGACCGTAGAACGTCTGCCACAATGGTGAAAAAGAAGGGGAGAGAGCGGATTGCCTTGCCTAAGGCCCCGTTTGCATGAAAAATGGTGTCCCGGGACCCTATTCACATAAATCGCAGTTCTGCTGGTGGTGGGACATGTGTGAATCCATCTGATCCATCTATCCCCAAATCCTCGTCCAACCAACGCTTCCAATAGACAGTCCCATTCGACCAAGTCGTAAGCTTTCTCGAAGTCCAATTTTAGGAGATAACTCTTCGCATTCGACGAGTGACATTGGTGTATTGTTTCTTCAGCCATGGCTATGCTATCTTGAATACACTATCCTTTAATGAACCCTGTCTGCTTGTGACTAATTAGTCCTTCCATCACCTTTCCCAGTCTACTAGCGAGGGTCTTTGTCATGATCTTGACTGAGCAGTTAAGGAGACTAATAGGGCGGAAGTCTCCCACCCGCCAGGAGTCTTCCTTTTTGGGAATCAACACCACCTCCGCAAAATTAATTCTACCTAATTTAAGCTTATGGTCGTAGAAGTCAGTGAACAATTTGAACAAATCGTCTTTCATTTCCTCCCAGAAAGCCTGGTAGAAGATGATTGGGAACCCATCTGGGCCAAGGGCTTTGTCATTTCCAAGTTGCTGGACTGCCTCCCAAATTTCCTTTTCCGTAAAGGGCGCTTCTAGGGATTGCTGCCTAAGGTCAGGGTTGTCCGTCGGGTGCTGCCAGAACTCGTGGTGGAGAGGTACTCTCAAATCCGCTTTCTGTCCAAAGAGGTGTTTGAAGTGGGACTGGATTGCCACTCAAATATCCTCGTCACCTTGTATCAATCCCGAGTCTGAATGGATCGAGTGGATGAGGTTAGATCTACGTCGAGCACTAGCAACCCGATGGAAGAAAGCAGTGTTCGCGTCTCCATCTTTGAGCCACATAATTCTGGATTGTTGTTGCCATTTGATTTCCTCCAGCCTATAGAGTTGGTCAATTTCCTGACGGAGTTGGAGCAACCTACTCCTTTCCTCCTGAATTAGGGCTCTAGTTTCTTCCATTTTCTCAAGTTCCTCTATATCTTCAAGAAGTGATTCTTTTGCTCTCCAGATCAGCGTAAATCTATTCCGGTTCCATTTCCTGAGATTACCCCTTAGTCTTCTAATTTTTTCACACCAGAATGCGGTCGCTTCGGTCCCTCTAGTAGGACGGGACAATTTTTTGTAGACCATGTAATGGAAGCCTTGAATTTCTAACCACGTTCTCTTAAATCTGAACTTTGGAGATTTCCTGGGTTTGTTCCTCACCGGATGACAAGATTACAGGGACATGATCCGAGGTGGGTTTAGGGAGGGATTTCGCCAAAGACAACGAAAATTTGGTCTCCCAGTCAGCGGAGACCAGGATTCTGTCCAATTTAGCTAAAATGGGCGATGCTTGCATGTTAGACCAGGTGAAGAGCCTATCAGTGATTGGGATGTCAACCAGTTCCAGGTCCGCAATAACCTCATTAAAAGCTTCCCTATCCGAGTCACTAGAGCCTCTGCCTCTGTATTCTGAGGCGAACCTAGTGATGTTGAAGTCTCCCCCACCAGCCAGGGGTGTGGCCAGTGTGTGTGAATCGCTCTTAGTTCTGTCCAGAAAGCCATCCTAGCAGCAGTATTATGCAGACCATAGACCACCGTAATTGACTGGGTCCACATATTAGTTTTACGTTGGAGCAAGATCGATAATGAAAATTGCCCATGGAGTTCGTCTAAGCAGACAAACATCTCAGGGTCGAAACCTAGAGCAATACCCTTAGAGCAATACCCCCAGATGTCCCAACAGATGGGCGCATTTTCCATTCAGATATTCGTTTACCCCCAAATGTACTAAGTCTAGACATATGGGTTAGTTTGGTCTCTTACAGACCAACAATATTAGCTTCTGCTTTAGTGATGATGTCTCTTACCATTTCCCATTTGCCTCACCTACCCAGGCCTTTAAAGTTCCTGATGTGTGCTTTATTCATTCTTTTCACTAACAAATGATCTCTATGCGACCTGCCATTTACATGGAGATTATACCTATTCTTTGAGATCCAATATTGTGAAGCTTGAGAAAGGAGAAAGAAAAGAACACAATGAATGAAAGCATGAATGAAGCAACACAGTAGATTGAACAATAACAATAACACAAACCTAGAACATCACAGGTGAATGAAGGCAAGTAACAATGACAAATTATTCCCCAAGTTGATTATTTGTAACAATCAGCGCAGAATGCGCAGAATAATACGGAAATTTGTTCGTTCAATTTGTTACAGATATTATCCTTTTGTGATGCCAACAACTACATCAGCAAATACCAAATACCCAATGCTTTATGAATGGATCCGCATAATTTACCAAAAACCATAATACAAACTCATCACGACTATCTTAATATACTTCAACATGCCATTGCTTGTTCTTCTTGAGCTGCAAGAGCTTCGCATCCCAGCTCTCTCCTCTCTGCTCTGCTACCCTCTTCAGAGTCTCCTGAATCCCGGGCATCATCCCCTTCAGCCCGCAAAAGTATATGTGGGCCCCATCATCCAAGAGCTTGAAGATTTCATCACTGTACTCCTCGATTTTGTCCTGCACATACATTTTCCCTCCATTCTTGTTCTTCTGCTCCCGACTCAGGGCTTTGTCGTACCTGAAGAAGAGATTCGCTTCGTGTGAGGTTCACCATATTTTAAAAACTGAATTCATTTGCATATGCACTGCACATGTTTCTTTTTTACCACGTATAAGCAAACATTGAGGTTAAGGTATTCAGCAGTATGCATGTGCATCAGAAAAAGATGTTTGACTTCACACACACTGAAGGGTTTTGATTTATAATTCGTAAATATGTTGCAATGAAGTTTTTAGCAATAACAAAAATTTAGACCTGAAGTTGTCAGGGTAGTCGCGTAGGTAACTCGTGAACTCTTCATCATAGAGAAGGCTATCGGTATTTGCAACACCAAGGAAGAGCCAAGCAAGACCTCTAAACTGATAGGTGGGAACCGATTCCATAAACATGCGGCGGAGGTAGCCCCGGTAGGGAGCAACTCCAGTCCCCGTGGCAATCATGATATGAGTCGCCTTGGGATCATCTTCAGGCAATAGCATAACCTTGCCAGCAGGACCTACAACAACATTCACATTATAATGCTTGGAGGATATCTCATTAACAATAACAGATGAAGGAACCAAAACTAACGCTTAAAATCTTTGTAACTGAAAAAGTCACCAGAGTGGTTACATCTAGAACTCTTAAGTACAGTTTAAAATATAATCAGGCAAGAAAACGATGTATACTACTTCACCTTTTCTTCACAAAAAAGAAAAAGAGGTACGCTACTACTTCACCTTTTCTTCACAAAAAAGAAAAAGAGGTACGCACCGGGTCCTCTAGGGTCAAGAGAGAGATTGCTGAATGAGCTATGGATTCGATTAACAAAATAATTCTGCATATCCTTGCAAATATATCCTTATTCCTCTTCACAAAGCTCAGAATCCTTACAATGAAATGTAATATTAAACTTTTGTCAAGAATTTTAGACCTTTAGTTGCTGACGTCTCATCTACTTCATACTTTAGTTTCAAAGATTACAAAGGGCACTATTTTTCAATCGTTCGAAAGTCCTGTTCCTTGATTTTTCTTTCTTGTGTTTTCATAATTTAACCGGAAGACTGACATTTTTTCACCTGGTTGTAATTGCGACCTAATGTTTGACCTATGACATCAGTCGTATATTGATCACCTGAAACTGCCTCCTACTGTCAATAGAATGCTCGCAGTTCAAATTGATGGCTAAGCACAGTAATTTTAGCAGATCTACCATTTGTTTGATACTCAAATCAACAAGCTTCAAAAACACAAGAACTAATCTGTTAATTCTTGGAGATTGAGATCCAAGGTCCAAGTCCTGAAGAAAGTGCCTACGCACACATATTCCTTTGATATAAAAGAAAGACTTGAGAAATAAAAAAGATAATTTGTTCATCAAGCTTTAATGTGTTGATTAATTATATATGAAGTGCATTCATTACTAGACATGACTATTTATACTATACCTGTCAGCTTAATCTGGTCTCCTGGCTTTGAGTCGCAAAGGAAATTACTGCATACACCATTTTTTGAGGGATCCTCCTTTCCAGTCTCCGGGTCATAATAAACAGCACGACGGACACATAAACTTCCTGTCTTTCCATCAAAAGAATCTCCATACCTGGTTGATGCAATCGAATACAATCGGACATTGTGGGGAGCTCCAGGCTTTTTCGGATTTTCACCCTGCATTAACAAACAAAAAATGAAATAATTATTATGAAACATCCATGTTATTAAGAAAAATAATAACTCCTGATACCATTTATCATGTCACTGGCATTTCTCTCTAGACACTTTTTATCACTCAAATGATGACCCAAACTATAAGCCCCAGATGCCCTGACACCTGACGTGGATTACTTTTTGTCTTCCCCATCAAAATTAGTTTCACTGGACGAATTAGTATTTGAATTAAGCAAAAATCTAATATATTTTGGTGTACCAGCAAAAAGATCAAAAAATAGTTCAGTTATTTCATAATCAAACTAATTCTCAAAATATAAAAAACCATTAAATCTCTAGGGCTTTTCTATTATAAACGGATTGACATGTAAATGAGTGTTTGAAATTTGGGTGGGTTGTGATGAATAAGTCTATGTTCAGTTCACTACCATTTGTTTGTGCACTGCATGTGCACCACTACATGAGGTGGCACGTTCTTATTGCATAGCTAAACATTCCTAGGAAACAACGGGCCAACAAAAATGTCTCATTTAGAGATAGCGAACACATATACTGTATACATTTTTACCAATCAAGTAGCGACTAACTACATTCTTGAACCTCAATGGAAAGAGAAAAAAAAGACACTGGTCCACTTGTCTTAACCTGGCAACTAGAAGGATCACAGAATTTATAGAACCGTCTGAAGCATACAAGCAAACCTAGTATACTATCTACCCTGACTATCAACAAAGTTTTGATGAAATTCGCAAGCAATTCCTCTCAGGAAAGAGAAACTAACATTAACACAAAATGAGTGAAGAGGTAAGCTGTTTGCCATGTGTAAAGTTAAGACTAAGTTTCACAACAAAACTACAGTATGTAAGAAAAGGTGCAAAAATGCACGAACCCATGTCAGGAAAACAAAAACAAAAAAACCAAGCAGTCTCCTTGAGTTTCCATACCCAACTTCTATATCCAAAGAAGATGAAGAAGGATATGACCAGAGAATCATGAAAAATACTTACAGGAGGGATAACACCGTAGCTTTGCCCCTCCCAGTATGGGACATTGCCTCCATGATCAATTACAATATGACACGTCTCCCCAGGGGCTTTTGGCCCAACAATCCTCTCAACCGAGACTATAGTTGCCGTGTAAGGATCCTTCGGCTTGTACAAGTTGATTGGTGGCGCTTTGGCATCTTCTAGTTCTAAAGGCTTAACTGCAACTTTCTCTCTGCTAGCTGCTTGTACAGACTGGCATAAGACCTTGCACATGGATTTTGACTGCGGATTCCTGGTTTTCAGATCTGAAGGCCTGACTGTCATCCATGATTTACCGTGGAAGCTTATATTATTATGAACCTATAAAACATACTGACTGAGAAAATGCAATAAGGAAAAAGATACCAAAATAGATTAAATCTGTAGGAATTATATGGAAAACAATAAGAAGACATTCCAACATTACTAATATGCATCAACCATCATGTATGTAGAAGTAACTTCAATGGCAGGTCTGCCAACACTTAGTGTAAATAGATTGAAACCTATGAAACTACTAATGCACACATTTTGCATGGCTCCAAATCAAACACTAGATGCACATGGAAATCCCACATCTAATAATATAGTCCATTGGCATGCAGGGCCGGCCCTGAGTTCCCGGAGGCCCGAGGCGGACTCCCGAAATAATTATTTTTGGGGGCCCCTACTAACATTTTTTTTACGCGCAAAATACGTGCCTATATTTACATGGGAATTACAAATTTGGGGGCCCCTAAAATCGCAAAAACTCCGGGGGCCTGAGGCAGCCACCTCACCCGCCTCAAGGATGGGGCCGGCCTTGTAGGCATGTAGATTATAATGAACAGAGTGAAGTGTCAAAATGTCCAATTTATGTGCTTACTCAAGTAACTTGACGTACCCTCTGTTTGATTGCTTATTAAATCTAATGTAACCACAAAGGCAGGCACATGCACGCATTTTTAATGGGCCAAAGTCAAACATGGACTGCACGGGCATCTCACAAATACCCAACCCATTGGCATGAAGATTATAATGAACGCAGTAAATTGTCCAATTTGATTCCTTTCACGATTTGAGGGTGAGATAACTAAATAATTTATATTTATCCAGTGTAATTTCTTTATACTTCATATACAAAGACCACTTCTAGGAAAACATAGGTAGACTAACTAAGAATGTACACACCAAGCTAAAGAAGAGCGTCCAGATGAATCCTAATTAGAGTTAGGCTAGCCGAAGAAATCCTATGGTTGAAAGTAGTAAATCTGTAAATTTTACGTGAAAAAAAAAAATCAAAACAGGTTTTGGACCACTATTTTCAACTACAACTGGTTACTCATAGACAGGGCATTGATTAATATCCTAACCTGATTGCATTTTCAGGTTGGGGGTATGGATCAAGCAAAACCAAACTCAACCCAATCCAAATTATAGCTAAGTTTATAATGTCTATGCAATGAAGTCTAAAACATCAAAGAGGACTAAACCCTGCCCTGCAACAGAACATGCATGATAAGATTTAGTTACCTACACCAACCTATACTAGATAACAAAGTACCTAATGTGTGCTAATTAAATAGATTGGTAGAACATATTCCAAACAATCATGGCTTTAATGCACATAAAAAGTTGAAAATAATCCGAAATAAGCTTGTACATAAATTATACTGTTACTCTTACTCGATGTTAATCAGTTGTAATTCTAGTCTAGATTTGATCAAATATTACAAAATGCGAATTTATAACTAAATTTTGAGATTTCTCAGCAAACTTATAACTCATCAAACTTCTTAAACACCATGCTTTCTCCTTGTTTCTCCTTTTTCAGTCATTTACACTGCACATACCAAATAATATAACATCATTTTTTATTGTTTTATTTATCATAAGGATAGAGGTCCATAGGAACTCCAGCCAATATGTAACATAAAAACATAATGAGTCTCGCAAACCACAGGATTGGTGTTTCACAAAAACAATACACCATCATAAACGAGACAGCCCATGTGAGAACCATTCACATTCATCATCTAACGACTAACATCAATTTGCTTCACCCCTCAATGTATAATTCTATTTTAAATATGAGCCCTCTATTATGAAGAGATTCATTACATATGAAACAAAGAGAACTAAACATCCTACTTGAACACATGGATGCATGCACAAAAGTTTTATAAGGGCTGAATACCTCCCTCTCTATCATGCATGCTAAGTGTTCTAATAGTACAATACTCTATAAACAGTCTTTTTATCCCTTAATCCACAAAGACCCCACTAACTCAAAGTTAACAAGATGTCTCCTTTATCATCATTTTTCTAGTGAACTCTAGATTCATCATTTCCAGAAAACAAAAGGGCCTAGAATTTACCCCCAACCATCTCTAATTTGTCTTAAAAACACAACTTTTTAACAGAATCTTACTCACAATTCACAAACCCAATTTTTTTTAAAACCCTTAATCCATTATGACCCCGCTAGATCAAAGTTAACAAGATGTCTCATTTATCATCGTTTCCTTATGCACTTTAAATTCCTCATTTGCAGAAACTAAATAGGGCCTACAAGTTATAAAAAAAAGAAGAAGCTAATTTATCTTTAAAATCCCAACTTTTCATCACAGTCCTACTCACAATTCACAAACTCAAATTTTTATCCATTATGACCCCCACTAGTTCAAAGGTAACAAGACATCTCATTTATCATCATTTTCCTAACATACTTTAAATTAATCATTTACAGAAAACAAAAGGGCCTACAAATTATTTATAAAAGAAATATAATTTATCTTTAAAATCCCAACTTTTTAACACAATCCTACTCACAATACTCAAATTTTATATAAACTTTTTTTTTAAAAAGTACCTTTGATGGGGACCTCCTCAAAGCCGTATCAGATCCAACAGCTTGATTCAAAGAAGCCTGCGATTACCATTCCAAACATCAAAAACCAAATTTTTTTCCTCAAAAATATCATCCTTATAAAGAAAAAGAGAGAGAGAAATGGATCAATTCAAGAACCTGAACTCCCAACCCAACAGACTGAGCAATCATGATTGTTGCAATCTGGGTTTGGACAATCAAGAACTGGGGTTGTATTTATATGCGGAAATGAAGAGGGGTGAGAAAGATGAGCTCTTGGCAAATATGAAGGGACAAACTGTCACAAACAGGAGAATTAGGAGAGAGAAGGTGCCCCTAAACTTCTTTGATGGGTTTAGTTTTGAACTTTGGATTGACTAATTTTGATTAGAACCCTAACTAACTAATAGTATTAAAAAGTAATTTAATTTTTCATTATTATTTACAAAAGTGTTGGGGTGGTGAGTGCCAAGTAGGACTCGTTGAAATGTGTTTGTGCAAGCTTGTCTATAGAATTCGTTAGTTTTAATATGCCAATTTCAAAACTATTTGCACTTATAAGACATTTATCAAAGTATTTGTACTTATGGACTCAAAAACTAAACTCGCCGTTTTGTTTCATCCTCGCTATTGGGACACGACGTGTTTAGTGCTAATTTTTTGTTCAAAATTTTTAAAGAAGACTTGCCGTTCCCAACGACGATAATATTTATACCAGATTCGCTGTTGGGAACAACGAGTCTAGTTCAAAATTTTCAATGAAGACTCGTTCCCAACGGCGAAGACATGTACACTAGACTCGCTGTTGGGAAAGACGAGTTATTTCAAAAAAAAATTCTACGGAGTTTTTTTTTAAAAAATCCACTAAGTCCAACAGTCTATTTACTGACTATAAAATTTCCTACCTCGCCGTTCCCAACAACGAGTCTAGTATAAATGTCCTCGTCATTGAGAACAACGAGTTTTCTTTGAAAATTTTGAACTAAACTCGCTGTTGGGGAACAACGAGTCTAATATAAATGTTATCGCCGTTGGGAACGGCGAGTCTTCATTAAAAATTTAGAACTGAACTCGCAATTGGGAACATCGAGTTTCTTTAAAAAATAGCACTAAACTCGCCGTATTCCAACGGCGAGCATGAAACAACTAAACTCGCCGTTAGGAACGACGAGTTTAGTTGTTGAGTCTATGAGCGCAAATATTTTGGCAACTGTCATCTTTCTGCAAATAGTTTTGAAAACTGTCTTATAAAAAAATTTCCATAGAATTCTATGAAATGGAAGGTGATCTAGATCTCCTGAAAGAATAGTGAGATGGAGTCTTATTTCGTGGGGATCATACTGGGGCGTAAGTATTGAGGAGAGCTAAAGGCTTTGTAATAGAGAAACTGGCTCAAGTGGAACTTGATATTTCGATCTCTTACTCGGTAAGGGCATGTTTGTTTCACAGTAGAACTACTGCAGGAAAAAAAATCATGTGTAAGAGGCTAAGAGCACTGTAACGCCGGTTTGGATGGACGAAGTTGATTTGAATTCGTACTGTGGCTACAGTATTTTATTCATAAATTTCTCTCACTTTCTCTCTCCCCATTTTTAAAGTGGCTTTGTCATCATTTGGAAATAAGAAATCTTATTTAAATCCTCACCCTCTTCTCTTCTTGGTTGATGTGGGACTAAAAGTCCCACAAAGCTAGCCCCTTGGTTCTTTTGGGTTTCTTTTTGAGTTTCCCACAAAGCCAGCCACTATTTTCAATTTTTTTCAGTATTTTTTAAATTAAATTTTTTTTTTGATGAATCGGATAGAGCCAAAAGGCTCCAGCCATCCAAAAATATATTAATCAATAAAACAATAATAATACAAACAAGCATCAATGGTTTTACAAGATGTAAAACAGAAAAAAACGAACAAAAAGAGAAATACAATAAGCAGCAGCAAACACAGAGGGCAAAGACACTGCAAGACGCACCACCCCGATACCGAAGAGCAGAGCCAAAGGCCCGGAGACGCAAGCAATAAAGAATCCAACATCGAAATTCCGCACCCGAAAGAGGAGCTGGAGAAAAAAAACTCCCCACACGACGACATCCAACTCCACTAGCAGTCTAGAGGAACTCTAGTGGCACAACGTCGGAAAAGCACTGCTAACCCCAGGGGTATCAACAAGAAGGCGAAACGCAACTGTGCTCTAGATGAACAGCTGATACGGAACCTGCTTTCCTAGCAAGAAGGCGAGCGCTCACTCGAATCTTCGAGAGATCGAAAACTTTCTTATTGTAACCTCGCTTGACGGGGGGATGGACCGTCCTCGCGGAAGATGGCGAACACGCCTCAAGGTCAGCTGAAGAAGCGCCCACAATGATGGAGCACGGAGGGGAACTGTGGCCATAGGGAGCAGCCGATGAGGCTGATGGGATGGACTTGGTGGAGCCGGCCCAACGGGGAAAAGAAGGGGCCTCAAGACTCATAGAATACTTGCGGGGAAGGGAGAGTAAGAAAAGTTCGAAATCCCTCAGGACCTGATAGAGCCATGACTGAGCCCCTAAAAGTTGATACCAAGAATATAGGCAGCCTGGATAAAGAAGAGAGATCGCAGAACATAAGGAATCAGTGATCTTCAGAGTACAAGGGTAGATGTAGAAAAACGAAGGGGTCTTAACATTAACAATAGCTCTGTCAGGATGCGTAAGGGGGTCAGAAGTGCGGGAGTGAGGAGCAGTCTCCCTCGCACAACGAGACCTCGAACGAGGCGAGAAAAAGGATTTAAGCCAGTCAGGATTTTTACCCAAAATCCCGCACAATGACGGAGCTGCTGAGAAAATGCGGGGGCGAGCCTTGGAAGAGTCCCGGCGATGGTTGGAGATAAGGTTCGAATTAACTTTACAATCCTTAAAAAGGAGAGCAATATTAGGTCGATGAAGAGGAACTAGAGATGCGCAAGGAGAAGAAGAAGATGTGGAGGAATTCGACGCTGAACGAGCTACAGAGACAGAGGAGTCGAGGTCCTTGCTCTTATCCCTACTGTGCTTACCAACCAAGCTATTCAGAAGCTTGAGCTTTAAGAGAGGGTAATTAAGAAAGGTGAGGAGTTTGGCCGGTAGGGGATGACCTCTGGGCATGTCCAGAAGTTTTTGAAGGGAAAAGCATCGACTACGAGCGTGACCGAGCTTATCACAGAATAAACACTTCATTTTATTCATACATTCACGCTTAAGATGCCCAGGATGGAGGCACCTGAAGCATACCCGATGAAGATCGGGCCTACAATGCGAAGGGGAGTTCAAGAACATGGGAGAACCCTGAGGGGGGTAGATGATATCCCGGGGATGAGAAAAAAATTCTCTCTTCGAGTCGTGATCCATAGCTGAGCAAACAGATTTCGCTACAGTTTTGGTGACATACATGGAGAGAACCTTGCTCTTGAACTGCCATGAATGGATCAAAACAGAAATCCGATAAAGGAGAGGAATTGAATAAAGCGATCACTAAAAGAGTGGGCACACTCTCACCAGAATAATCGAAACCAGTGCTATAACGAACCAGCGCCTCTCAAAGAGGAGAAGCCTCACTCTCCAAACCGGAGAAAAGGAAAGGAGAAAATAGAGAGAAAGAGAGGATAGATAGCACGGTCGATCTAGAAGAAATGTACGGTCAGTACACCGACGAGAGAAGAAAAGATCGCTAGCAAATAGATCCCCAGGGAATGGGGAGAATAAAGCCAGTACAAACAAAATCCAACCCGAAAGCTATTACAGCTAAAGAAACACTACACCGCTCACTGAGAAATGAAGTCAGACAGTGAAGCTAATGAAGTCAATGCACAACACCGCTCACTGAATAAGCATCAATGCACGGAACCACCCAAACAATCAAAAATTCCGAGATAATCACTAAAGTTTAAAACGGAAGAAAGCTCACAGCAATCGGATAAGATGGGCGACTGGAACGCAGCTGAGGGGGACACGCCTGGTAGAGCAACACCCTCTGAATAAGATCACTGGCGAACGGACGGAAGAGTAGCTCCTGGAGGGATGCGCCAGGGGAAGCGCATCCAATAGGAGAGGCACCTCGAGTTGCTGGAGATGGAGGGAGATCACCGGAGCTGCGATGCTGCGCAGGCAGAGGATGGGCTCGAATAAACCAGAGAATAGATGGAGAGACGATGCTGAGCACCGGAGCGCAAAGGGAGGCCCAGAGAGCTCAGTCGGAAGGGAGGGAGGCGCTGGAGACAAGGCCACCAGCGGAGAGAGGGGAAGAAGGGCTTCGAAACAAAATGGAAAAAGGCTGAGATGGGTCGGACGGGATTTGGGAGCTTTACAATCTTGATTGAAGGGAGAAAGCGAGATAGAGGGTGGATCGACGGGATCTGGGGAGAGAAAGAGCTGAGGAAGAAGGGAAATTTGAAAATTGAATCGCCTTTCAGATCGCCTTTTTCGTATGCCTATTCAGTTAATTTAATTAAGATCAATTTAATTTAATTAATTTAAACCATAATTAATTGAGATTAATTTAAAATAAAACCAAAAGTTAAAAAGTATTTTAAATTACTTTTGCTACACTATTTTTACAATTCAAACAAACCAAATCTGTAATGGTAAACTATTCATACTACAATAAATCTACATCCAATCAAACTACTTTTTTCAGAAATTATTTCCACAAATTTTTTTTCTCAACAGTAATTTTACAACTTTAGAAAAGTTTTACGCGCAATCAAACACCCCTTAAGAAAGAGACTTACCATTAGATGCTAGTCGTACGTATAATGTATTAATATATGTATATACTCTAGTATATGTATGACACGTGTTTATCCATTCTTGTATAAACTCATACATATTGTTGGCTTCTATGTCCTAAGAACATCTATAGTCGTTTGGAGTCAAAATTTGGGTATTTGGCTTTTATAAATAAAAAATTTGGGTTAGAGCTCTAGTCGTTTGAACCAAAAATATGGGTTTTGATTTTTAAAAAGTAATGGAAGGGAAATGATTTTTCGTCCAATTTTTTTTTTAAAATAAAATTTAAAAAGTATCGGACGAGAGATCAAATCCCGTCCGATTAATTTTTTTATAAAAAATTATATAAAAAATCTCGAACAGGAGATCAAAACCCGTCCGAGAGGAAATTTTAAATCTTAATTTAATCAGAATTAAATCAGAATTAAATCTTAAATCTTAATTAAATCCTAATATGTATGCATAATAATTCTATAGGCTTAATTCCATAGTTTTTTTTACATATAGAAAGAAAGATTACGGACGGAATATCATTTCTCGTCCGATCAACTTTTTTTAAAAAAAATTTCAGACAGGAAACCGATAGATTTTAATTTTTTTTTTTTTTAAGTAGAGACGAAAGCTCATCTTTCGTCCAATACTTTTTTGGGATAAAAAATTGAACGAACGAAAGATGATCTTTCATTAGCTATATTTTACAAATTGCTATTTCTCCTCCCAAATATAGCCGACCACTGTTCCTCTCAAACCCAAAATTTAGGTATTCGGCCAACAATTACGAGACATTTTTTCTCTCCAAGTTTTGCAAAATTTGACAAAATAGCCAACGACTACAGATGCTCTAATAGATCATATTTACATTTTCTCTGTCTTTCTCTTTATCATGCTATGCGATATTCTTGATCTTGATCTTTAGATCCAAAACCATATTAGAGAAGTCCAAACATAAATCTTCTATTTTGATTATTGAAATCCAAAACCCAAAATCAAAATCAAAATCAAGATCCTAAATCTAAATCAAATCCTGATCGCAACTCATTAACAGTCGCAAATCCAAATACCAAAATCACCCAACCTGTGATCCCTCTCCTGATCGCAAATCCAAAGTGATCCCTCTCACGATCCTAACTCTCCCAATCTCCTAACCGCAAATCCAAATCCAAATCCAATTCTCAACTTTCCTGATCGCAAATCCAAATCCCACCAACAACAAGATCCACATATCAATCCAATTTTCGACAAATCCAAATCTCAACTCACTCTTGATTCCTCTTCCGATATCAATTCCACCCCGGTTGAGCCTCACCTATCTACTCAATTCCAACTACACCCAGAAAATTATCTATCTATGAAAATTATCAAACTTGGTCTCTCCACATGCTTGTACTTCTATGAGTCATGGCTAGCAATGGTATCGGGTCGGGTCGGGTCGGATCCTTCACTACCCGGACCCAGACCCGATCCCCTACGGGTCCAAAAATTAGAACCGGACCAGGACCCGTGAGGACCGGGTCTGGTTCCTGGTCCGTGTCTTATTAAAAGTTTTCTACTCATTCTCCAAAACTAGTTACTTCCATCTCAGACAAGTTAAGTTTCTTCTTGTGGACAAAAACTTTTCTCCTAAACTTAACGTACATTTACATAGAGAATTACAGATACAGTAGATTTGTATGCATAAACCACTAAATATCAAACACTCGGTCATCAATATCATGATTCGAGAAACTTAGTATCATATTAGTAAGAGGAAAGAGATATGAAAATTAAGCATATCAGTGATAATAGGATTGAACATAGTACTAGAAAAGCTTAAATTGCTCAGAAACACAGGAAATTGTTCACACACTAACTCTAATATAAGCACATATTTTTGACAATCCACACGCTCTCGGATTTCACAGTCTAATATGTAAACAGTCCGCATTCCACACACTAACCCTAATATGTAAACAAAGCAGAAAACCAACTTTTCAAAGTCCATATCTTTCCCGATTTTTATGTATATTATGTTTTTTAACGGGTCCGGGTCGGGTCGGGTCTATTATAAGCAGACCCGGAACTAGACCTGAAAGTACCACGGGTCCTATTTTAGGGCCCGGACCTGTATAGACTGGGTCGGTTCTGGTCCAATGCCAGTTCCAAGTCGGGTCCGGATCGGGTCGCATATCGGGTATTTATACCAGTGCTAGTCATGGCCTTGCTCATCATCATACGGATGATCTGCCATCGACGATCCCATCGTCCACGACCCCGTTATTGATGACACCTTCAACTCTTACTTCCGACTCTTACCATTACCTCTTTCGCTGCATCTGCTTAAACTCTTAAGGAGTGGAAACCTCTAGATTCTCGAGTACATTGTATTATTTGTTAATCCATTGAGGTATGCATATGTCGTCTGATGGCTATTATTCCTTATGCAAAAGCTATTTGGACCCATCTTCGAGATACTTATGAGCACTCTAGGCATGATCATGAGTATGCCTTAAATAAAGAAATTGCTGCAACTAATCATGGTGATCAATTCGTATCAGATTGTTTTGCTTCTCTTCAAAATATTAGGCAACAAATTGATGAAATTGAGGATTCGTGTAAGGAGAAGAAGTGTTATCATCGCATAATCAAAAATGGCTTTATGAGTTTTGGATGAGGCTTCATCCAAAGTTCACAGTTGTTCGCAGTCTGGTTATGTCTCGTTGGACAGTTCCTACCTTGTAACATGTCAAATCAGTTGTGTTAGCCAATGAGACCAATCTTCATACTAGTGCTCTTCTTTTTACACCACAGTCTACTCCTTCTGTGTTGGCTGTCACTCCAACTGTCCTTCCACCACCACCTATGTAGCATAGTTCTTTCTCTTATCCATCTTTTTGTCCAATGAAGCCAAAGGAAAAATGTAACTATTACCACATTTACGAGCACACTATAGATCAGTGCTACAAGCCTTTGCACTTGAATTAAAAACATCCTGTAAGTGCTCCGTTGAGACCTCTAATTCTTATCAGCTAAACCAGCTTACTCAGCTTATATCTGGGCAGCTAAGTCGGCAGCTCCATCAGATGGACATCACTACTTTCAGTCCCTTTTCTTTTGTTACTCCAACTCATCCGCCACAAGCCATGAGTGCCACCACTCCTAGATCGTCTTCGCAAACTACATGGTTGATTGACTCATGTCCTTCTGATCACATGACCTCTAATGTTTCTATTATCCATAATTTTTCTTCTTCTTTATTATTTAATTTTTTGTGTACTGAATCTGGAGATCTCCTCCCTTTTTTTTCAATAAGAGGATTTCTCATCTACAAAATTATCTATTATCTCCGTCCTTCATGTCCTTCATTTATCTTTGAACTTAATTTTTGTTGGATAAATTGTTTATCACAGTTGCACCATTACATTTGACTTTTCTTCTTGCATCATACAGGATCGCAGGACGGAGCACTACTTAGGGCTAACCATATACATGATGGTACCTATGTCATGGGTCACTTGCACATTCCAATTGCCAAATCATTAAGTTCCAATGTTCCTAACATGAGTGTTTGGCATTAGTGTTTAGGTCATCCTTAATCTTCCCGATTATCCTCTTTATTTCAATCAGGTGTATTAGGTAGTGTGTCTATGTACTGTATTAGTAACCTTAATGACTGTCTGGGTTGTCATTTCAGTAAACAAACTCAGTTATTTTATCCTTTGAGTAATAGTTGTATTTCTGCCATGTTTAAGCTTGTACATTCTGAAGTTTGGGGGTCTTTTCCTCATGTATCCAAATCATAATATAAATATTATATTTTTTCATTGATGACTACTCTCATTTTACATGGATTTATTTCCTACATTCTCGCATTTTTTACAGCATTTACAAAACTTTTTTCATAATGATTGCCATACAGTACAATTGTAAGATCAAAACCTTTCGATCTTACTCTGGTGAAGAGTATATTTCTACGGAGTTTAGAAATTTCCTAGCCATTCAGGAACTTTTCATCAACTATCTTGTCTTGATGCTCATGCTCAAAATGAAACTACCGAAAGAAAACATAGACATATCATTGAAACCACTAGGGCCTTATTTTTTTCTGCCTCTATTCCTGTAATACTTCGTATCCTTAGAAGTATATATATATATATATATATATATATATATATGGGTGATGTGGGGATCTGTTTACATGGGTAAAAGAAGTGAGAGTATATATAAATTTGCCTAGGATCATAAGGAACCTAAAATTCCTAGTACTTTTTGTGAGGCAAGCCTGTGATGGGCCGTTGTTAGGATTTATTTTTTGCGTGTGCGCAGCTGAGTCGGGTGCGAGGCGTTACATATGGAATAAGAGCCAACTTTCGACACCGATCATGATGCTACAATAATTGCAAAGTCAGTACAGATGGCGTAGGACCAGTACAGGTAGCATAGAAATAACATCCATATGTGGGTCACTGTCATGTTCCGCTTCCCAAAATACGGAATACGAGTACGTAACATAGGCCCAGCGAATGATGCAAGCACCATCCATAAGCTGTACCAGAATAACTCAGTAACATGGAAGAATAAACACAGCCACACAAGAAAGATATAACCACATGAATCAAAGATAACTTCAATAATAAATGAAATAATCCAACAATAATAATATCCAACATCTGGGATAAAAACAAACTCTGGGTCATAAAGCCCAAAATAAAGCACAATGTCATAATAATATTCAAGAAATAATCTAGCAGTAAATAAATTTAAGCAGCACAATTCAGCTCCATCTATAGAATCGTTGCTCACCAATTCCTTCTGGTATAGTTCCTTCAGTACCTATAAATTTTTGATCTAAAAAGAAAGAAAATAATGTCCTTAGAGCAAGTCATGGACAACAAGTAGAGCAAGGCAGAGAACAAAGGAAGCATGTATATCAAAGGAAAGGGACATGATCAAAGTCAAATAACAAAGCAAAGGTAGGCAATAATATCAAAGGTCTATAATTAATCACACATGAATGAGTGATGTCAAGTCAAGTTTAATATAAGATCAAGCATGAGATGTCAAATGCAGGTTAGCCTATCTAGTGCACGTAGTACTGCATCCCACTCCACAGATTCGATGCAAGCACACAGTGAACGCTTTAGACTGATGGTGAATTTACGGATCGTGTACTCGGCGTTGATAACAATAATTTACAATCAATAATTAACAATCAATCATTTTCAATCAATACTTCTCTTCATTCAATGTCAAGTGTTCATGTGAAGGTCTTTATCGAGTATATTTTCCGATTGTTCACTGCCAAGTCCACCCATAATACCCCGGCTTGTTAATAGTTTTTTTTTTCATCCTATGTGAGCATGGAAGAAGGTTTCAATGTTGTATGATGCTAGGTGTGAATAATTCTACTCGTTACAGACCAAACAGGAAGCAAACATATCAAACACACAAATTACATAATCTGGACAACATGACGTTGCTGTACAAAAATACAGATTACCGCTACTATAGAAAAGCAAATATGGATCTGTTAGAAATTCTAGAAACTAGACTCTATGCCGATTCCAGCAAATATATACACGACATATAAAAGCTACAGGAACTAGGGTGAAAACTCTATTCTTGTTAGATTTTATGTTCAGGCAGTAAGTTGTAAATTGTATTCACCTATTTGTTTCTGGTCAGAAAACTCATCAATTAAATCTATAAAAATTCAGGATCATTTCTATACATGTCTAGTCTTAACTAGATTTACTTCAGATTTTTATTCACTGTTAACATGCTCAAATAAATTATGGAACAGAAAGATATGCATGCATTTATGAATTTGGAAATTTTGACACAGCTGTACTAAAATGATGATATCTAACAGATTACACATCGGAATTCAAATTCGTAAAAAGGGTAGTAAACTAGACATCTGGAGGTAAATTTCATGTTCAGAAAGTTATTCAAAATATGACAACAACATGGTCGAAAATCTGATTCAAAAAGATACAAACGACAGTCCTGAATTTATTTTGATCTGAATAGGCAACAATTTAATCATACAATCATACAATTCATGCTAATTAATAGTCAAAGTGCCAATAGATGTTTAGTATGCATGATTTCAGTTTTAATATGCAATTTCACAGGCATGATAATCAATTTAACAACTCCCATTCAATCTAACATGTTCAAATCATCAAATAATCTATAACATGGATCTAGTTATTTTTCATGTAAATGTGCATATGCAAGAAACAATAGGGACTAGGTTTTAGATCAAAGATATAGGCACGATGTTAAGAGTATATCAGGTTATCTCGTGTAAACCCTCAATAAACTTAACGGAATTCAAATAGCAGTACGATAAAGGAAAGGACTGGATCTACTTGTAGAGATCAAAGGATCTTGAACAAAACAAAATACTAGTTCATGAAGTGACTTGCCTTTTAATTAGTAGATTAGATATATAGAATAACGGGATAAGAATCCCAACGAAGAACCACAAACACGTGCCAGCTACGTGCAAAACACACACAATAATTCAAGCCAACACAGCAACTCAGCAACTACCCTTCTCCTCCACATGAATAGCAAACAACAACTCAAGATCTCCCCTCACAAAACAACACAAAGCACAACTCTCCACTGTGCTTCTTCACCACAGCGACAGAGAAATAGGAAGACGGAGAAAGGAGCGGCAACGACTGGTGACACCCATGGTGAGGGTGATGAGGACTGGCGACGGCGGCGCTACGGTCGGAAGCGACGGCAGCGACCAAGGGAAAACGGCGGCGCTGCGAATACTCTGTTTCTCGATGAAACAGAGGAAGGACTGTGAGGGAAAGTGCGGGGCTTGGACGAAGACAACGAGGACGAAGGGGATCTACGGTGGTTGTGGGGGTGAATGAAGAGGGTGAGGGCGATGACGATGAAGCGACGACGGCGACGAGATGTGTGAAGGCGAAGTGGGTTCAGTGGATGGCGATGGGTTGGACGAAGGCAACGGGGATGAGATGGTGGCATTAGGACGATGACGGGGGTATGATGAGTGGTGGCGGTGGTCAAGGTGGTGGTCGGAGAGGACGGGAGAACGTACGGGAGTTGGGTTTGGGCGGTTGGGTTTTTGGAAAAGAAACAAAGAAAAGGAGCGGGATGGGGGAGAAAGAAAGCGGTGGAGAGAGAGATAGTTAATTAGGGTTTAATAATGGGTACTTATAGGGGATTAAAAAATTGGGGTTTGGGGTTGCAGGTTAATGTGTTTAGGATATGGGTTTAGGCTCCAAAAAGAGATGAACAAGCATAAATCAATGAGATGAACATATAGCAGAGCAATTCAAACTCAAATCATGAAGAGAAAAATTTGCAATGAGCTAAAAATAGAAGAAAAGATTACGGAATGATCAAAAAGGAATAAAAGAACCCAATAAGAGCGAAAATTCTATATAGAAAGAATCCAGATACAATAAATAAAAATGTAATAGAAATCCAAAATAGGAAAAATAGGGGTTGCAGTCACATCGACTAGAAAGGGGATCGTATATTAGATTGATGCTCCGGGCTCAGTGAGAACGCTGAGTTCTTAAGGTGAGGTGTATGTAATACACCGTATCCTTAAGAGTATAATAATAATAATAATAATAATAATAATAATAATAATAATAATAATAATAATAATAATATTATTATTATTATTATTATTATTATTATTATTATTATTATTATTATTATTATTATATTAAGTGGGCCTATAGATGTGTTTATGTGTATGGGCCTATAGTATGATATTTGGGCAATGAAGAGAAATAAGAAGAAAGAAGTGGCTGCACGTGTGTGTGCTGGTTTGACTTGGTCTCACGTGAAGGGAGAGTGTGTGTGGTGGTGGTGGGGAGGGAAGGGGGGGGGGGGGCTTGATGTGGGGATCTATTTGTCCCACATCGACCATGGGTGAAAGAAGTGAGAGTACATATAGATTTGCTTAGGATCATAAGGTACCAGAAAGGTATAGTACATTTTATGAGGCAAGCATATGGTAGGCCGCTGTTAGAATCTACTTTTTGTGTACGCGCACGTGTGGTCGCGAGCGCAGCTGAGCGAGGCTCGGGGCATTACAATTCCTCCTCAGTTTTGTGCTCTTACTATTGTCTAATTAATTAATATCCAGCATTTGGTTGTCATTGGTGGCAAAAAAAATTTCTCTCGACTCAAAGGCAAACCACCATCTTATAACCACCTTCGGATTTTTGGTTGTAGTTGTTATGTTCTCATTCAACATCGTGAACGTAATAAATTATCTGAAGAATCTGTTGAGTGTGTATTCATTGCTTATGATCATGATAAGGCTTTCATTGCTATGATTCCAAAGCAAGACATTTTCATGTGTCTTTATAGAATATCAATTATATTTCTGTAAAATTGACTCTCTGTAACACCCCGTAATTTCAATATATATATATATATATATATATATATATATATATAACCACTTTTAGAATTTTTCAATCACATGCATGCCACCTCATCACTTGCTCATTTACTAAATGAGCAAATTGCTCATACCCCTTTCCATATATATATATATATATATATATATATATATATTGCTGTTGATTTTGGTGTGGGAGCAAACAGATGAATTTGTAGATTTTTGAGAACACGAATAAGGCAAACCTATTGACTTGTTGACCTTCAGCAACGTGTTGACTTGTTTCTTGCCGCTGCTGCGAACCTGCAAAATGTGCGATACACAGGTGTGGATTCGTTTATAGTCGCTTTAGGGATCCGTTTATGTAAAAAAAATTGATTACATTCTTATGGTGGGGAGAGAAGGGTATTTATAGTCGCCTTAAGATCCGTTTCGAGATAAGAACAAATCTCTACTTCCCAGTGTGGATGGATAGAAGTAGTTAAAATCACCTCTTACGGATAATTATGAATCTGAATTCTTCTTTATCCTTCTTAACTGGTTTGTAAAGGGTTGAGACCCGTACCCAGTAGGACAGATCCGTTTATGGATTATTGGACTTTGAAGAAAGACAGTTCCCATTTCAGACCCGTTTGTAGGTGAAATTACCGTTTTACCCCTGAGAGCTTTAAGATTCGTGTTCGATTTGCACGGTGTCGATTTAATCCTATTTTTAGCCATATCACGAGCCCTCCACTCCTGAAGACTGAGTTTAACAGCCTTTGAGGAGTAGTTTGTTGTTCTAATGGCATACGAGATTTTATCGGAGTGTTCAGGAGAGTTGGATCTAGCTCGAAGTGTAACGGTGTTATTCTGAGCTTCTAAAATAGCTAAAATTATTTTTAGATTTTTCTGGATCTTTTGTGATTTTTCTAGATTTTTCTGAATTTTTTCCAATTTTTAATCATTTTTTGAATTTTTTATTCAATTTTTGAATTAAATAATTAACTATCGAAAAATTTAATTAATTATTATTTTCAGAATTTAAAATTATTTTTCAAAATTAATAATTATTTTTAGAATTTTTTAATTAATTTTTTTTATTTTAAAATAATTTTTTGGATTTTTTAAATAATTCATTCAATTAAATAATTAAATAACTTAATTAAAATTTACCTGTACACATTGCGCAATCCTGCACATTGATTAAGATCAGGGAGCGCGCATCGTGTGGAGACAAAATTTTTCCCATTTTTCATTCGGGACCAGCTCTGTTCGACATGTTCGACGCGCGTTCGCCGTGGCAGTCAACCGGAGCCGTTGACCAATTTTTTTTCTTTCTTTTTTTTCTTTCTGTAACGCCCCGAATTCCAAATAAGACCGAATCCGAAGTTCCACAGGATCTTTACACTTCACTTCGTACAATTTTACAAGAAAATTTGAACATTTCATCATACATCAGAGTTCTTTACATTTATTTACACAGCGGACGATAAAATGAAGTACAACAATGAAAATAATGTACAACTTGCAACATCTTTAACATGTAATTAATCAACAGCATCATATCAAATTTATATCTTCATGAAAATCCAACTTCTGCTTGATAAACTGTGGGCACGTCAGTTACTTACAACTGATGAAAATATTATACTCAGGCATCCTCTCTATGTTGTAAATATAATGATCTCAATACTTTAACAAACCCACAAATTAAATGCAAATAAAGTGTTAAATGTGACTACACTAAACATGTAAGTGTATGCATGCCTTAATGCCTAATGCAGATATTTCATACTAAGATGACACTAATGCATACTTGTTCGGATTCTATGCATCCCATACTACATATGTCCGAGGGTAAGCACCTACGTACTCCACGTTAAAGGGTTCGATCCCTCGCCATGAAAACTATCCAGTAATAATGCAAGGTTCAGACATTCCACGAGTACGAATCCCAGTCCCAGAGTACACTGCCCGACTGTTATACAGACTCCTCATCGTGTGAATCTCCTGCAAGTGCTCCTCCAGTCCCGGTATATGTATATACACTGGAGTACGAATAACTATCGGCCCGACTACGCATAGTCCCGAATTTAAAATAAAACTCGTCTCCATCGAAGCAACCCCAGTCCCGGAGTACACCGCCCGACTGGGTCTATAGTCCCGAAGTACATCGCTCGACTATATAGAGTACCCCACTTACGTTTGCCCAGGTTTACTACATCTTCTTCTAAGTGCCTAATTCTTAAGTTCAAGACATGAATAAATTACCATATCTAGAGTTAGTTTTATCCCCTACCGGACTTAATCACAAATACCAAGATAGCTCCGTGGCCATATCTCAAAAATAACTCAAATATTTTAATTTAACAATGCCGGTACCTGAGGTCTCACTAAACTCTAGATCACAACCTTTCATGTACAAGAATTTACAGGTACTTATACCCTTCAATAATCATGTATTAACTTAATGTATCCATATCTTTAACTTATTCACAATGTAATCAATGTCTCATTTTAACATCATTCATGATTCATTTATTCATCCACAATTCTAAATAAAACAATATTTCTTTTCATGAACATAGATTTATCTATCTTAAGTCTCATTAGCAATTTAAGTTCATATAACATATCTCCACCCATATCAAGTATTTCTTAAACCAAAATAAGTATATAATTTCTTCAAGAGAATTCAATTCACACAACAATATTTTACTCTTCTTTTAAAAGAATAAATGTCACTCTTAAAGAAATAATTTTGAAGTCATCAATATCAATATATGCCAAGTAATACTCTTATTTGTAAACTGATATTGATAAATGTAGTAAGATAACGTTGTAATACCTAAATTGATAGGCAAGTGTGATACCTAAGCTCTGATACTCTAATTTGAAATGATATTTAAAAATTAGCACAGAATATTGAAAAATGTAAATTAATGTCTTATGAAATTTTACTTTTATGAAATACACAAACATCAAAATAAGTCATTATACTACCATCTAGTTAGGGTCTTATTCGCAAAAAATTAATGACTAGGTTGTTACAAAATACATGTCATGGTGTTACACTGAGTATTAATGAATTACCCGTAAATGTAAAGAAATAATTCATTTCTTCAATTTAATCAAAAGTAGTAATTTGTATCTCTTACAAATAATTAAATGAATCTATGTGTACCAATTTAACTTCACCAAAAATACATTTTAATTACAAGATAATTCTCAACAATTTTTCATACAATTATATATATGACATTTGTAAATTAACATGCATATTTGTTCATGGCAATACTCATTGTTTCTTTTTCTCATTTCCAACTAACATGATGACAATTAATTTCTTAATCATAGCAAAAATCTCTACAATTCATGACACACATAATAGCATGGATTGTTCAACATTTATCATATCAAATTTATCTATACTACTCATTTAGCATTATTAGCATGCATTTTCAATATTTAGGAAGCACAAGATCACCCACATTACATCAATTTGATCTACATTACTAATGTCATATTCTAGCATGCTCAACCTATAAATTAGAAAGTATAAAGACCACCCACCTCTTATGAAGAATGAACAACCAAGATGAAGAGACGATTTCTAACTCCAACAAGCACTCCTAGTCCTCCTCCTAGCAAAAGCTCTCCAACAAGCTTCCAATGCACAAGAACACTCTCTTTCTCTCTTTCTTTTTCCTCTCTCTAAATTTGTTTATTTTAAGTGTGAAATGTGAAGAATAATGGGGGTGTATTTATAGGACAAGGTGAAGGTCTAAATTAGAAATTTCTCCACCTAATAACTTCTCACTTAATTTTATCCCTTCACTACCCTAACCCCCATAACCCCTAACCCTTCACATCCTAACTCCCATCCCCTCCTCTTCAAAACTCCCAAAACTGGCCTCACCCATCTCTTCATCTTACACGTGCACGTGTTGTGCACTAGTGCACACACATACACAAAAATAAATATAACTCATATAGTTCTAAAATATATATTAAAAGTTGTTACATGTCATGTGTGAGTCCATGCACAACTTAAAAATAGATTTTATTAATGGGCTTGTCTTGTGGGATTTCTTTTAATCAATTTAATTAGTTAGTCTAGTGGGCTTTCCTTTTAATAAATTAATTAATCTAGTGGGATATAATCTATTCTAGGTCCATGGATTTAATAAAAGGCTAAATAAAAAGACTCATGCATGCTAAAATATAAATGAGAATAAGAAAAATAAAGATGAACAAATTAGCACGTGCTTAATTAATTAAAACATAAAACATAAATTATATACATAATATGTACGTAAAAATTAGTTTAATTAAAAATTATAATGCTTCATGCACAAATAATATAATTGCGCACACATTTTATGAAATTCATTTCGAGAAAGATTACGCCCAAATACGCGCATCGAAACAAACACGTGCGTCACGAGTAAAATATCAAAAAATACAAAATTCTACATTATCAACGGAAAAATATTAAGGATAATAAAAATACAATATAAGAAAATATATTTATTAATTTTACATATTCCACGACGTAATTGCTACGTACGTAGAAAGCACGTATAATAATATTTTAAATCAAAATAAGGGAAAATAAATTTCCGTTTATAAAAATAGATTTGAATACTTAAAATAAATCATTTAAACACGCAGAAAAATATTACACGTAGTGGTAGAAACACATAATCGATACGTACATTAAAAATAAGTAAATACACGTAAAAATGCAGGGATTGAAATTTAATATTTTAGTTGATCTAAATAGGATAAAATATACGGGGAATGCATAAATAGTCAGAAATAAAAATACATAATAAAAACACGTTACAAATATTACTAGTAACGATACAAAATATACGTGCGTAGCACACAAGGGCAAAATTATCATTTCTAATTTTGCGGGGTATTACATTTTCTTTCTCTCCCGACTCTGCTTCGTTTATCTTCTTCTTCTTTCTTCGCCTTCATCTTTCTTCTTCGTCATCAACTTCATAGCGTGGCGTGTGGCGAGAGGAGCTCGGCGTGTGGTCGCTCGAGCAAGAGGCAGGAGTACGGCGAACAAGGAGACTCATCGTTAGAGCTCGACAGTGGATTCGTTGTTCGACTGTGAGAGCTTGGTGAAGGGATTCATGGAGATGGAGCTCTGCGAAGGAGAGCTCGAAACTCTGCACTGGAGCTGGATGACGTGGGGAGTTGGGTTCGAGCTCATTAGGGAGCAGCTCGACGAGGAGGAAGCACGGCAAAGGTGGAGGTGCTTGTGGGCTCGACGAGGAGCTTCGGCGGCAGCTCGGATGTTGAAGAAGTTGATGTTGAGCTTTTGGCAGGAAAACATGAAGGAGAAGAAGAGAGTAGGGGTAGTGGGTTTGGGTCCATAACACGTACGACCCGTTAACCTGTTAATTCTTTTCTTTCTTTATTTGTTTGTTTGTTTGGCAAATCTTATCCGTCGATATTGATTTGAGCACGGATTTTGAGGTAGAGTTCTTTCTCATTTTTTGTTTGGATCTGCATCTGTTCGGCGCGTGCTGGCGAACGAGGCGAACGATAGGCGAGCGACACGTGGCTCTTAAGCTGTTGACTGGTTAATAGTATTTTGCCCATTTTTTGTTCGGAAACACGTTTGTTCGGCACGTGTTGGCGAACGTGGCAAACAATAGGCGAGCAACACGTGCTCTTAAGCTGTTGACTGGTCAACAGTGTTTTGCACATTTTTCATTCGGAAACACGTCTGTTCAGTGCGTTCTGGTGAACGTGGTGAATGATAGGCGAGCGACACGTGGCTCTTAAGCTGTTGACTGGTCAATAGTGTTTTGCCCATTTTTTGTTCGGAAACACGTCTGTTCGGCACGTACTGGCGAACGTGGTGAACGATAGGCACTGTCTAGTGAACAGTTGAGTTGAGCTTTGTATGACTCTTGGGAAGATCCATTGTTGGATGAGGTTTTAAGAAGCAACTATAGGGGAGAGTTTGAGCTCTGAACTTGTTCAGAAGAGATCCACCCTAGAAGCAAGTGGGGTGGAGAGCTTGGCTCTAGGAGAGAGCTGTTTGGGAGATAAGTTTGAGGAGAAAATCTAGGGGAGAGTTTTAGCTCTAAACTTGTTGAGAAGAGGTCCGCCCTGGAGACTAGCGGAGCGGAGAGCTTGGATTTAGGAGATAGCCGTTTGGGGGACAAGTTTGAGGAGCAACTCTAGGGAAGAGTTTTAACTCTGAACTTGTTAAGAAGAGGTTCGCCCTGGAGGCGAGCAGAGCGGAGAGCTTGACTCTAGGAGAGAGCCATTTGGGGGACAAGTTTGAGGAGCAACTCTAGGAGAAAGTTTTAGCTCTGAACTTGTTGAGAAAAGGTCCGCTCTGGAGGTGAGCAGAGTGGAGAGCTTGGCTCAAGGAGAGAGCCGTTTGGGGGACAAGTTTGAGGAGCAACTCTAGGAGAGAGTTTTAGCTCTGAACTTATTGAGAAGAGGTTCAACAGTTGTGGGAGCAATTCTGAATGGTGAGCTGCCCCTCACTTGCTTATTTGCAAGCGGCTAAAGCAATGTCGAACCAAGTGTTGGACTTCGAACTTGTTGTTAAGAGAGTTAACGAGTTGTAGGAGCAATTTCGAATAATGAGCTGCCCTGCACTTGCTTGTTTGCAAGCGGCTAAGGCAACGTCGAACCAAGTGTTGGACTTCAAACTTGTTGTTAAGAGAGTTAACGAGGAGAAATTCCGAATGGTGAGCTGCTCCGCACTTGTTTGTTTGCAAGCGGCTGAGGCAACGTCGAACCAAGTGTTGGACTCCAAACTCGTCTTTTGAGCTTAGTAAGTTGTGGAAGCAGCTCTGTAGGACAAGCTGGGCTTTGAACTTACCGTTTGATGAGTCATAGACGTGACTCAGAGAGATAGAAGTGAGGCAAGTGCAATAATTTTCAATAGAAAATAGCTGAGTTTTATTGAGATGAACTAAGTGGCCGCTTCAATTGGCTTCCTGGCCGTATTACATGCATCGGCCTTATTGAAAACTGAAAACCTACTTCTACGATAGGGTGAGGGCCTCTTGGAAGGAGTTTGGTTATCCGCCATTGGACCTCCATGGATAAGGTGGAGGACGGCCTTATGTTCGGAATCTTGGAACTCGGCGGACCTCTCTGTTCGCTTGTAGGCTCCTCGGGATGGAGGATCGGCCGTGTTTCCAAGTGTCTCCGCTGTATGAGTTCTTCGATCTTTAAGAGCCCGAAAATCATCTGTCGTGGCCGTGGTCCTTGTGAAAGCGGCACCACTTATCCCTGTTTCTTTTCTTGCCAGGGGTATTCATTCTAGGGGGAGCACGGAGTAGCCCTTCCTTGTCTGCCACCATAAGAACTGCTGATATACTATCATTGAGGGGGTGAACTTCTCAAAATGAGGAGCTGGACGGCGTTGGCCATTGTCATTCCTCTGGAGTTTCTGGGACCCTTCTTCGCCCGTATTCTTCCGTTTGTTCCCGAAAGATGGTTCCTCGAGAGTTGGGGGGGGGGGGTTGAGAGCCTCTTCCACTCGGATGTACTTCTCACTTCTAAGCAGGAGTTCTGCGAAGTCCCGAGGAGGCTTCTTGGCAAGGGATGCCTTGAGGTCGGCGTTAGTGATGTTGTTCCCGAATGCCGTAGAGGCTACAGATTGGTTGAGGGAGGCAATAGACTGGACTTTGGTGGTGAAGGGCCGAGTAATCTCTTAGGTGTTCACCCTTTCTTTGGTTGAAGGTCACCAAAGATACACTTGTTTTCTCAGCCCGACGGCTAGTCACGAAATAAGTTAGGAAGAGTCCTTCGAACTGATCAAACGAGAAGATGGAGGCCGGGTGAGTCGAGAGTACCATTCTCTTGCAGGCCCCTTCAGCATGGCAGGGAAGGTTTTGCAAAGGAGAGCATCCGACACCTGGCGGATCATTATGAGAGTTTTAAAACTCTCAATGTGGTCGGCGGGGTCCGACTCCCCGTTGTATGACTCAAAGTTAGGGGGCTTGAAGTTTTCTAAGACTGGGGCTTCCATGATGGCCCAGAAGAACGGAGGACTGCTCAGGCAGAAATTCCTCGCCCGTTGTACCTCTTCTCTGTCAAGTCGGTCAAGGCACCTCTCCATCTCATGGAAATGGCGGTAGACCGAGTCTTCCCTTCGGTCATATCCTGCCGAGCTCCTAGACTCTTTCCCATGCGAAAGAGGACTAGGAGTGTGGTCGTGATGGTTTGGGGCAGGTTGAGGACTGGGTGCCCGTTGCTCGTGGTTGGGAGCGACGTTGAGGGCTCGCAGAACGGCCTCTTGAAAATCTTGGAACTCTGCCCTTGTGACTCGTGCCTCTCCAGCTTGGCGGTCCCTATGTGTGGCTCATTTTACTGGAGTATGATTTCTCCGCCGATGGCATTGAGGAGACTCTCTTCGCCTCCTCGGGGAGGGAATCTTCTGGTCCTCAGTCTGCGAGGGGTCCGGACTCTTGAGACCCCTGGGTGCTCAGGTTGATGGACTCCCCCAAGGGCTCACCATCCATTCAGGTAAGTTCGGAGATTAACCCCCTTTTGGTGGTTGACAATAACTTGACGGAGATCCCGTTCAGGAGGGCTTTGAGAAGCCATAGAGTTGACTAAAGGATTGGGAACCGCAATATGGTCATGAGGAGAATGTTGCTTTGGACGACTTCGATGGGAGCCCCCTTGGGCAGCCCCCCGAGACCCTGGAGGGGCATGTTGAGGAGGAGGCTGTTGAAGAAGACCATCTTGAACTGGAGGAGGAGGAGGAGGAAGAGAAGTGGTTCTTCGGCTGGAGATCGCTGTCTTCCCCTTCTCTTTTGGATGCATGGCTTGAAACTAATCTCGCTGATGAAGTTAGGTTAGATTGCATTTTCTTTTCCACAGACGACGCCAATCTGTTGCTGCTGATTTTGGTGTGGGAGCAAATAGATGAATTTGTAGATTCTTGAGAAAACGAATAAGGCAAACCTATTGACCTTCACCAACGTGTTGATTTGTTTCTTGCCGCTGCCGTGAACTTACAAAATGTGCGATATACTGGGATGGAACCCGGCGGCGCACCCTCCGACGCTCTTGTCAGTAATCAGGAAGATTATGAAAGAGATTTATGTAGAAAAATATTGATTACCTTCTTATGGTAGGGGAGAGGGATATTTATAGTCGCCTTAGGCATCCGTTTCGAGATAAGAACAAATCTCTACTTCCCGGTGTGGATGGATAGAAGTGGTTAAAACCACCTCTTAGGGATAATTATGAATCTGAATTCTTCTTTATCCTTCTGAACTGGTTTGTAACGGGTTGTGACCCGTACCCAGTAGGACAGATCCGTTTATGGGTTATTGGGCTTTGAAGAAAGACCCAATTCCCATTTCAGACTCGTTTGTAGGTGAAATTACCGTTTTACCCCTGAGAGCTTTAAGATTCGTATTCGATTTGAACGGTCCCGATTTAATCCTATTTTTAGCCATATCATATATAATAATAATAATAATAATAATAATAATAATAATAATAATAATAATAATAATAATAATAATAATAATAATAATAATAAAATACAAAGAAAGCTATCAAGTGGCTCTCATTCAATATAAACAAAATCAATGGTCCAGATTAATTCTCACAAAATACATTTTCCAGCCCAAAATATCAAATCCCAAAATTTCAAACAAAAAAAAAAACAATTCTCTCTCTCTCTCTCTTCCCCAGATCCCCCTCCCAAATTCTTTCTGTCTCCCTCTTCTCGAACCTCTCTCTCTCTCTCCTCCCTTCCCGAACCCCCCTCTCTCTGTTCTTCCCCCTCCCTCTCAGCTCCATTCTCGAACCCCCCCTTTCTCTCTTCCCAATTCCCTCTTTCGCACCTCTCTGCCCGCATTGCACCCCTACCAGATGCCCCACCTCCTGCAGCCAGCCCCGACGCCCCTCGTTCTGCAGCCACACCCGCTCTCTTCCACGGGTGCTCTCCCGAAGCTCCACCTGTGCTCTCCCTCTCACTCTCTCTCTCACTCCGTCTCTCTTCCCGAATCTGTCGGCGGCGAGGTGGAAGTTTGATATCGTCTTTCCCCTATTTCAAAGATTTATTAGTGATTATTTTCCCTATTTCAAAGATTTGATAAAGATCAAGTTAGTAGGTTGATCAAGCTAGTAGAGTTCACAAATAATGCTCTAAAATACTGCTCCAGTATTTTCTTGATAGATTATAATAAGTTCTGTTAAACTTCTATTTATGTAGCACATAAAGCCTTGGTGAATTGTGATAATTTATTTAACAGCTAAGTTCTTAACTAATTGTGATGATTTTTCGTTAGATTTATTAATTCTGCGTCAAGTCCACTATTAAACTGATCAGAACCCTCACTTCTATGAGTAATAAAAAATTGAACTCTAAACTTTCATAGTTATCATGAATTCTCAATTTTTCCAAGATCATTTTGTCTATATTCTTAAATTAGAGGTAATTCAATTGATTAATCTGGCTTCCGATTGCAGACTAGGAATCTGCTTCGAATTGCAATTTTCAACATCAACTACATCCGAGGGCTTTTCCCTAAGAAATACTTCAATGACAAGTCAGTTCCTGCACTAGGTAGGCATTTTCTCAAACCAAACCCTCACAAATTCCCTTAAAGTTCCTGTTGAATGAACTGGATAGAAATCAACGTTCTCTTCTATGTTTGGCTGCAGAAATGAAGATCAAGAAGCTTATGCCCATGGATGCTGAGTCTCGGAGGCTAATTGACTGGATGGAGAAAGGTATTTGATGGATCTCAATCAATTTAAAAATTTGATTTGTTGATTGTAATGTTTGTTGTTCTTTTTCCAATATGTTTCAGGTGTTTATGATGCATTGCAAAAGAAATACCTGAAGTCACTTCTGTTCTCTATATGCGAGAAAATAGATGGTCCCATGATTGAGGAATATGCTTGTGAGGATATATCTTCAGTATTCTCTTGTTTCCTTTTTTTTTTGAAGCATAGAGTCTAGCAATGTTGCGTCGGAGTCTTCAGATCTTGATTAAACTCATAAACATCTTTTCTTATGGCTGTACATTCTGAGTCTTGGTTCAGTTGATATATGTGAACTTCAAAAATTATTATAGTCGTCTTTTTCTTCTGCAAGTAAGCTACTTACATTTTGTGCACTTAACTATTCTAAAATAAATGCATGCAGTCTCTTTCAATTATTCAAATTCAGACAGTGAAGAAGTATCTATGAATGTGAATCAGAGTGGAAACAAGAAAACTAGAGCTACCTTCAAGTCCAATACCATGGACATCACCCCAGGTCAAATGAGGTATATATAAACAGTTCATTGAGATATCCTAAAACAACATTGTCCGTGCTATTGATATTCTGAGATATGACTACTTTTATGAATTTCCAACTTATTCATTTGCCTATTCAAGATATCTTAACTTCCAAGAGTTATTCATGTACATTTTATAATTACTTCATGCAAACTTTACACATTACTCTGGCAATAAAGCATGGATTGTATAAATGGACTAGGTTTGCTCGTGGACGTTACAATTCACATGGGTGCCGGTTGTGCCTGGTTCGAAACTGGCTGTGGCCAAAAATTTTTGGGAATTTGATTTTTAACATATTCTGGTTTTTAAAGGTTTTAAATGATTTAAAAAATTGAAGAAAATACTGGAAAATTCTCTGAAATTACATAGACTTCACAAAATTATTTTTCTAAATGTTTGGACATTTTTAATGAGAAATAGAAGTGAATTTTGAGAATAAGAATTAATAAAATCCTTGGATATGATTCTTTTGTAAATCAAGATAAAAATATAATGATTTGTTAAACATAGAGAAAATTGAAAAAAGAATTCAAAGATGAGATTGTTGAATTACAAATTATTAAGTAAAATTTAATGCGAGATTGTCTAAGAATATGCAAGTTGTGCATGGAAAATTGATTGAAAGGAAACATGATGAACTGTGAAATTTGTGAACAAGTATAATGAACATGAAAAGAGAATTGAGACTAGAACCTTAGCTAAGTCTTCACATCGGCATGAATGAAAGTTTTGAAAAGAAAATGTGATAATTGTGACCAAGTTTGGGTCATGGATAATGATTGATTTTTTTAAGACTGATGTAGGGGTAATGCTAAATTCTAGAATGTTGATTTTTATTCATGATTCAATTACCTAAAGATTTAGATACATAGTGGAGATGTGATGAAAGTAAGAGAAAAACATGAGTATTAGGGCTATTGGATTGGAGGCGTGAGAGTGTTCACAGGATGTCCTCATGATGTGTTATGATTAGGGCGTGGATACTACTCCAGAGTACCGTCCCGGTGGCGATGCTTGTGGGGTTTTTGGTGACTACGGGTGGTGTCATGGTCCATGGCGGAGGTGAATTGACCACAAGATGCCTACATGATGAGTCATGTGTCAGTGCGTGGGGTTCTCTCCAAGATGTCTGGACGTGGGCTTGTAACTCATAGAATACCTAGGATACTTACCGTAGTTACTATAGTAGTTTAAGTCATGGCAAGAGATCGAACCCTACAAGATGAAGAACGATTAAGGGAGTCCCTCGGACCTATGTAGTATGGGATGCATAGAATCCGAACAAGTTCGCATTAGTGTCATGTAACATAAATAACTGCATTAAGGACTTAGTGCACAATCACATACGACATCAATAGGATAGTCCCCCCTTAGTTTGCTTTGTGACAAGTGTGTGCTTTCTAAGTAAGAGAAATTGATATGTCATATCCTAGCGTTAGTTGAATGAACTGACGTGCCCACAGTTTCTATGCAGGATAAAGTGAATGAGAAAGACTAAAGAGGAATTGATGCTTAAAGAATTATTCAAGTGTTGTTTATTTCATTCATGTAATTATGGTAATTTGCTTCCGCTGTTTAAATGTAACTCTGATGTAATAAAAGTTTTTAATTCATTGTAAAATTATACGAAGTGAAGTGTAAAGATCCTGTGGATATTCTAATTCGGTCTTATTTAAAATTCGAGGTGTTACAATTCAGGTCCAATAAGTTAGATTTGTGTTTATCTTTTAGGGTTTACTTGGGGGCTATATATATGGTTGCAGACTCTAGGATTTGTATTGATGAGATTAAGAGGTGAGTCGTTATCATTGTTCAACATCAAGAAGGAATTGTGCCTAGTGTTTCATAGGTGATGGAGAGAGATTAGGAGTTGTAATCTCTTTGTAATCTTAGTATTTATTGGAAAATAAGAAATATTGGTTATCTCTGCATATTGATTATGTTCTTGTGAGATCTTGCATATATCATGGTGGCTTGTTCTTGGTTCTTCTAGTTCTTGGGAAGTTTCTATTGCTGGTGGTGTATTTTTGCTATTAGCACTACGAATTGTTGGTACATTCTGCAACAAGTGGTATCAGAGCACTACGTTCGGGATGGTCGATAGAAAGCGGAAAATCGAGAGGGTCGATGAGAGTGACTTTGCGATGTGGAAGATTAGGATGATAGCGTATCTTGGTCAGAAAGATCTTGATGGTTCGTTATTTGATGAGAAGCCAGAAGGTGGAGACAATGATGTGAAGGTCTTAGCAGAGTGGAATCATTTGGATCAGAAAGCGTTATGGCAGATTCAGTTGGGACTGAGTAGGAAAGAGTTATTTCATATCTCGAAGGCAAAGACCACAAATGAGGCTATGGAGATTTTCATGGATATGTATGAGAAATTATCGACATCTAATCAAATTCTTCACTTGAAGAAATTGGTTAATATGAAGTTGAGGGAAGAGGGTTCAGTAGCAGAACATGTGAACAATTACTGTATGGTTTACAACTAGGTGGAAGCTATAAGTTTGAAGCTTTCAGAGAGGGGACAGTCATTGTTACTTCAATCTACTTGGCCCGATAGTTATGGTACGGTGAAATAGACTATTACAGGCACTATGACAGATTCGAAGACTCTAAAGGATGTGAGTAACATTCTGAACGAGGAGGTGAGAAGGGTGAAAAACGGGGTACTCTGATCATCATCTTCTAGAGATTCTGTAATGACAGTTGAGAAGATATATGGAAGATCTAAGAGCAATCAAAGATAAAAGGATCAGAGTAATTCATCTGAGAGTGGGTCTGAGATAGCAATGGGAGATATGGACCTGAGTGTTGGTATTGTCACAAGAGGGGTCACATGATGTGCCATTGTAAGGCCTATGTGAAGAAGAAGAAGGAGAAACTGAAGAGAGATAACTCAAAGGAAGCTCAAGTGGGGCTCGTTGAATAGTTATGCTTATCAACTCATGAGGAATTGAGCACTCAAGATCTGTGTATTGATTCGAGAGATTTTTTTATTACACTTTGAGGAGAGAGGTGTTTGATGACTACAAGGAGATTTCTTTTGAAGATGTGATCGTCGGAAATGGTTACAGGTGTCCTGTACGTGGGGTTAATACTGTTCGCGTGAAGGCCAATGATGAGCAGAGTGTTGTCTTGCGGGAGATAAGATATGTTCCAGACTTGAAGGAAAATCTTATCTCGATTAAAAGGCTAGACAAAGAGGGTATGTCTATTAAAGTTGGTAGTGGGGAGTGGCGTGTAGCTGCAGGGTTAAGGGTGATTGCAAAAGGGAAGCGTGAAAGAATGATGTATTTAATTACAGACGTGAGGGGCATTTCTCTGGTAATTGATTCTCAGTCGGAATCGAGTAGTAGGTTGTATGGGGTGCATCCGAGTTCTTTCAGTTGTACAGGCGAGGTTACTAATTTAGTGGGAGCTGCTGACCATGAAAGTGACCATAGAGAGCAAGACGTTATTGCGGTGAGGGTACTTTGCGATTTGGCAGACAAAGCTTCAAGTTTCTCTTGTGAGGTAGAGAGCACTGGTATTGATACGCGGAGTAATATCAATGAGGGTAACCGAAATGGGGCTGTAGAGGTTGAACAGTCGGCGAATATTGTGAATGTGTCGTCCACAGAGACTTCTAGTGCTGTAACATCCCGTAATTTCTATATATATATATATATATATATATATATATATATATATATATATATATATATATTAAAGAGTAGATGGCATGATTGTGTAAATAATGTAAATATAATAAAAGTAGGAGAGAGAAGGGGGGTCCACGGCTGAATTGAAACAGCAGCAACGCTGCTTTGATTGGGCTGACGTTAGCTGACGTCATCTGGGGGGGGGGCTGCCCGTTTGTGAAAGAGCGTGGCTCTCTGTGTGTGACGTGGACTTGGGGGCCCACGGTTGTGACGTCGACTGTTCTTTCAGAGAGAGAGAAAGATAGCAGGGTGAGTCGTATAGTCCCATATCGGGAGTTGATCTAGAATAAAATATTAATAAATATAACAGCCTATGATCAAGAGTCACCAATCCGGTTAACCACCTTTTGAGAGGCAGCCTGTGGTAGGCAGTTGTACTATACTATAAATAATTTGTCTGATAAATTGTAAAAATTGTCTGAGCTAGGGGAAGGGGCATTACAAATGGAATTAGAGTCGACATTCGACACCGAGTGTGGAAAAACCGTGAGTTATAAACTCTAGAATGATCGGCGGAGTGAGACAATCCCCAGTATTCCGGGACGATAGACGTAAGGGCCACAGAATGATCTGCAAAGTGGGATTAGTCTCCAGTATTCCAAAGACGAGAGCGACACTCATAGACTGCTCCACATCGACTAGAAAGTATATCCTGCACTAAATTGTGCATGCCCAGTGCTTAGCGAGGACGCTGATTTCTAAAGGGGGTGTATGTAACATTCTGTAATTTCTAAAAAGAGGTATATATAAATAATGTAAATATAATAAAAGTAAGAGAGAGAAGGGGGCCATCGGATGAATTGAAATAGCAGCAACGCTGCGTTGATTAGGCCGACGTCTGTTGACGTCAGTTGGAGGGCCCGCCCGTTTGTGACAGAGCGTGGCTCTCTATGTGTGACGTGGACATAGGGGCCCACGGTTGTGACGTCAGCTGTTCTTTCAGAGAGAGAGAAAGACAGCAAGGTGAGTTGTATAATCCCATATCAGGAGTTGATCTAGAATAAAATATTAATGAATACAATAGCCTATGATCAAGAGTCACCAAATTCAATTAACCACCTTTTGAGAGGCAGTCTGTGGTGGGCAGTTGTACTATAATATAAATAATTTGTCTGACAGATTGTAAAAATTGTCTGAGCTAGGGGCAGGGTCATTATAAGCGCGGAGTGTGCATTGAGAGGTTTTGAACCATGTCCGGTGTTAATAGAGATTTTTTGAGTTAGGGAGTCTTGTAACATGACATCCGACATGGGAGGTTGTTTTTTTGGTATTCATGCTCTATGCGGTTGGTGGAGCACATCCTTCATGAGGCGATGTGGGGGTAGTTGGTGCACTTCACGTGGTGGAGTGGCGCACATACTCTTCACAAGAGTGGGGAGTACTTGAGTCTTTCATGAAAGTGGGAGATTGGTAGAGATAATATGAGGTAAAGATTACAATAATTTTGAAGCGTTATGTATTTGGTCATAGTGGGAGATTGTTAGGATTGTGGTGAAACACCCCACAATTTATTTTTAATTAAAAATGTATTTTTTTTATTTTTGCATGTATGATGCACATGCAAATTTTTATTCTTATTTTTTTGTTCTCATTTACAAATTTTTAGCATGCATAAGTTTTTAATTAGCCTTTTTTTGATCCATGGACCCATAGATTAAAATCTAGCCCATTAGAAGAAGAGCCCACTAGATAATTAAATTAATTAATTAGAAATGAGCCCATGAAGCAAGCCCACTAATAAAAACACAAATTAAGTTAAGCTTTGACTAATACATGACAAGTTACAATTTTTAGTATACATTTAAAGTTATAGGATTGTAATAAAATTGTATGTGCATATGTGCATGTGTGCATGAACAATTGTGGCCGTTTTTTACCTAGGTGTTAACCGGATTTTGGTGAGTGGGGGAAGGGAAAGGGTTGGAGGTTTTGGGGGTTGCAAATTTGAAGAGTTGGAAAGATGAAGGGTTGCAGGTTTTAGGAGTTTGGAGAATGAAAAATTGTAAATTAATTTGGAGAGTTATTAGGTGTAAAATTATGCATAATAGACCCTAACTATACCGTATAAATAGAGCCCCATTTCCTACTTCTCCTTTGCACCAAAAACATAATCAAAAGAAAGAAAGAAAAGAATGAAAGAAAAGAAAGAGAGTGAGAGTTCTTTTGCTAGGAGGAGAAGTCATTGCTAGGAGAGGGAGCTTTGCTAGGAGCAAGGAAGTGCTTGTGGAGCTAGGAGCTAGAAGGAGTCGGCTTTAGTAGTTTTCATTCGCCAATTAAGATGGGTGTTCTCATGCTTTCTAATGTAGAACTTGCATGCTAAATTAGTTAAAAGAGTAATATAAGTTGAATGAGATATGTAGAATCCACACTAGCAAAATATACAATGATCTTGCTGTAAACAAATTATTATCATGCTAATTAAGAAGTAGAGAAATAATCATATGGACCATGTTAGAATGTTTGCAAATTTTGTTTGTCAAATGTGTGATAAGTATGAGTAGTTGTTAAAGAATATTTTTATTATACATAATGCTTAAAAAGAAGAAAGAAAAGAGAAGATAAAATTTTGTTATTTTGACATGTCGACATATGTTAAATATACTAGTTTTCGCATGAAGAACACTTGAGATATCCATGGTTGATTTAGAGACACATTTGGTTTTTAGCACAATTTTTTTTAATTTGTATGATAATGGACTTAAACTAGTTTTTTTTTAATGATTTCTACATTTCGAGTTTTGCCGAAAAGTGTAAATTTTTATAAAGAAAGAAAAACTAATAGAAAATGAAGGCATATTCTAATTATAAGTTTGAACTCGTCTTTTTTTAGTATTTGATTCATCTCAGTCCCACAAGAAAAGTTTATCTACTATTTCTAAAAGATTGGATCGTTAGATAAATAAATTTTTTGAAAAAGAACTAGATTCAGAATAGTATAAACAAAAGAACACTAATGCAATTTTTTAAATAGAAAATATACTTGGTCTTACTGGTTAGCCAGTGCAATATAGAGCATTGTTGAAAGAGATCCTAGGTTCGAAACTTGATAGTTGCTTTTACTTTTTATCCCTTAAATTAATTCAGGAAACTGAGTCTCGAATTCATAAGAAATTTGGGCAAGAGATTAGACACAAAAGTCCAGTGGACTTCATGGCTAGCGGGATTGGATTCTGGGCGCTCGGGTACTATAGCATTGTAGCCATTTGTGCCTGGGTTCGAAACCCAGTCCTTACACCATTTTTTGGGTGATGTTTTTGGAGTTTAAAAATCAAATGAACCTTGGGGAAAAATTCTAATAGCTGTTAAAAATAATTTGGGAATTTACAAAAAAATAGTTTCATAATATTTCAAGTATTTGTGAGGAAATAAGAATGATTTGTATATAGAAAATGAGTTGTTGACCTCGAAATTATTTATTTAATAATGCGACATTTTTTTTTGAAGGAAAATGAAATATTTCTATGATTAATTGATTTCTCTCGATGAGTTTATATAAGAAATATTTGTTGTGATTCGAGATATTGTATGTGGTTAATTTTGCTAATGAGATTTGAAGTAAATGAATCTTTATTGATAAGGAGAAATGTTTTTTCTTTTTGTGAAGGATTGTGAGAAAATGAATTAGAATAATGCAAACATGAGTAATTGATTAAGTTATGAAAAAGCGAAGATGTGAATAATAAGAGGTTTAAGACATGTTTATTAAAGGGTATGAATACCCATGATTCTTGTACATGAAAAATTATGATGCAAGAGTTAGTAAGACCTCGATTACCGGCACCATTGAAAGAAAAGATTTAAGATATAATTTTGAGATATGGCTATGGAGCTATCTCGTATTTGTTGATTAAGTCCAGCAGGAGGTAATACTAATTCTAGGCTTGAAAGATTATTCATGTCTTGAATTTAAGAGTTAGGCACTTAAGAGAAGTGTAGTAAACCTGGAAAAACGTAAGTGGGGTACTCTATATAGTCGGACAATGTACTTCAGGACTATAGACCTAGTTGGGTAGTGTACTCTGGGATTGTGGTTGCTCCGATGGAGGCGAGTTTTAAATCCAGGACTATGCATAGTCGGGCAGATAGTTTCGTACTCTAGTGTATATATGTATACCGGGGCTAGAGTGGCACGACGAGGAGATTCACACGACGAGGAGTCTGTATAACAGTCGGGCAGTGTACTCTGGGACTGGGATCCATACTCGTGGAATGCCTGAACCTTGATTCTTACTACTGGGTAGTTTCATGGCGAGGGATCGAGCCCTTTATTGTGAAGTACGTAGGCACTTACCTTCGGACCTATGTAGTATGGGATGTATAGAATCCGAACAAGTGTGCATTAGTGTCATTTTAGAATAAATTGTGTGCATTAGGCATTAAAGCATGACATACACTTACATGTTTAGCGTAGTCACATTTAACACTTTATGTTCATTCAAATTTGTGATTTTTGATGAAGTGATGAGCTCGTTATATGTACGGCATAGAGAGGATAGTCGAGTATAACATTTTCGTTAGTTGTAAGTAACTGACATGCCCACTGTTTGATATGCAGGTAATGGACTATTCATGAAGAGATAAAGATATTATGATGCAAACGATGACTCATTTTGATAATGTTGTATAAGTTATATTTATTTTCCATGTTGTAATCTTATATTTTTCCACTGTGTAAACAAAGTGTATGAACTCTGATGTACTATTGAAAAAGTTTCAAATTTTCTTGTAAAATTGTACGAAGTGAAGTAAAGATCTTGTGAAATATCAAATTCGATCTTATTTGAAATTCAGGGTGTTGCAGATGGTATCAGCATGCTTCACAAGTAGTACAAATTTATAAGAAATGACATGCTAGAGTGAACACTAGCGTGTGAGTTTCAACATATAAAGATTTAAACTTATGTTTGCGTTGCTCTATGAGATGACATTCTTCTCCTCCTTTTTCCTATAAGATGGCCAATCAGCATGATCACCAGAATGAGGCACCTTGGTTTGTTCACCCCAAGGATAAGGAGGAAGAACCAATGGAAGAAGAAGAAGAGGATCCAGAAGAAGAGCCAGAGGAGGAGGAGGAAGAAGAACCATTTGAGATAGAAGAAGAATAGTTTCCCAAGTCCAGGGAGATTACTCCACCTCCGCCTGATCTTCCCGAAGACTCCCCAGACGAAGAACTCGTCCCAAATAACCCAAATGACATTGCTACTTCTCTTCGACGGGAATTAGATGCTCAAAAGTGGAGAGTTAACCACTTGGAGTTACAAAGGGCTGAAGACAAGGAGCGCATTCGGAAGCTGAGCTTTCAAGTGTGCGAGCTTGAGAAGGTCCGACTCGTGAATGAACGACATTTCGCCAAGTTGGACCACATCACTCGCTGGGACAAGGAAGCGTGACAGCAGAGATTTGAAGACATGAGGAATGAAGTCCCAGACCTACGGGAAGAGCTCAGAGAAGCCAAGAGAAACCGTAGAATCTAGGATATTTTCTGTAATGGATGTGATGGAACAAAATTTTTCTTTCTGAATGTAAAGAGTCTAAATTTTGAATGAATAAAATTTTGTTGAAGCGATGTTATTTGTGTTACCTATGATGATTAATGATAAATTTTATGACTAAAAAATGGTACAAAGGATTATGAATGGCGAAGAGCACCACGGTGAAAATGGAATGGACCTAAAGACTGAACTGGCTCGAGTCTATCAAACCCTAAATATTGTCACCGCAAACATCGCTAGAAACAAGGGACCAGGGCCAGCAGTGCAGATTCCAGAGGCAATCAAGTTGGTTGAATCATTCAAAAGGATGAAGCCACCAGTATTTGAAGGAAAGGCCAATCCAAACACAGCTAACGACTGGATCAGAGAGATCGAGACGATGTTTGATGTACTAGAAACCCCGGAGGCCAGCAAAGTGAAACTAGCTACCGTTCAACTTGAAAAAGATGCGGGTGTCTGGTGGCAATCACTAAAAAGGACTTTGGGTAATGTACAACTCTCTTGGGAGGATTTTCTTGATGAATTCAAGAGCCACTACTTTCCATTTGATGTTCATAAAAAGAAGGCCATGGAATTCCTGAGCTTGCAGCAGGGCTGAATGTTGGTAAGGGAATATGAGACCAAGTTCAACCAGCTCTCTAGGTACGCACCTAAAATGGTACAGGATGTAGCCAAGAAGGCGTACAAATTTGAGCAAGGGTTGAGACCCAGTCTGAGATCCAGGATGATACCTTTGGGCATTCGGAGGTTCGAGAAGCTAGTCAGAAGGGCTGCTGCAACAGAGTCTGACTTGAACCAGTTCCAGGCTGTGCAAGTCAAGCGAAAGAATTGGAACACGAGCAAGAGGCCTGCAGGACCAAGCAACTTCAGAAGTCAGACCCCAGCATAGTGCTTCAAGCCAATAGGCGCTAATGCTATTGCAGTGGCAGGAAAAGTACCCACGTGCTTCAAATGTAGTGAATCAGGCCATTTAGCTCTGGGGTGTACCAAACCGCAACCAATCAGGACTTGTTTTCTTTGTGGCAAGGAAGGCCACATCAAGCCCTTTTGCCCTTAACTTCAACGAGGAGGACCAAGTCAGCAACAGTCCAAATCTGGGCAAAAGCAGTTCAGATAGGGGCGAGTATTTGCCTTGACAGAAGCAAATGCAGATGATGTGGACCATGTGATCACTGGTATGGAAGATGAGCTTAGTTGTCTTGTTGCTTATTTCCACTTATGTAATAAAATGTTATGTAATGAGAGCACTCATATGTAACATGAGACATTTTAATAAATGGAATAAAATCTTCGGTGTTATTTGATACGGGATCTTCGCACACTTTTGTATCATCTTCATTTGCAAAAAGATTAGGAGTTGAACCAAAAATATTTCCTGACAAGGTTTTATCTGTGGCTACTTCGTCAGGAGAGAACTTGACAACCGATCGATACTATGAAGAGTGTGATCTCGAAATTGGAGGCAGGATCTTGGGCATCGACCTCATTGAATTAGCAGTTCTTGGAGTCGACGTCATTATTGGCATAGACTGGATGTCAGTATACAGTGCCACCATCGAATGCAACAGCAAGGAAGTTATGGTGAAGGCACCAGGAGGACCAGCAGTTATATTTTAAGGTAAAAGGAAGTGTAAGCAGTTGGTAGCAGCTTTGTCAGAGCAGAAGGTTTCGAAAGAAGTGAAGTAGATCCCAGTTGTTCGAGACTTACCAGCAGTATTTCTTGATGATCTACTTGGGCTTCTCCCCCATCTAGATGTAGAGTTCAGCATCACTGTTCAACCAGGAAGTGCACCTATTTTCAAGGCACCATACAGAATGGCACCAGTTGAACAAGATGAGATCAAGAAGCAGATCGAAGAATTGTTGAGCAAAGGATTTATCAGGCCAAGTGCATCACCATGGGGAGTTCCAGTTCTTTTAGTGAAGAAGAAGGATGGATCAATGAGGATGTGTATTGATTATAGAGAGTTGAACAAAGTTACTGTACAGAACAAGTACCACATTCCTCGAATCAATGACTTGTTCTACCGTCTACAAGGAGCAACAGTTTTCTCCAAGATAGACCTGCGGTCAGGATATCATCAAGTCCGAGTGAAAGAAGAAGATGTGCACAAGACGGCTTTCCGAACCAGGCATGGTCACTATGATCTTCTAGTCATGCCATTTGGAGTCACTAATGCACCGGCTATTTTTATGGACATTATGAACAGAGTTTTGTGGCCTTTCATCGATTCTTTTGTCGTTTTATTCATTGACGACATATTGGTCTATTCCAAGACAGAAAAGGAGCATGCTGAGCACTTAGCAGAGGTTCTGAGGAAGCTACAAGAGCATCAGCTATATGCGAAGTTGTCCAAGTGTGACTTTTGGAAAACCGAAGTCGCCTTCTTGGGTCACATCCTTTCGAAGGAGGGAGTAGCTACTGACCTGCAAAAAGTTGAAGCTATGAAAGACTGGCCAAGAACGACCACAGTAAAGGAGATCAGGAGCTTTCTGGGTTTGACTGGATATTACAGAAGGTTCATTCAGGGTTACGCCCAGCTTACTGTGCCACTTACAGGGCTCACAAGGAAGAACGTAAGTTTCAAATGGTCGGAGCAATGTGAAGCTATTTTCCAAGAGTTAAAGGAAAGGTTGACTACTGCTTCCATTTTGGCGTTGCCAAGAGCAGGAGTCGACTATGATATCAACAGCGATGCTTCCCATCACGGATTGGGTTGTGTGCTAATGCAGGAAGGGAAGGTAATTGCTTATGGGTCTAGGCAGCTGAGTCCTCATAAGAAGAATTATCCAATCCATGATTTGGAGCTGGCAGCAATCATCTTTGCTTTGAAGCAATAGAGGCATTACGTGTACGGAGAAAAGGTTAATATGTACACGGATCACAAGAGCTTGAAATATATCTACCAGCAGAGGGACCTAAATCTGAGGTAGAGAAGATGTTAGAAGTGTTGAAAGATATCTGACCTGAAATCAAATACCATCCAGGCAAGGCAAATGTTGTGGCAGATGCGCTCAGTAGAAAGTGCAGTTTGTCTCAGCTGATCAAAACTCAGAAGGAATTGGCAGAAGAGCTTGACCGAGCAGGGATTGAAGTGGTCTTACAAGGTGTGGAAGCTTCCTTGGCTCAATTGAGGATTCAACCCACTTTAAAAGACAGAATTATTGATGGTCAGAAGACAGATCCAGAGATCCAGAAGATGATAGAGCAAGTTGGTATTGGCAGATTGTCAGAGTTCCAGGTTAAGGATGCAGTACTGTGGTATGGCGAGCGGTTGTGTGTACCAGATCTAGCAAAACTGAAAGAAAGCATTCTTTAGGACACTACAAGGAATTTGACATATAGTGACAGCAAAAATCCGTGGGTAAAGGGCGAAAAACCGTAGGTATAGCCCGTAAAACCTATACCAACGGACATATTTTTCCGTCGTTTTTAATTAGCTATACCCACGGTAAAATGCCGTCACTATAGCCTATAGCGACGGTTTTTTTACCCGTTGGACAAAACCTCGGTGTTATACCCACGGTTTCGTATCTATTGGTATAGGCTTTAAGGACACCACTTGCTTTCCTATACCCACGGTTGAAACTCCATTGCTATAGGTTTTAGTAATGATTTTCGCATCCAAATATTTAAATATATACCCATCGCTTTATACAAAAAAATTTCTTATTAATTACGTGTATGATAATTTAATATTTTCTTTTGTAATATTAATCCAATTATAAACTAAATAAACAATAAAATAGATAAATGTGTTTATGAAACAAAATTAAAAAAAATTAAACTTCAATCATATTAAAAATTAATGAAGTATTACAAGCATGTCAAATTACAAAATAGTTAAATAACCAAATGCACAATTGAATTCATGTGTGCAGACATGAGAATCAATACTTTAAACTACGATCAACATATTCAATGACATTATAAGATAACACACAACTGACTCCTCACTTGAGATACGACACTAACAATTTTCTTATTTTACGGCAACCAGATCTTGATTGATCTCGATTCTCTTTGCAGTAATCTTCTTTTAGCATCTTGCAAATCTCCTTTACAACCTTCTTCACTTCATCGTCGGCAAACACAAACTCGGCTGCATTTTGAGCGAGTTCAATCATTTCTCACTTGTTGAGAGCCCTTCACAAACAAAACAAAGCAAAAAGAACTAACTTTGGTCATCAACAAATAGTCAATATTCAGATAACATGCAACATGTGTCATTCAGATTCAAAATGCCAGAGAAATGTATATTTGCAAAGTACCTTACTCGATCGAGCATGTGCAACAGTAAATTGAGTTGGGTCCTTGATGACTGGGAATGAACAATCTGCAGTCCTATCCTTGCTCTAGAAACAAAAGTATTTTATTAATATTTAGAAGTAACCAACATACTATATTTGTGATATGTTACTTGTTTCATAGAAAAACAATAGAGATAATCACCCAAACTAAAAACTTCACACAAATTTCATTTTTTTAGCAAATGACGACCGTGGATGCTCTAAGAAACCTTTTTTCTTCACAACACTTTGGTTCATGTCAATTATTAGTCACAGCACTTCAGTTCATCACAACGAAAACAGAGCCTTAGTATGACAAGAGTAAGAAAAATGAATTACCTTTCCAATCTGCTGGGACATTGACTTTTGTAACTGTTGCTCCCCATTGATGAGAAATGGAAATCACAACCTTGCATAATTTGCAAATTAGAACTGTTGAGAATTTGAGCAGATATTAGCATTTCCACCATATGTTCTTTAACAACACTTGCAGGTATTGATGTTTAGAAATCCCAGTTCATAGTGCTCTTTAAGAAAAAAACCATCATGTGTTACAATGTAGTTATTAATCTAAACAGAAAATCAATAGAAATGTCAAAGAAGAATCCTATAAGCAATATGAAGTCAAATGTTCTTCGAGCAATATAGGAATGAAGATTTTAGTTTACGAGGATGATGAGTCATTTGCTCTTTATACACAGAAAAGGATGATGAATACATATTTCTCAACAATTTAAAATATATTCAGATTATATAGCACAAGAAACACGAGAAAAATGTTCAAAGAATATCATGTGAGAGTGAGTTTGGTACAATTTCTAAGGTTCATTCTTCAATAATCATCTCTGTGCAGAAATCCCAATCAATTCCACAAGTGCAGGAATCTATAGTTAAACTGATATGTTGCTTGAAGCAAAACAGCATTATCAAGAGAATATAATATTCTCAAAAAGCTCATGCATTGCAGCTGCCCTTGGTTCAAAGTTTAGTTTTACAAATACATTAGAGACTAATTTTTACAATCTTTAAAAACAATGTTCAGTCAAAAAAATTAGCGATTGGCTTCAAAAACACGTCATTTAGTGAAAAGAAACATCGAATCAGTAGCTGAAGTTATATTTGTAAGTATGTCCATAAGTCATCCTAGACATGATGTACAACAAATATCTAGACCAAGATTTTTATAAGTTGTTGATCCTTGTAATGCATCTCTTTGGTGAAGATGTGCATATATTGTTGATCCTGTATCTAAATGTAAAAGGCTAAACCTGCTCACCATATGTCAGAAAATATTAATTTAGGGCTGTGTAAATGTCTAAGAACCTGCTCACCATATGTCAGAAAATTCAGAAACAAGTTTTAACTATCATTCCACTTATTAAAATATGGCAAAAATATTCAGCATGACAAATGATATATTTATCCTGCTAAGTGTTTTTATTGACTATAACTGTGTAATTTTATTGACTTTACCTCCACTTCAAGATTTTACACTAAACTAAGTGTTTTTATTGACTATAACTGTTATATTCTAAATGATCTTAGCTCTGGTCTTAAATATTTGCCTAACCTGAAACATAAATATTTGCCTAGCTCTGATCTTTCATCTTTGTCCAGGTATCTTTGACGATATCGAGTTTCCTATTAAGATATGATAAGCAACTTCAGTAATACATAGAAACTCTGATGAAATATCTAGATATGTGTTTTTGTTTGTGCATATCTCTAATGATAAGATGCCAATCACTGAAAGCTATATAATTATGAGCTACTAGTAACACATAAAGAAATAGATTTAAACCAATCATCCAACTTATAAAAAACTGGCAATGGTAAACTCACCCTAACAGCCCTCACAGCCATCATAGTTGTACACTCATGACTCATCAACCAATGCATGCAGTGCCTTAAATGTATTCTTATCTTTCATCAGGTGAAGTTTCTCAAAACACTCATATGCTTTAGATGAGCCAACGAAGGAAACTGACACCTTCTTAAAGGATGCTAAAATTCTCTTTTGAACTTCCTCTGGACCAAAATCCTGCAATAATACGTAACCAAAATTAGTCCATAAGAAATGCAATTTAAAGAGAAAAGCTTAATAATTTTCCTATATAGCAATAGCATTAGCTAAAAGATAACTGAACCATAAACTTGCTAACTGTCAACAGCCTCAGATCGTAAACTTTTATCAACACAACACAAGAACTTGCTAACTGGCACATTGTAAACTGCTAGCTAAAGCCATCCAGTATGGTGGCTATATGTTTGATTACCTGTGATAAAACAAAATCTTGTATTAACAAAATCTTGTATGAGTCTGCGAAAGGAGGTTGAATCCTATCAAAAATGAAAGAAGATTGAACAGTACTTCGGTATCAGTTCTTGTGTATACTTCTGTAGATAACAAAGGGATTAAATTTACTTGTGTAGATTTAATGAATAGTTACTGTTCGAGCCTGTGTATAAACAAATATCTCTAAAATATTATATAACAACTAAAGGGCATGCGAAGCCGGCCGACATGTCATTATTTTGTGTGAAATCAACCTCTTCCATCTATTATAGAGAAAGAAAGGGACCAATATTCTTACTCTGAAACATGGAAGACTTGATACCTTCTTCTGCGAACTCTTTGCCTCCAATATCAATTTCTATTCAAACTTGAACGTAGAAATTATAGCAACCATTCAAGTAAAAATAAACTCAACGATTAATACAGCAATGAAGCACATGCTTCCTCAAATAGCAGAATCAGTAAAAATGAAAATAATTGTACATTCAAAAGCAGACAAACAAATCTAACTTTAAGGGGTTGAGCTTACTTGGGGCTGTTACGGGATAAGCATTCAAAAGCAGGTAAAGCTAGCAAGGAAGCTGTCCTGTACAAAATAAGAGAATGGCCAAACAAAGTCAGATAATTTTGGCACATAAAATTATAACTAAGCTTCTAGGAAGAGCATTATAAAAATTAACTATTGTGGGAGTGTAATTGACATAGTAAGGAATGATGCAGCTAGAGGAGTTTACCGTGATGATGCAGCTATTTTTTTCCCTGCAGCTTACAGTGATGAGTGATGATGATCTCTTATATTCTGAAGCAAGACCATTTTAATCCTATTACTAACAGTTTACCGTTTGAAGCCAGACCAAATTAATATAGCTAACTCCAATACTACTCCATTTGAACAGAGAAAAAAAACTTCTGATATGGTGCACAACAATAATAAATAAAAACACATGGATAGGTGAATAATTCTAAACTGCAAGGAAGTAGAAAATGTAAGCAAAGGTGATGCTTACAGTGACAAAGCTTAGGCAGATATTACAATTAAAACTAGATGGAATTTAGTGAACATTACCATTAACCATATAGGAACTAATTCTTGCATTCCAAAGGCTTCTCTACTTTACCATTTTAATCCTATTACTAACAGTTTACAATTACACAAATTTCTCACCATTAAGCATGAAATGGTGTTTGATTAAGAGATTGGCACACATATAAGAAAGAAATTTGAGTGACCACTACTTACTATTGCGCAACATCACATTAAGATGAATTCGAATTATGAAATAAACTTCGTATACTGTAGCCAGGTAGAAGAAATGAAATCGCCATAGTATTGCCAGGAAATAACTCATAAACATAAGAACCACATAAAGCATAATGAATCATTACACAAATATTCTGCACCAGTCCAAACTAATATCACATAGTATGCAATTTGATGCAAAACTGTACCATAGAGCACCATTAACAAGACCCATTTACAGAACAATGCCAATTCCCCAAAACTCTCAAAAACTAATGAATCAGAACCAAAATTACCTCATCACTCCAAGACCCAGTAAGAGAGGCCCTTTCCTTCAAGGGCCTCAATGACACCGAAATCCGAAGAAACCCAACAAAAACCAGAGCCAAAATAGCACCTCCTACAAAACCCATTTGCTGCAACCCCTAAAAACTCCCCCTTTTGCTTTCCTCCCCCAATCCCAGCTCTTAACATACAAGATGACTTAGTGGGCAATCAAGCAGTGAGCTTATTCAATCAGAAAGTAAACCAGAAGGATGGTGGATTGATTGCTTGAGTTGGAGCCAACCAATCAACCAAATTAGAAGGAAAATGAGAGGTGAGCGAACAGGATTTTTTGGAGGAATGGACTACTCAACAAAAAGAATGAAACTTTGAGGTACGGCGGGAGGAGGAGCGGGGCGACGACGGCGGGAGGAGGGGACGACGACTCGGGAGGAGGGTTTAGAGATTGGGTTTGGTGGGAGAGGGATTTAGGAGCTTTAGAGGGATAAATGAAATATTTAGGGGGAGAGGGAAAATGAAAATGTTGGGGGGAAATAGATTATGGACTATACCCACAGTGTTTTATCCTGTCAGTAAAACTTATAGTTACGGATTAAAAGCTCTAAAGCTGTAGGATACCTATACCCACAGTTTACTATACGTCTATAGGTATATAATGCCTATACCCACGGTTTTAGTGATCCGTCACTATAGGTGTCCGTTGGTATATGGCAAATTCCTTGTAGTGGGAGGCACATGCTACTTTATTATCATTACATCCAGGGAGTACCAAGATGTACAAGGATATAAAGCTATACTTCTAGTGGCCAGGGATGAAGCGTATGTAGCCTAATTTGTTGCCAAGTGTGCCCAGCATCGCAGTCGCCCCCCAGCCTGTCCTCCCGATGCCGGCAGCCCTATCCCGTCATCGTCGTCTGCCGTCAACCTCGCCCTGAGCACTGCCGCCCGCCGTCGGAGCCAAGCTTTTGTTGTATGTTTGAGTTTTGATCATCTTTGATTATAGGCTGTCTAATCTCCTCTTGATCATCACGATCATGATGATCATCAACTTCATTTGATCGCAGCCAATCGAATGATCGATCTTGATCATCATCATCATCTTCATCATCAGGGAGATCTGGACCGTCTGATCTGATCGTGATCATCATCATCATCTTCTTCTTCATCATCTGATCTGGACTGTCCGATCTTAATCATCTTGATCTTGATCTCTTGGATCTAGCCGTTGGATCTCTTGAACTTCATCATCTTGATCATCCTCTTGATCATCGAGATCTGTGCTTTATATTTGTGATTGTGATTGTGATCATGTGTTCTTGATTATTCGTGTCCGTTCGTTGTATCGTGTTCATGCCCGGGATTCGTTCCTATTATTCTTTCATCAGATTCATCGTCGTCTCTCAGTCAAGTAACTTATATTCTTTTTGTTGTATAATACAAGTACTAAATACCGCCTGTAGTGTAGGTTTGTTCTAGAGACAATTCTTGTGCAAAATCCCTATAATATCTTGTCTCTATTGTGTTGACCTGCCCGTAGTTGTCTCATTACACACATGACATGAAATAACTTAGGGATGACCACTTCTTGATGTATACATGCATGTTGTTCGTATGATATCGTGTGCTTGGTTGTATTAGTTGTAATATACTTGTTGTAGACTTACAAAATACTCTATACCATGTTGCTTGGACATCTAGTATACCCTATTTCACGTTTGTTATGATTTAGATGAGTTTTAATATGATCTATGTGGATTTTATGCTTGAAGAAGATTTTAGTTTTTGTTACCCCGTTTTTTTGTTCAGTATTTTTGGCCCTATTAAGGTCAGTATATGAAAATTATTTGTGAATATAAATTATAGAGAATTCTGTCTACTTTCCAGGTTTTCTGACAGATCTCAGTTTTGATTTATGAGTTGCGAGTTATGACTATTTTACTGCAGATGTGTTTAAAATTCCAGATCCAGATTTATATGAGTCCTGTATGGTAAATTATTTTTCCACTGATATTAAAGGTATTATTTTGATCTAATATTTTGCTAAGTACATCTAGACCTGATTGGGATTAACTTCTAATTTTTGTGGATTTAATTGATGACTTTTATAAACTATTCTATGTTTGTAAACAACTACTGTACATGTAGATTTTTCATACTGTTTAGTAAAGAAACCTAATTTCGACCTGATTCTATTTGTTGTCTAGAAAAACTTTGCGAATATGAATTGTAGACTACTGTATCTATTTTATCACCTTTTTGATGGATCTGGATTTCGATTTATATTTTGTGAGATATTGTTGTTTTAGTCATGCAGTATTTATGATTTCAGATTTACAGAACTACTGTATCTTGATGCTTTCTGATTTTACTTGACTATTCTATACATGTTGGAAAATTATGAAACTTTATTTTCTGTTACTAAACATACTAGGGAATACCCTAGATTTTTCGTGGATTTAATTAGTAAATTTTTATGCTGTTTTCTTGTTCTTGAATCCAAACTTCTGATTTCTGGCTGAATACGTTTTCTGGATTCAAATATGTTTTGAGACTTATTTTTGTGAAATACCATATGACTTATATATATTTGCTGGATTCGGACGGAAATCTATGTTCCAGATTTTCTGACGGATCCAGATTTGCACCTTTGTAGCAACGAAAATTCCAGATTTAGTGCAGTACTGTCTTGTTGTCCTGAACTGGAATTTTCGTTGTTCTATCCTTTTATGTGTTGTCTTTCATCTGTACCTGTTTATCTTTCAATCTGAACATGTTACCTGTTTATGGTATGCTATTCTTGCTCTGTTGTGTGACACATACATGCCGTCTGATAATAATAACAAATAACTAAGCTGGGGTTTCAAGGGAAAGATCTAATAGTGGAAAATACAGAAACGTGTACTCAGAAGAGGATTCATAGATCCTATTTGGTTATTTGGAGCTTGATATTTGGTTATTTGGAGCTTGATATTTGGTATTTGGAGCTTGATTTCTTAGAGCTTTTCCCTGAGTACACTGCCCTCTATGATCCACTATGAAATCTAAACGTAATTTGTTTGAATGTAGCAACCATGTGGTAAAAGTTTGGGATGCAGTGCTACCTAGATAGTAATAAATACAAGACTTGAACATGATCATTTGACACTTGCTACTTGTTACTTGTACATGACACTTGATTCTTGACACTTGCTACTTGTTACTCGTTTACATGATACTTGACACTTGCTTCATGCCACCTACACTTGTTCATCTTACCTGCTACTTGTCCTGTTCTTGATTTGAGTTAGTTGCTCTATTTTGTTGTTACATCCTTTCCATGCTATTCTTGCTTCAACTATTACTCTCTCCTAGTCTATTTTGTCTTTCCTGTACTTGTGCCTACACTACAAGCAGCCCGTAACTTGCATTGACAGGCATTTTGTTTTCTTTTTCCTCTTCCTGCAATTTATTAAATTGCAGATTTTGGAGATTAGCTGCCAAATGAAGTAGGCGATCTGAGATTCTAGTTGCTGGAGTTCTTGCTATTAGTTATTATTATTCCTTGTTGCTTATCTTGAATAATTGTACTTGGTTACTTGGATTATTTTTGTATTGGGCAATGTGACCCAAGATTATTGACTTGTTCAGATCTGGTTTATTTGAGATTATTATATTTTGTTTCAAGTAATCCTATTGGTATATTGATTTAGTTATGCATGTGTGGTTGACTTCTCTTGCTTCCTACTCTGATTATTCTTATGAATGTTGTAAAGATCCTGATAGCTTATGATTGATGAAAATCATTAGCTGGACTTAGTCACGTATTCATATTCTGTATTTCCTTTTGGAAAGCGGGGCGTGACAGGGAACACAGGAAAACACAATCTAGCCATATTGTCGGTAAAAAACTAACTTTTCCAGCCATGCCTCCAAGAAGGAAGACAAGGACGACGACTTCCTGCCGACGAGCCAGCAATCTCCCTTCACCTCCTCCCTTTGCGGAGGACCCACTTCAACCATCTCAACTCGAGCAGCCCCCTCTCCGACAAATCCAACCTCTGTCTAGAGGAGCAGCAACAGGGGGGCTCCCGTCAAAGCCATCAAGAGCAGCATCCTCTTCATGATCATCTCTTGGTCCACAATCCTTCTACCGACCCGATGGCCTCGCAAGGTCCTCAGGAGTCACGTGACCTTCGTCAAATCATCATCAACCACTAAAAATGGATCGACCTTCGAACCTGCTTGAATGGTTGATGAGCCTGTGATGAGGTCCCTCATCCAGAACACCAGAGGAGTCAGAGGAGTTGTTCTTCCCGGAGGCTGGAATCCAGAAGGCCTACCTCCCCAAGGGAGGCAAAGGGGAGCTCCGCCCCGCCGACAGCGAAGAAGACACACCGCTGCGAGCCGATCAGTGCCAAGGGTTCAACAGGAAGGAGGGACACCAGTCACCCAAGCAGAACTCTGAAACTTCAAAGATGACATCCTATGAGCCCTTGAGATCGCTCCAAGTCATGACCAATAAGCTCACAGCCCTCGCCATGCCATCAACCATGAAGAAGAGTCCCGAGGGTCGATAAGATCGGATTAGAGGGACGAATCAGTCCTTCACCACCTCCGAGAGATGGGGGACCGTCTCAACAAGATCAACCAAGAGGAAAACCGACATGCCAAAAACTTTTGCCCAAGCAGACCTCCTTTCCCTAAGTCGATCATCGAAGCCCCAGTACCTGAAACCTTTAAACGGCCTCATTTTGACTTCTACAATGTGGAGTCTGATCTGGCTGATCATATCAAGAGTTTTAAAACTCTCATGATGATCCATCAAGCCTCCAACGAGCTTCTCTACAAAACTTTCCCTGCCACGTTGAAGAGCCCAGCAAGGGAATGGTACTCCCGCCTATCTCCAGCCTCCATCTTCTCATTCGATCAGTTCGAAGAACTTTTCCTCACCCATTTTGTCAGCAGCCGCCGAACCGAGAAGACAAGTGCATCCTTGCTGGACCTGAGTCAGAGAAAAAAGGAACTGCTCAAGGACTTTGTCCGGTGTTTCACAGTCGAATCCCGGTCCACCACTTCCCTCGATCAAACAATAGCAGCCGCCACATTCAGACACAATGTCAACCATGCCGATCTGAAGGCCTCCCTTGCTAAGAAGCCTCCTCGGGATTTCTCAGAACTCTTGCTGAAAAGTGAGAAGTACATCCGGGCTAAAGAGGCCCTCCACCCCAGTGATCATGTAACACCCCGAATTTCAAATAAGACTGAATTCGAAGTTCCACAGGATCTTTACACTTCACTTCGTACAATTTTACAAGGAATTAAAAACTTTTTATACAACAATGATTAAATCAACATAGCGGAATTATAAATTAAAACATGATACATGAATTAAGCAACAATTTGAACATTTCTTTAAGCAGTATTCATTCTTAGTCTTGTCAATCACTTTATCCTACATAGAAATTATGGGCACGTCAGTTGCATACAACTGACGCTAGGATATAATACATCAATTTCTCTTACTTAGAAAGCACACACTTGTCACAAAACAAAGCTAAGGGGGATTATCCTGTTGATGTCGTATGTGAATGTGCACTTAGTCCTTAATGCGGTTATTTATATTTAATGACACTAATGCGCACTTGTTCGGATTCTATGCATCCCATACTATATAGGTCCGAGGGCAAGCCCTTAGTCGTTCTTCATCTTGTAAGGTTGGTTCCCTCGCAATGAGTTAAACTACTACGGTAAGTATGGTAAGTGTCCTAAGTGTTCTGTGAGTTACGAGTCCATATCTAGACATCGTGGAGAGAATCCCATGCCATGTCACAACGCATCATGCAGGCATCCTATGGACAATTTGCCTCCGCCGTGGAATGATGGCACTACGTAGTCACTGAGCACCCCACAAGTGTCGCCACAGTCCCGATATCCTGGAGAAGTACCACGCCCTGACATGATGCATCATGTGAACATCCTGTGAACACTCTCACACCGTAGATCCGAGGCCCTCATACTTATGTTTTTCTCTTACTTTCATCACATCTCCACTGTGTGTCTAATCCTTAGATAAATGAATCATGAATAAAAATCATTACTCTAGAATTAGCGTTGCCTCTACATCGGTCTTAAACATCAATTATTAACCATGACCTAATCTTGGTCTTTATTTGTCACATTTCTCTTTCAAAATTTCATTCATGTTGATGAAAGGACTTAGCTAAAGTCTAGTTTCAAACTCGTTTCATGTTCATCAAAATGAGAGTTCATATTCACAAATTCCATATTTCATATGTTTCTTTTACTTCATTTTCCATGCACATTTTACACAATTTTAAACAAATCTCATATTTAGTCTTACTCAATTTTCCCATATCAAAATCTCATTTTAGAACTCTACACCAAGAATTTTTTCAAAAGAAAAATATTTGTTTCCTTTAATTAATCAAGATTATACTCTAAGAAATTTTTATCAAGTTCTTTTTCTCAAAATTTCTTCTAATTCTCATTTAATAAGTCAAATATAGTATAAAGAAATTTTCATGAAGGCTAGGTATTTTTAGAAAATTTCTAATATTTTTTCTCAATTTTTATATGCTCAAAAACTATTTAAAAATGACAAAATAGAAGAAAAAAAAATCAACTTTTCCAAAAAAAAAGGTGGCCAAGGCCAGATTCGAACCCACCCACGCTAGGATATAATACATCAATTTCTCTTACTTAGAAAGCACACACTTATCACAAAACAAAGCTAAGGGGGACTATCATATTGATGTCGTGTGTGAATGTGCACTTAGTCCTTAATGCAGTTATTTATATTTAATGACACTAATGCGCACTTGTTCGGATTCTATCCATCCCATACTACATAGGTCCGAGGGCAAGCCTTTAATCGTTATTCATCTTGTGGGGTTGGTTCCCTCGCCATAAGTGAAACTACTACGGTAACTATGGTAAGTATCCTAGGTGTTCTATGAGTTACGAGCCCATGTCTAGACATCTTGGAAAGAATCCCACGCCATGTCATAACTCATCATGCAGGCATCCTGTGGACAATTCGCCTCTGCCATGGAACGATGGCACTATGTAGTCACCGAGCACCCCACAAGCGTCTCCATGGTCCCGATATCCTGGAGAAGTATCCACGCCCTGACATGATGCATCATGTGGACATCCTGTGAACACTCTCACACCGTAGATCCGAGGCCCTCATACTTATGTTTTTCTCTTACTTTCATCACATCTCACTATGTGTCTAATCCTTAGATAATTGAATCATAAATAAAAATCATTACTCTAGAATTAGCGTTACCTCTACATCGGTCTTAAACATCAATCATTAACCATGGCCCAATCTTGGTCTTTATTTATCACATTTCTTTCAAAATTTCATTCATGCCGATGAGAGGACTTAGCTAAACTCTAGTGTCAAACTCGTTTCATGTTCATCAAAATGAGAGTTCATATTCACAAATTTCATATTTCATCATGTTTATTTTACTTCTTTTTCCATGCACATTTTACACAATTTTGAACAAATCTCATATTTAGTCTTACTCAATTTTCCCATATCAAAATCTCATTTTAGAACTCTACACCAAGAAATCTTTTCAAAAGAAAAATATTTGTTTCCTTTAATTAATCAAGATTATACTCTAAGAAATTTTTATCGAGTTCTTTTTCTCAAAATATCTTCTAATTCTCATTTAATAAGTCAAATATTGTAGAAATAAATTTTCATGAAGTCTAGGTATTTTTAGAAAATTTCTAATATTTTATTCTGAATTTTTATATGCTAAAAAACTATGTAAAAATGACAAAATAGAAAAAAAAAATCAACTTTTCCAAAAAAAAAAAGTGGCCAAGGCCAGATTCAAACCCATGCACAAACCCCCCGCTCATGAATAGTAACCTTCCCCAGTCGCACCCAAGAGCCAGTAAGTCCAATGTGACTAACTGTCTAATGGGGGACTTATTTTATACTTAAGTTCTGGACTTTCAGTTTTGAGTAAAAATCAATTTTCAGAAAAACTGAGTCTCTTGAGAGACTCGAACCTAGGACCAAGGGCTTCGCTGAGCTACAGTAACATGACTAAAGCGCACCCACTGACCATTAAGGCCTGAGTTGTAGCATCCCAAATTTCCGATATGATATCTCAGAAATATGTGGCACAATTTCCAACATCAACTTCGAATGTTGTAACACCCTGAATTCCAAAATACAACTGAATTCGAAGTTCCACAGAATCTTTACACTTCTTTCGTACAATTTTACTAGAAAATTAAAAATATTTGTTACATCAGAGTTACTGTATATATTTACATTCACACAGCGGAAGCAATTTATAGTAATTACATGGAACAATTATACAACATTTAAATCAATCTTTGAGCAGCATGTATACTTCAATTTGTCAACCTCTTTTTCCTGCATATGAAACTGTGGGTGCATCAGTTCATTCACTGACGAAATATTATACACGGCCATCCTCTCTATGCTGGAAACAGTATAACGATTTTCTATACTTAAACAACCACAAACTTGATCACAAGACAAACTACAAGGGACTATCCTATTGATGTCATGTTGTGATGTGCACTTAGTCCTTAATGCAGTTGTTTACATTATATAACACTAATGCGCACTTGTTCAGAGTCTATGCAGCCCATACTACATAGGTCCGAGGGCAAGCCCTTAATCGTTCTTCATCTTGTACGGTTCAATCCCTCGCCATGGCTTAATCTACTACTGTAACTACGGTAAGTATCTTAGGCATTCTATGAACTACGAACTCACGTCTAGGCGCCCTGGAGAGAATCCCAACGCACAGACACATGATTCATCATGCAGGCATCCTGTGGTAATTCACCTCTTACCATAAATGTGACACCACCCGCAGTCATTAGATCACCCCATAAGCGTCGCCACCGGGACGGTACTCTAGAGTAGTATCCACGCCCTAATCATGACGCATCATGGGACATCCTGTGAATACTCGTGCCGCCAATCCAATGGCCCTCATACTCATGTTTTTCTCTTACGTTCATCACATCTTCACTATGTATCTAGTCCTTAATATAATTGAATCATGAACAAAATCAATCCCTTAGGCTTAGCACTTCCACTATACCGGTCTTATTCAATCATTTCTCATGACCCAAATCTTGGTCTTTTCATTTCAAATTTCATCTCAACATTTCTTTTATTGCCGGTATAAGGCTTAGCTACACCCTAGTTCTTAATTTCAACTCATAATTAAAACACCGAGTTTTTCATACTCATAAGATTTTTTTCCATGATTAACAACAATTTTCCTTTTCATGTTCATAACATTTGTATATTCATATTGATAATATCCTTCATAACTCATCATGTCATTAAAATTCCAATTTCATGTACAATATCATGCATAAACAATGAAATTCAATTTGTCATATTCAATAGTTCATTCTTTCCACATAATTTCCTTATTCTCATTTTATCAATACTAAATCTAACATTCGTACTTTCATTTTTCTTTCATTATCAAAACTCTTTTCAAATCATCTTGTAATCAATACATTTTTCTTTATCCAAATACAATTTAAGCTAACCATTTATATTAAGTTCTTTCTTGCAAAAATAGTCTCAAATATACTAGGCAAAAGGTTATAGAAAATTATCTCATGAAAACTGGATATCATTTGAACTTCAGGGCAGTCGAGTGTCAAAACATAGCCAGTCGGCTGTTCTGCGAGAATTTAAAAACTCGAAGACAGATACTTAGGGCAGTCGACTGTTACAATACAGTCGGTCGACTGTTCTGCAAAGATTTTAAAACTCGAAAACCAATAGTCAGGGCAGTTGACTGTTACAATACAGTCAGTCGACTGTTCTGCAACTAGAATCCGAAATTTATTACCTGACAGTCGACTGTCGACTCTAATTCGGTCGACTGTCGATTGCACCAGATTGGAATTTAAGGTAGATCATGGATATATTTTTGAAATTAAAACAAGTATTTTCACTCTAATTTGTATTCTATGTTTACAAATTGCAAAATTCCACTTAAACAAATCCTCTACTCAACTCCTTGCATTAAGACTTTATTAAAGAAGTGTAAATTTCTGTTTTTCCCTCTTTATTCACAATATTTATAACCAAGGTTGCATTCCTTGAGCAAGTATTACAATGGTTCAATAAACGCAAAAATTTAATAATTCATCTACTAACCATACATGAACATTTTTCTACAATTACATGGTTCTAATTCCACAAATTTTGGCAATAAGTTAATTTAACTACATTAAACATGAATTAAACCAATAGCATGCAATTCATCAAACATTTACTCATTCATCTACCAAGTCCTTTTTAAAGTCAACAAGTGATTATCTTATTAGTTCTTTTGGCATACATATGCATCAAAGTTTCTAGCATGATGTCTAACATTAGAAGTACAGAAAAACACCCACCTATTTGAAGAAAATACTACTAAGCTCCTACGATCTCCTTGAACACGATTGGTCCTTCTCCTCTTAGAATGAGCCACCACAATGTTCCTCCTCCTTGCACTTGGTGAAACCCGAGCCCTCTCTCTTGCCGTGGGTTGAAGTAGCCGATTTCCACAATAGAGAACACACACACACTAATGCACTCAATCTTTTACTCTCTCTCAATCTTTTACTCTCCTATAATTTCTTTCTTTCAATTATTTTTCCTAGTGTTGTATGCATGAAGGGAGGGGGTATTTATACTAGTTTTAGGATAGAATGGAGGGCTTGGATTATACTAGATGGTTGTAGATGAATGGCTAGGATAAGATGAGAAGTTGTAGTAACCACCCATGACACAAAAAACCACCTCTCCACTAGTCCACACCCCCACTCTCTCTCTCCTACAATCCGGCCAAAAAAGAGCGTGCATAGCACACACACGTGCAAACACGTGTCCTAACTAGTGTCCCCCTAATTAAAGTTGTACATTAAGAATTAATTAATTGTCTACAAAAATATGTGTCTACATGACAAGTTAATTAAAAATTAGTTAATTCACGGGCTTTTTAAATAATGGGCTTTTAGAAAAAAAATACTTAATTTATTAAGTTGGGCTTAGTTTAGAAAAACAAATTTGGGCTCCTTAAAAGAAAAAATGGGCTTAAAGAAACAAGAGAAGAAAAGAGAGAAAATAATTATTTGTTTATGTTATAGAAAATTATTTCATAAGAGAATATTTATACAAAATTTTGCACGTACAAAATACGTAAAATCTACAATTTCACATTCATAAAATTCAGGGTATTACAAATGTAATATTAAACACAGCCCAAAATACCAATAAAATTTTTCTCAATATATTATTACAAAAATATTTACATAGCACAGCGGAATACATACACCTTGAATAACAAACTTTATTTCTTTACAACACTTTCTTTTACAAAATCCCACAATCCATTACATCACTTTAACTCAAGCATCCAAATCCCAAGCTATAGGTAATCACCTGTAAAATATGAGGCTAGAGATAACCCTAACCCCCAAAATTAAAAGGGTCAGCCATAACAGTTTGAGTGACATAAAAACAAACAACATAAATAGAGCATAGATTCATCAACAATAGGAAATAAACAAGAGTAATGAATTAGGGAATAACCTTGAAACACGAAAACATCAAGTGAAGCTAGACTAAGTATCAAGTGTAGAAAACCGAAAACACATGCATAATACCAAGTCAAGAAAACATCGATGCTATATGCTGACTCTCTAATGCGTACTTGTCGGAGTCTATGCATCCCACTCTACATAGGTTCGGTGCAAGCCCTTAAAGTTCTCCACTTTATAGGGTTTAATCCCCCGCTATGCAACTAATCCTACTTCTATGATTACTATGAGATATAGATACACTGTGAGTATTAGCCCATGCCCCGATAATTTCGGAGGTCAATCTCTATCCACAAATAATTTCGGAGGCTATTTCACTCACACCTGGGAATCTTCGAGAATACCCCACACCGCAAGCTATGGCACCTCATCACACGAATACCACCTGAGTGTTGCCTCGACCCCGATAATTCCGGAGATCAATCCCACACCACAGGTAATTCCGAAGACTATTTCACTCACACCTGGATAATTCCGGAGATTATCTCACACCACGAGCCATAATGAGGTCCATAACCCATGTTCTCATTCATCATATCACCACTGGTGCCTGTCCTTATCATTTAGGTTATTTAATTACTTTACGAATCTCCTAAAGTTGGTGTACCCTACCGGACTTAACTCAACAACTGATCAACTAAAATGCCTCAACAGGTCCAAAACACAAATATCTCAACCGCCGATATACTAGGGTCACACACACACCCTCTAGAGACTCACACCCAAACATCCAAACCAATCTGCCATCATAAATTACTCAATTAAAAGAACTTGAAAACATATGTTCGGTAGAAGATAAGGTATAGAATAGTAAGTTATAGATTAAAACATTAAGAGAATGAATCATTTAAAAGAACATTCAAATATATCAAGATATATCAGTATCAGTCGACTATAGACGAGCGTCGGTCGACTGTCCAGAGCGAAAAATCCAAAACTTCAATTAAAATAATTCTAAGTAGCGCCAGTCAACTGTAAAAAGTCATCGATCGACTGTCCATAACGAAATTTCAAGAAAACTAAAATGCACCGCAGCCAGGTCGCGACGGTCAACTGTAAAATACCACCGGCCGACTGTCGAACTGCAGACTGCAGATTTTTGGTTGTGCATATTTCAACCGATACGGAGTTTTACTTTATGAAAACGATTTCTACAAAAAGCATATTTCTTATATGATCAAATACAATTTGTAGGATATATAATAGTCAATAAAACAAATCAATACTACTTGAATTTATGAGAATACCATTTTGTTGATTTCGTTCAATTAAAACATGAATTGTGCATATAATCAAAATAGAGTTTCTTCAAAATCAATTATTCATTGAAATAGGTTCGTATTCAGGTTCAAACCATATCAATACCAGAATAGGTCGAGATATAGTCAAATTCTTCGAAAACACATAAAAACTCAATTTTTTTCAAAACTTACAACATAAGGTATTCATGAAAAATATTGTGTCATGTTTAAACACCAAAGAACTTCACAATCCATCAATTAAAATAAAACATATTCAGAATTAAATCTCAGGGTTTATAAAATCCAAACGCAAACAAACCTTTCACCAAAATCTCAAAATCCCTAATTTGGTTATACTACATCAAACCCCAAATAAATTTCCACCATTTAATTCTCAAGACTTAATCTCTTGATTCATTAGCCCTTCTCAGGGTTCCTCAAACTCAATCACCATGATTAATTCATGATCATAAAAAAATTTAACATTTCCATATCCATTGCATTCAACCATTACTCAAGGGTAATAAAAATCTCATCTTTATTCAATCTATGCATGACAATCACCATACTAAATCAAGTCAACATCTATCCCCAAGAAATAACCTACCCATGATCCATAATAGGTCATTCAATATTTTCAAATCATCCACATAAAATTCTACTCATAAATAATTATGGTTTTTTTTACAAAAATCCAAATTTTGACCATCAATCCAACATCTATGTTAATACCCAAACCCTAGCATGATTTCTAGGAAATGAAACACCACATACATCATTTAAAGAACAAAACAAAACCAATATATCACTCACATACAATATACACAAAACAAAATAAAACAAAACATGTCACTCACCTTTATCGAACAAAGATGAATAAAAAAAATAAGAAAAGCTCCTCCTTCGAAATCCAAAATAATAAGAAATAAGAATTCTCCAGTGTTGTACAGCAAAAGACGGCTGCACAAACCCTATATAGTCCGGGATTTAAGATTCTGGGGTTTTAGAAAACATTTGCAAAATACTTCTTTTAAAATATCCCTTCACATAATTAGATCTTTTATTGGAAATTAATTAAAAACTAATTTAATCAAGTTCAAAAATCAAAAAGATCCCCTCCAACCTCAGTCGGCTCTGTAAGGAAATCCAGAAAACCAGTTTTGCACTTTTACCCCTTAAAATAGCAAATTTTGCAAAAAGATCCTCTCTTATCAAAACTTGTAAAATAAATCGAATATGTTGAAACAAAAGTAAACTCGGTATACCTGAATTGACTAGGCATTATATCCAGCCTAAAAATCAGAAAATCTGGAGTTTTCACCCCCATTTGTAATTTTTGCGCAAAAGTCATTCTTTTTGAAATATTTGCAAATAGATCCAATAATTATCAGAAAAATTTAGAAAAATCACGAATAATCTCAAATAATAAATAATGAGTTTCCCCAAAATAATTTTTGGCTTTAAGCTTTCAAAGACAACATTCACACGTGTTTGCACGTGTAAAAGATAAATTTCTAAATGAACATTTATTAAATCACCAAAAAATCATTTCAATTCATTTTCTAATCCCAAAAATAGTATTTAAAAATACGGGGTACTACATAAGTGACTAACCGATCTGATATGGGTTGAGTTATTTATAACTCAACTCGCTGTTTATTAACACATTTTCATAATTCTAATCTCTTTTAATTTTCTTCTCCTCTATTTTTGTATCATAAAAATTTTCCAGATTCTCAATCTTAGAAATTCGCAGCAGAACAGTAATTTAAAATCATTATTTTGACATTAAAAGTGAATTCTCTTTCTAATTTATTTTCCAAATCTACATTTTCGACTTTGAAATGTAACAATAATTTCTTCACAATTTGGCAATACAATTATCACAAAAAGATGTTTTTCTTACTTTCTTTTATTTCTACAAAAATTCTAGAACATATTTCCTTTTATTTTTACATTAATGTTGCACTACTTAGAATAACACATATCAATAGTTTAATTAACAAACTAGTCATTCACAAGCAAATTTCCTTGATCTAGCATGGTTCAAAAATACATATTCCATAACAACATGACAACTTCTATTTTAATAGTCACGATTATATCAATTATTAACAAATTCATCAAGAATTCATCTCATTTCTAATTAGTCTCTTTTTAACAATTATAAAGCCAATTTTAACTAGATTTTTCTTAGCATACTCATCAAATCAATTCTTAGCATAATATCTACATTAGAAATAGAGAAATCACCCACCTTAATTGAAGAAACAAAGAAAACTCCTAGAGAAATTCCTTGAACACACGATTCTCTCCTAGTCGTGAGCCTTCTCCTCCTTGCTTGTGCACACCAAGAGCCTTCTCCTCCTTGAACTAAGCAATCCGAGCTCCTTCTCTTCTAGTGTTGGCCGACCTCTAAGGTGAAAGGGTACACACAAACACACAACTCTCAATCTTTTCTCACACACAAATTTCTACAACTCTTTCTTTTCTTCTCACTCTCTTTACAAATTTCTAATGGTGCAAAGAGATGAATGGCTAAGGGGGGCTATTTATACACTACTCAAGGCTAAATGAAGGGTGGAGATGCATTTAGATGAAGGGCTATGATGTACTAGGGAGTTAGAAGAACTACCCACCATCAAGTAACCAACTCTCCACAACTCCGCACACCCCATCTCCTCTTGAACATGGCTGGCCACCCCACATGCTCCATTGCACGTGCCTCTCCGTGCACACCTAGTTACTAAATGTTCATATGTTATTAATTAATTTGTTACAAAAACAAGTCTACCTTATAAGTTGTCTCATTTAAATGAGAATAAACTAATGAGCTTATTTTAGTGGGCTAAAAATCCATGGGCTCTTAATTAATTAATTAATTAATTTAATTGGTGTGGGCTAGAATTAAACATTTAGGCCTTTAAGAATTAATAATAGATACTAATATGCTTTTTAAAAGAGAAGAAGTAAAATACTTGTACATGACATAAAAATAAATAATTTTTAAGGATAAATGTACATAAATTTGCACGTGCAAAACACGTGAAATCAAATAAAACTTATATTTAATTATAAATAAAAATTCAGGATGTTACAGATCAGAAGGAGCCCTCCTTCGGGAACAAACTGAAATGTCCAGATGAAGAAGGTCCCAAGAAGCTCCAAGGGGACAGCAACGGCAAATGCTGCCCTCCTCATTATTTTGAGAAATTCACCCCCTTCAATGCCAATATATCGATCATCCTCACAGAAGTAGGCAAGGAAGGGCTGCTTCGTCCTCCCCCAAAGATGAACACCCCAGGAAAGCGAAGAAACAGGGACAAGTAGTGCCGCTTTCACAGAGATCATGGTCACAACATCGATCATTGTCGGACCCTCAAAGAGGAGATCGAAGAACTCATACAACGGAGGCACCTAGACAAGTTCATCAGAAAGGACAAGGTCAATCCTTCTCCGCTTCGAGCAGCTAACAAGAGGGCCGAAAAGCCCTCTGAGTCCCAAGATTCAGAGATGGAAGCAGTTCTGCATTCCATTCACAGGGGGCCTATGAGGGAGAATCAAACTCCTCTAGAAAGGCCTTCGTCCGAGAAGTTAATTTGGTACAGAACCTCCCTCCGCCCAAGAGCTTCGGAGTTCCAATGACATTCTCAGACAGAGATCTAGAAGGTGTCCGTACTCCCCACTGTGATGCGCTTGTAATTAGTCTTCACATGGCCAACCATGAGGTGCGCCAAATCCTGATAGACAATAGAATTTCCGTCAACATTCTCTTCCTGGAAGCCTTCAAAGGCCTCAAACTTTTTTAAGATCATCTCAAGCCTACCGGATACACACTCCACAAGTTCTCTGGGGTTCCAATTTCAATCGAAGGAATAGTCACTCTTGATGTGACCGTGGGTAAAGCCCCAACAATCTGAACAGAGGCGTTGGACTTCATGGTCATTGATGTAAAGGCCACTAACAATGCCATCCTTGGCCGACCTAGCCTAGCAGTACTTCATGTCGTACCGTCAGCCTTCCACATGAAAATGAAGTTCCCGACCTCTGCAGGAGTAGGAGAAGTCAGGGGGAACCAACAAATAGCTAGAAGATGCTATACAACCACTATGGGGGGGGGGGGGGGGAGCTCAGTCCTCCCGCTTGAAGCGTTAGAACTCCCCCAAGGGAACAATCAAGTCACTTCCGAACCGGTTGATGAATGTGAGGAGATCCCTTTCTCTAAGAGGGATCCAACGAAGACTTTCCAAGTTAGCAAAGCCCTCCCTTACTAGGTCAAAAAGTAGGTTATTGAGTGCATCATAGGAAACCAAGACCTATTCACTTGGACCACTACCAACATGCCCGGTATCTCAGAGGAGTTGATCATGCACTGACTTAGCGTTAACCCTGAAGTCAAGCCGGTCCAGCAAAAACGATGCAAATTTGCCTCTGACTAATAAAAATCTATCAATGAAGATGTGGAAAAATTCCTAGCCACCCGTTTCATCCAAGAAGTCAGCTACCCTGAGTGGCTAACAAACGTGGTTATGGTAAAGAAGGCTAATGAGAAATGGAGAATATGCATCGACTTCACAGACATGAACAAAAGCATGCCCGAAAGATTCGTTTTCCCTTCCCAACATCGATGCCATGATCGATGCCACATCCGGCCATGAACTCTTAAGTTTTACAGACGCTTTATCAGGGTACAATCAAATCTAAATGTTCCCTCGACATTTTGAAGACCTCTTTTATCACAGACCAAGGCCTTTATTGTTATCGAGTCATGCCCTTCGGGCTGAAGAATGTCGGAGCCACTTATCAACATCTTGTTAACAAGGTCTTCAAGAGTCAGATTGGCAGGAAAATGGAAGTCTATGTAACACCCCAAATTCCAAATAAGACCGAATTCGAGATTTTCAGGATCTTTACTTCACTTCGTACAATTTTACAAGGAAATTTAAAACTTTTTCAATAGTACATCAGAGTTACATTACACTTTGTTTACACAGCAAAAGAATAAAAGATTACAATATTGAAAACAAAATACAACTTGTACAATTTTATCAAATAAGTCATTGATTACATCATATTAGCTTTATTCCTTCATGAATAGTCCATTACCTGCATATCAAGTTGTGGGCACATCAATCACTTACAACTGACGAAAAATGCTATACTCGGCTATCCTCTCTACGCCGTACATATAACGATCTTATTATTTTAACAAAAATCACAAGAGATTGAATGAACAAATAAAGTGTTAAATTGTGACTATGCTAAACATGTAAGTGTATGCTATGCCTTAATGCCTAATGCACACATTTTTTATACTAGGATGACACTAATGCACACTTGTTCGGATTCTATGCATCTCATACTACATAGGTCCGAGGGCAAGCGCCTATGTACTCCACAATAAAGGGCTCGATCCCTCGCCATGAAACTACCCGGTAATAAAACAAGGTTTAGATCATTCCACAAATATGGGTCCCAGCCCACCGGCTATTATAACGGTTCCCTTATCGTGCAAATCATCCCGCAAGTGCCCCCTAGCCCCGGTATACATATATACATTGGAGACGGCAAGCTATCCGCCCGACTTCGCCAAGTCCCGGATTTAAATATAAAAACCCGTCTCCCACAAAGCAACCTCAGTCCGCCGACTGGGTCTATAACCATGGAGATCCACCGTCGACTATATAGAGCCAACCCACTTACGTTTGCCCAAGTTTACTACATCTTCACTTATGTGCCTAGTTATTTAGTTCAAAACATGAATGTGTTATCATTCCTAGAATCAGTTTTACCTCCTACCGGACTTGTTCACAAAATACGAGATCGCCCCATGACAATATCTCAAAAAAATCATATCTCAAATCTTTCTTTCAATAATGCCGGTAATCGAGGGCTTACTAACTCTTAAATTATAATTTTTCATGTACAAGAAATATGGGTACACATACCCTTTAATAATCAAGTCTTAACCTAGATAATTTCATCTTTCAACTTATTTACCAATGATCAAAATCTTGTCACTATTCATGATCTATTTACTCATTCATAATCTTTATAAGCAATTAATTTATTTCAAGAACACAACTTCATCAACAAATTCAAACTCTTACAACATCTCGACTCACTTCAAAATATTCATTCAAAAGAAGTATCAGAAACTCAGAAAAATATCAATTAGAGCAGTAGCAGTCGACTTCATAGGCTGATCGGTCAACTGTCCCGCTTGAAACCCAAACTCAAGAAATTCATCAATTTGAGTGGTGACAGTCGACTGCGACAAAGGATCGGTCGACTGTCCCGCACAAAAAGTCCAAAGCCCTAGAAATCACTGCAGCTATGTTCCCGACGGTCAAAAATTGAAACTTACCAGTCAACTGTTCCACCTACAGACTGCAATATTTGGGTTTGTGCAAATTATTTCTAAACGGAGTTACTTGAAAACTGAGATTCCCAAATTTCCAAATTATATTTTAGACATTGTATCTCCTTCTCTTTTATGAACAAGAATTTGATTCTTTTTCGAAAAACTCGTTTATCCAATAATCCAATCTTTTTAGGATATTGAAACAAACTTTCTTTTGACTGAGAATGAATTTTTTTAAAAAAATAGTGAACAACAATTTCAAATTCATTAAAAATACTATTTCCACGCATTTAAATAATTCTCTTCTTATTTTTCACATAGACTTAGGTTTTTCTTTAAAACTTAAATTTACAAAAGAAAGACTAATGTTCATAACCAATAGTGTTGTTCTCATTTTTACACAAATTACACTTTTATAAAGATATTAGTGTATTTACTTGAACAATGATACTCTTTCATGCAATAGTTTATATTCTTTCAAAATAGGACATGCATATGTCGAAACATTACAAAATACTAACTAAGATTTTTTTTCTTTCTTCTTTTCATAGCATAATGTGGCCACAAATTTCATAAGCACAACAATTGCAACATACTAATATGGTTTATAACATAAAAGGATTCTTATCATTAATTAGCATGGTATTTATTTCTTAAACACAACAAAACTACTTTCATACATATCATACTACACTAACATGGATTCTATAATTTTGTCATCCAATTCTACTTATGATGCTCATTTTAACATGCATATCCTACATTAGAAAATAATGAGATCACCCACCTTATGTGAAGCTTGAACAATGAAAGAAAAGATAACACCACTTCTAGCTCCAAAGATTCCTAGTAAGACTTCTCCTTCTAGCAATGGCCTCTCCTCCTAGCAAGCTCTCCTAACAAGAATTTCCTCCAAGCAAAATAGAACTCTCTTACTCTCTTTCTTTTATTTCTTTCTTTCTTTTGATTTTGAGAATGTTTTCGGTGCAAAAGGGAATGAGAAATAGGGCTCTATTTATAGGATTTTGTGAGGGTCTATTATGCATAATTTTACACCTAATAACTCTCTAAATTAATTTTACAACTCTTTATGTTCTAAACTCCTAAAACTTACAACTCTTCACCTTCCAACTTTTCATGTTTTCAACCCCCAAAACCTCCAACTCTCCATCTCCCCATTATGCCCAATCCGGCCTATGCTTGGGTTCAAAACCAGTCAACTAGTCTAGGTGTGTACATGCACACATGCACATATAATTTTATTACAATTCTATAACTTTAAATGTGTACTAAAAGTTGTAACTTGTCATGTAGTAGTCCAAGCTCAACTTAATTTGTGTTTTTATTAGTGGGCTTGCTACATGGGCTCATTTATAATTAATTAATTTAATTATCTAGTGGGATCTCCTCCTAATTGGCTAGATTTTAGTCTATAGGTCCATAGATCAAAAGAAGACTGATTAAAACTTATGCATGCTAAAAGTTTGTCAATGAGAACAACAAAATGAGAATAAAAATTTACACGTGTATTATACGTGCAAAAATAAAAAAAATGTATTTTAATCAAAATAGGGGAAAATGAATTTCCGTTTTAATAAACGAGTTCGAAGACGTAAAATAAATAGCCAATACACATAGAAATATCACATTTGGTGATGAAAAAATACGCAATTGATACCTGCATCAAAAACACATAAAAAGCACGTAAAAATACAGAGATTGAAATATTATATTTTTGTTAACTCAAAATAGGATAAAATCAACATCGAAAATGCATAAATAGTCTGTAATCCAAATACATAGTGAAAACACGTTATAAAATACAACCTGCACTAGATTGTACATGCCCGTGCTCAGCGAGGACGTTGATTTCTGAAGGGAGAGTGTGTGTAACACCCCGTAAAATTTCAAAGTATAATATACTACTTGAAAAAGTATATATCTCTATTACTATAATGGGAGAAGGCCTTAGTGTAATTTGTCCTTAACCCAACCCGTGCAACGCACGTGCTGGTAGATTTTTTTTTTACCCTTTTCATTCCCCCAATTTTCTCCACGTGCACAGCACGTGTATAATACTAGTAATATATATTCAAGAATAAATGGCTGTTGTTTGAAATATGCATGGATATGGCATATAGTAAATGAAATGGATTTAATGAATGGTTAATGGTATGGGGTGGTTGACTTCGGTCAAATGCCCCACACATGATGTGGCTTTCCACATGGGCCCCATCCGGGAGTTTTTAAATAGAGGAGTTTGAATAAGAAATGTCCCATATCGAGATTCGAATAAAATATAATAATATATAAATAGTAATGCCAATGATCAAGAGTCACCAATCCGGTTAACCACCTTTTGAAAGGCATCTTGTGGTTGGCAGTTGTACTTCATAGTATCTAATTTGTCTTATAAAATGTATAAATTGTCTGAGCTAAGGGCAAGGGCGTTACAATCTATATGGATGACAAGTTAGTGAAGAGCATCAGCCAAAAAGACCATGTAAGTGACCTCCAGGAAGCCTTCAATGTCCCGCGAGAACACAATATGAGGCTTAACCTCTCCAAATGTGCCTTTGGGGTGTCATCTAGCAAATTCCTGGGGTTTATGGTCAGCCAGAGGGAAATCGAGGTTAACCCGAAGAAGATCAAAGCCATACTGGATATGGCTCCCCCTTCCAGCGTTAAGAAAGTTCAAAGGCTTATAGGGCGCCTTGCCGCCATTGGACGATTCCTCTCCAAGTCGGGGAGAACTGCCTCCCGTTCTTCAAGGTACTCAGGAGGCGAAGAGTTTTGAGTGGGGACAGTCACAACAGGTAACCTTTGAATAGCTCAAGGCCTATCTAGTCAACCCGCCGCTCTTAAGAAAGCCCGAGCCAGGAGATACGCTATACATCTACCTGGCCACGTCAGATCAAACCCTCAATGTCGTCCTGGTAAGAAAGGAGGACAGAACTCAAAAGCCGATCTACTATGTAAGTAAAGTCCTAAATGATGCAGAACTCCGTTATTCAAAAAATGGAGAAGACGGCTTACGCTCTGATCATGGCCGCCTGCAAGCTCTGCCCATATTTTCAGGCACATTCAGTGGTGGTCCTCACTGACCAACCCTTCAGGTAGGTCCTACACAAACCAGAGAGCTCGGGCCAACTTATGAAGTAGTCCATCGAAGTGAGCCAGTATGATATTAGCTATCGGTCGAGGACAGCCATCAAAGCCCAGGCTCTAGCCGAATTCAGTATGGAGAGCACCATTCTTGATCCCCTGAGGAAGGCAAAAACCCTCCGTTCTGGAGTATCTACGTCGATGGATCCTTATGCATCGGGGAGAGCAGCAGGCACAGACGAGTTTACCCTCCAATATTCTTTTCGCTTCAGCTTCCGAGCCTCCAACAATGAAGCAGAGTATGAAACATTAATTGCAGGCCTTCTATTAGCCCGCAAAGCTGAAGCCCTTTGTGTCAAAGTGTTCAGTGACCCCCAATTGGTGGTGAACCAAGTCCAGGAAAATTACAAAGCCAGGGATGACCGTATGATCAAGTATTAACTATTAGCTACTTTTCAAGAGTCAGAAGTCACCCGCATTCTCCGAGAAAAGAATGAGCAAGAAGATGCTCTCTCCAACCTAGCTTCCTCCTCCCTCGAAGGACTTGACCACATTGTTCTGATTGAAGTCATGCTCAACCCTAGCATCGAAGAAGAAACCTCGGAGCTCATGGTAATCCCACCTCTGGAACCCAAGAATAATTGGATGAAACCACTGTATGACTTTCTCTACAAGGAAATTCTCTCCTTGACCCCAGAGAGGCCAGAAAAATTCGAGTAAAGGCAGAGCGGTACAGATTCATCGAGGGGATCATGTACAAACGCTCTTATACACCAGTGGATGGCAGACCCTATATACGGTGCCTCTCTCCTAAGGAGGCCCAGTACGCATTGAAAGATGTTCATAAAGGGATTGGAGGCGCTCATATGGGAGCCAGATCCTTCTCCCATAAGATCCTGAACCATGGTTAGTTTTGGCCTACCCTCCTCAACGACGCCCAATAGTACGCCCATCAATGCGCCTCTTGCTAAAGGTTCTCATCAATAAAACAGACACCTCAGGCCGAGCTCAGTTCCCTGTCTAGTCCAATCCCCTTCGCTATGTGGGGGATGGACCTGCTTGAGCCTTTCCCTCCTACAACTGGTCAAAGAAGCTTCCTTATGGTAGCCATCAATTTCTTCTCCAAGTGGATCGAGGCAGAAGCACTAGCAACCATCACGAAGAACAAGGTCCAATAGTTCTTCTAGAAGAACATCATCTGTCGGTTCAGCATCCCCGGGTCCTAGTAATAAACAATGGAACTCAGTTTGTGGCAAAGGCATTTTACAAGTTCTGTGCCGACCTAGTTATCCAGCAGCGATTCTCCTCCATCTCCCACCCTCTGTCCAACGACCAAGCAGAGAATGCCAACTGACAGATCCTCGATGGCCTGAACAGGAGACTTGGTGAATCCCCTAAGGGATTATGGGTCGAAGAGCTCCCAATCATTCTGTGGTCATACAGAATCACAAAGATGACCCAGACAGGAGAATCCCGGTTCAACCTTACTTATGGCTCCGAGGCCCTAATCCCCCTTAAAGTCTGACTACCTTTTCCCCGCCTGATATCCTTCAGTGAAGAACAGAACTCAATCGATCTTACAGGCAACCTCGACCTTATCGAGGAAATCCACAAGAAAGCCGCCATGACAACACAGATTTATCAGTAAAGAGTTGAGAAGTTCTACAATAAGAAAGTTTGACCTGCAAATCTCAAAGAGGGAGATCTAGTCCTCTGGAAACTAGAAATCTCTGATCCTCATAAGAAAGACAAGCTTGTTCCAATCTGGGAGGGGCTGTACAGGATCTTCAAAGTGGTCCGCCCGGGTGCATACCGACTTGAAGATCCGAGGGGGAAGAAGATATCGAGGACCTAGAATGCTGAACACTTGATGAAATATCAAGAACGTGCCTAAACACCCCTTAGAGCTAGCCTTCCTACTATTTAGTTCTTTTATTTTCCTTTCAATAAGGCCGATATTTGTGACACGGCCGAAGCAAGTAATAAAGGCTTGCAACATAGAAGTAGCCACTTAGTTTCTCCTTTATAAAAACTTAGTTCATTTCTTAGTTCATTTTCCTGCAAAGATTGTTGAAAAATTGTGGTTCTAAGCCTAGTGCATATGTGCCCAATTCACAACGACCACAAAAATAAAAAAAATAACAAGTTTGAAGTAAAACACTTGGTTCGATGCCTCTCTACCGCTTGCGAATAAGCAAGGGCGAAGCAGTTCACCATTCAGAATTGCTACCAAAATTGTTAAAAATCTTAAACAAGAAGTTTGGAGTCCAACACTTGGTTCAATGCTGCTTTAGTCACTTGCAAATTAGCAAGTGCGAAGCAGCTCACCATTCAGAATTGCTCCTACAACTGTTGAAACTTTTAAACAACAAGTTCGAAGTCCAATACTTAGTTCGACACCGCTTTAGTAAGCAAGTGCGGAGCAGCTCACCATTCAGAATTGCTCCCATAGCTGTTGAAACTTTTAAACAACAAGTTCAGAGTCTAACACTTGGTTCGGCGCCGCTTTAGTCACTTGCGAACAAGCAAGTGTAGGGTAGCTCACCATTCGAAATTGCTCTCACAACTGTGGAAACTTTCGAACAATATTCACAGAAAAAGGCAATACAACGAAACAAAACAACGTTTCAACAGTTAAAAGAATTTTTTGCTCAAAACCTCGATACAAGTTCAAGAAACAAGAACTAAATTACAACTCCCTACAATCTTAGACATCCCCCTCAGAGCCACCTCTACCTCTTCGTGGGAAGGGGATATTCCTTTCAAGAGACACACGGGGTCTACGGCTCCCTTCGATGCCCGAAGCGTTTCCCTTCTCCATCGGACCATCTAAAGAAAACACCAGCCCGGTAGATCAAGTCTGAGCCGTATGATATATGCTACGCACTGCCTTCCCGGCCGAAGAGGTACTCGAAGCACTGGCCACACCACTTTGTGTGTCTCCCAAAGATCTATGTGATCGAAGAGCCAATTCGTGGAACGACACTCTTGATTGTACTCTTCAAGGGAACACGAGGTACTTCTAGTCTTGGCCCCCTCGAGAAGCTGCTTCAGTCGGTTAATCTCTATCTCACGTTCGACAAGGATTTCCTTAAGAGTACCTTCATTCACCCTAAATTTTAAATGACCAAACCGAGCATGCGCCAGACTGGCCTGACATGTGTCCCCAAAGTCTCAAAGACGGCCTTCCTCAAAAGAGTTACCTTTAAGCTCTTTTCGAGCACCATGTTCTTCAGCTCATCCCTTTCGGTGGTGGCCGCGAGTAAAGAATGCCGAAGAGATTCAACTATTGAATCCTTTCCTGCTACAACCTCGATAGGGGGTCTTCTCCTTCACTGCAATAATCCTCCACTTCGGCTGGGAACTGGTCTCGAAGAACCTTGCCACAACGCCTTGCTTTGGTCTCCATACAGGCCAATATCCTTCTTAAGTGACAAAGCTCTGCCTCTGTCTTGAAAAGCCTCTCACGTGAATGACCGAGTCTGAGTTCCACCACTTGGAGTTTAATATGAAGGTGATTGATCAGCATCGAGTAGCGACCACCTCCGTCATATATGACCATCTGCTAAGGCAAGAGAGCAAGGGGTCACTTCATAAGCAACAACTATGGCCACAGGAAGGATAAAGACTCAACACAAAAGCAAAACAATTTTTCATTCATCTAAAAAACAAGACTACATCAAGCGGTGGCCAGTCCGCTATTAGGCAAATACAAAAACAACCACTAAGCGAAAGAAAGAAAGAAAGAAGAAGAAGAAGGAATCAAAGGTCCACCTCGCTCGACGGCGGCGGCGGTAGGGGGGGTAGTAGTAGAAGACTCGCCTCTAGCTTCTCCATCTATCCCCGCACTCTCTACAACCACGGCAAGAGGACCCACCTCCACTTCCTCTTCCTCTTCCTCCTCTTCCTCCTGCATCTCATGTTCCTCAATAAGAGGCAAGAACAACGGGTACCCCGAGCTATCGAAGCCTGAGATGCGCACGCTCACGTACTCCAAGGCCATGGCATATGCCTTCTCCATGTTAGTAGCCAAGTACCCCACGGCCTCCTTCTTTTCCTGTTCCTCAGTGGCATGCACTGCATCATCTCTCTCCCTAGCTGCACTATCCCTCTCACGGGCCTCTAGCTCCCTCTCCTGAACTACATGTTCCCTCTTCAAGGCCACTTGATCCTTCTCCTTGGCCAAGGCTGCCTCCAACAAAGAAATTCGAGTCTCTGCTCGGAGTGCAGCAGACTTTAAATCCTTTGTGGCTTTTGACCACTCAGCCTTCTCCCTATACTTTGTCACCTTTAACTCCCGCTCCTGCTCCGCTACTAATTTTAAAAAGTAGCTAAAGTGGTAAATGGTCTACAAAGGGATAATTCGAAGTTAACGCTCCACAAAAATAATTGTAAGGAAGGGAGATAATGAAGACGTAGCGTCATGCTCGCCTTGGAAATCTCTAATGCTGAGTCACCCACAGTCCCATGCTCCATCGAGGCCTTATCCTTGGAGGTAGTTAAGTGACAAATCACATCCAAGCAACTTGCTGAATCCCCAAGGATGCTATCGTGCCTCCTAACCTACCAATCGGGAACAGAGATCTTCTTCAGCTTGTCGGTCAGGATCACGTCCGCCGCTGCTGTAAAAGGGGGAGCCACGAGAGCTAGAGTTGCAGAAAACGTGAATTCACCCACAGCTGGAGAAACTAACGAAGCAAGGGGAGACTCTAAGTCCACTACAGAAGCGACACCCTCTGCACTTCTGACAATCTTCGATGGTGAAGGCTTGGTGACCGTCCTCTTGATCTTCTTCTCTTCGGGGAGCCTACTTCTCAAGCCCGAATGCTGAGACATGATCTCATCAAAATCCATGCCTGTCTCTTCTGCAAATGGAAGATACGAAATATTAAGGCAATGGAAAAAGATATAAGCAAATATGAAGACAAGATAAACATAAAAAAAAAAAAGACGCGTACTAGGGTTCATCGGGCTGAGACCCCCTTGAAAAGAAACTCCTCTTTTATCTCTCTCCAATGAAAAGTCGGTCGACCATACCCTCCTTCTCAGGGCTCAAAATCAGATCTGCCTTCGCCCTTTTTGGCTCATCCTTCCTCCAGGTTGTGGGGATCCCCCATGGCTCGCGACTGGCTTTGAACGAATTAGAGTTATCGAGCAGCTTCACACCCCTACGAGCTGTGAGACAGAATCGATACTTCGACTTGTTCTTCTGATGGATCTTATACAACTTTCACAGAATATTGAGTCGGGGCTCGAACCCCACTGCCTGGCAATGTAGCACAAACCCAAAAATGTGCCTCCATATGTTCGCTATAAGTTGGATTGGACCCAAACTGTACCATCTCAAAACTTCTCTCACAAAGGGATGGAGAGGAAGGTCGAGTCCCGCGTGAAAGGCATTGAAGGGGAAGATGCACAAGTCAGGAGAGATCGATGAACAAGCTATAACTTTAGGGCATGGCACAACAAGATCAAACTCTGTCGAGATCTTATAGCACTTTTGAATATAGTCTAAGTCAGCCTCTGTAAGCATAGAAATGATATCATTAGCTTCTAAACGCTCACGCGACATGTTCTCTTCATAGAATCGCTCCATGCCATGCTCAAATCGCCTCAACTCCTCGGCTGTATACTCTCGAAAGCTACCTAAATGTGACACCGCAATTGAGTATCTCCTCGACTCCATAACTCTCATATCTCTCTTTATAATCGTCTCCACGAAGACTGAAGATGGCTTTGCTACACTATTTCCCTTGTCTGCTCTAGTATGAGGAGGTGGCGGTTGTGTTTCAACACGAATAAAAGGGGAGGTCTAATCGCCCTAAGAATCTCTCGACATCTTTAATAAAATAAAAAATAATTACCTTTGATTTGACATCTACGATCGGAATTTCTCGCCAGAGATCGGGAAAGTTCATCAGAGTTTCTCTAGAGCTGATTTTCGCCGGAGAAGAGAGATCTTAAGTAGAAGAGGAAATGAGAAAATTGAGGAAGAAGTGAGAAGGGAGGGGGGATTTATAGAGGAATCTATCGACTCTTGGGCTTCAAAGTTTGCGGGCCCCCAAAAAGATGGGGAAGCCCAAAAGAAAAGGAAGCGCAACGATCGAGGAAGGCTAAGCGACAAAGCTCGATTGTTGACCGGTCAAAAAGGTCAACAGTCAAACATGCCCTGTGTCGCGATGTCAAAACACCGAAAACCGTTCGCCAACACTCATTCACCAACATTCAAAGGACTCCCAAACTCATTCGCCGAAACCTGCCGAACAAGCGGGAAACTAAACGAAATGGGGGGAAAATGACGACAACCAGTCAACGGTCAAATGCCACATGTTGCCTTGTCATCGTTTGCCAACGTCTGCCGAAGGTGCCATATCGTTCGCCAAAACCCACCAAGCAAGCAGGAAACCGAACGAAATGGGGGCAACGATAGTCAACGGTCAATGTTGACCAATCAAAGGTTAAAAACCATGTGTTGTCTCATCATCGTTTGCCAACGTCCGCTGAAGGTTCCATGTCCTTCACCGAAACCAGCAGAGCAAACGGGAAACTGAACAAAATAAGGGCAAAATGGCATTGACTAGTCAATGGTCAAATGCCACGTGTCGCATAGTCATCGTTCGCCATTGTTCACCGAAGGTACCACATGTCGCGACGCCGAACGATCTCATCGTTTGGTGAAGTGCGTCGAGCAAGTGGGAAACCGAACAAAATGGGGGCAAAATGGTGATGACCAGTCAACAGTCAACGTTGACCAGTTAACAGTCAAATGTCATGTGTCACCTCATCATCGTTCGCCAATGTCCACCGAAGGCACCATGTCATCCGTCGAAACCCACTGAGCAAACAGGAAACCGAACGAAATGGAGGCAAAATGGTGTTGACTAGTTAATGGTCAAATGCCACGTGTTGCCTTGTCATCGTTAGCCAACGCTCGACGAAGGTGCCACTGGTTGCGACACCAAAAGATTTCATTGTTCGGCGAAGCGCGCCGAGCAAACAGGATAGCGAACAAAAAAGGGCAAATAAGGGTTGACCGATCAACGCCAACACGACGTTTGTTCTTCTCGATTTTTGTGCGCATCACGATTGACACTCCAGATTCATCCACGCCATCAAAGGTAAATAATTAATTATTAATTCCTTTTTAATTTTTAAGTCGAATTAATTATTTAAAAATTTCAAAAAAATAATTATAAATCAGAAAATTAATTCAAAAATCAAAAAAATAATTATTAATTCGGAAAAATATTTTTAAATAATAAAAAAATAATTATAAAACTAGAAAATTTTCAAAAATTAATTATTGAATTTTTGAAAATCAAATATTTTTTTTAAAAAAATGATTAAAATCTGGAAAAATCACGAAAAATCCAGAAAATTTTAAAAATAATTCTAAGTATTTTTACAAGGTTAGAAAAGCCTACACCATTAAAAACGTCCCTAAAAACACTGATAACTTCTACAATCCATTAAAAACATGCGAACTACTCCTCAAAGGCTGTGAAACTCAGTCTTCAGGAGTGGGGGGCTTGTGACATGGATAATAATAGGACCAAATTAGGACCGTTCAAACAGGTCCGAAATTGGGAACTGAATCTTTTTCATAGCCCAATAACCCAAAAAACGAATATGTCTTACTGGGTTAAGGTGACAGCTCATTATAAATAAATATAGATCAGTTGAAGAGTTAGATAAATTCATGATTATTCCTAAGCGACGGTTTAAACCAAATCTCTTATAATGAAGGAATTTAAACTCTATTTCTTATCCAAAATACTGGAAAGTAGTGATAAAACTGGTCTCTAAGGTGACTATAAATACTCATCTACCCCCACCATTAAAAGGTAATCAATATCTTTCTCCAAAAAAACTCTTTCATAATCCTTCAGATTACTGACTTTAGTGTCGGAGGGTTCAATACCGGGATCAATCCCGGTGTTTCAGACTTTTTGCAGGTCAGCAGTACTGTTGAGAACGATCAACATCAGTAAGTAGTAAAAATATTAACTTTTATTGATTTTAAAAGAATTTGCAAATTATCTGTTTGCTCTCACACCAAAATTAGCAGCGACACTTCATGAATTTAGGGCGCACTGACATTCACATTAGAGTTTAATCTTAGGTTTAAAATCAAGAATCAAATAATTAATTGATATATACAAAAATGGAAAGTTAGAGCACTATTGACCTTGTTGCGAGTGGGAAATTACAGTAGCTTCGAGTTTGAGTTGTGGCACTGTCGAATGAGGAAGGAGCTCAGCTTTGATTCTACGATGAATAGAGGGAGAGGCAGCAAATCAGAGGATCTCGGGTATCCGAGTTGTTCGGTGGAATGAGTGCAGTGAGGGACTGTGAGGAAGGCTACGAAGATGAGGGTGAAAGGCAAGGGTGGTGCTGGCTATAGTGAAGGGTGCAGGAGGTGGTTGGGTGCGAGCAGCAAGGCGGATGAGTTGGGGGTGACAGGAGAAGGCGCTACAAGGTGGCTGCGGTGTTCGGTCTGAGCACGGTGGTGGAGACAGGGGGTGCGGCACAACAGGGCAATGGTGGTGATGAAGGAGCTTTGCTGTTCGGTGAGAGAATGGCGATGGCAAAGACGTTGGGATGTAGCGACGACGATGTGGGTGGTGGCTGCAGCGTTGGGTGGGGCTACCGTGGAGGTCGGCAGCAGCGAGGTGGGGTCGGGGATGGTGCGACGGGGTCGGGGAAGCAAGGAAAAAGGAAGAGGTGGAGATGAGGGGTGCAGGCTATGACTGAGGGTTGTGAAAGCTTGGAGGTTGAAGAGGAAGTTGAGAACGGGATGTTTGGGTTTTCGGAATAATGAAGAAGAAGAAGATGGATGAGAGAGAGGGTCCGGGTTGATTAAAAGAGAGAAAGGGGGGGGGGGGGGGGGGGGGGGGGGGGGAGGAGGTTTATATGTATTAATCAGTGGTGATTGAATGGCTACTAAATTGAGACTTGACATGGTGGTTAATGAGAGTAGGAGTGATCAGTTATGAAGATGAAGGGATGGAGTTTGCTGTCTGTTATGATTTGTTTTGATTTCCTTTTTGTTTGGGTTAGATTGTATTAGGGTACGGACATAAGTTGGGCTCTCAACATTATAAAGAAAATAAATAATCAACTAGTAACATAACAGAAAATATTATGATTTAAAATGTGGGTGTTGCGGTGTTTTTGTGGGTGTGTGAGAGCAACAGATAATGTGAGTTATTTTGATTCGTGGAAACAACAGCAATCCAAATCCTTTTGTACTAGATCCGAGGGATATGAATTGGGTTGGGTGATGGATGGCCGCCTCGTAGACCTGAAAAGTGAAGTTTGAAAATTCGGGAGTGTTCTCGGCGACAGATCCTCCGATGCTTAAGTCAGACATGCAGCTTTTTAGTGGGGGGATTTTGTAAGGGAAAGATTTGTTACGTGTAACTGTACAGTAGTTAATATATTTGTAGGTCTGGGGAGAAATCTCCTTAATCCCCGCTCTGGGATTAATTGGTCCCTTAATTTTAGGGGGAGTGGCTACGGTGTAACTGACGAAGTGGCTGGTGCGAAAGGCAGGGCACGGTTACGGTGTAACCGACAGAGTGGCTGGCGCAAAAGGCGGGTGGCTCACCCGGGCATGCAAACGGGCCTGCGGAAGGTCCATGGAGCTATCTATCCAGGGCCAGTAGCGAAGTTGGCATTAAGCCCAATCTATTACTTTGTGATTCATGCCAGAATCATCGATGGAGCATACTCAGGATTTTTCCCACTTCATGAGCCCCCTACTCTTGGGAATGTGTCGGTGGTCGTTTCCGAGGAGTAGATAACTCGTAGAAGAAGCGTGGGCATGACTTTAGCCTTGGATAATCGCGTCGTGATGAGAATGTCGCTAGGGGGGGATTCGAAATCCAGACCTATTGCTATGTTAGATTCGCGGAGCTCAATGAGTTAACACGTGACAGGGGTTTCATAGGTTGTCAATCATGGAAGTCAAAGGGACGGTACATGCCGATGGTTCCAGAATCAGTTGCCCCTTATAAATTTGACCCTCTGCCAGCATTAGGAAGGGTTATTTTCTTCGCTTCTGGAGTCTCTTTCTTCGAGATCATAGTCCTGGATATCTCAACCGCAGTGATCGGTAGCTCATCCTCTTTCAGCGATTGTGATGGATCAAAAACAAGTTGTTCGTGGAGTGGGTCGGCCACCGATTCGTCGAGTTGGTCCGCGTCGAGGGAAGGTGATTCCGAGAACTTGGGTTCAACTCGTGCAATCTCGCCCGAACTGGAAGTGGACATCTTGGAATCTTTGATTCTGAGGAAGAGGGGCATAGCCGAGATGGAGACGGGGCCAGGTCCGGTGGTACTGGGATTGGTCCAATGAAGGAAATTTGGGAGCCGCCTGGGTGTCAAAGGGTAGAGGCGATCGGGGGAGCGGAGATCGGTCGCCAAAAATCGCAGGGAGACCTGTGGGCATTGTTGGCAGGGCAGCCCCGGAAGCTGAGGTTCCGTTGGCCGCTTCTCCCCATGAACGGCGATCACTGAAACCAGGGGGCTCAACTCCACTTGGACCAGGCGCTTGTATGGACGAAGTCCATCTGAATGTACCCAGAAGACCTAAAAGGTGAGCCCAACTTCGGTGTACTGCCTCCATCCAACAGGTCGATAGTTGACGTCGATTAGGCGAAGAACGCCTTATGAGTGGGCTAGAATCACTTTGGGCGGTTTACCGTATTCCTCCCCAATTATAGTTGATGCTTCCGAACTTCGATCTCGATCATAACGCTAATCTTCGAGGGCCGATGTGCATAATGAATGTTGACATGTTCCATTCTGGTTTGCGTCTCACTCTCCATCCCTTTGTAAAGGGGGTGTTGAATTGGGCAGGTTTGAGCCATATGTAGTATGCGCCGAATTCATAAAAGCAGCTGGCGTGCTTCATCGTGATTTGCCACAAGTGAAGGGTCCTACTCTGCCTCACATATTTTTAGATGTATTTCGACTTCAAAGCACTGCCGAATAATCCCTACCGGTGGTATATCTAGCCACGTCGAGGGTATAGGGTGGTACATGGTCATCCCTATTTCATTAAGGCCTTGAAGAGGAGGTATTTTGTTATCCGGAGTGGCAAAACCTGGGATATTCCCACCAAATGGTTGTATGAGGGCCCGCCGAACATGAATCCCCTTTCATCTCATGATCTTAGCCCGGAAGAAAGTGCCGAGTTTCATAGACTCTCTAGGGAGGGTGCTAGCATTGACTAGCAACAAGTGTCGGAAGAGAGGATGGTCGACGCTGGTTTGAGCTCCGTTGGTTCGGGTAAGTTTTTTGCCCTTGGCTTATAGTGTTGATACTTTGCTTCACCTGATGATTGATTCTCATTGCAGGTACCGGCATTACAGTCGCCTTGTTGTCGGACCCTCAGGAGGCACCGGTTATCGACCGTAAGGGCAAGCGGAATATCGGAGTACCTACCTCGAAACAATTACCGAAGAAGCCTAAGGCCTTGAAGGTCTGTGGCATGGAGGAGGCTCCAAGAGGGCAACTGGTCGATAGGTTGTTGAGGACCGCAGGTGAGGCAGTGGGGCGTACTACGCAGAATCGACCAGCAGGGGAGTCGAGCTCCGTCATGGAGTTGGAGATGGCTCGTGAGACAGTGGAGAACCTCCCTCATTTGAGAGATCAAGAGACCCTCGCTCAAGAGACTGTCCCTTCATGTTTCCTTCACTTCTCCCAAGGGGTTGTACAGGTGATTGTTCTTGTATTTTGCCTTACCGGCATAATTGTCCCTTGTTGACATCCGTAGTTTCTCCTGCAGATTGCTCTCTATGGGGCCGAGATGAAGAGGTGATACGAGTGCTCGCTCGATCTTGAGGTTTGGTCAGCGAAGCAGTATAGGAAGAGCTACGAAGAGGAGAGCAAACGTGTTGGGGCTTTGGATGAAAGGGTGAAGGAGTTGGAGGAGAGGTTGGGGGACGACCCAGATGAAGGACAGTTTACAGAGCGTTGTTGAGCGAGAAGGAAGCACTAGAGTGTCAATTGGCCCATACACAGTCCGAATTAGTGGGGGCTACGGATGAGATTGTCAATGGTGAGGATCGTGGCTTTAAAATAGCCGTCGAGCGCATCAGACGGAGGTACCCCCCACCTCGTCCCAGGTCTTCTTGAGTATGATCCAGAATTTGTCACTTCTCCCGTGACTCCTGGCCTGATTCCTTCTAACCAGCGGGGCACTACCGACCCTACTCTCGAGGCTTCTGATGACGCGGGTGGAGAACGTGCTCGTCCACCTTCACCAAGGGTTTCGCCCACGACCCCGGCCGACCTCCCCCGAGGGTTAGGATCGGATGCTGGGTCTGCTCCCGAGGCTGCGGGAGGCTTCGATGCTCATCTGGCTCCCGGGGGGAGGCCCTCCCCGTATTAGCTTTTATGTTTCATTGTGTTCTGCCAAATGCAGACTGGCCACCACCACTTGCATTCAACAATTTTTAATGGAGATAATTTATTGAGTCTTAACTTCGCTATGAATTTTGAAGAATTTTTTATGTTCCTTTGGGTTCGGATTGACCTTTTTAGGTAGGATCTGAAGTAGCACGGAACCCACACAATTCAAAGAGCCTTATTTGAGAGGAGGCTAAGGGTCAAGAGACCCACGCATCCCACATTTTCCACATGAGTGCACAGTGTTCAGTATCCATTTCGTGCTTATATATTGTTTTCTTCTGCTTGCTCTCCCTTTACGACTTTTCTTGCCACTTCCTTCCCAACTTCATTCTTCTTTCAGTCATGGTGTTCGACACACTTCTAAATGAAAGGCACAAAGCCAGGAAGGCTGAGAGGGAGGCAGTCGAGGCCCAGGCCAGAGTTGAGGCTGAGGCTGGGGCTAAGGCCAAGGTTGGCCCTCAAGCCGAGGCAGGAGTGAAGGCCAAGGCGAAAACGGAGAGGAAGGTGGCCAAGAGGAAGACCATGTCGGGGAATGCGGTGGCCGTAGTATCCGAGGATCCCAAAGCAATAGGGGAATGTTCGAAACACCCTCTTTCTCCTTCTGTTGTGCTTCCGAAGAGGAAGAAGGGTAAAGAAGTCGGACCTTTGATCGTTGCGGATTTGCCAGTAGGCACGGAGGAGACTCCGTGGATGGCACTGAAGGTGCTATCGCCGGCGAAGGTGTGGGTTCCCTCCTGGACCATCATAGAAGCGGATCTGATGACGGACCACGTGAATGTGGCTCAGGTGGTTGAAAATCTGGCCACCCCCAGAGAGTTAGTGTCTCTAAAAAGGGAGGCCCAGAGTGATGTATACACTAGTTGGGCCCAGGCTTCAGTCCCGGTAAGGGTTTCCTACTCCTGGCTAGTGTTCTTCCTTGGTTTCCATACCCATTTTTCTCTACAACCTTTCTTTTCTGTAGGCTGTCGTTACGGGGATTGAGTTGAAGCGAAAGCTGGATGCGATGCTTGCGTGGGCCCTACAATCTGAAGAGAGCGATAGGGAGTTGGTGCATTGGAAATCAGGACCTCTATCTGGGTATCAAAGATGTTAAGAAGGCACTCATGGGGGAAAAATCGATCGACAGGAATTGCTTGCCGAGAAAGAGAGATGGGCTGAGCAGCGGTTGGCGTGGCAAACCGAAGAGAAGAAATTGCGGGGGATGCTGGACGAGGCGGCCCAGCGTGCGACTAAGTATAAGCAAGAATTGGATGAAATAGTCTTGCGGAGTACGGCAAAACCCTTATGCACATGAAGATCTGGTACCTGCACCTCTCGCTCAAGAGTTTTGGCCTTCAATGGGAATGAAGAGGTGTAACCCCTGTTTTTAATTCTATTCAATATATTTGTAACGCCCCGCACTCAGTCCGTACGCACACAATTAATTAAATTCTAGCCACGCCCACCACAGGCTGCCTCAAAAGGGTGTCCGGACGTTGGGTACCCAATCTCATTGACTTTTCCTATATATTCCTTACACTTCTTCCTAATCCATCCGATATGGGACTTTTTTGAATCCCATGGTCAACCGGTTGGTCAAACCACACATGCACACACACATATCCAATTCTTCAATTCATTCATTCATTCATTTCTATGGTTAACCAGTCAAACACCACACACTTTCCATCTTTCTTTCTTTGATTCTTTCCCATGCATGCCACGTTACTTCCAATCCTTCTTTTTCTTTTTCTTTCTACACTTTATTATATATACTAATATATATACTATACTACCTACTTAGTATATATATACTCCTAGAAATACGGGGTCTCACATTCACCCCCTCTTAAGAATTCACTCTTAAGAATTCAGCGAATTCTAGTCGAATATAGATTTGTCTCCTAATCGCTGCCCACACAGGGTCTTACGCATCTCATACACATATCACTCACTTTCTATATACAAATCCTACATTCGATGTCGAAAGTTGGCTCTGATACCATCTGTAACGCCCCGCACTCAGTTCGTACGCACACAATTAATTAAATTCTAGCCACGCTCACCACAGGCTGCCTCAAAAGGGTGTCCGGACGTTGGGTACCCAATCTCATTGGCTTTTCCTATATATTCCTTACACTTCTTCCTAATCCATCCGATATGGGACTTTTTTGAATCCCATGGTCAACTGGTTGGTCAAACCACACAAGCACACACACATATCCAATTCTTCAATTCATTCATTCATTCATTTCTATGGTCAACCAGTCAAACACCACACACTTTCCATCTTTCTTTCTTTGATTCTTTCCCATGCATGCCACGTTACTTCCAATCCTTCTTTTTCTTTTTCTTTCTACACTTTATTATATATACTAATATATATACTATACTACCTACTTAGTATATATATACTCCTAGAAATACGGGGTCTCACGATATTCATCTATTTGATTTTTCATCTTCTTATTTGAGTTCTTGATTCATTTGTCAGTCTTTTGTTTTGTCTCTATTTGATCGAGCTATTATTTTTTATCCTTTTTATTTTTTTGTTCATACCCTATTTTAATTATCCGCTTTGTACCCATCTCGTTATTTTGGATCACCCTATTTTTATTTGGATCTATTCATACCCAAAACCCTATTAAATCTCTTTGATTGACCCTAATCCATTTAGATCCTATTGGATCCATTACTCATACCCGTTACCCCATGTTCTCCCTAACCCTAATATATATATATATATATATATATATATATATATATATATATATATATATATGTACATATATATATATATATATATATATATATATACTTGAGCCCTATTCATCTACCTCACACAAACAAACCCTAGCTGCACAAAACCCTACTCCCGCTCATCTCTTTCTCCCGACCACTTCATCTCCGACCTCTGTTCCCTGTGCCCTCTGACCGCACCACCCTCTTGCGTCGCGCTCAGCCAGCGACGATCCCGCAGCCATCGCATCCCCTGTGTCACGCCACCCTATGCCCCTCCTTTCCCTTCTCCTCTCCCGAGCGCCGCCGCCTTTCCTCGACAACACAGCCAGAGCGATGCCAACACCACAGCGCTGCCCTACCCTGTGCTGCTCGACCCTGCAGCCCAGTCGCCCTTCAGTCATCGTCCCCGTGCACCCTTGTACCCTACCGACCCTACCGACCTCAGTGACCCCCTGTCGCGATCTCCCCTTGGCCGCCGTCGCCGCTCACCGCATCCCCGACTATCTCTCTCTCTCTCTTCCTCTTGCTCTCTTGGTGTTTGTGTGTGAATGCGGGTGATCTCGAGATTTTGTTCGTGGTTCGTGTGTTTCGCTCATTGTTCGTTGAGTTCATTTCTCGGGAATCCGTTCCTATTATTCTCTTTGCATCGTCATTTTTTTCGTCGACTATAAGGCAAGTAACTTGTATTAAATTCTATTGCAAATACAAGTACTAAATACCGCATGTAGTGTAGTTGTGTTCTAGAGACAATTCTGGTGCAAAACTCCTGTTATATCTTGTCTCTATTGTGTTGACCCGCCCGTATTTGTCACATTACACACACGACATGAAATAACTTAATAGTATACCACTTCTATGAATGGCACGTAATGCGGCATCCCTTCCGAGATATTCACTTCTTGATGTGTACATGCATGTTGTTCGTATGATGTCGTATGCTTGCTTGTGTTAGTCATAGTATAACTTGTTGTAGACTTGCTAAATACCTTATACCATATTGCTTGGACATCTAGTATATCCTATTTCATGTTTGGTTATTGTTACTGCTAAATCTGGTGTGGGGGCAAACAGATAGTATTTGTGAATTCTTGGAAAACTTTGAATAGCAAACCTGTTACCTATTCCGCCGGAGTTTGACCGTTGAGTTCCGCCGTTCACCTGCAAAAAGTACGAGACACCGAGGTTGATCCCGGCGACGCACCCTCCGATGCTTAAGTCAGTAATCAGGGAGATTATGAAAGAGCGTAAATTGGCAAAAGATTGATTACCTCTTAATGGAGATGGATGGTGGGTATTTATAGGTGCCTTGGGGATCAGATTAGGAATGTAATCCCCGTGATCTGATAAGAAATATAATCCCCGTAATCAGCTTAGGAATGTAACCAAAATTCCCAGTGAAAGGATAGGTGTGGATCAGGGCCGTTGATTAGTATTAATCAGAGATCCTAATCCTATCCCTCTGGATCGGGTTTTCTGCAGGTTAAAACCCGCACCCGATTGAGGTGGATCCGTTCGTAGGTTATTGGATCTTTAGGGAAGAGATCCAGTACCCATTTCAGACCCATTGGTAGGTGAAATTACTATTTTACCCCTAAGCTTTAAGATTCGTTATTGATTTGGACGGTTTCGATTTAACCCTATTTTTAGCCATATCACGAGCCCCCCACTCCCAAAGACTGAGCTCGATCAGCCTTTGAGGAGTAGTTTTACTGTTTTAATGGCTAGCGGAGTTGTATCGGAGTCCATATGGAAGGTTTCGAATCTTTGCAGGGGGTAGTATGGTGATTTTCTAAACTGGTTGTGCTCTAAGTTGTTCTTGAGCTCTTCTGGACATTCGGTGATTTTTATCTATTTTTTTGGAATATTTACTTAATTTTGTGAAGTGTCGATTCGTCGCTCGGGGGTCTTAATAAATGGTCCTAGGCAGTAATTATTTACTCGGGGGTTCAAAAATATTTTCCCAATTTTATAATTATTCTCCAGGATTTTTAATTAATTTTCCCGAATTTTAAACCATTTTTTCGCAATATTTTTAATAAATAAAACGATTTTAATAAATAAAATTCCGAATTATGGCGTGGTGCGATCTGGGCCGTTGATTCTGAGCGAGCGCGAATTTTTGAAAGATCGGATGGACAGAGTCGCTCGGCAGTAATTTCCTCGCGTTTGTAGGTCGGATGGGCACTTGCTCGGAATCCGAGCGAAGTCGCCCGGTTCTTCCCTCGCGCAAGTGGCTCGGATCGCTAGTCGCTCGGAATTCCGAGGGACGTGGGGCGATCTTAGCCGTCGGATGATGGCACAGATCTCGATGCTGGCTCAATTCCCAAGAAAACACTATCTTGTCGTTTAGTGGCGCAGGCAAGATCTGAGCCGTCTGATCGAAATCTTGCACGAATCTTAAGGAAAAAGTCGTTTTTCTCCATTTCGTAGCTCGGATTGGCACTTGCTCGGAATCCGAGCGAAATGGCTCGGATCACCTGTCGCTCGGGTGTTGGATCCGAGGGACGTGGGGCGATCTTAGCCGTTGGATGATGGCACAGATCTTGATGCTGGCTCAATTTCCAAGAAAACACTATCTTGTCGTTTAGTGGAGCTAGCAAGATCTGAGCCGTCTGATCGAAATCTTGCACGAATCTTGAGGAAAAAGTCGTTTTTCTCCATTTCGTAGCTCGGATTGGCACTTGCTCAGAATCCAAGCGAAATGGCTCGGATCGCCTGTTGCTCGGGTGTTGGTTCCGAGGGACGTGGGGCGATCTTAGCCGTTGGATGATGGCACAGATCTCGATGTTGGCTCAATTTCCAAGAAAATACTATCTTGTTGTTTAGTGGCGCTGGCAAGATCTGAGCCGTCTGATCAAAATCTTGCGCGAATCTTGAGGAAAAAATTATTTTTTCCCCATTTCGTAGCTCAGATTGGCACTTGCTCGGAATCTGAGCGAAATGGCTCGGATCGGCTGTCGCTCGGGTGTTGGATCCGAGGGACGTGGGGCGATCTTAACCTTTGGATGATGGCACAGATCTCGATGCTGGCTCAATTCCCAAGAAAACACTATCTTGTCGTTTAGTGGCGCTGGCAAGATCTGAGCTGTCTGATCGAAATCTTGCGCGAATCTTGAGGAAAAAGTCGTTTTTCTCCATTTCGTAGCTCGGATTGGCACTTGCTCGGAATCCGAGCGAAATGGCTCGGATCGCCTGTCGCTCAGGTGTTGGATCTGAGGGACGTGGGGCAATCTTAGCCGTTGGATGATGGCACAGATCTCGATGCTGGCTCAATTCCCAAGAAAACACTATCTTGTCGTTTAGTGGCGCTGGCAAGATCTGAGCCGTCTGATCGAAATCTTGCGTGAATCTCGAGGAAAAAGTTGTTTTTCTCCATTTCGTAGCTCGGATTGGCACTTGCTCGGAATCCGAGCGAAGTGGCTCGGATCGCCTGTCGCTCGGGTGTTTGATCCGAAGTGCCGAGCCATTTTACTTGGGTCGAAACGTCGCTCCTTTTCCCAATAGTTGCGGCTCTCCTTTACTTAGTCGTTTGGACTTTTGTAACGCTTCAAAAGAGGCCCAAGAGTCGCGCCCTTACGTTATAAAGCCCAAGAGACGTCTTTTTTACTATAAGTTTTCACCCCCTCAACACTTCACCTCATTTCTCATTTTCACTTTCTCACTCTTGGTTTTTACTTATTTAGCGAAGTTTTTAGCTCTCGAGTGGCGCTGCTAGCTGTCGTGGCAAGGCGTTTGAAGCTCCGGCGTTCTTTTCCGGCCGTACTAGTCACTTCAAGGTCAGTCCCTCTCTCCATCTTTGTAGAATGGTTAAGATTTCTTCTGCGGATGAGACCCCCTCCTCGGACCGAGTTGTCAGCCGAGCGGCCAATCCGAGCAAGGGTAAAGGGAAGGAGATTGTGGAGCCGACCGAAGAGACAAGGGTCAGGCCGAGTACAGATGTGGAGGTCGCCGAGCCTCTTCAAGAGGTAGTGGTCCGGTCCAGCAAGGCAAGGGGGTGGAGACGATTATCGAGCACCCGAAGACTGCAGGGGAGTTGGGTCGGCATCCGAGCACTCTGTCGAGCGTCGGCGGTGTGCGGAGCTATTTCGGAGAACTGTTGGAGAAGGTGACGCAGGGCACCGCCAAGTCGATCGAGGAGAACGAGCCGAGGGAAACCTCCGAGGTGGATCAGATCTCTTTGGTGCTGACCGAAGCAGATTTGCATCGGATCCGGAGCGGGTTCCAAATCCCCACGGAGTATGGGCTCCTTCTCCCTGGCCCCAGCTTCCGAGCGTGCACCTTGTCCTCGGTCGATATATGCGTTTTTCCCGCCGACTCCCTGAATACCGAACTTCGGCTACCGCTGCACCCTTTCGTGGTCGAGGTGCTGCAGTGGTACGTTTTGTGTCCGGCTCAGCTAATGCTGAATACCTGGCGACATGTCATGGCATTCGTCCTTCAATGCCAGGAGGTCGGCGCTCAGCCCAACATGTTCGTCCTTCGGAGTCTTTACCGTCCTTGCCAACCAAGAAAGAATGAGCAGAGGTACTACCTCTCGCCGAGGAAGGGTGTGAAGCTGATCGAGAACCCGGACTCGATCAAGCATTGGAAGGAAAAGTACTTCCTTGTCCGAGCTCCCGAGCCATGGGTGATCCCGACGGTGTGGTCGAGGGACGGTCTTCCGAAGCGGGCGAAGAAAGAGCCCGTGCTCAGCAATGAGGAGGCGGAAGTCGTGGAGAAGTTGCTCGGTCTTCCGACCCTCAGTTGGAAAGACATCACCAAGGAGGCATTATTCCGAGGGGGTCTCAGTCCGATCGACCCTAGTATGCCTCTCCTTTTCTTGTTTTGTCTTTGAAGTTTTGGAAAATTTTTCTAACTTTTTTCACTCGGTTTGTGCAGGTTCTCCCGGCATGGACTACAAAGGACTGATGGCTAAGGCCCGAGCGGCTAGGGAGCAGGAGACGAGGAAGAGAAAGAGGACCGTGTCCGGACCCCAAGGCGGCCGAGCGCCCAAGATACCCTCGGTTTCTCCGACCCCTAAGTGTCAGGTTGTCGAGCTGGTCGAGCCCGATCAGGGCCTCGTCGTGCTGACCATCCCTCCTACCTCGGATGCACCGACTCCCACGACGCGAACAGATGCTCCTGGGTCTTCTGGCGGAGCGTTCAACATCAGCGCGGCACTGGCTCTCGACGTCCCGCCCCTCACGGCCGAGGCGGAGGCGATCCTGACTGAGGAGCACAAGCGCATCTTCATCCCCGATTGGCGGGTGATGAAGGTCGACGGGTTCTTAGGGGATGGTAACATTTGCATGCAGGCAGTGAAGCACCTGTCAACCCCTAAAGACCGAGCGGTGCTTAAGGCAGGTGAAGTCGGGGACGCCGCGATGCAGATCGCTCGGAACACCATGTCGGTAAGTGGTCGAGTACTTTCTTCAAAATTTTTGCGCTCATGCTTGACTGTTTCTTGTACTACTTGTAGACCCTCTGCCACTTCAACTATCTGCTCGAGGAGTTCGCGAGCAAGGAAAAAGAGATGACCGTTCTGAACGATCGGGAAAGGTCGGAGCGGTCCAAGGCGGTGAAGCAGCTGGAGGCCGAACAGTTGCGTTCTACTTCGCTCGAGGCCGAGGTCGCCGGCTTAAAGGCTCAGCTCGCCGCCGAGGCTTCCAAGGTCGAGGCCCTTGAACAGGATAGGGCTCGGCTCGAAGGAGAGCTGTCTCAGGCTCGGAAGGCGTCGGAGGAGGCCCTGAGCGAGCAAGCGTCGAAGGTGGCGGCCGCAGAGAAGGCAGTTCAGGACGAGGCCGAGGCTCACATGTTGACAAACATGGAGGAGGCGTACGGCCGAGCCCTGAAGCATATCGTTGCTCGGAACCCCCGGTTCGACGTCTCGTCCTATTACTTCTACGACTCCGTGGAGGGTGAGGAAGAGCTGCCCTTGGCCGCACTTGCTCCGAGGCCAGAGGGCGAAGACTCCAAGGGCGAGGGTGGTGCCGCGCGTGCGATTGTTGCTGTGCCGACCGATGATGAGATCGACCCCTGACTTTGTCGTCTCTTCTCTTTTTTTTCTTTTGTAATGCCTAACTACGGACTGGCCACCGCTTTTTGTAAACTTTTGACTTTCAATGAAAACGGGGGTGTTTTGGCTGAATATTACGAAATTTTCGCAAAGTGTTCAACTCTTTTTGCTCAGATTGTGTCTTCAAGTGTCGAAGACTTCTTTTGATTTTTCTCCGCTTTTCAGGTCGAGTTGGGTCGATTACTGAGGTCTCCTATCTCCGTACTTGATGTTGAATTTTTGCAAGTGTACAAAATCGCACAAGTAATATAGTTGAATGAGTAGAGTGTCGAACCCACAGGGACTAGATATTTTATTGAGTACCGATATCACTAGATTAATCACTATTTGGAAGATCGAATTTAATTAAGGATAAAACAACTAAATTAAATTAATCTAATTAAATCTAACTAAATTGGTGAAGAGGGATAGGGCTGTGAAACTATGAAGCTCTTGTACTTTGTTTAATGGTAAAATTAGTTCTAGGGCTCTTGGTTCACCTCGTTTATCACACACAAATTATAACTCCTTATGAATTAAAGATTTTATCTTTCCAAATTGTAGACCAAAATCCTAATGATATTAACCACTCTATCCACGTAGTCTAAAAATTATTCTCAACTAATTCTTCGCCTATCCATCAAATTATTAGTTGAAAATTTGGATTTCTTAACGGTCACGTCCTCCAATATACGGTGTTAATTTTTATTAATCACAAACAACCTGTTCGGTCTCTTTATGATTTGAAAAATCATATAAATGTCTATCCACCATGTTGTACGCATAAATAATAAAAATTAAAACACAACGCGGAAAAATAGAGTAAAAATAAGGAATTAAAATTTGTGTTCTACAAAACTCGGTTACATCTTAGCCTCTAGAACAATAAATTCAGTTCATATTTGTTTGAGATTGCATCGTAAAAATTAGAGAAGAAGAGATACAAAAAAATATAGAAATAATGCAAACCGAAGTCTTTATCTCCCTTCTGTCTCTATGCCAGTCAGAGTCGCCACATCAGCGTTCAGGCCTGTCACACCCGTGCCTCGTCTCATGGCTTCTCTGGTGTCGTATATTCCACGCCAGATCAAAGAAGAAGAAGACGCCAGCTGTTGACCTGCTGCTTCTCCTTGTCTGCTTCGCCTCGAAAACCGTGCGCATCACGTCCCCAACTCAGCCGAGTCAGAAGACAGCGACTGGTTCCTTGTGGTCCACGCCAGGACCCCCTAGCGCTTTCTGCTTCGATGCGCACGTCAGCAGCAGACCTGTCACTTCTGCTTGGAAGCTTCGAATTCCACGCCAGAACGAAAACGAAGAAGAAGGAAAAGCAGCCTGTCACCTCTCACATGCTTGATGCTGCTGCTTCCGCTCTTGTCTATGCCACGGAGGAGATCCGTTTCTTTTCTTTTTATTTTTATTTTATTAATTTAACTAATGATTAGCCGTCACCTCCTACCCTTCTCTATACTTCTTTGGTTTGTATTTATAGAGAACGGGGAGAACAATTAGGGTTTGCACTTTTGCAGAAAACCCCACTCTTTTCCTTTATTTCCTTTCTTATTTGATCTGAATTTTATTTCTTTCTCTTTTCTCTCTTTTCTTCCTATTCTGCCAACCACGTGCTGCTGCATACACAAAATAATACCAGAAATTAGGATTTTTAAATAAAATAAAACTAATTAGTTTAAAATTAATTAAACTAACTACAAATCATATTAGCTTATAAAAATCCTTTTAAAATTATTTGTCGCACTTTTAAATCAACAAAACAATAAAAATTGATAAATCCATTATTTTACTTTGTTTGTTGATTTTTCCACAAATCTTTACTTTTTGCATCAAAAATATTATTTCTTCAAAAATAATTAATTAAATGAAATCTTATAGAAATAAGATGAATTATAGACAATATCAACGAAAACAAGCAGTTTTTATTGGTAAATGAGTACAGATATTTGTATATAAATTAGACACATCAAATACCCCCAAACTTAAGATTTTGCTTGTCCTCGAGTAAAAAGTAGAATCATGAATAAGGGAATAATAATAGTAGGCTCAACCCATCACACTAGGAATTCTCATCATGCAAGCATCAAAATTTCAATTAAAAATATAAACAATAGCAAATAAAGTAAAACTAAACATACCCACTTTCTCCAGTGCAATTATTTATTCATAATTGTAGCGCCCCGAATTTCCAGATTAATAACATAGAAATTACGTGGCACATTCCCAGTGATCCACTTCAACATAATATTAAACATCAACAACACCACTAAAATTTTCAACATTTATTACAACAAATCTTTTACAATGCACAGCGGAATTCTAAACAACTCAACTCAATATTCTCTTTATTTACAACACTAGTTTATCTCAAAACTGATATTACAAATTTTACACAATCTCTTATATATATCAATTATATCTCAAATTCAACTTAGGCATCCCATCTCTAACTCTAAGCACAACCTGCAATATGTGAGGCTAGAGATGATCCCTAACCCCCAAACTAAAGGGGTCAGCCATAAATGGTGTGAGAAATATAAAAATAAACAAACAACATAATTGATCATACCTCATAAATTCTAAAACAACAAGTACTAAAAGAATATGGAAAGTACGAAATGAAAGTAACATAAAACCTCAAGTGGTACTAAACTAAGTGTCAGGTGTAGAAAACAAGAAAATCACATGCATAAAACAAATTCAAGAAAACACCAGTCTATATGCAGAATCTCTAATGCGTACTTGTCGAAGTCTATGCATCCCATTCTACATAGGTTCGGTGCAAGCCCTTAACGTCTTCACTTCATAGGGTTCAATCCCCACGTTATGAACTAATCCTTACACGATGACTACTACGAGATAAAGATAAACTATGGATAGTATCTCATGCCCGATAATTCCGGAGATGGATCCCACACCCAAGATATTTTACTTGAATAATTCCGGAGATCATCCCACACCGAAACATTGACACGCCCCCACATGAATACCACATGTGCTTCACCTCGATCCCGATAATTCCGGAGATCAATCCCACACCACAATAGTTACCGTGATAATTCCGGAGATTGTCCCACACCACAAGACTGTAATAATTCCGGAGACATATCCCACACCACTAATAATCTACTGTGATAATTCCGGAGATTAAATCCCACACCGAAAGCCATACTGAGGTTCGTGACTCATGTTCCCGTTCATCATATCACCACTAGTGCCTGTCCTTAAAATTTTGGTTAATTTGATTACTTAGCGAATCTCCTAGAGTGATGTACCCTACCGGCCTAAACTCAAATTTAAATAACTGAAATGCCTCAAAGGCCTCAACAAAATACTCAACACCGGTATGCTAGGGTCATACGCCTCTAGAGACTCAACTCAAAAGTCTAAACAAGGTTCCACTAAACAAAGTGGCTCAACTAAATGTCTCAAATGAAATATTTATCTGAATATCTCAAAGTCAATTGCTTAATCTTATACTGAACTGAATGTCAAGTATGTACTAAATTATCTGAGAAACAAATCATTCGAATTAACACTGAAGTTCACAAATATCCTTCAGTATCAGCCGACTCATACTGATGATAAGTCGACTGTCCAGAGGACCAAATTCAAGATTCTACCAAAATAAACTAAGTCATTTAACAGTCGACTTAAGAAGGGATCAGTCGACTTACCCGAGGTAATTTCCAATAATCTACTCAAAAATATTCTAAGTAAATAAGTCGACTTAAATGGTTAATAGGTCGACTGTCCAGAAGGGACTAATAATTTTTACAAAAGTAATTTCTTCAGTGGACCAGTCGACTGCCTACTGGCTAGGTCGACTGTCCAGAACAACGTTTTCAACAATTCTAAAATAAAACATCAGGCTCGTACCAGTCGACTGCACAGTAGGCCAGTCGACTGTCGGCCTACAGATCTCAAAATTTAGGTCTGATTACAAAATCAAATTCTGAAGCTTTCTAATGATCAATGTTTACGAAAAATAGTTCGTACTCAGGAAAATAATAAATTTCAACGACTCTTCATTAGGTATATGTAAATATTACTCAAAACATCAATAAGTCAAAATTCAAGTTCTCATGTTCTAATCAAAATTCTTTCATTAGGGTTTTACAAGATCTCAGTTTTCTTTCACAAAACTAAATAGAAATCTGGTTCATAAACTAATGCCCAGATGTTCATACTCAATCTCAACAGGTTTTTAGCAACACAATTTCAATAATAAAGATCTACTAATTCGTTCACAATTATTCACATGATTCATACTACAAAATAAGATCTATATTGTCCACAACATCAGATCAACACATCAATGATACTTGCACACATAGATCAACCAACAAGACAAACTATAATATTCACAAAGTCGAACAAACAAACAAGATCACTCACATGAATCAAACAACAAAACAATTTTTATATATCTCACATAAATCAAAACAACACAACAAATTTTTATATTACTCACCTTTAGAATTTGGGAAAAGTCCACGAAAATAATCCTCCTTTTGCTAGATCCAAAAGCTCCTTGCTCCACCAAAAGTAAATCTCCAAAATTTCGGTATTTTATCAGTAATGACGGCTGGGAGAAAATCCCTTATATATGCCGGGTTGATAATTAGGGTTTTACCCTACTTTTGCAAAACAACCATTTCCAAAATACAAATTCACATATATAGATCGTTCTTTGGAAATTCCATCAAAACTCATTTAGATTAGGTTTTATAAGAAAATATACATTCTAAATCTCAATTTGTGCTGTTCAAAACGTCCAGAAATCACATTTTGCACTTTAACCCCAAAAATGTCAAATTTACAAAAAGGTCCTTCTTTTCTCAAAATTGCAAATAGCTCCAATAAATTTCAGAAAAATCTGGAAAAATACTAATTAAATCTCAAATATTAAATAAAGATTTTTCATAAAGAAAACTAAATTCTCACACTTCTCATAAAAGCATTTGCACGTGTTTTGCACGTGTACAAAAGATAAATTTTCTGAAAATACTCATTAAATCCCCAAAAATAAATTGAAATCCATTTTCAAATATAAAAATAATATTTGAAAATACGGGGTTCTACAATAATTCCCAACCCAATCGTATTTGTCATGCAATTAATGTAATTGTAGTATGTAACAACTTAATCTGTGATTATCCCTTCTCTCTACTACAAACCGAGTAGCAAACTAGAGTTTTTTTATTTATTTATTTATTTATTTATTAGTATCTTCTTTAAGTCGTCACTTGCCTTTTGACGCGAATGCAAAACATTTGTGATGAATTCACCCGGTTACTCAACAAGTCACAAACTTAAAGTGCTTTGCATACTCATATTTCAAGTTGCCGTTTTACGTAAAAGTAAACATTTGTGATGAATACCCCTAGTTACTAAGCAACTCAAAACATTGGAGTAGATTGACTTTATTCATAAATTTTTTCTTTTTATTATTACTCTATTTACTTAAACTCTGTTTAGGACTAGATCAAAGGGGATAATCACAAGAAAAAGCATCACATTTGTCTTTTATGTATAATAGCATGACTCACACAACTTTGTAAGGAATTTTGAAACTCAATAATCCTAAAGTAAATAAGTATGCGTACTCTTACATTATAAACAATTGTTTATCCCAAAAAAAATTATTTCAATGTTTATCACAATAAAGAACTCAAAGTGTAAAGGTGAGCTTAATTGAAATCCTTCTAAAATTTTGTTTTTCTTTTCTAAAAATAAATTATAAATTTGTAAACCTTCCCCCCAAACTTGAATATCACATTGTCCTCAATGGGAAAGAAAAAGAAAAACAAAAAGAATGCAAAAAGTTTAGAATATCTCCCCTGATTCGTCTTTAAATTTCTGCACGCGCAGCGTTCGGTATTTTGGCGATATCCGGAGTTGTAGATGTCCAAATGGGCTGATTTTTTTTTTGCTGGAAAGCTAAGACAATTGTCTACAATTTCTCTTTGAATCACTTTTCCAGATTCTGACTACATACTGCTCAAAAACAACCATCAATGAAGGTGTTCAAAACAACTCCGCCTGGCGACTTCCAAAATTTATGCAATCCTACAAGATAAAATAAAAAATTAAAATAAAATAAACTAAAAGATAAATCAAAACTAAATGCAGTAAAATAAAACATGGGTTGCCTCCCAAGAAGCGCTAAGTTTTAAGTCTTCAGCCAGACATGGGGGTGAGATGGTTATGTAACGCAAAGATCCAACAACATTAAAACATCCTTTCTAATTTTTCTCTTCTTGTGTGGATCAGGTTCAAGCTCTAATTTGAGGCATTTCCTTCTTGATGATGATGTCTTTGACTCCCCCACCTCTTTGAATTTATGCTGCAAAAATGAATAAATAGAAGGTGCAACATCCAAGTACATAACATGTTCAAAAATATTTTCTTTTTCAGGTTCAAAATTTGTTGAATTTGTTGGACATACTTCTATAAGTGATTTTTCAAATTTAGCCTTATGTTTCTCGCCCATAATTAAATCAGTTTTACTTACTTGAATATACGACTGTTCTTCAGGAGGAAAATTTATAGAATTAAAAACATCAAAAGTTACTTGCTCATGCTGAATTTGTTCCTCCACAATTTGTTCAATCTCACTTTGCTTTTCAACCACATTCTGTTCGCCATTTTCTTCTTGTGGTTGTTCAATTGTCCTCCCGCTTCCTAATGTTATAGCCTCGACATGCTCTTTGGGATTGACAATTGTTTCGTGTGGTAATGTTCCTGCAGTTTTTTCGTTAACAATATTTGAAAATTGACTAATTTGTACCTCAAGATTGTGAATGGAAGCCGAAGTTGAATTTGCAACATTTTGGATTGCCAAATCTATCTTTTGTATGTATTGTTCTGCTCTTTCCATGTAGTGCACAAATATGTCTTCAAGTGTCGGCTTCTTTTCATGCTGTGAAAAATTTTGAGGTTGTATAACTGCTCCTTGATTGTTGTCCCATGGAAAATTGGGGGTATTTCTCCATCCTGAATTGTATGTGTTTGCATAATGATTATTTTACATTTGAAAGTTTGACACAAAATTTTCATGTTCGGCATTTGATGGAGCAAAAGGGTTCCCCACTTGACAATCTGAACTTGAATGATTTCCTGCACAAAGATCACAAATCATATTAGAATGAATAGCATGAAAATTCATATTTTCTACTTGTTTAGATAAAATATCATTTTTTGTATTTAAAGTAGAAAAAGGATCAAGTTCAAAAACTCCAGCCACATTTCTTGGCATTGTTCTCTCTGAAGACCACTGGTAATGATTTGATGCCATCTCCTCTAAAAGATCATAGGCTGCTGTGTAAGTTTTGCTCATAAGTGCACCACCAGCTGCTCCGTCAACCATATATCTATGTGTAACTCCCAAACTATTATAGAATGTTTGCATTTGCAGCCATTTTGGTAGTTCATGATTAGGACACTTTCTCAATAACTCTTTAAACCTTTTCCATGCATCATACAAAGACTCCGTCTCAAATTGAATAAATGTGACAATATCATTCCTTTGTTTTGCTGCCTTTGCTGGAGGAAAATACTTGGCTAGAAATTTTTGTGCAAGTCCCTCCCAAGTAGTAATACTACCGGGTGGTAGATAATGTAGCCAAGCCTTCGCCTTATCTCGTAGTGAAAAAGGAAAGAGTCTCAATCTAATTGCATCATCTGATACCCCATTGTGTTTGAAAGTGTCACAAATTTCTAGAAAATTTGAAGTGTGAGCATAAGGATCTTCGTGTGGTAGTCCCCAAAATTGAACAGTTTGATGAATCATTAGAATTATCTCCGGTTCAATCTCAAAATCGTTAGCTTCAGTAACTGGTTTCCTTATGCTTGATTCATAAATTGAGGGCATAGCATAGTCTCTCAAAGGCTTGTTCTCATCGTTCGCCATGATAATTTCCTTGTATGTCCTGAAATGTAAGTGTTGAAAAAAAAATAGAAAAAAAACAGAAAAACTAAAATAAAAAAAATAAAAAAAAGTAAAAGTTAGTCAAAAGAAAATAAAGATGTAAAATAATAATAAAATAAAAATAATTACAAAAAATCCAAACTAGCAATAATTTAGCAATTTTCAATATCAATAAAAGAATAACTAGTCCCCGGCAACGGCGCCAAAAACTTGATGTTGAATTTTTGCAAGTGTACAAAATCGCACAAGTAATATAGTTGAATGAGTAGAGTGTCGAACCCACAGGGACTAGATATTTTATTGAGTACCGATATCACTAGATTAATCACTATTTGGAAGATCGAATTTAATTAAGGATAAAACAACTAAATTAAATTAATCTAATTAAATCTAACTAAATTGGTGAAGAGGGAGAGAGCTGTGAAACTATGAAGCTCTTGTACTTTATTTAATGGTAAAATTAGTTCTAGGGCTCTTGGTTCACCTCGTTTATCACACAAAATTATAACTCCTTATGAATTAAAGATTTTATCTTTCCAAATTGTAAACCAAAATCCTAAAGATATTAACCACTCTATCCACGTAGTCTAAAAATTATTCTCAACTAATTCTTCGCCTATCCATCAAATTATTAGTTGAAAATTTGGATTTCTTAACGGCCACGTCCTCCAATATACGGTGTTAATTTTTATTAATCACAAACAACCTGTTCGGTCTCTTTATGATTTGAAAAATCATATAAATGTCTATCCACCATGTTGTACGCATAAATAATAAAAATTAAAACACAACGCGGAAAAATAGAGTAAAAATAAGGAATTAAAATTTGTGTTCTACAAAACTCGGTTACATCTTAGCCTCTAGAACAATAAATTCAGTTCATATTTGTTTGAGATTGCATCGTAAAAATTAGAGAAGAAGAGATACAAAAAAATATAGAAATAATGCAAACCGAAGTCTTTATCTCCCTTCTGTCTCTATGCCAGTCAGAGTCGCCACATCAGCGTTCAGGCCTGTCACACCCGTGCCTCGTCTCATGGCTTCTCTAGTGTCGTATAGTCCACGCCAGATCAAAGAAGAAGAAGATGCCAGCTGTCGACCTGCTGCTTCTCCTTGTCTGCTTCGCCTCGAAAACAGTGCACGTCACGTCCCCAACTCAGCCGAGTCAGAAGACAGCGCCTGGTTCCTTGTGGTCCACGCCAGGACCCCCTGGCGCTTTCTGCTTCGATGCGCACGTCAGTAGCAGACCTGTCACGTCTGCTTGGAAGCTTCGAATTCCACGCCAGAACAAAAACGAAGAAGAAGGAAAAGCAGCCTGTCACCTCTCACGTACTTGATGCTGCTGCTTCCGCTCTTGTCTATGCCACAGAGCAGATCCGTTTCTTTTCTTTTTATTTTTATTTTATTAATTTAACTAATGATTAGCCGTCACCTCCTACCCTTCTCTCTACTTCTTTGGTTTGTATTTATAGAGAACGGGGAGAACAATTAGGGTTTGCACTTTTGCAGAAAACCCCACTCTTTTCCTTTATTTCCTTTCTTATTTGATCTGAATTTTATTTCTTTCTCTTTTCTCTCTTTTCTTCCTATTCTGCCAACCACGTGCTGCTGCATACACAAAATAATACCAGAAATTAGGATTTTTAAATAAAATCAAATTAATTAGTTTAAAATTAATTAAACTAACTACAAATCATATTAGCTTATAAAAATCCTTTTAAAATTATTTGTCGCACTTTTAAATCAACAAAACAATAAAAATTGATAAATCCATTATTTTACTTTGTTTGTTGATTTTTCCACAAATCTTTACGTTTTGCATCAAAAATATTATTTCTTCAAAAATAATTAATTAAATGAAATCTTATAGAAATAAGATGAATTATAGACAATATCAACGAAAACAAGCAATTTTTATTGGTAAATGAGTACAAATATTTGTATATAAATTAGACACATCAGTACTGAGTTGGAGAAAACGAAGGATGCTCTTTCTCGTAGTCAGGACAAAGCATTTTATGACTTCTTGAAATTGGAGGACATCAAAGCAACGGCAAGAGGGTATTTAAGCGAGTTGAGGCAACTGCGGAAGCAATCTCGAGAGACTCGTCTCGAAGGCGAGATAGAGTTGATCCGTAAGGCGCTCTTTGATGTCGACCAAAGGAATAGTGAGCTACTGGCGGAGATTCGTCACTTGGAGGTAACGGTGAAAGAGCACTCGGCGGAGGAAGAGGAGTTAGCTTCGAAGGTGGGGAAGTTGATGTCTGAGCGTGATGAGTTGATGACAAGAATTGACAAACTGAGTAGGATCACGATCGACAGGGGTATCGAAGTGACTCATTTCCACATTTCCACATTTTAAATTTTAAATTTTTATCGAAGTGACTCATCAGTGCAGAGGTGAGGCGTGGATTGGTAGGATAAATTTTTATTTTAAAACTTTTTACTATTCCTATAACTAAATAGTACACTTTCTGCACTTTCCACATTTTTAAAATAAAAATTCCACAATTCACAATTCACTTTCTGCACTTTCCACATTTTTATTAACACTTAGTTATTTTATTAGTTTGTCGACCAGTGAGCCACAGTATTCCAACATACTGAAAGCCAACAGCCCAGTAAACACGCGGCCCGATGCTCACACAGAGTCTTACTCGTCCGAGGCTACGTCTTCCTCCTAGCCGAACTAGCGAGGGAACCACTCACCCCAAGTAGAACTTGGGTACTTCCTCCCAGCCGAAGCCAAGAGGGAAAAACATCGCCCCAGGTAAACTGGGTACTTCCTCGTGACGGCTGTCATCGAGGGAAAAACACATCGCCCCAGGTAAACTGGGGACTTCCTCCCAGCCAATAGCCAGGAGGGAAAAACCTCGCCCCAGGTAAACTGGGTACTTCCTCATGACGGCTGTCATCGAGGGAAACCGGGCCTCAAGCCGATAGCTTGGGCGATAAAAATCACTTACCCCAAACATAGTTTGGGTCCACATTCCCAAGCCGGTCCTTAGGCGTTAGGAGGTCTAGCCCAAACCCCCAGGATTGCTGTAGGTACTGGTCAACAAAGCCATCTGTTATTAGCATTAATCATTTCATCTTTTCAGCTTACTCTATCAACACACGCATTTCACTTTTGAATTCAATAATTGCCACACCTTGACTTTAATCACAAAAATTAATACCACATTTTATTAGCACGTACCAGCTGAACTTTTATTTTCATATCAATATACCAGGTTATGCACACACCCTGTTATTCCACACATAACTCATCATATCATATTATTACATAATATTAATGCGCCAAGTTATATCATTAATAAAAGAATTATAAGGAGTTATTCCGTATCGTAAGCATATCAAAATATACTTCATCACATACTAATATCATATGATTACCCATTACTTGTCTTCGAACATGGTTAGAATGTAAACATGTACCCACTTATTTAATTTCATTAATTATTGCATCACACATCATAATCCTCTCTATATATATATTACAAATAAACACCACACATGCGGGTTTCCCAGAATAAGGGGCCAAATTCACTTATTCCCTCTAATTAAATCTTATAATATCTAATTATAGCATACTAGCTCATACATCATGTTTCATATAAGTAAAATCACCTATAAGGGCTTATATGCCCCAAAACATGCACAAAACGGGCACTATAATTACACGGATTTTCAAAACATGATCACAATCACTAATTTCGTCTAATTACATCTTATAACATCCATCCATAGCATGCTAGCCCATACACCAGGCTCCGCATATACCCAATTGCCTATATCAGCCTATATATCCCAAAAACATGCACAAAACATGCAATGGGTAAAAATATGCATAAACAATTTAATAGATTTAATTTTTATACTTCAACACGTCACATTAACCCATAATATAGGTTTTGTATACTTAAAATTGTTAATTTCCTCAAATATCACAAAAACTCAGTTTCGGACCCTTAAAAATCCGTATTTTCATTCAAAATCAGTTTTTAATATAACTTCTACGAAATACATCACAAAGCCACGAAATTCGGCCACCATATAAAATATTTATAAATACAACATACTCACCTGACGGATCGAGCAAACGATGTCCCATGTCCGTCCTTTAGCCAGTCAAAGTTCGACTTTTTCCTCCTAATTGAAAAATTATAGAACCGATTAGTTTAAAGCTCAAAACTCAACCTACGGACCTCCAAATTTCGATCCGTCTTCACCCACGCGTCACAAATGACATATGTAGGTGAGCTACATAGATGGATTTCGAATTCGGGTTTTAATACAAACACTCCCTTATTGATCGGAGGCTTTCTAATAAGAAAAATTCATATTTTCTAAATTCCTTAATCTCCTTTGCCCTAACCTCACATATTAGGGTTAATAATAATAATAAGACTCAACTACGCCTCCGAACCCATCAAATTCTCACCTAAATCTCGCTCGGGCATTTCATCGAACACCCGGCGTGCACTTTTCACCTATAATTCATTTCACTCAATTTAATTGAGCTAGAAGCCTATAAAAATCATCCTAGATTCATATTAATCCTTGCATAATACTCTACACCCTCATATGCATTATCTACAATTATTTGGATCGAGTTTTCTACCCAATTTCATAAACTCCTTAATTCGAGTTTATGCCAAAATCACTACTCCCCATTTTATTCTAATGGCTCACTACAAATTTTTTTCTACCATACAAAGGATAATTCTCATGTATATAACTCTATTTTACAAACCCAAAATCCTAATTTCTCAACAACTTACAATTTCTCTAACCATCTACCAATTCCTCCAATCTACCACTTCCAACCTCTCTAAATTTCTCTATTATAATATTTCTACTCAATAAAACTAACCACACTTAATTTTATATGAATAAATAAAATAGGGTATACCTTTTCAGAATCCTTTCGAAAATCCGATGCTACCACGTTGTAGAGAACCCTTCAATTAGCCATCCCATCGATTTAATTCGAAAACGGCAGAGAAATGGGTTGGATTTGGGCGGGAGAGAGAAGGGGCCGGATGGGTTCTTTCGGATCGGGAGAAAAGAATGGAAGGGAGAAGAAAGAAGGAAAGAAGGAAAAATGGGGAGGGGTTTAATTTGGTAATATATAATAATAATAATAATAATAATAATAATAATAATAATATGGTATAATTACATATAGGCCCTCCAAATGGAAAATATTATAAATAAACCCCAACTCTTAACTCTAATAGAACAAGAATACCCATCTACCACAAACATTCATACTAATATCAATATTTAATTAAAATATATCAAAATAATTTTTCACCGCTCAAAATATATAAAAACAGGCATTTTCGGTGTTTTACAAATTCGAGGTGTTACATTCTACACACCTCAAAAGAAGCTCGTCCTCGAGCTATGGGGTTTAAGAAAACTCCTCGAACAAAGTCAAGATACTTACTCCTCACCATTTCCTAAGGTTCCAAGTACATTATCTGCATCAGAACTTCATTGCCCCTTTAACAACTGCACAACTTGTCATCTGGTCGATCGCACTATCGATCTATAATAACCACTAGCCTCATAGGATCCGTCACATCCAATGCCACATCCAGCTAGACTATAATCTGTGGCGACTCCACAACTTGAGATAGATCTCTCACACTTTCTCGACATAGAAATAAGAAATACATCAAAAATACCCGATATCTCAAAGATACGCTGCAAACAATATACTACAATTCCAATTCTTTCTATAACTCTGAAGGTCCATCATATATCGGGTCAAACTTTTCCCGGTTTCTAAAACGACGTACTCCATGAATAGAGGATACTTTCAAGAATACCCAAATCTTCAATTTCTATCTTCAAAAGGCTTTTGCCGCGAATATGCATTATCATTTCCTTTTGTCAACTACACACCTCAAAAGAGGTTTATCCATGCTAACCTGATAATTAATGTTTATCCTCGTTCCGGTCCATTAAAATATTCTCCTAGAATCTTGATACATCTTCGTGCCACCGGGAGAGACGATATACTGAATATAAGGAACATTCACCATCACCCGCTATCACGAGCCATCCTCATCAAGAACACCAAATCTACGATAATAACAAGAATTTCCTACTGCTTACTGACCAATCCGCATCACATTCATTAATCTCATCCAGAATTCGACCTTGCATCCTCTGTCATAAACAGAAATTTTGAATTCAAGTTTGACTGGTCAACTGTAGGATAAACAACTGTATTGATAAACTACCGATATATAGGGTCGGATCAACCTCTACTACTATAACATGATCAAATTGATCTATTAAATAGAACACCGTCCACTCTTGGGACGTCAATAAGACAAAACCTTCTTTCCATTTATAGCATTCATAACCTTATTTCTTCCTCGGGTGGTATTTTATTTCCATACCAAGCTACCATAGTACTCAAGCCACGTTTAGTGTCTCCTGCTCAAATCATTTACACGAACAAATGTTCAAACTCTTACGATCACAAAAAGGCTGAAACTATTTTCTGAAAAACTAATCTCTCAACACCTTCAATACATGTCTTACTATCACTAAGTTCAAATTTGCGTAATTCACGCACCCCGTATAATCGCAACTGTCTCAATATATAAGCCACAAGCTTGCCTTCACGCATCAAACTCCACCTGATCCTGTACTACATGCACTCCCTTCTCGGGATGATCAAAACATGAGCTGTCGTTAATCTTCCTTTAACTCTTGAAAATATCTTTCCACACTGTTCTGGTCATACCAACGACTCATTCTTTTATGATAAAATGAGTTATCGGTACAGCAATAATAGAAGATCGGGGAATGAACCTCCGATATAGCCAGTTAAAACCAAGAAACTATAAATATCCAACACATCCGAGGGTTATTTCCCGTCTTTTCACCTTTTGAAATTTTCTTCGGATCCACAAATACGCTTTCAATAGACATAATGTGTCCCAAAAGTCATGCTTCTCGCCCCCAAAAATGAAAATCTACACACTTTTCATACCGCTTCTGGTCCCACAAGTCTACAATTCAGCTCTGAGGTGTCACCTATGCCCCTCCACACTGTGTAAACACACCAAATATCATATACAAATACAATCATACCCTATTAATATAAGGGTGAAAGGTCCAATTCGCCAAATTCATGAAAACTACAGGGGCGTTCACCAGCCCAAAAGACATCCCTGAGAACTCATACAATTCATACCGAGACGAAAAGCAATCCCTGGAATACTCCCCTCTTCAAGGATTATCTGATAGTACTCGGTGTGCAACTCTAATCGGGAGATTAGTGGCACTCCCCGCAACTAATCCAACAAAATATCTATTCTCAACAACAATTACTTAATAGTCACCTTACTTAGTACACCTTCTCGGTGAACTACCTTCTTTGTTACAATACTGCAGAAGTGCCCTACGGCATATCACTTGAACCGATAATCCCTTCCAAAAGCATCACCTCAAATTCTCTTCCATCTCTCCTTATTCCTAAAGTGCTGGAACACAAGCTGATTTAGAAATAAGAGTCATACCAAATATCAAATCAACCTTGAACTCCAGAGTTCACCAAGGTGGGGGACCAAAAACCCCTTCGAATATATCTAAAACTTTGCAAACCCCATCAACAATCTCAATCTTTGCCTTCGATATTTCCACTGAACCCAACGGGCATAATTTCATCGTCCCAGGCATTACATACAATCAAAAACTGGGTTCATCGGGCTGTCTCACCCGAATCCTCCCTGCATCATACCTTAACTATGCACATGACCTGCATAACCTTTCACAAACAATCAATCTGTCTCCCCAAATATGGGGCAAAACCATATCCACACATCACTCCACAGTCTATAAAATATACACTTATAGGGCATATGCCCATAGGACCCACAGCAATCGATATAATAAAATACTCCAATAGTACACAAGGTCACACCGAAATTTCTACTGAGGTCAACCCATATGCAGGGTCATGAAAGGTAATGCTGACTCAAAGTCAGACCAAGGTCTAATGGGGATCACACCATTCCACGATATAATCTATTCTTCAACAAAACACCCACATAAAATACACTCTTTATCTCCAACCAAGCGATAATAAACCCATACTCACATGGCAAGATCACTAGGATTAACAATTTCCTAGTTAACCTAAGCTCTGATACCAAACTGATCTAAATTGTATTTTGGGTGTATAAGCATGTATACGACGATGATGAGTATAGTGTGAGGTGGTGTGGTATGATTGTGACCCGTACCCATCTCGTTGTGGAGTACCGGGCTCTGTGGTAGGTTTTACAAGGATTTTTCTAAAATTTTACCTTGTTTTCAAAGGAATTTATAGTTTTTATTTGATATGTGATAATCCATTATGAGTTTGGCCCCCAGAGCATTATATATTATTGCCTGTATGTTTCTGCTCATTTTGGCCTGGGGAGCCCGTGAATTTATTGTGTGTATTGTGAGCTACGGAATTTTGAGCAGAATTCCATAAGCTTTTTGTGTTTCGGGGTAAAATTTACAGGGGAGACTCTGCCAAAATTTTCCCTGAAATATAACTTTCTTAGTTTATGATCAAAGTGATATAAAAATTGAAAGAATGGAATTTCGAGGTTTAGTTTTCAAAAAAAAATTTGGGGTGTTACAGATCGCCTGTTGCTCAGATTTTGGTTCCGAGGGACGTGGGGCGATCGGAGCCGTTGGATGATGGCACAGATCTCGAGGCTAGCTCAGTTCCCAAGAAAACACTATCTTGTCGTTTAGTGGTGCTGGCATGATCTGAGCCGTCCGATCGAAATCTTACACGAATTTTGAGGGGAAAGTCATTTTTCTCCAGTTTGCAGCTCGGATTGGCACTTGCTCGGAATCCGAGCTATCCTCTTGGTTGTTGAGGTTGGATCGCCTGTCGCTCAGATTTTGGTTCCAGGGGCACCGAGCGGTTTTACTTGCATCGAAATGTCGCTTCCTTTGCCAACAGTTGCCGCTCTTCGTTACTTCGTTTGGGCTTTTGTAACGCTTCAAGGGAGGCCCAAGAGTTGCTCCCTTACGTTACAAAGCCCAAGAGGCTTTTCTTTTACTATAACTTTTCACCCCCTCAACACTTAACCTCATTTCTCACTTTCACTTTCTCACTCTTGGTTTTACTCCTTAGCAACAAAGTTTTTAGCTCCTGGGTGGTGCTGTTAGCTATCGCAGCAAAGCGTTTTAAGCTCCGGCGATCTTTTCCGACCGTACTAGTCACTTCAAGGTCAGTCTCTCTCCTCATTTTTGTAAAATGGTTAAGATTTCTTTCGCGGATGAGACCCCCTTCTCAGACCTAGGCATCAGCTAAGCAGTCAGGCCGAGCAAGGGTAATGGGAAGGAGGTCATCGAGCCGACCGAAGAGACAAGGTCAGGCCGAGTATAGATGAGGAGGTTGCCGAGCCTCTCCAGAAGGTAATGGTCCGAGCCAGTAAGGGCAAGGGGGTGGTGACGATAATCGAGCGCCCGAAGACTGCAGGGGAGTTGTGTCGGCACCCGAGCGTCTTGTCTAGTATTGGCGGTGTGCGAAGCTACTCTAGGGATTTGCTGGAGAAGGTGACACAGGGCACCGCCAAGTCGATTGAGGAGAACGAGCCGAGGGAGACTTCCGAGGTAGATTAGATTTCCTCGATCTTAACCGAGGCAGATTTGCTTCGGATTCGGAGTGGTTCCGGATCCCTGCGGAGTATGCCCTCCTTCTCCCCGGCCCTGGCGTCCGAGCGTGCACGTCTTCTTCGGCCGACATTTGCATATTCCCTGCCGACGCTCTGCACGCCGGTCTTCGGCTGCCATTGCACCCTTTCGTAATCGAGGTGATGTAATGGTTCGGCTTGAGCCCGGCCCAGTGGATGCCGAACACTTGGCGGTACGTAATGGCCTTTGCTCTTCAATGCCGGGAGGTCGGCGCGCAGCCCTCGATGTTCCTACTGCAAAGCCTCTACCAACCCTGCCAGATGAACAAGAACGAGCAGAGGTACAATCTCTCGCCGAGGAAGGGCGTGAAGCTTATCGAGAACCCGGACTCGATCAAGCACTAAAAAGAGAAGTATTTCTTCATCCGGGCTCCCGAGCCGTGGGTCATCCCGATAGTGTGGCTGAGGGCAGGAATTCTGAAACGGGCGAAGAATGAGCCCATGCTCAGCAACAAAGAGGCAGAGATTGCAGAAAAGCTCCTCGGTCTTCTGACCCTCAACTATAAGGACATTACCGAGGAGGTCCTATTCCGAGGGGGTCTCAGTCCGATCGACCCTAGTATGTTTCTCTTTTTCTTTTCTTTGCTTTGTCTTTGAGTTTAAAAAAAATTTCTAACTTTTTTTGCTCGGTCTTTGCAGAAACTCCCGGCATGGACTACAAGGGTCTGATGGCCAAGGCCCGGTCAGCTAAGGAGCAGGAGGCGAGGAAGAGAAAGAGGACCATGTCTGGGCCTCAAGGCGGCCGAGTGCCCAAGATCCCCTCGGTCTCTCCATCCATCGAGCGGCAGGTTGTCGGGGCTCCTCCGGTCGAGCCCGATCAAGGCCTCGTCGTGGCGTCCGCCCCACCTACCTCGAATGCGCCGACCCAAACGGCACGAACAGATGCTCCAGGGTCTTCGGGTGGAGCGTTCAACGTGAGTGCGGCACTGGCTCTTGAGGTCCCACCCCTCACTGCCGAGGCAGAGAAAATCCTGACCGAGGAGCACAAGCGCATCTTCGTTCCCGATTGGCGGGTGATGAAGGTCGATGGGCTCCTAGGGGATGGTAACATCTGCATGCAGGCGGTGAAGCACCTGCCGACCCCTAAATACCGAGCAGCGCTCAAGGTGGGTCAAGTTGGTGACGCCACGATGCAGATTGTTCGGAACACCTTGTCGGTAAGTACTAGAGGACTTTCTTCAAAATTTTTCCAAGTTTTTGTGATCGTGCTTAACTGCTTTTTGTATTGTTTTCAGACCCTCTGCCACTTCAACTATTTGCTCGAGGAGTTTGCAAGCAAGGAAAAGGAACTGACCGCGCTGAGCGACCGAGAGAGGTCGAAGCGCGTGAAGGCGGTGAAGCGGTTTGAAGTCGAGCAGCTTCTTTCTGCTTCGCGCTCGGCCGAGGTGGCCGGACTGGAGACGAAGCTGGCCGAGGCACTGGAGCAGTCGGCTGACGAGGCATCTAAGGTCGTAGCCTTGGAGAAGGAAAACGCCGAGCTCAAGGAGGAGCTGGCCAAGGCACAGGCGAAGACGGAGAAGGCTCGGAAGACGACCAAGAAGGTGTTGGCCAAGCACGCGTCAAAGGTGGCCAAGGCAAAGAAGGCCATCCAGGATGAGGCCGAAGTCCATATGTTCAAAAACATGGAGGAAGCCTACAGCCGCGCGTTGCTACACATCTTGGCTCGGAACTCGGCACCTCCTCTTATCACTTTTACAATCTTGTGGAGGGGGAGGAAGAAATTCTTCCAGCAATGCTCGGACCCGAGGGGGGTGAGGGCATCGAAGGTATGGGTGAGACCGAGGATGAGGCTGAGGATGAGGCCGAGGATGAGGCCGAGAACGAGGCCGAGGACGAGGATGAGGCAAAAATCAAGAAGGCTATAGTTACTGTGCCGAGCGATGATGGCTCGGAGCAACACCAAGAGGTCGACCCCTGACTTAGTCGTCTCTTCTTAATTGTTTTTGCTTTTTTCGTTTTGTTTTTGTAATGCCTAACTGCAGACTGGCCACCGCTTTTGTGTATGCTTTTGGAGTTTTCAATGAAACGACTCGCTTTTTGTTGGCCGAACATTCGAGCAGTCTAATGCTTGGTTTTGTATTGAAAATTTGTGAGATTTCTCTAAGTGTGGACACCTTTCGTTGGTATTGAGAATTTCGAGAGTTGTGAACTTAAGCGTTGTTAACACCCCGAAATTTTTCTAAGTGTTGGAAACTTTTCATTTGCATTGAGAACTTCTCTTTGCCATCTCTTTGCTTTTTAGGTCGAGTTGGGTCCGATTACTGAGGTCTCCCATCTTCGTACTGAGCTGAAGAAAGCGAAGCAGGCTCTTTCTCGCAGTCGGGATAACTCGTTTTATGACTTCTTGAAGTTGGAGGACATCAAAGCAACTACGAGAGGGTATTTTCGCGAGTTGAGGCAACTACGAAAGCAACCTCGAGAGACTTGTCTCAAAGGCGAGATAGAGTTGCTCCGTAAGAAGCTCTTCGATGTCGACCAAAGGAATAGTGAACTGCTGGCAGAGGTTCGTCATTTGGAGGTAACGGTGAAAGAACATTCGACGGAGGAAGAGGAGTTAGCTTCGAGGGTGGGGAATTTGATGTCCGAGCGCGATGAGTTGACGGCAAGAATTGACAAACTGAGGAGGATCACGATCGACAGGGGTATCGAAGTGACTCATTTCCATCGTATTGTGGCAGATAGCACTAACGTCGCAGGCTTGTCTAAACTTCCCCGTTTCAAAGTATCGGCAGAGGGCGATATTCTGAGAGATAGGATCATCGAGCTAGAGGAGGAGATTGCAATGCTGAAACCTCAACCCGTAAGGATCAATGTTCGCAGTATGTCGTGCACTCGCGAGGAGAGCGAAAGAGGAATCTCGTTCTACGAACTTGCGACTCGTTCGCCTGCCATTAGGCAGAGCCCAGCTGACGCTAAGAGTGGTGTAGCTATTTCGTCTAGTGGCTCCTCGGTTGCGGCCACAGCTAGAATCAGCAGCGAAGGGGGGTCTCGCTTCGCTGGTTTATAGTCGAGCTCAGAGGTAAGGCGACGCCGCCCTCGTGTATCTCTGAACCGAAGCATTCCCCTTCCAAAGAAGCGCTAAACAAGTTGTATTATGCTCTTCAAGTTATTGTAAAACTCCGTTGTAGTGTCAGCCTTGTTTGAGCTCTTAATTTAAAAAAGTTTGTTTTGCTTCTGATGTTCGAATGCTGCATTGGCTGGTATTAGTTTAAGTATAACTCCTCCAACTTTTGACAACTACTCGAAATCAGAAGCGAATCTTCCTTCTTATGGGCGAACCACTTTTGGCTTGCGTAATAGCGAGCTTGAAAAGTGGAGTCGAGCCAAGTGTTGGACTCCGAACTCGTCGTTAGAGTTTGTTCAACGGTTGTGGGAGCAATTCCGAATGGCGAACCACTTCTCGCCCGCTTAAGAGCGAGATTGCGAAGTAGAGTCGAGCCAAGTATTGGACTCCGAACCCATCGTTAGAGTTTGTTCAACGGTTGTGGGAGAAATTCCGAATGGCGAACCACTTCTAGCCCGCTTAAGAGCGAGCTTGCGAAGCGGAATCGAGCCAAGTGTTGGACTCCGAACTCGTCGTTAGAGTTTGTTCAACGGTTGTGAGAGCAATTCTGAATGACGAACCACTTCTAGCTCGCTTAAGAGCGAGCTTGCGAAGCAGAGTCGAGCCAAGTGTTGGACTCCGAACTCGTCGTTAGAGTTTGTTCAACGGTTGTGGGAGCAATTCCGAATGGCGAACCACTTCTGGCTCGCTTAAGAGCGAGCTTGCGAAGCAGAGTCGAGCCAAGTGTTGGACTCCGAACCCGTCGTTAGAGTTTGTTCAACGGTTGTGGGAGCAATTTCGAATGGCGAACCACTTCTAGCTCGCTTAAGAGCGAGCTTGCGAAGCAGAGTCGAGCCAAGTGTTGGACTCTGAACTCGTCGTTAGAGTTTGTTCAACGGTTGTGGAAGCAATTCCGAATGGCGAACCACTTCTGGCTCGCTTAAGAGCGAGCTTGCGAAGTAGAGTCGAGCCAAGTATTGGACTCCGAACCCATTGTTAGAGTTTGTTCAACGGTTGTGGGAGAAATTCCGAATGGCGAACCACTTCTAGCCCGCTTAAGAGCGAGCTTGCGAAGCGGAATCGAGCCAAGTGTTAGACTCCGAACTCGTCTTTAGAGTGAAGAGTAAAAAGCAGAGAGATACAAGCAATTTTACAAGTAAAATATGAAAAAATGTTCTTTATTGACCACTAATAATTGGCTGCTTCTAAGTTGCGAGCCGTTATTACATAGGAGAAATAAAAGGAAAAAATACAAGTAAAAGAAGAGGAACGGTTCGACATCCCAGAATACTTAGAGAGGCGTTAAAGTGCTCTCTTGGTATTTCAAAAGATGGTCGGCATTCCAAGTCTTGGGGATCTCTGAGGTCTTCTAGACGATATGTCCCGGGCCGAACCACTTTGGTGATCCTGTAGGGTCCCTCCCAATTTGAAAGCTAGTTTACTCTTCTGACTAGGAAAAGAGATTGCTAACTTTCGGAGGACCAAGTCCCCTTCTTTGAGGTCGGTGGGACGGACTCTCTTACTGTATGCCAACTCGATCCTCCTCCGATAGCTCTGTTGGCAGATTGACGCTCTTTCCCGTAGCTCGTCGACCAAGTCTAAGTTTGCTCGAAGTTCTCTGGCATTCTGTTCTTCTTCGTAGGCAATAAGGCGAAGAGAAGGTATGCCGACTTTCAATGGGATCACAGCCTCGGACCCATACGTGAGGTTGAATGGCGACTCTCCGGTGGGGGTCCGTTTCGTGGTGTGGTAGTTCCACAGCACTTTAGGGAGCTGATCGACCCATAAGCCTTTAGAACACTTATCCAGCCTCTTATTAATACCGGAGAGGATCTGTCGGTTGGCATTCTCCACTTGACCATTCAACTGCGGATGGGAGACGGAGGAGAAACGTTGTTGGATGGCAAGGTCTTCACATAGAGCTCGGAAGGCAGCCCCGGTAAATTGGGTTCCGTTGTCTGTTATGAGGACTCGAAAGACACCGAATCGGCAGATAATGTTCTTCCAGAAGAACTGAAGTACTGTGTTCTTGGTGATTGTGGCCAAGGGCTCGGCCTCTATCCACTTCGAAAAGCACTCGATTGCCACGACTAAGAATTTGAGCTAGCGGGGAGCTGGTGGGAATGGCCTAGTAAATCCATCCCCCACATTGCAAAAGGGATAGGACTTGATAGGGAGGTGAGTGGAGCTTGTGGGAGGCGACGGACGTTGGAGTACTTCTGACAAGAGCTGCATTGCCGAACGTGCAGTTCGGCATCTTGTAGGAGAGTGGGCCAGAAATATCCATAATTCAACACCTTCCGGGCTAGGGATCTGGACCTTGAATGCACCCCGCCGATGCCTTCATGGAGCTCTTGTAGGGCGTAATCGGCTTGTTCCAGGGAGAGGCATCTCAAATAAGGTCTGTCGTCTACTTGCGTTAAGGAGCGCTTGTATAGGATGCCCTCGATAAGTGTGTACCGCTCTGCTCGGGTTCTCACTCGGTGAGCTTCTTTAGGGTCTTCGAGGAGGAGCCCATCCCTTAGGAATTCTACTAGGGGTTTCATCCAATTATCTTGAAGCAGGACAGGTAGCGACTCCATCGAGTCGGAAGTTTCATTTTCTATACTTGGCTTCAGGAGCACCTCGATCAAGACGGTCTGCTCGAGATCTTGGAGGGAGGAGGAGGCTAGCTTTGAGAGGGCATCGGCTTGGGAATTCTCTTCTCGGGGGATTCGCTGGATGAGAGCTTCTTCAAATAGGGCCATAAGATTCCTGACCTTGGCTAGGTACTTAACTATTCGGTCATCTCGTGCCTCGTACTCGCCTAGGACCTGATTTATGACCAGCTGAGAGTTGCTAAAGATCCAGAGGCGCTGCGCCCCTGCATTGCGAGCCATTCCGAGGCCGGCTATGAGTGCTTCATATTCTGCTTCATTGTTAGAGTCCTTGAAGTTGATGCGGAGGGAGTATTGGAGGACGAAATCATCTGGGCCGGCCAGAATGACCCCGACTATGCTTCTCTCATTACAAGAGGATCCATCTACGTAGACCGACCAGACAGGCGGTCCCTTCATTGCTTGGCTGACCTCGGGGATGGTATTCTCGACGATGAATTCAGCTAAGGCCTAAGCCTTGATTATGGTCTGAGGCTGGTACGATATGTCATGTTGGCTCAGCTCGATAGACCACTTCATGAGGCGACCGGAGGTCTCCGGCTTGTGGAGTACTTGCTTCAGCGGTTGGTCGGTAAGAACGACCACCGAATGGGACTGGAAATATGGGCGAAGCTTTCTTACGGCCATGACTAAGGCGTATGCCATCTTCTCTATCCTCGGGTAGCGGAGCTCGGCATCCTGAAGTACCTTGCTCACGTAATAGATGGGCTTTTGAGTCTTATCTTCTTCCCTTATGAGGACGGCGCTGAGGGTCTGCTCGGAGGCGGCTAAGTAGAGGTAGAGGGCTTCCCTGGGAACAGGTTTGCTGAGGAAAGGAGGATTGACTAGGTAAGCCTTCAGCTGATCGAATGAGTCTTGTTGTTGCTGACCCCACTCGAAGCCTTTAGCCCCCCTGAGAGCTTTGAAGAAGGGAAGATACTTCTCCCCTGACTTGGAAAGGAATCGCCCTATGGCTGCCAGGCGACCCGTTAGCTTCTGAACCTCTTTAACATTCTTCGGGGGAGCCATGTCTAATATGGCTTTGATCTTCTCGGGGTTGGCCTCGATTCCTCTTTGGCTGACCATGAAGCCTAGGAATTTCCCCGACGAGACTCCGAACGCACATTTGTTCATATTAAGCCTCATATCGTGCTTCCTGAGTACGTCGAACGCCTCTTGCAGATCGGCCGCATGATCGGTCCCGTAGATGCTCTTCACAAGCATATTGTCAACATATACCTCCATATTTTGGCCGATCTGTGCTTGAAAAACTTTGTTGACGAGGCGTTGATAAGTGGCACCTGCATTCTTCAAACCGAAGGACATTATCCTATAGCAGTAGAGGCCCTGATCGGTTACAAAGGATGTCTTCGGGATATCCGGAGGAAACATATGAATCTGATTGTAGCCTGAGAAGACGTCCATGAAGCTGAGGAGTTCATGGCCCGATGTGGCATCAATCAAAGTATCGATGCTTGGAAGAGGGAATGGATCTTTGGGGCATGCCTTGTTGAGGTCGGTAAAGTCGATACAAATCCTTTAGGTCTCGTTGGACTTCTTCACCATCACTACATTCGAGAGCCATTCGGGGTAATTGACCTTTTGTATGAACTGGGCCTTTAAGAGCTTGTCCACCTCCTCTTTTATGGCTTGCTGGCGCTCGGGAGCGAACTTGTGCCTCTTCTGTTGGACCGGTTTGAACCCCGGAGCGACGCTGAGGTGGTGGATTAGAAGTTCTTCGGAAATTCTAGGCATGTCAGCGGCCGACCAGGCAAAGAGGTCGCGGTTCTTTCTAATACATTGAACTATGTCCGAGCTTAGGGCAGATGGGAGGGTCTTGCTGATAAAGAACTTGCGGCTCTGATCCTGCTCAAAGAAGAGCACTTCCTCCAACTCATCCACAGGCTCGGATATGGGTCGGACACCATCTTGAGGGATTTCGAGAGTTTCGAGGGAGTGGACTGGGCCCATGGTAGAGGTCATGTAGCATCCGCGCGCCGTTTCCTGACTGCCTCTTACTTCTCCTACTCCTCCCCGAGTGGGGAACTTCATCTTGAGGTGATAGGCAGAAGGGACGGCTTCGAGAGCAGCTAAGCCAGGCCGACCCAAAATGACATTATAAGCTGCTAGGACATCCACGACCATAATGTCCATCGACTCCATTCAGGTAGTAGGAGTTTTGCCAGCGGTTACGTCGAGGGTGATCACCCCTTCAATAGTCACTGGCACTCCTGTGAACCCATGGAGTGTGTAGCCGACGGGTTTAAGTTTGTCTCGGGATAGTTTGAGGCCTTTGAAAGCGGCGAGAAAGAGGATGTTAACGGAACTGCCATTGTCCACCAGGATCCTCTCCACTTTAAAGTTCGTCATATGGAGGGTGATGACAAGCGCGTCACAATGGGGGGTTCGGACACCCTCAAGGTCTTCATCTGAGAATGTGACAGGTACTCCGAGGCCTTTAGGAGGAGGTGTGCCGCAAACCAAATTAACTTCTCTTATGAATGCCTTTCGAGAGGAGTTGGAGGAGCCCCCCATCGGGCCCCCATGAATGAGGTGCAGGACATGCTCCTCTTCAAATTCGAGCGTTTCATCGCGTTCAGGACGCATGTTAGCCCCCCGAGGCGGGAGAGGAAGATCGGCTCGGCCCTTTCTCACGAACTTGGTCAGCTGCCCCCTCTGAATGAGGGCTTCTATCTCGTTCTTCAGGGCCTGACAATCATTGGTGTCGTGGCCATGGTCCCGGTGATAGCGGCACCACTTCTCTTTGTCCCTCTTCTTGCCAGGGGTGTTCATTTTTGGCGCAGGGGGTATCACCCGCTCCTTCTCGACTTCCATGAGAATTGTGGAAATGTTGGCATTAAGGGGAGTGAACTTTTCGAATCTGGGGGGAGGTCGAGGCTGACCGCCATTATCTTTCTGAAGCTTCTTGACCCCTTCTTCTTCAGTTGCCTTTCTTTTTGTCCCGGAGGTAGACCCTTCGAAGCCCGGGAGATATTCGGCTTCTTCGGCCCGAATGTACTTCTCGCTCCTAAGAAGGAGGTCAGCAAAATTATGAAGAGGCTTCTTGGCGAGGGAGGAGCGAAGGTTAGAGTTGAGGATATTTGATTGGAAGGCGGCCGCCGCGACTGACTGGTCGAGGGAGGAGATGGATCTTACCTCTGCAGTGAACCTCCTCACGTAGTCTCTCAACTTCTCTCCCTTCTCCTGGCGGGGCTGGAGTAACGAGATGCTGGTATTTTTCGTGCGTATGCTACTCACAAAATGAGTGATGAAGAGGGTCTCAAACTGTTCGAAGGAGAATATGGAGGACGGGGCAAGGCGGGAGTACCATTTCCGAGCCGAACCCTTAAGAGTGGCGGGGAAGGTCTTGCACAGCAAGACATCGGAAGCTTGGTGGATTAGCATGAGAGTTTTAAAACATTCGATGTGGTCCACGGGGTCTGACTCCCCCGAGTAAGTTTTGAACTGCGGGGGCTTGAAGCCTCTTGGGATAGGAGCCTCCATGATGGTTCGGGAGAAGGGAGGTCTGCTCGGGCGGATGGTTCTTCCTCTTAACTCCTCATCCTTGTCTATTCGGCCGATGCGCCTCTCCATCTTGTGGAGACGGCGGTAGAGAGCATCGTCCCTCCGATGGTAATCAAACAAGCCCCTGGACTCGTCTTCATAGGAAGGGGAGCGGGGACTACGGCGACGGTAACCCTGGGAGCGGCGAGGACTAGGAATATGTTGTTGGTCGTTAGAAGTCGAAGGAGGAGTTATGGACCGACGGTGAGGACTTTGGACCCGTGGGGGAGTAGGAACCCTTTGGGTATTATTGTTGTTGGGTCGGAGGTTGAGAGCTTGCAACACCGTTGCTTGGATTGCAGGAACTCGGCACGGGTGATGGGTGCCTCATGGTTCCTCGGATGTTGCCGACCGACAGGGGAATGGGGTCTTTTCCTGTGATGCTCGGGGGACTCTCTTCGCCCTCTTCGGGTAGGGGACCTTCTATAGTCTCGGCGGTGAGGAGATCGCTCATCTGGACGTTGTTGGCGGGAGGCTCCCTCTCGGGCCCGCTTTTCATCCAGACAGCGGCGAAGATCCTCATCCTTCTGCCGATTGAGGATGGTATTGCGAAGGTCAAAAGCTCGGGGATTGTGGGAGGCCATAGAATCCGTAGAGGCATTGTGTATTGAGACGCGGTCCTGATGGAGAGGTTGTTTCTGCGGGTTGGGACGCGAGGTCCCCGCACCGGCATTTTGAGGACCGAGGGAACCCTTAGGAGGTTGCTGATTCTGAAGAGGAGGCTAGTCCTGCTGGAGAGGGTCCTCAGCTTGAGGAGGAAGTTGCCCCTGCTGCTGAGCGGGTTGGATGGGGACTTCCTGTTGCTGATCAACGGGATTAGGTCCACGGTTGGACCCTCTAGATCTTACTTTCCTAGGAGGCATGGCTGGAGAAGATCTGACCAACGGAAAGAGGAGAGGCTGCTATTCGTTTAATTCCCACAGATGGCACCAATCTGTTACTGCTAAATCTGGTGTGGGGGCAAACAGATAGTATTTATGGATTCTTGGAAAACTTGAATAGCAAACCTGAAGCCTGTTCCGCCGGAGTTTGACCGCTGACTCCCGCCGTTCACTTGCAAAAAGTTCGAGACACCGGGGTTGATCCCGGCGACGCACCCTCCGACGCTCAAGTCAGTAATCAGGAAGATTATGAAAGAGCATAAATTGGCAAAAGATTGATTACCTCTTAATGGTAATGGATGGGGGGTATTTATAGCTGCCTTTGGGATCGAATTAGGCATATAATCCCTGTGTTTAGATAAGGAATGTAATCCCTAATTCCCAGTGAAAGGATAGATATGAATCAGGGCCGTCGATTAGGATTAATCAGAAACCATAATTCTATCCTGATGGACTGGATTTGCAGTGGGTAAAAACCCGTACCCGGTTGGAGATGGATCCATTCGCGGGTTAATGGGTCTTTGAGGAGGAGAACCAGTACCCGCTTCGAACCCATTGGTAGGCGAAATTACCATTTTACCCTTAGGCTTTAAGATTCGTTCCTGATTTGGACGGTTCCGATTTAACCCCATTTTTAGCCATATCAATTATTATTATTTTCTGTTGCTTATTTTGAATAATGTATCTACTACTTGGATAATTTGTATTGGGCAATATGACCCAGAATTATTAACTTGTTCAGATCTTGTTTGAAATTTATTAAGTTTTGTTTCAGGTAAATTCATGTTGATATATTGATTCATATATGCATGCGTGGTTGACTTCTCTTGCTTCCTACTCTGATTATTCCTGTGTAATGTTGTAAAGATCCTGACAGCTTATGGATGATGAAAATCATTCGCTGGACTTAGTCACGTATCCGTATTCTGTATTCCGTATTCGCTGGACAAGTGGATTTGCAGCGGAAGTCCGAGTTGGATGCCACCGCTTATAAGAAAAATCCCCCCCAACTAGAAAGTACCTGCACCAAGGCATCATTAGTGAGTTGCCTGTACCCTTGCCATTTTTGCAGACTGGACACCGCCCTTGTATTCCCTCCTTTCTTTTTTTTTCTTTTAATGAATAAAATTTTCCTCTTTTCCTTTCTTCCTTTTTTTATTGTCGGATGTTGCTGAGTTGGGGCTAGGTAGCTGAGATTTCATCTCAGTAGTCGTGCCTAAGTGTGTGTGCACATATATTTGTCACGTATTCACTCTGGTCATTACTTTCATGATAATCGAGGCTACTGTATGCCTTGGAAGTTGAAGCCTTTGACCGACTGAATTCATATTTAATGTGGTAGTTGGCAGAGTTGCCTATATAACCCTTTGGCCCCAAAGCAGTAGGTTCCCTCAAAGTGATCCTTTCCCTGATGAAGACTTGGGAGGTTGGTTTTGATCCCCGAGGGCTTGAACTTTTCAAGATCGAAATATTAGGTCCTTATGTCAAGGCACTCAACTTGGATTTCAAGATCTGCAGTTCGGTCGATCATGTTCCCCGAGGTGTCACTAGGGGTTTGGTCGCAATTGTCTGGACCGGGGTTTCTGTCTTGATCTTGTCGGGTCGAGGGGACCTGGAGGTTAGGGGCATGGTTCCTGCTGGAGTTTGCCGCCCGCAACTTGGATTACAAGATCTAACATCTTTGACCGGTCGCCGAGGCCTAACGAGGTGGAGTTATCTATATCAAAGAACTCCTTATCGTTCTTTCTAGATTTTCTTAGTTGGGTCGGCAGGAGGAGCAGAGGTTCAAGTCGTTTTTGGCTTCAACTACCATCCTCCCTCAGGGATTCCCGAGGGGCTCCATCATCAATGCTTTCCATTGGTATGATGCTTCCTCTCTGAGGAGGGGCATAGTCCAGTTGTGGCAGTGAGGGAGACTGGCAAGTTGAGAGGGACCTGGTGCTTTCGGTTGGTTCAGCTCCTTTTGGTTTTTCCATGAGTGACTCTCGTCTTTTTCATGGGATGGAATCCCGAGGTTGACTGCCGAGGTGCTTCTACCTGTTTCTTCTCCCAAATGCTTGAAAAGTAGTTAGTGTTTGGGGATGTGAAGTGAGTCATGTATAGATGTAGTCTTAACTTTCAGCATTTTGTATGCCTTTTGCAGACTGACCACCGCCTTTGTAATTACCTTTTGATCAATAAAATTTATCCTTTTCAGTAGATTTACCTATTTTTATCGAAATATGAGATGTTAAATTCCTAGCAGTGGAGAGGCCCGCGTCAAGTCTGGCATAAGACTTAGAGTCCAGGTACTCTTTCCGAAGTTTAGACTTAGCAGTGAGGAGTGCATAAGACTCAGAGTAGAGGTACTCTTTTCGAGGTTTAGACTTAACAGTGAGAACTGTATAAGACTCAAAGTCAAGGTATGCTTTTGAGATACTCTTTCCAAGGTTTAGACTTAGTAGTGAGAACTGCATAATACTCAGAGTTGAGTTATTCTTTTAAGCTACTCTTTCTGATGTTTAGATTTAGCAGTGAGAATTGCGTAAGACTCAGAGTCGATGTATTCTTTCTGAGGTTTAGATTTAGCAGTGAGAACTGCATAAGACTCAAAGTTGAGCTACTCTTTCTGAGGTTTAAATTTAGCAGAGAGAACTGCGTAAGACTCAGAGTCGAGGTACTCTTTTCAAGGTTTAGACTTAACAAGGAGAACTGCGTAAGACTCAGAGTCGATGTGCTCTTTCGAGGTACTCTTTCCGATGTTTAGATTTAGCAGTGAGAACTGCGTAAGACTCAGAGTCAATGTACTCTTTCCAAGGTTTAAACTTAGCAGTGAAAACTGCTTAAGAATCAGAGTCGAAGTACTCTTTTGAGGATGTCTTTCCAAGATTTAGACTTAGCAGTGAGAACTGCGTAAGACTCAGAGTCGAGGTACTCTTTCGCGGTAGTCTTTTCGAGGTTTAGATGATTTAAAAAGGATTAGGTGAGGATTGAATGAGGGAACTAAAACAACTTTATTCAACTTTATTTGGTTGCCGCTGAGAATTGGCGCTTATTACATTTGCCTTGTTACGAGTGTAATATCCAGGATGGATCCTGGATATTATATTGTATAAATTATTATTTTTAAATTAAAATATTTTTAAATGGAAATTTCTTGGTTTTACTCATAAAAAGTTACATGGACATATATACTAGTAAGTATATGCAGGTATTGTATCAGTTTTGTGCACTGGTGCGAAATCTTAAAAACGCATTTTTGAGAAAATGGCCAGAAAATCCCGGGAAGATATTTAAAATTATTATTTTATTATTATTTTACTTTTATTTTCAGAATTGAAATATTTTTGGTGGATATCACCCGGATTTGTTAATAAACATTATCGGTATATATATACTAGTTTGTATACATCTGTATTGTATCAAATTGGTACTGGAATCTTCCGGGCTGATAATAAAATTTATTTTATTATTATTTTCGTAATTAAATTATTTTTGTGCGGATTGAGCTATTTTACAAACGGAAATTATCGGTATATATATACATACGTAAGCGTATTGTACCGATTTCGTACGTTTTTACAAATCATGTAGTATGTGTTTTTGACAAAAATATCTTATTTTTGTCATGATTAATCAAATTTGGATGGCTAGGATTTGTTTGGAGGCTTAAACATAGGGTTAAGATTAATTAGAGACACATATGAGTTAATATGTGTTTTCTACTAGAACAATCTCCTCCACCTCACCCCTCCACCTCCTTACTATTCTTGGCCGGCCAATCTAACCCCAAGGGGTTTTGTGCAATTGTGTGGGTGTATTTTGCACTTTCCACCCTCATTTCATCCTATAAATACCCCTCCCTTTCACCTTTTGCCTCATTTACAAGAAAAAAAAAAGTGAGAGGAAAAGAAAGAGAAGGAAAATCCTAAGTGTTCTTTATTTGGGGGGTTTTTCCATAGGAGTGTTCTTCATTCAAGTTGTGGTAGAAAGCTACGAGGAAGGAGAAGGAAAGCTAGCTAGTCCTTCCTACAATGAGATCTAAGGTGGGGATTCTCTACTTTTAATTTTAGATTGTTTGTTCTTATTTATTTTTGTATGTAGAAAAGAACCCATCTTTAGGGTTATTTTTGGTTCTATGTGAGTAAAGAACCCATCTTTGATGGTTGTTTGTTGAAGGATAAAAAGAACTCATCTTTATGATGGTGGATGTTGTAGGTGTATGTTCTATAACAACTTAGACTATTTTTTAAGCATATAAATGGTTGTAGATTAAAAGGAACTCATCTTATGATGTGTTATTGTGTGTTTATGTTCCTAAATAACTTGGACTAATTCCTAAGCATAAGCATGTTTGTAGGAATCAAAATGATCCCATGAAAAAAATGGATTGGTAGAACTCAACAAGATCACATAAAGATAGAGTATTGAACCGTGCTATGGTTATTGTTGTTATGATGTTTATTTTGAACTACTTGGACTAAGATTTGTGCATAAGAATGGTTGAAAAATCAAGGGAAAATTCTCTTTTTATTTGTGTGGATTCTTGTCCACTTTTGTTGTATGTGTATTCTAAAAATGACTTGGACTAAGTATTTAGCATAAGGTGGTTGTAGGGATCAAAAGGATCTCATGAAAAAGATGGGTGGTGGAACTTAATTAAAACACATAAAGATTGAGTCTTTAAACTTGTATGTTTATTGTTGTTATTATGGTTGTTTTGTTTAACTCAAAACTATGACTTGGATTATAACTATGTGCACATATAGATTAATAAGGTGAGAATGTTTACTTACCCATTCTAGGGTTGTAGAACTCATCTAGCTTTTTAAAAATAAGTTTTGTTGTATGTTTCTCTCTACTTTGTTAAGAAATTAATCTTACAAACCCTTGTTCATAAAAGGTTACTCTTTTTGTATGTAGGAATTTATAGGAATGAAGAAAAGCGAGTTGTAGTATGTAGTAATTTGTAGACTAAATAAATGTAGTTTTTATAATATATAGGACTTGTAATTTCCTAAAGAAGTAGTCTTGTAATAATTTATTTTTTAGTCTTTTAGTAGCATGTTCTAAACTTTTATAGGTTGCTAGAAACTCATTCATGCTTATGAACCTATGCATGCTTGTGAACCTACCATGCTTGAGTTGTAGCAAAGAACCCATCCATGCTTAAGTTGTGTAGCAAGGAAACCCATTCATGCTTGTGAACACATCCATGCTTAAGTTGTTTTAGTAAGAAACCCATCATGCTTGAGATGTAGTAAAGATACCATGTTTAAGTTGTTTTAGTAAGAAACCCATCATGCTTGAGATGTAGTAAAGATACCATGCTTGAGTTGTTATAGGTTGATGTAGCAAAGAAACCCATGTTAAGTTATATACCATGCTTGAGTTGTTGTAGAAGGAAACTCATACTTAAGTTATCTACCATGCTTGAGTTGTTGTAGGTTGATTATAGAAAGATACCATGCTTAAGTTGTTGTAGTAAGAAACCCATCATGCTTGAGATGTAGTAAAGACACCATGCTTAAGTTGTTGTAGTAAGAAACCCATCATGCTTGAGATGTAGTAAAGATATCATGCTTGAGTTGTTGTAGGATGATTATAGTGAGAAACCCATGCTTGAGTTGATTATAGTAGGTATACCATGCTTGAGTTGTTATAGGTTGATTATAGTGAGAAACCCATGCTTGAGTTGATTATAGTAGGTATACCATGCTTGAGTTGTTGTAGGCTGATTATATTAAGAAACCCATGCTTGAGTTGTTGTAGGATGATTATAGTGAGAAACCCATGCTTGAGTTGATTATAGTGAGAAACCCATGTTAAGTTGTATACCATGCTTGAGTTGTTGTAGGTTGATTATAGTGAGAAACCCATGCTTGGGTTGATTATAGTAAGTATACCATGCTTGAGTTGTAGTAGAAGGAAACCCATGTTTAAATTATATTCATGCTTGAGCTATTGTAGTTGTTCTAAGTAAAGAACGCATGCTTGTGTTATTATAGTAGTTCTAGTAAAGAACCCATGATTGAGATGTGTAGTTGTTTTAGATTCAAAAGAATCCATGCATGTTTGAGTTATATGATTGTAGTGGTTTCAGTTAAATTCTAAAAGAAACCCATGAGTTTAGCTTGCATGATAACCCAATTGAATTATTGAAATGAACCCATATTCCATAGTTGTTCTAGTTCGATTTTTAAGAAGAAACTCATGAAACTAGCTCCATGATAGTTCTAGCTCGAATTGGCGAGAAACCCATGCAATTAGGTTCTAGGTGATTCTAGCTCAACTTTGAGAAAGAACCCATGAACCTAGTCGCATATTGTCCTAGTTCAAATTTGGGCAAAGAACCCATGAATTCTAGTTGTATGTGTTTCTAATTGAAATTGGACCATATGATGTGCACATGCTTCATCTTCAATATATGGTAAATAATGGTTGGAAAAGTCACTAGTATTGTTAGCTAGATAAAAGCTAGCCTATGGGTCATCGAACATCAAGACTCGCATCTTACCACCTTAGAAACTGTAGATAAATCACACCTCGAGCACCAACGGATCTTAACTGATGTGGGTTGATCGTGGGCCGAGAATGTTGACGAGATCCGAGTTAGGGGTAATGATGAGTGTGAGAGATTTACGTCACCGGTGTCTTGGATTGATAGGCCATGAGTTGGATCGGGATAATCATAAGAAAAATATTGAAAACCCCGCAAGATTGTTTGGGATTTAGTGACATCGTTAGGGTAGTAACTTATGGCTATTACTACTTAAACTTTACTTATTATCATTTTTACCGAATGGAAAGAGTTGGTGTTAAGGGTGATTCTTTATGATCCGACCTGTCGTATAGGCCGACACTAGGCAGTGTTATTGGGTTGTACCTTTCCGTCAAAGGGATACGTGCGGTGTCTTTTCATGATTTGGGGCACGGGTTGCGTCTATCGTCTGTTAATTCCTGAAATACCCATATTACAAATATCACAATCTCAACCATAGGATTACAACTGTTACAATCTCGACCTAATCCTCCTTCGGGGGGGGGGGGGGGGGGGGGGGGGGGGCTTAGGACTGATGCAAACCAGTTCGAGCCCAATCGAATGCATTTGCTCGCCGACGAGCCCAATAGGATCCTGCGGGGTCGCTAAGGTGGACACCCCAGCAACAGAGCTTAGGCATCCCCTGGTCTCGCTGGACGCAACCTCAGGGTTGGAGACAGGACTCCAACAGAGGGCCAACTGCCTTCGAAAGAATGGGATCGGGATCCAACCATTCCGAGCATGACCTTGAACCTTTGTATCTCCAATTCTTTCTCCACTTAACCTCACGAAGGAAAGATTTAGAGGTCGGTCACCGAGCGGAAGTACCAGACATTGACCATCTAGTCTCAGTGCTCCCCAAGTCGTGGTCGGCAATCATCTTCTTCAGACGAGCTGACTCCAAGCTAAGCTCCTTCGACTTATTCACAAAATAAGAAACAACCGCTTCCTGGTCTCAGACCTATTTGTGATAGCACACCAAGACGAACGCCATGGATTTTAGCTTGCTCCTAAGGCGCTCCACCTCGGCATCGCGTGGGTCAGCAACAAAGGGCTTGTTCATTTGGCATAAAAAGGGAGAGGACATATCATTCCGAGCCCTAGGGACTTGGCCAAATTGCAAAAGATCACATCACATATATTACGCCAAAAATTCCAAAGTCAAAGAGTTCGTCCAAAAATTCATTACATTCATCAAAATTCTTAAAAAATAGCGGTGGCCAGTCTGTGCTTGGCAAACACAAAAAAAAACAGAAACTACCGCTTGGAAGAGAAGGTCGTCGACCGTCGTGTCGACATCGAGGTCGGCCTCCACTGCTACCTCCTCCTAGACCAGCAATACCCCTCCCTCTTCACCGTCTCCCCCGAGCATCTTCAGATTCTCGAGATGTTAGGTTTCGATGGTAGTCTCAAATCAAATACGCAGTGGAAAAATTACAAAGAAACATCGAAACCTAGCCATGGATCCATGCGAAAACCACAAATCGTATTTAGAAGTTATACCTTGAAGATGGATCTGTTGTCCCCAATTAATGTCGATCACAGCTCTGCAATATGGTTGTGCATCTATGGTATCCACACGAACGGATCAAATCAAGCTTTCCTTGACGCCGCGGTGCTAGCTGCGGGATGGAGATGTTCCTCACGATTTATCTCTATCACAATTTATGTGACGGCTAGGATTTTCTCATGTAACCCTTTTCAACAGATACGTATCATATATATAGCTGCAGAAAATCAACCCTAAGAGAGTAATGAGACTGTTGAACTCACAATCTGACCTAGTTCAGATTCGTGTGTGAGCCTTTGAACTTTAGTCAGCCCATTTAATCTAATTAAATGTCCAACTAATGTCAGGAGTCCAAGTCTTACTTGGATCCCCAATTAAATTCATCTTATGAATTTAAATCTCAATTTCGAACCATTCTAATTGTGTGACCATGTAGGTTCCCGTTATGTTGACAGTAATACTAAAATCATATTCTAGTATTACAAGCAGTGAGCAGTATCTAGCAATACATCACTGCTACTCAAGTAACGGAAATGTCAGTGAATAGACATAACCTATCCGTGACTAATGTTACCATGTAGTCTAGTCCTTTTGTCCAGTTATCTTAATTAACTACAAGGCATAGAGCGTGTCACCCTTGTATAGTTCAATCTTTGGTTTCTTGATGTCCGAGTAGACTTACTAAAACAAATGAGCTCAATATCTCATATTGACTCATTTGAGCATGGCCATGCATTTTGCAGTCTTATTCAATCAAGGGGCACATATATATCGCTCATGTTATGTAATAGGGACAAATCCTATCTAAGTCACTCACATCCCTCCGCATGATTTGTAGTATATTTAATAGTCGACTTTATAATCACCTTATTATAGGCAATGATTGACGACATTAAAATATATAACTTTTCATGTAGGGAACCGTAATGACTTCATGTCAAAGGACTACATACACCATGGTCACTGTGAGAACCGCTTAAGACACTCACGTAACGATCCATGCAGCATTCTCATGGTGGGTCAGTTCAGTACATTATTACTCTAATATGTACCCATGTGAAGACTTGATATCTCATATCCATGACCCATGAAATATTGTCATCAGTCTATGCACATACTAGTCTCTATGCATTATTGTTGTTCTAATTCATAATAATACTTGACCAAGGATATTTAAAAAATAGTGTTCTGATTACAATTAATAGGATCTCACAATCAAGTCATGCACTTGATATCCCATGGTATTGAACCTACTATTCTAAGGACTTTATTATGTTCAATTAATCACAATAAATAACACAATAAATAAAATGCCTCATATATGAAATAAAACATGATACAATGTAAACTAGTATTATCAATACACAACTGGCCTCTAGGGAATACCAACACAGGAAGTTCCATGGCATAATGAAACTCCTCGAGCTGACACTCGGGGTAATCATACAAGATGTGCTTAAGTGCCCGGTTGTATGCCTTGTCCTGGCACTCGATGACCTTGTCCATGGCGGCATTGTTCGTCTTCTTAATCTCTTGGGCGGCTGCCTTCTTTATTTCCCCCTCCACCCGGACTCGGTCTTCTGCAAGGAAAGCTAGGTCGGCCCTAAGAGCCTACTCACGTGACTCGGACGCGTCGAGTTTTAGCTTAAGGTCCTTCATCTCCCGCTCATACCGTTGAGCATTCTTGACCTCCCGCTGGAGCTCGCAAGTTTACACCCTCTTCATCTGGGTCTGACCATTAAGGCATGCGAACGATGGGCTAGAACTTAGAAAATCAAATAGAAGAAGTCTCAATAAATAGAACAAAAGGTCGGAAGAAACATTACCAGCACGTTGGCCTAGGCCCACCGCATATAACATGACTCAAGAGTCTCGAGAGTCTCGGTCGCTAGGGACTCCCTATCGCAAGGCAAGGCCAGGTGTTCCACCACCTCTACCGCCAATGGCCCTTCGGTCGGCGTATCGGCCGTCTTCACTGCCCATTCGGGATCCCATGGTCGGAGCCCCTCTTCGGCCACGATCTCTTGGACCACAGGATGGACGGGGGGGATGCCACCCCTCAGAACATCAGTAACCCTAAGGTTACTCGAACTCTGCGCCTCCTTCGCAACACTTGGGGTCGGGCGACCGAAAGGGCCCTCTGCTTCTTGGACATCGGGTCAGAAGTCTCCTCAGAGTTCGCTGCTTTTCCTGATCGGTAGCTCTCTGCTTTTCCAGCAGGGCCCTCCTCACATCAATGGCTACATCATCCATTCCTGCGAAAGAAGAAAAAGAACCATAAGAATGAGGGGAAAAAGTTGAACAAAAAAGGAAACGAAAAATATACAAGGGTCAATGGGGCTCAGTCCAATCCTGACAAAGTGCTTCTCAATCACATTCGGTCATCCGATGCTATTCACAGTGACGATCTGATCCACATCGTCCCATTCATCAATCACCAAGTCTTTTCTCATCAGAGGCTTGTGATTCAGCTTGTAAAAATTCCAAGTCGTGAAAATTTCCCAAGGCACCAGATTTCGGACGACAAAGTATTTATCCTTCCATCCTTTTATGGAGCCAGGATGCCCATGGACTACCTTCTTATAGGGGCGAGGCGATATGTAGTATATTCCCTTGTTCTCTCCCGATGAGCTGACCCCCAGCACGGCTCGGAAATACTTGAGCTTCAGAGGAACTCCTCTCTCCTCGCAGAGCAACATGAAGCACACCAGCTGCTTCCAGGAGTTTGGGTTGTACTATATCAGACTCAACCCCCCCCCCCCCCCAATTCAGCACATTCTTGATGAACGGGGGCAGCGGCAACCGCAACCCTAAGCTAAAGGCGTCCGCAGGAAACATGCAGTAGCAAGGTGCCAACTCATCCGTTAGGCGGAGACCAGGGTTCAGAACCATCATCTAAAACTCCAGCCCTATGAAATAGTTTGCTCGTATCAGCAGCAGATCATTGGCCGTCAGTACGCTCTGTGTCGTGTCCATCCGTATCTTGGGTCGACTCGGCGAAGAAGGTTGCACCCCGAACCGAACCAAGTCTTCAACGTCGTCCGGATACATCCTAATCGATCCCGGCTGCTGAAGATAAAGGACGTCGAGCCCATGCTTGGGGAGAAACTCATCTGGCTGTTCCGGACTGTCTGGAAGAGTCCACCTCATCCTCGTCGAACGCGAGGATCCTTCTGGGGGGACGGTGTCGCCAATGGTTTAAGATTAGGAGGGGCACCCGTCAGGCTAACTTCCATAACCTCGTCCTCTGTCACGCCTCGATTCTAAAAAATACGGAATACGAGTACATGACATTAGCCCAACGAATGACTAACATCACCCATAAGTTGTTTATCTGATCAAATCGACAATATAATCAATACAGAACAATTGCGCAGGCAATAATAATAATCTCATGAACAATAATACTTAGAATGAAGCAATATGAAATATCCAAATACAATAAACCAACGTTTGGAAACAAATAATAAAATCCGGGTCATAAGCCCAATACAATAATAAATCCCAAATACAATAGTAATAAGTCTCAATACAATAGGTTCAATGAAAAAACATTCAATTATAAAGCAATAGTTCTTTAGAAAGTTTGTTCTCCAATCCCAGCAGACAATTCTCCTTCATTACCTGTGAACACTTCATCTAAAAAGAGAAGAAAAATTGTCCTTAGAACAAGTCATGGATAGCAAGTAGAGAAAGCAAGGAACAATAGAATAACGATATAACAATGAATTCAATGGATCAATAGGAGTCAATAACATGGGACAATAACAATAATCAATATCATGATAAACGATGCAATAGTTGTAAACAATGGATCAATAATCGATAACAATATTCAATGATCAATATCAATAACACTTAGCCCATATTCAATATCAATAGAACAATGATAAACAATATGCAATGTCGATGTGTAATCCTTAAGTCTAATAATCATTTTAAAACCTAACTAATGCACGTACTATTGTGTCTCATATGTTCCATACCACAGGTTCGATGGATACAATCAATTTCGTTTAGACTCTAGTGGTGAATTCTATTGATCATGTGTCGGTACAATAATCACTAATATGATACAATATTGTTCCACGATACATTACGATGATCACTGATTCACTAATACGATTCATTGATACAATATACGAAAGATTGGGGTGCCATAGTTAACGCTCCACAATCAATCGATAAACACTGGCCAACACAGTCATTATATTATTCACTACTTAAGTTAATCCCTTAAACCCCGACTTGTTAATTATTTTATTAATACAATAATACAATATGCAATTTTGAGACAAGGGGTGAACAATAGTAACAATAGAGGAACAATAAGATGGTAACATGAAGTAGGACAATTAGAATGATGATAATAACTCATTAAGATCATGCAATGCAACATAGACACTTCGATTTATGCAATACAATGATATAGAAATAATTAAACTATTAAAAATTGAAAAGTAAAATTCTGGACAGCAAGAGTAGTCTCTACAAAAATGCAATTTCCCGCTGTTTCAGAACTCGAAAATTGAATCCGTCAGAAATTCTAGAAACTAGACTTCCACACAGTTCCAACTCATAATTAAAGTTCAAAATCCGACAACAGTAGCTAGGTCAAACATAGCATTCATTACAGATTTCATGTCCAGGCAGAAATTCGACATCATGTTGTTATATTTTTAGAATCAGCAAAAACTCGGAATAAAATTCATTAAAAACATTTATTAGACTCCTAAATATGCTAACTAATGTTCTGGAAATTATCAGAGCAAAATTTTAACATCTTATCAGCCTTTTAACAGTTTAAACTTCAAACATACAAAAACCTGAAAATCTGGAAATAAAAACACAGCTGTAGTAAAATGGGCATAACTTTTTCTACATAACTCAGAATTCAAAAATTCAAGAAATTCTGGAAAATAGAAACATAAGGCTACAATTATTATTCAGAAAGTTATTCATTTTAAAATCATTTACTAGGTCGAAAATAGCAGACAACATACAGCTAGCAAGCAACATACAGGATTTTGGGTATTTTTCATGAAATAAATTAGTTAAACATGATGGATATCAATTCTATTAGCCGATAAACTTCTTAATTCGCATGATGGGTGCAATAACATGATGAATGAAAATAAAATCACATACATACACCAATTTAACATCAATCAAACGATAAACGATCAATCAAACATACAACCTAGCAATTATTTCTACAATAGATTAATTGTGTGACAATTATATGGGTAACCCTATTATCAATTCTACAGGAATGCATGAAAGATTTAATATTTAGAGTCAAAAGTGCACGATGTCAAGAATATCAGGGTTAGCTCGTGTAAACCCTCAACAGACCCAACGAAAGATAATCAATACAACGATATGATAACAAATAGGATCTACTTGCGAGAATTTCAATAATACTTGAATTTGATACGATGTTCAATTTAAGGGAAAAGTAACTTGCCTTTTGGACGACGAAATTGAATACCAAGAATAACGGGATAAGGATCCCGGAGCAACGAACCCACAAGCACACAAATTAGCAGGTGCGAATTATGTGCCAAAAGAGAATCAAGCAACAATAGCAACTGAACGGCAACAGCAACAAACAGTAGAAGAGAAAGAGGCTCCGGGTCTGGGCTCGACGGCGGCGTCGCTGGCGTCGCCTGGCTCGATGGCGACGGGCGGCAAAGCACAGGGCGGTGCTATACTGACGATCGAGAAGAGGATCAGAGGTCAGGGGGTTTCGGGATTGGGGCTGCTGTTGACGTCGAGGACAGAGGAGGAGGTCGGGGTTGTGGAGGGCAGCAGGGCGATGGTGATCGCCGGAGTTGGCCGAGGATGAAGGGGCAGTGGGTTTGAGTAGGAAAACTAGTCGCGGAGAGAGAAACAGGAAGATAGAGAATATGAGAGAGAATAGATAGCTATTAGGGTTTCAATTGTGCAATTTATAGGGTTTGCACAAGAATTGTATTTATAGATTGTAATTAGGATGTTGGGTTAGTGGTTTAGGATCCAATAATAGTGGTTTGGGTCAAGAACAATTGAAATTAGGTTTTAGGGTTCAATAAAAGATGGTTCTAAAATAATAGGGTTCAAACTAAAATACCCACAATTGAATAAAAGAAAATTAGGATCAACAAGAATAGTTCAATCAAGAAGAACGAAGAATTTCATGAACAAATTTAATTAAAATGACCAAGAAGGAAAAATAGAGTATTTTATTCAATTGCAATTAAAATATTACCAAAAAAGGAAAAATGAAAAGAACAAAAACGGTAGTTACATCAACACCAACCTCTCTCCCACGCATCCTCCTTATCTTGATTGGTATCTCCAGTTTCCTCCACCTCGACCTCCACGTCTGGATCGGTTTCTCCAGTTTTCTCCACCTCGACCACCTCTGCCTCTACGTCCGAGTCGCTTGAATCCACTACAAATGGCTTACGGCTGCTGAGCGGCTGGGCTTCGTAGACCTTCTCACTCATTTCCCAGGACTAGTCGAAAAAGCAATCCCTATCGCCCTTAACAGAAACAAATGCAAAAGAACTGGACCGAGCCCTCGACATACTGTTGAGAATACTAACATGTTATCTTTGCCAGAAAAGTATATCGTAAAGCTAGTCGCTGGTCACTAAACGATTCCTAGAGAGAGAAACTCTGCAAATTAGAGAAAAAGAGTAAATTATAGAATAAGAGGCGGGTGAGGATTATATAGGCAGATTTTTGACTTCTTAATATCCTCAAATAATCTCAGCCACCCAATTAAAATCATCTAAATCTAACGGTGGATGAGATTTCCTCGATTTCCACAACCATGATGTCAGCATCACACGTGCATCCCACATGTTCACTATAATCACCAAGTTCTCACAAGTTTCACCAAGTACACAATGCTTGATGCTCAGCATGAACCTCGAGCTAGCTACTCACTTTCTCACAAAGTCTCTCACATCCTCGCCACTCGGCATGAACTTCGAGCTAGCTACTAGCTTTCTTACAAGTCTATCACGCTCGATGCTTGGCATGGACCTCGAGTGAACTTCGAGCTAACTACTGGCTTTCTCACAAACATATCACACTCGATGCTCGACATGGACCTCGAGCAACTTTGAGCTAGCTACTGGCTTTCTCACAAAGTCACTCACGTCCTCACCATTCGGCATGAACCTCGAGATAGCTACTGGCTTTCTCACAAAGTTACTCACATCCTCGCCACTCGAAATGAACTTCGAGCTAGCTACGGGCTTTCGCACAAGCCTATCACACTCGACGCCCAGCATGGACCTCGAGCAAACTTTGAGCTAGCTACTGGTTTTCTCACAAGCCTATCATGCTCGACGTTCGGCATGAACTTCGATCTAGCTACTGGCTTTCTCATAAGCCTATCACGCTCGACACTTTGCATGAACTTCGAGCTAGCTGCTGATTTTCTCACAAGTCTATCATGCTAGACACTCGGCATGAACTTCAACCTAGATACTGGCTTTCTCACAAAGGCTCTCACATCCTCACCACTCGGCATGAACTTTGAGCTAGCTACTGGCTTTCTCACAAGCCTATCACGCTCGACGCTCGACATGGACCTCGAGCGAACTTCGAGATAGCTACTGCTTTCTTACAAGCCTATCATGCTTAACGCTCGGCATGGACCTCGAGCTAGCCACTAGATTTCTCACAAGCCTATCACGATCGACGCTCGGCATGAACTTCGAGCGAGCTACTGGCTTTCTTACAAGTCTGTCATGCTTGACACTTGGCATGAACTTCGAGCTAGCTACTAGCTTTCTCACAAGACTATTACGCTCGACACTCGGCATAAACCTCGAGCTAGCTGCTGGCTTTCTCACAAGCCTATCACGCTCGACGCTTAGCATGGACCTCGAGCTAGCCACTCGCTTTCTCACAAAGCCTATCACACTCGACGCTCGGCATGAACTTCGAGCTAGCTACTGGCTTTCTCACAAGCCTATCACGCTCGACATTCGGTATGAACTTTGAGCTCGCTATTGGCTTTCTTACCAGCCTATTATGCTCGATGCTCGGCATGGACCTCAAGATAGCTTTGGCTTTCTCATAAAGCCTATCACGCTCGACACTCGGCATGAACTCGAGCTAGCTACTGGCTTTCTCAGCCTATCACGCGCGATGCTCGATATAGACTTTGAGCTGGCTACTGGCTGTGTCTATCAGGCTCGACGCTCGGCCTTGACCCCATTTTGCCCCTCGTTGGGATCTTTTGAGGGCACTGACGGTTGACCTTCTAACAAGATTAGGCTACTCGACGGTCGGTACATACAACCCTTCAGGAGTTTGGGGCCTATGATGTGGGTAAATAATCTAGCGCACCCAAAGCTGTCTAATCGCCTCAAAATCCACTTATCTCTGATCATCAGACCAGAGAATCCAACAGGCCTTCTACCGGTTCAGGCCCACAAAGAAACGGTTCAACCCGGCCCATTAGGGTTAGGGCTCCCACTTTCTCTGCCTATAAATACCATACCCCCTCCCCCTTTCTGCAGATAATGAATAAATTTTTTCTCACCCGAACCCTAGTTTTCCCTTCTTCTGGTGACTAATTAGATCGTTGGAGGGCCTATCACCGGGACCACCCCTGATGTCTCTTGGAGTTTTGCAGGTACTCGGGGCAGTCAGCTACCAGCAACACTCTCCCTCGTGCTCATCTTCTCAGATCCATATATGTGGCTAAGATCTGTCCCAGGCTTGCCTATTCCACTACAAATAACAAGAACTCACATCTATTGCTCCCACCACAAAACCAGTAGCATCATAAATGTATGTGAACTTTTACATGCAATCCTCTTGTTTTTCAAGTACAAACGTACATGTGAACATAATTAACTATCTCAATTTTCATTAATGATTCTCTTTATGAACTACTTGGTATTTAGCAATGTGATGTAGAATGATGTTTTTTTAATTTTAATTGTTGTTTCCATTAATATAAATAGACATAAAAAGCACATGCAACACAAGTTAGAGCCCGAAGAGAGGAAAATTGATTTGTCCTTCAACTACATAGTAGTATAGATTTCCTCACCTGCATACTTTAGTCATTACAAAAAGAAATTAGACTATGTGTTGGATTTATGTCTTACATACTAGGTACAATATATGTGAAGAGAAGACGGTGAAGCGAGATAAGGATTCGATGCAAATATTGGAAGAAGAATAAGGGAGTAGCTATCGGAGAAATCTACCCTCAACTCGTAGTGCTAATAGCGAAAGTGCACCACAAGCAATAAAAATTCCCAAGACTTAGATGAACCAAGAACAAGCCACCACAATACTAAGTAAGATCTCATAAGAACACAATCAATATGCAGAGATAACCAATACTTCTTATTCCCAAAAAAATACAAAGATTACAAAGAGATTACAACTCTCAATCTCTCTCTCTCTCACCTTTGAAACACTCGGCACAATCCCCTCTTGAAGTTGAATAATGATCAGATCTATTCAGATTAGATGACTAAACCCTAGAGTTTACGGCCATATATATAGCCCCCGAGTAAACCCTAACAAATAAACACAAATCTAGAAATTGGGCCTTTAAACTCGTAAGCCCAAAAACAATCAGCCGTCGATGTCGGTCGACTGCACCCCTAGCGACGGTCGACTGCAACGTGTAGAACCAACCCAGAGAGCTGACCGGTCGACTGCATTCCCAAGGCCGGTCGATCGTCCCCTCCTCTGTTGGACCTGTACACTCGAAGAACTCTCAGCCTAGGGTTGGTCGACCGCACCCCCAGGTCGGTCGACCGCAACCCTCCAGACTACTTCTACTTCGCTGCTTGTCTTCTCTTGCTTCTTTGTCTCCTCCTCTTCTTCTCCAACTTCAAGTACCCCGTGCCTATGTGTGTTTGAGGCCACAATTCCTAACTATCTCCCACTTAGACCAAATACACCACGCTTCAAAGTTATTGCATCTTTCCTCGCACTATCTCTGCCATATCCCACTTTCATGGAAAACCCAAGTACCCCCCACTCTCATGAAAAGCACCTCCGCCACTCCATCACATGGAGTGCACCAACCACCCCTCATTGCCTCATGAAGGATGTGCTCCACCAATCGCATAGAGCACGAATACCGGAGAAACAATCTCCCGTGTCGAATTCCGTATTATGAGACTCCCCAACTCGCAAGATCTTCATCAACACCGGATATGGTTCAAAGCTTCTCAATGCACCCTCTGCACTAGAAACCTCCGTGGACGACACCTCCACAAACTCCGCAGACTGTTCAACCCTTACAGTCCATTTCGGTTACCCTCATTGACATCACCCCACATATCGATATCAGTGCTCTCTACTTCACAAGAGCGACTTGAAGTTTCAACTACCAACTCGCAAAGTACCCTCTTTGCAGCAACGTCTTGTCCTCTAGGATCACTTCCATAGTCAGTAGCTCTCACTAAATTAGTAACCTCCCCTCCACAACTGAAAGAACTCGGTTGCACCCCACACAACCTACTACTCGATTCCGGCTGAGAGTCAACTACAGGAGAAACTCCCCTCACGTCTCTAAGCAAATACAGCGTTCCCTCACGCTTCTCTTTTGCAATCACCCTTGAACCTGCAGCTATACACCACTCCCCACTACCAACTGTAGTAGACAACCCCTCCTTGTCTAGCCTTCCAGTCGAGATAAGATTTTTCTTCAAGTCTGGAACATGCTTTGTCTCCCGCAAGACAACACTTTGATCATCAATGGTATTCACGCGAAAAGTACCAACCCCACGTACAGGACACAGGTGACCATTTCCCACGTTCACATCTCCAAAAGAACCCTCCTCGTAGTCATCAAACACCTCTCTCCTCGGAGTGCAATGAAATGAACCTCCCGAACCAATACACCAATCTTGAGTGCCCAACTTCTCCCGGGTGGATAAGCATAACTCCTCAACAAGTCCTCTTTGAACTTCCATTGGGTTACCTTTCTTCGATTTCTCCTGCTTCTTCTTCATATAAGCCTTACAACTGCACATCATGTGACCCTTCTTGTGACAATACCAACACTCAAGCCCATGTCCCCATCACTGTCATAAGACCCACTCTCAGATGAACTACTCTGATCTTTTCTTCTTCGACTGCTCTTAGATCTCCCACGTCTCTTCATGGCAGAATCTCTAGAAGATGATAATGGATATCTCCCGTTTCTCATCCTTCTCACCTCCTCGTTCAGAATGCTACTCACCACATTCTGTAGAGTCGTCTAATCTGTCATAGTACCTGTAATAGTCTGTTCCACCGTACCATAACTATCGGGTAAAGTAGATAAAAGTAACAATGACTGCCCCCTCTCTGAAAACTTCAAACCTGTAGCTTCCATCTGGTTGTAAACCATACAGTAATTGTTCACATACTCTGCTACTGAACCCCCCTTTCTTCAACTTCATATTAACCAATTTCTTCAGATAAAGAATTTCATTAGATGCCGACGGTTTCTCATACATATCCGTGAGAATCTCCATAGCCTCCTTTGTGGTCTTTGCCTTCGAAATATAAAATAACGCCTTCCTACTCAGTCCCAACTGAATCTGCTCTAGCGCCTTCTGATCCAAACGATTCCAATCCGCTAGGACCTTTGCATCCTTATCTGCATCTTCCCGCTTCTCATCAAACAACGGACCATCAAGATCTTTCTGACGAAGATACGCTATCATCTGAATCTTCCACATCGCAATGTCACTCCCATCGAATCTCTCGATCTTCATCTTGTTATTGGCCATATCGAACCAACTGCTCTGATACCACTTGTCGGAGAAATCTACCCTCAACTCGTAGTGCTAATAGCGAAAGTGCACCACAAGCAATAGAAACTCTCAAGACTTAGATAAACCAAGAACAAGCCACTACAATACTATGCAAGATCTCACAAGAACACAATCAATATGCAGAGATAACCAATACTTCTTATTCCCAAAGAAATATAAAGATTACAAAGAGATTACAACTTACAATCTCTCTCTCACCTTTGAAACACTCGACACAATTCCCTCTTGAAGTTGAATAATGATTAAATCTATTCAGATTAGATGCCTAAACCCTAGAGTTTACGGCCATATATATAGCCTCCAAGTAAACCCTAACAGATAAACACAAATCTAGCAATTGGGCCTTTAAACTCGTAAGCCCAAAAACAATCAGCCGCCGATGTCGGTCGAACGCACCCCTAGTGACGGTCGACTGCAACATGTAGAACCAACCCAGAGAGCTGACCGGTCGACTGCACCCCCAAGGCCGGTCGAGCGTCCACTCCTCTGTTGGACCTGTACACTCAAAGAACTCTCAGCCTTGGGTCGGTCGAACACAACCCTCCAGACTACTTCTTCTACTTCGCTGGTTGTCGTCTCTTGCTTTTTTGTCTCCTCTTCTTCTTCTCCAACTTCAAGTACCCCCCCCCCCCCCCCCCCCCCCCCGCGTGCCTACGTGTATTTGAGGCCACAATTCCTAACAGTAGCATCAACGTGTTAAAAATATGCCTTAAATATTTCTTTACTATTTGTAATATTTATTTGTTAGTTGTTTTCTTTTAGATTTATATCTTTCTATATTTGAAATATCTGATACAATCTCTTGTAACTGTTTTGAGATATTTGTTATGATTTATTTGTAAATCCTAACTTGATAAAGGAGAATATATTTGATAGAGTCAGAGACTACTAATCCTAACAAATATCTCAAAGTTACTACTCAATAAATACATGAGAAAAAATTGTATCTAAGTATTCCTAATAGAAAAGAAAGAAACTATCTATCAAATTGAGAGATCGATGTAATCAGATTGAGAAACGAGAGAGAGACTAAGAGAAATATGTTTTGTAATTCCCTTATTATCTAACTAATATTGGTTCTGAAATTCCTCTTTTGTTCTTCTTTTTATATTTTTCTACTTGTTACAATTCCGACTTGTTTTGCCAAATTCGCCGAAGAAGAACGAGTTGTTGGGTATTTATCCAATTTCGCGATTTTGACCTAACACAACAGCAGGCAGAAGCAGAGCAGGTTGCAGTCGAATGCTTAGAAACCAACCGCAACAATATTGAGTGCTCTCTGATTTGATGGGAACCAAAGTAGTCGACTGCTATTTCTAGTAATCGACAGCAAGCGGTGCAACAGCTGTATATGGGCAGATTCTGGGTGGGTCTATTTGAGCCCAACTTTCTCTTCAAGTTAAATCGTACGATAGTGTGGCTTTCTCTTTAGGATATATAGAAAGTTATTGTATCAAGACTACAACCTAGGGTTTCTCTATATCTCTATATAGTATTATAACGGTCTCCATTGAGTGATCCAAAAGCATTAAATACTTCATATGAAAGTTTTCCATTGTAAACAACAAGTAACTTCTAGTGAGAATTGAGAGATAAATTGGTTCTTGGTGAGAATGATTGTAACTTTTGTATCTTCTTTAATTGAATAATATTTCGGTTATTTCTCCCTCAGATTAGAATTATCCGAACCGAGATAAAATTGTGCACTTTGTGTGTTTGGTTTAGTCTACTTGCTTGAATTATTTGTATTGATCGGTTATCGTTTCTCTACGATCACCCTTCCGCTGGGAGATAAATTCCTAATGCTATGGCATAGGAGAAAAATTTCCTCCTGCGATGCACTAAAAACTCAATCTCTATTATCGAAATTCATAATAACCTAAAACATAACGTGATCTAAAAACTCATAATAATTATGATTATTTTATTATGTCATTATTTATTTACTTTTGGGCACGGATAGTATGATGCTTAGGAGTATCTCCCCATGATATAGGGGTTGGTGCAAGTGATACTCGAAGTCTCGTACATCCTACTATTTGCTCTCTAGCGAAGAGGGTGACCTGTATAGTGGTCAACAAAATTGCATGATATTTTCATATTTATTTACTTATTATATAGTTATTTTATTTTTGAAAAGCATAAGGAGATCATGCTTTTAATTGATGACATATCCAAAATAATTACAACACTGAAAGTATGATATTGTTTATTAACTGATAATCTATATAATAAAACATAAAGGACACAAAGAAAGCTATCAAGTGGTTCTCCTTCAATTCTCCCAAAAATTAAAGGTCCAGATCTAATTTCACAAAATATATTTTCCTCTCAAAACTCAAATTCAAATCCCCACCCAAAACAACTCCTATATTTATTTAATTATTTTTTTTCTCTCTCTCTCTCTTCCTCCCTCTTCTTTTCAAAAATTAAGAAAATAAAAATTCTAAAAATTTTTTAAAATTAAAAAATTAAAAAATTAAAAATTAAAAATTAAAAATATTTTAAAATAATTCAAAAAAATCAAAAAAATTATATAATATGTTTTTTACTGGACCCCCAAAAGTTTCTCATATAATATGTTTGCTACTTCAATCAATTTGTTGGACCTCCACTTCAATCAATTTGCTGGACTTCCAAAACTATTTTATATGATCAAATAAGGTGCACCGTTCCGAAGACGTGCCGTAGGTACGTGTCAACGGACAAACCTAGTATGTCTAAAATATAATCCTATATAACTGTTCATCGATCAATGTGTCATATTACTGAAAAGCAATTTACATCAAAAAATTGTTATGTTCTTTTTTTTTCACTTATTTAACTAATAGTTACCTATCGTTAGGACATAACTAATGGTCCTCTATTTCTTCTATTCTTAAATGGGATATTGGAGGAGACTATACAAACCGTTTGTTTTGATATTCAGAATAGAGTATTCAGAATAGGCGTTTGTTTTGAGTGTTATTCAGAATCTCTATTCAGAATACTCATACCCCCTATTTTCCAAAACACCTCCTTTCCAAAACACCTCCTTTATTGTTATTATTATTATTATTATTATTATATATTATTATATATATTATTATTATTATTATGTATATTATTATTATTATTATTATTATTATTATATATTATTATTATTATGTATATTATTATTATTATTATTATATATTATTCTTATTATTATTATTATTATTATTATTATATATTATTATTATTATTATTATTATTATTATTATTATTATTATTATTATTATTATTATTATTATTATTATTATTATTATTATTATTATTATTATTATTATTATTATTATTTATTATTATTATTATTATTATTTATTATTATTATTATGGTTATTATTATTTATTATTATTATTATTATTATATATATTATTATTATTATTATATATATTATTATTATTATTATATATATTATTATTATTATTATATATAATAATATTATTATTATTATATATATATATTATTATTATTATTATTATTATTATTATTATTATTATTATTATATATTATTATTATTATTATTATTATTATTATTATTTCAAATTGATATTCAAAATTGTCAGAAATATAACCGAACAGCTTTTAAACACTCTTTTTCAGAAAAACAGTTTTCAGATAATAGTTTTCAGCTAAAAATATAACCGAACAGCTTTTAAACACTCTTTTTCATAAACACAGCTTTCAGAATACAGTTTTCAGCTAGAAATATAACCGAACAGCTTTTAAACACTCTTTTTCAGAAAAACAGCTTTCAGATAATAGTTTTCAGCTAAAAATATAACCGAACAGCTTTTAAACACTATTTTTCAGAAAAACAGCTTTCAGATAACAGTTTTCAGCTAGAAACATAACCGAACAGCTTTTAAACACTCTTTTTCAGAAAAACAGCTTTCAGATAATAGTTTTCAGCTAAAAATATAACCGAACAGCTTTTAAACACTATTTTTCAGAAAAACAGCTTTCAGATAACAGTTTTCAGCTAGAAACATAACCGAACAGCTTTTAAACACTCTTTTTCAGAAAAACAGCTTTCAGATAATAGTTTTCAGCTAAAAATATAACCGAACAGCTTTTAAACACTCTTTTTCAGAAAAACAGCTTTCAGATAACAGTTTTCAGCTAGAAATATAACCGAACAGCTTTTAAACTCTCTTTTTCAGAAAAACAGCTTTCAGATAACTGTTTTCTGCTAGAAATATAACCGAACAGCTTTTAAACACTCTTTTTCAGAAAAAACATTTTTCAGATAACAGTTTTCAGCTAGAAATATAACCGAACAGCTTTTAAACTCTCTTTTTCAGAAAAACAGCTTTCAGATAACTGTTTTCAGCTAGAAATATAACCGAACAGCTTTTAAACACTCATTTTCAGAAAAACAGCTTTCAGAATATAGTTTTCAGCTAGAAATATAACCGAACAGCTTCTAAACTCTCTTTTTCAGATAAACAGCTTTCAGAATATCAATATTCAGAATACAATATAAACAAACAGCTTTTAAACTCATATTCAGAATAACTCTATTCAGAATACTCTATTCAGAATACTCTATTCAAAATATCAAAACAAACGCACCCTAAATATTTGGAACTCCTCTGACATCTTGAAGGGAAGGGGAGGGTGTTTACAGTTATTTTAAATTTGTTATATATTTATTCACCGGAGATCCTATGTGATGCGAAACAATGAACCCCATAAATGACAATGGTTAATTGATGTAGCACCACATTTCAAATGAGAGATTTGTGTCTAATTTTTTAATTTAACTTTTGATGAGATAGATATATGCATCTAATTTTTAAATTTAACTCTTATTATTATCTCTACTACAATAACCCCATAGTTTGAGTTATGTAATTTGTTAACAATTTATTGGCAAACAAATTTAATTAATTTAATCCCAACCACACATTTTTATGTAAGGGTTATATTAATCTCTAATATTTGTTTCTACTATTGTTAATGGGAGAGTTTGTCACTTTGTCTTTTTGAGTTTGTAACCAAACAAATAATTTTTTAATATTTTTTTGTCACAAATGAAACACATCTGTTGCACGTGTAACTCTAACTCTATTTATTAGCATGTGCATCATGCGTAAATCTAAGTTTTTTCCTTCACCAAACAAATAATTTTTAATTTTTTGTCACAAAGCAAATACGTATGTCACACGTGCAACTCCAAATCTATTTCGTAATACATCACCGTACGTACAATTCAAGGTTTTTCCTTTAAAAAAATTTAAAAATTGCGTGCAGTGCCTGTTCAACTCCAATTTTTTAAAAATTTAAGGCATTCATCACAAGTGCTGATTACTGCCGACTTACATGTATCACACGTTCAACTCCAACTTTTTAACAAAACGCTCACGTGAAATTGCTAGTTATCAATAACTAATTAATTGGCCAGTTAGAGCATCCACAATGGAGTTTTCTATCTTTTAGCAAAATGGGAAGTATAGGAATAGAATAGATGTGAACTTGTGCAGTGGTTGGTTGGGAAAAATTTCTATATTTTTGAAGGACGACTTGTCTCGTCCTAGTGTTTTTTTTAAAAAAAAAAAAAAATTAAAACCCATGGGACACAACATGTTGTTGTGTCCGATCAATTTTGTGATCAAACGGGACATGTTGTCCCGTTTGAGGAGGTTTTAAATTTTTTTTTTCCTTTTTTGGGAAGGACGATACAACATGTATCGTCGGACCCAATTAAAAAAATAAAAAATAAAAAAAATTACGGGACGAGACAAGTTGTCTCGTCCGATTCTAATAAAAATATTAAAAATATTGGGACGATACAACATGTATCGTCTCCTATATTTCCAAATTCGCTAGCTCATTTCTCATATTTGAGAATGGACTGTATCTAGTTTGCTATTTTTTAACAAAATAGCAAACGACTGCAGATGGTCCATTCTCATATTATTCTCATAAAATGAAAATTTGAGAAATATAGCAAAACGATTATGGATGCCCTTATCATAATATGCTCAAACTTCAAATTTATTTACGAATTTACGAAAGTGGCATTTCTATAAAACAAATGTTAATGCCCTTGGGTAATTCGTGAGTGGGAGTTTGAAAAAGGAAGGCATACATCACACGTGCAAATGACTTTTATTAGTTCCTAGTTTAAAGTTGAGTTTGAATTAGGGATGGCAACTGGGCCGGGTCAACCGGCGACCCACCCGCGACCCGGCCCGTTTAATCGCTTCGCGGGTTCGGGTCGAACCCGGTGAACAGTACCGGGTCGACCCGGGTCGCAATTTACGCGAATTAAATTCGCGAAACCCGGCCCACGAACCCGGCCCAATTCGCGAGTTGGACCCGTTAACCCGCGGGTCGACCCGCGGTTTTCGACCCGTTCGACCCGTGACGGGTCGACCGTTGACCCGTGGGTCGAACGGTCGAAAATCCCGTTCGCTGCTGCTGCCGCTCTGGAGCCATTGTAAACGGCTCTAATAGCCGTTTGGGTTTTTTTTTTTTTTTTTTTTTTTGTTTTTTCCCACTTATTTAGCCTATAAATATCCCCTAAAAATCTCAAAAAAAATTACACCTCACTCTCTTACTCTCTCTACTATTATACATCATTTTAAAGAATTTTTGAACAATTATAGTATTCATCAAATAATTGTACAAGGAGGCATATACACGATCAAATTTCGGTCGTATCGGAAACAAAATTCAATGTCTTCAACTTTCTTCAACCCTCGTCAAATCTATTTCAACCTCTTCTCAACTCTTCAATTGCGGAATCGGCAAAGCGCTCCTCCATCTTTTCTATTATATTCTTATTTTCACGGTTTTTTTTACATACGCGTATTCTACGGTGAACGGTATCAAAATATCTCTATCTCTCTTGTTAAATTTTTTTTTGCGTTGTAGTTAAAATTATTGTTTGTTTTTTGAACTTCTCTATCTCAACCCTCTTGTTTTTTAGATTTTTTTGGTATAATTCACCGCTCCTACATTGTAGATTTTTTTTTACATACTTTAGCACATTACCACATTATGTCTAGATCACGCGGTAGCGGTCGTAGCGGACAAGATTCCTCCTCCTCTTCACATAGGCCACCAATTGTCCCAACTAGTGAGCCCGCCCAAGATTACATTGATCCTACTATGGAACAATGGGGTACACACGACATGGATGTTGTAGGTGACATTCAATTAGAAGAAGAACAACAACAACAACAACCCAAAACCACACAACCCCGTAGTAGTAGGAAAAGTAGAGGAGAAACTAGCGATTGGCACAAGTTTTATGAGTATATCCCGGACGAACATACTCCGGGTATAGGTTTGAAAGTGTGTAAAACATGTAGTAAAACATAAAAATTCAAGAGGGGTGACGGCACCGGTACAATTAGTAGGCACATACAACATAATCATAAAGAACTTCTTGATCAAATACAAGGCCAATAAAAAATCAACCCTAGGACCGGTCAAGTAGATAGCCACCCTTATGATCCCGAACTTGTTCGTCGGGAAATGGCCCGATTAGTCATTAAGGAAGAGTTGCCATTTTCCTATCCCGAGAGTAGGAACTTGGAAAATTTTAATCAAACGGCCTTAAACCCTCATTTTAAAAGAATTCCGAGAAATACTTGCAAATCGGATTGTTTTAAAGTGTACATGGAAATGAAGGACGCTTTGATTGCAATTTTATGGAGTTTAACTTGTAGGGTTAGTTTAACTTCGAATTGTTGGACGGGTGTCAATAATATTCCAACGATGGGAATAACCTGTCATTGGATCAACAATGATTGGATTCTTCATAAAAGAATCATATCACTTGCGTCGTTGCCGTATCCCCATAGTGGCGCTGAAATAGCAAACCGTATTATAGAAATTTGTGATGTTTTTCATATTCGCGATAAAATTATGGTTATTAGTTTTGATAATGCATCTAACAATAATGTAGCAATTACTACTTTAAAATCTGTATTAAACCTTCCATCTGACAATATTTTTCATGTTAGATGTGCATGTCATATTATAAATTTATGTGTTCAAGATGCATTAAAAATAGTTGATCCATATATACATAAAATTAGAAATTGTGTACATTTCATTGCATTAAATCCAAGCATTTTACAAGAATGGAAAGCTTGGTGTAGGGTTAGAAATGTTCCTTTTAGAAAATTTCCAAAGGATGTTCGACACCGATGGAATTCTACTTTTGATTTACTAAATGTTGTCACCGATTATAAAGCAGTTGTAAATGATTTTTGTATCGCAAAAAATATGCACAATTTTGAAATGACTCCCAACGATTGGTATTTTGCCGAATCTTTGTTGAAATTTTTAGAACCTTTTAAAACCGCAACTTTAAAGTTTTCAAAAACATATGAATCTACTTCTAGTAGCATTTTTATTGAATTAGTTAGCATGATGCAAATATTTAACGAAATGTTAAATGATCCCTATATTAGTGACATTGTAATACCTGCATTTCAAAAAATTTTGAAGTATTATTTTCCTCCTCCTATGTTGATTTGTGTTGCTACTGTTATGGATCCCCGTATCAAATTAAAAGGTACGAAGAATTTGATACAAATGTTTTTTGGATATTTAAAGGACAATGTAGAATTAACAACTGATTGCGCTACTTTTTTAGTTCAGTTTGAATCTACTTTAAATAACTTGTATGATTATTATGATAAACGTTTTGCTTCTAGTAGTACAACTTCTGTAGTTAGTTTTTCTTCTGGTAGTTCTAAAGGTAAGGGTAAAAGTAGAATTGGTGATAGAACATTTAGTTTACTTGAACAAATTCAATCTAAAAAACCTAGGACTAATCAACCAAATGAATTAAATTGGTATAACCAACAGGATACTGGGCCTACTCTTTCTCCACTAGATATTTTACAATGGTGGAAAGAACATGAACACACTTTTAGTATTCTGTCAATTATGGCTAAAGATTTGTTAACTCCTCCTGTCTCTACAGTTGCTTCTGAGAGTGCATTTTCTACAAGTGGCAGGGTTCTATCTGATTACAGGAATCAGTTGAAGCCCGAGGTGTTGGAGATGCTCGTTTGCACAGAAAACTGACTGAAGGCTGAAGATAGGACGCAAGGGAAAGCACTATCAAGTTCCACAAGTGGGAGCACCTCGCCCGAACAACAACAACAACAACAACAACAACAACAACAATAGCTTTGCTTGTTATGTCAAATTAGAAAACTTGTACTCAATTAAAATTGTATATAACAAATATGTTATTGTATAAAACTTATTTGTGAATTGAATTCTTCATTTCGTTATAAATTGTTCAAATTGTATAACTAAATTCATATGAATAAAATTTCAAAATTTGTTGTCAATTTAACTCTTTCAATCTTATTATTATTATTACGATTTTTTTTGTTTATTAGTATTATTACTTACTTAGTATTATAATTAAACATCATTTGGGGATATTTGAAGAATTGTAGTATTATTACTGAATTACATACTTAGTATTATAATTAAACATCATTTGGGGATATTTGAAGAATTGTAGTATTATTACTTATTAGTATTATTACTTACTTAGTATTATAATTTTTTAAGAATTGTAGTATTCATCAAACTAAAATATGGTTGTTTGTATACATCATTTGTAATATTATTATTATTATTATTTTAATTTAAGCTACCAAATATATATATATATATATATATATATATATATATATATATATATATATATATATATATATTATTAAACGGGCCAACCCGCGGGTCGACCCGGCCCAACTCGGGTTGAGCCCTAAAGGGTTCACGGGTTGGGCGGGCCACCCAAACGAAAGCGTAGCCCGGCCCGGCCCGGCCCGTATAAGGGTGCAACCCGGCCCGAACCGGCTACGAATTCGTGCCAACCCGTACGGGTTGGACCCGGCCCGGCCTGGCCCGAACGACCCGTTCGCCACCCCTAGTTTGAATATCTGCTTATTTCTTTTCTTCGAAGACAATATTAGAGGGTTTTTTTTGTTTTTTTTTCAAGTTTAGTCTACTGCCTGCTTAAAGTTCTCTCAGCCTTTATATAAAGGCTAAAAAAAAATTTTAAATTTAAATTTAAATTTAAATTTAAAATTTTAAAAAAAACCTTGAACTATTTCCTTTATGACTGAATTATTATTTTTTCGCAGAAAACCACACTCAAATATAGTTACAAAAAACTCACTCTAACGGCATGAGCTTTCTGCTAAAGTCGAGTGAGGTTTTTGAAAATAATCAGAAAGATGCATGATGTTTTCTGAACCAACTTGCAAAGATGAATGGGGTTATCTACAGGGCCGACCCTGAATTCCGGGGAGCCCAAGTCGAAAGGCCCAAATAATTATTTATTGGGGCCCCTAATTACAATATAATTTTTTTACTGGCAAAATATCTGCCTATATTTACAAGGGAAATACAAATTTTGGGTCCCTAATATTGCAAAAAAAATCGGGGTCTTGAGGCGGCCGCCTCACCCGCCTCAATGGGGGCCGGCCCTGGTTATCTAATACAAGCAGAAAAGTTAGATGCGGTTTTTTGAAAATATACTTCAGGTAAATTTTTTGCAACCATACTTAACTGTGATTTTTTGTACAAAAAAAAGTTTAGATTTTCTGCATAAAGAAGATAGTTCAAGGTAATTTTTTTCAAATTTAGCCTTATATAAAATAGAAATCCCATAAAACTCCTGCAAATCAATGACAGTAAACTTATACAAGAACAAGCACGCATCTATCTTGTTACCATGCCACAACTGTTTCGATACTTACGAATTGTAACTAATATCATTTATAATCACCACTTTATAAGAAAAAAATAGTTTATATTTGAATGTTTTGATTTGGACTATACGTGCGGTGCACATTTATATTTGTTTGATATAGTTTAAACGTGTATTATACGAATTTATATAGTTACAAAGTTAAAATTTATTTGTTATAAATCCAAACTCTCCAATTAGAGGCACCCTCCACATTTTATATTAGAGTCTCCATCATTTCTACCATTCTGTTGGAGGCTATCTTCATTTATAATTTTGTACTCGCTTGTGTTTTTGTTGATTTTCAGCTCCGTATCAGTCACAACTTTTCTCCTCCGAGTTCCAATATTGTGAGGCTGAGAAAATAAAGACCACAATGAGTGAAGCAAACCATCAGATTTAACAATTAACTATATAACAAACCTAGCAAAACATCTCAAATGCATAATAGCAATTAATAATGACAAATCATCCCTAAATCTCAATAGTCTTGCAAGCAACCCTTAATAGTGCGGAAATTATTTAATCAATTTGATAAAGCCTTAAATACCATTAGCGACATATATTACACTTGTCTCCTCTACATCAGCAAAATACCGTAGACTGAACAATTTCTGAACGGATCCACACAATTTACCAGAAATAACGTCCTTTGTGCTAGTCCTGTAAACCTGCATAAAATCAGCTTCATAACACAGATGAATCATTATCAAAGTGCTTAACCTGCAAGTGTTTCTCATCCCATCTCTCACCTCTCACTTTATCCATAAACGTTATTCAACTCATTAGGAAAAATATACATTTTTTTTTTGATGAAAACGGATAGAGCCTTTCGACTCCAGCCACACCAAAAAACATATATTAGCATAATAAAATGTACAGATAAAAGTTTTACAAGGGGTAAAACCCGAGCAATAAGGCAAATACAATAGAGTACAACAGCGAATAGCAGCCATAATCCAATTCCTAACAATCGAACTAGGCCGAGAGAACTCCAAGGAAGATGCACTAGGGTAGCCACCCAAGGCGAAAGGCAACGGCCGACAGAGAAGGCGCCACCACCGAAGCTTCCAAAGCTGGGAACCATGAACTGAGTGGAGGGAGATGGATCTTGATGCCCAAGCGATGAGCTGCTAACCCCCTAGCAAGGCCCTGAGATGAAAACTCAACACATGCACCACCACTCACCAGGACAGGGAGATGCGATAATAGCGTCATCATCAGAAATAGAGAGCAAAGAAATAAAATAAACACACACAAGCAGCAGGTAAACACAGAGAACAGAGATCACCAAAAGGAGAAGCTAAGAGCTCTAAAATGCACCACAACAAAGTGCAACTGAAATGTCCAACAAAGGCTAAAAGCCCAAGTTAAAATGCCCAGGGCCAGCCAAAGCAAGCCAATCACCAACTAAAAAGAGCCAGGAGAAAATAATAATACGCCAAACTCACCACAAACCAGAGAGTAACCAACTGCGGGAGAAAAAAATCCCAGCAAAAAGATAATGGAACAAGAGCTCAATGAGAGAACAGAATAACTCGCTGATAACACAAACAAAACCACTAAAGTAATACTAGCAGCATAGCCTCAACGAGTGAAGAACCCCAAAGAGGTCGAGACTCGAAAACACCATAGGAAGGGGCAGTCGAGCTGGACATCAGAGAAGCAACAACAAACTAAACCACAACACATCAGACATCAAACACAAAAAAACCCAAGCTCAAAAGAGCACGCCTCACAGAATGAACCCACTACATAGCAGCATAACAAACTAAACAGGAAGCTAACATACATAAGTGAGCAGCACAGCCTAAAAGAAGTACGGCTGATACAAAAAGCAGCATACAACTAAGCAAAAATTAACAGCCATTTAAACCAAAAGAAAGAGCAGTTGAGGGCAACCAGTACTGGCAAAAAGAGGTGAGAGCACGGGTGCGATTTAATCACACAACACAAAATACCAGTGCTGGATGCCACCAAAGCTGCTGAGAATTAAACCTGCAAAGAAGGAGGATGAGAAGAGATAATCGGTAAGCATCAAAGCCAGTAAATAGAAAATACTTAAACCGCATGAAGATTACGAAGACAGTGGAACGCATTATCTAGTAATAAGAAAGCAGAAGCTAAATCTTTGGGTTTCAATTGAAAAATATACATTGAGAAATTGAAAAATTGAAATCCAACTTAAACTAGCTTACATCATGAATAAATCTGAGGAAAAAACCCATCTTCTCAAAGTAGTATATAATATCATACAGTTCAGTGATACAAAAAAGCTCAAGGTTGTCCAAGTCATTTTCATTTCATGGACAATTGACAACTTATGAAGTGATTTTACATTTGAACATTTGAAGTAGTTGAATGGTAGAAACAGAATCTCTTTAGCAGCTGCTCAACTTGACCTTCAAAATCCCAAATTGTGGATACAGTGATTCACAGTCTTGCATCGTGAATGTTCATTGTCTGAATCCAGTCACAAATCTTTTGATTCCTGCAAAGTCGGCTACTCTCTTTATGTTGCAAAATATATCTCCCCATTTTGTGCTCATTAGTCCAGCTATAAACTCTGTTTGCTCGTCTCCGTTGGTCTGCAATAGTGTGTATATATATATATATCAGAAGACAATTTGGGAAAGAAAAAAAAAAAACTATCAAGTGGCTCCCCTTCAATTAAAACAAAATCAATGGCTATGCCACATCATCAATTGCTTATTTACTAAATGAGCAAGTTTCCCATACCCCTTTTTCCCATATATATCACAAGACAATTTGAAAGAAAAAAAAAACTATCAAGTGGCTCCCCTTCAATTTAAACAAAATCAATGGCTAAGATTCATCCTCCCAAAAGACATTCCCCCCCCCCCCCCAAAAAAAAAAAAAAAAAAAGTTTTTCCCCCAAAACTAATTTTTTTCCCCCAAAACAAAAAAAACTCTTCAGTATATTACTATCTCTCCTCTCTTCACTTTTTCAAATTTCTCTCCCTCTCCCTCTCCCCAGAAATTACCCACGTATGTAAATTTCCGGATTTTTCATATTTTTATGCTTCCTTTGATTAGATTTTTGGGTTAAATAAACTCTCTTGATCTAATTTAATTAGATTTCCGGATATATCTATCTTTATGCTATTCACTGAGTCAAATAAACTTGAGCTACATAAACTTTCTTAAATCTAAATTTTTCAAATCTGATGGAAGTTTATTCAGATTTTTGGGTAAAGACTGAAAATTTTCAGATTTGGGTAAAGATAGAAAATCAATGTCCCTCATAAACTTGGTAAATGAATCATGACTTGAACAAAGATAAATTGGAAACAAACATACAGCGAATGGCACTTTTCAACCATACAAGACATTCGTAACAACAATGGTATGGATGATCAAATTGAAAAAACATGCAAACTAACAACTTTCCCCCCAAAATTTACAAAGAAAACATCAATGTCCCAGACAAATTACCTCAAAAGCAAAGAATCCGCCAGGCTTCAAAGCCGACGCAGACCCTTCACAAATATGAAGGAGGTGATACATACCATCATTTCCTCCATCTAAAGCAAGTTTTGGCTCATGTCTACCAACTTCAGCTTGTAATCCGGGAATGTGATGACTTGGTATGTACGGAGGATTACTAACTAATCCAGTGAGCTTGCCTTTGACATCTTGCAATGGCTCAAACCATGACCCCTGTCGAATCTCAACTTTATCCTGTATGTTAGAGTAAAACCTCAGAAACGAACAGCAACCTACTGAAAGGAATTTGGAGGAGAGGGTTATGAAGGTAAAGTGGAATCAAGGGTGGCACTGCACAGGAATTATTGAGAATTGAGATTAGCTGTTGTATACCAGCAGATATACAGAAATACAATAGGAGATTATGGTGATTATAAACAATCCAACATTATTATGACCCCTGTATCACAGACATGTATATCATGTAGTCGTACTAGTGTATCGAATAGATGCCACACATGGAGACTTGTCTAACACTTTTCCACATTTCCTAAACTTTATAATATATCTTTAATTTGAGACACTTCTTAGACGCTTGTTAGACATTTAAAGGACAAAAACAATTTGTTAACACGCCTGCATATTATATTAGCACTCTTATTACTTTTGTATGGAGAACGGAGCTTCTCGTGATTTGGTAATTTGCATAGATGGTGGACATTATGTCATTTAGTATGAAAAGTACATTTCTTCTTTTGATTATGTAGCTCAAAATTTTATTGTTCAACATCATATCGATTAAACTTATGCATAGTAATATATATTTTGATAATACATAATACTATATAATGTCCTAGACTATCGTTGTAACCATGTCGTATCCATGTACTTCATACCCATATTCATGCCCACTGTTTTAAATTTCCTCTGATACGGCCGAAATTTCGTTTCGGCTAACTTGCCGATACGAAATCACATATTTTATACTATACATCGTTTTGGACCGAAATGTGTAGATTTCAGCTGAAATTATCAAAATATCGACCGAAATATTAGCAAAATTGGCGAAATATCAGCCGAAATAGACACAAATGTTATTGTGAATATATTTAAAAATTTTGTTTTACTTTTTGCATGTCTTTCAATATAGGACCTTAAGCTAAAATAATGTGATGATTTCGTATCGCTGTTGTTTGTATATATGCAAAGTCAAGTAAGTTTATTAACTAATACATTTTTCTAATCAATGCAAATTCAATTTAGTTATATACTTATATTACATTCTCTTTTATAATATTGTTAAATTATGCGAAGACTTACCGTAATTGATTCATGTCATTAGTTACATTATACAATATTTTATATGATAAATGACATATAGGACAAATAATATCTTATTTAGTAACAAAAATAAATAAATTATTGAGTAGAGGAAATGAACATCCGAAATAATCACATTTCCTTGAGATCTCCGACGATATTTCTGATCCGAGACGAAACACTCCTTGTCGAGACGAGTCTGAAATCCGAGATTTAAAACCATGTTCATGCCTTCAATAGACCTAATACACACTCAGATTACAATATTATCAAGCTCTTCAACAACTCTCATAACTCTGTCACTACCTTTATATATAATAGATAGAGTGCTTGTTTTAATTACTAATCCAAAAACTTGGGTAATGAACAGTACAAAACGAAACCACTTAAATAATGAATCCTTGTGTTTGATTGACCTGTTTAAAAATTAAAAGTCTACCATGACAACATCTTTACTATTATAACTAGAGAATTGAAGTTCCGCTTGGAGAAATAAATAATAATTTAAAATCAAACATAATGATAGCAATTGCAGAATGACTACAATCATTATGCATATGTATTGAGAGAAGTAACATTACACTAGATGGCTAGTAATGTAAAGAAGCTAATACCCTATCGTTCACTTCTTTATTGTAAAGTACTCTTATCTGCACTATGTCATCTGCAACTACCAAAAAACATTCCTCCAAAAAAAAAACTACCAGAAAATATCTTTTCTCCTTCTCTCCGGAACAAACATGATAGATGATGCTAAAAACTAAGCTAACCTCCCTTTTTACACTCTGGATTCTCAATAGTAACAAAATGCACAGAATAGTGAACTTAACGGTACTTTCCGACAACCATCCTTTCAAAAACAACAGATTTCCATACCGACCTTCAATTCATACCTCTCGACAATGAACCTAGCAATCTCCACTGCCACCCCACTCAAATCCGTCCCAACCACCCTGTCCAACCTCCTCCCAATCCCCACTTAAAGTTTGTGGCCATGTGAATGGGTAGCCTCCTAAGAAGTATGGACACAGTGACACAAACACAATGCAACAAGACAAACCCAACAGATACAGGGAAAATGAGCTATGTCAGATTTGTGTGTCCGTACAAGTATCTGATATGTGGTTGACATGACATGGCTACCAATAAAAGTATCCATGCTTTATCGGTAGCCTCTAAAATGGCATTTTAGCTTAAATCAACATATTGTCATGCATCAGCGGAATAAATAAAGCTTGTAATAACTAGCATTGCCGAGAATTATAATTATTACGCATTCAGAAAATAAACAACTAAACGAATAACAACCCCAAAACAACAAATTTCACACCGACCTGCAACCCGTACCTCTTCACATTAAACCGCGCCGTCTCCACAGCCACCTCACTCAAATCCGTTGCAACCACCCTCCCTCCCCTTCCCAACCCCCTCCCAATCCCGACCGCCAACGCCCCGCTCCCTGTTCCCAAGTCCGCCCACACCCCCTCCTCCCACCCCTCCACCTCCCTCACCAAATCCACCATCACCTCCGTCTCCGGCCTCGGAATCAGCACCCCTTCCCTCACCACCACCACCAAATCCCTCCAATGCTCATTCCCTACTATATACTGAAATGGGCGCCGTTCGTCGACCCTTTCCCGCCATAAACTGTAAAGTTCACTAATTTCGGCGCGGAGAAGGACGGAGGGGGAGTTTGGGGGGTGAAAGGTGGAGTCTTGGAGGAGCCAGTGGAGCTCGCGGAGGAGGTGGGGGGAGTCGACGGAGGTGGGGGAGTGAGGGGGGAAGTGGGTTAGGGTTAGGGTTTGGGCCCATTGACGGAATGAGTGGAGGTCGGAGGGGGTGGCGGAGTGGGAGAGGGGGCGGAGGAAGAGGGGGGTTGGGGACCAACTTGGAGTTAGGTTTAGGTTTAGGTTTAGGGTTTGGGTTTGATTGGAGGCTGAAGATGAGAGGGAAGAGAAGCAGAGGAATGAAGGAAGTGGAGAACGGATAGGAAGAGGGAATTTTGATAACATTTTTTTTCAACTTATTTTCTCAACAATAAATTTCCTTCTATGAACTTGAAGTTTGAATATTGTTGAATGTTGAGTCTTGAAAGTTCCTATTGCATTTGCACAAGGAGAGTTTCAAAGTCATAACTGAAAACTATGTGCACTATGCTTAAGATGATGAGAGACTTGTTTTCACCTTTTTTTTTCTTTGGATTACAGTTAGCAATTGCATCGTTTCTCTTCTTAGGATGTACAATGAAAGATGTACACAAATTTGTAGAACTAGTATGGAATCCGCTAAATTTTAAAAAACATCACTGAAGTATTAATCATTTTTAAAAATCCCAACTGAAATTTTTATTAAAAAAAAGCCTCACCCAATTATGTTTTTAACACAACTTTTTTTAAAAAAATCCCATTGGTGTTCACCAATGTCCGGAAAACGTAGTTTAGTGAGTTTTTTTTAATTTTGAAAAAAATAATCAGTGGATTTTTATTTTTTTTTTGATGAGAACGGATAGAGTCTCTCGACTCCAGCCATACCAAAAAGCATATATATCAGTGGAATTTTTTTAAAATGACTGATACTTCAGTTGGGCTTTTTTTAATTTGGGCTATGGAATCGGTCGTACACTTGCTTACAACTGATACAACCCATACAAGCCACATGAAACAACTTTAGATGAATATGACTTTGGATGAAGATCAAAAGTTAAAATATTCGCATGGGAACCAAACAATTATAAATGCATCACTTGCATGGTTTGAGATAGAAAATTACGCCTGCTGCAACAAACCAAACAATCAGCAGGTCAAAAAATTAAGAAAAAAAGAGAACCGAAAACAGAGAATGATGAGTTGATGACACAGAAAAATTAAACCAAGAAATGAGGAGACACTTCTTCCTCATATACACCTGTTCATTTAGAAGTAGCAATGGAACGGAATTTTTTACCAAACTATCCCACTTTTTATAAGAATGTACGAAACTATCCCTGTTTGAAAATTTAATACCAAAACATCTCTATCGCTAACTGAGTTAGCGCGCCTAGTAATTTTCTTCGCGCTAACTCAGTTAGCATGCTGCAGGGAATACAACTTTTTCTCTCTTGTTTGGGTGTGACAAAAAACTCGCCCAATATAGACACGCTAACTTAGTTAGCGTTCATGTTTAAACCACTCGCGTTAACGGGATTAGCGTTCGTAGATGGAACAGTATTGGGCACTACCTCAAAGAGGGATGTGGGTAAAAAATCACTAAGTATAGACACGTTAATTCAGTTAACGTGCCTATTATCACCAAGGCCGTTAAGTGCCTATTATTACCAAGGCCGTTAACTGAGTTAACGGCTGTAAAGATTTCAAGTGGAGATACTCACACACGTTAATTCAGTTAACATGCCTATTCTTATCAAGGCTGTTATGAAGATTTTAAGTTTTCAGAAAGTTGAAACTTTCTGAAAATTGGAGATACTCACACACGTTAACTCAGTTAACGTCTCTTGTTTTACCAAGGCCGTTAACTGAGTTAACGTGTATGTCTATCTTCACAAACAAACAGTCAAAGATGTTTTGTACATAAAAAATCACTAAGTATACACGTTAACTCAGTTAACATGCCTATTATTACCAAGGCCGTTAACTAACTCAGTTAACGACAGGGATGTTTTGGTATTAAATTTTCAAACAGGAATAGTTACGGACATACTTACAAAAAGTGGGATAGTTTGGTAAAAAAATCCAATGGAACGTGACGCAATCTGCATATTTTTCCATCCGACTCTTTCCTTCCTACTTTTTGTTTGTCTTTCCAATCTATCCAGGCAAACAAACAATAACTGTAGCCTCTCAAAACAATAACCTCAAGCCTCCTAGTAACTCGATTTTAAACAAAAAATTACTCTCACAGATTCAGACACTGCTAATAGAATCCCATTCTACAACCTTTTCTATATCCTAAAAGCATTCGTGAACTTCATACAAAACAATCACTTGGATTCAGATATTGCTAATAGAATTCACTCTACAAACTTTTTGATATCCTAATAACATTCACGGACTCCATATGACATTACAAAACTCGTCGGTGGCACAAAAAACAATGTATATACGTAATACTCTACATCTAGAACTGCTTTAACTGCCATACAGTAGTTGACATGAGATTAAAGAAGAAAGAGCTCTAACAAACAACTCCTCTCTAACCAAATTCTCGATATAAGTAGTTTTAGTTTCAATTGGCCAGCATGTGCTCGAGCCCACCAGCCTGAAGACCAGCCACCAGGTTGCCGCCAGTCACATTGTGCAGTAATTGCTGAAGCCATCTCCGAGTTGCTGGATCATCCTGCGAAATGGCCCAAATTTTATCAGTAGAAAGAAGATACTTATTGAAAAGTTACATGGTTGTTTCTTCCTCTACTATAATGAGAAACAGGCTTCAACAGAGTTTGATTCTCATACTCCCAGCTTTAAACAACATTTGCTTGTGAATGGCTTAGAAGGTCGAGAATAGGTTTTTTTCTTCTTTGTTTTAGTAAAGTCTACATCGTAGACTTCTCTTTACCCATCCCAATCCCTTACCAACTGAGCTACAACTCGGTGGTTAATGTCGAGAACAGTTCTAAGGAAAAGTTTTCAAGACCCTTTGTTTGATCGCCTCTAGTGGTGAAAAAAATATAGAATGAAAAAAGAAAGCCTACATGAGTCTGGGATAACAGAAAATTTTGGTGGAAAAGTTGTGAGCGAAACAAAAGATAGATGGTGAAAATATAATAGTGTAATATTGATTTTCTTATGTGTTGAAGCTTTTAGGGAGGAAAACTTCTCCCCGTCTCTTTACCACTAACCTAACAGAAAAGGTTGCTGAAAAATCACTTTTCCAAAAAAAAAAAAAAAAAAAAACTCCACAGTTCTACCTTCTATCCAGATAAGCCAGAATCTCATATTGTTACTATTACTTAATCAAATAAACGGTTGCTATTACACCATGAAACAGACAAGTACATTGCTCGTAAATTATCTAGGAAACAGGTAACGGAGCTGCTAAAGGTAGTACAGAAACAAATGCAACAACTACTAATTCAGTAGCAAATATGATCCCGGAATGTATCAGCTTGTATATTTTGAAAATAGTTTGAACTTTGGACTCATTGTGGTTGTAAGGGATGTGTGGGGAAGGATATGTAAAACAAGTCAGTGAGATTTACTAAGAGGGAACATCATAATAAAATGATAGAAAAGAAATTTGGGTTCACTCTCTTCCTTGGGCTTCCCTCCCTCGAGATATTGCTTACAAGAGTATCATGGGTATCGAATTAATAGAAAACTTATAAAGCAATTCAGAAGCAAGTCTTAAATGATCAGAGAGAACAAAGTGACTTGTCTGGATGTGCTTCACCCTCTGCATTGGAGCACATTTGAACAGACTTAGTATTCAAAGGAATCAGCCCCAATGCACAATCACCCAAGTGCATCATAAAACTTACTCTAAGGCAGCTGCTAAAAGTTCCATCCTTCAGCATTTCCGGGAGGCAAGCCTGCAAAGCTTCACATGCCCTGTGTTTGTACATAAGGAAATATGAGGGATGTATTCAAAAACTACCTACTTATATATATATATATATATTAATGTAATGAATCACTTTGGGCGGTGTATGGATGATCCACCACATGCATCTTAATCGACATACCTAAAATAGTCATAGGATACGAGACCACGTGGTTTTAAAACCATTTAACCAGGAATCATGTCTCGAACTTTTTTCCATTCACAATAGTGTGTACTCAGAATCAATTAATTCACGGCCAAACAAATTTCAAACCACATGATTTCTTATGGTTGGATTATTTTATTTTATTATTTTCATATTATTATTATTTGATGGCAAACTATGGTATGTATATAGATCAAAATGCATTGTGTAGAATATTATTCATAGAGTGCCCCCATTCAGTGATTTACTCCTCCACCTAAGAAAATTCTTTCTTATAGACCAACTGATACCCATTATTCACTCTAATTAGTAGAGCCAGAAGGTATCTACAAACCTTGGGTTGTCTGAAAGCCTAAGGTAACAACGGATTATATGCTTCAGCAACCGTGTCGAAGGTTGCTCGGTGAGATTTGCAACCATATTTCCAAGAACACTCCCAACGGCAAAGAACCGCTCCGCTGTAGCACAAATGTACCGAAGCCCAACATCATCCAGTAAAATCTTTTGAACAATAAAGGTAGCCACCTAAATATTCAAATATAAATTGTAGATGATTAATTGTAGATAATCTGAGTTTTTCATTTATGAAACAAAAAGACAAACTGCAATTGCTAGGATTCTAGCAAATCTGGCTGCACCACTTGTCAGGCTTCGTCATTGAAGGTTGGCCCAAAAGTGCAACAACCCTACTATGAAGAGTTGATTTATTCAGAGAAATAATATTTAGAACATGTTCTAATACTATAGTTGGCTTCTCATGATCAAGGAAATCATCGATTAAAAATTAAGGACTAATACCTAACTGTCAAAAGAAGGAATTTCATGCAGTACAAAACTAAACTACAGATAGCAGGGGAAGGTGAAGGAGAAAGCTAAAAAAAATGTCTGATGGAGTACAACAAGATAATTCCAGAAAAAAAAACTAAAATACCATTCCACCACCAATCCTCAACTGTATCCCAACTGTGACAAACCATACATAATTAACTATAGAGTAACAAACCCAAGATGCCATTCCAACAGAACACCAGAGAATTCAAAAAAGGAAAAATTACACTAGCTCCGATTGAGAAACTTTTTCTGCAGGCTTAACTATGTCCAGCTTCCTAAAACCTTACATAAAATTATTTGACAACGATAGACAAATCATAAAAATATCATCCAGCTCTTCCCTCAAATCATTTGGGCATTCCACTGCAAACAGAAGCATTTCCAAACCAACCCAAATGACTTCTATCCAAGTCCAGCATAGATCACCATCCCCCTCGTGTTTTTGGCCTATACAAACCTTTCCCTAGGTCTCCTCAACTTTTTGTAGCTGGATCTTTGTGATCCACAACCCTTCGAGAACCTTTCTTCTATGATTTACTTATTACTCACAAAATTCCATCCTAGTTTAATACTTCCAGCTTAATATCCCTGTCATCAGTATGATTTCTGCAACTCTACATTGCGCGACATTGTTATCTGAACAAAATTGAGAATTTCATAATCATTTTATTAACTTTCTTTGGTGCAGGCATTAAACACACCAACACCAACGTTTCAAACTGGATGTATGCTATGATTGGTATCATGGTATGCATTTATAGAGCCCAAAAACAAAAAAAACTTTCTCTACCTCTCTAAAATCACTTTAATCTTCAAAATGGTGTTTGGTAAAACTGAGTGTCAGTGCTTTGGGGCCATAGAACTTCCCAAGCAAAGTATAATCCATATTTCCATCATACATGAAGAGATGTTTTTAGCTTTTGGAAGATAGCATTTACTTCACAAGAGTTTTGCTCAGCACATTCTAGTCATATGACTTTTTGTTCCAAGGACACCAAACAGAGTTGTGATATAACTAATATATGTGACCCCTCTAAGTATAAGATCCATGTCACTCACTAAAAATAGCATAATTTTAATGGAAAACATGGGCAAATAAGTCATCAAATATGCAACTGGGGATTTATATGTAGCATACCGTTTTTGAAAGTTCACTACCCATCTCCATGGTACGCAGGCACAGAGGAATAATTTCAGTTTGGAGCAGAAAACTGATAACCTCAGTATCATCAACCTGTGGAGTTCAAAATACGTAAATTATGTCAACTATAGCAAAACAAAACTGGGAAGAAAATATATGAGAAAACAACTATCACCGTAAGAAGATTAAGACTCATCTGGTTAATGATTTTTCTAAAACACAAGCAGAAAAAAATATACCACTTTCTTGCCTGGAAGAAGCAATGAATTGTTGCAGAATGTCACACAAACAAAAGAAACATAAAGCTTTATATTATGTACAAAAAAATGCTTACAAAAATTGAACAATTAGTATGAACATTCTTCGGGTGAAGGTAATGGTACTAAAATTATTCAAAAAGCTCAACAAACCATGGGGCAATTCTTATGTAAGTGCTTGGTAGTCTTTATCTTGATGCCTGGAATGTATAATAGATAACACGTACTAAAATTCATGGCAAAGAAGAAAATTGAAATAATATAGTCAATTGACTCATGAAAGAGCAAATAAAAAAAGAAATGCAGAGAAAATAGTGAGGGGGAAGGAACAGTGGGATATCACATGAATCCAGTTTATCATTACACAGCTCTAGCATTTCCTTATACTGTGGCAACCATAATAATGAAATAAAACCAACACAAAGTAAATTTTAGGATGCCTGGACATGGACACAGGATATTAATAGGACATGATAAAGGATACGGCAACATGACAATTCCAAAATGTACGCGTGTCATTTGACAATCGGAGTTCACGTGAAATAAAGAATAATCAGTTATGAACTTATATACAAATTTACTTTGAAGGATGGGTGAAAGAAAAAAAATGTTTTTACTTTTAAGGAAATAATGATATACCCGACCTACTTCAATTTTGTTAGTTAGAAAAGGTGATATTTAAAAGAGGGCATTTAGATGCGTGTGTAAACTGTAAATGCAATTCAAAGTGTCTAAGGCTTCACACACTTGAAAAACTAAGGTTGGCTACACACAACATTCTCTAATTATAATAATAAACAATTCAATTTATATGAATATATATTATGTTCATGTAAGTTTCAGTTATTTTTTTCTATATCAAGGTATATTCAAATTCAACAAACAGTTTCCAATACTTTCCACGCTATTTCAAATGGGAATAGCATTGCTCACTGAACAATCGCTGCATTAGAAATGTACAGTGAGAGAAAATAGAAGCAAAATACCTTGACAAGTGCACCAATCACTCCCAAGCTAGTAAGTCTCAAATACTCAAACGGCCTTGTTTTGCTTGTTGTATTTAGGAATGGGTACAGATACAAAGGTATATGAGCTGCAAAGAAGAAGAAGAAATTATAAATGTTGTACTAGAATATATAAAACTTTTTACCCACATAAATAGCAATCAACAAGCACCAACAATCAAATTACAATTTAGCAAAGATTACATCTCAATACTAATAACATTTATCAATCATTGGTCAGTAAAACAAATGTGAAGCAGCAGAGATGTCGCAAATCTTTTTTTTTTTTTGGAGAACAGAGATATTACTAAATCAGTTAGTTTATTTAAACAAAGTCATCATCAGTACAACTTAACAAACAAAAAATCAATAACGGGACTTTGAACCTTACAACAAAATTTTCAACTAGCAAAACAAGGTCTTTATTTGACATATGAGTTACTGAATGGTATATGCTAGGTGAGCTTCGCACTTGATTTCAGACATTTTACTAAACAATTTAGTGTATGAACACCACATGCGCATGTTGATGAGCATGATTAAGCTTTTGCATTGGAAGGATGAAAGAAACAAATAGAGAACTTCAACACTAGATGAAATTTTCATTTGCAACGAGTCTATCCTATTTCCTCCAAGACATCATAAAAAGTGTGCCTATCAAAAGACCTATACTCATTTTCTTTTAACATCCTTCATTTGGTTGGCTCCTGTCCAGTTCTTCCCATTCAACTTTGAACTAGCATTGTAAGCCTCGTAGGAAGCAATAGCATGGAACCTGTGCGGAAAAATCATTTTTTTAAAATATGATTCACAATTTTTTAGTGTGGCTGATTGATTTGACACAAAAACACTCACATGAATCCACTCACAAAGTCCTTTTGCAACCATTAGATAATGACAACATGAAATGCAGTTCGTAAAAAACAATGGAGGTTCACCTGAAAGAGTAAAATGTACATGAATATCTACATGAATAAGTCAAACTGGGAGACAGTTACTCAGTTACTGAGAAGCTTCTTTATTTAACAGTATTAAGACCAACATATCAGATGACAGTTTGTGGAACTTAGACAGTTTGTGGAACTTAGCGACCGTTAAATTACAGATTTACAGGCAATAATAGTCACGCTACCAACCAACATAAAAGGAGGTTGTTATCTATCGTCCATAATGGACGCAAAAAACCCAATTAACACGCAATTAAAATTCACTACACTTGCATAAACTATAAATATGTGATATATGTGATGAGGACATCGGTTCCAGACGATTTGGGCGTTTCTATCAGCGCAGGCATCGTCTTCATCAGCTGTTTTATTCAGTTTAGGACTTTTATTTTATTTCCATTTTTATGTAATCTTTTTTTGTAATTTTTAGATTCTGAGAATATTTTGGAGATGTGTTTCAAGATGTAATTGAGCCTATTTAAAGGCCCTGAGATGAATGAGAAAGGCATGCCATTATTGATCAAAAAAATTCTGTGTTGAGTTTTGCTCTTCATTTTCTCTCCTTTGTGTGATACAATTGAGATCAAATTAGGGTTTGTGATAAATCCTAATCTAGTTTTAGAATTAGTGATTAGTTCTAAAATTTTATCCCCAATTAAAAAAAATCCCCAATATAATTTTCCCTAATCCCAAATCACCAAACCCTAATCATACCCTTAACAGCCGTCTTCTCCTTCTTCTTCTTCTCCAACACCCGATCCCAAATCCCTCATCCCCTACACCCGTCGCTACCCTTCCCCTCCACTCCCGGCCTCCATCCCGCAAAAAACCCCTCACCGTCGAAACCCACCAGAGCTCCAATCCAATCCTCCCGTCCATCGAACCTCTCCCAAACCCTACTGCCTTCTCTCCCCCATCCTCGACTTCACCCTCCGGCGAACCGACCTCTCGCCGACCCGTCTCCCGAAGCCCAACCAGAAAAACCCAACCCCTTAATCAACCACCCCGACAACCACTGCTGCTTCCCCCTCCTTGCAACCGGCGCCGACCACACTGTCGCACTTCGCCGACGACTCCGCCCCGCTCGCTGTCAATCACCGGCGACCAGATCTGCCATCTTCGTGGCTTCGTTGCTGATTTGTTAGTTGTGTTGCTGTGATCTTGGTTGCTGTCTGCTCCTACATCTACACTGGATTTCTTCGCATTCGGTATACTCTTTCCTTTATTAAGTATTTGTGTTTTACTGCCATATCATCTAGTTTATTATCTGATTTGCATGTCGTCTACAAAATTAATTGAGATTGAGTGTTCCACATACCTGAATAGAGTACGAATCATTATTGGACTTCTTACTTGCTAAAACACATAGGGATTTAATTGATTATAAGGTTGAATTATTAATTGAGACTGTTACATTTGATTCAATTCTTGAAAACCCATCAACCTGTTAACTGTTAAAATTTCTAACTTAGATCAGCATTTTCATGTTGGTAAAATTAACCCATTAAAATTCTTGGAAAATTCTCTATTTTAGGGTTGGTTTTACATCATTTTGGTATCAGAGCCAGGTTCTTAAAACCTTAGTTCTTGCATCGTAGGCATCATTTTTGCATTCATTTAGGATTGTGTAGTTTTTATTTTTTTCTTCTTTTATTTTAGTTTATTTCAGAATAAAAAAAAAAAAAAATTTAGGACACACCCTATTTCACACTTTTGGTGAATGCGTCTTCGCAGCACCATCACAGACCCTGAAGAGCCTTTTCTATCCCTTCCCAATCACCCTATTAGGAACCCTAGACTTCCCAGACCTGAAATGGACAATCCTGATATCACCGCTACCCTAACTGCCATCCAAGCAACTCTTGCCAATATCAATCAGAGGCTTGAGAAAGTGGAGCTAAATCAAAACATTGTCCCTGAGCTTCATGGCCATCGTCAGATCCCTCAAGGGAATGTTCATGACGATCGACGTCAAGAATGTGACCCTGACGAACAATATAAAAAGAACGTTAAGGCTGACGTTCCCCAATTTGAAGGCCACATGGAACCCCAAGCTTACCTCGATTGGGTCCGTGCCATGGACCACTATTTTGTGTGGTTCGACATGAGCGAAGCCCTTAAAGTTAAATTTGCAACTATGAAATTAACGGGTAAAGCTCAACAACATTGGACCAATCTTGAACATGCCCGCCGAGGCCGAGGCCTGGCACCCATAGCCACTTGGGAGGCCATGAAAGAGAAGCTCACTGAGAGGTATGTACCGTTATCGTTCCACACCCGATTGCTAGATTCGTGGAACCTATTGTATCAAGGAAGTAAATCCACACAAGAATACATTGATAAATTCGATGACTTCCTTATTCGGTGCAACGCGCTAGGTAAAGAGAGTGAAGAACAAACTCTCTCTAGGTTCAGAGCTGGACTACGAGCTGACCTTAGGAACGAGCTAATCTATAGAAACGTGGACTCAATAGCGGCAGCCTACGCCCTAGTCCTCGACATAGATTCACTTAAAGCTAGTTCTCATTCTAGGTCCAGCGACTCGAGAGATCATTCCTCTAGAATGACCTCTACTGACCCACCTAGACCTAAGCCTCCCTCTCAGTACCCCAACAAATCTTACCCCAACAAACCTAATTCAAATTTTAATTCACATAGAGATGAACATAAGGGTAAGAACACTGGAAAAGATTACAGTAAGATTGACCCTCTCACTAAGTGCTATAAGTGTAAGGGCTATGGTCATGTTGCTAGCAACTGTCCCAGTCCTAGTAGGATAAACATAGTAGAGGGTACCGCTGTCATTGCTGACGACTCAGACAATGAGTTTTCTTATGAGCCTATCGAAGGCGATGACTTCGGTGAAGACGAGGATGACCAGTATCTCCACTGTATTCGGTCTATCCAATCACCTCACTTGAATGTAGTTAGATGTGCTTTGTCCCAACCAAAAGAGGAAGATGATTGGAAGCGCACTGCTATATTCCACACCTTACGACTATAGGTGGCAAAAACTGCAAGGTGATTGTTGACAGTGGGAGCTGCGTCAACGCTGTCTCTTCTGCGGTCTTAACAAAGACCGGACTTAAGGCTGAACCCCATCCACGCCCATACAAAGTATCTTGGATTGATGCAACAGCACTCCAAGTAACACATCGATGCTTAGTCCCTGTGGACTTCAAAGCTTACAAAGAGGAAATTTGGTGTGATGTGCTTAAAATGGATGTGGGTCAAGTCATTTTAGGGAGACCTTGGTTATACGATCACGATGTGACCATATATGGTCGATCCAACCAATGTGTGTTCCAGCACGATGGACTAAAAGTAAAGCTCATTCCCGTGAGACCACGAACTAGTCCAGCTGAAACAACACCGGCTCCCTCGAGAAAGGGCAAGAAGGTAACGTATATAGGTGAAAAGGAACTTACAAATGAAATTGAAAAGGGGGCTACCATTCTTTTACTCACAGCGAGAGAAGTCCCTAAAGATCCTAAGTCACTCATCCCGCCCCAAGTTACTCCTGTCCTTCAGGAATTTGCAGATGTGTTTCCTGCTGACCTCCCCAACCAGTTGCCCCATTGCGTGACATCCAACACGCTATTGATCTGGTTCCGGGAGCGAGTCTTCCCAACTTGCCACATTATCGGATGAATCCGACAGAGCATGCTGAGTTGAAACGGCAAGTTGATGAGTTATTGGCAAAGGGCTTCATCAGAGAAAGTTTAAGTCCTTGCGCTGTTCCTGCTCTATTGACGCCAAAGAAAGATGGAACTTGGCGTATGTGTGTGGACAGCCGTGCCATAAACAAGATCACGGTGAAATACCGTTTTCCCATTCCTCGTTTGGATGACATGTTGGACATGATGTCTGGTGCCACAATCTTTTCCAAGATTGATCTTAAAAGTGGCTACCACCAAATACGTGTTCGTCCTGGTGATGAGTGGAAGACCGCCTTCAAGACGAAGGATGGCCTGTACGAGTGGATGGTCATGCCATTTGGAATGACAAATGCTCCGAGCACGTTTATGAGAATCATGACGCAAGTACTCCGTCCCTTTATGGGCAAGTTCCTTGTGGTGTATTTTGATGATATTCTCATTTACAGCCGATCCGTTGGGCAACATCTTGATCATTTGAGACAGGTCTGCGGTGTTTTGAGGAAGGAACAACTTTATGCTAATCCTACCAAATGTACCTTCCTCTCCGATCAGACTATCTTTCTGGGATTTATTGTGTCTGCCAGAGAAGTATCTGCTGACCCAGAAAAGATACGAGCTATTACAGAGTGGCCTGAGCCCCGCAATATTCGTGATGTGCAGAGTTTTCACGGCCTTGCCACCTTTTACCGTCGGTTCGTGCGAGGATTTAGCACGATCATGGCTCCGATAACCGACTGTTTGAAGAAAGGTGAGTTTGTCTGGTCGAAAGAAGCCACGATTGCCTTCGAAGAGATCAAGAAGAGAATGACTCAGACACCTGTCATGAGGTTGCCTGATTTCACTAAAGTCTTCGAAGTAACATGTGATGCTTCTGGTATTGGTATAGGTGGAGTCCTCAGTCAAGAGAGTCATCCTGTTGCTTATTTCAGTGAAAAGCTGAATGAAACAAGACAAAAATACTCCACCTATGACAAGGAGTTCTATGCGGTCATTCAGTCACTTCGCTATTGGCGACATTATCTCCTACCGCAAGAATTCGTTATCTTCTCAGACCATGAGGCCTTAAGATTCCTTAATTCTCAACAAAAGTTGAATCCGAGACATGCTAGATGGGTAGAGTTCCTACAGGAATATTCATATACCATTAGACATACGAAAGGAATTGATAATAAGGCCGCGGATGCGCTAAGTCGTTGTTACATGATCTTGTCTGCTCTGCGCGCCGAAATTATTGGTTTTGAGAGATTGAGAGATGAGTATGCCTCCTGCCCAGATTTTCACGAGATCTACACCTCTTTGAAGGAAGGCATAACTCGAGTGATAGATGATTATTTCTTGAAAGATGATTATCTCTTCTATCGCTCCAAACTGTGCATTCCTAGTACATCCTTACGAGAGTATCTTGTTTGGGAATTGCACGCTGGTGGCCTTGCTAGACATTTTGGGCATAGCAAGACCATTGATGCTGTGGAACATAGGTTTTACTGGCCGAAGCTAAAGAGAGACGTTGTGAGACTTGTTAACAGATGTCACACCTGTCAACTTGCCAAGCAACAAAAACAGAACACAGGCCTGTATACTCCATTACCTGTTCCGAGCCGCCCTTGGGAAGACGTGAGTATGGATTTCGTGTTAGGCTTACCGAAAACACAAAAGAAACACGACTCCATTCTTGTCGTCGTGGACCGTTTTTCTAAAATGGCCCACTTCCTCCCGTGCTCGAAAACTTTTGATGCATCCCGCGTGGCTCAGATCTTCTTTGATAATATTGTGAAGCTACATGGGTTGCCAAAAACCATTGTGTCTGATAGGGATGTGAAATTCACGAGTTATTTTTGGAAGACCCTATGGCACAAGTTAGGTACAAAATTAAAGTTTTCGTCAGCATTCCACCCACAGACAGATGGACAGACTGAGGTTGTCAATCGGAGTCTTGGCAATTTCTTACGTACTCTTGTGGGAGAGAACTTGGGAACATAGGATTTGAAATTAACGGTTGCTGAATTTGCATATAACACATCTAGGAATAGAACCACTGGCATGAGTCCACACGAAGTTGTACACGGTTATCGTCCTAGGCAGCCTATAGATCTTGCCCCTATGTTAGAACATCACCGAGTCTCTGAGTCTGCATCTGCATTTGCATCCCGCATTCATGACTTACATAGAAAAATTTCCAAGAAAATTAATGAAAATAATTTTAACTACAAGTTAAGAGCTGATATTAGAAGGAAATTTAAAACTTTTAATGTGGGTGACGAAGTGATGGTTCAGATTCGTCCGGAACGGTTCCCAGCGGGATCCGTTAAGAAATTGAACGCACGTGCTGCAGGTCCATTTAAAATTCTTCATAAAATCAATGATAATGCCTATGTTGTTGACCTCCCCGAAGGCTTTGGCATCAGTAAAACTTTCAATATTGAGGATCTAGTACCCTATGAAGGCCCAGAATTTAACCCTAGAAATTCTCTTATAGATGAGCCTACCCTGCAGCCTACTGGTGAGATTCCCCCATTACCCCCACTACCAGATACTACTTACCCATCGACAGAAGAGTTGGATAATATTTTAGATGATCAGATAATCTCTACTAGAGATGGTGGTATTCATAGATATTTGGTAAGTTGGAAAAATAAGCCGGAGTCGGAGAACACTTGGATAGATCGCGGAGAGCTCCAGCGCTTGGATCCAGACCTCTTGGAGCACTATGATAGGATGACTGGTTTTGACTCGACTGGGTCGAGCCTTCTCCCACCCGGGGAGAATGATGAGGACATCGGTTCCAAACGATTTGGGCGTTTCTATCAGCGCAGGCATCGTCTTCATCAGCTGTTTTATTCAGTTTAGGACTTTTATTTTATTTCCATTTTTATGTAATCTTTTTTTGTAATTTTTAGATTCTGAGAATATTTTGGAGATGTGTTTCAAGATGTAATTGAGCCTATTTAAAGGCCCTGAGATGAATGAGAAAGGCATGCCATTATTGATCAAAAAAATTCTGTGTTGAGTTTTGCTCTTCATTTTCTCTCCTTTGTGTGATACAATTGAGATCAAATTAGGGTTTGTGATAAATCCTAATCTAGTTTTAGAATTAGTGATTAGTTCTAAAATTTTATCCCCAATTAAAAAAAATCCCCAATATAATTTTCCCTAATCCCAAATCACCAAACCCTAATCATACCCTTAACAGCCGTCTTCTCCTTCTTCTTCTTCTCCAACACCCGATCCCAAATCCCTCATCCCCTACACCCGTCGCTACCCTTCCCCTCCACTCCCGGCCTCCATCCCGCAAAAAACCCCTCACCGTCGAAACCCACCAGAGCTCCAATCCAATCCTCCCGTCCATCGAACCTCTCCCAAACCCTACTGCCTTCTCTCCCCCATCCTCGACTTCACCCTCCGGCGAACCGACCTCTCGCCGACCCGTCTCCCGAAGCCCAACCAGAAAAACCCAACCCCTTAATCAACCACCCCGACAACCACTGCTGCTTCCCCCTCCTTGCAACCGGCGCCGACCACACTGTCGCACTTCGCCGACGACTCCACCGCCCCGCTCGCTGTCAATCACCGGCGACCAGATCTGCCATCTTCGTGGCTTCGTTGCTGATTTGTTAGTTGTGTTGCTGTGATCTTGGTTGCTGTCTGCTCCTACATCTACGCTGGATTTCTTCGCATTAGGTATACTCTTTCCTTTATTAAGTATTTGTGTTTTACTGCCATATCATCTAGTTTATTATCTGATTTGCATGTCGTCTACAAAATTAATTGAGATTGAGTGTTCCACATACCTGAATAGAGTACGAATCATTATTGGACTTCTTACTTGCTAAAACACATAGGGATTTAATTGATTATAAGGTTGAATTATTAATTGGGACTATTACATTTGATTCAATTCTTGAAAACCCATCAACCTGTTAACTGTTAAAATTTCTAACTTAGATCAGCACTTTCATGTTGGTAAAATTAACCCATTAAAATTCTTGAAAAATTCTCTATTTTAGGGTTGGTTTTACATCAATATGTCAATGAAACTCTAGAAGGAAAGGAAAGAACTTCCTACACCTAGCTCTTGGAAATAGACCAATGAAAAGACATTAAAAAAATTGCAACATTATCTTCGAACTTAAAATGATTTCATTTAACAGCATGGTGTTCACAATTTAGGATCTTATCCAGGATACTGTCACTAGAGATTACCATTAAGGAAAAGAATCCTGGTATCCGCGTGTGAAGCAACACACTGGAAAGAAAAATCACAAAGATTAGAAACACAATTAAATACACAATGAGTATAAGGTAACTGAAAAGGCTAGTGCTTGTTAAAGCACTTAGAAAATACAGTTCATCCAGATATAAAAGGAAGTTTCAGAACAATGCAACCAGTGTTTGCAAAAGTTGGTTAATCAGATGAAATGTGTACTATGCTTGAAGCCAACTACAGATGAGGAGCCAACAGGAAACAAAATAACCTTTAAAGAAAAAAACTCCCACATAATCTTACAAACAAACTAGACAAGAATCCCAATTCCTACACCCAAGGTCACATGTTTGCTGATTGTGTATAATACTCACAAAAGATAGATGTGCTTGGTTCACTGGTTCATACTTGGCACTCTCAGTTTCTTTTTATTATTTCCTATGATTCAAGGGTGAGGATAATATGTAAAGTTTACTTGGTTTCTTCTTCAAATTAGTTCCTCATTGTTTGTCTTTATTTAAGTTCAGCCAACCAAGAGTGTGCATGTGGGGGGAGCGGGGCAGGGGGTTATGGAAGAAACAATCACTGTATTTGTAGAAATTGTATGGTTAGTATTGATGTGCTGTAAACGTATCAATGTGAGTCAACTCACACCAAAGGAAGTTACTCACATACTGCAACAGATAATATGACAACAATGCTAAAAGTCGTATGACAAAAACAGTTTCCTTAATCCTGTGATTCCTATAGCTGTCACGAGTCACTTTTATGCAAATTTTTGTGCCATGGAATTTTAGTTACATTACTACTCATATTTCTGTACATTTACGATTTACCCCTTGGAAGAGGTTAAATATGATACTTGTCCACAGGTACATGTACAATTACATTTACATGTATACCTATTCTCGTCCAAGGTCATCATTTACAGACAATATTATAATTCTATTTTTGCGGAAACAATAACAGAGCCTTTATACCAAAATTCTGGGGTTGACCATGTGAATCCATTTTCTCCATTTGCCTCAAAGCAATGGCAATAATGACTTTCGTGGGATTAGATTTATACAAGGAAAATTCTTCAGAAGAAGATTTTGGATTAGCAAGGTAAAGTTCCTTTGAGCTGCTCTTCTTTGTGGAAGAGTGTGTGTAAAGTTAGTTGCCAAAAAAAAAAATTCTACAGAGACAGTTCTACTATGAATTTTGAAATTTCGGTCAGACTATTGGGTTGGAAAGAATACATTTGTTGTAACTTTTCTGAACTCTTTCTTCTTGCTCTGACCCTCTGCTAGAGTTGTGATAACAATGATGGCTCGGTGTGGAACACTGGTTTTAGGAGAACTCTCTAAATTTGGTGATTATCTTAATCTACCTTATTCAATTCTTCATATGTAAACTCACACTATTGCAATATTAAAGATGGTGTAACTAAAGATGAAACTCCACAAAATTGTTCACTGTTAAATCTTTCTATAATTTTCTTAAGTTGGGTGTTATATCCTCCTTTCATAAAAGCATTTGGCAAAATATAGCCCCTGTAGAGCATCTCTAGTCGTTGGCTATTTTTCCAAATTTTGCAAAATTTGGAAAAATTTGTGCTGCAGTCGTTCGCCAAATACCCATTTTTGGGGTTTTGAGGGGATATTATAGCAATTTGGAAAATATAGAAATCGAAAGATCATATTCCGTCCGTTCAAAATTTTCTCCCAAAAAGTTCTCGGACGATAAAGGTTCTTTCGTCCCAATTTTTTTTAATTAAAAATATCGTCCGAATCAAAAAAAAATAAAAAATAGAACGGACGGGAAATGATATCATGTCCATTCTCTTTCTTTCCAAATCTCCCAAAAAAAATCATGGAATTAGGCCTATAGAATTATTATGCATACATATTAGGATTTAATTAAGATTTAATTAGGATTAAATTAAGATCCCAAATTTTCTCCATGATTTTTTAAATTTTTTTTAAAAAATAATCAAATTCTTTTTTTAAAAATGAATGGGACGAAAAATCATCTCCCATCCTCGTCCATCACTTTTTTTAAATCAAAACCCATATTTTGGGTTCAAACGACTACAGCTCTAACCTAAATTTCCTATTTCTAAAAGCCAAATACCCAAATTTTAACTCCAAACGACTACAGATGCTCTGCCTGGTCTATCAGTATATGTTTATTTTTTCGTTTTTTCCCCTTTTTCTTTTCTTTTTATTTCGATTGGTGGTGTGAGGGGGGCTGGTTGTTCACTCCCAAAGGTGGAGCCACATATAACGGAGGTTAGGCAAGTGCCCAACCTGAAATCCGTGAAATCCCTATATCTTCTAAATTTTCTTTCTTATTTCTTTGTTAATTACTTATGGTGCCTATCCTAGAAAAAAAAATTAAACACAGAAAAGTTTTTTAAATTGTGGTTTCTATGCGTCCAATAAGGTTTGCTTATCCACTACTCCTCACTTTTACGCTACTTTTTAGTTGTTTTTCTAACAAGGCTAATTTTTATGAGTAATGATTTGTGCACAAGCTTTCTGCACAAGTTTTACTCCTCAAGGTGATAATGGCACAATCTCCAACCCTTCATGTATAATAAAAGATTCTTTTGATATGGTACACATTGTACCACATCACCTTGGGGCATAAAACTTGTGTAAAAAGCTTGTTCACATAGCATTACTCAATTTCTAAATAATAACAAAATAATTAAATTTAGTATGCATATTAAATCAGAATTAACTTAGCTACTTTCTAAATTTAGTAATTAATTCCATTCACTTTTTTTAATTAGTCTAAAAAAAACAGAAGCTTTCTTTAATTATAAATATTATAGCCTACAGTCTTGTGTGTTTTGTTTTTTTTTTTTTTTTGCATTCTTCTGGTATATTCATTTTTCTACTGTTTTCTTTCTCTTTTCATCTTCTTTTCAATATGAATTTTTATCTTGTTTTCAAAATAATAATAATAATAATAATTTTTAAAAATCAACTGAGCAAATAGAATTTTTCTATATAATTGACTATCCACATTTTTTCTTATACTTTCTGAGGAAAGATATTAATAAAAATAAATTCCCGTCCAAGAGAATGAAATAAACAAAAGCACTATAATTATAATAATTTTTCTAATTTATCAAAATAACACAATAAAAGTATTTCTTTAATATCAAATATCTAAAAATCTTGACCACTTTTAGAATTTTAATTAATATTTACGCACTTTACAAGATCAATACCAAAAGCTGATGCACCGATTGTGTGCCCAATATTGGAAATAGAAATAAATACAAGACCAACACTGAATTCGATACCGAGTTTCCAAACCATGTTTAATTCACATTGATATCATTTGAGGTTTTATACCATGCCACCCACCCATCTGTTTCACTCATACCTAAAAAAGCCAATTCAACAGAGGTTAAATGTCTCTTTCAAGGTCCACAACGCAGTCCCCTTGTGAGTTGTCATATGTCTACTCATCTTTGTTAGCCTGAGGAAAACAGATTCAGTAATTTGTTGGCATATCGTCTCTTTCTAAGTTATCGTGTTTAAAATTTCTCTTAAAATTAGTAATACTGAATATACAATGAGACACTGTGCAAACTGCATCAAGGATGAATGACTAGTTTTAGTCTGCGCAGACACCATGTTCTGCTTTGAATAGAAACTTAATATGAATGTCTAGCATAGAACTCCACAATAAGAAAACCCACTAAAAAAGAATATATAGTGACCTGAAGAAGCGCAAGCGCATTGCAAACTCGATTTGATGCAAGAGGCGACAATGTTGGAGGTGAAAGAGCAGGATAAATTGAAACTATCTCCTGCATAAAAGAAGAATTGCTTAGAAGCAATAATTGGAAATTAATAATAGGTTCTTTTATTGGAGAATAATACACTAGTCTAAATAGATAGATGGATATCGAGAGAGAAAACGAAAGGGAGCAGTAATAACTGGAAATTAATATAGGTTTTTTTATTGGGATGATGAGCCCATTACTCTATATATATCGGGTCATGATTTAGTACGTTAACACAAATAAAAAGTGAAATAAGTGACCGTATTTCACCTATTCCAAATGAATGATCCACTGTTCAAAGTGTAGGAGGAGGATTAAAAAACACGAGGTTTGAACATGTTTTGTACACACATTAAATGGTTTTTATTTGTTCTATTCCTTAAAAACCTTTCATTTTGCAACCACTTGTTGCATGGACAAATCATGTTCAAACTTCGTGATATTTCATCAGCACATTAATCACTACGAACGGTGTGGATCATGCATTTGAAAGAATGAAGTATGTAAAAGTTTTTACTTATTTCGCTTACTTCCTCCTTTCAAATGTTATGATATCGTGAGATGGTGAACTAAGATTCTTTATCATGAACAAGCCCGATCTGCATTCAAAATTAACGGTTGACATTGTTCGTCTTGATCTACGCGTCTTAAAAGTTGGGAATTCATACGAACACTTGAAGGATCAGATCAAAATAACCATATCATCCAGTTTTTTTTATTCATGTTTGTTCATGATGCATAGATCAAGATGGTATGATGTGGATTATTGATTAATGATTACCATTCTAGATAAAATACTAAGAACTGCTAAGGGCATAGAGAGGTATATTCATTCATCTGATGCTTGATATTCCGAAGAAAGAAATTTTCAGAACTATGGGTTATTTGTTGAATATTTGAAACTAGCCAACAATGAATATCAAAGTAGTGAGCAAGAAATTTAAAGCAAAAAATGGAAACAGTAAAAGAGCTGCAATAGATCAAAGGCCACTAAACGATTGCACTTCCTATATACATCTTCTTCATTGTTTAGCAATACAACATTACAAATAAATAATCATAAAAACGGCCATCAGTAGTGAACACGAGGGAGATATCATACCAAAGTGAAACATTGTAAATGGAAATTATGTTACAAATGTAATTTGAAGTATTCCTTTCCCATATTTGGGAAGAGTAACATGTCAATGGATAGATATACACCTGGAGTAAGGCAGCAATTGTGCCATAAGAATTCCACAATAGAGGAGCTAAATCTTGAAATATCTCCCTTTTCTGCAATAACAAGTAGGCATTACAAAGTGAGAGAATAAAAAGATAAGTTCTTATTTTTTGAATCACAAATATTAAGAGAATATAATGAACTAGAATTCCATAAGTGATGCTCATGCACATGAGCATGTCATCCCAAGCAGGGGCAGAGCCAGGATTTTCAAGTAGGTAGGGCACAACTCTAGCTTATAACAGCTACCAATTTTTAGTACCTTTCATCACTAGATAATAATTACTTAACCTGTTTGGCTTAAGAAGAAACGGTGTTTAATGTTCTCCACTTTTCAACCAATGATAAATGACAATCATTCCAATGACAACTTAATCTTATATGAACACTTTCATTGGGCACAAGGACTACATCTTGTTTATCCAGCATAGGCAAAGTGCAATTTCTCTAAAAGCATATGAATGTATTAAATGACGGCTTAGGTAAGTGCCTAAGCTGAGTTGAATGTGGCTCCGCCCATGATCCCAAGTGTAGATGAGCTAGCACATGCAGGAGCGCACATAGTTAAACACAGAGTACGGAAAGAGAGGTGTGTGTGTGTGTGTGTGTGTGTGTGTGTGAAAAGTGAGAGAGAGAGAGCACTAACAAAGTTGAAAAGATAATTTTAATGTTAATGTGTTGATTACTTGAAATAATGCCTCTTTATATAAAAGAACATGTATCTTTACTGCTCAAATTATAAAATTGTATTCCCTGGCATACTACTAGTTTACAAATAGTCAAATTCCCAAATATTATCACTGCTTGCTACTTAAATAGTCGTCATAGTTCAAATATAACACATGTAGATTAAGTATATTCCCATTTTCTACAGTTTGCATTTGCATTCGGTTTTGCTCCTCTTCTATGAAGTACCATAGTATTTGATGCAATGTCTATCTAGAGAGGACATCACAATGAATGCTTTGGGTTTTACCGTATAATATCACCTACTGAGAGAACAACATATGATAAACACACACAAAAAAGGATTTTGAAAAAAAAAGCGATGGTGTGATGTCTTTATTAAAAGAACCAACTTTGATTAAGCTATCAAGGTTGATAATAAGGGGCTACGGAAGTTGGATTACATGTAGAGGAATCGAAGGGAAATAGTTTGATTAAGAAAAATGTGAAGTTGCAACTCGATGACTAATGTGAGAGCATATGAAGCTGAGATTTTGGATGTGATTACATGCTGTGTTGAGAAAACAGGTTAAAGGAGGGGTGTGCAAAGGGCAAGCACTGCCCAAAGTATCTGAAAAGGTTTCTATCAGATTGAATTAAAATACAACTTAAACGGTCATCGTTATACTACCAAACCCAGGAAATTCCTTAGTTCCTCCAAATTATTGCCAGTCGCCAACTACCCGTATTCATTTTCAGCACCATTTTACCAAAATTAATTTCTCCAAACTAACCCATCAATAGTTTCATCAATCCCAATAACTAACCAAAGGACACACAACCAAGGACAATGGCACCCATGGTATAATGTCGCACGATGTTCAAACATTGACCTTATGCCTTTCAACAACAAAAAACAACCCTCAAGCAAAACCAAACCCCGTATATGTCGGGAATTTGGCGCAGTGGAATTGGAGCTTTAGTAGCGAGAAGCGATAATCGATGTGATGAACAACCAAACAAGCAGATCAAAGCACACGAAGCACACAAAGATTTTTGTCCTGGTTTGGGTGAACCCTAATCTGGAGGGAAATAAGGGAGATATTATTCAACTAGATAAGATTACAAGAGTAACAAATACTCTCCCCAAGAAACTATTTATCTCTCAAGCCTCACTAGAAGATAATATGTTGATTACAGTGGAGAATTCTCAATGAAGTACTACCTCTCTCAATAGAGGCTATTATAATATATAGATATCTAAAGAAACCCTAGATTGTAGTATTGATATAATAATCGTCCGATATATCCTGAAGAGAGAGCCACGCGATAGGAGTTGTATGATCTAACCTGCAGGATAAGTTGGGTCCAAAAGATTCACAAATAACCAGCCCAACATACTGCTGCCCGCCGTCGACGGTTGACTGCCCAAAGTGGGCGGGCACGCAATCCTCTGATTCCATGCCAGAGGACTTCGACGGTCAAGGGCAATCGACTGTCAATTAGATGACTTGATGTTGCTAATGTTCTGACTTCTCTCTATTGATGCTTCGACCTCCTTCACTTCATCGTCTTCTCTTCTTATCGAACCCAAGTATGTAAGACATACATCCAACAATCTCCACATTGGATTGCATACACATGCTATCAATAGTGTGTGATTAATCACCTCTAGACTCTTTTGTCTTCCATCTACAAACAAACTCGGTTCAGTGGCTTCTTCAGCTAGTTGAATCAATATTCGGCCTTATCTCATCAATCAGTATGTCCCCTCAAAAGCATAACCCAGTAGGCATTAACACGGAGGTGCCACCCTCCATAGAAACTTCACTTACCCCAAGGCACTCTTCACCTCTCGACGGTATTCGAATGTCGTGATCTCGCTCCGATGATTCTACTAGCAGCAGACTAGATGACGGTTTAGGAATAACAGGCATAGAAATACTTGTGCAAGATTTCTAATTTCCACAAAGCTTGTAGAAACTGTGTTGACTTGGTCCAACACCCCTCTTTCTGAACATCACCTTACGACGACTTTCCTAAACAGACATAACTCCACCTCGAGCTGTGTACATGCAGCTGCGTGCTTCCAAAGTTCCCAAAGATATCAGATTCTGTTTCAACAGAAGAATATACACGACTTTCCTTATAATGTACATGTTTCTACCTAGCATCTCCAACTCAATTGTTCCCTCACCCACTACATCACAAACCTCACAAGTACATGTTCTCACACAACGGCCCGTTGTTCACTTGTAAATAGAAAACTCTCTCGGAGCAAATGTAAGTAGAACTACCCGAATTAAGAAACCAACTAAAATCCACATCTAAAGAATTTAAAACAAGAAAACAATCAAAATTTTCACCTGAATCATAAGCACTAACAATATTGGCGCTATTCTGATTCAACAACTTGCAACAATCTTTCTTGTAATGTCCAATCTTCTTGCAATATCGACAATGGATCACGCCTTTATGCGCACTTTTTCTTTCAACTGAAGGGTCTTCCACTGCTAAGCAACTCTTGGAGGTAGATTTTGATTTATGAGTTTCCTTCCTAAATTGATCTTTTTTAAGCCCTGAATTACCTCAGCCACCGAAAGATTCTCCCTAGCAGACTTTCTGTGTAGCATGGCAGTTATAAATGTTTGTACGAATTTGGTAGTGAATATATCAAGTTGAAAGCTTTATCCTCCTCGCTTAGATCATCCACGTTTATCGCCCTCAGTTCATATAACACCTAATTGTAACTCCGTAATATGATCTTGAAGAGTGGTACCTTCATTGAGAAACGATACAAATTTCTCTTTCAATACATACGATCCAATAACGACGATCCTGAGTAGTCAGTTTTGAGTCTTGACCATAGACTCACCGCGCTTTTCTCTTTAAGGAAGTTGTATTTGACTTCGTCTATCAACGACAATCGGATTAAACTTAGGGCTCTTAGACAAATCTTATCTCACTACTTCATGTCGGATGATTTTCCTTTATCTCCCTTGAAGCCTAGATGTAAACGTTCTTAAACCAGTACGTCATACATGTCCACCTTCCAGATATTAAAGTTGATCTTTCCGTCGAACTCTTGATTTTCACGTAGCTCTAGCCTGTCATATTTACCAAGGAACTCGTCAACCGAAACTCTGATACCAGTTGTTGAAAATTTGGCGCAGCGGAGTTGGAGATTTAGTCAGTGTTCTAAATGGCGTCCGCCTCGGACACCTAGGCGGCGCCTAAGCGCTCAAATGGAAGAGAACGAACCGCCTTTGCATTAGGCGGTGGTCTAGGCGGTTAGAGGTGATTAAGTGGCCGTCTTGTTGAATAGGCGCCGATCGGGCATCCGCCTGATGTCCAACGCTCTGGCATTTTCTATTTTTTAAAATTTTAAATACTATAAAATAACACAAAAAAAGAGAACTACTATTAATCTATTAATCTGTTATATAATATGTATGAATCTTTAATAGTAGTGTAATTGTTTTTACTTTTTTTTGTATTATTGGTGATGGATTGCACATATTACACCTATTACACATTAAAATAGCACATTTTACACATATTACACATATTACAATTGGACAATTGTTTTTTTTAATTGCACGAGGAAGGTTTTTTTTATGTATAAACACCCTTTAATTACACATATTATACAAGAACATGATGAATATTTATAATTAGATTGTATGATTATACTTACGATTAAAGAATAGGGGTTGAAATTAACTAAATCGGCAAAATAAATTCAACCGCCTAGGCGCTGCCTAGGCACCGCCTAGGCACCCTAGGCGCTAGGCACCCATTGACCGAACCGCCACCGCCTAACGCCGTTTATAACCTTGGATTTAGTAGTGCGAAGCGATAACCGATCTAATGACCAACCCAACAAGTAGATCAAAGTATACAAAGATACATCATGGTTTGGGCTAACCCTAACTCAGGGAAATATAAAGGAGATATTATTCAACTAGAGAAGATTACAAGAGTTACAAATACTCTCACCAAGAACCTATCTATCTCTCGAGCCTCACTAAAGGATAATTTGTTGATTACAATGGAGAATTCTCAATAAACTACTACCTCTCTTAATAGAGGCTATTACAATATATAAAGATCTAAAGAAACCCTAGGTTGGAGTCTTGATACAATAACCATCTGATATATCCTGAAGAGAGAGCCACAAATAGAAGTCGTACGATCTAACTTGGAGAATAAGTTGGACCCAAAAGATTCACAAATAATCAGCCCAATATATTGTTGTCCATCGTCGGCGGTCGACTGTAATCCTCTTATTCCAATCCAAAAGGTATCGACGGTTGACTGCCCTTGGGGCAATCGGCTGCCAATTAGATAACTTGTTCTGACTTCTCTTCATCGATGCTTTTACCTCCTTCGCTTCACTGTCTTCTCTTCCTATCGAACTCAAGTATGCAAGACATACACCCAACAGTATAAACATATCAAAATCGATTTTGTTCACTCATCAAAAATTATTTTTTTTATTTTTTTTATGTTTTTTTTTAAGGAAAGGTGGAATGCAGCCACCCTGCTCCATGAATGAAAATGCATGAATGAAAATTAAGAAACCCAAAAAACTAGGAAAAAAAGAAAACAAGAAATAGAATGATCTAGCCCAACATCCCCGGGGTGCGAACAAATAAAGAAAGGTAAGCTAAAGCAACAACATTGGTGAGATCCTCCAACATCCATAGCAAGTCAGTTCCACAAAAGTTAATTACCAACTTTGGAGTATGGAATTGACTGTCGATGCACCAGTCATCAAAAATTAATATTCATTTTCCCTCACCTGAACCCCACTTCATTAACAAAAGTAACTTCCCCAAACAAGAACTTCAACAATTTCATTTATTCCAATGATTCACCATACGGTACACAACTAAAGACAACCACACAAATGGCATAAAGCCTGAAGGCGCCCAAAACAGTGACCCACTAAAAACATATCAAAATCAATTCAATTCATCAGAAGTATGAGTATTGAATTAATTGTCAATGCATTTGTCACAAAAGCTAATATTCTTTTTTCCACAAATCCCTAAATTCCACTCCATTAACTTCATTTTTCCAATTTTCTGTTTAACAAAACTATCACGAGTCCACTTCAAAATTTCGATTTCTCCACTCCAAGTTTCGCTACAACGTGACTACTAGATTTCTTTCCTTTTATCATCAGATAGGTTCCGCAATTCTCAGTAATAATTAATAACCCTCCAAGAACATCATTATCTTTATTAACATTACCTTCATTGAAAAGTTAATTTACCAAGTTTTTGGAGTATCTAGTTAATTCTCAACACACCAATCATCAAAAATTAATATATATTTTTTTTCCCTCAAACCCCTAAATTCCACTTCATTAACTTTATCCTTCCAATTTTCAATCTACCAAAACTTTCATTCACCTCTTCCAAATTCCACACATACATACAGCATCCTCTTTCCTATTAATGATAAAATAACAAAACAAACCCATAAAACTATAAAACAAATGTGAACAAAGTAAAACAAAGAAAGCTAAAGCGACAACGTAGAGTGAGATCCCTCCAACACCTGGGAGAACTAATACAAAAAAAATAATACTTTTGGGGAGAAATTAATTACCAAGTTCAGAGTATCCTCATCACACCAATCATCAAAATTAGTACTTTTTTATCTTCAAAACCCTAAATTCACTAATCAATTCCATTTCTTCTTCTTTTTACTGAACATAGTAATAAAAAAGTGAACTTCTGTGTTTCTTGGTTACTACCTTAGAGAGTTCGTGAAGGGCGTTCTCTCGGAGCTCGGGATCGCAGAGATCGAGGACTAGTTGCTCGGCGGAGGCCATCCGACGGTCCCTGTTGCCGGCGGCGGCGGCGGCGGCGGAGGGAGAGGAAGGGGATGGCCCACCGAACGGAGGGTTCAGACTCACCGACAAGGATGATGGGAGATTCGCCATCCCTCCTTTCTAATTCTTCTTCTACCCTTTTTCTTCAACTTTTTTTTTTCCTTTCCTTTATTTTCCCTTCTTTTAAATGGAGCTGTATGAACTTACCACTTTTTTTTTGAATTTTTTGCTGTACTAGGCCACTTTTTGATATTATTTGTATTTTTAGACCAGGTCCCAAACAATTAGCGTTCGTGGGCTAGCCGTTACCACGTCAGCAGCGGCCGCTATTGGAAATAGCGGGCTCTTCATACCCACCAAATTTGTACTTCCACACTTGGTAGAGTATGGGAGGGGATTGGACTGAGTATGTGTAAAGGAGGTCGCTAATGCCACTAGCGACCTCCTCCAACTGAGGTCGTTATTCCCACTAGCGACCTCAGATGGGCCCTCTAATTACTTTTAAGTCGTTACGACCCCATCTGAGGTCGCTATTCCCACTAGCGACCTTAGCTTTAATGAGTTGTATTCTAGCACTTAGCAAAATCTAGAGAGTTTTTGCTCTCTGAAAAACGACAATCATTTTTTTTTAAAACTAAGGTCGTTATTCGGAATAGAGGCCTTTATTAACTAAGGTCGCTATTCTCAGTAGAGGCCTTAGTTATAAAACTATTTTGCAAATTTTACAAAGAATAAGTAGATTGTGCTTCCTACTGATGTCGCTATTGGGAATAGCCTCAGTTTTAAATTTTTGGGGAAAACTTTTTAGGAATCGCTAAGTTTCTTAATACATTCATTCGAGCCGACTAATCTCATTATACTAAGGTCGCTAGTGGGAATAGCGACGGCAAACAAAAAATTCAAAAAAAATTAAAACATAGGTCGCTATTCCCATTAGCGACCTCGAAATGAAGAGGCCGCTATTCCCAATAGCGGCCGCTGCTGACGTGGCAGTGGCTAGCCCACGAACGCTAATAGTTTGGGACCTGGCCCAAAAACGCAAATACTATCAAAAAGTGGCCTATGACGGCAAAAAAATCTTTTTTTTTAATATATATATGTCATTTTTGGAAACTATTTGTAAAAATATGACAGTTAACAAAATAATTACATTCAGAGACTCAAAAACTACACTCATTCATGCTCACTGTTGTAAACAGCGAGCCTACTTTTATTATTTTGGAGAAACTCGTCGTTCCCAACGACAAGTTTAGTCCTAAATTGTCAAATAAGACTCGTCGTTCTCAACGACGAGGGTCTTTATACTAGACTCATTGTTGAGAACAACGAGGTTATATGAAATTTTAACGGAGGGTGCAACATTATTTTTTCAAAAATTTACGAAGTTCAACAGAGAGTTTCACTTTTTTCGAAAATTCACCAATTGAAACTCTCTCTGAAATTTCATATAACCTCGTTGTTCTCAACAGCGAGTTTAGTATAAAAAACGTCGTTGTTGGAAACAGCGAGTCTTGTTTCATAATTTTGAACTAAATTCGCGAGTTTCTCCACAAAAATAAAGCTAGGCCCACTGTTCCCAACGACCAGGCCCGGCCCAGGCCCAAGCCTAACAAGCCAATGGGCTTGGGCAACCCCCTTTTGATGGGGCAACAAAATTTTAAAAAAAAACTCAATATATATATTTATATAGTAAAATAAATTTTAATGAGGGCCTACGTGTAAAGTTTATTTTTTTATTTTTTTTAACTTTCATCTGTCTTTCTCTTCATCTTCCAGTACCGATTCCTCATCCCCTCTATCTTGTCTTTCTCTTTTTCCCAACCCCGATCCGAAACCCAACTTCCTCCACGGCTCCACCGCTCTTCTGGTCCTCCTCCGATCATAGGCTCGTAGCTCCTTGCCTCCTTCACTGAGGCTCCAACGGGCGACGCGACGGTTCATCCTTTCCATCAAAACCCTAAACCTAACCCTAGCCCTAATTGAAACCCCAAGTCCCTAATCTCCTTCGGTATTATATCTACTCTTCTTCTCTTCGTTTTCTTCTTTCAATTTAATGTTATTAAATGTGAATTTTGATTTATTGTGTCTGTGAATGTGAATCATGTGATTTACTGTGAAACTATGAAAGCTTTACATATTGTGATTTGTGTGCATTATGAAGAATAGATTACTCATGATTCTATGATTTGTGAGAAACAAAGTAAACTAGAAATATAAATTCTAGTTGTATAAGGCTACAAATTCTAACTGTAAATATGAATGAGGAAACCAAATCAAAGAGGTAATAGCAGGAAGGAAAAGAGGGTATATATAAGATATGATGAAATGAATGATTTGGGTTTGTGTTTATACAGTAAATTATTTGTACTTATCAGACATAATGCACAAAAGGACAGAAAAAATTGCCAAAAAATTGTCAAAATATTGCAAATGGTGGATCCCAATTTATATTCTTATTTTCCTTTTGTCGCTTGTGTGTTGTAGCTAATATGATACAACTTGTATTGCAACGTATCATGTCTCTTATATATCAGATGGTAGTTTAGGATTCGGAAAGATAAAACATGTGATAGTGCCATTTTGTTTGGGTCATGTATCTTTGGATGTATTCATTCAATGGACAAATTAATTCACATTAAGCATGCAAAAAACAACACAAATGCAGCATTTCTTGAAACTGAATTATTGAAGAACTAACATTAACATTAAAATAAGATAAAAGGGTGAGATTAGTTGATGATTACCATTAAGTATTCAATTTTCCATCCACTCTATCTGAAAAGCAGGCAGAAATTCCTGACTAATTAATATAAATAAATAGCATAATATTATGATAATAAGGAGTGAAACCTGTAGTTTGTTTCTAAAATCAATTTTAATTCTTAAGCACAAGTGTGCTTACTAATTAAATATCTTGGCCATAACTGAGTTGTTCAACACCTCCAATTGAGACCAAACTCTATCTAGAATCCTACCTAATTACTTGTCATTAACTAACAAGTTATCCTCTTAAATCCTGATAGCTCCTTCTCTGGAAAGAGCAGTTGCAAAATGAAGAATGACATTCTTTTTCAACTCTGAAATCCCTTTCTTTCCCAATCACTTTAAAAACTTGTATAAGATTGAAATCCAATGAGAGGATCAGTCATCAGAGAACTAAACATCAATTTCTCTCTTTCAAAGTATCCTTGTATATATATCATAGAAACACTCCTCGTTGAACCCTCATAACGTTCAGTTAAAATGGGAATTTTAGCCGACTTCGTATTTTGAGTCCATTTCTAAGAAGCTGAGCCTTTTGTGCCCTTAAATATGAATGCAACCTGCAATAGGTGTTAGAGAGTTTTTTTTTTCTTTCCATTTTACTGACCAACGCTGGAAGCAATTGGAAAGTAGAGAAACGTTCAATTACAGATATCCATGCTTAAACACAGATTTCCAAGTTTCAAACAGGTTCCAGAAAATGGCCAAGTGTGCAAAAATTGGAATTAACTCAGATTTCCAGATATAATACCAGATATTTTAAGAACGAATATGAGCCAAAACTTTGTTCCAGCATTTGCGACAACCACGATAATAGGATCTTGACTCAGGGGAGCAAGCTTCATATCTTAGTGAAAATCAAATTTGATGTGGGTGAAAATGTGTCTACTCAGGAGATTAAAGATGCAAATCACAATAGCCTACCACAGTAACTTCACGTTTTGTATCAATACAACTCTGAACAATACATGACATAAAGATCAAATACACATTAGAGTACAAACATCAAATATACATCTGGTTTATACCAAAATATATCTATTGGTCCTTTGGCCATGTCGACTATTTTGTAGAAAGATTTTTCATTCGATCCGTATATTTTTTTAACTTGAGGATTCAACTGTAAGTATTTTGTAGGCAGACCATGTTTAGAGAAGATGATTTTGAAGACTTGATGAAAGAAGCGAAGGAACTTGCTAATAATGTTGGCATTGATCCCGGTCTTTCTAATGAAAAGAATTGTTCGTAGAAAGAAGCACTTTGATGAGGATATGGAAGCAAATGCCGAAGGAAGCCAATCACCAAAGGATAATTTTAGAGTTATATACTTTATCTACATCATAGATCAAGCTCTTACATCATTAAATGATCGGTTTAAACAATTTAAGCTCTACGAAGAAATCTTTGGAATGAAGGTGGTTTTCAAAGTGCATGGTTTGCTTATCGAATTTTATTGACTATACCGGTTACAGTTGCCTCGGCGGAGAGGAGTTTTTCTAAATTAAAGTTGATAAAAACTTACCTTCGGACTACCATGTCACAAGAATGATTGAGTGGATTGGCTATGATCTCAATCGAGAATGAATTTTTGGAGAAACTTAAGTATGATGACTTAATTGAAGAATTTGCTTCAAAAAATGTAAGGAGAAGCATATTTCTTTGAACCAAATTGTAATCCGAATGTAATTTTGATTTTGCAAATGTAATCATATTTTGTTTGACTTTATGTTGTAGCTCAAGATTAAAAAAATAATGTAATCATGCTTTTATCAAAGATAAATCCTTGAAACATAAAGATAAGTCCTTACAACATACCTAACATATTTTAGAATGATTTGTGGGTACACTTGTGCTAGCCTATATAGGAGGACATCTTCACAGAAAAAGTGGGTATATTTAATTAATATGCATTAGTTTCCATAAATCTTCTGCTTCAACTTAAACTTAATTTCTGAATTGTCATTTGTGAAGGGATCTGGGCCTCCACAAGTTAGTATTCATGGATGACATTTTACATGAGAGAACCAAAGTAGGTATTATGTTCAAGGCACAGTATTTATTAATCAATTACTGTTTTTATTGCTTAAGTTTACCATTATATGTTTGTTCTTTTTCACTAACAAGTTTCTTTTATTGACAGAAACTACGCGATGGGTATATAAAAGATTCTGGAATATACTGTCATTGCTGTAACAGTGTGGTAAGTAGATTTAATTTTGAGGTTCTATAATTGCTTCAAATTACGCTTTTAGATTTAATTTTTGGGTTCTATAACTTTGTTTAAGTTTACAAAATTTTCTGTTCCTAAATTGATTTTTATTTTAAATCATGAAATATTTTTGCATAAATTGCTTTCCATGGCACACTGTACATTTGATGTTTTTTATGGCTTTGCGTAAGTTTATTTTATTTGCTTTTACTTTTACTTTTACCTTTTGTTGTTAGTATTAAATTTTTTTTACTAAAGGACAACAAAACATGAGTTCGGCTAGGGCAACCCGGATCTCCGGGCCGGCCCTGCCAACGACGAACACGAAATAACTAACCTCGTCGTTGGGAACGGCGGGTATAGTTGTTGAATCCCCGAGCGCAATTACTTTGGTAACTATTTTTCTTTTGCAAATAGTTTTTTAAAATGGCATATGTTTTTTTTAAAAAATTCTAAACTTACTCTGTGACAGGTATTTACTGATATATATATCTGTACATTTAAAACTCTGATATGTATCAACTATGCGGTTTAAATATTCGGTCCAATGGTCCAGTATTTTTCTAACCACACATTTAACAACTATTTCAGTCTTAGTCATATGTTTAAAAATATCCAATTCATGCATATATTGTGGTGATCTTGTAGATTTCAACTAACTAGTTCATGAGGGTTAGTGTGATCGTCATCAGTGACGGAGCCTGCAAACGAACCGAGCTACTCGGTTCGAGCTCAGTCAAAGCTCGGCTCATGTCGAGCTCAAGCTCGATACGTAAACGAACCGAACTCGAACTTGAAGGTACGTGAGTTTTGGGTAGAAGCTCGCGAGTATTCGACTCGAACTCGGTCAAAGCTCGAGCCGAGCTCGAGCCTGAAAGTGAGGTTGATACATAAACGAGCCGAGCTCGAGCCTCAAGGTATTCGGCTCGACTCGTTTGCAGGGGGGCAAATGCACCCCTGACTTTACGGAAAACCCCCTACATTTTTAATTTTTTACCCTTTTAGCCCCCCTTCCTCAATATTTCTACAAAACCTCCTATTATATTCAAAATAACATCCACCTCCTTCCAAATCTACAATTTGTTACTTGGTCACACTCCCACCTTTAATTTATGGATGATTAATGCAAAAAGATACCTAATATTTGTGAATTTGTTGTCAGCTACGCCCCCCGACGACAAGTTTCTGGCTTCGTCCCTAATCGTCATGGTAATATTCGAGTGAAGTCACTAAAACTACTAAAATGAGTTCTCTAGTACATATTTTAACCGTCTATAAAATATTATATTAGTCTGTGAATATTTAAAACAACGATTGGTTGTTAGATGATGTGTGATGTGCGAGCATATAATTTACGTTATTATGTAACAGGGGAAAGGTCTTTAATTATACTAGTATTTAACACGTGCGATACATGTTTTAATTAATTTATAGTTTAAAAGTAATATAATATAACATGTGTAAATAAATACATATTTTTTAAAGTAATATAAAGAGTATAATGAGAGAGTTTGAGTTATACGTGTAATGCACGTAAATTGGTAGATTTAAATAAAGTGAATAATGGGAGAGTTGGAGTAGCACGTGCAATGCACATAAAGTAGTAGATTTACAAATGACACTACGATCTTCTCCCATTATAATATTAGAGATTAGAGATTTTCTCTAAAGTTCTAATATGTGGTGCACATACCTTTTCCTTTTTGTGCGAATTTTTTGTTGTACTGACCCACTTTTTGAAAATATTTGGGGGTCTGACCCACTTTCGAAAACAACTAGCGATTTGATCCAGTTTTGGACACGTCAGCATAAGCCGTTACTGAAAATAATGGCATAGGTTATTTATATGCCGTTATTTTCAATAACGGCATCATTTTACATTTTTTTTGCATGCCGTTATTTGGAGTAACGGCATCAGTATATTTCTCATACGAGCATGAATCTTCTGACTTGGAAAATTTTTTAAGTGTTGAAACAACTTATAAATAATGTCGTTATCCCCAAGAACGACATTCGAATTACTGATGTCGTTATTGAAAATAACGGCATCGGTTATAATAAAATGAACTGTTGCATTTGTTTGGAACAACGACAACAGTTCATTTTATTATAACTGATGTCATTTATCTCCAATAATGACATCAGTAATTCGAATGTCGTTCTTGGGGATAACGACATTATTTATAAGTTGTTTCAACACTTAGAATTTTTTCCAAGCCAGAAGATTCACGCTCGTATGAGAAATATACTGATGTCGTTACTCCAAATAACGACATGCAAAAAAAAATTTATAAAATGATGCCGTTATTATATGCCGTTATTTCCAATAACGGCTTATGCCGACGTGTCCAAAACTGGGTCAGATCGCTAATTGTTTTTGAAAGTGGGTCCGACCCCCAAATATTTTCAAAAAGTGGGTCAGTACAACAAATCTTTCTTTTTTTTGCTAGTCATGCTAATAATTACGAGCAACATAAAAATTAACAATCTTTAATAATATTATAATAGGAGAATGTCTTAATGTCAACCTATCAATGTGTGCAACTCACGTACATAACTAATATGAAGGAGGTTTCAGGTTCGAGTCCTCTGACTACGTCAAAGTTTTTAAAAATAGTAATCTGCACGTGTAATGTATGTTCTATTTTTTTTTCTAATATAGTAAATAATAAGACATAATCTGACCTCAAACCTGAGACATCCCTTTACTCATTACATACTCTTTACAAATTACCCCTTATATTTTATATGAGTGACACCTATAAATCATTATGTCGCCAATAAATTTGAACTTTGAGGGTATTATGGTAACTAACAACAGTTGAGTAAATGAATGGTTAATACAACTCTTACTTAAAAATAAATGGTTGAGATTAGATGGTTGAATGAATGTCTATAAATTACAGGTTGTCTACAATGACCAGCTCAACTCTCCCATTATAATATTACTAGTAGTTAACACATGCGATGCACGTTTTAATCAATATATAGTTTTTAAAGTAATATAATATAACACGTACATAACTATTATGAAGGAAGTTTAAGTTTCGAGTCCTCTGACTACGTCAAAGTTTTTAAAAATAGTAATCTGCACGTGTAATGTATGTTATATATTTTTTTCTAATATAGTAAATAATAAGACGTAATCTGACCTCGAACCTGAGACCTCCCATTACTCATTACATACTCTTTACAAATTACCATTTATATTTTATATGAGTGACACTTATAAATCATTATGTCGCAAATAAATTTGAACTTTGAGGGTATTATGGTAACTAACAATAGTTGAGTAAATGAATGGTTAATATAACTCTCACTTAAAAATAAATAGTTGAGATTAGATGGTTGAATGAATGTCTATAAATTACAGGTTGTCTACAAATGACAAGCTCAACTCTCCCATTAATGACAAGCTCAACTCTCCCATTATAATATTATTACTAGTAGTTAACACATGCGATGCACGTTTTAATCAATATATAGTTTTTAAAGTAATATAATATAACACGTGTTAATAAATACATATTTTTTAAAGTAATATAAAAAGTATAATGAGAGAGTTGATCAATACGTGTAATGCACGCAAATTGGTAGATTTAAATAAAGTGTATAATGGGAGAGTTGGAGTTGCATGTGCAATACACATAAAGTGGTTGATTTACAAATGACACTAAGCCCTTCTCTCATTATAATATTAGAGATTAGAGATTAGAGAGAGATTATTACTAGTAATCTGCATGTGCAATGCACGTTCTAATTATTTAAAAAATTTATATATAGTAAATAATAAGACGTAATCTGATCTGGAACATGAGACCAACCTTTACTTATCACATACTCCTTACAAACTATTCATAATGGCAAAAACTTTTATTTTATATGAGTGACACTTTTATAAATAATTATGTCATAAATAAAGTTGAACTTTGAGGGTATTATGGTAACTAACAACAGTTGAGTAAATGAATGATTAATATAACTCCCACTTAAAATTGAATGGTTAAGATTAGATGGTTGAATGCATGTCAACAAATTACTGTATGTGTACAAATTACAGGTTGTCTACAAATAATAACCCCAACTCTTCCATTATAATATTAGAGATTAGAGATTATATTAATACGTGCATTGTACGTGCAGATTACTAGTAATCATTGAACTACGAAGAAAACAAGGTTTTCCTAGTGTTGCCGCTGAAATCGGTGTGGGGGCAAACAGATAGATTTGTAGATTCTTAGGAAGTTGAATAGCCAAACCTGAAACCTTTCCGTCGGAGTTTGACCGTGATCTCCCGCCGTAGAACTACAAAAAGTGCGAAACACCGGGGTTGATTCTGGCGATGCACCCTCCGACGCTCAAGTCAGTAATCAGAAAGATTATGAAAACGCTTTGATTGTCAAAATATTGATTACCTATTAAGAGTGGGGGATGGGGGATATTTATAGCCGCCTTAGGGACCAGTTTCGGGATAAATCCCTACTTCCCAGTGGATGGATAGAAGGAATCAGGGCCGTTGATTAAGTATAATCATAAACCCTAATTCTATCCAGCTGGACTGGGTTTCTTGCGGGTTAGAACCCGCACCCAGTTGAGATGGATCCGTTCGTGGGTTATTGGGCTTTTGGAAAAAGAACCCAGTACCCATTTCAGATCTGTTTGTAGGTGAGATTACCATTTTATCCCTGATCTTTAAGATTCGTGCCTAATTTGGACGGTTCCGATTTAACCTCATTTTTAGCCATATCACGAGCCCCCCACTTCCGAAGACTGAGTTTGATCAACCTTTGAGGAGTAGTTTTACTGTTTTAGTGTCTTGCGGAGTTGTATCGGAGTCCAAATGAGGGGTGTCGAATCTTTATACGAGGTATCATGGTGACTCTCAGAGTTAGTTGCGCGCTCATGGTTGTTCTTGAGCTTTCCTGGACTTTTGGTGATTTTTCTTAATTTTTATTTATTTTTCGAACCATTTATTTAATTTTGCGAAGTGGTGATTTATTGCTCGGGGGTCTCAATTAATTATTCTAAGCAATATTACCCGGGGGCTCAAAAAATATTTCCCCGAATTTATAATCATTTTTTAGAATTTTTAATTAAATTTTCCAAATTTTTAATCATTTTTTGCAATTTTTAAATAAATAGTTCAATTTTAATAAATAGAAGATTAATTTTTAATCCCATTTGTGACGTGGCAAGATCTGGGCTCTCCATCAGCATTGGGCGCGAATTTTGGGGAGATCTAAGGCCTGTGGTTGCTCGAAGGTGTGTTCATTCGGTGGCAAAGTCGCTTCGGTGACGTTGCCGATCCCCTCCAAATACGTGTTAGGAAGGAGGCCGAAGGCTAGGGGGGTTCGGGATCTCCTGCCGAGGTGTAGAGATACCTCGGCGCGGTGACACGTGTAAACAAGGGGTTCGGCGAGTCTTTACCGAAGTCCGGAGTGGATTTTTTCATGTTCGAGCGTCGGTGCCAAGCGGCAAGGCGTGCCGAGGTCCGAGGTCCAACGGTGAGTTTTTTCTCATGTTTGGGCATCGGTGCCGAGAGCGCTCGGCAAGGCGTGCCGAGGTCCCAAAGTGAGGATTTTTTCTCCGTTTGGGCGTCGGTGCCAAGAGCGCTCGGCAAGGCGTACCGAGGTCCCAAAGTGAGGATTTTTTTCACGTTTGGGCGTCGGTGCCAAGAGTGCTCGGCAAGGCGTGCCGAGGTCCAACGGTGAGTTTTTTTCACGTTTGGGCGTCGGTGCCAAGAGCGCTCGGCAAGGTGTGCCGAGGTCCAATAGTGAGTTTTTTCCATGTTTGGGCATCGAAGCCAAGAGCGCTCGGCAAGGCGTGCCAAGGTCGAAAAGTAAGGATTTTTTTCACGTTTGGGCATCGATGCCAAGAGCGCTCGGCAAGGTGTGCCGAGGTCCAATGGTGAGTTTTTTCCACGTTTGGGCATCGGTGCCAAGAGCGCTCGGCAAGGCATGCCGAGGTCCAATGGTGAGTTTTTTCTCACATTTGGGCGTCGGTGCCAAGAGCGCTCGGCAAGGTGTGCCGAGGTCTAACGGTGAGTTTTTTTCACGTTTGGGCATCGGTGCCAAGAGCGCTCGGCAAGGTGTGCCGAGGTCCAACGGGGAGTTTTTTCCACGTTTGGGCGTCGGTGCCAAGAGCGCTCGGCGAGGCGTGCCGAGGTCCCAAAGTGAGGATTTTTTCCACGTTTGGGCATCGGTGCCAAGAGCGCTCGGCAACGTGTGCCGAGGTCCAACGGCGAGTTTTTTCCACGTTTAGGCGTTGGTGCCAAGAGCGCTCGGCAAGGTGTGCCGAAGTCCAACAGTGAGTTTTTTTCACGTTTGGGCATCGGTGCCAAGAGCGCTCGGCAAGGTGTGCCGAGGTCCAATGGTGAGTTTTTTTCCATGTTTGGGCGTCGGTGCCAAGAGCGCTCGGCAAGGTGTGCCGAGGTCCAACGGTGAGTTTTTTCCACGTTTGGGCGTCGGTGCCAAGGGCGCTCGGCAAGGCGTGCCGAGGTCCCAAAGTGAGGATTTTTTTCCACGTTTGGGCGTCGGTGCCAAGAGTGCTCAGCAAGGTGTGCCGAGGTTCAACAGTGAGTTTTTTCCACGTTTGGGTGTTAGTGCCAAGAGCGCTCGGCAAGGTGTGCCGAGGTCCAACCCAAAGTGAGGATTTTTTCCATGTTTGGGCATTGGTGCCAAGAGCGCTCGGCAAGGCGTGCCGAGGTCCAACCCAAAGTGAGGATTTTTTCCATATTTGGGCGTTGGTGCTAAGAGCGCTCGGCAAGGCGTGCCGAGGTCCCAAAGTGAGGATGACAGCTTGGAGATGACAGCTGGCCTTTTGACCGTTGATCTTCTAACGACTTTGACCGTTAGTTATTAATGCGACGGTACAACTTTTGTCGTTTTGCGTAAATGGGCCTGACTATTGGTCTTTTGAGGCCCAACATCCTCGTTTAGTGTGACAGCTTCTATAAAACTCACCCCCCATCATTTCTTCACTTCTCAGATTTTTACTGTGGCGGTGATTTTTACTATCGAGAGCTTCCGACGATCATCGACCGTTTTCCGGTGAATACTCCGACCGCGATTGTCACTTCAAGGTAACTTATACTTAGTTTATTTCAAGTAGAAAAATGTCCCTTTCCCCTGTTTCGGAGCCCACCTCCTCTGCTAGCGAAGCGCCGTCTCCGAGTCAGAGACCTCGCACCGACAAAGGCAAGAAAGTTGATGGTCGAGACACCATAGTGGAAGATCCGAAGCGCATGGGGGAGTTTGGCAGACTGCCAGGAGTGTTGACGGGGCTCCATAGGGTTTGAGAACTTCCGGAGGAGCACACCGAGCATATAGTACATGGGAGGGGCGGAGCTTCGAGGAGAACGCGGTGAGGGAGACCTCGGAAGCAGACGACACAGTCTTCATTCTCAATAAGGCAGACTTGGCAGCGATCCGGGAGTGCTTTCATATCCCAGAGGAGTACGAGTTGATGCTGCCGGGTCCCGAGGTAAGGGCCAACTTGCCGATGCCAGTACACATGTGTTTCTGGCCGGTCGACGCCTTTATCGCCGGGGCGCGGCTTCCTCTCCACCCGTTCGCAGTTCAAGTGCTTAGGTGGTTTGGGGTCAGCCCCATCCAACTAATGCCGAATGCGTGGAGGGTCATCAACGGGTTCGCGCTCCACTGCCAGGCAGCCGAGATCGAGCCGGAGGTGAGGGTGCTCCGGACACTTTATCGGCTTCATCAGCAGCACAAGGCTGAGTTCAGATACTACTTGGCTTCGAGGCATGGTGCTCGGCTCGTCAGCTGCCCTGACTCGATAAAGCACTGGCGAGACAAGTATTTCATAGTTCGGAGTCGCGAAGCATGGCCGATACCCTCGGGTTGGGTGGAGGAGGTGACGAAGAGGGTGAGGGAGTCGCCAGTGCTCCACCCCAACGAAGAAGAAGCGGTTCGGACTCTTCTTGATCGGCCAAAGTTCGACTGGAGAGATCTGACCGAAGACGCACTCTTTAGGGGAAGGCTCTGTCGCGTAGACCCCAGTACGCAGCTTTATCCGTTGTTTTTTTTTAATCATAACTTGTGTTTTAACCAACTTCTCTTGCTGCAGAGACCATGGACTATGACGCAATTCTGGTGCAGAGGGTGGCCCTCGGAAGCAAGGTGCCTAAGAAGCGCAAAAGGCTCGCCACGAAGTTGGCCTCGGGGAAGCCAAACACCATCGATGCTGCCGTTCCGGAGGCAGAGACTTCAACAATTTTGACCCCGAGGAGGGCGCCAGCAGCGGCCTCGCCATCGAATGGGGCCGGCGAGTTCCCGATAGCCGCTATGCTCGGGATGGAGGTGCCCCCACTGATGGCGGACGCCGAGGTGTTCCTCACCGAGGAACACAAGAAGATTTTCGTTCCAGACTGACAAGTTTGGAAACATGGTGGCTTTCTCGGCGATTCGACATCGAGCATGCAGGCGGTGAAGCACCTGGAAACGCCGAAGGATCGAGCCGCCATGGACGCCGGCAGTGTGGGCAACGATGCCTTCGAGATCGCTCGCTCGGCGGTATCGGTGAGTATCGATTCCTTCCTTGTAAATAACTTGCATGTTTGTTTTTCTAACCCCCCCCCCCCTTTTTTTTATTCGGCTGTAGATAACCGTCCACTTCGGTCATCTTATGGAGAAGATGACAGAGCTCGAGAAGGACCTCAAGCAGGAGGCTGACCGTGCTCGGGCTGAAAAAGCATGCCTTGCCAATGAGCTTGACAAATTGAAGGTCGAGTTCGAGGGGAAGACGACGAGGCTTGAATACCTCGAAGGCCTTGTTACGAAGCTCGAGGGCGAACTGCTTCAGCAGAGGAAGGAGTCGGCCAAGCAGCAGGCCGAGGCGGTGGACACTACCAAGGTTGCAGCGGTGAAGGAGGTCGAAGCTGCGACTATGGAGAAAGCGCAGGGCTTCCTCGCAGCCAACATGGCCAAGGCGTATGCTTGCGCCATCGAGGAAGTATCGGAGCGGTACCCCGAAGTCGACTGCTCCGGATGGCGGCTCTTCCCTGACCACGTCGATGGCTTCGACGCCGAGTCCAAGGGAGAATGAGGGGATGACGAAGAGGACATCGAGGTTGAGGTTGTCGGCAAACGCCAGGGGTCCGAGGTGACTCTGCTAGCGATGGTCCCGCCATCGGGGGAATCCGACCCCGTCCAATCCTGTCGCCCTGGGAAAGAGGTCGCCCCCTGACTATACTTCTGTTTTTCCTCTCTTTTGTACCTTTCAATGTACTGCCTAATTGCGGACTAGCCACTGTACTTTTTTTTGGAATGAATGAGAAATCCATCTTCTCGAGTTCGGCTAAATGTTTGTGAGTCCATGTCAATGAGTTTACAAAAGTTCTTGAAATTTGGCTAGTGTTCACGTTGTCTTGTTCAGGAGTTGTCTGTGTTAACCAAATTCGCTAATTTTTTTAGCTCGTTAAGGTGACCCAACTTGTCGAAGCAACTCATGCGGCGGAGGAGTCTGGTTCCCAGGTAGGCTTAGGGGCGACGAAGTTGTGCCTCGCTAGGTGCCGAGAGCGCCTTTATGAAGTTGAGTTGGGGCTGCGCAGAGCCGAAATAGAACGAAATCATCTGCAACTAATTGTAGGCCGCTGAGACATCGAGATTCGAAGACTAGAAGGGAGGCTTGCCGAGATGACCCCTGAAGGCGATGATGATGGCTCGTCAACAGCCTTTACACTCGGCTTGAGACTTAAGTGTCTCCGCCACTCTTTGTCGAAGATGACAACGGAGAGGGACGAACTATTAGCTGAAATCCACCACCTGCAGATAGTAGAAGAAGAGCTTTTGGCGGAGGAAGAAGAATTAACAGCGGCAGTGGGAAAGTTAATGGCCGAGCACAACGAGTTGACGGCGGAGGTCGACGAGTTGAAGAGGGTTACGATCGACAAGAGTATCGAGGTTACTCAGCTCCGCCAAATTATTGCCGACAGCTCTGGTGCCGCGGGCTCTGCCGTGCCCCCTCTCTTCAAGATAGCCGTGAAGGACGACTCTCTAAAGCAATGAATAGTCGAGCTGGAGGTGGAGGTTGCTCGCCTCAAGCCCCATTCAGGACCGATCAATGTCAGAAGCACTTCGTGTACCTATGAAGAGAGCGAGCGAGGCATTTTGTTCTACGAGCTTGCGACTCGTTCGCCTGTTGCTCGGCAAAGTTCAGGTGATGCCCAAAGTGGGGTGGCTGTCTCGTCGAGCGGAGCGTCCGTTGGTGCGACTGTTAGAAGTAGCGCAGAAGGTACATCTCAGTTCGCTGGTCTAGGGACGAGCTCCAAGGTTAGGCACCGCCGACCCCGGGTGTCCTTAAAGAGGAACATCCCTGTGCCTAGGAGGCGTTGAGGCCGTCTTTTGTTTTCCAAGTTTTGAATATTTGTCTAAGTACGAGGAGTCGGTCTTGTAATTTTGTTTTTTAGCTCTTGTAACTTCATTGTAAAGAAAAGTACTTGTAATTTTAGCTTTTTAACTCCTGTAACTTCATTGTAAAGTAAAGTACCATATTGTAATTTTGATTTGTTCCCAAACTTTATAGGAACGAAGCTTGTTCCCTCTTCTGGACTTGTGTGTTTTGTTAGTCATCTGTGGTTGTAGGAGCACTTTTGAAGGGCAGGCCACTTCTTACTCGCTTATGAGAGCGCTCGGCAAGGTGTGCCAAAGTCCAAAGTGAGTTTTTTCTCACGTTTGGGCATCGGTGCCAAGAGCACTTGGCAAGGCGTGCCGAAGTCCAATGCGAGAGTTTTTTCTCATGTTTGGGCGTCGGTGCCAAGAGCGCTCAGCAAGGCGGACGAAAGTTTTTTCTCACATTTAGGCATCAGTGCCAAGAGCACTCGGTAAGTGGCACCGAAGTCCTAAGGCGAGAATTACAACTTCAACTCTGGACAACTACTTAAAATCAGAAGCAAGTCTTCCTTCTTATAGGCACGAAATGTCAACCTTATGAACTTGAAATTGATAAGCAGTGCTATGGTTTTTGCAGCCTCCCTCATGTGAGAGCCACTGCGAATTGTAAGAGAAGCCAGTTTCTTGCAGTGGAGAGCAGTCTCTAGAAGAATTATTTCAACTTTAAACAAACCATAAGGTTAGCTCTCCTAAGTACTCTTCTCCCATGTCTAGTATAGTGCTAGGAACTCAATTGTCCAGCCAAGTGATTTGGATTCTGAACACGTGGTTCGAGTAAGTTTCAACGGTTGTGCGAGCAGTTCCGAATGGCAAACCACTTCTAACTCGCTTAAGAGCGATCTTGCGAAGCAGAATCGAGCCAAGTTTTGGACTCCGAACATGTCGTTCGAGTAAATTTCAACGGTTGTGGGAGCAGTTCCGAATGGCGAACCACTTCTAACTCGCTTAAGAGCGAGTGCGAAGCAGAATCGAGCCAAGTTTTGGACTCCGAACACATCGTTCGAGTAAATTTCAACGGTTATGGGAGCAGTTCCGAATGGCGAACCACTTCTAACTCGCTTAAGAGCGAGCTTGCGAAGTGGAATCGAGCCAAGTTTTGGACTCCAAACACGTCGTTCGAGTAAATTTCAACGGTTGTGGAAGCAGTTCCGAATGGCGAACCACTTCTAACTCACTTAAGAGCGAGCTTGCGAAGCGGAATCGAGCCAAATTTTGGACTCCGAACAAGTCGTTTGAGTAAATTTCAACGGTTATGGGAGCAGTTTCGAATGGTGAACCACTTCTAACTCGCTTAAGAGCAAGCTTGCGAAGTGGAATCGAGCCAAGTTTTGGACTCCGAACCTGTCATTCGAGTAAGTTTCAATTAAAGGTCTTAAACAAAGATAAAATAATCACAAAAGAATCATCAGGGGAAAGAAGTTCTTTATTGATATCTGCTAATCGACTGCTTCTAAGTTGCAAGTAGTTATTACAATGAGAAAATAAGGAAGCAAGTACAAATAAAAAAGAAAGGAAGGGCTCGACACTTGAATGTACTCGGAGAGGCGTTCAAACACCCTCTTGGTACTTCAGTAAGTGGTCGGCATTCCAAGTTCTTGGTATCTCTTTGCCTTCAATGTCTTCAAGACGATATGCTCCTGGCCGGACTACCTTGGAAACCTTGTACGGTCCTTCCCAATTCGGAACTAGCTTACTCTTCTGGCTGGGGAACGAGATAGCTAGCTTTCTGAGGACTAGGTCTCCTTCCTTGAGATCTGTGGGATGAAATTTTTTGTTGTAGGCCTGCTCGATTCTCCTCCGATAATTTTGCTGGCGAATTGAAGCTCTTTCACGGAGCTCATCAATAAGGTCCAAATTTGCCCGGAGCTCTCTGGCGTTCTGCTCTTCATCATAGGCAATAAGGCGAGGTGATGGCAAGCCAACTTCCAAGGGAATTACGGCCTCGGACCCATAGGTGAGGTTGAAGAGCGACTCTCCCGTGGGGGTCCGTTTCGTAGTGCGGTAGTTCCACAGTACGTTTGGAAGTTATTCCGCCCATAAGCATTTGGATGACTTATCTAGTCTTTTCTTGATGTCGGAGAGGATCTGCCTGTTGGCATTCTCCGCTTAGCCATTGGACTGAGGATGGGAGACAGAGGAGAAGCGTTGCTGAATGCCAAGGTCTTCACATAAAGATCGGAATGCTGCCCCTGTAAACTGTGTTCCATTATCTGTTATCAGGACCCGACGTATGCCAAACCTACAGATTACATTTCTCCAGAAGAACTGCAACACTCTGCTCTCGGTAATAGTGGCCAGTGGCTCGGCCTCGATCCACTTAGAGAAGTAGTCGATTGCCACGACAAGGAACTTGAGCTGACCCGGACCTAGTGGGAACGGACCTAGCAAGTCCATCCCCTACATTGTGAAGGGAATTGGACTCGAGAGAGATGTAAGTTGTGCTTGGGATAAACGGCGGATGTTGGAGAACTGTTGACAAGGGCTGCATTGTCGGACGTGTTGCTCGGCATCTCGAAGCAGGGTAGGCCAGAAGTACCCGTAATTCAAAACTTTCCTAGCGAGGGACCTTGATCCCGAATGGGCTCTGCCTATGCCTCCATGGAGTTCTTGCAGGGCATACGAGGCTTCTTCCGGGGAGAGGCATCTCAAGTAGGGTCTGCCATCTACTTGGGTATAGGAGCATTTGTACAAGACTCCTTCAACAAGGGTGTACCGCTCCGCTCTCGTTCGGATTCGATGGATTCTTTTGGATTCTTTTGGATCTTTGGGAAGGGTCCCATCCCTGAGGAACTCTATCAAAGGCTTCATCCAGTTGCCCCAGAGTTGGACGGGCAGCGACTCCATCGAGTCGGGGGCTTCCTCTTTTATGCCTGGTATTAGGAGTACTTCGATTAGGATGGTCTGTTCGAGACCCTAGAGGAAGGAGGAGGCCAATTTTGACAGGGCATCTGCTTGGGAGTTTTCTTCTCTGGGGATCCGCTGGATTTCCGCCTTTTCGAACGAAACCATGAGACTTTGGACCTTGGCTAGGTACTTAACCATTCGGTCGTTTTGCACCTCGTAGTCTCCTAAGACTTGATTAACCACTAGCTGCGAATTACTGAATATCCGGACACGTTGCGCTCCTGCCCTCTGAGCCATACCCAGGCCTGCTATTAGGGCTTCATACTCAGCCTTGTTGTTGGAGGCCTTAAAGTTGATGCGGAGGGAGTATTGGAGAACGAAGTCATCCGGGCCTGCCAGAATGACCTCGACTCCGCTCCCTTAGGCGCAAGAAGACCCGTCTACATATATTGTCCATATGGGTGGCCAATTTACAGCTTGACTCACTTCCGGGATGGTGCTCTCTATAATAAATTCAGCTAGGCCTTGAGCCTTGATTGCAGTCTGAGGCTGATAAGATATGTCATGTTGACTCAGCTCGATCGACCACTTCAATAGACGTTCAGAGGTCTCAGGCTTGTGCAGCACTTGCTTGAGAGGTTGGTCGGTTAGAACGACCACCGAGTGGGATTGAAAATAGGGGCAGAGCTTCCTGGCTGCCATAACCAAGGCGTATGCTATCTTCTCCAATCTTGGATAGCGGAGCTCGATGTCTCTGAGAACCTTGCTCACATAATAGATAGGCTTCTGAGCCTTGTCTTCTTCCCTCACTAGGACAGCACTGAGGATTTGCTCGGAGGCAGCGAGGTAGAGGTAGAGTGTTTTCCCAGGAATAGGCTTGCTGAGAAGTGGGGGGTTGACCAGATAGGATTTCAGTTGGTCGAACGATTCTTGCTGCTGTTGGCCCCACTCGAAGTCCTTAGCCCCCCTTAGGGCTTTGAAAAAAGGAAGACACTTCTCCCCTAACTTAGATAGGAAGCGTCCTATGGCCGCGAGGTGTCCCGTATGCTTTTGAACTTCTTTCACATTTGTGGGAGGAGCCATGTCCAGTATGGCCTTGATCTTCTCGGGATTGGCTTCAATCCCCCTTTGACTGACCAAGTAGCCCAGGAACTTACCAGACGAGATCCTAAACGCACACTTGTTTGGGTTTAGTCTCATATTGTGCTTCCTCAACACGTCAAAGGCTTCTTGTAGGTCGGCGACATGGTCGGTCCCATGGATACTCTTGACTAGCATATCATCAATGTACACTTCCATGTTTCGGCTGATCTGGTTCTAGAATACCTTATTGACGAGGTGCTGGTAGGTGGCACCGACATTTTTGAGCCCGAAGGGCATAACCCGATAACAATAGAGGCCTTGATCTTTGACGAACAATGTTTTCGGGATATCTGGGGGGAACATTCTGATTTGATTGTATCCGGAAAAGGCATCCATGAAGCTCAGCAGCTCATGGCCCGAAGTAGCATCGATCAAGGTGTCGATGTTGGGGAGAGGGAAAGGATCCTTGGGGCACGCCTTGTTCAGGTCAGTGAAGTCGATGCAAATTCTCCAACTTCCATTTACCTTCTTAACTATAACAACATTGGAGAGCCACTCGGGATAATTGACTTCTTGTATGAACCGAGCTCTGAGGAGCTTGTCCACTTTTTCCTTTATAGCTCGCTGGCGCTCGGGGGCGAACTTGCGCCTCTTCTGTTGGACCGGTTTGGACCCCGGAGCAACGCTTAGGTGGTGGACGAGGAGGTCCTCGGAAAATCCTGGCTTGTCGGCAGCCGACCAGGCAAAGAGGTCATGGTTCTTCCTGATGCATTGGACTATGTCGGAACAGAGGGCAGGGGGGAGGGTCTTCCTGATGAAGAACTTGCGGTTCTGATCTTGCTCTGAAAAGAGCACTTCCTCCAGCTCGTCTACTGGTTCGGACATAGGCTGGGTGTTCCCCTGGGGAATCTCGAGAGTCTCGAGGGAAAGGATAGGTCCCCCAGTGGAGGTCATGTAACACTTGCGGGCCATCTCCTGACTACCCCTTACTTCCCCCACACCTTCCTTGGTGGGGAACTTCATTTTGAGATGATAAGCCGAGGGGACGGCCTCTAAAGCAGCTAAGCCGGGTCAGCCTAGAATCACATTATAAGCAGCTGGAATGTCGACGACCATGAAATCCATTGGCTCCGTCCGGATAGTAGGAGTTTTGCCAGCGGTTACGTCGAGGGTTATCACCCTTTCGATAGTCACTGGCACTCCCGTAAACCCATGGAGCGTATATACTGTGGGCTTGAGCCTGTCCCGCGATAACTTAAGTCCTCGGAAGGTAGCTAGGAAGAGGATGTTGACAGAACTGCCATTGTCCACCAGAATCCTCTCCACTTTGAAGTTAGCCATGTGGAGGTTAATTACTAGTGCATCACAATGGGGGGTTCGGAATGCCCTCTAGGTCTTCATCCGAGAAAGTAACTGGGACTCCGAGGCCTTTGGGAGAGGGTATGCCATGCACCGAGTTGACTTCCCTGATGAAAGACTTTCGAGAAGAGTTGGAGGTTCCTTCCATCGGACCTCCATGGATGAGGTGCAAGACGCATTCTTCTTCAAACTCGGGAGTCTCGTCGCGCCTCTCGGGATGCTTGTTAGCCCCTCTGGGAGGAGGAGGAAGTTCAATTCGGTCCTTTCTCACAAACTTAGACAGTTGCCCTCTCTGGATGAGGGCCTCAATTTTATTCTTCAGGGCCCGACGGTCATTGGTGTCGTGGCTGCGGTCTCAATGATATCGGCACCACTTTTCCTTGTCCCTCTTCTTGCCAGGGGTATTCATCTTCGGGACAGGAGGCAGAACTCCTTCCTTCACGACCTCCATGAGAATAGTAGAAATATTGGCGTTAAGAGGGGTAAACTTCTCAAATCTGGGAGGCGGGCGGCGCTGGCCCCCCATTGTCCTTCTGGAGCTTCTTGGCTCCCTCTTCTTCGGCTGCCTTTCTCTTGGTTCCGGAGGAAGACCCCTCGAAGGTGGGGCGATGTTCAGCTTCCTCTGCTCGGATATACTTCTCGCTTCTGAGAAGAAGGTCGGAGAAGTTTTGCGGGGTTGTTTTAGCTAGGGAGGACCGAATGCTTGAGTTGAGGACATTTGATTGGAAGGCGGCTGCAGCGACCGATTGGTCAAGGGAGGCAATGGTTCTAGCTTCCGCGGTAAACCGCTTCACATAATCTCTCAGCTTCTCGCCCTTCTTCTGAGTGAGATAGAGTAGTGAAATACTAGTCTTCTCGGTGCGGCGGCTACTTACGAAGTGGGTGACGGAGAGGGTCTCAAATTGTTCAAAGGAGAATATAGAGGATGGAGCAAGGCAGGAGTACCATTCTCGAGTCGGACCCTTAAGAGTAGCTAGGAAGATTTTGCACAGTAAAGCATCGGAAGCTTGGTGGATCAACATGAGAGTTTTGAAACTCTCGATGTGATCCACGGGGTCTGACTCCCCCGTATATGTCTCGAACTGTGGTGGCTTGAAATTTGCTGGAACGGGAGCATCCATGATGGTTCGTGAGAACAGGGGTCTGCTTGGGCAGAGGGCCCTCTCTCTTAGCTCCTCTTTCCTGTCAAGTTGGCCGAGGCGTCTCTCCATCTCGTGGAGATGACGGTAAACAACATCATCCCTTTGACGGTACCCTGGCGAGCCTCTGGACTCATCTTCGTACCAAGGGGAGCGTGGGGTTCGGCGATGGTAGCTAGGAGAATGATGAGGACTGGCAATGTGATGGCGGTGGCTCGGAGCTTGAGGAGGGGTTAGGGACCAATGGCAAGGGCTCTGGACTGGAGGAGGAGTGGGGGCCCTCTGAACATTGTTGTTGTTGTTTGGTCGAAGATTGAGGGCCTGCAAGATCGTAGCCTGGAACTCTTGGAATTTGGCTCGGGTGATAGGTCCGTTCTCGTCCCTCTAGGGCTGCCCACCAGCGGAAGAGTGATGTCTTCTTCGACGGTATTCAGGGGACTCTCTCCGCCTCCTATGAAGAGGGGACCTCCTGTGGTTGCGGCGACGAGGAGATCACTCATTTGGACGTTCTGAGCGGGTGGCTCCCTCACGGGCCCGCCTTTTATCCAAACCGCGGCGAAGGTCCTCTTCTTTCTGCCGGTTGATGAGGATGTTGCGGAGGTCTTCGGAAGGGCGAGGGTTATGAGATTCCATCGAGTCGGTTGGAGGGTTATGTATGGAGACGTGGTCACGGTGAAGGGGTTGTTTCTGAGGATTGGGACGAGAGGTCCCTACACTGGCATTCTGGGGCCCAAGTAGAGCCCGCGGGGATTGAAGAGGAGGTTGCTCCTACTACAGGGGCTGATCAGGCTGAGGAGGGAGTTACCCCTGCTGCTGGACGGTTTGGAGGGGGACCTCCTGTTGTGGTTGAGGAGGAGTGGGCCCACGGTTGGACCCTCTAGATCTCAGTTTCCTTGGAGGCATGGCTGGAGGTGATCTTAACCGATGGAAGAGGATGGGTTGCTATTCGTGTTTCTTGGGAAGTTGAATAGTCAAACCTGAAACCTTTCCGCTGAAGTTTGACTGTGATCTCCCGCCGTAGATTTGCAAAAAGTGCGAAACGCCAGGGTTGATCCCGGCGACGCACCCTCCAACGCTCAAGTCGGTAATCAGAAAGATTATGAAAGAGCTTTGATTGGCAAAAGATTGATTACCTGTTAAGAGTGGGGGATGGGGGGTATTTATAGCCGCCTTAGAGACCAGTTTCGGGATAAATTCCTACTTCCCAGTGGATGGATAGAAGGAATCAGGGCCGTTGATTAAGTATAATCATAAACCCTAATTCTATCCAGCTGGACTGGGTTTCTTGCGGGTTAGAAACCGCACCCAGTTGAGATGGATCCGTTCGTGGGTTATTGGGCTTTTGGAAAAAGGAACCAGTACCCATTTCAGACCCATTTGTAGGCGAGTTTACCATTTTACCCCTGATCTGTAAGATTCGTGCCTAATTTGGACGGTTCCGATTTAACCTCATTTTTAGCCATATCACCTAGCACTGTTGATATGGCTAAAAATGGGGTTAAATCGGAACCGTCCAAATTGGGCGTGAATCTTAAAGCCTGAGGGCAAAATGGTAATTTCACCTATAAGTGGGTCTGAAGCGGGTACTGGGTCTTCTCTCCAGAGACCCAACAACCCGCGAACGGATCCATCTCGTCCGGGTGCGGGTTTCAACCCGCTGCTGACCTGGTCCAACAGGATAGAATTAGGGTTTCTGATTAATCCTAATCAACGGCCCTGATTCGTATCTATCCTTTCACTGGGAATTAGGGATTGCATTCCTAATTTGATCCCAAAGGCGGCTATAAATACTCCCCATCCACCACCATTAAGAGGTAATCAATCTTTTTGCCAATTTACGCTCTTTCATAATCATTTCTGATTACTGACTTGAGCGTCGGAGGGTGCATCACCGGGATCAACCCCGGTGTCTCGCACTTTTTGCAGGTGAATGGCGGGAGTCAACGGTCAAACTCCGGCGGAACAGGTTTCAGATTTGCTATTCAAGTTTTCCAAGAATCCACAAATACTGTCTGTTTACCCCCACACCAGATTTAGCGGTAACAGATTGGCGCCGTCTGTGGGAATTAGCGAATAGCAGCCCTTCTTCTTCCCGTTGGTCAGAACCGCCCAGCCATGCCTCCCCGAAAGCTGAGATCCCGAGGGTCCAACCACGGACCCACTCCCCCTCAACCACAACAGGAGATCCCTCTCCAAACCGTCCAGCCAGTGGGACTTCCCCCTCAACCTGATCAAGCCCTGCGGCAGGACCAACCTCCTCCTCAGAATGCCGGTGCGGGGGGCTCCTGTCCCAATCCTCAGAAACAACCTCTCCAACATGATCACGTCTCCGTGCACAATCCCTCTACTGATTCCATGGAATCCCACAATCCCCGAGCATCAAAAGACCTCCGCAACACCTTCGACAATCGGCGCAAAGAAGAGGATCTTCGCCGCCGTTTGGATGAAAGGCGAGCCCGAGAGGAAGCCTCCCGCCAACACCGTCCAAATGAGCGATCTCCTCATCGCCGAGAATACAGAAGGTCCCCTCCTCGTAGAGACCGGAGAGAGTCCCCCGGCCACCATAGGAGAAGACCTCACTCTCCTGATGATTGGCGACCTCCCAGGAACGATGACACACCCATCACTCGTGCCGAGTTCCAGCAATTCCAAGCAACCATCTTACAAGCTCTCAATCTCCGACCCAACAACGGCAATGTTCCGACCCAACAACGGCAATGTTCTGAGGGTCCCCACTCCTCCTCCGGTCCGAAGTCCTTGCCAACAGTCCCTAACTCCTCCCCCAGCTAGCAACCCCTAGCACATTCCTAGTCCTCGCCGCTCCCGGAGTTACCGTCGTCGTAGCCCCCGCTCTCCCTCGTACGAAGACGAGTCTAGAGGTTCGGTTGATTACCGTCGAAGGGATGACGCTGTCTACCGTCGTCTCCACAAAATGGAGAGCCGCTTGGGTCAGCTAGACAGAGAAGAAGAGCTTAGAGGAAGGACCCTCCGCTCGAGCCAACCTCCTTTCTCTCGAACCATCATGGAGGCACCTGTTCCAATAGGCTTTAAACCTCCCCAATTCGTGACTTATTCCGGGAAATCTGACCCCGTCGATCACATCGAAAGCTTTAAGACCCTCATGCTCATCCGTCAAGCTTCTGATGCTCTGCTATGCAAGACCTTCCCCGCTACTCTCAAGGGTCCAGCTCGGGAATGGTACTCTCGCCTTGCCCCATCCTCAATATTCTCCTTCGAGCAATTCGAGACCCTCTTCGTCACCCACTTCGTGAGTAGCCGCCGAACTGAGAAGACTAGCATTTCGCTACTCTACCTTAAACAGAAGAAGGGTGAGAAGCTGAGAGACTATGTGAAAAGGTTCATCGCGGAAGCCAGGTCCATTGCTTCCCTCAACCAGTCGGTCGCTGCAGCAGCATTCCAATCAAATGTCCTCATCTCCAGCCTCCGCTCCTCCCTTGCCAAGAAGCCCCCGCAGAACTTCTCCGACCTCCTCCTCCGAAGCGAAAAGTATATTCGGGCCGAGGAAGCTGAACACTGCCCCAACTTGGAAGGGCCTTCCTCCGGGTCCAAGAGAAAGGGAACAGAAGAAGAAGGAGCCAAGAAGCTCCAGAAGGACAATGGCGGACAGCGCCGACCCCCCCCCCAGGTTTGAAAAGTTCACTCCTCTTAATGCCAACATTTCCACAATTCTCATGGAAGTTAAGAAGGAGGGGGTGATACCTCCTGCGCTAAAAATGAACACCCCTGGCAAGAAGAGGAACAAAGAGAAGTGGTGCCGCTATCACCGGGACCATGGCCACGACACCAATGATTGTCGGGCCCTGAAGAACGAGATAGAAGCCCTCATCCAGAGGGGGCAGCTGACCAAGTTCGTGAGAAAGGATCGAACCGATCTTCCTCCCCCACCTCGGGGGGCTAACAAGCGTCCTGAACGCGATGAAATGCCCGAGTTTGAAGAGTAGCATGTCCTACACCTCATTCACGGGGGCCCAATGGGGGGCTCCTCCAACTCCTCTCGAAAGGCATTTATAAGAGAAGTTAATTCGGTTCGCGGCACACCTCCTCCTAAAGGCCTCAGAGTACCTGTCACATTCTCAGATGAAGACCTTGAGGGTGTCCGAACCCCCCATTGTGACGCACTTGTCATCAACCTCCATATGGCAAACTTTAAAGTGGAGAGGATCCTGGTGGACAATGGCAGCTCTGTTAACATCCTCTTCCTCGCCGCTTTCAAAGGCCTCAAACTATCCCGGGACAGACTTAAGCCCGCCGACTACACACTCCATGGGTTCACGGGAGTGCTAGTGACTATTGAAGGGTGATCACCCTCGACGTAATCGCTAGCAAAACTCCTACTACCCGAACGGAGTCGATGGACTTTATGGTCGTGGATGTCCCCGCAGCTTATAATGTCATTCTGGGTCACCCCGGCCTAGCTGCTCTCGAAGCCGTCCCTTCCGCTTATCACCTCAAGATGAAGTTCCCCACTCAGGGAGGAGTAGGGGAAGTAAGGGGCAGTCAGGAAATGGCCCGCAGATGTTACATGACCTCTACTATGGGTCCGGTCCTCTCCCTCGAAACACTTGAAATCCCCCAAGAGAGCGTCCGACAAACATCCGAACCGGTGGATGAACTGGAGGAAGTGCTCTTCTCCGAGCATGATCCGAGCCGCAAGTTCTTTATCAGTAAGACCCTCCCATCTGCCCTATGCTCTGACATCATCCGGTGCATTAGAAAGAACCACGACCTCTTTGCCTGGTCGGCCGCTGACATGCCTGGAATCTCCGAAGACCTCCTAGTCAACCACCTCAGCATCGCTCCGGGGTCCAAACCCGTCCAACAGAAGAGGCGCAAGTTCGCTCCCGAGCACCAGCAAGCTATAAAAGAGGAGGTGGACAAACTCTTGAAGGCTCGGTTCATACAAGAGGTCAATTATCCCGAATGGCTCTCGAATGTTGTGATGGTAAAGAAGTCCAACGGGACCTGGAGGATCTGCATCGACTTTACCGACCTCAACAAGGCATGCCCCAAAGATCCATTCCCTCTTCCAAGCATCGATACTCTGATTGACGCCACTTCAGGCCATGAGCTTCTTAGCTTCATGGATGCTTTCTCCGGGTATAACCAAATCTGCATGTTTCCCTCGGATATCCCTAAGACTTCCTTTGTTACCGATCAGGGCCTCTACTGCTACAGAGTAATGCCGTTCGGATTGAAGAATACAGGTGCCACCTATCAACGCCTCGTCAACAAGGTCTTCCAAAATCAGATCGGCCGTTACATGGAGGTGTATGTTGATGATATGCTTGTGAAGAGCATCTGGGGGACCGACCATGTCACCGACCTACAGGAGGCGTTCGATGTATTATGAAAACATGATATGAGGCTCAATCCGAACAAGTGTGCATTCGGAGTCTCGTCGGGAAAATTTCTAGGCTTCATGGTCAGCCAAAGAAGAATCGAAGCTAACCCTGAGAAGATCAAGGCCATATTGGACATGGCTCCCCCAAAGAATGTTAAAGAGATTCAGAAGCTAACAGGTCGCCTTGCGGCCATAGGGCGCTCCTTTCCAAGTCAGGGGAGAAGTGTCTTCCCTTCTTCAAAGCTCTCAAGGGGGCTAAAGGCTTCGAGTGGGGTCAGTAGCAACAAGACTCATTCGACCAGCTAAAGGCTTACCTGGTCAATCCTCCTCTCCTCAGCAAACCTGTTCCTGGGAAAGCCCTCTACCTCTACTTAGCCGCCTCCGAGCAAACCCTCAGCACTGTCCTCGTGAGGGAAGAAGATAAGACTCAAAAGCCCATCTATTACGTAAGCAAGGTACTTCGGGATGCCGAGCTCCGCTACCCAAAGATAGAGAAGATGGCATACGCCTTAGTCATGGCCGCAAGAAAGCTTCGTCCATATTTCCAGTCCCATTCGGTGATCGTTCTTACCGATCAACCGTTGAAGCAAGTCCTCCACAAGCCGGAGACTTCCGGTCATCTCATGAAATGGTCTATCGAGCTGAGCCAGCATGATATAACCTACCAGCCTCGGATCGCGATCAAGGCTCAGGCCTTAGCCGAGTTCATCGTCGAGAGCACCCTATCCGAGGTCAGCCAAGCAACAAATGGACCCCATATTTGGTCGGTATATGTGGATGGATCCTCTTGCAATGAGGGAAGCGAAGCCGGGGTCATTCTGGCAGGCCCAGACGACTTCGTCCTCCAATACTCCCTCCGCATCAACTTCAAGACCTCCAACAATGAAGCAGGATATGAAGCTCTTATAGCCGGCCTCGGGATGGCTCGCAAGACAGGGGCACGACGCCTTCGCATATTTAGTGACTCTCAGCTAGTCGTGAATCAAGTTTTGGGCGAGTATGAAGTGCGAGATGACCGAATGGCTAAGTATCTAGCCAAGGTCCAAAATCTCATGGCTCTCTTCGAGGAGGCGCTTATTCGGCGAATCCCCAGGGAGGAAAATGCTCAAGCAGATGCTTTCTCCAAGTTAGCCTCTTCCTCCCTCCAAGGTCTAGAGCAAACCGTCTTAATTGAAGTGCTCCTGAAGCCGAGCATAGAAGAAGAAACTCCCGACTCCATGGAGTCGCTGCCGGTTCAACTTCAAGATAATTGGACGAAACCCCTGATAGAATTTTTAAGGCATGGGCTCCTCCCCGAAGACCCTAAGGAAGCTCGTCGAGTTAGGACCAGAGCAGAGCGGTACACCCTGGTTGAGGGGATCTTGTACAAACGCTCCTTCACACAAGTGAACGGCAGACCTTATCTGAGGTGTCTCTCTCCCGAACAAGCCACATACGCCTTGCAAGAGCTTCACGAAGGCATAGGCGGGGCACATTCAGGGGCCAGGTCCCTTGCCCGGAAGGTGTTGAATTATGGATATTTCTAGCCTACCCTCTTACAAGACACCGAGCGACATGTTCGGCAATACAGCTCTTGCCAAAAGTACTCCAACATTCGTCGCCTAACCCAAGCTCACCTCACTTCCCAATCAAGTCCGATCCCCTTCGCAATGTGGGGGATGGATTTACTAGGGCCCTTTCCACCAGCTCCCGGCCAACTCAAATTTTTAGTCGTGGCCATCGACTACTTCTCGAAGTGGATAGAGGCCGAGCCCTTGGCTACAATCACCGAGAACAAAGTTCTTCAGTTCTTCTGGAAGAGCATCATCTGCAGGTTCGGTGTCCCTCGGGTCCTCATTACCGACAATGGAACACAATTTACAGGGACCGCATTCCGAGCTCTATATGAAGACCTCGCCATCCAACAATGCTTTTCCTCTGTCTCCCACCCACAGTCAAATGGCCAAGCAGAAAATGCCAACCGACAAATCCTCTCCGACATTAAGAAGAGGCTGGATAAGTCCGCTAAAGGCTTATGGGTTGATCAGCTCCCTAATGTACTGTGGAATTACTGCACTACGAAACGGACCCCCACAGGAGAATCGCCGTTCAATCTCACCTATGGGTCCGAAGCTGTGATCCCCTTGGAAGTCGGTGTACCCTCTCCTCGCCTAATTGCCTATGAAGAAGAGCAGAATGCCAGGGAACTTCGAGTGAATTTGGATCTGATTGATAAGCTCCGTGAAAGAGCTTCGATCTGCCAGCAAATCTACCGAAGGAGGATCGAACCGGCCTACAACAAGAGAGTCCGTCCCACCGACCTCAAAGAAGGAGACTTGGTCCTTAGAAGGTTAGCTATCTCCTTCCCCAGTCAGAAGAGTAAGCTGGCTCCAAATTGGGAAGGACCCTACAAGATCGCCAAAGTAGTTCGACCAACCTACCGCCTAGAAGATTTGGAAGGCAGAGAGATCCCAAGGACTTGGAATGCCGACCATCTCTTGAAGTACCAAGAGAGCGCACCAACGCCTCTCTAAGTACCTTCGAATGCTGAACCGTTCCATTCCGTTCACTTGTATTTTGATTTCGTTTTCTCCAATGTAATAATGACTCGCAACTTAGAAGCAGTCGAATATTAGTTTTCAATAAAGAGCATTTTTCCTCATATCTACTTGTGAATTGCTTGTATCTCTCTATTTTTACCTTCTTTAAACTCTAACGACGAGTTCGGAGTCCAACACTTGGCTTGACTCCACTTTGCAAGCTCGCTCCTAAGCGAGCTAGAAGTGGTTCGCCATTCGGAATTGCTCCCACAACTGTTAAAACAAACTCTAACGACGAGTTCGGAGTCCAACACTTGGCTCGACTCCGCTTCACAAGCTCGCTCCTAAGCGAGCTAGAAGTGGTTCGCCATTCGGAATTGCTCCCACAACCGTTGAAAAAAACTCTAACGATGAGTTTGGAGTCCAACACTTGGCTCGACTCCGCTTCGCAAGCTCGCTCCTAAGCGAGCTAGAAGTGGTTCGCCATTCGGAATTGCTCCCACAACCGTTGAAACAAACTCTAACGACGAGTTCGGAGTCCAACACTTGGCTCGACTTCGCTTCGCAAGCTCGCTCCTAAGCGAGCTAGAAGTGGTTCACCATTCAGAATTGCTCCCACAACCGTTGAAACAAACTCTAATGACGAGTTTGGAGTCCAATACTTGGCTCAACTCCGCTTCGCAGGCTCGCTCCTAAGCGAGCTAGAAGTGGTTTGCCATTCGGAATTGCTCCCACAACCGTTGAAACAAACTCTAACGACGAGTTCGGAGTCCAACACTTGGTTCGACTCCGCTTCGTAGACTCGCTCTAAAGCGAGCTAGAAGTGGTTCACCATTCGGAATTGCTCCCACAACTCTTGAAACAAACTCAAACACACGAGCGTAAAAAAAAAAACTTTTATTAAGGGGTACAACGAAAAAAAACATTAAGTTACAAAGCCAAGCATTTACAACGAGGTGGTACAAAAATTCCAAAGTATAATACAACTCTATCAACGCTTCTTCGGGACGGGGACGTTTCGGTTTAGAGAAATCCGAGGTCGGCGCTGCTTCACCCCCGAGCTCGTCTATACGCCAACGAACCGAGATGCCTCCTCGGCGCTGCCTCTGACCGTGGCACCAACCGAGGCTCCGCTAGACGAGATGGCTATGCCACTCTGAACGTCGGCAGGGCTCCGACAAATGATGGGTGGACGAGTTGCAAGCTCGTAGAAGGAGATCCCCCTCGCACTCTCCTCGCGGGTGCACGAAGTGCTTCAGACGTTAACCCTCACAGGCTGAGGTTTAAGCCGAGCGACTTCTTCTTCAAGTTCGACGATCTTATCCTTCAAAGTTTCGTCTTTCACCGACACCTTGAACCGAGGAAGTTTTGCCGAGCTCGCGTCCCCCGCACAGTTAGCTATGATTCGGCGGAGGTTGGTCACTTCGATGCTTTTGTCGACCGTAACCCTCCTTAGCTGCTCAACCTTCGACGCGAGCTCGTCGCGCTCGGCCAGCGCCGAGGTTAACTCATCCTCCTTTGCCGAGAGTTCTCCTTCGACTATTTGCAAGTGACGAACCTCGGCCAATAACTCGCTGTTCGTCTTCTCCAAGTTGAATAGCACCCTCCTGATTAACTCAATCTCGCCCTCGAGACGAGCTTCGCGTGATCGCTGAAATAATTTCGTTCGCCGCTGAGCCGCTACGGCGTCCGAACCAAGTTCGACGACCTGAAAAACCAAACACTTAGGCAAGTTCAAAGAAGGCGAGTTCCGAGCCAAACACTTAGACAAATTCAAACAAGACGAGTTCCGAGCCAAACACTTAGACAAATTCAAAGAAAAAAAAATCTTTCATTCATATCGAAAGGAAGCGGTGGCCAGTCCGCTATAAGGCATTACAAAAAAAAAAAAGAGAAGAAAAATGGGTTTATGCAAAAGACGGGGAGATCAAGGATCCACCTGAGGTGACGGATCGATCACAGACGTCCCGCCAGATGGTCCCTCGCCCCCCGTCACCCTGGCTTGGGGGTCGACCGCCACCTCCTCGTCCCGTTGCTCACCCTCCTCCCCTTCTCCTTGCTCCTGTTCGCCCTCCTCCTGTTCGCCTGGCCACAGGCGATATCCCACTTTTCAAAGCCGGGGACACGAGCCTCGACGTGGTCAAGTGCTCTCACATAAGACAGCTCCATGTTCCTGGCCATATGCTTCTTTGCCTCGGCTTCGACCTCCTTCATGGCCACCTCTGCCGCGGAGTCCCTCTCCGCCTTCGCCGCCTCCAGGTTCTTCGTCGATGCGGTCAGCTCCTCGGCAGCTTTAGCCACCTTGGCAACCTTTGCGGCGAGCTGCTCATTAGCCCGCTCCAAGGCCATCTCAAGGTCGGCGACCCGAACCTCCAAAGCCTCTGAGCGGCGCTGCTCCGCTTCAAGCTGCTTCACCGCCCTCGCCTTCTCTACCCTGTCCTTGTCACAGGTGGCTTTCAGCTCCTTCTCCTGCTCGGTGAACTCCTGAACAAGGTGGCCGAAGTGGCAAGTGGCCTGCAATGAACGATCGTTAGGTGGTTATAAAATCCGAGCTATGGACTTAAAGAAATTTTCAAAGAAAGATACTTACCGACATGAGTGACCGAGCGATCTGGTAGGTGTCCTCCCTGGTCGTCCCCACCTTCATAGCGGCTCGGTCTTTCGGGGTTGCGAGATGCTTGACGGCCTGCATACACATCTGCAAATCACCAAGAAAGCCATCGTGATTCTTCACCCGCCAGTCGGGGACGAACAACTTCTTATGCGCCTCGGTCAAGATCTGCTCGGCCTGAGGCGTCAGAGGCGGGGCCTGCAGAGCCAGCGCCGCCGAAACCGAAAAGGTCTCACTGGCCGGGGCAGATGAGGCCGGAGCTGACGGGTCTACAAGGGCGGCCGCCGACGGAGATGGCGCCTAAAGATCAGGGGTAGGGTCGGCAACTACCGAGGGGGCCTTGGAAGGTCGTCCGGATGTAAGCCCGGTGCTCGGCTTCTTCCTCTTCCTGCCATCGACGACCTTGCCTCGCTTAGACATCATCGCCGTGAAGTCCATCTTCGGCACCTCTGTTCCAAACAACGAAACCAAAAGAAAAAAAAAACAACAAGTTAGAAAGAAGAAAAAAAATGCAGCGAAATGTCAGGAGCATACTCGGGTCGATCGGACTAAGGCCCGACCCATGTAGCACCTCCTCGGTCATTCCTCTCCAGCTTAACGTTGGGAGAGCAATGAGCTTCGCCGCCACCTCCTCCTCGTCCGGACTCAGCACCGGGTCAGCCCTTGCAAACTTTGGCACCTCTTCCTTCCACCGAGTCGGGATGCCCAACGGCGAGGGCCCCTTTAATAGAAAAAAACTTCTCCTTCCAACCTTTTATCGAGTCTGCATTCTCTATGAGCTTAACACCTCTCCGGGGTGACAAGTAGTAGTGAGGCTCGGCCTTCGACATCCGGTTGATCCGATACAGACTCCGGAGGATTGTCATGTCTGGCTCGACCTCGGCGATGCGACACTGCAGCAAGAAGGCTAGCACGTGGTGCCAGGTGTTCGACATAAATTGCACTGGTGCCAGACAGTACCAGTGGAGAACCTTCAGCACGAAGGGATGCAGAGGAAAGCACAAGCCGGCACACAGAGAGTCGAAGTCGAACACGCACGTGGTCGGCGGCAGCACGGTGTTCGCTCGCATCCCAGGGCCGGGGAGGATCAGACTGTACTCCGGAGGGATGGCGAACCCCTTTCTGATCCGGAGGAGGTCCCTCTCGGATAATACCGAAGCAAGGTCGTCCACCTCGGTGACCTCCCTCGGGGTGTTCTCCTCGTAAACCGCTGATCGACCAACAATTGCCTTCTTCAGCAGATCGCCTTCGTACTGCCTGATGCCGGCATGACCGGACAGCACACCAGGGTACCGACCCAACTCGGGGGCTCGCCTCTCTGGCTCCACGATCTCCTCGACTATGGACGACCCTACCACTTTCTTCCCCTTTCTCCGACTCGCTACTTGACTTCTCTCCTCGGCACCGCTATCTCCAAAGGACGATGCCTCACTTCCCGAGTTTACCCTGGACATCTCTAAAAAATATCTAAGGCAAAAATACTAACCTTGATGTGACGTAAACTTGGAAGTGACGTGCACGGTCGGAATTTCTTCGCCGGAAATCGCCTGGCCCACGCGAAAGCTAGCACCACCACCTTGGAGCACAAATCACCGCTAGCAGAGCGAGACTGAGAGTAAAAGTAAAAATTTAGAGTGAAAGAGAGAAATGAGCTAAGGGTGAGGAGAGTGGGGACTTATAGCCAAGAGAGCGACGTTTGGGCTCTCTAAGCGTTTAAAGGCCCACTAAAGGAAGGCAAAACGACAAAATGGAGCATTGCGACGTTTCAAGACAAGAGCTCGTCAATTCGCTTAACTCCGTCACTCGGCGACCAGCACCTCGACGAGCCACCGAACCACCGAAGCGCCTCACTGAGCTACCAAGCCGAGGGGACGAGGTACCGACCTCCACATATGGAGAAAAATTCAGCCGACCCTGCGTCACCGTCAGATCGTCCTAAAATTCATGTCAAAACCTGATGGACGGTTCAGATCGCGCCACGCCCACAAAACGAAAAGATAACGTTTTCTTGTGATCTGAACCCCGTTCTCGTGATGCGTGCCGTGATGAACGCTCCAGATTATGCCACGCATTCCTTCCGATCTGCCGACCACCGCGTTGCATAGCCGAGCTACCGAACAGCTTAGCTGAGCAACCGAGCTACTGGTTTGAAGGGCGATTTGTAGAATCACCGGAGCGCCCCATCGATCTACCTAGCTGAAGGGATGAGGTACCGACCTCCACATATGGAGAAAAATTCAGCCGACCCAGTGTCACCGTCGGATCGTCCTAAAATTCGTGTCAAAACCTGATGGACGGTTCAGATCGCGCCACGCCCACAAAACGACAAGATAACATTTTCTCGTGATCTGAACCTCGTACTCGTGATGCGCGCCATGATGAACGCTCCAGATTATGCCACGCGTTCCTTTCGATCTGCCGACCACCGCGTTGCATAGCCGAGCTACCGAACAGCTTAGCTGAGTAACCGAGCTACTGGTTTGAAGAGCGATCTGCCGAATCACCGGAGCGCCCCATCAATCTACCGAGCCGAGGGGACGAGGTACCGACCTCCACATATGGAGAAAAATTCAGCCGACCCAGTGTCACCGTCGGATTGTCCCAAGATTTGTGTTAAAACCTGATGGACGGCTCAGATCGCGCCACGCCCACAAAACGACAAGATAACATTTTCTCGTGATCTGAACCCCATTCTCGTGATGCGTGCCATGATGAACGCTCCATATTATGCCACGCGTTCCTTCCGAACTGCCGACCACCGTGTTGCATAGCCGAGCTACCGAACAGCTTAGCTGAGCAACCGAGCTACTGGTTTGAAGGGCGATCTGCCGAACCACCGGAGCGCCTCATCGATCTACCGAGCCGAGGGGACGAGGTACCGACCTCCACATATGGAGAAAAATTCAGCCGACCCAGCGTCACCGTCAGATCATCCCAAAATTCGTGTCAAAACCTGATGGACGGCTCAGATCATGCCACGTTCATAAAACGACAAGATAGCGTTTTGTGGGGATTTGCACCATAACGGACGCTCGGGATCGTGCCACGTAGCTCGGCAGATTCCAGTGCTCCGAGCCGAGCGGCCGAGGAGCCGAGGTACCGATCTCCACATACGGAGAAACTACACGCCGACCCACTCAGAGCATCCGATCCTCCAGAAAATCGCGCTCAACGCTGATGAAGGGTCCAGATCGCGCCACGTCATAATTCGGTATTAAAAATTAATTTTTATTTATTAAAATCGTTTTATTTATTTGAAAATTGAGAAAAAATGATTAAAAATTCGGCAAAATTAATTAAAAATTTTAGGAAATAATTATCAATTCGGGGAAATATTTCGAGCCCCTGAGTAAATAATTATTGACTAGAGTGGTTGATTAAGACCCCTGAACGACGAATCAACACTTCGCAAAATTAAATAAGTGATCCGAAAAATAGATAAAAATTAAGAAAAAATGCCAAAAGATCAGAGCAGCTCAGGAACAACTTAGAGCACACAACCGAGCCAGAGAATCACCATACTACCCCACTTTAAGATTCGAAACCTCCCGTTTAGACTCCGATACGACTCCGCAAGCCATTAAAACAGTCAAACTACTCCTCAAAGGCTGATCAAACTCAGTCCTTCGGAAGTGGGGGGCTCGTGATATGGCTAAAAATGGGGTTAAATCGGAACCGTCCAAATCGGGCGTGAATCTTAAAGCCTGAGGGCAAAATGGTAATTTCACCTATAAGTGGGTCTGAAGCGGGTACTGGGTCTTCTCTCCAGAGACCCAACAACCCACGAACGGATCCATCTCGACCGGGTGCGGGTTTCAATCCGCTGCTGACCCGGTCCAACAGGATATAATTAGGGTTTCTGATTAATCCTAATCAACGGCCCTGATTCGTATCTATTCTTTCACTGGGAATTAGGGATTACATTCCTAATTTGATCCCAAAGGCGGCTATAAATACACCCATCCACCACCATTAAGAGGTAATCAATTTTTTTGTCAATTTACGCTCTTTCATAATCATTTCTGATTACTGACTTGAGCGTCGGAGGGTGCGTCACCGGGATCAACCCCGGTGTCTCGCACATTTTGTAGGTGAACGGCGGGAGTCAACGGTCAAACTCCAGCGGAACAGGTTTCATGTTTGCTATTTAAGTTTTCCAAGAATCCACAAATACTGTCTGTTTACCCCCACACCACAACTTTAAAAAGAAAACACATTCATACTTATAACAACAACAAAAATACACCGGATATGATATTGATCCAACTTAATATATCATATCCAACTGGATCAATATCATACCCAACTTAATATAGAGATAAAGCTATACAACTACCTTCACTGGTGTATAAGTTTGACTATCTAAGTATAAGCACACCTAGAACCCTTGCAGCTTCTACTACCGAGATATGGAAAGGTTCACAATAATCTCACCTATGCATTCATGCAATCTGTGCTCGCTAATTTGATTATTTCTATGAAAAAAATTACTCGATAGGTTATTTTCTTGCAAGGCTAGCCCAAAAAACTTTAGACAGAGAGCTCTAAAAAATAAAATTTGAAGAGATGCAGTATTGAAGAGAGCAATAAGGATGCCGATAAGGTAGGTGTAATGAGGAGATTGACAAATAAATAGAAAATGTCAATGGAAGAGGACAAACTGATTAGTACGGAAAAAAATTATAACGAGAAGGTTGAGATGTTGGAGGAAACTAATCTCTAATTGCTAATATTATAATAGAAGAGTTAGGATTGTGAATTTGTAGATAACCCAACTTAAATTCATTGTCTGTGCATATTAATCCGCAATTCAAATTCTCCAACTTAAGAAAAAGAATGTGCATCAAATGTGCATATTAAATCTCCTAATTTTGGTAAAAATATAAATTGTACCTAATTAATTAGTGAAAGTATGAGCTTAAGAAAAAAATGCATTGCACCTATAGATTACTAATAAAATAAGTGTTAGCCAACAAATGACATATCCCATTCATTTTTTATTTCATCGTCTATTTGGATCTCCACCCTTCTCATGGCCATCTCCGGTCTTCAAATCACGCGTTTTCAACTCTCTCGACTTTTGGTTTTCGGTTATCTATAATCTGATGTCATATTTGATAATTATTTTTCAATTGTTGGCAATATCTTAATGTTGTTATTGAACAATAAAATACTATTGAATTTCTTGATATTCAGAAATACACAATAAAAAAACATAAAGACATATAAATAAGCGACAAATTTTGGGCATAAAGAAAGTCATCTGTCATCCCACGTTACCCACATATCAAATCTTATATAACCAAAACGAAATATTAACTAAATCTAAAATATCTTCCCGCATATTCCAATACTTCCCATCAAGTTGGAGACAAACGAAGTTGAAATCCAATTTGAACGGGGCTGAGATTTAGATCAGGCAAAGAAAGCTTCAGACAATTCAACTATATAAGTCAATACTCTGATCAAACTTCATAAAGGAAGTGAGGGTCTTGCGGATGAAATCAGATAGTGCAGAGAAAATTGAGTCCACTATGAATGAAACCGAATAGCGCGTAGCGCATAAAAAATCTAAATTTAGATGATATCAGATGTAATTCTTGTTTTCATTTTTCCCTTTTTATCATTGATCCCTATTGTAATCTCCATTGTAATTCTATAATATTTCATTTTGTTTCATTACTGTATCGAATGATATCAACTCTAATATTATTCATGATTTATCTTTGATCTCAGTCTGATTATTTGAATCTTACTACTTCTTTTCCTAATTCAAGTTTAATTTTATGGAATTGTCTTTTATCTTGTTGGATTGAGGATTGTCCTTCTATTTGACCCATATTGTACCCTAACCCACCTCCTATTGGGTTCTAAACTACATTAACCCAAACCCACAACCCAAATTCTCCCTAACAACTAGACCCAGATCTTCTCCCCCACAATCCCCCGTATCTGCTAACTACCCACAATATGATCCCACTATTCTATCATTAAATATTCTCCTTCTTCTCTTTCTTTCTCCCAAAAAGCCAAATCGGCAAAACCCTACCTCGTTCCACTGTGTAACCTAGGGGTGGCCGATCATACCAAAATGAGCCAACCGACCGGTTTTCCAACCGAACCAATCGATTCGGTACAGAAAAATTCAGTTACCAAAAGTATGATACGGTACAACCGTACCGAGTTCTAAAATCCGGTTCGATTTCGATATGAATATGGTTCAGTCGGTATTTTATCATACCGTACCGAATAACCCTACCGTCTTAATACCATTCTTGCAATTTACAAAACAGCACGAGCATGTTGGTTTATAAATGATACTTAGTAGCAGTCTCCTGCATTTTGTCATGTGGCATCCACTTTCATAAGTAATCCATGGAGCGTACATTATTGATGATGCAAATTATGTGAACCTTTGATGTGTAATCACCAAATTTTGCTACCTTTGCGATCAGGTAACTGCTCTAAACAGCTCCCTTGCTGCGGAAAGGGAGTTGTACATTGATGATGGCAAAAGCTATGATTTTGAAAATGGGGCATACATTCATCGCCAATTTGTCTTCTCAGATGGAAAGCTGACATCATCTTAGCCTTAGACCTGCTAGCCTTGGCAAGAAATTCACATCAGGCTGCACAATTGGGAGGATTATACTTCTGGGATTACCATATGGGTCGAAAAAAGCTGTAATTGAACCAGGAAATCAAGAAGCTGCCATTGAGCCAGGCCCACTCACACTTCGTGTGGGAGCCAGCTCAGTAGCTCTGGTTGTTCGGAAGCCAAATGTCAAAATTGCCGAAGATTGGACTCTTAGAATTTTGTAGAACTGCAGTTTGTTAGCAGGAAAACAGTCTCTTCTTGTCGACTTCAACTTGAAACATCCAGGGAGTCAGCCCATTACAGAATGCACAAAGCTTTGGCCGTTCAGACTCTTCCTTGATTGGCAACATTTCATCGCAGAGAGAAGAAGCCCATAAAATTATTATATATGAAGTGCACTATCTGTATGATGACAAGTTTCAGGTCATGTTACTTTAGCCAATTTGAGAACTCTTAATTTAGAACAGAAACTTCATGAGATATTCAGTTTCTTGTAAGGAATGTATACTTTTGTGTGTGTGTGAGCGCGCGCGCAGAGTATAAATATTATTCTATTATTGGTTTTACATGTTTCAAATAGATATAGTATGGTTTGATCAGTTGGTGGTGCAATGCAAAGTCACAGGGTAACTAATTAGAAAAAAACAGGTAGAGAAGAAAAGCTGTAGCTGTAGCGATAAAATCCTTTCTTTGAAATCACTCATATTAATGCCTATGGTTGCTACTAAAATATTTGTCACTCTTTGCATCAAGAACATCACATTGGAAACATTTTAATCTGAGGCATAAAACCGGAATTCTTTTAAGAGATGGCATAATTCTGGATGCTTGGTTGCCGCAATTATCTTATATACATGATTACGTTTACGTGAAGGTATGATGCGTAATTATTGCTTGCATAAGTTATTCAGTATTTCAGGTGCACTTAGAGGACTATAAACGAGTTCAAAGAGCTTCAAGCCTGGCTACAGATCAGCTCGGTAAAAGCTCACTAAGGATCGTTCTGTTTTTGTTTTGGTAGTTGTGTGATATTATTAACTTGTTATTTTTATTGGTACTGATATTTGCTAAGGTATTTGTTGAGTCATATTTGGTATAACACCAATACCGAACCATACCATCCGAAGTAGTCGGTATACCAAAGTTTCGGTATACCAAACTTTTTGGTTGGTAACGGTTTGCATATTTTCAAACCGAACTAGTTTGGTATGGTAATGGTATAATGTCAAAAAACCCGGTACCGTACCGAGCCCACCCCTAGTGCAACCCCCAGACCCTACTGTTATACCCCCCCTCTTACTGTTCATCCTTTCCGCTCGCTCTCCATATTTCCCCATCCACCCCATTGCCGTCGCTCCTCCCGTCTTCTCCAACCACCTTCATCCTCTCATCACCCTCTCCTCGTCACTGCCATTCCTCGTCATCATCCCCACCGCTCGACTCTGCTCTAACCCATCATCACCTATCTCCCGCTCAAACCCCTCCATTGCCGACTTCGCCATTAACCCCATCGCCGCCTTCGTCGATCCCTCTCCGCTCACCCCCACAACCACCAAAGTCCCCTCGCCTCATCATCGTCGTTGTCCAAGCCCCGAAAGCCTACCGTCTTCGCTCCTCTGTTTTCGGTGCGAAACAGAGCGACGCCCATTACCGCCGTCCCTTGGTCGCCCTCGCCGCTACCGTCACTTCTCGATCGCAGTGATGTCGCTGCTGCCTTTGCCGTGGTCGCCATTGCCGTCGCCCCCGACTGCTGTGGTCGACGTCCCCTCTCTTGCCATTTTTCTCTCCCTCTTTGTCGAGTTGAGGAAGGAGTAGAACAGTTGAGATTTGGCTGTTTGCTGTTCCGAGTGTAGGGGATCCGACTTGGTGTTTTGCTGTTTGTTTGTGTGGGGGATCCGTTGTGGAGTGCTGTTGTGTGCTTGGTATTTTACTGTCTTGCTGTTCGGATTTTGCTCGTGACTCGCCGTGTTTTGGTTCATCGCCCGGGATTCTAATCCCGTTATTCTATTTATTCGAATCTTCTAATTAATAGGCAAGTCATTTTACTCTCGAATTATATTGTATCGTATTCGAGATCGTTTATTGAATCCTACAAGTAGATCCATATTTATTATCGTATATTATTTATTGTTATTCATCGTTGGGATACTACGGATTTACACGAGCGAATCCAAGTAGTAGTCTTGACTTCGTGCCGTCTTTATGCCGCCGACTTATTAAGATCTTACATGCATTCATGTAGTTAATTATTGAATATAGGAATATAGATTATTATTGTATTTCACGTCATGACATTACACAACTATTGTAGATTGTATACTAGTGTTGATTGTTCATATGATTGATGATGGTGTGTTAGTTGATTGTGATTAGTAGGGTTATGGACATTATACATCTTAATACCATGTTCACATAGATGTAACTTGCTGCGATTTATAATTGTTAACTCCTAACTCATCGTTCATAACATTTTAATCTTTTTGTCCATGAAGAACATGTTGAAACTCTGAAATTTACTGCCAACCTGAACACCTCCTCCCCACTACCTCCCCTCCTCCTCCTGAGCACCTCCTCCATCACTACCACAATCATGGCATCCTCATCTCATGAGTCCCATGACTCACCCCCAAAAATTCAATCCTTCTTTTCACCGACACTACCGCACCCATCCCCCCCTGACTTTGCTGCCATCAAGACCTTCATCTACATCACATCCAAACTAAATCAAACAATAATCAACATTCCCAAGTTCTAATTTAAACTTTTGTATGAAATCATGATTCCAATGAGAAATTTGATCTAAAATGTTATCCTCATTTGAAAATGAATTTTTAAGTTCTTACAGTTTGTGAAATCTATCAAGTGATTGTTTTTTTTATTACAGAGTGAAAGAGTTTTTTTGTGATGAATAATATAATTGATGAATTCTGGTTTTGTAGAGTTAGGTTAGAAAAATATGAACATAATGGGTTATTTAATTTAGATATTTGGTGATGTGGTTTGTTTTTGGGGCGTGGCTGCAATAGGTGTGAGTTCTCTCAATTTGTAAAGTGAAAGTCACGGTACTAGCTATACGCCTGACCCTCGGCTGAGGGAGCGGCTGGGGAGTAGCAGGAGTGAGGTGGAAGACGGATGCTCAGCTCGGATTCGGCAAGCTCAGCTCAGATCTGGGGGGCTCGGCTCGGTCTCGTGTACCTGCACTCTGCCTTGAAATACCGGGAGAGATCCCGGCGATAGGCCCTCCGACGATCTAGTCAGTTACTGGAAAGCAACAGTAGCTAGTGTTTTAGAGGGGAAAGATTGATTACCTTTTAATGAAGGAGGGGACCTGGTATTTATAGGCAGAGCAAAATGGGTCTGAGATCCTGCTAGGCCGGGTTTGGACCCGTTTGCTCGTGGGCCTGACGTGGTAGAATCCCATGAGAATGGGTTGATCTGATGATCAGGGGAGAGCGGGTTTTGAGGGGATCTGGTGGCCCAGGAGGGGCCACGTCATCTGACCCATATCAGGAGCCCCCCACTCCTGAAGGGCTGGATAATCTATCCGTGTAGGAGTGGTTTTGCCTCTGTAGGAAGAGCGGAATGGTGTGTATGGTGAAGAACGGGGTCCATATCTTCTTGGAGAGGCCAGCGGGGTAGGATGATAGGGATCCCCTTTTGGAATCACGAGAGGCGTTGAGTGCCGAAGAGCAGGAGCACGCTTAGCCGAGCATCTAGGGTTGGGAGACGAGCTCCCTCACTTGTTGGAAAAGCTAAGGGACGTCGAGATCTGAAGTGTAGGAGCTCGCTTAGCCGAGCATCGAGGGTCGGGAGATGAGCCCCCTCACTTGTTGGAAAAGCAGGGGGCATCGAGATCTGAAGAGTAGGAGCTCGCTTAGCCGAGCGTCAAGGGTCGAGAGACAAGCCCCCTCACTTGTTGGAAAAGCAGAGGGACGTCGAGATCTGAAGAGTATAAGCTCGCTTAGCTGAGCATCGAGGGTCCGGAGACGAGCCTCAGGCTTTTTGGAGAAGCTTTTGTGGCTCGCGGTGATATCCGAGATCCGAGCCTCAAGCTTGTTGGAGAAGCTTTTGTGGCTCGTGGTGACATCCGAGTGCCGAGCCTCAAGCTTGTAGGAGAAGCTTTTAGGGCTCGCGGTGCCATCTGAGCGCCGAGACTCCAGCTTGTAGGAGAAGCTTTGTGGCTTGCGGTGTCATCCGAGCGTCGAGTTCCCAAAACTTGTAGGAAAAGTTTTGGTGACTTGGCAGAGGCATCCGAGCGCCGAACCTTAAGCTTGTAGGAGTAGCTTTTGTGGCTCGTAGTGCCATCCGAGCTCCGAGCCTCAAGCTTGTAGGAGAAGCTTTTAGGGCTCACGATGCCATCCGAGCGTCGAGTCTCAAACTTGTAGGAGAAGCTTTTGGGGCTTGCAGTGCCATCCGAGCGCCGAGCCTCTAGCTTGTAGGAGAAACTTTTGTGGCTCGCGGTGTCATCTGAGCGTTGAGCCCCCAAAACTTGTTGGAAAAGCTTTGGTGACTTGGCGGAGGCATCCGAGCGCTGAGCCTCAAGCTTGTAGGAGTAGCTTTTGTGGCTCGCGATGCTATCTGAGCGCCGAGCCTCAAGCTTTGTAAGAGAAGCTTTTAGGGCTCGCGGTGCTATCCGAGCGTCGAGCCTCCAGCTTGTAGGAGAAGCTTTTGGGGCTCGCAGTGCCATCCGAGCGCTGAGCCTCAAGCTTGTTGGAAAAGCTTTTGGGGCTCGCGGTGCCATCCGAGCGCCAAGCCTCAAGCTTGTTCGGAAAGCCTGGCATAGTACTCATGTAGTTTGCCACGTATTCCGAGCTGTTGTACCGGCTGATAGTGCTGAGGATAAAGAGGTAATTTTGCACCCTAGGCTGACGTCATAGGCATGAGAATCGAAGCACTTTAAATCCTGGTGGTCGTTGGATCTTGACGATCAGATCTTTTCGTGAAAAGCGAGAAGTCCCTTCCTCTATTATAAATCTCCCCCCTCCCCCTTCATTTCCTTACTTTGCGCTCATTTCTCTAAGGCAACAGGAATTTCCCTTATAACCGTCGACGACTGTTTTTCGGTGATCTTCCCGTCTGTATACCAGGTTAGTATTTTTGATTCGTAATGTCATGCTCTCAGTCTGACTCTGAGTCAAGCACTTCAGGTCGTTTTGAGGGGGAAGTCCAGTCGGCATCAACATCTTGGTCTCTTGGAGATATTGAAGTGAAGGAGGAGGTTCAGTCGGACTTAGGATCGGGTGACGAGGGTTTCGTTGTTTATGACGTGCCCCCTTTACGGATCCGTAGGCCGAGAGAGGAGCTCGCGGGGGAGGGTAAGCACGAGGGAGGAGACCTCGAGGAAGAGGAGTTCGTCGAAGAGGGGGAGCATGTTGAGGTGGGGGAGCACGAGGAAGGAGAGTTCGTTGAGGAGGACGACCAGGAGGGGCCCGTTCGAGGAGCCAAGGGAGGTGACAGTCGGGGAGAAGAGGAAGGAGGAACCTCGTGAGGGGCAACTGAGGAGGAGGAAGATCTTCCACCTCTACCCCTGTTAGCGACCCCATCTCCGGAGAAGAAGCTTAGCCCCTGTAGGAGTAAAAGAAAGTGGATTCGCCCTAATAGCCCGGGCTCGCCAGACAAATACGGACCCGAGCCGGGGTTCGAGTTTCCCCCCGTGCCCCATAGACACCCGGGGTCGATCAGGATGTACACTGACGACGTAGAGAGGCTTCTTGCGTTCACTTTATTGATGTGGGACTTAGGTCGGTCTATGATCAAGATGGACAGCGTCCAGTGTGTTTTGCTGGCAGACTACTAGCATATCTTAAGGGTGGCCTATTTCATTCCGAAGGATTTTGAACTTATGATGCCGAACCCCAGAATCTGTCCGACCACAGTGCTGGAGCCGAGCTTCTGCATGTTTCCTGAGGACGTCTTTGTCTCGGGGTTGAGGCTGCCGTTGCACCCATTTATCGTAAGGGTTCTGAAGTGTGTGTGTGTGGGGGGGGGGGGGGGGGGGGGGGGCTGAGCCCAATGCAGTATGATCCCAACTCGTGGAAACACCTGGTTTGCTTCATTCTGAAGTGTCAGGAGAAGGGTGTCAAGCCGAGGCTCACGTATTTCTGTGCCATCCTAGGGATGAGCTCGCTTAGAGATACAGAGGGGATTTTTTTACCTCTCGCCGCGTCCCCACAGGAGGGTGATGCACGGCCATCCAGACTCCATCAAAGAATGGAAGGAAAACTATTTCGTCATCCGGAGTGAGAAGCCTTGGAAGATTCCAACTGTTTGGAATTTTAGTAAGCCGAACCATAAGCCCCCGAAGCGTAGTGAATTGACTGAGAAAGAGTGGGCAACTGTGAAGAAGATTGTGGAAGGGCACAACATAGGGTAGCCGTGCGTCACGGAGTTGCACCTGGCCCGAGCCGGACTGAGCCCAGCCGACCCTAGTATGTTTTTGTTTTGAATGTGTTTATCTTCCTGCCTTCATGTTAACATTTTTTCATTCTTTCTTTTTGTAGAGATGTCTGCCAAGCAGCTCGACAACCGACAGGCCCTGCTGGCCATAGCCGCCAAGAGGAGGGCCGATCAGGAGAAGAAGGCTCCCTCAGCCGTGGGTTCCAGTAAAGGGCCGGTGCTAGTGCCTGTGGAGTCATCCCCGAAGAGGACGAAGAAGCACCACCACACGTCAAGGTCGACGAAGGAGCTGGGGGTGAGCTCTTGTAGTAGGAAAGTGGCCAAGGTCCTGGAGCAAAGGCTCCCACCACTTCGCCCCAGCATCGAGCAAATAGTGAGCAAGGAGGGCCTGAAGCCGCACACCCCGGATTGGGGGTACCTTGCTCGAGGGCCCGGTGGTGCTGGAGGTGGTGGAGCATCTCGCCACAGAGCGAGATCAGATGGCTCTGGCGACAGAGATGTCTGCGACGGCCTATATGAGGTGGGCTCAGGCACAGATCTCGGTAAGTGTTTGGTATTTGCTTTGTGCAGAGAGCTTTAGACTTTAGGGATTTCTGTAACTTGGTCCTCCTCATCCAGGCGTTGCTTCAGGAGCAGCACTTCCACAAGTGCCTGGAGAATGAGGTTCTTGTCGAGAAGAAGAACGCCGATAAATATTTTTGTGAGCTTACTCGTCTGCAAGACGAGCTGAAGGAGGCCCAGAACGCCCAGGCGATCGGCCAAGCTCAGATGGCCTCGCTACAAGACCATCATGCGAACGAGCTGGCGCACTTCCGGACTAAGGCCCAGGCAATGGTTGAGAAGATGTAGATCACCATGGCAGAGATGCAGATCACCATGGCGGACACTCTGATCTTGCCCCAAGACAAGGCCTATGCCAAGGCCAAGGAGCACTTCGAGCAGATCTACCCGGAGTGTCGGGTCGACCACCTCCACTACAACTGGCGGCTTCCCATGCATTCGCCGATGCCCGGCGGCGAGGAGGAGATGGGGGACCCTCATCAAGAGGAGGCCGGGGGCGACCATGTTGATGAAGATGTGCCGTCCCCCCTAAAAAGTAGTTTAGGATTTTTACTTTCTTTTGACTCTGTATTTGCCTTATGCGGACTGGCCATTGGCTTTTGTAATAAGTTTTTGAATTTATAAAAGAAAAGATTTTTGGCCGATCCTCTATGACTTGTAGTTTTTCGCCAGTCTCTTTTGTGACCCATTATTTTTTCCTTCTTTTTGATAGACGCATGAGGCCCTCAGCGCTGACCTTTGTTCTGCCAAGGTTTCCTGGCTCCGAAATGAGCTGGGGTCCAAGGAGAGTGTGTTGGCTCACCATCGTAAGCAGGCTCGTGATCGAGAGGCCGTGGTGAATTATTTTATGAACAAGTCTAAGGAGCTCAACATAGCGGCCGCTCACCTGAAGAAGGCCATAGCCGATCGGGATTGGTGGTGAGTTGAGACGAACTGGTCAATCTCAGATGCCTCCACCGGGCGACCGGCTTCGGAGTCCTTTCTTCGCGAGGCTGTTGTAGAGAAGGAGTTGGAGATTCGGAGGCTGAAGCTCATGCGAGGCATCGGTCCGCTCGAGGGAGCAAGCCATTCCGTATTAGGTCCTTCTTCAACTTTTTATCTGGAAATGGGGAGGCCCGCCGACGCACAGAGCTCTGTTGCCGGGACGTCCTTACTAGTCAGACAGCCGGAGCACGGGAGGGTCCCGTGGGAAGCACTGAGTTCGAGTTTTAAGCCGAGCAATTTGTGACATCTTCATTGTATTATGTGACCGTTTCTGGCGCTCCATAAGTAATAAAACTTCAATTTCTTTACTTTGAAAGTTTGTTAAGCGAGACCGGTAGGGCGTAGCTCGAGACAGTTGCCGATTATGGCTTTGCTTGAGGTCGCCACCGAGGCTGAAAGAACCGTCGGGTTGTGGCTTCGCTCAGGAGCCGAACCGTTACTCCTCGCAGGTAGCATTTAATAAGGAATGTTTCGCCTTCCGATAAAAAATTAATGGAGACGTTTTATCTTTCTCCGTTTGGACTCCCCGATGTCATAAATGCGCTTCTCTGGGGGGCTATATAACCCCCACCCCTCATCAGTTGTTCACCAGGAATTGCCGGCGACTTACCTGCCACCCTCTGACAATTCGGGGTTTCGGCTCTGAGGACCGTTAACCCCGAGTTGTCAAGGGGTGAGAGGTGGGTCGATCCCAGGGGCGAGATTCGGGGTGCTTGCCGAAGGTGGGCGCCCCCAAAAATGGAATTCTTGGCCGAGAGTCTCGGATCAGTGGCTCTCCTGCCAAGTTCTGACAATTCGGGGTTTCGGCTCCGAGGGTCGTTTACCCTGAGTTACCAGTGGGTGAGAGGTGTACTGATCCAAGGTTCATGACTCGGGGTGCTTGCTGAAGGCGAGCGCCCTAAATCTTAATAGAAACTTTTTTGGTAGGGAGGAGAGCCGGAATTCCAGAGGACCGAGCCCCCATACCTGTTCTCGGATAGATAGTACAAGTGTGGTTGGAGGTCATCGTCGAGCATAAGGGTCATAGGGCTTGAAGAAGCCGAGGCCTTGCTCGAGGTCGATGCCGAGCCCCCATACCATAGGAGATGCTTGTTATGAGTGTAGCTGGAGGTCATCGCCGAGCGTATAGGTCGAAGGGCTTGAAAAAGCCGAGGCCTTGCTCGAGGTCGATGCCGAGCCCCCATACCTGTTCTCGGGTAGATAGTATGAGTGTAGCTGGAGGGCATCGCCGAGTGCATAGGTCGCAGGGCTTGAAAAAGTTGAGGCCTTACTCGAGGTCGATGCCGAGCCCCCATACCTTAGAAGAAACTTGTTATGAGTGTAGCTGGAGGTCATCGCCGAGCATATAGGTCGCAGGGCTTAAAAGAGTCGAGGCCTTGCTCGAGGTTGATGCCGAGCCCCCATACCTATTCTTGGGTAGATAGTATGAGTGTAGCTGGAGGTCATCACCGAGCGCATAGGTCGCAGGGCTTGAAGAAGCCGAGGCCTTGCTCGAGGTCGATGCCGAGCCTCCATACCTTAGGAGAAGCTTGTTATGAGTGTAGCTGGAGGTCATTGCCGAGTGTATAGGTCACAGGGCTTGAAAAAGCCAAGGCCTTGCTCGAGGTCGATGCTGAGCCCCCATACCTGTTCTCGGGTAGATAGTATGAGTGTAGCTGGAGGTCATCGCCGAGCACATAAGTCGCAGGACTTGAAAAAGTCGTGGCCTTGCTCGAGGTCGATGCCGAGCCCCCATACCTTAGGATAAGCTTTTTATGAGTGTAACTAGAGGTCATCGCCGAGTATTTAGCTCGCAGGGCTTGAAAAAACTGAGGCCTTGCTCGAGGTCGATGCCGAGCCCCATACCTATTCTTGGATAGATAGTATGAGTGTAGCTGGAGATCATCGCCGAGCGTATAGGTCGCAGGGCTTGAAAAAGTTGAGGACTTGCTCGAGGTCGATGCCGAGCCCCCACACCTTAGGAGAGACTTTTTGTGGCTCGCGGTGACATCCGAGCGCCAAGTCTCACGCTTGTAGGAGAAGCTTTTGGGGTGCGCAGTGACATCCGAGCGCCGAGCTGCAAACTTGTAGGAGAAGTTTTCATGGATCACAATGACATCCAAGCGCCGAGCCTATACTTGTTTTAAGAAAGTTGGTATGAGGCCAAGAGGGGTAAACGATTACATCATATTGAATTTACAAAACAAGGCATGAGGTGCCGATTACATCTTAGTATTTACAGAGGGGTATCTACAAGGGCTAATTCTCCCCTTCGAGAAATTTGATAAGGTGCTCCGCGGTCCAGGGTCTTTTGACAGCCTTGCCCTCCGGGACGGTCAGGCGGTATCCGCCGGGACGTGCCACTTCAGAAACCTTGTATGGGCCTTCCCAGTTTAGAGCCAACTTACTTTTTTTGCCGGAGTTAGATACTGCCAACTTTCGGAGGACGAGGTCCCCAAACTTGATGTTGGTGGGACGCACCCTTTTGTTGTAGAACTTGTCGACGCTCTGTTGGTATGTGCTCCTTCTGATGGCAGATTTTTTCCTGACCTCGTCTATGAGGTCTAGGTCGGCACGCAGTTGCACCGAGTTGCTTTCTTCGTCAAAGGCCATGATTCAGGGCGAAGGGAGCCCGATCTCGAGGGGAATTACCGCTTCCGTGCCGTAAGTCAGATTGATTGGCTATTCTCTCGTGGGGATCCTCTTCATCATTCGATGGTCCCAGAGAACGCTCGACAGCTCGTCGACACATAATCCCTTGGAAGAATTATCAAGTTATTTTTTCAAACCGTCAAAGATTTGGCGGTTCGCGTTCTCGGCCTGACCGTTCGACTGCAGGTGGCACACTGAGGAGAAGCGTTGCTGGATTCCGAGATTCTCGTAGAACTTTCTAAAATTCTTACCTGCAAACTGGGTTCCATTATCCGTGATGAGTATGTGCGGAATTCCAAACCAAAAAATGATGTGTGTTAGAAGAATTGCTGGGTCTGTTGCTTGGTGATCGTGGCTAGGGGCTCGGCCTCGATCCACTTGGTGAAATAGTCGATTGCTACTATCATGAACTTCCTTTGGACCGTTGCTTTCGGGAAGGGGCCCACCAGGTCCATCTCCCACATAGCAAAGGGGGTCGGACTGGCCAGGGAGCGGAGGTTTGCTTGTGAAACCCTTCTCACCGAGGAGAATCTTTGACAAGGACCACACTTTTTGACCAGGGCCAGGGCATCTTGCAGCATTGTGGGTAGGGCTGCAAACAAGCCGAGTCGAGCCAAGTTTCGTGAGGCTTGATCTCAGCTCGTTAAGCAATCGAGCTCGTTTCGAGCCGAGCTTTGACCGAGCTTTGACCGAGTTCAAGCCGAGTACTCGCGAGCTTAGCCTACTAATTACAAAATGCCCAAGCTCGAGCTCGACTAGTTAATTTCGAGCTCGATTTTGAGCTCGAGCTCGGTACGAGCTCGTCTCGAGTCAAGCTTTGACCGAGCTTTGACCGAGCTTGAGCTGAGTAGCTCGCGAGTAGCTCGGATTGTTTGCAGCCCTAATTGTGGGCCAGTAATACCCGTGGTTCAGAGCCTTTCGGGCAAGTGATTGGCTCCCCATGTGGCACCCGCCAATTCCTTCGTGGAAGCTCCTTGAAGGCATACTTTGCCTCGTCAGGGGTTTAGCAGCGGAGGTAGGGTCTTCCGTCCATCGTAGTGTACGAGCATTTGAAGATGGTTTCATTGATCATGGTTAACCTTTTCCGAGCAGACCCTGATCCGCCTTGCCTCAGCTCGGTCTTTGGGGAGCTCTCCTTTGATTTGAAACTTCTGGATGGGAGTGGTCCAATCGTCAGGCTGAGCTTCATCGTCTACACAGAAGGTCTCGGGGAACTTGATACTCGGTTTTAGGAGCACCTCGATCAGAAAAGTGCGGTCGAGGCCTTCAAAGGACGAGGAGGCTAGCTTCGATAGGGCATCGGTCTGGGCGTTCTACTCTCTTGGGATCCTTAGGACTGCGGAATCGTCAAAGGATGTCAAGAGCCGCTGGACCATGGCCAAATACCGGATCATCCGATCATCACAAGCCTCGTATTCTCCGGTGATCTAGTTAACCACGAGTTGAGAGTCATTAAAGGCCCTGATCTGTCTGGCCCCTGCCTGGTGTGCTAGGTTGAGCCCCGCGATCATAGCTTCGTATTCTGCCTCGTTGTTAAAGGCTGGAAAGTTGAGGCGGAGAGAATATTGGAGAAGGAAGTGGTCGGGTCCTCGCAAAATGATGCCCATGCCACTCCCTACTTTGCAGGAAGAGCCGTCGACGTAAACTTCCCACGTCTGGTCGGGCTCGCCACTTTCGGATGGCTCGGAGATGGTGCATTCCGTGATGAATTCAGCGAGGGCTTGTCCCTTGATTGCTGTCCTTGGTTGATAGCCAATGTCGTATTGACTGAGCTCGATCGACCACCTGACTAGGCGGTCGGAGCTCTCGGGCTTGTGGAGGACGGCCTAAAAAGGCTAGTCCGTGAGGACCCAAATTGAGTGCACCTGGAAATAAGGGCGGAGCTTCCACGCGGCCATGACCAAGGCATATGCTACCTTCTCCATTTTCGCATATTTGGTTTCGACCAAGAGTAGGACTTTGCTCACATAATACAATGGCTTTTGGACTCCGTCTTCTTCTCAAACAAGAACAGCACTGAGCACGCTTTCCGAGGCCGAAAGATAAAGCCAGAGAGGCTCGCCTGGCTCGGGTTTGCTAAGGAGCGGAGGATTGGCAAGGTACTCTTTCAATTGGGTGAACGCTTCCTGCTGCTGAGCGCCCCATTCGAAGCCTCCGGTTCTGCACAGAGTTTTGAAGAACGGGAGGGACTTCTCTCCGAACTTGGAGAGAAAACGGCCGATGGCCGCCAATCTTCCCATGAGTCCCTGGACTTCCTTGATGTTTCTCGGAGGGGCCATGTCTATTATGACCCAGATCTTCTCGGGGTTCGCCTCGATGCCGCGTTGGCTGACGACGAACCTGAGGAATTTTTCCCGAGGAGACGCCGAACGCACACTTGGTCGAATTGAGCCTCATATTGTGGGTCCAAAGGATGCCAAAGGCTTCTTCCAGGTCAGCGACGTGGTCCCGTCCTTGTTGGCTTTTGACGAGAATGTCGTCGATGTACACTTCCATGTTGCGACCAATCTGGTCCTTGATGAATCGGTTGACGAGCCACTGATAGGTAGCACCAGCATTCTTCAGCCTAAAGGGCATAACCCGGTAGCAATAGAGACCTTGGTTGGAGAAGAAGGATGTCATGGCTATATCAGGGGGGAAACATTCGGATCTGGTTATAGCCCGAGAAGGCATCCATGAAGGACAAGAGCTCGTGACCCGATGTTGCGTAGATCAGAGCATCGATGCTGAGGAGAGGGAACAGATCTTTGGGGCACGCCTTGTTGAGGTTCGTAAAGTCTATGCAGATCCTCCAGCTGCTGCTTGCCTTTTTCACCATCACGACATTCGCCAGCCACTCGGGATAGCTGCCCTCTTGGATGAACCGGGCAGACAACAGTCTGTCTACCTCCGCTTTCACAGTTTGCTACCTCTACGGGGTGAACTTATGTTGCTTCTGGACGATCGTCTTCGAGCTAGGGACCACGCTTAGTCTGTGCATGATCAGGTCTTCGGAGATCCTGGGCATATCGGATGGCTTCCAAGCAAAGAGGTCGACATTGTGGCGAATGCAGTCGATTAGGTCGAACTTTAGGTCAGGCGCGAGGGAGCAGCTCACGCGAAACCACTTTGACTTGCCTTCCGTCTCGAACGAGACTTCTTCTAGTTCGTCCGCAGGTTTGGGCTCTGGTTGGCTCCTCTCGGGTTGCAGTTCGACGGCATCCAGGGGAAACACACCGCCCCCGACAGCCGTCATATAGCACAATTGTGCTGCCTCTTAGTTCCCCCGAATGACCCTGACACCTGACTCGGTGGGGAACTTCAATTTCAGGTGGTAGGCCGAAGGAACAGCCTTGAGGGAGCAGAGCCCTGGTCGGCCGAGGATGGCGTTGTAAGCTGCTTTAACGTTCACAACCATGAAGTCCATCGACTCAGTCCGTCTGTGGGGGATCGTACCGGTAGTGACATCCAAGGTCACGATCCCCTCTATCGGCACCGGGACGCCGGAGAACCCGTGCAGGGTGTACCCGACTGGTTTCAGCTTATCTTGAGGGAGCTTGAGGTTCTCAAACGCTTCCAGGAAGAGGATGTTCACCGAGCTCCCATTGTCCATGAGGATCCGATGGACCTCGTAGTTCGCCATGACAGGGCTGATGACGAGCACATCGCAGTGCGGGAGCCGGACCCCCTCCAGGTCTTCCCCCGAGAAGGAGACAGGGAGCTGCTGGACCAGGGGAGAAAGGAGGTCTCGGACGGTGTTTACCTCTCGGACAAATGCCTTGCAGGAAGTACTAGAATTCCCTCCTATAGGCCCCCCATGGACGCAGAGTAGAATGGACTGGCTTCCGGTCTCTTTGGGCTCCAGGTCACGCTCGGGACACTGTTTGGGGGTGCGAGGAGGAGGAGAAGGCCTCCGGTTCCTCGTATCCCTTCGGTCCCGGGCGTCTTCCTGGGTGAATTCTCAGAGATACCCTCGTTGGATGAGGGCCTCAATTTCTTCCTTCAAGGCCCGACAGTAGTCGGTATCGTGCCCGTTGTCCTGGTGAAAACGGCAGTAGAACCATTGGTCCCTTTTCTTGTTGCTGGTTGGTCGAGGGGGCATCTGGAAGAGATCCCTATCTTCGATCGCTAGTAGGATGGCCGACACATTTTGTGTCAGTGGCGTGTATCTCTCGAAATGCGGGTTCGGAGGGACCCTCTTCATGCAAGTCCCATCTTTCGAAACCTTCTTGGCTGGCTCGGCCTCATCGGCCTTGCGCTTACCCTTTCCAGGGACCTCTTTGCGTTCTCGGAATTTAGGGCCTCCTCGGCCCGAATGTACTTCTCGACCCGATTGAACAAGTCAAGAAAATCGAGGGGAGGCCTTGGCCAAGGATGCCTCCAGCTGGCCATGTGAGACTCGCTGGCTCCGGTCTCCAACCGAGAGTGAGAGCGGTGGAGTGTCTCATTTACGGGGGTCCCTAAGATGGCCTCCAGGATCTCGTTCCGAAAGTTTTGGAACTCACGGTGGGTGACTGGAGCTTGTCTGGTCGGGTCGCATTAGGGTGACGGCCTTCGGTCGGCGCGACTGAGCTCCAGCTCCCGCTCTAGGGGTGGTTGCATGGGATGGTTCGAGACCGAGTTGGAAGAGGCCCCACCCGTAGTACGGTTGGCTTATCGGTTCTGAATGACCCGACGCAGGTCGGTCGCGACCGAGCGAGAAGTGTCCAGCCCGAGTTCGCCGTTGACCCTCGGATGGTTGGATCCATGAGTGTCGGTGAGGACATCCTGGGGAGGAGCATCCAGACGACGTGCAGAGGTGACAACTCTTCTGGCCTTGGGTTCCATTCGAGAGCTCGGATTGAGGGGATGACGTTAATGGCCGGGGTCGGACTGGGGTCAGTACCGAGGTTTTCCACAGACGGCGCCAACCTAATGCGGTTTGTTTTTGGGGCGTGGCTGCAAAAGGTGTGTTCTCTCAATTTGTAAAGTGGAAGTCGCGGTACTGGCTATACGCCCGACCCTCAGCTGAGGGAGCGGCTTGGGAGTAGCAGGAGTGAGGTGGAAGACGGATGCTCGGCTCGGATCTGACAAGCTCAGCTCGGATCTGGGGGCTGGGCTCGGTCTCGTGTACCTGCACTCTGCCTTGAAACACCGGGAGCGATCCCGGTGAAAGGCCCTCCGACAATCTATTAAGTTACTGGAAAGCAACAGTAGCTAGGGTTTCAGAGGGGAAAGATTGATTACCTTTTAATGAAGGAGGGGGCCTGGTATTTATAGGCAGAGCAAAACGGGTCGAGATCCTGTTGGACCGGGTTTAGACCATTTTGCTAGTAGGCCTAACGTGGCAGAAGCCCATGAGACTGAGTTGATCTGATGATCAGGGGAGAGCGGGTTTTGAGGGAATCTGGTAGCCCAAGAGGGGCCACGTCATCTGACCCATATCATTTGGGATTGGGTTTTAAGATCATGAAGAAGATGAACACAATGAACACTACTTGAATTTTTGAGTTGGTTTTAAAGTGCAAAAGTGAAGTAGATATGATGATCTCTAAGGAATAAGGTGTTTGTGGTGGAGGCAGTGATGCGAAGGTAGGAGGAGGAGGAGGATTGTAACGCCCCGAATCCCAAATACAACTGAATTCGAGATGTTCTACAGGATCTTTCCACTTCATTTAGTACAATTTTACAAGGAAATTTGAACTTTTCACTTTATATCAGAGTTTACATAAAATATTACACTTTACATTGCACAGCGGAAGTAAAATTTACAACAATTAGATAAATGTACAACAACGTTGTATAATCTTTAATCATCTATTCCTCTTTAATCTTTATCATGTCACTTACCTGCATATAAGACTGTGGGTACGTCAGTTTATTCAACCGACGAACATTATACACGGCCATCCTCTCTATGCCGGAAATAGTATAACTTATTTTCCATATTTAGCAAACACAAACTTGTCACATATCAAACTAAAGGGACTACCCTATTGATGTCGTGTTGTGATTATGCACTTAGTCCTTAATGCAATTATTTAGATTAGATGACACTAATGCGCACTTGTTCGGATTCTATGCATCCCATACTACATAGGTCCGAGGGCAAGCCTCTTAATCGTTCTTCATCTTTGTAGGGTTCAATCCCTCACCATGACTTAATCTACTACTGTAACTACGGTGAGTATCCTAGATGATCTATGAGTACAAGCACGTGTACAGAAAACCTGGAGGGGAACCCCATGCCATGTCTTGACTCGTCAAGCATGCATTCTGTGGTAATTCAGCCTCCTTCATGGCACACGATCCTCTTGCAGTCACCAAACATCCCACAAGCGTGGCTAAAGTCCGATCATTACTGAGTGGTGCCCACGCCATGTCTTGACTCATCAAGCATGCATTCTGTGGCTCACACACCCGCACCGTACTCTAGTTCTCATACTCGTGTTTTTCTCTCACTTTCATCACGTCTTCACTATGCACTAATCCTTAGTTTTTATTAGAATCATGAACAAAATCAAAGCTCTAGAGTTAGCCTCTCCACTAAACCCGACTTATTCATTTATTCAAACATGACCAACCTTGGTCTTTCATTTCAATATTTCATTTCATTTCTTTCCAAATGCCGGGGGAGACTTAGCTACTCTTTTGTTTCAATTCCAATTCACAATTTCTAAATTGAGCATTTCCAACTCATAAATTCATTTTCATAATCATAACAGATTTCTCTTTCATTAGCATGATCTCTAAATTATTCAATAGTCCATAATCGCACATGGAATTATGTGTTTCATCAAATATCAATTCCACATTTAAATCACTTCACTAAATGGATATTCACATACCATAAATTTCACACTATTCTCAAATGAGAATAATTCGTAATGCATCACTACATATAATTTCTATTTTTATTCCACTTCTTTTCTAATATTTTATTTCAAGCCTTTCTTCAAAGTGCAACTTTTATACCATATAAGTATATAACCATAAGTCTCAATTATACATTTTATTCTCAAATCATATTTTATTCTATGTAATTAATCCCCAAATTATTTTTCATAAGTCCCATATATTCTTAGAGGAATAACCATATTTTTTTCATAATTTTTGGATCACCAAAACACTCAAAAAAATGTTTTTTTCTAAACTGCCGAAGCCAAGAATCGAACCCAGGACCACAAAGAAAACCGCCCAAGGCACAGGCCACTAGGTCGGATGCTACACACGTTGTAAGGAGGGCTGAGAGCATTATATGCCCTCGGCTACTCTTTTGTTTCAATTCCAATTCACAATTTCTAAATTGAGCATTTCCAACTCATAAATTCATTTTCATAATCATAACAGATTTCTCTTTCATTAGCATGATCTCTAAATTATTCAATAGTCCATAATCGCACATGGAATTATGTGTTTCATCAAATATCAATTCCACATTTAAATCACTTCACTAAATGGATATTCACATACCATAAATTTCACACTATTCTCAAATGAGAATAATTCGTAATGCATCACTACATATAATTTCTATTTTTATTCCACTTCTTTTCTAATATTTTATTTCAAGCCTTTCTTCAAAGTGCAACTTTTATACCATATAAGTATATAACCATAAGTCTCAATTATACATTTTATTCTCAAATCATATTTTATTCTATGTAATTAATCCCCAAATTATTTTTCATAAGTCCCATATATTCTTAGAGGAATAACCATATTTTTTTCATAATTTTTGGATCACCAAAACACTCAAAAAAATGTTTTTTTCTAAACTGCCGAAGCCAAGAATCGAACCCAGGACCACAAAGAAAACCGCCCAAGGCACAGGCCACTAGGTCGGATGCTACACACGTTGTAAGGAGGGCTGAGAGCATTATATGCCCTCGGCTGCTGTTCTCTTTTATTTTAAAAATTTATGAAACAAAAGTGTGTTGCCCAGGGGATTCGAACCAGCGACCTCAGACCACTGTAGCGATTAAAGTTGTCCCGACCACTTGAGCTACGCGCTCAGGTTGTCAATAACGCAACTAAAAATTTATTTAAACCAATTCTCGCTGTTATCAAAACGTTTCGATGTTCAACTAGTCCTCATTTCATTTTGCTTTTATAAAATTTACTGTAAATGTCCAGATTGACTAATATCATTATAAATTATATCCAGTATGGAAAAAATAATTTTTTTCAACAATTAAAACATATTTTTCATACAATTAATTTGAATTCTACATTATAACTACCACATTTCTTCATTTCGACATTTCTTAACAATTAACACTACTAATCCCTTTATTAGCAAACTATACATTAATTCTCTATTTTTAATCTTTTACCAAACATACAAAATTATATCTTAATTCATTTATTTCAATGTAACACAAAGATTCATTTAAACACACAAAGTAGCATTGTCAATCTACTAACTTTTGTATATAATTTGTGATGTAGATAATGAAACTATCTTCAATAATCCATGGCCATAATTAATTCACTCACAATTTAACCTTTACTAATAGAACCACATACAATTTCACATCCACATTTCAATCAATCCATAGGTCATTTTTATCAATTAAATGCGTACTCTTATTAATATTTTTCATGCTTCATTCATTCAATTCAATCTAGCATGCATTCCTATTTAGAAATATAGAAAATTTACCCACCTTAAATGGAGAGAAAAATACAACTAGCGACACCTCCTAAACAATGTCCTTGCAAACGAGAGCGATCCTCCTCCTTGAAGCGCGCAACCGAGCCTCCAAGAACACCCAACCCGAGAGCTCCTAAGCCAAACCGAGAGCACTCTCTTGATAGCCGGCATCTCCTCTTCTTGTTGCAAGCACAACTCCCACACACAACTCAATCTTTTAACTCACTAAAATAACTACTAGATACTTGTATTAGCTATAGGTTTGGGAAGAATTAATTTGCACAAGAATACTGGCCATGGGAGGGGGGTATTTATACTAAAAATCTAGGGAAATGGATGGCTAAGATTGAAGTAGGAGTTAGGAACAAATGGCTTAGATTTAAGGAGGAGTTACACTAACTACCCATGATGAGTAACCATCTCCACCATGATCCCACTCAAAAATTTCATTTCCCTCCAAGATGCAATCCGGCCATGCTTTGGGAAGGTGCACTTTGCACGTGTACGTGCAATGCACGTGCAAGCATTTGCCTCCAAAAATTTGTACATTAAATTTTGTATAAAAATAATTTTTAAATTGTATCCTACATGACAAGTTGTATTTAAAAATAAATTGACTCATGGGCTTTAGTTTATGGGCCAAAATAATAATTATAAAAATAATAATTGAATTGAATTTTTGGGCTTTAAGAAAAAGGCTTTTTGTCTAATTGAAAGAAGGCTTTGTATAAAATAATTAAAAGCACATATTTAAATACTTATACTCATCATAATGAAAATGATTACCAAAAATATTGCACATGCACACTACGTGCAAAATAAAATAATTTTCATTAAATGAAAAATCGGGGCATTACAAGGATGAGGAAGAGGTAGAGGCTGCTGAGGGTCATGGGAGGGGGGGGGGGGGAGAAAATTAATAGTTGACGACATTTTTGTCACTTTAAGTTAACTAGTAATTTACACGTGCGATGCACGTCTTAATAAATATAGTTTTTCCTGAGCTTGAACCTGGGACCTCTTTTATAATAGTTATGTACGGACAATGCACGAGACTGTTTGTTTACAAGTGACAGCTTCAAGTCTCCCATTATAAGTGTGATGCACGTCTTAATAAATATAGATTTTTAAAAGTAAAAATTCCTTTGTTGTCTAGGCTTGAACCTGAGACATCTTTTATAAATAGTTATGCACGGACAATGCACGAGTTTGTTCGTTTACAAACTAGTGTTACTCTGTACAAATTGCACAGACTAAAATACTTTTAACAGACTCATAAAATTATATGGAACTTAAACAATACAATGATGATATGCACTGTGTCTTTTTTTCCCAGTTTATCTTATTTAATAACATGTGCTACTCTTGTCTGAAAAACCCAAATAATGATATTTTTATCTATTTCAGCCATATTCTTTGAAACCACTAAGGGAGATTTCATTAGTTCATATTCTTGTATTATCATGTACATGCACAGTAGCTTTAGTTCTTAAATAAAAACATAAAAGTCATTAAAGGACGAAGGTGACCATATTCAACACCGACACAACACTAAGGTATAGTTAAACCCTAGATCCCTAAATTTAGAGATGCTCCTTTAACTATTTCAATTACAATATAATTAAAAGATGAAAAATCTACAAATTAACAAATTCACATATTCAAATCAACTAACATCATCCTATATTTCTAAAGCAAAGAAAAAAGGTCGAATAGTTACCGAAGTTGAGCTTACAATGCAGTAATAGGTGGGGATGTGGCTCTTCTTGGACTCCTCCTTGATTTCCTCTTCTATCTCCTTATCCACAGTGTGCTTCTCAACTGCCTTCCATTTCAAATAAAGCCTTCCATCTTAAATCATTCTCTCTCAAATGAAACATAATCAACATCAGAAGATGAGTGGTTATTTTTATTATTATTTTATTTTATTTTATTTTATTTTGTAAATTGACTGTACGGTTTAGTACATGTTCGTTTCTTCATATTTTTTTCTCATGTGTTAGCATGTGCTAGTTTTCTACTTTCCCTCTCCTTGCTCTATTTTAATAGATGAAGAACTCTCTCTCCTAATAGTATAATATATATAATAGTATGCATAATTTTAAAAAATAATTAATTTTAACAATATTTGATCGGATAATTATATATATCTTCATAGTTTATCAAGTAAGAATCCAATACAGTAATTATACCATAGATCAATGTTGAGTAGAAAAATTACTGAGATTGCAGCAAATGAAAGCAGCTTTAATCAAAATTGAAGCAAAGCAGTAAAACAACTTTAATCAAGATATATGTTTCTTTTTTGGAAACAGCCTCAATAAACTTTGGTAAGGTGCTAATACTAGTCAAAAAAGGTATAAACATATGTATTGTTTTGAGCTTAAGAGACTTACATCAATCATTTAAATACAATGCGCATGATGAAGCAGCCCCTTTTTGCACGCCTACATAATGGCAACAGATGCTCGCTATAAAACTGGAGCATGGATCAAAAGATATAGTATATGACAAAGTTCATCAGCATTGAGAAACCACTATAGAGGAAACCATCGAACACGAAAAACATAGTTGCTAAGTAGTAGACTTTTACCTTCTATATCCGCATTCGTCAGCCATCCAAAATCCGTCAGCAAGACAAAACTTGAAAGAAGGTAATTTGAATGACTAAATTGAATCAAAATAATGTCAAATAATTATAAAGGTCTTTTGAGCATTTTCACAAACACCTCGTGTGCACCACTGTAACGCCCTTGCCCCAAACTCAGACAATTTATACAATTTATCAGACAAATTATTTATTTATTAGTACAACTGCCTATCACAGACAGTATCTCAAAAGGTGGTTAACCGAATTGGTGACTCTTGATCATAGGCATTATTATTTATTATTATTTAATCTCTTGCAATTCCCGATATGGGACAATTTAATAGTTCTCTCTCCTCTCTCTCCTTGAGCACAGCAGCCCCAACAGTGGGCCGTATGCCCACATCAGCAAGAGACAGACATTGGCTGCTGTCTTTCTCTGTCTGGGTGGGCCCCACATGCCACGTCATAACAGTGACAGCAGCGCAACACAGCAGCAGCATTTTGCTGCTTTGTCTTCACGTGGCCCCCCCCCCTTCTCCAATAATTTCATATACCAACCCCCCTATAGGAATTCTATTAATTTCTCTCTCTCTCTCTCTCTCTCTCTCTCTCTCTCTCTCTCTCTCTATATATATATATATATATATATATATATATATATATATATATATATATACCTCTTTGAAATTATGGGGTGTTACACACACCCCCCTTCAGAAATCAGCGTCCTCGCTGAGTACGAGGCATGCACAATCTAGTGCAGGATCTCCTTTCTAGCCGATGTGGAGCATCTACTTTCCTATCCGTCCGACTATTCATGATCCCGGAGTTCACTGTCAAACCAATCATAGTCCCTAGGCAACCACAGTTCCGGAGTCCACCGTCAAACTGGGTATATAGTCCCAGAGTCCACTATCAGACTAATCAAAACAAGCAACTACAGTTCTGGAGTCCACCGTCAAATTGGGTCCATAGTCCTGGAATCCACCGTCAGACTATCGAGATATGCCCCACACTTGGTGTCGAAAACCTAGCTCAAATACAATTTGTAACGCCCCTGCCCCAAACTCAGACAAATTATACAATTTATCAGACAAATTATTTATTATTTAGTACAACTGCCCACCACAGACTGCCTCTCAAAAGGTGGTTAACCGGATTGGTCTCTTGATCATAGGCATTATTATTTATTATTATTTAATCTCTTGTAATTCCCGATATGGGACAATTCAATAACTCTCTCTCCTCTCTCTCCGTGAGCACAGCAGCCCCAACAGTGGGCCCCATGCCAACGTCAACAAAAGCCAGACAGCGGTTGTTGTCTTTCTCTCTCCGGGAAGGCCCCACACGCCACGTCACAACAATGACAGGAGCGCAACACAGCAACCGCATTTTGCTGCTTTGTCTTCACGTGCCCCCCTCCAATAATTCCATATACCAACCCCCTATAGGAATTCTATACAGCAACCATTTAATTCTTCTTTATATATATATATATACCTCTTTGAAATTATGGGCAACCACAAATGAGAAAATAATTGTAATCAAGATAATACCGAACCCAAATTTGAATCTTCCCACATCTATAAGCATCTTTCTGAACCCTATATTTCGAAGATTGGTGTATAAATCTCTAATCAAATTCAAAAGTAAAACTCATCCACTTGAGTTCCATATGTCCCCACCACACAGCAGACTCCTGCAACTAACATATTTCAGTTCATTCATGCATTTTATCGAATAGGATGAGCGCATATAGTAATCACTACAAATGAAAAAGGAAACCCCGACATTTTTTTTGCCCTTTCCCGGCGTTTATAAAACGCCGGGCTTGCTAGGGCAGCGTTTCGTTAACGCCGCAAACACCGGGGATACGCCTGCCGGGGATGAAAAGGCATTCCTGGCATTTGCTGTAACCCCTGTTTTTCATTTTTGTGTATTTTGGACTGTATTTTTCGTTTTGGTGTATTCTCTCTCTTGTATTTTTCTGAACCGTATATTGAAGTTGTTTTCAATATATATATTCGTTTATTTCATTTTGAGCTCCTTGTGTATGATTGGTCGTCTCTTTTATTTCGTTCTTCATTAGTTGTGTTCTTTCTTCATTTTTGGTCTCGTTCCCTTTATTCGTATTTTATTTTTTTCTTAGATGTTTGTGGTGGTGATTTGGTTGTCCTATTTTCCCAATCCTATTATTTGATCCCTAATAAGATTTTCAAGGCTAAATAAATTTCCAATCCTATTTGTATACCTATTTGATTGACCCAATATCCAAAACCCATTGGTAAACCTACTACTACTCCTAATACCCAAATACCCATTAACCCAACTTGTATTTCTAAACCCTAATCCCTATATATATATATATATATATATATATATATATATATATATATATATATATATATAGGGAAAAAGGGGTATGAGCAACTTGCTCATTTAGTAAATAAGCAATTGATGATGTGGCATACATGTGATTGGAAAAGTCTTAAAAAGGTTAGTTGTCCAATGTATCACATGCATGCCACATAATCAATTGCTCATTTACTAAATGAGCAAGTTGCTCATATCCCTTTTACCCATATATATATATATATATATATATATATATATATATATATATATATATATATATATATATATACTCTCCACATCTCTCTCTCCCTAAACCCTAACCCTAATTCCTCTCTCTCTCCCTCACATCCGGCCTCCCTCCATCTCTCTCCCTCTCCCGCTGCTTGCGCCGAGCACCAACCCGCACACAACCACCAGCCCGACCTCCCTCCAGGCCGAGCTACCTCCCTCCAGCCGACAGCCCCCACTCCCCCCTCTCGGCCGCTTACCACCCCGGCACACACCAAACCTGATCCCCCATCTCCTTGGCCATACAACCCTCTCGCACCACCACTTAATCTTTTGCCTCGCTTTCTTGGTGTTCTCTCGTGGCCGCAAGCCACCATCGCCGTCGTCTCTCGCTTTTGGAGATTGTTCGTGTGGAGACTTTAGCTCGAGTTGCTTAGATTCGTTGATTCGTGGATTTTTGTTCGTGGATTTTGCTTGTTATTCTTGGATTTCGTTGTTCTTCATCTCGATTAAGGCAAGTAACTTGTACTCCAATTCATTTGTTTGATACAAGTCAAAAATACCACCTATAGTGAGTTGGGTCTAGAGACGACTCTTGTTTGTGATATGCTTGATGGATTTTGTCTTTATTGTGAAAACTTGACCATAGATGACTCACGACACAATTTGGACATGAATTAACTTAGGTTTTACCCGTTCTTGATTTTGACCATGTGTGTGAGATTTTTGTGAGAATTCATGACTTGGTTGAGACCCATGTGATATTCTTGGTGTGGACATGCTAGATACCCTAATTTATCATGTTTAGACACTTGGTAGACTCGATTTCAAGTTTGGGTGTGTTTGGATCAATTTTCTTGAATCTATGTTGATTTTGTTTTTAAGGGAGAAATCTGCGTTTTGTCGCTAATCTGTTTTGCTTGCTGTTTTGGACTGTATTAAAGTCAGTATCTTGATTTTGGTATAAAATATGAGTTTTAGAGAATTTTGTCTATTTTCAAACCCCTTTGACCTTGCTTGATTTTGATTTCGTATGAGTGAGTTATGACTGTTTTACTACAGAGGTGTCGATCTTTTCCAGATTCTGTTTTTCGGTAATTTTGATGACAAATCATTTTAAAGAACTATGATACATATATTATTTTGATCCAAAACTTTGGTCAGTATTTTTTTTATCTAGTTAGGGATTACCCAAAATTTTGGTGAATTTTATTGATGAGTTTTATGTATTGTTTCATGCTCGTTATGAAATCTATACTTGCTGTATTTTGCTCGTTGTTCTGTAAAGAACCTTAATTTCACTACGATTTCTTTTGCTATATGAAAAATATTTGTGAAATGTGAAAGTTATTATATTTTATCTATTTTCATATTCCTTTGGCGGAATTGGCTTTCGTTTCACTGGTTGTGAGATATCATAGTTTTCGTACAACAGTGTTGGGATTTCCAGATTTGTCAAACTATGTTTTCTTGATGCTTTCTTATTTTTGATGACTGGTCTAATTTTACTGGAAAAATCTGAAACTTTATATTCAGATACTGGACATATAGGGGAATACCCTAGATTTTTCGTGAATTTAATTAATGTATTTTCAAGTGTTTTCCTGTTCTTGAATTCGTTTTCTTGATTTCTGGCTGAACCTATTTTCTGTATTCAAATCAGTTTTGAGCTGTGTTTCTGTGAATTAGTATATGACTTATTTATACTCGCTGGATTCGTGTAGTAGTCTATTTTCCAGATCCTTCAACGGATCCAGATTTGGATGTTTGTAATACTGGGAATCACTGTTTTACTACAGTATGGTCTTGCTGTCCTAAACTTGAGATTTGTCTATTTTAGTCTTTCATGAGATATCTTGCACTCGTACATATTTACCTTGCAACTTGAACTCGTTACATGACCATGCCATGTTATTCTTGTTATGTTTTGCACACTGACATATTTGTTTGACATTAATAATAAAATAACCAAGCCGGGATTTAAAGGAATGATCTAGTAGTGGATAGTGCAGAAACGTGTACTCGGAAGAACCTAGTGGTTATTGGAGCTTGTTTACATGTGGAGCTGGACACGATATACATGACACGTACACACATGACACTGGAGCTTGTTTGGATTTTGAAGCTTGTTTACATGATACATGATTACATGATACTTGGAGCTTGTCCCTGAGTACATTGGCCTATATAGTCTCCTACAAAGTCTAAAGCAATTGTTTGTTGTAGCAGCCATGTAGTAAAAACTGGGATGCATGAAGTGCTATCTAGATAGTAATCACTACAAGACTTAAACATGACACTTGAACATGATACATGCCCACTTGACACTTGACTATATGATACATGAGATTTGATACTTGATATATGCTACATGATTACATGATTCTTGATACTGGTTACTTGATGCTTGATACTTGTTTACTTGACACTCGACACATGCTATTATACTTGCTCATCTTGCCATGCTATGCTTTATATCCTGTATTCATAATTATACCATGCTAGGTTTGTTACTTAGATTTACCTATCCCATGTACTTGTATCCTACATTATAAGTGGCCTGTAACTTGCAATTGATGGGTACTTGCTTTTTTTCTTCCTTCTCCTGCAAATTTACTAATTGCAGATCAGGATGAACGGCTGCCAGATGGTATTGGCGAGATGATGTACTAGTGCTGGATTTTCTTCTTTACTATTATCATTACTCGTTGCTTGAACTTGAATAAGATGTACTTGATTACATGGATATTTATCTTGTATTTGGGCGATGTAACCTAGAATATTTGACTTGTTCAGAATTTGATTATTTGAGATTATTGTATTTGGTTTCAAGTAATTTCTGTTGGTATCTTGTTTCAAATTATGCATGCATGGTTGTATCTTTTACTTCCGACTCTGATTATCTTGTGAAATATTGTAAAGATTCATGAACAGCTTATGGATGATGAAAATCATTCGCTGAGATTTTGTCTCGTATCCGTATTTCGTATTCTTTTTGGGAAGCAGGGCGTGACATTTGCAAACGCCGGGGTAGGTGTATAAGATATCCCGGCGCTTATAAAGTGCCTGGGTAGGCTAATTTTCATTTTTTTTATTTTTTCCCCATTAAATTTCCTATCCCAGCGTTTTCAAACGCCAAGATAGGTGATTTTTTTTTTGGGGCAAAAAAATTTATAGTTGGGTAGTGGTGGTTTTTTATTTTATGATTTTATTAAAGCAAAATAATCACTAGGAAATACTTTACAACACAAATTTATTACAATAAGCAAGCATAATAATTAAACTATTCAGTACAAACCATTTACAAATTCAATTCCAATAATTACATATATGTACAAAGTTTAATGTTAACGTATCCTATAATTGCAACTCAATTTACGAAAAACTCACTAATTGCAAGAAACTTACATCTTCTAATTGGAAATTGAAACTTACAATGATCAAACCCATTTCTGTATGCTTACATATACATTTTTCGCAAGTTCCGTCTTCATCAACATGAAACTTTCTTTTATACTCAAAGGACTTCAAACTTATGGTTGCGCGATATAGTCTCAAAAGAACCTACCAAAGCCTTCACCCTGCTCTTCCTTGTTTGCGCAAAGCTTACTCTCGGTCCCTTCAATTACATCATGGAAGTAAACAAAAGAAAATGACTAGTTAGATTACATCCTCACTTAACTATTGACAAGCTATACAACGGTATGACAAGATATTAAAAAAAAATCACAAATTTCAAATTTACAAATTACATTTAGTTCAGATGACATAATACCTTTTGCATTAAGAAATCATCTGACTATTGGATATGCATGCAACTACAGAGATTAGAAACATAGCGCAATAAGTTAAAATTAAAAATTGGTTGAATTCTAGCAGCTAATAATCTGATATAGGCCATGAAAACTGATCCGATATTATGTAATACTAGTAATAAGAAAATTTAAAACAAGTAAAAGAAAAAGGGAAAGGTATACTAGTGAAATCTGATACAGAGACACGGTTACAACAATTCTTTAAAAAATTGATAAACCTGTGAACGATCATCTATTTCGACTTATATATTTTGAGCACAAAATCTTTATACACCACAAAATGTCAATTAGATCGACAGATAAGAGTATTATTAACCAGTAAAGTATAATATAACGTTATATACCATTTTGGTACTTGGATTTACAAGAGTGTTGGTTTTTTTTTTTTTTTGTTCTTTGTTTAGAAATTGAAATTATAGGAGGACAAGAAATGAATGCTCCTTCAGAAGGGGGAAGACACTTGACATTCAACCTGACTATCAGTGAACTTCGTAGTGAACCTAACCCGAACACAATCTGTAATGTGTACGGTTTACTTTGCGAATTTTTCTCTTCTCAATCTGTCATGTGTACATGACTCTATCGTTTGTGAAAATAGGGAATACGATCCATTCTAGTTCTTGACGTATTGTGTACTCCAAAGATGAATATAGTTAAGTATATAAAATCTCATCATACTCAGCTACTCATCCACAAGAATTCCGACATATCAACTAAACAAAGATCATACATTCCCACTCACAGCTACTCATCCACAAGAATTTCGACATATTAACCAAACAAAGATCATACATTCCCACTCATTGAAAGTTTCATTTGGTTTGCATGCTACTATTGAATTTCTGAGATACGAGATCGTAAGGGAAAGATGAAAGAATACCTGATATCGATCGTGTGGACGGGTGTGTATTAATAAAAACTTTTGGAATATTTATTTAATGATTATCACCTGTATTTCTAGTAGAATTATGGAATATGGATAAGCAAATGCTATGTCGCCCGAGTCCCTGAGAGACCCTCCATACTTTCTGAATTGTTGATCCTGCAGGCACTCCTCCGAGTCCTTTTATCCTTCCATTTTCTGAATTATCAAAAAAATAGGCAGTTAACTTTCCTAGAGATAATTAACCAACCTCATTAAATAGTAACTTCGAGCTCTACCAGTGATTGCATATCAATAGAATTGAACTATCACTTACGTATCACTTTGCCAACACCGAGACCAAATCCTATGATGGAGTAACAGAATGACATGACTGCAGTCAAAATGGAGAGCCACTCCATGCTGTGAAAATCTGGAATCTGAGACAAAACTATCTGAACACCTCCAAACAATAACATATACATAGTAACTGCATACGAACAGGGAGCATCATGCCCATGAGTATGATAACAGTCAGATTTCTGAATTGCCCTGCATTCAAAACAATCAAATACATATGTTAAATTTACCGCCTTGTTCTTCTCATTCTTTTTTTTTTTTTTTTTTTTTTGAGCAACAGAATGGAGTGAAAACACTCTATCCTAAAATGAATAAATAACCAAAATAGGAGTACAAAGAGACAGTTTACAAAGGGCAAACTGAATACAAAGGCCCCACACAGGCACTCACTACGCCCACATCCGGACCGGAATAAACAACAAACAGCTAAAAAGAGATTAGCACACCAACCATAGACAGAAAAAAAAACAGACCCACAAAACAACCAAACACGAAGAAAACAACTCCAACGACAAGGGTCGTCGGCTGCAGGCCAGTAGAGCATCAGAATCCCAGACGATAGAGAATTCACAGTCAAGCAGCTACAGCGGTATAATGAGGGGTACGGACAGCCGCTCCCAACTACTACCAATGCGCAACAGGACCTCCCAAAAGAGAGCAAAACCCTCACATCAGGCGGGAAGGGCTCCATCCCCAAAAAACACCACCTTGCAGCCAAGAACAACGAAAGAAGCGATGACGAGGAAAGAGTCGCTCAACCACCTGCATGAAAAACAGAAGGGAACCAAAACATAGTGTGTCTGGCCTCTGTAGGCAGCCACATCCACAAGCATCATCCCGACCACAACACAATGAGAAGTGAACGATTGATCGACAACTCAAAACAAACATATAACACAAAGAAATCAACAGAAAAAGAGAAGACAAGAACTAAATTCCACAGTAGATCACAAAAGATAAATTGCAGAAGTATAGGATAACAGTAGCATTGAAAGAGGAGTCCCCATATAACAGGCCGACAAAGAACAGAAAAAAGGTTAAGCAGTAACTACACAGAGCCACTAGGCCACCAAAAACAAAACCCCAGCTGAGAATGGGGGCAATCAAAAGCCAGCTACAGCAAACAAAAGCTGGCCGCAACCAATAACAAAAGCTGGCAGCAGCAAGGTTAAGCAGTAAAAAGATAACCCCCGGCATTAACCAGAAAAGAACAACAGCAGGAGGCATATCCAGGGAAGAGACGAAGAGCCCGGCCATATTAACACTACAGTAAAAGAAGAAGAAGAACAGGTTAACACCGTGACCAGAGAATTCAACAAATAAAGGACACCGTAAAAAACATAAGCTATATCTAGGGCTGCAAACGAGCCGAGTATCTTGAGGCTCGAGCTAGGCTCGTTAAGCAATCGAGCTCAGTTTCGAGCTCGAGCTCGTTTCGAGCCGAGCTTTGACCGAGTTCGAGCCGAGTAGCTCGTGAGCTTAGCCTAATAATTACAAAAAGCCCAAGCTCGAGCTCGGCTCGTTAAGCTATCGAGCTCGAGCTCGTCTCGAGTTGAGCTTTGGCCGAGCTCGAGTCGAGTAGCTAGCGAGTGGCTTGGTTCGTTTGCAGCCCTAGCTATAGCCAACCAAAATCATTGCTCTGCTAAAAATCTAGCAAAGCAAAAATAAACCGAAGAAATCTCAGAGCAAGCCAAGATGGACACAAAAATAAACAAAACAAACACCGCACAACATTTAGGGTGGTAAAAAGGTATTTTGTAAGAAGAAATTTCCCACCACCTCTAAATTATGAAAGTGAAAATTCAATTTTTTCTTTGGGGACAAAGAAGAAGTCCAAAATTTAGTATAGAATAGGAGATCCTCAACGAGCAAAGGGATTGATCGAGTGGCATTGTTTAAAAGGCGATTATTTCTTTCGGACCAGATAATCCAAATCAACGCCATCATAGTCAGGTCCCAAGATTTAAGCACTGTGCTGTTGATATTACAGCTCTTCCTTGACGTTCACCACGAGGTGATACAGTTAGGGCGGGACGGGACATGCCAAGCATTAATACAGATAGTCCATAAAGGGGATAAAGAAGGGCAAAGGAGGAAAAGATGATTGGCGTCCTCATGGTGCAAATGGCAAAACGCACAGAGTTGCCCCAAAGCTAGATTCCGCTTATTGAGATTATCCACATTCAAAAGCTTATCTTGTAAAGTTAACCAAACAAGAATTTTCACTTTGAGAGGGGCAACACAATTCCAAATAATCTTAGCCGAAGAAGAAGTAACCCCTCCGTGGTTATGAAATGAATAAAAGGATTTAACGGAGAATGAACTCGAAGTCGTCCATCTTCAGGAAAAATCTTCACGTTGAGCCCAAACATAGGAATGTAGCTCAGAGAGAAGAAGAACATAGTTTGGAAGGGAAGACGGGGGAAGAGTCCTTCTGAACGGAATAACCCATTCAAGGGCACCTTGGACATCCTCCACATAGTCCGCAACCGATGCATTCGGGTTAGCAACAAGGCAGAATAGGTCAGGAAATAAACTCGCAATCTTATAGTTGCCGATCCAGAGATCGTTCCAAAACAAGGTTTTAGTGCCATCAGAGCATAATTTTAAAATCCCAATACGGAAAGGACCCACAACTTTCCACACCTTTCTAGAAGGGGGACGCCATATGGAAAAAATTAGCATCCAGTTCCCAAATTTTGTGACGAGTATGGAATTTGTGGAGGATTAAGCGAGCCTAGGCGGAAGAATCATCTTTTAGTAAACGCCAAATCCACTTCCCCAAAAGAGCCAAATTCTGGTTCCTAAGGTTAAGGATGCCAAGACCACCATCTTTTTTAGGTTTACACACCGTCGACCAATTACACAGGTGTTTACCAGGTCTATGAGTGGCGAATCCGGACCAGAAGAAATTTCTCCTAATCTAATCAATTTTCTTAACAACCCAGGTAGGTAAGAAGAAGAAGGACATCATATAAAGGGGAAGCGCAGTAAGAACAGAATTAATAAGAATAAGTCTACCACCACGCGAAAGAAGTCTACCCGACCAAGAGTTGAGTTTCGCTTCAAATTTATCAATCATAGGTATCCAATCTGCCGCAATAAGGTTGCCCCATCGCAAGGGGATGCCAAGGTAGCGAATAGGAAAGCAAGAAGAGGAGCAATTGAAAAATTGCATGATCTCTGCCTGACGGTTAGAATCCCCCCTAACCACACGACCGAAGTCTTGTTAAAATTAATAGAAAGCCTAGAAGCTGATTCGAAAAGATATAGTAGAAGCTTGAGGTTTCGGAGGACAATATGCTGATGATACTGATGGTATCATCAGCATATTGGAGATTAAGGACTCCTCTAAAGCCATGGAATCCACCAAGTCCCTTAATAAGGTTGGCATTCCAAGCTTTCCGAAGAATCCGACTAAAAACATCCGCAACGAGAGAGAATAAAAGAGGGGAAAGCGTGTCTCCCTGACGGAGTCCCCGCTTGCACTTAAACTTCCTACCTTCAGTTCCATTAATGAGAATGGACGAGGTACCAAAAAACAGACTGGATTTAATCCAAGCAATCCATCGAGGCCCGAACCCGCGATGTTGAATAGTTTCGAAGAGGAAATCCCAATTAACCCTATCGTAGGCTTTTTCGAAATCCAATTTTAAAAGGATACCTTCTGAGCCTGAATGTTTACAGCCATAGATAATCTCCTGGGCTGACGCCCCACTATCAAGAATAAACCTATCTTTAATAAACCCCGATTGCGTTGGTTCAATAAGAGAAGAAATGACAAGGCTATGACGAGTAGAGAGGACTTTCATAATAATCTTAAAAATCGAATTGAGAAGGCTAATAGGACGGAAAGCAGAGACTTTGTTGCAACCATTCAACTTGGGAATTAGGACAATGTGAGCATAGTTGATACGGTCGAAAGACAAAACACCCTGATGGAGATCATTGAACATAAGTAGGATATCATCTTTTAGGGCCTCCCAAATTTTTTGGAAGAAGAATGAAGGAAAACCATCAGGTCCCGGGGCGGAATCACTATTCATAGCGAAGACCACTTTAATCTCTTCCAAAGTGAAAGGAGCATCGAGACTAGATAGGTCAGGATCTTCATCACCATAAAGGTGCTGCCAATCAAGGCAGCAAGAACGCCTGCCCGGCTCTCTGAGAAGGGATTTATAGAAGGAGAGGAAAGCCGCATAGAATTCTGCATCAGAGTGGACTTCAACATCGTCAACGATAATAGAAGAGATATGATCACATCGTCTACGATGAGAGACAAAATTGTGAAAGAAAGCCATATTTGAATCCCCTTCTTTGAGCCAACGTGCCTTAGCACGTTATGAGTGCTTTAGTGTATAGCTCCAAGTATGGGTGCCACTTTAAGTGGTCGTTCCGCAGTAGCGTAGCATATTCCTGCTTACACTCATTTCTACGGATCCTCAGGAAAAGAGGAATAGGACCAGATTCTTCAAGCAAATCTATTGAGTTAATCGAAGAAAGGAGAAAATTTTTTAGTTGGTGAGAATGGCCGAATCTCTCTTTACGCCTTCTACACCCATGTTTAATAGCATGAAATTTGAGAAGAATCCATCCCAGACCATGGGATCCCACCACACTGGCCAGACAATTAGTAATAAGGTTAACGAAAATTTGGTCTTCCAACCAAATTTTTTCAAAACAAAATTTCCGGATTTTGGAAAGGAAAAGTTTGAATGAAGAATGATATGAACATGATCTGAACAAGGATTTGGTAATGATTGGGCAAAAGAATTTTGGAAGGAAGCAAACCAGTGAGGGGAGACTAGGAATCAGTCAAGCTTAGCCAACGACGGAAGGATCCGCATATTAGACCAAGTAAAGGACCTACTGTTAATAGGTAAATCAATGAAATCGAGGTCACGAATACAGTCGTTGAACCGCAACAAACTGTTGAGGGAGGAAGGGTTACCTGACCTCTCATGCACAAATCTAGTAACATTAAAGTCACCGCAGAAGATCCAATAACCCTGAATACTCCCGGTAAAGGAGATAAACTCATCACAGAAGGACAGACGACGCTTAGAGGAGCTAGGACAATAGACAGAAACAACGGTTAGATCGCAATTGAATTCAATCCATTGAAGGCAAACCACCAGGAAAAATTCTAGCCGTCGAACGGAGATAAGATTGAACACATCCTCTTTGACGCCAAAGAGGATACCTCCCCGAGTGTCAATCGAGTCCAACGAGATCCATTTGGAGATCCTAGATCCACTTATAGATCTAAGAATGGACGGGGAGAGGGAGTGAAGTTTAGATTCCACTAAGGTAATCATATCACAATGAGAGGAAGCGATCAATTGGTAAACAGCATGCTGTTTCGGGGCGCTGGCAAGCCCCCTAATATTCCAAGAAACACTAATCATAAGCTAATGGAAATCTCGGGCTTGCTTGATTTCTAAGTTACGAAAGTACTCCACATCTTGGGAGCTAGAGGGATCCACACAAAAACCCATACCCGAATCCAAATGAAGCAATTCAGAGTTAGTGAGGGAGTCAAATTGGATCTGATAAATTGAACCAAAGGATGAGAGGTTGTGGTTATTCGGATCGAATGGCGGAATTTCTAGGTTCCTCACCTGCGCCGCTAAAGAAGCTTTAGAGGAAGCAGACATGTGAAAATTATTTTTGGCTCGGATTCGGGCACTCTACCTGACAATCGATAAAAGCTTAATCTTAGCTTTCCGAGAGGGAGAGGGCACAGAGGGATTAGATGGACCAGTCGACGAGCTCTGAAGCGAACTGTCAGAACTAGTATCTGGGGGGGATAGGAAGGTAAAAAAGCAGGGGATAACCACTCATCTGGAATCTCCAGATGAGGCAAAGGCAAATCAAGAGGTTGCGGATAAAGCCTCCCAAACATGCATTGAAATACCTCATACAAACTTAAGTGGTGATAGTATTAGCAATACCAGTCTCATACATGCTAAGATACTGAAGTAAACCACATGCCCATGTCCTCTTTTCACCTGAACTACCAATTCAACTAAGTGTCAAAAGCTAATATATAGTGCAAGTGAAAACTACACCCTTTTCCCTCTAGTTTTTAAAACTACAATCTGCACATAGATGACACAAGATCTTGCAGGGTTGATATTTAAAAAGATCACTCTTGTTGGCCTTACATTTCTGGCCTTACATTCCAGTATCACCATGATAATATTAATGAATGTTTGGAAGTGAAAAACATCAAACTACAAATTTTCCCTTACTTCTGAAGCTAATTAAAACATTTTTTTGGAGAGAAATCTAATTAAGACATGTTAAAGTATTACTAGTTGTTAGATTAACTGGGACTATAAGTAACATACCAAGAAACGGACAGCTAACCTCTAACCATAATCAGAATCAGAATCATGATCACTACAAATCCAATAACCTAACTCATATATCCAATGAAATTAAGATGCAAGTTACAAAGCTCATAACGAATAGTATATTAACATAACAAGAAACCCACTCCTAGTCGTATGTGTTTAAGTTCATCCCAAGAAGACCCAGCACACTGTAAGGTGAGAAAGAAATTGGATGAACAAAAAAATCTTCTCAACTCGTGCACAAGAAGAAAACTTAAATTCTTAAATAACCAAATAACAGAGTGACCTCTGCATTTACTTGTGTGAACCATAGCTCCAAGTCATCTAAACCAGATTTTACATACTCCTCATTGCTAAAAGAGCAACAGTCTCATCGAAGAAGCAGACTACAAAAGTAGCAAAGGAAGTTTCTAAACAATCAATGACTTTTGCGTCTATAAAAAAAATAAGGACAGACTATCACAAACCTATTAAACAGTTGTACATTAATGTAAGATAAAATCTGAGTGAACAATTTCTGAATCAGAACCGGAGTCACCTGAAAAGCTGATCATATTAGTAAGAAATACTCCAGCTGTTAAAAAAATATTATGCAACAGAACTCAAATTTTAGCAGATATATCTTACAAAATTTTCTTGTAATGTATGCAGAAGTTTATCCGAGCACTCTGTAATGCCCTGCCAGGGACTACTTTGATCCTGATTGCAATATGATGTTGATATCTAACCTAACCATTCAATATTTATTCAAAAATAAAAATAAAACTTGTTAGAATTAGGAATAGGAAAATATTCTTTTATTTTTGATTAAACTGAGTACAATATATCTCCTGTATATAGGAGAAAAGAGAATACTAAACCAATACATTATTCAATATGGGGCTAAACTAATATATCATCTAACACTCCCTCTCAAACTCAAGTTGGTTCAAGCAACAAGAGTTTGGAATACTGACGATGTTGATATGAAAGAAATGGCAAACTGTGATGTAGAAACGGCGCTTGATATCGCATGTGATGGAAACCGAGAAGTAGATTGTTGCGAAAGAAAGTAGTGGTGGCGCACTGTTGAGATCTCACCCCGAACAGTGGCGGGATCTCCATATCCCGATTTGTGATGGGATCTCACCCCTGAACTGAAAAATAGACTAATGGGATCTCACCCCTGACTTGAGACAAAGTCGATGATGGGATCTCACCCCTGACTTGAGACATAGTCGATGATGGGATATTATCCGTGAAATGAGAACTGGATGCTGATAACACTCCCCTCAAACTTACGATCATCAAATGGAGTAAGTTGGCGATCTGAATGTAGAAGCACAAGAACCTGTAAGATTTTATTTTATTTTATTTTATTTTATATTTTTTTTTGGAGAAAAACAACAACAAAGCAATCAGCGATTCAAGCCAAAACAGCACATAGCAATTCCACCCAACAGCAACAGCAAATAGCGAACAGGGATCAACTCCACACAACAGCAATCACAAATCCCCTCTTATCCCGAACACCAAACACAACATCAAGATCCCTCCACAAAACACCAAACACCAAACTCAAATCAATCCTTCATCTTCACAAAACAGCAAAGAGAGACTTGGGTCCGTTTGGGCCACCTCGCCATAGAGGGGTTCTTGTGGTTCTGCAATCGGAGCAGCTCTTGGATCTGCTTGTGCCCGAACCCGAATCTGGAGACTCCCGAGGGGCCGGATCTATAGATCTGGGTTCCTTATCAATAGGGAGATCCATTAAGACTTCAGATCCAATATGGGTTTGTGATTCTTGAGCTGAGAAGAAGGTGGTGATCGGATCTATGGATCTTTTGATTAGTTTTGATTCGTAGATCTTAGAATAGATAGATGAGGTTGAGAATTGAGTGGTAACGGGATTGAGAGTTGGAGAATAAGTTTAGAGATAGAGAGAGAGAAAGAGGAAAGAGGAGAGAGAATAGGCAGCTATGATTTTTTGATCTTGTTGTTTGATGACGGCTAGGGTTTTGGGATTTGAGGTTTTGGAGGAGATTAGGGTTTTGATCAAGATCGGGAAAGAGATTTGGGAGGTGGAGTGATTCACCTCGATAACGAGGATCAAATTAGTATAGGCCTTATAGGGTTATAGGTTCTGATACCATGTTAGAATTAGGAATAGGAAAATATTCTTTTATTATTGATTAAATTGAGTACAATATGTCTCCTATATATAGGAGAGAAGAAAATACTAAACCAATACATTATTCAATGTGGGACTAAACTAATCTATCATCTAACAAAACTTAATCATGCATCCAAACTATAAGACGATATGAACATCATGTAAGTTTCAAGTGCAATCCCCCATCTATGTTTAACTTACCCTAAGCTTCTCTTGAACCTCTGTATTTTCATCCAAGTACTTGATCATCCATGATATTGCACTCGCAGTTGTAATTTGACCTGCATAGATTTGCCTACGCTATCAAGTTTCTGAAATTTTGGTGGATCTATTTATCCTTTTGAGGAGCTGAATCAATATATTGTTAAATTGAACTTTTATATTTGAGAATGTATAATAATTGTTCTTTTAGCATGACTTTTTTTGTGTGTGCTTAGGAGCTAGTTTATGTCTAGATTTACCATGTTTTCTAATAAGTCTTTTTGCAACTCTTGTGTTATTAGCCTCGAGAAAATCTTAATTGATCACACAATGACTTGATTTATTTACTCTGAATTGGACTGCAGTTGGCAAATTCGGACACAATTGAATCGGATTTAGCCTGACTACAGTCTACTGCAACATAACCTGTCTTTTGTTGAATGGTCCACTAAAATTTTATCAAATGCTTCTTCTGACAAGTATTATTCTTGTAATTTACAAAACACTACAAAAAAAGGGGGCTTAATAATTATTTAATTTATGAAAATCAAGAAATATGAGTTGTTATCAATCTGATTAAATTAAATGTCTAAAAATAACTGCTAACTAAATTAATAAAAAAAATTGAAGAGCTCAAATTTCAACATTATATTGAACATTTCGACAAATTTGTTGTCAAATGCAACCAAACTAACTGAAGAATCACAACTCAAATAAAAAAAATTACAGGAATGCAATTAAGAGTAAACAAATTGAAACTATGAGGACCAAATCCCAAAATGAACCTGGAGGGTTGGGAGAGTCGAAGGCCGGCCCAAGGCCCAAGCGACCAAAGCAAGGGCTTTAGGCCTCCATTTTTTTAAAAAATATATATAGAGAAAAGGCCTCTTAGAGTACTGGTTGTCTCTTTAATTTCCAAAAAATATTGCCTTTTGATTTCCCAAAAAGCCTCTTACTCACTTAGAGTCTGCTCTTTAATTCTCTAAAAGGCTTGTAAGGGTTTGTTTGGTTCAAAGGAGGGGAGGGGAGGGGAGGGGAGGGGAGGGGATGGATTTTAATGGAGGGGAAGGAAGGGGAGGGAAAGGGAGGGGAGGGATTTAATGAAAACTCTGTTTGGTTCAAAGGAGGGGAGGGGAGGGAAAATAATTATTTTCTTGTTTGGTTCACAAGGGGAGGGAATGGATTTTATAATAAAATTACTTTTATACCCTTTTGCATATAATAAGAAATTCATACAACCACTTCATACAATAAGAATTGAAACAACAACGAACTATTTATGAGGAAAATATGTTGATGTATCAATCAAAAGAACAATCAAAAGTAAATGTCGTCTTTCCCTGAGCACAAGATTTATTCAGAGAAGCAGGAGCCTCTCTGCCTCTTATTGTTAGAGACTTTTGGTTTCCCAACTGATTATTATAAGCTTTCATTTCCAAAAAATATGCCTCTCACTCTCTCTCCTGACTTCCAACTTCCAAGCCAAGACTTAAGAGTGCGTCTTTCTCTCTAAATCTTTCTCCCGACTTATTGTATTCTCGTCCTCGGCCTTCTCTCTCTTGACTCTTCTATTCCTCGCCCGCTCGCCAAGTCGCCGTCGAGCCCTCACCACATCGCCATCGAGCCGTCACCACATCACCACTCGCCGAGTCGCCAGCGCCCTCCTACTGCCCTCACCCTGGCCACTCGCCTGCGCGGCTACGCCTTCGAGACCACTGCCCTCGCCAAGTCGCCAGACTCCAGTCAGTGTCAGTCGCCACTCCCACGACGTCAGTAGCCTCCGTTCTCTGTTGACTCCAACTCATCAGCGACCTCCGTTCTCTTCCCTCGCCAAGTCGCCAGTCAGTGACAGTCAATCTCCCGCTACTGCTAGAACCCTAGGTTGTATTGTTCTCCCTCTTCTCTTTTATTTGAAAAGCTTTAAGATTTCTACAGTCTCTTAATTTAGTCATTTTAGTGTTAATTTCTCTTTTATTTGAATTCTACAAGTCTACCTTCTCTTTAATTTAGTGTTAATTTTCATTGTTTTTATTTTTAAATATATAAATGTCAACCTGAAAATTTGAATCAGGTTATTCGAAACTCAAAAAAAAGAAAAAAGTTGAATCTTTAATTGAATCACAAAAGTGGGCTTTAGATAAATTTATTATATAAAAAATTTTGAATTAGTTAATGAACAAGTTAACAATAATCAAACTGAAAATAGAGAAGAACAATTAGTTAATGAAGAAAAAAGAGAAGAAGTGTTAGTAAATGAACAAGTTACTAATACAAATGAAAATGAAAATAGAAAAGAAGTATTAGTTAATGAACAAGATAACAATGTAGACACAAATGAATATAAAAATAGAGAAGAAGTATTTGTTAATGAGCAAGATTATATTGATTCTCATATTCATAGTGAAGATAAAGAAGAAATATCAGAAGAATCCACTACTAAAAATATTATTATAAGCATTAGGCTTTTAAAATATTATTATAAGCTTTTAAAACGCCTCATTTCGGAGTTCGCTTTAGGCCTCAATAAGTGTTGGGCCGGCCCTGGGAGTCGAGAACGGAATCCATGGAGATCTGGTTGGAGAATCTACATATTCTGTAGGTTGAGGAGAATCTTTCGTCATCATTTGTTTTAGCGATTGAGCTTGTTGAATGATTTGGAGAAGAGGAAGAAAAATCCCTAAAGTTTCACCTCCTTGTCGAAGACGGCGGGGATGGCGAAGGCGAAGGCGGGAGTGAGCGGCAAAAGAGATAGGGAAAGAGAAATAATTTGGAAATGGGGAATTGAGGGTTGGGGAATGGGGATTTTTATTTTTGTTTTTATACAAGGTACCTGGGCGTTTGCAAACGTCGGGGTATCTTGAACCCCACTGGCATTTTTAATAAACGTCGGGATACTCCGGCGAAGCTACCACACGACGGGGTAGTTTTGCCGGGTTATTATTATTATTATTATTATTTATTTTTTTTGTAATTTTTTTTTGAATTAGATATGAGATTAAAGAATTTAACATGGAAGACGAAGTCACACATAATAAACCATAGGATCTTTAGACATTACTCTTAGATTCATCAAATATTTTTATCTCTTTAGCAAATAATTATACTATATATACAATTCAAAATAAGAAAGGAAGTTACAACTTGATTAATACCTTAATCTCATATTTTCAATATTCTAAAGTAATAAATATATAATCCAAAATAAGAGAGGATCTTACAACTTCTTGAATACCTTAATCTCGGCGAGGTTTTTATGTATGACGTACGACTGCTGCTTTGATTTGAGCGGACTAGCGAACGGCAAACGATTACTGTTGAGTTTTGGGCTAGGGACGACGGCAAGAATGGGCGAAGGGGGATGACTTGTATTTGGGTGGACTGGTGAACGGCAAACGACAGACGGCGACGGTTTGGATTGGGGCGGATTTGCGAATGGCGAACAATGATGGGTGGGTTTTGGGCGATAATGGGATGGGGGGATTTGGGGAGAGAGAGAGAGAGTTTTTTGTGATTTATATAGGATTTGGGGAGAGAGAGAGAGTTTTTTGTGATATATATATATATATATATATATATATATATATATATATATAGGCAAATTCTCCATTGAAAATGGGTCTAGTTTTCACGGGTTGGAAAACAGTGATCTGAGCCGTTGGATCGCTCATGATCATGATCAACGGCTCATATCTGGCTCCCCATAACTCGTTTCAATTGTTGAGCGGAGGGTTATTTTGGGAATTTCGTCCTAAATAACTCTTCGCTGAACAGATTCTAAAAAAATTGATATAACCTAGGCCGTTGTTGGGAACAACGGCCTAGGTTATAAAAAATGGAATTATAGGCCGTTGTTTGGAACAACGGCCTTATTCTCAATTTTTATAACCTAGGCCGTTGTTCGCCTAGACTATAAAATTTTTATAAAAATTTATAGAAATTTTATAGCCTAGGCCCTAGGTTATAAATATTGAAAATAAGGCCGTTGTTCCAAACAACGGCCTATGATTCAATTTTTTATAACCTAGGCCGTTGTTCCCAACAACGGCCTAGGTTATATCATTTTTTTCAAAACGAATCAGGCGAAGAGTTATTTGGGACGAAATTCCCAAAATAACCCTCCGCCACTTAAGTCATATAGGGTGATGGGCGGACTCGATCTGAGCCGCTGATCGCGATCATGAGCGATCCAATGGCTCAGATTTGTGTTTTCCAATCCGTGAAAACAAACCCGTTTTCAATGGAGCATTTGCCATATATATATATATATATATATATATATATATATATATATATATATATATATGGGAAATGCTCAGTTAAAAACGCAAATGTCTGTGAAAACGTGAAAACAAGCTTAGGCCGTTGTTGGAAACAACGGCGGCCTAGGTTATAATGCATTATATATGGGAAATGCTCCATTGAAAATGGGTTTGTTTGGATCACTCATCATCGCGATCAGCGGCTCAGATCGAGCCCACCCATCACCTAATATGACTTAAGTGGCGAAGGGTTATTTTGCGAATTTCGTCCCAAATAACTCTTTGCCTGATTTGTTCTGAAAAAAAATGATATAACCTAGGCCGTTGCGCCTAGGTTATAAAAAATTGAATCATAAGCCGTTGTTCGGAACAACCGCTTTGTTCTCAATTTTTATAACCTAGGTCGTTGTTCCCAACAACGGCCTAGGCTATAAAATTTCTATAAATTTCTATAAAATTTTATAGCCTAGGCCGTTGTTCCGTTGTTGGGAACAACGGCCTAGGTTATAAAAATTTAGAAAAAGGTCGTTGTTCCGAACAACGACCTATGATTCAATTTTTTATAACCTAGGCCGTTGTTCCCAACAACGGCCTAGGTTATATCAAATTTTCTTTCGCAAATCAGGCGAAGAGTTATTTGGGACAAAATTTTCAAAATAACCCTCTGCTGATCATTTTAACCGGGTGATGGGAGGCTCGATCTAAGCCGCTGATAACGATCATGAGTAATCCAACGGCTCAGATTGGTGTTTTCCAACCCGTAAAAACTAGACCCGTTTTCAATGGAGCATTTTCCTATATATATATATATATATATATATATATATATATATATATATAGGGAAAAAGGGGTATGAGCAACTTGCTCGTTTAGTAAATGAGCAATTGATGATGTGGCATGCATGTGATTGGAAAAGCCTTAAAAGGGTTAGTTGTATAATGTATCACATGCATGCCACATAATCAATTGCTCATTTACTAAAGGTGTGATCTGCACGTGATAAGATAAGTTTGAACTATTACTTTTGCTCTTCTCTCTCTATTTCAAAATAGAGAAAGAAGGAAGGGGTAGTCTTATTAGCTTAAGGTATAATATAATATAATGACATTTCAACTTTCTCATTATAATATTAGAGATTTTTTAGGATTTGACCATATCATCGAACAACATCTAACTCCATCATCCCCTTGGATAGTTCAGAAACATTTTCCGCGCTGACCAATAGTTCATAATTTTAATTGCTTTGGCTCTATAGTTTATGGGTATTTTTCACAATTAACCCATATTATTGTTACTAGCATCTTGTAGCTTGTGTAATGCATGAAAGGGTAAGTTGTTTTGTTTGGCTGATTTATAAGTTGAGCTATTAGATAGCCACATTATTATCGATAAATTTATTGATTATTTGCCTTGATTTATAATTAATTATTCTTCCGAAAACCCCGATCGATTAGAATTTCCAGTAGCGTAGTTATTTATAAATATATAATATTCCTCTTATATACCCTATATTATTATTACCAATAGGCTAACTAATCTCTAATCTCTAATATTATAATGGGAGAAGGGCTTAGCGTCATTTGTCATTATGTCATTTTGTCAACACGTGCAGGTAGATTTTTTTTGTCCTTTTCATTTTTTCTTCCCATTTTCCCCACGTACAATGCACGTGTATAATACTAGATTTTTTTTTGTCCTTTTCATTCTCCTTCTTCATTTTTTTCACGTGCAACGCACGTGTATAATACTAGTCTTAAATAAATGGACATGCTAGCACGAGAGTGCAAGTACTAATAGGGCAGTATATAACTCTCCAGAATGTCATTCTTCTCTTTCTACAGTAGTATACATTTACTAAGATCATCAATAGTCGTTTAAGTTAAAAGATGAGTATATGGAAATTTTGAAAATAACAAATAGTAAAAACGCTGCAATCATCTACTTTCAAAATTTGGACGAAACGAAAGATCATCTTCCGTCTAAAGATTTAGCAAGATTTAGCAACGGAAAAAAAAAATTAAAATTTTTTTTGTGAAGAATGGAATCATCTGCTATCCAACACAAAATTTCTAATTTTATTTTTTTTTATAATTATTGGCCCAAGTCTCGGATGAATTTAAAAAAAAAAGAAAAAAAAAATGCATGTGAAGGACGGCCGTCCAACACAAAGCAAAGTTTTTTATTTTTTTTGTGGTGTGTTTTCCTCAAACGTCAACATATTTGCACAATAAAAAAAATTTGTTTTTGTTTTTATTTTTTTCTTCCAAACGACAGATCATCTTCCATCTTAAGATTTCGTAATTAAAAAATTTGTGTGAGACGGCATATCATATACCGTCCGATGCAAAGACAGTAAATCATCTTTCGATTTCTAAAATATGCATAATGTCAATTTCGCTGTCAAATATAGACGTCTAATGTTCATCTCAAACCCAAAAAATGGGTAAATAGACGTCGACTACAGAGCTTTTTATTCATTTTTTGGACATATAGCCAACGACTACAGATGCTCTAATGGGCTAGTATATCTAAATAGACTATGGCTAAATGTGAAAAACCTCACTTAAGTTTAGTCGATTTTCAAAAAAGATACACAAATTTTTTTGAAAAAAAAACTTTCTCTCAGCTATATTTTCAAGGCATAGGAGAGTGAGATTATTTTTTAAAATATTTACGTGGAAAACATAGTTCATGGTTTTTTTTCCCACAAAAAAGTTTCGTCAATTTTTTTTGTAAAATCGTCAACACTTAAATAAGTTTTTTTCACATTTAGCCTTGCACTATCCAATAATACATTTTTTTTCTTCGCACTATCCAATAATACATTTATTTCTTCCGACAATCCAGTGTGCACCTAATTTTAGTCGTTGCACCTAATTTTAGTCGTACGCGAAACTTAAAGTGTCTCAAACTCCTTCCAAAGTCACAAATAACATGTATTTTCAATTAACCATCTTAAGATACAAAGTAAAAGTTAATTCCACTTTTTAAGGAATTGTCTAAATATTATCTAATCTATCTAATCTAATATTACAATGAGAGATTTGTGGTTGTCATTTGTTAACAAACAAATATTTGTGGACAAAAAAATATATATATCGCTTGTGTATAACTAATATAAATGAAGTCTCATTTATACATTAATTTTTTTACATTTAAAAATATATATTTATTAAGACATGCATCACACGTGTAAATTAATGGTCTAATATTATAATTGAAGAGTTTGAGTTGTGTAATTTATAGACCAACTGTAATTCGTAGATGAACAAACACATACTTTGCACTGACATATAATCTTCTAATATTATAATGGGAGGTCTCAGGTTCAAGGTCAGACTACATCTTAGCCTTTAATCTTTACTTTTAAAAAAACAAAAACAAAAACATAAACAAAAACAAAAAAAAACATACATGAATTCAAATCCCCAAACTGAAGAGAAAATTGTGCATTGCACGTGCAGATTAAATTCCCCAGTTCCAGTAAAACATAAATTGCACATATTAGGGTTAATATGTGAAAGAAGGAGCTTAAGAAAAAAATAACATGCATTGCACGTGCAAATAACGAGTTACAATAATGCTACACCCAAAAAAAAATCTGCAGTTTTTTTCTTTACAACCTTAAGTGACACAATATTATTGGAGGTTTCTATAACATACTCAACCATAATCTCCAACTAGTGTTACCCTGTGCAAATTGCACATACTAAAATAATTTTGAGAGACTCATAAAATTGTATGAAACACTTAAAGAAAGAGATAATTGAGAAAAATTACCTCTTCAATGATATAATTTAGTGAAATTTACCCTAAAAGTACAAGCACAGCTAGGCCTCTGTGTACATCCTGACCGACAACACCCAGGTCCTAGCTCACCTCATCTCCCTTCCCTTCCCAAATCGGCACTCTCTCCGACACCGCTCTCTACTCCTCCCACATCTCCCGTGTCTCCGCTGTCCTTGACCGTTGCGACGTCCCCCTCTCAAACACCCCCCTCCACCTCTCCATCTGCCTCACCTTGCCCTCCACCATCTCCCTCCTTACCAAATCTCATTCTTGAATCCAACACTGCAATCATCTCCATCTTCAACCTATACTCTTCCGCAAATCCAAATTTAGGGATTTTAAAAAACATAAATTAGAAATTGAAAATGCAATCATGAAGTAAATTAGGGTTTCAGAAATTAATACATACATCACACATAGATACAATTGATTTAGTTAAGCAAAATTTCTAAAAAATATTTTTCACAAACACCTTGCGTGCTACATACGCATTTCAACGTACACTTGATTATCAAAAGCACAATTCTAGAAATTAAGTACCAGATTTCTAGGTTTTCAAGTGTTTCTTATTCAAATATGCACGAGGCAATAGCAAAGAGGAAAAAGTAGAAGAAACCTTATCAATTCTACTCTTTAATTCAACATCGCAATCATCATCGTCTTCAACCTGTATTCATCATCAAATCCAAATTTCGGGATTTTAAAAAACACAAATTAGAAACTGAAAATGAAACCATGTAGTAAATTAGGGTTTCAGAAATTAATACATACACCACACATATATACAATTGATTTAGTTAAGAAAAATTTCTAAAAAACATTTACATACCCCTTGTATGCTACATAGGCATTTCATCAAACAGTTGATGAGCAAAAACACAAATCTAGAATTAAGTACAAAATTTATAGGTTTTCAAGTGTTTCCTATTCAAATATGCATGAGGCAGTAACAAAAAGGGGAAAGTATAAAAAAAGTTTACCAAATTTCATTATTTAATCCGACACCACAATCATCGTCTTCAACTCATACTCTTCCTCAATTCCACCGAAAATACTACCTTGGTGAACGCGGTGAATTGAAAATTGCAAAGGAGGCGACACAATGCGTGGGAGGCAAGGTCGATGTTTGCGGAGAGCCGCGTGGGAGGGGCCAGCATCAAAAGCAAGGAGGACGCATAAGAGGCAGGTCAGAGGGGGCAACGTTGGAGGCGAGGAGTTCGCGTGGGAGGCAGGTCGGAGGGGGCAACATCGGAGGTGAGGAGGACGTGTGGGAGACGGCGGTGGAGGATAGGAAGGTACTAGGGAGTGGGAGGCGGCTCAGAGAAGAGGAGGGCGCAAGAGGCGGGTTAGATGAGTTCGAGATGAGGAGGGCGCGTGGGAGGTAGGTCAGAAGGGGAAGTGTGAGGCTGGTCGAAGGCGAGGAAGGCACATGACATATGAGGGGGCAGTGTGGGATGTGAGGTGATATGGGTAAAAATAGAACAAAAGCTGGACCATTCAAATTGGACACAAATCTTAAAGTTCTCAAGGGTAAAACAATAAATTTGAGCATATACAGGCCCGATAAGGGGAGCTTGTCCATTTTCAGGGCCATCAACCTAATCCAACCTGTAATAGGGACTGCCAATGCAACCCTAGTGCAAAGGAGTCTAGATTCATCGGAAGAACCTAGTTTAAAACTCATATTTCTAGGGGGTAACCGATTCTATTCCCCATGCACACGAGAGAGTTTGAAAACTCTGTATCTTCATCAAGAGAAGAGTCCTGACACGATATCTTCATATGGAGGGGTAACCACTCTATCCAAACATCAGGAAGTAGAGATAGATGAATATCTTGAAACTCCCCACCCCGGAGACTATATATACCTTGAGACCTCATCAGAAACCAGGTAACTGCGAATCCCGATTTCAAAACCCACCATATCTCTGAGTTTCATACTTGGGCATCGAAAGGTCTGTCGCTGGGGCCACCCTCGGTGTTTCAGACTTGTTTGTAGGTCCACATGAGCGATATCAGTCATTCCTGACGATCAAATCCCTGAGTCAAGGGCAGTTTTTTGGCTGTTAACACCGATGAACAGAGAATGTTTGATCTTTATTATTTTTATTAAAAGAACTCATATATATGTTTGCTCCCATACAGGAATTAGCAACAACAGATTGACGTTGACTGAAAAATAGAAAAGATCTCCGTCCAAGTTTGTCGGTCCGAAACTATCTTCTCAGTCATGCCTCCAAGAAGGAAGGGGAAGGCGACGACTACCAGCCGACAAGCCACCCACCCTCCTTCACCTCCTCCTCGTGCGGAGGATCCCCCTCAACAATTTCAACATGTTCAACAGCCTCAACCAGATAAAAAACCTTAACCCGACTAGCCCCCTCTTTAGCAGATTGCCTCTGTCTAGAGGAGCAGCGCCGGGGGGCTTCCGCCGAAGCCGTCTCGAATAGTACGATCGTTTGTCAAAAAAAAAGGTTTAGTCCATACCTCGACACCTTCTACGATGCTCTAGCCGTAACCATACCTCCGTCAAGTCATCATCAACCGATAACATGGGCTCGACCTCCGAGTTTACCTAAACCAAAGACGAGTCCATGATGACGTCTCATGTCATGAACAACTGACAAGAAAAAGGAGTCTCTCTCCTCGAAGTCAGAGGTCCAGAAGAACTCCCTCTCCAAGGGGGTGAATAAGATATCCCTCTCCTATGAGACGAAGAAGGTCTCCTCCCTCTCGGCAGTGAAGAAGCCAAATCGTAGCAAGTCGACCAGTTCACATGACCAACAAAGATGAAGAGGCGTCTGTCACCGAGGCAGAATTCCAAAATTTTAAAGATGAGATCATCCAATCCCCGAACGTCGCCCCAAGCAGGGGCCGACAAGCAAACAGTCGCAACCTTACAACCATACATAAGAAAGAGTCTCGTGGGTCGACCAGATCTGATCAAAGGGAAGACCCATTCTCTGCCAACTCCGAGAGATGGAGGACCATCTCAACAAAATCAATCGAGAGGAAAACCGTCAAACCAAAAGCTTTTGTCCTAGCAGACCTCCCTTCTCAAATCAATCATGGAAGCCCATGTCTCCGAGACCATCAAGCCGCCTCACTTCAAGTCCTACAATAGAGAATCCAACCCGGCTGATCATATTGAGAGTTTTAAAACTCTCATGATGATCCACCAAGTCTCAGATGTACTTATCTGCAAAACCTTCATTGCCACATTGAAGGGGTTAGCAAGGGACTGGTACTCCCACCTATCTCTAGGCTCCATCTTCTTATTCAACCAATTTGAGGAGCTTTTCCTCACCCACTTCGTGAGCAGCCGCCGAACTGAGAAGACAAGTGCCTTTTTATTGGACCTAAACCAAAGGGAAGGAGAACGACTTAGGGACTTTGTCCGACGCTTCACAACTGAGTCCCGGTCTATCGCTTCTCTCGATCATGCAATAACAACTGCCGCGTTCAGACACAATGTTAACCATGCTGATATGAAGGCATCCCTTGCTAAGAAGCTTCATCAGGACTTCTCGGAACTTCTGCTGAGGAGTGAGAAGTACATAAAGGCTGAAGATGAACACTCCAGGGAAGAGGAGAAACAAAGATAAGCAGTGCCGTTTTCACAGGGATCATGACCACAACACAAATGACTGTCGGTCTCTCAAGGAGAGATCAAAGAGCTTATTTAGCACGGACACCATCAAAGTTTGTCTGAAAGGACACGGTCGATCCTCCACCCTGAGGAGCTAACAAGCGGGCCGAGAAGCCCTCTGAGTCCCAAGACTCAGAGCCAGGAGCAATTCTTCACTCTATCCACGAAGGGCCTATAAGGGGAGAATCAAACTCCTCCCGGAAGCCCTTCATCCGAGAAGTAAATTCGGTCCAGAAATCCCCTCCCGGCCAAGAGCTTGGAGTCCCGGTGACATTCTCAGATAAAGACCTAGAAGGCGTCCGAATGCCCCATTATGACACACTCATAATTAGTCTAACATGGCCAACCATGAGGTACGCCGCATCTTGATCAACGATGGTAGTTCTGTCAATATTCTTTTTTCTTGAAGCCTTAGAAGGCCTTAAGCTTTCTCGAGATCGTCTCAAGCCTGCCGGATACACGCTCCACGAGTTTTCTGGGGTGCTAGTCTCAATCAAATGAATAGTCACTCTCGATATGACTGCAGAGAAAACCCCAACAACCCGATATGAGGAAATGAATTTCATGGTTGTCGACGTGAAGGCCGCTTACAACATCATCCTTGGCTGACTAGGCATAGAATTGCTTCATGTCATAACCTCAGCTTTCACATGAAAATGAAGTTTCCGACCCCAGCGAGGGTAGGAGAAGTCAATGGAAGCCAATAGACAACTTGGAGGTGTTATATAACTACAATTGGAGGCTTAGTCCTCCCGCTCAAGGCATTAGAACTCCCCCAAGGGAGTTGTCAGGTCACCTTCTGAACCGGTCGATGAGCTCGAGGAGATACCTTTCTTTAAGAGGGACCCAACCAAGAGTTTCAGAGTAAGCAAGGCCCTCCCCCACCAAGTCAAAGAACAGATCATTGAATGCATCAAAGGGAACCAAGACCTATTCACTTAGATCGCGACTGACATACCCGGTATCTTGGAAGAGCAGGTCCAACAGAAATGTCAATCCCAAAGTCAAGCAGGTCCAACAGAAATGTCACAAGTTCGCCCCTGGCCGACAGCAAGCCATCAAGGAAGAAGTAGATAAACTCCTAGCCACCCGTTTCATCCAGGAAGTCAGCTACCCTGAATGACTAGTGAATGTGGCGATGGTGAAGATAGCCAATGGAAAATGAAGAATATGCATAGACTTCACCGACTTGAACAAAACATGCCTGAAGGATGGATTTCCTTATCCAAGCATTGACGCCCTGATCGATGCCACATCTAGCCACGAACTCTTGAGTTTTATGGATGCTTTCTCAGGATACAATCAGATGCCCCCCCGGACATTCTAAATACGTATTTTATCATCGAACAGGGCTTTTATTGTTATTGGGTCATACCCTTTGGGCTGAAGAACGCAGAGTCACTTATCAATTCTTTTTCAACAAGGACTTCAAGGAATAGATCGACATGAACATGGAGGTCTATGTAGACGATATGTTGTTGAAGAGCCTCATCAAAAGAGATCATGTGATCGACCTCCAGGAAGCCTTTGGCATCCTGCGTAAGCAAAATATGAGGCCCAATCCCTCTAATGCCTTCGGGGTGTCATCCGGCAAATTCTTGGGGTTTATGGTCAGGCAGAGGAGAATCGAAGTCAACCGAGAGAAGATCCAAGCCATATTGGACATGGCTCCCTATCCAGGATTAAGGAAGTCCAAAGACTCACATGGCGGGTTGCTGCCATCAGATGCTTCCTTTCCAAATCAGAGGAGAAGTATCTCCTGTTATTCAAATCATTCAGGGGAGCGAAGAGCTTCGAATGGGGACAGTCACAGCAAGCAGCCTTTGAGCAGCTCAAAGCTTATATAGTCAATCCCCTGCTCTTGAGCAAGCCTGAGCTGGGAGAGACAATCTACCTCTACCTGGTTACTTCATATCATACCTCAGTGTCATCTTGGTGAGTCAAGCTGATCTACTATGTGAGTAAAGTCCTCCATGATGCTGAAATCCATTACTCAAAGATGGAGAAAATGGTCTACATCATGATCATGGCTGCTTTCAAGTGGTCTTCATGACCAACCACTCAAGTAGGTACTACACATGCTAGAGAGCTCGGGGTGATTTATGAAGTGGTCTGTCAAATTAAGCCAGCATGATATCAGCTATCGACTGCGGACATCCATTAAAGCCCAGACCCTAGTCGAGTTCATCATAGAAAGCACCATTCCTGACCTCCTTGAGGAAGGCGAGGACCCCTCAATTTTGGAGCGTCTATGTCGATGGATCCTCATGCATTGGGGGAAGCGGGGTTGGAGTTATCCTGACAGGCTCGGACGAGTTCACCCTCCAGTATTCACTTCGCATCAACTTTCGAGCCTCCAACAATGAAGCAAAGTATGAAGCGCTAATTGCTTGGCTCCTCTTAGCCCGCAAGCCGGAGCCAGACGCGTCAAAGTGTTCAGTGAATCTCAATTGGTAGTGAACAAGGTCCAGGGAGACTACGAAGTCAAGGATGACCATATGATCAAGTAGCTAGCACATGCCCGAAAACTACTAGCCACTTTCCACGAGACAGAGATCACTCACATTCACCACGAAGAAAACAGGCAAGCAGAAGCCCTTTCCAAGTTAGCCTCCTCCTCCCTCGAAATGCTCGACCGCAATGTTCTTATTGAAGTCCTACTCAAGCCCAGCATCGAAGAGGAAGCCATAGAGCTCATGGTAATCACTTCCCCAGTACCCGAGAATAATTGGATGAAACCAATGTTTGACTTCATCGACAAGGGAATCCTCCCTCCTGACCCCAAGGAAGCCAAAAAGATCGGAGTGAGGGCAGAGCGATACACACTTATTGAAGGAGTCATATATAAACGCTCCACACCGGTGGACGGAAGACTTTATCTGCGGTGCCTCTCCTCAAGGAGGCCCAATATTCTTTGAAAGAAGTTCATGAAGGGATTGGAGGCGCTCACATGAGAGCTAGATCTCCTGCCCTCAAGATCCTCAACCATGGATATTTTTGGCCTACCCTCCACAACTATGCTCAGTAGTACATCTGCCAATGCGCTTCTTGCCATAGGTTCTCATTAATCAAATGAATACCCCTGGCAGAGCTCAGTTCTATGTTCAGTCCAATCCCCTTTTCCATGTAGATGATGAATTTGCTCAGACCGTTGCCCCCAGCAATCAGACAAAAAAACTTCCTCGTGGTAGCCATTGATTACTTCTCTAAGTGGATCGAAGCAGAACCACTAGTAACCATCACGGAGAACAGAAATCCAGCAATTTTTTTGGAAGAACATCGTTTGTCAGTTCGACATCCCCTAGATCCTAGTAACAGACAATGGAACTCAGTTTTCTGCTAAAGCATTTTGTAAATTCTGTGCCGACCTAGGGTTCCAACAAAGATTCTCCTTCATCTCCCACCCTTAGTCCAACGACCAAGCAGAGAACGCCAACAGATAGATCATCAACGACTTCAAGAAGAGACTCGATGAATCCTCCATGGGATTATGGGTCGAAGAGCTCCTAAGTGTCCTATGGTCATACATGACCACAAAGAGAACTCCGACAAGAGAATCCCCTTTCAACCTTACTTATGGTTCTGAAGCCCTAATCCTCCTTGAAGTCGAACTACCCTCTCCCCGCCTGCTCTCCTTCAACGAGGAATAGAACTCCATTATCTCATCGGCAACCTCCAACTTATCGAGGAAGTCTGAGAGGACACCGCCTTGAGAAGACAGATTTAGCAGCAAATGGTAGATAAGTTCTATAATAATTAGGTTCGCCCGACTAGCCTAAAAAGAAGGAGACCTAGTCCTTCGGAAATTAGAAATCTCCGATCCCCGCAAGATGGGCAAGCTCGCTTGGGGCCATACAGGATCTCCAGAGTAGTTTGCCCAAAGGGCATACAAACTTGAAGACCCGGGGGGGGGGGATATTGAGGACCTGGAACACCGAACACCTGATGAAGAACCACGATGGTGCTTAACACCCTTTAGTATAACTAGTTTTCCTATTTCCAATAAGGCTGACACTTGTGATACGACCAAAACATGTAATAAATGCTAGCACTATTGAAGCAACCACTTAGTTTTAATTTTCAATAAAACTTAGCTTATTTTTCTTATAAAAATCATTGCACTAGCCTCATATCTTTCCACCTGAGTCACGACTACGATTCGACAAAATAACAAGTTCGGAGTCTAACTTCTCTCCAAGGGCTGCTCCTACAACTAGCTAACTCTTAAATAACCAGTTTAGAGTAAAACCCTTGGTTCAACGCTGCTTTAGTCGCTTGCAAACATGGAAAAACATAGTAGCCCACCATTCGGAGTTGCTCCTGCAACTAGTTGAAACACTCAAACAAACAGTTCGGAGTTCAACATTTGGTTCAATGCCGCTTTAGTTGCTTGTAAACAAGTGAGCGCAGAGTAGCTCACCATTCTGAATTGCTCATGCAACTAGTTGAAACTCTCAAACAACAAGTTTGGAGTCCAATAGTTGGTTCGACGCTGTTTTAGTCACTTGCAAACAAGCATGCACAGAGTAGCTCACCATTCGAAATTGCTCTTACAACTTGTTGTATTTTTTTTGAAAAATATAGCTTCGAAGTTCACAGTCATGGCTCGGAATTGACCCCACAGTTTGAAAACACACGAGTTTGGGGCTCAGAACTGATGGAATTGAGATGAATCCCAGGACTACGGATTGGTGTGCGTATCGATCGTTAAAGATAAACAGATTGCTTAATTGGGATCTAACCCTATATAGCGGAATCTAGGGTTCACAAATTATACCTGCGGTGAGAAGAAGACGACAGCGACCCCAAGATCTTCTGCACGTATTCCTTCCTCGGGTTGGACGTCGTGTGGACGACGATCTCCCAACCTTTCTTCTCCTTGGCTGACCTCTCTTTCTCTCCTTACGTGAATCACGAGTTTTGAGAAAAATCTTATTTTTTCAGATTGTCAATGACGGCCAGAGAATAGAGGATATATATAAGGCTACGACAGGGACCTATGAGGAGAAATTAGGGTTAGGTCTCCTAACGAATCTGGGTATCCCGTGTTCAGCCCGAACACACAACCCAGGCCCGTTAACAATAGCTCGGTCCACTAAGGAGCTATTGTTGCACTACCTTCCTAATTCCAAATTATATTTATGGGCTCCTTTTATTAATTCTCGTTCAACTCCCCATGTTAAGATATCGAATGTCCGTCGATCAAATTAAGTTACTGACAACTATATTGATCAACATCTTTTATCCTTAAGTAGTACCACTCAACTTTATTTGTCATGTCGGATGTAATCCACCTGCGGGGTTTACATGACAATCCTTATGAGCTCCTTAAGGGGACATCATCAACCCGACGTATCGGGACATGGATTCCTTTTACAATCAACAGCCCATCATACATACAATGCTATTACCCAATTCATAGAGGTTGTTGATCCATAATGAATCTCACTCTTTTATGAGTCAAAGTAATGCACACTGCATATACATGTCTGTTATTATATCTGGATTAAGAGCATAAGCATCCATAATAACAGAGGTATTTGTTCTCTTTTGTAGTCAGTACAAAGAGAACAACCTCAAGTGGTCCTGTTCAATACACACAAAGTGTACTAGTGTAAACCTATAGTCAAGACAGACTAATACCAGATTACACTACAACCTTTCCAATGGATTGTCCAAGTTCGTCTAGGTTGTGAACTATTTATATATTCCATAGGGAACTGATAATATGATCTTCTGTGTGTCACCTCACACCATATTATCAACCTTATAGAATATCAGACACTTGCATTAATATTATAATAAACACAATATGCAAACATATGCCCATATGATTCTCATTCAAAAAAAATAAGGAAATAAAGTTAATACAAAAGTGATGCTTTCAGTATATAACCCTAACAATCTCCCACTTATACTCAAAGCATTGCTTTTTTAGTATACTGTTACAAATCTCCCACTTATACTTAAAGCCATGCTGCTACGCATCTGACTCTCATTCCCTCAACATGACTATCAAAAGCCTCAGCTGGTAAGCTCTTAGTGAAGGGATCAGCTAGGTTGTCTGCTGATGCTATCTTGATCACAACAACTTTTCCTTTCTTTACGAAATCTCGTATCAGGTGGTACTTGCGCTCAATGTGTTTACTTGCCTTATGGGCTCGTGGTTCCTTCGAATTTGCAACTGCACCACTATTATCACAATAAAGTGTAATAGCCTTAGGCAAATTAGGTACCACATCCAAGTCCAATAAGAAGTTTCTGAGCCAAACCGCTTCTTTGGCTGCCTCAGAGGTTGCCACATACTCGGCTTCCATGGTAGAATCAGCAATACATTTTTGCTTGATACTCCTCCATATAGTGGCTCCACCTCCCAAAGTAAATACATAACCTGAGGTTGATTTCTTGGAATCCCTATCTGACTGAAAATCTGAGTCTGTATACCCCAAGGCAACTAAACTATCTGCCTGATAAACTAGCATGTAATCTTTAGTCCTTTTCAGGTACTTCAAAATATGCTTTACGGCAATCCAGTGCTCTTGTCCTGGGTTAGACTGATATCTGCTAACCATGCCAACGGCAAAGCAAATATCTGGTCTCGTACATAGCATTGCATACATTAAGCTTCCTACTGCTGAAGCATAAGGAACTGCTTTCATGTTCTCTATCTCTTTAGGTGTCCTCGGACACTGCTCCTTTGATAGAGCAATTCTATGCCTAAAAGGTAAGAAACCTTTCTTAGAATTTTGCATGCTAAAACGAGTTAGTATAGTATCGATATAGGAAGCTTGGGACAAGCCCAACATCCTTTTCTTGCGATCTCGTAGAACTTTGATCCCAAGGATGTGACCTACTTCTCCCAAGTCCTTCATATCAAACTGTTTGGATAACCATACCCTTACGTTAGATAATACCTTCACATTGTTTCCAATGAGCAAGATGTCATCCACGTAAAGTACTAGGAATACCACTACGTTTCCGTCACACTTTTTGTATACACACGATTCATCTTGACATTGATCAAATCCATAGGATTTTATCACCTGATCAAAACATATGTTCCAAGATCTAGAAGCTTGCTTAAGTCCATAAATGGACTTCTTGAGCTTACAAATAAGATGCTCTTGGCCCTTTTTAATGAACCCGTCTGGTTGCTGCATATAGATGTCTTCCTCAAGACTTCCATTAAGAAAAGCTGTCTTGACATCCATTTGCCAAATCTCATAATCAAGATGAGCTGCAATAGATAAAAGAATCCGGATAGACTTAAGCATGACTACTGGCGAAAAGGTTTCCTCATAATCAATAGCCTCTCTTTGAGTAAAACCTTTTGCAACAAGCCGAGCTTTAAAGGTTTCAACCTTACCGTCTGATCCCCTTTTTCTCTTATAGACCCACTTGCATCCAATGGCTTTTACACCAATAGGTGGTTCTACAAGCTCCCAGACTTGATTAGAATCCATAGATTCTATTTCAAATATCATTGCTTTTTGCCAAGACTCTGCATCTTTATCTTGGAGTGCTTCATTGTAGGTACAGGGATCATAATCTTGTTCCTCAGGGACAAAGTCTGACGACTCTCCCAAGAACATATATCTATCAGGTTGTATCACAACCCTCCCACTACGACGAGGCACTATCGGTTGTGGTGCAACATTTGTGACACGTTGTGCAGTTACTGGTGGTACATCCTGTTGTACTGTTGGTACTGAAGTATTTGGTGTCTCACCTCTCAGTTCTTCTAGAACAGCTCTACTTATGGGTTTGTGGTTCATTACATAGTCTTCCTCTAAGAATCGAGCATTGGTGCTAACAATGATCTTCTGATCCTTAGGACTATAAAATAAACCACCTTTCGTTCCTCTTGGATAGCCTACAAATAAGCATACTTCTGTACGAGATTCCAACTTATCGGCTTTCCCATTCAGCACGTGTGCTGGACTACCCCAAATCCGAACATGTTTCAGACTAGGCTTACGCCCAGTCCACAGTTCTGTGGGAGTAATTGGTACTGACTTAGAAGGAACCAAGTTCAAAATATAAGCTGCAGTTTCTAAGGCATATCCCCAAAACGAATCTGGTAAATCTGAATAACTCATCATTGATCTAACCATCTCCATAAGAGTCCTATTCCTTCTTTCTGCTACACCATTCTGTTGGGGTGTTCCAGGTGCTGATAATTGGGATGTAATCCCAGCCTCTGACAAACAGTCCCTAAACTCCCCAAAGAGATACTCGCCACCACGATCTGAACGTAATGACTTGATACATTTTCCATGACGTTTCTCCGTCTCTGCCTTGTACTCTTTGAATTTCTCAAAGCACTCGGACTTACGGCGCATCAAATAAATGTATCCATACCTTGAATAATCGTCAGTAAATGTGACAAAATATTCAAAGCCACCTCTAGCCTGGACAGTCATGGGCCCACACAAATCAGAATGAACCAATTCCAACACATCTTTGGCCCTATACCCCTTTGCCTTGAAAGGCCTTTTGGTCATTTTACCTTCCAAGCAGGATTCACAGACTGGTAGTGCCTCCACTTCCAATGAACTCAAAGGTCCATCTTTAACTAGTCTTTGAATCCTTCTTAGGTTAACATGCCCCAATCGCAAGTGCCAAAGATATGTTTGGTTCATACAAGAAGGTTCTTTTCTCTTATTTATGTTAGAAGACATATTATTCATTTCCATAAGTTGCATTGTGGGCAAAATTGGATTAATGACATATAGATTATCAACCAATGCACCAGAACAGATAAAATGCTTATTTTTTCTAATAACAATATTGTCATTAAAATAAACTGAATATCTATCCTTAACTAACATGGAAACAGAAATTAAATTCCTTCTAAGTGAAGGTGCATAAAGACAATCTCTCAATGTCAAAGACTTATTTTTACCAAAAGATAAAATAACATCTCCTACTGCAACGGCCGCTACTCTTGTAGCGTCACCCATAAACAAGCATATCTCTCCATCACTGAGCCGTCTGGTTTCCTGGAACCCCTGCAATGTATTGCAGACATGATTAGTGGCTCCTGTATCTACACACCAGGTGCCGGTAGATAGCACCGCTAAACATGTTTCAACAACTAGTAAATGAGATATACCTTCTTTGTTCTTTTGTTTGAGAAGTGGACAATCAGTCTTCCAATGTCCTGACCCTTTGCACTTGAAACACTTGCCTTTCGGCTTTTTCACAGCGCCTTGAGGTCACATGCCCTTCTTTGCTGAGTTTACTTGTTTCTGAACTTTCTTCTTCTTACCACCTTTCGGCTTAGAAGTAGAGACCTTTTCAGTCACATAAACATGGGCATTCTGCTTGAAGAGAGATTCAGCATCCTGTAGTTCTTTTGCAAGTTCTGACAAAGTATACAACATTTTGTTCATGTTGTAATTAAGGCAAAACGAGTCAAAACTTTTAGGCAAGTCCCGAGAATGATATCGACCTGGGTTTCCCCATCGATTTCAGCACCAAGGATCTCCATCTCATTTAGATGACCCATCATCTTGAGAACATGATCCCTTACTGGTGTCCCCTCAGCCATAGATGCATCCATCAAACTCTTCATAGCAAATTGCCTAGCTGCTCTACTCTGATGTCCGAAGAGTTCCTTAAGGTTGTACATCATATCATAAGCTGTGGACATGGCCTGATGCTGATGCTGCAGTACATTTGACATAGATGCCAAAATGTAACACTGCGCCATCTCATCTGCCTTATTCCACTTCTTATAAGCCTCTTTGGCCTCTTCATCAGAGTCAGCATTAGGCTTAGGTGGGCATACTTCATTGAGTACAAATTTGTACTCTTCAGCAGTTAAGACAATATCCAAGTTACGTTTCCAGTCAATATAATTAGGGCCAGTAAGTTTGTTTTCTTTAAGAATCACCATAAGTGGACTGAAAGAACCCATTTTTGAAATCATGAGAATAAAATAAAAATTATGTAGGGCATAACTTTTTGAATTAATTAAATATTGATTCCCTCAAAACAATAATAAAAAAAATTCACCAACACCTTAAACACCATGAATTTAGCATGCCACGATAGTGTGGACGTATACAAATTCAATATTTGTTCAAGTAGGTTTTTCCTATTAATTTTACTATCATGTCAACACAATTTTATGACAAATAAAATTAATCTGTTGGTCTTGCTTTGGTCCTACAAATAATAGCAGTGACTCCGATGGGGAGGATACCATTATTTGTATCTAAGTGTATACCATTGCTTAATACTAAGTCCATTATCTTGTATTGAGTTCCTTCAGATGGAGAAGTGAACACATACTAGGTAACTTTCTATAATTATCCCTAAGGAAGTTTATACTGGTGATCCATAATTATACTCATCCGATATGGAGGAAAGCACTAAAGCCAACACGCAAGTATAATTATATCACCTACAAACCAGCAATGGAGACCGTGGGATTCATGTTAAAAGAATTCCCTCTCCCACTTAGTTATTTAACAATGAGGGTTTTTCTACTAGTTAATTTATGTCCATGTTGTCCATTATTAATGTGATCCTAGTTTTTCAAAAAAAACATCACAATATAATAAGCATGCATAATCAGAATAAGCAATAATGGCAATAAATTTGAAAATAAATATCCAACTATTATGGCCATCTTTCCTGATTCTTCCCCGACTGTGCGAATCCCAAATCTGACCCTGCGCGGAGCTATACAGGGTTTTTTTTTTTTTTTTTTTTTTTTTTTTTTTTTTTTTTTTTTTTTTTTTTTTTTTAAGGTTTGGCTGCCGATTTCTTCATCGAACACCATCTGTCGATCTCCGGACTGCCTAAAAACAGTATCTCCTCCGGCGTCAGAAACAGCCACCACCGCCATCACGATCGATCAAAAAATTAAAATTACATCAATCCTATGCCTCCCGAAGGAGTTCATACATAATCTAGATTGAAAAATTAAAATTACATCAATCCTATGCCTCCCGAAGGAGTTCATACATAATCTAGATTGAAAAATTAAAATTATAAGCACGATCAACCCTCGTGATATTAATTACATCCACAAAACAACAACAACACAATAATTACATCCACAAAACAACAACAACACAAACAAAACATGCATTGGACCATAATAGTTGGATCTAAGATGCCTGCAAAACCGAGTTAGAACAGATCTACATCTACCGACTATCATACAACACAAGTTTTATTGGACAACATGGATGTAACAATCAATACGCAGATCCAATACCGGCTCTGATACCAATTGATGGAATTGAGATGAATCCCAGGACTACGAATTGGTGTGCGTATCGATCGTTAAAGATAAACAGATTGCTTAATTGTGATCTAACCCTATATAGCGGAATCTAGGGTTCACAAATTATACCTGTGGTGAGAAGAAGACGACAGTGACCCCAAGATCTTCTGCACGTATTCCTTCCTCGGGTTGGACGTCGTGTGGGTGACGATCTCCCAACCTTTCTTCTCCTTGGCTGACCTCTCTTTCTCTCCTGACGTGAATCACGAGTTTTGAGAAAAATCTTATTTTTTCAGATTGTCAATGACGGCCAGAGAATAGAGGATATATATAAGGCTACGGCAGGGACCTATGAGGAGAAATTAGGGTTAGGTCTCCTAATGAATCTGGGTATCCCGTGTTTAGCCCGAACACACAACCCAGGCTCATTAACAATAGCTCGGTCCACTAAGGAGCTATTGTTGCACTACCTTCCTAATCCCAAATTATATTTATGGGCTCCTTTTATTATATGCTCGTTCAACTCCCCATGTTAAGATATCGAATGTCCGTTGATCAAATTAAGGTACTGACAACTATATTGATCAACATCTTTTATCCTTAAGTAGTACCACTCAACTTTATTTGTCATGTCGGATGTAATCCACCTGCAGGGTTTACATGACAATCCTTATGAGCTCCTTAAGGGGACATCATCAACCCGATGTATCGGGACATGGATTCCTTTTACAATCAACAGCCCATCATACATACAATGCTATTACCCAATTCATAGAGGTTGTTGATCCATAATGAATCTCACTCTTTTATGAGTCAAAGTAATGCACACTGCATATACATGTCTGTTATTATATCTGGATTAAGAGCATAAGCATCCAAAATAACAGAGGTATTTGTTCTCTTTTGTAGTCAGTACAAAGAGAACAACCTCAAGTGGTCCTTTTCAAAACACACAAAGTGTACTAGTGTAAACCTATAGTCAAGACAGACTAATACCAGATTACACTACAACTTTTCCAATGGATTGTCCAAGTCCGTCTAGGTTGTGAACTATTTATATATTCTATAGGGAACTGATAATATGATCTTCTGTGTGTCACCTCACACCATATTATCAACCTTATAGAATATCAGACACTTGCATTAATATTATAATAAACACAATATGCAAACATATGCCCATATGATTCTCATTCAAAAAAAAATAAGGAAATAAAGTTAATACAAAAGTGATGCTTTCAGTATATAACCCTAACAAGAACGACCGTTCAAACTACTCCCGAAACTTGTTAAACCGCTCAACAACTCCCCAATGGCGTATCTCATCTTCTTAAGCTCCCGGGAGACAGAGATATTGCGGGCCAGTTTTGACCCCCAACATGGATGAATCCTCAGTCTATTTCTAAATAGAACTTGTAGACCTTCGAGTCATCGTCAAAACGATAGGTCATATGGCCCAGTCGAACTCTACAGCACCAGGAATATGCATTACACCGCAGCAATGTCGGAAGCATGCTAACTTGCAGGTTTGGAGTTCGAAGCAACCATTCGAATCCACCCTAAAACGTGTAAAATTCCCGACAAGCAAGCTTAGAAGGCAACAACACAATCTCTATGGCTCGCTTCAAGCTACCACAAATAACACAAAGGAAGACATACAAAGTTCAACATTCAACACAAGAGGAAAAACAAGTACAACACTCCAACACAAAAGTTCCCAAATTTTCATAAGTCATGCATTCAAATACGAAGATACAACAAGCGATGACTAGTCCGCTATTAGGCTACTACAAAATGTGTCAAAAGTAAATGCAAAGGGAAAAGCTCTAAAACTACAAGATCAAGGCTCCACATCGTTAGACGAAGCCAAAGGAGTAGAAACCCCTATTGCTTCGTTCCTCTCCTCTCCGCCGGATGAGCTGTCCTGAGTCCCATCTTCATCGACTTCCTCTAACATTGGCTCCACTCTAGGAAGAAGCTCTGGGTGATACCCCTTCCTAGCAAAGTTGGGAACTCACTCCGTCACATCCACAATGGCCTTAGCGTAAGACTGATCATCACATCGTTAAGATGACCCAACGCCTTCGCCTCAGCCTCGGACACCGTTGTCACCACTGCATCCGCCAGATCACTTGCGGCCTCTTCCTTCAACTTCCTCTACTCTGTCTCGAAATTGGCCAGGAGAACCATCTCCCTGTCCCTCATCACCTCTAGCTCCTTAACGACCTTCTTTCTGTCCCTCTCAGCCCTAGCGGCCTTGTTCTTCCACTCCTTCTCCTCGGCACATATCAACTTAATCAAATTCCCGGTCCGAAAAGTAACCTGCAAAGAGAAACAGAGGACTCAGGAAAAACTTGATATTCAAAGGAAAAATTAAAAACAAAAAGTCAAACAACTAACCTAAATTGCACATCGAGAAAGCTCCATGATGGAGCCATCGATCATCTCCCTCTCTGGAACCTTCTTGTCCCGAGGAGGGGAAGGATCTGCACTACATCAAGGCACTTTACCAACTCCCTCAAGATCGTGCCATTTCAACCCCCAGTCTAGGGCATACATCTTATTTTCCTCGGTAGTAAAGATGACGTCGGCTATGGCAGTAAGCGGGGCCTACTGGAGGGTCAAGAGGATGTCTAAACCTGAACCCCCCCCTCAACGAGGCTCGTAGATGCATCTGTCAATGGCTGCTTCACTCCCGTTGGGGCGGAAGCGGAAGCGGAAGAGCTCTTAGCAGACTTCGGATTCCCAGGTTGACTCACCACCCCCTTCATCTTCCTGTCCTTCGAGCCTCTATTGTGCAAAGAGACCTAATTCGCAAGGAGATCGCTAAAATTCATGCTCCCTGCGCACAAAAAAAAACACAAGGAAGATGTGAAGGCATGAAATATCAAAACATGGAAACCAGAAAAGTGCTGAAACGAAAGTGCAAGTACTAAAATGTGGGAAATGGAAAGCCATATTGGGTCCATCAGGTTCAATCCTCCTGAATGACGGATCTCCTTCGACACATCCTGCCACTTCATCTCACTGCCACAAGAAGAGAGTCACTCACCCTCGCCTCCTCCGTCAACTCTGGTTCGACGGTCAACCTCTTCGACACTGAACTCTCCCTACTCTTCCACCTAGTAGGGAACCCCCACAGTTTAAGGACTACAGATAACAAAATACTTGCGCTTCCAATGCTTGATGGAGCCCGGGATGCTGATTACCCCTCTTTTGGGACGGGGGTAGTTGTAATACCAGTCGTCGCATGCCCGTTGCTTATGGAGCTTGAAATGCCTTCGCCACAATCGTAGACTCAACATCGTACCGACCTCTTGGCACCTCAGAATAAAGCCCGTGAGATGTCTCCAGAATTTAGGCACAAACTGAATCGGACTAAAGCCATACCAATTCAACACAGTCGTCATGAACGAGTGCATCGGCAAGCGCAACCCACTATGGAAAGCATTAAAAGAGAACACACAATAGTTGCTCAACATTCGGGAGAAACCTAACCCCAGGACTGGGAATTAGCAACTTACATTCAGGAGGAATCCCCAAACAACGCATGTTGGTCAGGATATTCTCCCAACAAGGATAGTTCTCACATGTTCGTCTTCGAAGATCGGGTAATTGTTGGGTTCCTCACCTATAGCCCCGTAGTTGATCGTGTCTATTACGTCCTTTGGGTACTGACGGACTATAAATAGAACAAGAGTAGGGTGAAACCGGAAAAGGGAACACCCCCTATCGTCCCTCGTCTGGTCGATATCCTCTACATCAACAGAGGAGCTGATCGCCTCCTTCCCCTTGCGAGGTTGAGAGGCTGAAATCACTGCTAATCCATCACTATTGGAGGAAGAGGAGCTACCCAACGATACCCTAGCCATGACTCAAGAAGAAATTTACAACTTTAAATATTACATGACCGTTGAAGTGAGAAACGACGAACAATACTGCACAAATCAAGCTCTTGAAGAAGAAAACAACCACTTGAAAGTGAGAAGAAATGAATAGTGAAGTAAGGAAAATAGAATGGAAGAGTTGTGAATTTATGGGACGGAGAACAGCCAAAAATATGTGCAAAACACGTAAATTTCAGCAGATACATGCCCGACGAGTGGAGCTTGTCTATTTTTCGGCCCATCAATCCAATCCAGCCTGTAATAGGGACTACCAAGGTAGCCTTAGCGCAAAGGAGTCCAGATTTATCGGAAGAACCCAGTTTAAACCCTATATTTCTAGGGGGTAATCGATTCTTTCCCCAAATGCACAAGAAAGAGTTTGAAAACTCTATCTCTTCATCAAGAGAAGAGCCCTGACTCGATATCTTCGCATGGAGGGGGTAACCGACCCTATCCAAACACCACGAAGTACAGATAGATGAATATTTTGAAACTGCCCCCCTTTGGCTACTATATATACCTCGAGACCTCCTAAGAAACTAGGTAACTGCAAATCCCACTTTTAAAACCCACCATATCTCTGAGTTTCTAACTTGGGCTTCGGAAGGTCTATCACTGGGGCCATCTCCGGTGTTTCAGACTTGTTTGTAGGTCCACGAGAGCGATATCAACCGTTTTGACGATCATATATCGAAGTCAAGGGCAGTTCTTTGGCGATCAACACAGACGAATAGAGAATGTTTGATCTTTGTTGTTTTTTATTAAAATAACTCCATATCTGTTTGCTCCCACACAGAAATCAGCAGCAACATGAGGGTTGAGGAGGGTTTGGGATTATTTATTTCTTTATTTTATGAAAACGTACGGAACACACATGTTAGTTTAAACGATATTCATACTTTTGATCTTCTTTCTCTATTTCAAAATAGAAGAAGGAGATAGGGAGTAGACCCATTAACTTAATATATAGTTATAAATTATAAATAGTATTGTGCCACTTAAGACTGTAAAGAAAAAAATTGTAGAAAAAATTGTGGGTGTAACATAATTGATATTCTTTTGCTAGTTTCTAGTTTGTACTTTTAAAAGAACTCTTCAACAATTATAAAATGCATCGAATTGTAAAATGTGCACTAATGGCCTATTGACAAGCCTCTTCATTACGCCAAGAGGTTGGAGTTGAAATCCCCGCTTATATAATGTAATTATCCAATTACAGAATGAGAGTGTGTGCGTGGCTACTACATTGTTTAAAATAAAAATAATAAAATTCAAATTGGGCCGGCCAACGGTCCACAACCCATTAACATCTCACCCATCATTACTTACCATCATCTTTACTACTATCTATCTAATCTATCTAATCTAATATTATAATGGGCGAAAGGCTTACTGTTATTTGTAAATCTATCAACACGTGTGACACACATACATAACTAATATGAATGAGGTCTCAGGTTCAAGTCCTTACTACGTCAGAGTTTTTATTTTAAAAAAAAATGCAATTTATTAAGACGTGCATCGCACGTATTACTAGTAACTCAATAGTTGGTGGAATTGTATAATTTATAGACAACCCAACTTAATCTAATATCAACCACATAATATTAAGCGAGAGTTATATTAACCATCTATTTATAATTAATTACATTGTTGACGGTTACAATAATACAATAAAATTTCATATTTATTTACGTTGTAATTATTTACTAAAATATAATTCATATAAGAGTAAAAGGGATATGAGCAACTTGCTCATTTAATAAATGAGCAAGTGATGAGGTGGTATGCATGTGATTGAAAAATTCTAAAAGTGGTTAGATATTCATTGTATCACGTGCATGCTACCTTTATATACTCATTGTATCATAATGAGTATTTAATCACTTTTAGAATTTTCCATTCAGATGCATGCCATCTCATCACTTGCTCATATCCTTTTTTTCCCTCTTGCATAAAGATAAAAGTTTGTGTCTTAAGCTATGAAGAAGAGTACAAGTTTAAATAAAAAAAGGGCGTGCTTTCGCATGTGCAGATTCCTGGTTGTTAGATAATAGTAAGATACCTTTGAATCCAAAACCAAAACAACAACAAAATTTCCGAGGAATGGCAGCACCATCACTGCTTTCTTCTTCATCAATCCCCAAATTTCTGATGCAAACCCTAACCCTAACCCCCCCTCCATTTTCAAGAACCATCTTTTCTCCTCTCAAAACCCAACTCTCAACATTGGCCGTTGGATGCCGGGTCCTTTCAACATCACCCACCATCAACCCTCTTCCAATCTCAGGTTCTAATCTCTATTCAGTTTCCTTTTCTGCAAAGTTGGTTCCTTTTTGTGAGTTTAATGTTGAATTTTTTATGGGTCTAGGTTCGGAGGATGCTTTGATGGGGTTTGTTACTGGGAAGAGGAAGGCAACTGAAGTGGCACATTCGTAGGTACTGAATGCCCTTTTGAATTTTAATGAAACTGAACAAGAGAAGAAGAAAAAGATTTGGTTTAGTTTATTTCCAGTTCATGCATACGGAGGCGATAGATCATACACATATCAATTGTCTTGTTCATGAGGTTAGTTGCTAAATTACCGAAAAAGGAGTTCTCTGGTACAACTTTTGACTGTGTCAAATTATAGTGTGAATATTAAAGCGATGATTGGTTGTTGGGTGATGTGTGATGTGCCGGTAAATCATTTATACTATTATGCAACAGGAAAAAGGTGTTTAACTAGATTTTCTTTGAGGTTCTAGTATGTTTTGCACATGTTTTTTTTTTTTTTTGGCTAGTCATACTAGTAATTCTGAGCAATATGAAATTAACAATAACCATTGAACTAGGAAGATAACGAGGTTCCCCTAGCACTATAAAGAAAAACACATTCGGAGGTACTTCAAAAAGAAAATAAAAAATATTGGAGAAGGTCTTGATCCAGCTGAGACCAGTGATAAGCTATACTATTACACATGTGGGAGCCATATTCACTGAAGTAAAACTTTGACTATCTAAATACACGCACACTTAAAGCCCATGGTTTTTCTACCACCAATACATGGAAAGGTTCATAAGAATACTGCCATAGCATTCATGCATTTTCTGCACACTGATTTGCTTAATGTTTTTAATCAAACTAAATTTTGTTTATTGCAAGGAAAGAAAATTATTAGATAGATTATTTTATTGCAAGGCTAGCTTAATAAACTTTAGACATAAGAGATCTAGAAAATAAAAGTTGAAGATACGTAGCGTTAAAAATAACAATAAGGATGCCGAGAAGGAGGGCATTATGAGAAGATTGACAACGAAATAGAGAATGTCAATGAAGGAGCAAGCTGATTAAAACAGGAAAAAAATATTCTAACGAGGAAGTTGAGATATTAGAGGAAACTAATAATAGAATTGTTAACCAACTGAAGGAATAACCGATCCATTTTTGAGATCTCGATCAGATTGGATATTCGTTCATCTATGCTCTTCTTAGCGCTTTTCGGAGTTAGGCTATATGTTGTCTGATGTCATGTTGGATTTTTTATTATGTTATGTTGGCAATTTCTTGATGTTGTGAGTGATTAGATCTATACATTAAATTATATTATTATCTTTTGTAGATCTGTTTATATATATTTTTTTTAATTTTTAATTTTATTTTTAAGATGATGTTGGTTGGACTTGTTTTCTTATTGAAGTTTAATGATACAAATAGATTTTAATGGAGAAAAACTTTAACTATTGTTTAATCATGGTTTTGGTAATTTTTTAGTTATATTAAATTTTAATAATATTTTGAAGAGAAATGTGAGCGTTGTACTTGTTGAAGTATAGTATAGAGGCAGAAAAAAAACTTTATTGGATGCATATAACTGAATACACTGGTTCATATATATAGGAGAGTACAGAAAGTAATATAAACCTACTTCAGATGTGGGACTAAACTAAGACTACTTTAACACTCTCTCTCAAGCTGGTGCGTAGATATTGTTGAAGCCAAGCTTGCTCAAGAAAGTTTGAAAAATCTTAGGATGTAGTGCTTTAGTTAAGATATCAAAGCAATTTGTTTGCCAGATTTGAGTGATGGTCAGTGCATGTATTAACTGGCTAACTCGACCAACTGATGAGGCAGTATTTAACCTAGTTACTGAAAGATATATGAGTTATCGTCCTGGATCGGGAAATAAAGCATCATTAGAGAAGGAGAAAAGCTTAATATTGGGATCCATAGGTGTGTTATTAGGGCGATATCCCAACATTTCTGTCTCAGTAAGATTATCAAGAACATACTTTCGTTGTGAAAGAAAGGTGTCATCCTTCGTACGTGCAACCTCAATGCCAAGAAAGTATCGGAGTTGACCAAGATTCTTTGTTTATTAGGTTTGTGCTAGTTGCTGCTTAATGTCTGCAATACCTTGCGAGTCACTACCTGTGATAATTATATCATTAGTATAGACTAATAGGATAACAATGTATTTACTTTCTTTCTTTGTGAAGAGAAAATGCTCTGCCTTGCTTCTAGAGAATCCATAAGAGCACACAGCTTTTCCGAACTTTTTAAATCAAGCTCGATGAGACTGTCTGATGTCATAAAGAGACTATTTGAGCGAACATACAAGATTGTCTCACTGTCGCTCAAAACTAGGAGGCTGCTGCATATACACCACCTTTTTCAAGTCACCATTGAGAAATGCATTTTTGACGTCAAGCTGATGAAGGGATCAAGAACAATCCGATACAAGAGATAAGAACACAAACAGACGTGAGTTTCGTAACTGGAGAAAGTTTATGCATAGTAGACCCCAAATTTTTGTGTATATTCTTTAGCGACAAGGCGTGCTTTAGGTCGGTCAACCGTGCCATCAGAATTATGTTTGAAAGTGAATACCCATTTACAATCAACTGTCTTACCACCCACAGGGAGGTGAACCAATTGCCAAGTACCAGTCGGCTGAAGAGCTTGTTTTTTTCGTTCATAGTTGCTGTCCAACCAGGGTGCTTCAGTGCTTCCTGAACATTGTTAGGAATAGAAATGGAATCCAAATAAGAGGTAAACATTCGAAACGATCTGGTCAGTTTAGAAGAAGAAACAAACTTGGTAATAGAATAATGAGCACAAAAATGTTTAGCCTTACGTTGACTAATATGTAAATCCTATGTGTTAGGGATATTACCGATAGAAGTTGTTGGCACGGGTTGAACAACAGAGGGTACTGTTGGGATGGTTGAGTCTGAACGAGCCTTTCGTCTTCTGACATAAACCTGAAGTGGTGGCGGTGGCGGCGGTGGTGATTTTGTTGTTGTTGTTGGTGGTGATGGTGTTGGGAAATCAAGACTTCTACAACAACCATTGGTAAATTAGGATGCGGTGAAATAATTTGTTCAAAAAAGAGTTTGTGTTTAAAAAATGAAACATCCGTTGAGGCAAACATTTTTCCGTGAAGGACCATAGCAAAGATAACTTTTCAAAAAACGCGAATATCCAAAAAATACATATTTAATAGCACGTGGGCCAAGTTTATCAGTGTTAAGTAAATGTTGATTTTTGTGTTCTGCTACTCCATTTTGGTGAGGATTGTAGGCGCAAGAAGTTTGGCGTATTATTTCATGTTGAGAAAAAATTATTGAAAATGAGAACTTATTTAGTCTTTAGCATTATTAGAATGAAAATATTTATGAGTTGTGTCAAATTGTATTTGTATCTCGAAGAAAAGTTCTTGAAAAACTTTAAATACTTCAGAATGATCTTTTAAAAGAAACAACCACGCCATTTGAGAGAAATTATCAATAAACGTAACAAAATAACGATAGTTATTAAACGTGAAAAAACCAATAGGGCCATAAACATCAGAATGCACGAAATCAAATAAATGTTCACTACGATTATTGATGTGTCCTAGGTAGGAAATTCTTTGATGTTTATCTAACTCACATGACTCATAAGATACCTTAAAAGAAGGCTCACAACCGGAAACTAAGTGCTTGAGAGTCGTAAATGTCCTAAAGGAAGGATGTCCTAGTCGTCGGTGCCACAATTCAGAATCGGCAAAAGAACTAAAGTCCAGGACTGAAAAATTCAAGATATATAACTCATGTTGTTCACGACCGGTGCCAATTACATTCCTCATCATAATATCCTGAAACACACAATGAGAAGAAAAAATGTCATTGAACAGTTTAAATTTTTGCAAAGTTTAGAAACTGATAATAAGATATTAGGAAAGTTAGGAATACGCAAATCCGATTTAAGATGAACATCCAGAGAAAGAGAGATATCTCACTCCCCTTCAACAGGGACATGTGAGCCTTCGGCAATACGCACATGATAATTTGGAAACAAAGAATATGAAGAAAGCGATAAAGGGGACATATGTTCAGAAGCACCTGAATCAATTATCCATTGATGTGAGGAAACATGACAAGCATTGCCCGAGTGAACATAATTACCAGAAGGGGAGGACAGCACATTACGGAAGTTCTGATACTCTTCAGCAGAGATGATAGATTGGGAGGATGTTGACTAATCCGTAGGAGCAGCAATGGAAGGAGAATGTTCCACAGTTGGAGGAGAGGTTGTAATTGGAGCATATCTAGATTAGATTTGAAAAAGAAGACGAGTATAAAGGAAAGATGGTGACTGGAGAGGAAATCACACACTATCACGCATTACGGAGCAGCGTGCATCATGAGACAGTTTTTTTGGAATCTGGATCTTACACAATCATGGGGCGGCGGCTAGCAGCATCATCGGCGGCGAAAGTGGCGACGTTGGGCATGAGCGTCGTCGAGAAGTGAAGGTGGGCGGAAGGAGGTGGAGTTGGCCAGGGTTGTGGGTGGGAGGAGGCAATGGGAGGTTTGAAGAGAAGGATCGGGAGTGGGCGGGAACATAGGGGCTACGATGGGTCGCGAGTGCAGATGGCGTCAGGAGCAGAAGGGCTTTGGGAGTTGGGTTTCGAGTGCAGATGGCGGCGGCGTGGAGAGGGAGTTGGATTTCGAGTGCATGTGGCAGCGGCGGAAAGTGGAGTGCAGTGGCGGGAGGCGGCTGTGGGTGTCGGACGGAGTAGGAGCATCAGGAGGCGGTTGGAGGCTATGTAGCACGGACACGGGTACGGGATACGGGTACGACACGACTCGGGTACGGGGATTCGTGATTTCTCAAAAATATAGGATACGGGTACGTTATGGGTACGTTGAATATAAAAATAATAAATTTATTATACATTATGTAATAAAAATATAAAATTGTGGGTATGGTTACTGCTTACTATGATACCCAGTATAGTTGGAAGGATTGAAAGGTTTAAGTTAATTTGAGATAGTTCCTAGTATTTCAAAGAATTATGGCTATATGTATTGATAAGATATTCAAGTGTTTAGACCTCCAGAATTTTAAAAAATAACTTTAGTTATCTTTTAATTGTTCTTGGCAGCCCACTGTTAAAATATATTATGACTGTGTGGGTATGGTTACTGCTTACTATTAGTGGGTATAAGAACCGAACTAGCCAAAAACATATAATTTTATTTAAGAAAAATTAGCCACACACAAAAACAAACATGTAATTTAATTTCTTTATGAGTGGTATACTTGCTTTACTATTTGTTTAACTGTCAATAACACAAACCAAAATTTTTTTGCAGAGAGGAGAAGAAGTCAAAATCGAACCTGGATCAGCGTCGTTTCGGAGAGACCGGAGCAGCGTCGTTTTGGAGAGAGAGACAGGATCGATTTGGAGGTGGAGGTGCGCGACGTCAAGCGCGACGTCGAGGTGGAGGCGCGAAGAGGCAGAGGTCCTCGATCTTGGGGAGAGAGGGGATCAATTTGGGAGAGGGGAGATTTTATTTTGGGGGAGAGAGGGATTTAGGGTTTCTCTTGAGAAAAGGAGATTTTGGAGAGAGAGAGAGTGCGTGAATGAGAAAGGGGGAGGAGATGTTGACTGAATGTATATATTTTTTTTTCTCTTTCCCTTAATGGGCGCACCCGGGCGCACCCGTTTCGCACCCGGTTCGCACCCAGGCGTACCCAGCCCGTATCGGACGTTTTTTTCGTTTTTTTTAATTAAAAATGTTATGGATACGTACCGGGTGCGTACCCGGAACGTACCCGTGCGTATCCGTACCCGATACGCACCCGGTACTGGTACGAGGGCCATTTTGGGGTACCCGTGCTTCACAGGTTGGAGGAGAGGAGTCGGGAGGCATGAGAGTTTTAGAGTTAGGGTTTGGAGGAAGAGCCAGGAAGGAGGAAGAAGAAGGGAGGTAGACGATGGGCATTTTTTTTTCTTTTTTCGTAAACATAAAGAGAAAGAAAGCCCTAAATATTGTGAAAAATTGTACTTGTATTCTGCGTGAGGTCGAGAGCCCTTTTTTTATGGGCCAAAGAAATGAGATAAATGTCCAACAAATTGTGGGCCGAGGCCTGGACAATACGCAGCGGTAATTTTTTTTTAAATTCGTATTTATATTGTATAGCCGGTGAGATTCGAACCTGTGTTGCACTGATACAATGTTGACGTATAGTATAGAGACAAAACAGAATACTTTATTAGATGCATATAGCTGAATACACTAGTTCCTACATATAAGTGGGTACAGAGAGTAATATAAATCTAGTTCAGATGTGGGACTAAACTAAGACTACTTTAACAATACTTGTATGAGGTGATTATCTCATCCAAAATGATTGTAATCTCTTGGTGGGGCCTCATATCAACACCATTCATCATGTTTGTTATGTTATATAATGCATGTACATAAAAAATTCAACACATTTGGTGGTCTTCTACCCATGCATTATGTGGCCCAATTTTGGATAATTTTATTCGATTATAGGAACCCGTTCGTTTTGTGAGCAGATGATGCATGGGTAAAAGACCTAGAAATGTATTGACCTTTTATGTAAATGCATTTTTTGACATAACAAACATGAACGGTGTTAATTGTCCATAGGTGGTCCCACCAAGTGATTATAATCACTATGTTTGAGATAATCACCTCATACAAATACACGGCTCACATTTATCTAGTTTGAATATTTAATGTTGTATCATATGTTAAATGTATTCATATTGGTTACAAACTCTTCAACTATCTTGATGACAAGAGTGAACGCACAAATATTCTAACTATGTGAGATTGCTTAAACGAAAAGAACTTAAAATTTCTTCCCTTCCAAGAAAAGAAAAATTTAAAAATAATTAACTCTTAGAATCATATTATACTTGCATTGTTTAGGCTTTAAAATAGTGAAATAAAAATATTTCTAATACAAACTATAAATTCTTGATCGTTATCTTTTGTCCTTTAAAGAATCTTCATTTTTGTTGCTTTTATCTAGGATGTGGTAAGGTAAGATGAAGATCTTGATATTTTTTGTCCTAGGAATCTTTAAAATTTGTTGAGTTGTACTTTAAATGTATGATCAATTAACAATTATTTTGATAATGCAAAAAGATAATAACAACAAAGTCCCTTCCATATAATTGGGTTGTCTTGATTTATGAACTTAGTGTTCCTGACAAGAGGATGAGTTATGGTCTAATAGAAATTCTGCTGAGACATGCCCAGGCCGTGAGCACCGTACTACACAAGGTCTTGTCGGGTGGAGTTCCAACTCATTTATGACCTCAATTGCAAATTCACAATCACTAGTCCCCAGGAACAAAAATGTGCAACACAAGGCCATACTTATGGCTACACCAAATTCAGCCCATGTGTTAATATTATTATTTAAGAGTGTAGAGAAGGTTAGGGATAGCTAAAGGGAGTAGGGCACAATACGCCCTGATAGAAATTAAACTATATCGTTTGCGTTAAATTGCACATAGTCTCACAACCTTTTTCCTATCTGTTATATATGGAAGTCATTTTTTGAGATGCATTTGTTGTCACCACAAAAAAGTGGGCAGCTTGTTTTCCCTCCGTTACTTTTCTCAATCTTATATAGAAACTGTTGCCTAATTTAAAAGCAAATAAACTCCTATTCAGACTTTTTAAACTATATTTTCTAATATGATTCAAGTTAGAATATCAAATGATAAAATTTAGCTAGTCAATAGCTGCTATAGTTGCTCTGTTTCGACATGCAAATGATCATCTAGTGTCATATACAATATCTGGATTCTGACAGATTCTTTGGTTCCCCTTTGCCAAGAGACAGCTATGTTTGTATTTTCCAAACCTTAGTTTTATGCTAATACCAAAAGATATCTGTTTATTGGAATTGCTGGGTAGCCGACATTGACACATGAAGTATTAGGGAATATATATTTTCGTATTGTGTGCTTAGATATATTTTATTCTCCTTCTAATTGTTTGATAATATGGGTCATCATGGGTCATCAGAGTGTGGAAGAATCTTGTAAGAAAAGGAGATACTGTTATTGATGCTACGTGTGGCAATGGCTATGATACATTGGCATTGCTCAAAATGGTAGCTGATGAATCTGGCAGAGGTTGTGTTTATGGAATGGACATTCAAAGTTCCGCGCTTGAGAGTACTTCGTCTTTACTGGAAGTATCAACTGATGAAAATGAGGTAATAAAGCAAGTTTGCCTTCTGCTTATTTATCTATTAAAAGAATGTTTGCCTTCTGCTTATTTATCTATTAAAATGTAAAATATTCTCTATCTTTGCTTATAATTTGACCTGTGCAGGCTATTAAAAATAATAATTTTTTTTATGATTTTTATTTTCAAATGTTGAATCTAGGTTCTTTTATAAATAACCATTAGTTGTTTCCTTTATTAAAATTTTTAATGGCAAGTTAGTTACCAAGTTATGCGAGTTTGTTGCTTATGTGAGTTTGTTGCTTTATTACAGAGGAAACAAGTTCAGCTGCTCTTGCTTTGTCATAGTAAGATGGAGGAAGTTGTCCCAAGGGATACCCGAGTTAGGTACTCTCCCTTCTTTGTTTCCAATTTGTTCTCTTGATATATTTTTTCTCTTCATTATCAGCAACTACTTATCTGTAATGCTTTTCCAATATGGTATTTTTTAATATATTGATACATGATTGCTGTAAGTGAAGTATCAAATTCCGTCTTTGATAATTGCATAAATAGAAATTGAATAGACTATCAGTTTAGTTTTATTTATTAATGTTGATGTTTATTAGTTCAGTATCTAAAAATGAACCAATGCATAAGTTGGCTATTTTCAGATACGAATATAAATCCTTGTAGCCCTATTAATTTCTTCCATATATCAAAATTCTTATGTGCCATCCTTGTCTGGTATCTTTCTAAAAATATTGCTGAAAAAGTTGAACTCACCCCGACTCATTGAAAACTATTTAGTGTTATGTATCTTATCATATCTAACTTTTGATTTGTTAGATATAAAATATTGATAAGAATTTCATTGGAGCTGTGCCAAATGCATGAACTTCTTGAGAGTTCTCTTCATGTAAGCTGTTTCTGAGGTGTGCTTTTTTGATTCAATTAATGCGTACGGAATGAATCAGGGGGTACATGAATTAAAACCTTAACTAAATTCCAATAAGAAATGTGTGTATTCTTAACATAATTGACTAAAACAATAAATACTAAGAGTTAACTATTTTGTTTAGGATTAGTCCTTCAGAATGATGGGGACATTAAGGAGTAAATTGCCTATAATTGAAAAGGATGGCTAAGTTGGAGACGGGCTTGTTGATATCACTGAGATCACAAGAAACCAATAAAATTGAAGGGTAAACATAATAGTATGGCTGTATGACTAATGAAATCTTTGTGACTGGGTGTTGGGCAAATATATGTCACCAAAGAGTGAGTGTTGTTGACAGGAGGGTTTAAGGTGACACTCGATGAGATAGAAATATTTCATTGGCAAGAACAAAGGATTTGTGGTGTATGGCCAATGAAATGTTTATGACTGAGTGTTGAGCAACTGTATGTCACCAAAGAATGAGTGTGGTCGACATGAGGATTTAAGGTGGATGAGTCGATGAGATAGAAAGATTTCATTAGCAAGAACAACAGATTTATGGTGGGAACAGTGTCATTATTGTCACCAAAGATAGAAGGTGGATTATGGTGTGAATTAGGATAAGTCAATAGGATTGTAGTTGTGAGCAGCTCAAGGATGTGTTGTCTGGGTTGCCCTATTTGTGTCAATAAATGTATTTTTTCCTTAAAGAACTTGCCAAGAACAATGAATTAGCCCTTTCTAGTACTCAGGACTGATTGAGTAGTTTAGAGCTGATGCTTTGATATACTTGTTATTTCTGAACTTGCAGAAGAAATATGGGATGCACTAAATTTCAATGAACAATTCTTGTCACCAATTGTTTATTTTGTACAGTAATTTGTAACTTGGTAATGGGTGTTCCAGGTATAATGTTTCGTATAACCCTTGAAAGTTAGAGACATTTGAAGAAAAGGGGAACTTCGTTTTTTTTCTTGTTTGTGGGTTTGTGCATGTGTAGAGAATAAATTTGGCACCCTCTGTACACATGTAAGAGAATATGAAACATTTTAAATTATTATAACCAGGCTATAAGAAATTCCATGGTACCAAGGATGATCTGATCCGGCAATTAGAAGATAGTGGGTTCATATCGGGGTGAAAGCTGGTTTAACTGGAAATAATATCTGGATATGAGTTGTCGTTGAATTTCGTGAGGACCTTTTATTTTGGGTAACAGAATAAAGCCACAGAACGCTTTAGCTGATAAAATTTACGGTACGTACTTGATAAAAAAGATAAACTGAACAAAACTGTCTAAAAAACCGGCACCAAACCATAGGTCAAAACCAAATTAGTAGTTTCCCCATATACTGAACCCACAGAAGAATATCACAAGCACAAGACATACTTCTAGATACCTCACTGTTCCCCACCACCAGAGCTGCACTATTTTAACACACAGAAAAAGGGTTCGAATCAGTAGTAGCATAAAAATGTATGGAAAACAGTTCCATTTTTTTGAGAACGTTTTTGAAAATTCCTCTTATAAAGTTCTATTCAAATTTCTAGACGCACCAAAAGTCTAGAAGGAGTAATAAATAAACCTGAGGAGTTTGCTGTCAGTAAGTGCATCAGAACAGAAGAAGCTTGCTCTGTAATAGGATGCGGCTCTTAGGAAGAACAGCTGACAGACAAGACTGCATATAACCTAATCCCTACAAACAGGAGGGAATTTTTTTTTTTGTTGTTGTTGTTGTTGTTGTTGGAGTTAATTGTTCTTCTATGTAACCATTTATTTGACTTGATTTGATTGGAGGCAAAGTATTCCACTAATTTTTATATATCTTGTTTTTGTGGTTTTTTACTCATTCTATTTTCACCAGACTTGTAGCTTTCAACTTGGGTTATCTTCCAGGAGGAGACAAAACAATTATCACAAGATCGTCGACAACTCTATTGGCACTGCAGGCTGCAAGTAGAATACTGGATTCAGGAGGACTTATCAGCATAGTGGCTTATGTGGGACATCCTGGTGGAAGGTAACTTGTGATATCGTCTCTCTATTTGGTTGTCTGGTATCTCTCTATCTTGTTATGTCTGGTATCGCTCTTGGGAGCCCAAAACATTTTCTGGAATCCTAAAGACTTGTAGTCTTAAAATGCTTGTTTGCTGAATTGGAGTGAAAGTGCGTTTGACCCACACAATCTTTCAAACTGGGGTCCCCTTTTGTGCACATATCATTACCCTTTTTCCACATTTCATGCCACATTTCAGGAGGCGATTAAAGTGGTCTGCAAAGTGCCTTATGCTCCCTCGAGATTTTTATTTTTTTTTGCATCAGAACTCCTTTTCTTTGGAACATTGTTGCTCCACACAATACTAAATATTTACTACAAGACGGAACACATATTCCAGCATTGTTGGTTTACAAGTAAAATGCACGTCGTGTCCATCTAGTTTATGTTACTTTGTATATTAAAACAAGGAAGGATAGAATTAGAAACGAGCATATACGAGACATGGTAAAGGTAGCTTCAATCCAAGATAAGTCATGTCACACGTAGACCACAATAATGAAGAAAGCTCAAAGGGGCAAAATAGGAAATTACAATGAAAACTTGACCAACTATTGACCAAGGTAATAGTGGATCTTACAAAAACATAATGGGACTCGAGAAGTAAAATCTAGTAGGAATCTCAGTCGTGGAGTGCCGTACAGATCCTGGTGTCAGTTTAATGTAATTCCCCCTCCTTTTGAACAGAGAAAACAGCTCTTCTAATTATTTCGTTATATTTGCAGGGACGAGCATGAAACTGTTGAATCATTTGCATCGAGCTTGCCAATGGAAAGTTGGATAGGCTGCAAGTTTGAGATGCTCAACCGGCCAACCTGTCCTGTCCTCCTTTTCTTATTCAAGAAATGAAAATTTGAAGAGACTTTTATGTGGCCGTGATTATGCCAAAGAGAGTGGACAACAGTGTTGGGGACCTCAGGAGCTTGGAGCCATGGAACCTGATTACATTGTTATTGTAGTATTGTTTTCTTCCTTTGTTTTTTGATCTACTTAGAGAAATTTTTTTATCGCAGTTCTTTTTTTTTTTAATTTCTATGGGAGTTAAATTAAGACGACAGTATAGTAATAAATTAACTTTGTAACAGATCAACATATGTTTATTTCAAACCCCCCCCCCCCCCCCCCCCCCCCCCCCCCCCACAAAAAAAAAAAAAAAAAAAAAAAACACCCAAACAAACCAGATTAACATATGTTTGAACTGGACACTTCTTTCCTAAGTGTTTAGAAACCTCACAGGTTTCAGTTTTCAGTACAACAAATATCATTCTTGTTTCGCAAATTACTATTTATGTATAGGCTCAACATTGTTGCCAATAAATGTGAGATTTGTGGGAGATGTAAGAGCAAATACTGAACTTTGGCGAAAATAATATGCAAAAGACCTTTTCTAGTAAGCTACATTTACATTAATCAGTAAAAAAAAAAACTAAATTTATGTTCGAGTTATTCTTATTTTTCCTTTCCAAAGCACAATGGGAAGTAGTGACATCATAAAGTCTCAACTTTTTTTGCAAAATCATATTTAAAGAATCATGCTTCATATAATCTGTCTATTCTCAACATGTGATGGACATTGGGTGATAATCAGAAAATATATGTGCAAGGCACATTCAAATAGAAATTATTATTAGCTGCTTTTCTCATAAAAACCATACGATAATAATTTATTTCTCTAGTCATGCAATTTTGGTTTGAAGGAAAATTAGCAATAAAATTTGATCTTTTGTTGTCTTGATTGATAATGTTATCTAGTGGCAGTGGCGGAGTCCGATAAATCAAAATGGGGTTCCATTTTTTTCTTCTTCCGGTATCAACATGATTGTTGTTGAAAATTTCCTATTTTATTTTTATTTTTATTTTGAAAAATCAAAGTAATTAGATCAAAATAAATTATAAAATAAATTATAATCAAAGTAAATATTTGAATTCGTGTTCTTAGTATTATGTGTTTTTTGGTACTTGTATAGACGCACTCTAAATTTGGTAAGAGTGATGATAATCAATAATCATACTACACTATTTACACTGTTATAATACTAGTGGCTAAGAGATACGATTTGTAAGTTGTAATTTGTGTACACATTAGCTTATTCAAAATTGAATTTTTAACATGTATGTCCCTAACAAATACTTGAATATCGTGTATGCCCCTCACAAATATATATTTTCATATTTGTCCCCAACAATATATGACACTCCTATTAATTACCCCTCTAATTAAAAAAATTCAAAACGATGGAGAATTTTCAGTTTTTTTAATGGACTTGATGAAAAATGACTGAATTATTCTCCTCTACTATTCAAACTTAATATTCTTTATTCTTATAAATCCGGGCAATTGTTAATCCAATCGAGACTCATTAACTCTTCTCAAAATTTCTTCATTTTTCTTCAAGAAATGGATAAACTAACAGTGCATCTTTGAGAACTACATATTATTTCTCACGTTACTTTCCAAATTTGCCATCAATCTTGTTTTTTAATAATAGATTATAAGCTTCCTCAATTATTTTTCTTAAAACTGTTAAATCTTTTCTCATTTGATTATCTAATTTGAACTTTTAATTTGATTTCTATTTGTCTCGTAGGGGTAAAATCATGGTTAACTTATTAATATCTAACATAGGGGTAAATATGATAAAGTCCAAATTGTTAGGGGCATATACGACAATACACATATGAGTAATGCTTTAGCGACTACCAATATCACTACCATTTTCTTCACTACCTTAGGTGGCATACTCCTATTGGAGAGTTCTCCCACCTACTCTATCATTCCCTACCTATTGGAATGTGCCACATAAGGTAGTGAAGAGAAATGTAGTGAAATTGGTAGTGGCTCTAGCATTACTCATATACTATTATCATATTTGTTAGTGTTAGGGGTATACATGTTAAAAACCCTCCCCTGATGTTATCTACATATTTATTTCTGTTCGTTTTTTGTAATGCCCCCCAAAAAAGATAAAGAAATAAAACCTCCTCATTTCTTTTATTATTTTTCAAAAGAAGGCTATCCATCATACACTAAATGTGTTCATCATACAAACCATTTGATACGTAAAAATTTCATGCAGTCATGGAAATTTGTTGGGGAAGAAAATCAAATTGTTGTGTACCAAAATTATGGTCATAAACTTTATATTTTATTTGTCTTGACCCCGATTATTAGTGAAAGAAGGTTTTTCTAGACCAATAATAATATCGATATAATTTTCTAATTATCAAAAATATCTATATACTTGTATTCCATTTTGTTTGTTCCTTATATCATGATACATGTAATTTTGATCTATTTGAATACTAATAAGGTATTGAATAACAATTAGTCAATTAATTTAATATAACAAAGTAGCCGGGATTCGAATTTTTGTTTTCGTACTCTCTCTTACTTATTACTTAGCGTCCAAAGAAATTTCACTACCAATTTCACTACCATTTTGTTCATTACCTTAGGTGCCACACTCTAATCGGTAGAAAAAGATAAAGTAAGTGGGAGAACTTTCCAATAGGAGTATGCCACATAAGATAGTGAAATCGTAGTAAAATTGGTAGTGGATGAGGCATTACTCTTTACCTAAACTTGAGTGACTTAAGTTTTTTGTTAATTAGCATTTATATAAATACCCGAAACTCGGATCCGATCCGGACCCGACATTGGACCGGAACTGACCCGGCCTATCCGGGTTCGAGTCCGGATCCTAAAATGGGATTCGTTGTACTTTCGGGTCCAGGTCTGGGTACGCTCAAAAGATACCCGATCCGGACCCGGGCCCGTTAAAAAAATTCAAAAAATCAACATAAAAATAAATATTCTATCCTCATTCCTCCCATCCTTCCTCCTCAATTCTAAATCTTGCTCTTCCAAACTCAAAACTCATGCATTTTTCTTCTCTCATCTATTCTAAATACTCCGCTCGCCGCCTCCGCTCGCTGCTCACACTCCCGCTCCTATCCGAACGGGTAGGAATATTTTAATAGGGCTCGGACCCGGAACCGAACACTGTCCTCATGGATCCGGGTCCGGGTAGTAAAAGGCCGAACCCGACCCGATACCAATGCTATTGTTAATGACATTAATAACAGATCCTACGCTGAATATACTTTATTTTATTATATAATGGTTTAGTCAGTAGATAACAAGACACTATAAGCTCCATAAGGGAGTGTTTGGTTGGAGGGGAATGGAGAGTAGGGGAGGGGTTTTTTAAAACTTTTCATGTTTGGTTCATTTTTTAGGAGGGGAGGGGAGGGAAATGGGGGGGGGGGGGGGGGGGGGGGGGAGGTGCAACACCCCTCCCGAGCCAATTTTGGCTCTCCTCCAATATTGGGGGATTTGGAGGGAAGAGAAATTATGTCTAATTTTTTTAATATGAATGGACTAAATTGCCCTTTTAGTTAGTTCTCTTTGATATTATAGTTAGTTCTCTTTAATTTTTATAGTTGATCTTTGTAGTCTAAGGAAGATAATAGATAACTAGAGAAAAAGCTCGTTAGAGAAGGAAAGGTTAATATGGATATAATTTTTCAAAACATTAAAATTTCTGAATGTATAAATGGTTCAGTTGATGAGAAAGGCATGATCGCATGATACAATTAAGAAAGTCAACACTTAGAATACAGAACAATATTACTTCGAAATGAGCTAAACTCATGTGATAGATCATGAATACAACACAGCTCAAATTTGGTGTCTTCGGCAAAGTATTTTTTGGAAGATATAAAAGGCTTTGAGTTGGGTCAAATACAGGTATACATCTGTTACACAGTTCACCTTCGAGATCAAAACTCATGTTATACAGGTATACATCTGTCTAATTTACTGTCCTTTTTAAAGAAAATGATAAAAACAAATTTTCTTTGTATAATTTTTCTGTTGATGTATACTACGGACTACGGTTTAGATATTTGAATCTAGTTAATAATTGATTCAAGATATTTATTTGAGATACGGAAATTGTTTATCTTTTATCTTTATATTTAAAGATTAAAGTCTGAAACATCTAACTATTGACTCTAAATTTTAAATCATAAAGTTTCTACTAGCATGTGGCTAAGGGTATAAAAGTAATTTTATTATAAAATCCATTCCCTCCCCTTGTGAACCAAACAAGAAGATAATTATTTTCCCTCCCCTTGTGAACCAAACAAGAAGATAATTATTTTCCCTCCCCTTCCCTACTTTGAACCAAACAGAGTCTTCATTAAATCCCTCCCCTCCCTTTCCCTCCCCTCCCCTCCCCTTCATTAAAATCTTTTCTCTTCCATCCCCTCCTTTGAACCAAACATAGCCTAAGAGTTGTTATAAGCTGCATAATAATAATGAGTATGTGATATATATGTTTTCCTTGTGTTATTAATTTATTTTGTATTATTATTATAAGTTATGATCCATAACAAGTATATTATTTGATGTATTTACAGTAAATTTATGCATTTTGGAAGGAGATAAGATTTTAGGTGGTGCGTATGTGTAACAAAAGCTTAATGGTTTATTTATGACTAGGCATTATTTGTCATTTTACATTGATTTACTATAATTGTTTTGTGCATTGACTATGACTAGGCGGAGCAAGAGAGAGCTTAGATATTCACCGACCAGAGATCGGATAACGAGTATTGCGATCATCATCACCGTTCTCTCTCACCTCCCTAACTGTTAGTTTTGTGAGAAATTACCAATTGGGAATTAAAGTTAATATCTTAGATCTAAGATGCTTGGGATATTCACCCTAGGTATCAAGATTAGAATACCTAGACTGCTATCACAAGCCAGTATTTATCTCTAAATACTGGTTTGGGTATCGGGTTATAAGCCAACAAACCCGCGTTCCAATATCCATTCAATTGTATGTTCAATACACGTGTTACTCATATGCACATGCAATATTTATATAGAGAGAATATATCAATATATCCAACAATCTCCTCCTATATTCTCAATATATAAAGTACAGGATTATCTCATCAGTTCAGTATAAAACTGACTACCTGATAGCAGTCCATAAAAGAAAAGCATCATAAAGGTATAGTTTCATAAGAACTAATAGAATTATAAAACTGAATAGTTCAATCAAGACTAAACCAATATAATTAAATAGTTTCAAACCATATCCAATTCAGAATAGTTCACATAGCCTAAAACTGGAATAATCTGTCATAGTTTCAAAATTAAACAAAGCAAATAAACTTCAAGAACAAAATATGAGTTTTAAGCTCATGAACACAAGAGTCTTAAACTCAACAGAAGTTTTACCATGCAAGTGACTAATTTATTCTCGAAAGAAATAAACTGAAATTCTATCCTTGCACACTGCTTTATGTTTACTCCTCCATTTTGAGCAAATCATTATTTTGAAATCTATGTTGACAAATTCAACTCCTCCATCTTTGCTAGCTTATAGAAAACAAGAATATCAAGAGACACATCTCTAAAAATTCCAACCAATTTCACAAAGTATCTAGTTCCACAAAAGAACTTAGTACAATTCATAATTAGCTTAGCAAAAATGTAACGCAAGCATCACAATCAAGTATCTTTAATAAGTAAAGTACATGAACTTTATAGTTTCTACACAAGAACCATACTATGTTTCATATTGGAATGAAAAGACTGCCGTTTCAATCATAGTTTAACATTGAATCATCAAAATTGGAATGAAACATGTATCCATAAAAGACATATCATCAAAATTGGAATGATATTTAGGACAATTTAATCATCGGAAACACATCGACAAGTTTTCATGTTTCGTATTGGAATAATATGATTATTCTAAGTAAATTCTCTAGATATATAATACCATCAAAATTGGAATGACATTATATATTTGTGGAATTTATGTGGAATCATCAAAATTATCTAAAATATGTCAACCGCCTAAAATTGATGCTTAAGTTTGAACTTCTCTATGGCTCCAATTGAATTCTAAATTTCAAAATAATTAGGATGTTAAAGCTTTGACTCAATAGCTTTCAACTCCATTTCCCCCACAGTTTTGATAATTAGATCACTTTCAAGCCTCTTAGCAAGAGCATTAGCCATACTTGTCGCAATTGCACTTTATCTATGAGAAAGTTCAACTAGGCTTCTTTCAGCCTTAATGTACTCCTCTTACTAATATAGAGTGAGTTATGAGCTACAGTGCATTGTAGCTTGATAGTCGCATAACAGAATTAGAGAGTTACTTAAACTTCTTAATGGATAACTAGCAACAATTTCTTCAATCCACTCAGTCTTTTCCCCTGCAGAGGATAACACATAGAGGTCTGATTTTATGGATGATAGCACAGTGCATGTTTGCCTTTTATTTCCATAACATTTATGTTCCTCCTAGTGTAAACACATATCTACTAGTTATCGACTTTTACTAAATTCCGAGCATCATATTGCATCAGATCAGACACTCATTCAAAGAATGACTAAAGTAGCACAAAGAAAACTCTTGAATACCACTTAGGTATCTCATTAGCCTCTTAAGGGCACTCAAATGTGTATGGAATTATTAGTGAATCTGCAGATCATACCTACCTCAAAGGCTATGTCTATTCTAGTACAGATCTTTGTATACATGAGACAGTCAATTCCTTTAGAATGATCTACCTGTCTCATAGTTGTACCATTATTAGGTGTCAACCTTTTATCATAATCATAAGGTATTTCAAAACACACTTTTAATCACTATATCTCCACTTTTGAAACACATTTTGATTTGATGAGTTTGACTAAGAGTTATCCCTTGCCAACTGAAAACTCACCCTTATACCTATGGTGTCCACAGTACCTAGGTTTTCATGTTGAATTCTTTGGATAACACAATTTTAACTTCATTTGTAATAAAGAGGTCACTTCTAAGAACATGCATATCAACAGAACAAGTAAATAATAGCCACTATATTTGACACACCACAAAGTTGAAGGCACTGATCTGAATTACCTGATTCATATACTAGGCTCTTTCAAAAATTTGTCAAATTATTTATTCGTTGGCTATACATGTTTTAAGAACATACAATGATTTTACTAAATTGTAAATCTTGTTCACTAAACATATTAGTTCAAAACTTTCCAGTACAAAATTGTTCAGTACAAAGCCTTTTAAATATCCTTTATGAATGACAAAATTTTCAATAGATGTAAGGGTAAGAAGAATACTTATTGTAGCAATATGACAAACATGTGAGTAGACATCAAATAAATCTACCCCATTTTTCTCAGTCAATCTGTTAGCTACTAAAAAGCATTAAAATTGCTACTAAATAATCAAAAATTAAGTTCTTCTACAAAACCCCACTTACTAACTATAGTTTTAGCCCCTTTCGACAGATCAACTAAATTAAAGTATTATTGTATGACGCAAAATCATCTCATTGTCTACTAAAGACTCTTCTAAGCTCATTTGTCATTCAGATTTTCAAGTGTCAGTAAGGCTGGTTCTTGATTCCAACTGTGAATCATTGAACGTGTCTGTAGGACTAGATTATTTTATACATTTATCTTTGATGAACATATCCTCAAAGAATTTTGCAAGTCAAGATTCTTCTAACACAAATTAGATAGATCCAACATCTGTCCACAGAGCTACATTCTGCACTTTCTAAATACACAAATATTTGTTGTAAGTCCTACTTTAGGCCTTTTAGGGTCATGTACTCTAACAAATGTATCACAACACAAATTTTTACTTTAACAAAATTATTTGTGTTTTCATACCATGATTTACAAGGTGTATTCAATTTAGAGTGTAGTAACACATTAGAGATATGATTAACAATACAACATTACACATAATTACACAAGACAAACAACAGTCAGTAATATAGAATTCAACATTTCACTAAGTGTTTGATTCTAACTTTTATCAACACCATTTGACTGTTGTAAGTAGGGTGCACTAGAGATTATGCCCAATGCAAACTTCTCTAAAGTTGTTAAAACATATTCACCACCTCTATCAAATCTGAACCCTTGTTTTTTAGCATTTAACTATAATTTTTAATTCAATAAGAATAACAAGTGCTTCATTCTTCATATATATGACAGACTTATATTAAACATCTACAAAAGCGGTTAAATACTTCTGACCAACAATCGTCTCATCTAGTCATAAAACTACTGAGATCACAAATATCAGAATGTATTGATTCAAAAGGTTATGAACTCCTAGAGACCATACAAAATGATTTTCTAGTGATCAAAATCTGAATTCAAACTTCACATTTGTCACATTTAATGAAGTGTCATTTAGTAGAATTATAAGTTTTAACAAGAACAAACAATTTAATATATAGTTCATAGTGATTCTAAATTTCAAAACAACTTGGATGTTAAAGCTTTTTACTCAATAGCTTTTAACACCATTTCCCCCACAGTTTTGATAATTAAATCACATTTTCTTACAAATAATTAAATATATATAGTTCTCAAATCCTAGCCAATTATGCTATGTTCAAGAACATAATTAGAACTACTATTATTAATTGTCTCATTTGTTAAACCCAACTTATACATGCGATTGACAATATATGCACTTTATAAGAGTTAATACAAAATTACTCTATCACATTTTATAAAATTATTTGCTTTCTCTAATGTATCTAACAATGTCCACTTGCTCAAACACATTGAGCGAAGAGTTCATTCCTTTATTCGTTCTTCATCATCTTCATAACACTAGATGAGATAATGACTAACATATTATAATTCGACTTTGTACACACAGTAAAATGAACGAGAAAGAACAACGCGTAACTAATAGAGTCATATCCTACATTAAGAGATGCTCTCTCCTAAGTTACAGACATTTGTTATACATTTTATACATCAAAAAATTTTATTTTATTTTATTAGAGAAGCGAATACATGATCTCACACAAACTGCAAACAATGGATTTGTCAAAATATCTATACACATAGTATGATAAAACACTTAACAACCCTAAACATGCTAATTTTCCAAAGCGAGAATAACTATGATCTAAAACTCTCAATCATGTAATCAAATGCACAAAACGTTAACACATTCATCACATGAAAGTACTAAGCAAGATTAGAGTAGATCATACCGACACTTCAAGTTAGAAGTGTTTTCCAAATTCGATGGAGAAACCTGCATGGTGCAGACTTATTCAACCGTGATGCATATCCATCGTCTCCAACATACTCAATTTGAAGGTAACATTAAAATTCCTACATTCATCAAATTGTTAAAGATTAGCCAATTAAACAAATTATTAGCACTATCTAATTCTAGCAACAACTTAATTGGAGATCCGAATTTTATAGTTAATATACAATTTAACTTATCAAAAATAGATATTTGGTTTTAGCACATAACCAAAACAACTATTCAACTTGTATTTAATTAAACAAATGATTAATACAGTCTTGAACTTAACCACTTAGCATCACAGTAATTCTATAATTCAAAACATAAACTTAAAACAAATGTTTTTGAACAAAAATTTAATATGAGGAAAGTAAAGAACTTATCTTTCGCCGTCTCTTCCCCTTCAGTCGATTAGAGTCAAGTCTGTTTGGGAACAAATCCGATTTATTCCATATTGTACCCAAAACACCACACACCAATAGATAGACTCAATCTGAGGTCGGGATCTGATCAATCCCAAAAGCACCAAAGATCTCTTCTTCAATCCCCAAACACAAGAGTCCCAAATCCTTCAGTCTTCTTCACAGATCCAAAAGAAACCCCCTTCACTATCATTCTTCAAGATTGGGTTTTACACACTCATACCTCAATCAGCCAAGAAGAAGAAGAAGAGGGAAGATGACCGAGCACGGTGCCTGAGGGATGACTGTGCCATCGTCTGTTGGAGTGCGGCGCCGTCGATCAGCGACCACGGCGACTGAGGGGAAGCAGCGCCGTCGAAGTTTGGGCGGGATCAGACGCCTCGACAGCTTGTCGATGGCTTCGCACGAAAGAGGATGACGACTGGCGCGTTCGGCATTCGTCTGTGGGAGCGACGGCGGAGTTTGGCGTTCGTCTGTGGGAGCGACGATCGTCGATGACGATGCCCTCGAACGGCTTCGAGGGTTTCAACGAGAACGACGGGATCCAACAGTGCCCCCTTTTTCCCTCTTAATTAATCTCACAAATTGATTAATAATATCTCAAGATTGTTAGTTTTGTGAGAAATTAACAATTGGGAATTAGGGTTAATATCTTAGATCTAAGTTGCTTGAGATATTCACCCTAGGTATCAAGATTGGAATACTTAGACTGCTATCACAAGCCAGTATTTATCTCTAAATACTGGTTTGGGTATCGGGTTATAAGTCCACAAACCCGCATTCCAATATCCATTCAATTGTACGTTCAATACACGTGTTACTCATATGCACATGTAATATTTATATAGAGAGAATATATCAATATATCCAACACTAATCTCATCACTGGGTCGAGCCCCTAGAGAGGGTTCTTGACAAAATAATTTGCAAGCGCACAAAATCACAACAAGTAGTATATATAAAGGATAAGAGTACCGTATCCACAAGGACTAATTATTTTATTGAGTGTCGAGATTCACCAGATTATCCACAATTTATCCACAATTTGGAGAATCGAATTTATGATAAAAACAACAAATAAATTAAATTAAACTAAAGTAAACTAAATTAATTAAAAAGAACGAAATCTGAAGTTTTAGGGTTTATTAAAAGCAAAACTAACTCTGCGGCTTTCGATTTCACCTAGCTAATCTCACACAATTCATAATTTCATGAAACTCAAAACTCTACTCTTCCAAGTTGTAGACCAAAACCCCCTAATTATTCAATGTTTTTTTTTCAAATAACACCGAACATATTCCTAACTAATAATTCTTCATATCTCTATACAAATTTAATTATTTGACGATTCATTAAGTTCTATGGATTTTTCTACAGTCACATTAATCACGGTAATCTCTAATTTTGCTCAATAAATGTTGTTTAATTCTATTATTCTAAATCACAAGTTACTTCTCGACATTCCATATGATTAAATAAATCAAACAATAATTGGCCAGACAATTACAATCATTAATAACAAAAATTAAACGCCCAACCATGAAAAAGTAGAAGAATAAAATAACATGAAATTCAAATCGTGTTTTCAAAACTAGGCCATATCGAAGCCTTAGAAAAATAAAATTAGTTCATGACAAATTTACAACTAATAAATATCTTATTGGATTGCATAATAATAATAATAATAATAATAAATAGAAGAGTGAAGAAAGAACTCGTTTGTTGTTGTTGCTTGAAGCCGCAATTAAAGTTGGGATCTCCCCCCAAAAGTCAAGTCTCGGCCAGAAAAATCAATCCCATAACCCATTAGCAAGTCAAGTCTCTGGTCCCGGGGTGTTTTTGATCCAATTCTTAATTTGGATCAGGTTGCTGAGTAGTTCGAAGGCCAGTTGTTGCGTATCGGTCCTTTAGATTTCTCGTATCAGTACTTAGTGAATAATAATCTTACAGGGTTGTAATTGTCAAAGAGACATTTCTGTAAATCCGTGCTTTGTATGTGATGAGTTGGGTATAAATAAACCCTTTTGTAACAGAGTCATTCAGGAATAGAAATTGAGAATTTTAGTCCACTGTTCATCATCTCCTTCCTTCTTTCTTCTTGATCCAAACTAGGGTTTGTAGAATCAAATGGAGAGAAGACGGCACGCTGTGATTCCAGTCGTCGCGAGAGGTTGAGCTGGAACAATGGTATCAGAGCTTCAAGATCCTGCAATGGCGACGACGACGACCAAATTCGACAGTGAGATCGAGAGTCCAAGGAATCTTGACTATGGATTTCGATCCAAGGACAGTTCAAATGACCAGACAACGAGGAGTTCCACTGATTACGGTGTTGAATTCCAAAAGTTGCCCGATCTTAGACGGCGATTTGAACGACGACTGGAGCAAATAAAGTTGAAAGTTCTTGATTACCTTGAAGGGTCGATTCTTGAGTCTCGTCACTAGCATCGGAGGATGAGGTTTCACCGTGATGGTTCTAATGATGGAGGTGGAGGTTATTCTTCGCTTCGAGATCATCATTTTCTTGACCAAGAAGTCAATCAAGAAATTGAAGAGCGAATTGATAGATTGGGAATGGCGATGAATCGAAAGGTTGAAGAACATCGATGCCATCATCACTCTCGGTGTGATGAAGGGAAAAGGTGGCGTGATCGACGATACGTTCATCAGAGAAGTCAAGAACCAAGAAATGGTAGGCCGCAGGCTGGGTATCTTCCTCCCCATCTGCGACACAATGCTTCGTCGTCTCTGTATGAGAGATCACCATCACTTACGAGATCACAGGATGTGATGGTGCAATCAGTAATGAGGATTCCAGAATGCACACATGATGTTCGACAAAATTTCTTTGAGAAACCAGCATCAACCAAGAGATCACATGCTAGGTCCAGGCACTATACCTCTGCACCTGCTTCAGGTTCTGAGTATTCTGCGCCACCCTCCTCTAGGGATTGTATAAACCCTCACTCTTTTCCATCCGATACTGCAAGCAGCAGAAATGGTAGAGATCAAGATGGTGAAAGTGATGGCCAATTTGTCAACTGTAATGATGGTGGAGGTGATGGTGAAGATAAGCCTAATACCAGCAATGTGGAAGATGTGATCAGAATGGATTTAACTGATGATCTGTTACACCTTGTTTTTTCCTTTTTGAGCCAAAAAGATTTATGTAAATCTGGTGCAACCTGCAAGCAATGGCAACAAGCAAGCATGCACGAGGATTTCTGGAGATGCTTAAATTTTGAGGATACGGGAATCTCCCAGCAAAACTTTGAGGCTATATGTCATCGCTATCCAAGTGCCACTGAAGTAAATTTATCGGGTGTTTATAATTCTGAAGGACTTGCCGTGGAAGCCATGGCGTCTCTTAGGCAACTTGAAACTCTAATCTTGGGGAAAGGGCAGCTTGGTGATGGTTTCTTCCATGCTTTGACTGAATGTCCTGCATTGAACAGTTTGAGCATTTGTGATGCATCGCTTGGTGTCAGATGCCCTCAACTTCAAACTTTGTCACTGAGAAGGAGCAGCATGGCTCATGCTGGACTTAACTGTCCTCAGTTACATGAGTTGAATTTTTCTTCTTGTCATAAATTATCTGATGTTGAAATTCGTACAGTTGCAACATCTTGTCCTTTACTGGCATCTCTGGACTTGTCATCTTGTTCATGCGTTACTGATGAAACTTTGCGCGAAATAGCTTTCGCATGCCCTAGTCTTACAGTGTTCTTTCTGGTTGAAGCTACGTCAACTGGGCCTATTAGAAAGATTTTAGGTTTAAACCAAGAGGTGTTGTGGCAACATGAAGGGTATCTATGTCAAAAGAAGGATTTGGTTGAGAATAGAAGTGCCATAAGAAGAAGAATGCAAATGGTGGGTTGGAAGGAAGCTTCTTCTATTGTCATGGGCAAGGGAGAACAATTGAATATTCTGGAATGGCTGATGCTTTCAGGTAAACTGTGCAGGAAAAAGGAACATCCATTCACTACATGCCCTGAAAAAGTTAGCTATATCAAACATGTTACCAAACCATTGGCTCTGGCATACAAGAAGCTTGACGAATCTGAGTACTCGGCTTGGAATGATGTGTTCCTGAAAGCAAAGACAACTATAGGCCCTGACTGGGACGCTCTACTTGAACTAGTTGCTGATATGATCGAGAAGGATTTGATTCTTGTTGGTGCGACAGTTGTAGAGGAGCTTAGTGACTGTTTTGATCGTGGTTTACGATGTTATTCCTCTCATAAGGGTCCTCCAAAGTGTCATAAGACCACTATAGCTCCCATTTCTATGTCTTCAACTCCATCCCTACTCCCAATGAGGCAACAAGAAAAATATGTGAAGTTGAATATGGCTGAATTTTTGGGTTTTCTGGGTTTACTTCCTCAAGATATATAGTTTTCTTTCTCTAAAGCTATGTCTAGGAATCTAATGCACATAAAAGGATGGAAGCTTTTACAGTTGGTAGACGCCTTGCAAACAGGATACAATTGCATTCGATTTGGTAATAATCGATGAAGCTGCTCAGGCACTTGAGGTAGCATGCTGGATAGTTTTATTGAAGGGATCAAAGTGCATATTTACAGGAGATCATCTTCAACTTTCTCCAATAGTACAAGGTGTCGAAGCTAGTTGGAAGATTACTGGAATTTGTACTGGAGATTCCCGAATTTCCACAACCTCCTGGAATCTCCTTTTCATGGGGAACTATTGATCCAATTCTTAATTTGGACCAAGTTGTTGAGGAGTTCGAAGGCCAGTTGTTGCGTATCGGCCCTTTAGATTTCTCGTATCAGTCCTTAGTGAATAATAATCTTATAGGGTTGTAATTGTAAAAGAGACATTTCTGTAAACCCATGCTCTGTATGTGATGAGTTGGGTCTAAATAAACCCATTTGTAACAGAGTCATTCAGGAATAGAAATTGAGAATTTTACTCCACTGTTCATCATCTCCTTCATTCTCTCTTCTTGATCTGAACTAGGGTTTGTAGAATCGAATGGAGAGAAGATGGCACACTGCGATTCCAGTCGCCGCGAGAGGCCGAGCTAGAACAGTTTTGAAGATGTGGAGTTTTAAGATTAAATAGGGATTAGAGTGGTTAATTAGGTTAGTTAATTTTTTAGAATCAAAAGATTAAGATTAATCTTTAAAATTTTAAACTAATCAATTAACTAATCCTCATCCTAATCCACTGACAATTCAATTCCGTGCTATTTTCTTTTTCTTCTTTAATTTTTTATTACAAAATTTCATGCCATCCCCTTAGTTGACCGTAATATTTTCTATTGATTCTTAAAGGGCCAATTTGTAAAAACATACATTTGAGTGTTCTAATTTTTCAGAAATCTTCACATAAAATCAATTTGAATTTTGAAATCTTTATTCGTATTTTCTTCCTTGATTTTACTAAACCGTCATTCTTTCGTACTTATCCATCTCATTCCTTAAAAAACAAACAAACAAATAAAATAAGTTGAAAGAAGATAAAATTTAAAGAAATAAACGAGATCTTGCAACTTTATTACGTAAAAAATCATGTGAAAATTACACTCATCAAATACCCCCAAACTTAAGATTTTGCTTGTCCTCGAGCAAAAGGCAAAATATAAATTAAAGGATAATAATCATAATTGGGCTCAACTCGTCGCACTAAAATGTCTTATCATGCAAGTATCAAATCTTCAACTTAATACAAGGACAATAGCAAATAAAGAAAAATTAATCATACTCACTTTCTTCAGTGCAATTATTCATACATAATTCCAAACCAAATTATATTTGTTATGCAATTAACACAACTGAATCATGTAACAACTCAATTTGCGATCATTCCTTCTCACTACTACAAACATGGTAGCAAACTACAGTTTTTTTTTGTTTTGTTTTTGTTTTTGTTTTTGTTTTATTTTTTCTTTAAGTTCACTCGCCCTTTGACGCGAATGCAAACATTTGTGATGGATGCACCCAGTTACCCAACAAGTCACACACTTAGAGTGCTTTTGTATATTCATATTTCAAGTTGCCGTTTGACGTAAAAGTAAACATTGGTGATGAATACTCCTAGTTACTAAGCAACTTAAAACAATGGAATAGATATAACTTTATTTATTTAATTGTTTAATCTTTATCACTGTATATACTTAAACTATGTTTTGGGCTAGATCAAAGGGGATAATAATAAAAGAAGTATCACACTCCCTTTTTATGCATAGCTGCACGACTCACATAACTTTGTAAAGAAATTTGAACTTCATTAATTCTTAAAAAAACAAGTATGCTTAATATTGCTTTATAAGATATTGTCTATCCTAAATATGTAAAAAAATCTGCAATGCTTAGCTCAATAAAGAACCCAAAAGTGTAATAGTAATCATAATTAAGTTTTTTTGTTTTTGTTTTTTAACCCCTTCCCCCAAACTTAAATACCACATTGTCCTCAATGGGAAAAGAAAATGAAAAAAATAAGAATAAGAAAAGTTCAGAATTGCCCCCATGATCATGTTGAAATTCTGGATGATTACATTCATTGTTTCAGTGATATCTGGAGTTGTAGATATCTAAATTCCCTGATTCTTTTTGCATTTGGAATCTAAGATAATTTCCTTCGATCGGTATTTGACACATTTTTCCATATTCAAACCATCCTGCCCAAAATCACCCATCAAACTAGGTCTAGAAAACAACTCAGCCCGGAAACCCCCAAACTTATGCAAACCTATAAAATAGAATCAAAAATTAAAATTATAGTAAACAATAAGGAAAAAAGTTCTAAAGAAAGAAAAAAAAAAGAAAACATTGGTTGCCTCCCAATAAACGCTAAGTTTTAAGTTTTCAGTCGGACGTTCTCCAACTATCACTTAGGGTTGGCTAGATCGAAGCACAACTTTTGCTTGCCAAATTCCCCATCCATATATGGCTTCAACCGTTACCCATTGACCTTAATGTCTTCTCATGATAAATTTCAACAGCTCCATATGGAAAAATACGTATCACATCAAATGGTCCTGACTACCTAGCCTGCAACTTTCCTAGAAAAAGTCGAGGTCTTGAATTGAAAAGCAACACTTTCTGCCTTACATCGAACTCCCTTCGCAAAATATGCTTATCATGCCTAGTTTTATTCTTATAAATCCTACCATTTTCATAAGCATCATTGTGAAATTCGTTCATCTCATTAAGTTGCAACATCCTCTTCTCACTTGCAGCCTTGAATTCAAAATTTAGTGTCTTTATCGCCTAATAGGCTTTATGATCTAATTCCACGAGTAAATGAAATGATTTTCCATACACTTATCTATAAGGACAATCCAATCAGTGTTTTAAATGATGTCCTATAGGCCCATAATGGATCATCTAACTGTTGTGCCCAAATCTTTCATGAGAGACTAACGGTGTTCTCAAGTATACGCTTCAACTCTCTATTTGACACCTCCACTTGACCACTTGTTTGAGGATGATATGGTGTTGCCACATGATGAGTAACTCCCTACTTAGTAAGTAAAGCGTTAAATTGACAGTTGCAAAAATGCTTCCCTCCATCACTAATTATCGCCCTTGGAGTGGCAAATCGGGAAAAAATATTTTTCGAATAAAATTCACCACAACCCTAGAATTATTGGTCAGAAAGGCAGAAGCTTCCACCCACTTTGAGACATAGTCTACATCCACCAAAATAAATTTGTTAGAAAACGAAGATGAAAAATGACCCATAAAATCAATCTCCCAAACATCGAACAATTCTATCACTAAAATAATATTTAGAGGCATCTCCTATTTCCTACAAATATTCCCAACCCGTTGACAATGATCACATAAATTAACAAAATTAAAAGATTCTTTAAAAATCGAGGGCCAATATAATCCTGATTGTAAAATTTTGATTGCTGTTTTTGCTCCACCAAAGTCGCCTGCTTCCAATGTGTGGCAATGTCGGAGTATACTTTTCATCTTTTCTTCAGGTACACATCTCCTAATTACTTAGTTTGCACAATGCCAAAATAGAAAATGCTCCTCCAAAAAATAATACTTCTAGTCAGAGAAAAAATTATTCTCATGTTGATAAGTCATCATAGGAGGCAGAATCCGCGAAACCAAGTAATTAACTACGTCGGCATACCATGGAGCAATTTGTACATCCATCAAATGCTCATCTGGAAATGCTTCATTAATTGGTATAACCTGCACTTCATTCGTACCATTAGGCTCAATCCGAGACAAATGATCTGCCCCCACATTTTCAATACCCTTCTTGTCCTTTATCTCCATATCAAACACTTGTAAAAGTAAAATTCAGCGAAGCAGTTTTGGTTTAGCATCATTCTTTGCGAGAAAGTACTTGAGAGCAGAATGATCCGTATAAACAACCACCTTTGAACCTACCAAATAAGATCGAAATTTGTCTAAAGCAAAAACAACATCTAATAATTCTTTCTCAGTAGTACTAACATAATTAAGTTGAACTTTTATCAAAGTCCTACTTGCATAATAAATAACATGAAAATTTTTATTCTTTCTTTGCCCTAAAATAGCCCATATTGTAAAATCACTAGCATCACACATTAATTCAAAAGGAAAATTTCAGTCCGGTGCAACAATTATAGGTGCTGAAATTAATTTCTTTTTCAATGTTTCAAAAACATGCAATCAATCACGAGAAAGTTCAAACAGAGTATCTTTAATAAAAAGATTGCAAAGAGATTTAGTAATTAAGAAAAAATATTTTATAAACCGTCGATAAAACCCCGCATGACCCAAGAAACTTCTCACTCCCTTCGCATTGGCTGGTGGTGGTAGCTTTTCATTGACATCAATTTTATCTCCATCCACTTCAATTCCCTTGAAGAAAATTTGGTGGCCAAGCACTATTCCTTTTTCCACCATAAAGTGACATTTCTCCCAATTCAAGACTAAATTAGTCTCCTCGCATCACTACAAAACTAAAGCCACCTTAGATAAACAATTATCAAAAGAATACCCAAAAACCGAGAAGTCATCCATGAAGACTTCAATAAAGTTCTCCACCATATCAGGAAAAATTCACATCATGCTTCATTGGAATGTGGCTGGAGCATTGTATAAACCAAAATGCATCCTCACGTATGCAAACGTTCTAGACGAGCAAGTGAAAGTAGTATTCTCTTGATCTTCAGGAGTTATGGTGGTTATGGTGATTTGATTGTACCCTGAATACCCATCGAGAAAACAGTAGTATGTATGGCCAACAAGAATTTCTAGCATTTGGTCAATGAAAGGTAATGGAAAGTGATCATTTCGAGTTGCATCATTGAGTCTTCGAAAATCTATGCATACTCGCTATCCCGTGAGTGTCCTTATTGGTATAAGTTCATTGTTGTCATTCTTTACTACGGTTATCCAAACTTTTTTTGGCACAACGTGAACCGGACTCACCCATGCACTATTCGAGATTGAATAGATAAAATCCAGCATCCAAAAGCTTCAAAACTTCATTATGCACCACTATTTGCATTGATGGATTCAATCTTCACTGCAGCTGAACTATAGGCTTGAAATGATCCTCCACTAAAATTTTATGCATGCAGGTCAAAGGACTAATCCCATTATATCTGAAAATTTCCACCCCAAGGCTATCTTATGCTATCTCAAAACTCTCAGCAACTTCTCATCCTCAAAATTACTCAAAGAACCATTAATAATAACCGGAAAAGTGGAGTCTTGGCCTAAGAAGACATGCCTCAAACTAGATGGAAGCAGTTTAAGCTCGAGTTTGGGTAGTTCCTCTGTTGAAGATGACGTCTTTGATATCCCCACATCTTCAAATTTCACCAGAGAGGAAGGATGAATAAATGGTGTAGCTTCCAAATACCGAACAAATTTCAAAACCACTTCATTCTTGGATTCAAGAGTTGCTGAATTTGTTAGACACACTTCTAGCGGTAACTTTGCAACTCCAACCCTATGTGTCTCAGCCACAACTAGATCAATTTCTCTGACTTGAAAATACGAGTGGACTTCGGAAGGAAACTTCATGGATTTAAAAACATCAAACGTTATTTGCTCATCATCAACCCTCAAAATAAGTTTTCCTTATTGGACATCAATCAACGTTCTTCCCGTAGCTAGAAAAGGTCACACCGGAATCAACAAAATTTCTTCATCTTCCTCCATGTCAAGCACATTGAAATCAGCCAGGAATATGAACTTTTCTACCTTCACCAAAATATCATCAATTATTCCTCTTGGGTATTTGATAGATCTGTCCACCAATTGCAAAGAAATTGCAGTGGACTTTGCTTCTCCAATACCAAGTTTCCTGAGAACCGAAAAAGGCAAAGATTAATACTTGCTCCTAAATCACACAAACCTTTATCAAAATAAAATTTTCAATAGTGCAAGGGATTTTTAAGTTTAGGAGGCAACTTCTTTTGTAAAATTTTACTATTCTCTTCTATTAGCATAACCATCTTATGCTTCTCCACTTCTGCTTATTTGATAAAAATCCTTCAAAATTTTAGTATATTTAAGCATTTGTTCTAAAACTTCAATAGGAGGAATATTAATATGCAATTGCTTAAAAATACTTAAAAATTTAGAGAATTGATTACCAAGCTTATTCTTTTTAAGTCTTCGTGGAAAAGGAATCAGTGGATCATAAGGAGATTTAGAATTAGTTTTAAAATTAAACTCCTTGGAAACCCTGTGATTTTAAGCTCCTTTCATCTCCTTAGAATTCTCAACATGGTGGTTGGCCACCTGTTGCATTTCTTCCTCCAAAACTGGTTCAACTCATTTTGCTTTTCAGCCACATTTTGTTATGCAATTTGTGCTTGTGGCTGCTTAATTGTTCTCCCGCTTCTCAGTGTTATTGATTTGATTGGGCATGGTGTTACTGGGCAAAGTTCCTGCTATCCTCTATGCAAAAAAATTTAAAAGCTGACCAATCTGAGCCTCAAGGTTGCGAATTGAAGCTATGGTTGAAGCCGCATTATTTTGGATCGCCAAATCTGTCTTTTGCATGTATTGCATGAACATTTCCTCAAGTGTCAGCTACTGTTCTTGCTGTGAAAATTTTTGAGGTTGTCTAATTGCCCCTTGATTGTTGTTCCAAGAAAATTTGGGGTGGTTTCTCCATCCTGGATTATACGTATTCAAATAAGGATTGTTTTATCTTTGAAAGTTGGACACATAATTTGCTTGTTCTAAATTTGATTGAGCAAAAGGATTTCCCACTGGGCCATCAATAATTGAGTGATTTCCTGCACATTGATCACAATAGTTTGAATAGCATTTAACATTCATATTACCTAGTTTAGATAAAGTAGCAATTTGTGCCGCCAATATGGTAATAGGATCAAGCTAAAAAATTTCAGCCGTCTTTATTGACATTGCTATCTCTAAAGACCATTTATAATTGTTAGATGCTATCGCATCCAAAATCTCATAGGCCGCTTCATGAGTTTTGCTCATAAGAGCTCCTCCAGCTGATGCATCTACCATATATCGATGTGTTGCTCCTAGACCGTTATAGAATGTTTGGATTTGCAGCCATGCATGAAGTTCATGATGAAGACACTTTATCAATAAATCTTTAAATCTCTCACACGCATCATGCAAAGACTCATTCTCAAATTAAGTGAATATAATGTCATTCCATAGCTTCGCTGTCTTTGCAGGCGGAAAATACTTAGACAAATTTTTTTGTGCTAGTCCCTCCCAAGTAGTGATAACACTCGGTGGTAGAGAATCTAACCAAGTCTTCACCTTATCTCCAAGTAAAAAGGAAAGAATTCAAATGGATAGCATCGTCCGAAAGACCATTATGCTTGAATGTGTCGCAAATTTCTAAAAAAGTTTGCAATATGAACATTAGGATCCTTGTGCGACAATCTCCCAAACTGAATAGTCTGTTGAATTATTTGAATGATCGCCGGTTTAATCTCAAAATTGTTAGCTTGTATAGCCAGCCTCTTTATGATTGATGTTGCTCCATTAATAGATGGCATAGAATAGTCCCTAAAAGCCTTATTTTTCTCCCCATAACCCTCGTTCGCTATGGTGATGTACTTCTATGTCCTAAAATATATCTATTAAATAATAGAAAAACTAATGAAACATATCTCTATAAACAAAATAAAATCCAAATTAGTAACAATCTTGTTACTATATCTATTATCAATATCAATAAAAGAATAATTAGTCCCCGACAATGGCGCCATAAACTTCTTGGAATAATTTGCAAGCACACAAAACCGCTATAAGTTGTATAGTTTAAAAGAAAAGAATGTCAAACCCATAAGAACCAATTATTTTATTGAGTACCAAAATTCACCAGATTATCTACTATTTGGAGAATCGAATATTTGATAAAAACAACAACTAACATAAATTAAACATAAAAAAACTAAATTAATTAAAAAGAACGAAATCTGAAGTTTTAGGGTTTGTTAATAGCAAAACTAATTTTAGGGCTTTCGATTTCACCTAGTTAATCTTACACAATTCATAATTCCATGAAACTCAAAACTCTACTCTTCCAAGTTGTAGACCAAAATCTCCTAATTATCCAATGACTTTTCTCGAATAACACCAAACATATCCCCAACGAATATTTTATCATATCTCTATGCAAGTTTAATTATTTAAAGATTCATTAATTTCTATAGATTTGTCTACAGTCACATTAATTGCAGTAAAATATCTCTAATTTCGCTTAATCAATGGTTTTTAATTCTATAATTCTGAACCACAAGTTACCTCTCAGCATCCCCTATGATTCAATAAATCAAACAATAGTTGATCAGTAAATTGCAACCATTAATAATAAAAGGTAAACACACAACCATGAAAAAGTAGAAGAATAAAATAACTTGTAATTCAAATTGTGTTTTCAAAACTAGGCTTCATCGAAGCCTAAGAAAAATAAAATTAGTTCGTGACAAATTTACAACTAATAAACATCTTATTGAATTGCATAATAATAATAATAATAATAATAAATAGAAGAGGGAAGAAAGAACTCGTTTTGTTGTTGTTGCTTGAAGCCCCAATTAAAGTCGGGATCTCCTCCAAAAAAGTCAAGTCTCGGCCCAAAAAATTAATCCGGTTAGCAAGTCAAATCCTCTGGTTCCAGGGTGTTTTGAAGATGTGGTGTTTTAAGATTAAATAGGGAATAGAGTGTTTAATTATGTTAGTTAATTAGTTAGAATCAAAAGATTAAGATTAATCTTTAAAATTTTAAACTAATCAATTAACTAATCCCCATCCTAATCCACTCATAATTCAATTTCATGTTGTTTTTTTTTTCTTGTTTAATTTTTTTAAATTTCACTCCACCTCTTAGTTGACCATAATATTTTTTTTTTGGTTCTTCAAATTGTGAACTACGTGCTTTTGAGTGCTCGAATTTTTCAGAAATCTTCACATAGAATCAATTTGAATTTTGAAATCTTAATCCTTGTTTTGTTCCTTTATTTTACCAAAACGAACATATTTTTTTACATATCCATCTCATTCCTTAAAAAAAACAAATAAATAAAAATAAGTTGAAAGAGGATAAAAGTGAAGGAAATAAACGAGAACTTGCAAGTTTAATACGTAAAAAGATTAATAAAAGTTATGTAAAAATTGCACTCATCAGTCTTACCACAAGCCATTACTGGCATAAGAGGAGTCTCGTCCAAGAGCAACAACCCCCAAAGAAAAATTGGAGACAGCTTAAGTGAGAAAGAAAAATTGGAGACATCTTAAGTGAGAGAGTGTAGCACTAATATTTTTAAATAATGTTTTTGAGATTAATAAATGAATTAAAGTGATTTTTGGTGATTTAATAAACATTTTTTTCTTCTGAAATTTATCTTTTTGCACGTGCAAAACACGTACAAATATTTTCTTGGGAAGTTCAAAGTCAGAAATTATTTTGGGAAAACCTAATATTTATTAGTTGGTAATATTTATGAATTTTCTGGATTTTTCTGACTTTTATTTGGCATATTTGCAAATATTACAAAAAGAGGGGCTTTTGTGCAAAATTACTACTTAGAGTAAAAACTCCAGAATTTTGATTTTCTGGGCTGAGCATGATGGCTAGAAAACTTAGAGATAAAGGTTACAATTTTTATTCTAATAGATTTGGTTTATTTCGTAAATTTGTTAAAGAATGACCTTTTTGCAAAATTGTCACTTAGAGGCCAAAATTACAAAATTTATTTTTCTGGGTTTGAAACCAGTGCCGGCCAGATCTGGGAGAGTTATTTTTGATTTTTTATCCCAAATAAATTGGTTAACCTAATTTCCTAATATAAGGATCTATATATGTAAAAATATATTCTAAAGAAATATTTTGTAAAATCTTCTAAAAAACCCTAATACTCAGATTTCGGCCTATTAAAAGGGCAGTAGCAGCTGTTTCTTTGCTGCAAAAAATAAAAGACTATTTTATTATTGGTTTTCTTGGAGATTCGAAGCGAGGATCTTGGATTTTTGTGAACAGATGAGCTTTTCTTATTCTTTATTATTTCGGTTGATTCTTCAATAAGGTGAGTGACATATGTTTGATTTCATGTTGTTCAATGCGTGCTAAATATGATGATTTGTTTAGTAGAATGCATTTTAGATGATTGTATGGTGATATGATGAATTATTAATGGATGGCTGAATAAAAATAGAACTTTTCATGAAAACTATGCAATGGATGAATGAATTATTATATGGATGACTTAAAAACGTTAAGAACTTAATATAACTCATGGGTGTGCTATTTAATTGCTGATTTGATGATATATTATGGATTGTAAGATTTAAAATTCATAAAAGTGAATAAAGTTAAGTTCTTTACTGTGTATGTTGTATATGCTCTGTTTTGATGATTAGATAGGGAAATAGTTGTCTGATGAAGATTGTAGATGCATAGAATCATGGGTAAATTAATGTAACCATAAGTATACATGCTGATGAGTTGCAAGAAGAGTTTTTAGAATCAAAAGATCAAGCTTTGACGAGTTGGAGTTGGTTTTTATTTAGGGTTTGACTTGGTGCAGGCCTAAATTAATTTTTTGATGTTTTCTGAAGTTTTCGATTGAATCTTGATTCGTTTTGATACTGAGATTCGAATTGAACATTGTACTACTTTTATACCATGATTCTTGTCAATTTTACTAACCTCTATACACACATACTTCTATGTTTCTGATTTGAAGAAGTTTAATGAAAAATTGCTCTTTTATGAATTTGATGAGATTTTGATAGACTTATAAACTCCAGTATGTTAGACAAGTTGTATTTGATCATCTCAGGATTTTTAAATTTACAATTCATGTTTTAAAAGAGTATATTTACAATTCATGTATTTGATCATCTCCTGCAAATTTACTAATTGCATATCAGGATGGTCTACTGCCAGATGGTATTGGCGAGATGATGTACTAGTGCTGGATTTTCTGCTTTATTATTATTATTTGTTGCTTGTACTTGAATAAATTATACTTGATGACTTGGATATTTATGTAACGCCCCGAATTCCAAAATACACTGAATTCGAGATTCCACAGGATCTTTACACTTCATTTAGTACAATTTTACAAGGAAATTAAAACCTTTCACTTTACATCAGAGATACATGAAAACTTTACACTTTACATCTTACAGCGGAAGCAAATTTACAACATTTAAATAAATATACATCAACATTTGAATAATCAACATTTGAATAATCTCTAAGCATCTGTGCTTCTTTAATCTTTATCATGTCATTTACCCTGCATACAAAACTGTGGGTACGTCAGTTTATTCAACCGACGAACATTATACACAGCTATCCTCTCTATGCCGGAAATAGTATAACTCATTTTCCATATTTAACAAACACAAACTTGTCACATATCAAACTAAAGGGAATACCCTATTGATGTCGTGTTGTGATTGTGCACTTAGTCCTTAATGCAATTATTTATATTACATGACACTAATGCATACTTGTTCGGATTCTATGCATCCCATACTACATAGGTCCGAGGGCAAGCCTCTTATTCGTTCTTCATCTTTGTAGGGTTCAATCCCTCGTCATGACTTAATCTACTACTGTAACTATGGTAAGTATCCTAGATGATCTATGAGTACAAGCTCGTGTACAGAAAAACCTAGAGGGGAATCCCACGCAATGTTTTGACTCATCAAGCATGCATTCTGTGGCAATTCAGCCTCCTTCATGGCACACGATCCTCTTGCAGTCACCAAACATCCCACAAGCGTCGCCAAGGTCCGATCATTCTGAGTAGTGCCTACGCCATGTCTTGACGCATCAAGCATGCATTCTGTGGCTCACCCCCGCATCGTAAACTCGAAGCTCTCATACTTGTGTTTTTCTCTCACTTTCATCACCTCTTCACTATGTACTAAATCCTTAAATTTAATGAAATCATGAACAAAATCAATCTCTTAGAGTTAGCCCTCTCACTACTACCGGTCTTATTTCTTTCATTTCACAATGACCCAAACTGGTCTTTTCAATATCAATAATCATAATTATTCATCACTTTCACTTGCCGGTGTGAGTTTTGGCTACACTCTAATTTTCAATTTCAATTCAAAATTCATATATTTGAGTTTTCATACTCAATAACATTTTTCTTTTCCAACTACATGATTTCAAATTATTCATGAGTCCATAACCATACATGGTATTCAATTATTCCTTATGTATTTCATCAAATGTCATCTTTACATTAAAATCACATCACTAATTGTTTTGTCAAAATGAATATTCACACTTCATAATTTTCACACTATTCTCCAATGAGAATAATTCACATCACATCACTTCATATAATTTTCTTTATTATATTTCCATTCTAGCACTTTATTTCGAATTCTTTTGCAAAGTACATCTTCCAGAAAAATATAAGTGTAGAACCATAGTTCTATTCATACATTTGTTCTCAAAAATATACTCTATTATATTTTGATAACTACCAAATTATTTTTCATAAGTCCCACACATTTTTAGGATAATAATCATATTTTTTCCATAATTTTTAATCATAAAAAACAACCCCCAAAAAATATTTCTTCCCCCAATTTAATACTGGCCGAGAGACCAGTATTTGAACCCACAACCACAAGGAACCAAGCCACAGGCACAGACCACTAGGCCGAATGTGCCGAACGGTATAAAAGAGGTCGAGAGCCTTAAATGCTCTCGGCTGTAACACTATTATTCTTCTCAAAAATACAAAACAATTATATGGTGCTAACGGGATTCGAACCAGCAACCTGTGAGACAACCCGCACCCACTGTAGCGATTTAGAGCATCCCGACCACTTGAGCTATAAACTCAGGTTGTCATAGTTCAACTCGCACTCTAATTAAATCAGTTCTCTCTGTTTAGTAGGACATTTCGATGTTCAAGAAGCTCTCATTTAATTTTGCTTTTACTAAACTTGCTGTAGATTTTCAGATTACTTATTCCCAACATAATTTACACTCCAGTATAAAAAATAATTTTTCCCCAATAATTAACACATATTTTCTATACAATTTAGTTAAATTTATATGCTACTACTAACACATTTCTTTTTCGACATTTCTTATCAAATTTTGATTTCAATAATCTCTACTTCAATTCTCTGTTTTTAATCATTTCACAAACCCACAAATTATATTTTTAGTCATTCATCACAATATTATCACACAAGGTCCATTTAAGCATACAAAACTACATTTGTCATCTACCAATTTTTGCTTATAGTTCTTGATGTAAATAATAAATTTTTCTTCAAACCATCCATAGCTATAATTAATTTACACACAACTTAAATTAAATGATGGAAACACATACAAGCCATTGATTAACATTCCAATCAATCAATAAGCCATTTTTCCATTTAAAATGTACTCTTATTAATCTTTTCCATGCATCATTATTTCAATTCAAATCTAGCATGCTTCCTAGTTAGAAATACGAAAAATCACCTACCTTAATTGGAGAGAAGTCAAATTGCAACACCTCCTAAAAGTCCTTGCCAAAAGTGCTTTCTCCTCCTCGTCGACACGCACACGAGCTCCCAAAAATGCCAAACCCGAGCCTCCCCTTGATGCCGGCCTCTCCTTGTTGATGCAAGCAAGACTCCCACACACAACTCTCAATCTTTCAACTCACTTACTAGACTGCTAATAATGTATTTTAAACTATAGGTCTTGGAGAATTAATTAGTACAAAATAACTAGGCTAGGGGAGGGGGGAGGGGTATTTATACTAAAAATTTGGGTAAATGGAAGGCTAGGATTAAACTAGGAGTTAGAAACAAAAGGCTAAGATTCAAGGAGGAGTTACAATAACCAATCATGATCAAGTAACCACCACCCATGACTCCATTTGAAATTTCTTTTCCCTCCAATGTCAAAACCGGCCTCACATGTGTGCATTTGCACGTGCATGCAACTTGTCTCCATTTAAAAATTGTACATTATATTTTACATAAAAATAATCTTTAAAATGTATTCTACATAAAAATAGCTCATGGGCTTTAGTTCATGGGCCAAAATAATAATTATAAAAAGATAATAAATAAATTAAATTTGGGCTTTAAAAAGAAAGGCTTTTGTTTATTTGAAAAAAGTCTTTATATAAAAAATAATTAAGGAGCACAAATATATATACATATACTCATCATGAAGAAAATAATCATAAAATTTAATACTATAAAAAAAAATATTGCATGTGCACACTACGTGCAAAATTAAATAATTTTTATAAATGAAAATCGGGGCATTACATTGGTTCTGGAAAGGGATCTCGAAAGCATATAAACCGTTCAACAATGGTGTAACTTCTTTCATTGGCAATGGCCTCTCTACTGAGTTTGGGTGGGATAAGTGGTGTGGAGCACACACCCTTAGAGAGATGTTCCCAGACTTCTATGCTCAAGCGACACAACCACATGCCACAGTTGTTAAACCTAGAATCAGGGTACGTGGAGACCGTCTTTTAGAACACGCCTAAGTTTGGAGAACCACAGAATTCTAAGGGAACTCTAAACCCACATTATTTAGGCAGGTATCCGATGTTCTCAGGGTCCAAACTGAAAATCTTGGGGGTTGGAAAGAAATGGGTCATTTATGGTTTGGTCACTTTATAATCATATTCACTTTAGGGGATGCATACCTAGGTTGTCCGATGTTCTTTTGAAAGCCAAGGCCCCACTGAAGGTTAAAGCCTTCTTATGGCTCGTGCTTAATGATGTGATCCTCACATGTCAAGAGACAACAAAATATTGTGACTAATTATGGGTTTTGCAATGCACACGTGGAATCGAGAGACAACCTCTTCATTGAATGCTCTAGGAGTAAAGTTGTACTTTTTGAAGTCTTAAGAGCACTAGGCATGAACGGCTACCCATTAGTGTATGAAGATTTATGGGTTGGACCTACGTTCGCAAGTGTAAGAGACGGGATGAGAGAAGTGCGGTACATCGCTATTGCTACCACGACCTGGGTTTTATGTCTTGGTAGAAATAACTTTTACTTTCGTGGGACTAGTAATAGTATTTCTAGTAATCCAACTCATATAATGCATCTCATTTTCTTTTAGGCTACAGCTACGCGGCAGGTTCACAAGGTAGGATTGCGAGCACCTTCCCAGTGGACGAATGTGATGATGAGGAGGTGATGATCGGACCTACGCTAGACTGAGGATCGGATCGGCACCCAACCTCCAGGGCTTGTTGGAGCCTGCCCCCCCCCCCCCCCCCCCCCCCCCCGACTCTCTTCTATGTGTGTTTTTTAGTTGTATTGTACCACCCTCCTATATATGTTTGGAGGTGTTATGTCTAACTTTCTGTACTGTAGGATATTGTATATTTGGCCAAGTACCCTGGTTTGTTTTGCTAATCTTTTATTAATGAAGCAGGGTAGCTATACTCCATCTTTTTTTTAAGGCGGTCAATTTTCAGTGCACCAACACATAAAGGAACATAAAAATTGATGAAAGTAATTCCCTTATCTAAGTAGAAAACACGGAGCATCTCTGTCCAAATTAAAAGTAGGATATGGTATGAACTTCTTTCGCAATCATCTATCTGTTTTTGTTTATCTATTCTTTTTGCAGGAGTTACCATGCTATGAATTTTATTTCGGCGTCCATCAACTCTGTAGTCTTTATTGGCTACTATGCCTCATCACGATATGTTGTAAGAATTATAGTGAGAGACGTTGAATTATGCGACACCTGATCACCACAAACAACCAAGCAAGTAGACCACATCAAATACACAAAATCACACAATATTTATCCCAGTTTGGTGAACCTAATCCGGGGGAGAAATAACCAAGATATTATTCAACTAGAGAAGATACAAGAATTATAATCACTTTCACCAAGAATCTATCTATCTCTCAAGCCTCACTAGAAGATACTATGCAGTATACATTCAAGAACACTATCAAATGAAGTATTATCTCTCATGGAAGCTATTACATTGTTACATGAGGATCTAGAGAAACCCTAGGTTGTAGTCTTCAACCAACATCATATGATATACCTTGAAGAGAAAGCCACACGATAGGAGCCGTGCGATCTAACTAGGAGAGTAAATTTGGGCTCAAATAGATCCACTAGACCCTACCTGATATGGCTAAAAATAGGATTAAATCGGACCGTTCAAATCGGGCACGAATCTTAAAGCTCTCAGGGGTAAAACGATAATTTCACCTACAAATGAGTCTGAAATGGGAACTGGGTCTTTCTTCAAAGCCCAATAACCCATAAACGGATCTATCCTACTGGGTATGGGTAGCAACCTATTACAAACCAACCCAGATGGATAAAGAGTAAATCAAATTCATGGTTATCTCTATGAAACGATATAAACTCTACATCTTATCCAAAAATACCACGAAGTAGAGATAAATGCTTATATCGAAATGGGTCCTTAAGGCGACTATAAATACCCCTCTCCCCTCACCATAATAAGGTAATCAATCTTTTTCCACATAAAGCTTTTTCATAATCTTCCTGATTACTGACAAGAGCATCGGAGGGTTTGTCGCCGGGATCCATCCCGGTGTTCCGAACTTTTTTGAAGGTCAACGACAGCAACAAGAAACCAGTCAAATGTCGGTGAAGGTCAATAGGTTTGCTTGATTCGTTTCTCCAAGAATCCAAAAATTTATCTGTTTGCTCTCACACCAAAATTAGCAGCAACAGATTGGCGCCGTCTGTGGAAAACGGAAAAGCAATCCAACCTTACTTCATCAGCAAAAGTAATTTCAAGCCATGCATCCGAAAGCGAAGGGGAAGGCAGCGTCCTCCAGCCAAAGAGTCACTCCTCTTCCTCCTCCTCCAGTCACAAGGGCCCTCAATGTCGCTCCCAACCACGAGCAACGGTCACCTAGTCCTCAACCTGCTCCAAGCCATCACCACTGCACTTCCAGTCCCCTTCCGCATGGGAAAAATTCTCGAGGCTTGGCAAGATATGACCGAAGGGAAGACAAGAGATGGAGAGGCTCCTTGGCCGACTTGACAGAGAAGATGAACAACGGGCGAGGAATTTCTGCCCGAGCAGGCTTCTGTTCTCCCGGACCATCATGGAATCCCTGGTCCCGGAAAACTTTAAGCCCCTAACTTAGAGTCATACAACGGGGAGTCGGACCCCGCCGACCACATCGAGAGTTTTAAAACTCTCTGGTTCCACCAGCCTTCGGATGTGCTCTTTTGCAAAACCTTTCCTGCCACGCTGAAGGGGCCTTCGAGAGAATGATACTCTCGACTCTCCCCGGCCTCCATCTTCTCCTTCGATCAGTTCGAAGGGCTCTTCCTTACTCATTTCATGAGTAGCCGCCGGGCCGAGAAAACAAGTGCATCTTTGGTGACCCTCAGCCAGAGAAAGGGTGAACGCCTAAGAGATTACGTTCGGCGCTTCACCGCCGAAGCCCGGTCTATTGTCTCCCTCAACCAATCAGCAACCTCGACAACATTCGTGCACAACGTCACTAATGCCATCCTCAAGGCGTCCCTTGCCAAGAAGCCTCCTCGGGACTTCTCAGAACTCCTGCTTAGGAATGAGAAGTACATCCGAGTGGAAGAGGCTCTCAACCCCCCACTCTCGAGGAATCGTCTTCCGGGAACAAACGGAAGAATACGAGCGAAGAAGGATCCCAGAAATTTCAGAGGGACGATAATGGCCAAAACCGCCCAGCTTCTTGTTTTGAAAAGTTCACCCCCTCATTGCTAGTATATTTGCAGTTCTCATGGAGGTGGACAAGGAAGGGCTACTCCACACTTCCCCAGAATGAATACCCCTGGCAAGAAAAGAAATATGGATAAGTGGTGCCACTTTTATAGGGACCACGGCCACGACACGGATGATTTTCGGGCTCTTAAAGAGGAAATCGAAGAATTCATACAGCGGGGACACCTAGCCAAGTTCGTTCGGAAAGATGGGGCCGATCTTCTACCCTGAGGAGCCTACAAGTGGACAGAGAGGCCCGCCGAGTTCCAAGATTCCGAACCTGGGACCGTCCTCCACCTTATCCATGGAGGTCCAACGGGGGGAGAACCAAACTCCTCCCAAGAGGCCTTCACCCTATCGTAGAAGTAGGATTTCAGTTTTCAATAAGGATGATGCTTGTAACCCGGCCAAAAGCATGTAATAATGGTTCGCCTCATTGAAGCGACCACTTAGTTTGTTTCAATAAAACTTAGCTTTTTTCTATTAAAAATTATTGCATTTGCCTCATTTTTCTCTCACTGGGTCACATCTACGACCCGTTAAATGGTAAGTTTGGAGTCCAACTTATCCTACAGGGTTACTCCCACAACTTACTAAGCCCAAAAGACGAGTTTGGATTCCAACACTTGGTTCGATGCCGCTTTAGCCACTTGTAAACAAACAAGTACGGAGCAGCTCACCATTCGGAATTACTCATACAACTCGTTAAACACCCTCAAACAACAAGTTCGGAGTCCAACACTTGGTTCGATGCCACTTTAGCTACTTGCGAACGAGCGAGTATGAAGTAGCTCACCATTCGAAATTGCTCCCACAACTGTTGAAACTCTCTTAAACAACAAGTTTGGAGCATGAATCTCCCCTAGAACTGCTCCTCAAACTTGTCTCCCAAATGGCCCTCTCCTATAACCTGGTGAAGCTCACCGCTCCGCTCGCCTCCAGAGCGGACCTTTTCTAAACGAGTTCGGAGCTCAACTCTCCCCTAGAGTTGCTCCTCAAACTTATCTCCCAAATGGATCTTTCCTAGATCCTGGGAAAGCTCTTCGCTCTGCTCACCTCCAAAGCGAACCTCTTCTCAACGAGTTTGGAGCTCAACTCTTCCCTAGAGTTGCTGCTCAAACTTACCTCTTGAACGGCCTTCTTCCAAGAGAGTTCGGAGCCTAACTCATATAAAGACGCTCCTACAACTCGCCCCCAAGAATGAATCTTTGCAACAGACATACAATGCTCTTCCTAACTTCATGAAGACAAAGATGTTACGGGACCATTTTGACCATGAAGAAGGGTGATTCTTCAATTGACTTCTGAAGAGAAATTGTAGATCTTTGAGTCAGCTTCGAAACAAGGGCTCCCACGCCCCGATCCGACCTCCGTGGTACCGAGAAAGTGGGTTACGACACAACTGTTTGCCAAACATGGCAATGGTTCGCTGAGCATCTTAACCGTCGCCAAGAGACGCGACCGTTCGCCAACCATCGCAACGCTCGACGCATTCTAGCGCTCACCCAACGAATTGAGAAAGCCGGCAAATGGTGATCCGATCAAAAAATGAGCAGAGTGGCGTTGACTAGTCAACGGTCTAGAGCCACGTGTCGCTCATCTATTATTCGACGCACGCTTGCCACGCTCGTCGTTTCAAGCCGAACAGACGATGTTCCGATCAAAAAATGAGCAAAGTGGCGTTGACCAGTCAACGGTCTAGAGCCACGTGTCGCTCATCCTTTGTTCGACGCATGCTCGCCACGCTCGCCGCTTCGAGTCGAACAGACGATGTTCCGATCAAAAAATGAACAAAGTGGCCTTGACCAGTCAACGGTCTAGAGCCATGTGTTGCTCATCCGTTGTTCGACGCACGCTCGCCATGCTAGCCACTTCGAGTTGAATAGACGATGCTCCGATCAAAATATGAGCAAAGTGGCGTTGACCAGTCAACGGTCTAGAGCCACGTGTCGCTCATCCGTTGTTCGATGCACGCTCACCATGATCGCCGCTTCTCGCCGAACAGAGCTGTTTCCAAACAAAAAATAAGAAAAAAAAAGATTGTCCCTCCCGATGCGCGATCGATCGTGATCGACGGATGAAATTCGCCCAAAACAAAATAACAAAAAAAAGAGAAGGGGGTTTTACTAAAGGGTTAATGGGTCGGGTTCGGACCCGTTAGAGGCCCAAACCCGCGACCCATACTCTTCGTCTTCTCCTTCAGATTTCCCGCCAAAACCAACCGTAAGCTCCTTCAACCTCCGAACTCTCGTTTACTCCACCGTCGAGCTCCAACCCAAGCTCCTCACCAATGAGCGTCACCTCCACACTTCCACCATTGGTGCCAGGCTCCTCCATCTCCGAACTGCAAGCTCCGTCGAGCTCGAGCTCCCCTCGTTGAACCCATTGCCGAGCTCCTTCGCCAAACGTCGACCTCCTTCGTCAAGCTCCCCCCAAGCTTCACGCTCGATGAGCTCCGCCGTCAACCTGTCCAGCTCCCTCACAGTCGAGCTCCTCCAACCACAAGCTCCGTCGATCCCGGACTCCCCTCCATGAATCCCTTCGCCAAGCCTCTCACAGTTGAACAACAAATCCTTCTCTTCGAGACTGCTCATTGACGAGTTCGACCTCGTCTCCCGTACTCCAAGCTCGACCTCTCCATCTCCTTCGTCAACTCACCGAGCTTTCCACTGTTTCCAAGCTCGAACTCCAACCTAACATGAACCCATCGAGCGGCGACCTCGCAACCGCCACCGCCGAGCTCCCCTAACCTCGAGCTCTGTAACACCCCGCAAAATTGAAAATTACAATTTTGCCCCTGGGTGTTACGCACGTATATTTTATAATGTGTTTCACTACATATTTTGAATTCGTACTATTTATACATTTTCCGTATTGATTTTTCCTATCTTGAGTCAACAAAAATATATTATTTCGATCTTTGTATATTACGTGTTTCCTACGTGTTTTCAAGGCACGTATTAATTACATATTTTTTTCTGCCGCCACGGGTGGTAATTTATGGATTTCAATTAGTTATGTTTTTTTTTAATAAAACGGAAATTTATTTTTCCCCCTATTTGATTAAAATGCATTTTTCTGATTTTCTGCACGTATGATGCACGTGTTTTCTACGTGTAGTGATTTCATCATGAAATTAGTAAATATAATTTTTCTTATGTTGTTTTCGATTATATTTAATAATTTTCCATCGATAAAATTGATTTCACATTTTTGATATTTTACGTGCAACGCACGTGTTTTCGGCAGACATATTTGAGCGTAATTATTCTTTTTAAATAAATTTCGGAGTGTATGTAATACCCCGTAATTTGTGAATATTATAAATAAATAAATAAATAAATAAATATATACATAGTTTGTTGTATATGGTATTGGATTTGGTTTGAAATGAGTTGGTTTGATTAATGTATGTGAAGATATGTGCTGTTGGTTGTATGGCCCACCGGTTTGGAAAGGAAAGAAAAGATGCATACAAGATTGTATGTTGTGGTTGTTGGATTTGTTAAGGATATGGTTGTTGTTGAGATTTGGTGTGGGCCGGTTTGGAAATGGATAGTATAATGTGTATGAATGGGCCCATGTGAATGTATGAGAAGAGGGGCCCACGATGGAGATCAAAACAGCACAATTGTGTGCTGGATTGATTTTTTGGCCGGGATTAATTTGAGAATAGGAGAGTGGGGAGATGAAGAGTTGAGGGGGGTTTTGGAAGTTAAGTTTTTGAGAGTTAGGAAAATGAAAGGTTAAAAAATTAATTTGAGTGAGTTATTAGGTGTGTAATTTTGCAAATTGAACCCTCTACATATCCTATAAATAGCACCGTACCCCTTTTCATTTCACACATAAAAAAAAAATAGAATCTAAGTAATAGAAAAGAAAGAGAGAAGAGAGTTTGTACTTGGTGGCCATTGCTAGGAGGAGAAGATCTAGGAGGACAATGGATCTAGAAGTGGTGCTCTTCCCTTCATTAGTCAAGTTTCAATTGAGGTGGGTGTTCTCCTACTTTCTAATTTTTTTTGAATGTACATGCTAATAAAAGTGAATGAGTAGTTTTGATAAAATAGAATAACTATACAATGATTGTGGTGAGATTAATAGTGAATCATGCTATGTTGACAAATAGATTAACATTGTGCTAGTGGGTGATCCTATACTTTCTAATTGTAGGGATTACATGCTAAATGAGTAGTATAAATTTGATATGATAATTAATAGATAAATTCATGCTTTTATATATGCCAAATTGTAGAAATGTTACTAGTGATTAAGAAATAAGGAAGAAAAACAAATTAAGTTCTTGTCATGGATCATACTATGATATTTGTTATTTTGTACATTTTGTAAGAAAATTTGTGAAAAATCTCTTTTGTGGTTTAAAGGATGTATTTGTTTTTATAATTAAGTCGGTGCACAAAAGATTTATTTTTAATTGAAGGTAAGAAACAACAATTGTTTATTTTGATTAATTGGAAAGAACAAATCTTTTTTATAAAGAGAAGATAAAAATTTAATTTAAGAGATTTGTAAAAAATAGGAATTATATGATTATGAGCTATTGTTAGAAAGTCTAATCTAGATGAACTAATTACAATCCAATGAAAAATTAGATTGAATGAAAAAGAGAGTTTTATGAAAATAATAGAATGACAGAAAATTTGAACAAAAGTATAATAGTATATTTTGATATCAGTAATCACACTTGGACTTACTGGTTAGCCAGTGCAATACAGAGTACTATATGTAAGAGATATTGGGTTCGAATCTTTGATAGTCACATTTATTTTTTTTTATTCATTTAATTAAATCCGAATACTGGAGAGTGATTGCATATGTGGTTTCGGTTGCTCTTTGAAGCACAAAGTCCAAACGGACTTAGTGGCTAATGGGTCGGGCCTTGGGCGTTGGTGTGTTGTTGTCTTCAGATGCTGGGTTCGAATCCTATTGGCACAAAAACATTTCTTTTCTGTTTTGTTTTAAAAACCTACTCAAACCCCGAACTGTGTATAAGGGATTTTTAAAGTCAAAACTGAACACCAAATCCACAAAGGACTTAGTGGTTAGTAGGGTGAGTCTTGGACACCGGCTGTGTGTGTTTTCACGGGTTCGAAACCCAGTGGCCGCAAAACTTCTTTTTTTGGATTTTTAATGATTTTAAGGAATTTTTAATACAACTAAAAATTGGAGAAAATTATATTATTCTTATAAAATGAAATGAGGTTTATTTTAGAATTTTCATGTATATTTTGAAAGATTAAAAGTGAAATTTAAATAAAAATGAGTTGAGGACTTCAAATTAATTTAGATAAAGGTATGAATATTGAAAGATGAATTATTGTTATGTAAATTGATTCTCTTGGAAAGATATTTTACTTTTACTTGATTCAAGAAATATTTTGCGATGGTTGAGACATATCATATGAGTTCAAATTGTTAATGAGTTTTTAACACAAATAAATTATTGAAGGATACGAGCTTTATATTTTTGAAGAGTGATTTATTCATGTGAATTTGATTTCTCTTGATGTGAATGTTCACTTATGCGAATTAAGAATACTTGGTATATGTTGAAATATGAATTTGTTATTTGTTATTAAAGAGATTGATGATGGATGAAAAATTGTTTATGAGAAGGAATTATTGTTATTAAGAAATCATGAAAAGTATCAAGATAAGATTTGAGAAGGTAGAATAATCTAAGTTTAAGATATGGATATTGAAGGGTATGAATACCCATAAATCCTTGTACATGAAAGGTTGAGGTTTAGAGTTAGTAAGACCTCGTTACCGGCAATGTTGAATAAAAATTGAGATATAATGTTCAGATATGGTCGTGGATCTATCTCGGAAATTGTGATTGAGACCGGTATGGGGTAAGACTAATTCTAGGAAATGACAATTTATTCATGTCTTGAACTTAAGAAAATTTAGGCACATAAGTGAAGATGTAGTAAACTTAGAGAAACGTAAGTGGGGTGCTCTATATAGTCGGCGGTGGACTCCAAGACTATAGACCCAGTTGGTGGACTGAGGTTGCCCCGTGGGAGATGGATTATTATATTTTAATCCGGGACTATGAGGACGGGTCAGCGGTGGACTCCGGGATCTTGAGTAGTCGGACGGATGGATTTTTGTGTTTATCGTCTCTAATGTATATATATATATACTGGGCTAGAGGGTCACATACGGGACGATTCGCACGATGTGGAATCTGTTATAACAGCCGGCGTTGGACTCCAAGGCTGGGATTCAAATTCGTGGAATAGTCTGAACTTTGTTTTGCTACCGGGTAGTTTTCATGGCGAGGGATCGAGTCCTGTATTGTGAAGAACGTAGGCGCTTGCCCTTGGACCTATGTAGTATGGGATGCATAGAATCCGAACAAGTGTGCATTAGTGTTATCCTAGTGTAGGATTGTGTGCATTAAGCATTAAGGCATGACATACACTTATGTTTAGAATAATCACTTTTGACACTTTACTTGTTCATTCAATCTTTTTGTGATTTGTTAAAGTATGAGATCGTTATACTATTCCCGGCATAGAGAGGATAGCCATGTATAACATTTCGTCAGTTGTAAGTGACTGACGTGCCCACAGATTGACATGCAGGTAATGGACTATTCATGGAGTTATAAAGTGGATATGCTGTTGCTGTTTAGAAGTTAAAGATGTTGCAAATGATGTTAAAGTTATACAAGTTGTATTTCATTGTTGCAATCTTTTAGTCTTCCGCTGTGTAAAAACTAAGTGTAAAGGAACTCTGATGTATTGTGAATGAAAAGTTTTAAATTCCTTGTAAAATTGTACGAAGTGAAGTAAAGATCCTGTGAAATCTCGAATTTATCCTTATTTGGAATTCGGGGTGTTACAAGCTCGATCACTCGCCAAGCTCTCCCTCTCGCAGCTCCTAGTTCATCACCTTCACAGCTCACCCCGTTCGCCGGGCTCGATCCTTAGCCTAACTTCCCCTTTAGTCGAGCTCATCCCCTCACCAAGCTTCCATCGAAGAGCTCCAACTCTCCCCCGTTCGCCAAGCATCTCCTTCGCCAGGCTCAAACTCCTCCTCGTCGAGCGTTAATGCTGACCTCTAAATCCCTACGTTCACCGAGCTCGCCTAACCCCGAGCTCCGAACCCACGTCGAGCTCCAATGATGAGTCTCCTTGTTCGCCGTACTCCTTCCTCACCACAATGATCGCCAAGCTCGCGATGTTCGTCACTGAGCTCCTGCAAACGATCGCTGCAGCCTTCACCGATTGCTCGCCTCAGACTCAAACCCATCGACGTCTACTCCACCGCTTGAGCCGCTCACCTTGCCTCCCGCTCAAGCGACCACACGGTGCTCTGCTTCGCCTCACCATCGTCGTCAGCACACTACCTTCTTCTCGCCACGACGAGCTCGGCTATTCGCCGTGGTCGAGCAAAAAACACACGTCGAAGAAGAAGACCAGGGAAGAAGGAGAGAAAGAGAAGGAGGACAAAAAAAAAACTGGCGCAGGGTCAACGGTCCCCGTTGACCACCATGTGTCAGCTCGACGAGTGTTCGCCTCATGTGTCGAACATAAGAGTTTCCGAACTTGAAATGGGGAAAAATTGCCTCCTCCCGATGCGTGCTCGCTTGATCGTGATCAACGTCCAAGATTGCGCTACATGTGCAGGTAAAATTTAATTAATTAAATTAATTATTTAATTGAATTAATCATTTAAAAATTTCGGGAAAAATAATTAAAAATTGAAAAAAATTAATTAAAAATTCTAAAAATAATTATTAATTCAGAAAATATTTTTTAAAATTCTGAAAATAATAATTATTAAATTAGAATAATTAATTAAAATTTTCGATGATTAATTATTTAAATTCGGAAAATAAATAAAAAATTCAAAAAAAATGGTTAAAAGTTGGAAAAAATTCAGGAAAATCTGGAAAAATAAAAAAAAATCCAGAAAATTCTGAGAATAATTTTGAGTATTTTACAAACTCAGATTGACACCGTTACACCTTGAGCAGGACTCAAACTCCTTAAGAACTTCGATAAAATTCTGTATGCTATTAGAACAATAAAACTACTCCTCAAAGGCTGTTAAACTTAGTCTTCGGGAGTGGGGGGCTCGTGATATGGTTAAAAATAGGATTAAATCGGACCGTTCAAATTGGGCACGAATCTTAAAGCTCTCAGGGGTAAAACGGTAATTTCATCTACAAACGGGTCTGAAATGGAAACTGGGTCTTTCTTCAAAGCCCAATTACCCATAAACGGATCTGTCCTACTGAGTATGGGTAGCAACTCGTTACAAACCAATCCAGATAGATAAAGAGTAATTCAAATTCATGGTTATCTCTATGAAACGATTTAAACTCTACATCTTATCCAAAAACACCAGGAAGTAGAGATAAATCCTTATCTCGAAACGGGTCCCTAAGGAGACTATAAAGACCCCTCTCCCCCCACCATAATAAGGTCATCAATCTTTTTCCACATAAAGCTTTTTCATAATCTTCCTGATTACTGACAAGAGCGTCGGAGGGTTCGTCGTCGGGATCCATCCCGGTGTTTCGAACTTTTTTGCAGGTCAATGGCAGCGGCAAGAAACCAGTCAAATGTTGGTGAAGGTCAACAGATTTGCTTTATTCGTTTCTCCAAGAATCCACAAATTCATCTGTTTGCTCCCACACCAAAATTAGCAGCAACATGACCTAAAATTGATGATGCGCCGTGTGAGTCGATTCCTGAAGTCGAGCTCTAACTAGTTTGTTGCAGTCGGCTGTCAATCTTCCAGAAAGCAACAACATCAACCTCCTTCGTCTCCATCTTTGTTTCGAACCTCTTCTCGCTTTGCTCCATTCTCTTCACTTCGAACCTAGTATGCAACATAAACCCAACAATCTCCACCTTAAATTGCATAAACATGCTTCTGCATAAACATGCTTCCACACCTGTGTGATTAATTGTCAATAGACTCTTTCTTTTCTCTTCTTGCAAACAATGCGATTCAGTGGCTTATTCTGCAAATCAAATTTACCTCCACCTGTTATTTTTCCAATCGTATGCCATTCAAGGGCATACCCAGTAGGCGTCAACATAGAGGTGCCACCCTTCGCACAAACTCCACCTATCTCGAGGCACCCTTCACCTCTCGGCGATATTCGAAGGTCGTGATCTCACTTTGATGATTCTAGTGGTGGTGAACTAGACGATGCTTTAGCAACGCTGGGCTTCAAATCACTTGTACACGATTTCCCGTTCCCATAAAGCATGTCAAGGTTGTGTTGAACACCCTCCTTCACATCATCACCTTACGACGACCTTTCCAAACTGATAGAACTCCACCTCAAGTTGTGTAACTCCGGCCCCGTCCTTCTAGAGTTCTCAAGGATATTAGTTCCATTTCAACAAAGAAATATGAATGATCTTATCCAATGTGAACCTCTTTCCATCGGGCATATCTACCTCAATTGTTCCCTTGCCCACTATGTCACAAATCTCACCATTCCCCGTCCTCACACAACGACCTGTTGTAGACTTGTAAGTAGAACACATCTCCCTCTCGGAGTAAATATGAGAAGAATTAGCCAAATCAAGAAACTGGCCAGAATCCACATCATTAGAAAATGAAACAAGAAGGTAGCCTAAGTTATCACTTGATTTAGAAGCACTAATTATGTTGACACCCTTCTGATTCAACAATTTATGACAATCCCTCTTGTAATGCCCAATTTCTCTGCCAGTGTGGCAAAGAACCCCACCCTTAAGTGCACCATCCCTCCCAATTGATTTTCCACCCACCGCCATGCAACTCATAGACGTAGACGTTGATTTCTGAGTCTCCTTCCTAAGTTCGTTCTCCTTTAAGCCCTTGATCACACTGGCCACAAGGAACTTCTCCTTGGTAGACTTCTCATATAGCATGGTGGTTATCAAATGCTTGCACAAATTTGTCATTGAATATATTAAGTTGAAAACTTTATTCTCTTCTCTTAGATCATCTGCATTTATTTCCCTCAATTCAGATCATATCTTATTGAATTCCACTGTATGACCTTGAAGAGCAGTACCTTGCTTCATTGAGAAACAAAATAGTTTTCTCTTCCAGTAAATCTGATCCAGTAATGACGATCCTAAGTAGTTAATTATGAGTCTCGCATACAGACTCGCCGCACTTTTCTCCTCAAGAAAGTTGCACTTGACTTCGTCCGTCAATAACAGCCAGTTTAAACTCATAATTTTTAAACAAATCTTATCTCACATATCATGCTTCATGTCAGTTGACTTCCCTTTATCTCCTTATACTACAAGATGCAAGTCTTCTTGAACCAACACGTCGTACATGTCTACCTTCTAGAGATATGCCCTCTTATTCAAGGAACTCGAGCAACCTCCGAAACACGGGTTAAATTATTTTTGTAAGGATTATAGTGAGAGACGCTGAGGTATGCATCAACCGATCACCATGAACAACCAAGCAAGTAGACCACACTAAGCACACAAGATTTATCCCAGCTTGGTGAACCTAATCCGAGGGAGAAATAACCGAGATATTGTTCAACTAGAGAAGATACAAGAGTTACAATCACTTTCACCAAGAGTTTATCTATCTTTCAAGCTTCAATAGAAAATACTATGTTGTTTATAATAGAAAACACTCTCAGATGAAGTACTACCTCTCATAGAGGCCATTACATTATTATATAGAGATCTAGAGAAATCCTAGGTTGTATTCTTGTTCCAACACCGTCCGATATACCCTAAAGAGAAAGCCACACCATAGGAGTCGTACGATCTGACTTGGAGAGCAAGTCTGGGTTCAAACAGTTCCACCAAACCTGACCCAAAACTGCTGCTGCGCAGCTGTCTGTCGACTGTTCCTGAAGTCGAGCTCCAACCAGTTGGTTGCAGTCGACTGTCATTATTCTAAACACCAACAAGAACAACATCATTCGTCTCCATCTTTGCTTCGAACCTATTCTCCCTTCTCTCCATTATCTTCACATCGAACCTAGTATGCAAGACAAAAACCCAGCATTTTCCAGCCATGATAATAACATTCCTTGCACGCTTTTGCATGGTTTTGGCCATGTCATCAATACTTATTAACTCTATCGCAATAATCGGCTAATTAGTTTCATTGCATCTGACACATGGCTACTATCATGTCTAAAACCATGCAACTTAAATTGGGAATGCAACCACGGCAATAGGTGTACATGATAGTATCTCATACCCATGCTAAACCTTTCAGTAATATAAAACATAATAAAATATTTTAAATAAGCTAATAATTAAAACCTCATTCTAAACTTAGTACATAACACTAATGTCATAAACTAAATTAGTCACGCTGAATAACACAATAGTTGCAAATGTCTTCCAATTTTTTCTACTAATATATATCAATGTTCAAATTCTAATGCATCTAATAAATGGCATTCTCCTTTAGTTTGATACTCCATAAATATGCTCCATAGTTCTAATCAGCATCTGAAAAATTGTGAAAGCAACAAAGTGAGCTACACTAGTGGATTCGACAAGTTGTATAAAAATTATTCATAATCTCAAAATAGTTTAGAAGGTACATTAGCTTTGAACATAAATTTGATGTAAATATGTCAATAATAATATGATTAGAAATTTGCTATGTCGTTATAGAAATATGCAATATAACATGATTTCAAAACAATAATTGATTTAAGTGATAACAATACCTCAGAATGCATTTACAATAATGTATTAACAATGCAAATTCAAACTTGACTAATTTAAGTAATATAATATGATGCTAGTTCATACATTAACAGAATAGAAACAATTCAAAATACTATTATAATTTGGTTATGAAATACCCATCAACTTGTCTTCTCTATGGCTACAAATTATAGCTTAGTAGCATGGATACAGTAACAGTAAAGGTATCTCGGGGATGAGTGCACTAACCTTGCCATAGGTTTGCCCAAAGGCCAGTAAAATATGTGTTAGTCGATAAATGCCCAAAGACAGTTAACAATGCATGCAAATCAATAAATGCCCAAAGGCTAGAAACCGTGCACTCACAATAACCATATGACATGCTCAAAGTAACAGTAACATAGTCGGACCAATGAGGGTTTATTTATCATTTTAGAAATATTTATTTCTTGTTCCAGTAATTTCAATACATCATATTTATTCTCATTTGCATAACAATAAGCTAAGGAAGACTAATCATATTTTCTTTTTGTGTTATATAAAATCCTGCTCAATCATAATCCAGATAACATGTGAAAGCCTATTATGCAAAAACCAAAATCTTTTTAGGCAATTAAGATATCATGCATTTATATAAGAAAAAATTCTCAACTTTTATGATTAATCCAATTTGCGTAATCATATTTCAATAGTATAGTCCATGTCTGATACGATTTTACATATCTAAAAAAAGCATACTTTATAGTTGTCACAAGATAGTACGATAAGCATTTTACATAATATAGTATAAAAATACTAATGGGAAAAAGTTATTTTACTCACCTAGATATCCATCTTGTATTCCAATTAGTCTTGAAAAAATCCTTCAATAATAATAAAAATACTATATCAAAACAAACTAGAATCCTTTAGGACTTTATTCTACGTCTCTAAAAGAGTTCAAACTATTAATATGCTTCCTGATGTGAAACTGTGATCACCTATTAGGTGGATGCCCATCATTAAGGTGGCAGCCCGAGCCCACCTACTTAGGTGGCGGCCCATACACACTCTAACTCTAACTTCCCCTATATACATGTTATGAATAAATAGTCATATGACTTGGATTTTCTGCTACACATCTGCATCTCTCTATTTTTGTAACACATTATCAGCACGATGTCTTGAAAAAAGGTATGCAAATATCTTCTCTTTTATCTCTCAAGAAATAATCACCTTAATCTTTCAATGAAAATCTCATCTTTGTAATCTAGAGTTTATTACTGTATCAAGATATGTTCTTTCTACCATATTTGATTAAGAAAGGGTTTGGACAACAATCTAGGGCATGATTTTTTTAAATTTGTTTTAATTGTGAATATGATGATGGTACTATGGTTTGAAAGTGTATCAAGATCCGATCTTTGATTGATCCTTTTTTTTTTCTTTCAATAAATATTTGTACTTAAATAATGAATCTATTACCTAGGAAGATGTATGTGTAAATCGCCCTGGGGGGGGGGGTGAATAGGGTGATTGTGCAGAAATTTAAAACTTAAATAAAATGCGCAAAGTAAAAAGAAAGAGTTAGAGAAAGCAAACAAAAATAAGCAGGCAAGACACAGCGATATAACGTGGTTCGATCCCCAGGTCTACGTCCACACCACCTACTTGTAGCAATTCTCTGCCACAAGCGTTCCACTATACTTTAAACCCTTGTACAGTGATTCCCGAAATTCAGCCCGAGAGACCTATTACACCCGCAGGGCTTCTGTAAACAAATTCCGCAAAAACTCACCGAAGTGGAAGAAAGAAAAACTCACAATATCTAAAATGACCTTGACTGAAGAAAACAATAAAAACTCTCACACTCGGATCGTTGATTGAATGATTAGTTCAGAAGAATTATAATAGCAAGGGTTGAAGAATACTCAGTGAACTCATCTCTATTTATAAAGCGAGGAAATGTATCTTTCCCAAAAAAGAAAAGATATTTCCGAAAAAGTCAAGTATGCATGTTTACGGTCAACCGCATAGGTGAGCAATCAACCATTCATCTTTCAACTAAAAGGTCGAGCGATGACCGGTGGACCGACTCATCTTTTCCACTGTGATGAGCGGTCGACTGTTGTGACGGTCGACCGACATTTTGTACGGTTGACCGCTATCATGCAGATTCGACTTTTATTTAGCGAATCCACTTTATATTCATTCCAAAAATTAACCAATCAATCAACAACCTTTACATGGCATTTTCTCACAAAAACAAAAATGAATAATTTATGTATTGTTTGCTTCCTTGAAGAATTGAAGCACATGTTTCTTGTGATGCACTCTTCCTTGATTTTTATAATCTTTTCGATTCATGCCTCTTTTGCTTGGTTTTTGAATCTTTTGTTTTGGTTTTCCTTTTTCTGCAAATCCTGCAAATCTTAACTGAAAATATTAATTGTACATGATACGTTTTATGCACACCAAACTTAGGGTCAACAATCTCTCCCTTTTGGTGTGAACAAAACATACCTTAGAGTTTTAGGTTTAAAATAAATCAAATTCAACTTCTGCCCCTTAATTAAATACTTCCCCTAAATTCATGCATGTACAAATTTAAATGAGTGTGTTCATGATATGTATAAAATTGATACGTCTCATCTACTTGAAAATATGCACACATTATGTGATTTACAGAAAATCAAGAACACACATATTTAGAGGAAAAGATAGATAAATTAAATTCTAAAGTCTAAGATTTTCTCCCCCCTTTTGGAACACACCAAAAGGGAACAAAAAAAACACAATATAGAGAATTTTCTCTTGTAAAAAAATAACAAAATAGGGACCGGTCGACTGTACGGTCGATGGGTCGAAAATCCCAACAGAACATGTCGACTGTAAATAACACACAGAGAGGAGCGGTCGACTGTACACCCTTACAGAGTGACAGTCAACCGTTTAAGAAACCGAACAAAATTATAGATAAGTACAAGATATGCAAGTTAACATGATCATCATTTCAATCTACTACATTCAATTTCATACTAAAGATGTTACAAAGTAAATTTTGAAAGATAGACTACATTTAAGCTACCACAAGAAACAACATAAAATGCAACATCATTGAAACTATTCCTCATCGTCGTCGCCATCATCGTCTTTATTATCATCTTCATCACTCTCATCAGACTCCTCTGCTTCGGAAGGAGGGGGAAGAAGTTCTCAGTCCTCTTTATTTTGCATGAATTCGATGGTGTTGATATAGTAGTTGTATGCTTGCCTTTGATAAGAGGCGAATTGAGCACAGGGCATAAAAGTAGATGAAGTTGGTGGAGGAGTAGCATTCTTGCGATGAGAAGAGGAGGAAGTTGCTTGTTAGGCTTGGTCATCTTGGCGGATTTGTTGAGCTTGGCGGCGGCATGCACATTGTGTGAACGGAACATCAATAGCCATTTGTCGGGCAAGGATTGCCATGGGATTTTTACTAAGAAGAAAGTTTCCTACATCATTGTGGGAATCAATGGCAAGATTATAGATAAGACAACTAAAGGGAAGACCACAGTTACGAGTGGTGGCAAAATTTATTGTACGAATGATGAATGTAGTAAGATCAAATTTATATTCGCCTAAAATAAGAAAAATTATAAAGAATTGATCCACCCGAATTTCGGTCTTATCATTCTTTTTAGGCTAAATGTTGGCATTGACAATTTTATTTAAGACACGGGAAGCATCAGTAAAATTTGTAGTAGTGGAACGACGGACATGAAGAAACTCATATTTAATGATCATAGATTTAACGGTAGACCTGTAATGGCCTGGTTTGTAATAGAGTGTGTTGAACTCATGATGATAGGCGTCGAATTCACCTTCAGGCAGCACATATCGCGTGCGAAGATAATCGAGAGTGATTTAAACCCGTTTGCCAAGAATAATTGATGATAATGTGAGATCATTATCTTAGATACCATTTAGATTAGCGTGAAACTGACGAGTTATCGACTCAGAGTGGGTGCTTGGTGCAGTGAAAATATTTTCCCACCCAAAATCAAAAATAATCCTAACCATTGAACTGAATTGACCACCCAATATTTCTAGATTTATCTCTCGGTTTGCAACAACTGGAGCAGAAGAAAGTGATGAAAAATAAAGATCTGCACAATTTGTATTTCTAAATGTGATTCCATCTCTAGTGACAAATTTAGAGGCAGCGACTTTCTTATCCTTAGATCTGTGAGACGTGGAAGGACTGTGAGAAGCCATGAAAGAGAGAGAGAGAACACCCAAAAATTGCAGAAGAATTTCGAAAATTTTGATGGGTTTGGGAGAAAATGAGTTAGGATTTTCGTGGAGGCTGGGGAAAGAAGAAATGAGGGTATTTATATTAGAAGTGTGGTCCCCACATGTCATAGAAGGAAAGAAATGACTTGAGATCTGATCAGCCGATAGGATCGGTCGACCAGTTCAAGGAAACAATCGACCGCAACATAGAAGAAGAGAGGAATTAATTGTAACGAATCTGACAGAGGGCAGGACAGTCGACCGGTCTGCTTTCGACCAAACAAATATTTGTAAAGGAAATTACCAGAGTATGGGATGGTCAACCGGTCGGTCGACTGAACCACTTATGAGGGAATAGTCGACCACTCAGTCGACTGATCAACTGATTGTCATAGAAAACCGTGCACGAAGTACAGAAAATAAAAAATTTCAATGTTATTGAATTCACCTTTTAGAACATGAAAACATTTTTCTTCTAATGGTATTGGAAGTATATCAGCTAATTTGTAGATTCATTGAAATGTAATCGAGAACAACATCTCCCCTTTAAAAATGATCTTAGATGAAGTTGTAACATATCTTTATTGATTTTGTGCAACAAAAAGTTATCTGTAGTGTAGTAGTTTTATCACATGTTACTACTAAGACATTTATAAATAATATTCACTGAGGTATGCATTTCATAGATGGATGAACACTGTTTTAGATTTCTTACTGAAGTTATGTAATTCATAAAGTAAAAGTAAATCAAAAATTGGTTTACCATTTAGATTTTACCCAATGTTTTACTCATCAGAAGAATTAACATCCTTCTCTTTTTTCCTTGATAGAGATGCAGATTATGTTGTTGTAACTAGTTGTGAGTTTTGAGGATCTACCATCAAGGTACCTATGATCTTTTAAGTTGAAGGCGTTGATACACCTACATGAAAGTTAGTAGGTGTCTAAGTAGATGTTGTTCCTACATTTGCATTCTTCTTTACCCAAACGAAGTTAGTATTCCTTTTTAATGGACATATACAAGATACATGTCCTAATTTACCGCAATAGTGACATGTAATGCGATTATGCCTTGGATCATGCACATATGCATAATTATGAGTTGGTTTGTAGCTGTTTTGATGGCTATGCATGTATATGACAAGATTGCTTGAAATTTTGACGTTGTGTTTGCTCATTGTAACCAAGTCCTCGATTATCATGATAACATTGAATTCTTTGTAATAAGATAACCGGGCCCTTCATATTTTTCAAATATTTTTTCGAGCTCAATTATTTTATTACAAAGACTTTTTCTAGTTTTCTCATTGTCTTTGGTATTCCAACAAAGAGTGTCTAGAGTAGCATTAAGTATTCTATTATGTTCGAGTGCTTCCTTACAACCTTCCACTACCTCATCAAATTTTATTTTGCATTCATTTAGATAGTCGGTAAGTTTAGCAATATGAGAATATTTCTCATGAATTTCCTTTAGGTTTTCATTATGTATTGCCAGAGATTTTTGAATTTGTAGTTTTAAGTCTTCATTTTCTTCTATCATTACATCATGATCTTTTCTAAATGACTCAATTTTTTCAATAATCCAGGAGTTATTATTTTTCAACTTTTGATTTTTAGCAATGCAAGAGTCATGTGTGTTGGTGTATGCCCTAGAGGCCAGTTGTGTATTGACATTACTAGTTTACATTGTATCATGATATTTATTTTACATATAAGGCATTTCATTTATTGTGTTGTATATTGTGATTAAATGAATATAATAAAGTCCTTAGAATAGTAGGTTTAATGTCATGTAATATCAAGTGCATGACTTGATTGTGAGATCCTATTGGTTGTAATAAGAACACTATTCTAAATGTCCCTAGTCAAGTATTATTGTGAATTAGGACATCAATAATACACAGAGACTAGTATGTGTGTAGACTGATGATCATATCTCACGGGTCATGTATATGAGATATCAAGTCTTCACATAGGTACATATTAGAGTAATAATGTACTGAACTGACCCACCATGAGAACGCTGCATGTATCATAAGTAGTTCTCACAGTGACCATGGTGCATGTAGTCCTTTGACTTGAAGTCACTACGGTTCCCTACCTGAGAAGTTATATGTTTTATATCGTCAAACGTTGCCTATAATAAAGTGATTATAAAATCGACTATTGGATATACTATAAATCATGCGGAGGGATGTGAGTGACTTAGATACGATTTGTCCCTCTTACATAACATGAGTGAATCTATGGGCCCCTTGATTGAGTGAGACTGCAAAATGCATGGTTGTTCTCAAATGAGTCAGTATGAGGTATTGAGCTCATTTGTTTTAGTAAGTCTACTCGAACATCAAAAAACCAAAGATTGAACTATACAAGGGTGACACGCTCTATGCCTTGTGGTCAATTAAGATATCTGAACAAAGGGACTAGACAACATGGTAACATTGGTCACAGATAGGTTATGTCTAATCACTGACATTCCCGTTACTTGAGTAGCAGTGATGTATTGCTAGATACTGCTCACTGTTTGTAATACTAGAATATAATTTTAGTAATATTGTCAACGTAATAGGAACCTACAGGGTCACACACTTAGAATGGATCGAAATTGAGATTTAAATTCATAAGATGAATTTAATTGGGGATCCAAGTCAAACTTAGACTCCTGACATTGGTTGGGCATTTAATTAGATTAAATTGGCTAACTAAAGTTCAAAGGTCCACACACAAATTTGAACCAGGTCAGATTGTGAGTCCAACTGCCTCATTACTCTCTTTGGGTTGATTTTCTCCACCTATATATATGATGTGTATCTGTGGAAAAGATACAGATGAGAAAATCCTAGCCATCACAGAAATTGTGTGAGAGAGAGAGAGATCGTGAGGAACATCCCCTTTTCGTAGCTAGCACCGCGGTGTGAGCGAAAACTTGATTTGATCTGTTCATGTGGATACCGTAGAGGCATCGCAATATTGTAGTGCTGTGATCGGCATACTGTGGAGACAGCAGATTCATCTTCAAGGTATAACTCCTAAACATGATTTATGGTTTTCGCATGGATCCATAGCTAGGTTTCAATATTTTTTGTAATTTTTCCATTGTGTTTAATCTAGATTACCCTCAAAATCTAACAATGTGATTCATTAGACATTTGCTTATATTGTCTCAACTCACGACTTAATTTTTTTGCATAATTTTTTAAGTCATTACACATGTCAACTAAATCTTCATAGGTGGGTTCTTCGATTACCTCTTCTTGAAGTGGTGATTGCACATCACCATCTCCAAGAGCCATGAATCCACAATCGTTGTGTTCTTGGTCTTCTCCACTGGAGTCTGAATCTAGCCATGTTGCCTTCAATGCCTTCATTCTGAACCCTGAGTTAGAGTGATGATAGTCTTTCTTCCTATCCTGTGAGAAGGAACAGTTTGCACGGATGTATCCGGGCTTCTTGCATTTGTAACATACGTCATCTTTGTCCTTTTTTCTTCCTATTTTGAGACATGCCATACTTTTTGTGTTTGAGATACTTATAAAATTGTTTGGTCAATAATGTGATATCTTCATCTGATTCTTCATGATCTGATTTCGATTTCGATGTTCGTGAGTTTCTGCTTTCAAGGCAATGGTTTTTTCTTCAGTTTTGGGCTCAATCTCAATGTTCTGTCGGTACCTCTTTGTTTCAGTCATCTTCATCTCATATGTCTTCAATTTTCCTTGAAAAGTGTAGTAGTCAAACTCTTTCTCTTCAAGCTTCCCCCTCATTGCAACAGCTTTTACGTCCCACTCCAGCGTGAGAAAGTTTATGAGTTTTCCGACCTTTCGGTCATCATCCAACCCCTTACCTAATCTCTTAAGCTCATATCCGATAATCGAAACGAGCAAGCATCTGGTCTACATTCTGTCCTGGCAACATACGAAAAATATCAAACTTATAAAAGCATAAATTTACTTTTGCCTTTACCTCAGATGCGATCCCTTCATGTTGTTTTTGCATGTTATTCCAGATTTCATATGCCGTTTTGCAGTTTCACCCACATCGCATAAGCTCTTCATTATTTAGACCTACATAGAGTGCTGTCATAGCCTTAAAGTTTGCAGTTTTCAATACTAGTTCAACTTTTGTGAAAGCCATGTTTCCATCACTGACAAGAATATCTATTTTGTTTACACAAACATTTCATACTTCTTCTCTAAGCATCTGCAAAAAATGAGACATACCAACTTTCCAAACATCATAGCATTTTTCATCAAAATAAGGTGAACGTGTTATACTTGTCCCATTATAGATAAATGGCTCCGATGAGTACAAATTTTCGGGAGGAGGGATTTCGGCCATTGAACCTTTTACTCAAGCTTTTTAGCTCTTAATGAGCACCTTGCTCTGATACTACTGTAAATCACCTTTGGAGGGAGGGGGGGTGAATAGGGTGATTGTGTGGAAATTAAAAACTTAAATAAAATGCGTAAAGTAAAAAAAGAAAGAGTTAGAGAAAGCAAACAAAAATAAGGTGGAAAGACACAACGATATAACGTGGTTCGACCGACAGGTTTACGTCCACACCACCTGCATGTAACAATTCTCCGCCACAAACGTTCCACTATACTTTAAACCATTGTACAGTGATTCTCAGAATTCAGGCCGAGAAACCTATTATACCCGCAGGGCTTCTATAAACAAGTCCCCCAAAAACTCACCAAAGTGGAAGAAAGAAAAACTCTCAAGATCCAAAATAGTCTTGACTGAATAAAACAATAAAAACTCTCACACTCGAATCATTGATGGAATGGTTAGTTCAAAAGGATTATAATAGCAAGGGTTGAAGAATACTCAGTGAATTCGTCTCTATTTATAGAGCGAGAAAATGTATCTTTCCCCAAAAAAGAAAAGATATTTTCGAAAAAGTCAAGTATGCATGTTTACGGCCGAACGCATAGGTGAGCAGTCGACCGTTCATCTTTCAACTCGAAAGTCGAGCGATGACTGGTCGACTGACTCATCTTTTAAACTGTGATGAGCGGTTGACTGTTGTGACGGTCGAGCGACATTTTGTACGGTTGACCGCTATCGTGCAGATTTGACTTTTATTTAGCGAATCCATTTTATATTCATTCCAAAAATTAATCAATCAATCAACGACATTTACATAGCATTTTCTCACAAAAACAGAAATGAATAATTTAAGTATTGTTTGCTTCCATGAAGATTTGAAGCACATGTTTCTTGTGATGCACTCTTCCTTGATTTTTACATTGTTTTTGATTCATGCATCTTTTGCTTGGTTTTTGAATCTTTTATTTTGGTTTTTCTTTTTATGTAAATCCTGCAAATCTTAACTAAAACATTAGTTGTGCATAATACGTTTTATGCACACCAAACTTAAAATCATTAGTACCTTCAATATAATTGAGATCCTTTATTTTACCAACCAATTACTTAGAAAATGTTATTGGTGGATATGAACTTGACATGACATTATTTTATCCAAATATGATGACCAACTTTGCAAGGACAAAGCATGATGTGTATATCGATAACCTTTAATAGCTATGTTAATCAACACAGTAGCACAAAATCCCATGAAGGCTATGCATCCCTATGTACTTTGGCTATCAAATCCGAAAAAAGACAACAACCTAAAGTAGAAGGAAAACCAAAAGTAGAGTTGCTATCGGGTCGGGACCCCACTACCGGATCCGAACTCAGTATCTCACGGGTCCAAAAATTGTACCTGATCCCAGACTTGCGAGAATCGGATCCGGGTCCGGGTCCGGGTCCTACTTAAAAAAAATCTACTCGTCGAGTCCGGTAGTGATGAATAAATATTTGCACCTAAGTATTTTTGCACCCGATGTCCTACGGTTCCAACAATTTTTACACTAAAGTACATGCATAAATATTATATTTACATGTATATCCTATAACCTTATTATTCAAATTCCATATTTTTTTGAGTATTTTTTAACGGGTCCAGGTCCGGGTCCGAGTCGGTTCTATTTTGAGCGGACCCGAACCCGTATAGATCGGGTCTTATTTTAGGACCCGAACCCGTATAGATCGGGTCGGTTCCGGTCCAATGCCGGGTCCTGGTCCGGTCCGGATCTCGAGTAAATGTGACAGTGCTAGTTTTGATAGTTTTGAGATAGGGACAACAAAGGAAGAAGAAGGACAAAGTCGGGTCTAGTTGTAAAAGATCAAACCCATACTGCATATATGATAGTGTTTTTTCTAATATTTCAAGTTATATTCTCAGTCTCATATGAATAGTAATTTACACGTGAGATGCACGTCTTTATATATATATATATATATATATATATATATATATATATATAATTGACGTTGTCTGGCATCGAACCTAAGACCTTCTTTATATTAGTTATGAATGTGCATTGCACATGTTTGTTGGGTTATAATGCACATGTTTGTTTGGTTACAAATGGAGTTTATTTGGTGACAAACTCTCTCATTAAAATAGTAGAGATTTTTTTAAAAAAAAATCGACGTTGTCTGGCATCGAACTTAATACCTCCTTTATATTATTTATGCATGTGCATTGTACGTGTTTATTAGGTTACAATGCACGTGTTTATTTGGTTACAAATGAAGTTTGTTTAGTAAAAAACTCTCCCATTAAAATAGTAGGGATAATGTTTTTCTATCCAACCAGATCAAACCCATACTCATATGATCAAACCCATATTGCATATGATAATGCTCTTCTTGCTTCATGCAATATGTTATCTTATTGGCTTAAAATATAAAGCATTTTGTTGCATGTTTTTCTATCCAACTTGATGCTTTAATTAAATAAATGTGTTGGATAGGATATCTGAGTTGCTTTAATTAAATAAATGTATTTTAATTACTGTATATGCAGGGGCGTAGCTACCTGATCCCGAGGGGGTACAGCTGTGCCCCCTCGGATTTAGTATCAACTTGAATATTACATGTACAATAACATGATCAGCCATATAAATAGAGTAATCAAATAACTCACTTTCACTAATTGGTTGTAGTGTAATGGTTAGGGTACTTGTCTCTCATCCCTAATGACCCAGGTTCAAGTCCTTGCATTATATTTTTATTACTTTTATTTGAAATCATAGAATTGGATTTAGTTTTCACTTTTATTTAAAATTTAAATTTTCTTTTTTAAATGGAAAAAAAGTTAACATTATTTGACAACAGTTGGAATTGAACCCATGATCTTCTAATTTGAAGTCAAACACACTAATCCACTGCACACAATGTGTTCATTTTATTTACATTTGTTGAATAATATATTGGCAATCCCAAATGATTTGTCGCCATCTTTACATAGAGAAGACCAAGATATAATAAATGTCATGACTTTTGTGAGGATAACCAAGTAACAGTTGCAAAATATGAGAGATGATGGTTGTGAATCCTTGTTGGAGGAGATTTACAAATGTTAAGCACAAGATATTAGTCCCACAGATGGACGAACTATTTGTACAACATGGAAGATCCTGTCACAACTTTGAAGGAAAAACAAATCTTCATCATTATCGTGTTGAATTGTTTTATGAAGTGATTGATTTTCAGAATATGAATTCACCAAGGGTTTTATTGCCAAATAATGGTTATTTTGTGATTATAATAGTTCATGACATTTGGTATTAATATATGATATTTTGAGGAATATAAATGTATTTATTATAATTTATTATTATTTTAATAGTAAGTGATGCATCCCCTAGATGAAAATCCTGGCTATGCCACTGTGCATATATATATATATATATATATATATAGAGTTAGTCTATTAAGAGATGGAGAGCTGGGCTCCTTATCTGAGCTGGGAGCGATCAGCCGTCTGATCAAAGTTGATGGAGATCGGACGGCTGATCTCTCTTCCGCTCTATCTTCAGATTTTAAGAGGGGTAAAAGGGGAATTCCCCTTATCTGAGCTGCCTTATCCCCTCTCTCCCTTCGATTCCTTATCGAAGAAGCCTTTATCTCTTCTCTCCCGCTCTTCATCTCGTTCCAAACCCTAGCCTTATCTCTCCACTCCCGCTCTTCATCTCGTTCCAAACCCTAGCCTTTATCTCTTCTCTTCCTCACCCGATCTGAAACCCTAATCACGGCAACTTCGAAACCCTAATCGAAGGATCCTTTCGAAACCCTAATCGCCCCTTTCCTCTTCGAAACCCTAATCGCCACCTTCCTCCCGCTATCGCTATCTTTCTTCACTCACCCGTGACAAACCCTACCCCCTACCATGAATCCAGTATACACCTTCGATTCCTTATCGACTAAGCCTACCTCTCTTCTCTCTTCTCTCCCGCTCTCTCTCGTTCCAAACCCTAAGAGATGGAGAGCTGGGAGCCTTATCTGAGCTGGGAGCGATCCGCCGTCTGATCAAACTTGATGAAGATCGGACGGCTGATCTCTCCACCGCTCTATCTTCAGATTTTGAGAGGGTTAAAAGGGGTATACCCCTTATCTCACAGCAGATCGCGTAAACCACTTGGATTCCTTATCGATTAAAGCACCGATTGGAGTGGTGCTTTGCTTTGAATGTCTCATCCATCGGAGGTCGAAGTGATCAGCCGTCTGATCTCTCATATTCCGGAGGGAAGTATTTGACTCTCATAAATGCTTTATTGATATCTGTTTAATTTCTTGCATTTTATTTCGGTTTTGTTCGTAGGCAATGATGAGATTGATTTGGACATTAGTTGGTCAAATAATTTCGGGGCTTTCAAATTATGATTTCGAAGAGATGTTTGATTGTGTACCATGATATTTATTCAAAGTTGAGTACACACCTTTGAGCGGGAGAGAAGAGATGAAGGCTTGAAATTACCAATTTTTGAGTTTTCACAATAGCTCAATCCACAAAAATTTTGGGCACCAATGACTCACAATGATTTAGGCAGTGATGCAAAACACTTTATGATCTGAATAGTTATTTCAATCCTGTTTTAAGTATTCTTGATTATTTATCTATCATATTCTAGTTGGCGTGGCAGTCCAATGCAGCCCTACTTATGATGACTATTTTCTGAGCCTATAATAACCCCCCCCCCCCCCCCCCCCGTCCCGATAAGGCACTCAGTTCCCCAACTCTTAATAGACTTACTCTATATTTGATCTGCACACTTGTTGATAAGCTCCAAGCAACACAGACAGAACATGAAGTCTCATTTATTTCCAGCCCAGAACAAACACAGATAGATCATGAAGCATACAAAAACAAACTGTATATTAGGCAGTGATGCTAAACACTTTATGATCTGAATACTTATTTCAATTTGTTGTATTTATTCTTGATTATATATCTATCATATCCTAGTTGGCGCGGCACCCCAAGTGCAGCCTTTGTTATGGATAGTCTGTTCTGAGCCTATTTGTTATGGACAGACAGAGCATGAAGTATGCAAAATTTGTAATGCTCCAAACAACAGAAAACTAGATTTTCTAGTAACTGACGTTGGATGTGTATGCGTTGGGTACTCATCTAAGCCTTTTGGTTTTTTGAGTCTCTCAAATGCTATGGTTGGTGTAGGCCGTGATGCAAAACAGAACATGATCTGAATATTTACTTCAAGATTGTTGTATTTGTTCTTGATTGTATATCTATCATATCATAGTTGGCGTGGCACCCCAATGCAGCCCTTGGTATGAATAGTCTGTTCTGAGCCTACTAGTATTATTTCAACCACAATTATAGTTTCTGTTGTTCAGTATGAGCATAACAAATTTTGCATTCTACATGCTCTGTCTGTGTTTGTTCCCAACTGACAGATTTTGCTTGCTTCATGATATATCTGTGTCTGTACTGGACTGATATAATCTTCAAACAACATGCTCTATACATCACAAGGTGTGTGTGCTTGTTCTTGGCTGTTTGAAATTTGTATGCTTCATGCTCAATCTGTGTTTTCTCTGGTCTGGAGGGAAAAATGAGACTTCATGTTCAGTCTGTGTTGTTTATGAGCATTTGAAATTTTGAAGCAAGCATGGTCTGCCAGTGCTTGTTCTTGGCTGTTTCAAAATTTGTATGCTTCATGCTCAATCTGTGTTTTCTCTGGTCTGGAGGGAAAAATGAGACTTCATGTTCAGTCTGTGTTGTTTATGAGCATTTGAAATTTTGAAGCAAGCATGGTCTGCCAGTGCTTGTTCTTGGCTGTTTCAAAATTTGTATGCTTCATGCTTAATCTGTGTTTTCTCTGGTCTGGAGGGAAAAATGAGAGTTTGTGTTCAGTCTGTGTTGTTTAGGAGCATTTGAAATTTTGAAGCAAGCATGGTCTGCCAGTGCTTGTTCTTGGCTGTTTCAAAATTTGTATGCTTCATGCTCAATCTGTGTTTTCTCTGGTCTGGAGTGAAACTCGAGAGTTTGTGTTCTGTCTGTGTTGTTTAGGAGCTTTAAAAATTTTGCATACTTCATGGTCTGCCTGTGCTTGTTCTTGGCTGATTGAAGTTTGTATGCTTCATGTTAAATACTGTGTTTGCTCTGGTCTGGAGGGGAAAATGAGACTTCATGTTCAATCTGTGTTCTTTATGAGCTTCACAAATTTTGCTCAATTCATGGTCTGCCTGTGCTTGTTCTTGGCTGTTTAAAATTTTTACACTTCATATGCTCCATCTGTGTCTGCTCTGGTCAGGGGGAAAAAGTGAGACTTGAAGCTCTATTTGTGTTGTTTATGAGCATTACAAATTTTGTAAACTACATGCTCTGTTTGTCTTAGCTATAAGCTTACAAATTTTGTCATTCTTCATGATTTGTTGGTGTTGGTTTTGATCGAGGAGGAATATTTAACACTACATGAATTTTGAACTTCAGGTTCAAACGGTGTTTTCCTGAGCCTACATTATTTATTTGAAATTTTGTTCTCTTTTGGAATCGACTATCTGTTATCTGTTAGTCTTCGTCTTTTCCATGTTCACTAATTTCAGATTGTTTTGGATTCCAGGTAGAATTCAGCATGAAGTGCATTTTGGAGTGATTGAAGACTGCAGTACGGCCAAATTATATATTCGGACCAAATTTTGTAAATTTTGTCATCTACATACAGTTATTAATAAATGTACTATGCTGTAAATGGCCATATTTCTTATGCTGTAGAAAATTTGTGAACACTCACTTTGCAATTCTAAGGTTGATCCAATATCTTGCAAATAATCTGTTCGTTATTGTCTTAATTTAATGATTTAAATTATGTGTTTTTTTGGGTGTATTACGCAGTATGGCGTGTCCACGTGATTTTCATGCTCAAAGCTTCAAGTAACCAAGTAAACAAAATAAGATAAGCTGAGAAGCAACACAGACAAAACATGATGTATGCAGAAATTGTAAAACTCACAAACAACACAGGTGGAGCCTGAAGTATACAAATTTCAAAAAGCCAAGAACAAGCACAGGCAGAACATGAATGGAGCAAAATTTGTGAGTCTCATAAACAACACAGACTGAACATGAAGCCTCATTTAATACTCCAGACCAGAGCTGAAAAACACAGATTGAGCATATAGTGTACAAATAGCCAAGAACAAGCACAGGCAGACCATGAAGTATGCAAAATTTGTAAATCTCCTAAACAACACAGATTGAACTTGAAGTCTCATTTTCCCCTCCCAGACCAGAGCAAACACAGTACAGAACATGAAGCATACAAATTGAGATCAGCCAAGAACAAGCACAGGCAGACCATGAAATATGCAAAATTTGTAAAGCTCCTAAACAACACAGATTAAACATGAAGTCTCATTTTCCCCTCCAGACCAGAGCAAACACAGTACAGAACATGAAGCATACAAATTGAGATCAGCCAAGAACAAGCACAGGCAGACCATGAAATATGCAAAATTTGTAAAGCTCCTAAACAACACAGATTAAACATGAAGTCTCATTTTCCCCTCCAGACCAGAGCAAAGACAGATTGAGCTTGAAGCATTCAAATTTCAGACGGCCAAGAACAAGCACAGGCAGAACATTAAGTATGCAAAATTTGTAAAGCTCCTAAACAACACAGACTGAACTTGAAGTCTCATTTTCCCCTCCAGACCAGAGCAAACACAGTACAGAACATGAAGCATACAAATTGAGATCAGCCAAGAACAAGCACAGGCAGACCATGAAATATGCAAAATTTGTAAAGCTCCTAAACAACACAGATTAAACATGAAGTCTCATTTTCCCCTCCAGACCAGAGCAAAGACAGATTGAGCATGAAGCATTCAAATTTCAGACGGCCAAGAACAAGCACAGGCAGAACATTAAGTATGCAAAATTTGTAAGGCTCATATACAACACAGATTCAACATGAAGTCTCATTTTCCCCTCCAGACCAGAGCAAACACAGTATTCAACATGAAGCATACAAATTTCGATCAGCCAAGAACAAGCACAGGCAGACCATGAAATAAGCAAAATTTGTAAAGCTCCTAAGCAACACAGAATGAACATGAAGCCTCATTTTTCCCTCCAGACCAGAGCAAAGACAGATTGAGGTTAAAAATTGTCTTCGATTCCTGCATGAATTCTCTTCGATTCCTGCACCAAAAAATTCATCAAATAGAAGAAAATTCAAGTCCATATGACACACGCTCATGGTTAAAAATTGTAGGCTCAGAAATAGTGCAAAAAAAAACATTATCTCATTCACTTGGATTTTAAACATTCAAGGCGGCTCCGAAAAACAACAATTACCACTTTAATATCTCGTAAAAACTTACACGGTTGCATTGTTAAAGGAAAACATCTCCCGAAAAAGCAGATTTTAAGAGGGTTAAAATGGGTAAACCCCTTATCTCAAATCAGATAGCGTATACCACTTCGATTCCTTATAAATTAACCCTTCCTCTCTTCTCGGGTCAAAACAAAACCAAAATAAACATGAGGTTGAGCATACATCAAAATAATCAAGAAACATGAAATCATGCATAAAATTTTCATCACTGCCGCATTGAAGTTAAATCAAATTGCATATAGAGTCAAATTTGGAATTTTGAATTTGACACTAGGGCCGCTTTATTAAGGCACACCGGCTAGTGTTCAGGAACAAAATTCAAGTTGCATATGCTTTTCATCATTGCCTACTAAATAGAGAATATATGAACTTCAAATTAGAAATTTTTTACCGACTTGGGCATCATTATTTTTCTGAGAATGATTTACCTGCAAACAAACAAAACAAGTAGGTTAAGTTAATAATTGCGTTAGAATGTAATAAACTAATATAACGGCAGTTATATATGACACTTACCTTGCAAAAGACACAGAGATCAGTCAACAAAGTTCATGCTATATTTGGAGGATCCTCTATTATAGGTTGCATTGTTGGGACTGTAGTAGAAGCTTGTGACTCATTTATAGTAGAGCTACACGTTCAATGTTCACAAAACGAAATTAAAATTATACTAAGTACACAAATGCAAAAAAATTTAAACTTTGTATCTAATTACTTACCTTTGCTTTAAAGGACAAGTACGACTGTCATGATTAACCATTTTATTGCACAAGCGACACTTTCTCAATGGCTTCGCAGCCATCTCCAATGCTTTCTCCCTACCCCCTTTGATGCGCTTCCCACTACCCTTGGTTTTTGCAATATCGGGAACTTGAATATGGACTGTTCTAGGTAGTGAACTAGTTGTTGGTTGTTGTGATTCGTGGGGCATATCTTGTTGCAATTCTGCAACAACACCAACTAGTAATGTTTTCGCCTTTTGGCGCATCTCCTTTGATGAGCGAGCAATCCTCATCACTTTGTTGAATTCATTGGACAATTCCACCATGTCCAAATCTTGTGGACTACCGTAACTACCGATTATTTCAGCACCAGCATCATCATATACAATCTCGGTAGTTACAGAGACGGTCCACCTCTTCAAAATATAACATTGAGGCAGGGAATCAACAAACTCATTCCTCAATACCACGAGGATGTGTCTACAAGGAATGCCCTCAACTTCAAATTTACTACATGTGCAAGTCCCAGCAATATCCATCCCCTTGTAAACTACATCTCTTGTTTTATCATGCTGTACAGACTTGGCCATTCTCCTGACAATATAGTGTCGCACACTACCATCGTCAGCTTTCATTAAAGATGCGTAATTCAAGCTTTCAACTAGTTCAGCCTGAAATATATGAAATTTGGACCGGGTGTACTGTTCAGACATTTGGGACTCAATTTCAAAACCTGTTTGCAGCTTTGGTTTGGTATGCAGAGTGGTGTAGTCAGCTGCTAACTGATTCTGTCTTTGTTTCCTTATTGCCCTTTCAAATCTGGTCAGAAATTCATGCAGAGAATTTTTACTGCTAACATACTTATCAACAAAAGCATTCATGCTTTCTGATCTCTGAGTTGTGCGAATACCAGCAGTAAAAATATGCTTGGCATAAGCCGGTATCCACTTCTCACGGAGCGAATAAATGTCAGAAAGCCAAGGACAACCTGTTATTGGGATATGTATCAAGTACTAATAAAAAAGAAGAAAAAAGTCCAAACATAAAAATAATTTATCAAAACAAGTAATACCTGCAATTTGCACGTTAGCGTGCATTACGTCATTCCATCTCATCTCAAACTCTTCTGGGGTCTCAGATTCCCAGATGCAACTGTGGAATGGAATGCTAAAATCACTATTCAAACCCGGGCCACCAAGCTTATCGGGAAGCTTTTTAAGAATGTGCCACATGCAAAGCCTGTGGCTCGAATCAGGAAAACAGATCCGAATTGCATTATCCATTGCAGGATCTTGGTCCGTGATGATCACTTTTGGTGGAGACCCACCCATTATTTCACCCCATTTTTCAAACAACCACACAAAAGATTCGGTGGTCTCCTTATTTACAAACGCCGCACCAAAATTTACAGATTGCCCATGATGATTAACTCCGGTGAACGGCGCAAAAACCAACTTGTATTCGTTGGTATCATAGGTGGTGTCAAAAATTAGCACGTCACCAAAATGTTTGAAAGCCTTCCTGGCAATAGCATCAACCCATAATACATGAGTTAATTTGTTGTCTTCATCAACCTTGTAATGAAAACTGAATGAAGGATTCATCTCTTTTTCCTCCTGGAAGTGCTCCAACAATATATCGACATCATAAGGTCTCATACCATCCCTCTCTCTTTGCAAGGAATTTCTAATATCTTTTTCAGTATAATTAATATTACTGAAACCTTCATTTTCTATTTCCATGAAGGACATAAACTCTGAAGTTCGTATATTAGCCTCTTTGAAAGTACTGAGTAAGCTTTTTTGCGCTTCAGATACATTTCTATTCTGTCTTAGAAATTGTTGCTTTCGAGGCGTGACACAAATATGACTGTGCTCCTCAACAAACCTACGGATTGACCATCTCCCGTCAACATCCCTTTGGATTCGTATTTGAGCCATACAGTCTTCTTTCGTTATTGCCCGTTTCCTTCTCTTGATCAAAATTGAAGAAGATTCTTCATTATCACCGGTTGTATCAACCGGCTTGCCTTGTTTTGAACAAACAAACTGTTGTGAATATCTATCCTTTGTGGTAGGATCAACCATCGTTGCAGACTTTCGTACGGAAAAGCCGCATAATTTTGCATAGGTTTTGTAAAATTCAAATCCATCTTCTAAGGTTGCAAATACTAAACCAACAAGTGGTTTAGATGCATCATCAACATCCCTCCAACTGGACTGAACATCCTGGCTTAGTAATTCCTCATTTTCAATCTCCATCCTTCATAGGAGAATGAGACAACAAAAATTAAAAATAAATAAACTCTCTAATCTTTAACTGTCAAATAGAAAAATTGTGGCCCCAAAAAAGGTAACAAAGCAAACTACGTCTTAACACAATCTACTCTATTCACCAAACCCTAAAGGACCTTTTCTGGAAATGATCACAACCACCTTAGTGGTATTGTATCTCACACCCGGTGTTCGAGCTTAAAAAAAAATCGACTATAGTCTCCCCTGTATTTGGCTATCCGTTCAAGGAGATGATGATGGTAAAGGGTATTTTGCTGATGAAGAGGAATCGGCCGAATACTGAGCGCGTCGTGCTGTAACTACGGTAACAAGAAGATCATTGATGACTCATGAACTATTCTGTTCATGACTACTAATAATCACTTATCTCATAATAATAATAATAATAATAATAATAATAATAATAATACTAAACTAAAGAAACAGTAAAAGAAAAATTACATGGAAGAAAATTTACAGGGAATAATAATAATAATACTACTACTAATAATCACTTATATGCATGTGTTAATCACTTATATGCATGTGTCAAGTCCTGTTAGCAGTGATTGAAGCAAGTCTCGAAATAAACAAAAAAACTAGACTAAATATTACATGGATTTTGTGTGCTTATATGCATGTGTCATGTCCACATATAAAAATTCCATATACCAGTACGAATATTATTTGCTAATCTAAATGTACTAGTCCGAATACTAGTGCGAATATTAACATAGCATAATTTAAGCTCGAAGAATATAACAACAACCTAGAAGCATCTATGAAGGAAATAAAATTTCAATTCAAGGTGAGAAATTTAAACCCTTGTCGCAGTATCGGTATTCCGTCAGGATCAAGAGAACGAACTCTCAAGTGCAATGTTAAGGTGCAGCTCACGGCAATCGAACAAAACGATCTGTGGATGAGCGAAGCACAAATCGAAGAGAAGATGATCGAAGCACAGGTACTGCGATCGGTCGCACAGGGGTAGGGTTTGTCACGGGTGAGTGAAGAAAGATAGCGGGAGAGGAGCGAAGGTTGCGATTAGGGTTTCGAAGAGGATGAGCGAAGCACAAATCGAAGATAAGAGGATCGAAGCACAGGTACTGCAAGTGGTCGCAGTAGTAGTAGAGGATCGAAGCACAGGTACTGATAGCGGGAGGAAGGTGGCGATTAGGGTTTCGAAGAGGAAAGGGGCGATTAGGGTTTCGAAAGGATCCTTCGATTAGGGTTTCGAAGTTGCCGTGATTAGGGTTTCAGATCGGGTGAGGAAGAGAAGAGATAAAGGCTAGGGTTTGGAACGAGATGAAGAGCGGGAGTGGAGAGATAAGGCTAGGGTTTGGAACGAGATGAAGAGCGGGAGAGAAGAGATAAAGGCTTCTTCGATAAGGAATCGAAGGGAGAGAGGGGATAAGGCAGCTCAGATAAGGGGAATTCCCCTTTTACCCCTCTTAAAATCTGAAGATAGAGCGGAAGAGAGATCAGCCGTCCGATCTCCATCAACTTTGATCAGACGGCTGATCGCTCCCAGCTCAGATAAGGAGCCCAGCTCTCCATCTCTTAATAGACTAACTCTATATATATATATATATATATATATATATATATATATAGACAAATCTTCGGTTGCACACTACTTTTGGTGAGCACTCAGTGAGCACTCAGGAAATAGAGCACCTATGACAAATCCAAACCGCTCATATTGTTCTATATACCTTAGATAGCCTAACAATAAAAAATCAAGTAATTTGAAGTTCATTTGCCCATCCATCATGCTGTTCGAATTTTCAGCCATACAATTTTGTAATGATGTAAATCATGGGCAAATGAACTACAAATTACTTGATTTTTTATTGTTAGGCTATCTAAGGTATATAGAACAATATGAGCGGTTCGGATTTGTCATAGGTGCTCTATTTCGTGAGTGCTCACGGAGTGCTCACCAAAGTAGTGTGCAACCGAAGGGGACTCTATATATATATATATATATATATATATATATATATATATATATATATATATATATATATATACATCTTTCTTCCCCCTTTAAAATAATCCAAGTAAAAAAAATTTACAGCTTGGGATTCTTTTAGATGCAAAATATCATTGAAACTATAATTATGACTTAATTTGAGTACTTAAGATAATTAACTGATCAAGTATGAAATAACCATACACAGAGAATTTGAGACTCTAAGGTCAATTAGCTAGTAGAAGGAATCATGAAGTTCTTCTTTGATTTATTACAAAATTAATTTTTGTTTTATTTTAATTAGTTGTGAAAGAGATCACACTTGTATCCAGCATCACTATATATATGGTGTTCCTGGATTTGGAAACAATAGTGTATTTTGGTTATTTGATGAGTTGTTTTGTGGATCAGCATAACATATAGACATGGTAGTATTATGTTTTTTACTTTGAAGTTTTTAGTGGAACTAACAATCAGAAAACTAAAACTGTATTAAAGGGATTTGGAACATTTGCAGAACCTTTGGTACTTTATATTTTCAGATTCTTTGCACACCCGAAATCCGATCCGACTTTGGATTTAAGATTTAATTCTTTTTTTTTTTTTAATTCATATCATGCAATGCAGTTCTTGTAATTAATATTTTTTGCAAATATTCCCACTAAAGTTAACTTATATGACATCAGTTATGTTCATTATGCTATTAAGACCATGTGATATGGCTAAAAATGGGGTTAAATCGGAACCATTCAAAGTGGACACGAATCTTAAAGTTGCAGGGGCTGGATGGTACTTTCACTTACAGACGGGTCCGAATTGGGAACCGGATCTCTCCTCTTGGACCCACTAACCCATGAACAGATCTGTTCAGTTGAGAACGGGTCTCAACCCGTTAGAGGCCAGCTCAACAAGATTGGAGGATATCCTGGCTCGCCCTGATCTCGAGGAGGTGGTTATAACCACCCCTATCCAGCCTCACCGGGAAGGAGGGATTCACTCTTATCCTGAAAGAGATCCCCATGGCGACTATAAATACCCCCTACCTCCTACTGTCACAGGTGATCACTCTTTGTGCACTTGAGCTCTTTCCTATTACTTTTCTGGTATTGACAAGAGCATCAGAGGGTTCGTCGTCAGGATCCATCCCGGTGTTTCGAACATTTGTGCAGGCACCGCAGGAGCACCAAGGAGTCAACTTGTCAACAAGGAAGAAGTAGGATTCTGCCCGTTCGAGTTCCTATGAACCTACAAATTCTGTCTATTGCCTCCACACCTGATCCAGCGGCAACAGATTGGCGCCGTCTGTGGGAACCCACTCGACAAGCAACCCCATCTTCTTCCTTCAGCCCAAGCTACTCCTAGCCATGCCTCCCAAGAGGAAGCCCGCAAACTCCAACCGAAGAACAACCTCTTCTGATCCTCCTCCTCCGGAGGAGGAGGATCTCCCTCCACCCGGCCAGCATTCTCCTGCGCCATCACGGAGGCCCCAATCCTCGACAACTTCAAGCCTCCACATTTCGAGACTTACACCGGAGAGACAGACCCTGCGGATCACATTGAGAGTGTCAAAACTCTAATGATGATCCATCATGCATCCGATGCCCTCCTCTGCAAGACTTTCCCGGCCACCCTCAAAGGGCCAGCTCGGGAGTGGTATTCCCGACTTGCATCGGCATCTATCTTCTCCTTCGACCAGTTTGAGGGTCTCTTTCTTACGCATTTTGTGAGCAGTTGCCGCACGGAGAAGACGAGCGCCTTCCTATTGTTCCTCAGCCGAAAGAAGGGCGAACGGTTGAGGGACTACGTTAAACGTTTTACTGCCGAGGCTAGGTCCATCACCTCCTTGGAACCCTCGGTGGCCACGGTCGCCTTCCAGTCCAACGTCCTCAATGCGGATCTCAGGGAGTCCCTCGCTAAGAAGCCCTCTCGGGACTTCTCAGAGCTCTTATTCCGAAGCGAGAAGTACATCTGAGCGAAAGAAGCTGTCCACCGCCCCACCAATGAGGCGTCGACTTCCAGGAATAAGCGGAAGGGTGCAGAAGAAGAAGGAGCTAAGAAGCTCCAGAAGGACAATGGGGGTCAGCGACGTCCTCTCCCCCGCTTCGAGAAATTCTATTGATAGAAATTAATCGTTTATTCCCAGATGCTTTGTCATTTTCCTTTCCGCTAAACGCGAGTGTATCCGCCATCCTAATGGAGATAGGGAACGAAGGTCTCCTGCTGCCACCTCCGAAGATGAACATCCCCGGGAAAAAGAGAAACCAGGAGAAGTGGTGCCGTTTCCACCGGGACCACGGGCACGACACCGATGATTGTCGGGCCTTGAAGGATGAAATCGAGGCCCTCATCTAGAGAGGGTAGCTCACTCGGTTTGTGAGAAGGGACCGAGCCGATCCGCCTCCACCGCCTAGGAGGGCTAACAGGCGAACTGAGCAGCGCACGGAGACTCCGGAGGCTGAAGTAGAGGGCATCTTGCACCTGATACACGGAGGCCCAATGGGGGGAGATTCCAACTCCTCCCAAAAAGCCTTCGTAAGGGAGGTTAACTCCGTACAGAGCCATCCTCCCCCAAAAGGCCTGGGAGTTTTCGATAGGGACTTAGAAGGCATCCGCACGCCCCACTGCGATGCCCTTGTCATCAATCTCCGAATGGCGAACTTCAACGTTCTTCGGATCTTGGTGGAAAATGACAGCTCCGTCAACATCCTTTTCTTGGAGGCTTTCAAGGGCCTCCAGCTGTCGAGGGATCAGCTCAAGCCCGCAGGCTACACTCTTCACGGGTTTACTGGGATCCCGGTGACGATCGAGGGAGTTATAACCCTTGACGTAACTGCTGGAAAGGCCCCTGCAATCCGCACAAAGCCAATGGACTTCATGGTGGTAGACATCATGGTCGCCTATAACGTTATCCAGGGTAGACCAGGTTTGGCCGCACTTCAAGCCATCCCTTCGGCCTACCACATGAAGATGAAGTTCCCCACGCCCTCAAGAGTGGGAGAAGTGAGGGGAAGCCAAGAAGCAGCTCGAAAGTGCTATATAACCTCGATGAGGGGTCCAGTTCTCTCTTTGGAAGCCCTTGAACTTCCCCAGGAGGGCGGTCAAACTATCTCCGAGCCCGTGGACGAATTGGAGGAAGTGGCCTTCTCCGAAGAAGACACCACCAAGACGTTCCGCGTCAGCAAGGCTTACTCCCCCTCCATTAAGCAAGACATCTCCTGGTGCATACGGGAGAACCGCGATCTCTTCGCTTGGACTGCAGCCGATATGCCCAGGATCTCAGAGGAGCTCTCAGTGCACCGTCTAAGCATCATCCCTGGGGTCAAGCCTTTCCAACAGAAGAGGCGGAAGTTCGCTCCCGAGCAACAACAGGTGATCAAAGAGGAAGTCGAGAAGCTCCTCAACGCCCGCTTTATCCAGGAGGTAAACTACCCTGAGTGGCTTTCCAATGTGGTGATGGTCAAGAAGGCCAATGGGAGCTGAAGGATATGCATTGACTTCACCGATCTCAATAAGGTGTGTCCGAAAGACCCATTTATTACGTGAGTAAGGTGCTCCGGGATGCCGAACTCCGTTACCCAAAGCTTGATAAGATGGCCCTCACCTTGGTCTTGGCAGCCCGGAAGCTCCGCCCCTACTTCCAATCTCATTCGGTGGTCTCCTTACCGACCAGCCGCTGAAACAAGTTCTCCACAAGCCCGAGACCTCCGGGTGGCTCATGAAGTGGTTCATCGAGCAGAGTCAGCATGACATCAGCTACCAGCCCAGAACAGCAATAAAGGCCCAGACTCTGGCTGAATTCATCGTGGAGAACACCATTCCCGACTCATGTGAGTCGTCTGCCGACCCCTTGATCTGGACCATTTATGTAGACGGGTCCTCTTGCACCGATGGAAGCAGGCCTAGCGTCATCTTAACTGGCCCCGACACTTTCGTCCTCCAATACTCCCTCCGCCTAAACTTTCCGGCATCAAACAATAAGGCAGAGTATGAGGCTTTCATAGCAGGGCTCTGCATGGCTCGCAAGGCAGGAGCCGAGCGCATAAGGGTCTTCAGCAACTCCCAGTTAGTCGTCAACTAGGTGTCCGGGAAATACGAGGCTAGGGACGAGCGTATGGCCAAGTATTTGGCAAAGGTTAGGGAGCTTCTAGCCTTATTTGAAGATGTTCAACTCCAGCGCGTCCCTCGAGAGGAAAACGTGCAGGCGGATGCTCTCTCTAAGCTCGCCTCCTCCTCCCTCCAAGGTCTAGAGAGGAACGTCTTGATAGAGTTCCTTCTCAGACCAAGTATTGATGAAGACGGCCCAGAGCCAATGGAAGCCTACCCCCTAACACATGGGGTAAACTGGATGAAGCCCCTCATCGAGTACCTCCGAGACGGAGTCCTTCCTGAAGACCCGAAAGAGGCAAGGAGGATCAGGACACGAGCCGAGCGGTACACACTCCGAGACGGGGTTATGTACAAACGCTCCTACACCCAGATAGACGGGCAACCCTATCTGAGATGCCTCTCCCCGGAGGAAGCGCTCTACGCCCTTAAGGAGGCCCATGATGGCCTATGTGGTGCGCACTTGGGAGCGAGATCCCTCGCCCGAAAATTCTTGAACTACGGCTACTTCTAGCCCACACTACTAAGTGACTCCGAGGAGTACGTCTGCCAGTGTGACTCCTGCCAGAAGTTCGCCCCAATCCGTCGCTTGCCGTAAGCACAACTCACTTCCTTGGCAAGTCCAATTCCCTTCGCAATGTGGGAAATGGATTTGCTCGGACCCTTCCCTCCAGCACCGGGCCAGCTGAAGTTCTTAGTGGTAGCAATAGACTACTTCTCAAAATGGATCGAGGTCAAACCTCTTTCGACAATCACCGAGCACAAGGTCCAGAAGTTCTTTTGGAAGAACATCATCTGTCGATTCAGGGTACCTCTGTAACACCCCGAATTCCAAAATATACTAAATTCGAGTTCCACAGGATCTTTTCACTTCACTTCGTACAATTTTATAAGGAAATAAAACTTTACTTTACATCAGAGTTATATTTATATTTACACTTAAACAGCGGGAGCAAATTTTTTTTACAGCAATGAATGAAATACAACAACACTTGAACAATCTTTTAAGCATCAATTCCTCTTTAGTCTTTTCATGTGCATTACCCTGCATAGAAATTGTGGGCACGTCAGTTCATTCAACTGATAAAATATTATACATGGCCATCCTCTCTATGTCGAAACAGTATAACGATTCTCAACACTTAACAAACCACAAACTTGTTCACAAACAAAGCTAAGGGGACTATCTTATTGATGTCGTGTTGTGAATGTGCACTTAGTTCTTAATGCAGTCATTTATGTTATATGATACTAATGCGTACTTGTTCAGAGTCTATGCAGCCCATACTACATAGGTCCGAGGGCAAGCCCTTAACCGTTCTTCATCTTGTAGGGTTCAATCCCTCGCCATGTGTAACCCCTATTTTCCCAAAAACGTATTTTCTGTTATTTTATATATTAAAAATTCTTGTAAATTATTTTTCCGCTCTCAAATTAATTTTGTTGAATTGTATTATTGGATCTACTATTAAAATCTATTTTCGATCAATAATTTTATTTGTAACTATTTACTATGATTTTTATATTGTAACACAAATCTTATTATTATTATGGGTAAAAGGGATATGAGCAACTTGCTCATTTAGTAAATGAGCAATTGATTATGTGGCATGCATGTGATACATTGGACAACTAACCCTTTTAATGATTTTCCAATCACATGTATGCCACATCATTAATTGCTTATTTACTAAATGAGCAAGTTGCTCATACCCTTTTTTTCCCTATTATTATTAATATTTTTACAAAGTCCAAATTGTATATTTTTATTAATTGGTTATTTTATTTTTACCCTATAACCCGTTTTAAACCCATTTAGACCAATACCCATTAATATTAAACCCAAAGCCCATTTGAAGCCCATTACCCTTATATTTCACCGGACCCGTTCTAACTTAACCAAACACGATACCCACACACCCAAGTCACCCGTCACCTAACCCTATTTCTCTACCCCTCACCTATTTAACTCTCTTTATGCCTGTTCATCTCCAAACCCATGTGCTGCCAACCTCCACCCTGTGCTCCCTCTCGCAACCCCTACTCCCGACCATCTCCCTTGTGCTCCTCGCTGTCGCGACTGCTCTTTGACGCTAGCAACACCTCGAGCGCACCCCCTATGCGTCCCCTTCTTGCTCGCGACTACAGCAGCATCGCGACAACTCCCTACCTCTCCATCCCTCCCGACCACCAGCCTCTGCAGCGAAGCCCTGCCAGTGCAGCGCTCCTCCTTGTGCGTTGTGTTGTTCTCCCGAAGCCAATAGTCAGCCGAGCCACCACAGTGCCCTGCCGGCACTCACCCTACAGCGACCTCCTGCCGCCGTGTCCCCCTGGTCGTAGCCAGCCCGTCCGCCATGCAGCAAACCACCAACCATTGCTCTGTTGTGATTTTGGGTGGTTGGATCATGAGTTTTGATCAAGTGGATCGTGGGCCATCGATCGCCATCTTGATGATCACTTGATGTGGGCCATCGGATCTTCACGATCTCATCTTGATCTTCTTGATCATGGTTTAATCTTGGCCGTCCGTTGGATCTTGATCATCATCTTTGATTATGGATCGTTGGATTGCATTATCATCATCTTAGAGTACTTGATCACTTTGATTGGTGGCCATCCGATCGTCGATCTGATCTGATCAACATCATCATCATCAGGATACTAATCACATCTTGATCTTGATCTTGATCATCGATCAGAGTCGTCCGATCTGATCCGATCGCCTTGATCTTTTGATCTTTTGATCTCAGCCGTCCGATCGTGTTCGTGAGTTATTTGTTCTTTGGATTCGTGATATTGTTCATGATTCGTTGCTGTTGAGTTCGTGCCCTGGGATCCGTTCCCGTTATTCTTGTTCCTTGTATCGTTTTCGTCGTCGTCTTTCAGGCAAGTAACTTGTACTCAAATTCTTTTGTATGATACAAGTCAAAAATACCACCTATAATGTAGTTGGATTCTAGAGACGACTCTTGTGTGTTATGTTTGATGGGTTTTGTCTCTATTGTGCTATTTGACCATAGTTGCCTCACGACACTAATTTGACATGAACAACTTAGGTCTTGCCCATTCTTGATGTGATGATATTTGTGAAACAATTATGAGAACTTGTGTGATTGTAAGTTCCATATGATATACTTGTTGTGGACTTGTTATATACCCTAATCCCTGTTGTTTGGACACTTGGTAGACTCGATTTCATGTTTGGTTGTGTTTGGACCAAGTTTTGTTGAATCTATGTTGATTTTGGTTTTTGAGGAAATTCTGTGTTTTGCCGATATTCTGTCTTGATCAGTAATTTAGACCATATTAAGGTCAGAATCTTAATTTCAGTATAAAAAATGATTTGTAGAGAAATTTGTCTTCTTTCCAACCCCTCTGACCTTGATTGATTTCATTTTCGTATGTGTGATATATGGCTGTTTTACAACAGAGGTGTAATTCATTTCCAGATTTCATTTCTTGGTGATTTTGATGACTAAATCATTTTGATACTTGTGCTACACATATTATTTTGATCTAAAACTTTGGTTAGTTTTTCTATACTTATTTAGGGATTACCCAGAATTTTGGCGGATTTTATTGATGAATTTTATATGTCATTCCATGCTTGTTTATAAAGACTGTACTTGCTGTATTTTGCTCGCTGTTTTGTAAAGAATCGTATTTTCACCCTGATTCCTTTGATTGTATGAAAAACATTTGTGAAATACGAAAGTTAGATTATTTTTTCTATTTTAATCTCCCTTTGAAGGATCTGGATTTTGTTTCACGGTTTGCGAGATATTTCAGTTTTTGTACAGCAGTGTTGGGAATTCCAGATTTGCCAAACTATCGTTTCTTGATATTTTCTGATTTTTGTTGACTGAACTAATTTTACTGGAATATTATGAAACTTTATATTCTGATTCTATACATATAGAAGAATACCCCAGATTTTTTCTGAATTTATTTGAGGATTTTTTATGTTGTTTTTCTGACTGAGAATTCGTTTTACTGATTTCTAACTGAACATATTTTCTGGATTCAAATCCGTTTTGAGTTATGATTTTGTGAAATATTATATGGCTTATTTATAATCGCTGGATTCGTGTGGAAGTCTATTTTCCAGATTCTTTGACGGATTCAGATTTGGATTTTTGTAGTAACGGAAATCACTATTTTAGTACTGTACTGTCATGCTGTCCTGAATATGAACATACACTGTTTTGCTCATTTACGTGACTGTATATCATCTATGCATGTTTACTTGTTTCCCTGAACCTAATACTGATTGTACCATATTAGTTTGACACTATTTCATGTACTATCATGCCTGTTGATAACAATAATAAAAGTGATCAAGCCGGAGTTTTTTTTAAGGGAAGATCTAGTAGTGAAAAATATGGAAACATGTACTTGGAAGGGAACTAGTGTTCCATACTGCTACTGTTACTGTTACTGCTACTGTTATGTTACTGTTACTGTTACTGTTATCTGACCCTGTCTACATTACTTCCTATAGGAAGGTGTAGAGGAGAAGAGAACCACTAGGTTCTTACTGTTACTGTTACTGTTATTGCTACTGTTACTGATACCTGAGTACACTGCCCCATTATGGTCCACTATGAAATCTAAAAGCGAAATTGTTTGTTGTAGCAACCATGTAGTAAAAACCGGGATGCATGAAGTGATACCTAACTAGTAATACACACAAGACTGTATGAACATAAGACTGATACTGTTAGATTGATACTGTTAGACTGATACTGTTGGACTGATACTGTTATACTGTTACACTGATATACTGAGTTTACTATTACTGGACACTGTTAGTTGCCATATGACACCATACTTGACACATTCATTTGTACTGTTAGTATACCATGCTAGTTGACTTTGTTTTACTGATTCATGCTAGTTATTACTGTTGATGCATTATTCCATGCTATTTGTTAATTTTCCCATGAGCTTGTATCCTACATTATAAGTGGTCTGTAACTTGCAATTGACGGGTACTTGTTTTCTCTTTCCTTCTCTGCAATTATTAATTGCAGATTTTGGTGATCAGCCGCCCGATGGAGTAGGTGATCTAAAGTTCTAGTTGGCTGGAGCTTTTGCTATCTTCATTTATTTTCTGTTGCTCATTTTGAACAATGTATCTGTTATTTGGATTCTTTGTATTTGGGCAGTATGACCCAGGATTTTTGACTTGTTCAGATCTGATTTATTTGAGATTAATACATTTTGTTTCAAGTAAATTCTGTTGGTATATTGATTCAATTTTGCATGTGTGGTTGATTCTCTTGCTTCCTACTCTGATTATTTTGTGAGACGTTGTAAAGATTCCTGAACAGCTTATGGATGATGAAAATCATTCGCTGGGCTTAGTCACGTATCCGTATTCTTTTTTGGAAAGCGAGGCGTGACACCATGAATTAATCTACTACTGTAACTACGGTAAGTATCATAGATGTTCTATGACCTACGAACTCATGTCTAGGCGCCCTGGAGAGAATCCCAACGCATTGACCTATGACTCATCATGCAGGCATCCTGTGGTAATTCACCTCCTACCATAGACATGACACCACCCGCAGTCACCAAACACCCCATGAGCGTCGCCACCGGAATGGTACTCTGGAGCAGTATTCACGTCCTACTCATGACGCGTCATGGGACATCCTGTCAATACTCTCACGCTGCCAATCCAATGGCCTTCAGACTCATATTTTTCTCTTACTTTCATCACATCTTCATTATGTATCTAGTCCTTAATTTAATTGAATCATGAACAAAAATCAATCCCTTAGGGTTAGCACTTCCACTATACCGGTCTTATTCAGTTATTTCTTATGACCCAAATCTTGGTCTTTTCCATTTCAAATATCATTTCAACATTTCTTTTATTGCCGGTATAAGGCTTAGCTACACCCTAATTCTCAATTTCAACTCATAATTGCAACCTCGAGTTTTTCATACTCACAAGTTCTTTTTTTCATGATTAACAATAATTTCATTTCATGTTCATAGCACTTGTATATTCATATTCTTTCATAATTCATCAAGACATTCAATTTCAATTTCATGTGCAACATCATGCATAAACAATTAAATCCACATGTCATACTCAAATAGTTTATTCTTTCCACAAAACTTTCTTAATCTTATTTTAATCAACACTAATTTCATTTGATTCTCATACTAATGTGTGTCTCATTTATTTAATTCAAACGGTCACAAAGTCATATTTTCGTTCATAAACAATACTTAATTTGACAATGAGAGTCCACATATAGCACCTTTAAATTTTCTTTCTTTCAAAAATTTTCCCCTATCACTTAGTATAATTTCTCATAAAAATATGTCACTTTTATAATTCTCAAAAATACAAATTTCTATGGAATCTTACCCAATTTTCACCTCTAATTCACCTTTATTTTATCTAAATAATGCAGAAATATTTTTCACACGATCTACATATTTTTAGAATAATTGTAGTATTTTTTTTTTTGGATTTTTAAAAGTCAAATTTTGATTTTAAACTCAAAAAAATTAAAAAAAAATTAAATCTGCCGAAAGCCAGATTCGAACCTGCGACCTGAGCTAAGTCAACAGCCACCGAAAGCCAAATGGGCTAAGGCGCCAATGCGTTAAGAGGAGGGGTTTTAATAAGGTAAGTTTTTGTTTTCGGGTTTCGGGTTTTTTTTTCAAAACCGAAAAATAAAAGGCAGGACTGGGGTTTCAAACCCGAGACCCCTAGGTCTAACCACGGCTACAGTAAAATGCCACTGCACCGCTAATCACTTGGTCTAAGGGACCAGATTGTCTCAAAGAGTGTTGGGTTGTTTATAACCCGGTTCTCTGTTCATTTGTAAATTTTATAATTCTCAAAACGATTTTGTTTCTTTTTCTTCTCTTTTGAAAGCAAAATTCTCCAGATTTTACCATACATGAAATTACGGTAAACCAGTATTTTTACAACTATTATTTACTTTATGAAACATGTATTTTGGTCCTACTTTATGTTCTATGTCCATAATTTCGACATTGAGAACAAATATCATATTTCTTCATAATTTAGAGTTAAATTTCCATAACTACTATATTCCCTTGTTCTTTTACTCATTAACAACCTACAATATTTAAGATACAAATTTCTCATCTTTCTACAACAATAAAACTCTATTTTAGGCAATCAATTACACATGAAGCATTTAATTCAACTAGTTGTCTCATAAGCACAAATTTCATCATAGAACTCAATTCAAAACATATAGTATGACAACATGATAATTTCTAATACTTTAATTCACAATTCATCAACTAGCAATCATATTATCATCATTCTCTACATTACCATTCTATCTCTAATTAAGCAAACATGGGTCCAATTTCACCTAGTTGCTTCATAATAATTTTATCAAATCATCCCTAGCATAGTATCTAGATTTTAGAAGTATGAGAAACACTCACCTATTTGGAGAAAATGAAATGAAAGCTCTTAGAATGCATGAAAGTGGCCTTCTCCTCCTTGATGCTTGATTGGAACCCGAACTCACCAATGCTCCTTGGATGCTAGCTGACCTCCTCTTGAATGGGACACACACACACAATCTCACTCTAATCTTTTACTAACACTTCTAAATCTTTTCTCACTTAGTCTTTTCTCTTTTAATAGTTTGTAGTGTACAAATGAGAAGAAACTAGGGGTATTTATACACTTTTAGGATGAGAATGAATGGATAGGATTCAATCAAGGAGTTAGAGATCAAGGATCGAGATGAATTGAGAAGTTGTAGCAACTTCCATGATCTCATAATTACCCCTCAACACAACTCCACTCCCCCACTCTTCTCCATGCATAATCCGGCCACTCCTAGGGTGTGCAATGCACACGCAAGTACATGCACGTGCCCCAACTAGTGTTCCCCATTAAAGTTGTACATTATAAATTTATGAATTGCTTACCCAATGTGTCTACATGACAAGTTAAGGCAATTAAAAGAGTAATTAATTTATGGGCTTCAAAATAGTGGGCTTTTAGACTCATGGGTCAAAATAAAATATTTAATTTATTAGGTTGGGCTTAATTTAGAAAAACAAGCTTAGGCATTTTAAAATGGGCTTAAAAATAAATAGAAGGAAAGAAAATAATTGTTTGTTCATGTTATAGAAAATAATTTTATAAGAAAATATTTATACAAAAATTTGTACGTGCACAACACGTAAAATCAACAATTTCTCATTTAATAACCTTCAGCGCCTCCTCAGATGCCTTCAGAGCCTTCGCTAGCTCCTCCTCGAGCCGAGCCTTCTCCTTCTCCAGAGCCTCGACCTTAGCCGCCTCGATCGCCGAGCGCTCGAGTGCCTCGGCAAGTTTAGTCTCGAAGGCCCCAACCTCGGCAACTCGCGATGCCGAGAGCTGTTGTTCGGCCTCGAACAACTTCTCTGCCTTGGCACGCTCCGCTCGCTCACGGTCGTTCGTCGCCTTCATCTCCTTCTCCTACTCGGCGAACTGCTCGAGCATATGGCTAAAGTGGCAGAGGGTCTGAAAGCAAAAGAAGAAGGACGTGAGAACCCAAAATTGCTAACTCCAAAACTTAAGAGGGCAGAGTAAGATTACTTACTGACATTGTTGACCTGGCGATCTCCAACGCGTCGTCACCGACCGTGCCGGCCTTCAATGCCGCACAATCCTTCGGGGTTGGCAAGTGGCACACGGCCTACATGCACATCCCCGCGTCACCGAGGAAGCCGTCGAGCTTCATCACCCTCCAATCTGGGACGAAGAACTTCTTGTGCTCTTCAGTGAGGATGACCTCCGCTTCGGCCGTGAGCGGCGGCACCTCGAGGGCCAAAGCAGCACCGGCCGAGAACGCCCGACTCGAAGATCCCGGGGCGTCGACCGAGGGGAGCGTGACCTGTGGCGCCGAGGGGGGGTCGTCGAACAAGTCAACGACAGCCGCAGGAGTCGAGAGCGCCTGAACTACTCGGCTGGAAGGGGGCCCCGTCGTTTTCCTCTTCCTCTTCTTACTATCCACCCCTTTTGCCGCTGCCGCATTCCTCTTCGCCATAAGAGCTTTATAATCCATACCGGGGGCTTCTGAACAACGAAAAGCAGAGGAAAAGAGTTAGCAAAATAAACACAAACACATATAAACTAGGAAAAAAGAAGTAAACAGGAGCATACTATGGTCGATCGGACTGAGACCCCCACCGAACAGGACCTTCTCGGTGATATCTTTCCAACCGAGGGTCGGAAGACCGAGGATCTTCGACACGACCTCCTCTTCTTCCTTAGTGAGCACCGGCTTGGCCTTCGCCCACTTCGGAACCTCCTCCTTCCACACCGTCGGAAAGCCCCACAGATCAGGACCTTGGATCAAAAAGTATTTCTCCTTCCAATGTTTGATGGAGTCCGGGTTCTCAATCAACTTGACCCCCTTCTTCGGCGACAGGTAGTACCGGTACTCCATTTTGCTCATTCGACGGATCCGGTAGAGACTGCGAAGAATGACAAGTTGAGGCTGTACGCCGACCGCTTAGCACTGGAGAATGAAAGCGATGACATGCCGCCACATGTTCGGCATGAACTGTACCGGGCTTAAGCCATACCACTGCAGCACCTCGACCACGAAGGGCAGCAGGGGTAGCCGAAGTCTGGCATTTAGTGCATCGTACAGAAAGACGCACGTATCTGGCGACGTCCCCATGCACGCTCCAAATCTGGGGCCGGGGAGGAGCAGGGCGTACTCCTTCGGGATACGGAACCCCTTCCTAATCCGGTGGAGGTCCGCCTCGGTCATGACCGAAGGAATCTCGTCTACCTCGGAAGGGTCCCTCGGACTGTTCTCATCATAGGCGACCGATCTCCCTTGCACTGCCTTCGCCAAAATGTCCTTAGAGTAGCTTCTGACCTTTCCGAGACTCGATAATGTCGACGGTAGCCGACCCAGTACTCCAGCCCCCTTCACCTTCTCCACTATAGTCTCTACAACAACTAACTTCGCCACTTCCTTCCCCTTGCTCGGGGGGACCACTAAAGCCCGGTCGGTCTCTTGGTCCGAAGTGGAGGTCTCATTCCCCAACAACGCTCTAGACATTTCGAGTTAAGTTGACATAATTTACCTTGAAGTGACGTCTACAATCAGAATAGTTTGCCGAAGATTAAAAATGCCTGGCCACGAACGCTAGCAGCACCGCTCGAGAGCAAAAAAGACTTAAGTAAAAAGTGAAGTTGAGATCAAAAGACTAAGAAATGAGGGGAAAGAGAGGGGGTGAAAACTTATAAGCATTAAGGTAGATTTGGGTGGGCCTTCGAGTACTATGGGCCCCCACAACGGCCCACCAGAAGCCTAAACGCCAAAATCAGAAGCCTAAGTGCCAAAATCAGAAGCAATCCTCGTCTCTCACCTCATGATCCGTGCCTGATCTTCATCAGACGGTCCAGATCGCTCCACGTTGCTCGGAAACCAAATCCGAGCAACTTGCATTCCGAGCTGCGAATTGGAGAAAAACGACTTTCTCCTCGTGATCCACGCCCAATCATCAACAGACGGCTCAGAACTTGCCGCGTCGACCAAGATCACATTTTCTTGTGATCCACGCCTTCGTGCCTCGTGATCCGTGCCTGATCTTCATCAGACAGTCCAGATCGCTCCACGTCGCTCGGAAACCAAATCCAAGCAACTTGCATTCCGAGCTGCGAAATGGAGAAAAACGACTTTCTCCTCGTGATTCATGCCCGATCATCATCAGATGGCTCAGATCTCGCCATGTCGACCAAGATCACATTTTCCCGTGATCCACGCCTTCATGCCTCGTGATCCGCGCCTGATCTTCATCAGACGGTCCAGATCGTGCCACGTCACTCGGAAACCAAATCTGAGCAACTTGCATTCTGAGCTGCACATGCGGAGAAAAATATCACCGGGCTATGAAAGCCATCTGATCGCCTCGAAATTTGTGATGCAACCTGATGGACGACCCTGATCTCACCACGTCGACCAAAATCATGTTTTCTCGTGATCCACGCCGTCATGGCTCGTGATCCGCACCTGATCTTCATCAGATGGTCTAGATCGTGCCACATCGCTCGGAAACCAAATCCGAGCGACTTGCATTCCGAGCTGCTCATGCGGAGAAAAATGTCACCGGGCTATAAGAACCGTCTGATCACCTCGAAATTCGCTACACGACCTAATGGACGCCACTGATTCAGCCACGTCGGTCAAAATCACATTTTCTCATGATCCACGCTCTCGTGCCTCGTGATTCGCGCCTGATCTTCATCGGACGGCCCAGATCGTGCCACGTCGCTCGAAAACCAGATCCAAGCGACTTACATTCCGAGCTGCTCATGCAGAGAAAATAACGCCTAGCCATGAGAGTCGTCTGATCGCCTCGAAATTCGTGCTGCGACCTGATGGACGTCCCTGATTCAGCCACATGGCCAAACGCAAGATCTACCATTAGATTACCTGAAAATTCGTGCTGCATCTAGATGGACGTCCCAGATTACGCCTTGTCGCTCGGAATCCCAATCCGAGCGATAGGCATTTCGAGCTGCGCTTGTGGGGAAAAACACCGCCGAGCAATAGGAGCCGTCGGATCACTCAGAATTTCGCGCCAAAGGCTGATGGACGGTCGATATTTCACCACGTCATAATTGGGCAATTAAAATTATATTTTATTTATTAATTTGAATTATTTATTTAAAAAAACTGCGAAAAAATGATTAAAAATACGGGAAAAATAATTATAAATTCAGGAGAATATTTTTGAGCCCCTGGACAAATAATTATTAGCTAGAATGATTAATTAGTGTTCCCGGGGAGCAAATCATCGCTTCGCAAAATTGAATAAATGGTTCGAAAAAATAACATAAAATTGAAAAAAAACACCAAAAATCCAGAAGGGCCTGAGAGCAAACTTGGGCATGTTGCCAACTCAGAAAATTACCATCACCCCTCAGACAAGATTTGAACACCCTTTGAGAACTCCAATAAAGCCCTATACGCCATTAAAACAACGAAACTACTCCCCAAAGGCCGTAACACACCATCTTTGGGAGTGGGTGGCTCATGATATGGCTAAAAATGGGATTAAATCGGAACCATTCAAAGTGGACACGAATCTTAAATTTGCAGGGGTAGGATGGTAATTTCACCTACAGACGGGTCCAAATTGAGAAATCTCCTCTTGGACCCGCTAACCCATAACGGATCTGTTCAGTTGAGAACGGGTCTTAACCGATTAGGAGCCAGCTCAACAGGATTGGAGAAAATCCTTGCTCGCCCTGATCTCGAGGAGGTGGTTATAACCACCCCTATCCAGCCTCACCAGGAAGGAGGGATTCACTCTTATCCTGAAAGAGATCCCCATGGCGACTATAAATACCTCCTACCTCCTACTGTCACAGGTGATCACTCTTTGTGCACTTGAGCTCTTTCCTATTACTTTTTCTGGTATTGACAAGAGCGTCGGAGGGTTCGTTGCCGGGATCCATCCCGGTGTTTTGAATGTTTGTGCAGGCACCGCGGGAGCACCAAGGAGTCAACTTGTCAACAAGAAAGAAGTAGGATTCTACCCGTTCGAGTTCCTACAAACCTGCAAATTCTGTCTATTGCCCCCACACCAGATCCAGCGGCAACACCATGTTATTCCTAATTTTGCATTGTTCCATTAATTCATGTTCTCACATAAGAGTATCTTTTTTCATTAAGTCCCTGCAATTATTATTTTTGCTATTCATGTTCTCACATAATGGTATCTTTTGTCATAAAGTCCAAAATATTTACAGATTGCATGAAACCTTGATTATTTGTAAAACATGTTTTAAGGATACATTTATGCTAAAGTGTATGAATATTTAGAATGAATTTTTCCTTGTTCCTATAAATGTCTAGAATTCATGAATAAATTGATCAAATATTGTATTTTTAGGAGATGGAACGCATGGAAAAACTAGATAGATACAGCTTTTATCTGACTGACAGTGCTACTACCCTCAATCCTTAAGAATATGATATTTTTTCTCCAATATTAATTCTAGTTCGCACATAGTATCCACGATAGTTGGCTCAAATTATTGAAGGCTGCGGTAAAGCACATTTAATTTTACCCAATGCAACCCATCTACTTATTCAGAATGCCTTCTACTCTCGAAACTCCAGAAGAAACCTACTGATTTTAAGGACATAAGGGCAAACATGTATCATATTGAAACATTGAGCGAGAAAAATAAAGAATACTTTTCTGTAACCTCTAGTATAGGGAACCAGAAGTTCATTCTAGAGAAATTCTCCAGTTTATCATTAGGAATCTACTTCACTCACATTGGGGTAGACGAGTCACATAACACTATGAGCCAGCAGCTCACTCTTAATCAAGGATAGCAACAACCCCCTTCAAGTGATAGAGGGCTAAGTGATACATGCTTCAAGTGTGGGTGTGAAGGTCATTGGTCCCGCACATGTCGTGCATCAAAGAAAGCGGTGGCCAAATATCAGAAAACCCATAAGATTGAAGCAAATGTCACCCTTGATATAGACAATGATGACCTCCTTGGCGAGGATCTTGAAGAACAAGAAAACACACACTCGACATCTACGGGTTTTTTTTATAATTTTTTTATATTATTCTTATTATTATTATTATTATCAGTAACTTAGTTTTATTTAGCATTGGACTATTTGATATTGATACTCTATGGCTTATGTTAGTATTTTTCGAACTATGTTTTAGCAGTTATGATTTGGGAACAATATTTCTTTAGAATTCATTAATGCAATAATTTTTATTTTCCCCTATTGATTACATATTGCATGTTTAGACACTTTATGGTATTACTTGATGCTTCAATTAGAACACATTGTTCTAGTCTATTGACCCAAATCATCCATTTCTCTGAATAAGCTATCAAATCAATAAGAATAGACAATGCAGCTGAATTTACCTCACAGACCTTTAATGCTTTTTTAATATCCTTAGGAATAGAGGTTGACTATCATGTTATTTCGATTCGACAATATTCTCGTTGTTAGGGGGAGATAAGAAAGAGAGATAAATGGTTCGTTTTAGAAGAATGTCATGAATAATCGAAATACCCAAAGAACCAAACAAAGCAACAAATGAAACAGCTCCACATCAAAAAACGTGGAAGACCTAGAAGATTCCAAAGTTTCAGCTCCCTCGAAGAGGAAATTGAATAACATAACACAACCTAATGCTCCTGAAGAAGCATCTTCTATAGAAAGAGTTCATGATGCTCATGAAGAAGCAGCTCCTAAAGTAGCATATCCTATAGAGAGAGTTCATGACGGTCTAGAAGATGTCTTGAACCAAAGATTCAATTTCTCCAAAACAAATCATATCGCTTCGGTCGAGGATATACCTCAGATCCTAGAAGAGACTGAGAAAGATATATCAGTACCCAACAACAATAAGAAATTTGTGTTTTACACATGATAAGGAGAAACTGGAATCGAAAAGAATTTTTCATGGATGACATTTTCTCATATGCACTAGCAAATGAGATTAAAAGGGATGATGAAAATTAGGATAACACTGGACCACTAACAATCCTTGAATGTCGAAAGAAAAAGATTGGTCAAAATAGAAGGATGTGATTCAAGCGGAACTAGATTCCCTCGCACAACGTGGAGTGTTTGGTCTTATAGTACAAACCCCAAAAGGAATAAAGCATATAGGTTTTAAATTGGTGTTTGTAAGAAAAATAAATGAAAAGATCCAACGATATAAAGCATGGTTAGTTGCTCAAGGATGCTCACAAAGACCAAAAATAGATTATGATCAAACATATTTCTCGGTCATGGACATCATCATATTTAGATAAGTCTCGATGTTTCTGAAAAACTCGATATGAGACTCATGGATGTGATGACAGCATACCTATATGGAAACTTAGACAGTAAGATATATATGAAAACCTCCGAATGATCTAAACCTAGAAATACGCATGGTATTAGATTAAAATGAGCCTTATATGGACTAAAACAATCCAAAAGAATGTGGTACAATAGGCTCGGTGAATATTTGTCTAGGGAAGGATATAAACTTGATCGGATTTCCTGAAGAGATTGAAAATTCTACTAGGTATCCTAAGGAACAATTTGAGATAAAAGACTTGTGTGAAACAAAATTTTATCTCGGCTTGCAGATCGAGCACAGTAAAACTGTAATTTTACTACATCAAGTCAAATATTCTAAAATCTCCTGAAGAGATTCAATATGAGTGATTTTCATCTACTCAGTAAACCTATGGTGGTAAGGTCATTAGAAATTGACTAAGATTCATATCGACCGAATGAAGAAAATGAATATATTATGAGTCCTAAAGTACCCTATTTTAGTGCAATAGGCACACTCCTTTTTAGCACAGTGCACTAGATCTTGGTTTATATTATTCATGTGAATGTGCTGACCTTGTTGGATATATAGACGCATGTTATTTATCTGATCCCCATAAGGAGAGATTACAAACATGATATGTTTTTCTTAGCAGTGGTGCGGCTGTCTCACAGTGATCATTCAAATAAACAATTGCAGTAATATTGACCAATCATTCTGAAATACTGGCATTTCATGAAGTAAGTAGAGAATGTGTATGGTTAAGATCTCTAGTTCAGCATAACAAGGGGAGTTACGAACTCTCATAAGTCGCAAACAAACCTACAATCATTTATGAGGATAATGTAGCATGTATTAAAAAAATTCATGAAAGCTTCCTTAAAAAAAACAGGACGAAGCACATATCACCAATGTTTTTCTTCACCCAGCAACTTCAAGTCACAAAAGATGATTGATGTAAAGCATATCAAGTCTTCACAGAACCTTGCAGATCTATTCACAAAATCTCTCCCAAAGTCCAGATTTTAAAAGTTAGTACGGCACATTGACATAACAAGATTTCAGTAAATAGGAATGAATGTATAGACTGATAAAATTTTGGGCTGGGATGTAATGACAAAATGTATTATTTTTGGGGGTGATTTTTTCATTCAAGTTGATGTAAGAACTAAATCTAATAGTTTTTAGCGTTTGAGGGGGAGCATCTGCAGATGTAAGCATCCTGAACATGTTGATGGAGACATCCTGAAGAATGTATTTGTGCATTGTACTCTTTTTTTTCGATGAGGTTTTTCCCACTGGATTTTTCCTTCGAAATGTTTTTAATAAGGCAATATAAGTCGCACCCACTTAGATTCCTGAAGAATCATATTCTTGAAGAATTATTTGTACTCTTTTCTTTCGCTAAGGATTTTTCCCCAATGTGGATTTTTTCTTTACAAAAGTTTTGAATGAGCCAATATTTTAAAAGTGGGCATTCAAGGGCGAGTGTTGTGAAACCGTGATCACCTATTAGGTGGATGTTTATCTATTAAGGTGACGGCCCATACACACTCTAACCTTAACTTCCCCTATATATATGTTATGAATAAAGAGTCTTATAACTTGGATTTTCAGTTACACCTCTTTGTCTGTCTATTTTTGATAACACTTCTAATATTAATAGGAACTTTACCACAATTTTTCTATAATTTATAAGGTCTTTACATAAGAAATGAACTAAATAATAATAAGTTTACAAGATTTAGGTATAATAGTAATTTTTCATTTCTCTCATTCACTTGCAGGTTCTCAACTGTTTGCAAACAAAAGGACAATGCGTTTCAGGTTTGGGTTTTGACATCTGGGTTTGACTCAAAATTGACCCAAGCCCAACATAACTACTTCATCTTCTACCTCCATCTGATCATTTCCTTCTATTGTTTTCAAACCCAAAATTAACGCAATATAATCAACAACATTACTAACAAAATAACTATTCTCAACCATCATCTACACATTTCTTGGCAAAAATGTTTATCTACTTAGGTGAGTTTTCTTTGAGTTTATAATACTGCACATATTATAACTAAGAGATGATGGGTTTAATACCTTCAAGGTCTTATTTATTTTTTGAATATGCTCTCTTACTTTCTCTTAGCCTCCTTCTAACCCTTTAACTTTTGTTGATGGATTTCAAAGAATGTGAGGAGATTCTCATCCTCATGGGTTTATATAAACACATTGCCTCAATTCCCAACCTTCTTATTCATTCATTCTCATCATTTTTATTCTCCCTACACCCTACCCTAATCATAGAGATGTGGAATGTGAGAACTCACTCTCTCATTTAAAAACTATGGTTGGGGAAATGGTTCTTCCTTCCCATGTTTTCCACCCCATCCTTTACTCCTCATTTAATGCTAACAGAGAAGATGAAGGAAATTCACTCATGCCTTAGCAAGTCCTAGCAAATACTCAATAGTCAGATATTGTATACTAAACAATTCACCTTCTACAATAAGATTTTTTGTATTTCAAAGTTTACGGTATTACAGGTACTCAGATCTAACCATGGTTTTTATGCTTGTACCTAGGGGTGGCAACCGGGTCGGGTCGACCTGCGACCCGTTCAGTCGAAACCGGCCTGCTCTAGACCGGTTCGGATCCGGGTCGAACCCAGGAAGTCTAACAGGTCGACCCGGGTCTGCACAAAACGCTCGCCAACCCGATTCAGAAGTGCGACCCGCCCACAACCCGACCTGCCAACCCACGAGTTAGAGGACCGTTCGACTGGCCTGCCAAACAGAGCGCATTGGTTTTTTTTTTTTTTTTTTTTTGGGGGGGGGGGGGGGGGGGGGGGGGGGGGGGAGGGGTTAATTCCATTTTAACCCTATAAATACTCCATATCCCTAATACAATTTTTCACACCTCTTCTACTCTCTTACTCTCTCTACTACAATTTTGCAATCTCAAATTCTCAAATCAATCAACAACGTATTTACAATTTCGAATGTATCGAAGGTGTCAACGAATTCTTTTTTCATCAAATTTTCTACTGACTACTTCTTCTACCACTACCGACGACTACTTCTGCCGACCACTACCGCATTCAACTTCTTCTATCACTACAGACGACTACGTCGCTGCAACTACGTCTTCTACAACTCTCTCTTCACTATTATTTTCTTTCATTTACATATTCGATTATTTCCGAAGTACGGTATCAAAATTCTACGACTCTCTCTTCTCTTTATTTTTTGTAGTATTTTTTGTTTGTATCATATTTTGTTGGTTTTCCGGATTTCTCTCTCAAAACCCTCCTATTGTTTTCTAGATTTTTTTTAAAAACTTATCTCACCTAGATTATATTTAATTTTTTCACATACACTACTATATCAACATGTCTAGATCACGACGTAGTGGCCGTAGTCAAAGTGGACAAGATTCCACTGGCACTTCTCATAGGCCTCTTATTGTCCCACACATTGAGCCCGCCGAAGAGGACCCTATGACCGCACACATTGGTACACACAATGTGTACCCATAAGACATAGACATAGAAGAGGAAACACAAACACAACAAACCGAAACAACACAACCGGGTAGTAGGAAAACTAGAAGGGAAACAAGTGATTGGCACAAATTTTATGACTATATTCCAGACGAAGAAAATCTGGGTGTAGGTCAAAAGATTTATAAAACTTGTTTCAAGAGTTACAAATGGAAGAAGGGTGAGGGAACGGGTACAATAAAATGACACATCCAAAATGTACACAAGAAATTTCTTGTAAACCTACCCGGCCAACCAAAAATCCACCATAGGACCGGTCTAGTTGATAGCCACCTTTATGATCCCGAACTTGTTTGTCGGGAAATAGCCCGACTAGTAATTAAGGAAGAGTTACTATTTTCCTATTCCGAGTGTAAGAACTTAGAATCTTTTAATCAAACCACACTAAACCCACATTTTGAAAGAATCCCTAGAAATACTTTGAAGTCGGATTGTTTTAAAATGTACACCGAAATGAGAGATAGTTTGATTGCTATTTTATGGAGTTTAACTTGTAGAGTTTCTTTTACTTCTGACTATTGGAAGGGTTGCAACAATATTCCAATGATGTGAATAACTTGTCATTGACAGTGATTGTATGCTTCAAAAAAGGATCATATCACTTGCCGCGTTGCACTATCCCCATAGTGGTATTGAAATTGTAAATTGTATTTTGAAAAATTGTGATCTTTTTCATATTTGTGATAAAATTATGTGTATTAGTTTTTATAATGCATTTAACAAAAATGCATCAATTAATATATTACAAACACAATTAGCTCCTCCATGTTTAGAAATTTTTCATATTAGATGTGCATGTCAAATTTTAAATTGATGTGTTCAAGATGCATTAAAAATAGCCAACCCATATATGGTTAACATAAGAAATTGTGTACATTTTATTGCATTAAGTGGCACCATATTTCAAGAATGGAAAGAATGGTGTAAACTTAAAAATACACATTTTAGAAAATTTTCAAAGGATGTTAAACACTGATAGAACTCTACTTTTGATTTTCTACATGTTGTTACTCAATATAAAGCATGTGTAAATGATTTTTGTCTTGCAAAAAATATGTCAAATTTTCAAATGACTCCCGAAGGTTGGTATTACGCCGAATTTTTGTTAAAATTTTTAGAACCTTTTAAAACCGCAACTTTAAAATTTTCAAAATCTTATGAATCTACTGCTAGTAGCATTTTTATTTCAATAGTTACTGTGATGCAAACTTTCAAAGATATGATCGATGATATTTATATTGGTCATATTGTGAAACCTGCATACACCAAATTTTTGAAGTATTTTATTCCTCCTCCTATGTTGTATTGTATTGCTACTGGGATTGACCCTCGTATCAAATTATAAGGTACAAAGAGTTTGATTGAAATATTTTTTTAATTTACTTGGAGATGAATCTCCAATTGATTGCTACAAATCAGACATTAAATAACTTGTATAATTTTTATGATAGAAGTTTTGCATCTAGTAGTACAACTAGTTTAGTTAGTTCTTCTTCTGTTACTTCTAGAGGTAAGGGTAAGTGTAAATTAGATGATGCCACATTTAATTTACTTGCAATTCAATCAAAAAAATCTAGGACTAATCAACCAAATAAATTACATTGGTATAATCAACAAGATTCTGAAAGTTTTACTTCTACACTTGATATCTATAATGGTGGCTGGAAAGACAATGAACATACTTATAGTATCTTAAATATATGGCTAAAGATCTACTAACTTCTCCTTTCTCTACAGTTGGTTTAGAAAGTGCATTTTCTACAAGTGGCAGGGTTCTAACCGATTACAGGAATCGCTTGAAGCTGCACGGAAGACTGTATGAAGGCCGAAGATAGAACTCAAGGGAAAGGGTTCGATACGTCTACAAGTGGAAGCAACTCGCCAGAGCAACAACAACAACAACAACAAATTGAAGAAAATTGTAAATGTATAAAAAAAATGTAAAAAATCTTTGTTTCTTATAAAACAGTTGGAAAATTGAAGAAAATTGTAATTGTATAGAAGAAAATTGTAATTGTATAGAACAAATTTGTAAAAAATCTGTGTTTCTTATAAAAAAGTTGGAAATTTGTATAAGTTGAAATCATATGAATAATATATACATTTTTTTAGCAATTTCACTCTTTGAGTCTTATTATTATTATTACATTTTTTAAGTTAAAAAAAATAGTTGAAATTGACGGGCCAACCCGCGACCCGACCCGACCCGACCCGAGTTGGACCCGAATGGGTTCGCAGGTTGGCCGGGTCGAGATTTCGCTAATCCAATCCGCCTGGCCCAGACCGGTTAACAAACCGACCCGACCCGAACCTGGCCTATTTCGATTTCAACCCGGGCGGGTTCGACCCGATTGACCCCTACTTGTACCTCCGAACATGTAAGTTGTCATGCCCCGCTTCCCAAAATACGGGAACACGAGCCCGTGACGAAGGCCCAGCGAATGATATTAATATCATTCATAAGCTGTGTCAGTCTTAACTCAACAATACTCAGAAAGATTTATCACAACCACGCAAATAATAACATCATAGAACAATATCCGAATTCAAGAATTTAATAATTCGACATGATTATCAACACTGAGAAAACAAATAGCAGTTACGGGTTAAAAGCCCGGGATACAAGTCTAAACAAATGAATTACAATAAGATAAGAAAACATGGAAAGAAATAGTTTATTCTAATACATCTCCTGCTCCAGACTAGAAGTACTGCTCGCTAATACCTTTTGCCAAATCCTCTAGCTCACCTGTAGCTGGGTTAACTAGGGAAGAAAAATAAATGTCCTTAGAGCAAGTACGCACAGCAAGTAGTGAAAAACAGAGAGTAAAAGAGTAAGGTACATGCAGGAATATGAATCAAGATCAAATTATAAGGACAATAATGGTACTAATAGCAATGATCTTAATCAAGTATATATACATGTCAACTAGGTCTATTATCAAGTTGTTTCTCCTATCTAGTGCACGTACTACTGCGTCCCATACCACAGGTTCAGTGCACGCACAACAGTGTTCGTTTTAGACTTTGTGGTGGGGTCTACAGAGCGTGTACTCGGTGTATCACGATAACAAGATAACAAGATAACAAGTTCGCGTCTTTACAAGTAATTCTCCACCTTCCATGTCAAGTTCAAGTAACAAGATAACAAGATAACAAGTTCACGTCTCCACAAGTAATTCTCCACCTTCCATGTCAAGTTCAAGTAACAAGATAACAAGATAACAAGTTCACGTCTCCACAAGTAATTCTCCACCTTCCATGTCAAGTTCAAGTAACAAGAGGGCCCTACCGAGTACATTTTCTGAGACTATCTACTACTAGGTCAACCCTTAGAAACCCCGGCTTGTTTAGTATTTTAATATTAAGTCATACATGTACATGTAAGTGGTTATAAGAATGTCAAGGGAATGATAAAAATGCAGCAACATGATGCATTACACAATAATAAACAAGAAGTAGCAAATCTGAAATAGCCGACACAGTTACACTAAAACAGGGATAACTCCTAGACTACAACTCCGAATTTGAAGTTCCAGGATGCTATGGACATCTAGACAGATAGGGCTACGATTTGTATTCAGCAACTGCTGGTAATTTTGACTGTAGATAGGCTAAATACTCTATTCTTTGCAGTTTAGTTGTTCTGGCAGCAACTAGATGTCAACAACTAATGGGTGGAAACATGGTATAAATACACTGTAAAAGTCTACGAAAATTAGAGATGAAACCTAAGCATGTCTATAAAGTTCCTAGAGATTTTCATGGCATTATAACATTGTTTACATGGTGTTTCACTATCAAATGTGTCGATGTTGCATTAATTCTGTAGTCTAAAAAATGCAGACCAATAGATACTAAAAAGGTGATATCTCACAGCTCGTGACTCCGAATCAGGATCTGTCACTTGGGTTGGAAACTAGACTCAGTAGGCTAAAACTCTCCTTTGTATCAGGTGTGCTAATTCTCAAGTTAACAGGATCGAAACCTCTGTGCAAAACAGTACAAGCAGCAAAAGTTTATAAAAGCTATCGCATTTATATTCATCAAGTGGGTAATTATCGAGTTATTGTATTATGCATGTATCAAGACCAATGTACAGCAAGTAGTGTGAATTTTCCCAGTATACAAGTCAAGTTTATCATGTCAAGTTCAAGTCACAAGATCTCAAGTAACAGCATGTATTTTCTCATGTACAAGTTCTATTTATTTTATTCATGTCAAGTATGTGTTTAGGCTTGGGTTTGAGTCAATGGATAATAATAAAAAGTCAAGAGTACGTCGGGTTAGCTCGTGTAAACCCTCGATACTCCCCACGGAAGGAACACAAGGCAAATTAGAATAATTGATATGGAACTACTTGCTTAGAGATCAAAAATCTTGAACCAGAATAAATAACGGAGTTCAAGTGGATTTGTCTTTTTCTTATAGACGATTCAATAATATAATATGGAATAATGGGATCAGAATCCCGGGGAGCAATCCCAAGAATACGTGTGAAGACCGAGCGAGAAAACCCAAGCAATAAGTAGCAAACAGTGAGAGTGCCCCACACTGGATCTGCCCGAACTGCAAACGGAAAATATGGGATCTGGTGCGACAAAATAGCAAACAGCAAAAGCGACCAATAGGATATCACCCTCGCACCTGATCTGCCCCAAACACGGGACAGTGAAGATGGGATCTGGCGTGCGCCGAACACAGAATAGCGAAGTCGACGAATCGATGTTCGTCTTCTTCCTCCGATCGAAGAGAGAGAACGGCACGGGAGGAACGGTGACCGGGTGTGGCGTGGATGGCTGGTGGCGACTGAGGTAGTGGCTACGTGCGGTGACTCGGGCGGCGTTAGTCGGGAAGCGACGCAACGACGGGGCTCCGACAGCAGCGAAGCTCTGTTTCGTTTCAAAAACAGAAGAAGGTGGTGACGGCTGTGCGGGGCTTGGATTGCGACGGCGACGCAATGGGGTCTACAGTGGATGTAGGGGGTGAGCGGAGAGGGTCGATGGTGGTTTGAAGGGGTAGTCGAAGTGGGTTCATCGATGGGGAAGTTGGGTTTCGGCGAAGCTTCAATGGGTGACGGAGTGGGTTAATGGCGAAGGCAACTGCGATGAGGAAATGGATAAGGGTGGCTCGATAATGGGGACGAGGTCGGGGATGGTGATGGAGTTGGCGATGGGTATGGGAGAGCTTTGGGTTAAGGCGAGAAGAAGAAGGAGGAGTGAGCGGGAGGGATTTTGGTTTGGTTTTGGAAACAGGAGATGGAGAGAGAACGGGAGAGAGAGTGTGTGGGTTGGTTTATGGTAGTTCTGATTTGTAGGAGAGTGGGGGGTAGTTTTAATATAATAAAATAAAGAGAAGATCATGGGGAGTTAGAGATACGTGGGGTTGAGTGGAGAAAAGGTCTGGGGTTTTAGTTAGGGAAATCTGGGTTTGGGAAGACTAAGTTTTTGGGTCCAATATCCAATAAGGGTGATGGGTTGGGCTTTCAAATGAATGGGCCAAAATATAATAATACAATAAAATAATTGGAACTAGAGAGTCTACAATATGACAAAAGCCCAAATATATTGAATTAGGAGGAAAAGATACCAATAAAAATACAAAGAACAATAATACATCCAATCGGAAACAGGGGTTACAAATCCTACCGACCTTACAAGAAGAATTTCATCCTCGAAATTCAAATCGGTGGATCGTAGGTACCCCGAGAACATAAGAAAAGAAACAACCCAAACAACATACAACTACTCAAAGAGATGAGAGAACTTCTTCTGAATTTCCTCCTCCAATTCCCAAGTCGACTCACCGGGCGAGTGAGGATTCCAGGAGACACGAACAAGTTTGATCACTTTATTCTTCAACACTTTCTCGCATCTGTCTAGAATAGCAACTGGCTGGACTTCGCAAGACAAGTCTGGTCTCATGGACAACTCTGAGTAGTCAATCACATGGCTGTCGTCTCTAACATACTTCCTGAGCTGAGAGACTTGGAACACGTCATGAATTCCAAACAAGGCTGGCGGTAATTCAAGTCGGTAGGCTACCTTGCCCACACGCTCCATAATATCAAAAGGGCCAATGAATCAGGGACTAAGCTTACCCCCACCACCAAATCGGATGACGCCTTTCCAAGGTGATACCTTCATAAATACATGATCACCTGCCTCAAACTCCAAAGGTCAGCGATGTAACACCCTAAATTCCAAAATACAACTGAATTCGAGATTCCACAGGATCTTTACACTTCTTTCATACAATTTTACAAGGAAATAAAAACTTTTCTTTCATCAGAGTTACATTTACACTTGTACATTATCACAGCGGAAGCAATATTATAATAAATTACATGAAACAATATTTAACTCAATCCTGCGTAGCATGTATGCTTCAATTGTCAAGCATCTTTACCCTGCATATAAAACTGTAGGCGCGTTAGTTCATTCAACTGACGAAATATTATACACGGTTATCCTCTCTATGCCAGAAATAGTATAACAATTCTCATTTCTTAACAAACACAAACTTGTCACAAACAAAGCTAAAGGGACTATCCTATTGATGTCGTGTCGTGAATGTGCACTCCGTCCTTAATGCAATTATTTATATTATATGACACTAATGAGCACTTGTTCAGAGTCTATGCAGCCCATACTACATAGGTCTGAGGGCAAGCCCTTAATCGTTTTTCATCTTATAGGGTTCAATCCCTCGCCATAACTTAATCTACTACTGTAACTACGGTAAGTATCCTAGATATTTTCTGACCTACGAACTCATGTCTAGACGCCCTGGAGGGAATCCCAACGCAGTGACACATGACTCATCATGCAGCATCCTGTGGTAATTCAGCTCCTACCATAAACATGACACCACCCGCAGTCGTCAAACACCCCACGAGCGTCGCCACCGGGATGGTACTCTGGAGCAGTATCCACGCCCTATCATGACTCATCATGGGACATCCTGTGAATACTCTCACGCCGCCAATCCAATGGCCCTCATACTCAATATTTTTATCTTACTTTCATCACATCTCCACTATGCATCTAATCCTTAGTTTAATTGAATCATAAATAAAATCAACTCTTAGAGTGTAGCACTTTCACTATACCGGTCTTATTCATTTAATTCACATGACCCAAACATTGGTCTTCTCATTTCAAAATGTCATTTTCTCATTTCTTTCATTGCCGGTATAAGGCTTGGCAATACCCTAATTCTCAATTTCAACTCATAATTACAATGTCATACTCATAAAATCTTTTCATGATTAATCACAATTCATATTCCAATAGCATAGTATTCATGTATTCACACCTTTCATAATTCATTACGATCAATAATTCAATTTCGCGTGCAATCCATGTGCAAGAATAAATTTCACTTAATAGTCACCAACAATTTCATATATTCCACAAATCTATTATTCACAAATTCACAATCTTACTACAACACATTTCTTATAATTCCATTTAATCACGCTAGTCACAATTTTCAAAAATTCATCTTTTATAACTCAAAATTTTCATTTTATTTTTCTTTCGTTTAAAAGAGTAATTTTAATTTCAAAAATGAGTTCTTTCTTGCAAAAATCCCAATTTCTTATTCACACTTCATCAAAAGTTGTATAAATATTTTTTTTTATAAAGTTCTAATAATTTTTCAGTAATTAAAACACATTTTTCCAACTTTTATTCTATTTTAAAAATTCAATTTAATCCAAAATTCTCAAAAAAAAAACATTTTTTTCTAAACTCAAACCCCACCGAGATTCGAACCCACAATCAGCGGCAAAACAGACAGCGCACAGACCAACGCGCCAAAGCCGCCCATCGATTTAACTAGGGGTTAAAATCCCTATATATTCAGTTCTCGGTGATTTTGGTTTTCAACCAAAAAAAATTAAAACCAGAGCGGCGGTATCGAACCTGAAACCTCCGCTACTGTAGCGACCCAAACCCATTCCGACCAGTTGGTCTAAGTGAACATATCGATATTATAATAAATAAAATGGGTTTTGTTTTCACTCTCTGTTCAAAAGTACACTTTCAAAGTTTTCAAAACGAATTTGTCTCTTTTTCTCCTCTTTTGAAAACAAAAATACCCAGAATAAATCCACATTTATTTTAGCCATAACCAGTATATTTAAAACTATTTTTTCTCTTTTTAAAACATGTATTTAGCCTTAGAGTGCATATTTGAACACCATTTCGACATTGAAAACTATTACACTTTTGTTCACCAAGGGAGATAGTTTCTCACACCAAAATTTTCACTACTACTATGTTTTGACACTATGATATTTTAGAGCACAAAACCAACATTATAAGAGAGTAAAACTTCCATTTTATTAATTAATCTCCACATGATATATTTAATTATGTGTATGCAAAAAGACATTCTTTTTCATTTACTCAAATCTTCCACATGATAGATATCGCAATAGGGAAATTCACTACATCTATTAACAAACAAATCAATCAATTCAATTTTAACACACTAATCTACTTGGCATTTTTAATCAATAAGCATGGTTCAATAGCGAATTTCACATAAATGTAATTTAATAAAAACAGCATGCATTCTAATGTTTATAATAATGAGAAACATACACTTTTACTCATACGCAATAACTCTAGCGATCAATCAACACATTTGCTAATTAAAAATTTTCTTCTAATTAAACAAGCATGTATTTTATTCCACCTAGTAGCTTATGATAATAATTCAATTTCATTTTCTAGCATGCTTTCTAGTCTAGAAGTCATGAGAAACACCCACCTTTTGAAGAAAACCAATAAGAAATCTCCTAGAGCCTCCTAGAATGCGAGCGAGTGCCTTCTCCTCCTAGATTGTGATGCACGACTCCTCCTCCTTGCTCCTTGCCAAAATCGAAAGCTCCAAGATTGGGGTTTGAATAGCCGGCCTCCAAGGGGAAACACAACACACAACTCACACACTAATATGTATATATCTCCTATATAATGTCTCCTTTCAATATTTGCTTTAGTGTAGAATACAAGTATGAAGAGAGGGGGTGGGGGGGGAGGGGTATTTATACTAATTTTTGAATAGATTGGAGGGCTAGGATTGGTTGGATAGTTGTAGAATGGAGGACTAGGATAGGAGTAGAAGTTATAGCAACCACCCACACACAAATAAACTACCCATGCACACAACCCACTCTCCCATGCCTCCACACACCATCCGGCCACCAAAAGGGTGTGTGCATTGCACACTATGTGCTTCGCACGTGCCACCTAGTACCCCTATGAAAAAGTTTGTACTATTTAATTAATCAAAATGTTTACTATTTGTCTCTACATGACAAGTGTGGCCATTTAATTGATTTATTAAATTGGTGGGCTTCACAATTAGTGGGCTTAGGCTTGTGGGCCAAGACAATAAATTAATAATTAATTAAAGTGGGCTAACACAAATAAAATAGTGTTTTAGGCTTTAGAATTTGGCTTTTATAAAAATAAAGGAAAGGGAAAATAATTGTTCATATTACCAAAAGAAATTTTGTATATAAAAATAGATAATAATATACACATGAAATTTGTACGTGCACAACACGTGAAAATCAATATCTTATTAGAATGAAAGCTTAGGGTATTACAAGCGATGACAGTCAGCCCGTTTCTTCTGCCGGTTCTGAGCGGCTTGCAGATGCTTCCTGATCTGAGCTACCGTATCAACCGTCTTCGTAATCATCTCTGGTCCCAAGAGTTTCCTCTTACCAATGTCGTCCCAACAGATTGGGGAACTACATTTACGACCATAGAATGCTTCAAACGGAGCTGCATTGATATTTGCCTGATAACTATTGTTGTATGAAAACTCGACCAGGTGCAAATGATCCTCCCAAGAACCACCAAATTGCAAAACACAGGACCGCAACATATCCTCCAGTGTCTGAATCGTCCTTTCGGACTGTCCATCTGTCTGGGGGTGAAATGTTGTGCTATAATTCAACTTGCTCCCCAAACTCTGCTGAAGGCTCTCCCAGAACTGGGACCTGAACCTCATATCCCTGTCGGATACGATGCTGATGGGAATACCATGTAGTCTCACTATCTCCTGAATATACCGTTTCGCCAGACTCTCAGTAGACTGACCCACCCTGAATGGGATGAAGTGGGCACTCTTCGTCAGCCGGTCAACTATCACCCAGATAGCATTATGACCCTTGGGACTCCTGGGCAATGCTGTCACGAAATCCATAGTAATGTTCTCCCATTTCCATTCCGGAATCGGAAGAGGTTGCAACAGTCCAGCGGTCCTCTGATGCTCCGCCTTCATTTGTTGACAAATCAGACATTGTGACACAAACCTTGCCACAGCCCTTTTCATGCCATGCCACCAAAAATGCTGCTTCAAATCTCTGTACATTTTGGTACCTCCTGGATGAATAAAGTATGGAGACCGATGGGCTTCCTCAAGTAATCTCTGCCTGACTTTACCTCTAGGAACACACAACCTAGAGTCAAAACGGAGTGACCCATCTGAATGAATGACCAAATCAGACCTCAGACCTGATTCCACTTCACTACGAAATTCCTGCAATTGCTGATCATCTGCCGGAGTTGCCTTGATCTGCTCCACTAACGAAGACTGCAACTGCAATATCATACACTGCGACGCTGCACCTGAGAGAACCACTTCCAATTCCAGCCTCCTCATATCTTCTAATATCTCCTTGTGCTTGGTCAGAAACATTGCAGCAGGCCTCCTACTCAGAGCATCGGGTACCAGATTTATCTTGCCCGGGTGATACTGCAAATCGATGTCGAAATCTACCATCAGTTCTAACCATCTCCTCTGTCTCATATTCAGCTGCTTCTGCGTGAACACATATTTGAGACTCTTGTGATCTGTGAAAATTTCCACTCTATCCCCAAGCAAATAGTGCCTCCATAACTTCAGAGCAAATATCACAGCTGCAAGTTCTAGATCGTGGGTAGGGTAGTTCCTTTCATGCGGCCTCAACTGCCTTGAAGCATAAGCTACCAGTCTACCTTTCTGCATCAGAACTGCACCCAAGCCTCTACCTGAAGCATCGCAATGAATCACAAATTCCCCAGAACTGCCTGGTATCGTCAGCACAGGTGCTGATGTCAACCTGTTCTTTAACTCCACAAAAGCTTCCTCACAGGCACCATCCCAGATAAATCTCTACTCCTTCTTTGTCAAGTTGGTCAAAGGTCCTGCAATCTTTGAGAAGTCTTAAACGAACTTTCTATAATATCCTGCCAATCCAAGGAAACTTTGTACTTCTGGGATTGACTTCGGCACTCGCCAATCCTTGACAGCAGAAATCTTCGATGGATCCACTGATACACCCTCACCAGAGATAACATGGCCCAAGAAGGCAATACGATTCAGCCAGAATTCGCACTTGCTAAGCTTCCCGTACAACTGATTCACTCTCAACATCTACAAGACAATCCTTAAGTGCTCGGCAAGGTCTTCCTTGTTCTGCGAATACACTAGGATGTCGTCTATGAAAACAACGACAAACCGATCCAAGAACGACGAGAATACCCTGTTCATCAGGCTCATGAATACTGCTGGTGCATTAGTAACGCCGAAGGGCATCACTAAAAATTCATAGTGTCCATATCTTGTGCAGAATGCTATCTTCGGAATATCTTCAGTCTTTACTTTGACTTGATGATAACCAGAGCGAAGATCCAACTTTGAGAACACAGATGCACCTCCTAGCTGATCGAACAGATCATCAATTCTTGGCAGTGGGTACCTGTTCTTCACAATAACCTGGTTCAGCTCCCGATAGTCGATGCAGAGCCTGCGACTACCGTCCTTCTTGTTGGTGAACAACACTGGAGCTCCCCACGGTGAAACACTTGGTCTGATAAGGCCCTTGTCCAACAACTCCTGGATATGTACTTTCAGGTCGGCCAATTCAACTGGCGCCATGCGGTACGGGCTCTTCGAGATTGGTGTAGTACCCGGCTGAACTTCAATGCTGAACACTACGTCTCAATATGGTGGAATCCCGGGCAACTCATCAGGGAAGACATCAAGAAAGTCCCGCACAACCACGGGTGCAACTTCACCATCAGTGCACATTGACTCAAGTGCACCGGCCTTCGGGGACATTGGGCTCTCGACACGTCCAGACGGTGTCTCACCCGCATGAAACTCGAACTCCGGTTGCCCAAGAAGCTTGAAGGTCATTTTCTTCTTCCGACAGTCAATCACTGCGTGGGTGACTCCAAGCCAGTCCATCCCCAGAATGACGTCGAAACCCGAATTGTTAATTACAATTAGATCAGCTTCGAATTCCCTGCCACCAATCAGTAGGGGACTCTGCTTGCACACCTTAGAACAAACAATAGTGCCTCCACCAGTAGTAATGTCCCAAGCTACTAGCATGTCATCACTTGCCAATCGATGACGGTTAACGAAACGGGAAGACACAAATGAATGGGTTGCACCAGAATCGAACAACACATGGGCAGGAAGAGAATGCACAAGAATGATGCCTAATAGAAAGGTCCAATGAATAAGAAATGGAAAATGCATGCAGGGTGCACAAAAGATTAAACAGAAAAGAGGAAGAAATATGCAAGAATTGAATGTGAAATAACATAATACAATCAACATACCTACAACTACTCCGGTAGCTGTCTCAGCTTCTGCTGCAGTCAGGTTAAAGGCCTGACCACGGCCTCCTATCTGACCTCCCTTAGGAGCCATCCTCCGGTGAACGAAGGCACGTCTCTGTGGAGGGAGAGGTGGCCTTACCTGAGGACGGACTGGTGCTCCAAACTGAGCTGGACCTCCAGCTGGTGCAACGGGTCTGTTCTTGGGACAGACACGGACAATGTGATCGGTACCTCCGCACCCGAGGCACAAACGGTTGGCAAAGCGGCAGTCCTTGTGCAAGTGCCCAGCTCTGTTGTAGAAGGTACAGGTCAGAGCAATAGGCGGATATGGCAGTGCTCTCACAGGTGGGGTCGGAGATGGCCTCCGAGCAGGCCCCACAGCAGATCGAGAGAAAGTGGGGTACTGTCCCCCTCACTGAGTAACATTGGTCCTTCTGTGTGCTTGTTCTTGGACCCTTGCAGCATCAAGAATAGCTGCATAAGTGCGGTGGCAGTGGGCCACCAACTGGTTATGGAGGTCCGAACGAAGCCCCAACAGGAACCTGCGAGCTCGATCTTTCTCGTTTGCAACCATGGAAGGTGCAAAACGGCTGAGCCGAACAAACTCTGCAGCGTACTCATCCACCGTTCGATTCCCCTGAGTCAAGGAGATGAATTGTTGCTCCATCTTGACTCTAGTGACGCTGGGGAAGAACTTGACCATAAAACTCCCAGTGAAGGTGGTCCATGCAATGGGCCTCTCCAATCTTTCGGCTTCAGCCTGCCACCAGATACAGACAAGATCAGTCAGTTGGATACTCGCCACATCCACACGGTCCACATCGGCCACTCGTGCTGCTTGTAGTAGCTGTTCTGTGTGAATCAGCCACTGCTCGGCCTCCAGCGGTGTCTCCGTACCCGAGAACTTGTCCGGGTACAATCTCACAAAGTAAGCTACCGTACCAGGCCGGGGTGGTAGCTGTCCGAGAGCGGGTCCCGCAGTAACCCGATTACGGCCTCCAAACTGGCCCTTATCAGCTCATTGTGTTCCTACTGCAGCGCCATCATCTGCTGCAGTACTTGAAACACAGCTGAGTTCTCAGACCGTTCTTCCCTTCGCTGGGAAGAAGAAGAGCTACCCCTAAGCATTTGCACGATTTGCGCAATAGTGGGCTCTCCCATCGGGTCATCTTCAGAACGGGAAGAGGGAATATCCTTCCTAACCATGGTCTGCATCATAGAAAATATAATTAGTATCCAGATTGCATGAATATGAATAGATGGAAGGAACAGAACAATTAGGGAATGAAGGAACTGAATATGAAGGAATCAAATAGGAATCAAGTAAGAGAAGTATGTTGGTTATTACATGTTCGTGTGATTCGCGTGGTGTACATATTGTTGAGTTAAACCTGGTTAGAACAAAAATCGAGTAATACACCAATCAAAGTCAAACCTCCGTAAAGATGGTCATATTTGATCGACATATTACTCAAAACCCGGGCTCTGATACCACTAAAAACTTATCACACCCTGCTTTCCAAAATACGAGAACACGAGCCCGTGACGAAGGCCCAGCGAATGATATTAATATCATTCATAAGTTGTGCCAGTCTCAACTCAACAATACTCAAAAAGATTTATCACAACCATGCAAATAATAACATCACAGAATAATATCTGAATTCAAGAATTTAATAATCCGACATGATAATCAATACTGTGGAAACAAATAGCAATTACGGGTCAAAAGCCTGGGATACAAGTCTAAACAAATGAATTACAATAAGATAAGAAAACATGGAAAGAAATAGTTTATTCTAATGCATCTCCTACTCCAGACTAGAAGTACTGCTCGCCAATACCTTCTGCCAAATCCTCTGGCTCACCTGTAGCTGGGTTAACTAGGGAAGAAAAATAAATATCCTTAGAGCAAGTACGGACAGTAAGTAGTGAAAAACAGAGAGTAAAGGAGTAAGGTACATGTAGGAATATGAATCAAGATCAAATTACAAGGACAATAATGGTACTAATAGCAATGGTCTTAATCAAGTATATATACATGTCAACTAGGTCTATTATCAAGTTGTTTCTCCTATCTAGTGCACGTACTATTGTGTCCCATACCACAGGTTCAGTGCACGCATAACAGTGTTCGTTTTAGACTTCGTGGTGGGGTCTACAAAGCGTGTACTCGGTATATCACGATAACAAGATAACAAGATAACAAGTTCATGTCTTCACAAGTAATTCTCCACCTTCCATGTCAAGTTCAAGTAACAAGATAACAAGATAACAAGTTCACATCTCCACAAGTAATTCTCCACCTTCCATGTCAAGTTCAAGTAACAAGAGGGCCCTACCGAGTACATTTTCTGAGACTATCCACTACTAAGTCAACCCTTAGAAACCCCGGCTTGTTTAGTATTTTATTATTAAGTCATACATGTACATGCAAGTGGTTATAAGAACGTCAAGGGAATGATAAAAATGCAGCAACATGATGCATTACACAATAATAAACAAGAAGTAGCAAATCTGAAACAGCCAACATAGTTACACTAAAACAGGTATAACTCCTATACTACAACTCCGAATTCGAAGTTCCAGGATGCTATGGACATCTAGACAGATAGGGCTACGATTTGTATTCAGCAAGTTTCTGCTAATTTTGACTGTAGCTAGGTTAAATACTCTATTCTTTGCAGTTTAGCTGTTCTGACAGCAACTAGATGTCAACAACTAATGGGTGGAAACATGGTATAAATACACTGTAAAAATCTACAAAAATTAAAGATGAAACCTAAGCATGTATATAAAGTTCCTGGAGAATTTCATGGCATTCTAACATTGTTTACATGGTGTTTCACTATCTAATGTGTTGATGTTGCATTAATTCTGTAGTCTGAAAAATGCAGACCAACAGATACTAAAAAGGTGATATCTCACAGCTCGTGACTTCGAATTAGGATCTGTCACTTGGGTTGGAAACTAGACTCAGTAGGCTAATACTCTCCTTTGTATCAGGTGTGCTAATTCTCAAGTTAACAGGGTCAAAACCTCTGTGCAAAACAGTACAAGCTGCAAAAGTTTATAAAAGTTATCGCATTTATATTCATCAAGTGGGTAATTATCGAGTTATTGTATTATGCATGTATCAAGACCAATGTACAGCAAGTAGTGTGAATTTTTCCAGTATACAAGTCAAGTTTATCATGTCAAGTTCAAGTCACAAGATCTCAAGTAACAGCATGTATTTAATCACGATGTATTTTCTCATGTACAAGTTCTATTTATTTTATTCATGTGAAGTATGTGTTTAGGCTTGGGTTTGAGTCAATAGATAATAATAAAAAGTCAAGAGTACGTCGGGTTAGCTCGTGTAAACACTCGATACTCCCCACAGAAGGGACACAAGGCAAATTAGAATAATTGATATGGAACTACTTACTTAGAGATAAAAAATCTTGAACTAGAATAAAGAACGGAGTTCAAGTGGACTTGCCTTTTTCTTGTAGACGATTCAATAATATAATATGGAATAACGGGATCAGAATCCCGGGGAGCAATCCCAAGAACACGTATGAAGACCGAGCGAGAAAACCCAAGCAATAAGTAGCAAACAGTGAGAGTGCCCCACAATGGATCCGCCCAAACAGCAAGCGGCAAATATGGGATCTGGTGCGGCAAAACAGCGAATAGCAAAAGCGACCAATAGGATATCACCCTCACACCGGATCTGCCCCAAACATGGGACAGTGAAGATGGGATCTGGCGTGCGCCGAACACAGAACAGCGAAGTCGGCGAATCGATGTTCGTCTTCTTCCTCCGATCGAAGAGAGAGAACGGTGCGAGGAGGAACAGCGACCGGGTGTGGCATGGACGACTGGTGGCGACTGAGGCGGCGGCTACGTGCGATGGCGACTCAGGCGGCGTTGGTCGGGAAGCGACGCAACGACGGGGCTCCAACAGCGGCGAAGCTCTGTTTTGTTTCAAAAACAGAGGAAGGTGGTGACGGCTGTGCGGGGCTTGGATTGCGACGGCGACTTAATGGGGTCTACGGTGGATGTAGGGGATGAGCGGAGAGGGTCGATGGTGGTTCGAAGGGGTAGTCGAAGTGGGTTCGTCGATGGTGAAGTTGGGTTTCGGCGGAGCTTCAATGGGTGACAGAGTGGGTTAATGGCGAAGGCAACTGCGATGAGGAAGGGGATGAGGGTGGCTCGGTAATGGGGATGAGGTCGGGCATGGTGATGGAGTTGGCAATGGGGATGGGAGAGCTTTGGCTTAAGGCGAGAAGAAGAAGGAGTGAGCGGGAGGGATTTTGGTTTGGTTTTGGAAACAGGAGAGGGAGAGAGAACGGGAGAGAGAGAGAGAGAGAGAGAGAGAGAGAGTTGGTTGGTTTATGGTAGTTCTGATTTGTGGGAGAGTGGGGGGTAGTTTTAATATAATAAAATAAAGAGAAGATCATGGGGAGTTAGAGATACGTGGGGTTGAGTGGAGAAAAGGTCTGGGATTTTAGTTAGGGAAATCTGGGTTTGGGTAGACTAAGTTTTTAGGTCTAATATCCAATAAGGGTGATGGGTTGGGGTTTCATATGAATGGGCCAAAATGTAATAATACAATAAAATAATTGGAACTAAAAAGTCCACAATATGACAAAGGCCCAAATACAATAAATTAGGAGGAAAAGATACCAATAAAAATACAAAGAATAATAATCCGTACAATCTCTTCTCTTTCTCCTTGAGCTCTCCCCCATCTTTGATCTCTCAGATCCCTCCAATCGAATCACCAAATCCTCCCCCCTCCTTCATTAAAGTTGTTCCTTTAGCCTTTCTCCAGAAACCCTTTTCATTTCTCTGGAGTTTTCCTTCGATCCCGTTTTCCCCTCTTCCTTCCCTCCTCTCTTAGTGAGGAGGTTCCCTCTGCAGCTTCTGATTCTGCGATCTTTATAGGCGTTCTGTCTCCGCGATCGTTTGTTAGCGCATGCCCTTGTCTCTTGTACGGCTCCCTTCCTGGTGCTTCCTCGCTTCGGTAGGCATCTCGGCGTTCTTTGGCTGCTCTCGCCATCTCGGTGCTCATCAAAATTGTACGATAGAGGTATTGTATTACAAAGCACTGTAAGTCCTTTCACTATCTGCATTGCTCTTTTCTCTTAGTGTTTTCGAGAGTGTTTGTTGGTTGGTTGCGCCCCTTCTTTTAGCGCGATCATTATTAACTGTGGGTGGAGTTTCTCTTCGGCCTTCCTTTGATCCTGCGGTTCTATCTCCGTTTTGGGTGACTTTAGTTTGCCTCCTTGAGCTGTGCGTGCGCAGGCTTTTTGATTGCATCAGCTATTACTGTGTCGGTGCACTTGCCTCTATTTTCTCTGTCCTTGAGATGCTATAGCATCTCGAGGTTTTGGTTATTGCAGCACTCTAGTAGTGTTTTCTATCCCTCTTTCTTACTTCTCCATCGATTGCGCTTGAATCCGGTGCGCTTCCTCCATCGTTTTCCCCAAGAGCTCTCTCCTTTACTCCTCCCCCCATCTGTGTTAATTGTTTGTGGGCCTATCTACAGAGGCCCATGGAACTTTCTTGGGTAGAAGTAGTAAAGAAAAAAAAATAATATTCAAAAAAATTCTCATCTTGGGCTTCTCTGTTTAGGGCAGTCGGATCTGGCCCGTGTTCAGCCCATTCGCGCGAAGCTTCTATCTGGTCTCCCTTCGTCTAAATCCCGCCTTTCTTCATTGTCTTCTCCATACCTTTCTCCCTATTCTCCCTCTCTTCATCGTAAACACTCTCTGGTCTGTTTTCGTTGCCTTCAGCAAGGTCACTTCAAATTAGACTGCCCTTACAAGATGAAGTCTCTTCTGCGAGAAATCGGGGCATGCCAAAATCGCTGCTTTGCGCTTCAAAAAATCCTTGGGCTTCCTTTAGGAGTACCTATTTCCGATCAAATTGTGAAAGCGGTAGACCTTACCTCTCTTCGTAGTCAGCTGCACTCTTCAAAACCACCTAAATCTCAGAAGCTGCCTGCTTCTTCCAGTGCTCCGCTGCTTCCCACCCCCCCCCCCTCCGGAGCGTAGATCCTTCGATACCTCTCCCCCCCTTCCCGTGTCCTCTGCGCAGCCTTCTCGTCCTGTTAAGCAGCCTCTTCCTCAGGTCTTCATTCCCAAATCTGAGTTAACAGATCGTTTGGGTTATTTTTGTAACTTCGGAGCCATTTCTTTCTCTGGTGGTGCGGTACCTTTCTACACTTTGAATTCTTTTCTTAGTAACTATTGCAATGTTGATGATTGGGAATGGGTCCTTTACAATTGCTCTAATGGTGATTTGGTCATCCATTGCCCGTCATCTAAGATTTTGGAAGACCTTATCGCAACTCAATCCTTGTCCATCGGCAACATCTCTCTGTCAGTTAGGCAGTGGGTTAAGATTCCTTCATCTTCTTCAGGACTTGGACCCCCTGATACCAAAGTCTCTCTTGTCGGTCTTCCTCCGTTTTGTGACTCTCTCCGCCTTGTAGGAGAGATGGCTAAGTGTGTTGGTGAGATTGTTAGCATAACTTCCAAGGCTAGATTGGCTTCTGGTAGCCTGCAGATCGAAGCGATTTTTCGATGTCATTCCCCTCCAGCTCGTATTGAAGCTTTTTGCCTTACTGATGGGATTTCCTCTTTTGCGGTATCTGTGCATTATCATGACTCTTCTCCAGTTGTTCAATGCTCTCTTAGTCCTCGCCCAGGTACCAAGCCACAGACTTTTGGATCCGACCTCTCTTCTCCTTTTCATCCTGGAGCTATTTCCTCCGCTAAGCCAAAAACTCCTAAGTTGAAAGCGAGTATTGCTGGTGCATCTCGTAGCAAACCCCCCCCCCCCCCCCCTTATAGGCCTCCGGCCCATCACTCCAACTCTAAAATCTCTCCTTCGAAATCCCCCAACCTGGTTTGGATTAACCCGGAGCGACAGGCTGTGAAAGGCAGCACCAGTGCGAATGTTTCGGTCTCTCCTCTCCCCTCTAAGGCTCCTCAGCCGATTTTCTCCAAAGCTGCTCCTGCGGTTGAGCTGCCTTCTCCCTCTGTTAAGGATAAGGCCCTTTCCTCTCAATGGCCTGCTTGGGAAGTTAATCCGAACTTCGCATCAGATTGGGAACAGTTCCAACAGTTAGCGCACTTCCCTACGCCGAAAAAGTCGGACCCTGCTTTCTCTCCCTCCATGATCACCTCTAAGCCCTCCATCAAAGACTCTGATTGGATTGAGCAGGACTCCCTCTTATCGGAAGAGGAAGCGGAGCTGGTTCTTGGCCAATCTAAGAAGGTACTCAATTTATTTTATTTTAAGCACTCTCCAGTGTATTATTACATTATTTCAGTATGTTTGTTTAAGCTTGTCCAATTGGGTTTCCTTTGCAATACTTGCTCGTTATTGCCTTGTGTACGGTCCAGCATTGGGACCGCACCATTCGCGTTTGCTTATCTTAGATGGATTTCCATATCTCTCGCGGCGAAGGCCCGAGATTTTATGGAATCCCATTCGCCCATTCCATTTAAGCCTGTTAATCGCTCCTACAAGTTCTCAGTTGGATCGATTAAGGCTTCTTTCCCCTCTTCTTTATCTAAATTGTTGGGGGTATCTCAGGGCCATTCTTCTCATTTTCAGGAGAAGGATGACCCTGCTTCCGATGACATTCTTTCTTCTAGCTCGAAATAACGTTTCATTAGAGCGAGTGCGCGTCTTATAGCTAAAAAATCCCACCTTTCGGTTACCACTGACTCGCCTGCTCAATGTAGCAAGTCCTCTTCTTTCCTACAGTAGTCTTCGCCTGCACATTCATCTATGATCTCCTTTAACCAGCTAGGCTCCATTTACGTTCCCATTTTTTATTCGTTTTCCAACTCTGAGTTGGCCGCTTCTGCTCAAGAGCTAGGATTCTTGATCGACCCTTTGGACTCTCCCCGTATCCTTTCTCTGAGGAGGCAGGAATATTCTAGAGTCTTGGAGCGCCGTCTTTTTAATGATTAGCGTCTCCTGGAACATCCGTGGTCTGCATTGCCCTTCTAAGCAAAGGGCGATTTTTGATTTAATTTCCTCTTCTCGCTGCGATCTTATCTCCATCCAAGAATCCAAGCTGAACTCCCCATCACCTGTGATCTTTCGCTCCTTAGGTGGGTCTATTATCACCAAATGGATCTCACTGGATGCAACTGGATCCAGAGGAGGGATCCTCTTTGGATTCAAGGAGGCACAATTCTCACTGATATCAGTTCAACGCCTGAACTTCTTCTTAATCGTCCAGCTTCACTGGACCTTTACCAATTGCCCGCTGACCGTAATTTCGGTGTACGGTCCTTCTACTTCGGATAGACGCCCTTTATTTTGGAATGAATTCCTTTCTTTACAGCAATTCTCCTCCGATGTCTGTTTTTTTTGTGGGGATTTTAATGTTACTCATTTTTCGTCTGAAAGATCGAACCCGGTATCTTCTATCTCCCAATCTTGCCTTTTTAATGATTGCATCCGTGACCTTCATTTATCGGACTTACCGATATCCAGTAGATCTTTCACCTGGTCAAACCAACGCGATCATCCATCTTTTGCTAAACTTGACCGATTTTTAGTGTCGCAAAATTGGATGGCGCGTTTTCACCATTCCTTCGTCCAGGCTCTCCCCAATCCTTCATCTGATCATGTTCCGATTGTGCTTCATTCCAACTTCTGTTTCAATTATCAGCACAAGTTCAGATTTGAAAAATTCTGGTTACAAGACCAGCACTTCGTCAACCTTGTATCTGAATGCCTTGCGTCCATCACCGGATCTTCCGGGCTGGGCAACATTCTTCTTAAACTGCACGCCATCAGGCATGGGTGCAAAATCTGGCGGAAAGATAGACAATGTAACACCAACTTCCTTAAGGATTTCCTTTTGCAATCCATTGTGTCCATCGACAAGATGGAAGAATTGGGTCCTTTATCTGAATCTTGTCGATCGGAACGGCGATCTTGCAAGCAAGAGTACGCAGACATCCTCCATCAAGACCATATTAAATGGGCTCAAAGAGCTCGGGTCAATTGGATGAAGGAGGGTGACGCGAACACTGCTTTTTTTCATAACTTTGCTTCGCATAGACAACGTTGCAATCATATCTCTTCCATCTCTGTTCAAGGAATGGATCTGACTACCGATGTTTCCATTCATCGGGAATTCCTTTCTTTCTATAAAAACCTTATTGGCTCGCAGAAACATCGCACGATTGAGCTCGATTGGGTCCATCTTTATGGTTACCAAGATCACGATCTATCCTCGCTCGAGGCTCCCTTCTCTCTTGAAGAAATCAAATCGGCAGTTTTCGCATTAAAAAGCGACTCGGCGCCTAGGCCCGACGGCTTTCCAGCTTTTTTTTTCAAAAATTTTGGGATCTGCTTAAGGCAGACCTTCTCAAAATGTTTCAAGACCTTCATCAAGGAAACTTCTCTTTTGACCGTATTAATTACGCTCACATTGTGCTCATTCCCAAATTAGTGGGGGCACACCTAGTATCTGAATTTAGACCAATCAGTCTCATCAACACTTCTTTCAAAATCATTATGAAAGTCCTTTCCTCTAGACTGAGTGCGATCATCTCGCCCTTAATCGACTCGGCTCAATCTGGTTTCATCAAAGATCGTTTCATTCTTGACAGTGTTGCATCGGCCCAGGAAATCATATCCCACTGTCATAGAACTCAGTCGGAGGGCATTCTTCTTAAGCTCGACTTTCAAAAAGCTTACGATAATGTAAATTGGGATTTCCTTCTGGACATTCTCATTTATCGGGGTTTCGGTCCCAAATGGATTGCTTGGATTAAATCTAGCTTATTCTCTGGAACTTCATCTTTATTCATCAACGGCTCGGAAGGTCACAAATTCAAAATCAGATGTGGCCTTCGCCAAGGAGACCCTCTATCTTCGCTGCTTTTCTCGCTAGTTGCAGATGTCTTTAGCAAACTCCTGCGAAATGCCTAGAATTTGAATATGATAGAGGGTCTTGGCAGTTCCCCCTGTTTCAAGGGAGTGCTCAACCTTCAATATGCCGATGACACTATTATTTTCACCAAACCGAACATCCACTCTCTTCGTAATCTCAAACTTCTCCTTTACTGTTTTGAAATGGCATCCGGGTTATCGATTAATTTTCAAAAATCCTCCGTTCTCTGGTTGGGTGGAACTCCTAATCGCCAAATTGAGGATTCCAACTTTTTCAATTGTCCCGTCGCTTCCTTTCCGATCACTTACTTAGGCATTCATCTTCGCTGGGGTAAGCTGCATAGATCGGATTGGCTTCCTCTGATTGATAAAGTGGAGGCCAGGCTCAACGTTTGGTCGAGCAAGCTTATGTCTAGAGGAGGCAGACTGACTCTTATTAACTCAGTGATATCAGCCATGCCCCTTTATCTTATGTCGTTCTACTACTTACCTTCCTGGGTGATAAAAAGAATCGATCAAATTAAAAGTAATTTTTTCTGAAATGGCTCCTCATCCTTTCAACCAGGATCCCATCTGTGTCAGTGGAAAATGATTTGTACCTCCAAAGAGGAAGGGGGTCTTGGTGTTCTGGACATTCGTCACCATAACATCGCTCTCTTAGGTAAATGGTTGTGGAAACTCCATAATTCTGACCATTTGCCATGGATTCGATGCATTAGAGATTATCGATCTACCTCTTTCAATTGGTGGGAGTTTCCCGAGGCGACTTTTCGCCTCGCCTCCCCTTTTTGGAAAGGTATCTGGAAGGCATCAGCCGCTTTTCAGTGTGGTATTTATCGTATCTGCTATGACGGAACTAGAGCCAATCTCTGGACTAATTTGTGGATCGGCAATACCACGCTTGCCACGGCTTTTCCTTCTCTTTTCAGGCTGGAAGCTTTTCCGACGGCTACTATAGCGGACTCATTCGCTTTGATCGACGGTTCTCGTTATTGGTTTATTCCATTCACGATTAATCTTCCTCCATCATTGGAAGAGATCTTTGACAATCTCATTTCATTCCTCAATAGCTATGAATGGAGATCTTCCGAGGGCGTCGGTTGGCGCTGGTCTTCTACTGGCACGTTCTCAGTTAAATCTTTTTATTGCTTCCTTAACTCGAGAGGAATGCAATCGCCTATAGCCAAATATTTCTGGGACTCTTGGGCTCCTCTTAAGGTAAAGATCACTTCTTGGCTTGCTTTTAATAACAAGCTTCTAACGGTTGAAGTTCTGAACAAAAGAAATTTAGCTTGGGGGCAGCTCTGCTCGCTGTGCGCTCAGCACGCTGAAGATGTCAATCATCTTTTCACTCAATGCTCCACTATTATCTCTTTATGGAAGATTTGCACTCTTGCCTGGGGCACTAATTCTATTCCACCGGACTTAGCTTCAGTTTGGTCTACTAAGCCTTCGAATTCTTCGTACCGAAGCGCTTGGATATTGTCGGTTCATACCATTATTTGGATTATTTGGAAGGAGAGGAATTGTAGATTATTCCAGAAATGCATATCCTCATCAGCAGCGATGATTGATGAGTTTTTTTTTCCTTTTTAAACTATGGTCCACGGAGTTGAAACCCAAAGACATAGTCCCTACTTCTCTCAATTTATTAGAAAATGCTTACTGCTGTCTTCGTTCTCTTCATGCGGTTTAATTTGTTTGCTTTTATTGGCAATTGTTTTAACCAATTTCTTCTTCTTCCATTCTTTCTTGCAGGATTAAGCAACTTCATAAGATGCGGCTACCAGCACTGTTTCACTGTTTGTTTATGCTTTCGTATGAGCTTTTGTCTCTTAATTTTTGCCAGTTCTGGTAGCGTTTTTAAAATCCTTCCTTATGTTTTGTTGGTTGATGGTAATTGTAATTTTTGTGTGCTGTTTTGTATCAGCAGCACCTCTATTATGGTAGTGCTTTTCCTTTACCACCATCATCTCTTGTCTTGGACGGTTTCCTTTTGATGCTTTTGCCTCCTTCTGGGGTACGAGCATTTGGATGTTTGGGGGTGTAAGTTTATGATGATTAACGCATCGTGATGGTATTTTCTGATGGTATTTCCCTGTTTATGCTGCTGTTGATCTAATTGCGATATTTGGAGGCCATTTTTTTAGGCTCTATGTTCGATGGCTGCTGTCTGAGGTTTTAGGTATCTCTGGAGATACTTTATATCTCAACTGCTCAGTCAATTGATTTATTTTGGTGGGTGTCCCACGTCTAGCTTTGGGGCTTTGGGGCTCCTGTTTCCTCATCGTGTGCCCGTTTCGGATCTTTTTCGCTTGCCAGTTTGGTGATGGTTCGGTGTGATCTCACTATTGGTTACTTTTTTTATAGCTCGATTATCTTCTGTGTATGCATCTTTTTGAGTTTTACTTTGAGCCTTTTCTTGTGGTTATATTGTGGTGTCATATGATTGCTCTTGCTCGGCTGCTTGGGTTAGCATTTACACTGTATTCTCTTATTTCTTGGGCTCTTTGTGTTGCTCTTGAATCTTGCTGTTCTGGAGCTTGTTGGGTTTTTTTTTGTCACGCCCCGCTTCCCGAAATACAGGAACACAGGCACGTAACTGAGGCCCAGCGAATGATATAAGTACACCAACTCATATCATCCATAAGCTGTACCAGTCTTAGCTCAACAATATAAGAAAAAAATGAATCACAACCACGCAGAAAACATAATCACATAGACGAGAATGAAAAATCAATAACCAAATCTGGAATATAAAGACTTACCAAATAACTCGAGAGATTCATACTCCAATTGTAGAAAAACTGCTCATCAATGCCTCATAGAAATTTTCTTGGTACACCTGTACTTGATTATCTAAAAAGAAGAATAATTTGTCCTTAGAGCAAGTACGGACAGCAAGTAGTGAAAGCAGAGAGTAAGAAGTAAGGTACGTGTAGAAAATATGAATCAAGATCAAATTGCAAGGACAATACTGGCATTAATAAACAACGGTCTTAATAAAATATATATATGTCAATTTATGTTCATTAGAGTGTCATTTCTCCTATCTAGTGCACAAACTACTGCATCCCATACTACAGGTTCAGTGCACGCACAACAGTGTTCGTTTTAGACTTCGTGGTAGGATCTACAGAGCGTGTACTCGGTGTTAATAACAATCATTTACCATTTACAATCAATCAATTTCCAATTATTCAATCAATCATTCACAATCATTACTTCTCCTTCCATTTCAATACGATATTAATATAGGCCTTACCGAGTACATTTTCTGAGATTTTCCTAGTCAACCCTTATAAACCCCGGCTTGTTTAGTATTTTATTAAACCATTCATGTCCATGTAAATGTGTACAACAATGTCAAGGGAACGATATGAATGCAGCAACATGATGCATTGCACAATAATAAACATGAAGTAGCAATTCTAAAACAACAATTCTCTTTGTATTATTTTAACTAATTCCAATTATAACTGGGTCGAAACCTCAGTATAAGACAGACAAAGCGGCAGGAATTCATAAAAAGCCATAACACATATGTTCATTCAAGTTGATAATCAATAGGTTATTGCATCATGAAATGCATTACACTGTTATATAGCAATTAGAATGTCCATTACTGTGTACAATTCAATTTATGAAGTCATTAATCCAATCACGATTGTCTCATTCAATCAATGTATACAATTACCATTCATTTCCTTTGTACACAATTCTATTCATTTTATTCATATCGATTATATCTATATGGGCTTAGGTTTGAGTCAATGGACAATTATAAGAGGTCAAGAGTATGTCGGGTTAGCTCGTGTAAACCCTCGATACTCCTAACGAGAAGGGACACAAGGCAATTTAAGATAATTAAAATGGAACTACTTGCAGGAGGTCAATTAATTTGAACTAGAATAAAAAGATTAGTTCAATGGACTTGCCTTTTTGTAGTAGTCGATTCGAATAATTAAGAATAACGGGATCAGTATCCCGGGAAACAATCCCAAGAGGCACGTGCAAAGTACGTACGTAGAAACTCCAAAAGCAACAGCAACAAAGAGCTATTCCCCACACTGGATCAGCTCAAAACAGCAAAACAGCAGCTGGGATCTGGCGTGAGTAGAACAGCAAACAGCCAAATGATAGCCAATGGAATCTGTCCGCGCAGCGGATCCGAGCCGAACAGGAAACAGCGAGTGGGATTCGCTGTGGGCACAACACGGAACAGCAATCAGGGGGGCACGGATCTTGAAGCGATCCGATGGTCCAAATTCAATCCAGCCAATCCGAGCGTCTTCTTCTTCTTCGTTCACTTCTTCGACGAACCGGCGAGCGAGAGAGTGAGGAGATGCAACGCCGGCGATGGCTTCGACGTTGAGAAGGACGGCGGCGCGACGTCAAAGGGCGATGCAGCGGCGAGCGGAGGGCGTTGCTCTGTTCTTGGGTTCGAACAGGGGAGGAGGAGAACGGGGATTTCTCGGCACGTGGACGGCAACGAGGGTCAGTGGTGGTCGTGGCGATGTGGCGAGGCGGAGAGGGTCGAGGTCCAACGGAGGTGAGCGGCACTGCGATGATGACGGCGATGGAGCTTGGGTTAATGGCGAGGTTGAGTTCCGATGGTGCTTCGATTGAGTTTGGCGATGGAGTGATTGACGATTGGAGTGGGGCGACGGCAATGGAGTGGCGGTGTCGGAGTAGCGAGGAAGAAGACGATGGGATTCGAGCTTCGATGGGTTCGAGCAGCAATGGCGGGGAAGTGGATGGCGACAGCGGCGGCGCGATTGGAGGTGGATGATGGAGATGGGCACTCGACTGTGGTGGAGGACGGCGATGGTTTCTTCGGTGGGGGAGACGTCAGGGGCGATCGAGCTCGGCAATGGGTCGAGCAGAGGGCGCGAGGGAAGTAGGCACTCGGTTGTGGGGAGCGCAGGGCTGGCGCGAGGTTGGGGACGAGAGCAGGAGGTGAAGAAGAGAGGGAGTTGGGTTTGCTTATTTGGTTTCTCTGTTTGTTAGAGAAACAGCAAGAGATGGGGAGATTGAACGGGAGAGAGAGAGAGGAAGTGGGGAGTTTAATAAAATAATTATTATAACGGGGGTAGTTAGAGATAGTGGGGTGTAGTTACGGGTGATGTGGGAGGAGTGGAGAAAAGTGGGGAAATTTGTATACGGGTGTGTGTATGGGTTTGTTTATACAATATAGATGGGTACTGGGTTTAGGGTTAGAGTCCAATAGGAAATGGGCTTGATTATTGGGCTTCAAATCAATTAATTAAATAATACAACACATATCAAAAATCAATGGGCTAAAATCCAACAAGAGATGATCAACTCTTTGGGCTTCAAATGAATAATATAAATTCAATAATAATTATTGGGCTTCAAACCAAAAAGTAGAGAGAGACAAGATTTTTAGTTTGGAATATAAATTTGGGTTTCGATAGGAGGTTCAAAATGATTTAAATGCATTGGAAGTATTTATACGGAGTTTGAAATACAAGAATACATGGAAATCCGTATAATCGGAAACAGGGGTTACAAATCCTACCCACCTTACAACAAGAATTTCGTCCTCGAAATTCATTTTGGCAGGCGGCAGGACAAAACAGAAACAACTTAAGAAATAACAAAGCAGGAAAATTAGAAAAGAAAACTCAAATGATGGAAGTACCAGAATAAGAAAATGACATAAATAAGATCGATGTCGAATAATAAATAGACAAAAGATAACAAGTGAAAAAGATGAGCACGATATGAACGATGCAAAGGAGGATCAGCAAGAGAATACTGGGACCTGTGGGTTATGGGTCCACCACTCTTCCGCTGCGTTACTCTGACGGTGATGTCCCATGCAACATACATGTCGTTGTAGGCCACAGAACACCAATCAACGAACCGAGCAGGAAGACAAGAATAAGACACCATGATCAAGGAGAGTACGGGCTCAAGATAGATATAAATAGATAATGCAAAATGAATATAAAGTTTGTCTTCAATTTTAAATAATTAAAGATATGCTATATATCAAAATAAGTGGGTTTTTAACAAAATAATAATAACAACATGTTAATAATAAAAACAATAACATCAAGAATAATAGAATAGTAATAGCAATAATAAAATAATAATAACAATAATAAATACACACATGTTAATAATAAAAATAATGATAACAATAATAATAAAAATAACATAGAAAAATAACAATAATAATAGTGATAAAAATTTTTATACACAAAATAGTGTAAAATCACTATACTTGTTCAAATTGTATGGAAACATAAAGTGTAATAGTATAAACAAGATGTCATAAAGAAAATATTTCTTTACTTTTAGTTTCATTATATAAGTAAAAATTGTCTTGAAATATAAATTAGCAAATACTTAGAAAATCTTGCATCCTTAACATCAAGTTGCATATTTGCCTTCACGACATCAGGTTGCAGATTGCCGTCTGGATATTTGGCTGCATATTTTACCTCGCCGATATCCAGTTGCAATTTGCCTCCATTGACACCGAGTTGCATATTTGCCATCTCGACATTAGGTTGCACCGAAATGGTGAAATGGAAAATGTAACCTTCCATATGCACAGGGTTAGGGAACATTTAAATTTTAAGTATGATGTTATGTTTTGAAATTCGTGATATAAAAATAGTAGAAAATAAGAAATGAAGTTAAAAGCCATGCAATAGAATATCAAAATAGATGTATAAATTATAAATATTAAACACAATAGTACAAAATCGCAGTAGTGGAAATGATTTATAAAAGTAGGGAGAAGAACGGAATGAAACACATGTATAAGTACAATGTAAATGTGAATGAGAAAATAAATATGCAATATAGCAAATTTACACAATAAATATATCATAAAAATATACAGTATCGTAGGAGTTAAACGAGCCTCTAACATGTCATTGAAGATCCACAGATGCCGATCGACGAACCAAGCGGGAAGAAAAGAATGGACAACTCCAGAATCAAGGGAATATTGGTACAAAAGGATAAAATTAAACTCAGAAAGGGATCAACGAATGTGAATGAATGGAATGGACGAAACAACTACGAAATGAAGGAACTGAATGTGAAGGGATCAAAAGAGGAATCAAATGAGAGGGGTATCCAGATTACATGTTGGTTATTCATGTTCATGTGATTAGCGTGGTGCGCATATTATTGAGTTAGACTGGCTAGAACCAAACTTGACTGACATATTAGTCAGACATGACTAACACATTAGCCAAACCAACTAAACTCCAACATAGTTAGAGTCTAACCTGGGCTCTGATACCACTAAAAACCTGTCACGCCCCGCTTCCCGAAATATAGGAACACAGGCACGTAACTGAGGCCCAGCGAATGATATAAGTACGCCAACTCATATCATCCATAAGCTGCACCAGTCTTAGCTCAACAATATAAGAAAAAAATGAATCACAACCACGCAGAAAACATAATCACATAGACGAGAATGAAAAATCAATAACCAAATCTGGAATATAAAGACTTACCAAATAACTCGAGAGATTCATGCTCCAATTGTAGAAAAACTGCTCATCAATGCCTCATAGAAATTTTCTTGGTGCACCTGTACTTGATTATCTAAAAAGAAGAATAATTTGTCCTTAGAGCAAGTACGGACAGCAAGTAGTGAAAGCAGAGAGTAAAGAAGTAAGGTACGTGTAAGAAATATGAATCAAGATCAAATTGCAAGGACAATACTGGCATTAATAAACAACGGTCTTAATAAAATATATATATGTCAATTTATGTTCATTAGAGTGTCATTTCTCCTATCTAGTGCACGTACTACTGCATCCCATACTACAGGTTCAGTGCACACACAACAGTGTTCATTTTAGACTTCGTGGTGGGATCTACAGAGTGTGTACTCGGTGTCAATAACAATCATTTACCATTTACAATCAATCAATTTCCAATTATTTAATCAATCATTCACAATCATTACTTCTCCTTCCATTTCAATACGATATCAATATAGGCCTTACCGAGTACATTTTCTGAGATTTTCCTAGTCAATCCTTATAAACCCCGGCTTGTTTAGTATTTTATTAAATCATTCATGTCCATGTAAATGTGTACAACAATGTCAAGGGAACGATATGAATGCAGCAACATGATGCATTGCACAATAATAAACATGAAGTAGCAATTCTAAAACAACAATTCTCTTTGTATTATTTTAACTAATTCCAATTATAACTGGGTCGAAACCTCAGTATAAGACAGACAAAGCGGCAGGAATTCATAAAAAGCCATAACACATATGTTCATTCAAGTTGATAATCAATAGGTTATTGCATCATGAAATGCATTACACTGTTATATAGCAATTAGAATGTCCATTACTGTGTACAATTCAATTTATGAAGTCATTAATCCAATCACGATTGTCTCATTCAATCAATGTATACAATTACCATTCATTTCCTTTGTACACAATTCTATTCATTTTATTCATATCGATTATATCTATATGGACTTAGGTTTGAGTCAATCGACAATTATAAGAGGTCAAGAGTATGTCGGGTTAGCTCGTGTAAACCCTCGATACTCCTAACGAGAAGGGACACAAGGCAATTTAAGATAATTAAAATGGAACTACTTGCAGGAGGTTAATTAATTTGAACTAGAATAAAAAGATTAGTTCAATGGACTTGCCTTTTTGTAGTAGTCAATTCAAATAATTAAGATTAACAGGATCAGTATCCCGGGGAACAATCCCAAGAGGCACGTGCAAAGTACGTACGTAGAAACTCCAAAAGCAACAGCAACAAAGAGCTATTCCCCACACTGGATCAGCTCAAAACAGCAAAACAGCAGCTGGGATCTGGCGTGAGTAGAACAGCAAACAGCCAAACGATAGCCAATGGAATCTGTCCGCGCAGCGGATCCGAGCCGAACAGGAAACAGCGAGTGGGATTCGCTGTGGGCACAACACGGAACAGCAATCAGGGGGGCACGGATCTTGAAGCGATCCGATGGTCCAAATTCAATCCAGCCAATCCGAGCGTCTTCTTCTTCTTCGTTCACTTCTTCGACGAACCGGCGAGCGAGAGAGTGAGGAGATGCAACGCCGGCGATGGCTTCGACGTTGAGAAGGACGGCGACGCGACTGTGGCGGCACGACGTCGAAGGGCGACGCAGCGGCGAGCGGAGAGCGTTGCTCTGTTCTTGGGTTCGAACAGGGGAGGAGGAGAACGGGGATTTCTCGGCACGTGGACGGCAACGAGGGTCGGTGGTGGTCGTGGCGATGTGGCGAGGCGGAAAGGGTCGAGGTCCAACGGAGGTGAGCGGCACTGCGATGATGACGGCGATGGAGCTTGGGTTAATGGCGAGGTTGAGTTCCGATGGTGCTTCGATTGAGTTTGGCGATGGAGTGGTTGACGATTGGAGTTGGGCGACGGCAATGGAGTGGCGGTGTCGGAGTAGCGAGGAAGAAGACGATGGGATTCGAGCTTCGATGGGTTCGAGCAGCAATGGTGGGGAAGTGGATGACGACAGCGGCGGCGCGATTGGAGGTGGATGATGGAGATGGGCACTCGACTGTGGTGGAGGACGGCGATGGTTTCTTCGGTGGGGGAGACGTCAGGGGCGATCGAGCTCGGCAATGGGTCGAGCGGAGGGCTCGAGGGAAGTAGGCACTCGGTTGTGGGGAGCGCAGGGCTGGCGCGAGGTTGGGGACGAGAGCAGGAGGTGAAGAAGAGAGGGAGTTGGGTTTGCTTATTTGGTTTCTCTGTTTGTTAGAGAAACAGAGAGAGATGGGGAGATTGAACGGAAGAGAGAGAGAGAGGAAGTGGGGAGTTTAATAAAATAATTATTATAACGGGGGTAGTTAGAGATAGTGGGGTGTAGTTACGGGTGATGTGGGAGGAGTGGAGAAAAGTGGGGAAATTTGTATACGGGTGTGTGTATGGGTTTGTTTATACAATATAGATGGGTACTGGGTTTAGGGTTAGAGTCCAATAGGAAATGGACTTGATTATTGGGCTTCAAATCAATTAATTAAATAATACAACACATATCAAAAATCAATGGGCTAAAATCCAACAAGAGATGATCAACTCTTTGGGCTTCAAATGAATAATATAAATTCAATAATAATTATTGGGCTTCAAACCAAAAAATAGAGAGAGACAAGATTTTTAGTTTGGAATATAAATTTGGGTTTCGATAGGAGGTTCAAAATGATTTAAATGCATTGGAAGTATTTATACGGAGTTTGAAATACAAGAATACATGGAAATCCGTATAATCGGAAACAGGGGTTACATTTTTCTATGCTTAGGCCTTTGGTAGAGACTGGATCCTCTCTCTAGTCTTGGTGTGGCTTGTTGTGTTTGTTACTTCAGGTTCTGCTTGGCTTTGGTGTTGGGCTTCGGCTCCTTATGGCGACTTGCAGCACATTTGCTTCGCGGTCCGATCTTTTATCGCGCGGTTGTGGCCTCTGCTCCTGATGTTGATCAAGTGACGCCTTCCCTGCTCTGTTAGCTTACTGACTCGAGCGGTCTCTTCGATGTCTCGCTGCCAGTAGCATTCATTGCTCTGGTCTTTTGTTAGGAGTTAGCTCTTTATGTATTTTTTGTTGCTCCCGTTTGTAATTACGTGTCTTTTGCAAGTTTTACCTCTTTTAAAACTATGAGCTGTACATTACTTTTGATTATAATATATGCTTTTTTGTGTGGCTGGAGTCGAGAGACTCTATCCGTTCTCATCAAAAAAAAAAAAAAAAATCCGTACAATCGGAAACAGGGGTTACATAAGTTCTTCCAAACTGAAAATTAGAAGTTATAAAGAATAACTATGTATGATTAATTGCTAGATAACTTGAATCTGTAAAGTAGAGAAATCTAAAGGTTTTAGATATTTATTTTTATTGAGTATAATTTAGGAAATGATCTACTTTAATGAAGGATATTAACTTTAGTAAAATGCTTGCGGCATTCCTCGTCAACTTTCGAGACACTAATGGACTCTCTCGACACCGAACATTTTAATTTTGGATATTGTAGTTACGTATTATTCTTACTTTACTGTTTTTACATCCATGCATTGCAAAGACATGTTCCCCACTAATCTGAATGGAACAACTGGGGAAAATTCAAATTAAAATTTTGTTCAACATTTTTGGTAACCCTGATTGATGCATATAATTAGTATCCTTTTCCTTTACTCCAGCAACTATTACGATGATCAGTATAATCTATATTCCAAGCGTATCCCCGCCCCCCAAAAAAAAAAAAAAAAAATTAAATTGTAATGAACCCGAGAAAAATGCATTAATAAAATGAGGCAAGCATCAATATGCCACCAGACAAAATGGAAAGGTATCCACTCTGTCTACATTTGCCACCAGACAAAATGGAAAGGTATCCACTCTGTCTACTATCTAATATTATAACTACTATCTATCTATCTATCTATAACTATTATAATAATGGCAAAGATGGGGTTGGAAACAAATAAACAATTTTTTATTATTTCTTAGTGTGTGTCAACACGTGCAGCGCACGTGTTGATAGATTTTTTTTTGTCCTTTTCATTCCCCTCCCCATTTTTTCCACGTGCACCGCACGTGTATAATACATATTTTTAAAAAATACATCGCACGTGCATTATACTAGTCTAATATTATAATGTGAGAGTTGAGATTGTCATTTCTAAACTAATTCATACACCATTCGTGCATAACTAATATAAAGGATGGCTCAGGTTCGAGGTCTGAATACGTTAAAATATTTAATTTAAAAAATAAATATTTATTAAGACGTGAGGTCAGAATACGTTAAAATATTTAATTTTAAAAATAAATATTTATTAAGACGTGCATCGCACGTGTAAATTACTAGTTTATAGGTAAAGCAAACAGCGGAATAAGCATACCACAAATATTGTTACCCTTGCATACATGATAAAACATATTGTTAACAAAGTCTTGACGGGAAGGGAACTGCTTTTCATTATGTACATACCAACTCAAATTTACGTTACCATGTCAAGATTTTAGATGCAAAAAAGAAGCTGACAGCAAAAGAATCATAAACATGATTTTTTTTTTCTTCACATTGAGATGAAGAAAGAAATTGGTTACACATTATCCAGTTATCCACCTCAAGAAACCTGTAGTTTCTTTATATGAGACAACACAGATGCTGAATAACACCATTTTCCTGGAAGCTAAAAAGACAAAGCATTTACACTTTCATTATACAAATCAAAAAATTGCCCTACAGCGCCAAACCTTCATGATATATACAAACACCTTAAAATTTCTCTAACAAAAGCACAAATTATGTACAGAAATAAATGCCATGGTCTACAACATTGACAAGCAATCTACAGCCAACCAAAATAGGTATTAAAAATCAACAATGTCTAGAAAGAAAATTGTGAGATTACAAATAAAAACAGTATCAATTAAGTCAGATGAATATCTGTTTACATGTAACAACAAAAAATTACGACACGGCAGCAAAAGAAGAGGCATGCCAACATCAGTGACTGCCATTAGAGAGGCCTCTTCAAATCAGGTCGTCGGTCTACTATGCTTGTTATGGTTACTTCATCGGGAAAAGCATCAGGATATGTAGCTAATAATTTTCCTTTCATGCTCCTGCAATTCACAAGATCAAAAATTAAAGGGCACAAAAAAATAGATCCAGTTTTAGAGTTGAGATGGTCTGATGTTCCTTCTTGCCGTTTGAATTACTGAATCAAATAACCTCTTCAAGGTTTAAGGTAACGATATAATGTATAGCACAAAACTAAAAGTTTAGTCCAATATCATTTTGGAATGACAGTAAATTTCAAGAAGAACTGACCCCACATTTTTTTATTTATTTATATTTTTTACTAAAAATACTGGGGATGAGATTAGGAAGAAGAAGAGACCTCACTCATTTTCTTACTTCCAAGCTGTACAACATGTAAGCGCTAAGCATACTGGATTTGCACTATACAGAAACAATAAGTAGACATGTTGCAAATGGAATGCTTCATTTTTTGTTTAGATCATTACCAATTTCCTGGCATACTAAATTAATCAACACTTAACTACATTACCTACTTACCTATGTGCAAGGAAATGGTAAACTAACATTATTAGAGACAAGTCCCCTAAAATTTCTCATTAACATCAAATATGTGGATCTGAAAGAGAAAATGCCCAAAAATTAACAATAGCCAACGATGTCATATGCTTTACAGTGATGATGACTTCACACTGATTTCAAGTCATAAGAATATACATAGAAGAACAGAATATGCAATCCTACAGTTAAGCAAAACAAATATTACGAGGAATAAAAAAAATTAACATCATGTAATAATAGGCACAAATGGATTAGCTGGAAGTATTGCCTCCATTGGCAGAGGAAGTATACCTCAACTTCATAAAAATGTGGTCTAGATCGGACTTGACAGATTTAAGCAGTCTCGTATTTCTTGAGAAATCAGCTGAAACATCAGCAAAACAACGCTCAAGGTATTCATTGAAATGTGATAACACCGCGTTGCTATCTTGCAGCCTTCCCAATCTGTCGTTCAGAACTTCTATCAATTATAAAAAAATAAAAAAATAAAAAAACTAGAACTGACTGCTTGGAGTCGGAGATTCAATTACTCAAGGACAGAACCACAAATGAGTGAGAGGAGCTGAAAATTGGCTTTGGCATAATGTCCCATATGTTTTTGGTTATCTTTTGACTAATAAGGTTAGCTGAAATGGTATCAAATTGCATGCTAGATAAACTCTGAAGCAAAATATGAAAATACAAAAAGTCACTCTAACAGCAACAATAGTGTCAACAGGCTACAGTTAGAAAGCTTTAGTAACTAGCATTTGAATGCATCTTGAGTTCTAGACTGAAGGAGCTTCAGGTTAAGAAAAAAAATAGCTAAAGGATACAACGCAACTACTCTGAATCCAGTAGTCAGCCATTAAATAGAGGAGCTATTTTTAATCTAAAAGATTGTTGCATCAATATAAATAACTACGCTTTTATTTGACCACTCGGTTAACTAAGAAATATCACTCTATCAGCACACATGTCTACAAGATATTTAACTACATGCGAGTGAGAACAAGTCATAGCATCCCACTCCTAGACTGATATCAGGACGCATCCTACGAGCGTATGAAAATATTTGATGGCTAACCACCCCAATTAGGAAAATTGATAGGATGGAAGTTAGGGGGGCAAAAAGGATTGGTGGTAGACCTAAACGGACATGGGTTGAAGGCTTGAAGCTAGTAATGGGGATTTGAAAAATATTAGTTTGGCGAAGGAGGTGGCCCCAAAATTTTAGAATAAAGGTCTTTCTTTTTGGAAAAATATAGGGGGTGGTGGTGTTGATGAAATACTAACCATTAAATCATTTAAAAGTAGAGGTTTAGCCTCTTGCAGATGCCTAATATGAGCCAGGAGAAATATTTTATTTTATAAAAAAAGGCCAGACGTAGTTCTTCATATCGGAAATTAAAGTAAGGATCTTTATCAAAACCATGTTTACTAAAGGAGCTGCTAACCTTCCAAGCTTCTTTATCTAAGTAGAGTTGACAATGAGCCAAGGCAAGATGGGGGGCTACGATCCTAACATTGGAAAAAGCCTAATATTGCGCTGACTCCCCAAAAAAGGGGTAGAAAATGGAAAATGGACGTCTTGTACAGAATCCAGCTCTCAGGACTATATCATTAAGTGTACATCTTCTATGTCCTTTATCTACATGTTATCTTTTTTCTCATTAAAATAAGATTATCTTTATAGCACAAGACTCTATTGGTAGATAATTATAAATTTGAAAGTAATCACCAACTAGACTATCTGTTAATGAAATTATGCAAATGAGAATGTTTTGTTAAAAATGAGAAAATGAAATCAAAAGTTGTGGTTTATAGTTGAGCTCTTCGGTTAAAAGCACATAAAAGATTGGAGAGTTATACATATTCAATCATTTAAATCTAAACATGAGAGCTAAAATTACTCCTATGTGACTGTCTTTGCTTCATGGCCACAATCAATATCATGGAAAAGAATGGATTCATGAATTTCTTTGACCTCTTCATCTCTCTCAAATCTCAATTTTCAATTGCCATAATCACAAGGCTTGGTAAAAAGCCTTGTGATTTAAATCTAAACATGAAAGATTGGAGAGTTAAAAGCTCAAGGCTTGGTAACCGAAGAGCCTTGAGCTCTTCGGTTAAAAGCACATAAAAGATTGGAGAGTTATACATATTCAATCATTTAAATCTAAACATGAGAGCTAAAATTACTCCTATGTGACTGTCTTTGCTTCATGGCCACAATCAATATCATGGAAAAGAATGGATTCATGAATTTCTTTGACCTCTTCATCGCTCTCAAATCTCATTTTTCAATTGCCATAATCACAAGGCTTGGTAAATCACATGCATGTAATGGGACGAAAATAGATTGCTCGTACTTCTTTCTTGATGAGAATAAGTACACATTTAGATTTTAGAGTAACAAGAATCGATCAAAATATGTTCATTGAAACTCATGCTCAGGCCTCAGAAAATCAAATATTTAATCCATCAGTTTATAACAAATTATCACTCAATCATGATGAATGACTGATCATCAACAGCAAAAATGGTCACTCCAAAACGCTCATTGGACATCAATGTGAACTATGATATTAGACCTTATCTTTTCGCATAGTGCATTCCATATAAATATATTGCATCTTCGACTTACAAATAATGAGTTTCATGGTCCTGTATAGATTGTCCGGGTCTTGTAATTTCAGAATTGGACTTGTAAACTAATATAGTATTATTAGCACACAACATGTACAAGGATACCTCTACCTAATCATATGTCTAGTAAAACCACTCACAACTAATGAGGGAAAAAGGCACATGGAACATTATTATAAAAAAGCCCATAACAAAGAGAAAACTTGAACAAAGTGCATAACCTATTAACAGATCCATAAAATTAACACCAAAAGTCAATAAGCTTAAAAATAAAAACCAATCTTGAAGATAATATTTACTACAAATGTACAGGGGGCTAAAGCACTCTAAAATGCGTAAACGAAAGCGGGGAGTATAAGTGTCCTGAACTGGCAATTTGTAACAAGAATTACTCTATGCTTGTAGTTTTAGGGAATGATTTATGTCTCCAATCAATTATGCCGACACCAGTAACCCCCCATTGCACAACATATCCTTTAACTTCTAATACTTCAACTCCAAAAGTGGTGAAGGTATGTGGTTATGTGGCCACCATTAACATCTAGCCATACAAAATAAATTGGCAATAGGCAACATATGAAACAGTTCACTCTAAATTTTGAAAGAAAGAAAAAATCTTTTAAAAAACAGTTCATAAGAGCATCCACTATCGTTGAACTCAAAATTTGCATATATGGTATGTATTTTGATAAAGATAATGGATTTCCTAACTAACTTACCATACACTGTTTTTCACTGATTATAAACATTGATACTCTTATGTATGGTAAGTCAGTAAGAAAATCCAATATCTTATCAAAATAGGAGGACACTGCAGTCGTAAAAGCCCAAAAATAGAAGAGACGGAAGATCATCTTCTGTTCAACAATTTATTATTATCATTATTTTTTAAATGGCACATTTGTAAATAGCCAATGGCATTTTGGTAAATATGATAAGAAGAAAAGAATGGGACAGAAGATAGGGTTTTTTTTTCAAAATAATGGCATTTTCGTAAATATATTATAAAAAAAATTATTCTATCTGTGTGTACTTTTAACATAATTAACAAAAAATCTTATAAAATACTCTCAACTTTTAAAAAAAAAATTAAATAATAAAAGATGAGAGACGGAAGATCTTCTTTTATTAACTAAAAAAAAATTCAAAGTTGAGAGACGGAAGATCTTCCGTCCCTCTACATTTCTGCGATAAAAGTGTTCGGACGGAAAAAGATCTTCTCGACAGAACTCGATCTTCCGTCTCCTATATATGGAGATCGCTATATTTAGCAGCGTACTGTTCACTTCTATTCTAAAAAGTAGGTATATAGTGAACGATAGTGGCTGCAAATAACTTAAAATTTCCATTTATTAGGTATATAGCGAACGATAGTGGATGCTCCAATCACCAATCTATTTGTCAAAGTTATCAGAACCTCACTAACTTCTTTATTCAGCACTAAAACATACACATGCATTGCACAACAAGATTTGCAGCTAAAGTTTTTAAGATAAAAGACAATGAGAAGGAAACAAAGCTCTCTATTACATAAGGGAAAAGGTAACCAAATATGTGATATGTAACAAAAAATCCAACACATAGATCTGTTAGATACAGAGTTGTGATAAGTGGAGTTAGAAGCTATAAAGCACGAATAGGAGTACGGGGTGCGGGTACGACACGACACGGGTACGGGGATACGTGATTTTACAAAAAAGTGGGATACAGGTGCGTTGGTGGGTACGTTAAATATAAAATAATTCATATTATATTTATAGATGTAAAAATATTTTTCTTGTTAAAAATGCAAACATTTAAACTATTTCATAGAACTATAAGAATACATTATAATTATGAGCATTTTGGAGAAGAAAAAATGATAACCTAACTATCAAATCTTTGAGTAAAATTGTTTTGTGTTTGAGCATAATTGTTAAAAATAAACTTTGCAAATTACTCTAGGACCCCAATGCATTTATCTAAATACTAGTAATTTACACGTGCGATGCACATCTTAATAAATATAGTTTTTTTAAAGTAAAAATTCAGACGTAGTCTGGGTTTGAATCTAATACCTCCTTTATAATAATCCTGCATGTGTGTTGCACGCGTTGGTAGATTTACATATGACACTAAGGCCTTCTCCCATTATAATATTAAAGATAATTGTCTAAAAGTTGCAAAAAAAAGCATTTAAAAAATTAGGTGCTCCTTGGGTACGCACCCTGGAGTACCCAAGGAGTATCGGCACCCGATATGCACCCGACATGGGTACGTTGGCCATTTGGAAGTATCCGTGCTTCCTAGGTTAGAAGTAAACAAAAAAAGGGTTGCATGCCTGATCCTCAAAGGATCCCTAACAGATCAAAGTCAATATAATTAGAGAAATGATAGATATATATTCATACCTTCTGCTAATTTAATGTACCTCCAAATAAAAACATGGACTAAATTATTAACACACATACACTTGTAATTTCTACTTTAATCGATGTAGTAAATATTTGGGCAAGAAAGAACCTTGTTTCAAATTTGTTCTAACAATGAATGAAGGGATTACAGATACTGCTCTTCTCAACTATGTTTCATTTCCTTCAACGATTAATATCTCAAAGCATATATGTTGGTAACATTTCAAGTTCCAAGTTCCAACCAAACTAATTAATGACCATGCACATAAAAAAGGAAAAGAAAAAAAAGAGATCGTTATAAATCGCCTAATACGTGGAAAAAGGGTATGCTATCGTAGCGCAAAGATAGTATACATAATAACTTTCTCACCAAAAATAGTTCAGATTGGAGAATTGGAGTACTGTAAACATAATAAACCTAGAAGTGACCTTATATAAGACAGTGTCACGTCCTTGAAAAATAAAGGTCTTCGTTTCTTAGTTTCCCCTATATAAATAAAGATTCCGCTTTCAACTCTAATTCATTGAAATCAATTACTTGAAATAGGTATGAAATGGAAATGCAACATTGGTTTTGATAGTTTTAATTCATCATTCATCTAGTAGGCTTCTCATAGTGAAATTGTAGTGACTGATATGAGATTGCATCTAAGATCCTAATGGTTTAACCTTGTGGCAACCAAAAAAAACATATTCATAGTATATACCCTTTGGCCATTATCTAAAAGGGGGAAGAACTCCCACCCGTGTCCAAATTTAGGTAAAAATAACTTATTGTATTAATAAAAAAAATGCCTTTAATTTTAATTATCAAATAATTATTTTAATTTGTCCAAAATGGCTTTAATTTTCTTCCCCAGGAACAGTCATCAACATGAGCAGTTTTGAAATTGTTACTTTTTGTTAATTGCAACGGCTATAAATACTATCACGTCTTTTTTTCATTCCAACAGTCATGAAATTTCAAGCATAAAATGGCTATAAATTTCAAGCATAAAATTTCATTCAAACAGCTATAATTGCAACAGCCATAAACGGCTATAAATACAATCAAACAATAAACTCATGTTTTTTGTCTTTTTATTCCAACGGCCATATGGACTAAACTATTGAATAAAGCATTAAAATATAATAACTAAAGCCTATAAAAACTATATAAACTCCAATTTCTTCATCACCTCAATTTCACTCAACTTTCTTTAAAATCAACTATCCTCTTCGATACCTTTCAACAAAAATAAGGGTGCTCGTGGTCCTAGTTTTTCCCAAATCTTATTTCATGCATGGCTTAAGGTTTCTCAAGATCCTATACATGGTAAAAACCATAAGAAAGACACGCTTTGCATGAGGGTCATTGAGATCTACAATGCTGGCCAGCTAGAAAATCAACGAATTCCCACTTCCTTGTCATGTCAAGTTAGTGATCTTTCCAATGCAATCAGCAAATATCGCGGTGCAATTTGACAAGTGGAAAAGGTAAAACCAAGCGGAGCTTCAGGGGCAACTCTGGTAAGCGTTGCCAATAACTTATTTATGAACCTATACATCTTTTTAAAAATATTTACTATCTTCATTTTATAGTCATCGATGACAATGGAATTCTCATGAACGATACAACTTATAAGAAGAAAAAGTTTGTGTTTGATCATGTTTGGCCCATTCTCAAAGGCGCTGAAAGATGGATGGATAATGGATCAATGTGCATCAACAAACTACGGAGACGGAATGATTCATATGGAGGATCTCAATCAAGGTCTCAAACATCGAACACTCCCTCATTCTGTGTTGATCCTGATGCAAATGAAGATGATGAAAAGTATATGAATGATGAATCGCTAAATCCCAATGACCAATATGAACGAGGAACGCAAAGATGAAGAGGAAAATCATGGGCGAGAAGAAAAAGAATGTCGATCGGATCATGAAGGACAACAAAGAAATAAATAGTTATTAGAAAAGTGCTTGACAGATAAAAATAACTTTTCAGCTAAGCTTAAGCATTACACAACAAATAAACTTGAGCTCCAACATCAACGTGAGGAGAACAAAATCATGATGGTGAATTTGGATTCCCTAGCAGATCCAAACGATCGCGCATTCTTAAAGATTAACAAGGAAGTAATGCAGAGAAGAGCATGAGACTCTCAGTCACAAGGATCACCTACTGCATTTGGTTAACATAACTTTTGTAACCTAAATCAATTTCATGGCGGTTGTCAAGCTACTTTTTAGTCTGAAAATTTTGTTAATCCGTTCAACTTTCCAGGTGATGGGTTTGGAAGTTTTGGTGTGTTCGGCGGTCTCCTACAATCAGGAGGTTTTGGTGGCTATAGCAGACTACCACAAGCCGATGGAAGTGGCGGATCCGAAACTACTGACGGCTATGATGGAAGTAGCTCAAATTTACTGAAATATTAGCTATTTGAAAGTAGTTGTTATCATATGTCAATCATTGTTAATGTCGTCATTATATGACATCAATGTTGCAGCGTTCTTGTTCTTTGTTCTTGTATTTCCGATGTTGGCACCCTTTTCCCAACTCGGGGTCTGCTCCGTGTATGGCTTTCATGAGGCCGTTAATAAAACTTTTTTAATATATACTTTATATCTAATGCAAAATATAATACGCATGATAAATATATAACCCTTAAAAAATACCCGAACATATTAAATATTGGGCTCATATTAAAGATCGCAACGAAAGCTTTACAACAGTATAACTTTTTCAATCCAAAATTTTATAGATATTAAATATATATAACACAATTTAGAATTACCAACAATTACATACATTGAATGGTAATACGGTAATATAATTGAATACTAATGGTAGTTTGGTAATAATTTTCAAAAAAAATATAAAAAAATGGGTGGAAGAGGATTTGGACATGAGGTTTCATTTTCCAAATTTGGACAATGAAGAACAAATTTAGCTCCATGTCCAAATTTATTTTTTTGGAAGAATGGGATATGGACAAAATGGTGGGAGTACACCATTGTCCATATTTGGACTTTTGGACATGGGTTGAAGTAAACCTTAGGAATTCAAACCAATGTAGTATCCCACAATCTCTCTATTGTCACAACTCCAATTTCTTCTCCACTTCATTATATGTTACCATCTCACATGATCAAGCATTCAAATCCAACACAATAAATACAATCATAACATAATTATTTCACAAATGGGAATCACTCAAAACCAAACAAAAATGACGTAATCTTTTTTTTTTTTTTTAAGGACCAAAGCACAAAATTCTTACATGAGATTCTGAATCTGCTTGAGATTCTCCACCTCCCCCGAATCAATCAAGCTCCTCAACTTCTCCGAAACCTCCTTCGACGCCGCCTCAATACATTCTCTCTCTTCCCCCATTCTCATCTTTTCTCTTTCTAAAGATCCAATCTTTCAATGCTCCACCGCCTCACTTTAGCTTATCCTGTCCCATCACTATGGTTTGACCAAAGAAGGTGAGATTTTTTTTAGGCCAAACCCTAAAAACCCTAATTATGAGATCGCCTCGATTTGGGTCAAATCCAAACCCTAACCCCCAAAATTGAAAGCGCCACGATTTCCGCCGACTTCGCAACAGTGAGATCAGAGCAAAAGGATGAGACTTTTACAGCAAGCAATCGAGATTTTTATTAGGGTTTTGATGACAATGGGGGAAAAAGCTGAGAGCTTTAAATCACCTCGATAAACGAAACGAAGAGGGCGGTGAGTGTACCTTAAGGTCACCGCCCATACATGGCCATACACACATACATCTAGTAGCATTTTCGTAAATAAATCGAAAAGGTCGTCCAAAAGTTTGCTGTTATGCACCGGTCGCTACATTCAAAGTTACGGATGGCATTGTAGTTAACACGGGAAAATGTTAATTGAAAAATTTGTACATGGAGTGATGGCATATATGGTAATTAAGGATAAAGTTTGGGGGTAGTTCTACGGGGAGGGATACGCATGCGCCTGGCACGCCTGGCAGAAACTGACGCATAGAGCGGGGCTTTTGAGGTGGAGGAGGTCGAATAGGGAACAGGGTTTACAGACCATTGATATAGTGACACGTGGAAGTAAGCGGACAGGGAGAGGTGGGGCCCAGAAAGAGAGAGAGACAGCGACAAGAGACAGGACGGGGTTGTTGCGTTTATTCCCGACAATGCCAGCGTGGCAGTGTTGGCAGTAGCAGCGGCGATGGTACACGATAAGACAGGTGCATCACCCCACCTAACTTTTTTTCTCTCTCTCTCTCAAGTCTAGTATTTTCCTATACGTCTTTCACAAATTGCTAGTTTCATATTAGTCACTAATATTCTTGACGAGGTGTATTTATCACCAGTCCGATTTAATCATGACCATTATTAGCCCAACGGCCCCAACTAGCTATTGGCATCTTAGTTAGTACTGAGAGGTTAGGTTTTCATATTATGCCTTAAGAGCATATGTAGTCTTTTGATTCAAACTTTTCATATTTAGCATTTATAGATAGAAAATTTGATTTCGTTGTAGTCATTTCGACTCAAAATTTGATATATCAAACAATAGATGATACTGCGTCAGAGAACAGTTTTAAAAAAAACAAAAAACAAAAGGCATTAGATGCAAGATCCCAATTTTTTATTTAAAAATAATTTGGTCGGAAGCAAATTCGTCTCGCATCTGAGCTATTTCTTTTTTTATTTATTCTCTCAGAAGCATAATCATCTTGCATTCAATACCATTTATTTTTATTTTTTTTCTCTCATCTTGCGTCCAATGCTATTTATTTTTATTTTATTTTTTCTCAGAAGCGTAATCATTTTGCGTCCGATGCATTTTTAAAAATAAATAAAAATATTCTCAGAAGCAATATCATCTTGCATCTGAGATATTAAATTTTTTAAAAAAATTTGAGATGCAACATCATCTTGCGTCCGATAGAAATAAGTGTGAAATTTAAGTTCGGACGCAAAATCATCTTTTGATTCCTATGTTTGAAAATTTCTTATATCTTCTCTCAGATATAGAAGTCTAGTGTTCCTTAAAATTTAAAATTTGGAAATATAGAAAATGAATGCAGCGTAGTTTTTTTTCTCAAAAATTTCAAATTTTAAATATTTGAGGAACTACTGCAGATGCTCTAAGAGACTAGAGTGACTCTCCATGGGTGATCACATGATTTCCGTGTAGTTATGACCTTGTAGAAGCAGGAAAAGAAAATTGTTAACCTGAATCAGACTTTGGGAAGTTATATGTGTTTTTGTGCTCATTTGAATAAGACCCTTTCATAATCATTTGATGAAAATAACAACGTACGTGGAGTTGATTGGTAAAGAATTGTAAGCAGCTGCACTGCTTTAAACTTCAAGGATGAAATAAGATTATGATATCTTAACATTATTCACTTAGTTTTAGTAGAATTTCCAACATTAACGAAAACATTGATTTTGAGGAAAACTTATAGGTAAATCCAATATGTACTGAGACCAATATAATATAGAGGAGGACTATATATATATATTAACTCTTACAAACCCCCCCCCCCCCCCCCCCCCCCCCCAAACATATGCCAACCATTAAAATATAAAGTTTCAATAATATTTTAATTATTTTTTGTTTATCTTTTAGTGGTTATAGTTTATTTTTAGCGGTTGATATATATTTGAGATAAATGTTAGTGTATATGTAGCATTTGTATATGATAAAACTTCTTTTTTTTTTTGTTATTTGTTTAGAACTTGTGAATTAATGGCCGTACGATTCCTGCGGTATGGTACGATCTCAGCCGTTGAACCTTGGCACTTCAAATCAAATATCATCTTTATTAAAAAAACACATTGCTTTAATAGCTGCGATTAGACGTCTCCTAACCGTCTGATCAGTTTTCAACGTGTGTCAGAGCTGGCGTACGTTATCGACACCCTGTACTGAGCGACTAAACCAACGGTGGCGATGATCCGAACTCGAAAGTCATTCAACTGAAGTACAAGGGTATTTCCGCCAATTGACTAGCTTACATGATGACGTGGCGAGGGGGACAAAATGGAGATATGGGAGGATTTTTGGAGTGTGATAGATGACGTGGCAATTAAGGAGGGTGTGTGTGGGTCCCACGGGTGAGTTAAAAAGACGCGGGTCTTTTGCCGGTAATGTTTTGTGCAAAGATTATTTGCATTTATGCAGCGAAAAATTAAATGCAAGTAAAAACTAGCTGTGTTGAGGTAAATATGGACGCAAGGTGTACTGTATGTTTGTATGTTTCTTACGTAGATGAAAATTTTACACAATATGTATAACGTCCATAAAATAAAACGGACACAGCTCAGCTCAGTGCCAACTCCCTAGTTACAACATACTGGTATTTAACACGCACGATACACGTTTTAATAAATATATAGTTTTTAAAGTAATATAATATAGCACATGTAATACATGTGTTAATAAAATATATAATTTTTAAAGTAATATAAAGAATATAATAGAAGAGTTGGAGTTGTACGTATGATGCAAGTAAGTTGATAGATTTAAATAAAGTGTATAATGGAAGAATTTGAGTTGCGTGATAGATTTACAAATCACAACTCTTCTCCCATTAGAGATTAGAGATGGGAGTGTTGGAGTTGTACATGCGATATACGTAAGTTGACAAATTTAAACTGCATAATGAAACAATTGGAGTTACACTTGTTGATAGATTTACAAATAACATTATGATCATCTCCATTATAATATTAAAGATTATTATTAGAGATTAGAGGTAACATTTTCATGGCAGACCGAAGTTTCGCATGCATCTCTACCTCTAGCGCATCGCACCAAATATAATTCCCTCCACATTTTGCTGTCATTTTTTTAACGCTCCGATAAGAACACTAAACATGAGTGAACCTATTATACTCCTTGAATATTGTCATATTAGTTTGAAATTAATTCCCTATTCTACAATTCTATGCAACGTGAATTGTAGCATTTCAGATTCTTCAACCTAAATATACACAACACATTGTGCATACAAGCTTACTGTATCCTATACAAATCCAGAGTTCATATAAAAGACAATTTATACGGTGATTCGAGTGTCGGAGAAATCTACTCCCAACTCGTAGTGCTAATAGCAAAAACACACCGCAAGCAATATAAACTTCCAAAATTTAGATGAACCAAGAACAAACCACTACAATATATGGATCTCACAAGAACACAACCAATATACAGAGATAACCAATACTTCTTATTCCAAAAGAAATACAAAAATTACAAAAGAGATTACAACTCTCAATCTCTCTCTCACCTTTGAAACACTCAACACAATCTCTCTTGAAGTTGGACAATGATAACGACTCACCAAAAGATCATCAAAGATTACCAAACCCTAGAGTTTACGGCCATATATATAGTCCCTAAGTAAACCCTAAAAGATGAACACAAATATAGCAATTGGGCTTTTAAACTCGTAAGCCCAAAAACAATCAGCAACCGATGTCGATCGACCGCACCCCTAGTGACGGTCGACTGCAACGTGTAGAACCAACCCAAAGAGCTGACCGGTTGCACCCCCTAGGTCGGTCGATCGTCCCCTCCTCTGTTGGACCTGTACACTCGAATAACTCTCAGCAGCCAGGGTCGGTCGACCGCACCCCCAGATCGGTCGACCGCAACCCTCCAGACTGCATTCTTCTACTTCCCTGCTTGTCTTCTCTTGCTTCTTTGTCTCCTCCTCTTCTTCTCCAACTTCAAGTACCCCCGTGCCTACGTGTATTTGAGACCACACTTCCTAACAATCTCCCACTTTGACCAAATACACCATGCTTCAAAGTTATTGCAATCTTTTCTCGCATTATCTGCCATCTCCCACTTTCATGGAAGACCCAAGTACTCCTCACTTTCATGAAAAGCACATCTGCCACTCCACCACGCGGAGTGCACCAACCGCCCCTCATCGCCTCATGAAGGATGTGCTCCACCAATCGCATAGAGCACGAATATCGGAGAAACAATCTCCCATGTCGGATTCCGTGTTATGAGACTTCCCAATTCGCAAGATCTCCATCAACACCGGACATGGTTCAAAGCCTCTCAATGCCCCCTCTGCACTAGAAACCTCGTGGACGACACCTCCACAAACTCCGTAGACTGTTCAACCCCTACAATCCCAATTCGGTTACCCTCATTGACATCACCCCGCATATCGATATCAGTGCTCTCTATCACACAAGACCGACTTGAAGCTTCAACTGCCAATTCGCAAAGTACCCTTATCGCCGCAACGTCTTGCCCACTAGGATCACTTCTATGGCCAGCAGCTCCCACTAAATTAGTAACCTCCCTTGCACAACTGAAAGAACTCGGTTGCACCCCACACATCCTACTACTCGATTCCGGCTGAGAGTCAACTACAGGAGAAATGTCCCTCACGTCTCTAAGCAATTACATCATTTCCTCACACTTCCCTTTTGTAATCACTCTTGAACCTGCAGCTATACACCACTTCCTACTACCAACTGTAGTAGACAACCCCTCTTTGTCTATCCTTCCAATCGAGATAAGATTTTCTTTCAAGTCTGAAACATACCATGTCTCCCGCAAGACAACACTTTGATCATCAATGGTGTTCACGCGAACAGTACCAACCCCACGTACAGGACACCGGTGATCATTTTCCACGATCATATCTCCAAAAGAACCCTTCTCGTAGTCATCAAACACCTCTCTCCTCGGAGTGCAATGAAAAGAAGCTCCCGAATCAATACACCAATCTTAAGTGCCCAACTCCTCCCGAGCTGATAAGCATAGATCCTCAACAAGCCCCACTTGAGCTTTCTTTGGAGTATCTCTCTTCAGTTTCTTCTGCTTCTTCTTCATATAAGCCTTGCAACTGTGCATCATGTGACCCTTCTTGTGACAATACCAGCACTCAGGCCCATGTCTCCCATCGCTGTCATCAGACCCATTCTCAGATGAACTACTCTGATCTTTTCTTCTTCGACTGCTCTTAGATCTTCCTAGTCTCTTCACAACGTACATGGCGGAATCTTCAGAAGATGATGATGAATATTCCCCGTTTCTCACCCTTGTCACCTCCTCGTTCAGAATGTTACTCACCACATCCTGTAGAGTCATCAAATCTGTCATAGTGCCTGTAATAGTCTGTTCCACCGTACCATAACTATCGAGTAAAGTAGATAGAAGAAACAATGATTGCCCCCTCTCTGAAAACTTCAAACCTGCAGCTTCCATCTGGTTGTAAACCATACAGTAATTGTTCACATGCTCTGCTATTAAACCCCCTTCCCTCAACTTCATATTAACCAATTTCTTCAGATGAAGATTTTGATTAGATGCCGACGGTTTCTCATACAAATCCGTGAGAATTTTCATAGCTTTTTTTGTGTTTTTTGACTTCGAGATATAAAATAACGCCTTCCTACTCAGCTCCAACTGAATCTGCCCCAGCGCCTTCTGATCCAAACGATTCCAATCCGCCAAGACTTCGCATCCTTATCTGCACCTACCAGCTTCTCATCAAACAACGGACCATCAAGATCTTTCTGATGAAGATACGCTATCATCTGAATCTTCCACATCGCGAAGTCACTCCCATCGAATCTCTCGATCTTCATCTTGTTATCGGTCATCTTGAACCAACTACTCTGATACCACTTGTCAGAAAAATCTACTCCCAACTCGTAGTGTTAATAGCGGAAACACACAATAAGCAATAGAAACTCTCAAGACTTAGATGAACCAAGAACAAGCTACCACAATATATGGATCTCACAAGAACACAACCAATATGCAGAGATAACCAATACTTTTTATTCCCAAAAAAATACAAAGATTACAAAAGAGATTACAACTCTCAATCTCTCTCTCACATTTGAAATACTCGGCACAATCTCTTTTGAAATTGGACAATGATAATGGCTCACCAAAAGATCATCAAAGATTACTAAACTTTAGAGTTTACAGTCATATATATAATCCCCAAGTAAACCCTAAAAGATAAACACAAATATAGCAATTGGGACTTTAAACTCGTAAGCCTAAAAACAATCAGCCATCGATATCGGTCGACCACACCCCTAGTGACAGTCAACTGCAACGTGTAGAACCAACCCAGAGAGCTGACCGGTCGACTGCACCCCCTAGATCGGTCGACCATCCCCTCCTCTGTTGGACCTATACACTCAAAGAACTCTCAACAGCCAGGATTGGTCGACCGCACCCCCAGCTCGGTCAACCACAACCCTCCAGACTGCATTTTTCTACTTCGCTGCTTGTCTTCTCTTGCTTCTTCGTCTCTTCCTCTTCTTCTCCAACTTTAAGTATCCCGCCTATGTGTATTTGAGACCACAATTCCTAACATCAAGCTTTAAGGTACCCACGATAATGGTGTCACATCTGAACAGCTGATGGCTGAGATTAGACAGCATCAGCTAATTCTTTGAAAAACTGCAGTACTGATGTGTAATGCTGCAGCATCATAGAGTAGTAGATGTACTTATCTTATCCTTTGATTCCAATCCAATCCAAAACAATCCAATCCAATAGAATAGCTCAGGTATCACAAAGCCTGAAAACAGTAGCCATTGACATGACCTAAATCCCAGTCAAGTCCAACTTTTAAACAAAGATTCATCAACCAGGGTTCTTTCTGTAAACTGTGAAGACTCAAGCAGAAACAAACAGATATTACTTCACGAACATTCATTTGATTCATAAGAGTATCATCATCACATAGAAACAAACATGATGCATAGATAAGATTTGTCAGCATATATAACTTGCTGAATCACATTACAACACTGAGATAATTAGTTCATCATAACACCATATTCTTGTAGTACCATAAGTAGTAGATAGATAAATATTTATAATGATAAAAGGGGGGAAACAGTTCATCAAACTCCCATCATTTTTCCCAAAGGGAAATGAATGATCAAACAAAGGACCAGTTCACAAACATGAAAGCCAAACAGTGGTGAGCATCGTCTTCGTTCAGAACTTTCCAGGTTACCGCCTGTTCGTAGGATACAGGCCTTCCCATGCTCGACACACAGATACCGCCCGGTAAGTATGCAAAACCCTAGCGTGAAAACATACAGCGTAATAAATAATTTATCTAATAAAATTGTAAGAAAAACAGTTTTTTAAGTTGGCATGGTGTTTTCTTACCTGTTGCATGATCTTGGGGAACTCAGTGCAGAGGACCTTACGACCACTGTCGTCAAGAATTTTCTCAAGGGTTATATCTTGGAGGGCGACAAGGGTGGTTTCCAGCATGTCAAGCCCAGCTTGATTCGCAAACGTGAACACAGGCGAAGACTGCAGAGTTCGTTCATTCATCAAGTCAATAGTTAATTCAAAAGCAGGTGAAAAGATTTGCAAATAAGACTTGAGTAATTCAGCTACTTGCCTTTAGAGAGCAACACATAATTGCATCAGAATGCTGCCAGAGGAGCTTCAGCAAAGCATCTCCGGCTTGGGATTCGGACCGAAAGAGCTCAACTCCCGTGTGGAATCTGTAATGTAGAAAGGATGTGAAAAGAGATGCAGCTGTAAAATCAAAGACATTAGAAAATAATGTTTTCAGAAAAAAAAAAAATCTAAAACAAGTATATATCATGCAAGAATTGATAGTATGACACGACTTCCTGTCCAAAAAAAAGTATGACATGACTTCCATGATCACTTGAAAGTAATTAGGTAGGGACGGGACCATTGTGATAAATGACATAATTGAAGCAAAAACAGCAAATCAGAGCTCTACATTTTCTTAAATACAGAGAAAAAGAATTTTAAAATATATAGAATTATGAAAAGTTGGTACCTATAACTACGAGAAATCCATCGTGCAAGAGTTTGAGCTTCGGGAGATCCAGGGGGGTGTTTGACTCCAAGCTGACCACCCAAAGGTGAAGGAGCAATTGCCATGGCAACTCTTTGCACAGAGGCAACAACACTTCGAACGTACTGGCGGGCCATAGCTGCCACATTTTCTTGGAGGTGATTTTCAAATGTAAACTGGAAAGCAATTGTCAGAACAGATCTCAGGTTGTATGCATTTGAAGCACTATCGCTTGAAGTTCGAGAAGCAGCGCCCGCTCCCACCTCAAGGGTTGATGCGAGGTCAAGAGTTCGAGTGACAGCAGGTGTATCCTGTACGACCAAAAAGGAAAAAGGTTATCTTCAAGACCGGATGGTCTACAAAGAGTGAAGGATAGAATGCAATCTTTAACACAAAATTAGATTTAAAAAATTTGCCAGAATGAAATTAGATTTTAAACAAGTGCCAGAATTGGTAAAACTAAATGTCGACTGAAATTGATTGACCAAAAAATAACTCCGGAGCAAAAATACATTGCAGTTCAAATTACTTATCATGCTCAATTAATGGAAGAACAGATTCAATTAAGCAGCGGGAATTGCCGCAAACCATATGTTCAATTAATAGAAGAATCGTTTAATTGTGAAGATAGTTTATTGACATAAATTGCAACAAAAGAGGTGGCCAAGTCTCCCTGAACAAATTTCAACATGAAATTTAAAGAAAAGAACAGTATATAAAGTAATGTATTGTGAAGAAAACTAACCGTTTTAGGATCCAATGGAATCACGCGGAATCCAGAGGGAAGCAAGGGAGCATCATCAGCAAAAGACTCGTCTATTGGCGCAAATACTAGCTGAGCACATGCACCAACTGAGTTTTCATCAACCCCACTGCACAGCTGCAACATATAAGAATAATCAAATCAGACCCAAGTTATAAATTTTAAATATACACACAATTTCATGAACTGAGATCTCATGAAACCAACCTGTAGCAAAAACATGTCCCTTGCCATAACGACATCATCCTGGCTGAATCCATGACCTTCCAGCCTAATTACTTCCAAGAACTGCAGTTCAACACGAAAGGTTTAAATTTTCCATTTTCAAAATATAGGTATAGAAATTCAGTTGCAGAACTTAATTACCTCTTCGTGTTCAACAGTATGCGCAAGAGGCAGTATAACCTGACCGCCCAAGAAACCATTGCCATTCCTCAGTCCGGGAACTGCAAATGGACTAGCCCTCAAAGATGCAGCAGAATATGCATCAACACCACAATCAGCCCATTCGGATCGGTGCTCCCTCAGAAAGCGAACAAGCAAAGCAGGTGGGACATTCTACGGAAAACAAACATATAATTAGATTATAAATTGTTCGAACTGAATTATATTATTAAGAAAATAATCACAAACAGAGAAATTTTTAGTTACCTGCAAAAGCATTGAGGCCTTCGCACATAAGACTCCACCTATAGGAGAAAATAGGGACGAATTGGCATTTGATCCAAGAAGCTTATTCGGAGATGAGTTTATCATAATTGTGACATCATCGACACCATCACCGCCCAACAATGACCATCCATCATCGGCAAATCCATTCACAGCATCATTAAAGCCCCTGTTATTACAATAGGGAATTTAAGCAGTATATAAAGTTGCAGCCAAATTATAAGGCAGATAATGGAAATTAAAGGCTTACTTGCTCAGTCTCTGACTAAATGTCCTCAATACAGCAGGTTGCCGACCACCACCATAAGCAATTTCACCACTAGTTTCTTGTGCAATTTGTCGGATATGACGCAATGCCTAAAAAAGTGAAAAGTTAAGCAGTTAAACAATTTAGTCCCGGCATTATAGTGACAAGAGAAACTAGTAGTATAATTAAGGGCTTGAAACTAACAGCTATAGTCATTTTCTGTGCAAGTATTTTTGGTGATTCGTACAAGGGCCTTAGGACTTCAGGCACGCTCCAAGCCTGGCAACAGAGATGTATATAAGATAATTTGCAGAAAAGAACGAATATGGAGAGTTGATAATATGAGAGAAAATTACATCTAAATCAACATGATCAACAATATGAATCATTGAACCACCACCCTCACAAGGTCGAATTAAATAACCGCTGGGTAGCATTTCAGCTCTAACAAAAGTTGGAGCAGGTGGTCCAGCTGGACCACCAGTCGAAGATGTCAACGATCTCTCACAAATCTATCAAAACAAATAATCAGTGATAAGTTCTTTAGGCAATTAATCACACAGGAAAACATGAACTAGCAGAAATGTAAACTTCAAATCAAAACTTGCCGAAATTTGAACAGTAATCAACTTCTTTAATAAGAAGCTAAATATTTACAATAGTGTATTCAATACTTCAAGAAAATTGAACTTATAATTGTGAAGATAAAAAACTTACCACAAGACTGCCGTCTTCTAGACCAGTAGTGTATCTAAGAGTCCAAAAGTCCCGTGCCGATGCCAATGTAGTCGGCGCATATGTCTGAGAGAAGAAAAATATATATATATATATATATTACAATGAATGTTAACAAAACTGACAACTATGACAACACAGCAACATAAGCTGAAAACATAATTCATTCCAAGTGCTTGCTAAGGATATAGATACACACCTGCATGTAAATTAGCTCGATAGTCCCTCCATTTCCAGTAGGCATAACAGTCAGCACATTAAGGGAGCGGCAGTCTCGATACCAAGATGGGCGATCTTTGAGGATTTCTGCGACCTGAATAAGAATTTTTATTTTATTTTTTTCAAAAAACGCCACGCACTAACAAAAGTTTTTTCCTTTCAAACACATGGTTAATTTAATTACCTTAGTGGGTTCTAAACTCACAAGACCGCAGGCTCTTGCTGCTACACCACTACAATTGTGGGAAACAGCAATGATTCCAATAGAATCCGGACCAGGCTACAAAAATGAATCACATTTTCCAATATATCAGAATGATGTTGTTAAACTAGTAACTACCACAAAACAAGTTAAATAAAAATTAAGCAAAAGAAATCACCTTCATCCCAACCATCTGAACCCATTCGACAGCAGTACCCGTCGCCTTGGATAGGAACTCTGCCAGGGTCTCCTCAGCAATCGCGAGTAGACTGCAAAAAATAACAAAATGCCGAAGATGATAAATTTAAACAAACATTTCCAAAACTAAATTTTTTTTTCAATACAAGCATCAATAAGATGGATCATTACCCGGCTGGGTTATTAGCATCCCTCTGGGGATGCTGAGGTGTTGGGTTTTGCTGTTGGTGGTGCTGACCACTTGTAACTACAGACTCACAGCTCGTGTCTGTAGTCGCAGCCACAGTCGCCTACACAACAATGCCCACACAATTTCAATATTTTTTTTACTTTCAAGAAGACGAAGGTACGAAATCGACACTTACAGTGTGAAGTTGGTTACGCATGTAACCGTTCTCATAAACAAGATGAGAAACCTGCTTCTGCAGCCGGTCATTCTCCTCCATCAGCAGCTTGTTCATCGCAGTCAGCTTTCGGTTCACCGTCTGAAGCCGCGACGCTTCCTTCCTTTGCTTCTCACGGCACCTAAATTATTTCATTAAATTACTAACACATGTGACAAAAAGGGAAGTAAATCCACCATCATCTCCTACTATGCTAACCATTCTGTCTTTACATGGGTAACCATTTAAAATACAATGCATCATTCAACTACAAGCATCAAATTTTTTATTTAAAATAAAATTACTTAAACAAACAAACAGACATCAAATTGGGTCATTTTCATGGATGATTCATTCTACTTCCAAAATTAGTACTACAAACTACTGCATATTCCACATGCCAACCAAACTATACTTGGAAACCCACAACTAAATTAAGAATCAAATAAGCAATAAATAAACTTTATTAACAAGATCCAAAACAAAACATATGTAATAAATGAACACAACCCACAACAACACTAAAAAAGCTACATTTTTTAACAAGATCCACAAAAAACCCATTAAATTAAATTATACCTTCGGTTTTGGAACCAGACTTTGATTTGTTTGGTCTCAATATTAGAGAGAATAGGGCACTCCCTAATAAGCTGCTGCCTCCGCATAGAACTGGGCTTGGGACACTCACTGTAGACTCTCTCCAGAGCCTCAACCTGCTCTGGTGTGTAACGCACGTACTTTCCAGCATCCATCTGCTGTTGGGTTTGTTGCTGGCTGCTCTTCCCACCGACCAACATGGCCATCTCTCTCAAATGAAGCTAAAACAAGATGAAATCAGCGCAAAGAAGAGAGCTTTTCCCTTTGTAGCGCATCAAGATGCGAGATTGAGGGTTGTTAATGGAAGCTAAGCTCTTGATTTGAGGGATTGGAGGGGGGAAAGATGGTATCTTTGAAGAGGAGAAGGGAGCTTGGGGGGCTTGGCTTTTCAAGTTAGTTGTTGGCTTTTTCTTTTATTTTTTTTTCTTTTTTTCTTTTTTTTTCTTTTATTTTTTTTTGGGTGTATTTTTATAGTGAGAGGGTGTGAGTTTTGAGGGCAGCCTTAAAAAGTAGAGCGGCTATAAGGCACGGGGACTCTGCTGAGTTGTATAGATTTTTTGGGGGTTACATCCTTTAACATCTATGGATTTACAAATTAGCCCTTTGAATTAAAGATTAGGATTTGTTTTTTTTTTTAAGGTAAGATAGATGATTGGATTATGTACAAGTTGTTACTCTATAGTTTGGTGTGTGCATAGTCTATTCGTTCATCAGTTCTTTAAGATTAATGTCAGTTTTGTTAGGATTGGTATTGGGGTGTTTGCTTTTTGAAGATGGAGGAGGGGCATTCTATGATATGTAAGTCTTTAGAAAGTTATTTAGTTGGTTAGATTAGGAAATGATAGTATAAGTGTTTAACATAGTTTATAATTGATTACCTTGAGGTCGAAGATAGGTTGTGATTGAAGATCTAAGCTGAATAATATATTATTATATGCATGTAATTTTAGGTTGCATTGATGAGTTTTCACTATTTTAGTTATTTCTTTATTGGATGAATTACTATGGAATTTGGAAACAAGGGTAAGATAGGTAGTTTCTTCATTTGTGACGTAATATTATAAGAAAGTTAAGTTGGAATCAAATTTGTTTCATAGGATCCAATACCGCTTTGTGCAACACCTAATAAAGGATCAGTTATGTTTTCAGACTGTCATAATTACTTAACACATGTTGCTAAAAATTGGAATCGAATCTCTTTTGTAGGATATATACCGATGTATCAATGGTTATATTTGGAGCATAGGTTTACATAAAATACATACTTTTGACTAAGTATTCCCTTGTCACTTGAACTATGTTAAGATATATTTTGTTTGCTATTAGTAAACAGTGCATGAAGTATTCAAAATGGAAGAAGAAAAAAAACATCACACAAGGTTATAATTGCATAACTCCACATCAAAATTCAAAACTCAAAGCTGTATTTTTGGGAATACAGATACTTTTTTTTGCCTCTTTTATGTACTGCAGCTGTGCCGTCTCAGACAAAGTACTTTTTACTGTGTATAAAAATTTAGCAAACCAATTAAAAACTTAACAAACTAATTAAATAATTATTATTAAAATGGTTTAAAATTATATGTATGACACCATGGACCCCATGATGATGGTAAAACTTGCACCCACTGGTCAACTTACCGCCAAAAGTATAAGACCAAAACCAACAGCTATCATTGTGGGTCCCACAAGATATTACTATTAGTCATTAATTAATAAAGAGATAAAAAAAAGAGTAATGCTTTAGCCGCTACCAATTTCACTACCATTTTCTTCACTACCTTAGGTGGCATACTTCTATTGGAAAGTTCTCTCACCTACTATATCATCCCCTACCTATTGGAGTGCGCCACCTAAGGTAGTGAAGAGAAATGTAGTGAAATTGGTAGTGGCTCTAGCATTACTCTAAAAAAAATAAAGAATAAGGTAAATTTTACTCGACTCTGTTGAATTTTCACACTTTCACATGTAACTTTCTAAATTTTAAGTGCATCTGGAGTGGAGTCGTTGGTTTTAATCAAAAAGGCTAAATTTTGAAAAGAAAAAAAAACTATTTTAAACTATATTTTTTATACATAAAATCTCATTGAACTTTTATTTGCGCAGAAAATTACAAAGTATGGTTACAAAAAAAATCCTTCAAATATATTTTCAAAAAACCACATCTAACTTTTGTACTTGTATTAGATAACTTCATTCATCTTTACAAGTTGGTTCAGAAAATATCATGTTTCTTTCTCATTATTTTCAAAAAGTCTCACTCAACTTTAGCAGAAAGCTCGTGCCGTCACAATGATTTTTTTACAACTATACTTGAGTGTGATTTTTTGTACACAAAAAAGTTCAGTAAGATTTTCTGCATAAAGAGATAGTTCCGGGGGGCAGAAAAGGGAATAGTTCTGCCGGGGGGGTGCGGTTTCAAATATCCAAATTTTGCAAATTTTGAGAAAAAATATGGTGCAATCGTTGACTAAATATTTAGAATTTTGGTATGAGATGAATAATGATCTTCTATATTTGGCAAGCGATATAGGATTTTGCAAAATACAGGAGATGAAGCATGAAATTTCGTCTGTGGGTTTTCATGAAAAAAATTGTCAGGTGAAATATAAGATTTCATATGACAAACCTTTTTTTCACACTTTAACATTTAACTTTCTAAGTTTTAAGAGCATATGCAGTTGGTTGGGTAAAATTCCAAATTTTGCAAATTTTGAAAAAAAGTATTGTGCAATCATTGACTAAATCTAAAACTTTTGTATGAGATGAATAATGCTCTTTTATATTTGGTAAGCGATATAGAAATTTGCAAAATACAAGAGACAAAACATGAAATTTCGTCTGCGAATTTTTTCGCAAAAAAAATTGTCAGGCGAAATATAACAGGGGTGTATTGGATTGGAATTTGAGAAGAATTTAAAAGAATGTGAAAATCCTAGTGTATTCGATTAGGATTTTAAAGGAGTTTATAAAAGTCACAGTGTATTCAATTAAGACTTTAAGTGATTCTATTCAATTCTCGGTGTATTCAATTGAGATTTTAAATGACCCCATTTAATTCTCGGTGTATTCAAAAAGTTAATGATTTTGATAGAATTGAGAATTTGGAGGATTTAGATGGAATCTAGGGTCTGAGGTATAAATACCAAAAGCCTTTGCAATTCTAACCTTTTCTGTAGAAACTTTCAAGCCATTGGTGAGTATGGTTTTGTTTCCTGTACATATGCCCCAAATTATCCCCAAATAAACCCAAACCCTAATCCCCTGCTCTCTCCATCGTCTTCTTCCTCCTCTTCTCTACCTCCCGACACCCTCCTTTGCTGCTACCCCACTCTCCTCTACCTCCCGACCTCTGATCCCCACGCAAAGGCCTAATTCAACCCAAACCCTAATTCAACCCAACCACCGATCCCGACGCAGAGGCCTCCATCCGCCTCCTGAAAGACAATGGAATCAATTTCAATCAAAATCAACGCGAAGGAGTTGATTCAAAAATATTCTAAAGATTGCTATGGCATAAATTAGTTTCTCGTTGCAGGTACAAGACGAAGTGGATAACGTTCCATGGTTTGTATGATGTGGCCTATATAGTGAAACTGTTAACTAGAAGACCTATGGTGCAGAAACAACGAGTATTGATTTGATGAGGAGATGTGGTAGAGTTATGATGCCTAACGGGAGAGTTGGTGCTCCTTATAGATCTCTTGCTCCATGACTTTGGTTACCGGGTGTTATTAGTTATTATTATTTTATGCTATTTCAGAATGTTAAAACAGCGAATATTAAGTTGATGGAATCATCAACAACTCTCTCATGTAGGGCTGTTTTTTTTTTTGTTACTTTTGTTTATGTGGGTGTCCTTCTAGTACTTCAGAAAAAGCTTATGAGAATGATATTTTTATGACTTGCGAGATTCCTTGATATTTATTCATACTACTCTCATGAGAATGACAATCTTGTGTAGGAAATGAACTAATTATAAAGTTTATTTTCATCGAATTCCTTCAAATTCCATCAAATTCATAATAAGAATTCCATCAAACTATTTTAAAATCATTATAAATCCTAGTCAAAGTTTTAGGTGAATTCCCTATAAATCCCTTAAATACTGGGATTCTCAATTCTTTTAAAATCTTTTGAAATCTCAATTCAATACACCCATGTAAGATTTCGGCCGACAATTTTTTTTAAAAAATAATTTGAACGGACGAAAGAAAATCTTTTGTCCGTTCAAAATTATGGATTGCTTAATTAGTTTTGTAATTAGTCGCAGATTGCTTAATTAGTTCAATATTGTTAGAATTTTGTTCAATTAGTCATTTCTATCTCCAAGGATTGTATTAATTTTTTAATACAAAACTCCCAAAAAAAACATTTAAAAATCCCAAATTTTGGCTCAAACGACTACATATGCTCTAAAAGTGAACATTCCACTTATTGACAGGTAACTTTTTAATTTTCAGATCATTTTATATAAGGGAACGTGAAAACTTGGATTCCAGATCGGACCCAAAGTATCATGGTTTTCTAAAGGGGTTGCCAAAGTATATGATCCATCTTCATCATTCATCGGCAATGACATGATAACCAGGTTCTGGTGGGACAAGTTGTTCGAAGATCATTCTGTAAGAGAGTTATTCCTGATCTTTTTGAACTCGCTTCCCAGCCCAACATTACTGTGGTCAAATCCTAGAAAATGGAAGCATGCAGTCTGCAGACCCTCTTTCAGATCGCGTCTCGACCCGGAATCACAATTAAGACTGGGGCTCTACAGTATTACATTGTCCAATATGGAGTTATATGCTCTCAAAGACCATATCGAAAAGTTTGGGGGTTAGAGAAGAATGGATCCTTCACGATTCGTTCTTTATATAACCGTATCCACTTTAAAGGCTGTAATCCGGAATGGTCTACAGTTATTTGGCATGCCAAAGCTCCGTTGAAAGTTAAAGTATTTGTGTGGTATTCTCAACGATAGGGTTCTGACTAACTTGGCTAAAAGACAACCACACATCACTACTAATTGTGGCTTTTGCAATGCACACATGGATTAAAAAGACAATATTTTCTTAGATTGCCCCAGAAGTAAGGTCGTTATGTGTGGTCGTTATGTGTGAAGTCCTGATGGCCCTCAGTTCATCGGTGTATCCTCAACTTTATGAAGACCTTTGGATAGGACCCACTTTCGCTAGCGCGAGACATGAGATGAGGGAAGCGTGATATATTGCAATCGCCGCAACGACCTCAGTTTTATGCCTTGACAGAAATAACTTTTACTTTCATGAGACTTATAATAGTATTTCTAGTAATCTTACTCATATCATGCATCTTATTTCCTTTTGGGCTACAGTTGCGGCAGCAGATCCAAGAGGAAGAATCACCCGAGCTTTTGAGGTGGAGGAGTACAATGATGAGAGTGTGGAGATTGACCCCACTCTGGACTAATCCGACGCATCATGATCTGATTGCCCACCCTCCAGGGCATTGTTGAAGGGACCTTTTGTATCTTGTTGTACTCGTTTGATACTCTTGTATATTTTGCTTTTGGTATATCTGTCTCACCCTTCGATGTCTTTTGGAGGTACTATATTTTATTTAATGCTATGTAGTTATTTTGTAATTGTATGTAATACCCTGAGTTTGTTTTATTAACTCCTTATTAATGAAATATGGTTGCTATATTCCACATTTCCTTTTAAAAATAAATAAAAATAAAAATTCCTAACTTTCATAAGTGGATATTATACTCACTGAGGATCATTATTCTGCAAACAACTTTCCTCAATCAACCTCCCTCCAGTAGTTGTTATCTAAAAAAAATATTGTTCATGTTAACTATGATCTTAAATAACTCTTTTTTGCCAATTAGAAGATATTTGTCTTGACTGGTTCTAATACTAAACCCTCCTAAAATTTGAATGACAAAAGCCGCTCCACCGCGAAATTAACAATTTTTAACTTAAACTTAAAAGTAAAATTAATTTTCAAGAAAATAATTCTCGGATGCAGAAATGCCGTGCCACTCCATTAACATGATAACTCTAAAGAGTTTAGTGGAATTTACTCTAAACAATATAACTAGTGTTACCCGTACAAACCTAATATTTTTTCTGAGAAACCCATAAAATTATATAAAACTCGAAAAAGCAAGAGAGAATTGAGAAAAACTTAAGAATGTATATCCTATTGAAATTAAATTTGATTTTGAGTTAAGCTTAATTATGGGTTCATAATCCAAACCCAAAATTAAGCCCAAGTTCTAGAGATTCTCTAGAAACATCATAAAATATTATCACCTCCTCTATATGTTCTAGAGAATTCTATAAAATAATTATCTAAAGATTTGTGTAGAAAATTCTAGGAATTGTAAGACATAAAATCTAGATATTATGGTAGAGAGTTTTAGAAGACTTGTAAGATATTTTGTAATCTTGGAGCCTATAAATAACTCCTTCCTCTCCCATTTGTAAACAAGTTGAACAAATTAAAAAAAAGCTAGTTAAAGAAAGAGTGTTCTTCATAAGTTCTCTAATTCTCTCTAAAAATCTTTCAAGTATTTTCTAAGTATTCTTCCATATCATTCTTCATACTTAGAGGGTTTCTTCTCTTGGTTTCACTCGGGTTTCTCGGGTATTACGGTCTTGGGCTAGTGCTAAGCACTATCGGGGTTTCTCTACATGGTATCAGAGCCATTCTAATCTTGTGCTCATCAAGATCGGGGTTTAAGAGAGCTCGGTTTATTCTAAGTATGGAATCAATGGGTCGTGTCGTTGGATTGGGAATAGAGATCTTAAACCAATCTAACTACCGGTTATGGAAGTCATGTATGGAGTCATACTTGGTTAGTGAGGACTTATGGGATGTCGTCGGCGGTAGTAGCACAACACCACCAAGGGGAGATGCTGCAACAGCGGAAGCGACAAAGGAGTGGACACGGAAAAATGCCAAGGCGGAGTTTGCTTTGCAGAGGTCAATATCCTCGGGAGTATTTGAGCATGTCTCAAGGTGTAAATCCGCTAGTTCGATTTGGCAAGCGTTAGATCAATTGTTCAACAAGAAGAACGAGGCTCGGCTACAATTATTAGAGAACGAGTTGGCGAATGCGAAGCAGGGGGAGTCTTCAATCTCAGAGTTCTTTATCAAGGTAAAAAACCTTTGCTCAGAGATTAATACTCTTAATCCGGAGGAGTCGATTTCAGAAGCTCAGATGAAGCGGTCTATTATTCGTGGTTTACGACCCGAATATACACCGTTTGTTACTTCAGTTCAAGGATGGGCTACACAACCTTCCTTGGAGGAGTTCGAAAATCTACTAGCTTCGCAAGAATCACTAGCCATGCAAATGGCGGGAGTTAAAGTCAATGATGGCTCGGGGAGCGCGTTTGTAGCTCGGAGGCAACAAAGTTTTAGAGCCAAGTTCAAGGATAGTGATACAAAAAATAATGATGGACGAGAAAGATCTTCTATGGGAGACAAGAAGCGATTCAAGTGCTACCGGTGTGGGAAACTTAGGCACTTCAAAAAGGATTGCCGAGTTAAGTTGAAAGAAACAAATATGGCGGAATCAAAGGGTCACACTGAAGACGAAGCATGGGGAAAATGTTTCACGGTGGAGGCTGCATCTTTAGGTACATCCACAACTAAAAATCTTGGAAATGATTGGATTGTGGATTCTGGTTGTAGCCATCATATTACCGGAGACGAGAAGTTATTTTCTAGTCTTCAGTGTCATGACGGGAAAGAAGCCATCATTTCCGCGGATAATTCAATCCACCGCGTTGAGAAGGAAGGGACTGTTGTCATTAAAGGAGATGATGGAGGCCCAATAACTCTCAAGAATGTATATCATGTTCCTGGAGTAAGGAAGAATCTTCTCTCTGTGGTAAATGCGGCGGACTCAGGTAACTACGTTTTATTTGGTCCAAGTGACGTCAAATTCTTAAAGAATATTAAAGAGCTAAAGGCGGATGTGGTTCACACCGGAGCACGAGTTAAAGATCTATATGTTTTATCGGCCTCCAACTCATATGTTGAGAAGATGAGCACCAATGATAATGTCTTTATATGGCATGCTAGACTTGGTCATATAAATATGACTAAGCTCAAAGTTATGGTAAATAAGGATTTGGTTAATGGGCTCCCAAGGTTGAAGATTCAAGATGAAGGAAAACTTTGTGAAGGTTGTCAATATGGAAAATCACATAGGCTTCCATTTGACAACTCCACTTCACGATGCAGTGCTTCGTTGGAGAGGATCCATAGCGATTTGATGGGTCCAACAAGAACACCCTCCTATTCCGGGTTTCGTTACATGTTGTTGTTCGTTGATGATTTCTCACGGTACACCTGAGTATACTTTGTGAAGGAAAAATCAGAAGTATTTTCAAGATTTCAAGAATTCAAGGTTACCGTGGAAGGCGAGTTATGTCGGAAGATCAAGACCCTAAGGACGGACAATGGAGGAGAGTTTATGTCAAAGGAGTTCCTCTCTTTTTGTCAAGAGCATGGTATCAAGAGGGAATTTACATGCCCATATACACCTCAACAAAATGGAGTAGCAGAAAGGAAGATCCGACATCTAAGCGAAACGTGTAGAAGCTGGCTACATGACAAGAATTTGCCTAAAGCCTTATGGGCGGAAGGCATGAGATGTGCAGCATATGTCATCAATCGAATGCCACTAAGTCCGAATAACATGAAGTCTCCTTATGAGATGGTTCATGGGAAGAAGCCAACGGTGAAACATCTCAGGATATTTGGATCAATCTGCTACGTCCATGTGTTCGACTCTCAGAGAACAAAGTTGGAGGCAAAGGCGAAGAAATGCATATTTGTCGGTTATGATGAACAAAGAAAAGGGTGGAGGTGCATGGATCCTGAGACACATAGGTACGTCGTATCTCGTGATGTTGTCTTTGACGAAGTTTCCTCATATTATGGACAACCTCAAGTCTTGGTCGAACAAGAAGGTGGAGATTCCTTCAAGGTTGATGAACCAGTTCCTCAAATGCCAAGTGAGAGCGGAAGTCTTGAAAAAGAGACGCAAGGTGAAAGGGGGAGCACTAATCAAGAGGAAGATGATGATGAAGATCATGATTCCATGGCTAATAAAAGGCCTAAAAGGAACATTGTTAAGCCTGCCCGGTTCAGAGATGAAAGATTTGTCACTACTTACTCATGTTACTTTGCCGCTCCATTAGATGAAGAAGAGCCATCATCTTGTGATGAAGCTAAAGGTGTTCAAGAGTGGGAGACCGCAATGGAAGAGGAGATGAATGCCCTTATAAAGAATGAAACTTGGGATTTGGTTCCGAAAATCAAGGATGTTCAACCCGTTTCATGTAAATGGGTGTATCAAATTAAGCGGAAAGCGGATGGAAGCATTGATAGATTTAAAGCAAGGTTGGTTGCTCGGGGGTTCTCTCAGAAGTATGGAAAAGATTATGATGAGACTTTCAGTCCTGTGGCCAAGATGACTACGGTACGTTTACTTCTATCTTTAGCTGCAAGCTTTGGTTGGAAGTTATGGCAACTAGATGTGAAGAATGCGTTTCTATACGGTGAGCTTGATAAGAGTATCTTCATGGAGCAACCACTTGGTTTCAAATCACGAGAGCATCCTGATTATGTGTGTAAGCTTAAGAAGGCTTTGTACGGGTTAAAACAAGCTCCTCGAGCATGGTATGGAAAACTTGCTCAATTCCTTCAGTTTTGCAGTTATGTACTATCAAATTCGGATCCAAGTCTATTCTTCAAGAAGAATGGAGGAGTCCACGTGGTAGTTCTTCTTTACGTGGATGATATGATAATCACCGGGAACGATGATGCTGAAATTGCTCGTCTACAAGAGGATATGTCGGTGAGGTTTGAGATGAAGAAGTTAGGTGAGTTGAATAACTTTATTGGTTTGGAGGTTGAAAGGGTAAAGGATGGAATCTTCATCGGTCAACAAAGCTATGCAAGAAGGATTGTTGAGAAGTTCAGGGTACACGAAGGAAAGACACGTACTACTCCGATGGATGTGAACATAAGGCTTAAGCGCGATGAAGGGTCCTTGCTACCCGATCCTCGACCTTATCGCTCTCTTGTGGGAAGTCTTCTATATTTAACCATTACAAGACCTGACATTGCCTTCGTGGTAGGTCTCATAAGCCGTTTTATGCAAGAACCAAGGAAACCACATTTAGAAGCGGCAAAGAAGATCTTGAAGTATGTGAAGACAACTCTTGGCATGGGTTTGGTGTACAAGTACAATGCCAAGGTTTCTCTTTATGGTTTCACCGATGCTGACTTTGGTGGAGATCTAGATGATCGAAAATCAACATTAGGTTATGTGTTTTTATGTGGAGACACAAGCGTGTCGTGGTGTAGCAAGAAACAAGGAACGGTGTCATTGTCTACCACTTAAGCAGAGTATAAAGCTTCAACACTCGCAGCTCAAGAGTGTACATGGCTTCGAAGACTCCTTGAAGATTTGTTCGAGCCAATTAATAAGTCGGTCGCAATTTATGGAGATAATCAAAGTGCTATCAAGTTGGCTAATAATCCGGTGTTTCATGCAAGGACGAAACATATCGAGTTAGAGCATCACTTCATAAGGGAGAAGGTGCTTGATGGAACAATTGAAGCTTTGGAAGTTCGAAGCGATGACAACGTTGCAGATATCTTCACAAAGTCATTACCAAAAGGAAAATTCAAGTTACTTCGCTCGAAGCTTGGTATGGTTGACAAAATCAAGTTTAAGGGGGAGTATTGAAATTAAACTTGATTTTGAGTTAAGCTTAATTATGGGTTCATAATCCAAACCCAAAATTAAGCCCAAGTTCTAGAGATTCTCTAGAAACATCATAAAATATTATCACCTCCTCTATATGTTCTAGAGAATTCTATAAAATAATTATCTAAAGATTTGTGTAGAAAATTCTAGGAATTGTAAGACATAAAATCTAGATATTATGGTAGAGAGTTTTAGAAGACTTGTAAGATATTTTGTAATCTTGGAGCCTATAAATAACTCCTTCCTCTCCCATTTGTAAACAAGTTGAACAAATAAAAAAAAGCTAGTTAAAGAAAGAGTGTTCTTCATAAGTTCTCTAATTCTCTCTAAAAATCTTTCAAGTATTTTCTAAGTATTCTTCCATATCATTCTTCATACTTAGAGGGTTTCTTCTCTTGGTTTCACTCGGGTTTCTCGGGTATTACGGTCTTGGGCTAGTGCTAAGCACTATCAGAGTTTCTCTACATATCCAACCGTAATTATTGAAATCTTTATTCTCATCTTCATATAAACAGATAGTTTAGAGAATCACTGTCAAATCATAATGTTATTTAATTGAATATTACTAAAGCTAAAAAATGCATGCAATAAAAAAATATCGCAAATTCAACTAATTTAAGTTAACATGTATATTATAACATCATTAATATTCAGTAAATATACACTACATTATAACACAGGTTAGGGTAAAGATACTATACTAAGAAAGTGATATAAAAATAATTTTATGAATTGTGTTTGCTTAAAAAGCTAACTAAGTTAGGGGATGGAGGTGGGTTTGGGAAGAGACGTAAAATTTTGTGAGATTGAGAAAGTGGGAGAGGAAGATAATATGTTTGAGGAATTGGGGTTTTTATTTTGTTTTGGTTTTTTAATAAAATTGTGCGTAGTCGTGTTAGTTAAATAGGAATCCCTACTTTTTCTCTCTTTTCTCTATTTCAAAATAGAGAAAAGAGAGAGAGGGTAGACCTATTAGTATAAGATAGAGAAATAATATGATAACTACTAGTAATTTGCACGTGCGATGCATGTTCTAATTATTTTTAATATAGTAAATAATAAGACGTAATCTGGCATCGAACCTGAGACCTCCCTTTATTCATCATATACACTTTACAAATTACCCCTAGTGACACAATCTATTATTTTATATGAGTGTCACTTTTGTAAATAATTATGTCGTAAATATATTTGAACTTTGAGGGTATTATGGTAACTAACAATAATTGAGTAAATGAATGGTTAATATAAATCTCATTTAAAATTAAATGGTTGAAATTAAAATATTGAATGTCTATAAATGACAACTCTAACTCATTCATTATAATATTAGAGATTTGGCATAATATGTCTGGAATCTTTTATTCACTGCTCTGCACTAATGAGCAGTAAATGTGCAGTTGTTTCTTTTACCATAATTTAATTTACAATTTATTTTGGGTTTTTGTTTTTTTGAAGAAAAGGTGGAATCTGGCCACCCTATTTCATTAATAAGAGATTAATAAAACATACTCAGAGTACTGAGCCTACTACAACATCCTACAACCAGAACGAAATTACACAAACTCCACCCCGAACATGGGGGTGGGACAAAATAAACATAAACTCCACCCCGAACATGGGGGGTAGGACAAAATAAACATCGAGTAACCACATAGAGATACATCATATCCCCCCAACAAACCCTGGGGCGGTGGGTATCAAGGAGCCTAGTAGCCGTGCTGTGCTGGTTGTCAATCGACCGTCGGCCCGATCTCGATCTCCTCATCATCAAACTCCTCTACCTGGAAAACACTTGCAATCCTTCCCCTGGGACCTGCTGCTACTGCCACATTAGTCCAAAAAGAAATAAAATGCATAATGTGAGTCAAATTGCTAGAAATACTATTGCAAGATCTACGAAAATAAAGATTATTTTTGTCTAGCCATAGAACCCAGGTCATTGCGGCGATAGCTAAATACCACGCTTCTCTCATAGCACCCCTCTCTATTGCGAACTTTGGGCCTACCCACAGGTCCTCATAAGTACTAGGATATTGGGGTGTCCCTAGGGCGCTGAGTACTTCTACGAGTACCGCTTTACTCCTAGGACACTGAAGAAAAAGATGGTCTCTAGTCTCGAGCGCGACACTGTAGAATCCGCATTGGAAGTCCACATTCGGTTGGTGCTTAACAAGGTTTTCTCTAATCAGGATTGCATCATTTAGTGTCAAACCATAAGAAAGCTTTGATTTTTAGCGGAGCTTTCGTTTTCCAGATGACGGCAGCCCACTTTGGGGTACAACCCCTAAAATGGATGCGCTTGTACATGGAGCAAACCGTGAACTTGCCGTTCTTCTCCATTCCCCAGGATTTTTTATCGGGACCCTGGGAGCAGCCAATTCCAGTGTTGGAGATGTAGGCCTGAAGTTCCGTAAGTCTGAGCTGAGAACCTATGTCAAGCGGTTGTTTGAACGATAGATTCCAGACGCCTCTTTTTCAGACTACAGCCACCGTGCAGAGTGGTTGTGTCGCCTGCTCGTATAAGTCAGGGAACAGGGTTCTTAGTGTGTGATCAGCACACTACATATTCCACCAAAATCTGGTGAGTCTGTCGTTACCGATAGCTGACTTGAAACAGCTAGTGAATGGTTCGTATGCCTTAGTGAGGCCTTTCCAGAACCAGGAAACCCGTGGGCCTATAGTAAAGCCCAGATTTCTCATTCCGTTCCGATGCATATAACCCTGAACAAATTGCTGCCACCCTTCTCCATTCGGGTGGAACACTTTCCACCACCATTTTCCCAGAAGTGCCAGATTCATATCTCGCAGGTCAATTATACCTAGGCCTCCATATATCTTTTTTATGCACGCTTTCTCCCACCTAATGAGGTGATAACTCCCTCGATCCGGGTCAGCCCCTTTTCATAAGAAACATTTTCGAGTCCGGTCAATTCTTTGGATTACCCATCGCGGCATTTCAAAGAAGGATAGATAATAGGTGGGGAGGTTTGAGAGGACTGCATTAATAAGCGTGACTCTCCCACCCAAGGATAGGGCTTTGCCTTTCCAGCCTGCTAGCCGTTTCTCAACCCGGTCAATAATGGGCATCCAGTCCACCTTTTTTAGCTTTTCGGATCTTAGTGGCAATCCAAGGTACTGAATGGGGAAACTTTCTGTGGAGCAATTGAGGATTGTGGCATGTTCAAGAGCCTCTGTTGGAGTATGGGTAATGGGGGTGAGAGCATTTTTGTGGAAGTTAACCCTGAGGCCAGACTAAGCTTCAAAACAATACAGAATTCCTTTGAAGACGGTAGTTTCCCCTAGGTTGCCATTGCCAAAAAGAAGAGTATCGTCTGCATATTGGAGTATAGAGCAACCTTGACGATTGGCTCCCTTAGCCACTGGTGCAATCCACCTGCTCTACTGCACTTGGCCATCATGGATCTCAGCATGTCTGCCACTATGGTAAAGAGGAGGGGTGAGAGCGGAGCGCCTTTTCTGAGCCCCCGTTTGCAAGAGAATGAGTGGCCTGATACCCCGTTTACCAAAATTGTCGTCCTGCTGGTGGTAAGGCAAGTGTGGATCCATCTAATCTATCTGTCCCCGAAACCTCTCCCAGCAAGCACTTCCAACAGACAGTCCCAATCAATAGAGTCATAGGCTGTCTCGAAATCTAGCTTAAGGAGGTAACTCTTAGAGTTCGAGGTATGGTATGATGGATAGTTTCTTCAGCCGTTGCGATACTGTCCTGAATACATCGTCCTTTGATGAATCTCGTCTGATCTTGACTAATCATACCATCCATAACCTTTCCCAGTCTGATAGCGAGAGTCTTTGTAATGATCTTTACAGAGCAGTTAAGGGGACTTATGGGGCGGAAGTCTCCAACTTGTCGAGAGTCTTCCTTCTTAGGAATTAGCACAACCTTCGCGTAGTTGAATCTCCCTAGTTTGAGTTTATGTTCGTGGAAGTCTGCGAACACCTTCAGCAGGTCACCTTTGATTTCCTCCTATAATATCTGATAGAACGGTATCAGGAAACCATATGGACATGGGGCTTTATCTTTTCCAAGTTGTTGTATAGTCTTCCAGACCTCTTCCTCAGTGAAGGGTGCTTCGAGGGATTGCAAACTAGGATCGGAGTTGCCCGCATGGTCTTGCCAGAAGTTGTGTTAGAGAGGGACCCTGAAGTCCGCTTTATGCCCAAAAAGGCATTTAAAATGGGATTGGAAAGCCATCTTAATAGAAATGTCGCCTTGTACCATGTCAGAGTCCGAATGGATCAAGTGAATGAGGTTAGATCTACGTCTAGCACTTGCAACTCGGTGGAAGAATGCCGTGTTCGCGTCTCCCTCTTTGAGCCACGAAATTATGGACCGTTGTTGCCATTTGATTTCCTCAATCCTGTAGAGTTGGTCAATTTCCTGTCTGAATTGGAGCAGTCGATTCCGCTCCTCCTGCAGCAGATCCCTAGTTTCTTCAATTTTTTCAAGTTCCTCAATTCCTTCCAGAAGGGACTCCTTTGCTCTCCAAATCAGGGCAAATCAAGTCCGGTTCTATTTCCTGAGTTTGTCCTTGAGTCTGCTAAGTTTCTCACACCATATAGCAGACGCCTCCCGACCCTTGGTTGGGCGAAACCAACTCTCGTTAACCATATGATGGAAGCCTTGGATATCTAACCAAGCTTTCTCGAACCGAAACGTTAACGGATTTCTGGGTTGGTCTTCCCCAGAGGATAAGAAAATAGGCAAGTGATCTGATGTTGGTTTAGGGAGATATTTGGCCGATGTCAATGGAAATTTGGTCTCCCAGTCCGTGGAGACCAGAATCCTATCTAACTTGGCCAGAATGGGCGCCGCTTGCATATTTGACTAGGTGAAGAGCCTATCTGAAATGGGGATGTCCACTAATTCTAGGTCCGTGATGACTTCATTAAATGATTTCCTATCTAGGGCACTAGATCCTCTACCTCTGTGTTCTGAGGCGAATCTAGTAATGTTAAAGTCGCCCCCTACCACCTAGGGGTGTGGCCATTTAGCTTGGATCACTTTTAGTTCCATCCAAAAGGCTGTTCTAGCGGCAGAAGCATGCGCTCCATAGACCACCGTGATCGTCTGAATCCAACCGTCGGATTTTTGCTTTAACACAACCGACAAAGAAAGTTGCCCGTGGAGCTCGTCTATATAATCAAATAGGTTGGGGTTAAAACCCAGAGTGATTCCCCCAGAAGTCCCAACTGATGGGGACATTCTCCATTCAGATACTCGAGTACCCCCAACTCTATTAAGTCTAGACGTGTGAGAAAGTTTGGTATCTTGGAGACCAACAATGTTAGCCTTTGACCTGGCTATGACATCCTTAACCATTTCTCGTTTGTCCTGCCTACCGAGGCCTCTGACTTTCCAGAAAAGGGCCTCCATTAACTACGGCTATGGGGGATCGTGATCCGATTTGGGTGACGAGATCGAGTTATGGTTAACCCTATCGGTCTCCCATTCCCTGATCTTATTCAGGAGAAATGCATTTCTATCAGTATCGCCTACCGCAAGACCACAAGTGTTGGCTAGACTAAAAATTTCATTATCAGTCATGAAATTAAAAATAGACACTAAGAAGGAACGTGTACCTCCGTCGGCAGTCTTAGCGGATTTAGCAGCCCCCGCGATGTACAGATAGTCATCTAGGAACTCCTCATTAGTCCTCTTTGCCACTTTCTGAAGCCAACTGCACAGTAGGCTCTCCTGAAGTGGACCCCTCAATGAGCCCATAACTTGTCATCGTTACAATCTGAGTAGTGGGGACACTCGTAACCGACCCCTCAATGGGCCCGCTATTCGCCACAAGCCGTTGTTCATTGTGCAAATATGTTGTTATACTAGGTCCGGATACAATAAATTGCGTTTTGGGCCCCTCTTTGGTCCCACTGGGCTCAAAAATAGCCACTTCATTAAACCCAGGCCCAACTCTCTTAACTCCCGGCCCACTCTCCACAAGCCCATAATCTTTTCTTAAAATCCCTTCAACTCCTTGATTCTTGTCCTGAGCGCTCAACTCTAAAACGAGAGCACGATAAGGAAGGGTGATCCTTGGGATCACCTGGTTCAAACCTCTAACGCCTTCGCCACGTGGCGCCTTTTCTATCGTTGGCGTTGCAGTCCATGACAAGGGTAGAGAAAATGAGGGGTTTAGTGCCCAAAGAGACGCTTCGTTTTCCTTTTCGATGCTCTTATCGAGTCTGTCTCTCTTCTGCTCTTTACTACTTTGAGCTCTCCTCTTTCCCTGTTCTTCAACCTCTGACCTTGCAGTACTTCTTTTTGGGGTGGGCTCTCTAACATCTGTCGTCGTCTTCCTCAAAATGGAAGTCTCCTTTCTCCCCCTCCTCCCAAAGCCACCGACTCTAGTCCTTTCGGATTTCGACCTTGCATGTCGTTTTCCAAGGTGTTTTTACCCTTTTTAGCTTTTGCACAGTCTGCCTCCTCTAGTAGCTTTCCACCACCAACTCCATGGTGTTGACTGCCACTTTGAGCTTTCTTTTGGCCCTCCTTTCAAAGATCCATTTTTTGAGCAGCGAGACCTTCCAAATCTGGAAATTTGAGCAGATCCACCATTGGATTTGTTGGGTTTGTTGTATCTGTTGGATCTGTTGGATCCGGGTCGTTGGATCGATGGTCAAGCCTCCTTCTCGACCACCTTTGATCGGAGAAACATGCCTTGGTTCTGATCCCTCCGCTGTGTACTCATGGCTGTGCTCTTTCTCTCTCGCCGCCCTAATGAGTTCCTTGTGAGCGCGCTCCACCTCGTGGGCCCCGTCTATGGTCAAATCCCACTGAGTTGAGACCACTTGTCTGAAGGAGCGGTTGTCTCTGAGTGCAGAGGGGGGAGTGGGGGACGTGATGGCAGTTAGTTCCACCTCTGACTCTGCTCGCTTGTCGAGTACGAATCGGATCAGATAGGATTCCTCGTAGGAGAACACCTTAGCAAAACATGGCATCAAAGCGATGTTAGAACTCCTTATGAGAATCCTTGCTGATACAATCTCCGAGCGACGCACTGTCTTCTTACCTATCTCTTTGATGGATCCGAAGTTGGTGATGATCTCTTGGAGGGCTTCTCGTTTCCAAAAGTGGAGTGGCACATTATGAATCCATATCCAGTATTTGTCGCCCTGTGGTAGCTCCGCTCCGAAGCTAGGTGACCATGCGAAGAATTCCAGTTTGAAGCGACCAAATTCGATTGTGCCCATTCCGGTTACTTTGCTCACCTTCTCCGGTGCCGGGAAGGAAACCAGGAACTGGAGATGGCACAACATCTTCACTATCCAGTCTCTGTGAGCTCTTATTGGCCACTTTGCGTTTAACGCTTGGAGTAGGAGAGTCTCCGAAGGGCTCCCAGACTTTACCCTGGCTATAGCGCACCACTAGCATAGCCACTTCTTCTCGTTCTTGATAATGTCCAGGCTTTTTGCTAGCCGGGTGGAGGTGGGGTTATCGGGGGATCTTCCTCTGCTTACCGGACGCTCATCATCGTTGTTGGACTCAATCACATTTGTGCACACATAGGAGAGGTGTCCCCACTTCATACACTTGAGGCATCTAACTTCTTTTGTGCAGTCCTTCCAATAATGGCCCAAATCTCTGCAATTGAAACAAGGTATTGGTTTGCGCTTCCCTCTTCGTTGCTTCTTTTTGTGTTCGGGTTCAGGAGTTGGGGAGTTGGTCTGTTTTTTGTTTCTTTTGTTGGCAACCTGAACCCAAAATTCCCCATCTTCAGGAACCACTGCCTCCGCTGTAATCCCGTTGTGCGGCTCCCCATCGTAGGCCCGCTCAACGCTGGATTTAGGTGCAGTCCAAGGGTTTCTTTGAGGTGGTGGAGAATGGGGTTTGGGATGGGATTCAGTCGCTGGAGGGGATTGAATATGTTTGTGGTGGAGTTGCCTTTGAGGTTGGTGATGGTGGGTAGAAGCTGAGATATTGTTGTAGATAATTGGCCTCTCATGTTGGTATTTTTTGTATTCGGGATGAATGGTTGGGGAGTAGTTATGTCTTTTGTTCCTTTTGTTTGTAACTTGAATCCACGCCTCCCTAACTTGAGGTAACTTTACCTCTGCTGTAATCCCATTGTGCGGATCCCCTTCATGGGCCCGCTCAGTGATGGATTTAGGTGCCGGTAGGGGGTTCTGTTGGGGTGGTGGAGAGTGGTGTTCAGGTTGCTTCTGGTGTTGATGGTGGTGTTGTCTTTGAGGATGGTGGTGGTGGGAAGACTCTGAGTACATGTTAGAGTGAGATTGCCTCTTTTGTTGGTAGTGGTACCTGTGCTCCTGAGTAGGTCTCTTTTGAAAATCTGGTTGGAAGTGTCGCCTGTGTCCTTGAGCTTGTCCCTCTCTATAATGGTGATGCTGGCCTAAGGGCGGGGTCTTCTTACGCCAAATGTGGCCAGTAGGAGGGCCCCCTCAGTGGGCCCGTCCCCTTTGCATCCCATCATGGCGATGATGATCCTCATTCCCCTCCAATCACTGATGTGCGCTGCGCTGTGCACGCACTGGGGAATGCGTTGACCTGAGCCTCTTGGTCTCCCCCTCCATTGGGTTGGGTTGTTGATGAGGAGGGGGGAGGTGCTGTAGCCTCTGTTGCTGCGCCAGTAGTAGGATTCATGTGGATGAGTGGATGTCGGACCCTCTCATTGAGCCCGCATCCACTGAGCTCGAGTTCTGAAAGCATTGGCTATGTGTTGGAGAGAAGGGGAGAACAGGATGGAGGAGGTGAAGATGAAAAATCTTATTTTGGGTTTTCGTTGGTTTGCACTGTTTTAGAACTAGTATGTTTTTTACTCTATTTTTTGTTAGTGTGACTGTTTTGTTGCTATTTTGACTCAAGCAAATAAATTGAATTTGAGTGATCCATCAAGATCAAGCCAGAGACACTTTAATTTGAGAGTTGGCGGGCGACATGGGATGAGAATCTAAAATGCCCATTTCTCTTCTTTTCTCTCATTTAAGTGTAGGGTCTGTTGCTAGGTTTAGGATTAGGGTTAGGGTTAGATTTATTTATTGTTGTACACCACATTTTGTTCTATACATTCATTGTTACTAGTTATTTGCACGCGTGCGATGCACGCCGTAACAATTAACAACTAAAATTTTAAACTATTTCAACTAAAAATAACAATTTCATCTTAAAATTCAAGCTTTCTTAATCAACAACCTTATAAAAAAATAATCACTATTTCCTTTATAAAATTCGAACTTTCCAACATATCTCTTCCAATTCATCGCTCCCCGACTTCTCCCCCACGCACAACGATTCCCCCTTACTCAATTAAAAAACCTAAAACACATGAAAACACACAAATATCAATTCTTTCATCACCACATTCTCCTTAAATAGACAACACACTTAAACTAACAATTTAATCTAATAACCCAAAACAAACATAAACACAAACAACTCAAAATCCAAACTTTCTCAAATAAAAAACACCATATAATCTAAAAAAAATAAATTAAAAATCCTATCTAAAAAAAACGTTATTTCATCGAAAAAATCCAAACTTTCCCAACATACTTCTTCGAGTATCTTTTCGATGAGAAGTTGAAACTCATTTTCTTTGATAAGCTCATAGTTGTTGTTATACACTTGTCCTTATCTCTCTTATGGTCAAACCCAAATACCTTCACAGCATCTATGGCAGCCTTTGCTCCCGAAGGAAACCCCATCCTTAAAACTATAGTAATGTAAACATATCCATATACACAAACCAACAAAAAAAATCACAAAAATGTTCAAAAATTAACCCTAAAATCCTAATTCCAAGCAATTATCCCCAAGAATGCTTTATTTTTTCCGGATCACACTACAATACATTACAGAAATTATAGAAAGGTAAAAAATTTATTATGTGAAATGTATCAAAATCAAAACTTTATGTTGTTAATAAATAAAAACAACTTCTTATCTCCAAATAATATATATATATATATATATATATATATATATATATATATATATATATATATATATCAATTTTATAAAAAAAATCAAAAATCAAAAGTGTAGACATTTTTAGAAATGGGGAAAGAGAGAGAGAGAGAGGGGACCTTAGGGTTTCGGAAGAGGAGAGATAAGAGACAGATAGATCAAGGGTTTGGGGTTAGGAGGTACGCGTGCGCAATGGAGGGACGACATGGTGGAACGACGACGTAGCGTTGGCGCGCTAGAGGGACGGTGCGGTGGAATGGTGGCGTAGCAACGGCGCAATGGAGGGACGCATTGTAGTGCGGTGGCGTCGATGGTTCGAGAGAGACAGAAGGAGAGGAATAGTCGAGGGTTTGAGAGAGGGGGGGAGATGATCAACCGGAGGTTTGAGAAAGAGAGGGGGGGAGATGGACAGTCAGGTTTTAGGTTATAGAGAGAGGAAAATTAATTTGTATGGGTAGTTTACGTGTTTGATAAGTTTTTATTGGGATTTTGGTTGTACATGCGTTGCACGTGTTGTAGATTTACAAATGACACTAAGGCATTCTCCCATTATAGTATTAGAGATTTTAAGGTTTTTCTGGGGGAGGGTGTTAGGAGTGTGGCCTCAAATACACATAGGCACGGGAGTTTTTGAAGTTGGAGAAGAAGATTTGAAGACGAAGACAACAAGAGAAGGCAACAACATCTAGACGAAAGGCAGCATGAGGAGTTGCGGTTGACTGTCCTGGGGTGCGGTCGACCAACCACCCGACCATAACTAGGCTGTTAGGCATTCTTCGAGTGTACAGGGTTCCAACCGAGAGCGGGACAGTCCACCATGCAGTCTGTTAGGTTTCGAATGCAATCACAGATTAAAAAAATTATAAAAATATCGAAACCTAGCCATGGATCCATGTGAAAATCATAAATTGTGTTTAGGAGTTATACCTTAAAGATGGATCTACTATCTCCACAGTATGCCGATCATAGCATTGCAATATTGTGGTTCCTCTACAGTGTCCACACGAACGAAACAAAAAACGACTCTCCCTCAAACTGCGGTGCTAGCTGCGGGAAGGGGATGTTCCTCCTCACGATCTCTCTATCTCTCTCTCATTTTCTGTGACGGCTAGGGTTTATTTTTACGTGTGTCTTTTCCACAAATACATATTATATATATAGGTACAGAAAATCAACCCTAAGAGAATAATAAGGTTGTTGGGCTCACAATTTGACATGGATCAAATTCGTGTGTGGGCCTTTGAACTTTAGTCCACCCATTTAATCTAATTAAATGTCCAACCAATGTCAGGAGTCCAAGTTTTACATGGATTCCTAATTAAATTCATCTTATGAATTTAAATCATAATTTCGATCTATTCTAAGTGTGTGACCCTGTAGGTTCCCATTACGTTGACAGTAATATTAAAATCATATTCGAGTATTACAAATAGTGAGCGGTATTTAGCAATACATCACTACTACTCAAGTAACGGGAATGTTAGTGATTTCACATAACCTATCCGTGACCAATGTTACCATGTATTCTAGTCCCTCCAAATATCTTAATTGACCACAAAACATAGAGCGTGTCACCCTTGTATAGTTCAATCTTTGGTTTCTTGATGTCCGAGTAGACTTACGAAAACAAATGAGATTAATATCTCATATTGACTCAATTGAGTATGGCCATGAATTTTGCAGTCTCACTCAATCAAGGGGCCTGTAAATATCATTCCTGTTATGTAAGAGGGACAAATCCTATCTAAGTCACTCACATCCCTCTGCATGATTTGTAGTATATCCAATAGTCGACTTTATAATCACCTTATCACAGGCAACGTTTGACGGCATTAAAATATATAACTTCTTATGTAGGGAACCGTAGTGACTTCAAGTCAAAGGACTACGTACACCATGGTCACTGCGAGAACCGCTTATGAATCTCACGTAATGATCCTGCAACGTTCTTTTGGTGTGTCAGTACAGTACATTATTACTCTAATATGTACTCATGTGAAGACTTCATATCTTATATCCATGACCCGTGAGAATGGTCATCAGTCTATATACTAGTCTCTATGTATTATCGTTGTCCTAATTCACAATAATACTCAACTAGGAACATTTAATAACAGAGTTCTGATTTCAGCCAATAGGATCTCACAATCAAGTCATGCACTTGATATCCCATGACATTGAACTTACTATTCTAAGAACTTCATTATGTTCATTTAATTCACAATAAATAATGCAATAAATAAAATTCCTAAATAAATGTCATGATTCAATGTAAATTAGTAATTTCAATACACAACTAGCCTCTAGGGCATACACTAACATAGTTGACCGGTCATGCTTTGAGGTGTTGGTAAGACATGTTGCAGTCGCTGCAACTTAGTGTCATCGGCCGACTTTGGCGTTGTGTGTTATTTGAGCAGACGAGTTTAAAACCCAATAAGTTGTATTTGTATTTATCTTTTAAGGTTTGCTTGAGGGTTATAAATATAGCAGTAGATGTGAACTCTAGAGAAAAGAAACTCACATCAAGGGTGAACCGTTATCATTGTTCAACTTGAAGAGGGGTAAGTGTCAATTGTTTCAAAGGTGAGAGAGATTGAGAGTTGTAATCTCTTTATAATATTTATATTTCTTGAGAAATAAGAAGTATTGGTTATCTCTGTTAAGGTTAACAGAGAGATTGATAAATATTATTGGATTGATTATAACTGAGTACAATGACTCATATATATAGGAGGGAACCAAATACTCAGCTGATACATAATCTGATGTAAGACTAAATATATAATACAATATCTAACACCACTTCTCAAACTCACGGTGGGTTGAACAGTGTGAGTTTGTCCACCAAGTAACGAAATCTCTAAACAGTGTGGGATTTGGTGAAGAAGTCAGTTGTCTGCTGTGAAGGGATAACAAAATGAAGTGAAATGGTTTATGATTCAAAGCGTTTACGAACTTAGTGGCAATCTATCTTTATGTGCTTTGTTTGCTCATGAAAGACCGAGTTACTTGCAATGTGCAACGCACTCCGGTTATCACAATGAAGAGAAATAGCTCCTGTAAGAGTGACACCCATATCTGATAACAGCTAACGAACATAAACAATCTCTCTAGTAGTAACCATCATTGCTCTATACTTAGCTTTGGTGGAAGAACATGCAACAACTGCATGTTTCTTGGTTCGCCAAGAGATCAGCGAATCACCAAGAAATAGACAAAAACTTGTGGTAGACTGTCTTGTGGTAGGATCACTCGCCCAATCTGAATCAGAATATGCACTGAGCTCTAGTTTGGATGTAGAAGGCATGAATAATGAGCGAGTAATAGTGCTCCGAACACTTCTGAGGATCCGCAAAAGAGCACCGTAGTGAACTGATGTAGGAGTAGAAACAAACTGACTAACAATACTAACTGCATGAGCAATATCGGGCATGGTCATGCATAAGTAGACAAGCTATCCAACAATCTGCATGTATCTAGTGGGGTCGAAAAAGAGCTCACCATCTGTGGGATGAAGCTTCACATGAAGCTCTAAGGAAGTATCGACTGATCGACTGTCAGAGAGACATGCGGCAAAAACAATATCATATGTATATTTCTGTTGAGAAATAAGTATCCCCTGAGATCCATGGGCAATCTCTAGACCCAGAAAGTAGCATAATCTGCCAAGATCTTTCATATGGAACTGCTGGTAAAGGTATTTCTGAGTGGATGCAATGCATGCGGAGTCATCCCCAATAATAATCATACCATCAACATATATTAATAGAAGGACTCTCCCATGCGGTGATGAACGCATAAACATAGAGTGGACATCTAAAATCTGACTGAAACCAGCCTAGGTGATGACACTGCGAAAATACTCAAACCAGGCTCGAGGGACCTGTTTCAGACCATATATAGCTCGACACAGACGAAAAACATGACGAGGAGGAGTGATAAGACCAGGAGGAGGATGCATGTAAACAAGATAAGGTACAGTGAAGAAAGCATTCTTCACGTTTATATGGTATAACGACCACTGACGAACGGCGACAACGACAAGGACAGTGCAAACTGTAGTTATTTGTGCAACCGGGGCAAAAGTCTCATCATAATCAATGTCATGCTCCTGAGTAAATTATCGGGCAACTAGACGAGCCTTGTGCCACTCAACGGAGCCATCAGGATGATATTTGACATTGAAGATTCACTTGCAGCTAACAGGTTGAACGCCCACAGGCAGTGGAACAATACCCAAGTGTCAGTCTGATCAAATGCACTGAACTCCTCTGCAATAGCTTTCCGCCACTTGGGATATTGAAAAGCTTCTTGATAGATTATGGGCTCACATCTGGAGTGTATAACAGTGAGATACACATGAAACTGTGGTGAGTAGGAGGCGATAGGGGTGGTATATCGTACCGTACCGTACAAAAATTACTCTACCGTCTACCATACCGGAGTACTTGGTACACAAATTTATCTACCATTACCGTACCAAAATTTTGGTACTACCGAGTTCGGTAATACCGAAATATCGGTATTGTAATGGTAGTACCACGGTAGTACCGGACATTAAGAACCCTATGTATGTTCAATCTAGTTTTATTGTTGGTCCCTTCTTGCTGTCACCGAGAACTGGGAGAATGTCATTGAATACTTTCAATTTTTGAAACTATGTTCTTTGCTATTTCAATTTCTGTTTCTCTCAAAACTGTTTATATGTTTTGAATGTATGAACTCTTCAATTTCTGTTATGAATGTATGAACTCTTCAATTATGAATGTATGAACTCTTCAATTAAATGGTAACTTCAGTACCTACATTCATAATAGAACCTGTTCAATTGAATGGTAGCAATCTGTATATACATTTTTGTTTAACGGAAAAGCCTATGCAAACAAATCACATAGTTTTATCATATAGTACCAAATATTGCTTAGCTTAATGAATATAGCTACTAACAGACTTGCATTAACTATCAAATATTGATTTCTATTGAAGGTCAAATAGACTAGTCTCTCGACTCTCCCACAGGTCTTCTCATTGAATGGTAACCTCAGTTCCTTTAAAATTGAAATATAATTTGTAATTCCTAGATTACCTTATGACCTCAATTTTGTCCAAAATAGATGTGGTTACAAATTAAATAAGAAACTAGAACAAAAATTAACTAAAAAGGGGACGATCAGAATCAAAATCAATACCAAAAAGTGAACAAGGAGTGATCAGTCGTTCAGTCGAGCGATCAATCGGTGCTTCGTACATCGTGCGTGAGCCCTAGGTTCAAAGCAGGAAAAAAACTAAAAAGGGGGAGAGGAAGATCTGTTCGGTGCGTCGGTGATTGGGTAATTACTAATTACTAATTTGATATCTGATTGAATTCACAATGAAGAGTTTGGAGAAGAGTAGCCGGCTAGGGTAGAAAAAAAATGAAAGAAAGACTGGGCTGGGCCTGAAACATTTCTGGACCTGGGTTTTAAAATAAAAATATTAGATTAAATATATATTAAATATATTCGGTACGGTACGGTATACCAATGGTATAAACATTTTGTACCAGTACCGTACAAAATTGGTGTGGTATACAATACCGAAAATTTGGTACGGTATTACCAAGTTTCGGTATTTTTTGGTATGGTAATGGTATAGTACGGTATGGTACGGTAATATGGTATTTTTTGACACCCCTAGGAGGTGAGGGTGGCAAAACCAAACTGTTAGAATGACCAGTGGAATCAGGTGTGTAACGTACTAGTGGAATGCCCGAGGTAGAATGTGTAGACTGACAGACTGGTGGCAAATGGACAGTGTGTGGGGGTGAGATAGGTGGTGTGTACGCATGCATCTATGGGGATGTAGGTGGTGAAGGTGTATGATATTGTGAGGCTGCAGGTGGTGTCTTCGTAGAAGGAATAATAGGTGGAACGTCAGTATGGGATGGGAAAGGAGCCAAAAGAGTGGGGTCAAAATGTCAAATGGAATGTGTGAAGGTAGGTCCGGAGAAATAGGCCCAACAACTGTGGAGTTGAGAAACGTAGCATCCTCATGAGAGGTCAAGTAGTAGGGAGAGTATTCCACAAATGAGACATTTCCAAAAATACGAATATGTCCTGCCACATGATCAAAACAACGATATCCTTTATGCTTAGAACTGAGACCTAGGTGAATGCACTTAGTAGCTTGGGCGGTGTTTCGTGCGTTCAATGGGAGAGGGAAGGACATAACATGTACACCCAAAATTACGGAGCATACTTTAGTCCGGTGATGAGTGATGAAGAGTCTCATAAGGTATTGTGCTAGATAGAACAGACGAGTAAGTAATGTTAATGAGACTGACAAACGTCATGGCAGCTTCAATCCAGAAAGAACGGGGAACAGAATAGAAGAGTAGAAAAGTGTGAACCATCTCAAGGATGTGATGATGCTTGTGTTTAGCTACATCATTCTGCTCATGTGTGTGAGGGTAGGATTGCTGAAAGAATGTACCATGAGATTGAATGATCGATCTCATAGCAGCGGAAATGTACTCATGAGCACCGTCTGAGCGAAAGGTATTGATACGACACCAAACTGAGTGTGAATCATGTTCGTAAAGAACTGGTAAATATCAGGTATCTCAGAGCGTTGGCGCATAAGAAATACCCATGTGTATCTAGTAAAGTCAACGATGAAACTAACATAATAGAGATAACCTTTGTGAGAAAGTGTAGGAGATGGTCCCCATATGTCAGAGTGAATAAGTTGAAATGTATGTGTGAACGGAGAAATACTTTATTGCTAAAAGGGAGGGCTAAGTATTTTGCCAACTTACAACCCTGACAAGCAGATAATATAGTGAAATTAAAATTCCCAAGAATACCATTATGGACTAAAATTTTTAAACGAGACTCACTAACATGACATAAGCGAATGTGTCACAAGTCGGCATCAGAACTGACGACACTAGCAAAACTAGAAGTAGAATTATGAGCATGAAGAAAATCTAAATGATATAGACCTCTGTGTCTGCTAGCTCGCCCAATCATATGACAAGTTTGAGGATTCTATATGGCACACCCCAAAGAAGTCAAAGTAACGATAAGGCCACTATCGCAAAGAGCACTAATGGAAATAAGGTTCATAGATAAATGTGGCGCATAAAAGACGAAATGCAATGTGAAAGTGGGAGTGTGAATAGATCCTAAGTGTGTAGTGTGTAGTAGTGAGTCATCGGTAGTGTATAGTGACGGTAAGTGAGAGGTAAGTGGAGTGCTAGTGGCGAGGAGTGTATAATTACTAGTAAGATGATGTGATGCACCAGAATTTAAAAGTCAGGAAGAATTTATACCAAGAGTAACAGAAAAAGCATGGGCAGAGGAGCCAGTATTAATGGACTGACCCGAGTTCTGAAGGTCCAACTGAGCGAGATGTCTCTGATGAATATCATAAGGAGCAAGAGAAGGTATAGGTGGATTAACAGCGATTGCACATGATTTATGAGAGGGAATACTGAGAGAAAGTAAACCATATTACTTCCTGCGCTGCTGTGCCTGCACCAAGAGATGTGGGTGCAGGATGAAATACTCGTGAGTAATATGAAAATTCCGCTTGGATGCAAAAACGGAGATGAAGATTAGGGACACTACGATGGTCAAAAGAAGAAGGCATGGGGCCAGAGCGAGGTTTGCGAGAGGAGGAGGTACAAGGGGCAACAGCAACAACACTGTCACTGCTGAATGACGGGGTAGAAGCTGAAGTTGATAGAGCATGTTGTCGAGTTTCTTCAACCACAAGTTCAGCTATAACGGCTTCAAGATGAGGAACTATCAACTGACTACATAGAGATTGGCACTCTGATCGAAGACCCATCATAAAGAACATAAACTGGCGTCATTCACGAGTAACATGAACATCACTATCTTCTAGTTGTTGTAATTCACGTCAAATATGGCGCATGGCTGTGTAATGATCCTGAATGCTGTGATCACCCTGACGATCAAGAACTGACTAAACAAGTAGCTGGTACTCACGAGCTCCGCTGGCATGAACATACTGAGCGGTCAACTGGAGCCAAAGAGACTTAGCAGGATGAATACAAAGCAGGTCAACACGGATAGAGCGTTCAATGGAGTAGATGATAAAGGAAATGATATGACGATCATGGTCATCTGAAGTAGCCAGGGAAGTGTGGATCAGTTTCTTACCTGCTGCTGATGCGGTATCGGTGGGATCTTTGGGACGGGGATTGGAGCCATCAATGTAACCACATAAGGAATGTCCAAGAAGATGATCTCAACAGAGGCAGCCCAATCAATCCAATCTTTGGCAGAGGAAATAGGGAAGTCGGTGGAAAGGGAAAAATACCGGTGAAATTAGGGTTCTATGCATAAGCACATGTACCAGGAAAAAATGATTTTTTTTTTTAAATTGTTTTTTTTTTGTTTAGCAACAACTGGCGGCGGCAGCCTGGACGGCAGCAGCAGCGACTGTAACGGCGACGACAACAGTACACGGTGCAGTAGATAAACATTAGGATGATCGAGTTTGGATTGTAATTTGGATTTGGATATCGGGTTTTGGGTTTGGGTTGGGTTTGGGTCGGGTTTTTTGTTGTTGTGGAAAAAAGGGTATATGGGTATTTGGGTGTGGATCGGGTGTAGAACTGGGATAACAAAAAATAGGGTTAGGGTTAGGGTTAGGGGTAGAGGAGTAGATGGAGGCAGCTAGGGTTTCGAAATGTCGGAGTTGGATAATTTTGATGGCTGATAGGTAGGGATTGGTGATACTGCGTCTTCGGGGAGGTCGTCGGATTGGGTTGCTGTTGCAATCAGGGGAGTCGACGATGGTGAGGACGAGGCCTTCGGGGAGGTCATCGGGTTGCTGTTGCTGGAGGTGGCGCTAGAGATTTGGTCGTCGAGGCCGAAGATGCCAGGATGTTTGGGGTTGTTGTTGATGCTGAACGTCGCTGATGACGAAGACGAGAATTAGGGTTTTGTGGGTTGCCAGAGTTTTGTGGGTTTGCCGAAGTTTTTTGAGTTTGATGTTGTTGATGATGACAACAATTAGGGTTAGGGATTAAAGATAGAGAAATTTAAAATATTATTGCTCTGATACCATGTTAATGTTAATAGAGAGATTGAAAAATATTATTGGATTGATTATAACTGAGTTAATGACTCCTATATATAAGAGGAAACCAAATACTAAACTGATACATAACCAGATATGGGATTAAATATATAATACAATATCTAACAATCTCTGTATATATATTATTGTGTTTTTGTGAGATCTTGTGATTATTGTGGTGACTTGTTTTTTGTTCATCTAGTTTTGACTAGTTTTTTTTTACTTGTGGTCTATGTGTTCCGCTGTTAGCACTACGAGTTGTGGTAAAATTAAACCCTTGTAGTTTAGTTTGATAAAATTATTAAAAAAAGAAATAAGAAGAGGCAGGTGTCATATGCTGACACATTTAGATTTTGGTACGTGAAGCATTAAACATTGGCACTAGGTTGAGCAAGGATGAGTTTCAGGTTAACACATGAGCACTTCTCTAGTCTAAGGAAATTAATTTGTAAGAGCACAAAAAATAAAGTCGATAAATGATGAGGATTTATCATCTATATATATTAACTTTGGAATATCATCCAAGTGTCAACTTGGAATTTGTTGTGTACAACCCACTTTTACAACCCTCTTTCTCTCTTTCCTGAGAAATTCTCTTATTACATACTTAAATTTATGAGCATGTGTAATGTATATTCATATACAGCTAGCCGTGGGTTCATTGGGTTTATATTTTTGTTGAACTCTTTGATCTTCGTCTATATTATTGATTATACAAAGTTTTATGTGCTTAAGGATATGGGATTTATCGAGTTGATGCATGTCTGCATGTATTTGAAACATTTCTGTGTTTTTGGGCTTGTGGGAATATAAGTTAAGCTCAAACCTAATTAACAATTTTAGATGCATTATACGCTTTTAATTTTGAAACATTCTTCTATAAATATATATGTGGTAGAAGCTTTAGGGTTGATATGCGCATATGAACGCAAGTGTACCTGCAAATAATAATGGAAATTAAGGTTAGAGTATCTCCCACCTAGACGGCTCTGTAGTATTATTATTCATCTCTTGATCCTTCATTAGGAATCCAAAACATGGAATTCGTCTTGCGTGACTTCTTCCACCAACGACAGGGTGTATTCGTAACCGGTTTGAGGTTCAGGTTTTTCAGAACGCTTGTGCTAAGGACTTTAGCACTAGTCGAATCACTTATGCTGATACTCATTGTAAGAACCCCTTAAACCTTAAATGTATGTTAGAATTTGTGATATTGTGTTCTTGCATGTTTGTAATCATTGATTTGCGTACAGTAGAGAATCCCTAGCTACACATATAAATTATGAATCACAATCTTGATAACAAAGAACAAATTTGACTATGTAATGACACCTGAATGCGAAAGGGATATTCATCTCAAAGCACTTCCCGCATGATCTCACGAAAACAGAATTATTTGGAACGATCATAACATAGTGCTCATCTCAAAGCGTCTTCCACTTTAATGCAAGGATTATAACCCTAGAATATTAGGTATTGAATGTAGGGTTATTATTATTGAGTCAAAAGGTAACCACTGACTTCTAAAGTAAGTAAGGTGATCCTCCCTTTTCATGTGAATGAAGACTAGGTTTGCTCTACGGCACGTCTTCATCATCGATGTAGCATATGAAAAGTCATGTAAACAGTAAAATATATACAATTTTGTTTAATTAACAAATCACATCGGTATCAACATTTATATGCAATACCACCGGATTAATAACTTCACGATAATTTATAAAAAATAACACTACAAAAGATACTGCTTTTACCGGCGATTATTCCCCGGCGTTTTACTAGTAGCGCCGGGGTAGGGAGTGAGTAGGAATTGGGCGCCAGATGGGATGGTCATACACCGGCGGTCGATTTAAAACGCCGGCGTATGTTAGTATTCACCGGCGTTTTACTTAAACACGCCGGTGAAGTTTATTATTCACCGGCGTTTTTTATTATAAACGCCGGCGAATATACGGACACATTCACCGGCGTGTCCAATTAAAACGCCGGTGAATAACTGGGATAAAACCCGCGAACCCTAATCTTTCGCTCGCCATTTTCCCAATACCCCCCCCCCCCAAAAAAAAAAAAGAAAGAGGCGCTTCGTTTTCCTCCTTCCTCGCTCTACTTCCCGCGCGTTTGCCTCCGCCGCTTCGTCCTCTTCGACGGCCTTCGACCTTTTGAAATCGTCCCTTCTTCCCTTCGTCCTTTTCGATTTCCCTCTTCCCTCTCTCTATTTGGAGGTGAATCGGCGGTCGCTCCGCTCTCTCTCTCTCTCCTACGCCCCCGCCCTCGTCGCCCTGCTCCCTCTCTCTCTCTTCGGTATGATCTCTTGATTTCCCTTATTTTCCAAAAAAAGCAGCTTTTTTCAGTTTATTCATCTTGATTTTCTTAACATGAACGGTTTAGTTGAGATGAAGAATTAATAGAAAAATATATGCTTAGATAATGGAAATTTTCATCTTCTTTTACTGTTAATGAAGCTGATTTCATGCATCTGATTGTCTTCATGGCATGTTTGTTTTTTTACCCAAAATGGGTTCACTGTGAACTGAGGATGCTCTAGGTACGTATGCCAAAATCCTCCGGCCGGATATGCACAACAATTGGATTTTAGATTTAGTTGGGCACAGTGAATTAGTAGAGCAACATATAAGCTCACATAATGGGAAATTTTCATTTTCAGATACTGTTAAAGTAACCTGATTGCAATCTTTGGCATGGTTTTTTAACACAAAATGGGTTCACTTCCAAACTAAGTATGCTGCTAGCATACCCATTTTCTTTCACTGTTAATGAAGCTGATTTCATGCATCTGATTGTCTTCTTGGCATGCATGTTTTTTTACCCAAAATGGGTTCACTGTGAACTGAGGATGCTATAGGTACGTATGTCAAAATCCTCCGGCCGGATATGCACAACAATTGGATTTTAGATTTAGTTGGGCAAAAGAAGTAGTAGAGCAACATATAAGCTCAGATAATGGGAAATTTTCATTTTCAGATAATGTTAAAGTAACCTGATTGCAATCTTTGGCATGGTTTTTTAACACAAAATGGGTTCACTTCCAAACTAAGTATGCTGCATAGCATCCCCATTTTCTTTCACTGTTAATGAAGCTGATTTCATGCATCTGATTGTCTTCTTAGCATGCATGTTTTTTTACCCAAAATGGGTTCACTGTGAACTGAGTATGCTATAGGTACGTATGCCAAAATCCTCCGGCCGGATATGCACAACAATTGGATTTTAGATTTAGTTGGGCTAAAGAAGTAGTAGAGCAACATATAAGCTCAGATAATGGAAATTTTCATTCTCAGAAACTGTTAGAGAAGCTGATTGCCATCTTAGGCATGATTTTTTAACAAAATGGGTTCACTTCCAAACTAAGTATGCTGCTAGCATCCTCATTTTCTTTCACTTTTAGTGAAGCTTATTTTCATGCATCTGATTGTCATCTTGGCATGTTTTTTTTGACCAAAATGGGTTCGCTGTGAACTGAGGATGCTATAGGTACGTATGCCAAAATCCTCCGGATACGCACAACAATTGGGTTTTAGATTTAGTTGGGCTGAAGAAGTAGTATAGCAACATATAAGCTCAGATAATGGAAAATTTATCATTTTCAAATACTGTTAAAGTAACCTGATTGTCAATCTTTGGCATGGTTTTTTATACCAAAATGGGTTAACTTCCAATCTAAGTATGCTGCTAGCATCCCCATTTTCTTTTTTTGTTGTTAGTGAAGCTTATTTTCATGCATCTGATTGTCATCTTGGCATGTTTTTTTTACCAAAATGGGTTCACTGTGAACTGAGGATGGTATAGGTACGTATGCCAAAATCCTCCGGCCGGATATTGGGCTACAATTGGGTTTTAGATTTAGTTGGGCTGAAGAAGTAGTAGAGCAACATATAAGCTCAGATAATGGGAAATTTTTCATTTTCAGATACTGTTAAAGTAACCTGATTGCAATCCTTGGCATGGTTTTTTAACAAAATGGGTTCACTTCCAAACTAAGTATGCTGCATAGCATCCCCAGTTTCTTTCACTGTTAATGAATTGAAGCTTATCCCATGCATCTGATTGTCATTTTGGCATGTTTTTTTGACCAAAATGGGTTCACTGTGAACTGAGGATGCTATAGCTCTATGCCAAAATCCTCCGGCTATGTACAACAATTGGTTCACTCTGAAAAATATATGCCTACATACTAGACATTTTCATTTTTCTTTTACTGTTTCTTTTGTTTAGTATTATTATTATTATTATTATTATTATTATTATTATTATTATTATTATTATTATTATTATTATTATTATTATTATGAGATAAGTGATTATTAGTAGTCATGAACAGAATAGTTCATGAGTCATCAGATCTTCTTGTTACCGTAGTTACAGCACGACGCGCTCATTATTCGGCCGATTCCTCTTCATCAGCAAAATACCCTTTACCATCATCATCTCCTTGAACGGAAAGCCAAATACAGGGGAGACTATAGTCGATTTTTTTTTTATGCTCGAACACAGGGTGTGCGATAAAATACCACTAAGGTGGTTGTGATCATTTCCACAAAAGGTCGTTTAGGGTTTGGTGAATAGAGTAGATTGTGTTAAGATGTAGTTTTTTTTTGTACATTTTTTGGAGCCACAATTTCTTTATTTTACAGTTAAAGATTATATCGTTTATTTATTTGCAGCTAGGGATGGTTTTCAAATAGGTGAAATTTAATATACAAAATGCCTTTTACTGTTATTACTATTTAACATATCAAATTTTAATTTCAGACTGTGTGCTATTGATGTAATGGATAGAAGTTGGATTAGTAAACCACGATTATCCAAGGAGTACCGTGATGGTATTAAAGATTTTATTATCTTTGCCAAACGACATTCCCGTGATCCCAACCTAATCCTTTGTCCATGCCTCCGCTGTACAAATTGTATGCTGAGGACATGTGACGTAGTACATACACACTTGGCTGTCAACGGTTTTCTTCAAGGGTACACAAGGTGGTTTTGTCATGGAGAGGATCATACGGCAGCTCCTGTTCGTCCAGTTGTATTAGAAAATGAAGCTGAGCCCTTAGTGAATGAAGACTTAAGCGTTCCCGATGAGATGCATGCTTTGTTACAAGATGCCATGGGGATTCATAATGTTCCTTTCCACACCAATGACCCAACAACCGAAGTTCACAATGAGTCAACAGAAACAAACTAGATTTGTGGTGGGGTGGACGAGGAAATGTCTGGCCCCACCCCTGAAAATAATAAGCAGCAAGAATCCTTCGCTAAGTTACTTGAAGATGCTAGTACTCCGTTGTACCGCGACTACACCAAATTTTCTAAGTTCTCATTCATTGTCAGACTATTTCAGATTAAATGTTTAAATGGGTGGTCTGCTAAGTCCTTCACTATGCTACTTGAATTGTTGAATGAAGCATTTCCTGAAATCTGTATTCCAAACTTAGCCTATAAAATCAAAAAATTCCTAAGTTCTCTTGATCTAGGATATGAGAAGATAGTAGCATGTCCAAATGACTGTATGCTTTTCACGAGTGGTAAGGAAAGTCTGGAGAATTGCGAAGTGTGTGGTTCTTCGAAATGGAAAGAAAGACCAAATCAAGACGAGGGAGCCAGTGGATCTACTAAGCGAAGTAGGAAAAAGAAGCCTGCCAAAACATTGCGTTACTTTCCTCTGATTCCTAGGCTACAAAGGTTGTTTATGTCTACGAAAACTTCTTCTGATATGAAATGGCATGCTGAAGGTCGCACTAATGATGGGATTCTTAGACATCCTGCTGATTCTCAATCTTGGAAAAAATTTGATGAAAAATATCCTGATTTTGCGGAAGATCCTCGAAATGTGAGACTTGGACTAGCTAGTGATGGTTTCAACCCTTTCAGGCAAATGAGTAGTACATACAGCATATGGCCGGTTGTGTTGATACCATACAATTTGCCGCCTTGGAAATGCATGAAGCAGTCCTCATTTATTTTGTCCATGATAGTTCCTGAACCGAAAGGTCCTGGAAATGATATAGATGTGTACCTACAACCGTTAATAGATGAACTTCAGAAGTTGTGGGTGGGTGTTCCAACCTATGATGCTGTGGCTAAAGAAACATTTTCTCTTCGTGCCGTGGTGTCTTGGACAATCAATGATTTTTCAGCATATGCAAATTTATCTGGATATAGTACTAAAGGACGTTATGCATGTCCATGTTGTGCTGACCAAACTAGTTCAAGATGGTTGTACAATGGCAGAAAGTTTTTCTATATGGGTCATAGGAGATGGTTGCCTGACACACATATATTTCGGGCAGAGGCAGCGACATTTGATGGCACCAACGAGTGGGAACATGCTCCTGGGTCTTCTTCTGGTTCAAATATTTTGAGGCGGGTAGATGGTCATCAATTCAAATATGGAAAAGAACCAGAAGTTAGGACAAAGGGCAAGAAAAGGGCAAGGCCGGAGCAAGGTGAGGAGACCGATCTATATGGCGAAGATGAGGATCAAAACTTGATGAGTTTAGGTGCATGGAAGAAGAAGAGTATTTTCTTCAAGTTGCCGTATTGGGAATTCAACTTACTGCGACATAATTTAGATGTGATGCATATCGGAAAAAATATTGGTGAGAATTGTATAGGAACAGTTATGGGAGATGATCGGAAGACAAAGGACAATCTCAAGAGCCGACTTGATTTGAAGTCAATGGGCATCCGACAGGAGTTGCACCCAGAAGAATTGCCGAACGGGAAAGTACTCCTACCTCCTGCAATCTGTTCAATGTCAAAATCGGAGTTGGAGTTGTTTTGCAAAGTACTACTTGAACTTAAAGTCCCCGATGGCTATTCTTCTAACATGGCAAGATGTGTCAACTTTAAAGAGAAGAGGCTTCAGGGTCTAAAGTCACACGACTACCACATCCTAATGCAGGATCTCCTTCCTGTGGCCCTAAGGTCTTCAATGTGTGAGCAAGTCACTACTGTCCTGAAAGATCTTTGTAGCATATATAAAGGTATTTGCTCAAGAATGCTTCGTGTTGAAGATCTGGACCAATTGGAGCAGCAGGCGGCATTGACACTTAGTAAAATGGAGATGATATTTCCTCCATCGTTCTTCACTATTATGATTCACTTGATAATCCACCTTGCTGGTGAAGCCAGAATCGGCGGTCCTGTTCACTATCGGTGGATGTACCCCATTGAGAGGTAAAATAATTCATTCATCTTACGAAATTGAATTTTCAAAAGCTCATTTCTTTTAATCCCCTAATCCGCTCTAGTTTATTAATTGTACATGTTCAGGTACCTATACCGGCTAAAGGGTTATGTAAAAAATAGAGCATATCCTGAAGGGTCAATAGCCCAGGGATATCTATCAGAGGAGTGCTCACATTTTTTTTCCAGGTATTTGCCTGGTGTGGAGACATCTTCCAGTAGACCACGTAGAAATCCAGACATTTCCAACCTTGATGGTGCGCAATATTTTTTTGATACCGCTGGCACTACTGTTGGTAAAGTTGATGCATTTGAGCTCGATAGCTTAGCATGGGAACAGGCACATCGATATGTGCTAGACCATCATGCATCAGTGGAACCATTTCGAAAGTAAGTTGCTTTTGAATTTAAATCGAATACAGTGAAAACCGCGGAGTTCGATATTTTTGATACTTTTGTTATTCCTAATTTCAATTGCTTGTTTTTTAGCGAATTTGTCAGGGACATCAAACGAAGGGCTAGCGAATTTGTCCTTAATACTACACTTGATATGAGCCCATGTTCATAGCTACACCCTATTGCATACTCACAAACAACTAATACTTGTCGGCCTTGCATCGTATGCCCAACCCCACTTTGGCACATAACCTGGTATAGATGACATTGTATGACCTGCAAACAAGGATTGTTCAGCCGTGTTGTTGTACTGATTTGGAGGATGTGAAAATGGGACCATAAAATAGCATAAGAAGACCATCAGGTTTGTGAAATAAGCTTAACTAACAGTGAAAGAAACTGGGGATGCTATGCAGCATACTTAGTTTGGAAGTGAACCCATTTTGGCTAAAAAATCATGCCAAAGATAGCAATCAGATGCATGAAATCAGCTTCTTTAACAGTATCTGAAAATGAAAATTTCCATAATCTGAGCATATATGTTTCTTTAACAGTGACTGTGAACAATTGTTCTTAATTGGGTTGTGATTAGAAAGAGACGAGTTGGAGTGGAGATCTGGAAACCCATATAGAGACATCTTGTTCATAATAATTTATTATTATTGTTGTTCTTGTCGCTCTTGCTGTTGTTGCTGATGTCTCTATGTGTTCGTGTGCTGAAGGGAAAGAAGGGATGAGAGAGAGATGAGGAAAATGCCGCTATGTTAGCCTGGTGTATCCTCATTCTCTACCATTCCTCTTTCTGGCTTCTATATTTGGTTTCCTTCCACGATGACAATTCCAATTAAAACTACACTTGCTATGAGCCCTATTCGTATTTTTCTTCCATTAAGAATTGATCTATGACTACAATCTCCATTCAAAACCCAATTGGGCTAAAAAAGTTGGGTTTTGCGATATAGTTGGGCTAAAAAAGTAGTAGAGCAACATATAAGCTCAGATAATGGAAATTTTTTCATTTTCAGATACTGTTAATGTGGCATGATTGCAATCTTTGGCATGGTTTTTTTAACACAAAATGGGTTCACTTCCAAACTAAGTATGCTGCATAGCATCCCCAGTTTCTTTCACTATTAGTGAAGCTTATTTCACAAACCTGATGGTCTTCTTAAGCTATTTTATGGTCCCATTTTCACTTAACTATTAGTGAAGCTGATTTCAAGCACCTGATTGTCTTCTTGGCATGTTTGTTTTTATACCAAAAATGGGTTCACTGTGAACTGAGGATATTATATAGGTACGTATGCCAAAATCCTCCGGCCGGATATGCACAACAATTGGGTTTTGCGATATAGTTGGGCTAAAAAAGTAGTAGAGCAACATATAAGCTCAGATAATGGAGAAATTTTCATTTTCAGATACTGTTAATGTAACCTGATTGCAATCTTTGGCATGGTTTTTTTAACACAAAATGGGTTCACTTCCAAACTAAGTATGCTGCATAGCATCCCCAGTTTCTTTCACTGTTAGTGAAGCTTATTTCACAAACCTGATGGTCTTCTTAAGCTATTTTTTGGTCCCATTTTCACTTAACTGTTAGTGAAGCTGATTTCATCCACCTGATTGTCTTCTTGGCATGTTTGTTTTTATACCAAAAATGGGTTCACTGTGAACTGAGGATGGTATATAGGTACGTATGCCAAAATCCTTCGGCCGGATATGCACAACACTTGGGTTTTGCGATATAGTTGGGCTAAAAAAGTAGTAGAGCAACATATAAGCTCAGATAATGGAGAAATTTTCATTTTCAGATACTGTTAATGTAACCTGATTGCAATCTTTGGCATGGTTTTTTTAACACAAAATGGGTTCACTTCCAAACTAAGTATGCTGCATAGCATCCCCAGTTTCTTCTTTTGTTGTTAGTGAAGCTTATTTTCATGCATCTGATTGTGATCTTGGCATGTTTTTTTGACCAAAACGGGTTCACTGTGAACTGAGGATGCTATAGGTACGTATGCCAAAATCCTCCGGATACGCACAACAATTAGGTTTTAGATTTAGTTGGGCACAGTGAATTAGTAGAGCAACATATAAGCACAGATAATGGAAATTTTCATTTTCAGATACTGTTAATGAAGCTGATTGCCATCTTTGGCATGATTTTTTAACAAAAAATGGGTTCACTTCCAAACTAAGTATGCTGCTAGCATCCTCATTTTCTTTCACTGTTAATGAAGCTTATTTTATTAAGATCCAGGATGGCAAATTTTGACTGGGCTATGATTGGATTGTTTAGTGGATGTTGTCTATGTTCTTAATTGGGCTGTGATTAGAAAGAGTGGGCTCGAGTGGAGATCTGAAAACCTATATAGAGACATCTCGTTCATAATAATTTATTATTATTGTTGTTCTTGTCGCTCTTGCTGTTGTTGCTGATGTCTCTTTGTGTTCGTGTGCTGAAGGGAAACAAGGGATGAAAGAGAGATGAGGAAAATGTCGCTATGTTAGCCTGGTGTATCCAAAGTCTCTACCTTTCTTCTTTCTGTTTCCATTTCTGGCTTCTATATATATTTGGTTTCCTTCCACGATGACAGTTCCCTAAAAATACACTTGATATGAGCCCTATCTTATTTTTCTTATTTTTCTTATATTTGGTTTCCGTCCATGATGACAGTTTCATGGATTGTCTGAACAATCCATGAAGGACATGCTTAGATACTGAATTTTCATTTGTTTTACTGTTTTAGATAGTGGATAGTCCCAATCAGAGGAGAATATAAAGGTTTCAAGTTAGATACTGAATTTTCATTTGTTTTGTTATTTTAGATATATTTAAAAACAAAATTAAGTACTAGATTTTTAGCATTGCAATGTAATTATTTTACCTCTGTATATATCATTAACAATTCTATTTGCAGTTGGCACTTTGATCTTATAATTTAAGATATAGGTAGTTCTTTTTGCAAGTTCAAAAAATATGTATATTCTGTATTGTGTTCTACTGTTCAATTAAACTATTGTTTTTTTTCACAGAGCGGTCGTCAAGATGAAGGAAATTCTGATGATCAGAGCTGAAGCTACCCGAGGGGTATGAATCTGCGGTCCTCCTTGCTGTTCTTATGTCCTCCTTGCTGTACGGTTGTTGTTCTTATGTCCTCCTCCTTGCTGTTGTTATGTCAGACTGGTTTTTTTTATGAGAGTTATGTCATACTTTTAATTTGGGATATTTTGGATATTTGTCAGACTGGTTTGTTTGGATATTTGGGATGTTAGTCTCTATATTAATTTGTTAATTATGACACTGTTAATTAATCAATGAATTTGGACGTTGATATGACACGTGTGAAACTTGATTATCTTTAATTATTCTTGTGTTTGGATGTGGTTTGCGCAGCAATATGCAACGAAATTGATTGAATCAGTTGTGAGAATTGGTTTACAGGATTTGTAAATGAAACTGTGAATTGAAATCGAACGGAAAAGCGGAGTATCGAAAATAAACGGGCATAGCCAGAACGGCGTTTTAAAAAACGCCGGTCTATCTAATCTAATTGTTAGATTGTGTGATACACCGGCGTTCCAACGCACGCCGGTGAATGTTGTCAGCTGTAACGGCACAGACGTACACCGGCGTTTTATAAACGTCGACGTATATAACTACACCGGCATTTTTTGGTCGCGCCGGTGTTCGTAAATAGGGAAAAGCAGGCATTCATAAACGCACATACACCGGCGCTCCTTGACCGCCGGTATACTTTCGTTCTACACCGGCGTTTTCATACACGCCGGTGAATGGATAAATACCGGCAGTTTACGACCGCCGGTGAATGTATATAGGTGCACAAGAATGGCACTCAGAGACCGACATACACCGGCATTTTATGACCGCCGGTGTAGTTCTAACATTTACCGGCGTCCACCAAAACCGCCGGCGTAGACCCCTTCGTTTCAGCGACGCCCGCTTCGGCGGCACTTGGACCGGCGCTATTGTAAACGCCGGTGAAAGTTTCACCGGCGTAAAAAAACGCCGGTATAGACGTCAAAAAGCGTCGGGAAAGCTACTTTCTTTTGTAGTGTAATTACAATGTCGTAAAACTATCACAGAGATGAGGGAGGAGGAATTGAGGTTGAGGTCATCGGGAAGGGGTTGGGCAATTGGGGGCGGGGGGGCCTGATGGGGTGACAAAGACGATGGGGATGTCAAAGGGCAGGGGAGAGCCGATGTATTCAAGATGGTTTGGATTTGGATTTTGGGTTTTGATTTGGAGATGGAGGAAGAGACTGAAAAGTGAATAGATGAGAGAGAGAGAGAGATTTGAAAAGTGAAGCGAGGAGAGAGATAGTAATAAAGTGGGGACAATTTTTATTTTGGGGGGGGGGGGGGGTGAGGGAGGTCCTTTGGGATCTTAAATTTGAACCATTCATTTATTATTATTATTATTATTATTATTTTCAATTGAATGAAAGGTACTTGGTAGTTTTTTTCCTAATTGTCTTGTGATTTATTATATAGATATCTAAATTAAGTAAAGAAAATATTTGTTTTTTTGATATAACGGATGGAGTCAAACGACTGCAGCCCACAACCATTTATATTAATACAGGAGAAATACACAATGGAAAATTTCACAAGAAGTAAAACATAAAACCTAAAAAAAGGAGGCACATCCACCATAAATAGACCTAACACAGCAAATACAACATTTACCGAAGGCCTCATCAATACACAAAAGCTGGTGATGCGAATACAAGATGAAGATGCGCATACAGCAAATACAACAAAAACAACACAGCAAACTAGCAGCACAAGATGAAGAGCAAGAAGAAATCGCAAAATAACTCGCCGACTGAGCATGGAAGAAAATGCAAAACAACTCCCCGACAAAGCATGTAAGTGTCACGCCCCGCTTTCCAAAAGAGAATACGGAATACAAATACGTGACAAAAGCCCAACGAATGATTTTCATCATCCATAAGCTGTTCAAGAATCTTTACAACATTTACAAGAATAATCAGAGTCGGAAGCAAAAGAATCAGCCAAGTATGCACATATGAACCAAAGTACCAACAAGAATACTTGAAATCAAAATATATTAATCTTAAATAATCATGATCTGAATAAGCCAAATATCCTGGGTCACATTGCCCCAAATACAAAATAAATCCAAGTATCAAAATACAATTGTTCAAGCAAAAGCTACAAGAAATAATAATAATGAAATCCAGCACTAGTACTTCATACCACCAATACCATCTGAAATCTGTTCTCCAAAATTTGCAATTTAACAATTACAGGAATAGGTAAAAAAAGACAAACTCCCGTCAATGCAAGTTACGGGCCGCTTGTAATGCAAGATACAAGTTATGAAAAACTAACTAACAACATGAAATATGCATGATAACAAAACAGAATACTAGCATGACAAGATGAACAAGTACAAGTGGCATGTATCAAGTGAAAAGTGAACAAGTATCATGTAAACAAGTATCGAGTATCAAGAATCAAGAATCAAGTAACAAGTAAACAAGTGTCAAGTAGTCAAGTACAAGTAGCAAGCAGCAAGTGTCAAGCATTATGTTCAAGCATCAAGTCTCATGTATCATGTAATCAAGTATCAAGTGTCATGTATCAAGTCTCATATTCAAATCTTGTATTATTACTATCTAGGTAGCACTTCATGTGCCATCATTTTATCACATGGTTGCTACAGTTAATGTAATTTCATTTTAGATTTCATAGTGGACCATATAGGACAGTGTACTCAGGGACAAGCCTCAAGAAATTAAGTTTTAAGTATCAAGCCTCAAGTATCAAGTAAACAAGGCTCAAGAGTGAAGTATCAAGCCTCAAGTAATCAAGTATCAAGCCAAATCTCAAGTATCAAGGCAAGTCTCAAGTATCAAGTATCAAGACAAGTATCGCATAGAATCAATAGATTTTCTTCCGAGTACACGTTTCTGTATTATCTACTACTAGATTTGTCCCTTTAAACCCCAACTTGGTTATTTTATTATTGATGTCAAATAAGCAGGTATGTGTTACGAAACAAGCAAGTATATTATGGTATGTTTAAGTAACAAGTTTAAGTTACAAGATAAACATTTACGGGTGCAAGATAACTCATAAAGGGATAAAATAACCAAATGTATGGTTCAGGACAGCAAGACCATACTGCAGTAAAACAGTAATTCCCGGTGTTACAAAAATGCAAACTTGAATCAGTCGAAAGGTCTAGAAAATAGACTCCCAACCGAATCCATAGAATATAAATAAGTCATATAGTAATTCACAAAAATATAACTCAAAACTGATTTGAATCCAAAAAGTACGTTCAGCCAGAAATCAGTAAATCGAATTCAAAGTCAGAAAAACAGCATCAAAACATCTCAAATAAATCTAGAAAAATCTGGGGTATTCCCCTATATGTCTAGTACCATAATATAAAGTTTCATAATTTTCCAGTAAGATTAGTTCCGTCAACAAAAATCAGAAAACATCAAGAAATGATAGTTTGACAAATCTGAAATTCCTAATACTGCTGTACGAAAACTGTAGTATCTCGTAAACCGTGAAACGAAATCCAAATCCGCAAAAGGGGGACGAAAATAGACAAAATAAGCTAACTTTCATATTTCATAAATATTTTTCATACAGAAAAAAGAATTAGGGTGAAAATACAAATCTTTACAGAACAGCGAACAAAATCCAGCAAGTATAGTTTTTATAAACAAGCATGAAACGGTATATAAAACTCATCAATAAAATCTACCAAAATTTTGGGTAATTCCTAAATAGATATAGAAATACTTTCCAAAATTTTAGATCAAAATAATATTTTTAGCAGTAGTATCAAAATAGTTTATTCATCAAATTCATCAAGAAACGAAATCTGAAAATAAAATACACCTCTGTAGTAAAACAATCATATCTCACGCATACGAAAACGAAATCGATCAAGGTTAGAGATTCTGGAAGGAAGACAAATTTCTCTAAAAATTATGTTTACTAAAGTTAAGATACCGACCTTAATATGGTCTAAAATAGCAATCAAAACTGATCATTGACAAAATACAGATTTTTCTCTTAACAACAAATCAACATACAACTTACAAAACTCGTTCCAAATACAACCAAACATGTTATAGAGTCTACTAAGTATCCAAACATCTTGAAATAAGATATATAACATGTCCACAACAAGTATATCACATGGATCCGAACAACACACAAATTCTCATAATTATCTCACAAATATAATCACATCAAGAACGGTTAAAACCTAAGTTGTTTCATGTCAAATTCGCGTTGTAAGGCAACTATGGTCAATAGCACTATAGAGACAATACTCATCAAAAATATATCACACACGAGTTGTCTCTAGAACCCAACTACACTGCAAGCAAAATTTATGACTTGTATCATACAAAGGAATTGAGTACAAGTTACTTACCTTAATCGAAAACGAAACGAACACCAACAATAACGGGAGCGGATTCCCGGGCAACGAACAAAACCCACGAACGAAAATCACGAACCAAAGCAACCCACATGCAAACTACGTGCACGTGCAAAGCTCCAAGAACCAAGAGAGAAAGAGAGCGTCGGGGTAGCGGCAGCTGGCCCCTACTGGCTGTCGCTACTCCTGCAGTTGCTGCTGCTGACCGGCACCGGAGGACGAAGGGAGAGAGATATGGGGAGATAGAAATGGTGCTTGGGTATGGTGTTGGTTGGCAATGGGGGTGATTGGGATCGGGATAGGGCAGCGGATGGGGGTGTGCTGGTCAGTGCGGAGAGCAGGTCGGGCTGGGGTGTTGACGGCGCAAAAGGGGAAGGGAGGCCGGCGGCGGGGGGTGATTGTACGAATCGTTTTCAGAAGCGTAGTGAAAAGCAAGGGTCGATCCCACAGAGATTGTAGCAATTAACTTACTAATCAATAATCAGAAAACTTTTATTAAGTTTCATTCTAAATGTATGTATGAAAGGAAATGAGATTTGAGTCGCAAAAATATCTATTGAATTAGTTGGTCTCGATTTCCACCTATAGCCAAGAATGTTCGATCAACTTCTACACTACTCTGATCGCTCATGTTTGTTCATTTAAGAGCATGGTATCTACTTCTTAAATTAAAGATTTTCCTGGGCTAAGAAATTAGGCATGGTATCTACTCTAATTTCTTTCTCTCCTTAAGTGTTTTAGCATGATATCTACTAAGTTGCACTTGAAGAAAGCATAGAAACTGTGGAAATTAACAAACACTCAAAGGTCTAGAAGTTGGCATCAAATCTAGATCCTCTAAGTTGATTAAACCCCAGAACCCAAATGAGTTCTTGTGTTACTAATCATGAGCACTAGATTCGATCATCTAAATCTGCTTATGCAACAAATTCAATTTTATAATAAGCAAACTTGATAACTCAACTTTGGTTGTGTTAACCATAATGTCAGTTCAGTCGACTGTCGTAAGGAGTCAGTCGACTGTTCATCAACAAATACGTTGAGTTAACAATACTTGAATAGTAAGAATGTCAAACATCAAAAGCTGCATATTATAAATTTGATCCCGAACTACCAGGTTTAATCAAGTGATCGGAGTAATGCAAAAGAAGATTTATTACATGACTAAGGTTTCAATCTGCCCAAAATGAATTTAGTTGCACATAATCCAACTTTTATTGACTAACAGTTTTGAATACATGACTCTAATGAATTTAACAAGAATAAAAATTAAAGAGAGAAGAAGAAACACTGATTTGTATGATGATCAGCTTGAAACCAATCAGCCTGAAGTCGACTTGATCTCCTCTGAAGTCGACTTGTTCTCCTCCCCACTCAATGCCGAGTTGTCGTTCTTGATCCCTCCTTTCTCCTTCAATCCACCACCTCCTCTCTTGTTCGATCCTCTTTTTATAGCTTCTTTTCTCCTCATCTGCAGATCTAAAGCTCCAGATTTCAATATCCTCAACTACCGGATATGGATTGAGTCAAATTCTCTTCATTAACTACCAGACCAGATCTCTTGATTTTTGGGAGGTTGTTATTTTCAGTTATACAATATTTGTTTTCTGGATTTTGATAGCTCAATCTGATTTGCTTTGCGGATTTGGATAAGGGTGTATCTCAACTGTGCTTATCTCTAATTCTTGTTGAATGCCAGTTCAGTCGACTATTGGCTAAGAATCAGCCGACTGTTCTGTGAACTTTTGGAAACTCAAACCAGTCAGAGCAGTCGACTGTTCACTATGAGTCAGTCGACTGTTCTGCGAAGCTTCGGAAGCTCAACCCACTCTGTTCAGTCGACTGTCGTTAAGGAATCAGTCGACTGTACTCAGGAGCTTCTAACAAGTACAAAATTAAGGTTCTTCATTCAAGTGTATCATCCTCACAGTGATGGATTAGTCTTGAGTAAATCTTGAATTTGCTTCATTTAGTTGCTTTTAGGCTGTTTCCTATGGAAAAGAGAAAAGAAGAATAAATTACCAAAGATAGAGAGTTTAATTGTCTAGTTGCATTCAGATTATTGCTCTAAAATGTGGACTTTAACAGATTTATCAAATACCCCCAAACTTAGCTTTTGCTTGTCCTCAAGTAAAAATAAGAAACTAAAACTACAAGTATCGCAAGACTCACTTGATCCCTCCAACATTTATCTCAGAGAACTTGCTACTTTTAGTGTCAAGATTAGAACAAGCATTAAGATAGGCCTAAAAAAATTAGTTCAAATGTTAATCACTTATTCACAAGAATACTCAACTTGAACATCAATAAGTAGGGTGACCAATGCCTATGCAACAAAATCATGATTAAGGTTAGCAAGCTCAACTATATTTCAATTCCAAAATCTCACCATGGCATACACTCCCAATAAAAATAATAGCTCACATTAACATGGGTAGTTCAAATTATAACTCTTGACAAATATTCATTACTTGGATGAAATGAAACCATATGCTTGATCTTGCTACTACATCTTCACTCCATTGATTTGCACAATACTTGGATCAAAAGATCTTGTATAGGTTGTAATGGGGCCATGGGTGGGGGTTAAACAATTGAAGGGAAAAAGGAATACTTTTGGTCTGTTTGGTTTGTTGTTTTTTCCTTTTTTTTGTTTTCCAAAACCCCAAAACCCGTTTGGTTATGTTGTTTTTTGAAAACAGTTTTCACAAAACTCCACTTCACCTATTTTCTGTTTTTTCACATCCTCTTTCTAAATCTATTTATATATATTATTATTATTATATATATATTTATAATATATTATTGTTACATATTATTATTATTATTATTATTTTTATTTTAATATATATATATATATATATATATATATATATATATATATATATATATATATATATACTATTATTATAATATATATTATTATTTCATATATACTATTTTATATATACTATTATAATATTCTATTATTATTATAATATATATTATTATTATTATATATTACTATTATATATTATTATATATATTATTATTTTATTTATACTTTTTATATATACTATTATTATATTATATTATTATTATATCATTTATTATTATTGTAATAAATTGTTTAATATATAATTATAATAGAATATTATTAATATATATTATTATAATTATTATGTTATTATATATATATATATATATGTGTAATTAAATATGTTTATTATAATAAATTATTTCATATTATTATATAATATACAATTATTATAATATAATATTATTATATATATTATTATTTTATATGTACTATTTTATATATACTATTATTATATTATATTGATATTATATATACTGTTATTATATTATATTATTTTATTATTTTATATATACTATTTTATATATACTATTATTTCATATATACTATTTTATATATACTATTATAATAATCTATTATTATAATATATTATTATTATTATTATTATTATTATTATTATTATTATTATTATTATTATATATATATTATTATTATTATATATTACTATTATATATTATTATATATATTATTATATATATTATTATATAATTTATTATTATTATAATAAGTTGTTTAATATATAATTTGAATATATTATTATAATTATTATATATTATTATATATATGTATATTATTAAATATGTTTATTATAATAAAATATTTAAATTATTATATATCAGTATGTATGTATATGTCAGAGTATATATACTGTGTACAGTATATACATACAACCCAACCTATACATACATTATACTCTCATTTTCAAAAAACTATTTTCATAAAAATTTATTACCAAACAGCTTTTACACTCTCATTTTCAGAAAACTGTTTTCAGAAAACTGTTTTCAGAAACTGTTTTCAGAAAACTGTTTTCAAAATTCGTTGAACTTGCTATTCTCAGTGATTTATCAGTGATTAGGGTTAGGTTTTAGTAGAGAGGGAGAGAGCTTATATATATAGGGTTTAGTTATGGGTATGGGTATGTGGTTAATTTGCTTTATGGGTCCAATAGGAGTAGTAGTAGGATTAGTCTAATTAAGATTTGATTAGGATAAATTTGTATAGGTTTCAGATCGGATTGTAGGTTAATTTAGCTTTGGTAATCAATTAGGGATCAAAAGCAATAGGATTAGCAATAAGGTAAGCAACCAAAACACCACGAGCACCCAAGAATAAAATAAAGAGAATGAGAACCAATTGAAGGGCGAAAAAGAATAACAATAACAATCAAGAACAAATCAAGAGATAGAAAAATTAATCACAAGAAGATCAAAAATGCGCGAAATGAATATATTGAAAACAACTCCAATATACGGTCCAAAAGAAATACAAGAGGAATAACCTCAAAAAAGAAATACAAGAGAAAAACAAAGAGAGAGAAAATACACTGAAATAAAAAATACACTCCAAAAAATACACAATAAAACAGGAGTTACAGTAAGAAAACACCCAAGCCAAAATATGAGAGACACAGCCACCGCCCAAATCATTCCCTGATTAGCCTATCGGTGAAGCTGCAGCAGGCCACCAAAAACGCCTTCTCGCTAAAAGGATCACGAAATAACAGCCGGAAAATGGCAACTGCAAATCACAGCCGGAAGGTTCACCAAACAACAGTCGGAGGATGGCAACTGCAAATAAAACTCAGCTAAAGCTCATAAACAGGAGTAGTGAGAAAGTCCCCACCATAAAAAATACACTCCAAAAAATACACAAAAAAACAGGGGTTACAGTAAGAAAACACCCAAGCCAAAATAGGAGAGACAAGTAAAGAGATGCTGATCAAAAGGAACAAGGCGAAACTAATAGCCGGAGAAGAAGTAAATGCCTGAAACATGGATTGATGTGCAAGAAGCGTCAAGAAACGAAGGCATCAAAGAGAATAAAGACCACAATTATACATCATTCAAGCAAGAAAATCCTAAAATAGCAGAAAATCGAAAATGGGCGCACAAAACACATATTTTCGATCAACAACGGAAGCCACAACTGCAAGCAGAGCAAACAGTTGGCCACAACCAGACCAAAAAAATAATACATAAACAAAAGTGCCCATCCATACCAACAGGCAAACCAACAAAAATACACAACCAAAAGTGCCCAACCATACCAATAGGCAACAACAACAAAAGAGAGTATAGTACTAAAATGAGGTACATGAAACTGATAACTGAAAATAAAGGGAAGGGAAAACAGAAGTAGCGTAACCAGAAGAGAGTCCTTCGTTAAAACTGGCTTGAAAGGAAATGAGCCCCAAAAAGCAAAACCAAAAAAGGACTGATGCCAAAAGAAACCTCTGGAAAACGCAGAGGTTAGTTCTGCAAGAAAATAAAACAGAGCATGTTAGAAGAGAAAACTAAGCAATAAAGAATGTGAAAAATTAGACAAGGGAATTAGGAAAATCATGGTTTGAGAAATAAAAGTATGCCTCATCAAGATTCTGCAAATGAAAAGTGCGGGTTTTGGAGGTATTAAGAGTAGAAGCCCAGAATTTGATGAAGAAGAGGAAATCCTCAATTAAAGCAATAATTGATCTCGAAGAACTAGAGAAGATTCTATTATTACGCTCTCCCCAAATGAGCCAAATCAAGGCCATCATCGCTAAATCCCAAGATGGTCTAAACACTTTGCTAACATGAAGCTGCCTCCTAGACCTCCACCACACAGGGATAGAGGTAGGCATGCTTTGGACATGCCAAGCTTTCATACTAAAGGCCCAAAAAGGACGAATGAAAGAGCAATTAAGGAATAAGTGTTGGGCATCCTCGTCCTCGAAGAGACGGAAGGGGCACTTCTGTTCAAGGGCCATATATCTATGGTTAAGAGCTACCACCGTAGGCAGCTTGTCATGGATAGTCATCCAAGTAAGAATTTTAACTTTAAGGGGAGCAACACTGCTCCAAATAGTCTTGGAGAAAGGAGAAGTCCCCCCCCCCCACCAAAAAAAAAATTGAGGAAATTATAGCAAGACTTGACCGTAAAAGAGCCAGAACCGGTCCACCGCCAAGAGATATAATCCTGGGGATGCCAATTGTAAGTACGTAAAAGTGCCCGAAGTTTGTGATACTGCGTGAAAAGTGCATGAGGGAGAGCTCTCTCAAAAGGGATATGCCAAACCCTACAATTGTTAGTGAAGACGAAATAATCATTAACAGTTGAAAAGGGGTTGGAAGCTAGTGAAATTAATTGGGGGAACTCAGAGGCAACTTTGTTGTTACTTAGCCAAAAGTCCGTCCAAAATTTAACCGATGAACCCAACCCACAATGCTTCCGCAACCCGCATTTAAAAGGTTCAACCACCTTCCACACCCCTTTCCAAAATGGCGAATCATCGGAGGAGAGAACCCGGTGGCAATCCCAAATAGGATGTACGGATCACTAACTTACTCCACGAGCAATCCTGAGAATGGAGAGATTTCCACGGCCATTTACCGAGAAGGGCCAAGTTTTGATTCCTAAGATTAAGAATGCACTTGCCTCCTTCCAGTTTGGATTTGCAAATCAATCCCCACTTGCAAAGATGCTTGCCCGGTTTATAAGTGGAAAACCCAGACAAGAAAAAGTTTCTTCTAATCTTGTCAATCCACTGGATAACCCAGGAAGGGACGTAGAAAAAGAACATCATATACAAAGGGATATAAGATAGTACCGAATTAAATAGCACCAGTCTACCTCCTCTCGAAAGATGGTGCCCAGACCAGACATTAAGTCTAGATTCGATTTTATCGATCATAGGAATCCAGTCTTCTTTGTGAAGTTTTCCCCATCTCAGAGGGATACTAAGATAAGAAATAGGGAAAGCGGTGGAAGAGCAATTAAAAAAAAGAGAAATCTCAACCTGACGATCATTGGACCCACCAATCCAAAGAACCGATGTTTTGCTAAAATTGATAGATAAACCGGAAGTCTCTTCGAAAATGTAAAGAAGAAGCTTAAGGTTACGCAGTGTGATCCCATTGGGTTTAGCAAAGAGTATAGTGTCATCTCCGTATTGCAGATTGAGAACCCCTCGAAACCCAGGGAACCCATCTAAACCTTCAATAATGTTGGCCTCCCACGCTCTAAGGAGCATTCTGCTGAAAACATCCGCCACAAGAGAGAAGAGAAGAGAGGAGATAGGATCGCCTTGGCGTGGACCCCTCTTACATTTACATTTTTTACCTTCAATACCATTAATAATGATGGAAGAAGTTCCAGCAAAAAGACTGGACTTAATCCAATAAATCCACCTTGGACCGAACCCGCGCTGCAAAAGAATCTCAAAAAGGAAATTCCAATTGACTTTGTCGTAAGCTTTCTCAAAATCTAAATTAAGGAGGATCCCCTTGGACTTAGTCGAGTGACTACCAGAAATAATTTGTTGAGCGCAAGTAACACTGTCTAAGATAAAACAATCTTTAATAAAATCGGATTGAGCTGGATCAATTAGAGGAGAAATACCAGATTTAAGACAATTAGAAAGAACTTTCATGATGATTTTGAATAAAGAGTTAAAGAGACTAATTGGCCTGAAGGCTGACACTTTGTTAGCACCAATCATTTTGGGGATGAGGACAATGTGGGCATAGTTGATTCCGTCAAAGGAGAATTGACCATTGTAAAGGTCGAAGAACATGGAGAACAGATCGTCCTTAAGCCATTCCTAAAACTTTTCGTAGAAAAGAGCAGGGAAACCATCCGGTCTAGGGGCAGAGTCGCTACGAGATGAGAAGACGGCAATCTTAATCTCATCAAGAGTAAAAGGAGAATCGAGGTACGATAAGTCGTGCTGCTCATTACCATAAAGATAATCCCAATCAAGATGAAAGGAACGGTTCCCAGCCAAACCCATAAGGTTCTTTAAAAATGGAGAAAAGCTGCATGGAATTCAGCTGTAGTGCTAAATTCCACATCCCCTTCAACAATGGAAGAGATACGATTATATCTCTAACAATGAGAAGCGAAACTGTGAAAGAATGACGTATTCCCAACCCCCTCACGTAACCATTTAATTTTAGCTCTATGGGCCCATTTGATATGGTCCTGGTGGAGGAGAGAGTTATACTCTTTTTTGCACTCAGAACAATCGTTCCGGAAAAAGTAAAAAATGGTACCATTCTCCTCTTGACAGTCAATAGTGTGAATAACTGACAGAAGATATTTTTTAAGGGCGTGGGAGTTAGCGAACCTTTCTTTCTGCCAGATTTTGCAACCATGTTTAACGACATGAAGTTTAAGCAGAACGCTCCCTAGCCCGTGGGATCCCGTAACCGCGGAAAGAAAATTAATAATGAGATTCACAAAAATCTGGTCTTCCAACCAGATTTTCTCAAAACAAAATTTAAAAGGCTTAGAAAAATTGAAATCGGAATGTAACCCAATAGGTACATGATCAGAACACAGATTTGGAAGCTCCTGCACGAAAGAATTATGGAAGGCAGAAATCCGATCTTGAGAAACGAGAAAACGGTCCAATTTGGCCATAGACGGCATCAGACGCATATTAGACCAAGTAAAAGTTTTAATTGGTAGGTCGCTAAGATGAAGAGAGCGAATGCAATCATTAAAGGTAATAGAGTCGTGCAACCTTGCACCATTACCCGATCTCTCATGACCAAAACAAATGACGTTAAAGTCATCACAAAAGATCCATAAACCAGGAATACTACCAGCAAAAGACATGAATTCTACCCAAAATTCAGAACGGAGATTGGCAGTAGAGGGACCATAAACTGAAATTACAGCCACGGTCCGGTTGAACTCGAACCAATGAAGGTTCAAAACAAGAAAGAATTTAAGGCGTCAAACCGCAATGAGTTGGTAAGAAGAAGCTTTGAAACCGAGAGTAATACCCCCGCCAGAGTGGTTAGTGTCAAGACTAACCCACTGAGTAATGAAGTTCCCCCCCCCCCCCCAGTTTGCGGGTAATGGCGGGTGACAGAGAGTTAAGTTTGGATTCTTGGATGGAAATTAAGTCACAATGGCTAGAGGAGATCATCTGAAGAATAGCTTCTTGTTTAAGGGTGCTACCCAATCCCCGAATGTTCCAAGAGAGGTTCATCATAACTTCGTAGGAACTCACTAGCTCTAGCCACTTCTAATGAACAAATACCAGCAAAAGGATCAAATTTATCGTTGTTGATCATGACTCCCATACGAGAGGCTATTTGGGGCATGTCCTGAGTGGACAGGGAATCAAAATGGACATGATAGATCGACCCTAGATCCCCACAAACGGGATTGCCCGCTTGGAATGACGGAATCTCCAGGTTACGAATCTGAGCCGCAAGAGAAGTATTTGACCCGGAGGATAAATGAGAAACATTCTTGGCTTTCAAACTTGAACGAATGACAGGAAAAGAACCCTTTTTTTTACAGAAGTCCTACTTTTAGGAGAGGAAGAAATGGTAGAGTGAAAAGAAACATCTGTAGATTTAGGAAAACGTGCATCTATAACCTTAGTTCCTAGTATAGGGTCCACATCATCACAAGCCAACTGGGTCGATTGGATGGGGACATTAGAAATAAGGTAAATGGGGGGAAAGGAGGAAACTGAAACCTTGGGCAATAAAACAAGACTAGTAACCACACCAGAATTTGGTTCGATCATAAATAAAGCAAAGGAAAGTTTCAGAAAATCGTAAACTCGCAACGTTGGAGAATGGGAAAAATTGAACAAGGAAATAGAAAAGGTAAAGGCGTGCTTTAACTGTGCAATATCAGCATAAGGGTCAACAAGGGAGAAACAACAAGCAAAGGATAGGAGAAAAGTACCTCGCCCCGGAGGGTGGTAGAGATAATTCCTTCTCCTCGTCAGTAAGAAGGTTGTCAGAATCAACCCAAGTTGAAGAAATATTCTGTGCAACCTTAGCTGATTTGGCAACCAATGGCACGGCTGCCGATATCGGGGTGGAGGCAGCTCGAGCTACACTTTGGAATTTATCCCAATCGCCAGCAAAGTGTGGGTTAATCGACCAATCGGGCCATTTGCTAACAAGGGCAGCGGTGGAAGGAATGGAAGCATCTGAGGTAGGAAGGGGCCCTACCGATAAAGAGGATGGAACAGTCTGCGGTGGTGCCGCAGTAGCAGAGGACTGCAGTTGGGCGGGCATATTAGGAGACGCCTTAGAGGAGAGAGCAGGGTTAATCCACACAAGATTGGGAGCCTTTGATGGAGAAAGCATAGCGGGAGTCGCCGTAGGAGGGAGATTGCACTGAAAGTGGAATTTCCTCTTAGAACGAGACCCTCCCATGGACGAGCTCTTGCTGTGGACCAGGAGTTTAGGGTTCACGAAATTGGGAATATAAAAGGAACCTTCCTTGAAAGTGGGCATAGGTGCAGTGTGAACAGCCACAACCGAAGGAGCAATGGAACCAGTGGTTAGAGGGGGTACATTGGGCGGTGGAGAGGCTGCTTCAGGGGAACCATGGTAGGGCACAGAAATGGAGAAAACAGTGTCTTCTATCCTGAGGGTAAAAGAATGAACACGCTCTTCAAGAGGGGGCATAAATTCTGCCTGAACAAGAAGGCAACCTGAAGCAAAGAGGGAGGTGGAGGAGGTGCAAGTTAGGTCACCGATGCATTTGGTCATATCAGCCACCACACGAGGGGAATCATAGAAAGGTGGTAAACCCAAAACAGACACCTTAGTCGGATGAGATTGTAGAGTAGGAGAAGGCATCCTGACACTCGGCCATTTCCGGATCGATAGATTGACTTCTCCGATTGAGAAGGATTTAATAGACACTAAATCCATCAAAATTTTAGGGGAAGGGCATTTAATGACGATGTCATCGTTGGAGCAAGCATTGATGGCCGAGGTCCAATCAGCAACGTTGCAAGTGTTGCACAAGAACGAATATAAAGAAGAGTTTGAGATAGAACCTCCAAACAAAGATACTGCACCATAGCTCAGAAGATTCTCTTTCTTAGAAATTAGTTCGGGAGAAAGGTCACAAAAGATCACCACAGAGGGCTTAGGGATCTTTGCATGTGAAGAAACCAAAATGAGCTAAGAAGAGGGTGGAGTAGGGAGCAGGGCAGAAGAATCTGATAGTTTGATTCTCTTGGGTTTAAGATCCTGAGCTTCGGTTAGTTTAGCTTGGAGGGAGGGAAAATCAAGGGCGGACAACACTTGCTCTGAGAACGGAAACCCTAAAGGAAGACCAAGTAGTTTTTGAAGAGAGAAGTAGCGGGTCCTCGAGTGGCCTAATTTAGCACGGAAAAGGCACTTCATCTTGAACACACAAAAGAAATTAAGGTGGCCTGGTTGTAAGCAGCGAAAACAGTAAGAGATCATGGTGGGAGAATGAGAGGGATAGTGGTGAGAAGACGAAGAGGAGCGGGAAAGGGGAGTAGAAGAGAACCCTGAAGGGTTCTGGAAGCTGGGCCGAGTTCCACCATTGGGCTTTCCATAAGAAACGGTGGTCTGCAAAATACGCAGCGGTTGGGTGTGGTTTTGGGAGTAAGATTTATTAGATTTTTTATTTTTATTTTTTTAACCACTTGGACCCAAGACTCACCCGACTTAAGCCCACAGCCCATCACGACAAAAGAAGTGAGAATGGTGTTGCCTCACTAACATATACTGTAGCGATCAAAAAAGGGAAAAGGGAAGGGAAAAAAACCAAAAGAAGAGTTAAGGCTTTGGAAGCCAAGAACAAAGCGAACAAAATCAGATCTGATCACCACCGCATTCGCACAGGATGCAGGGTAATGAAACTTAAAAGAAGAACACAAAAGTAGGAAAATTCAATAAGTCCCAGAACAAATTAGAAGCTCCAAAGAAATCCTCACTAAAATTGAAAGCCAAAAAGTGAAAAAGAAAGGGGGGAGAACAACTTACAGAGATCGGACTAAGGGCGATCTGAAGGAAATAATACCGCAACAGGAAAAAATACCGGTCCACCACATAAAACCAACAGATGCAATGGGACCGATCGGCACTGAAGGATGATAGTGCCTCAGAAAATAGAAACGAAAGGAAGAAAGGGGTCGCCAGATGAGCTGTAATGAAGATGGATGACAAGTACACAAATGGAAGCGAGAGTAAGGGGGAAAGCAACAGACGCCGCAGGGAGGGAGAAAACGGGAGCCTTAGGTAAGGGAAGCACAAACTCGCTTCCAAACGAAAAGGAGAAAGATTAGAAGGGTTTGTTGAGGAAGAGAAGATACACAACATTAACAAAAGGGTGGGGTAGAGAAGGACGACAAGAGGAGCGGGATCTGGTCGAAAAATAGCTAGGAGGACTGAATCGGCTAAGTAGACCTTTTTATAGGAAAGCTTGTTGAGGATTTTTTGAATATGAGTCATGTTTTGATAATAGTTTATTTCATTAATTCCATGAGTAGCATGTTTTATTGATGATTCTTAAATAAAAACAAGAGCTTTGATTATGAATCTGTGATATACTCTATTAGAAAATAGAATAAGTAATAATATGTTAGGGATTAAAAGCAATTATAACAATTATTACACGACATTGATAGACTAAAATAACTATAATTATCTAAGGTATATCAAATAGTATCATGCCCGAAGGAGAAATGATTCAATTGTCAGTACTCTTCCAGCTTCAACATGTCAGAAGTCCTACTCATCATTGAACTGATGAGCTGAATTAGCTAAAAACCCTATAGATAATGGATTCAATAAGAAAGAGAGTTATATGGAAGTGGCCTATCCATTTACGCAAGAACAAATAGCTCAATGACTCAGGAAAACTTTATTGTTGAAGGAGAAGAGCTATATTCGAGTCCAACAGATGTTGAAAGCATAGCTCAAGTTGTGAACACACACACACACACACATATATAAAGGAATGATTCTCTAAGATCTGATCATATACCTTAGTATAGATCCAACACCCGCTAAGCCATAAGATCCGTCGGATATGAGATTTCTTAGATCCAACGGCTCCAAACACTTCACTCAAGTTTGGGCGGAAAAAAAACAATGTTCATGGCATCTGCATAATTTTCATCTAATTCGGGCATCCTATATGTTCAACACCGAGTCAGATTCTTTACATATAGTTGGGGCAGGTAGTTATTCTGCCTTTGGGCATGAATAAATGTGGTATTTGGTTTTGTTGTCGATGTTCCCCACAATGCTTATGGCGAAGAGGATGATAGTATATATTATTGTGTTTAAAATGAAAAACAATAGATAGGGTTGGTGTTCCCCACAGTTTTCAGGTTCAGGTCTAGGGGATTCGATTGAAGCCCAAACTTGCTCTTCAGGTTAAATCGTGCAGCTCTTATCGTAGGGTTATCTCTTCAGGAATATCTAATGGCTATTGTATCAAGATATCAAACTAAGGTTTCTCTAGATCTCTATATAATCAATTGTAACAACTCCAAGAGAGATATGATTCTATTGAGTGTCGAATAGAAGAAGAGAATACTTCATTTGAGAGGTGAGAGATTTCTCCATTGTAAACAACAATTAGTTCCAGTTAGGCTTTAGAGAGGATCATTGTGAGAATTATAATATTCTTTTACCTTCTCTAGTTGAATAACATATCAGTTCTTCCTCCCCCAGATTAAGGTGAAAGCCCAAATCGGGATAATTCTTGTGTACTTTGTGTGATTGGTGTGATTTAGTATTTACTTGGTGATTTGTATTGATCGTGTCGAAGGCTCAACAAGATTCTCTAGAGGGAATAATTCGTTAACAAGTGGTATCAGAGCATCAAGTTCGTGAGTTTGTTCAAGTTCCTTGGAGAAGATAGCAGATCAAAAGACAAAAATTAAGCAGTTTGACGGTAAGATCAACTTCAATCTATGGAAGGTGGACATATATGATGTATTGGTTCAAAAGAAATTGCACATTGCCCTAAAAAAGAAGCCAACAGACATGAAGCAGAAGAAGTGGGTTGAGATTTGTTTGAAGGTCGTGAGTTTAATTCGGCTGTAATTGACGGATGAAGTCAAGTAAAATATCCTTGAGGAGAAAAGTGTGGCGAGTCTATGGATGAGACTCAAATCCGACTACTCGGGATCGTCGTTGTTGGATCAAATGTACTAGAAGAGGAAGCTGTTTTGTTTTTCAATGAAGAAAGGTACCCATCTTCACGATCACATTGTGGAGTTTAATAAGGTAATATCTGAACTGAAGGCGATTAACGCTGATGATCTTAGCGAAGAGGATAAAGCTTTTAACTAGATATATTCACTACCAATTTCTTATGATCACTTGATGACTACCATGCTACATGGAAAATCTGCTAATGAGACACTTACAGTAGATGAGGTGATTAAGGGTTTCAAAGAAGATGAACTGACAATGGAGACTCATAAAGGGGGATCTACTCCTGCAGGTTGTTTGGTGGTGGATTGTGATACTTTAATTGAAAAGAACATGGAACATAAGAGTAAGATCCATTGCCATTATTGTCAGGGCACTAGACATTATAAGTGAGAGTCGTAAATGGATGAGTCAGAAAGGTGCTACTATAAGAAGTGATCAAGCCAACATGGTCAGTGCAACTGATTCAGGTAAATCTAGTGATTTTGAAGTATGTCTTCTTGTTTCAAGTTCTTTAGATGTGGATTGAAGTTAATATCTTGATTCGGGAGGTTCTTCTTATATTTTCTCCAAAAGTGATGTTTTCTACTTACAAATCGACAACATATCGTAGTGAAAGAACGGGGACCGGTGAGATTTGTAAAGTGGTGGGTGAGGGAATAGATGAGTTAGAGATACCAGATGGTAAAGGGTTCACACTAGAAGAGGTCATGTATATACCAGTACTACAGCAGAATCTGATACCTTGGGGACTCTTGATTCTCGGGGTTATAGGTACACAACTCGAGGTGGAGTTTTGAAAGTTTGGGAGAGTCGTCGTAAGGTGATGAAGAAGGGAATTGGACAGGGTTAGCACAACCTCTACCAGTTTTGTGAGAGTAGGAAAACTTGTCCGGGTGATTAGAAGCTCATTATTCCTAAAGCATCATCTTGTAATCTGCCACTAAAATCACTGAAGCGAGACTGCAACATTCGAATATCGTTGGAAGGTGAAGAGAGTCTTGGGATAGGTGGATTTTGAGTGGAGAGTGGCACCTCCATGATAATATCTACTAGGGTGTGCCCTTGAAAGGGGCATACGATTGGAGGAAAACAAGTGGATGTATATTCAACTAGCAGAAGAAGTCATAGAACTGGGTTATTTACAAAGCGGAGATGAAAGAATCTAAAAGAGTTTAAATCACACAGGCGTGGATTCATGAGTATGCAATCCAAGATGAAGATTGTTCGGTTTATGTCTTGCATACTAAGTTAGATAAAGAAGACGATGAAGCGAAGGAGGTCGAAGCGACAGAGTGAAAGCAAGTCACAATAGCAACAGCATGGAATAATCGACTGCCCACCTCTCTAGAATTGGCGAGAGGTCGACAGTCGACCGCACTTGTGTATGGTCGACCGAGAGCGGCTGGATGCAATTTTCGGGTTCGGGTCTAGGGGATTCGATTGAAGCCCAAACTTGATCTTCAGGTTAGATCGTGAGGCTCTTATCATAGGGTTATCTCTTCAGGAGTATCTAATGGCTATTGTATCAAGATATCAAACTAGGGTTTCTCTAGATCTCTCTATAATCAATTGTAACAACTCCAAGAGAAATATGATTCTATTGTGTGCCGAATAGAAGACAATAGTACTTTATCTGAGATGTGAGAGGTTTCTCCATTATAAACAACAAGTAGTTCTAGTTAGGCTTGAAAGAGGATCTTGGTGAGAATTGTAATATTCTTGTATCTTCTCTAGATGAATAATATATCGGTTCTTCCTTCCCGAATTAAGGTGAAAGCCCCAACCGGGACAATTCTTGTGTACTTTGTGTGATTGATGTGATCTAGTATTTGCTTGGTAGTTTGTATTAATCGTGTCGAAGACTCAACAGATCCTCTAGAGGGAATAATTCCCTAACAGTAGGATGTCAATAGCACTTAACAATGGTACTTCAGGTCGCAATACTTTTTCATTTTCCTTTTTAGGACAGTATGGGTCTTTCTTTATGTCTAAAGATCGGACTATCATGGGAATACTTAGTGGATGTGCCTTGTCCATACCAAAATGTTTCAAAACCTTCTCGGTATAATTAGACTGATTGACTAATATCTCACTAGAATTTCTCTCGATCTGCAGACCGAGACAAAATTTTGTTTTCCCAACATCTTTCATTTCAAATTCCTTCTTCAAGTAATCAGCAGTTTTCTCATGTTCTTCTTGAGTCCCAATTAGATTTATATCATCCACATAAACTGCTACTATAGCAAATCCATTTTAAATTTTCTTTACAAAAATGCATGAGCAAATTGGATTGTTTTTATATCATTCATTAAACAAGTATTTGCTAAAACAACTGTACCACATTCTTCCAGATTGCTTCAAGCCATACACTGAACGTCTTAATTGAATTGAGTACGTACAATTTGATTTTACTTCGGGTAAAGTAAATCCTTCTGAAACTTTATATAAATATTTGTATCTAAGTCCCCATTAAATAAGCAGCTACAACATTCATGAGTCTCATATCTAAATTTTTAGAAATTGCTATACTTATCATATATCTGAAAGTTATTGCGTCCATGACAAGGGAGTATGTTTCCTCATAATCAATCTCAGGTTTTTGTGAGAAACCTTGTGCCACGAGTCGTGCTTCTATATCTAGTAATTTCATTACTTTCATTTCTTTTTCTTACAAATACCCATTAACCTACATGGTTAATATCTTTTGGGTTGGTATTATAGGTCCAAATACACCACGTTTATTAGAGGCTCTAATTCTGCCTTGATGACAACTTTCCATTTTGGCCAATCTGCTCTTTATTGACATTCATTTATAGTAAATGGTTCGGTATCATCATTATCATCACCCTTTGATACTTGTGTAGTTATAGCATATGTAATTATGTAATCGATGATTATATCTTTTCATCCCACATCTCTATTGAATTAGTGTAAATATATATCTCTTTATTATTAGGTACCTTTGTCTCTTCAGAGACTTCCAAAGTTTCATCAGGGATTTGTGTCTTTTCCAAGACAGTAACTTTTTCTGAAATTTTAGAGAGAGCAGATTTTTGCATAACCTTTACTTGAGTGAAATGACAAACCTCTTCAGGAGTGTTATTTTGGCATGTTTTCTCATCTCTCCTTTTCCAAGGAGTAGTCTTTTGAATTTATAGGTTTTCCACGCTTTTGGCATGCTGCAGATTCAGTTGCTGCCATATTTGAATTTTTTCCTACATGGAAAATAACTCTAGCAGGTGCATAGCTGACATGTGTGACTTGTTGTAATACCCCAATTTTCCTTAATACATAAAGATTATTTATTTTTTTCATATGGTATGCTTGTGTAGCATGTGATTATTATTTTCTCCACATGATAAATAAAGTATATTGTTTCCTATAAATTATTTTTCTTAAAGCCCAATGTTGATTCGTTTATTTTCTCTTTTAAAATATTTATTTTGGCCCAAATGAACTTAAGCCCATAAACTTAACCTTTTATTTATTTTCCTACAACCTATTTTTGTGTAACACTTTTTCTACATATGAAACTTATTTTTGTACAAATTTTATTAGTGTGAGTTGTGCATGCACGTGCATTTTGCACACACGTGCATTGAACACACTCCTTGGCCGGATTGTGAGTAGTGTAGTGGGATCATGGGCGGTTAAGCTATGTGAGTGTGGGTAGTTTCTCAACCCCCTAATGCATCTCAACCTTTGATCTTGCAACTCCCCAATAGATCTTAGCCCTCCATTCTATTTATCTCCTAGTATAAATACCCCTCTCATTTCCCTATCTCCTTTACACTAAGATTTTCTAAGATTAAGTGAGAGTATTCGTGAGTTTGTGTGTGTGCTTTCCTGTGGAGGCCGAGTAGCATCTGAAGGATCGGTGTGGAGCAAAGGAGCAAGAAGGCGTTCTCTACCTTGAGGAGTTTTTTCGGGATTTCGATTACTTCTTCATATAAGGTGGGTGTTTCTCAGGACTTCTAATGTAGGAATGATACCATAATTATTATGATTGCTACCATGTTATAAAAAGTGAATTGAATGTAGTAGAAATTGCTTGAACATGCTATTAATATTGAGAACGGGACTGTCGGTACAGTCGACTGCCATGTGAGCCAGCCGACTGGTACGAGACACCTTTTTATGATGTGTTGATAAACATGTGTGCGAATGGACTTGATGGTGTGATTACTAAATTGATATTTTTCCCTATGACACATATGATGGAGGGAAGGTAAATGAATGAAAAGAGCTAGTGATGATTAATAACTTAGAATTGTCGGAGAAGTCGACTGATGTTGTGTTAAGTCGACTGGTACTTCAATCTGATTGTGACTATTTGGAAGTTCCATAAATTAAGATATTCCATTATGTAGACCCAGCATGATGACTTGAAATTTATATCTTTATCTTCGTAAGGAAGCTATAAATATGTGTGAATGCATGTTTAAGAAATTTTCCCTTGAGGAGGAGATAACATTCGTAACTTGAAGTTTCGTGATTGCATTATTACTGAACAAGAAAACCCTGTTTATGAAACATGAAATTAGGTATACTGTAAATTGATATCATGATACAAGTACATGTAAGAACTGTAGATAATCCTTTAATTTGAACTGTAGATATCATGATCTGGACTTGGAATTGTGTTGTTGAAATCCCAGGACAGACGACTGGTGGATGAACAGTCGACTGCCATGTGGACAATATTGTGAACATGAAAAGTTGCGGGACAGGCGACTGGTTGTGTACAACAGTCGACTATCCCGAGCATTTATGATGAACCTGTATGTGACTGTATGAGTCGACTGGTGTTCTTCCAAGTCGACTGTACAGAGTGGACTTTGATATATTTGAATTCATGTTATTTGCTGTTGGTAATTGTGAACGTTATGATTTAAGTCGATGGACTCTGTTTATGGCTGTATGAATTATGTGAAATGAATCATAGATGAGAATTGAGAATTAAATGAAAATATGAAAGGCTAAATCATGATAAGAAAGTCTGTGAGACTCAAAAATTGAATTATGAGCTGAGGATGCTCAATTGGATATTGTGAATTTGAAATTGAACGAAAGAGTAGCTAAGTCTCCCCCGGCAGTGAAATGAAAAGATATTGAAAAGAAGGCCAAGGTTGGTCATGTGTAAATGAAATGGTAAGTCCGGTTTTTGGTGGAGAGGCTAACTCTAGAGCTTGATTTTTATTCATGATTCTAATCAATTTAATACATAGTGTGGAGGTGATGAAGGTGAGAGAAAAACATGAGTATGAGAGCTAGGGTACGGTGTGGGTGTGTGAGCCGCAGAATGCATGCTTGATGAGTCAAGACATGGCACGGGCACAACTCAGTAATGATCGGATTTTAGTCACGCTTGTGGGATATTTTGGTGACTGCAAGAGGATTGTGTTCAGGGAGGAGGCTGAATTGTCGCAGAATGCATGCTTGACGAGTCAAGACATGGCGCGAAATTCTACTCCAGGGGCCAGGATACATGCTTGTACTCATAGAATCATCTAGGATACTCACTGAAATTACAGAAGTAGAGTAAGTCATGGCGGGGGATTGAACCCTACAAAAATGAAGAACGATTAAGAGGCTTGCCCTCGAACCTATGTAGTATGGGATGCATAGAATTCGAACAAGTGCGCATTAGTGTCATGTTAATTAAATAAATTGCATTAAGGATTAAGTGCACAATCATGACACGACATCTTTAAAAGTTCCCTTTTATTTTTACATGCTTATTATGAACAAATTGTGATTTTGTTAAGAAATGAGATTCATTATACTGTTTCTGGCATAGAGAGGATGGCCATGTATAATTATCGTCGGTTGAATAAACTGACGTACCCACAGTTTTGTATGCAGGATAAATTACATGTAAAGAGGAATGGATGCATAAAGATCTCATTATGTGTTGTTCATTTATGTAAATATTGTATATTTTGCTTCCGCTGTGTAAATTTAAATGTAAGATGTTGTAACTCTGATGTAAAAAAGAAAAGTTTGAATTTCCTTGTAAAATTGTACTCAAAAAAAGCGAAAAGATCCTGTAGAACATCTCGAATTCAGTGATTTGGGATTCGGGGCGTTACACTTGTAGCATTGGTATCGGGTCGGGTCGGGTCGGCTCCTTCACTCCCCGGACCCGAACCCGTGAGGACCGGGTCCAGTTCTGGGTCCGGATCCGGGTCCTATTAAAATATTCCTACCCATTCAGGTAGGAGCGGGAGTGTGAGCGGCGAGCAGAGGTGATGAGTGGAGGATTTAGAATAGAGGAGAGAAGAAAAAGGCATAAGTTTTGAGTTTGGAAGAGGAAGATTTAGAATTGAATAGGAAGGAGGGGGGATGAGGATAGAATGTTTATTTTTATGTTGATTTTTTGGGTTTTTAACGGGTCCGGGTCTGTGTCCGGGTCAGGTCTCTTTTGAGCGGACCCGGATCCAGACCCAAACTCGAAAGTACAACGGGTCCCATTTTAGGATCCGGATCCGGATAGGTCGGTTCGGTTCCGGTCCAATGCCGGGTCTAGATCGGATCCGGGTTTCGGGTATTTATACCAATGCCAGTGACTTGGTCATTTTCACAATATCATTAATGAATTAGGTAATCTATTTGCAATTTCTTCTAAGTGCAATATTTTCTGTATTTCATTCTCACATTATAAAGTACATGGATCTAGATGAGACAGAGTGGAAGTATTCCACGTTAATTCTCGTCGTTCATCTGGAACATATTGTTTTGTAGAAGCAATGTGTTCTTCTGAAACTTTCTTTTCTCTCCCTAATGGCAGGAATACTATCTCATTAAAGTGACAATCCGAAAAATGGGCAGTAAACACATCTCTTGTCATTGGTTCTAAATACTGAAAAATAAAGGGCGAGTCAAAATTGACATAAATCCCCAATCTCCGTTGAGGATCCATTTTAGAACGCTGAGGATGCATAATAGAATTTGAACTGCACAACCAAATTTACGCAAATGAGATATGTTCGGTTGATTACAGTCACAAGTTGTGCAAGAGAGAAATTGTGATAAGCTGTGGGCCTAAGTCTTATAATCATTGATGCATGCAATATCGCATGCCCCCAAGCACTATCAGGTAATTTAGACTGCATTAGTAAAGGTCTGGCAATAAGTTAAAGATGCTTAATCAAGAATTTAGCAAGTCATTCTTTGTATGAACATGTGGAACGAGATGTTCAACATCAATCCCTACCGATGAAAGGTGAAATAAAAACAAACAATTCTCCAAAAACATCATCCTTTACACCATAGTAGAATTATTCAATATAAAAAAAAATACTAAAACTGAATTCAATAAGACGATAACATCTGTTTTAGGTCTTCAAGACCCAACTTGGCGGTTTTCTCAATTTTGCTTCAAATTCTTAAGTGGTAATAGGCTGGTTGTCAGTATCTTCAAAGAAATCATCAAGATTCCAATTTCCTATTGGAATATTTGCATCATGAACTTCCATCAACTTTTTACCACCCATCATATTTGTCTACGGAAGCCTTGATCTACCACATGTTTTGGTGCATGATAGATATGTGACCAATGTCCACTTTTTCCACATCTATAATAAGGATCGTCTGGATACTTAGGTAGATTTTGATTCTTCTCAATATGGGGAACGGATCTCTTCTGATGATTTTTTGAATTTTGCATGATTTTGACCTTTGTAACCTTGTCTATTAGAGTAATTATTATGTCCACCTCTACTGGAGAAATTATTGTACCCACCTCTTTTGGAGGAATTATTTCGTTCACGTCCCCTATCTCTGCCTTTGTTTTTACCAAAGTTGGCATTTGCTTTAGGAATTGTCATAGACCCGGTTGATCTTGAATTATGATTCTTAAAAATTTTGTTATTTGTCCTCGAACAAGGAGACAAGTTATAAGTTCCATAATACTTAGAAAATCGTCCATCTCGATACTGCTGGTGCATGAGCATGTTCGAGGCATGAATTGTAGAAAGAGTTCTTTCTGCCATTTGCTCGTCAAGAATTGTTTCACCACACAATCTCAAACGGGCAAAAATATTAAATAGAGCATAGTTGCTATTCAGAAGCCATCTTATAATCTTGGAATCTCAAGTTCAGCCAATCACTTTGAGTATTAGATAAAATGACCATCTTCTGGTGATCATGCATATCCTTTAGGGATTTCCAAAGACCCAATGGATCTTTCTCAGTCAAATATTCATTTTTCAAATCATAAAGCATATATATGATGACATAGAAAAATGAGAGCAGATTTTTTGTCCTATAAGGACATCATATTTCCTTTTGCAATAGTATTACCTAGTTTTTCTGATTGCAAATTGATATTAGCATCCAATTGCCATGATAAATAATTTTCACTGTTGAAAAAGCCTTAAAATCGAATTTAGCAATGTTTGACATCTTTTTAGTAATAAAATTAACAGGGTATACATGATCATAAGGAAATAAATATAAATATATTTTTCCAAAAAATTGCTAGTTAAAGTTGGAACTTTAGGCTATGAAATCAGAGATCTGGACTCCAGGTTCATGATTCCACTCATTTATAGAACTTCAAGTTGTGTCAAGACTTTAACATTTCTTTTAAAAATAATTAGATGAGAATATATCAATATAGAGAACTTCGGGTCCCAATCTAATTATAATATAAAAATATCGGGTTTGATTATATATATTATTTTTAGAATATCAAACTCTAATACTAAAGTAATAAAACTTTGGCTTTATATATAAAATTGAAAGTATACAACTTCAGGTTTTATACTTTGAGCTATCTATATAATAAAACACAAAGAAAGATATCAAGTGGCTCTCCTTCAATTCCCCTAAAAATTAAAGGCTCAGATCTAACCTCAGAAAACATATTTTCCCCCCAAAAGTTTTTCCCCAAAACTCAAATTCAAATCCCCTAACCAAAACTACTCCTACATTTATTTTAAAAAAAAAATTCTCTCTCTCTCTCCCTCCTTCTTCTATTTAAAAAATTAAGAAAACAAAATTTAAAAAATTTAAAAACTTAAAAAATTAAAAATTTAAAAACTATAAAAATAATTCAAAAAATCAAAAAAAAATCATATAATATATTTTTTGCTCGACCCCCAAAAGTTTCTCATATAATATGTTTACTACTTCAATTAATTTGCTAGACCTCCAAAACTATTTTATATGTTCAAACAAGGTGCACCATTCCGAAGTCGTGCCGTAGGCAGGTGTCAACGGGCAAACCTAGTATATATATAAATTTAAATAGAATTTCAGATTCTAAAATAAAATAATTATGGAGCTTCTAGACCAAATCATCAGACTACTCTATACTTGTCTAATTATCCCAAAAAATAATGTGATTTTGTAAACACATCAAAGAACGTCATACAAAATTTTCAGAACTTTTCAATGGTTGGATTTACAGTTATGATTTTTTTATGCGAGAAACTGTATTAAAACTTGTAAAAATTATAATAAATTCAATTCAAATCCAAATAGGGTATACAATATATGAAAATTAGTCATCTTGAGAAGATCTATCAAATAAAATTGATTTTACATTCATATGAGATATTAACCAAAATAAAACGCCTATAACAATGACGAATGTTATAATCTTCAATGAAAATTTAAAGAGAATAAGAAATTCATTTCTCACCAACCTAACGTTGGATAGATCTAATTTTTGGATATGTTACGCTCTAATACGTTGTGCTCATGCTCTCAAATTTGATGTCGATCGGACTTTAGAAAAGCATTCAGCGCAGAAAATCGTGTTGATAACGTATTAGCAACACAGAGAAATAGATGGACAATTATGTTAACTTTTTCTGTATCTTTCATAGGTGGAGTGCTTCACCTTTTATAGGGTTATAAAGGATAATCAAATATCTCATAAACAAAAACAATAATGCTACACCCACAACATTTTCTACAACTGGGTAGCACAATATTATTATTGGTGATATCTACAATATACTCTACAATAATTTTCAATTGTATTGGTGTATGTTGGTGTATGTCTTTTGTGTGAGAAATCACTTGAGAGAGAAAGAGCGTGAGAGAGGTGAAGGTATCCTCTCCACGGCTCTCTCTTTAACTGTGGTTTTGGATGGGGTGAACGTGATGTTATTTGTCCGAATGTAGGAGGAGATGAGGATTATGTTAGGTTCGGCGGATGATAAATTTCAGACTGACTCGCTTCAGTTGGTTGTGCGCCTGCCGTGGATGGGGACACAAAGCTTAATTGACATACAGACAATTATGATGGGCCGAGCACGTACTGGAATTGGATCCAAGATGGGGTCTATTACAGTTGTAGAGGAGCTGCATCAGTTGGACATCTTCGATAGTGTGGAAAATTATCGGTTTGTCGACCCAACCTCCAGGGTTTGTTGGAGGGATTGCTTGGTATCTGTACGGCTCATGTAGCTTCATGTTATATTATCTGCACGTAGTTTGAATTTTGGCCCAGTAATCTGAATTTGTTTTGTTAATTTCTAATTAATAGAACAGACTACAGAGTGGCTATATTCCACATTTTCTTAAAAATTAAAAAAAAAAAAAAAACTTTCAATTATATTGTGCTACCTAAGATTGTAAAGAGAAATATTGTGGGTGTAACATTACTCAAAGAACAGAAGAGGAGAAAAAAATGGTATTTTAAGCAAATAACTCCAGTTTCGTTTCTGAGGATCAATGGATCATGATAGTCCCCTCTGACGTTTTTACTGTTTAAGCTGGACATTGTAAAACTATCCTCAATTAGAAATATATAAAAGCATATAGAAAGTAGAAACCGATCGATAGCATGAATGAAAGCCTCGTACACGTAGGAGATGTTTGCAGTTTGCTCATATATAACAGTTTTGTAATGAAACCATCCGTTGTATTCTCGATAGTGATAAAAACGCATGTCGCATATGCAGATTGAAGTGTTTTTTATAATAATAATTTAGCCTTTGAAACTAGTAATAATAATTTTTTTTTTAAAAAAAAGTAAATATTAAGCCATAATTTAGCCTCAAACTTCAGACCTTCCTTTACTCATTACATACTTTTTACAAATTATCCATAGTAGCATCAACCTTTATTTATACTAGTAATTTACATGTGTGTTACACGTCTTAATAAAGATATATTTCTAAAAGTAAATTTTTTTAATGTAGTCTGGCCTTGAAGCTGAGATCTCTTTTATATTAGTTATGTACGGACAATGCACGTCTTAATAATTTTTTAAAAAAAATAAAAACTCTAACATAGTAAGGCCTCAAAGCCAAACCCTCCTTCATATTAGTTATGTATGTGCGTCACACGCATGGACAGATTTACAAATGACACTAAGACATTCTCCCATTATAATATTATTACTAGTAATATACATGATCGATGCACATATTTTTTTTTATTTAAAATAAAGTGAAAACTTTGATTTACACGTGCGATGCATGTCTTAATAAATAGGATTATATATTTTTTAAAATAAATGTAAAAAACTATAATGGGAGAGCTGGAGTTGCACGTAAGTAGGTAGATTTATAACTCCAACTCTTTCATTAAAATAGTAGAGATTATATATTATATTATAGATAGACAGATAGATAGATAGTAATTTACACGTGTGATGCACATTTAATATATTTTAAAAAAATAAAGTAAAAAATCTGACGTAGTGAGGACTCGAACCTGAGACCTCCTTCATATTAGTTCTACACATGCATTACACGTGTTGGTAGATTTACAAACGACACTAAGCCCTTCTCCCATTATAATTATAGAGAGATATATATTACTAATAACCTGCACGTGCGATGCATGTTCTAATCATTTTTTTAATTTATTTTATAAAGCAAATAATAAGACGTAATCTGGCATCAAACCTGAGACATTCTTTTACTCATACATACTCTTTACAAATTACCCCTTGTGGCACAAACTTTTATTTTATATCAGTGATATTTTAATAAATAATTATGTTGTAAATAAATTTAAACTTTGAGGCTATTATGGTAACTAACAACAGTTGAGTAAATAAATGGTTAATACAACTCCCACTTAAAAATGAATGATTGAGATTAGATGGTTGAATGTCTACAAATGACAACCCCAACTCTCTCATTATAATATTAGAGATATTACTAGTAATTTACATATGCAATGCATGTTTTAATAAAAAAAAATTTAAAAATAAAAATAAAAACTCTGACGTAGTGAGGACTCGAACATGAAACCTCATTCATACTATTAGTTATGTACGTGCGTCACACGTGTTGATAGATTTACAAAAAACACTAAGGCTTTCGCCCATTATAATATACTAGTAATTTACATGTGCGATGCACGTCTTAATAAATATAGTTTTTTTAAAATAAAAAATCTAGACGCCGTCTGGGTTTGAACCTAAGACCACCTTTATAATAGTTATTCACGTATGTTGCATGCACTGGTAGATTTACAAATGACACCAAGGCTTTCTCCCATTATAATATTACTAGTAATTTACACGTGTGTTGCACGTTTTGATAAATATAGTTTTTAAAATAAAAATTTAGACATATTCTGGATTTGAACTTAGAACCTCCTTTATAATAGTTATGCACGTGTATTACACGGGTTGGTAGATTGACCAAACATTTACAAATGACACTAAGGCCTTCCCCATTATAATATTAGAGATATACAAGTAATTTTCACGTGCGTTGCACGTTTTGATAAAAAGTTAGAGCTGGACGTACGATACACGTAAGTCGATAATAATCAGCACCTGTGATGAATGCCTTAAACTTTTAAAAAATTGGAGTTGAACGAGAGCTGCACGCAATTTTTTAAATTTATGAAGGAAAAACCTGGAATTGTATGTGCGGTGCATGTATTACGAAATAGATTTGGAGTTGCACGTGCAATGTACGTATTTGCTATTTGACAAAAAAAATTAAAAATTGTTTGTTTGGTGAAGGAAAAAACTTCAATTTACACGCATGATGCACGTGTTAATCAATAGAGTTAGAGTTACATGTGCAACGTATGTGTTTTGTTTGTGACAAAAAAATATTAAAAAATTGTTTATTTGGTTACAAACTCAAAGTGAGAAAGTGGCAAACTCTCCCATTAATAATAGTAGATATATGTATTACAGGTGCGATGCACGTCTTAATAATTTTTTAAAAAAAATAAAAACTCCGATATATATATATATATATATATATATATATATATATATATATATATATATATATATATATATATATACACACACACACACACACATATATTACACGTGCAATGCACGTCTTAATAATTTTTTTGGGTGAGGACTCAAGCTTGAAATATCCTTTATATTAGTTATGTACGTATATCACACGCGTTGATAGATTTACAAATGATATTAAGGCCTTCTCCCATTATAATATTAGAAATTATTAGAGATTAGAGATAGAGATATATATTATTCTTCTATAAATTTTTTTTTGTAAATATGGATTTAAATGGGCTAACAAGTGGGTCCATGGGTTAGTCATATTGGAGCATTCAAATTAGTGGAGAGGTTGAACCCTTACGTTTAGGAGATGGACTAAAACTTTATGTCAACCTCCTCCTTTTATGAATTTATCCCTTCCTCTTGCTAATAAATAATAAATAATTATTGGTTAATTGGTAGGGATCTATCAACTACTCCATCAAGCAGAGCAGCACATGCCATTATGATAAACTATAACGTTTAAAATAAAAAAAAAAACCTAGTATAACCCTGAGTAATATTAATATTGTACAAAATCTTAGAGTAATGAAAAAGTAACAAAATTATTTTTTGAAAATTTCATCTAATAACTTACATACAAAATTGCATTACTTTGAGGTTTGATTAAGAGTTCATAAGATTTCGGTTCAAAATTTTGGTGAGGAATGAGGGAGTTGCCTTCTACATTTACTCTCACATTTTCTGTTTTTTTTTTAAATGAAAAAAATCCTTCGATCAAAAAGTGGTCTTCACAGAATATATTATATATAAATATGTGGTTTAATTTGAGGTTAACGCGCTTTAGCAAAAGTGCGTCTAAGCAACTATGATGATGCTTGAGATGACAACCTTTTACCGGGTGCACCAATGTAAATGTAAAGAGTGAGAGATTGCATAGATAGCCAACTTATACATACATTTTATGCACAAAGAGCTATGACCTTAATATCTCACATAGAAGGCTTGTCTGATTGCAGAGCTGTCGTAGGACATTATCTCTAATCTCTATCTCTAATATTATAATGGAAGAACATCTCAGTGTCATTTGTAAATCTACCAATGCATGCACTGTATGTGCCTAACTAATATAATATGAAGGATGTCTCAGATTCAAGTCCTCACTACTACGTCAGATTTTTAACTTTAATTTTTTTTAATATATTAAATGTGCAGCGCACGTGTAAATTACTATTCATCCATCTATCTATCTATCTATAATATAATATATAATAACTATTATAATGTAAGAGTTGGAGTTGTAGATCTACCTACTTACGTGCACCACCCGTGCAACTCTAACTCTCTCATTATAGTCTTCACATTTACTTTTAAAAATATATTATCCTATTTATTAAGATATGCATCACACGTGTAAATCAGGGTTCTTGTTTTAAAATTTTAAAATAAATCAATACGTGCATTGCACGTGTATATTACTAGTTTGATATAAATAAAGGGTTGCGATCTCAATATTGTTACAACTCTTCTAATTAATTGCACTGGTCTTCCGCCCTCTTTCATCGTAATCTGTTTATATAATTAAAATGCTGAAAACTCTGAACTCGGTGAGATTGAGAAATTTATATATACTAGGTTTGCCCGTTCACACGTATCTACGGCACGTCTTCGAAACGGTGCACCTTGTTTGATCATATAAAATAGTTTTGGAGGTCTAGCAAATTAATTGAAGTAGCAAACATAGAGCAAAAAACATATTATATGATTTTTTTGATTTTTTTGAATTATTTTTAAAGTTTTTAAATTTTATTTTTTTTTAATTTTGTAATATTTTAAAATTTTAAAAATTTTCATTTTCTTAATTTTTTGAATAGAAAAGGGAGGAAAAGAGAGAAAAAAAATTAAATAAATATAGGAATTATTTTGGATGGGAGATTTGAATTTGAGTTTTGAAGGGAACTTTTTGGGGGAAAATATTTTCCGTAAGATTAGAAAGATTAGAACGGGATCTTTGATTTTTGGGAGATTGAAGGAGAGCCACTAGATACCTTTCTTTGTGTTTTATTATATAGATATATATATGACTGAAATGTCTTTATCACCATGTCAAAACTCTAAAATTACAAGTTATGGTGGATAGATTAATGGTTATATCTTTGACAGTTTTAATAAACATCATAATTTGAAAGTCAATAGTTAGATTAATGGTTTATATTTTGATAGTTTTAAACATCATAATCTTTGATATCATGCCAAATTTTTTAGTAAAAAGTTTCTTTGGAGTCCAATCAATTCAAAATGGCTGGTTGGAAAATAAGATTGTTTTTAAAAAAAATATTTTTTTAAAAGGTAATGAAAGACTTGCTAGTGTTAGGGTTGTTTTCCTACAAAATGACCTAGGATTTAGAGTTAGGGTTTTGTCTTCACCCACTAATATAGGAAAAAAAGATTATGCTAATCTTATCTCCTTACTATGAAAGATTTGATCATTTGACTATAACATTATGTGATGTAAATAAATCATGTAATGTAATCACCATATAAATAAATTCTACTTTATATGGTCATAGTAAATCACATGATGCAACCCTTTTCCATTAATAAGTTCTCAATCACCGACCCCATTAAGAAGCAGATTTCTTCTAAAAAACATATGGAAAATTCAACTCCTCAATCAGATTTGACTGGCACATGAAATACTCAACAACAAAAACATGCAAGCGTACGTTTGTTTCAATCTTTCCGGTCACTAAGAACATCATCAAAATTGGTATCTAACATGAAGAGAAAACGGAAGTATGTGCAATACATGAACTGTTGTGGAAATGTCTCATGCAACCCATTCTTCTGAAGCTGTAGAAGCAAGAAAACTTTCCTGCAACAAATAAATATTCATAACGCGCGTCAGGAAAGATTTTTAAAATGTCTTTGATTTCAAACAAGATTTCTTTCAAGGAAAAGCAAGATATATAATATTGTGAGATGTATAACAATGGTCATCCAATTCCAACTAGTGGTGTACTATCAAAACCTTAAACCCTAAACCTAGAGCCCATAAAAAGCCACTTTTTAGTGTGGCTTCAGGTCCACCAACACCAACCATCAATTTTCAATACTTGTTTCATCTTAAAAGAAAGAAAACAAACAGAGAGAGAGAGAGAGTGCTGGCCACCCTCCCTTCACTCCCAAGCTTGTCACACTTGACTTTATTCCAAAAAAAAACACTACGGGAAGGAATGTGTGGAAAGGCTGTTGGTTAAGAGCAGAAAAAGCAGCTGCCTTTTAGTTTTCCCCAAGTTTGACATGCACACATAAAGCTACAAGGTATTAGCTTTTATCATCAACAAACCAAAAAAGAATCCCAAGCACAAGAAGAAGAAAAAGAAAAGTAACACTCAATCAACCTCCATTGATCTCAATTCTTAAGCTCCATGGCTTAAAAGTGTTTAAGAACAAAGAGAACAAATCCAACAACAACAATTAATGGGTTATGATTAGGGAGTTTTGGGGGAGTCAATGGGTATGGAGACTTACATATGAATGTCTTCTTGTCTCCTTGATGACATGATGAGAGGCATGGCATGCCAAAAGATACATTGCGTGATTGCGTAAATTTTATACAAGGCATGGATAAAATTGAAAATAAAGATATGGGAGTCACTTTCACTTGTTACCCAGCCTTAGGCATGGCAAGAGTGGGAAAGAAAAAGGAAAGAGAAAAGGGAACTGGGTGGTGGCAATGGACCCTTGTTTGTTGTTTGCTCGTCTTTTAGATGTAACTGTGTGTGCGTGCGTGCGTGCGCTTGTGCTTTGGTTGCCTTTGCGTGCCTACCACACATCGTTGACACTTGCATCAAAAAGATTTGCAAACAACACTTATATCTAGGTTACTGTTCAGGGAATTAATAACGAAAATTTAGTATGGATTTGCAATCAACGGTGTCAGGAATGAGGATATCAGGATCTCTACAATACATGGAATGAAAAAACAGTTTATGGAACACTGTATGTGCCATAACGTTCTACTGTAGAGGATTAGCTTCTTTGAATCACTTGGTCTAAATAAAATACATTAGTCATTAGTCGTCCACAAGATCGGTTTTTACAGGTGTATAATGTAGTATTGTAATAGAACATATATACGTATAATCATACGCAATAGTTTAACATGTAATAAACCTTGGTTTATACTTATATATATAGGGTCAGTTGACCACTCATTTCACTGTTGGCTAAACAACCAAAATGTGCAAATGTACAAATGCTTTGGTCTCAAAAAGTTATCTCGTCGGAATGTTGATTTAATGTTCTAAATTGCTAATGTACATTCTAAATCGCAGATTGCAAGGGTTTTCACAATTTTTTATAACAATGGTTGGAATTAGTATGGAACATGGTATATTGGGAGTAGTTAGCCATTAAATATGCATGAAGCCATGAAGTAATTGCATGCATGGATTAAATGATTAGAGATGCAAACTGAGTGCTTCGATGATGATTTGTCTGGGATTTTTACATTAAGTTTTTATGTCCACCATTCATGTTCCACTTCCAAAAGGAAAAGAAAAGCTTACAAGAATGCTTAAACTCATAATAATGTGAGACACTGCATGGTCTGTAGATTGGGAGATGAAGATGTTAGATGTGGGGATGCTCTAATATTGCATGCATAGATTAATATATAAGCAGGAAAGTAAGCAGTATGCTAGCTTTGATGAAGATATGTACAGGATTTGATTGTAATCTGCATGCTCTGTACTCATAATGTCAGGGGTCCAATAAACTACTTTTGATTATAATTTGCATGCTTATACATGAATTTATGATATATATACTATTGGTGGCTCAAACGTATATAAGTAAACAAATAGTAAAACTTTTCATTTGTAACATAAAGGTGGCATACATGGAACCTGAAGATTGATTCATATAATTCACTGTTCAGTAATGCTCAACAAAACTTCAAGATACTGGTACATGTCAAAACTCACCAGGGCTCATCCAATAAATGTCTGCGATGGTTCATCATCTGAAAATGAAAATGTTTTCTTCTTTTTCATTTTTCTTTGCCTGGGTAAGCACCTTATAAGTTGAAATTAGAGGGAGGATATCAGGGAAATTACTCGGCTTACACCTACAGGAAAATAAATATTGTAAGTTTACATTCTGAACATGGCTAAGTAAATTTGACAAAAGTTGAAATCTAATTTCACATACATAATGAATTGAAAAAACATCAAATGTGTACTTTTTACACGGTGTTTCGGAATTAAACAATCTAAAGATGAGAATCAGTGTGAACATTCCCCCTGCATGCCCCACAGAGCACTCTATAATTATAGTTGCATTAGGTTAATGCCACGCCTCTCGCCTTGTTGTTTCGGTTTAGTTGGCTTTATTTTTTGATGAGAAAATCTTGATCATTTCTGTGGGTCAGTTAATGTGTTCACAATTATAACATAACATGATGGCCCCTTATATAGAAGGAAACCAGAAATAAAGCTATCCATCATTTGTTTTTTAGACATGCAATTCATGCTAGCAAGCACCTGCTAAACCACTATGGCTATGTTTACATCTCTATAAATGAACAATGGTCAAAGGAGTGGAACCTCCATGATACCTTTTAGAAGGAAACACTGGATGAATTAAATGAATCAGGAAATACTATAATCAACTCATCCTCATTATCATGTAAGTCGTTCCCATCAAAACAGGTTTGGCTGTTATCCACAAGGCTTCTCAGAAAACATGATAAAATTTTAATTTTGGTTGTCAACCCTCTCTTATATCATGTCGAATTCCTAATACTGAACTACTGAAAAGGGAAGGACTTACCATAGTCATAAATGGCCAGCTAGTTAGTGTTTGGATTGTGTCTTGTATACTCGTGATTCAGATTAGAAGAAGGTAAGATGAAGCACGGAGGTCAAAGCGTCGAAGTGAGTGGAAGAAGAAAACATTAGCAGCAAGGTGCAGGCATAGTTGCGGTCGACTGTCCCAAGTTGCAGTCGACCGCGCCCACGACCACTCGTAGTACAAGGATTGTCCGAGAAAGGGACGGTCGACTGGTCTTGTTGGACGGTCGACCGACCGCGGCGCTGTGTTCGTTTTGGGCCTCGATTTGTAGGTCGTTTCAGCTCAATCTTCAACTCCAAGTTAGATCGTACGGCTCCAATTCAGTTATTTCATTTACAGGTTATATCAAACGATTGAGAATCAAGATTAGACCTAGGTTTCTCTCTATTAATCTATATATATTGTAAACTCCTCCAATATGAGATGTAGTACTTCATAGATTATTTTCTCCATTGCAAAGATAGGCTCGAGAGAGTGAGAGTTCTTGGTGAGTGAGTTTAATTTCTTGTATTGAGTGAATCAATAACTCCTTATAATCACTTCTAGTTGAATATCAGATCTCCCTATATTTCTCCCCAGATTAAGCAAAAGCTAACCGGGATAAATTCTCGTTGTGTTTGTGTTTGGATTAGTAGATCTACTTGCTTGCTTAATTGATTCGTCTCATCCCTTCGACTTCCTCATTGCTCTAATTAGTTCCACTGCGACAATGGGCGTTGGTTGACGCGCCAATCCCAACAACTAGCATCCTTCGAATTCTCATCATCTACAGTAAATCAACTTGAATAAGAAAGATGATAGATTTGCTATAGGAAATGACATTCAACAGTATGATGGAGGAAAATCCTAGAAACCAATTAAATGAATTCCCAGAACCCTTAAATTGACTTGCACAAACATAAACAATGCCAAATTTGGAGGTTATCTGAAGTAATGTGTAGGTTACATTAAAAGTGAATGATTAATTGGTAGACCAAACCAAAGCAACTACTCCATTAAGTTCACTAGCTAGGCATTAAATGTGCTACAAAAACAAGATGCGCTGATTAACCTTAATAAGATTTGTGAAACGCTAGCAATAAAAATTTTGAGGGTGACATTATGTATTTATTATTCAAAAGTTGCTGATGCTCAAAAGTTCTGTTGCTCGATTTGGAATCTAGTCAAATAATTTCAACTGTGACGGCAGATTGAGAAGCTCAACAAGTAACAACTTCACAATTCAATGAGATTATAATTGAAATTTCAACTACTTGAACATATGATATCCATGATTGCCAACAATTCAATTAAAGCCAATTATTTTGTGTATCATTTCACAGCTGATGGTAATTAGCTAGTAATGTTATATATAGGAGTTAATTAGCAGATAAGGATCTACATACATGCCTTGTCGACATGCCCCTCATAGGATATCAAGTCTTCCATCACCATATATTCAAAACATCATACTCTTGGATGGTGCATTGGGCATTATTGGTATGCTACTTTGCATACCTTATAGCATTACAAAAATGATAAACAATCTTTGTTTGTTTAAATCATCAACTTTCCACTGAACAATCTTTAGGAGCAACCATCGGTTCTCCTTTTTGAGAATTTCTCTTTATGTTGACACTTACTAGGAAGTTTCAGCCTTAATTGTCTTAGTTTTTTCGGTGAACTCTTTTGTGGTCTTTGTTTTCTTTTGGTAAAACTTTCTAGGACAAACATGATTAGTAATGCTGCTTGTATTTGTCTATTCTCTGGCCCATAAAAATAAGTGACTCTTTTACCTATGTGATTACTATACAAACTATAAGACCACTAATTTCTGCAAGTAGTACATAGCTATCTCTTTCTGATAAAGCTCGGGATAAAAGTTCCATCCACATCTCACCGGTTAAGCAGTGAATGCAAAAGGAAGTATTTTGGGAAAAAACTTTCATAAAAAATGGCTGGGACTACAAACTTTCAATATAATTTTTACGTAAATTTAACACTTCCTCAGTCATCAAACACAATTTGAAATGAAATGTTTACACCTTCCTTTTTAATGCTTTGTGGTTTGCAGAAAGACATTTTTGACAAATCTGAAAGGAAATTACAAAGGTTTCGCAACTGTTAAATCTTCTGCTTTTAATTTTGGTAAAGCTTCCAGCCCAACCTCTAAACAGTCGGTATTATCAAGTACTCAAATAATTGCGTTATAGGCCTAGACAAGAAGAGTTGGAATAGTCTTAGGAGGAAAGTAAAGGGATGAGGACGTCAAAGTAAGTGTTTCTTTTACCTACGTGATTACTATACAAACTATAAGACTGCTAATCTCTGCAAGTAGATACATCCCCAATTAGGTGCACCTATATCCCAACAAAATTAGTGCAGTGACCCGGGCACAGCAAAGTAATATCTAGTATGAAGTTGTCTTACTTTGGTCCATGTGATTGACAGTACTAAAATCTGACTTTGAGGAACCGGGTCATGGAACAAAACTGATCAAAGGACAAAAAACTACCATTGTCTTAGTTATGTTTCCAAGCTACATGGTTTGTTCACCTCATGTTCTTTACAAATAAATACACAAAAACTAGCGAAGTGTATAATTTCTGATCCATTAGGTTCAGTCATTCGGACTTATGCCAACTGCCAGATTTGTTTAAAAAAATTTAACCCCCACAGAGAGAACAAGCCAGTTCTTTAAATCAGAGAATATAATGGGAGTGATTCAAAAAGCAAAACTGTTTGCATGTTTGCATGCAACCATCATGCATTGTTCCTTTCAATTTAAGAGCAAACTTTAATTCAATTAAAACTTTGCATCAGGTTATTTGTTGCAATGATTCATATTTATGCCATGGATATTCTTTCTAGGAGAAGGATAATTACCTTGCATCCTTGTCACTCATTGAGTCATTGATGGATGCAGCAAACCTCACATATTTGAAGTCTCGCAATTACTTCTGTAAAAACATATCCAATTTCCTTTTCCCTTGAAGTAACAAATGGGATTTTTTCCCCTGTCATGATTAAAGGAAAACAAAGAAATAAAATTAAATAATAGAAAGAGAGGATGAGGATGAGGATGAGAAAAATTAGCTAATAATACAGTATAGATTATGAAAGAGACAGCAAAAACTAAGCATTAGGCATTAATTCATCGAAATTTTCTTCAGACAGCAATCATTCTGTCTATTGCGTACATGGATATAAAAGTGAATTTATAATGTCGTATCAAATCTCCATGCACTATGTTCAAGTAGATGTTCAAGGTGAATCAATGAGGAAAGCCATCCTTAGTTGTTTCCTTAATCATTAAATGCAAACGAACATACTTCATAATCAAGTATCCACCCATTGTCGCTGTTGAAGTAGTGTTTAGTTTAGTCCCATATTGGTAAAAGAATTAGTTTACACTTAGTCATCTCCTATATATAGGAGGCATTGTATTCACTTACAATCATTCAATAAAGTATTCTTTCTTTCTTATACGTTAATGTGGTATCATAAGAGAAAAATTATACACAACATTTTCCATTAAAAAATAGGGTTCTCATGATTCTATTTTTCTATTAAAAAAAAAATTAAATTTTAAATTTTTAAATAAATAGATAAAAATTTAAATATCATAATCAAGCCGGCCTTCTTTTTCCTCCCGTCTCTGCATCCAAACCCATCCCCCCTCAGCCCCTGACGCCCCTCCTTCGCCACCCGCCTTGCCTCCTCCCATCGCCTCCTCCGTCTCCCGTCCATCTCCTCAGCTTGCTACCGTCCCTCCTCAACTGGCGCCTCCCCTCCTCCCAATGCCCCTCCTGTCCTTATCTCCTCTCACCCTGCCGCCGCATCTCCAAACCTCTTCCATATCCAAAACCCAACTCCAAATCCAAACCCAAATCGAACTACACCTAACCTGAACCAAACCATCCACGTCCAATCTTAACCAAATCAACCCAAATTTGACCCAACTCAGAACCAAATCTGATCCAAACAACAACCAGCAAGATGCTTAGTGATTCGTGTTGCTTCGTGATGTGTGCCCACATTTGATCTCCTCTTCAGCCGCCATCACTCCTTCAAATCTGTCTTCATCTTCTGATCTAATCTATATCTGCTCAAATGGAAAAATCCTCTCTTTCAACGACAATTGATCTTCCTTCTCTGTTGAAGACGGAACGCATGACCACCAAGAATCTCTCCAGTCATGACAACTTTATGATATGTATGCATTTTCTCAATGGGCACGAGATGTACCATCACCTCACTAAGACAAGTCTGGAGGCTAAGGATCCAAAATTCAAAGTATGGGATCACGATGACAACTTGAACGTCAATAATCAATATGATGACCAATATCATAGACCGAGATGTCTAACAGTCCATCTTTCTTGACATGGCAAAGAAGATTTGGGACACTGTTCATCAAATGTACTCCTTTTCCAATAACATGCAACGCTTGTATGATATATTCCGCAATATGATTGAGACCAAACAAGGTGATGACATTCGTGTATATCTCTCAAGATTTAATCAGTTCTTAGAAGAGTGAAAGATCTATCAGCCTTCTCTATCGATTTCAGTGTTCAACAACAGCAACGTGAGGCTCTTCTAGCCATTCTTGCCTTGGGCAATATTCGCACATATCTTGAAGGTGTTCGTTATCATATTCTCGCCACAAACGCAAGTCCCTCTCTACGTGAACTTCATGTTCAGCTTCCACGGGTTACCCCTTCTGCTATTGTTAAAAGCCCAGCTCCCTCCGCACTTGCCTCTGGCCGAGGCCATGGTTTTTCTGATCAATCACAACAATTTTCTTCATTTTCTAAGGGTCGTGGTTCTTATTCTTTGCAAAGTCAGTCATCGTGGTCGTGGTCGTGGTGACGATCGTCGCCTCAATACAATACAAAGTTTTCCACCTATGAAACATGTTGAAAACATCTCAGTCGTCCTCTTGCTGCTCATCAGTCATCCACTGTGGAACTTTCTTCCTCCACCGCTGCTCCTACAGATGTGTCAACCTCCTCCCAATATACCCTTTCTACTGAAGAGTCCAGATCTTCCGCAACATGATGTCTCCTCCTGGTAAATCTGTTCACTCATGTAATGCTCATCATGTTTCCTCATATCAATGGATTATTGATTCAGGTGCTTCTGTCTCCTTTATCGCTTTCTTCATTTTCTTCGCTTCCAAATTATCATGTGCGTGTTGTTGATGGCTCACATGTCCCTATTGAAGGGGTGAAAAATATGTCATTCTCCGAACCTTTCTCTTAAATTTGTTTTGTGTGTTCCTACCTTTCCTAACAACTTATTATCAGTTCCTAAAATTTGCAGATATTTAAACTATTCAGTAACATTTTTCTCTTCACATTGTGTGTTTCAGGATATTATGACAAGGAATGTGATTGGCGCCAGTCATGAACAATATGGGTAATACATCTTGGATTCTACAGTCTTGGGTTTTAGTTCTTCTACTGATCCTGCATTGTGGCACCGGCAGCTGAGACATCCTTCCTCTACTACTCTCAAGCACTTGGTTTCTTGTAGTGCCTTCTTTTAAGTTATCTTGCGAGTCATGTGAGTTAGGTAAACATCATCTAGTTCCCTACCTAGGACGAGTCAAGAAACATAGTAAACATTTATTTGATTTAGTGTACTCTGGTGTTTGGGGCCTGTTGGTCTTCCCACATTTAATAAATGTTGTTATTCTGTCATGTTATTAACGATTTCTCTCGCATGACATGGTTGTTTCTCTTGAAAGATCATTCTAAATTGTTCAAAGTTTTTTAAGAATTTATCTTTGAGATAAGAATACAATTTGGCACTACTCTTAAATATTTTTGTTTTAATAATGCAAAAGAATTTGTGAGTTCTGACTTTCAACAATTTTTTCCTCAATATAGAGATACACAACTTTTTACACCGATACACAATAAAATAGTGGCAGAACGCAAAAATCAACTTTTACTTAGCATTGCTCGCTCTCTAATGTTTGAAATGGAAGTCCCAAAATTGTATTGCAGTTTTGTGGTTCTCACTGCCTGTTTTCTTATCAACAGTTGCCTACTCCTATTCTTCAAAATCAATCCTCATTCAAACTAGTATTTATCTTTAAATATCTATTTTCACTATCACCTCGTGTTTTTGGCTACAAATATTTGTTCAAAATCTCAACTCGAACACTGATAAACTTGACATGCGTGCTACTAAATGTGTGTTTTTTTAGATATTCACGTTTTTCAAAAGATTATCTTTGCTATTGCCTTTCACAGGAAAAAAAATGTTTATCTCAGCGAATGTTTAATTTTTTGAACACAAACCTTTTTTTAACAAACTTCCGATTTACCAAGGGCTGTTGTAGAGAGTTTTGATTTCCCCTAGTCCCTGCCACTTTGGGTTTATGTAAGAAAACGAAAGAACGTTCAAACTCGACCATCCTAGTGGCACCTTCTGTTATTCAACCGGGGCCAACAACTTCTGTCGGAAATATCCCTAACACCGATAAGTTATCTATCGCTCAATATAAGGCTGAATGTTCTTGTACTCACTATCATATTGCAACGTTTGTTTCTTATTCTAAACTAAACATATCTTTTCGAGTTTTTACCTCTTCTTTGGATTTCATTTTTTCGTAAAAATGTTCAGGAATGACTCAAGCACCCTAGTTGGACCGCAACCATGAAGGAGGAAATGCAGGCTCTTCAGCATAATGGTACTTTGTAGTTGGTTTGTCTCCCTGTGGGTGATAGACAATTGCTTGTAAGTGAGTATTCACAGTTAAACATAATCATGACGGCACAGTTGAACGTCTTAAATCTTGCTTTGTTGCTAAAGAATATACACAAAAAATTGAGGTCGACTATGCAGAGACATTTTCTCCAGTTGCGAAACTCACATATGTTCGAATTCTTATCTCGCATGCATCAAATTGTTCTTGGCCCCTTCATTAGCTTGATGTCAAGAATGCATTTCTAAGGATTTGAAAGAGGCAGTGTATATGCAGTAGCCTCCTAATTTTGAACGATAGGTTTATGTTCGCTCATAAGGTTACTTTATGGCCTCAAAGGCTCAAACAGTCTCTTCGGACTTTGTTTAAAAAGTTTGACAAAGTTGTGTGCTCAAATTGTTCATCAAATTGTGTGCTCAAATTTTTAACCTATTGTTTAAAAATTTGTGTGCATCAAATTGTTCTTGGCCCCTTCATTAGCTTGATGTCAAGAATGCATTTCTAAGGATTTGAAAGAGGCAGTGTATATGCAGTAGCCTCCTAATTTTGAACGATAGGTTTATGTTCGCTCATAAGGTTACTTTATGGCCTCAAAGGCTCAAACAGTCTCTTCGGACTTTGTTTAAAAAGTTTGACAAAGTTGTGTGCTCTTATGGATTCTCTAGAAGCAAGGCAGATCATTCTCTCTTCACAAAGAAATGAAGCAATGCATTGATATCTTATTAGTCTATGTTGATGATATCATTATCACATGTGGTGACTCACAAGGTATTGCAAACATCAAGCAGCGTTTAGCACAAACCTTTCAAACGAATGATCTTGGTCCGCTTCAACACTTCCTTGGCATTGAGGTTGCACGTACGAATGATGAAATCTTTCTTTCTCAAAGGAAGTATGTTCTTATTTTACTAAGACAAGAATGTTAGGATGTCACTCCAGTAACACACCTATGGATCCCAATAATACGATGACCTTCGTCTTCAATGATGCATTGTTCTTTGATGAAGAATGATATCGCAGGTTGGTTGGCAAACTCATGTAATCATATATCTCTCAGTAACTATGTCAGATATTACCTATGCAGTTGGTCGATTTAGTCAGTTTATGCATGCACCAACCATCACTCATTGAAAAGCAGTGGTACACTCATTGACAATGAATTCTCTTCAAGCCTGGTGATTCATTTTGTTTGCAAGGTTATTCTGATGCTGACTGGACAGGATTGGTTGATGATAAACGTTCATCTAGTGAAGCTTTGTATTCTTTGGAGGAAGCCTGGTGTCTTGAAAAAGCAAGTAGCAGCTCATTGTAGCTAAATCAAGTGCAGATTCTGAATAACGACTCATCAGGAACCTCTCTCTGAGATTGTGCCCAGATCATTATGCCTTTCGTGCGGGTCAAAAACTTACCCGACAAGGAATTTCGCTACCTTAGGACCGTTATAGTTATTTGGTCTCTAAAGTTTTATGTCTAAAATATGTTCTTTAAGACTTGGGAATCCCATTATCATCTCCATTCCACTCTACTGCGTTAATCAGGCTGATATGCATATTTCTGAAAATCTAGTGCTTCGTGAGCGCACAAAACATATTGAAGTAAATTGTCACTTCGTTCGTGATGAATGGAAGAAGAAGGTGATTTCATTCTCATATGTTCGGTCCAGTGACAACTTGCCAATATCCTAACTAAAGCATTACCTCCAAAGCTTTTTCAAACCTTCCTAAGCAAGCTTGGCTTCGACAATATCTACACATCAACTTGAGGGGGGAGTGTTAAAATAGTGCTTAGTTTAGTCTCACATCGGTAAAAGAATTAGTTTACTTTTAGTCATCTCCTATATATAGGAGGCATTGTATTCAGTTCCAATCATCCAATAAAGTATTCTTTCTTTCTCTATACTATACGTTAATAGACACTAAATTATAAACAAATAAATCCACTTCATCAAATGGTACTCCACACTAGTAAAATTTATTAAAAAGAAATAAAAACGAATATTTGGGTTATGATTTCCTGTAAGGATTGCCTTGCCATTTAAAGTGAACCTGAAGAAGTATATGTACCAGTATTTTTTCAAGAATTATCCCATATAGTTACATGAGGATTAAGAATTCAAGATTATTAGCGTGCTGCTTACAAACATTTCTAGTGTTACTTGACACACATACACAAAGAGATGCACAAACATTCCCGTTCAAAATCCAATTTATGCATTCAAAATACAATCAGTAGATCATACACACCCCAACAAAGGAAAAAATAAAATTACTTTACATCATTATATTACACAGGACATGCTAAAATGAGTCAATTTAGAAAGAAACAAGTGATGAATACCATTATCGGAAAACTTGATAGTTACATCTAATATTACATGAACAAGAAATTATTATCAATCAACAGATATTGAAACCAAGCACATTAGTTTTTCTTAGTGCCCAACATTGAAGCCAACTAGGTTTATGCCTCAAATGTCCAGAATCTTCTAGACAATGACATGTAGTTAAGTGTTACTTGTACTCGGTGATGTAACGTGGACACTTCTACCATGAAGTTGTACTTGAGTTGGTTACATATCCAACACCAACACTTCATAAACACATGTCGAACATATATCAAGCATGCCCTCGGTTGTCTAAAATGTCTTCTCTTGTCCAAAAGCATATTCCCAGTGACAAGTAGCCATATAAAGTGTTAGGGGCGGGATGCAATTGGCAAAATCTACTTACCACCGGTGCAACTAATCTATCATTCAATAGTTGACTTTCTTTACTCTATAATGTTGAATTGAGGAAATACAAATGCTACAAGCTAATAAAGATTTTCTATAACTGTTTTTTTTATTTATAGATATTATCCTAATTTAAGTTGGAAAAGATTTTTTTTTTTTTGCCAACTGTGTAGAATCATTTCACCCTTTCAATTTAAAATTTTTGAAATGTTTTTTAAAAGAAAGAGAACCTTTATTTTACCTCACCAAAATGATATCTACGTATATTTGAAGAGCTATTAGCTTATCAAGTGATCAAGTATATGCATGTCGCTGGCCAACTGAATTTACAAGTTCAGACTTCAGACTGAAAGTTTGACTTTCTAAAACAAATATTAACTTTAAGAATAGTTGTCCAAGAGTTAAAGGATTCATATTACACTTGCATCTTTAGAATTTCTTATTGAGACAATATATGATACAGGTTTCATGATTTGAAAATTAGAGTTTTCACTAGATAAAAATCTGAAAGGCATAACTATAACTGAAGAGTTGAGAATTTGATTGTTATTTATTATTATTTTTATTTTTATTAATAATAATAATGATATTATTATTATTATTATTATTATTATTATTATTATTATTATTATTATTATTTTGGACATTCGGCTGGAACCGAGAACCGTCCATATTGGGGAGATAGGAATTTTTTAACATCCCTAATTAACTCTGTCTAAGGCCGGAATCGAACCGGTGACCTCTCACTTAAGAGTGAGAAGTATTGCCAATTGAACTACAAGTGCTTGGCTGAAGAGTTCAGAATTTGATTGTTTTTCGATATATAAAAGTTACAGAAACTATGGTGAATATCCTATTCTTTTCAGATTTTATGTTCAGGCGGCAGGTTATAGATTGTGTTCACCTATATGTTTTAGATCAGAAAACTTATCAATTAAATCTACAAAAATTCAGGGTGATTCCTACACATATCTAGTCTCAACCAAATTAATTTCATATTTTTATTTTACTGTTAACATGTTCTATTTAATTATAAAACAGAAAGATATGCATAACATTGTGAATCTGAAAATTCAGACACAGTTGTACTAAAATACTGATATCTCGCAGACTATATATCGGAATTCAATTTCGTCGAAAGTTCTAGAAAATAGACTCATGGGACTATAATTCATATTCAGAAAGTTATTTCAAATTACAGCGGTAACATGGTCGAAAATCTGATACAAAAAAGACACAAACAACAATGTATTAAAGAAAAATGTAATACTAGGTGAAAGTTTACTCATTTCCGGACTAACAATTTCGTAGTTTCACCAAGTCTCATCAAAAGAAAGGCAAAGCATATAGTCCTTTTAGGACTCGCAAGAGTAAGCAAATAAAGTTGATAAAAGATGAGATCAAGATGTGCTTATAATGTTTGCGTAAAGTTATGCAGAAAAGGGATGGTATGCAATGGAGCATGATCTCAATCTCCAAATGTCAACTAATTCTTTGGAAAATCTACCTCCGCGACAGATTCTGCATGGTCCTACTATGCTAGAATCAAGAAGTCCAAATTATGCTCTTGAAACTCATCTCCAATATCATAATGGGAGAGTTGGGGTTGTCATTTGTAGACTATCTGTCATTTGTGTACAACCATTCAACCAACTAATCTCAACCATTCAATTTCTAAGTAGGTGTTATATTAGCCACACAAAGTGATCTCACCCTAATCTCACTAAATCTAGACCGCACATTTTAATCACACCCTAACCTAATTAAAATCTAGTTAATTATTTAATTAATAACAAACAAACAAAAAAACCAGCCCCCTCTCTCTTTCGCGATTCTCTCACTCTCACCGCATCTTACTCTCTTTCGCTATTGTATCTCTCTCACGACATCTTCGCCGGCGTCGCCATCATCGCATACCCCAAGAAGCACGTATTCACCGGCGTCGCCATCTTCGGTATCGTCTTCAGCATTCGGCTCTCGCCGGTGTCGCGCCTTTCGCGATTCTCTCTCTCTCTTTCTCACCGCGTCTTCACCGACGTCGCTATCTTCGCTTAGCCCAAGAAGCACGTGTTTGCCGGCGTTGCCATCTTCGGTAATACTCTCTTCTTCTATTCATCCCATTACGTTTCAACACCCTAATTTCTCAAAACCCCTTATAAAAATCATCACTTTTTAATGTAATGATTCTTGTAACTAGAAAGCCTTATTTAGTATGAAACACATAATCTACAGTTTTGAAACAATTTATTGTGGATCTTTATTTCATATTTGGCGTTTCATAAATTTAGAAGTAAAATAGACATAAATCATCACTTTTTAATGTAATGATTCTTGTAACTAGAAAGCCTTATTTAGTATGAAACACATAATCTACAGTTTTGAAACAATTTATTGTGGATCTTTATTTCATATTTGGCGTTTCATAAATTTAGAAGTAAAATAGACATAAATTAGTTGGTATACATCAGTTGGTATCTGATGTTTTCTATGTCATCTTTATACTTTAGGCTAGGATGGGCGATGAAAAGAGGTGGAAAAATTTATGAAAATTGTTGTGGTTGGTTTCTCTTTGCTTCCTGATAAAACTGTTGGGATTCGAGCAGATGTTTGTGTTTTGTTTGAGTTTATATTTGTGATTGATTGTTTGATGCTGTTATTATTGACATAATTTGGTATTTCTGAAAATCATCACTTTTTAATCTAATGATTCTTGTAACTAGAAAACCCTAATTAGTATGAAACACATAATCCACAGTTTTGAAACAACTTATTATGGATCTTCATTTCATATTTGGCATTTCATGAATTTATTAGTAAAATAGACATATAATTCAGTTGGTATACATGAGTTGGGATCTGATGTTTTCTATGTCATCTTTATACTTTAAGCTAGGATGGGCGATGAAAAGAGGTGGAAAAAAAGAAGTAAAATAAAGAGGTGGATCTTTATTTCATATTTGGCGTTTCATGAATTTAGAAGTAAAATAGACATATAAATCAGTTGGTATACATCAGTTGGTATACATGAGTTGGTATCTAATGTTTTCTATGTCATCTTTATACTTTAGGCTAGGATAGGCTGTGAAAAGAGGTGGAAAAAATTATGGAAATTATTGTGGTTGGTTTCTCTTTGCTTCCTGATAAAACTATTGGGATTGGAGCAAATGGTTGTGTTTTGTTAGAGTTTATATTTGTGGTTGATTGTTTGATGCTGTTATTATTGACATAATTTGGTATTTCTGAGCCGTACAAACTTCTAATTCAATGAGTTTTCGAGCTTTATCTTCTCCTTAATTATAGATTTTCATTATAAAGACTATATTTACATGTTGCTTTATTACCCTAAACAATTATTTTTCAGTATATGCTGATGAAGGAAAACATATAGAACAACTTTCTAAAGGTGCTTGAGGGTTCTTCGTCGCTAACTTGAATGTCGATTGATTCTCCACTTAAAGCACCTGCTCTCAGAGTAAATAAATGGGGGTACTACTCCTTACAATGAGAACTATTTTTGATGCATATTAGGAGTAGATATGTCTTCATAATGGTTGGCCAATATAAAAAAGTGGATATAAATAAGTGTATATGATTATTAGCATGAAAACTGATTTAAATACCTTCCTGAACGAGTAAGCTACAACCTTCAGCAAACCAAGCATATGATTCAAATTAATTGGTAAGTTAATTTATGTTTACATGATATTTTCAGTTTTACGCTTTAAATATATAAATATACTGTTCGTGCATAAATGTGAGAAAAATCAGAATAAGATTATCAACATACATTATATATTATATCTCTTTGTTAACTAAACTTTATATGATATGATATATATACTTATTATGCGTATAATTATTTTATGCAGGAAAGCTTCTTTGTAACGAGAAAGTCAAGAGATCACATTGGTTTTGTAATTGGTTGGTTGTTGTTGCTTCTAATCTAATTTAGTAGTTGGGTTGGATTAATGTAAGTATGTTTTAATCTTTTTTTGTTATCTTTGTTGCAAACAGAACGGATTTGCTTATAGAAGATTTTATTTGTTCTAAAAATTTGATATTTCTCAATAATTTGATATATCTTTTTTATAGGCAATTTATTCAGTTTAATGACTATTTTTTATAGGCGTGCATCGCACGTGCATTATACTAGCCCTCTTAATGATAATTTAAATGACCTGGAATGATGCAAGCCTAACAAGGAAATCTCAATTCTGTGTGCCTCTCGACACAATTAGATGGATCGCAAAAAGGAAAATCGGTTGATCGCGAAAAGGGAAATCACAATTCTTTGTGCCTCTCAACACAACATGAAAAATGATTCGAGAGTTGTTTCATGGTTTCGCAAGAGCATATTTGGGTTTCCAAATCAAGAAAGAGCATATAGAATCAAACCATGCATGCTAGGCTAAAGGAACTGAATCGGGAAAGAAAAAATGCAGCGGATGGTACACCATGGTCAAGTTTGAAGACTAAAGATTTTATTATTAATTAATATTTGATAATGAGAAGGATTCTAAAATTGTTGATAGTACCAATGAATTTCCAATACAAATGAACCAAATGGGTGTAATTACCCACAAATGGTCAAAGAAAGTGAAAAAAAATACCAACATCGTGCAAGGTAAGAAGCATCACTTGACTCTCCAGATCTTACAAGTAGCGAGATACATGGAAAGAAAAGGATGCACAAATAATTACATTGCTACAGAGTACTACATACCCTCAGCATAGTTGATATATGTGCTCATATTGACAAGGGTAATCAGATATAGGATTACTAGATTATGATTTTTTTATTCCAGCTATTTAACTCATATATAAGAGTTATCTTAGGAGTTATTTCGGTCCAAGCATGACAGGAAACAATTACACATTTTAGAACCCGTCAAGTGTATGATGGGTTTAATGCTGTGATGGCCATCTCACTATCAAGTGATGCAGGACCAAAACTAGTAGTTATCTCAATATTTTAGTTGGGTTGGAATGAACTCAATTTAATAACATATCAAACCTAATGAAGTGTTGAGATTCCATTGTTTATAGAAACCTATTCTCTAGCGACACGTGTTGTCCAAGAAAATGTGGTGTGTGGGAGACATAGAGAAGGTGATAAGTTTGTTTGATTGATTAAGGAAATACAGTTGATTAGTGGTAGAGATGGTTATTCCCGTTTTACAGTTGAGGTTGTCGTAATGGTAGTGGTGGCATCTTTGTACATTGTACAACAATCTATCACTAGTCTTCAGTACCTTGGCTCTCGAGTCTTGACCATGTGTCAGCTGAAAGCCCCTACTTTGTGATGATACTCGGTAACAGTGTTGATACAATAGAAGGATAAATTGAATAGGCCTGAATGGTGATGTGTGTCAAATATGGTTGTGCTCTGTAGCTAGAAAGAATAGTAAATTTCTTTGTACATTGTAGTTGATTGTCTTCTTATCATATATGTATTTACATGGCAAGCAAAATATTATTCCAAAAAGAAGACCAATAAGTACTTGTCGTTTTGATAGATTATGAATAGTTCATTCCCATAGAGGCATTTATGCTAACTAGTTTGATATTCTGATCCCAACTTGGATCCACCGACTCTGCTCGTACTCATCCAAATAACGAAGGGAACTTTAAATATCAGGAACACTCCTACGATTTGAAATTTTATAAACAACGGTACAAATTATCAATAATCATATCCTCACCATGAGCATGTTCATAAATTTCCATAAGTATCATGTGCTCCGATGTATCCATGTTAAGATTTGCTTAATCTCACACCAATTACAATTAGTTAATGCAATGAACTCGGTAAAGTGTTAGGGGGAAATTAAGGATTAGAACCCATAAGGCATGGAAGGAGAACCACTATTAGGTTGTTGGGTCCAAACTTTTCTAAGCAGTAATCTCTATTTCTCAATGTGGGACTAAATTTACAACCTTAATGACCTCCACCTTGTCTTGAAATCCTATTTTGGGACACATACACTCAAGCTCTAGCTTTAACTCAATACCGCTTTACGTTAATATGAATCTTCATTTGTAACTTTCTAGTTCTTTTGTTCCCTCGATTCATGAGGAAAAGTTCTTTGAGAGGGTAAGAAAATGTGATGAGTTTGTTTTCGTTGATTGTAGTGGAGGTTGTGATGATATTCGTACTAGTGGCATTGACAAAGATTGTACATGTGTAACCCCCTGTTTCAGTTGTACGTATTTTATTACGTGAATTTTTGTACTTCAATTTTCAGAACAATTTTTTTCTTCTCTTTGGACTCTTTATCGGGCACTATTTGATTCTTGTTAGATCCCAAATATTTTTCTGATCCAATCTAAAATTTTCAAAAAAAAATCAATTGGAGTTTAAATTTAAACTCTAACCCCGATTAATCCTAATCCCTAATCCCAATTAATTCTTTAATCCATTTTCATCAGCCAACCTCCAACCAGATTCTACATTCATTGCACCTCCACTCTACTCCCTAGTCCCTAGTCCTATATATATTTTTTCGTCCTATATATATTTTTTCATATACACACATCTCCACCCCACTGCCTACTATATATAATCATCCACACACACACACACCCCTGCAGCCAACTTCCCCTCCCTTGTCTCATGCTTCCCATCTTTTGTTCTTCACATTTCCACCTCACTACAGCCAACTCCACCTCCTCTTGCACCCTACACACATTGCAACTACCCCTCTTTACATTTAAATATTTATATATATCTATATACACCCATACCCATACACATCATCACACTCACTGCCTTCTCTTCTTCTCTGTTCTTCCACACCTGACCAAACCCAACTCCTCATTCAACCATCTTCACCTCACCTCTGAGCTCCACCAATCCCGACCAACACCTCCTTCATCTCCCACCATCTTCTCCACACTGAACCCCATCGCACCCAACTTCACCCTCACCCGAACTCTTCACCGCAGCCACCAAACACTCCAACTCCGGCCACCACCTCCACTCTCCTTGTTGCCCACAGCCTCATCTCCACCCCACTGCCTCCTCACCCCGCGCCACAACCACCCAGACCAACTTTTCCCTCCGTCATACACCGAGCTCCACTTCATCTCCACCGCAGCACCACCACCTTCTGGCGGCTCTTCTCCCTGCCAAGTGAGCTCCTCATCTCACCTTGCCATTGCCTCCCGACGACGCCACTCGTGCCACCATCCGCCTTCCTCCTTGTTGTCCCACGCCGCAGCACCACCGCCAACTCACCCGATGTCCTCTTGCTGCCTTCGATCAACTCAACACGAACTCGAAGCTCAAGCTCCACCACCTTGCTGTCATCGCTCTTGTTCATTGCCACTCTTGTTGCTTCCCTCTTGCTGTGTTGTTGTCGTTCACTGTCGTAGATTGCTATCGTCGCACTCGCTCGCTCGTAATTATCATACAAGGCAAACGTTTTTCTTGAACTCTTAGCAAGTAGCCTAGTTATCATCATGTTTTCTTGTCAAATTCAGTTCTAGTTACTTGTTTCATGCTATTAATTCAAATCTTGACCCGTTAACACACTTCATATTGTGTTATCGAATATTCTACTATGTCGTTTACCCGAATTTATAATGAAAAATCGACCCAGTTTCCGATACTGAAATTTACAACTTTATACATATGAATTGTAGCCCCTCGAGTGTAGAATCCAGAACATCTTACAGTTTCTCAATCCAATTTATAGATTAGAAGTTATTGATGTTTTAATACTGTCACGTAATTTTCAGAACATAAACTATGCACGAAACCAGTAAAAAATGAATTTATACGCATAGCTATTGTCCTTAGAATGCATCGTGTGAATATGCGTTAGAAATGAATGGGAGTCTAATTTCTAGAATCTCTGACGGAACTGGATTTGCATTCCCGTAGGAACGGGAAAGTAAATTTGAGTAGCAATAGGTGCTGCTGTCTAGAAATTCATCTCTATATTTTGCATATAAATCCGTTATTTTCCATATTTAATGAATTGAACTAAATATATCATGCATTGCATAGCCCTTAATATCTTCGTGATACTGTATCGATATAATAGGTTGATAGATTTTCTTTGTATCATGCATTTATATCTACCACTTGATACTTTCACGATTACTGTTTTTGATATATGTATTTGCTTTCACATCTTGACATACTCATGATTACCGCCCTTGATACTTGTCCTGATTACCGTCATGTTTCTATTGTATCGTTATAGTCATTGATATTGTTTTAGGATGACGAAACTAAGTACCACAAGGAACTAAGTGTCACATAATTGAAATCGACGGGAGCCGCCTCTAGAATATGCAGGGGACACCTCTAGAATCCATGGAAGGGCACCTCTAGAATCTACAGGGCTACCTTTAGAATCCGTGGGGGCCACCTCTAGAATCCAATACCCTAAGAAGTGATATGACTGTCTTGATACCATCGTTACACCGACTGCATGTTCATGATTGACTGTGATAAAATAATAACAAGTCGGGGTTATAAGGGTACGACTTAGTAATGGATAATATAGAAGAGTGTACTCGGAAGGAGACCCGTGTTTCCCGAAATAATGATTTTTGGTTCTGGATTCTTGATTATTGATTTTGATAACATGATTCCCGAGTACATAATCATATAGAATTCATCATTTAAGTTCAAATATCACTTGAATGATATGCAACTGAACTTGTGGTATGGGACAAAGAATTGCGTGTATTAGATAGGTTAATAATAAATTGATAGACTTAAAAACGATACTGAACATTGATATTGGTACCAATTACCTGACTCTTGATTACATGACTACATAATTCCCGACTCTTGATTACATGATTCCTGATTCTCGATTACTTGTTTCCCGATTCATGATTATATAATTCTTGATTACATACTTCTTGGTTACCGATTGATAATACCTTGAGATCTTGATTGTATTTGCTTCTAGTTGTTACTTGTATCATACTTGATCATACTTTTTCAGTAATTGTACTGCTATTTTTAGTTCCATCCATGTTATATCTTGTTATCTTGTCATTTTACTGTTTGTTGCTACTTGTTGTCCAAAGCTTGCTCTAACGGACATTTCCCCCCTATTTTAGATCATGTTTATACAGGTATCGAAGGAACAAGATAGTGAACAGACTTTTATAGGCGGCCGTGATGGAATTACTACTGCTATTTCTCTACTTTCCAGCTGCCACTTTATTGTACTGTATTTATTGGGCATTTTGACCCGAAATTCTTGTATCTCGGATATTGATGATTATATTGTATTCTTGTGATCATTATTGTACATGTGTTGTTGAGCTTACTGGTATTGTACAGCTTATGAATGATATGAATTTATATACTTATATCATTCGTTGGACCTCAGTTGTGTGCCCGTACTTCCATATAATGGGGAAGCGGAGTGTGACAACATGTAAGTCTATCACTAGTCTTAAGTCTCTTGACTCTAGATCCACGTGACAATAAAAGGTTCCAACTTCGTGATTGTGAAAGTCCTTACCACTATGCTAAAACTTCGTTGTAGAAGAGTAGAGGTTATTGCACTTGTATTCTAATATGCCCTCGCAAGTCGAGCGCCCTTTTTTTAATGGGTCAAGGAAACGAGATAAATGCCCAACAAATTGTGGGCCGAGATCTGGATGGGCCAAAGAGATAACAATTCTTTTTTTATTATTATTCTGAAATAAATAAACATACCCAGAGAGATTCGAACCTGGAGTACTCTGATACCATGTGAAAGTCTCTGCCACTAGGATAAAACATAGAGTTGTAGAAGGTAAGAAGGGTGAGGGAATTGAACTTGTATTCTAACAGTGATGATAGATATGCGCAAGGAGATAACAATTCTTTTTTGTCTATTATTCTAAAATAAATAAACACACCCAGCGAGATTCGAACCTGGGGTGCTCTGATATCATGTGAAAGTCTCTGTCGCTATGCTAAAACATAGAGTTGTAGAAGGGTGAGGAAATTGCACTTGTATTCTAACAGTGATGATAGATGTGCGCAAGGAGATAACAATTCTTTTTATTATTATTCTGAAATAAATAAACACATCCATCAAGATTCGAACCTTGGGTGCTCTGAAACCATGTGAAAGTCTCTGCCACTAGGCAAGAAACATAGAGTTGTAGAAGGGTGAGGGAATTGCACTTGTATTCTAACAGTGATGATACTCGGTATCAGTGAGGATATGATAGAAAGAAGGGTAAATTGAACCTGGTCGAAGTGTGGTGATTGTAGCTAGGAAGGTTAGAGAATGATTCATTGATTTTGTGCACTATAGTTGATTGTCTTCTAAAATAATTGATGGGTGCCTTCTGTTATCATAAAAGTATTTGTGTGGCTAGCAAAAGAGAACACCAAAAAGAGGGTCAAAATGTAGCTGATAAGGCTAAAAATAGGATTAAATCGGAATCGTTCAAATCGGGCACGAATCTTAAAGCTCTCAGGGGTAAAACGGTAATTTCACTTACAAACGGGTCCGAATTAGGGACGGGGTCTTTTTTCAAAGCCCAATAACCCATAAACGGATCTGTCCCATTGGGTATGGGTACCAACCCGTTACAAACCAATTCAGATATATAAAGAGTAATTCAAGTTCGTGATTATCTCTAAGAGGCGGTTTTAACCAACTCTCTTATCACGAAACGAGTTTAAACTCTACATCTTATCCAAAAACACCGGGACATAGGGATAAATCTTTATCCCTAAACTGTCTCTTAAGGCAAATACCCCTCTCCCCCCACCGTAACAAGGTAATCAATCTTTTTCCACATAAAGCTCTTTCATAATCTTTCTGATTACTGACAAGAGCGTCGAAGGGTTCGTCATCGGGATCCCTTCCAGTGTGTCGAACTTTTTGCAGGTTCACGACAGCAGCAAGAAACCAGTCAAACACCGGTGAAAGTCGACAGGTTTGCTTATTCGTTTTTCTCGAAGAATCCACAAATTCATCTGTTTGCTCCCACACCAAAATCAGCAGCAACAGATTGGTGCCGTCTGTGGGAAAGAAAAAGCAATCCAACCCTATTTCACCAGCGAAAGTAGTTTCAAACTATGCCTCCAAAAAAGGGGAAGGCGACGGTCTCCAACCGCAGAGCCACTCCCGCTCCTCCACTTCAGGAGGTCCTCTTTCAACCTGTCCAGCAAGTCCAACAACCGCAGCCTGGACAGCATCTCCCTCAACCTGTCCAGCAACCATAGCCTGGACAGCCCCTTCCTCAGCAACCTCAGCCCCAGCAGGCTACTCAAGGGCCTCAAGGGGCTGCCGCGGGACCCTCCCGCCGAAGTCGCCTAAGGCAACCTCCTTATCATTACCATGTCTCAATACATAACCCCTCATCTGACTCCATGGCCTCTCACAGTCCTCCAACGCCAAAGGATCTCAGGCACATTATAGTCAACCGGCAGCATGGGATAGATCTTTGAATCCGCTTGGATAAGAGGCGGACCCATGACGGGATTCCCCGCCGCGAATATCAAAGGGGTCCAGCGATTCGGTCCCCTAGTGAAACACCCCGTAATTTCAAATTAACTATAATATATATATATATATATATATGGGTAAAAGGGAAATGAGCAACTTGCTCATTTAGTAAATGAGCAATTGATTATGTGGCATGCATGTGATACATTGGACAACTAACCCTTTTACGACTTTTCCAATCACATGTATGCCACATCATCAATTGCTTATTTACTAAATGTGCAAGTTGCTCATACCCCTTTTTCCCTATATATATATATATATATATATATATATATATAATAGAGTATGGTGGCAGATTGTTACTAATAAAGAGTAAATGGCATAAAAATGTAAATATGTGATGAATGGGGGCCCACGGCTTGAAACAGCATGCTTGTGTGCTGTTTATGAAGTCTGATGACGTCAGCGAGGAGTTGGGCCCGCCTGTTTGAAAGAGCAACAGAGACAGTGCCTGTGTGTCTTGGTATGGCTGACGTGGTGCTGGGGCCCACGTACGGGTGGTTGTTGTGTGCTCAGGAGAGAGAATGAGAGAATGTGAATAAAAAAATTTGTCCCACATCGGGAATGCAAATGAATATAATAACTATAAATAATATAGCCTATGATCAAGAGTCACCAATCTAGTCAACCACCTTTTGAAAGGCAGCCTGCGGTGGGCAGTTTTACTATACTATAAATAATTTATCTGATAAATTGTATAAAAATAGTCCGAGCAGGGGCAAGGGCGTTACACCTAGAGCCCGATCCCGCAGTAGACCAGACCGCAGAAGATCTAACTCTCCCAGGAGACGGAGGGAGTTACTCCAGCATCGTCAGAGGAGGAGCCGCACTCCGACCGGTCGACCTGCCCCAGGGGACCACCGAGATCAGGAGGCACCTATCACAAGGGCGGAGTTCCAGCAGTTTCAAGAAGCAGTTCTGAGGGCCCTCAATGTTGCTCCTAACCATGATCAGCGGGCGCCCAGTCCTCAACCTGCCCCAAGCTATCGCTGTCGCACTCCCAGTCCTCAACCTGCCCCAAGCTATCACCGTCACACTCCCAGTCCCCTTGCGCATGAGGACGAGTCTCGGGGCTCAGCAAGATATGATCGAAGGGAAGACTCGGTCTACCGCCGTCTCCACGAGATGGAAATGCGCCTTAGTCGACTTGATAGAGAAGAGGAACAACGGACGAGGAATTTCCGCCCAAGCAGGCCTCCGTTCTCCCGAACCATCATGGAAGCACCGGTTCCAGACAACTTCAAACCCCCTCATTTTGAGTCCTAGAACGGGGAGTCGACCCCGCTGACCACATCGAGAATTTTAAAACTTTCATGATGATCCACCAGGCGTCGGACGCGCTTTTTTGCAAAACCTTCTCGGCCACGCTGAAGGGGCCATCGAGAGAATGGTACTCACAACTCGCCCCGGCCTCCATCTTCACCTTCGATCAGTTCAAATGGCTCTTCCTTACTCATTTCATGAGTAGTCGTCGCGCTGAAACGACGAGCACCTCTTTTCTATTGCTCCATCAAAGGAAGGGCGAGCGGCTAAGGGACTATCACCTCCCTAAACCAGTCGGTGGCCTCTGCTGCTTTCCAATCCAACATCACTAACGACAACCTCAGGCAATCCCTTGCCAAGAAGCCTCCTCAGAATTTCTCATAACTCCTGCTTAGGAGTGAGAAGTACATCCGAGCGGAGGAGGCTCTCAACCGCCCCACTCTTGAGGGATCATCTTTCGGAAACAAACGGAAGGGCGCTGAAGAGGAAGGAGCTAAGAAGTTTCAGAAGGACAATGGAGGTCAGCGTCGCCCTCCTCCCCGTTTTGAGAAGTTTACTCCTCCTAACGCCAGTGTTTCAGCCATCCTGATGGAGGTCGGGAAAGAGGGGCTCCTCCCCCCACCGCCAAAGAACACACCAGGCAAAAAGAGAAACAGGGACAAATGGTGCCGCTTCCACAGGGACCACGGCCACGACACGAATAACTGTCAGGCCCTAAAAGACGAGATAGAGGCCCTTACCCAGATAGGATAACTTTCCAGGTTCGTAAGAAAGGGCAAGGTAGATCCTCCTCCGCCCCCCAGGGGGCTAATAAGCGAACCGAGTGCCACGCCGAGACCCCGGATTCTGAAGCGGAAGCTATCCTACATCTCATACACGGAAGCCCAATAGGGGGAGATTCGAACTCCTCCCGAAAAGCCTTCATCCGAGAGGTGAACTCGGTGAGAACCATCCTCCCCTCAAGGGCCTTGGGGTCTCTGTTACTTTTTTAGATAAAGATTTGGAGGGCAACTGAACGTCCCATTGTGATGCTCTAGTGATCAACCTCCATATGGCCAACTTCGATGTACGTCGGGTCCGGGTTGACAACAGCAGTTCGGTCAACATTCTTTTTCTAGAAGCGTTCCAAGGTCTTAAATTGTCCAGGGATCGACTCAAGCCCGCTGGCTACACTCTCCACGGGTTCACCGGGGTGCCGGTGACGATCGAGGGTGTCATAACTCTCGACGTAACCGCTGGAAAAACTCCAATCACCCGAACCGAGCCGATGGATTTCATGGTGGTAGATGTGAATGCTGCTTACAACGTCAACCTAGGCCGACCAGGCCTAGCTGCTCTTGAGGCCATACCCTCAGCTTACCATATGAAGATGAAATTCCTCACCACCGCAGGGGTGGGAGAAGTCAGAGGGAACCAGGAGGCGGCTCGCAAATGCTACATGACTTCGGTAGGAGGGCCGGTCCTCTCCCTTGAAGCTCTTGAACTCTCCCCGGGGAGTAGCCAACTTATATCAGAGCCTGTCAACGAGCTGGAAGAAGTGGCCTTCCCGGGAGGAGATCCGACAAGGACATTGAGATTAGTAAAGTCCTTCCCCCTCCCGTCAGAACCGACATTATCCAATGTATAAGGGAAAATCGGGATCTATTCGCATGGACTGCGGCCGATATGCCTGGAATCTCCGAGGAGATACTCATGCACCACCTTAGTGTTGCTTCTGGGGCCAAACCTATTCAGCAAAAGCGACGCAAATTCGCTTCCAAACGCCAGCAGGCAATTAAAGAAGAGGTGGAGAAACTCTTGAATGCCTGGTTCATACAGGAGGTCAACTATCCCAAATGGTTGTCCAATGTCGTAATGATCAAAAAAGCCAACGGGAGCTGGAGGATCTGCACTGACTTCACGAATCTAAACAAAGCCTGCCCCAAAGATCCGTTCCCGCTCCCGAACATTGATGCCCTGATTGAACGTCAGGCCATACTCTTAAGTTTCATGGATGCATTTTCCGAGTACAATCAGATCAGGATGTTCCCTCCAGATATTCCGAAGACCTCTTTCGTAACCGACCAGGATCTATATTGCTACCGGATCATGCCCTTCGGACTCAAGAACGCCGGTGCCACCTATCAGCGCCTTGTTAACAAGGTCTTCAAAGAACAGATCGGTCGGAACTTGGAAGTCTGCGTAGACGACATGTTGGTAAAGAGCGTCAGCAAATCAGATCATGTTTCCGATATTCAAGAGGCCTTTGATGTGTTGAGGAATCACAACATGAGACTGAATCCAAACAAGTGTGCCTTCGGCGTCTCATCCGATAAATTCCTTGGGTTCATGGTCAGCCAGGCCCACCCGGAAAGGATTCAAGCCATTCTGAATATGGCTCCTCCTTCAAGTGTCAAAGACGTACAGAGGCTCACAGTATGCCTCGCGGCCATAGGGTGTTTTCTCTCCAAGTCCGGAGAAAAATGTCTCCCGTTCTTCAAGGCCCTTAGAGGGGCTAAAAGGCTTTGAGTGGGAGCAACAGCAGCAAGAATCCTTTGATCAGCTCAAGGCCTATCTAGTCAACCCCCCACTCTTGAGCAAGCCAAAGCCAGGAAAAGTTCTCTACATATACCTGGCCACTTCGGAGCAGACTCTCAGCGTTGTTCTTGTAAGAGAAGATAAGACGCAGAAGCTAATCTACTATGTGAGTAAGGACCTCAGGGACGTCAAACTCCGTTATCCAAATCTAGAAAAGATAGCCTATGCGTTAGTCATGGCAGCCCGAAAACTCCGCCCCTACTTCCAGTCTCACTCGGTGGTCGTTCTTACCGACTAGCCGCTCAAACACGTTCTCTACAAGCCCGAGACCTCGGGGTGCCTTATGAAGTGGTCCATAGAGCTAAGCCAACATGATATCAACTATCAGCCCCGAACCGCTATCAAGGTCCAAGCCCTAGCAGAGTTCATAGTAGAGAGCACAATTCTCGACGCCAGCAAAGCGATAGAGGAATCCCCATTATGGACCGTGTATGTTGATGGGTCCTCGTGCGCTGATGGGAGCAGAGCTGGGGTCATCCTGACTAGCCCTGATGATTTCGTTCTCCAATACTCACTCTGTATCAACTTTTGGGCGTCTAACAATGAGGCTGAATATGAAGCCCTTATAGCCGGCCTGTGTACGGCTCGCAAGGCCGGGGCCAAGCGCATCAAGATATTCAGTAACTCGCAGCTAGTAGTGAGCCAGGTATCATGGGAATACGAAGTGCGAGATGGTTGCATGGCCAAATACTTAGCCAAGGTCAATGAGCTATTGGCATCTTTCGAAGATGCACAACTCCGGCGAATCCCCCAAGAAGAGAATGTGCAAGCAGATGCCCTCTCAAAGCTAGCCTCGCCTTCCCTCCAGGGGCTCGAACAAACCGTCTTAATAGAAGTTCTCTTGAGACCTAGCATCGAAGATCCCGAACCGATGGAGACGCTACCCCTGGTACTCGGGAAAAATTGGATGAAGCCTTTGCTCGAGTTCCTCAAAGATGGGATCCTCCCTCCAAACCCTAAAGAGGCTTGAAAGATCAGAACTAGAGCCGAGCAGTACATGCTCATCGAGGAGGTCATGTACAAACGATCTTACACTCAAGTAGACGGCAGACCCTACTTGAGAAGCCTCTCCCCCGAGGAAGCCCAGTATGCTCTAAACGAGGTCCATAAAGGGATGTGTGGCACTCATTTGGGAGCAAGGTCCCTCGCCCGCAAAATCTTGAATTATCAATACTTCTGGCCCACACTCCTCAGCGACGTTGAACAGCACGTTCGCCAATGCACCCCATGCCAAAAGTTCTCAACAATTTGCCGCTTACAACAAGCCCAGCTCTCCTCTTTATCCAGTCCAACCCCTTTTGCAATGTGGGGAATGGACTTGCTCGGGCCTTTCCCTCCAGAGCCTGGCCAGCTAAAGTTCCTTGTCGTTGCAATCGACTACTTCTCTAAATGGATCGAAGCCGAGCCTCTAGCGACGATCACAGAGAACAAAGTCCGGCGTTTCTTTTGGAAGAACGTTGTCTGCCGATTCGGAGTACCTCGAATCTTGTAACGGACAATGGAACTCAATTTACGGGGGCAGCCTTTCATAATTTTTGTACAGACCTTGGTATCCAGCAACGATTCTCCTCGATCTCCCACCCGCAGTCCAACGGTCAAGCAGAGAACGCCAATAGGAAAATTCTCTCCGGCCTGAAAAAGAGACTGGACAAGTCTGCTAAGGATTTATGGGTCGAACAGCTCCCCACTGTGCTCTGGAGCTATCGCACTACTAAGAGGACCCCACAAGAGAATCTCCCTTCAACCTCATGGCTCCGAAGCAGTCATCCCACTAGAGGTCGGTCTACCTTCCCCCCGCTTGATTGCCTACAACGAAGAGCAGAACGCGAACAAGCTTCGCGGCAACTTGGACCTCATCGATAAGATCCGCGAGAGATCCTCCATCCGGAAAGAAATCTATCGACGTAGGATTGAGCAGTCCTACAACAAGAAAGTCTGCCCTACTAATCTCAAAGAAGGAGATCTGGTGCTAAGAAAGCTATCAATTTCTTTTCCAAAAAAGAAAGACAAGTTGGCGCCCAATTGGGAAGGACCATATAGGGTCTTCAAAGTTGTCCGGCCTGGCACGTATCAACTTGAAGACCCGGGGGAGCAAGAGAGTGTCGAGGACATAAAATGCGGAACACTTGTTGAAGTACCAAGAGGGTGTTTGAACACCGCTCCAAGCAACTTCAACTCCTAGAGCGTTTCTAAAGTTGTTTCTTTTTATTCAGTTAATTTTTTGAAGTGTAATAAAGGTTTGCAACTCAGAAGCAGACACTTAATTATCTTTAATAAAAGATTTACTTCATGGAAATTCTCTTTTCTAAATGTTCTAGTTGTCTTACCTTGGAGCGTACAAAAATCTCTTTTAACGACAAGTACGGAGTCCAACACTTGGTTCGATGCTACTTTAGCTACTTGCAAACGAGCGAGTACGAAGTAGCTCATCATTCGAAATTGCTCCCACAACTGTTGAAACTATCTTAATGACAAGTTCGAAGTCCAACACTTGGTTCGATGCTACTTTAGCTACTTGCAAACAAGCGAGTACGAAGTAGCTCACCATTCGAAATTGCTCCCATAACTGTTGAAACTATCTTAACGACAAGTTTGGAGTCCAACGCTTGGTTCGATGCTACTTAGCTACTTGCAAACAAGCGAGTACAAAGTAGCTCATCATTCGAAATTGCTCCCACAACTGTTGAAACTATCTTAATGACAAGTTCGGAGTCCAATACTTGGTTTGATGTTACTTTAGCTACTTGCAAACAAGCGAGTACGAAGTAGCTCACCATTCAAAATTGCTCCTACAACTGTTGAAACTCTTTAGTGAACATTAGCAAAGCGCAAATTCTCAAAAGAAGCTCGAAAGATACGATATATTATTTCATCAAGATTTGAGATACAAGTCTAATTCTAGACTAAAAACTCATACAAAATAAAGACTACAAGATTACAAAATTCCGTCCTAGCTCCTTCTAGGGAGTGGGATGCTCCTATTAAGCGACACGCGAGGACAGCGAGCACTGTGTCGCTCTCGCCCCATTTCCAACGAAGTCTCTAAGTCAGCGAGCCGAGTCGCGACGTCGGCACCCAAAAGTCTTAACGATTGCCCCGACAGATGCCCCACTTGACGAGCTGGCCACTCCACTTTGCGCATCACCTGGGTTCCATAAAACAGGAGGCGAACGAAGTGCTAACTCGTGGAACGACCTTCCTTAAGCATACTCACCCCGAGGGCAGGAAGTGCTTCTAACGTTACTCCCCTCAGAAAGTCGTCGCAGACGAAGGTTCTCCGCCTCTAGCTCGATGACCCGCTCTTTCAGTGAGTAGTCTGTCACTCTGATCTTCAAGCGAGGCAATCGTCCCAAACTACCCCTTCGCGAAACCTCAGAGATAGCCTTTCGAATATGTGCCGACTCTAGACTCTTCTCGAGCACCACGTTCTTTAATTCATCTCTCTCGGATCTCGCCTCGAATAAGGAGTGACAAGGAACTTAAATTTCAAACCTTGGCTGACGGCCATCGAGGGGCAGGACTCCTCGCCTTCGGGTGGCACTTCGTGAATCCTCTCCTCAAGGCGACTCATCTCAATGTCTCGACGAGCCAGGATCACCCTTAAATGACCTGCCTCCCACTCTGCTTTATAAAGCATCTCTCAAGACCGAGCTAGCCCCAACTTGACGACGCCTAGCTCAGAACGGAGATGTGGCACCTCGCTAAGCGTAAATCTCTTAAGTCGAGACAAATCTAAAAAGATGGTTCTATATTCGACTAGAGCTACAAGATAGTTCTATGGTTGAGTAAAAGCCACAAGTCATGTTGCAACACAGAGTTTTTCATTACTGAAGTAGAGATACAAAAGCGGCGGCCAGTCCGCTATTAGACATTGCTACAACCGAATCCCAAAAAGAAATCTGTGACAACAAATGAAAGAAAAGAAACTACGAGGGAGGTCAGGTGTCCACCTCGGCGGACCCCACGGGGGGTGTTAGCTCGCGGCCGCTCCCCTCAGTTGCCTCCGGCACTGTCACTATAGCCGTCTGGGAGTCCGCCACAGGATTTTCCTCTTCCTCCTCGCCGTCTACCTCCTCTCCTCCCTCACCATCTACCTCCTCTGCCTCCTCGTCAGGGAACAAATAATACCCCGAGCAATCGAAGCCAGGAACACGCTCGCCAACATCGTTCAAAGCCTTAGAATATGCTTTCCGCATATTCTTCTCCAAGTACCCAACGGCCTTCTTCTCCGCCGCGGCCTCGGCCTCTCGCACGGCGGCATCCTTCTCCCTAGCCGTTTTCTCTCTCTCAGTCGCCCTCTCCCGAGCGACCTCCCTCTCCGAGGTGGCACTCTCCTTCGCCTTAGCCAGCGCCGACTCCAGCAGAGTTATCTGAGCAGCTTGAGACTCTGCTAAGAGGGCGGCCGCTTCAGACTCCTTGGCCCTCGACCGCTCGACCTTTTCACGATCTTGCACGGCCTTCAACTCCTGCTCCGCTACTTGCCTTAGCAGGTGACTAAAGTGGCAGATCACCTGCGAGAGAGCAAAGAAAGAAGTTAGCACAGATGACAGAAGGAAATTTGCAAAAAGCCTACACCGAAACAAGAACATAAAAAATTTACTATCATCTGTGCCTTCGCAATCTCCAAGACCGAGTCCCCCACAGTCCCGTGCTCCATCGAGGCCTTGTCCTTCGGGATGGTCAAGTGACGAACAGCGTCCATGCAACTCGTCGAGTCTCCGAGGAAGCCATCATGCCTTTGTACTTGCCAATCGGGGACGAAGATTCTCTTCAGCTCGTCTGTCAAGATCGTCTCGACCACCGCTGTAAGAGGAGGAGCTTCAAGAGCAAGCATCGCCGAAAGAGTGAAACCTCCCGCTGAGGGGACAGTGAAGCAACAGGCGTGGACTCTAAATCCACGACGGGAGTAGCACCGCCCTCGCTCCTAGTCGCCTTCGACGACGACAGCCAAACGATTGTCCGCTTCCTCTTCCTTTTCCTCTCATCAGCTCGCCTACCACTCAGGCTCGAATGCCTATTCATGATGTCGTCAAAATCCATACCTGCACCTCCTACAAGTAGAAGATTATAAGTGTTAGAAAATTTCAAAAACTCATGCGAACTAAGGAATAACGATTAACATAAAGAAAATTCATACTAGGGTTCATCAGGCTAAGACCCCCCCCAAAGAGACTCTCTCCTAAGATATCTTCCAGTGCAACATGGGCCGATCCAAAAGAATTCCGACCATCCTATCTTCTTCGGGGATTAGAGACGGCTCTGCCTTCGCCCTATTCGACATGTCTTCCCTCCAAACTGTTGGGATGTCCCACGGCTCCTTACTCCAAATCAAAAAATACTTATCCCTCCAAGACCTCACTGAGTCAGGGTTGTTGACCAACTTGATGCCTTTCTGAGCAGTAAGATAGAACCGATTCTCTGTTCGCGTCTTCTGATGAATCTTATACAACCTACGGAGAATATTGAGACGAGGCTTGATCCTTGCAGCCTGGCAGTGAAGCACGAACCCCGTAATGTGCCTCCGATGTTCGGCATAAGTTGGATCGGACCAACACCATACCATCGGAACACTTCTCTTACAAACGAATGAAGAGGGAGGCAAAGCCCCGCGTGAAAAGCGTCGAAGGGAGTCACGCATAGATTAGGGAAGAAAGAAGAGCAATATCTAACCCCGGGGCCAGGAAGGATGAGGTCGAACTCCGAAGGAATCATGCAGCACCTCTTAATAGTGCGCAGGTCCGCCTCTGTAAGTATGGAGACAACATCGTTCTCCTGGGAGCGCTCTCGGGGCTCGTTCTCCTCATTGAACCAACCTATGCCATGCTCGACACGCCTCAGCTCTTCGGCACTATATTGGCAAACCCCTCCCAAATGAGATACGGCGATCGAATGCCTTCCAAACTCGCTCATCCTCCGATCTCTCTCCATAATGGTCTCCACCACCGGCGAAGGCAGAACCACTACACTCTTCCCTTTGTCAACCCCAAAACCACTCTCCGCAACTGACTCCAACGGCGAAGGCAGAACTACTGCACCTTTCCCTTTGTCGACCCTAGAAGGAGTTGGAGGGGGCACTTCGGTCCAACCCGAGGGGGAGGTCTCTTCACCGGAGGATACCCTAGACATCTCTTAAAATAAAAATAAATTACCTTCTGATGTGCCAGCCTCGGTCGGAAACTTCATCGGAGAACGAAAAAGATCACCGGAACCTTGCTCAAGCACTGAAGTAAGAAAAATTCTCAAGTGAGGTGAAAACAAGAAAGTGAGTAGAAATTAGAAGGGGGGAGATTTATAGCCAAGCTTGGGGGGCTTGGGCCAATGACATAATGGGCCCACAGGAAGCCCAAGAGGCACAGAATCCTACGAGGCCAGAATGCAAAACAACAGAGGTCTGAGTGCAAAACGACAAAGAAGTCTAACCGTTAAAAAACATATCAACCGTTCGCCAAAGCAGCACGATCGTTCGCCAACCATCACAGATGCTCGCCTCCTTAAGTCGAACAGAGCTATTTCCAAACGAAAAACGAGCAAAGTGGCGTTGACCAGTCAACGATCTCGAGCGATGTGTCACTCCCCTGGAGTTCAACGAACGCTCGCCAAGCTCACCTCTTCAAGTGATTAGAGTTGTTTCTGAACGGAAATGAGCAAAGTGTCGCTGACCAGTCAACGGTCTCGAGCCAAGTGTCACTCTCCTGGAGTTCGACGAACGCTCGCCAAGCTCACCTCTTCAAGTCGAACAGAGCTATTTCCAAACGAAAAATGAGCAAAGTGGCGCAGACCAGTCAACGGTCTCGAGCCACATGTCACTCTCCTGGAGTTCGACGAACGCTCGCCATGCTCGTCTCTTCAAGTAGAACAGAGTTGTTTCCGAACGAAAAATGAACAAAGTGACACTGACCAGTCAACAGTCTTGAGCAACGTGTCACTCCCCTGTAGTTTGACACACGCTCGCCAAGCTCGCCACATCGTGTCGAACAGACGATGATCCGATCAAAATATGGGCAAAGTGGCGTTGACCAATCAACGGTCTCGAGCCACGTGTCACTCTCAGTAGTTCGACACAAGCTCGCCAAGCTCGCCGCATCGTGTCGAACAAACGATGATCCGATCAAAATATGGACAAAGTGGCGTTGACCAGTCAACAGTCTCGAGCCACATGTTACTCTCCTATAGTTCGACACACGCTCGCTGCATCGTGTCAAACAGACGATGATCCGATCAAAATATGGGCAAAGTAGCGCTGACCAGTCAACGGTCTCGAGCCACGTGTCACTCTCCTGTAGTTCGACACACGCTCACCGCATCGTGTCGAACAGACGATGATCCGATCGAAATACAGGGGAAACTCCTACCTCCCGATGCGTGCACACGATCGAAGCGCTAAGATCGAGCCACGTTGACAAAGTCCTGATCAGCCATCAGATGACTTGAAAAACTGTGCCAAAGCTCTGATGAACGCTCCAAATCGTGCCACGACGATAATTAGCTGATTAATTCTTTTTTATATATTAATTTGAATTAATTATTTAAAAATTGCGAAAAATGATTAAAAATTCAATAAATTTAATTTAAAATTATTAAAAAATTTATAAATTCAGGAAAATATTTTTGAACTCCTGGATAAATAATTATTAATTAGAACGATTAATTAATACTTTTTGAAAACATATTGTTACTTCGCAAAATTGAATAAATAATTCGAAAATTAATTTTAAAATTAGAAAAAATCCAGAAAATTTGCAAAATCGTTTTGGGCACTTTACAAACTTAGATTGACACAGTTACACCTCGAGCAAGATCCAAACTCCCTTAAGAACTCCGATAAAATTTCATACGCCATTAGAACAATAAAACTACTCCTCAAAGGCTGTTAAATTCAGTCTTCGAGAGTGGGGGCTCGTGATATGGTTAAAAATAGGATTAAATCGGGACCGTTCAAATCGGGTAAGAATCTTAAAGCTCTCAGGGGTAAAACGGTAATTTCACTTACGAACGGGTCCGAATTGGGAACTGGATCTGTCTTTAAGGCCTAATAACCCATAAACGGGTCTGTCCCATTGGGTATGGGTACCAACCTGTTGCAAACCAATTCAGATATATAAAAAGTAATTCAAATTCGTAATTATCTCTAAGAGACAATTTTAACCAACTCTCTTATCACGAAATGAATTTAAACTCTACATCTTATCCAAAAATACCGGGACATAGGGATAAATCTTTATCCCTAGACTGTCTCTTAAGGCGACTATAAATACCCCTTTTCTCCCACCGTAACAAGGTAATCAATCTTTTTCCACATAAAGCTCTTTCATAATCTTTCTGATTACTGACAAGAGCATCAGAGGATTTGTCGTCGGGATCCATCCCGGTGTATCGAACTTTTTGCAGGTTCACGGCAGCAACAAGAAACCAGTCAGACGCCGGTAAAAATCGACAGGTTTGCTTATTCGTTTTTCTCGAAGAATCCACAAATTCATCTATTTGCTCCCACACCATAATCAGTTGCAACAGTAGAGACATTACAAATAGTTTCTTCTCGCAGAGGCATTTCCAGTTGATTTGATATCCAAATTCCATATTGGATCCACTGAATCTACTCATATCCACCAAGTGATGAAATGGAACTTGAAATGTCAGTAACACACCTACAATTTGGGAATTTATACAGTTGTTCATCAAAACAACTCCAAGCTATTTGGTTTCCTCATTTCAAGTGAAATCCTTACTCCAAACACAATTCACCAATAAGAAGACTCAACCACATCAACCTGTTAACAATGCCAAATAGGTACAATTGACCGATTAATGGGATTGAGCGCTTAGAACCCACATGACCAAAAGGAGAAACTAGCATTTGACTCCAAGGTCCAAACTTATTGGATCACTTGTCCTTCTTTTTACTCAAACAAGTATTTGATTCCAATGACCAAACTAGTAAATATTCGATATTTCACCTCAACCTCCATCTTTGATATCAATTGAGCATGATTATCAAAAAACATGTTGCCGAAAATGCGTACTCCATATACTATACACAATAGCATACGTAATTCTAATATTCACATTCCCTAATTGACAAAAAGTTCAAGAAACCAATTCATGCCCACTTCAGAATCTCCAAATTAAAGAACTTAGAACTTCGAAAGTTCCTAACTTGATGGTTAATGGAGTAAAAGGATGAGTAATTTCAACCCAAAAAAAAGACACCACTAATCTCGAATTTTTAGGGTTTCTACGCAAATCAGACTACTAAAGATTAACGATAATAACAATAATTTACAAATGAAGACTATATTGGAGAGTACAGAGCTAGGGTTTCGTCCGAACCTGAATCGAACTTCTTCTTCCTCTTCCTCTTCAAAGCGCTCAAAAACAATAAAGTTCAAAACTGGTTTCTTTTGTTGGGAAACGAACACTTCTTTTAATATATTTTATTTCAATTTTTTTTTAAGGGAAAATTGCACTTAGGCACTGTTTGGTTGAGGGGAATAGGGGTAGGCATCGGTCGGTATCCGACCTAATATGGACCATCCACCACCGATCTAAAGAAAATCAGTTTTTCAATTTTCTCATCCGCAACCAATCCGAACCTTAATCGGATCGGTTTCCATCCAAGCCGATTAAGCTCGGTTTGAATTGGATTGGATGGCCGGTTTGGCGTGCTACTTTTCACCTTCAACATCATTCATAATTTTTGAAATTTAAAAGACCAACTTCAATCAAACTTAAAAAACAACATGCTATTTGTTATTCAGAAATAAATTTAAAATGAAGATTCATAAAACCAAAAGTTAATGAATTTTGCACTAATTGTTTGAGATTATGACGTTTAAATGGGCGAGATAAACTACTTTTTCACTTGCATACTTGTGTAATCTTAGTTTATTATCATAAAAGAAACAATAATAATCATAGCTAATTGAATTTCAGGTACAATAAAAAAAATTAGAAAACAATTTCTGCTCGACTTGATTAAAGTAATTACTAAATGTTACATCTACTTCATGATTCTATTAAGTTTGGCCACACTGTAAATCAAGCATTTTTCAACAACATAATACACAAGATTATAAAAGTCAAAACATAGGTAGAACAATTGCTCGGTTTGTATTAAAGAAATTAAAGAAGACTGTTTGTATCTCCAAGAAAATGAGAAATTACTATTTTTATATTCAAGAAATTAAAGGAGAACTATATTTTTATGGAGTTATGCATAGAGGTACGGTCGGTTCGGTTTCATCGATTATTTGAAAGCTCCATCCAACAACCGAACCGGTCCAGTTGGTTATTGAAGATCAAGAACCAAGTCAATCCAAATCCTCAATTGGTTCGGTTAAAAATCAGTCGGTTTGGGTTGGATTGGTTCGGATTGGTCGGTTCGGATAATTGTTGTCCACCCCTAGAGGGGAATGGAGGGGAAGGGAGGGTTTTTTTAAAACTTTTCTTATTTGGTTCATTCTTTAGGAGGGGAGGGGAGGGAAATGAAAGGGTGCCAAAACCCTCCTGAGCCAATTTTGGCTCTCCTCCATTATTGGGGGGATTTGGAGGGGAGAGAAATTGGCTCTAAGTGATTGGACTAAATTGTCCTTTTTATATCCCATGACCTTTACAACCTGAAATCAGCAACATTTCTTCCAATACCCGACATTTCAACTGATATATCCACTTGATTAGCCAAGACTGACATTGTTATGTTGGGTTTGAGGAACCAATACTTGAGTCTAACACTGAGTCGGGTACTGGGTTTCAAACCCAGGCAACTCAAAAGTATAACTCATAATCTATTGAGCACCAACACTTCTATCTGGAGCCTAGAAGTCATGTTGAGTTGGACGCATATCTGATGCTAGCTATTTCAATTTAGTCTTGTAGAAATTTCGATGTGTAGGTGTGTCGTGTCGCGTAATGTTCGTGTTGACGCCATCTTGTCTCTGCCTCTTAGCTTGTAACCAAGGGCGGATCTGATTTAGAACACCTTGTAATTAGCTTTGCTTTTTAGTTGTAATCTGTCATAAAACTTGATTTCTCTTTGAACACAAGGTATTATCATTTAAAGGAGAAGGTTGAGTGTGATTTGAACAAAGTATGATATCATATATGAAATATTTTAACATATCAAACATATGAAACATATCAAGATCAGGTGCCCTTGTTTAAGTAGGAAACTGATTAGAACATCATATAGAGATGAACTAGCAGTAGGCTCTTAATCGGTAAATAGTTTTTCTTCTGGTTGATTTAAACCTGGGTAACCTATCTAATCAGTTAGCAGAAGTATTCATAATGCATGATCATATATTGGTCTGGAAATTTTGGAGACCTAGTAATTCATTTAAGTGCAAAAACTAATTTCAGAACTTAATGTGAAGTTAAAAGCAATTGAAAATGATATTTGAAACTTCAAGTACCATCCTGCATCGACTTTTTGCCAGAGCTAATGCTATTTGTTATCTAGTTTCAGGCCCAAATTTTATAGAGTAGTGGCAGAAAGCAAGTTATTTTTTATAGCTTGACCATCTGATAGTGATAATTGGAGCTGAGTAGGTTTTGTTATATTGTTACATTGTTATAATTTTTATTAATATTTCAGATAGTGTCTTCTTTTTTCTTTAGTGTCGTGATGGCACATTTTTTTCAGATTATTGTTACGCAAATTTGAATACCTCGGTGATAGAATTAGAAGCATACTACGTATAAAGTTTTATGTGGTTGAGTTTTGTTATAAAATGTAAAAGGATATAAAAGTAATTTTATTAAAAAATCCCTTCCCTCCCCTTGTGAACCAAACAAGAAGATAATTATTTTTCCTCCCCTCTCCTCCCCTCCCCTCCTTTGAACCAAACAGAGTCTTGATTAAAATCCCTCTCATCCCTTTCCCTTCCCTCCATTAAAATCCCTCCCCTCCCCTCCCCTTCTTTGAACCAAACTGAACCCTACCCTACTTTTAGACCTTTGGCACTTAATGTTAGGATTGTGTCTTGTATACTTGCTGTTCAAATTAAAAGAAGGTAATATGAAACATGGAGGTCAAAGCTCAAAGCGAGTAGAAGGAGAGCAGCAGCAGCAGCAAGTGCAGGATAGTTGCGGTCGACCGGTCTTGGTGACAGTCGACCGCACCCCCCGACTGCACCCTCGACCTGTAATGGGAAGTCAGAGAGTGGTACGGTCGACCGGTCTTGTTGGACGGTCGACTGCCCGCAGCGCTGATTCGTTTTTGGGCTTCGATTTGTTAGGTCGGTTCAGCCCATTCTTCAACTTCAAGTTAGATCATGCTGAACCTATTCAGTTATTTCTTTTTCAGGTTTTATCGGACGACTGAGGATCAAGATAAGACCTAGGTTTTCTCTCTATTTTTCTCTATATATTGTAAACTCCTCCAATATGAGAGGGAGTACTTCATAGATTCTTTTCTCCATTGCAAAGAGAGGCTCGAGAAAGAGATAGTTCTTGGTGGGTGAGTTTAATTCCTTGTGTCAAGTGAATCAGTAGCTTCTTGTAATCTCTTCTAGTTGAATATCAGATCTCCCTATATTTCCCCACGGATTAAGCAAAAGCTAACCGGGATAAGTCATCGTTGTTGTGTTTGTGTTAGTTTGGTGTATCTACTTGCTTGCTCAATTTATTTGCCTCATCTATTTTGACTTCCTCATTGCTCTAATTAGTTTCGCTACGACCAGAGGGTATTTGTTGACACCCCAATCCCAACAACTGGTACCAGAGCTTCAGGTTGTCGAGTTTCTTGGTTAAGATGATAGGCCATAGTATTTTGAAGATCAAGCGGTTTGATGGTAAGATCAATTTTAATCTGTGGAAAACTGACATGTATGATGTTCTTGAAGCAGTAAAGAAGAAGGAAAAGCCAACTGATATGAAGGATGACATTTGGGAAGATATTCATGAAAGAGCCAAAAGTCTAATCCGACTATCCTTGGCAGACGAGGTCAAGTGCAGATTCCTTGAAGAAACTGACGCGGCAAGTCTGTAGGAAAGACTCATAACTGACTACTCTGGTTCGTCGTTATTATATCGGATGCATTGGAAGAGAAAGTTATTCCATTTATCTATGAAGGAAGGTATCGATCTCCAAGACCACATTACAGAGTTCAATAAGGTATTATTTGAAGCAATCAACGCAGATGTCTGTGAGGAAGATAAAGCTTTCAACCTGATATATTCACTGCCGGATTCGTACGAGCCTTTGATCATGACCATGCTACACGGTAGATCTGCCAAGGAGAGTATTTCGGTAGATGGTGTAATCAAAGCATTGAAGGAAAATCAACTTAGGAAAGAGACCCATAAATCTTCATCATCTATTCCTACAAGTTGTCTAGCAATGGATGGTCCTTCGAGGGGAAGACAATGTGTTTTGCAAAAGGATTCGATCCGTTGCCGATATTGCAAGAGGCCAGGGTATATCAAGAAAGACCGTTGGAAATTATAGAATTAAGAGAGTGCCAAGAACGGGAGTTCAGCCGCTAATGTAGTTAGTGCCTTTGATGCCTTTGATTCAGGCGATTCGTGTCTTCTTGTTTCAAATTCTTTAGAAGTGGATTCTAGTTGGTTTCTTGACTCAGTGAGTTCTTCTCATATTTGCTCCAAGAGGGAGTTGTTTTCTACTTATAAGTCTACTACGGGGCGTTGTGTGACAACGGGAACTGGAGAGATTTGTGAAGTAGTGGGAGGGGACAGTTGAGTTGAAGATGCCAGGTCTACACATGTTCACTTTAGGGGTGTTTTACATATTCCTCTGCTGAAACGGAATCTGATTTCCTTGGGATCTCTTGATGCACGGGGCTGCAGGTACACAACTCGAAGTGGAGTTCTGTCTGTTTTTCAAGGTCGTCGTAAAGTGATTAGAGGTATGAGAATGGTTGGGCCAAGCCAAAACAATCTCTAAAAGCTTTGGGGAATTCGAAAAAATTGCGCAAGTGTTGCTCCTTTTCCCGGTATTCCCGCAAGCTCAGCTAGTTTGCCGCAACTAGATTCATCGAGACGAGACCACGACGTTCGAATATCGTCGAGAGGTGGAGAAAGCTTAAGGGTAAGTGGAGTTCGTGCAGAGTTTGGCAACTTCGTGAGTACATCTATGGAGGTGGGCCTTTGAGGGGCTGCACTGGATTTGGTGAGATTGGGTAGAGATCATGTCAACCAGAAGAAGAAGCAATTGTTCTAGAGTTTGAAGATGAGCAACACATCACGTGATAGCACTCGTATGCAATCCAAGGTAGAGTTTGTTCGGATTGTGTCTTGTATACTCGTTGTTCGGATTAAAAGAAGGTAATATGAAGCACAGAGGTCGAAGCGTCGAAGCGAGTAAAAGGAGAACAGCAGCAGCAGCAGCAGTGCAGGTTGGTTGCGGTCGACCGGTCTTAGTGACAGTCGACCGCACCCCCCGACCACTCGTTGTACTGGGAAGTCAGAGGGTGGTACTGTCGACCGGTCTTGTTGGACGGTCGACCGCCCGCGGCGCTGATTCGTTTTTGGGCCTCGATTTGTTAGGTCGGTTCAGCCCAATCTTGAACTCCAAGTTAGATCGTGTGGCTCCTATTCAGTTACTTTTTTTCCAGGTTTTATCGGACGGCTGAGGATCAATATTAGACCTAGTTTTTCTCTCTATTCTTCTTTACATATTGTAAACTCCTCCAATATGAGAGGAAGTACTTCATAGATTTTTTTCTCCATTGCAAAGAGAGGCTCGAGAAAGAGATAGTTCTTGGTGGGTGAGTTTAATTCCTTGTGTCAAGTGAATCAGTAACTCCTTGTAATCTCTTCTAGTTGAATATCATATCTCCCTATATTTCCCTCCGGATTAAGCAAAAGCTAACCGGGATAAGTCATCGTTGTTGTGTTTGTGTTATTTGGTGGATCTACTTGCTTGCTCAATTTATTCGCCTCGTCTACTTCGACTTCCTCATTGCTCTAATTAGTTTCGCTGCGACCAGAGGGCGTTTGTTGACGCCCCAATCCCAACACTTAAGAGCATGTGTAGTCGTTGACTAAATTGTAAAATTTTCAAAAAATAAAATAAAAAGAAGATTGTAGTCGTTGGCTATACACCGGAATTTTGGGTCTGAGGAAAACAGTGATCTACTATATTTGGGAGGGGATATAGGAATTTGCAAAATATAACCATTTATAATTTTAAAAATGAATTGAACGAAATATCATCTTTTGGCGCTATATATTTTTATTTTTTTTAATATAAAATAATCGGACTGGAAATCATTTCACGTCCGTCGGTTTTTCTTTTTCTTAACAAATTTTTAATTCTCGGACGGGAGATGATCTCCCATCCAAACCAATTTTGAATTTTTTTTTTTAAAGAGGCAGGCCTATACAAATTATTATGGGTATATATTAGATTTTAATTAAAATTTAATTAAGATTTAAGATTATTTAATATATAATTAAAAAATTAGGATTAAATTAGGAGTTAATTTTGAAAAAATATTGGATGGGAAATGATTTCCCGCCTGTGATTAACTTTTTAAAATAAATCCTCGGACGGAGAATGATTCCTTGTCCGACCCATTTTTAAAACGATATTTTTTTTTTTGACAGTACATCATCTATCATCTTTTTTAAAAAATGAAAACTCAAATTTTGGCTTTAAACAACTACAACTGAAACCCAAAATTCCCAATCCTATATGTCAAATACCCAAAATTTGAGATTGAACGACTACAGATGCTCTAACCGTATGGATTTCTTTTTTTTGCACTAAATCCTACCATCGTTTCTCATTTTTAATGACCAAATTATCATTATTATTTATTTTTATTATTATTATGATAAAATTATTTGTTAAATACAATAATTTAATGAAATTGAGAGATTTGATCGAAGAGAAGGATATGGTGGTGGTGATTGGTCGGTCATTTGTGTGTGTGTGTGGAGGGGGGGAGCGCCTCGAATTTTCAATATGATATCTTAGAAATACATGGCACAATTCACAGCATCAACTTCAATTGCAATAGTAAACATAGCAAAAAACACATATGATTTTTTATTTCAACTTTTATTACAATAATTGTTTACAAAACACAGCGGACTTTGAATTACAAACTTTTTCTTTACAACACATTCTTTTACGAAGTTTACATAAGCTCTATTATCATTCTATCTCAAGCATCCAAATCCCAAGCTATAAGCACCTACCTGTAAAATATGAGGCTAAAGATAACCCTAACCCCCAAACTACAATGGTCAGCCATAACGGTGTGAGTGACATAAGAGAAAACAATATAAATAAAACATAAGGCATAGAGTCATCAACAACATATATTAACAACAAGAATAAATGAGATGAGAAATAACAATAAGTAAAGCATGAAAACATCAAGGAATATAAGATAGTAAATAGTAGAGCTGAAAACAACAAGTGCAACTAGACTGAGTGTCAAGCATAGGAAAACAAAAAACAAACATGCATAAAATCAAGTCAAGAAAACACAATTGCTCTATGCTGACTCTCTAATGCATGCTTGTCGGATTCTATGCATTTCATAGTACATAGGTCCGGTACAAGTCCTTAACATTCTCTACTTTATAGGGTTAGATCCTTCGTTATGCAACTGATCCTACTACGGTGATGGAAACATGATCCAGAATACTCTGCGAATAGGCACCACAGCCTTTGACGCGTAAGCATCATATAAGAATAGCTCTAAAACTAGAGAATCACCTCCCAACCGTGTACCACACGAATAGGCTTGTGAGGCCCTCGACGTGCAGATACACCGAGTACATCCCGTGAATAGGCCCGCCGACCCTCGACACGCGAATGCACCCTGCATGCTTCGTGAATAGGTCTGCAGACCCTCGACACGCGAACATACAAATGTCCTCTCGAGACAGGACAACAAACAAGTCCTAGAACGTATCCGTTGGACCAACAAAAACCAAGAGCATATACTTATTTTTCCCAAGTCCCATCACATCTCCACTAGTGCCTGTCCTTAAGTTGGTTATTATTAAAATACAAAAATCCCCATCTCTATAGTTACTGTATCCTGCCGGACTTAAATACTCAACAACAATCCCAAGACCAAACTGGTCTAAATCAACAAATCTCAACTGCCGGTTCACATGACTCCCACTCAAATCCTAAAGATATCATCAAGACTAAAACTCACAAATCCATCGTCAAAATGATCATATGAAGAAACTTCTCCAACCAGCAAAACCCAAATCTTTTATTAAATTCCAGAATCCAAACCCAACAATAAAACATCTTGAAAACATATGTCTTATAGAAAGGATAATATTTAGAATAGTAATTTATAGATCCAAAAACTTTTAAAGAATCAATCGTTTAAAGAACATCAGGATAACTCAAGAAAACATCAGTAACAATCGGCTGTAAACCGGAGTCGATCGACTGTCCAGAGCGAAAAACCAGCACTTCAAGGAATAAAACCTAAGTAGTAGCAATCGACTATAAAAAGTCATCGGTCCATTGTCCACAGCGAAAACCCAACACATCAAGAAAATAATTCTAAGTAATGGTAGTCGACTGCAAAATGTCATCGGTCGACTGTCCAGAACGAAAATCCAAAACTTCAAGAAAATAATTCTAAGTAATGGCAGTCGACTGTAAAAGTCATCGGTCGACTGCCCAGAGTGAAAATCCAAAACTTCGAGAAAATACCAAAACAGAGCAGAGTCAGTCGATTGTAAAAATGGGTCAGTCAACTGTTCCGCGCAAAAATTCAAGAAAACGAGAAAACACAGCAGCCAGGTAGCGATGGTCGACGGTCGATAGTGATCGGTCGACTGTTACTCCTACAAACTACAGTTTTTGTTTGTACACATTTCAACCGATACGGAGTTTTACTTTATAAAAACCAAATATGTAAAGGGTATAATTCTAATATGTTCAAATACGACTTATAGAGTATATAGCAGTCCACAAAACCAATCAAAACTACTTTGAATTGATAAATATAGTTTTTTGATGAATTCCTTCAAATTGAAACGTGAATATGTGCATATATCAAAATAAAATTTTTTTTAAGAATCAATCATACATCAAAAGACCTTCGTATTATGTTCCAAACCATATTAATACCAAAATAAGTTGAGATATAGTCAAATCCTTCGAAAACATATAAAGACTCAATTTCTTCAACAACAAAAAAATAATGAAATAAGATATTCATGTAAATTGATTGTGCATGTTCGTGCACAAAAAAAAACTTCACAAATCCATCGATTAGAAATAACAACATATTAAGATTTAATCTTAGTATTTGAGAAATCCAATTTCAAATAAGACCTTTCACAAACCACAAAATCCCCAATTTAGTTGTATTCCATCAATCTAATCCAATTCAATTTATCCCAAATCCAATTATCAAGACATGATCTCTTAATTCATTAGTCCTCCTCAAAACTTCCTCGACTAAATCATCATTATTAACTCATGAATCATAAACAAATTTAACATTAACATGAGCAAGTTGCATTCATCCAACTCACCAATAGTCAAAAATCTCATTGTTCTATTTATGCGTAACATTCACCATATCCAATCAAATCAGCAATAATCCAAAAGAAATAGCCTACTCATGATTTATATTAGGTCCTCTATCAATTTTGAATCATCCACATGCAATTTCAAACATAAATAACTAGGTTTTCATGAAAGATCCAATTTTAGTCATCAATTCATTCAATCCATTATATATATTCATACCCAAATCCTAGCATGTTTTCTAGTAAATAAAACACCACATACAATATTCAAAGAACAAAACAAAACAATTACATCACTCACCTTGTTGAAGAAATCGAACGAATATGATAAAGCAATAGGATAAATCCCTCATTCGCAAGAAATCCAAGATCTCCTCTTTAAAACTTCAAGAAAATAATAATAATAATAAAATCTTTGTGTTGTGCAGCGAAAGACGACTGCACTCCACCTTTTTAAATAGGGAGGAAATCAAGAGAATTAGGGTTTGAACATATTTGCAAAATACTCCTTTTAAAATATACTTTTACATAAATAGATCCCCATACTAGAAAATTAGTTAAAACCAATTTAATAGAGTTCAAAAATCAAAAAAAAAAAACCCCACTAGCATCAGCCGGTACTGTTTGAGAAACCCAGAAAACGATTTTGTATTTTCACCCCCTTCAAATAGCAATTTTGCAAAAAAGCCCCTTTTATCAAAACTTGTAAAATAAATCAAATTCATCAAAACAAGAAAGTTAACTTTTTAACCCTGAATTGACTAGGCATTATACCCAGCCCAAAAAACTGAAAATCTGGAGTTTTCACTCCAATTGATAATTTTGCACAAAAGTCATTCTTTTCGTAATATTTGCAAATAGGTCCAATAAAAATCAGGAAAATTCAAAAAATTCAAAAATAATATCTAATAATAAATAATGATTTTCCACAAAATAATTTTTGACTGTAAACTTCTCAAGAAAACATTTGCACGTATTTTGCATGTGTAAAAAGATAAATTTTCAGAAAAATATTTATTAAATCTAAAAAAATCATTTCAATTCATTTATAAATCTTAAAAACAATATTTAAAAATCTGGGATATTACGGGGGGGGGGGGGGGGGGGGGATTCGATCGATCGGATTTAATGGAGGATAGGGAGGTGAGGGATTTAATAGAGAAGAGGTAGGTGGTGGTGGTGGTTGGTCGGATTGTAACCCATATTTTTGTTTTTTGATTTTTATTGTAATTTCTTCTTTCTTAATTATTTTATTCGAATCCATTTTAAATAATAAATCTTGCTTTTCTTTAGGCTCATTTATTCTCTTTTGTTCGTATGTTTTCATTTGGCTTGAACCCTGAATTTATTTTAGTGCACTGCTAATTTTATTCTTTTGTGTTTTGGGTTTATTTTGATCCATTATATTCATGTCCTATTTATTTCTATCTATTGTTCTCCTTTTGGATCCTAAACCCATACCCCTTAGCCCCTAAACCCATTAACCCACAACTCAAACCCAACATCCTAAATACCCTATAAATACCCATTAAACCCTAGTTCTTAATTACGATAATTATTTTTTTTATTCTCTCTCTCTCTCCGCCCGCCACTCTCCCTCCCGATCCTCTGTTTTGTTCAAAATCCTCTGAACCTATCCCGAACTCCTGTCCTCGTCGTCTTCCATCATTCTGACCGCCACCGCTCGGTCTCGTCCTCATCCCCGACCTCCCATCTTCATCTACCTCCCACCACTCACCACCTTCATCGAGCATCCACTACCAACCGAACCCACCCAACTCCTCGTTAGTCTTCGACCTTGCCATCCCCTAACCTCTGCTGCATCCTCGTCGCCACCCTCATCGTTCAGTACCCTACCGACCACCACAGCACCATCACCCATCGTCTCCAACCTCCGCAACCCCTGATTCCGTCGACTACCCTGTTTCCCCCTTCGATGCTCGCCTCTCGTCGACGTCGTTCCCCGAGTGTCGTCGAACCCCGAGCCCATCACCCTTGCCACCAGTGTTGCTGATGCCATGCCCTAGCCACCGCCAGTGCCGCCTCCTGCCATTGTCGTTTGGTGTTATCGTGTTGGAATTTTGCGTGTGTTGCACGTATAGTTGCTGTTTTGCGCGCGTTGGTTGCTACGTGTTTTGCACGTGTTTCGTTGCTGTTGGGATCCTTATCCCGTTATTCCTTCGTGTTCGAATTAACCGTCTAAAAGGTAAGTCTCCCTTGAACTAGTTTTATTTTTCTTGTTCAATAATTCTTTGATCTCTGCAAGTAGATCCTGGTCGTTTATCATATTGTTATGTTGTTATCTTCTGTTGAGTATATTGAGAGTTTACACAAGCTAACCCACGATATTCTTAACTTTGTGTCAGTATCTTTGATTCAAACCCAAGCCATTGTATATAGTCAATTGCATACACGACACAAAATATTAGATTAGAACTTGTATATAGAAATTGATGATTGAAAATGAAACACCCTGCAAAATAAAATGATTTATTTTGCATTTTTAAATAATATTAAATCAGTAAAGTTGACTATTTTGACTATTTTCTTGAAATCGCAATTTTGCACGTGCAATACACGTGCAAAGTTAGAAAATTTTGAATTCATAAAATTTTATGGTTAATGATTTATTTTCCTCATTTATTTATGATATTTTAATTTTTCATATTTATTTAAATTAATTTGACTATTTTATGATTTTGTCAATTTTACACGTGCAAAACACGTGCAAATATTTTTTTGGTGTAAATATCCAATTTTAAAATTCTAAATAAATTCTCCTATTTATAACGGAGTATATCCTAAAGTTTGGGATTTTTCTCAATGAAAAAACTATTTTTATAAATACTTCAAAAGATAGGGGCTTTTATGTAAAAAACCGATTGTATCTCAAATAAACAATGAAAATTCATTTTTTCTGCTTCTTGGGTTGTCCATGGTCATCATTGAAGATAAAATTTATTTAGAGTTGGTTTAGTAAAGATTTAAACAAATATGGTATTTTTGCAAATATGAAATTTAAGTTGGACCTTGTGCAAATATTTTTTTTTGGAAACTAAAATTTAGAAATTTTGTTTGAAAAATCTAATATTTATTATTAGGTATTATTTATGAATCTTTTAGATTTTTCTGATATTTATTTGGTATATTTGCAAATATTACAAAGAGATGGACTTTTGTGCAAAATTACCGCTTGGAGTACAAATCTGAATTTTTTAAATTTATAGCCTATACTTGATGGCTAGATAACTTAGTAGTAAAGGGATTTGGTTTTATTTTAATTTATTCAACTTATTTAACTACTTTATTAAAAAAAATTATATATGTAAAGTAATAATTTGTTAAGGGATGTTTCCATGTAACTTGTAAAACCCTAAAAACTCTAGATTTCGGCTTATTAAGGAGCCACAATAGCCGTCCCCCTCCTCTACAAAAATAAAATATTATTTTAATATTGATTTTCATGAAGTTTCGAAGTAAGGATCTTGGCTTTCTTGCGAAAGGAATGACTTTTCTTATTCTATTTATTATTTCGGTTGAATCTTCAATAAGGTGAGTGACATATGTTTGATTTCTTGCTGTTGTATGCATATTGTATGTGATGATTTGTCTATTAGAAAGCATGTTAGGGGATTGAATGATGATGGATGAATAAAGTTTGAATCTTTTATGAAACTATGCTATTGATGATTAAAATTCTATATAGATAACTTGAGATTGTTAAAGAACTTAATAGAACTCATGGGTAGGTTGTTTTCCTTCATATTATTTTTGATTTGAACATACACTATGAGATTGTATGATGTTTATTGCATGAAAGTAAGTAAAGTAGGGTTTTTGCTGTGTGTGAATGTATATACTCTGTTCTTGATGTTTTGATGGATAAAACTTGATTAATATTTGTTGTAGTTGCATGTATTCATGGGTAAACTAATGTAATCAGTAGGGTATGTGTATGACAAGTTGTGGAATGAATTTTGGATCAAAAAGGTCAAATCTTGAAGTGAAAAGACGGGTTGAAATTTTCAGGTCTGATGCTTTCAGCCAAAATTGTGTTTTTGTGAGTTTTTGTAATGTTTTCAATTGGATCTTGATTATTTTGATAATGAGATTGATTTGAACAATATATTACCTATATACGATGTTTTATTGATGCTTTTACTGATGCAAATCCACACACATACACACTTATATATCGATGTTTTACTGTTTTGAAGATTTTATGAAAAATTGCTCTTTTATGAACTTGATGAGAATATGATTTGGTTTATGAACTCTAGTATGTTAGACAAGTTGCATTTGATCATCTCAGGATTTTAATCTTTTTCAATTCATGCTTTTAAAACGATTAAATTAAGTATCAGTTGAGAAGTGCACAAAATTTAAAGCTACTGTATGAGCTGTTTTTGACATGAAGGTCGACCATCCATTTTTTGAACTAAAATGAAGGTCGACAGTCATGTCGGTCGACTGTGATTTTTGAAGGTCGACCGACATCATTGTTTTTGACTGTTTTGTGAGTTCTTCTGTCGTTTTTCCTAAACGATTATTTCTTCGAACTTATGGATTATTGATCTATTGTTTTAGATAATGTTTTTACTACAGGTTACAGTATTTTACAGAGAATTATATTTTGATTATAATAGAATTTAAATTGCATTTCTATTACTTTATAAAGTGAAATATATACGATTTTCGATAGAATTGATGTTTTGTGGTATTCTATGATTCCAAAATATGATTCTCAATTATTTAGTAGATTTAATACCTTATTTCAATTCTGGAATTTTGTGAGCATATCGAATGTAATTGGTTTTGTTGATTTGAGAAATTTTAATTGATATAAAATGTTTTGATGATGAAATAAAGAGTTTTATTGAATGTTTTGGTGTTGATATACGTCTTGTGGGTCTCTAGGAGTTGAGTGGGATTTCTGTGAATCGGCAGATGAGATTTTGTGGATTATGACTAGTTGGGTCTTGGGGCTGTTGTTGTGGAATTAAGTCCGGCACGATACACTAACTCTAGAGAGAGGAAATTTGTGTTTAATAATAATCAACTTAAGGATAGGAACTAGTAGAGATGTGATAGAACTTGGAAAATGTAAGTATATGCTCTAGGGGTCTAGTCCAACGGACGCGTTCTAGGACTGTGTGTTGTTCTGTCTGGAGAGGACATTTGGTATGTTCGCTTGTCAAGGGTATGCAACATGTTCACGGAGCATACTGGTGCATTCGCGTGTCGAGGGTCGGCGGGCCTATTCACAGGATGTATTAGTGTATCTGCATGTCGAGGGTCTCGCAAACCTATTCATGGGGTACGTCAGGGAGGTGATTTCTTCCTGGGGGTCAGAGCTATTTTTACATGATACTTGCGGGTCGATAGTTGTGATGCATATTCGCAGAGTATTCTGGATCTTGTTTCTATCATAGTAGTAGGATTAGTTGCATAACGAGGGATTTAACCCTATATATTGGAGAATGATAAGGGCTTGCACCGGACCTATGTAGTATGGAATGCATAGAATTTGACAAGTATACATTAGAGAGTCATCATCCTGCATTTGTATTCTCTTTACTTGGTTTTATGTTTTCCTGCACTTGACACTTAGTCTAGTTTCACTCGATGTTTTCATGTTTTATTTATTGTTATTTCATATTCCATTGTTATTATTGTTGATATATGTTGTTTATGACTTTATTCTCTATGCTTTATTCATATTGTATTTCTTTTGATGCCACTCACACCGTTATGGCTGAACCCTGTAGTTTTGGGAGTTAGAGTTATCTCTATCCTCATGTTTTACAGGTAGGTACCTATTGCATTGGGATTTGGATGTATGTAGTAGAATGATAATGTGGCTTAGGCAAATTGTAAAAGAAAGAAATTGTAATTCAAGGTGTTTAATTTTCCGCTTGTGCTTTGTAAACAATTGATGTGATAAAAAATTTTAAATTTCCCTGTATTTGGTTGCTATGTTTATGATTACATTGAAGTTGACTCTGACAATTGTGCCACGTGTTTCTAATTTTATTTATTAGAAATTCGGGGCGCTACAAAAAACTTTCGATTGAATATGATTGTCATGCTATGTTGATTTGTCTCATTAATGTCAGAATTTCACCCTAAAGATTGAGTGTGATTTGCTGATAATTATTGCTTTGAAGTTATATGTATGAGTAATTATTTCGTTGACTTTTAGTAATAACCTGCTTGCTGGCCCGCTGTTTGTTCTGTGTTGATTTGAGTTTTCTGCCTAGTTGATGTCGTAATTTGATAAAACTTTCTAAACATCGTCTGTAGCTTTTTGTATCTATTTTCTATAACATTTTACAAAACTAGATTCCGAGTTACTAACTGAAAGTTATCATATTTTTAATACTGCTGTGTTTTCAATTTCCAGATTTCTGTTCAGAGATACATCAACTTGATTTCCTAATGAAATAAAATGCTAACAACATAATAAGAACTTGAAATTTTATATTTTGTTACTAGTCATGACTGTGAATCACCTTATTATTTTTGTAATATTATTTGATAATTTTTCAGACCTTTTACAAATATGAAAACTTGACTTTAGGCTGCTATTAGAACACTAGTTCAGTAAAGAATATGTTTTTTGGCCTACCTACAGGTAATATCAATTAGAATTCATTAAATAATAATTATAGCCCTATGTGTCTGGAATCTAGATTATCTGATGGTTTTGCAATCTGACTTACCGATTGCAAGATATCTATATTTTCGTACGGTGACGTCTGAATTCCATAATACAGTTTGAATATGCATCACCCTGCTTAATTAATTATAACAGTAGATGAGAAATAAAATATGAGATTAATTTTGTGGTTACTAAACAATGTCACGAATCAAAATATAATTCTTATGAGATTTCTAAAGGATTTTACAGTCTACTTTTATACACAAGTATTTTGACTCTGATATGCTGCATGTACATATAATCAATAAATAATGAACTTATAGACCTAGTTTCTGTATTTATGATATGACGCATGTATATTCGCTGGAATCGGTAGAGAGTCTATTTTCTAGAATCTATGACGGAACCAGTTTTTCTTTCCTTTAGCAACAGGAATCCCTGTTTTTGTACAACAACATATTGCTGTCCAAAATGTGTGCTTTGTGTTTTGCTTATATATCCATGATTGATTTTGCATATAGAAAATAGAAATAGTTGTATCATGCATTGCATAACTTTACCATCTCTTGACATCATTTCAAATCTTCTTTTACCCATTGCATGTTCACATTTAAGTATAATAAAATATTAGCAAGCCAAGGTAAATAAGGGTCGACTTGGTAGTGAACAATCAGATATTGAACTCAGTAGGGCTCCTTGTTCTTGTTGTCATAGAAGGTGGAGTCTTGACCGTGGAAATCCCACTTGATTAAATTCTCTTCATCGTACTGAGTACGCGATCTGTTGAGTTCACCTCATAGTCTAAACGATCACTGTTTGCATGCACCGAACCTGTGGAATGTGACGTAGTATTACGTGCATTAGATAGAATAATAAAATACTAATGAACCTAGGATTGACACTTGTATTTTTTATTATGCTTATTGTTATTAATCATGCATCATTGATTGCGATTACTATTTATTGAATCATAATTTCTAGACTTTGAATTCCATTATCAGCTTTGTTATTGTCTTTGATCTTTGACTTTGTTCTATCATATTATTTCTAGAAATACCATATTTTCTTGTTTTTTTACTTTCGCTGCTTGTTGTCTGTGACTTGCTCTAAGGATTATTTTCTCTATTTTTAGATTACGAGTTTACAGGTGCCAAAGGAGTGATACCAGAAGGACTTGGTGAGCAAACTTTTTGAAGACCGAAGTTGGACTATTAGACTACTACAGTTTTATCAAGTAATTTGTTTATTTTATTGCTTTCATCATACTTTGTATTCCGGGCTTATGTGTCCCGAAATTTACTTTTTCCCAAATGTTGGATTTTTTAGTGAATTTATTTCATAATTATTTTGGAGTTTATTCTTTGTTTATGTGGTTATTATTTTCTTGCGTGGCTGTATTCTCTTGTATATTGTTGAGTTAATCTGTTAACAGCTATGGATGGTATTCTTATCATTCGTTGGGCCTTTGTTACGTACTCGTGTTCCGGTATCTTGAGAAGCGGGGCGTGACACGGATGTGGGGGCGTAAGTGTGGGATTCGAGGGAGGAGGATGAGAAGTCAGTAGTGCTGGTAGTTTGAGTGAACATTAATGATGAGATTAAAATTATTATAATAATGATATTAAAATTAATTATGGAATTAAAACTAATCATACGATTAAAATTGAGGGAAAAAATGTACCCCCAAACGTTTGGTCTTAATACAATATGCTCATATAACGTTTGAAAAAGTACATTTAACCCATGCCACCGTTAACTTAACCTCATCCGTTAAGTTAGAATTATTGAATTATCCTTTTACCCTTAACCTTTCATAATCACATCTCTTATTCTTTTTCCTTTTTCTTCATACTTTTTCTTTATTCCTTTTGAGTTATTGCTGGTTCCTTTTTTTATTTCAAGGAGTTTCTTTTTTAAGTTCATGTGGTGGGAGGGGATTTACGATAATGAAGATGATGCTAAAGAGTGAGAGTTCCATGAAAACTGATCAAATATGTGTAACATAGTTTATATAGTAAATTCATCTCAATGAAAACTTCTTATCGAATTTTTCAAAGAAAAATTGAATAACTCAATTTATACTGTAGCAAAATATTGTTCACACTGCAGTAGCATTCTCAAAATATTGTTCACAAGTCATCGAGCATTTTGAAAATATTATGGCAATGCAAAAGAAATAGTGAAATCCAACATCAGCTTATCCAGTCTAGTGGTATATGCAACCAACATGCCTCAAACTCAAATGTGGAAACATTAATACTTCAAAAAAAACATGCACTAAATAATGCTCATGTGTGCAGTTTCGATGGCCATCAGAAATATACAATTGCAAGTACTCTTACTTCGAAAAAGATGATTAATCATCAAATCCCCCAAGGATACCAGATTTTCTGATGAAATAACTGATAAGAAATGAAGAAAAAGAATGGAACAGGAAGACGATGATGATGGACATGGTAATTTAGTGATTAATCTAAACCAACATGGATATTTTAGGCATTCCGTAACAAAGTTAACGACATCAATTAATTTGGGTGCAGTGTCCAAAAAAATGTTACACATAAGGATTCAATGAAAAAAAAATTAGGTAAGGTAAAGTGACAAAAGAGCAAAACTACGGTAGGGTAGACTGAAATTTTCCCTTTATTATTATTATATTTATTTATTATTTATTTTTAGTTTTATGTCATTTTGTATGCCTTCAGTAGTCACATTCGGTATTTGTGCCATGCGCATCACGATGGAGATCGATGGTTCCGATTTAATCCAATTGGTGGAGAAGGATTTGCCAAAACAGCAACAATTGCAAACTCTTCACTTAGTACTTAGTTTGATAGGTGGTGCGAAACTTTTAGTGTGAATTCAAAATGTTGAATGATGTATTGTTTTTTTCATGTGTGGGTTGAAAAGGGTTTAAGATTGTTAGGGATACCTTATCAAATAAGAGCATTTGTAGTCGTCGTAACCCAAATTTTGGGTATTTAGCATTTAGATATAAGTATTTTAAGTTGGATTTGTAGTCTTCAAAACCTAAAATTGGGTTTTTTTTATAAAATAGTAACGGACGAGGGACCATCTTTCATCCTTTGAATATTTTTTTAAAAAGTTAAAAAAATTGGACAGACGGGTGATGAAATCCCGCCCGATAATTTTTTTAGAAAGATTATAGAAAAAATTTGTACGCATATGTATGCATAACAATTTCTATAGGCTCATTCCATCGCGAACCTTGATCATAAAATTTACACAAATCTCAAAGCTATAAGCATGCATAATAATTCATATATACCTAATTCCATAGAAACACAGTTGAAATTTGTTGGAAGAGAAATGCTTGGACGGTAAATCATTTACCGTCCGATAATTTTATTTAAAATATTTAAACACATGATCGGATAGGAAATGATTTCCTGTTTGATCGAACTTTTTATTTGAAAAATGATCGGACGGGAAATCATTTTATGTCCGCTATATTTTACACACACAAAAAAAGCGAATGATTCGTCACCTATATCTTTCAAATTTCTATGTCTTCTCCCAAATATACCCGACTAATGTTCCCCTCAAACACAAAATTTGGGTATTTAGCCAACGACTACAACACTCTTTTTTCCCCCAAATTTTGCAAAAAACAAGTTTTTAGCCAACGACTGCAGATGCTCTAAGGCAACCATAACTAGCGGTGATTCGAATGGTGCGTGGGTGGGTGGGGGGGGGGGGGTCATTGTCACAGATCGAATTGTAGGGGTTGAATATAAATGATTGGAGAATTGCCTCTACACTCCACCTCATTACTCGAAAAATGGCCAAGTGTATTGCTTCAATGATCTTGTTGAAGATCACAACGAGTACAACATTCCCGACCAATGAAGATGCACGGCCGCCCCATCTGGGTGGCAGTGTTGAAGCTGAGGGTGCTGTCGTGACATCTGTGATACTGTTAGTAACTATTGGGATTGGGGCGTCAACGAACGCCCGTTGTCGGAGAGGAACTAAATAGAGCAATGAGGAAGTCGAAGGAGATGAGACAAATCAATCGAGCAAGCAAGTAGATCCACCAATCAAATACAAACACAACAATGATTTATCCCGGTTAGCTTTCGCTTAATCCGGGGAGAAATATAGGGATATCTGATATTCAACTAGAAGAGATTACAAGGAGTTACTGATTCACTCAATACAAGGAATTAAACTCGCCAAGAACTATCTATCTCAAGCCTCTCTTTGCAATGGAGAAAAGATCAATGAAGTACTCTATTATCGTATTGGAGGAGTTTGCAATCTACATAGAAGAATAGAGAGAACCGTAGGTTTAATCTTGCATTCTCAATCGTCCGATATAACATGTACGAGAAGTAACTGAGTAGGAGTTGTACGGTCTAACTCGGAGTTGAAGATTGGGCTGAAACGGCCTAACAAATCGAGGCCCAAAACGAACACAGAGCCACGGTCGGTCGACCATCCTCCTCTTGGCCAAACCCTGTACAACTACGGTCGGGTGTGCAGTCGGGGGGTGTGGTCGACCGCAACTTTTGACAGTCGGCCGCAACTCTGCCTGCACTATTGCTGCTCTGTTTTCTTCTACTTTCTTCGTCGCTTCGACCTACTTTCTTCATCTTACCTTTTTCTAATCTGAACCACGAGTATTCAAGACACATTCCTAACAAACTCTACCTTGGATTGCTGATGAGTGCTATCACATAATATGATTATTCATTTCCAAACTCTAATGAACTCCACTTGCAAAAACACTTAGAACAATAGCTACTTCTTCTAGTTGAACAAATCTGTACCCAATCTCACCGATCAGTATATCTCTTCAAGGGCACACCTCTGTAGACGTAATCACGGAGTTGCCAACCTCCATACGAACTCCACCTACATCAAGGCACTCTCCACTTTCTGACGATATTCGAACGTCGTAGTCTCGCTTCGATGATGCTAATTACGACAAACTAGATGAGCATGCGGGAATAACTGGAAAAGGAGCAGACTTGCGCAAGTATTTTGGATTCCCCAAAGCTTGTAGAGACTGTTTTGGCTTTTCCCAACCACTCTAATACCTCTACACCTTACGATGACCATGAAAAACAGATAGAACTCCACCTCGAGCTGTGTACCTACAACCTCGTACATCAAGAGTTCTCAAGGAAATCAGATTCTATTTCAGCAGAGGAATATGCAAAACATCCCTTAATGTGAACATATTTAGACCTAGTATCTTCAACTCAACTATCCCTTCACCTACTACTTCACAAATCTCTCAAGTTCCTGTTATCACACAACGCTTTGCATTAGACTGATAAATAGAAAACAACTCCCTCTCGGAGCAAATATGAGAAGAAATCCCTGAGTCAAAAAACCAACTAGAATCCACTTCTAAAGAATTTGAAACAACAAGACACAGATCACCTGAATCAAAGACACCAACCACATTAGCGGCTGAATTCCCATTATTGGCGCTCTCCTGATTCTACAATTTCCAATAGTCTTTCTTGATATGCCCTGGCCTCTTGCAATATCGGCAGTAGATTGAATCATTTTGCATAGCACTTTGTCATCCCTCTGAAGGACCTTCCACTGCTAGACAACTTGAAGTAGACGATGATTTATGGCTCTCCTTCCTAAGTTGATTTTCCTTCAATGCTTTGATTACACTATCTACAGATCTACCGTGTAGCGTGGTAGTGATAAAAAACTCGTACAAATCCAATAGTGAATATTTCAGGTTGAAAGTTTTATCTTCCTCATACACATCCGTGTTTATCTCTTTGGGTTCAAATAAAACCTTATTGAACTCTGTGATGTGGTCTTGGAGATCGGTACCATCCTTCCTTGACAAAAAGAATAACTTCCTCTTCTAATGAATCCGGTCTAATAACGACGAACCAAAGTAGTCAGTTATGAGTTTTTCCCACAAACTCGCCGCATCAGTTTCTTCAAGAAATTTGCACTTGACCTCGTCCTCCAACAATAGTCGGATCAGACTTATGGCTCTTTCACAAATATCTTTCCAAACATCCTCCTTCAGATTAGTTGGCTTTTTTTCCTTCTTAACGGCTAACTGCAAGCGTTCTTGAACAAAGACATCATACATGTCAACCTCCAAAGATTGAAATTGATCTTTCCATCGAACTGCTTGATCTTCAAAAGACTGTGACCTGTCATCTTAAACAATGGGCTCGGCAAACTGAAGCTCTGATACCAGTTGTTGGGACTGGGGCATCAACGAATGCTCGTTGTCGCAGCGGAACTAAATAGAGCAATGAGGAAGTCGAAGTAGAGAGACAAATCAATCGAGAAAGCAAGTAGATCCACCAATCAAATACAAACACAACGAGGATTTATCCCGGTTAACTTTCGCTTAATCCGGGAGGAATATAGGGAGATCTGATATTCAACTAGAAGAGATTTCAAGGAATTACTGATTCATTCAATACAAGGAATTAAACTCACTCATCAAACACTATTTCTCTCAAGTCTCTCTTTGCAATTGAGAAAATATCAATGAAGTACTCTACTATCATATTGGAAGAGTTTACAATATATATAGAAGAATAGAGAGAGCCCTAGGTTTAATTTTGATTCTCAATCGTCCGATATAACCTATAGGAGAAGTGACTGAATATGAGTCATACGATCTAACTTAGAGTTGAAGAATGAGCTGAAACGGCCTAACAAATCGAGACTTAAAATGAACACAATGCCGCGGTTGGTCGAACGTCCAACAAGACCGGTCAACCATCCTCCTCTTTGCCAAACCCTGTGCAACTGCGTTCGGGTGTGCAGTCGGGGTGCGGACGACCACAACTTTGCTCTGCCTGCACTATTGCTGCTCTATTTTCTTCTACTCTCTTCGATGCTTCGATCTCCGTGCTTCATCTTACCTTCTTCTAATCTGAACTACGACTATTCATGACACATGCCTAACACTAACAACAACGGGGGTATGGTAGCAACTGTTTCAAAGAGTTTGGTGGAGGAGGGTTTACCAAAATAACAACCAATTGGTGCTTAGTTGGTGTGAAGCTTTTTATGTGAATTTGAAATGTTCAATGTGTGGTTTATAAACATTGGATACTCTCCCTTGTGGGGGTTGCAAATGTTAGCAACGATTGGAGTGGGAGGATAGGAGGAAGGAGGTAAGATGAAGGAGGGGGTTGGAGGTCATTGTCACTGATCGGATGGAGTGCGCCACCTCGCTACTCTTCGAAAAATGGGTGAGTAGACCACCTCAATGATCCTGTTGAAGATCGCAATGAGTAATGCCTTCCCGACTAGTGAATACAGGTAATAAGTGATTAATTGAACAACCTAGTACACCAATTAGTCCGCCATGTGGAACAAAGCTAACAGTCACAAACAGAAAAGAGAGGGCATGACCTTATTCTTACGATGCATTTTCTCTGTTTCTATCTTTCTCTCTCTTTATTTCTTTCTTATTATGTAAATTTGGGAAAGGAGAATCATGTATAACATTTGTGTTTGTTGCGAATCATCTAAGTTTTTCATTGACTCATTGTAAAGTGATACATTATTTAAAGTATAAAATTATATTTATTGTAACTATCTGTTCCTTTTATATGTATTTTATTACGTGATTTTTTGTATTCCAAATATCAAACAAAATTTTCTTCCTGGACTATTTATCGGGCATTTTTCATTCTTATTAGAACGCATATATTTTTCCGATCCATTCTAAATTTTTGCGAATTTTTCCATTGGAGTTTAAACTTAAACCATGACTAATCCTAACCCTAATCCTAATTGAATTCCTGATCAAAACCCAACTCCCCCAACTACGTTTTCGGCTTATTAATAATGTCCCCTCCCTGCCTTCCTTCACGTCTTGCTTAACCCAGAGAAGCACTCCACCTCCCTACACCCTATAACCTACTATCATATGAATTATATGCATACACTCATACTGCTTCTATCTCATATATATATAAATATACATGCATGCATGCATATCCGCTCATACCCACTCTCTCATCTCCCTCACTATATTAATGTACATGCATAAATTCATATATATTTTTCCATAAAACTGCACACACATAAGCACCCTGACATACAAATCCATACACAATCATCTAGCCTACTATCTATATACATTCAATCACTCATCCGCCTACCCTAATGCTATAGTTATTTATCTACACACGTTACCACATATCCCTCTCTCTCTCTCTCTCTCTCTCTCTCTCTCTCTCTCTCTCTCTCTCTCTCTCTCTCTCTCTCTCTCTATATATATATATATATATATATATATATATATATATATATATGGGAAATGCTCGGTTGAAAACGGATCCGTTTTCAACCGGGTTGGAAAACGCGATTCTGGGCCGTTGGATCGCTCATGATCTTAATCAACAGCCCAGATTCGCTCCGCTCTGATCGTTAGTTTCTTAGTGTTTTAGCGGAGGGGTATTTTTGGTACTTCACGCCAAAAAAACGCTTTGGTTTTTTTTGCGTGAAGTTTTTTTGGTAGAAAAAACAACTTAGGCCGTTGTTTCCAACAACGACCTAAGTTGTTTTTTCTACTAAAAAAATCAACCTTGGTCGTTGTTTCCAACAACAGCCTAGGTATGTACAAGTGTTTTCCAAACACTTGTACATAGCCAGATCTCCCTCACTCTGTCTTCGTCACAAACTTTCTCTCTTTCTCTTCAGCTCCCGAAACCCATCCCCAAACCCTAGTTCTCTCTCCCAACTCCTTGGCCTCGATTTCTTTGCCTTCTCGATCTTCCCCTCTTGTGGAAGCCTCTCTATCTCTCTCTCCCTCTCCCTCTCCCGAATACCTCAAACCCTAACGTAGTTCCCAAACTCCCAAATCATCTTAACAGTAGCACAAATTCTCCAACCCCCTAGCCTATACAAGTTGTTCGTCTACAGCAGCGGCTTCTCACATCTTCGCCAACTCTCTATCTCTCTCTTCGGACCAGGTATTTACTTAATCACAATTTACTATAATGAACTATGTTAATTTCTTGAATTATTGTTCAATTTTGGAGTTGAGTTTTTTGTATTGTGCGTAGTAGTCTATAATTTAGAGAGTATACATTTAGCTCTGATCATGTATGTTGTATATATTTTGTTGAGATTTTTGTAGATGTGGTGTTAGTTGTAGTGGTGGAATATAGGAGAAGGAAATAAACGAGATCAAAAAATTCAATTTTTACGAGTAGGTCGGACTCGCCGCGTAGAAGGTAACAGAACTTGTAGAGGCGATTTCTGTCTCACGATTTGTGAGATACGTCCGTTTATCACTATTATTCAATACAACGGATATAAAGCAATACATGGTCGTATCTTTCAAACCGAGAGTCGGAACTCACCTCTGCAAGTTCCGTTGGCCAGTGTTTGGTGTGCCAGACTTGACGGCCAAATTTAGAAATTTTTCCATCTCGTTTTTGTTGTTCTGACGCGTATATGAAAAAACTTTAATCTACCTCGGAATTTTTTTAGTACGTTCTGAATAGAAAAATGCTTACGACACTGTGCGAGTAGGTTCGACTAACCATTCACAACCCAACGCAACTTATACATGCAAGTTCCGACCCACGGTTTGCGCGATACATAAATGTATCACTTTCCGCTCATTTTTCAAGAGTGAAAGCGATACACGGCCGTATCTTTCAAACCGTGGGTTGGAACTCGCATATACAAGTTGCGTTGGCTTGCATTTGGTGTGCCAGACTTGACTGCCAAATTTTAGAATTTTTGCATCTCGTTTGTGTTGTTTTGACATGTATATGAAAAAACTTCAATCTACCTCAGAACTTTTTAGTACGTTGTCAATAGAAAAAATGCTTAAATGAAGTCCAAAAAAAACGAAACCGTGCGAATAAGTTGGGCTAACCAATCACAACCCAACGCAACTTGTATTTGCGAGTTCTGACCCACGGGATTGCGAGATACGTCAATGTATCGCTTGCCGCTCTTTTTTCAAGAGTGAAATCGATACATCGGCCGTATCTTTCAAACCGAGAGTCGGAACTGACCTCTGTAAGCTCCATTGGCTTATGTTTGGTGTGCCAGACTTGACGGCCAAATTTAGAAATTTTTCCATCTCGTTTGTGTTGTTTTGACGCGTATATGAAAAACCTTCAATCTACCTCGAAACTTTTTTAGTACGGTCTCAATAGAAAAAAGCTTAAACGAAGTCCAAAAAATACGAAACGGTGCCAGTAGGTTGGGCTAACCATTCACAACCCAACGCAACATGTACCTGCAAGTTCCGACCCATGGTTTGCGAGATACGTCAATGTATCGCTTGCCGCTCTTTTTTAAAGAGTGAAAGCGATACACAGCCGTATCTTTCAAACCGTGGGTCGGAACTCACTTCTACAAGTTGCGTTGCCTTGTGTTTGGTGTGGCAGAGGTGACGGCCAAATTTTGGAATTTTTGCATCTTGTTTGTGTTGTTTTGATGCGTATAAGCGAAGTTTTGAAATTTTTTGCATATTGTTGGATTGTGTTTGCTATTTTCGGCGAATAATTAGTTTTATATATGCGAACTTTGTTATAGAGAAATGGCTAGAACTAGGGGAACCGGAAGGAAATCTCGGGATGCTCGGGGGGAACAATCCACAGAGACTGTGAGAACTATTAATTTGTATTGTGCAATTTTGTATTTAGTGATATTGTTATTACACTAATAATAATTGTGTTTTTAGGTTCGTGTAGGTTGGTGCATCCTCTTTGATGGCACCACGTCGTGGTCTAGGACCAATATATGACGGTGAACTAACCTTGCAAGACTGCCAAAGATCCGCGGCAGTGTGGGGTGGGACGACGCGGAGGTGTGATTTCCGCACCTACGAGACCATGAAGGTGCACCCACGTATTGTCGAGTACCTAGTAGCAGTCGGTTTCTACAGAATCAGCATGATGGGTCAGGTTAAACTCGACCGAGCACTTCTCTCAGCACTCGTGGAGCGATGGAGGCCAGAGTCGCACACCTTCCATATACCGGTCGGAGAGATGACGGTGTCACTACAGGATATAGCAATGATCTCCGATCTTCCAATAGATGGATTGGCCGTGACGGGTAATATAAACTTTGATAAAATAGAGCTGTGTAATGAACTGCTTGGTACAGAGTTTGATGAGGCGACCGCGGAAAATAAGGATATTTTTTTCGGACAATCAATCCGACTATCTTGGTTGAAGGGACGTTTTGATAGGACGTTGACCAATGCATCGCCCGAACACTATGTACAGTCCTACACCGGAGGTTACATTCTAACGGTGCTCGGAGGGGTTCTCTTGCCTAACTCATCCAGCGATACGGTGCACCACATGTATCTATGATTGCTTGCTGACCTAGTCTTAGTTGGCTGATACAGCTGGAAAAGTTGCACGTTGGCAACGCTATATAGGTCGTTGTGTTCTGTAGCGCTAGATGGGACCGAGATGACCGGTCCATTGGTTTTGTTACAGATTTGGTCATGAGAGCGACTTCACTTGGGTCGTCCTCGCATTAAGAGACCGGCGGACGGTTGGATGGCCGAACCAAAAAATCCTCATATGTTAGCACCCTTAGGGGTATATTGGGCTGGTAGTGGGAGTTACAAAGACAACCCAAAAGGTGTACTAATGTACTACAGAGACGAGCACGACCGACTACGAGAAGAGTTCGTGATTTGGGTGTCGTATACACCCGAGCGGGCAGGAAGACTACCACTGATATGCACGACCGGGTCGCAGTTGTGGATGACGATGACTCCACTCATCAACTGTGGTATAGTGGAGCATCCGCGGCCGAAGAGAGTCCTTCGTCAATTCGGTCTTCAACAAGATAGTCTCCCAAGCTGCGCAAACCTATATGACCATAAGTTACACGCTGTGAGGGGTACCGGTCGCATGCTTACTCATGATTGGGCAGATTTCCATCGTGTTCACGTTGCAGAATGGAACGAGCGACGATTTGAACTTGTAATTACCAATGTAGAAGAGTACGATGACAGAGAGCAAGGGAAGTACATGCAATGGTTCTGAACAATTACACGTTTGTACATCTCTCCCGATACAGAACTACCTGCTGGTGTTCAACGAGTAATTGAGGAGAGGGAGATTGAACCACAACCCGCCTATTATAGTTCACAACCCATGTTCCAACCGAAGGCCTCAGCTATACATATAGTGGTAAGTATAATCTTCAAATTTCTTTGAATGTTCGTTATATTTAAAGTTATTGAATTGTTTACTTTTCCGAATCTGTATAATTATTTTTTGGGGGGTTTTTTGTTTTAGATTGATAATACGATGGACATGGGAAAAGAATGCACGGACGTAATCAGAAGTAATACAGGCCCAGCTATGAAGAGGTTCGCTCAGAGGATGCTCTCTTCATGCCTTACCAATTTGGATATTTTGGGAGAGGCTGAATGTTTGGATAGAGCAATAAGGTCACCGAGAGGGTGACGTAAGAGCGTCAGGGATAGGCCAGCTGCATTGATGGGGCAACAATGACAACGTGAGCTGAGAGAACAACAAGCTACATCTTCACATCCATCTCAAGAACAAGAGTAACAAGATGAGAATGAAGAGAGGGTTGTTGGAGACGTACAAGAGGAGGGAGGAGAAGAAGAAATCCCTGAGTCGTCATCCCCGTTCCGGCGTCGAAATCCTACTCGCAAGAGGCGAGCAGCACAACCATACACGCCTAGTTCTTAGTTAATAACGTATACAATTTGTTTGTTGTAGTAATGTTTTTTTTTTTGGTTTTATCCCTGTTCTAACTTAATATGTGGTAATTGTTGTTCGTAAGTTTTTGTTATTAATTGCTAATAGTCAATTATGTTGGTGATTTTGGTGGCCGTACGTATAATTTTTTTTTGAGAGTGTAGGTGATGGGAAAGTGTTTGCAAATTGGGAAAAAATCAAGTGTAGCAGCTGTAGCTGCTGTGTCGAGTTGTAGATAAATATTTTTTTTAGACCTAGGCCGTTGTCTCCAATAACGGCCTAGGTTAGTTATTGAAAATTTTATTTTCATCAATAAAATACAGAGCGCAAGAGACCCCTATATTTTGTATACCTTAGGCCGTTGTCTCCAACAACGGCCTAGGTAGTAGGTCAAAAGTTGAACATATTGGGATGCTCTCTGACTTGTTGGAGTTAAATACAGCAACAAGTCAGAGAGCAAGACCCCTTTATTTTGTATACCTTAGGCCGTTGTCTCTAACAATGAACTAGGTAGTAGGTTAAAAGTTGAACATATTGGGGTGCTCTCTGACTTGTTGAAGTTAAATACAGCAACAAGTCAGAAGCAAGACCCCATATTTTTTAAACCTTAGGCCGAATGTTGCACAATTTGGGATGCTCTCTGACTTGTTGGAGTTAAATACAGCAACAAGTCAGAGAGCAAGACCCCATATTTTTTAAACCTTAGGCCGAGTAGGCCAAATGTTGCACAATTTGGGGTGCTCTCTGACTTGTTGGAGTTAAAAACAGCAACAAGTCAGAGATCAAGCCTCCTATATTTTGTATACCTTAGGTCGTTGTCTCCAACAATGGCCTAGGTAATAGGTCAAAAGTTGAACATATTGGGGTGCTCTCTGACTTGTTGGAGTTAAATACAGCAACAAGTCAGAAAGCAAGAACCCTATATTTTGTATACCTTAGACCGTTGTGTAGTAGGTCCGAGTGCTAACCTTTTTTGCTTTTTACAATTTTCTCTTCACTCTTTACGAACAATCTCTATGGAACTTTATACAAAAGATAGATGATCTATGTTTGTATATCGTTTATATATTTTTAAATTTTTCTATTTTTTTACACCTAACTAACCAATATATAATCACGATGTTTAAATATTTACAGAAAATACGATAAAATATATCATAATATTGTCATTTGCGGGTAATTGGTTAGGGTTAGAGTTAGTGTTAACAGGGGTTAAAGGTAGGTCAAGGGTTATTGTAGGGTTAGGGCTATTGCAAGAAACACATTTGCGGTAAGATTTTGTTTTGGGTTATCATTAATTAGGTTAATATTTGTAGTTGGGAGTTGATTGGTAATAAATTTTCAATAAAGAGTTTATAGATATTTAAGTTCTATCAATGCTCTTTATGACCAATATATAAAGACTTGTTTGTGTTATGAATGGAGCATTAAACTCTTTTCAGTAAGTACCACTCAGAACATTCAGAATTGCTGAAAAATATAGGGAGAATAGCATACTCGCAAGTAGATCCCCTTTTGCATAACCGCCCGCATTTTCCCGTTCGCAGGAATACTGACCTTCAACCCTAGTAGTAACTTGTAAGGTTGTTTAAGGATACGGTTAGGGTAAGGTTAGGGTTAGGGTTATGTTTTTTATGTTTTTTACTACTGTGTCTCCACTCTTTACGAACATTGTCTTCTGAACTCTACAAAATAGACATTCATATGTATGTTTTTTGGTTTATATTTTTTATTTATTTCCATTCAAAGCCACCAAACTAACCAATATAAAATTATTAAGCTCAAACGAATCAAAAAAAAAATTAAAAAATTTTGATATTTTGATTCATCAAAATCAATAAAATATGATATGTAGGGTAGGGTTAGGGTTATTGTAGGGTTAGGAGAGTAGGGTTATGGGTTAGGGTTAGGGTTATTGTAGGGTTAGGAGAGTAGGGTTATGGGTTAGGGTTAGGGTTATTGTATGGTTAGGAGAGTAGGGTTATGGGTTAGGGTTAGGGTTAGTGGTTATAATGCTCTTTGTGGCCAATATATATGCAAAATCTGTGACAAGTACAAAGAACAGTATTACAAGGATCATGTGAATGAGAATGGAAATGAGTTTTATCAACTCATGGATTCCATAAGTTGGACCACATGTAGATATTAAGTCTATGTCGAGGAATGGAGTGTTCATTTTGTTTAGGATAACTTTGCCTACTATTATTAGAGACTATTCAAAGTGGGCATCACATGTAGTAGAACAAGTTCAATATGGGAAAAACCTAAAGTACATAACTTGTTTATATTCACATGTAGATCCCCACATGTATGGAAAAAACCATATGTAGATTATATATGGGAAAAACCACATGTAGATCCCCACTTGTTGATCAATATGAGAAAAACCACATGTAGATCCCCACATGTAGATCATATATGGGAAAAACCACATGTACATCCCCACATGTATAACCCAACAAGGTTAAAGACCAAAGAAATAGCTATATATTTACTTCACATTGGAGGTTTATCACTTCATATAGCATCATCGGTCCTTGCACTTTTTCTCTTCATAGTTTGTTAAAGACCACATGTACAACAAGTCCAATATGGTATATACCACATGTAGAAATCCACATGTATTAAATTTGTCATTACAAAGTGTGCACCACATGTATATCCCCACACGTATAACCCAATAACGAAAGATATTAAGTCTTCTATATCTGACACGACTACTAATTTCATTTCCACTCCAAATATATAAACCACATGTAGATCAAAAGACGACGACGGCGAAGATGATCAACATCAAGATGCGAGCCCAATGTCAGTTGATGCTGAGGATGAAGAAGAAAAGTAGAGGATCAACATCATTTCATTGGTATTATTTTATTTTTCTTAATCAACCAATAACCCTTAACCCTGATATAACCCTAACTTACCCTAACCCTACCCCTAACCCCCTGTTAACACTAACCCTAACCTTACACATGTAACATTCATCCTTTTATTTTTTGGAATTATTCTTAAGCATATAACCTTGATAATTTTATATTGGTTAGATAGAGGGAAAAAATTGGAAAGTAATAAAAAAATATAAACGATATAGAAGCATAGATCATCTGTAGCGCCCCGGATCCCCATTACCGGGTATCCGTGACACTCCCCAGAATCTTTGCCTTCAAATGCATCTCAACACAGTAATAACATGGAAATTTAAAAACTTTTTATTGCCAAATGAGTTATTACATCATTGATTACATCCAATGTCTTGTTCTTGACAAGAATACAAATTACATAAACTCAGTACATCTTATTACAACATACATCACTCCCTTCTGTAAAGTTAACAACTTCTCTCTCTCTGAATGGCAGTCGACGGTTCACTGCCGAAGCTCTGCTGAACAGTCAATTTGCTTTCCTGGGACTTGCTCCTCGGCTTGAGTCTTCTGCTGCGCTACTCTGATATCTCTGCACCTGCTCGAAAGGTAGAAGTCGATACCTAAAAGGTGGGGAACGTCAGTACTTCGACTGACGCAAAGCTGGTGATAACAGCGATCCTCTAAAATTCAATCACAACCCATCTTGAATGGAAAAGGGAAATGTGCATCATAAATTATGTGGTGCTCGTGTATGCCATGATCTAACAACTAAATGCACCAACCACAAGCCTATTCTAAAGCAAGCAAGACTTGGGAATCTAGATCTGCATGCATCCCATACTACATGCGTCCAAGATCCAAGCATAGCCTAATCTAATGCACAAACAAGAATGCACACGATGCACCTACTCTAATGCAATTCAGTTGGGACGTATGCATCCCATACTACATACTTTCCCAAAATCAACTTCGATGGAAATGTATGCATCCCATACTACATACCTTCCAAGGAGTTCGCCTCTCCTGATTGTAGGGTTCAATCCCTCGTCATGCATCCTACCCATGTACCCATCCAGTTTCCAATAGACTGTCCGTCGCCCAAGGAGATTGCAGCGGTCGGTCATATTCCACCCTGCAGTGCCCAAGTGGTCACCGCCAGTTGGTACCCGCGCACGGACCTCCTTAGAAACCGCGTTGAACTTGGTCCTTACGACCCTTGGTTCCACATGTCCACTAATGGACTCTCGCATGCGTGTTCACCCCTGGCCCGGGTTATGAACAAATATACACCAAACACAAAACACAACCCGCGCTTTGGGGACGTGAGCACCACGGAAGGTCAATTCCTTCGGGCCTCCCGCACCTTACTCCGGCAAAACTTTGGGAATCAACAGATCGAGATACGAGTCGGGGACTCAATCCATGAGCGGCCGAGAACGTATCCCTACGACTGGAAGATACAACACCGACTATGGTTTACTAGGACTAATGCAATTCTCCAACCCCCTAATAAACCATTCTAACCCCTACCTTACTCTAATTCTTCGGGTAAGAATTAACTGCTTCCACACTTGCCTATCAACCTCAGGCCTCTAGCGACACCGGTCCGGTCTGCCACTTCCCCGACTTGGACTCGTCCAGCAAAATGGCCTTCGCCTGCGGTTACCCCGGCTATAAATATAAAATTGCCCTGTGAGCTCCACTCACTGGCATGCTCGGACGTCCTACGCTCGGTAGAAGTCTAATAATATAGGCTTGATAGGTGCAGGGTATCCTTTACCCTAGTGACTAACTCGAGTCACACATCCCACTCGGGGAAACAACAACCTCAATAACAGAGATCGACCATCCCTAGCCACGAGTCACCGACTCGGCTCACACACAAGGAAAAATTGCTTTCACAATCCTTAGTCCTAACCCAGACTAAGCAACCTACGGGTTTCCACCCAAATCTCAAAATGGTCATCCCTCTCTCGATACAACTCCGATTGGAGTGTATGGCCCAACCTGAAAAGGTACGATTCTAGGCTATAACTACCTAGTTGATCACAAGCTTAGACTCAACCGTCTAAGTCCTCAAATTAGCTTTTCAAGCTCCAAGCTGCGTGCTTTCTGTGCACGGGCTGCACCTTACCAGTAACACAAAATCCTACTCGTTCATCAGAACGACACAAACTCAAATTCTGTAAAAGGGTTTGGGTGTCCTCAACAACTCTCTAGTTGGTCATGAGTACAAATTACACCATTAAATCACCCTAACACGCTCATCTATCATCGATACACCCATTACACAATTGGTCTATCCAATTCAGAGCATTCAGCTCTACTATCGTTCTCTGTCCAGTCTTACAAAAATCATAAAAATTCAACTGTTTATTGGATTTGCCTCAAATTAGTTTTGTTGGAAAGTTCTAGGTGTCCCCTACAACTCTCTCCTAGGTCATGATCCTCAAAATATGCCTCTAACAGATCTCAATTTCCCAATCTTTACAGAGTGTCGAAACTGGCTGAAAACAGCACAGTGCTCAAACACAAAAACACAGTAAATTGCACACTTGTCCAATTGACACAAAATTGATGGTGGTGATACTAGACATCACACCCAACATCATGCAGAAGACCTCGTGTCAAAATTCTAATTATTCAGTGAGTAATAACTACTGCAAGTGAGCACAGAAACCATCCAGTTTTCTAATTCAACATCAGTTACTGATTAGAGATAGATTTTTCTCATGCCTTTAAAATCATCCAAATAATTTACTGGTTTTTTTAGATAATCAACATGCATTAAGGAATAATGAGTAAAAATTTTAGATCAAAATCATGCTTCAATAAATCAGAAAATTCCTACAATATCAACCATTCTGTTTTAATTTTCCTGAGTCTGTCTTACGACACATATCTATCTCACAATTTTATTAGCACATCAAATGATCATATAAAAATCTGAAATAATTCATGGATGATAATAATACATAAATGAACAAACCCTTTTAATTTTGTGGTCTAATTCAACATATTGTGCTCTCGGAAAAATCCACAACATGGCACTCCGAACCCGCTTTTCCTAGTTCCATTCTGACATCTACTTCTAACTTTAGAAAAGCAATCCTATGCATCCTAACACACATTCATGCAACCAAATTTGATTAAAAGACAAGAATTTCAAGTTTAGAGAAACTTCCCACCTTAGGTTGTAATAGTAGAAGGAATCTCTTCAAGTTCCTCTTGGAAATCTCCTTCTCCTTCACTTCCTTCTTCTTTTCTTTCTTCCTTCTCTTTGGGGTGTTCTTGTAATACCCTGATTTTTCAATTAATGAAAAATTATTTATTTTGCACGTAGTGTGCACGTGCAATATTTTGTTTGGATTATTTTATTATGATGTGTATAAATATATATATTTGTTCTCAAATTATTTGGTACAAAAGTTTTTTTTTTCTTATAAATAAGGAAGCCTTATTTTAATTTAATTAAAAGCCCTTTTTCTTAAAAGCCCAAATGTATTTTATTTTATTTATTTTAATAACTATTTTTGGCCCAAGAATAAAGCCCATGAATAAATCTATTTTTAATTAAACTTGTCATGTAGAAGACTATTTTTAACTAAATTATTTTTATACAAAATTAAAATGTACAAATTTGGCCTAGTTGCATGCACGTGCACTACACGTACACGTGCATTGCACATTTTTTTTTCATGGCCGGCATGCACTCTTTTGGAGGGAGTTTTGAAATTGATCATGGTGTTCATGGAGGTGGTTTTGTGGATGTGGGTAGTTTTTATAACTCCTACTCTAATCTTGGCCCTCCATTCTACAACCACCTAATCAATCTTGGCCCTTCATCTCACTTGTTTTCTAGTATAAATACCCCCCTCTCATGGCTATTTTCATATGCAAATTATATCTTTCAAAACTATAGTCTCATTTTAATATTAGTGTGAGTTATAAAAGAGTGAGAGTTGTGTGCATTGTTGCTTGGTGGCCGGCTACTACGAGAAGGGAGCTTGCGGTTTGCTTAGGGGCTTGGAGGTGCTCGCATTCGGCTAGGAAGTGGTGCATCTTGTTGCAAGGACTTGGTTGCTTTTTGTGTTTTCTCTCCATTCAAGGTGGGTAAACCTTTCATATTTCTAATGTAGGAATCTATGCTATATTTAATTGTCAAAACTATGCATGAAAAAGAATACTAATAAGAACACACTTTAATTGAAAAGTTAGTGTATGAATTGTTTGAAATATGGTGATTAACTTGTGTGAAATTCTAGCATGAAATTAAATTGTGTGTAGAATTCTCCATGATTATTAGTATGAATGAATGATGGTGGAATATTGCTAGCATGATGCATGAAAATTTCCAATTAGAACGCTTGTTAATTGTATTATTGAAACATGAAATTGATTAAGAAAAAGGCACACTTTAATTTGAAAAGAATGATTTTCGTGAATGATTGAGTTGTAATTATGCTAATTAACGAGTAATAGTATACTTTGTGACATAGATGAACTAATGAAATTACTTTGTTATCATCAAAGAAGAACTACTCAAAAATTAGTAGTTTTGAGTTTACCTATTCATGTGCTAAATAAACCTTTATGTTGATATGGGTATGGATAAATCCAAAAATGTAGGTGTTGTGAATAAAAATTAATAACAGTGAATTATCATAAGAAAAATTGTGAATAAAAAGGGATTAGAAGACTAATTGATTATTCAATGTCGAAAATAAAAAGTATGGTAGTCTTAATGAACAATTTATTAATTTGTGTGGAAAAAATTATGTTTTTAGTACAAAAAATTATTTTATACTTGCTGTTATGAAAATCAGGTGAAGAGGATTTAATCTGGAATTTTTCAGTAGTTTTTACAAAGGCAATATGAACCAAGACTAATTTGAACATCGAGTTGTTTTTAAAAACAGTACGATTATGACTCATATGGATTTTTATTGGGTATCGTGACAACCTGAGCCAGTAGCTCAGGCGGTCACTGAGTGCGGCTGGCTTCTCTGGGTTGAGCGGTTCGAACCCCAGGATTAAACATCTTTTTGTTTAATTCTTTCAAAAGAATTAAACAGCAGACTGAGAGCATTTAAAGCTCTCAGTTGCTTTTTACACTGTGGCGGCAACCGGCCTAGTGGCCTGTTCTCTGGGCTGTGTCGGTGGTGTGCTTGGGTTCGATTCTTGCTATCGGCATATATAAAAAAATATTTTCTTTGGGAGTTTTAGATGTCCAAAAAATGCGAAAAAAATATGGTTATTCTCATAAAAATGTAAGGAATTTTATAAGAATGATTTGGGTATTATTTGAATAAATTTAACTATGGTTTGAAGTCAAAAAGCATATATAGACATATGGTTCTAAATGGATTATTGGTATAAAACTATAACTTGAAAGAATAAGTGAATTGGCACATTAAGAGTTGATTTGGCAAAAAGAAATGTAGTTGTGTGACATGATGCAATTATTTTCTCACTTGTGGAATAATATGAAATGTGTACATTGTTTAGTAATGTAGAATTATTATGATGTGATAATTGATAAGTATATGCAAACTTATGTGCAATGATGGACTTGTGAACAAAATGAGAAATCATGGATTGAAAAGAGAATGTACATGTGAGAATGAGAACTCAACATGGAAATTTATAAGTTGAAGATTGTGAAATGAAATTTGAAATAGAGTAGCTAAGTCTCCCCGGCATTGAGAAATGAGTTGAAATGAAATTAGACCAAGGTTGGTCATGATGAAATGAATGAATAAGTCCGGTTGATGGAGAGGCTAACTCTAGAGATTAATTTTGTTCGTGATTTTTAATAAAACTAAGGACTAGTGCATAGTGAAGATGTGATGAAAGTAAGAGAAAAACATTGAGTATGAGGGCCCTGGGTAGCGGCGAGAGCGTATCCCAGGAATTCCCATGACGAGTCTGGGTGAGGATACTGTTCCAGAGTACCGTCCCAGTGGCGACGCTCGTGGGATGTTTGAAGACTACGGGTGGTGTCATGTTTATGGTGAGAGTGTATCCCAAGAATTCCCATGATGAGTCTGGGTGAGGATACTACTCCAGAGTGCCTAAACATGAGTTCGTAGGTCAGATAACATCTAGGATACTTACCGTAATTACAGTAGTAGATTAAATCATAACGAGGGATTGAACCCTATCAAGATGAAGAACGAATAAGGGCTTACCCTCGGACCTATGTAGTATGGGATGCATAGAATCCGAACAAGTGCGCATTAGTGTCATGTAACATTAATAAATGCATTAAGGATTAAGTGCACAATCACAACACGGCATCAATAGGGTAGTCCCTTTAGTTTGAATTGTGACAAGTTTGTGTTTGTTAAATATGGAAAGTTAAGTTATACTATTTCCGGCATAGAGAGGATGGCCGTGTATAATGTTCGTCGGTTGAATAAACTGGCGTACCCACAGTCTTATATGCAGGTAAATGACTTGTTAAAGATTAAAGAAGAATGGATGCTTAAAGATTATATCATGCTGTTGTACTTTTATTCAATTGTTGTAAATTTTACTTCCGCTGTGCAAAAAATTTTTTTTTTTAATGTAATCTCTGATGTATGATGAAAAGTTTCAAATTTCCCTGTAAAATTGTACTAAAGAAAGTGAAAAGATCCTGTAGAACATCTCGAATTCAGTGTATTTGGGATTCGGGGCGTTACAGTTCTCTTCTGAAAATTCTAGAGAAAATGGAAAATGAGGGTGATGGGAAGGGGTGACCGGATTTGACAAGGGGTGGGGGGTAGGTTAGATCATAGGTGGTTTTGTAGGCCCCAAAACCATGGCTAGCCCATTGGTTTTGTGTTAGATGTATTGGCTGCCCAACTTAGCTCTTAACGAGCTCCAACGAGTGTGAGACGCGTGTTTTAACGAGTGCACGCAACCTATATTCACTGTAGTACCATACCGTGTTATATTTGCATGTGCGTCGTGCCGAAAACTAGCAGTTATACTAGTATCGGTCCGTCTCGTTCTCGTGCATCTTTGGAATGCAACTCTCCCAAAAACCATCCCGTAGCCTTAACCATCCACCATGATGGCACAATCGACCCATAATACTACAATCAATTGCACGCATAGTAACAATATACATACACATATGCATATCTTCCGGTATCGTACAAAAACCTAAAAGGTGGGGAACGTGAGACCCCGTATTTCTATATATATATATATATATATATATATATATATATATATATATATATATATATATATATATACTAGTATGGTATATATAGTATATATATATAGTAGTATATAAGGATTAGAAGAAAGAATGGAAAGGATGGTTAGATGACGTGGCTAGGAATGGAAAGAAGGAAAAAGGTGTGGTGTTGACCGGTTGACCATCATAATGAATGAATGAAGGAATAAAGGGATGAATGTGTGTGTGGAGGTTTGACCGGTTGACCTTGGGGGAATATATCCTATATCGGTGGTGTATAAGGTAGAAAAGAGAGATATATTAGGATTGCCAAATGATAAAGGCACCTAAGGGTTAACCCACCTTTTGATGGTGCCTGTGGTGGGCGTGGTTAGAGTTTTGCGTCCGTTCTTTCGCGTGCACGCACGTGTAGCGGCGTGCGCAGCTGAGCCGGGCTCGGGGCGTTACAAATGGTATCAGAGCCGACTTTCGACACCGAGTGTGGGTAAGAGTGGGCGAGATGTATGCCTGAGATGGAGCTAGCGGATGTACGTCGGTGCAGCTAGCAGAATCAGGGTACTCCACTCCACATCGACTAGAAAGGAGATCCTGCACTAGATTGTGCGTGCCCGGGTTCAGCGAGGACGTTGAATTCTTAAGGAGGGGTGAATGTGAGACCCCGTATTCCTAGTATAGTATATATACTAGTATAGTATATATATAGTATAATATACTAGTAGAAAGAGATGGTAGGAATAGTTGGTGACGTGGAAGGAAAGAATGAAAAAGTGGAGTAGTCGATTGTGGACTATAGAAGATCCTATAGGAATTAATGGTGTGATGAGCCTAGGAGATGATCTATGGGGCTATAGAGGTATTAAATAAATGAAGGAATGATATGAAGGAATGGAAGTGTGCTGGTGGTGTGCTTTGACCGGTTGACCCTTGGGATTGAAAGTCCCATATCGGTGGTGAATTGGGGAGAAAAGAGGTATATATTTGGAATTGCCAATGATAAGGGTTCCCAACGATTAACCACCTTTTTGAGGCAGTCTGTGGTGGGCGTGGTTAGAGTTTTGCATCCGTTCTTTCGCATGCGCGCACGTGTAGCCGCGTGCGCAAGCAGAGCCGGGCTCGAGGCGTTACATCATCTGTCTTTGGTATATAGTTGCAAAGAGACTCTTCGTAAAGAGTTAAGATAAAATTGTAATTAAAAAAAAAAAAACCCATCTAATAGGGATGTTACTACTTGGGATGAAACCCTAAGAGAAAACCCATCTAACAAAAAGACCCTAACCCTAACCTTACCCTAGCCCTAACCTAGGTGTTACTACTTGGGTTGAAACCCTACACTCACCAATAACCGTAGAGATGTATGTTTTGCAGAAGAATTTACATCTGATAGGGATTAGAATATAGTTAAGGATTTTTTATTTATTTATAAAATCGATGATTATGATTTATTTTATAGTATATTTTGTAAATATTTAACCACCATGATTATATATTGGTTTGAAAGGTGGAAAAAAATGGGCCAATAGAAAAATATAGCTAAACGACATACAAGTATAGATCATCTGTCTTTGGTATAAATTTTCACAGAGACTGTATGTAAAGAGTGAAGAGAAAATTGTAAATACCCCAAAAACTTCAAACCTAGGCCGTTGTTGGAGATAACGGCCTGAGGTATCCATATAAAGGGGTGCTCCATGACTTTTTGCTCTTTTCAAGTTGGTCAAGTCAGAGGGCAATGCAAAAACTCCAAATTTTAAGCTATTACATAGGTCGTTGTTGGGGACAACGGCCTAAGCTATAAATAAAAGGGGAGTTGCTCTCTGACTTATTGCTCTTTTTATCTTCTTCAAGTCAGAGAGTACCCAAAAAACTTCAACTTTTGTCCTATTACTTAGGCCGTTGTTGGAGACAACGGCCTAAGGTATTTCTAAAATCGGGTGTTGCTCTATGACTTGTTGCTCTTTTTAACTTGTCCAAGTCAGAGAGCACCCCCAAAAACTACAACTTTTTTACTACAACCTAGGACAGCGGCCTGGGGTATCAAAAAATTATTATTTTGCTATCTGACTTGTTGCCCTTTTTAACTTGTCCAAGTCAGAGAGCACCCCCCAAAACTTCAACTTTTGTCCTAGTACTTATGCCGTTGTTGGAGGCAACGACTTAAGGTTAAAAAATTAAGGGTCTTGCTCTCTGTGTTAATGTTCTAGAAACAAAGAGAGTTATTGAAGTTCAAAAAAATTTCAACAAATAACGTAGGCCGTTGTTAGGTTTAAAAAAAAAATTATGTACAACTACAAGTGCAGCTACAGCTGATACAATTGAGTCACAAAGCAACAATTATGTACAACAACAATATTAACAAACGACACAAACCCCAACAACACTTGAGTCTCAAAAATATTTACAGTTACCAATCAAAAGTAATTAACCACATGGGCAATAATCTGTAATATACTGAAACATTACATTAAATAAATTCCAATTCACAGTGGATCATCATATCTCGACTCAGAACTCTCTTCATCGGAAGGAATTACTTCTTGCCTTCATTGAAAGATTAGTTTTAGTTAGTGAGAAACTCATTTACCACAAATGAAGTATAATAAATTTAAACGAGGGACAAACAAATAAAGTACAAGTCTTACCCCTCAAATAAAGTTGGACAATTTCTTGAATCATGATTCATTTGCACAATTCCGCATCTTCGACACCATCTCGGTTTTTTTATGCGGAGTTGCTCTCTTATCGGCCTCAACCTTTTGGCGCGAGGCCTTCCTTTTGTCGTGCATTACTGTGGGTCACTAATGCGTGTAGGTATGTGTCCACTTCCTTCATCATGAGGTTGTGCACTACCATGTCGTTGTGAACTACCTCCTGGTTCAACACTGTCATGTGGTTGTGAGGCCTGTTCAGGTTGTTCACCTAATACGAGTTGTAGTCGAGAAACCCTGTCAATGATCTTCTGCAAATTCTCCAGCATGTATTTGTAACTTTCATTGGAGGAACAACCGAGATCGATAATCTGTTTTGCATGGTAGCTCAACTCACAATATCGAGATGCAAAATTCTCGGTATTGGGTTCGGTTGGAACTGATGTATAACTTCTTCTCATTACATCCCTGATCCATCTTCTTTTAATATATACATCCGGGAGTGAAGTGTGATGGCCGAAACGAAGAGTAGCTAAAATATGCCTGCAAGGAATGCCAACGAAGTCGAGGAAGTGACATGCACATGTAATAATTCTATTGATTTTGCATAATTGAAGAAGGTGAGCCGGTTCTGATTCTCCACAGAGTAACATATGGAAAGTTGAACTATCCGGTGTCTCAAGATCGGCAACGAATGTCACATTGTACATAAAGCTTTTTGTAACTTCATCTTGGAATTTGTAAAAGATTTTCAAAGTATATGTTTTTGCAATTTGTGCCTCCGAAGCCCATTCGCTCTTCAACTTCGGTCTCTTCTCACCATTACGATGATTTTCTTTCAGTTCATCGTGTCTTTGCCTTCCCAAAAAACGGTCGAAGATGACGGCAAATTCATGCAAGGAATATTTCTTTTCTGTATGATGCTTCAAGGCAGAATGTGCTGACTCAACCCGTTGGTTACTTAACATGCCGGCCAAAAAAGAATTTTTAGCGTAGATGGGTGCCCAACTTTCACAGATATCAAATAGATCGTTCAACTATTTGTTACTCTCTAATCCGTATTGCGAAATCAACAAATTCTATTTTCCTACAAAGTCATGTACATATTCGGAATTGTAGATGACATTCTTCAAAGACTCCCTAAACTTGTCGTCATCGTTCGAAATACAAACCTCCTGGGGTAACTTATCCAGAATGTGCCAAATACAAAAACGATGCCGAGTCTGAGGGAAAACTTTCTTAACTGTGGCGGCGATCCTACGATCTTAATCGGTGACGATACCGTATGGAGCACGATTCATAACTCCTAACCACTTTTCAAAGAACCATTCAAACGAAGAGGCCGCCTCATTTGGAATGAACCCATCTCCTAAGAAAGTCGATTGCCAATGTTGATTCACTCCAACAAAGGGAACAAATAACATTCCATAACAGTTCGTATTGTACGTGTCATCAAAGCAAATTATATCGCTAAATTCTTCATAATTCATCCTACAAATACCATCAACCCACATATAATGTGACAACCGCCCTTCGGGATCTACTTAAATGTCATAAAAAAATAAAGGATCCATCTGTTTCTTAGATTCAAAAAAATCAATTAGCATTGCAGAATCATGTCCTTTCAATGCTTCTTGCAATTCTCTAAATAAATTTCTAACATCTTTTTCTGTGAATCCTACTTTATCGTGACCACCACTAGCACTTTCGAAGAAGAGCATTTGTCGACATGTCTGGATATTAGCTTGGTTGAATTGCACTATTATCCTTTTATCTGTATTTGACACGGAACGGTTCCGGGGCAAAAGATGCATTCTACCGGGTGACGTGAATTCGTGATTGCGTTCTTCGTGAAATGAATACACCACCCACGTATTACTTGCTTCATTCAATTTTACACGAACGCAAGCCTTGCAACCCGTTCTACACGTTGTTTCCCGTCTACCATCACTATGTTGACTCGGCGACGACCCGGTTTTATTACAAAGATATGACTTATCTACTTCCACTCCTCCCTTTCATTTATTTCCACACTTATGCATTGCAAAATCCTCACAACGGACATATGAAGAATAAAAATTCTCGGCTTCAACTAAAGTGGGGAACGACATATCTAACTTTGGTTTTAGATGGTCTTCGACTAACGGCATGGAATCAATGATTGGTCTACCCGCACAAAATTATCGCCGATAGCAGAACTCTTCATATCGTTGTTCATCTGGGATAAAAATATATTATTGGTCAATTAATATATACATTATATATAAAACAGCTTGTTAACAAACGATTGCGATATATATACATACGAAACAAAATAAGTGACAAAACGTCAAAAACGACGTCTTAAAAATACAAAACTCTGCTATTGGGTCCGGCTTGCCGCACACAAGGTAACAGAACTTATACAAGCGAGTTCCGATCCACGGTTTGCAAGATAAGGTCGTGTCTCGCTCGCATTCCCCTCACTCTTGGAAATGAGGGGAATGCGATACACAAGGGGTGGGCATCGGTCGGTATCCGACCTAATATGGACCATCCACCACCGATCCAAAGAAGATCGATTTTTTAATTTTCTCATCCGTAACCAATCCTAACCTTAATTGGATAGGTTTCGATCCAAGCCGATTAAGCTCAGTTTGGATTGGATTGGATGGTCGGTTTGGCGTGCTACTTTTCACCTTCAACATCATTCATAATTTTGTTGAAATTTAAAAGATCAACTTCAATCAAACTTAAGAAACAACCTGCTATTTGTTATTCAGAAATGAATTTAAAATGAAGATTCATAAAACCACAAGTTGCTAATGAATTTTGCACTAATTGTTTGAGATGATGTTTAAATGAGTGAGATAAACTGCTTTTTCACTTGCATACTTCTGTAATCTTAGTTTATTATCATAAAAGAAACATCAATAACTATAGCTAATTGAATTTCAGGTGCAATAAAAAAATATTTAGAAAATAATTTCTGCTTAACTTGATTAAAGTAACTACTAAATGTTACATCAACTTTAAGATTCTATTAAGTTGGGTCACACTGTAAATCAGGCATTTCTCAACAACATAACACATAGGATTATGGAGAACCAAAATATAGGTAGAACAACTGTTCGGTTTGTGTTAAAGAAATTTAAAAAGACTGTTTGTATCTCAAGAAAAATGAGAAATGACTATTTGTATATTCAAGAAATTAAAGGTAGAACATATTTTTTATAGAGGTATGGTCGGTTCGGTTTCATCGGTTATTTGAAAGCCTCATCCAACAAGCGAACCGATCCAATTGGTTATTGAAGATCAAGAACTGATCCAATCCAAACCCCCAATTGGTTCTGTTAAAAACCGGTCGGTTCGGGTTGGATTGGTTCGGATTGGTCGGTTCGGATAATAGTTGTCCACCCCTACGATACACAGATGCATATACCAAACCGTGGGTTACAACTCGAAACTACAAGTTGGTATGACTTGTGAGTGGCGAGACCAACCAACTCGCAAAATTATGGTTTTTTTTCAAGTGGGTTTTATGTTGAAAACTCGCTCAAAACATAACAAAAATCATGAGAAAACCGCTCAATTGACAGCAAAAAAATTAATTAAACTTTGTGATTGGGTCGGGCTCCCTGCACACAAGGCAACGCAACTTGTACAAGTGAGTTTCGACCAACGGTTTGCAAGATGCGGCCGTGTATCGCATTCATTCAGGAAAAATGCCAACAATGCGATACATTGACGCAGGCCCCAAACCGGGGGTCCGAACTCTCAACTACAAGTACTGTTTGGTAGCGAGAGGTAAGCCCAATATGCTTTTCAATTATTTTTTTTTTTAAATGTCGTTTCGTACTGAAAAGTACCATCGACAGAAATAAAAAAACTTCAATTGAGGTTATTGTTTGATATACAGTACAAATTTGCACAAACGAAATCAAAAAATTCCTAAACTTTGGGAGTGGGACGGCGGCAAAACACATGAGCCAACAAAATTTTTAGAGGTGAGTTTCGACTCACGATTTGCGAAATACGTCGATGTATCGCTTCACTCACGGTAATTACTCGAAAGCGATACACGGGCGTACACTTCAAACCGTGAATCCAAACACACTTCTACAAATTGCGTTGGCTTGTGCGTGGTGCACCCAACGTACTTGCAAAGCTGCATTAAAAAAAATCGCTTTGTGCGCTATTACTAACATCGAACAACAACCAACAACAACTAATACTACATCTACATACCCAATAAAACTAGAATCCTTTAACATTCAAACTTTGGATAAAAATTTCCAATCAATTAGCCTAGTTAGATCTACTCAAGTAGGAACAAATTAGTACCTTTAACAATGAGGGTGTTCCGAAATGAGATAGGGGAGGCCGCTGCGCGCTGTTGTAGAGAAAGGAAGGGGAGTAGGGTTTGCGTAATTTCTTCAGGATTAGGGTTTTAGGGTTTGGGAGATTTCGTATGGATTAGGGTTTTTTTGTAATTGGGATCTTCAAAGGAAGAGGGCAACAGTCTGAGAATAGGGAGAGATTCGGTGAGAAGCAACAACCAAGAGAGAGGTAGGGTTTTCAGATCGATAGAGAGAGATATAGGGTTTGGGGAAATTGGGTTTCTTGAGCTCCAACTCGAGAGAGAGAGTTGTGGGGAGATGGAGATCTGAGTATGTACAAGTGTTTGGAAAAACACCTGTACATACTTAGGCCGTTATTGCGAACAACGGCCTAGGTTGAAATTTTTGTTAAAAAAAACAACCTAGGCCGTTGTTCCAAACAACGGCCTAAGTAGATTTTTTTTCAAAATAAAACTTCAAATAACTTAGGCCGTTGTACCCAACAATGGCCTAAGTATAGGTAACTGAGAAGAAAAAAACTTCACGCCAAAATAACTCTAAGTGTGAAAAGTTTTTTGGCGTGAATTTCCGAATTTGCCCCTCCGCTTTTAGAGCTGTTAGTGGGAGACTTTAGTGGGTTTTGATCTCAGCGGCTGATCATGATCTGGCAAGATCGGACGCCTGAGATTGGTGTTTTCCAACCCGTTGAAAACGGATCCGTTTTCAACCGAGCATATCCGTATATGTGTGTGTGTATATATATATATATATAAACAAACCTGTTTTCAATAGGGCATTTCTTACACACACACACACACACACACACACACACACTTGCACCTCACCCCCCATCTCTACCTTCTTCCTTCTTCTTTGCCCCGATCCCGAACACCACCACAGCCGCCAACAACCCCACCTTGCCGGTGCTTCACCATCACCACCCCGAGCTCCTCCCATACCACTGAGCACTGCCCTCCTTCCTCTCGCAACCACTTGAGCCATCGCTGCTCCCCTCGACCGCCTCCCGCTGCCACTAGCCACCGAACCCATCGCACATCATCACCTCGCCAAACTCTCCATCACCTCAGTCACTCTCCCTCCTCACCTTCACCTCTGAGCTTCCCCCTAACCGCCGACCACTACTACTCCCTCTCCTTGCAGCTCACACCGACGACCAGCTCCACCTCCATCAGCCTTGCCGCCTCACCCTAGCTCCTCGCCGTTGCATTTCCTGACCACCTCTCACCACCATCTTCTTCCCTGAAGCTTCTTTGTCAACAACCACCACCGACCGCCATCTCCACAGCCACGGCTGCCGCTGCCGCTCTTGTTCCTTCCATTGTAGTCGTCGTAGTCATCATAATTGTCACATAAGGCAAGCATTTTCTTGAACTCTCAGCAAGTAGCCTAGTTATCATCATGTTTTCTTGTCTAGTTACTTATTCTATGTTATTAATTCAAATCTTGAACCATTAACACACTTCAAATCGTGTTATCGAATGTCGAATAACTCTGTCCTGTCAATTTTCCGAATTTGCACTGCATATTTGACCCAGTTTCTGATACTAGATCCAAGAACTTTATTCAAGAAAATCGTAGTGCTTTGAGTCTAGAATTTAGAAATCTTACAGTTTCTCAATCTGATTTATAGATTGTAAGATATCACAATTTTAGTACTGTCATGTTGTAAATTCCAGAACCGAAACTGTGCACGAAACCTACTGTCCTGTCTCTTGCACGGAGAATTCGACATTTTTCCCGATATTGAATCCAAGAACTTTGTACATATGAATTGTAGCCCTCTGAGTCTAAAATCCATAACATCCTACACTTTCTCAATCAGATTAGTAGATTGCAACATATTAGCATTTTAGTACTGTGACGTTGGAGTATTTAGATTATATGTCCTTAAAATGCATCGTCTGGTAAACTAGTTAATAATGCGAACTGCTGTTTATATCATGTAACCCCCGTTCTCGTTTATACGGATTTGTATTTTTCTTTTCTCCGTATTATTGTATTTTTAAATTTTTTCCGTAAACCTTTCTATTCTTCTAAACCCTATTGCACACATTTGAATAATCAAATTTTTTTATCAAACCCAAACCTTTTGTAATTTGTAAGCCCAATCTTTTATCCCTTCTAGAATTATTTATTTTATTATATGAAGCCCAATTCTTAAGCCCAAACCCATCACAACAATATTGTTTTCTTTTGTTATTATTTGAAGCCACCTATTGAAGTCCAATCTCTTGTTGGGTCTCTTTTGGATGTGCAACCCAAACCCAAAACCCTTTAACCCACTTCTTATTGGATCCTAAACCCATCAACCCACCACCCAAATCTCCACTAACAGCCAACTCCAGATTACTCCTCACGATCCCCCATATCTCCTGAGAATTTTTTCCCAAAATGCCCCATTTTTGCAAAGTTTTTCCCAAACCGCCCTACTTTTTTTTTTTAATTCCCAAAGCACCCCATTCGGTCTCTCAAAGACCGAGTCTAGTGCAAATAGACTCGGTCTTTGAAAGACCGAGTCTTGCGCTTTGAAAAATCAAAGAGCAAGACTCGGTCTTTCAAAGACCGAGTCTATTTGCACTAGACTCGGTCTTTGAGAGACCGAGTCTTCACTCTGCGCGTACTTGAAAGCGCAGATCCCCTTTCTTTCTTCTTCTTCTTCTCGACTTTAACCTATTCTATTTCTCTAACCCATCTTCCTAAATCTAGGGCGACCTCCTACCCACCAAATCTAATCTTAATCTAAATATATACACCAATATCTTCCTAACCCTCTAACCATCTCCACTATAACAACCCAAAACCCTTATTTTGAAAGATCCATTTTTCTGATTTTTGCTAAATTTGGAGCGGATCGCAACTTCAACTCTTTTAACGAAATCTATACGGCTCTGTTCCTGACGCTTGTGAAGGTATGATGAATATTGGCCTTTAATTTTCTGAAATTTGGTATAGATTTTGTTTGCGTTTAGATAATAACTCGCATATTTTAATAAATATACCTAGGTATGGATCTTGAGATTCCTATTTGGTTATACTTTGGTGGTGAAATTATTCTTGATCCAAAGATTGGTAGTAGTTATAGTCATTTGGAACCGGAAATAGTTTGGGTACCCCGTACCATTACATTTGAAGAACTAGTTGAGAAAATCTATGAAGTTACTAATTGGGATAGGAATGAATGGAATGCGAAAATTTTAGCTCGATACGCAGCAGGAAGAGGAGGTGTTCAGTATTTTATGACAGTGCCTGTACCTACTGATAATGCGCTGAAGTCATTGATTGCTAGGACATTTGATCCGAATTGTGCTTGGTCTGTATTAGAGTTATATATTCAGCAAATTCGAGTTGTAAATGCTCAGCCCCATGATATCCCCAGTGCAAGCTTCATACGGGTAGTACCTACACAGCAGTCGAGGCCTAACCCCGATCAATCTTCACAACCAAATCCGGTATCCTCACAAGAGAACACCTTCACAAATACAACAATTCCGGATTCTGTAAATGTTGAGCTGCCACGCCAACCAAGCCCCGTTCCTGACTCTGTTCCAAGTGACAGTATGTTTGAACTCTTTCAAAATGCAGTGATTAACAACAGCTTATTAGATGATGATGAAGAAGAGGAAGAAACAGACGATGATGAAAGTCTAGAAAGTGATGATGGAGAAGAAGATGATGATGTAGCTAATGTAAATCCTTCGAACAATAGTTCGAATGAAGTGAGAGCTACTGATAGGTATGCTAATGTTAACGCTCATGTTACGGAGGAGATGGCTGAAGCTGCTAGAGTACCCCCATTTCCACAAGAGTCTTCTGGTTCATCCAATGTAGACGAATTTTACGTTGGACAGGAGTTTGTTAGTAAAGACTCCCTTCTACATGCTGTGAAGGTGTATTCTATCAAGAAACATCGTGAATTTGTCACATTGAAAACATCACCGTCACTATACACTGTTAAATGTAAAATGGCACCTAGAAAACGTACAATAGAGGAGATCGTACAAGGTCCCCCAGGAGTAAGTGACGGTGGATGCCCTTGGAGATTACGAGCTATTGTTCCAAAAGGAGGGAGAAATTTTGTGGTGAAGAAGATAGTCGGCCCGCATACTTGTACGAATCCCACGTTGAATCAAGACCACTGCAAAATTGATGCTAACCTTGTTAGTAATTTGATTATGGGTGTGGTGAAGAAGGATATTGCTGTATCACCGGGGGCAATTATTGAGATTGTGAAAATGGAATATAATTATCAGATTTCATATAAGAAAGCTTGGAAAGCAAAACAAAAGGCAATTGAGAGGTTGTACGGTACCTTCGAAGAAGCATACACGAAGTTGCCTTTTCTACTAACAGCAATTCAAGCAGCAAATCCAGGTACCGTTGTCCACTGGGACAAATTTGAGTCTAGCCCCAGCGAGGAAACATTCAAGGGAGTATTTTGGGCATTTGGTCCTTCGATTGAAGGTTTCAAGTCTTGCAGACCGGTTATTAGTGTAGATGGAACTCACTTGTACGGTAAGTACAAGGGTTGTTTGCTAATTGCTGTTTCCCCGGATGCGAATGGTTGCTTATTTCCTTTTGCATTTGCATTGGTTGATGGAGAGAGTATAAACACGTGGACTTGGTTTATGACTTGCGTCCGGCATTATGTCACCGATCGCACTGAGTTGTGTGTTATCTCGGATCGTCATGCTGGTATATTGTCTGCTATGGATTTGCAAAACGGTGCTTGGAACGAACCGAATGGATTTCATCGTTATTGCATGCGTCATTTTGCCACAAATTTTTTTAGTAAATTTTGTAGCAAAGCATTGCGCAAGAAGGCCAAAAGTATAGCTTGTCAACACCAACCCAAAAAGTTCATGGCCAAACTCGCCGAACTTGAAACCGTCAATGTCGAGGCGGCTAACTGGTTGAAAGAGAAACCGGTTCAGAAATGGGCACTTTATGCAGATGAAGGTCGACGATATGGAATGATGACTACGAACCTGTCAGAATGCTTCAATTCATTACTGAAAGGAGTCCGTAGTTTACCAGTAACTGCAATTGTTGAGACGATTTTTTTACGTCTCAACTCTTACTTTACTACTCGTCGACAGGAAGCTAATAAGCTATTATGTGAAGGGAAAATTTTTGCTAAACGAGTACAAGATTTAATTGATATTCGCCGTGAAAGATCAAATCAACATGTGGTCACAATGTTTCATCATCAGCCTGGAATTTTTTCCGTCAAAACTGGTATACGCATGGTAAATGGAGAACGGAAGGGTGAGAACTTGCACACCGTGAATTTGGGTACGAAAACATGCACATGTATGAAGTTTCATCTATATCATATTCCCTGTTCTCATGTATTAGCAGCCTGTGCTTATCGTGCAATCGATCACAAGCCTTATGTTGATAAATTTTACCTTATCACGTCATTAGCACAAACTTGGGCTCCTGTGTTCAGTCCTATTCTAGATGAAGCATATTGGCCTACTATCGACGGTCCACGACTTGTACCAGATTCTAGTTTGCGACGTTCACGGAAAGGCCGGCCTAAATCCACGAGAATACGCAACGATATGGATGTGAGAGATAGTTCTAGTAGGGGTACAAGAATGAAATGTTCAAGATGCGGCTTGGAAGGACACAACAAGCGTCGATGTACTAACAGAGCATCACAAAACAATTAAAGTTGTTGAGAAGTTTCCTATTGTGTTTGTAATATTTATTTCGAACTGAGCATGGATGTGTTTGTTTGTAATAGTTGTTTGTAATAGTTGTTTGTGCTTCCTATTGTGTTTGTAATATTTATTTCGAACTGAGCATGGATGTGTTTGTTTGTAATAGTTGTTTGTAATAGTTGTTTGTGTGTGAAGATGTTCTTGTTTGTTTGTGCTTCTTACAAGCGTGGATGTGTTTGTTTGTGAAGATTGTTGTTGAGAAGTTCAAGTTGTGATGTTTATTTGTGGCTTTTTGTTGAGTTTTTTTGTGAAGTTGGATGTGGTGTGGGTGTATGTTGAGTTTCTTTCTGAAGTTGGATGTGTTCATATGGCTGTTTGAAAGAAGCTTCTGAAGCTTGTTTGAAAGAAGCTTGTGAAATTTGTGAAAGAAGCATATGGCTGATACAAAAAAAATTACACAGCCTTAAGGGTCGGTCTTCCAAAGACCGAGCTTAATATTACTAGACTCGGTCTTTGGAAGACCGAGTCTTGAAGCTGATAGCAAAGTTTTGCAATCAGCTTCAAGACTCGGTCTTCCAAAGACCGAGTCTAGTAATATTGAGCTCGGTCTTTGGAAGACCGACTGTTGTGTTCAATCACTTACAGAGGCTCGCTTGTTTCTGGAAGTGAGAGATAGTCAACAGTCGGTCTTCCAAAGACCGAGCTCAATATTACTAGACTCGGTCTTTGGAAGACCGAGTCTTGAAGCTGATTGCAAAACTTTGCTATCAGCTTCAAGACTCGGTCTTCCAAAGACCGAGTCTAATAATATTATGCTCGGTCTTTGGAAGACCGACCCTTAAGGCTGTGTAATTTTTTTTGTATCAGCCATATGCTTCTTTCACAAATTTCACACATCCAAACTCACAAATCTACACATCTGAACTCAACATCCAAACTCAACATCCACACTCAACATCCAAACTCAACGCATCCAAACTCAACATCCAAACTTCATAAATCAACACATCCAAACTCAACATCCAAACTTCATAAATCAACACATCTGAACTTCACAAATAAACACAAGAAACAATCTTCAACTTCACAAATAAACATCTGAACTTCATAAATCAACACAAAAAGCATCACTCCAATATCACCACTCCAACTTCACAATAAACAATCTTAATCACAAAATAAAGCCACACCACACCAATATCAACACTCCAACAAAATCACCACTCCGACTACCAATATCACCACTCCAACTAATTCCCAAAACTGAGCAATTTTAATAACTTCATCAACTACCAATATCACCACTCCAACAATCTCAACCACATCAACAATTTTAATAACTTCATCTCAAACAGAAGAACATTTCAAAATACTACATTAAGAATACTACATTGAAAATACTACATTAAAAAAACTACAAAATCAAAATAATTAAAAATATTACATCAAGGGTCCGGTGTGAAGTAAACTGGGGGTCTTCTGTGTCGTCTAAGACGATGGGGAGTTGACTGTGTCAGTGCAGACAACGGGATCTCCGGCTCTTCTTCAATCTCATCCCCAACGAGCTGTTCTTCATCACCTTGTGCTTCAATATCAGGGTCAGCTTCTTGTTCGTGTTCCGAATCACTTCGATGTTGAGGTGGCAGCCTATGAACAGTTCTCTTTCGTCGTTGACCGGTACGACCGCTGGTTCGATGTGTGGGGGTCCTAAGTATCGCATCTAATGTTGCGCCCTCCCCCACAAGATCAGCTTGTGTACGGCAACACGATAACATCTCCCGTACAGTAACCTTCGTCTGATCGGCGATGTTGCTATTTAGCATATGAGCACATTTCTTGCCAAGGGACCAAGTCTGGGTCAACTGAGAAACATGAAAGGTTGAATTAGATGCACATAAATATATAAAAACATATTGATATATAAATTTTGAAAATTTAAAACGAAACATTAAAACTTACAAAGCCACGAATAGCGGATCCCTTTGGTTGGTACATCGGCAACCTCATCGAATGCTCATCTACTGGTTCGGTCCCTGGTCGACGTATCGGTACAACGACTCCGGCAGGAGCCTGCAACGGTGGGGAAATGAACCGTCTAGTGACTCTCTCGTACCAAGACAAGTACACACCATGCAAGGAGAGGTCAAAAGGTGGGGTGTCAACGATGATTTCTTCGAAACGGTTAATGTTCCATCTCTGAACGTATTCGAAGAAGCAAGTGGCCCAGTTGTGTCCCGGTGTACGGCCCATTCCAGTGATGTTATGCATCTCGGCATTGAATGGCACGGTAACTGGAATCCCCTGGTGCAGACCAAACTGCCGTAAGACCCTATCGGGGTAGTAGAACTCAACAACCCCAAAGTTGATTAGAGGTGCTTTCGTGAGCCACAAATTACGCCTGAACGTACAGATAGGTGGCAGTCGAATCAATCGCTCCTCTGTGTACGGGGTCCACACCACACAGTCGGCGGCCAACCTGTCCAACTCGTCGCGGTAGTATGTCAAGCACCTGTTGGGGTTGGCCGTCCATGTCAGTTTTCCTGTCCAATACACACCAATCGGAGGTAGCATGTCTATATCTTCAGGAAGAACTCTCCAATGTTGGGACTGGATCCGTACTACGGGCCGACCTACGTGAATCCGTTCCCAACTCCATATCTGCAGTAGAATTAGAGGTCCATTCATCTGGTTCGAATCTATACTGCACAGACACAGACTCCGATACAGTGCCGATAGAATTGCACTGCCCAACTGAAACGGCCGATCCTACCTATATCGGCGATTAAGGGCAAGAACATCAGTGCTACGGTATTCCCGGTCGAGTTTGGAAACAGGACCGTGCCGAATAGCGTTAGAACATATGCCCTAAAGTAGCACTCCACCTCCGCTGCAGTTGAAGCGTCATTCAATCTATCTTTGAACGTATCCTTCAACCACTTTAGGCGGATAAATTTCCCATTTATCGCGCCAGCTTCCACTTCAACCCCTAGGAACTCCTCCACGAGATACACGGGATCGAAGTCCATCGATCCTGTCACTGCCTCTCCATCGATTGGAAGCCCGGTTAGTATAGCAACGTCTTGTAAAGTCACCGTCATCTCCCCGACTGGCAGGTGAAATGAGTGTGTCTCGGGCCTCCATCGTTCAAGCAGTGCTTCGAGAAGTGGACGATCGCACTTGATGGATGTCATCATGGAAATACCGTAGAACCCACAATCTCTGAGCATCTCGTGTATGCGTGGGTGCACAGGTAGAGGATGCCCAGTCCTAAAACGGCACTCCGTAGCCTCGCCGTTCCAAACATACTGCGATCGATGCATCGGCTGGAGAGTGAGAAGTGAAGGGTCGAGTGGTCCGGGGCCTACAGGAGGGATGTATGACGACGAAGGGCCCGCCTCATTTGGATTGAATTCAACCTACATAACAATAACAATTACATCAGTAAACTGAAATATAATACAATTCTATTAGAATCAACATTTAATTACTTACATTAGTAGCATCGGTAGAAGCACGACCACGTCCACGACCACGACCACGATCACAGCCACCGCGATTACGTGGAGGTCTACTACTTTCTCCTACCTCCATGTTACCCCTTGTGCGTGCCATTTACAATAGAGTACAAATCCTACAAGTTCAACAAAAATGTTATTAACTACACAAAAGCTAGATATAAAAACAAATTATATATAACAAAGCCGTTCATTCTCTAATTTTAGCAAAAAACTAGAGTATAACAAATTCAACAAATTCTATACATAACCTAGACTCTATAAAATTCTAAAAAACTAGATTCAACACATACTATATGGAATTCTATACAAAATTGATTCAACAACAAAATTCTATTCAACAAGGTTTCAATAACTCTATCAACTATTTCAACAAAATTCTATACAAAATTGAACTCTTTCAACTCCATATTTCTTTCAACTCTTTCAACAGAATTCTATTCATTCCAACTTCAACTCTTTCAACTCTTTCTTTTTGAAAATCAATAACTCAACAAAATTTGGGTATTAATACTAAAAATAACTCAACTATTTCTTCAACATATACAATCATCGTCAAAGTCTTCCCATATAATATTATGCTTATATCATTATAAACACCATAATATTTCAGTTTTTTCCGACAGAATTAACACACCCAATGCATCCATCACCATCATCATTGAAACTCTAAAAGACCTTAGCCCTGTGTGGCACATACTGACAGTTCAAATATCAGGAAGTGCTCACTATTTCTTTTTGAACATCAATTCAACTAATGCTAAGCATCAACACTAACTCTTTCATTTGGAACATCAATGCTAAGCAAAATTAACAGTGAAAATAACATCAATAAACTAATCTACTTTGTCAACAACAAATCAAATTCAACTAATGAACTTCACAATAGCATCAACACTAACACAAATTTTGCTTACGAAAAGCTTCAGAAATATACCTAACAAGTAGGAGAATCCTAACACGAAGACGAAATTGGCGAGAAGAGCAAGATCCTACAACCGAAATCTTCCAATTATGGGTATTCGGGGTTTAGGGTTTAGAGAAAGAATCGATTTTGGGGAAGAGGATTTTGTAAAATCGAAAATGAATTAAAGAGTAATTGGTTTTGGGAAGTTCAACATTCGATTAAGAGAGTAATTGAACGGAAAAGTAGGGATTGCGAGGGATTCGTTGAGGGAAAGAGCGAAAAGAAATAAGAATCGAAAGTGAAGAAGAAGAAGAAAGAAAGGGGATCTGCGGTTATAAAAACGCAGAGAGAAGACTCGGTCTCTCAAAGACCGAGTCTAGTGCAAATAGACTCGGTCTTTGAGAGACCGAGTCTTGCTCTTTGATTTTTCAAAGCGCAAGACTCGGTCTTTCAAAGACCGAGTCTATTTGTACTAGACTCGGTCTTTGAGAGACCGAGTGGGGTGCTTTGGGAATTAAAAAAAAAAGTAGGGCGGTTTGGAAAAAACTTTGCAAAAATAGGGCATTTTGGGAAAAAATTCATCTCCTGACTACCCCCACGTTTTCACCTCATTATTATATTATTTTATTAATAAAACCCCTCCACCCGTACACTCTCTCTCCCCTCCTCCCTCTTTCTCCTCAGTTTTCCCAAACCAAACAGAGCACCCCCGAGCTCCTCGTATTCCTCCTTCGCCTCACCGCCAACCTCATTACCTTCCTACAACCACGACTGCTCCTCGCCATCCCTGAGCGCCGCCCTCCGATGCTCGACTCCCGAAGCCCCCTCATCTCCCTGTCTTCTTCCCCCTTTGTTCCAAAACGGAACCCATTTCTCGATCTCCTTCCTCGCCATTGCCATCCACCGCTGCTTCCCGTCCTCCTCCATTGCCCTGCACACCGCTCCTCCCTCGCCTAGACGCCTACAACCCAACAAAGCATCCCCCTGTACACCTCGAGCTCGCCCCATCGGAGCACCACCCCGCCCCTATCTTCACCTGCAACTGCCGTGACTGCTCCTTCTTCCTTTTCTTTATTTTTTACCCCACAGGAACCCACCTTCATACGCAGCCGACTGCAACCGACACCCCCATCCTGCACCATCATCCTCTCCCTCTACATCCATCGCCCTCGTTGCATCGTCAACCACCACCACCTACACCCTCACACCTCTTCTACAGCACCCTCACCGCACTCAATCCCTGCCACTGCACTTTTCCACCATCATCGCTGCCGTTGCTCCATCCATCGCCGCCGAAGCCAGCACACCGATCATCAGCATCAGAGCTTTATCCTGATCTCTGAACTTTGATCATCTTGATCTTAGATCTCAGCTGTTGATTTCTTGATCTAGCTAACTGTTGTGATTAATTATACGTGCATTGCACGTGTAGTTGCTGCTGTTTGCTGTTGCTGGTTACTGCCCCGCTGTTGTCGCGTGCTGTTGTTGTTATTTGCACGTGCTACTGGGTGCACGTGTCGGTGTTGCGGTTCGCTGCGTGTGTTGCAGGTGGTTGTTGTGTATGTGCCTTGCACGTGTTGCCATTCCGTGCGTTGCATGTGTGTCGCCGTCAGGATGCTCGTCCCATTATTCTTTCATATTCAGAATCATCTTCTAACAGGCAAGCATCTCTTGAACTCATTTTTATTGTTCTAGTTCAAGAAAACAATCTTTGAAATTCGGCAAGTAGTAATCAAATTGAATATTTTATCTAGTTGAATTCCATTACTGATTCGTTGTTGTTTATCGTACCATGTTTTTTGATTCATAGTCTTCTTATCGTGTCGTTGTGTAACCCCCGTTCCCGTAAATACATATTTCCTGAATATTTTCTGTATTCCGATTATTTATAAATTTACATTGTGTTAATTTCGTTTTTAATCTTCTACCAAAGTATTTTCTAATAAGCAATCATAGTTATTTCGGATGATATTATATTTTAATTTTATTTTTCTATTCCAAATTGATCGACTACTTACATTATTATTATTCAGATCATTTTAATAAGTTTGTTAAATCCAATTCATATTTGTTACATAATCTTATTATTTTTGTTGTTATTGTTGTTGTTGTTGTTGTTGTTGTTGTTAAAGCCCATTGATTTTGATCTATAAGCCCAATCCAAGCCCATCTCCTATTAAATTTTAACCCAAACCCAAACCTATATCTATTGGATCCCAACTCGAATCCTAATCAAACTCATTAACCCAATTCTCCTATTATCTCCCATCTGTCCATATCAACTCTTCTCCACATTCAAACCCCCCTCACGTTCCCCCAAATATCTCCCACTAAGTACTCATCCCCATATCTCTCCACTATCCCTATTAATCAGCATTTCTTTCTCCCCCCATTATTATAAACATAATTATATTTATTAAAATATTAAAACCCCCTTCCCCACTTTCTCTCTCCCCGTTACTCCCCCCATCTCAATCAGGGCCGGCCCTGAGTTCCGGGGGGCCCTAGGCGAACTTCCAAAATGGGCCCCCCCCTGACCCATACATTTTAAAAAAAAATATGCAAAAAAAATTTTGCGCGCGAAATGCGTGCCTATATTTACAAGGGAAGTTTGAAATTGGGGCCCCTAAAATTGCGATTTCGGCAGGGGCCCGAGGCGGCCGCCTTGCCCGCCTACATATCAGGGCCGGCCCTGATCTCAATCGTCCGATGTTTCGAAAACGAAATAGCGCAGCCCACTTCAACCTCCCGTTGCCTCATCTCTGCACAACCGTCACCACCCCGTCGTCATCCCCTAGCCCTGGTCCTCGCCATTGCTGCCTCCCCCATCGACGCATTGCCCCTCCACCTCCATCTTCCTCCTCATCATTCCGTCACTCCGCCTCGCCCTCCTCGTCAATCCTCCTTCAATCATCCTCTGCTAGTTCCCCCCTGTCCTCGACCAGCACCCCCAGTCGACCTCCTCGCCTAGCACCGCGCCTGTGCCGCACCCCCATTGAACCCATCAGTCCACCTTCGAGCCGCCATTGCCATCCCCGTCTAGGCGCACCACCGGGATCATCCTCCAACCCTCCGAAATCACCATTGCCGCGTCCCTCTTCGACTGCCCCATCCCGTTGCCCTCCTCGTCGGCCCTGTACACCGTAGCCACCGCAACTGAACCCCTACAACTCTGCTGCCTTCCCCTGTACTCCACCATCGCCTGCACTCAGTCGACCACCTCTGCACATCCAGTTCATCGCCGCCAGCGAACCCACCACCTCGTCGACTCCCTGCCTCCAGCGTCGCTGCACCTCGCAACCACCATCCACCTCGTGACCACCCTGCCGTCGACTGCCATCTTCCTCATCCCCGTTGACCGAAGAAACCCCGACAGCCGACCCCTCCGTTGCTGCTCTTGTTGTTGTTTGTTGTGCACGTGGGTGCACGTGTTTGTACGTACTGTTGCTGTGTTGCTGTATGTCTCTTTGCACGTGTGTGCGCATGCTTTGAGAGTTCGTGTATCGTACATGAGTGGCATGTATCGTTGCTCCAGGATCCTGATCCCATTATTTTTACATATTCGGACTAATATAATCGTCTATAAAGGCAAGTCTACTTGAACTCATTTGTTATTCTAGTTCATGATTATTGATCTCCGCAAGTAGTTCCCTTTCAAGTATTATATTATTATATTGTATACCTTCCGTTAAGTATATCGAGGGTTTACACGAGCTAACTCGAGGTATTCTCGACTTCGTGCCAATATCCTTTGATTCAATCCCAAGTTTGTATATAGTCATATGCACATACGACATGAATAATTTGACTAGAAACTTGCATATGAGAAATGTATGGTGATTTGAAAGCGTGATGATCGATTGTGATCTTAAGACTTGAATCGTAACATGATAATTTGACTTGTGTATTGTAGAAATTCGTCTTAAATTGCTGCATATAATGTTAGTGCATTCCATGATATAGGAGCATGTAGATTGTTCATTTTGATGGATGTATATGATTGTATTTCATCTTATCTTGCTGCTTGTCCTATTTTGTACTGAGATTTCGACCCTGTTAGTGTTAATATCAACTAGAACTATATAAAAAGGAATTGTCACTACAACATATATGGCTTTCTATAGCAGATTTATTATAGCGTTTAAGTGTAAATGCTATTGAAAGTGATCAATAATAGTATTTCTGAATAAAATGCTATCTTTGATTAATTTTGAAATTTATTCTTAGCTACGACAGCGTTTTTAAAATGCTGTATTTTTTACAGCGTTTTAGAAACGCTATAATATCTGTAAATAAACTTAAGTGGTAAGGGTAAAAAGGAAAATTCTAATTAAAATCCAAATCATTCTCAAACCAGTTCATTTTCTCCTCCTCCTCTTATTTTTCTTCAATTATCACGATCCCAATTAGGGTTTCCATCCCAAATTCACAGCCACCTAAAAAACCAAAAATGATTTTCCTCCTCCTCCTTCCCCCATCGCCGCTACCCGTCCCTTCGGCGGCGCCGCCCCCATCCCCTTCCACCGTCGTCGCTCCTTCCCCCATCGCCGCCACCCGCACCCTTCGGCGCCGCCTTCCCCCTCCCCTTCCCCCGCCGTCGCTCCTTCCCCCATTGCCGCCACCTTAAAGGTATACAATGTTTCCATATGATTGACTCTTCCTGATCTCCTTTCAGTATGTACTTTTTGTATACATCTATCTATCTATCAGTAAAAGGAACTCTCTTTAAATCTTCGGTTTAGTAATTGGCATCAACCTAAAACTGCAGACAAGGAAAGGGAGCTTGGATCTGCTCATAATGAAATTAAGGCGATGAAACAGACAGACTTTCATATGACTACTCTAGAAATCAGTAACACATGAGCTAATGAAAATAATTTTATGAGGAAAATTGATGTGCTAATTGTTCCTATTTTTTTCATGTGACTACCAATTTTGCTTTATGTTTGGCTATTTTCTTTTGAGTAAAAAGTGAGATGAAAGCCTCAATAGATAACCAAACAAAATGAGGTTCCGTACAAGCAACAAAACATAAAAAGGTTGTCTAGTCCTTACTAGCAACATAAAGTGCTAAGTATACCCTTTGTTTTGTGTGTGCTTCTGAGGTGTATATAGGATTATTCCATCCTTGCACACATTAAGATTGTGTTCATGATTAGTCATCAGTATCATTTAAGTATTTAATTAAGCTTTATCCATTAGAAAGAGGACATAGCTTATGTCAATTTTATATACAGTTTCAACTAAGAAACAAAAATGTGTTCAACCTATGAACAAACTAATCTACTTTTCATCATGTGATGCAGGATGAAAACAAGTTCTTAAATAAAATACATCGTGAGAAAGTTGTGGAGGTAGAGAAGCTTATGACAACAATTCACGATCTCAAAGAATCTATTCTAGTTCGTGCTGCAAGTGAAAATGCTATACGGGACTATCAACGTCAGGTCTCTCAGTTAAATGTATGGTTCAGCTCATCAATCTTGTTTATGACGTCAATTATACTGATAATTACTATAAGGTTTTCGGTAACAAAAATATTTCGGTAGACCTCATACATTAACTGTCCTAGTTAGTATGGTTCAGATGATTGGGTCTGTTTGATTTCATGGGGAATGGCTTCAAAATAAGTCTGATGCAGTAACAAAAGGTCTTGCAGTTTTACTTGCAGCAAGATTAAAATCCCTATACTATCCTCATTTAATCTCCAAGTATGTTGTACAAAGTTACTTCATATATTGAACTGTGGTGGTAGGGTTTTGGTGGATACGTTATACATTTTATCTTCCATGAAAACTAATCTCTTTCGGTTTACTTTCTCCAATCCATAGATGCTTTAAAATATGGTCGATTTTTGCTAGGATGAAAAAAGGGCTCTTGAGACAGACCTTGCAAGGGTAAGAGTTTTTCTAAATTGGGTAGCAGCGCAAGCAGCAAATGAATGGAAGGGCGAAAAAAATGGAGAAGCCTATCAATAAATGGTTAGAAGAGAGGAAATGCTTACAGGTACCCACTTGAGTACATTATTTTTTTTCCATCCCTCCCCCCTCCCTCTCTTTCAACCATCTTTGAAAAATGTTTGTAATATCTCACATCATTTTCCTGAATTACTGAACTTTTTGATGAAAATATGACAGCTCACAAGTAATAATAAATAGGACAGTATAAAGCTATAACAATAAATGAAAATGATTATTCTTAGCATATACTCATAGGAACTACGAAAAGCAAAAAATAACACAATGATAGTTTTAGGACAAGACAATAAACTACAACAACAAAAAGGCAAATCCTTTATCCCAAATCTTTGGGGCCGGTGGCATTGACGAGCTATATATTTCCAACACAAAATAGTTGGTAATTAAATCATAGGATATACCCAAGTTATTATGTATGGCAAAAACTAATTGTGTTTAGTAGTAGGAACATGCAGTATCAAGCAAAAATATTTATTACATGGGCAGCAGAAAAATAGTGAGTTGCTAGAAACAACAGCAAAGAAGCATTTTTCCCAACTAGTTGGGATCGGCTACATGAATCCGGATTTTCCATTTTGCTTGATTTCACGCAATATCTTCTATAAGGTCACAAGCTATCATATCTTTTCTCACTGTTATTGCCCAATTAAGTTTAGGACTTTCCCTACTCCTAACTCTACCCTCAATACTTATCAAATCACTCTTTCTAACGAGGACACTACTAAGTCCGTGCGTGACATGTCCAAAACACATTAGACGAATATCTCTTAATTTATGTTAGATATGAGCTACCTTTACCATGTCTCGGATATGCTTGAATCTAATTCTATCCTTCCTGGTATAACCACATCACCATCTTAGCATGCTCATCTCCGCTACACTCATTTTTTAGACTTGTTGTTTCTTTGTTGCCCAACACTCTGCTGCTGGATACATATGAGATTAATTTTGGAATATGCTATGTGCCAGCTAAAGCTTAAAAAGTAAATTCTTTGACAGAGAGAGATTTCACGGTTGCAGGAAAAGCTCACTATATCAATTAGAACAGCCAAGGCAGAAGCACAACTCAAAGTATGAGAAGCGATCTTTATAAAATTGAATTAAATTAAATTAAAAACCACCTAATAATGAAAGCTAACATTGATGTATATGGCCTATTGCTTCACCATATCTGAGTTAAAAAATTGCAAACTAACATCCTGTTTCAATAAATTCAAACAATTTCAGGAAAAACTAAGATTGAGGCTCAGTACAGTGGAAGAATATCTCAAGAATCCATCAGGTTCAGGTCCATCAATCACGAAAGCTAAAAATTTTAAACAGGGAGGAATGTGCTCATATAATTATAAAGCAATAAAGCAATCCATATTTCTTAGATCCTTATTTGCTTTCGAGGTAAATAAATGGAAATTCGGTTAGCTTTAACAATGTGAAAAGTGCATTCTGACATCTTACTTGCGCATTCTTTAATTTTAATTCCTTCTACTGATCAGGCTCACTACAACTTAACTAGATGTCATCCCGGTGATGGATGTGGAAGGAAAATGCCCTTTTTCATCCAGTGGAAGTACCTAAAGGCAAAGGTTGTTGCGAAAACTCTTCAATGACTTAAATATCTCAAATAAATTTGTTCCCACAAAGGTTGTCTATGTGAATTCTTATGGTCACTCAACTATAATGTTCTGTAATAGTATTTCTTCTAACTCATATACCTCTCCATCAATATATGAAGCTTTTCAGCTTAGCTTGTTGTTAGATTTGTTGTTTTTGTTTTCTCTTTCAGTTTAATTTATTCTTTTTGTCATATTATCACTTTTTATTGTTGTTACTACTGTTCTATTGTATTATTGTTGTTACTATTCCACTGATCTGATATGATGAGCAAGCTATTAACTATGTTTGAGTGTGGTATAAGCATTCCATTATAGAAGGCATGTTAGTTTAGGGATATCTGATTTAGCTAATAGTCATGCATAGATAAGGCAGAAATAAGGTTTTCTTAGATTTCTGCAAGCGCTCATCATTTTCTTCATCCTCTTGCAGAGTAGAGGTGTTGCTGCTAGAAAGAGAGGAGTCCGAAGGAAGTTTGAAGAGGAGAGCTCTGATGGTTGTGCTTTTAAGCGCAGGCGTGGAGCTCAGCTGCATCCTTTTTCTTTCGAGAAATCTCGTGTTGTTTCTCCAATCTGCATTCAAGTTGGAGATGGCATGGATATGAGCTATATCTGTTTGTTCCTTCTAGTTTCTTTCTTTCCTCTATCCCCCTTGTGTTGGAGAATGAGAACTTTAAAACTATGATGGGGCTAATGTACTTTGCATGTGCTAATTTTATCTTGTTACAATTTTTTTATATAAAAATAATGGTGTTTTGGAAACTGAGGATTTTATGTACTGTATCGACCTTGAACCCTAGTAACCAACTATCATTGAATAAGAAACTAAGTAGAATATATTAAGAATAACAAATAGGAAATAAAAGACAACAAATGTTAATAAGATCGCATGACCAATAAAATAAGGACATACACTAATTGGGAGTGTACTCACCTGTCAAGGGGGCACGTGCAACGTCTCATCTGGGACGCGTGCAGTGCAGTCTCGATTGTTGATTTTTGAGATTTAGTGATAGAGATGTCGAAATCTAGGGGAATGGACCCTTATGAGTATGTTTATGTTCTAAGCTTTCTATATGAACAATGAGCTAGAATATAACTCTCAGTCTTTAGCGGGGTAGGGAAAGACCTGCCGGTTCGCCTTATGTTCGGATAACTTATGGTAGAGTCCGGGTGTGGAGAAAAACCACCGAATCCGACAGGACTGCAGCTGAGCTGAATGATCACCGGCCTGTCGGGAGTGGAAAGAGACCATCGGCCGACGGAGTAGAGAGAGACCACCAATTCCGATAGATCGTGGTGATCATCAACTTTCGGGAGTGGAGAAAGACTACCGATCCAATGCAGTAGACAGAATAGACCATATTTATTGCAGCTCTACCAGTCACTAAATAAATGTGAGGAACAGGGAAGAGTACAATAATAGGTTTGCATTCCGAGAGAGCGAATCCTATAATCTGAAGTACGCTCAAGCTTGACTAGGACATATGTAGTATGTGATGCATATGTTTTTAAATCAAGTATGCATTAGAATAAGAACATCGTGTACATTGAAATTGTGCATTAGATTATAGGTCATAACATACACCAACACTCCTATTGTATACTTTTCACATTTTCCTTCCACATTTATATTGTTTGTTGAGGATTTGGGAAATTGCGGTTTTGATCCGTTTTGCGTCGGTTGTATTCAACTAACGTGCCCACAGTTGGTTTGTAAGACTGATCGTGAGAATAAAAAAGTTTTGGGTCGTGGAGCATTCTAAGTGGAAATTATAGTTTATTCTGTACAATGTAAGTTTTAATTTCTTGTGAATTTTTTTCCTGTGTTGTGTACTCATTTGAAGCAATGATCTTGGGTTGTGTCGCGAGTTTCCTGTATATGGATCTCGGGGCGCTACATATGCCATTTCCATCTCATCCCTCGATTCCAAAATTTACACAAATCTCAAAGCTTTAAGTATGCATAATCATTTCTATACACCTAATTTCATAAAAAAACCACATAAAGTTTTTGGGAGAGAAAGCTTGGACAGTAAATCATTTACGGTCCGAGGGGGGTTATTTTAATTTTTTTTTTTAAAAACGTGATCGGACGGGAAATGATTTCCTGCCCGTTCGATTTTTTTAAAAAAATAATTGATTCATTTCCCGTCTGATATAATTTTTGAAAAATAGAAGCGGGGAAAGATGATCTTCCATCGTCCGATTCCAATTTGTTTTTTTAAATGAACGAACGATTGATCATCGTCCATTCGGCTATATTTTCCAAAATCCTATATATTATGTCAAATATAGCCGACCACTCTTCCCCAGAAACCCAAATTTTAGATATTTAGCCAATTGTGAACAACTCGATTTTTGCCAAATTTTACAAATTTTGCAAAAAAGTCCAACGACTACAGATGCTCTTAGAGCATCCATAGTCGTTAGTTATATTTGCCAATTTCTCATTTTTTGTGAAATGGCATGCTGCAGTCGTTTGCTATTTTGCCATTTTTTTTGCAAAATGGCTATAATTCTTTCTCATTTTTGAGAAATAAAATGGCCATTCTCAAATTATAAGAGACGGTACAACATTCCTCGTCCCACTAATTAATTTTTTTTAAAATCCCTTCGAACGATACAACATGTATCGTCCCAAATTTTTTTTTTTTTTTTAAAGAAGGTCGGACGGTACGACATGTACCGTCCTTCCCCTAATTAATTTTTATCGATTTTTTTTTATAAAAAAATATCCTCAGACGGGATATGTTCTCCCGTCTGATCACAAAAGTGATAGGACGGGACAACATGTCCCGTCCCATGGATTTTTATTTTATTATTTTATTATTTTATTTATATTTTTTGTTCAAAAAATACCCTTCGACGTCTCTTTGCTTTAAATAAACTCAAACGACTATAATTTTACAACGGCTATATTGGATCAAAATCCACCTATAGGTTCCTCCGTAATCAGCTTACAAATGTGCTGTCCATCATCGACAACTCTGACCCATTCTGATGGATCGCTATAATTGATAGGCACAGTTATTTCTTCTTCTCTTCTGTTTTGTGATGGTGCGGACTCTGACCAACGCTTTGATTTAACTTTCCCAATAAATCGCTTAATTGAAGAAGACTTTGCAAATATTCCGTATCTTGATTACAATAAAATTGAGAGGAGTTAAGAAATTTTAAGATGGGAAGAGATGAACCGAGAGCAAAATTATAAGATAGGAAGAAACTCAACCGAGAGCACAATGGGCAACTCCTTCATATATGGGAGAATTTATAAGCTTTCAGCGTTGAAAGCATTAGGGGTAAAAGCGTCATTTCATAATAAAACATGGAGACAAAATGATTTGGCTTTAAAAAAAGAGGCTTTTTTGTATCCACGCCAAGAATTTAATTCCCTAAATATAGGACGGGATAACGTATCATGTCCGACCTATATCAAATTTTTTTAAATTTTTTTTAAATTTTATTTTAATTTTTATAAAAAAAACGAAAGGGACGGTACAACATGTATCGTCTCTCCCTTTTTTAAAAAAATAAATTGCGCGACGGTATATGTTATACTGTCCCACACAAATTTTTAAAAAAAAAGAGAGGAACGAGACATGTTGTCATGTCTCTTTCTTTTCTTATTTTACACGTCAGCGAACGATACAACATATATAGTCCGACTACGAAAATGAGAAAAATATAGCGAATAATCACTGCACAACATTTCGCTATATGCTATTGTGTTATTGTCGTAGCTGCCATATTATAAAATTTGAGAAATACCACTGTAGATGCTCTTATCACTGCAACCCTCATTTATTAACCGAGTAATGCTTTAGCCACTACCAATTTCACTACATTTCTCTTCACTACCTTAGGTGGCATACTCCTATTGGAGAGTTCTCCCACCTATTCTATCTTGCTCTACCTATTGGAGTGTGCCACCTAAGGTAGTGAAGAGAAATGTAGTGAACTTGGTAGTGGATGTAGCATTACTCTTATTAACCCGTCATTAGTTTATCAATAAATGATTAATCTTCATTAATTAAAGTCAAAACAGGGGTTAAAATTCCTCCCTTTTTTCTCTACTTTTCCCCCAATTTTCATAACCTAGCCGTTCCCAAATTCGCGCCCTCCAGAATCCCTAATTCGATCCTTCAAATCTCTCTCCTTTTTCCCAATCTCCATCCAAAGTCGCCCAAAAAGTTTGCACATTTTCGATGAATTCGAGGTGTTCTTGAAACCCTAGATCCGAGCTTGGGATCGGACGGCTAAAAAAGATGATCTTCTGGCGCATGACTGGGTTCGCCTCGTCATCTCCCGTAAGTTCAAGATATTGTTTGAATTTTGTTTCAGATTTGTCGAATTTTGGTTATGATATGAATGGGATTCAGAATGATGTGAGAATGTGGGAAATTTGTACATTTTTGTTGTTGCTATTTTAGAATGTTGGAACTGGAAGTTGCAAACGAGAGTTGGAAGTTAGGATGGTAAGGTGAAAGTAGAAAAAAAATGTGAAAAAGAATTTAACTTGATGGCAAACCCGAATTGTAGTTGGAACTTGGAAAGATGAGGTGATGGGTTGATAAAGCTTCGTTTTCGGTAATGCATTCTAAACTCATTGGTTAAGAAGAAACCATCTAATTCCCCTCTGCAAAGCGAGGAGTATACTGTATGTACTCATTAATGTAATTGGTGTGTTGAATATGCGTGGAATCCAGTTGGCATTACCAATTATTGTATGTATCATTACAAACAACAGCAACAAAGCATTTTTTCCCAACTAGTCGGGGTCGGCTACATGAAGCCTGGTTTTCCATTATGCTCGGCTTAGTGTAGTATCTTATGTAAGGCCACAAGCTATCATTAATTTTCTCACAGTTTCCACTTAAGTAAGTTTAGGTCTTATCTTACCCCTAACTTTACCCTTAATATTTATCAAATTACTCTTTCTAATGAGGATACTACTAGGTCTACGTGTGACATCCAAACAACATGAGGCGATCCTCTCTTAATTTATCTTGAATATGAGCTACCTTTATAATGTATTGTGTATGCTCGTTTCTAATTCTGTCCTTCATGGTTTTATTACACATCCATCTTAGCATCCTCATATCCATTATACTTATTTTTTGGACTTGTTGTTTCTTTGTTGCCCAACACGCTGCATTGCAGGTTCAAAAGTCGTCCGATAAAATTTATCCATCAACTTCAAAGGTATACGTTTGTCTCACAAAATACCATTAACGCTTCTCCACTTATGCCACCCTTCTTGGATCCTATGTATAACATATTCACAAATCTCCCAATCTCTTTGTATAATCGAGCATAGATATCGGAAGTGGCCTCTCTTAGGTATTTCTTGACCATCAAACTTTACTAATTCCTCATTTGTGTTCTGAATATTGCTAAGATTACACTCCATATACTGTGTTTTAGTTCTATTTATTCTAAAGCCTCTACCTTCCAAAGTTTCTCTCTACAATTCTAATTTAGCATTAATTCTTGCTCAAGTATTGTCCACTAAGACGGTGTCATCGGCATAAAGAATACACCAAGACGCCTCATCTTGTATTTCTCGTGTCAATTCATCCATCACCAAAGCAAAGATGTAAACTTAAAACCGAAACTTGGTGTAAATATACTATAATTGGGAATTCACTACTTTCTCCTGTGGTTCTAATAGTGGTCATTGCCCCTTCATATACATCTTTAATCATCTCAATATACTGAATAGTTACTTTTTTGTTAAACCCACTATACTACGTATCTAGGGACTTTATCATAAGCTTTTTCTACACTTTAAATACCATATATAGATTTTTCTTATTCTCTCTATATTTTTCTATAAGTCTCCTTAGTACATAAATTGTTTTCATTGTTGATCTCCCAGGCATAAATTCAAACTGATTCTCAGACACTATTGTTTCTAGTCCCAGTCTATGTTTGATCACTCTTTTCCAAAATTTCACCGTATGACTCATTAATTTAATGCCTCGGTAGTTGGAGCATCTTTGTATATCTCCTTTAATTTTATATATAAGTACTAAAAATACTCTTCCTCCATTCATCGAGCATTTTCTTGGTCCTTCAAATATCTCTAAACAATCTTGTTAGTCAACCCAGTCCTATATCCCAAGACACTTCCGAACTTCAATGGATATACTATCCGGTCATAAATCTTTTCTTATTTTCATCATTCCTAGAGCATTTCGAACTTCTAAGTTCCTAATTCTATGAAAAAATATATATTCTCGACTCTCATTTGATTCTTCTATATTTATGTTACCCACAACCATTTCATTTAATAACTTCTCAAAGTAACTTCACAATATTTTCTTAATTTTCTCATCTTTTACTAAGACCCTTGAATCATCACTCTTAATACACCTAATTGTATTCAAATATTTTGTTTTCTTATCCATTTGTTTAGCAAGCTTATAGATGTTATTGTCTCATTCTTTTGTTCCTAATTTTGTGTATAAATCATTGTATGCATTTTCTTTTGCATCTCTTAGCGCTTTCTTAAACTTTTTTTCTTCTAACAGTCCTATATTTCTCCAATCCTCTCCATTTATTATCTTTTGCTATATTTTGAAGGTTGATCTTTTTTTTCCTCACAATATTTGTTAATTATTGTATGTATCATTACTTAATCAAATATTTCTTGAGCCTTTACTTTTCTATTATGCATACCTTAACAGTTTACGCCAGTTGGATTTCATGTTGGAATCCTAGACATGAACTAAATATTAGGTACAACTAGAACTGAGGATTGTGAATATTTTACCGAGAACAATGTGAAAGGAATGGTCTCTCCTTATTAGGAAAGAGGATGGAATGAACCCACCTGTCCCTATGATAAAAGTGACGTTTTCCAACTAAGCGGTGAAGTGAGAATTTTTGGTATTGAATTCATGCGTGAGATATTGTTTATGGAAAAGAGTTGCAGGCCTTCAAAGGCTCTTTTGTAATGCTTTGCTGATTTTAAGTACAATTCAGTCACCCTTGAAATTCCCTTGATAACAGATGCCATGCTATTTGTTCTTAAGTCCACCAAGTTTTCCATGACTACGATTTGTAATGTATGTGTTCACATGCTTCACTTAGTAATTTGTAATCGTAATTATTGCATGATTCAATGTCCTAGGTTCCTTTTATTCATTTTGTGCTGGATGAAGTCAGAAATAATTGTCTACTTCTGATTGATGAATCCAGATTTTCATTTTTGGCAATGTAGTTTTTTTTTGTAAGAATAATATAATATGGTATACGTACTTCAAGTTAGGATATTGTTGGAATTGAATTTTTTAATCATTTCAGCATTTCGTTTCTCTCCTTTTGTGAATATAGGTGGATTCTATATTGGAGAAGGAAAACTTTACTTTGGAAGAGCTTCTCGATGAGGATGATATAGTTCAAGAATGCAAATCACCAAATTCTCGTCTTATTAATTAGTAATAATTTCTCTTGCTTGTCTCATTTTTGAGTTATTTGTTTCATTTATATTCTGAGGGAAAAAAGTATAAGTTATTTTGCATGGTATTAGTAGTAAGGTATTTACTTTTATGGTTTTACCCTTCATTCCATATGGACAATTTGATTGCTTAACAGCTTGTACCAAGAAAGAAAAATGATAGCGTACTAAAAATCAATGATTTGATTAACATGTCCCACACATTGACACTATTCGTACCACTTGCAAAAAAAATTAAGAGCTATATTTTTTTGAAGTAAAAACACCTTGAAGGCTAGTAACAGGGTTATATTAAGAGAGTGGCGATCTGAAAAGGCTGGAGTTCAAATACTTAGTGATGATCAGATTTGGAGGTTTAATCTTTCATTTGTCAAGTAAAAGATGATATTCCCTTGGACCTTATTTTGGCACTTTATTTGACCTTATTCTTGGCCTTGACAATTTGTCAAAATTGATTAGGATATCTCCTTTATAAGAAATAACGAAATATGTATTCCTAATTTCCTAAGCACAAAAAGTGCTTCTTTTTCCTTTTGGATTTCTCTTTTACAAAATCCTGATAAAAAGGAAAGCTAATTCGTGCAACTGGAAGATGAGCAATTATGCTTAATTGCCTATTCATTTCCATTTGCAAGTGTGAAGTATCGTGTTCGTGACCATGCCTATTCATTCCATAAGACATTGTGATGCAATTATTTTATTATTCGCGAGCAGTTACTTAATGCGGCACACATTTCTTTTTTTGGGGAAGGTAAATCCGCCATTGTTTAGTTTACTTATTACTATATGTAGGAAACATAGTTGAATATTTGCACGATGTTGAAAAGCATGCTACATAGAGTAGCACCATAGATTTAAAAAATGTGCCTTAAAATAACTCAAACACATTGTAGCTTTGCACTATTCTAGAAATGTAGTTTTTTTTAACACTATGAATCTATTTTATGTTATAGCTGACTCTATTACAGGCCATTTAATTTAGGACTGGTGAGATGGAATATGCGAAGATGTGATGTTGTATCAGGCTGTCAGCAATATCCATGTGCAACTTTTCTTGTTTGTTAGTATGACATATATGGTAGTCAAAAATATATTTATATTTATGTTTATTAATCTTCAGTGAATTTTTGAGATAAATTTGTAAATTTTTTAATTCAAAAACTGAAATTCATGTATATGTTTTACACCATGTTATTAACGCTTTGTGCCACTAAGAGGTGGAGCACTATGCTATTTGCATCTTTTTTCATGAGTGGGAAATTTCCGATTGTTTTATACTTATTCTATTATTTCTTTTATATGTAGTCTTCGACAGAGAACGCAAGTGGAGCAACTCCTTCATTATATTGTGGAAGAAGCTCCTGAGGATGCTGAAAATAAGAAGATCTTCAAGTAAACAAATTTATTGGTTGTCAAATCCATTTATTTCCATCAGACCATTTTTCTTGACCATTTTTTAATCTCCTCTTGTGGCGCTTGTTTTGCAGATTTCCGTTTGTTGCTTGTGAGATTTTCATTTGTGAGGTTAACGCCGTACTGAACACTTTAGTTGAGGACGTGGATGTGAGTTTGCCTAAGTTTGTTCTGTTGGTTTGACATTTTGTATCACCCATAACTGTATGGTTCTTGTTACACTTAGCCAGATTTCATTTAAGAATACTTTTGCCTATTGATTGTGTGTATTTCAATGTTTACAGTTGATGAACATGCTATTTTCCTTTTTGAAACCGGACCATCCACATAGTACACTGTTGTCTGGCTACTTTAGCAAGGTATTTATCTGTTTTCTTTCGGCATCATGCTCTTATTGTGTTATGACTTACAAAGCAAGTATTGAAAAATTGAGGAATTCCTATTTTGAACCCTGACAATTTTCTTGCTTTGTAGGTTGTTGTTTGCTTAATGATACGAAAGGCAACAGTCCTTATGAATTATGTTCAGGTTTTTTATTAATTTTCTACCCCAACCTTGACCCTCGAACGTTTCTTTGAGTTTGAGTACATTATTGTTTGCTTATTTTGATATAACATCTTATGTTCATCTAGGGCCATAAAGAAATTTTCCAGCAGCTAGTCGATCTGATTGGAATCACATCTATTATGGAGGTCAGTTTTCCTAGATCTTCTAATGTGCAGCCCCTCATATAGTCTGTTATAAAAATATTACTTCCTGTCAATGAAGCTCATACACTTCTATTTGCTAGCACATCGTGTCAGACACTTGTCAGGCACACGTCAGACACAAATCCGACACGATGCTTCTATTTAGTCAAGCTTTTCAAATTTCTTCTTCCTGAGTCGGCGTTTCGTGTTGCACCGTGTCCATGACCGTGCTTCTTACTTTCCTGTGATCTCTGCATGGACCTATTAAAGCTTTATTGTAACATTGTATATCTCCAATATTGCACCATGGTTTGTGAAGCTGTCATGTTCTTGTTTTTTGTTGAAGTGATTTTTGATTGTTCAATCTCTTTTCTTGTCTACAAGATGTGTACTCAGTCACATGTGGATTTCGCCTTGTTAGCCTGTGTTGTTGTTATACATAATTTACCCAACGCTAATGTGTCCCCATGTTGGCTTTTATACAGGTACTGATTTGGTTGATTGGTGCCCATGAAAATATGTACACGAATTATGTTGATGAGATGCTCTGGTTGAAGGATATAGATGTCCTTGAGATGATTGTAGAGAAGTTCAGCTCATCTGTAAGTGTTGTTAGTGAACAACCATTCCTCATAAACCTTTTCTTTATGTTGTAAGCTCCTTTTACATTAAAAAATGGTTTTTTCTTGTTATCAATTAGTGTGAGTGTGTTTTCCAAGTGAGTCGAAGAAGACGGTAGGCATCAATGACACTGTAGATATTAACAGGATGAGATTGTGGATGCCCATTTATATCAGAACATTGTAATCTATCATGCCAAACATGTTTGTGTTCTGGAAGTAACAAAGAATTATGAAGTATCCATGCTTCTGTGGTAAAATTTAGAACATAAGATCCTCTAGATTGGATAATTGAAATATATTGTATATCCAGAGAAAGAGACAGCAATTTCATAGAAAAGGGGCATAGTCCTTCATGCAATTATTCTAGTGCATTTAGCACTTGTATTTGTGTTAGGATTTGGTGCTAACTTTAGAGGACTGATTCTTTTCAATGACATGTCAATTTACTCGATCAGTTCTTTTATGGGTATTTCTTGACTTGCATCATACTGCAATGCTCAACCAAATTTTGATGTGAACGAGTTAAGTGTGACGCCCGGAGCCCGGATTACCAGAACTTGAGCACGTTAACAACTTTTACATCAAATAAATGAAACAGAGGTTCTAAATCCAATCATTATTCTCGACAAATTCTCGTACAGCGGAAGCAAATATCACAACTTTTTCTGATGTAATAAATGTATGAAGATTGTGATATTTTCTTCCGCTGCACAGGTATTTGATGATAATAATATATTGGATTTAGATGATCTGTTTTATTTATTTGATGCAAAAGTAATTGACATACTTGATTTTGGATAATCTGAGCTCGGGGCATTACATTAAGTGGATGATGACCACATTGATTGTATACCCAATCATGATGCACCTTTTAGTATTGTTTATTTTCCATAACTTTACACAATCAGTTCTTTTATGGATATTTCGTGAGTATCATCATACTCCATGTTCAACCAAATTTTGATTATATACCCATCATCCATGGTATGCCCTCTATAGTCTCTCCAGTGAATTTGTTTTTTTTCTTATCTGAAAATGATAAACAAAATTGGTTTTCTCCGGTTGCTTGTTGTTCTTACTACAGAATACATATTTCTCTTGACATTCAACAGCTAATTGATGGCGACCAGATTATGCTACTTATACACAGTTTAACCCCCCCCCCCCCCCCCCCCCCCCACCCCAAAAAAAAAACATCACTATTCATTGCATTATTTAAACAGGATTCTCCTGAAGTCCATGCAAATGCAGCTGAAGTTCTTTGTGCCATAATTCGAGCAGCTCCTCCTTGGTTTGCTGCTAAAATTTGCAGTGCAAGGTTAACCCGAGTCCTTGACCTTTTTTTTTTTTTTCATTTATTGTGAAAATTAATTGTTGTCCTTAAAATATTTTAGTCATCTGTAACTTCTGGTTGAATTGTCTTCATATTCATTTGCTCTGCATGTTTTCAGTTTTGTGGGAAGACTATTTCGTCATGCATTGGGAAGTTCGAGACCAAAGTCTGTTGTAGTTCACTCATTGTCTGTATGCATATCATTATTAGATCCTAAGAGGCTGGTTTCGGCTTCTTATAACTTATTCCGGAGCCAACTAACTCAAGGATCTTTGGTCGCTTGCAATCCAGAGACTATTGCTGTGATGCTGGAGAGCCTAGGTTGGTTTCTGTTTTATGTGGTGTTATATTTATTTACACTGTTAGCTTGAAGCTGCACAAAATTATCTTGATCAGTTTTCTATTTCACGGTTGACGAGCATATGGGCTCTACACAGAACAGTTCATCTTTATCTAGTCATATCTGTAGATGCTTGATGGGGTGCTTCGCAATGATAGTTACATATTCCTGGACATCATGTATGCTTAATTTTATGATATCTAATTTTGTATTGGAAGAAAAAAAAGTGCTTGAAGGGATGGATATACATGATTGTTCCTCATCATAAAATGTCTGTGCTGCACGTGCGCGCGCACACACATATGTGATAGTTTGTGTGTACTGCAAGTTGTCTGCAACTAGTGAGAGTTATTGCATATGCCCCCTCTGCTTGCCATGGAAACATGAGAGGCCAGCGATTCAAAGGAGAATAGTAGATAAGATAGAAAGTATTGGCGAGTCACAAAAGTGAGCTGTGGAGTGGAGTTGCTAACTACTCCATGAAGTTAAATGATTTATGAAGTTACATGTAATTTTATGGAATAACAATTATCCATTGAAGTTCTTACCTCCCACATATCCAAATTTAACAGGGATATCATCAATTAGTACATCCCTCCAGCTTTCAATTTCTTAAAAAAATCCTTGACGTCTTTAAGCCTAACTTTGAAACACTATCTTCAATTTCGTTATGTATTAAGCAATCTGGTTCTATAAAAAAATCTCCAGTGGGATTCTCATAAATTACAAACGATTTGAAGAACACTAAGCCTAGAAGATTAATAGACATGATCTGACGACTCTGACCGTGTTACTTTTACTCATTGCATTAAGAGCTACTGTATATAATATCATTGGCTACATGTTATGCTCCTTGGTAACACATGATGCAGATACTACCTGGATAAGTTTTCTTTTATCAACTGAACAAAAAATATCATTTTGACTCCTCAGACTACTACTTCTTGATTGTCCTCTACAATTTTCTTCAAATTTCCTGAGGTGCTTCCATTTAATCTTCATCGTGGAAAATCTGGGTGGACCACATGCTAGGTGAGAGGCGAGCACACTTCACTAGTGGACAAAGAAGTTCTGATAATTTAGTAACTAAGTTCTAAGTTCTCAATCTTCACAAGATACATAATGCCATATAAACCACAGTTTTTGATGTATACAATCTTAGATATGTGGTTCTAGAGGTAGACCCGAGAGAGTTTAAAGGTGGCCCTACAAATTTAAGAGGTGACGTTCATTTGATTGAGCATAATTCTTTCTGTCATGAATTTCTATATTCTGTCCAAAGGCACTTAAAAATAGTTTAATGCTATTGTATTTTTTGTTCCCGTGGAGTGTAAGTAAACAATTCATATTTGATTTGAAACTTTCGAGCAACATATGATCTGAAATTCACCTTTTCCATGTAATCCCATATATCATTAGTTGTCAGTAACCCTTTGATATCACAAATTCATGCCTACTAATCTTACATTCCAAGGGACAATCTTCAGATTATCAAATTCTTCATTGATGAAGCTTCTAGGGATGAGTTGGAGTTGCTAGAGCTAGTCATCTATCAACCACTGCCCAAAAACGTTTCTTTTAATAAAGAACTTGAAATGAAATTTTTAGACATTACAGCTACTGCCATTGAACTTAACCAAAAGAACATCCACACTCCGCCTTTATGGTGGCTGGTGCCATCAAAACAAGTATTTTAATTAAAAAAGTTATGATGTAAAAGAAAGAAAAAAAATAAGAACTAGATCAAATTCTAGATCAAAACTCAGATAATCATAAGCAGTAGAATGAAATAGCTCAGATTTCTTGAAAAGATCTGGACTTTATTGATCTTAATCAGAAATAGTTGATTTTTTTTTTAAATTACAAAGAATGGGTTTGATTTTGATGTTGGAGGGTGTTTTGACGGATATAGACTTTGACCTTAGAGTAGTGTGGGTAGGTTTCTTTCTTGGACCAGAACCTATAATAATTTTTATAGAATGGGAAGAAATACATAAACAGACCTCAGAAGTGAAGTTAGTTCTGGTACATGATAAATGCCAGTAGTAATGGGTAATGGGACTGGTGTAATGTGATTGTTCTCACCATTAAAAAAAACCCTGTATATATATTTTGTTTCATTGTAAATTATGGTAATATCCATGTGCCTTGTATACAAATGTATGCATCCGGTCATGGTTTGAGGTATCAATCAATACTGATGTATATATGATACAAATTTAGACTGAGGGTGGAAGTGGTCAGCATGGAAACAGGTTGACGCACACTATTAATTGGTATCTGGCTGGTACCTGTAACTTGAGGCTGATTAGTAGAGACCTGAGACCTGTTACCTGTTGGGTTGGCATTGTAAATGATGTGTTTTATTCTGTGTCTTAGAAGATATGTATCTTTTGTTTAACATATGGTTGCATTGGCGGGCATGATATATCAGGTTCAGACTTCTAGGTCATTCAATCTCAACCATGTAGAACGGATTTATCATTGAAATTCACATTACACATTCAAGATACCATGTAATAAATGACAAAGACTATATAATCATGAATCAGATTATCTTCATTTTGCTTGAACTATAAGTTGTAATTAGTCTAATGAAGGTTTTGTTATTAGTATTTATTATTTGTCTAAAACCTTCAATAATTCATTTGGACCAATCTGTTAATTAAATATATACACAATTCACAATTTGAGACTCATTTATGTAATATAACTAGTATACAACAATCAAGACTCGTGAAAATAGGTAATACTTGGTGGCTTGATGTGTTAATACCACATACTTCAGCCAATGCCTAATAGGACCAGGTTGTGGGCTTTTGGTCTAGTACCTCCTTGTGCCTAGGCCCAAGCACAACATGATGCTATATTAATGGTTGGGCTTGGTCTATGCAAAGCATGACCCGAGCACAATCTGGTTCCATGTTAAATTTAACCTCCTTGATCCAATACAGAAAGGTATTTATTGTTCCAGCTAGACTTCTAATTTTGTGGTTCTTATGTATCCTCGTTCATTTGGCATCTAATATAGGTGTGGTAGTATTGTTGCTATTTTCTGTATGAGAAAGCAAACAAATGATGTGAATTCTTTATTGGAAAATTATCAAGATGTAACTTGTACTTTGATCGGAATTAATTGCTGTTAACTGGTCCTTAATATGATTTTTTGACAAATGTGGATACTTGGATCCGATTTGGACGACTACGACTGAGATCGCTCCAACAAACGTGCAAGAAGTCCAAATACTGGGGTGTTCCCTGGCGAAAGACCCTCCAATGCTCAAGTCAGAACTCTGAATAAAAATAGAGTTTTTGGTGGCAAAATAACCATTACTTGATTTTGAAGAAGGTGGAGGGTATTTATAGGCTAGGAGTTAGTTACAAAAGATAAGCTTAAAAAAGCATCTTTTTTTGTTTAAATTGCTTATTCCCTTGGTTAGGAGAGAAAGTTAGTTGATAACTCTTTTTTGAATTGAGGATTTGGTCAAGAGTTTTTGACTAAACATGATTCCTCTTATTGGGTTGCTGATCACTCCTTGCTTGTAGACCTGTTTTGAGTTGATGAGTCTGAAAACGGCCCATTTTCTCCATATTGACCTGTATTCGCTATAAAATTATTGTTTTGCCCTAGCAGCTTTGAGATTCGTGCCTCAATTGTGTGGCCCTGGTTTGCTGCAATTTTTACTCTCATCAGGTAGTTTTTTAGTCATGGAAAATCAAACTACTTATTGAGATTGATTTCATAGATATGTCGACAACATTGATACCAAAGTATTTGAGAGTTCATTGCATAAACGTGATTAAAATCTTGCATAATCATTATCAATTATTACCAATGTGTTGAAATTTTATTATTTCTTAAATTTTCTTGGAACTTTTAAGTTACTGATGCAATGAGGAGGACTATAATCGATACTAATGCTAGCGATACCATACCAGTTGTAGTTGTTTGTAATTGACAACACCAATAAGATTACAAAACTTACATAATAAATCACAGAATACTATTCTATCTAATTGGTAGTTTCACAGTTTTCAAGGACAAACCTTCTTCATCAACTTCATAAAACAAGTTCCCCATCTGCTCTTTACTTTCATAAGTATAACTTTATTTGTAGATCCATTGACTTGATTGTGTAATAGGGATTTTGGCATTAGACCTGTTGATTGTGTTGCTAAAGCTATCAGGTTAGATATGGCGCTAAAGCATCCCATCCCCTATTAAATTTGATTCTATTGATCAAATTGATGGGACACAAATTTCTATTTAGTAATTTCTTTTTATCACAAGTAAAATATGTGTCAGTAGGGAAACAATTATGAAATCTGTTTAAGTTTAGATTTCTCCTATGTTCCTGGCTTTGACTGGATGAGAATTTCATTTCCTTGAAGGATTTCGAAGACTGAATTATGATAGTGTGTTGTGAGCTGTAAGCAAGCATATATTAGCAAAATATATTCCTTGCTTAGTCTTTTGCTTTACGTGTCTAACTTGTGGGCAACATGGAAATCTGATTCCATTTCTGCAAGTACAGGTTATAAGCCTGTGGATCTGCCTATTTCCTACAAGGTAATTCTAGTGGATTTAAAAAAAAATGTAGTGGCATACAGGACACATTTTGTAGTGTTGTGGGTTATTTAAGTAGCTTGTGTTTAGAAGATTTTCAGTGAAGCATTGCTTGAGTATGTTTCACTGAAAATTGAAATATATGGTTTTGAATTTATCTATTAGATTTGCGGAAGTTGAGTATGAATTGTCTCAATGGTAACAAACTGTGAAAGAAATCTGTGTATCAGAACATAACAATAGCCAAGCTTTTATACCATACTGCCGTGTAACTGCATTTATTGTTTTTCTGCATTTAGGATTACAAGTGCAATATGAAAAGCACAACATTATCATTAAGTGCTGTATTTAATGTATTGTATTTCATCGCGGGTTCCATCGCTGGCTGAGAGAGACAATTTAATTTACTTTTCCGACATCCTGCAAAAATTTATCAGATCCATACGAGATAAATCCTAACGGAGGCAAGGAAATGTGGAAGAAAAGGGAGAGAAAGAGGAACGATGGAGATTTATATTTTCGTTTAGAAATGAAAACTACCTTTTTTCTTATGCCAGCGTAAGCTAGAGGACCTTTAAGAACCTGAGAGATCCTAGTCATTGACTTGAATCTAATTGGTATTCTTCTTCAAGGTGTGTTATATCCACTAATATCCTGATCCCTCATTCAGAGAGGCGATATTTAAGTATAATTTTTTAGTCCTGCAGTACCAACATAAATTGAGCGTAATAATGACATTACTACTCTTTGTAATCTCATCGTGAAATCACATAACTTACTTGAAGATTGCGGCAGGAGCTGTGCATTTCCTGAACTCACAGAATTAACCTATATTATTACCTTGCATATGTTGCTATATGTATCACACATACACAATTTTTTTTCTTCATGTATCCGACCCCAAAAATTTGGGATAAAAGGCTTTGTTGTTGTCTTGAAAATACTATCAGTTGCTTGTTGATAACTACAGTTTTAAAAATCTGTGGTCAGTTGTTCTTTTCATTTGTTCTGTCTTTGTTGTCAGCAATATGCACCTTATACAATTTTTGCACATTCTATTACAGGTGATTTACTTAAATTACTGGATGTATCATCTGCTGCAATACTCTTCCCTACCACATATGGATACCTGAAGCCTCCCTTTGGAAAATATCGTCTGAAGGTATCATACTCTTAGCAAAGTAGCTAGTAGCTACAAAATTTCATATTAATTGCCTGGCTCCTTTTTTTTTTTACATATGCTTATCCGTCTGTCTCACGGAACTGGGTAGACAAATACCATGAACTTTATGATTTATTTGATATATTCACATATTAATTGCATCATAGGATCAGATGACACTACATTTTCATGATCACGTAATGCTTTCTTATTTGATAACCCTCTTTTCCTGGTGTCTCCTCTTGGTCAGGAATTTGTACTGATGCAAAGCTCGAAAAAGTGTCATATTTTTCTCATATATATAACTTTTACTCTAATAAAAAATATAACTTTACTTTAGTAACAGCCTAACACCAAAATCTGCAATTTATAGCAAACCCGTTTCTAGTTTTTGGTTTCCTCATGAAGGTTTCTGCACCAACCTACAGGTTAATTCTGGTCAAATTTTCAAATCTTTCATGTAATTAGCTTCATAACTGACCTCATTTTAATGAGAGATTACTTGGTCAACAATGATGAGTAAAATGAAGTATCATGTGTAAATTCTCTTTGCTGAATGCTCTCCTGCACTACTCATTGTTTCAGATTGTGGAGTTCATTTCTGTCCTACTGACAATTGGTAGTGAAGCTGCTGAAAGGCAGCTAGTCGAACGAGGTGCCATAAAGCATATCATAAATATGTTCTTTGAGTAAGTTGCTTTTCTCCTTATACGAGGGTTATCTTGGTGGAATAATTGAAGATTAGCTTTTGCTTTCTTACATTTTCAGGTACCCTTTCAACAATTTTTTGCATCACAGTGTGGAGAAAATCATAGGATCATGCTTAGAGAGTATGAGTGCACCTCTCATTGAACACATTCTTTTGGATTGTGACATCGTTAATAAAATTCTTGGAGTTGAGGAGCAGCCCTTACTGATAGTTGATGATAGTAAGGTATATATAAAAGTAATATTTGTCTTTTTTACATGGATTTCTTGAAAGGCTAGCCATATGAACATCCATACACACTCCTTGCATGTGAGCACTCGTATGCAGGTTCTTACTGCACATGTATGCACTATGTATTCATATATTCTTTCTCATTGTTGTCTGATTTCATGTTGGGTTCAAACTTTTGCAGCCAACAATTGCTACTAGAGGAAGATTGCCTCCCAGAATAGGAAACCTTGGACACATAGCACGCATAGCTAACAAGTTAGTGGATTTCTCTAACAGCAACAACTTAATAAAAAAACATCTGCAGGTTGGTCCCAACCATATGTCATGAAATTACTTGCTACTATCAATTGATCGCTTTAATGATTGAATATACTATACTCCAATTTGTACCTTTAATCTTTTTCCGACAGTATTTGTAGCGCCTCGAATTCCGTGCCCTGGAACTTGTGGCACATACCTAGAATCTTGACCTCAAATGAGTACACAACACAGGAAAGATCACAAGAAATTAAAAACTTGTTATTACCTTATCGTATGCACCACATGGATGCTTCAGTACTCGACTCTCCTGCTCTCACGATCAGTCCAACAACTAACCAACTGTGGGCACAACAACTAACCAACTGTGGGCACGTCAGTTGAATACAACTGACGCAATACGGATGAAACCCGTAAATCTCTAAAATTCCCAACAATCAATATTTGGTGCAGAAGAACAATGTGAAAGTCAAACCACAAGTGTCGGTGTATGCCATGATCTCGATTCTAATGAACAAACTCAAAATGCACGCGATGCTCCTACTCTAATGCAAATTTGATTTGAAAATGTATGCATCCCATACTACATACTTCCTAAATTGAGTTCGTATTCTTCAGATGATAGGGTTCAATCCCTCGCCATGCATCCTACTCTTGTACTCTTTCCTGTTTCTGACATTCATCTAGTAACTGGTAAGGTTGCAGCCTCTCGGTCTAGTTTCGCCTCTGCAGTCGGAAATGATTGATCATGCCATTATGTATGTCGAGACCCTGTGGCCTTACGTCACTCCTCGATCATACGCCGCTCGGCCCATGTGGTCTTACGCCACTCCTGAATCTTACCCCAAAGCTGTTACGAACATAAAGGTGACCCTGTAAGTCCCACTTGCTACACCGAGAGTCCTAGAACCTTGCTCTTGCTCCCTGTTTGCATTAAACAACATAAAACCTTATGTGGTTATGTAGAGGTCTATCCCCTAACTCCCACCATTCTTGATTCTTATCAGTAGATTCCAGAAATTAACAGTCCAGATCATGCCGCACGCGTCCCAGATGAGACGACACCGCACGCGTCCCCTTAACGGGTGAGTACACTCCCGACTAGTGCTTGTTCTTAGATTTGTAGTCACACGATTAAGGGCTACTACAATTTAGGTTTAGGGAAAAATAATTACACTATGTTTTTACCTGGATTCTAATGGCTCTATTCTCACCTTTCTAGTTTCTTATTAGTTTCTGTTTTTATGTTTAATCATGCTTCATTTCCCCTTTTTATCATTTACAAATTCCTTAACTAGATTACTTAGTTTGCTTACTCAATAACTGTTGAATACTAGGTAACCTAACCTAGTTCCATAAGTTAGTTAACCGTTTGAAATGGCAACAAGCTTGCCTTAACTAAATTTGGATTCAACCCAACTTTCCAATTAGGCTAAGAGTCGGCTCAACATACATACTCGACATTTACCAAACTAAAGCACTTAATATGCACTAGGCATCACTGTTGCACCCATATAAGCGTACTAATATCTCATTGCAACTTTAATTCTTTCCGTCTTTAAGTTCTAACCTTTTAATGACATATCTACTAGCTTCTAGTTACCCATGCATACTTACCGATTCAATTATTTTATACAAAATTCTACACCAAACTAACATAGATATTTATTTTATACCATTGTTGTGTATCTACTCATTGAGGATTGTGGACTTTAACATGAAGTTTATTCTACACATAAGTTCAACATAGAATTACTCTAATCACCTTTCTACTACCATTACATGAACTTTTTAAACATACGCATAAACTCCACCATATTCATCTACTACTACTACAAGTGTCGACTACAAGTGACTACTACAAGTAGTTTATTACAAGTGAAACATGAATTACTATGAATTATTACAATCTAACTAAACAACATTTACTACATATAAATGACTACATACAAATCACTACTATTACTCATGAGCATATAAATTACTACATATGAATTACTACTACCACATATACACCTATAAATTACTACTCTTTCAATCATGACTGAACAAATAATAATTACTATTTCAATCATGACTAAACAAATAATTCATCATACTAAAGAATATGACATGAATAGTAATCAATCATACAACACTAATACTTCTATTTAATTTCTTTTCTTGCTATGTTAATTTTTATATGAACTTAACATATAATAATTTCAATCCATATCCAAAATCCATTACTACTAGGATAGAGAAATACCCACTTTGCTTAGCACGCATAAAAAATACTCTTGGCTTCAACTAGATTTCTTCTCCTCCTTGCTTCTTTGGCTCTTCTCCACCTAGCTTGCTTGCCACTTTATCTTGCTTCTTCCTTGCTCCATTAGTTTTTTTAGAACTTGTAGGAGAATGTTGTGTAGCGCCCCGAGATCCACATACAGGAAACTCGTGACACAACCCAAGATCATTACTTCAAATGAGTATATAACACAGAAAAGAAATTACAGGAAATTTAAAACTTACATTGTTCAAAAAAAAATTTACTTTCCACTTGGAATACTCCCCGGCCCAAAATTCTTTTGTTCCCACGATCAAATCCTACAAGCCAACTGTGGGCACGTCAGTTGAATACAATTAACGCAAAACGGATGAAAACCGTAATTTCCTAATCCTCAACAAACAATCTTAATGCAGAAAGAAAGAAATATGGAAATCATGTAATAGGAGTGTTGGTGTATGTTATGACCTAGGATCTAATGCATAATTCAGATGCACACGATCCTTTTATTCTAATGCATACTTGATTCGGAAACATATGCATCCCATACTACATATATCCTAGTCAAGCTTAAACGTACTTCAGATTATAAGGTTCACTCCCTCGCGATGCAAACCTAAACTTGTACTCTTTCTTGTTCCGGACATTTATTTAGTGACTGGTAGAGTTGCAGTAAATACGGTCTATTCCGTCTACTGCATCGGATCGGTGGTCTTTCTCCACTCCCGAAAGTCGGTGATCACCCCGATCTATCGGAATCGAAGGTCTCTCTCCAGTCCGCCGGCCGGTGGTCTCTCTCCACTCCCGACAGGCCGATGATCATTCAGCTCAGCTACAATCCTGTCGGAATCGGTGGTCCTTCTCCACATCCCGACTTTACCATAAGTTATCCGAACACAGGGCGAATCAGCAGGCCTTTCCCTACTCCGCCAGAGACTGAGAGTTATACTTTAGCTCATTGTTCATGTGGATAACTTAGAACATAACGTATTCATAAGGGTCCATTCTCCTAGATTTCGACATCTTTATCACTAAATCTCAGGAATCAACAGTCGAGACTGCGCTGCACGTGTCCCATATAAGGTGTTGCACGCGTCCCCTTGACAGGTGAGTACACTCCCAACTAGTGCCTGTCCTTATTTTATTGGTCATACAATCTTATTATCATTGTTGTCCTTTATTTCCTATTTAATTTATCCTTTTTCTTAAAATATTCTACTTAGTTTCTTATTCAATGATAGTTGGTTACTAGGTGATTTAAACCTAGATCCAAAAGTTAATTATCTAACTCGAGTATGGATTCAATTCAATTTTGTCGGATTAAGCTAAGAGTCGTTTTAGCTTAGATACTAGTCATTGACATATGTCAAAACTAGTGTACTTAATATACATTTACTATCACTATATGCCTAATCAAAGGGCGTTTAATGCACCAAATATTCTCATATGCATATCACACTAGTGCACTTAATGCGCCAAATTCCACCATATGCATACACTATGCATGCTACCATCATATGCATATCCTTATGCATAACACTTAATAAAGCAGTTGATGCCTACAAATTTTTTTTTTCTTTTTTTTCTTTACCTTACTACAATCTACTTTACTATTATTACTTCTACTTTAAATTACTATTTTACTACTGCTACTACTATTACTCCTACTGCTGGTGCTGTTACTGTTGCTACTAATACTACTTTTTCTGCTACTATTACCGTTGCTAATGCATGTAACTTCTTCCCCAATTCTACCCTACTAGCATATATATAATTTATACTAGTGTCTTCTTCCCAATTACACCTTTTTAGTTCACATAATCACTTCAACTTATTATACATAAACAAACAATTAATTAAACCGTGATTAAGAGTAAACATACATTTTTCTTGTTATGTTTACTTTATATAAACTAAAGTATGGACTTCTTCCATCTAATAACTTCTCATCAAGAATAACTCCTAACATAACTTTCTACTTTAATCATTAATATATATATTTTTTTTAACAAGCATCATTTCTAACACAACTTCATTACTTTCAATCAATCAATTTTAACAAGCATAACTTTTTAATCACTACTTTACTACTTTTCAATTAACAAATTTTTAACAAACATAACTTTGTATGTTAAAGATCATAAAAAAGACGAGGTAAAGGAAAAATACCTACTTAGTAGCAGGAGTAGTGGATAGTGGTAGTAGTTGTGGACAGCAACAACAACAGTATTGAACAGCAGTTGCAGTAGTAAAAGTGCAGTAGTAGCTTTAGTAATAGTGCCGTAGTGGTAGACAGCAGTAAAGTAATAGTAGTTCTGCAGTAGAGTAATAGTAGTAGTAAAAGAGCACCCCTATATATAAAGAGATAGGAAACAGCTGCAGTTGCTGCTGTCTGCTGCCGGCCAGAAAAGAGAAGGGAAAAGAGGGATGTGGATGTGTGTGGAGAATTCTAGGAGCTTAGGTGTCCCTCTTATTTACTTTTACCCTCTAAAGTTAATTTATTTGAACTTACATTGTTGGGTTGGGCTTTAAGAAAGGAAAAAGTGGGCTTTTAAAACATATCAAGTAAAAAAAGAAATCCACCATAGTGTATATTAACAATGCACACATATATATATTTATAAGACTAAAAGAAAACATATATATATATATATATATATATATATATATATATATATATATATATATATTACATACTAGGGGTATTACATCACTCTTTCCTTAGAATAGCTCTGTCCTCATAACTAAACTGTAGGTAGAGAGATAAACAAACTAACAAAGTAAACATAAATTAATTAAACAACTCAGGATGCATATTCTTCATCTAGCTTTCCAGCTCCCACGTGGCTTGTTCAAGAAACTGATTTTTCCAGAGCACTTTAACCATGGGAATTACTTTATTTCTCAACACCCTGTCCTGGCGTTCAACTATTCTTATTGGCTGCTCTTCATAAGTAAGATCCACTCGTAGATTTTCCAGAACTTCTACTAGTTGGTGACTCGGATCGGGCACGTACTTTCTCAGCATCAAAACATGAAATACATTGTGTACTTGGGCTAGTTCTGCTGGCAAGTCCAATCTATATGCTGTCTTTCCAATTTTCTTCAGAATTTTGTATGGTCCAATGTATCTTGGGGCCAACTTACCACTCTTCCCAAATCTAAATACGCCTTTGGTTGGTGAAACTTTCAGAAATACTGAGTCCGCTTCAAATTCTAATTCTCTTCGTCGAGTGTTAGCGTAACTTTTCTACCGGCTCTGTGCTATTTCCAATCTTTTTCTGATTAGCTCAATCTTCTCAGAAGTCTGTTGCACGATTTCTGGTCCGAACATCTGTCTTTCCCCTACTTCGTACCAACATACCGGTGTTCGACCCCTTCCATAAAGTGCTTCGTACGGAGCCATTCCAATACTAGCTTGATAGCTGTTGTTGTAAGCGAATTCTACCAAAGCTAAATACTTTTCCCAGTTTCCTCCAAAATCCATAGTGCCCACCCTCAGCATATTTTCTAAAACTTGGTTCACTCTTTCTGTTTGTCCATCTGTCTGTGGGTGGAAGGCTGTGCTGAAATCTGTTCTTGTCCCTATTGCTTTCTGCAAACTCTGTCAGAATCGCGAAGTAAATCTTGCATCCCTGTCGGAGACTATGGATACGGGTACTACATGCAGCTTCACTATCCCTTCAATATATACTTCTGCTAATTTCTCTAATGACTAAGTAATTTTCACAGGTAGGAAATGGGCTGATTTTGTTAGTCGGTCAACCACTACCCAAATAGCATCATGTCCCTTGGGACTTCTGGGTAACCCGGTAATGAAATCCATACTAATATTTTCCCACTTCCATTCTGGAATGGGTAATGGTTGCAACAACCCTTCTGGTTTTCTGCTTTAATCTTTTGACAGGTGAGACATCTAGCCACAAACTCTGCTATATCCCGCTTCATCCCTGCCCACCAATAGAATTGCTTTACATCTCGGTACATTTTGGTACTTCCCGGGTGAACCGCAAGTAATGTAGTGAGCTTCTTTCATGACTTCTTCCCTCAAATCATCCACCTTCGGTACGCACAATTTGTCTCCAAACCATAACAGACCTTCCCTTATATTGAACTCTGAAAGTTTTCCTGCATTTACTTGTTCTTTACGTGCTAGAATCTCTGCATCTCATTCCCGACCCTTCTTAATCTGCTCCTTCAAACTTGGTTGTAGTTCAAGTCGTGCTAAGGTCTCACCCAAGTCTTGTGTATCCACCTCAATATCGGCTCGTTTTATCTCGTCATCCAATTCCTTGTTGCAATCAATGTAGCCAGATTCCTTTTTCTACTAAGTGCATCTGCCACTACGTTGGCCTTTCCTAGATGATACTTAATTTCAGGTCTAATGTCTTCTAATACTTCCAGCCATCGCCTTTGTCGAAGATTCAAGTCCTTCTGATGATATATATATTTCAGGCTTTTATGATCAGTGTATATCTCCACCTTTGCTCCATAAACATAATGTCGCCATATCTTCAGGGCGAAAATTACTGCAGCTAGCTCCAAATCATGTGTGGCGTAATTCTTCTCGTGTGGTCGGAGTTGCCTTGAACCATAGGCTATAACTCTTCCTTCCTGCATCAAAACACATCCCAAACCTTGGTGTGAAGCATCACTGTATATCACGTATCCCTTGTCTGCTTGAGGTAATACCAATATCGGTGCTGAAATCAATCGACCCTTTAATTCTTGAAAACTTCCTTCGCATGCCTCAGTCCATTCAAACTTTTTATCCTTCTTGGTTAACCTTGTAAGCGGCACTGCTATCTTGGCGTAGTCCTGGATGAACTTCCTGTAGTACCCTGTTAGCCCCAAAAAGCTTCTGACTTCCTTTCCTGTCTTTGGTTGAGGCCATTCATTTACAGCCTTAATCTTCTGTGGATCAGTAGCCACTCCCTCCTTAGAAAGGATGTGACTAAGGAATGCAATTTCGGTCTTCCAGAACTCGCACTTGGATAATTTAGCATACAATTCATGCTTCGGTAACTTACTCAAAATTTCAGTCAGGTGCCTGGCATGATTTTCCTCTGTTCTTGAGTACACCAAGATGTCATCAATAAAGCCCACAACAAATGAGTCGATGTATGGTCGTAGAATTCGGTTCATCATATCCATGAAAATAGCTGGGGCATTTGTCATTCCAAATGGCATCACCAAGAACTCGTAATGACCATGTCGAGTCCTAAAAGCTGTCTTAGGTATGTCCTCTTCTTTCACACGGACCTGATGGTAGCCTGATCACAAATCAATCTTTGAGAATACCGCTGCGTCCTGAAGCTGATTAAACAAGTCATCGATCATGGGAAGGGGATATGTATTGTGACCTGATTTAATTCTCGATAGTTGATACACATTCTCATCGATCCATCATTTTTCTTGACAAGCAACACTGGTGCTCCCCAAGGCGAAGCACTCGGTCTAATAAATCCTTTATGCAATAACTCTTCAATTTGTTGTTTGACTTCTTTCTGTTCTACTGGTGCCATTCTATATGGTGCCTTCGATATTGGTGCACTACCTGGCTGAATTGTGATACTGAATTCCACATCTCTGTGCGGGGGTAATCCAGGTAACTCAAAAAATACGAGTAGGAAATTTCGTGTAATGGGTATCTTTTTTACTTCCTCTGGTACCTTTATCCCAGTCACAGCCGTTAAGATTTCTCCGCGCTTCTTTCCTTGAAACACGATCTCTGTTTTCTCGGGTATCACTATAGTCACCCTCTTTTCTTTGCAATCTATGGTTGCCTTGTGTTTCGTCATCCAGTCCATCCCGATTATAATATCTGCCCCCACAAATTCCAATTCCAATAGATATATGCTAAAGGTTTCTCCACCTATTTGCAATTTACAACCTTTATAACATTCACTAGCAGTTAGAGTAGCTCCTGATGGCGTGGCTACCTCTAAAGCTAAATCGGAAACTGCCTCATGAGTATATTTCAACTTTGTAGCAAAGGACTTTGATACAGAAGTATGGGAAGATCCACTGTCAAACAAAACACTGGCTTCAATTTCATTAACGTTCAAATATCCTGTTACAAAAGATTACATATCTTAATAACTATCCTTCATTACATCAAGATAACAAAATATCTTTCAATCCTTCATACCAGTAATGACCCCTTCATCCTCTTCAGCATCTTCTTTGGTCAAGGCAAAAACACGACCCTGTCGGAAAGGCTTCTTTCCTTTGCCACTATTCTTCTGACTCGGTCCATTGTTGCTCTTTTGCAGTTGTGGGCAGTTTGGCTTGATGTGCCCAGTCTTCTCACAATGAAAACAAGTGCTCCCGCCTATTCTTTGGGCACTGATGCTTATAGTGTCCCCGCTCACCACAGAGGTAACACTTCACTGACTTGAAAGTTCCCATACCGGTATTCTGCTTCTTAAATTTTTGATTCGTGTCGTGCTTCTTAAAATAGGTAGAAGAAATGGGTCGCTTCCCCTGGTTCCATGTCCCTGCCTTCCCTGGTGGCTGTTGGCTTTGGTTCATATCTATTTCTGTCACTGCAGCTCGGCGCACTAGCTTGTCAAATCGTCTGATGCCTAAAGGCACCATCCTTGACCTTAGTCCGGGTCGAAGGCCTTGCTCGAACCTTTTAGCTTTCTTGACTTCATCCTGAACCATTTTCGGGGCATATCGAGATAATTGTGTAAACTTTGTTTCATATTCTTGAACTGTCATACTACCCTGTCTCAAATTGATGAACTCCATAGCCTTTTCTTCTTGGACGTCCAGAGGAAAGTAATGTTGCCTGAATTCTTCTAGGAAGTCCTCCCATGCAATTGGTCCATCACCCATGCCTCGTTTGACTGATTGCCACCACACCCCTACATCTTTTTCCAAAAGGATAGTAGCCAATGTAACTTTGCTTTCTTCTGGTGCCTTAAGTACTTCAAACACAGTCTCCACCTGACGAATCCAATCATTGGCTGCTTTCGGATTGGCTTGGCCTTCAAATACTGCTGGTTTCATCCTCTTAAAAGACTCCACCATCTTCACGTGGTTATTAATGGTATCACCTGCATTCCTTTCTTGGGTTCCTGGCTGTGGTGCAAAATTTCGGCTTGCCTCCATAGAAGTCCCCATTATGCGATATACCCATGCATTTTCCGCTTTGATATTGACGTTGACATTATTAACTCCACTACATTCACCTTCAGTCCTCCTACTGTTGCCACCTCTGTTTCTTTGATAGACTCTTCCTTTATCCTCGGTCCTTCCGTTAGTGCCATCTTCATTTCTTCCCGACATCTGCTTAACTATGCGCATACTATATCTTACAAAAATAACATTCAACACACAAGGATATTCAGTAATGTATATTGAGACAGAGCAATAATCTATATATATATATATATATATATATATATATATATATATATATATATATATATATATCACGAGTATTAAGACAAAACATGTCATTAGATTTCTCATTCCTGTCCATAACATCCTTAAGTGGGTTTTTACAACATCCAAAACATTTACTAGACACAACATTTTGGCTTTTACAAAACCCAAAACTTTCTCAAAACATTCTTCTTGATTCTACTCCTATCGACCATTTTCAACAGGGACCTATTCCTCTCTGACGTTGCCCCAGTAGTGCCTGCAACTGGGCCACCTGATTCTGCAATTTTTCGTGCTTTTCTTCAAGGCGTAGTATCGTATAGCGGTATTTGATTTTTAGTCGATGTAACTTTTGCAACGCCTTGAAATTTGATTTTCTAAGCTTGATCAATTCTTTATCGAATAGAAGCTGCTGCTTCTTCATTTCATATACTTCCTCCTCGAGCTGAGCTGTCTTCCATTTATGCATGTACATATGCCGCCACAAGGCAGCAATTCTGTTCTGGACCCTACCCTGTGACACCGTTGGCGAGTCTAGTCGGCGGGGTACAGCCCGGGAGACAAGCTGCTCTAAGCTGATAGGTTCATCTGGAAAACCTATTAGCGGTGGGGTAAGGGGAGGTGTCTCGATCTCTTTTGGCTCTTCCTCTTCTTTCGGCTCTTCCTCTTCTTCCGGTTCTACTTCTTCTTCTAAGAACCCATCGAGGATTGGTATGCCATCATCATTATTAGCCATCCTACATGGAGCAAGAGACGGGAGTTAGTTTAGATACAAGAAGAAATTATAATCATAAGTTGAAAAATGCAACCCTATGATGTACGATTATTCCATAATCTATACTAATCCCGATTCTATAGGGAGTTCCAAGTCCAATTTCTTACTATGTTAGTACTACTATTTGAAGCGGGCTCTGATACCACTTTTGTAGCGCCCCGAGATCCACATACAGGAAACTTGTGACACAACCCAAGATCATTACTTCAAATGAGTACATAACACAGAAAAGAAATTACAGGAAATTTAAAACTTACATTGTTCAGGAAAATTTTACTTTCTACTTGGAATACTCCACGGCCCAAAATTCTTTTGTTCTCACGATCAAATCCTACAAGCCAACTATGGGCATGTCAGTTGAATACAACTGACGCAAAATGGATGAAAACTGCAATTTCCTAATTCTCAACAAACAATCTTAATGCAGAAAGAAAGAAATGTGAAAATCATGTAATAGGAGTGTTGGTGTATGTTATGACCTAGGATCTAATGCATAATTCAGATGCACACGATGCTTTTATTCTAATGCATACTTGATTCGGAAACATATGCATCCCATACTACATATATCCTAGTCAAGCTTAAACGTACTTCAGTTTATAGGGTTCACTCCCTCGCGATGCAAATCTAAACTTGTACTCTTTCCAGTTCCTGACATTTATTTAGTGACTGGTAGAGTTGCAGTAAATACGGTCTATTCCGTCTACTGCATCGGATCGGTGATCTTTCTCCACTCCCGAAAGTCGGTGATCACCCCGATCTGTCGAAATCGGTGGTCTCTCTCCAGTCCGCCGGCCGGTGGTCTCTCTCCACTCCCGACAGGTCGGTGATCATTCAGCTCAGCTGCAATCCTATCGGAATCGGTGGTCCTTTTCCACATCCGGACTCTACCATAAGTTATCCGAACACAAGGCGAATCGGCAAGCCTTTTCCTATTCCTCCAGAGACTGAGAGTTATACTCTAGCTCATTGTTCATGTGGATAACTTAGAACATAACGTATTCATAAGGGTCCATTCTCCTAGATTTCGACATCTCTATTACTAAATCTCAGGAATCAACAGTCGAGACTGCGCTGCACGTGTCCCATATGAGGTGTCGCACGCGTCACCTTGACAGGTGAGTACACTCCCAACTAGTGCCTGTCTTTATTTTATTGGTCATGCAATCTTATTATCATTGTTGTCCTTTATTTCCTATTTAATTTATCCTTATTCTTAATATATTCTACTTAGTTTCTTATTCAATGATAGTTGGTTATTAGGTGATTGAAACCTAGATCCAAAAGTTAATTATCTAGTGATTGAAACCTCGAGTATGGGTTCAATTCAATTTTGTCGGATTAAGCTAAGAGTCGTTTTAGCTTAGATACTAGTCATTGACATATGTCAAAACTAGTGTACTTAATATACATTTACTATCACCATATGCCTAATCAAAGGGCATTTAATGCACCAAATATTCTCATATGCATATCACACTAGTGCACTTAATGCGCCAAATTCCACCATATGCATACACTTATGCATGCTACCACCATATGCATATCCTTATGCATAACACTTAATAAAGCAGTTGATGCCTACATTTTTTTTTCCTTTACTTTACTACAATCTACTTTACTATTATTACTTTTACTTTAAATTACTACTTTACTGCTACTACTACTATTACTCCTACTGCTGGTGCTGTTACTGTTGCTACTAATACTACTTTTACTGCAAATGCATGTAACTTCTTCCCTAATTCTACCCTACTAGCATATATATAATTTCTACTAGTGTCTTCTTCCCAATTACACCTTTTTAGTTCACATAATCACTTCAACTTATTATACATAAACAAACAATTAATTAAAACGTGATTAAGAGTAAACATGCATTTTTCTTGTTATGTTTATTTTATATAAACTAAAGTATTGACTTCTTCTTTCATCTAATAACTACTCATCAAGAATAACTCCTAACATAACTTTCTACTTTAATCATTAATATTTTTTTTTTAAATTTTTTTAACAAGCATCATTTCTAACACAACTTCATTACTTTCAATCAATCAATTTTAACAAGCATAACTTTTTAATCACTACTTGACTACTTTTCAATTAACAAATTTTTAACAAACATAACTTTGTATGTTAAAGATTATAAAAAAGACGAGGTAAAGAAAAAATACCCACTTTCTTAGTAGCAGGAGTAGTGGATAGTGGTAGTAGTTGTGGACAGCAACAACAACAGTATTGAACAACAGTTGCAGTAGTAAAAGTGCAGTAGTAGCTGTAGTAATAGTGCTGTAGTGGTAGACAACAGTAAAGTAATAGTAGTTCTGCAGTAGAGTAATAGTAGTAGTAAAAGAGCACCCCTATATATAAAGAGAAAGGAAGCAGCTGCAGTTGCCGCTGTCTGCTGCCGGCCAGAAAAGAGAAGGGAAAAGAGGGAGGTGGGTGTGTGTGGAGAATTCTAGGAGCTTAGGTGGCCCTCTTATTTACTTTTACCCCCCTAAAGTTAATTTATTTAAACTTACATTGTTGGGTTGGGATTTAAGAAAGGAAAAAGTGGGCTTTTAAAACATATCAGGTAAAAAAAGAAATCTATCATAGTGTTTATTAACAATGCACACATATATATATTTATAAGACAAAAAGAAAACATAAAAGAAAACATAAACATATATATATATATATATATATATATATATATATATATATATATATATATTACATACTAGGGGTATTACATGTTGGATGTTGGGAAAGTGAAGTAGTATGAATGAAAGAGTAGTATGAAAATTAGTGGGTTTGAAGAGAGTATGTAGTAGTGGTATGAAGTAGTAATAGTGTGAAGAGCAGGGAATTGGAGAGTAGTCTAAAGTAGAAAGAAATAGCATGAAGGAAAAATGAGTTATATCATCACATACATACATATATATAGAGAGGGGTGAGGGGGGTGGCTGGCCAGTGCTTGATTAGGGTTAGGGTGAGTGTGGAGGTGTGTGGGAATGTGAAGTCCCTAGAGTTGCTTAGTCACCATGGTTAGTCACTACTCTAATCCTTAGGGCTAAAGCCTCTTGAGCTCCTTAGGTGACCCCTTAGGTACAAAATTGTGGGCTATGGTGTGTAGTGTATGCATGTGTATATATAGTAGTGTGTAGTATATGTGTGTTGTATATATATATAGTAGTAGTAGTAGTAGTAGTAGTAGTAATATACACATTATTTTGGTTGGGCTTAAAACATAAAATTATAAAACATACACTATTTGTGTTATAGATGGAAATTTACAATTTATAACAATCTATATATAGTAAAATTTCATTAGTAAAATGTGGTGATACAACAATAAGCATTCATCATCATTATTATTATTATTCTTTTGGGATATTACAATATTGTCAGAATTGGCTGGTTGGACCAGGTTCGGCCGGAATTGGACCCTAATTTGGTCTGGTTTGATCTGGAACTGGAAGTTATTCAAACACTGTGGGCTGAACTGACCGATTCAATTGTGAACCCGACGAACTAGTTCAATTTAAACCGGCCGGTTCAGATTATATTATTCTTTTTTAAAATAAAAGTTTTGTAGAAGAGGAGCTTCGAACCCGAGACCAATGGGAAGTAGGTTGCACCTGCTAACCAAGATGACAGAAATGTGGTTGCTATATAAAAATACGCAAAATATATTTGTACCTAAATAATTAAATATATCCAACCTCTTCCTGTTGAACCCGGTTCAACTGTGAAAAACCAGACTTGCCATCTCTCCTGTTCAATGACTAGTTTGGTTTTGCAACATTGCTTTCCATGCATTTTAGTGAATGGTTGCAGTAAATGTTAAAATTCTGTATTTTGGTAGTTGGGTAAAAAAGCTGGAAATCCTCCTAACGTTTTTTAAAGATATTAAAAAAACCTTGTCATTAGTTTTGAGTCAATTTACCCCCCGTCGGGAGTCTTGCAAAATCCCACCCAAAAACTTTTATAAATGACTATTCTACCCTTCTATGCATTTTATACTAATTTTTAATTTCCCCCTTTGTTATCCTTCCTTAATTGTTTCGCTCTCATCTCTTCGAACCCACCACTACCCTCCTTTCCTCACTCGCTCCTGCTCATCATCATCAATGGAACCTCCACCCTATTCTCATCCACACTCATCTCCGTCTTCTTTAACCTCCTAAAAAACAACCATTCTTCTTCCCTCCTTACCCTTCTCTGTTCTCACTATCCTCACCTCCCCAACTTTCTAAAAGCAATTGGGACAGAATAATTTCTCAAACTGACATGGAATGGTAACTAAGTAAATCACAAAATATAGGTTTTGTGTCTATCTAATTAAGTGATGAACTCAGTCAGGGGTGGCAATCAGGTCGTTCGGGCCGGGTCGGGTCGACCCGATATTCGGGCGGGCCCGGGTCGGGTTGGCAAGTTAACCGGGCTGGGTTTGAATCAAAATTTCGACCTGGTCGACCCGCGAACCCATTTGGGTCGGGCCGGGTCGCGGGTTGGCCCGGTAAATTTATTTATTTATTTTAATTTTATAACTTACAAAAAAAATACATGTATAACTGTATAAGAGTGAAAAAATGCATATATTATTCATTTCAACTTCTATGAATTTGTTTATAAGTTTTTTACATTCTAATACAAGTAATTGAAACCCATAAAGAACATACAATATTTCTTGAATTACATTTACATTTTTGAGGGGATAATCAGAATCTAGAGTTCAAGATAGCCTAGGGTAAGAGAGTTGATAGATGGAAGAGTGAAAAAATTGGAGTGAATTCAAAAAAGCCAAAAATCCCAAAAAACAATAAAAAAACAGCAACAACAGCCTACTGACTGTTTTTTAACGTTTGACCCGTGGGTCAAATGGTCTCCAACCTGCGGTTCTGTTAGTCGCGTTCGGGCGGGTCAGTAATGGGTTGCGGGCTATTGGGTCGGGTCGAGCGGGTTAAATTCAATTTTTTAAGACCCGGGTCGACCCAGTACGAGTTGCAGGTTCGACTCGAACCCGAACCCGAACCCGAACCCGAACCTGAACCCGAACCAGGTCACTGCGATCGGGCGGGTCGTGGGTCGACCTGGCTCGGATGCCATCCCTAAGCTCAATGTTGGGAGTGAATAATTTGGGTTTTTCTGTATTCCAATTTTAAAACAAGTTTCCTATCTGATGTTCAAATTTAGTGATTTGATTCTTACAAATTAGGGTTTGTTGTATGTTGTATGTAATTAAGTTATGATCTTTAAGGGTTTTACATGTTTATTGCTTTCAGGCATAATCATTTTGTTTATGGTTTGAATTCCGAAGTTGCTAAGTGGGAGTCTGAAATGAGTGTTGGAGTAAGAAGAACAATAAGAAGAAGATAGCGGCAACCATTAGGATTTGAGGTGGAGATAGAGTGGATATAGGGGTGGAAACCGGCTGGAGCCGTGGCCTGCCGTCGGGCCGGTCCAGAATGCCTTTGGAACCGGGCCGGTCTCGGCGATAGGAAACCCCAGCACTAACCAGGCCCCGAGCCCGGGCATCCTGGTTCCGAGCTGACCCGGGCCAATTTTTAATATATATATTTATGTGTGTGTGTGTGTGTGTGGAATGCTCCATTGCATACGTTAAATATTGTGCAAACACGTGCAAACCATTTGAAACAACGACTTAAGTGGTTGCACCATATTTAGCATTTGCAATGGAGCATTCCCCTCTCTCTCTCTATATATATAGAGCAATGCTCCATTGCAAACCACTGAAGCCGTTATTGGGAACAACGGCTTCAAGCTTAATATAACTGAAGCCGTTGTTCCCAACAACGGGCTTGGTTATAAACATAAGCCATTGTTGGAATCCAACAACGACTTATGTTTATAACCAAGGCCGTTGTTGGGCGTTTTCACAATATTTGCGTTTGCAATGGAGCATTGCTCATATATATATATATGGAAAATGCTCCATTGAAAACGGGTCTAGTTTTCACGGGTTGGAAAACACGAATCTGAGCCATTGGATCGCTCATGATCGCGATCAGCAGCTCAGATCGAGCCCCCGATCACCCGTTTCAATTGTTGAGCGGAGGGTTATTTTGGAAATTTCGTTCCAAATAACTCTTCGCCTCACGGATTTTAAAAAAATTGATAGGTTATAAAAAATTGAATCATAGGCCGTTGTTTGGAACAACAGCCTTATTCTCATTATTTATAACCTAGGCCTAGGCTATAAAATTTATAGAAATTTTATCTCATTATTTATAACCTAGGCCTAGGCTATAAAATTTATAGAAATTTTATAGCCTAGGCCTAGGTTATAAATAATGAGAATAAGGCCGTTGTTCCAAACAACGGCCTATGATTCAATTTTTTATAATCTAGGCCGTTGTTCCCAACAACGGCCTTATATCATTTTTTTCAGAACGAAACAGGCAAAGAGTTATTTGGGACGAAATTTCCAAAATAACCCTCCGCCACTTAATTCATATAGGGTGATGGGCGGGGTCAATTTGAGCCGCTGATCGCGATCATGAGCGATCCAATGGCTCAGATTCGTGTTTTTCAACTCGTGAAAACAAACCCGTTTTCAATGGAGCATCTCTATATATATATATGTTTTTACTTGTTTATTTTTTTCTCTCATTCTCTTTACATTTTAAAATAGATTAACAACATATAATATTGTAGGAAATTTCGATGTAAAAAATCATTAAAAAAACATGTATTATTTTCTCAAGTCTTGAAGTCTGGAATGATTTATAAGGGTAAAGAAAAATGTAATATATACTAACTACAATATTACATGGTAAGGGGATAATTTAGAGTTTGAGATAACATAGAGTTGGATTGAATTGAAGGCGTTGGACTAGTGCACCTCAACTTAACCTAAACCTTGGATCTCATCCCCCTAAATTTCGCGGTGAGCTTCCATTGCAATAATCATCAATCATCAATCTTCAATCTTCAATCTTCGGGAGTTAGTGAGATTATGTTTTCATTTTTCGAGAGTTCATTTTCATTCTTCGTCTTGTGGAGTGTTTCTACCACTTGAGCCGTCTTGTATTCCTCGAGTCCTTTGCTCCTTTTTCATCCAATCTTCCGAGCACACCAACATCACCAAAGTCTCCGGTGTCGAACGATTTCTTTTATCGCTCAATATTCTGCCATCAAGAGAAAAAACACTTTCTGATGCGGGTGGACACCGGGGGTTAATAGATCTTTTGCCAAGCGAGAAAAAATAAGATATGAACCTTCATTGTTCTTCTACCATGTTAACACATTAATCTTGTGTTCAAACAACACTGAAGGTTGTGTTAGGTGCATTAGTCATAGGTTTTTTAGATTGAATAAGATTCTATACATCAACTGCTGAATCTTCAAATACAATGCCCTTACCTCTGGAAGAAGATGATGTTGTACTTGCATTTTGTATTTGAGAAGCAGATGCAAATTTTCTGTCATAACTATCTTATAAATTATTTAATATTGACTCAAATTTAACTGTAAATTCATCATAATCATAAGAAACATCTCCAACCATACTATAAAACAAACCAGTCAAATTCTTCGTATCATCTAACTTGATACGATGATCTATTGTACTATCAACACAATATAACATAGGAAGAGGATGAAAATATTTCATAAATTTATTGTAAGCGGGAACAACAATTGAGCTAATGTAAGGGTCATGCATTATTTGTTGAAAAGTTTTCATCATACTAAATATTGTAAGAAAAATACAACTAGAAGTTGAATCATAAGATTTTGAAAATTTAAGGGTTGCGTTTTCAAAAGGTTAAATTTTTTTAAACAAACTTTCAGCAAATTCCCAAGATTGTTCATTCATGCCAAAGTTTCAATTTTTTTTTGCAATACAAAAATCATTCATAACCGTTTTGTATTTATTAACAACAAAAAGTATGTCAAAAATAGAATTCCATTAATGTTTTAACATCTTTAGGAATTTTTAAAAATTTTATTCCCTGAAACTTACACTAATGTTGAAATTTTTGAAGATTAGAACCACTCAAATCTGTGAAATGCACATAATCTCGTATTGCACTCATATGGTTCGGCTATATTCAATGCACCTTACACACAAGTTGAGTATATAACATGCACATTTGACATAAAATGTTTCAGGCTCTAGAGAATTAAACGCTTGAATTAATGAACAAACTATTTTTTTATTGGTGGCATTATCAAGACTAATATAATTTTTTTTATCATGAATATCATAAGTAGTGCATGCTTGTATGATTTGTGATGCGATAGCCGCAATATTATGGGGTTACATCAGCTATCCAAATTGTATGATCCTCTTTTGAAGGATCCAATCAGTATCGATCCAATGATAGGTTATGCACATTAGTGAAACATCGTTACAACATTTTCAACAATCACTAGTTAATGTAACCTTACAAGTTAAAGATTACAAAGTAGCAATCAACAATGTTGTAAAAGTTGTTAGGTAGTAGTTGGGCTGCCAATGGGGGACACATGCCTTGACCTTGTAAGCGGGGCCTAGGTAGCAAGGCGCTAGGCAGTTTTTTAAATATTATTTTATTAATATATTTATAAGAAAATATAATATTGCATAAAATACAAGATATATTGATGTAAACTTAACCATAAGTAGAGAATTTTCAAGAATTTTGAAAAACGTTTACCAACATGTAATACAGATTAAGTAAGAAATTAGACTAATTGGTTTGATGTATTTTCAAGATATGAAATAGTTTAACAAGCCTAATTAAAGATTCATGCCTAACAATCAACAATTATACTTAATCGTTCCTACCATGTAAGATATGCAATAAAGATTCGTACTCTAATTAACAAGTAGAAGCACACACTCAATATTTGTGGACGACAGATAATTCAGATAATATTTTAGAGATGATAAGTAGTATCACAAATAATGGAGAATAGAAAGAGAAAATCGAGTTTCAAAGACGGTATTGCGATGTTGCTGGATTTGAGCTGGCAGGTGGCGCTTGGGGTGGCCACGTTGATAAGGCAGCAAAGCGGAGGACAACGGCAGTGGAAGGGGTGGTCGAAAGGTGAGGATAGGCGGCACGGGCTGCTATCTCGGACCCAGTGGTGGTGCAGGCAGCAGTGAGGAGGCACTGCTGTTCGGTGGGAGGCAATTAGTGGTTGCATGATGGGAGGATCGGGGTGTGGGGGCAGGCGAAGGAGGGAGGGCTCGATGGTGAGGCGTCGGGTTGCTACAGTCTAGGGGGTGTTGTGGGAGGATGATCAGACAGTGGTGGGAAGGCGGTTAGAGACGTCGTGAGATGGGGGTTTGATGGGTTTGAGAAGAAGAGAGGAAGAAGATAAGTAGAAGGGGGGGTGTTGATGGGTGTCGGGATTAGAACGAAAAGAGGAAGACGAAACATGAGAGAGAGGGTATTAAGGTTAGGAATTTTGTATAATGTAGTTTTAGAGTTTATCACAAACCCTAAAAATTTATCTCAGTGTCTTACACAAAAAGATGAATGAAGAGAAAAACTCAAATCACAGTAACTTTTAGTCCATTAAATGCATTCTGTTTTTATTAATCTAGAGGCCTATATATATACTCGACAAATCTTCAAATTATCGTAATGCATAAAATAAAGGGTGCAAATCGTAAAACTACTACATATGGCTAAATTGCCAAAAACAAATATAAATGTTGAAATAAAAATTACTAGGCTAATCGACCAGTCATCCTAGATGATGCCTGCGCTGATAGAGGCGCCTGAATCGTCTTGAACCAATGTCCTCATCATTCTCTCCGGGTGGGAGAAGGCTCGACCCAGTCCAGTTAAAACCAGTCATTTTGTTATAGTGCTCCAAAAGGTCTGGATCCAAGCACTGGAATCTTCACGATCAATCCAAGTATCCTCCGACTAAGGCTTGTTTTTTTATCTGACCAAATATCTATGAATACCACATTCTTTAGTAGAGATTATATGATCATCTAAAATATTATCTAATTTTTCTGTTGGTGGGTAAGTTGTATCAGGTAAAGGGGGAAATATGGGAATCTCACCATTATGCTGCAAGGTATTCTCATTTATAAGAGAATTTCTAGGGTTAAATTATGGGCTTTCATAGGGTACTAGATCCTCAATATTGAAAGTCTTACTTATGCCAAAACCTTTAGAAAGGTCAACGACATAAGCATTATCATTAATTTTATGCAGAATTTTAAATAGGCCTACAACATGTGCATTCAATTTCTTAACGATTCTAGCTGGAAACCGTTCTGGACGAATCTGAACCATCACTTCGTCTCCAACATCAAAAGTTTTAAATTTTCTTCTTATATCTGCTCTTAACTTGTAGTTAAAATTATTTCCATTAATTTTCTAAAAATTTCTCTATGCAAATCATGAATACGGGATGCAAATGTGGATGCAGATTTTGAAACTCTATAATGTTCTAACATGAGAATGAGATCTATGGGCTGTCTAGGATGATAACTATGCACAACTTCGTGTGGACTCGTACCGGTGCTTCTATTCTTTGATGTATTGTAGACAAATTCAGCAACAGTTAATCAAGTCGTTCCAAAATTTTCTCTCCCGAGAGTATGCAAGAGATTTCCAAGACCCCATTTTGACAATCTCAGTCTGTCCATCAGTCTGTGGGTGGAAGGCTGAGGAGAATTTCAATTTCATGCCCATCTTGTGCCATAAGGTTGTCCAAAAGTAATTCGTGAATTACAAATCCTTATCGGACACAATGGTTTTCAGTAATCCATGTAGCTTCATAATATTATCGAAGGAGATTTGAGCTACACGAGATGTGTCGAAAGTTTTTGAACATGGGAGGAAGTGGGCCATTTTAGCTAGGCAGTTAAAATCGGTTTTTGGAACTAATATGTCTAGGAGCGATTAATGATTAATCGGGTAACCGGAAAATAATCGGAGATTAAATTGGAAAAATCGTGCGCGCGCGTGTGTGAGCAATGCTCCATTGCAAACCACTGAAGCCATTGTTGGGGAATAACGGCTTTTGGCTTAATATAACCTAAGCCGTTGTTGGGAACAATGACTTCAGTGGTTTGCATACCCGTTTGCACGGACCCGTTTACAATGGAGCAATTCTATATATATATATATATATATAATTAAAAAATGATCTATCATTTTGTAGCAACTCTAAACCGTAACATAAAACTATTATAAGATTATCAAATAGGAATATATAATTATAGAGAAAAAAGAAAAGAGTACTTGATTTGAGCGGAGTTTGGATTCTGGATGTGCGACGGGTCGGGTTTGCTGTTCGGTTCTAGTAAACAAAAACAATCGGGGAGGAGCAATAAGAGCAAAAGGGAGGAGGTGCAGCAGATGCGGGTCAGGTCAAGTGTGCGACGATGCAGGAGAAGCGACGACGAGTCGAGTTTGGGTTTGCACGAGGAAGAAGAGAATCGATTTGGGTTTGGGTTTGCGCAATGACTAAAAGAAAAAGGCTTTGAATTTGGATTTGAGTTTGGGCCGGATTGAACCCAAACAATGCAAACGAGCATGAAAATTGAAGAAGATGATTTAATTGGTTAATTGGTCACATAAAATCGGCCGATTAACCACTAATCGACCGATTATACCCGATTAAATTGCTAACTATTGAAATATTGAAAAATCGCTAAAAAATGATCACTTATCCTCCAATTAGCGATTAATCAGGGATTAATTGGGCGTTATCGAGGATTTTAACTGTTCAACATTTTAGAGAAACAATTAACGACGACAAGAATGGAATCATGTTTCTTTTGTATTTTCGGTAAGCCTAACACGAAATTCATGCTGACATCTTCCCAAGGGCGACTGAGAACCGGTAAAGGAGTATACATGTCTGTGTTCTGTTTTTGTTGTTTGACGAGTTGACAAGTATGACACCTGTTAACAAGTCTCACAACGTCCTTTTAGTTTAGGTGTAACACCCCGTACTTAAGAGTGTATATATATAATATTAAATGGTAAATATAATAATATATATATATATATATATATATATATATATATATATATATATATATATAAGAATAGAATATTAGAAGGGTGGCCTATACGGATTTCTATGAGCTTGTGTGTATGGAAAAATATGGGCTAAGATGAGATGCGGAGGTGGCTGCTTGTGTGGCGGGGCCCAGTTGATGGGTGTGCTGGCTGCACGTGAGAGGAGGGGTGATGTGGTTTGGGTGCACATTACACATGCTTTGTGTGTGTTGGTGTGGGATTCAATTAATCCTACATAGGTGGATTAAGAGGTTGAGTTAAGAGTTTAATTGATAAAGCCTATGATCAATTGGTACCAATAAGCTATAGCACCTTTTGGCTCTGTTTGGTTCAAATGAGGGGAGGGGAGGGGAGGGGAGGGATTTTAATGGAGGGGAGGGAAAGGGAGGGGAGGGAAAGGGAGGTTAGAGATTTTAATTAAGACTCTGTTTGGTTGAAAGGAGGGGAGGGGAGGGGAGGGGAGGGAAAATAATTATCTTCTCGTTTGGTTCACAAGGGGAGGGAAGAGATTTTATAATTAAATTACTTTTATACCCTTTTACATTTCAGGATAGCCTATGTATTACTGTTTCTAATTTTAACTTGGTAATATAAACAAAATAATGAAGACCAATAAACAGATTAATATGCAGCTGATGTCATAGGTGAGGAATTACCTCAAGATTTGTGTGCGTTTGCGGTGTCATCGTCAGCTAAGCGATGCACGTTGGAGAGCTACCAGAACCAGAAGCAGGGAAAGGTCGACACAGAGTACCAGTGCAGTACCTCAGAGGAGGTGGTACAGCGAATCTCCAATCACATTGAGACTGACCAATCTGCGAAATCATGCGGAGTTGACAGACACTCAGTTGGAATCTCATCAGATTATCTGCTTGAGCCACAGTTCTCCGTTAAGTTATTAACTAATTTGCACATGCCAAATACCAGAATCATATATAATCAACTATCTTTCTGTTCTGCACATGTCAAATACCAGAATCATATATAATCACATACGGTATTACACAAAAAGAAAAGACATAGGATCAGTCTCAACTCCAAAAAACAAAAATAAAATAAAACAGAGTACTAGAATCGAGGGTCCTCCTTTGAATTAAAATCATAATTTGAAATACATTATTTGTTTATCTGATGCTACATTGAATTATGAAGCAAATTCTCTTATACATCTTACCCAACGTGGTAATAATGAACAATATGACATGCAATAGCTATATTCTCAAATTCATTAGAAAGATTCTGATTCTATGCGATGTCACTACACTGGAACAAAAAAGCAGCGATTGCATAACGATTTTACCAGCAGCAGCATGCCGAAAGAATAACACAATAACAATAATGATGATAACAATTATTACAATAGAGGATCAGAATCTCACGCACCTGCTCCTATTGCTGCTTAATCTAATACATTTCTTCATGATTAAATTCTCTTTTACACTACCTCTACAGTAGATTAGTATACACAGAAATGAAATCGATTTGTTGGGTTCTCGAAACAGAAGAGGGGGAGAAAGAGAGAGGGTGAGTGGGAGAGAGGATATGTTTAGTTTTAGGAGATTTAGATCTAAAGGGCAATTTAGTCCAATCACTATACAAAAATTTGACTCAATTTCTCTTCCCTCCAAATCCCCTCAATATTGGAGGGAAGCCAAAATTGACTCAGGAGGGATGCTGCACCCCTCTATTTCCCTCCCTTCCCCTCCTAAAAAATGAACCAAACAAGAAATGTTTAAAAAAAATCTCTCCCCTTCCCTCCTCTCCCTTCCCCTCCATTCCCCTCCAACCAAACAAGCCCTTTGTGTGGCACGCCTGTGGTGTGCGGTTGTTAGGATTTGTATTGTTTGTGTGTGAGCGCACGTGTAGTCGCGTGCGCAGCTGAGCAGGTGTAACATCCCTTTATTTTATAATTTCAAAATAGTCGTTGGTATTTCTTATATTGCTATTAGATATTATTGTTAATGTTATTATTATGCATAAATATGCAGTTTTATTTTATATATATTCTTTAATTTATTTATTCATTCGGTGGAGCGGGTTTTATTAAATTTTATGATAAAAGTATAAGGGCCTAAAAATAATTGGAGAGTCAAAGGGGGGTTTATAATAAATTTTCGCATTTATTTATTAAACACTCTTCCTCCTTCCTCCTCACTCACGTCTAGACCATTCCTCTTTCTCACTCACGTCCAGACCAAGAACCCACGCAACCGACCTTTCCTTCTTTCTTTCTTCATTTTGAAATTTTCAAATCCTATGAAATTCCAAGCCATTTTACAAAATTTTTAGGGGGTTCTTGTTAATTGAAGGGTGCTCTTCAGCCCTACGGTGTTGGTTTTTGAAATCATCTATTGTATGGTGAGTGGGATATTATTTAAGTTGTATGTGCTTATGTGATTTGCAAATTTTTAGCTGTGAAATGGTGTAGTTAGAAGAATAGGCAATTCTCTTTATATTAGAAATGATAGAGTTAGCATTTAGACGATAGAAATTAAATTGGAAAATAATTAGGGTGTTGGCTTAGTAATTAAAAGATGATAGGAATGGTAAATGATGCAAATTGGTAGTAGAAATCCCTGTAAGTTATGGAAAATAATTTAGAATAATTTTTGGAAGATTTTATGGGCATAAAATCCAGTTAGGAACAATCGAAATGCGTGCATGTATCGTGTGCACGCTAGACGTTTGATGAAATGCCTGTGAGAGATTAGAATTATTTTAATTGTTATTTATGAGTGATTTGAAAATCTTAACTCTAATTAGTGTTAAAACTTGGTAATATGAAGAGAAAGCTAGTTTGAGGGATAGCGGAGAGATTACACAGCTGGTCTTCGCGTTTCCCAGATGAGTATGATCTCTTTTATTTTCTGTACATGATGTGCTATGAAAATTTTAAATTATGGTTTGTCGTGTGTGATGTGTAAAGTGTATTGAGTATATAAATTCACAAGTATGATACAAAGTAAATTATGAGGTGTAAGAAATTAGTGTACATATATGGGAGTGTGTTGATGCATGTTATATATGCTACGGGGTTGTAGGATTTAGTTTTGAGGAGCTGTACTGATATGGATATATGTATGTGTATGTATCTAATGTGATGAGGTGAAAATCATGGTGTGTGTACGTTGTGTGATCATGTGATGTGTTTATACGATGGAAATAATGACGAGGTCTATATGATATGTAAAAATATGATGTGATAATGTGATGCTATAACACGATGAAATGAATGATATGGTGTATGTGTGATATACGGGTGACAAATTGGAAATTTTATGTCATAATGTGATGTGGAATTGGTATGGTGTGTGTGTGGGTGACGTGTGGGTGATAAATGAGAATTATATGATAATTGATGAGATTAATGGCTTGTATAGGCTTATGAAATTAATGGAGTTATATACATTCATGTTATATGGAGATATATTATAAAGGAGATACACGGAGATATATTATAAAGGAGATATACGGAGATATATTATGAAGGAGATATATATTATAAAGGAGATATATTATAAAGGAGATATATAGAGATATATTGTAAAGGAGATAATATAAAGGAGATACATGCATGTTATATTATGAAGGAGATATATATACGGAGATATAAAGGAGATAATTTAATATTGCAGTGCCGCACAATCTCGCAGGGGTTTGGGCTAGATCCCAGAGGCCCGGGATACACCTTGGAACAGGAGTTATATATATTGCCCCAAATTTCTATTTGGGGATCAGGAGTTTTCCTCGCTGGTATAGGGCCACGAGGAAGACGTAGCCTCGGATGCGTAAGACCCATGTGGTTGCAATCCGCATGTTTACCCAAGTTTTACTAGGAGTTTTGACTAGCCTTTTGGCTTTAGTCTTGGTTGGGCATGCGTGCAACTGTACTTTCAATCTAGCCCACAAATGATAGATTTAGGTCACCTGGATCTGGGTGAAGTGGTGAGTTTGCGGGATTGAAGTGTATGGGGGGAGGCACAGAGATCTCTATGTTGTACGAGGAGGTACGTTGTGTGGGCACTGAAAAGGAGAAAAATGTAAATGTGTATATGTGTACTAAAGGAATATATGTATATGTGAAAGATATTGATGTTATGATATATTACGGAGACTTTATATTACGGGAGATATGAATATACTATGGGAGATATATGTGTATATATTGACATATGTATATAATAACAAAGCTAAATTTATAAACATGGAGTTGTGTATTTTACTTGATAAAGGGAGATATGAATATATTACAGGATATATATATATATATATATATATATATATATATATATATATATATATATGGGTAAAAGGGATATGAGCAACTTGCTTATTTAGTAAATGAGCAAGTGATTATGTGGCATGCATGTGATACATTGGACAACTAACCCTTTTAAGGATTTTTCAATCACATGCATGCCACATCATCAATTGTTTATTTATTAAATGAGCAAGTTGCTCATACCCCTTTTTCCCTATATATATATATATATATATATATATATATATATATATATATATATATATATATTGACAATACCTATATAGTTAAAGTTATGCTTATAAAGGATGAGGTATAAATATAGTTATATAACCATAAGGTTGGAGTAATCTAATTATCGTATAGGGACGGAGTGGTGTGTTCGCAAGCATGATATTAATGATGTGTCTGTTTATGTGAAATCAATGGAGTTACATACGTTATGTTATTGAATTTATCTGGCTAAACTTATGAAACTATATTGGCAAAATGAATGAAACATGAATAAAGGAGGGAAGTGTGAAGTAAAGGGAGCTGTATTAAGAGGTGTAAACACAGTAATATAAGTTATATTATGAGATGAAAATGATTAAGTAAAGAAAGGATATGATTTGAAATAAGAATGAAAAAAATAAAGAGAGTATGTCTGTGAATGAATATGAGAAGCAAAGAAAATGTGTTATGCAATTTATGGATGAAAAGTAAGGTAGGATATAAGAAGAATAAAAAATTAAAGTGAGCGGTATTATGAGATGTGAACGGATATTAAAGTAAAACCATGACATGACACATGGTGGTATACCTTGGAATTGTGTCCAGGAACTACTCGCCTGCTATTTCGGTGGGAATAGTGGGAACTAGGTACCTAGGCACAACTTCGAGGTGGATCGGTGGAGCATTGATATGATGGTTGTAATCTGAGATGTAAATGAAAGTTAAAGTTATGTTATGAGATAAGAATGTAAGGAAAAGTAAGTTGTGTGAGGAGTTGTGAATAAAAATAAAGTAAAGTGTATTATAAAATAAGAACGAGAATTAAAGTAAGTGATATGATAACATGAAAATAAAAGGCAAAGAAAGTTGTATTATGTGGCGTAAATAAAAAGGCAAAGTAAGTTGTGTTATGAGATAAGAATGGTTAAACCCGTACCCGCCTCGTTGTGGAGTATTGGGTTCTGTGTGTTGATTTTTGAAAGTTTTTCTATGGTTTTTCTAAAAATCTATTATGTTTCAATGAATTTTTTGTTTTTAATTTGTATCTTACATATTATGATGAGATTTGCCCCTAAAGCCCTATTTATATATTGCCTGTGTGATGTTGCTTGTATTGGCCTAGGGAGGATTGATATTAAATGCTTGTGTTGTGTTGTGAATTTTGAAATGTAGAATTTCCGTGAGGAATTGCTGCGAAATGGCTAATATTTCAGGGGAGATTGCCAAATTTTTTATTGAAATTTATAATAAGATAGTAGTAATAAGATCAGTAGTTAAGTGTTAAAAAAAGGGTGAAAATTTGGGTCGTGACAGCGGGGCTCGGGACTTTACATTAGGCCAGTTAACCTATGTTTCACAACATCAATGGTCTTGCTATGCCCAAAGTGTCATGCAAGGCAACCATCGTGCAATTCTCAAACAAGATACTCTCGTAATGATGTACTAGGAATTCACAGTTTAGAGCGATAGAAGAAATAATCATCTTTCAAGAAATAATAATCTATCATTCGAGTGATGCCATCCTTCAAATATGTGTAGATCTCGTGAAAATCTGGGTACGAGGCATACTCATCTTTTAATATCTCAAAACCAATAATTTTAGTGCGCAGTGTAGATAAGATAATGTGACAATAGCTTAGCACATCCATGGCCTTATTATCAATCACTTTCTTATGCCTAATGGCATACGAATATTCATGTAGGAATTTTACCCATCGAGAACTTTGTTGAGAGTTCAGGAATTTTAAGGCCTCATGGTCTGAGAAAATGACGAATTCTTGCGGCAGGAGGTAATGTCGCCAATAGCGAAGTGACTGAATTACCGCATAGAATTTCTTGTCATAAGTGGAGTATTTTTGTTTTGCTTCATTCAACTTTTCGCTGAAATGAGCAACAAGATGACTCTCTTGACTGAGGACTTCATCTATACCAATACCAGAAGCATCACACGTTACTTCGAGGACTTTAGTAAAATCAGGCAACCTCATGACAAGTGTCTGAGTCATTCTTTTCTTAATCTCTTCGAAGGCTTTCGTGACTGCTTTCGACCCTACAAACTCACTTTTCTTCAAATAGTCGGTTATCGGAGCCATGATTATGCTAAATTCTTGCACAAACCGACGATAGAAGGTGACAAGACCATGAAAACTCCGCACATTACGAATGTTGCGGGGCTCATGCCACTCAGTACTAGCTCATATCTTTTCTAGGTCAGCGGACACTCCTCTGGCTGAGACAATAAATTTCAGAAAGATAGTCTGATCAGAGAGGAAAGTACATTTGATAGGATTAGCATAAAGTTGTTCATTCCTCAAAACACCGCAGATCTGTCTCAAATGGTCAAGATGTTGCCCAACAGATTGGCTGTAAATGAGAACATCATCAAAGTACACCACAAAGAACTTGTCCATAAAGGGACGAAGTACTTGTGTCATGATTCTCATAAACGTGCTTGGGGCAATTGTCATTCCAAACGACATGACCGTCCATTCATACAGGCCATCCTTCGTCTTGAATACGGTCTTCCATTCATCACCAGGATGAGCACGTATTTGGTGGTAACCACTTTTAAGGTCAATCTTGGAAAAGATTATGGAATCAGACATCATATCCAACATGTCATCCAAATGGGGAATGGGAAAACGGTATTTCATCATGATTTTGTTTATGGCACGACTGTCTACACATTTACGCCAGGTTCCATCTTTCTTTGGCATCAACAGAGCAGGGATTGCGCAAGGACTTAAACTTTCTCTGTTGAATTCCTTTGTCAATAACTCATCAACTTGCCTTTTCAACTCAGCATGTTCTGTTGAATTCATTCGATGGTGTGGCAAGTTAAGAAGATCCGCTCTCGGAACCAGATCAATATTGTGTTGGATGTCACGCAGTGGAGGCAACTGGTTGGGGAGGTCAGCAAGAAACACATTTGCAAATTCCTGGAGGATAGGAGAAACTTGAGGAGGGATGGATGACTTAGGATCTTTAGGGACTTCTCTCGATGTGAGTAGAAGAATTGTTGCCCCTTTGTCAATTTCTTTCGTGAGTTCCTTTTCACCCATATACGCTACTTCTTTGCCATTTTTCGAGGGAGTTGGTGTTGTTTTAGCTGGACCAGTTCGTGGTTTCATGGATATGAGCTTTATCTTTAGTTCGTCGTGCTAGAACACATATTGGTTGGATCGACCATATATTGTCACATCATGGTCGTATAACCATGGTCTCCTTAAAATTACTTGACCCACATCTATTTTGAGCATATCACACCAAATTTGCTCCTTGTAGGCTTTGAAATCTACAGGGACCAGACATCGCTGTGTTACTTAGAGGGCCTTCGCATCAATCCAAGATACTTTGTATGATTGTGGATGAGGTTCAGCTTTAAGTCCAGTCTTGGCTAGGACCGCTGAAGTTACAACGTTGACGCAGCTCCCACTGTCAACAATCACCTTGCAGTTTTTGCCACCTATCGTTGTGAATGTGTGAAATATGGCAATGCGCTTCCAATCATCTCCTTTTTTTGGGATAAAGCACATCTGACTACATTCAAAGGAGGTGATTGGATCGACCGAATGCGGTTGAGATACTGGTCATCCTCTTCTTCACCGAAGTCATCACTTTCATTAGATTCATAGGAAAATTCATTGTCAGAATCATCAGCGATGACAGCGGTACCCTCTTCTATATTGATCATACTGGGACTGGGATAGTTGCCAGCGACATGGTCGTGTCCCTTGCATTTATAGCACTTAATGTGAGGATCAATGTTAGAGTAGTCTCCTTGAGTGTTCTTACCGTTGTTGTCATTCCTATGTGGATAGAAATTTGAATTAGGCTTGCTGGGGTAAGATTTATTGGGGTACTGAGAAGAGGAGGGCTTAGGTCTAGAGGGATCAGCGGAGGTCATTCTAGAGGAATGATCTCTCAAATCCCTGAACTTGCTTTGAGGGAATCCATTTCGAGGACAAGGGCATAAGCTGATGCCAATGAATCCACATTTCTATGAATTAGCTTGTTCCTAAGATCGACTCATTGTCCAGCTCTGAACCTAGAGAGAGTTTGTTCTTCGCTCTCTTTACCTAAGGCATTGCACCGAATGAGGAAGTTGCCGAACTTATTCACATACTCTTGGGTGGATTTGCTTCATTGATAGAGTTGGTTGCACGAATCTAGCAATTGGGTGTGGAACGACAATGACACATATTTCTCGATGAGCTTCTCTTTCATGGCTTCTCAAGTGACTATGGGTGCCAGGCTTCGACCTCTGCGGGCGTATTCAAGATTGGTCCAGTGTTGTTGAGCTTTACCAGCCAATTTTATCGTGGTAAATTTGACTTTCAGAGTTTCACTCATGTCAAACCACACGAAGTAGTGGTCCATAGCACGGATCCAATCGAGATAAGCTTGGGGTTCTATGTGGCCTTCAAAGTGGGGAAAGCCAGCCTTAACGTTCTTCTTGTATTGTTCTTCTAGGTCACGATCTTGACGTCGACCGTAACGATCATTCCCTTGAGGGATCTGACGATTAGCATGAAGCTCAGTGATAACATTTTGATTCAATTCCACTTGCTCAAGCCTCTGATTGATATTGGTGGAGTTGCTTGAATGGCAGCGAGGGTAGTGGAAATATCAGTGTTGTCCATTTTAGTTTGAGGAGGTACTCACTAAATTCTAGGATTCCTGACTGAGTGGTTTGGGAGGGACAAGAAAGGCTTTTTGGGATTCATGATGGTGCTACGAAGACGCATTCACTAACGGTGGAAAACTTGGGGTCGTGGGGACGTGTGTTTATTGAAATTTGGGGAAATGTGTCCTAAATGCACTTTTTTTTAACTGAAATGATCTAAAATAGTAATCCTAAAATGATCGTAAATGAATGCAAAAATTACGACTAAATGATGCAAGAACCAGGGTCTTAGAAGCTTCGCTCTGATACCAAAATGATGGAAACTTTATCCTAAGTAGAGAATTTCCAAGAATTTTAAAAGATTAAGTTTACCAACACGTAATACAGATTAAGAAATTAAACTACTAATTGGTTTGATGGATTTTTCAGATATGAAATGTTTAACAAGCCCAATTAAAGATTCACGCCTAACAATCAACAATTAGACTTAATCGTTCTTAGCATGTAAGATATGTAATAAAGATTCATACTCTAATTAACAAGTAGAAGCACACATACACTATAATTGTGGACGACAGATAATTTAGATAATACTCTAGAGATGATATGCAGTATCATAAATAATGGAGAATGGAAAGAGATTACCGAGTTTCTAAGACGGTATTGCGATGTTGCTGGATTTCAGCCGGCAGGTGGTGCTTGGGGTGGCCACGTTGATGAGGCAGCAAAGCGAAGGACAATGGCAGTGGAAGGGGTGGTCGGGAGGTGAGGATAGGCGGCACGGGCTGCTGTCTCGGACCCAGTGGTGGTGCAGGCAGCATTGAGGAGGCACTGCCGTTTGGTGGGAGGCAATTAGTGGTTGCATGATGGGAGGATCGGGGTGTGGGGGCAGGCGAAGGAGGGAGGGCTCGATGGTGAGGCATCGGGTTGCTACAGTCGAGGGGGTGTTGCGGAAGGATGATCAGACAGTGGTGGGAAGGTGGTTAGGGACGTCGGGGTGGTTAGCGGAGATGGGGGTTTGATGGGTTTGAGAAGAAGAGAGAAAGAAGATAAGGAGAAGGAGGGGGTGTTGATGAGGATCGAGATTAGAACGAAAATAGGAGGAAGAAGAAGAAACATGAGAGAGGGTATTAGGGTTAGGAATTTTGTATAGTGTAGTTTTAGAGTTTATCACAAACCCGAAAAATTTATCTCAATGTCTCACAGAAAAAGATGAATGAAGACCAAAACTCAATCACAATAATTTTTAGTCAATTAAAAGCATTATGTTTTCATTAATCTAGAGGCCTGTATATAGGCTCAAAAGAAATTTTAATACAAATCTCCAAAATATCCTAATGCATAAAATAAAGGGTGCAAATCGCAAAACTACTACATATGGCTAAATTGCCAAAAATAAATATGAATGCTGAAATAAAAATACTAGGCTAATAGAACAGGCATCCTAGACGATGCATGTGCTGATAGAAGCGCCCAAATCGTCTCGAACCAATGTCCTCATCATATATATAATACTAAAAAAATAACTCAAAAATCATAAATGAGAATTAGCTCAATGGTAGAGTGCTTGTTTTGCGTATTGCCCATTATCAAGATTCCAATGACAGGGGCAATCGATTTGAGATTTTGAGGATTTGGGGAAAGCAAGAGTGATTTGGGGGATTTGTGATTTAGGAATTTGGGTTTTTGGGGAAGAGAGAGAGAAGCAGGGGGATCGTGGGTTTTGAGATTATGGGGATTTTTAAAAAAACCCGCCTAGACCCATCTAGGTAGCCAAACCGAATTTTAAAACGCTCAGGGCCTATGTGAGTCGGCTGGGAACGGCCAAGGCCCTAGGCTGTTGCCTAGGGGGATATTTAAAACATTGACAATCAAAAATTCTCTAAGCTCTTTATATATTTTAAAATAATCGAATTTAACGGTGTTTCTAGAAATTTGTTTGTAATGGGGGTTTGGAGCGGTTTGGTTAAATGTCTCTACGTTCCGACTGTCGGAATAAGAAAATGGTAACTCATCCTTAATAACGAGTATAACCATTTCCCTCGTATGAGATCTTGATCATAACTATCTACATGACCGGTCCTAGGGTTGATTTTTGTTGGGTAACATTTTCTTCTAATTGGTCCGGGTGTGATCTTGCTAAGTGACGCTTTAAGTGTACTCGTCCTTATACCCACTTTTCATTTGTAAGCGGTTTACTCTTCTTACATACTTCACTTTTTCGGATTGGACTGAGATGGAATATACGTAAAATATGTGTGAACTTCGGAAGTTTGTTCTCTATGTTTTCGGGAAGAAAATTGTTTCTCGGTGTCTTGTGTTTGCGTATCTTCAACAAGAATTTCATCAGGAATACTATCGAACTCGGGAATACTATCAAACTCTCTAATACTATCGGTATCTAAGTGTGGAACATTACCAATGCGAGATGTATTGGTGGATTCTTGTCCACTTTGACTACGTGAATGTGATGATGCCATTGGTGTTTGGAAATTATAAAATTGATAGGAAAAAAATATATAAGAAATTAACAAGCAACAAATTAACAACTAATAAATATTGAACTATAAAAAAGATACCGCCCTAGAAGAATTGTCGGAGTAAATTAAGACTGCTTCTTGAATGCTTCTTCACTAGTTCTTCCAGAAATTACAAGAGTAAATTGAAAAAGTTGAGACTTGAAAGAAGTGTTTGGAATAATTTGAGAGAGTTAAAACTTGAGAGAATTGTGTGGAATGAATTGATAGAGTTGAGATAATTATTTGGAAGTTTTTGTGTGAAGAAAATGGTATGGAAGGGGTGACTATTTATAGAATTTCATACTTTTTCTTTTTCCTAATTTACCCTCCAAAACTAACCGTTTATAGCCGTTTGCTGGAAGGGGGGGTGTTTTAGTAATCTAGAATTTATGTAAAAAAAAGGGTCAACCTGATCGTTGAGCTTGTCGGTTCAGGTCGGTCCCTAAGTGGTTAGGTTCGAAACCGGGCCACTTCGGGGTTTTTTGAACTCGACCGACGTGCATTTTTTATGAGGGCCGGCCCAGGCCCGGACCGCCTATGGGCAGTCCGGTTCCGGTTCAAGCCCAACCCGGGCTGGTCTAGGCGGGTTTCGGGCTAGACCGGCTCGATGCCACCCCTAGTGGATAGGAAGAAGAAGATCCCAGTCCAGTTATTAATAATAGAAAGGGGAGAGGGGAAAAAGGTCTTTTGAAACTAGGGATTTAATGGCGGCGGGTAAATTGACTCAAAACTAACAATTGGGGGGGGGGGGGGGGGGGGGTTCAATTTTTTTTAAACCTTAGGGTTTTTTAAAAGCTTTTTACACTGGTAGTTTGTGTGAATGGCATTGTATGACTTACCGAAGTTTTTTAGGCGACTTAGTGTTTCCGAATCATTTAAGTACTGTAGGGTTATCTAAATTAACAATTAGCAGTCAAGAGAAAAAGGTATCAACTATAAATGGTTTTGATGTACTGAAACAATTAAAAAGTTGGTCCATAGATCATTTATAAATTTTTTTTGCCGTCTTATGAAATATATTACACTCATTCTCTCTGTGTAGAAATTGACTACAACAATTAGTTGCATTGCTATAATATTAGTAACTAAGGTCTTTTGATTTTTCTATCCATTATTAATATTATTTTTCAATTTTTATTTTTATTTTTTGTATACTGAGGTTTTTGGCTCTCGTTGACTGCAATCCGTATTGAATTTCAGATGACTGCTTGCAGAGAACTAGATATTATTGGAGGTGGAATTGTCACTGCATTGTTGGGAATATGTATTTCTTTTCAAGATTGATGGTTTATTGGTTTCACAGTTCAGAATTTGTTTAGGTGTTCGGCTCATGCTTGACGCATCCATAATAAATACAAAATGAATTCACAGAATGCCAGATAACATTATAGGTGGAATTGTGACAGTAATGTCAGAAATTATTTATTTTAGATAATGGTTTGACTGTTCAGGATCCATATTTCTAATGATTTAAGATCAAACTTGTGTATGTTAGTAATCTAAGAAAAATAGAGCTGTTATTATTGAAATTCAGCTGATAACTGGTGCTGTGATGATTAATATACAAGCCATTATATCAGTGGTGCAGAGCTGTCTATGGGGCTGGACTAAATAATGATTATTGCTGCAATTGTAGTAACAACAACAACAACAACAACAACAAAGCATTTTGTCCAACTAGTTGGGGTCTGCTACATGAACTTTGGTTCTCCATTCTGCTCGGTTTAGCGCAATATCTTCTGTAAGGTCACAAGCTACCCTATCTTTTATCACCGTTTTCATCCAAGTAAGTTTAGGTCTTCCCCTATCTCTAACCTTACTCTCAATTTTTATCAAATCACTCTTTCTAACGGAAGCACTATTAGGTCTACTTGTGACATGTCCAAACCACTTGAGACGATTCTCTCTTAACTTACCATGCGTTGTATATACTCGTTTCTATTTCTATTCTTCATGGTTTTACCACACATCCATCTTAGCATCCTCATCTCCGCTACACTCTTTTTTTGGACATGTTTCTTTGTTGCCCATCACTCTGCTCCATACATCATTGATGGTCTAACAACCGTCCTATAATTTTTTTTCTTTAACTTCAAAGGTATACGTTTGTCACACAAAACACCACACTACTTTGATCATATGTATAACATCTTCACAAATCTCCCCATCTCTTTGTATAATCGAGCATAAATATCCGGAACGGCTCTCTTAGGTATCTCTTGACCATTAAGCTTCACTACTTCCCCAGTTATGTTCCGAATATCACTAAAATTACACTTTATATACTCTGTTTTAGTTCTGCCTATTCTAAAACATCTAGCTTCCAAAGTTTCTCTCCACAATTCTCATTTAGCGTTGACTCCTGCTCTAGTCTCGTCCACTAAGACGATGTTATCGGCAAAAAGCATACACCAAGACACCTCATCTTGTATAAAGAGGTAGTTACTTGGTGTAAACCTACTGTAATAGGAAAATCACTGGTCTCTCCTGTGGCTGTTTTAATTGTGGTTTTTGCCCCTTCATACATATCCTTAATTACCTCAATATACCGAATAGTTACTTTTTTATTATTTCACACCCAATATACTATCTCTAGGGATTCTCACCATGCTATATCTCTAGGGACTTTATCATATTTTTTTTTAGAACTATAAACACCACACGTAGATCTTTCTTATTCTCCTTATATTTTTTCATAAGTATCCGCAGTACATAAACACCATACGTAGATCTTTCTTATTCTCCTTATATTTTTTCATAAGTATCCGCAGTACATAAATTGCTTCCATTGTTGACCTCTCATGCATAAATCCAAACTGATTTTCAAACATTGTAGTTTCTGTTTCAGTCTATGTTCGATTACTCTCTCATAAATTTTCATTGTATGACTCATTAATATAATCTCTCGGTAGTTGGAGCAACTTTGTATATCTCTTTTATATATATAGCTACTAAAATACTCTTTTTCCATTCATCGAGCATCTTCTTAGTCCTCAAAATCCCATTAAATAATCTTGTTCGCCAACTCACTCCTACAGCTCCAAGACACTTACAAACTTCAATACGTATACCATCCGGTCTTAATGCTTTTCCTATTTTCATCATTTCTAGAGCATTTTGAACCTCCGAGGTCCTAATTCTACGGAAAAACATATGCTATTGACTCTTCCTCAAGTCCTCTATATTTAAGTTGCCCACAACCTGTCGTTTTTGTTTTTGCTGCTATTGTAATAATTTTTTAACAATAATTTATCATCTTTAATAATATGTAGCCCAGAGTTGGCTCTTGTGCTGTCAGGTTAGTTTGAGCACATTCCCCTATTTCTCTACATATTTGGTAACCGAAACTGGAGATCCTTACCGATAAATCTCTAATCTCTAATATTATAATGTGAGAGTTGAAATTGTTGTTTGTAAACATACCAACTTACGTGTATGACACGTACATAACTAATATGAAGGAGGTCTCAGGTTCGAGGCCAGACTATCTCAAAGTTTTTACTTCAAAAAAAATATAAAATATATTTATTAAGATGTGCATCGCATGTGTAAATTACTAGTTATGTTTAAAAGCATATACAAGTGACTGAAAGTAAACGAATAACTAAACATGCATCTAGAATTTTCTTACCAGTCTCCAGTTGTATAGCCAGGATATCTATATTGAGAGGGCATAATTTTTATTTTTGTATAATAGATTATAATATGATTTCAAATCAAATCAATTATAATTGATTCTTTTTCTTTCTTCTTGGCTTACGTTCAAACAACCAAAGTAATGTCATGCAACATAATGTAAATCTCACCATGCGCTTAGAGCTTAGAAATGATGAATTTGATTATACGTCTGATTTTGAGATTGTCCACACGCAACATAAGTGAAGATGGAGGGTAGAAAATCAAAACCAGGATGTTATTTTTGGTAAAGTATATATATATATATACTTTATATATATATAAGTGCAGACTGGTTTTAAATATCGGCTGAGACTGACATGGTACTCCCGAATTGTCGTGGTTTTTGCCTAATCCAATTCAACACTAGCTGAAAACTGTAAAACTTGTGGTTAATGTGGAGGTACCCTTTCCACCACCTGTTAGCTCGGTCCACTATGGATTATTTCCAGCATTAAAGTTAATTTGAATACAAAAATGTTTTACAAAAAGTTCAATAGTAGTGACGAATAACTGCTAAAACTTAGTCCTAGATCATGGAACCTATTAATAGTTTCAGTGCCTACGAGGATGAGGTCTACAGAAAACAAGAGAGACAACACAAACAGGTGAGTGCAAGTGAAAGAACACAATAGAAATGTCTATTTGTGATTTAAATTTAGACTATCATGGTTAAATTTATATAGAGAATTTTGTAAAAAAATGTTTTGTAGATGAAACCAACAAATAAACACACATAAATATGATATGTTTTTATTAAATGTTAAAAATGTCGATTAAATGTTTGCTTTAAAATCTAAATGCATATTTTCAAAAAGGGTTTTTTCCATATACACACCTTAAATATTTGTCATTTTCATATTCCCACCTGAATTCTTCATATTTCCATGTTCTCAACTAAAATCCTTGCATTGATTAAAAAAAAATCACCTAAAATTTAATTGTACTTTGAATATTATTCTTATTGGATCCAAACTCTATAAGAATATATTTTAATTCCCAAACTAACCCCAATCCAACCATCTTCTTCATATAAATCATTTTCATCTTTTCTCTTATATCATCTTCTTCAATTCTTCCATTAATGTTTTCAATTCCTTCACCAATGTCTCATTAATATCTTATCTCTCAACAGTAGGATTATAACCCAACTCATCTATCTCCTCTTCAATAAATGTTTCTTTTAATAAATGCCTTAATCTAATTTCTTAGCCTTGAAACTATCACAAAATATTTAAAAAAACTAAGAACCCAATGTTATTTGTTGAGAAAAATTTGAAGAAAAATGAAATTTAATGGTTATTAGGATATGTTTTGCAAGAGATTTGAAAAAATTTGAAATAAGTTGTTAGGTTCTCTTTGGGTTCTTGATGGAGAATTAGAGAATGAAGAAGAAAACAAAAGAGTAAAATAGTAATTAACATCAAGAATCAATCTATTTAGTTGAGGTGGTAATATGGAAATATAAAGATTTCGGGTGAACATATTGAAATAGTAAAGATTGCGGGTGTGGATATGGAAAAAACCCCTTTAAAAAACAATGTTCTAAAAGTCTCTAGGCGGTAGTCGGGTGGCCGATGGGTGCCTAGCACCTAGGCCTTGTAAGCGGAGCTTAAGCGGCTAGGCGTGAGGCGGTTTTATTTTTACGTTTTATTTATATATTTATCATTTTGTTTTGTTTTGTTGTTACCAATTCTTACTCTTGATATTTCTCCTTGCAATTGCAGGATGAGCTTTACAAAATCGAATCGGTGTATTATTATTAGTCTTTTTCTTTTTTTTGTATAGTCCTATACTCATCTATTAGATTAGTATTAATCTATGACGAAGATCAGTAGTGGAGATTACCTGTTCGGCTATTCCAGTCTAAGAAGCAAACAGTGTGGGGGAAGCGGGAGGCTTGAGTCAGGGGATGGGGGAGGGTTGCGTTAAGAGAAGTTTGAGAGAGAAGAGGACGTAATGTTGACGTCGGAGGTGAAGCAAGGCGGGAGGCAGTGTGTGGTTGTGTTGACGACTTGACTTTGAAGCTGAAGAGAGGAGAGAGTGGTTGTGTTGACGTCGGTTGAAGTTAAAGCGAGCTGCGACTGCAAGGAGGGAGGTGGAGGAGGTTTTGATGACTGAGTGACAGAGTGAGTGAGAGCTGCTACTGCAAGGAGGGAGGCGTAGGAGGTTGTGTTGACAACTGCGAGCAACGACTGCGAGGAGGGAGGCAAAGGAAGAGGAAGGCGGAGGAGGTGATTTGGGGGTTTTAGATAAGAGGAATTAGGGATTTAGATAATAGAATTGATTTGGATTTTTTTTTTTTACGGGGGATTTAGAGGAGAAAGAGAAGTTTTAGGGGTTTGAGTATATTAGAGCGGGTCGGGTTGGAATAAGTCAGGTCCTTTTTTTTTAATAATTAAGCCTAAGCGGGTCTAAGCGGGTCTAGCCCGCCTAGACCCTCTTACATTGATCACGCGCCGCCTAGACCCGCTTTTAACTGCCTAGAACCATTAACCGATTTTCTTAAATGCCTAGCCCCTAGGTGAGGCATTGTAGGGCCGCCTAGGCCGTTTTTTAGAACACTGTTAAAAAATCAGGATCTTTTAATTCATTATTTAAACACTTAAGAAGCTGTTTCCAAAGTACTCAGACTGCGACGAGCCCGACATTTACAAACCAAAAACGATACCGGAATCATCCGGATACCTAGTTTCCGAGCCACGACTATTTGTTTACTATTTTCATTTCTTGCAAATACCTGTAGTTATTTCTATAAACACATGCACATAAAAACTGATATTTCCATAGAATTCTCTTTTGTTAATACCTTTAGTCATTTGGTTATGTTAAAGGAAATCTAACCAATGGATTGATCTGCAGGAAAATAAAGAATGGGCTATTTGGCATGAAACTGTGCTTCTCAAACGAAATGCTGTTGGAAATGTCCATCGATGGGCTTGTGGGTAGGGTTGTGTACCTTGTTTTATGGAACTCATGTCTTTTCTAGTTTCAAGTTTGGTGTACATTGATTATTGTTTCTGCATCAGTGCATATTAGATACATAAGCCATTAAGTTGGCACTATACTAGGCAACAGATATTAGCGTATACGTGGGTACACACTTACCCCATTTGCTAGGACTATACTTGGAAGCACTATGAATATCTGTCGCATTTGTTATATTCTTATGTCACTGCATACATCATTGATTTCTCGTACTATTATCAGCATACAAGGAACCCTCCTATTTTCCCAGTTGGTATGCAACAAGTTTTATTTTTATGTTTATGTTTTTTTTATCATTCTTGGAATCAAACTCACCCACTAATAAAATCTTTTCTGAATCTGAACTACACGAATAATTCATGATCTATTCATGGTTTTCTCTTGATAATTTTGGACGTGTTAATTCTAATTTTGTTTCAAATACCTTGTTGAAATGAGCATATATTCGGCGGTGAAGACTATTGTGTATTTGGTGTAGACAAGCTTATATTTATCTATTTTTGTAGGCGCCCCAATGCACCAGAGGGCCACGCTGGGTATGGCGACACAGAAGTCTTCCAAGGTAGAGACTATGACGTAGGGTCATTGATGAATATTATGAACGAAGCATGTACAAATGAAGATATTGAAGAGGTAATGGTTCTGAACATTCATTAGAGCTGAAAGTTGGTTTTCTCATCATCAGCCCACTCTATCATCTTCCCACTCTACTATTAAAGCAACTTTTCATTTAAAGTTCAAATATAAAATTATTTTACAATTCTTACTTATTTGTCAGTTTCACATGTGTACTAATAATTATTATCATTACATATTATTATACCCCTACAGTAGTCTAGGTTTGGTTGTTTTTGTGTGTGTGTGTGCGCGCGCGCGAGAGAGAGAGAGAGAGAGAGAGAGAGAGAGAGAGAGAGAGAGAAGATTTGTTCACTTGGTATTAAGTTTATCTTTACGGTGGTGGGTTAGAGTTTGAACTTTGAAGGATTATGAAATTAATAATTTATATTTCAAATCGTTTATTAGGGGATAGGCAAAGATTTTGAACGTCGCATAATAGTTGGGAATTAATCCATAATTGGTTTTTGATTTTGAACCATAAAACTCGGTGGAAATATCATGAAAATGTTTGAAGTCAGGTTGGTGTGAGTATAAAGAGTTAAGGAAGGTTTTAGCTAAAAATGATGTGGTACTTGCAACTTTTATTGTTTTGTTATTGATTTATTGGTCATGAAAGGTACTTCCCAAGTTCCCATACCCTCAAAACCCATTTGTTTAAGTTAGATGTATACATGTACACCTGAAGTCAAAGAGTGGATATAATTTTTGTTTGATAGGACAGAAGTTCGTAAGTAATTTGATATTGTTTGCGATCAATTTTCAAATCATTATTGACAACAACAATCAAAGCACAGGTATTCTCAATGATGCTGCCTGTTCGTATGATAGCATATTTGTTCTTTGTTCCAATTAATTGATTATATGGTATTTTCTTTGCAGAATGATTCTAAATCATCCGAAGTAGTACCATCTTCTGGTTTACCTGAGGGTCAAGATGGGTAAGCCCAAATGTTTTCTATTTAAACAGCCTCTTATTTTTACAAGATTGCAATCTTTAAGTAGTAGTCTTCTTACCGTTATGTATTTTTTTGTTCTTTCAGTACTGTCAGTGAAAAAGATCCTGATGGTAATCTCTCAGCTAATTCTCCAGCATCATGTTCAAATCAAAGCACAGAGGCTATAGTCAATGAAGATGAGAACCTGGTCAAGTCTAGAGTAACTTTGCCTGTTTCCAATTCAGAAATCGACATAGCGGAGCCACAAAGTTCTTTCATGGAGGAATGTCAAATGAGAGAATCAGAAGATAATCAGGGTGACCTGCTTGACTTTGTCAGATTGAGAGAGGCATCTGATTTAAGTGAATTGCTCAATTCAAACCCAGTTACTTCTTTAAATGATTTCAAACCTGATGAAGGTGAGCTGACTGTCAACGCTCATGCAAAGACAGAAATCCGCAGCGAACATTCTGATCCCTCCATTGATTCGTCGGAGGGATCTAAACCTAGTGAGTGTGACTTAGTTGTAAAGCCATCAACTGAAGCCAACACTGACATTGTGTTAACAGAAGTTGTTTCTAAGGATGAAAATCATGAGGGGTTTGTAAAGAATGAATCTGGATAATTAATTTCTACCAAACTTGGTAAATTATGACCATCGTGGCTTGCAATTTATGCAGTCCGACAAAGGAAAGGATTCATTGTATACGAGATTAGAATATTACCTGCTCCCCGGTTGATAGCTGTCAACGCTGTGCAATTGAATGCTCTCTGAAACCTGAGATAGATATTGTTTTCTGCTGTCATACCAAAGATATTAACTTGAAGATGTTCCGCTTCTGATGGCAGGCATGTAGAAGTTCGTAGTTTGTAAAAATTTGACTCAAATGATTATAGTTGATTGTTTTGACGCCATTATTTTTGCACCTGATGGGCACTTTTAATATATAGTACGTTGATTGATTGTAATGCAACGATCTCAATTTTGAACCCCAACTGTATATAGATTGAATGTTATATTTACTGAAACAGACTCTGATTATAGATGATGAATGTGATATATATTTAATATATAGTACGTTGATTGATTGTAATGCAACGATCTCAATTTTGAACCCCAACTGTATATGGATTGAATGTTATATTTACTGAAACAGACTCTGATTATGGATGATGAATGTGATATATACTTTAGTTTCCTCGATGAATTTTAACAGACAATTAGACTTATTTACAGTCATGTTCTTGTACTGGTTTGTCTGGACATTCTTTTGCTAATTCTGAAGACGTCATACCGATTAGTGAACATTTGTATCGCTGAACATCTGTCGCTATACTGAGATGTTTATACTTCTTGTTACGTACTTCAAGGCTCATGCTCTTCTCTTACAAGATACATCTTTCGATGGTATCAAATTTCAAATACCAAGTTTGTGTTTGCTGTGAAGTGATTAAAACTCGCCAGACAAGCTCATTTTCTTACTTATTTCTAATATTATAATGGGAGAAGGCCTTAATGTCATTTGTCATTTTGTCATTCTACCAACATGTGCAACGCACGTACATAACTAATATAAATGAGATTTCCAATTCAAATCCTTCCTACGTGTTTTTATTTTCATTTTTTAAAATGATTAAAACGTGCATTGCACGTGTAAATTACTAGTTTATCTTAATGCGAGCAAAAGATTAATCCCAAATTATCTTCACTGTTATAAGCCATGTTTTCTTGAAGCTGACCTCTTACCTATTGTGCATGAAGTCAACCAGCATGCACAACATTTGAATATATGTGGTCTAATTCAATTTCTTAGGCTATGTGAAGCATTACTTTTGGAGAGTGCTTTGAGGTCTGAAATATCTTTTAAAATCAAAATAGGTGTTCGACAAATTTAACTAAAATTGTGTTCAATCGAAAGTACATTTTCTGAAACTGTTATTTTAAATTTTTTTTCTCAAAGCACATAAATTGGTGTGTCTAGCTTTCAAAAAGTGCTTTTAGTTGAACAATTTTGAAGTGCAACATAATTCTTTTTAATAGTTATTTTGGCACCAACACTTATTAGCAAAAAATATTTTTCGTTAACAACAATACCAAACTGTAATACATGCATTGTATGTCCTTATAAAAGCCATGAGTCAGCCTCTCTCTCAACCCCAATTTGAAAACTCCAAACCTCAAAGCTACGACTTTTAGCAGTGCCATGAGTCAGGAACGAAGTCTGCTTAGATTTCGCCATGATTCAAGAATTAGGGTTTGGACGAGCAAATTTGGGGAAGAACTCAAATCAATTTCATTAACTAACTCTCCATCCATTCCTCCCCTGTACATTTATAGGCGATTGGTTATACAACATGACAAAAGACAGCTAAGCACGTGCACCTTATGTACAACAGCTAGGCACGTGCACGTTATGTACAACTGAAGAGTTACAACTGAAACACATGATAAAACATTGATACAACTAAGAGCATCTGTAGTCGTTTGCTAAATATGCATAATATGCATATTTGGTCAAAAAGAGTGCTGTAGTTGCTGGCTAAATATGCATATTATGCATAAATCGCTACAGAAGATTGCTATAAATGAAAATCGAAATGAGAAATATGCATATATAAACGATGGAGCTTGAGGTGCCGTCGCACCAAAATTTTTTTTTTTAATGGTCGGACGGCACTTCATGTGCCGTCCCTCCCCCAAAAAATTAATATCGTAATAAAAAAAACCAAAAAAACCCACTTCTCTCAGACGGCACTTCATGTGCCGTCCCTCCCCAAAAAAATTAATATCGTAATAAAAAAAACCAAAAAAACCCCACTTCTCTCGGACGGCACTTCAAGTGCCGTCCCACCCCCTCTGTAGTTTTTTTGTAATTTTTTTGTAATTTTTTTTAAAAATTTTTTTTGTAATTTTTTATAATTTTTTAGTAATTTTTTTTGCACTTCTAGTACGATTTTTTTCCTCGGATGGCACTTCAAGTGTCGTCCCACCATTTTAATTTTTATTTATTTTCTCTCCGACGCAACATGATATGCCGTCCCACCGTTTTTAAATGTTTTAATTTTTTCCCTCTCCGACGGAACATGAAACATCGTCTGTTATTATTTTAATTTAACAAGATAAAAAATAGCATTCTATGACTGCAGCAAAACGAGAGATTGCTATATCCATTTATCCATTTAGGCAAATTTTTACCATCAACGACTGTGGATGCTCTAATACACTAATATACTCGGTCATATTTCCTTCCCTGCATCTTTCTTTCATCTCCCCTTCAGCACACTTCATCCCTAACAACTCAGCTTCATCCGTGACAACTCCCCCCCCCCCCCCCCCCCCCCCCCCCCCCCGAGATTGAACTTGTCCCAAGTTCAAATGATGGGAACTGATGCTGTTTTTTTTTGGGGTGTGCGGGCAATAGGTGTGGGCGTCGATCCGATCCTAGCCCGTAGGACCGGCTCGGGAGTAGCAGAAGTGAGGTGGAGGCCGGGTGCTCGGATCAGATCTTCGAGGCTCGACTCGGTCTTTTGTACCTGCACACTGCCTAGAAACACTGGAAAAAGTCCCGGCGACAGGCCCTCTGACGATCTAGTCAGTCACTGAAAAAGCAACAGTAACTAGGGTTCAGGTGGGGAAAAGTTTATTACCTTCAGAAGTGAGGAGGGGGTCTGGTATTTATAGGCAGGGGTAAATGGGTCTGAGACCCTAACGGATCGGGTCGGACCCGTTCGCCTGTGGGCCTGAATAGGTTGAAGCCTGTTTGACTCGTTTGACTTGATGATCACAGGGGAGTGAAGTCTGAGGAGATCTGGTGGTCCAGATGGGGCCACGTCACTTACCCCAAATTAGGAGCCCCACACTCCTGGAGGGCGGCGTAAGCCAGCCATGGAGGAGTAGTCTGTTCCCGTCGAAAGAGTGGAGCGGTGTGTTTGGAGAGTATGACTCGTAGCTTCTTGGAGTGGTAAGTGGGGTAGGACAAAGGAGGACCTCTGAAGGAAAGAGGCGTTGAGGGCTGGGGACCGATGGTCGGGAGCCGAACGTCGAGCGCCGAACCGAGCCTGTGGGGGCCAAGAATTTGGCTTAAAGTTTATGAACGATGCTTCGAAGACCGAGTGTCGAGCCCCCATGTGCTCGAATGCCAAGGCTTACTGCCGAGCGTCGAGCCCGAAGCTTATAGTGAAAGCTAGGGTATGGCTCGAGGTCATTGCCGAGCGTCGAGCCCCTCAGTTTGAGAAAGCTTAGGGGTGGCTCGGAATCGCTGTCGAGCGTCGAGCTCCAAGCTTGCTGTAAAAGCTAGGGTTGGCTCAGAATCGCTGCCAAGCATCGTGCCCCTAAGCTTGTTGTAAAAGCTAGGGGGTGGCTCAGAATCGCTGCTGAGCGTCGAGCCCCCAAGCCTGCTGTAAAAGCTAGGGGGTGGCTCGAGGTCACTGCCGAGTGTCGAGCCCCCAACGTGCTGTAAAAGCTAGGGAATGGCTCGGGATCGCTACTGACCGTCGAGCCCCAAGCTGGCTATAAAAGCTAAGGGATGGCTCGGGATCGCTATCGACCGTCGAGCCCCTAAGCTTGCTATAAAAGCTAGGGGATGGCTCAAGGTCACTACCGAGCGTCGAGCCCCCCAGCTTGCTGTAAAAGCTAGGGGATGGCTCGGAATCACTGCCAAGCGTCGAGCCCCCAAGCTTGTTGTAAAAGCTAGGGGGTGGCTCAGAATCGCTGCCGAGCGTCGAGCCCCCAAGCTTGTTGCAAAAGCTAGCGGGTGGCTCGAGATCACTACCGAGCGTCGAGCTCCAAGCTTGCTGTAAAAGCTAGGGGGTGGCTCGAAATTACTGTCGAGCCCTCAAGCATGTTGCAAAAGCTAGGGGGTGGCTCGAGGTCACTGCCGAGCGTCGAGCCCCCCAGCTTGCTGTAAAAGTTAGGGGCTGGCTCGAGGTCACTGCCAAGAGTTAAGCCCCCTAGCTTGCTGTAAAAGCTAGGGGGTGGCTCGAGGTCACTGCCGAGCATCGAGCCCCCTAGCATGCTGTAAAAGCTAGGGGATGGCTCGGGATCGCTACCGACCGTCGAGCCCCCCAAGCTTGCTGTAAAAGCTAGGGGATGGCTCACGGTCACTACCCAGCGTCGAACCCCCCAGCTTGCTGTAAAAGCTAGGGGATGGCTCAGGATCGCTACCGACCGTTGAGCCCCCAAGCTTGCTCTAAAAGCTAGGGATGGCTCGAGGTCACTACCGAGCGTCGAGCCTTCCCAGCTTGCTGTAAAAGCTAGGGGATGGCTCGGGATCGCTATCGACTGCCGAACCCCTAAGCTTGTTGTAAAAGCTAAGGGATGGCTCACGATCACTGTTGAGCGTCGAGCCCCCCAGCTTACTGTAAAAGCTAGGGGATGGCTCGAGGTCTCTGCCGAGCGTCGAGCCCCCCAACTTGCTGTAAAAGCTAGGGGATGGCTCGGGATCGCTACCGACCGTCAAGCCCCCTAGCTTGCTGTAAAAGCTAGGGGATGGCTCGAGGTCACTGCCGAGCGTCAAGCCCCCCAGCTTGCTTTAAAAGCTAGGGGATGGCTCGAGATCACCGTCGAGCATCGAGCCCCCATCTTGCTGTAAAAGCTAGGGGATGGTTCGGGATCGCTATCGACCATCGAGCCCCCTAGCTTGCGGTAAAATCTAGGGGATGGCTCGAGGTCACTGTCGAACGTCGAGCCCCCAGCTTGCTGTAAAAGCTAGGAGATGGCTCGGGATCGCTACCAACTGTCAGGACCCCAAGCTTGCTGTAAAAGATAGGAAGTTGTATGTGATGCTGACGTCATGGGGGTGGAATTTGAGGCGTTTAAAATCCTAGTGACCATTAGATCTTGATGATCAAGATTGGATGGTGAGGATTTTGATGCTAAATTCGAGGAGTCGTTTTCACCCTATAAGTCCCCCACTCCCCACTCCATTTATTCACTTTGCCTTCTCTCTCTAAAAAGCAGGAGCTTCTCTCTCTAACCAGCTGGCGGCAAATTTTATGGTGATCTCTCCATTTATGGTATTCAGGTTAGTATTTTCTTTTGTAATGTCGCGCTCTCAGTCCGACTCTGAAGCGAGTTCTTCTGGTCAGGATGAGGGGGATCGCGAGTTGGACTCCATGTTCTGGGATACGGTTGATTAGGTTTTGGACGTGGTCCCCCTCCAAAGTTGTAAGCCGGAGGTGGTAGAGGCGTTGGGCGGGGATGATGAGGAAGGGGAGGTGGAGCAGGGAGGAGCCGAGGGAGAGGAAGAGGAAGATAAGGAAGGAGACAAGGAAGGAGAGGTTCTTCCCCCTCTCCCCCTTTGGCAACACCGTGTCCTCTGAAGGTGCCTCGTATCCGTAAGAAGAAGAGGAAGTGGCATCTACCGGATAATCCGAGGACACCAGATGAGTTCGAACCAAAGCATGGCCTCGACGTCCCCTACTACAGGAAGCCATGGTCGAACAGGATGTATCCTAACGACGTAGAAGACTTGGTCCAATTCAACGTGGAGGTGCCTTCGTCCGGCCGGCCCCAGATACGGATGGACAACATCCAGTATGCGCTGAAGGCTAATTATCTGCCCATAATAAGGGCCAGTTACTTCATTCCTCGGGAGTACGAGCTCATGGTTCCAAGCCCTGGTCTACGTCCCACCACCGAGTTGGCTCCTGGCTTCTGCATGTTTCCCGAGGATGCCTTCATCTTGGGACTAAGGTTGCCACTGCACCTATTCATTAAGAGGGTACCGAGGTGGGGGGAGCTATGCCCAATGCAATACGACCCCAATTCGTGGAAGCAGCTGGTCCGCTTCATTCTGAAATGCGAGGAGAAGAAGGTCCCACTGAAGTTGAAGTACTTCCGAGTTGTCCTAGGGGTAAGCTCGCTCGGAGATATGGAGGGCATATTCTACATATCCCCCCGTCCTCACAAGAAGGTGGTTCATGGTCATCCAGATTCCGTAAAGGGGTGGAAGGAGAAGTACTTCGTAGTCGGGAGTAAGTTGCCTTAGGGCATTTCTACGGTCTGGAATTTCTACAAGCCGAACCACAAACCCCCGAGGCGGAGGTACTTGACAGAGGTAGAGTGGGATGATGTGGACAAAATTGTCTAGGGGCACAACATCGGTTGGCCGCGCGTGACAGAGTTACACCTAGTTCGAGCCGGACTGAGCCCAGCCGACCCTTGTATGTTTTTGTTTCATTCTTGTCTAATTTTCTGCTTTCGAGTTAACATTCTCTTTTTCTCTGCAGTGATGGACCCATCGAAGCTCGAGGCAAGAAAAGCACTGCTGGCCCTGGCCCAGAAAAAGAGGGTCGAGAAGGCAGCATTGGCAGCGGGGTCAGTCCAGGGGGCGGTGCAGGTCTCTTCTGAGCCGCCCTCAAAGAAGTCAAAGAAAAGCCACTCGTGTGGAGAGGCAAAAGAGTCGGGGCCGAGCTCAAGTAGTCGAAAGGTTACCGATGTCCTGAAGGAGGGGACCCCCGCTGTTTGTCGATGCCCGACAGATGGTGGGCGAGAGGGGTCTAAGGCCGTTGGCCTCGGACTGAGCGGTCAAGGAGGGAGATTCGCTGGCTGAGGGCGAGGTGGCAGATAAGCTCGCCACGGCCCGCGACTGGACCATCCTGGCGACCGAGACTACAGAGACGGTCTACATGAAGTGGGCTCAAGCTCAAGTAGTGGTAAGTGTTAGTTTGTTGTCCATTTTCTTTTTGTGCTGGGCATTCTTTTCTGACTCTTTGTCTATCTCGACTAGGCGCTGATGACCAGGGCATAGCTGAAGAGGTGGTTGGAGAAGGAGGTCCACACCGATAAGCGGAATGCCGGTCGGTACCTTCGAGAAGCGAAGGAATTGAGGGTCGAGCTGACGGCCGCTCAGGGGGCGGCACAGGCCTTCCAAGCCAAAATCGCCTCTCAACAGAACTAACATCTTTGCGAATTGGCGGCGGTCCGGGGAAAGGCGGCAGCAGATTATGACAAGCTGGTGATGGCGTCCTTAGAGGAGTTGATGACCACCCAAGACGAGGCGTACGATAGGGCGAATGAGCACTTTCTGCTCCTTTACCTTGAGGCGAAAATCGACCATCTCCACTACGGGTGGGAGCCCCCCGTGCATCCGCTAACCCTCGGTGGCGAGGAAGATGAGGCTCCGAGGGACCCCCACTTGGAGAAGGAGGTAGGGGGTGCGACGGCTGACGAAGAGGTGCAGATTCCCCCTCCGCAGTAGTTAAAATATTTTCTCTTTTTGTATTTTTTGAACGCGGGTTGGCCACCACCTTTTGTAACATTTTTGAATTAACACAATCATGTTTTTGGACGACCTTCTATGATTTGTTGTTTTTTGGCGAGCTTTTTTTAGTGAATTGTCGTTTCCTCCCCTTTTTGCCAGATGAACGAGACCCTGGGCGCCGACCTCAGTTTTGCCAAGGTCCGGTGACTTTAGAATAGGCTAGAGTCCAAAGAGAGTGTCTTGATCTGCTATCACAAGCAGGCCCGCGATCGAAAAGTCGCGGTTAGCTATTTTATGAATAAGTCCAAGGAGCTCAGCTTAGTGGCGGCACGCCTGAAGATGGCTATAGCTGATCGGGACTAAGGGAGTACCAAGACGAACTGGTTAATATCTGATGCTTCGACCAGATGACAAACCTCCGAGTCCGTTCTACGTGAGGTTGTGGTTGAAAAGGGGCTAGAGATTCAGAGGTTGAAAGTCATGCTAGGCACAGGTCGGTCTCGGTTCGGCCATCTTGGGTGAGGAGGCCCCTTTGTTTTGGGTTCCTCGCCGACCCTCTATCTGGAGATGGCGAGGCCTACTGATACGCAGAGCTCCATTGCCGGGACGTCTACATTAGTGGTGCCGATGGTGCTGAACGAGCACATCGAAGGACATACCTGCTCGGTGGGGCTTGACATGGTCCGTGTTGGCCGAAAAAGCCCCAAGGAAAACACTTAGGTTGAGGTTAGTGGAATCGTTGTAATAACTTTCCTTGTACTGTGGCCATTCAGGGCGCTTGTGATGAACAAAAATTGATTTTTCCGTCCCTCCCTATTTTGTAAAAGAGTTTAGGACGTTGTGCGCAGTGCAAGCCGAGTGTCGGGCCCCATCTTGTAAGAAAGTTGGTGTGGTTTGGGGTCATTGCCGAGCGCCTAGCCCATAAAGCTTGAGAAAGCTAGGGTATGGCTCGAGGTCAATGCCGAATGTCGAGTTCCTGTGCTCTGAAAAAGAGTGAGGGTGTGGTTCGGGGTCATTGCCGAGTGCCTAGCCCAAAAAGCTTGAGAAAGCTAGGATATGGCTCGAGGTCAATACCGAATGTCAAGCTCCTGTGCTCTGTAAAAGAGTTAGGATGTGGTTCGGGGTCATTGCCGAGCGCCTAGCCCAAAAAGCCTGAGAAAGCTAGGGTATGGCTCGAGGTCAATATCGAATGTCAAGCTCCTGTGCTCTTGTAAAAGAGTTAGGGTGTGGTTCGGGGTCAATGCTGAGAACCTAGCCCAAAAAGCTTGAGAAAGCTAGGGTATGGCTCGAGGTCAATGCCGAATGTCGAGCTCCTGTGCTCTGTAAAAGAGTTAGGGTGTGGTTCGGGGTCATTGTCGAGCGCCTAGCCAAAAAGCTTGAGAAAGCTAGGGTATGGCTCGAGGTTAATGCGGAAGTCAAGCTCCTGTGCTCTTGTAAAAGAGTTAGGGTGTGGTTCGGGGTCATTGCCGAGCGCCTAGCCCAAAAATCTTGAGAAAGCTAGGGTATGGCTTGAGGTCAATGCCGAATGTCAAGCTCTTGTGCTCTTGTAAAAAAGTTAGGGTGTGGTTCGGGATCATTGCTGAGCACCTAGCCCATAAAGTTGGAGGAAGTTAGGGTATGGCTCGAGGTCAATGCCGAAAGTCGAGCTCCTGTGCTTTTTGTAAAAGAGTTAGGGTCTGGTTCGGAGTCATTGCTGAACGTCTAGCCCATAAAGCTAGAGGAAGCTAGGGCGTGGCTCAAGGTCAATGCCGAATGTTGAGCTGGAGGCGCCGAGTTTCCTTGTACAATAATTAGAACAAGAAAGGAAAAAAACAAAGTTAAACTTTTTATTTACACACAAAAAAAAGCGGGGCACGTGGTGCCGATTACATGAGTTTCTGTTACACAAAGAGTTTAGTCATCCCTTTCGAGGAAGTTGATGAGGTGTTCTGCATTCCAGGGCCTCTTTATGATCCTACCTCCCAGGTCCGTGAGTCGATACGTGCCAGGACGTACCACTTCGGAGACCTTATACGGACCCTCCCAAATAGGGGCCAATTTTCTCTTTTTACTGGGGTCTGATACCACTAGATTTCTGAGCACGAGGTCACCTAACTTGATGTTGGTGGGGCGGACCTTCTTGTTGTAAAACTTCTTAATCTGTTGTTGGTATATGCCGAGCACCTAGCCCAAAAGAGTTAGGGTGTGGTTCGGGGCCATTGCCGATCGCCTAGCCCAAAAGAGTTAGGGTGTGGTTCGGGGTCATTGCTGAGCGCCTAGCCCAAAAAGCTTGAGAAAGCTAGGGTATGGCTTGAGGTCAATGCCGAATGTCAAGCTCCTGTGCTCTTGTAAAAGAGTTAGGGTGTGGTTCGGGGCATTGCCGAGAACCTAGCCCAAAAAGCTTGAGAAATCTAGGGTATGGCTCGAGGTTAATGCCGAATGTCGAGCTCCTGTGCTCTGTAAAAGAGTTAGGGTCTGGTTCGGGGTCATTGCCGAGCGCCTAGCCCAAAAAGCTTGAGAAATCTAGGGGATGACTCGAGGTCAATGCCGAATGTCAAGCTCCTGTGCTCTTGTAAAAGAGTTAGGATGTGGTTTGGGGTCATTGCTGAGCGCCTAGCCCAAAAATCTTGAGAAAGCTAGGGTATGGCTTGAGGTCAATACCGAATGTCAAGCTCCTGTACTCTTGCAAAAGAGTTAGGGTGTGGTTCGGGGTCAATGCTGAGAACCTAGCCCAAAAAGCTTGAGAAAGCTAGGGTATGGCTCGAGGTCAATGCCGAAAGTTGAGCTCCTGTGCTCTTGTAAAAGAGTTAGGGTGTGGTTCGGGGTCATTGCTGAACGTCTAGTCCATAAAGCTGGAGGAAGCTAGGGTATGGCTTGAGGTCAATGCCGAATGTTGAGCTGGATGTGCCAAGTTTTCTTGCACAATAATTAGAACAAGATAGGAAAGAAACAAAGTAACACTTTTTATTTACACACAAAAAAAAGCGGGGCACGTGGTGCCGATTACATGAGTTTCTATTACACAAGGAGTTTAGTCGTCTCCTTTAAGAAACTTGATGAGGTGTTCTGCGTTCCAGGGCCTCTTTATGATCCTGCCCCCAGGTCTGTGTGTCGGTACGTGCCAGGACGTACCACTTCGGAGACGTTATACGGACCCTCCCAATTAGGGGCCAATTTTCTCTTTTTATTGGGGTCGGATACCGCTAGCTTTCTGAGCACAAGGTCACATAACTTGATGTTGGTGGGGTGGACCTTCTTGTTGTAAAACTTCATGATCCGTTGGTGGTATATGCTTCTTCTGATGGCGGATTTTTCCCTGACCTTGTCGATTAGATCCAAGTTGGCTCTGAGGCCCGTTGAGTTATTCTCTTCGTCGAAGGCCATGATCCTGGGCAATGGGAGCCCGATCTCTAGGGGGATAACCGCCTCCGTACCGTAGGTTAGGTTGAATAGGGACTCGCCTGTGGAGATTCTCTTCATCGTCCGGTGCGCCCAGAGTACGCTTGGTAACTCATCGACCCACCGCCCTTTTGATGAGTTATCCAAGGCCATCAAGGATTTGACGGTTCACATTCTCGGCCTGGCCGTTTGACTGAGGGTGACATATCGATGAGAAGCGCTGCTGGACGTCGATGTCTTCGCAGAACTTCCGAAAGTTCTGGCTTACGAATTGGGTCCCGTTGTCTGCGATAAGCACCTGTGGGATCCCGAACCGGCAAATGATGTTTTTTCCAGAAGAATTGCTGAGTCTGGTGCTCGGTGATCAGGGGCTCTGCCTCGATCCATTTGGTGAAGTAGTCGATGGCCTCCACGAGAAACTTCCTTTGGCTCGTCGCTTTAGAAAATGGGCCGACCAAGTCCATCCCCCACATAGCAAATGGGGTCGGACTTGCCACGGGGCGGAGGTTGGCTTGTGGAAGCCTTTTCACCAAGGAGAATCTTTGGCAAGGGCCACACCTTTTCACGAGATCCTGGGCATCTTGTAACATGGTCGGCCAGTAGTACCCGTGGTTTAGGGCCTTTCTTGCGAGCGACCTGCTCCCTATGTGACACCCCCCGATTCCTCCAAAGCGTACTTAGCCTCATCGGGGGCCAGACATCGAAGATAGGGTCTGCCGTCCGTTATCGTGTACGAGCATTTGAAGAGTGTCTCATTGATTATGATGAACCTCTCTGAACGGACTCGGGTCTTTCTAGCCTCGGTCCGATCTTGAGGAAGCTCGTCCTCGGCCAGAAACTTCCTGATGGGGGTCATCCAGTTGTCTGGCTGAGGTTCGGTGGCGAGGTAGAGGACTTCTGGGAGGTCGATGCTAGGACCGAGGAGAACTTCGATTAGGACGATGTTGTCTAGCCCATCGAAGGATGACGAGGCTAGTTTTGATAAGGAATCAGCCTGAGCATTTTGCTCCCTAAGGATTCACTCCACCGAAGAGAAGTCGAAGGTTGCTAGGAGTTGCTGGACTACCACCAAATATCAGACCATTCGAGCGTTACGAGCCTCGTATTCCCTGGTGATCTGGTTGACCACGAGCTGGGAATTGCTAAAGGCCCTAATTTGTCTGGCCCCCGCCTTGTGATCCAGGGTGAACCCGACGATCATAGCCTCGTACTCCACCTCGTTGTTTGAGGCCGGGAAGTTCAGGCAGAGGGAATACTGGAGGATGAAGTTGTCGGGACCTTTGAGGATAACGTCCGCATCGCTTCCTACTTCGTAAGACGAGCCATCGACATAAACCTCCCAGATTGGATTTGCCTCTTGAGTGTCGGCCGGCTCGGAGATAGTGCACTCCGTGATAAATTCGGCGAGGGCCTGCTCCTTTATGGTTGTCCTGGGCCGGTAGCTGATATCGTACTGGCTTAGTTCAATCGACCACTTGACCAAGTGGCCAGAACTTTTGGACGCAACTGATTTGCGGCGAGTCATCCTAGATCGACAGGCTAGTCGAACTAGGGAGAGACCGCTTCCAACTCGGTCTCGAACCATCGCAGATAGCTGTCCATAGAGCGCAATCTAGAACACAGCCACTTGCCCTGTGAACCTCCGCCCCCGCAGGTCCCGGTGGGGCAAGCCCCAGTCACGAAAGCCGAGTTCCAGAACATTCGGGATGAGGTTCTCCAAGCAATCCGAGGCGGCCATGGAACCGAGGTCCGCAACAACTCCGACCCTCGGTTGGGAGCAAGGGGCGGCGAGTCCTACGGATCGGCCCATCCCATGGAACAAGAGGACACCGTCCTCCGGCGCTTACGGGAGATGGAGAACCGCCTCGCCCATTTCGGCAAGGGCGGACCAATGCCGGAACTTCCATGGCCGCAAATCAGTTATGTTAAGAGACTTTGATTGGCGGTTTAAGACGTCTAGAGGAATGTCGGGGGGTATTTCTTTAGGTTTTGATTCTTAAGTTTTTGACTTTATTGAAGACTTTGTTGGATGTTTCTCAGTCACTATTAGATTAAAATGTAAAAGTGATGGGTGGGAACATATGGTTACCTCAGTCTATGGGCCGTATAATTCTAATCTTAGAGATGGCTTCTGGCTAGAATTAAGGAACATACGAGGTAGATGGGATGGCCCGTGGGAGGTAGGAGGGGACTTTAATATCACTAGATTTCTATCTGAACATCGTGGGAGGGGGAGTAACAGTAGAGACGGACTGGAGTTCAACCGGTTGATTAATGAGTTAGACCTCATTTATTTTTAGGCTTCTGATAGGAGATTCACTTGGACAAATATGCAAACTAACCCGACCATAGCTAAACTAGATAGAATTCTAGTCTCTACGGATTGGGAAGAGTTGTTCCCACTTGCAGATGTTAGATCTATTCCTAGGCTGACTTCAGATCATACTCCATTTATTCTCGATTGTGGAATTGTTAGACGATTTACCCCACGTCAGTTTAGATTTGAGAAAGCTTGGACCTATTCCAATAACTTTAAGAAGATCATAGAGGATTCGTGGGAGGCTCCTACCGGCACGACAGATGCAGTATCCAAATGGGCCAAAAAGGAGTATGGGGTACTTAATAGATTGAAAGGTAGATTGGGGGACAACACACAGGAATTAGAAACTATTGAAGAGGATAGAATACTTGAAAGAAGAGAAGTTGAGGAACAGGCATCCAACAGAGCGCAGATGCACCGAATTGGAGAGATGGAAGAGTGCTACTGGAGGCAAAGATCAAGGATACAGTGGCTTAAATAATGAGACTCTAACACAGCCTTCTTTCATAAGGTGGCTAATGGTAGAAGATGTCATAATACAATTGCGGGATTATTTATAGGGGATAACTGGTTAAAGGATGCAACACTAATTAGACAGCATGTAGATAGAAGATTTAGAGATTTGCTGGGAACGAAGAGAGCACACAGATGCAGAATGCAACAAGATATGTGGAGTGAGTCGAGAAATGATGGGAGCGAGGGACTAAAAGGGACCTTCTTGGAGGAAGAGGTTTTTAAAGCAATCAACCTTTTGGGCCAAGATAGGGCGCCGGGGCCTGACGGCTTTCCGATTCCGTTCTATAAACTATACTAGACGATAAAGAGGAACTTTTTAGACATTTTTCACGAACTTTTTATGGGAGGCCCAGATTGAAAAACTAAATTGTGCAAATGTTACTCCCATCCCTAAGAAATCTGAAGTTCTTAGGGTGACAGATCTCAGACCCATTAGTCTTTTGAACGATTCATTTAAAGTCATCACTAATTGCTGGCTAACAGATTATCGCCGCACTTATCGAATATTATTGATGAATCACAAAGCAGGTTTGTTAAAGGAAGAGATATCCTCGATAGTATCGCCTCAGCCCACGAATTGGTTTTCAGAGGAAATAAGGATAAAGTTGATGGTTTTTTCTGAAACTAGACTTCGAAAAAGTCTATGATACTGTAGAATGGGATTGTGTGGATGAGGCATTACAACTCAAAGGATTCGGGACAAAATGGAGAATGTGGATGAAGATGTGTGTTAGAAATGGAAAATATTTCATCCAGCTGAATGGTGAGCTAGGAAAAGAAATCCGATGTCGTAGAGGATTGAGGCAAGGAGATCCTCTCTCACCCTTGATCTTTGCAATCATTGCCGATGGTCTGGCAGAAATGACTGAGAGGCAGTCAGGTAGGATTTATCAAAGGGATGAAGGTGAAAGGAGTTTCAGTGCCTTTGTCGATCTTGCAATATGCAAACGACACTCTAATATTCGACACTGCTAAGGCGGAGGAAACCATGGCTATTAGAGTATTGTTGAGATGTTTTGAAAACTGGTCAGGGTTGGAAGTAAACTTACACAAGAGCTGTGTGGTGGCCCTCAGCAACGAGTTTGCGACTACGACTGAGATGGTACCAACGTTACTCGAATGTGAGAAAAGGGAATTTCCTTTTAAATATTTGGGGACGCCAATCAGACCTGGAAAATTGCTTAAGGAGGACTGGGTTCCTTTGGTGGAAAAAATAGAGAAAAAACTAAAGGGCTGGAAAGGAAAATTTCTGTCGCTGGGTGGCAGAATTACTCTTATTAACTCGGTTCTTAGCTGTTTACCGACATATATGATGTCTATTTATAAGATTCCCAAGTGGGTATTGAAAGAATCGACAAATGCAGAAGGCGCTTCCTGTGGAAAGGAACACAGGAGAATAACAAGGGTTTTCACTTGGTTCGGTGGGGCAAGGTGTGTAGAAAGAAAAAGTTTGGAGGACTTGGTATAGTGAATCTCCGGGACATGAATAATGCACTACTAGCCAAGTGGTGGTGGAAAATGCACAACTGGCACAAGGCATGGTGGGGAAACTAGTTCGTGATGTTCCGAAGACCGAAAAGAATTAGATTTGGAGGAAGAAGCAAACACGAGAATGTATCGTTCATGTGGATAGGTATTGCTAAGGTGGGAGAGTCTTTCCATGCTAATACTAGATGCAGATTAGGAAACGGGAAAAATACCAGGTTCTGGATGAATAAATGGGCAGTAGAGAACACCATGCAATCTCTTTTCCCAAAATTGGCAATGGAAGCTACAAAGAAGGACGCTATGGTGGCAAAAATTTGGAATAACGAAATATTAAGGATAGAGGTCGATGGAACCTTATCCTAAGAAAGTCAGGGACAACTGCAACAACTCAAAACACTATTGGAACATAGAGTGCGACTGGTAAGGGAAGAGGAGGACAAGAGATTATGGAGATTAGAGATTAATAGCATTTTCTCTGTGAGATCCATGTATGACCTTTTCAATTGTGGAGGGGTTAGAACCTCATATGCATTCATTATATGGAAGTCTAATGTCCCTCAGAAAGTGAAAGCTTTCCTATGGCTGGTTATGAACAACGCTATACTTTCCAAAACGAACCTTAAGAAACGTTATATCCCGATCGATGTAAAGTGCCCTAGATGTAACAAAGATAAGGAGGACACTAACCATATCTTCTTATTCTATCCTAAAGCTAGAATAACTTGGGAAATTATGGATCTAGGATTTGGTATCATAGAGACACTGAGACATATTAACGACATGTGGGGGAAATGGAGATCGAGTTACATTAGGAAAGAGTATAGGGTTATATGGGATATTACGGTAGCGGCTATTATGTGGACCCTATGGCTAGATAGAAATGATGCTTGCTTTCGTAACATTCATAGTAGATTTCAATGTATATTGCATAAAATTTTGGTACTAATAGAAGCCTGGGCAGGTCAAGCAGGGGCAAGAAAGAGGCTCCGGTTGGAGGGGGTAGATTAGCTGAGAGGGTAATGGTTGCTGCATCCTATTACAGATCATTGGTGTGTGCTGATGGTCATGGAGGGTTATGTACTTTTGGGTTGGAGTTATGATGTATTTTGGTTGATTTATTATGTTTTTTTTTATCGTTAAACGGTAGGTTGAATACCCCCTGCGTTTCATTAAAAAGAATTTAACAAAACATACAACAAAAAATAAGGCTTATAAAGTTCAGATCCCAACATGCTGGGTCCTGGAACTCATACACCCCAACCAGCAAACAAAAATACAACGAAATTTAATCCTACTGAAGGGTGACCTCGTCTAAGTCAATTTCTCGTGCCAATTTGAGCTCATTCTCTCTCTCAGTCCCTTGCTTGTACACCGTTTATCCGCTCCATCGCTCACACGGACACCTCCGTCGCCCCCATCAGTGATTCATACGTCAACTTCAAGCACCATATGAGAGACCGCAGACACTCCACCAATCTGACAACTTCCTGTACAGATTGAGTCCTGGTTCTCATCCCCTCGCTTGACCGTCGTTGACTCTCACTGGCACCTCGCAATGAAAGATGTTCTCTCTCCCTTGACTGCTCGCACGGACACCTCTGTCTCTACCATTAATGACTCACGCGTCAACTTCAAGAACCATATAAGAGACCGTAGGCACTCCACCAATCTGACAACTCCCTGTACAGATTATGTTCTGGTTCTCATTCCCTCGCTTGACCTTCGTTGACTCTCACTAGCCCCTCACAACATAGGTTGTCCAGTCCCCCTGACATGAGAGAGACCATAGGTACCCCTCACTTTGATCTGAGTAGGACAAAGTAGAGCACAAACAATAAAATTGTCGGACTACCGTCACCCTACCAACTAGGGTACATTTTCTTGCTAATTGTAAGTTGGTTGTAATTTGGATATTTAGAGAGAAAATTTGGATATTAGGGTCTCCTCCGCTACTCCACTCTCTCACACACACAACCCAATCTCCTCTCTCCCTTTCCCCACATCTCCCAACACAGACCCAAGCTCAAACACCACTTCCCCCATTCCAATTGCCTTACATAACACTCTCTCGCACCAAACCAAATAAACCATACCTGCCAATCGAAGCCGCAGATTGAAACTGCACGTTCGAGGAACTGTAAACACCAATGATGGTACAATGAACACCCATCCAGAAAGAATCACCCTCACAGTTGCTTACCACCGATTCCTGTCCATAACTAGCCACAGCCATCTCTTTGGTTGATTTATTATGTTGCTCTTTGTTGTCTTGATGTTGAAGGCTTGATTAGATTAGACTTGTAATATTTGCTACTATATGTTTCGTTAATCTTTCATTAATGAAATCAGTGACGTCGAGTCACTTTATCTCCAAAAAAAAAAAATCTTTGACTTGATATAATACTTATACATCGAGTCCAGCTATGATCTTTTCCTGAGTGTAACTCACCTTCTTATCGTTTAGATATGCAGTACTAACTCCTACTTGAACGCTCATCCTCAAATTTAACAATCCCTATTGAACTGATACAAACCACGATAAGCATGTGTATCGATGTAAGAAATTGTAAGTTTCTGACTTTCAACGATTCCTCCCAGTTGCAAGATATTTTAGTAGGGATGCTTTCGGATTGGATATGGGTCGGATATTGGCTATACCAATATCTGTATTCGCATTCCAAATACAGATTCGGATACGGATATGGGTATGACTCGGAAAAGAAACCGCAAATTTTGGATACAGATGCGAATCGGATACGGTCTACCAGATAACAGATACGAATTCGGATATCAAACATATAATTTTTGCTATATTTTATTTCCTTAACTAGTTCTTAGATATGTATATCACTGAATTACGAGTATCAATTTACATATCTAATCTTTTCTTAGCTACTATGATTAATCTTTTAACATAAACTAGTTACTATATATACCATCCGACACTATAGATTGCAAACATATCTTTTCAATTACCATAATCTAGTTAAATTGTGTTGCATTACAAATAAAAAAAATAGTTTACCACAACTACGAGAATAACATCATTACCGATTCCTCGGACTCATCTTTTTTATCTTAGTCAGGTGGACTCCTTTAATATACAACAATTAGGCATAAAAAGGAAACTAACAAGACAAAGAAAAATAAGTTACTTTAGAAAGGGAGCTTACCTGTTTTGCTTAAGCCACTACGAACTAAACTTTATATACACAGTGCCTATAAAACTTCACACTAAGCTCATTAATATCCTGAAAAGTAAATAGATAGCTATGAGAACATCATAATAACAATAATTACTAAAGTAAATTTGGAATAAAAGGCATTACCAATATTATTGTTAAATCACTCATATATGCAAAAAACAAAGCTGCTATACTCCCACTCACTGATATTACATATATATGTTATAAAATAATATAGAACTCCTCAATCCCATTCAATACAACCAATTTAATCAGCATGAATATTTAATCAACCAATTTAACCAATTTAATCAACCAATTTAACCAATCAATTGCAAAAGTAACACCAAACAATATATTGTGGACAAATCAATTGCAAAAGTACTATTGTTAACGTAATTAAGAGGCATACACATAGGTCAAGTAGTACACAAACTATGGCATCTAGCAACCATGGTGCATTGAGGTTTATTCTCGCCCATTCTGTACTCCTCGCGAGAATGCTGCATCCAAAATAACAAGTTCAAGTATGGCCCATTCTATACTCCTCGCGAGAATGCTGCATCCAAAATAACAAGTTCAAATATGAGAGAGAGGTGCACTAACCTTCCAGTAATTTGAGAAAGAGAGAGAGAGAGAGAGAGAAGATCTTCCAACATAAGTAGCATTTGCAATGAGAGCAAAGATAAACATGAGTGGATTTGAACCCTGGACAATGTAAAAACAGTGCAGTTAAAATCAAACAATAGAAATTTAGAATTCTCAGTGATATAGTTTAGAACTTAATTTAGTTTTGAAGTTCAAACAAGATTGTATACAAACCAAAAGAGTAGAGCATGAAAGCTGCAAAGCAAACCAAAAAACTTCAAAGTCAAACCACCAAAAGAAAAAATAAAAGCATTAAAACAAATAATATACATAGTGAGCAAAAGAAAATCTATAACAGTTCAAAGAGCTCACCCCTTCCCTACTTTCTTTTTTAGGATCAAAAGTAAACCCAATAAGAGAAGCCATCCGCAAATTGCAACAGCCAAAAGAACATCACGAATACCCATCTCCGACATTGACAAACAAGCAAACATATATATTATGCATCCCATCAATAGACAAAATATAAAAACCTAAACAGCAAATAATATCAGCAACAAGTGGAATATTGACATCTTTTACTAACTCCTCCAGACTGCAAGTTCCCCACTAACTTCGACTCTAGTTTCTTACGTCCCATTCCCAAAAGCCACCCAACACTAAATTTACCCAAACTTTTCTAGCCTTATTTTGCTCCTCCAAAACACTACTATACATTAGAAAAAAGAATAATCTATGATTCTAACAAACATAAAAAGTTCTCTCAACCAAAGTAAGTACCAACTTTTGTCCTTCACCATAGACTTCTCCATTCAAATAGCAATATGAGAATCTTAAAGGACAGGATTTGCGTTTTGGTAGTTCCACCTTCTCTGTTAAACACTGGCCACAATTTGGGACTTCTCGTAGATCTTTTGGTCATGTTAAAACCAAAGCCATTCTCTCTGGTATTCCACCATACTGTGATTCCTTCTCTTCATTTAGTCATGTCTCTAGATGCATTGAAAATTTTGTTGGCTTCCATGGTCATCTTGAAATTATTTCAGATTTTCTTTGTTGCCCTTCTTTGCCTCTGATCTATGAATATTCTTTATGGGTGGGTACTAGAGTCTTTAAAATTGTGGTCAACTATCCTGATCTTCCTCCACAATCTAATTCTACTGCCTCTGATTCTATCCCTGTCAAGTCTGGCAACAACATTAGTAATTGGGAAGCTTGGGGTAATCCTTCACCACAGAATTCCAATTCATCTTCTTGGAATTTACCTAATCTCCCAATTGTTAAATCTGATAAGTCTGATAGTTATCGTGGAGGAAAAGACTCTCTTCTGCAATGGGTTACTAGAACTCCACCTTCTTCTAATCCTTTGGAGGAAGGGAAATTTAGTTTACCCAGTCATTCTGATGTTGCTACTATGATTAGTGATATTCCTTTTAATAGTTGTGTTCCCTGGCCGTGACCTGTGATTCTGCTTCTGTTAATGTATCTTCTAATCAAATGGTGGTTCATTCTGGCCCTGCTAGTAATTCACTTTTGGATTTAGCAGGTTGCTCTCTTGATCATTCTTTTATGTTTAATATTGAGAATCATCTCCGTGCTTTATTATCTCTTAGGAAGAATCTCCCAACTGGGAGTGTTTGGAAGGATCTATTTGTGTTCCTAGCTAAAGGGTCCCATTTATCTTTGTCTGCTGAAGAACTGTTTCATAATGCCTTTTCTTATCCTATCTTTCCCAATTTTATTGGTTTAGACAGTCTCTTGATCAGTACACCTTATATAGGTTCTTCTGGTGACTCTTCTCTTCAGATTACTTGGTTCAATGACTCTGCTTCCTCTTCTTCCTCCCCCCCTCATGACTTTGATTCTGATACACCTATTTCTCCTGTTCCTTTAGCCATTTGCTATCCTGATCAGTTTTTCTCTTCTAGTTCTGAGGTTGATTCCCATCCTTCTTTTGAGGATAGTGATAATGCTATTCTTTAGAAGTGTTTTGGTCCAGATATGGCTACCCCTTCTACTGGTAAAAAAAGAAAAGGCAGTTCCAAATGTTATGGTCCTCTTAGAAGGAGCACTAGAGTGGGAAGCAAACCTAATGCTGATCAGCCTATCTTGGAGAAAACTGCCTTAATTGCTCAGATTAGAAATTTAGAAATTCCTGCTCCCACTGTTCCTTCCTCTCCTGAAGGTACTAGTCTTGGTTCTATTTTTTATTGTCATTTTGATTCTTATTCTGAGAATGATCTTGCTTATTTTGCTAAATGTACTGGTTTACATTGTATCTCTGCTTCTGATTTTGATAAGATTAAAGAATTAGAAATTGCTAGGGGGGATGTTAAGTTTTTAAAATGATTTTCTCTTCTTGGAACATTAGAGGTCTAGGTGATAACAATTAAAGAATGGCCATTTTTTATTTCATTAATTCTTCACATTGTGACATCATTGCTATTCAAGAATCTAAAATTCCCTCTCCTACCCCATCTCTTTTCAGATCTTTAGGTGGTTCTATTATCACTGAATGGATTTCTTTAGATGCTATTGGCAATTCTGGTGGTATGCTTATTGGTTTTAAAGATAATTTGTTCAAATGTTATAATATCATCAGAAAATAATTCTTCATTGCTATTATTTTTGATTGCTTTGCTTTTAATTGTCCTCTTCTCTTTGTATCATTCTATGGCCCTTGTGTGAATTCTCTGAAAAAGAATTTTTGGAAGGAATTCTTAGATTTAAAGTCTTTCTTTCAGGGTTGGGTTATCATTGGTGGAGATTTCAATGCTGTTAGATTTCACTTTGAAAGAAGTGGTTTCTCTTATAATGGATCTGATTCTGATAATTTTAACTCTGTTATTAATGATCTTTCTCTTATTGACTATCCTACCTTGGGCAGACAATTTACTTGGTCTAACAAGAGATTAATTCCTAGTTTTGCTAAATTGGACAGATTTCTTGTTTCCAATGAATGGAATTCTTCTTTTCCACTTTCTTATGTTCAGGCTTCTACTAATTTAATCTCTGATCATATTCCTTTAATTCTTTCTTCTCACTCCTCTTCTCCTAAATTCATCAATTTCAAATTTGAGAAGTTTTGGCTTGAGGATCCTCCTTTTCTGCAAATGATTTTTTCTTGTCTTCAATCTGGTAATTACCTTCCCTATGGCTGTTTAAAAAGCTTCCTTGCTAAGATCAAAAGTATTAAGTATGGTTGTAAACTTTGGCATAAAGAAAAATTTGGGACTCTGAATCAAAAAAAGAATTTTTTAAAGTCTGAGATTAATGCTCTGGATGTTTTAGAGGAACAAAATCCTCTGGCTTCTGAAGAAAGATTGAAAAGGGCTCTTTTTCAAAAAGAATTTCTCTCTATTCTTAATCTGGAAAAAATCAATTGGTTCCAAAGGGCTAAAATTAAATGGCTTACTTTGGGTGATGGTAATACTAGATTTTTTCACAATTTTGCCTCTCATAGAAGAAGAACTAATTTTATCTCTTCACTTCATACTGATTTTGGTGAGATTTCTGAGACTTCTTTGATCCATCAAGAATTCTTCTTGTTCTATAAAACTCTTATGGGCATGGAGGGTAATACTTTTTTAAATGTTAACTAGAACTCTTTATACCGTTCTTCCTCCAATATTAACCTACTTGATCTTGACTCCTCCTTTTCTGAACAAGAGATTTTTCAAGCTTTATGTGATTTACCTTCAGACTCAGCCCCTGGTCCTGATGGTATCCCTACTTTCTTTTATAAATTTTTCTGGAATGATTTAAAAGAGGATATTTTGGGTATTTTTCAAGAGCTATATGATAATTGTCTTGATTTCTCTAGAATTAATTATGCTCATATTATTCTCATCCCTAAAATTGCTGGTGCTAATAGAGTCTATCAATTCAGTCATATTAGTCTTCTCAATTGTATATTCAAAATTATTATGAAGGTCTTAGCTAACAGACTTGCTAAGGTGATTGGTTCTCTTGTTGATTTCTCTCAATCTGGCATTATAAAAGATAGATTTATACTGGACAGTGTTGCAGCTGCTCAGGAAGTTATTCATTCTCTTCATTTAGAGAAATATGAAGGTATTCTTTTAAAGTTGGATTTTGAAAAAGTCTATGATAGGGTTAATTGGAACTTTTTAAAAGAAATTCTTATTGCTAGGGGTTTTGGCCCAAAATGGATCAATTGGAGCCTTACTAGTCTTTCTTCTGGCACTTCCTCTATTATTGTTAACAACTCAGAAGGAAAGAAATTCACTTGTAAAAGGGGTCTTAGACAAGGTGATCCCATTTTCCCTCTCCTTTTTGTCTCAGTGGCTGATGTTTTTAATCGTATGCTCTTTAATACTTGGGATAATGGTATTATTTAGGATTTAGGGGGTTTCCCATCTTTCAAAGGCATTCTTAACTTGCAATATGCTGATGATAAAATTCTTTTTTCTTCTTGTGATGGCATTATGCTTAGGAACCTTCAACTTCTTCTTTATTGCTTTGAAAGTGTTTTTGGTATGAGTACTAACTTCCATAAATCTTCTTCCATCTGGATTGGAGGTGATTCTAACAGACAACTTGAATTAGCTGCCTTTTTAAATTGTCCTATGGGTTCTTTTCCTTTGATTTACTTGGGTATTCTATTAAGAATAGGTACTTTTCACAAGTCTGATTGGTATCCTGTCATTGATAAAATTGAAAGTAGACTTAATAGCTGGTCTGGAAAATCTCTTTCTAGAGCTGGTAGATTAATTTTGATTAATTCTATCCTTTCTAGTATTCCTCTTTATCTTATGTCTTATTTCTTCATTCCCTCTTGAGTTATTAAAAAAAATTGATAAACTCAAGAGAGTTTTTTTGGGTTGGCTCCTCCTCTTCTTCTGATACTGGTAAATGTCTTATGTCCTGGCCTAGAGTTTGTAAAAGTAGATATGAAGGGGGTTTAGGTGTTATTAATTTGAGAAATCAAAAATTAGCTTTGCTTGGTAAATGGCTTTGGAATTGTATTTCCTCTAATGATAAAGTTTGGATTAGAATTGTTAAAAGGAAATACTTTCGCAAAAGAATTATTGATGTTTTCCCTTGCTCCCCCCCTTCTATTAGCTCTTCTTTTTGGATAGGAATTTGGAAAGTGGCTTTTCCTTTTAAGTGTGGCCTTCAAAAAATTTGTGGTGATGGGAAAAATGTTAGATTTTGGCATGATATTTGGATTGGTAATTGTTGCTTAGCCACTTCTTTTCCTGAGCTTTATCATCTTGCTAGTAACTCTAATGCTGCTGTTTTATCCTTATACACCACTAATAGGTTTGGAAAAGTTTGGAACATCACTTTTAGAAGGAATTTGAGTCTCTCTCAAACTCATGATCTTAATTCTTTACTTCATTTATTGTCTAATTATGACTGGAAACCCTATAATGATTTTTTCTTGAGGTGGACTAGCTCAGGTGTATTTACTGTTAATTATTTTTATTAGTTCTTAAATGATGGTGGTACTATTTGTCCCTTCTATAAATTCATTTGGTAGAATATATCTCCTTTGCAAGTTAGAATTCTTGTTTGGCTTACTATTCATAACAAGCTTCTTACTGTTGACAACCTCAATAAAAGAAATCTTGTGATTGGTCAACATTGTGTTTTCTGCTCTGGTTCTCATGAATCTGCTTTTCATCTTTTTATTAAATGCTCTTTTGTAAAACAAATTTGGATGTTAATTAAAGTGGCTTTTCATATAAAAGGTTTTCCTCCTTCTATTAAATCTTGGTGGGGTTTATGGAGATTAAAAAGAATCCCTAAAAAGATTAGACTTATATGGGATCTGATCATGATGGCTTTAATTTGGGTTATTTGGAAAGAGCGTAAAAGTAGGATCTTTTTAAAGAAATCTACTGACATTATTGGCATCATTGATTCTATTTGTTTCTTTGTCTCTTTTTGGTCAGTGATTCTACCTCCAGCAGAGAAGGCTAAGGTGGATTTGAGTAGTTTTTCCAATATCTGTAAGTCCTTCATCCCCCCTGTGCAACCTGCTACTTCAACATCTGTTTTGCATGGTACTCCTTTGGACTCTGGGATGATCAATAACTCTGATACTCATGTGATTACTGGAACTACCTCTTTGACCAACCCCATTATCATTGAGGATGATTCTCCTGAGGTCCCTCTCAGCTCCTTTTCTGAAGATTCTGCCTCTCAGTCAAATTTGAATATGTTTGGTCAGGATTCTCTTGATGATCAGGTGGAGACTTTAGATATTCCTTCTAGCCATGATGAGGAGGATATTGTCTCTGATACAATTGCTACTATCACTAACTTGTCTGCTCACCAACAGGAGTTTATCACTGGAGTGCTTTTCATTCAGAACATTCAAGCAGCGTCTGAGAATGTTTAGCTTTTTTTCAGTTTACCTGTTTGTCTTCTTACCTTTCAGGTTCACAGGATTTTGGTGGCTCTTGGTTGTTTTTGGTGTCTTCCCTTTGACCTTTTTTTGATGTCTCTCTGGTGATGTGGAATGCTGTGGCTTGGATAGACTCCTTTTGCTTCTTTTGTTGCAGTTATTTTCAGTTGTGTGAAAGGGTTTCTGTTAGTAGTTTGGGAACTGTATCTTCTTTTTGTTTTTCAGAGTTCCTTTGTATCAGAACTCGTGTTGTGGTCTTTGTTTCTGGTTGGGTTTCTTATTACCATGGTATCATTCCCTTTTTGTAAGTTACATGGTCTCTTAACTCTGTACTTCTGTTTTTTGTTTAATGAAATTGGCTGGAGCCCTTAGGCTCCATCCCTTCTGTAAAAAAAAATAGCAATATGAAAAGAATCCAATGACAGAACCATGAGCATGACAAATTTGACCATAAAAGAATTAAATTCTGTTATCTTTCAATAATATTTTTAAAAGCAATGTTAAAACTAAAGACATTTCAGTACCTGCGTCGATCCAGTGTCATGGTTTTCAATGAATGTGACTGCTCTTGAAGGCCACCATCCCATCACCCTGGGCAAGTTGCCCTGAATATCGCGCAAACGCCACAGCTCTCCTTTTACTGCCTCCTGTTGCAGTAATTTTGAATCGTCACTAGAAATTTTTATCAAATTATAAGTTAATATTCAGGTTGATTAAATAAGTAGTTTAAATGTGATACCTGAAGCATACCCTTTCGGTGAAATCAAAGGCAGCACAAAAACCTCCAGTGTTGTCAATCCAATTTATAATCCTTTGTCTGTGACTCTCTGTATGTAGTATCCAATACATATAAACGTGAAAATTATATTTTAAAGAAACCTCGTATATACATATGCAGTAGCCACACCCTCTAAATTATCTTTTAAAACTATTTTCTAAAGGGTGTGTCATGAATTCCCTAAAGAAAAGTTAATTTGTAGAAATGGATTGATCTGTTCACTGTCAAAGCAGGCATTGCATAATGCATATGCAATATTTTTCCTGATGAAATTTTTTGGCAACTAGTTGCAACGAGAAAAACATGAAACATTTAGAAATTGTTAATAAATAACATGTAGCAAAGGTATATTCTAAAAAATGAACAATTGATACTATAGGTCATGTGGCAGATCACCCACCCTAGCCAAAAGCTAAGTAGCAGAGGCAGTGAACATATAGTTTGCTGTCGACATGCCACTTCAGCACTGAACAACTGGCTCCAGATCAACACACCAGACACCAGATGTTCATCCGATAAAACCCCCAAAAGTGAATGCACAGGTTATACAAATTACAACAAGAGATATATTTTTATCCGACATGACACACTGATATTTATCAAATATCCCCTCAAAATTTCCTGCATCATTCGTGTAACGCCCTGAATTCCAATACACGGTAATTCGAAGCACAACATGATCTTTACTTCATTTCGTACAATTTTACAAGGAACTTGAAAACTTTTTACACTTCTTTTTACATCAACACAGAGGAAAATTAAAGATTACAATATAAAACATGTACAATTTAAACATCAATATTTAAAACAGTCTTTAGCATCAATCCATCTTTAAGTCTTTGCCAATCCAAGCCCTGCATTGAACACTATGGGCACGTCAGTTACATACAACTGGCGCAAATGCTATAAACAGCGATCCTCGCTATGCCATAATATAGCGACTCACTTACTTTAGCAAACAAAAACATGAATGCATATTAAAATGTACAAGAGTGACTATCCTAAACATGTCAGTGTATGATATGACTTAATGCCTATGCAGATGTTTACGCTATTATGATACTAATACATACTTGTGCGGATTCTATGCATCCTATACTACATAGGTCCGAGGGCAAGCACCTACATACTCCACATTAAAGGGTTGAATCCCTCGCTATGGGTTACTACTACGGTGACTAAGGTAAGGTTTAGGTATTCTGTGAGTATTAAGCCCACGCCCCGATAATTCCGGAGATGAATCCCACACTACCGATGAGCTGGGGACAACTCCCAATCACACCTCAATAATTTCGGGGAAACCATTCTCACACCGCAAGCTATGGCGCTTCAATAGTCCCAAAACACCCCATGAGCGTCATCTCGATCCCGATAATTCTGAAGATGAATCCCACATCACCGATGAGCTGGGAACAACTCCCAATCATACATCGATAATTCCGGGGAAACCATCTTTCACCGCAGACCAACAGAGTGTAGGATAATGGCTCGATTCTGGTACAGTTTGTTTATATCCGTAGTATCTGCAGCGAGTAAAAGTTCCAATACATCAGTCGACTGGAGATGGGTCTCAGTCGACTGTCCAGAGAGGAGTTTCAAGGGCTAAGGATACAGCAGCAGGAGTTGACTGAATGTGGGAATCAGTCGACTGTCCAGAAAGATTGACCAGTCGACTGTCGGCGGGTCCGTACACCAGAATAGGCCCATTTCGAAAAGGCCCAGTAGTTTTCCTATAAATACACCCGTTAGGGTTTTGTGATGTATGATGAAAAATTACAGACCTCTATTCGGATTTGTAGCCGTCATCTCTTGTAAAGGGTTTGTTTCACCCATTGGTGATTATTTGAAGAAGAAACCCCAACCGCCCCGTGGATGTAGGCACTTGTTTGCCGAACCACATTAAATCTGTGTGTCCTTGTGTTTGTTTGTTTTTCTGTTTTTCTCTCGCTGTTTCTCTCTTCGATTGGTTGTTTGATTCGTATTCCGCACAACAAGTGGTATCAGAGCTTTCGGTTCGACCTAGAGGGAGATGGCGAGTGATGCAGATGCAACCAAGGATGTTGTGGGATCAAGTTCGTCCAGAACAACGATTCACAACGCAAAATTTGAAGTTGAAAAATTTGATGGAACAAACAATTTCGGGATGTGGCAGTGTGAGGTGTTGGATGTTCTTGTTCAACAAGAACAAGATGTTGCTTTGGAGGAAGAAAAACCAAAGAATATGTCCGATGTAGATTGGAAGAAGTTGAATCGAGTTGCGTGTGGGACTATTCGGCTCTTTATTGCGAAGGCTCAGAAGTATGATTTGATGAGGGATACCATTGCTGCGGTGTTGTGGAAGAAACTCGAAGACAAATACATGAGAAAAAGTTTGGAGAATCGGCTGTATTTGAAGAAGAGGCTTTTTCGCTTCACCTATACTGAAGGTATGTCTATGAACGCTCATGTTGAATCATTTAATAAATTATTGGTTGATTTGTTAAATTTGGATGAGCAAATTAAAGATGAAGATAAAGCCCTAATTCTGTTGAATTCATTACCTGAAAGTTATGATCATTTGGCAACAACGTTAATATATGGAAAAGATACTGTGAAATATGAAGATGTTGCAAATGCTCTATTGAATAATGAAACTAGGAGAAGGGATAAAATGGTTGATAGAGAAACTTCTGAGGCATTGATTGTAAGGGGCAGAACTGAGACCAGATCTGAGACCAAATCTGGGAAAAAGGGAAACAAATCTCGTTCCAAATCGAGAGGAGTTTCAAAGGACAGGAAGATACCAGCCAGAGATGAATGTGCTTTCTGTCATGAAAGGGGGCATTGGAAAAAGGATTGTCCTAAGCTACGAAATAAGGGAAATTCGACTGCAAATGTGATTGTTGATAATGTAGATAGTGATGATGTTTTTTCTTATGCACTTGCAACTAGTCCCTCACTTTATCAAGAAGTATGGTTTCTTGATACAGCAGCATCCTATCATATGTCTTGGAGAAAGGAGTGGTTTACTTCTTTAGAGTATATGGATGGTGGGGTAGTTTTGATGGGAAATGATGCACCTTGTAAGAAGGTAGGAATCGGGAAGATTGAATTGCTAATGCACGATGGTCTTATTAGGGAGCTTTCAGATGTATGGTATGTTCCAGATTTGAAAAAGAATTTGATTTCACTTGGTGTTTTGGAGGCCAGTGGAATGAAATTTGCTAGTGAAGGTGGCATTCTGAAGGTGACTAACGGAGCACTTGTGGTGATGAAAGGGCAAAGGAAAAGAAACTTGTTTTTCTTGCAGGGAAAAACATATTTGGGTCAGGCTGCCAGTGTAACTGAAAGGCCTAAACAGGTTGTTCCCGACTCGACTAAGTTGTGGCATATGCGACTCGGGCATGCAGGAGAAAAGGCCTTGCAAGGGCTTGTGAAGCAAGGGTTGCTTAAAGATGCTAAAGGGTGCAAGTTGGAATTTTGTGAACATTGTGTTTTGGGTAAGCAAACTAGGGTGAAATTTGGTACAGCTGTACATCAGACAAAGGGTATCCTCGATTATGTGCACACAGATGTTTGGGGCCCTACTCAGACACCTTCTATGAGTGGTAGACACTGGTTTGTTACATTTGTTGATGACTACTCCAGACGAGTTTGGGTATATACCATGAAACACAAAGATGAAGTTTTGACATTGTTCACAAGTTGGAAGAAGAAAGTTGAAAACCAGACTGGAAGGAAGATTAAGGTTCTGAGATCAGATAATGGAGGGAAATACAAGAACGATCCGTTTCTGAAATTGTGTGAAGATGAAGGGATCCAGAGGCACTTCACAGTTAGGAAGACTCCACAGCAAAATGGGGTTGCAGAAAGGATGAACAGAACCTTACTTGAGAAGGTGAGATGTATGCTAGCGCAGTCTGGATTGAAGAAGACATTTTGGGCAGAAGCTGTTATATATGCAAGCCACATTGTCAACCGTTTACCATCAGCAGCACTTGAAGGCAAAACACCTATTGAGGTATGGAGTGGTAAACCTGCATCTGATTATAGTTTTTTGCATATATTTGGTTGTCCTGCTTATTTTCATGTAACTGAAACTAAACTTGATGCAAGAGCCAAAAAGGCTATATTTGTTGGTTTTAGTACTGGTGTCAAAGGTTACAGGTTGTGGTGTCCAGAACAGAAAAAGTTAGTAATCAGCAGGGATGTCACCTTTGATGAGACCAGCATGATCAGCTCGGGACAGTCGACTGACAGGAGTTACCAGTCGACTGGTGAGCAGCAGAAGAGTGGGACAGTTCTCCAACAGGTGAGCAGCAGAAGCTCGGGACAGTCGACTGGTGTAAAGGATCAGTCGACCGGTGATCTACTGCAGCAGAAGAATGGGAGAGTTCTCCAACAGGTGGAGTTAGAAAAGCTTTCAGTTGAAAATCCTGCCCAAAATGAAGATGATGTGGTTGATACTGAGGATGAGGAAGAAGTTCCTAACCCTCCCCAGCAGGAAGAATCAATTGCAGCAAGAAGGCAAAGAAGAGATATCAAACGACCATCTCGCTTTACAGAAATAGTTGCATTTGCTCTTCCCATTGTTGATGATGAAGTTCCCTCCAACTTCAAAGAAGCTACTAGAAGTTCTGAAAATGCAGATTGGAAAGTTGCTATGGATGAAGAGATGAACTCTCTTCATAAGAATCAGACTTGGGATCTAGTGCAATTACCGAAGGGGAAGAAAGCTATCGGTTGCAAGTGGGTATATACGAAGAAAGAAGGTCCAAAAGGCAGTGTTCGGTTCAAGGCTAGACTAGTTGCAAAGGGGTATGCTCAACAGGAAGGAATTGACTATAATGAAGTGTTCTCTCCAGTTGTGAAGCATCCTTCTATTCGGATTTTGTTGGCATTGGTAGCACAGTTTGATCTTGAATTGACACAGATGGATGTGAAGACTGCATTCTTACATGGGGATCTAGATTAAGAAATTTATATGTTGCAGCCAGATGGGTTTAAGACAGCTGGGAAGGAAAATTGTGTTTGCAGGTTGAAGAAGTCTCTCTATGGGTTGAAGCAATCTCCAAGGCAGTGGTATTTGAGGTTTGATCAGTTTATGAAAGTGCAGAGATATTCCAGAAGTGAGTATGATCATTGTGTTTATTTCAGAAAATTGCAGGATGGTTCTTTCATATATCTGTTATTATATGTGGATGACATGTTGATTGCCTCTAAAAATGCTAAGGAGATTCAAAATTTGAAGAATCAGCTGAGTTCTGAATTCGAGATGAAGGATCTTGGTGAAGCCAAGAAAATACTTGGGATGGAGATAGCTAGAGACAGAGCAAAGGGCATAGTGAGTTTGACACAGAAGCAATATCTTTTGAAAGTGCTGAAGCGGTTTGGTATAGATGAGAAAACTAAACCAGTCAGTACACCCTTAGCCACTCATTTCAGAATTAGTGCTTCTCAGTCACCAAGTACAGATGAAGAGAGACAGTATATGGCTAATGTACCTTACACTAGTGTGGTTGGCAGTTTGATGTATGCCATGGTTTGTACTCGACCAGACATCTCTCAGGTGGTGAGTATGGTTAATCGATATATGCATGATCCAGGCAGAGAGCATTGGCAAGCAGCTAAATGGATTTTGAGGTACATAAGTGGCACCACAGATGTGGGTTTGAAGTTTGAAAGGGATGACAATATTAGCAAGTTATTGGTGGGTTATGTTGATTCGGACTATGCAGGTGATCTAGATAAGAGGCGGTCTACTACAGGCTATTTGTTTACTATGGCTAGAGCACCTATAAGTTGGAGGTCCAATTTGCAGTCCACTGTAGCGTTGTCTACTACTGAGGCTGAATACATGGCAGTTGCTGAGGCCATGAAGGAAGCTATTTGGATTCATGGACTTTTGAAGAGCTTGGGAATTCATCGGGAGAAGGTGGAGGTACACTGTGACAGTCAGAGTGCTATTCATTTAGCGAAGAACCAAGTTCATCATTCGAGGACCAAACATATTGATGTCCGTTATCATTTTGTGCGTGATTTGATAAAGGATGGTGATATTCTTCTGGTGAAGATTGGAACAGCTGATAATCCTGCTGATATGTTGACCAAAATTGTTGGGGCAGCCAAGTTCAAGCATTGCATGAACCTGGCTAATATTTTGCACGCTTGATGATTTGGAATGGGCGGTTGGAATGGTGCTTCGCTATTTGGTTGGTTAGTATGTGATATCATACTAAGGTGGAGTTTGATTTGTTGTTACATTTGGTGATGAGCATTTGTTTTGAAGTATTTTTGGAGATTGCTTGGGCTACTTGGAAGATCTCGCCAAGGTGGAGATTATAGGATAATGGCTCGATTCTGGTACAGTTTGTTTATATCCGTAGTATCTGCAGCGAGTGAAAGTTCCAATACATCAGTCGACTGGAGATGGGTCTCAGTCGACTGTCCAGATAGGAGTTTCAAGGGCTAAGGATACAGCAGCAGGAGTCGACTGAATGTGGGAATCAGTCGACTGTCCAGAAAGATTGACCAGTCGACTGGTAAGTAAGCCAGTCGACTGTCGGCGGGTCCGTACACCAGAATAGGCCCATTTCGAAAAGGCCCAGTAGTTTCCCTATAAATACACCCGTTAGGGTTTTGTGATGTATGATGAAAAATTACAGACCTCTATTCGGATTTGTAGCCGTCATCTCTTGTAAAGGGTTTGTTTCACCCATTGGTGATTATTTGAAGAAGAAACCCCAACCGCCCCGTGGATGTAGGCACTTGTTTGCCGAACCACATTAAATCTGTGTGTCCTTGTGTTTGTTTGTTTTTCTGTTTTTCTCTCGCTGTTTCTCTCTTCGATTGGTTGTTTGATTCGTATTCCGCACAACACAGAGGCCCTCATACTCATGTTTCCCATACTTCATCACGTCTCCCCTTAGTGCCTGTCCTTAAGTTTTAGTTTTAGAAAAATCATCACAACCTAGAGCTAGCTTATCCTACCGGACTTAAAGCAATCATGAGTGACAGTCAGCCCAACTTGGCTACTTCTTAAGAGATACTCAACTCACACTGATTAGCTCTCAAATTTCATTAATCATAAATGCCGGTTTCTAAGGGTATCGCCTAGCCTCTAGATTTCAACATCCATCTTACTATAAAGATTGATTAGGTTATATCTAACCTCAACATAACCATCTTACTTTTATCCAACATTCATTCACTTTTTCAACTTTCTTCACAATTATAGATCATGCAATAAATAACTTCTTTTAATAGCATTAGACAACAAATTCTCCATCGACTTCTTAACGATAAACGCTTGATTAATTTGCCAAATTATTTACTTTAACAACTCCCAAGATTCTTTTGATTTATAAAACCTTCTCATATTGTCCAAGGATATTTTGAACACATTTTTGCAATACAAAGTCTTTAAACCACAATAAATTTTCATTAGAACTTCGATTTAAAACTTATATTCATGCTTTGATTCAATTGTTAACCACTTCAACTATTCTCTAACTCATAAATTTTTGTATTCATGAAACTTCACCAAAAGTGCTTTAATTTATATTCTATAACCAATTTAATAACTCATACACATTTATCATCTTTAATATTATTCCACAACTCTTAATATGAATGTGATTTTAATCCCCATCATATAATCCTAAAAAAGTGAGAACTTATTTTTAATTGTTCACATAATACTTTAAAACATTTATATAAATATTTCCGAATGTAAAAATTCAAAGGAACTCAAAAAACTCAAAAAATGCACAATTGTGCATACACAGATTCGAACCCAAGACCCCAGACCCAGAGCGCCACGTGCATTGGCGCACGCGCTAGCCACGAAGGCCAAGCACCATTCCTGATCATATAGGGACTCGATTTGTTATAACTCGATTCTCTGTTGCTTCTTTAATTTTATCTTTTGGTAGATCCTATAATTTTATTTGCTTCCCCCAAATTAGTAGTTTATAATATATCTACAAATCTCCAGAAACGATTTCTCACTGATTTTAACCAAAATAGAGTTAATTTATACATACATATTGTAAAAAAAAAAGAATTTTGAGAACCAACATAAACCCATACTTCTATTTAATAACAAGACTACCTCTTTTTAACTACCAATCAAGATTTTATTTTCTTCTTCTTTTTACCAATTTCATGAGAAATTCTCAACTTTTATTAACTCACAAATTTTCCCATTGTTTACGCAATTATCTTTGTTATTGCAGTGGAAATTTACTCTTTGGGATGCCACATCAAAAGCCTATCTATGACGAAGTCTTTGCACCTCACCATGGTTGGGCTATCAAGAAAGTAGTTTCTGCAGGAGTACTATATGCCCTTCCTACAAAAGCAACAACTCTTGAGCAAGCTGAATCATGAAGACGTACGGTGCACTCTTCTTTCACTACATTATCTTATTCTTACAATTCTAGGTTGATTAGCATGAGAATGGTTAACATGTTTTTCAAGGATAAATATGTTAGGAAGTGGGGCCGCAAATACACGTAGGCAAGGGTTGAAGTTGGAAAAGAAGAAGAAGAGAAGATGAAGACAGCAAAGGGAAGACATCAGCTACTAAAGGAGTTGCAGTCGACCGCAGTGGACAATCGACTGTGCAATCGACTGTCCAGCTCTCGGGTCTTGGCGAGACTTATTGCAGTCTACCGACCAAAATTGCAATCGACCACATCGGCGTAGTATGTTATTTAGGCCGATGAGTATTAGGTCCAATAAGCTGTAGTTGTGTATAGTTTTTAAGGTTTACTTGAGTGCTATATAAGCGGCTGTAAACTCTAAGGTTTGTATCTCAGTAAAAAGGAGAAAGAGAATTGGTGAGCCGTTATCATTGTAAAACTTCAAGAGAGGTGAGTGCCAAGTGCTTCAAAGGTAAGAGAGAGAGATTGAAAGTTTTGATCTCTTGGTAATCTTTGTATTTTTGGGGGAATAAGAAGTATTGCTTATCTCAGCATATTATTGTGTTTGTATGGTTGTGAGATTGCGATCATTGTGGTGGCTTGTTCTTGGTGCATCTTGATCTTGGGTATTTCTGTTTCTTGTGGTGTGTGTTCCGCTATTAGCACTACAAGTAGTATCAGATTCTCTACAAGTGCTATCAGAGAAAATGTTTCGTGATGGCTGATAGCAAGTCAAAAGTCGAGAGGTTCGTTGAAAGTGATTTCACGATGTGGAAGATTCATATGATAGCGTATCTTCATCAGAAATATCTAGATAGTCCGTTGTTTGATGAGAAGCCGGAAGGTGCAAACAAGGATGTGAAGATCTAGGATGATTGGAATCGTTGGGTTCATAATGTGCTAGGGCAGATTCAGTTAGGACTGAGCAGGAAAGCGTTGTTTTATATCTCGAAGGAAAAAACCACAAAGGAGGCTATGGAGATTCTCACGGATATGTATGAAAAACCGTCGGCATCTAATCAAATTCTTCATCTAAAGAAGTTGGTTAATATGAAGTTGAGGGAAGGGAGTTCAGTAGTAGAACATGTGAACAATACTGTATGGTTTTACAACCAGATGGAAGCTGCAAGATTGAAGTTTTCAGAAAGGGGACAATTATTTTTATTTCTATCTACTTTGCCTGATAGTTATGGTACAGTAAAACAGACTATTATAGGTACATTGTCGATTCAATGACCTTACAGGATGTGGTGAGTAACATTCTGAACAAGAAGATGAGAATGGTGAGAAACAGAAGAATTTCATCATCATCTTCTAAGGATTCTACAATGTCAGTTGAGAAGAGACGTGGGATCTAGGAGCATTCGAATAAGAAAGGATCAAAGTAGTTCGGTTGAGAATGAGTCTAATGACAACGACGGGGGACATGGACTTGAGTGTTTGTATTGTCACAATATGGATCACATGCTACGCAGTTGTAAGACCTATATGAAGAAGAAGTAAGAAAAACCAAAGGAAGTCAAACCAAAGGAAGCGAATGTGGTTTCCATTGAAAATGACAAGTTATGCTTATCAGCTAAGGTGGAGTTGGACAGATGAGATTGGTGTATTGATTCAGGAGCTTCTTTTTAATGCATTTCGAGGAAGGAGGTGTTTGAGGAATACAGAGAGGGTTCTTTTGGAGATGTGATTGTAGGGAACGATCATAGGTGTCCTGAAAGTGGAGTTGGTGTTGTTCGCATGAAAGTCAGTGATGATCAGAGTATTGTCTTGTGGGAGATAAGACATGTTCCAGACTTGAAGGAAAATCATATCTCGATGGGAATGCTAAACAAAGAGGGGCTGTATACTACATTTGGTAGTGGGAAGTGGTGCATAGCTGCAGGTTCAAAGGTGATAGAAAGAGAAAGGCATGAAGGAATGTTGTATTTGCTTAAAAGATGTGAGTGGTTAGTTGACTCTCAGTCGGGATCGAGTAGTAGGTTGTGTGTGGTGAAACCGAGTTCTTTTAGTTATAGAGTGAATTCAAAGGAGATTGCATATTTAGTGGGAGCTGCTGGTCATGAGAGAAATCCTAAAGAGCAAGATGTTATTATGATAAGGGTTCTTTGTGATTTGGCAGAAGAAGCTTCAAGGCACTGTTGTGAGATAGAGACTACTGGTATCGATATGTGGGGTGATGTCGATGTGTGTAACCAAAATGAGGCTGTAGGGGTTGAGCAGTCTGCAAATTTCGTGGAAGTGTTGTTTACGAAGACTTCTAGTACAGATGGTACATTGAGAGGTTTTGAACCATGTCCGGTGTTAATGGAGATTCTACGAATTAGGGAGTCTTATAACATGAAATCTGACATGAGAGGTTGTTTCTCCGTTATATGTGCCCTATACGATTGGTGGGGCACTTCCTTCATAAGCCTATGAGGGGTGGTTGGTGCACTCCACATGGTGGAGTGGCGGAGGTACTCTTCATGAGAGTGAGGAGTACTTGGGTCTTTCATTATTATGAGAGACTAGCAGAGATAATTCGAAGTAAAGATATAATAACATTGAAGTGTTGTGTATTTGGTCCAAGTGGGAGATTGTTGGGAAGTGTGGCCTCAAATACACGTAGGCATGAGTTGAAGTTGGAGAAGAAGAAGAGAAGACGAAGACAACTGCTACTGTAGGAGTTGCATTCGACTACAAGAAATGCAGTCGACCGCAATGGACAATCGACAGTCTATCTCTCGATGTAACACCCAAAAAAAATAAAACAAAATTTTGCTTTGTTATTTCTGTCCACTGTGACATGTGCAAGAACATGCATGAAATTGTGAAATTTCGATGACAATATTTCTTTACTATCATTTTGTTATTAAATTACTTGTTTTATTTCACCCTATTATTTTGAAGAAGAAAGTATATTTTTGAACAAGTATTTTAAAGCTCGATTAATAAAATACCATATTCTTAATATATTTATTTGATTATCTGGGCCATGGGCCGACCTAAAACAAGCCCAACCCATGGTGGGGTGAGCATTATTCGGCAGAGAATCAAGAAGAGATGGTTTTCAATTTTGAATTTTAAATTGATTGATTTTGATAAGAAACAAATCAATTATTTATTGGGTGTATAATTAAATTATTAAATCTAGAGGGACTTATGTGAAAATTTCCCTTAAAACTGAGCTCGACCTATATAATGGGTAGTAGGATTTACTTTTTTTTGTTTTTAACTTTGATGACTTTTGGTTGGAGACTTTTGCATTAGGAGGAGAAGAGCTTTGAATTCTTGTGCTAGATTCAACTTAGAGGTGGGCGTTCTTCTACTCTCTTGTGTTGGTTTTATTGTTTTATATTGTTAATGAATAATCAAATTAGAAAGCATGCTAGGACTTTTCGTATGGACTTATAATGTTGAGTTAGCATGATATTCAAGAATGAATCTAGTATGGTTGATGTATGTATGGATGAATGAATGTAGTGTTAATATTTTCATGAAATAAGAACCCTACTTGAGTTGTGATCATCATGCATAAATATTCTTATATGTTAGAGATTCATAACTAGAAAAAGGACTCATCTTGATTTTGAAAAATGCGTTGTCGGATCATGGATTGTATAATACATAATGAGTATTTGTCATGATAATTTAAAAATCATTATATGCACACAAAGACCTTGCTTGATTGATAAAATTTGAAATTTTTATAAGAGTTATTTGCTGTTTTTATCATCAATTTCATCAAGAAAACCCGTGCCTAATTTCTAGGGCTTTGTTATATGTATATGAAATATGTATTTGTGTTAAGGCTAATTTTTTTTTTATAAAAAAAACCCACTGAGTTTTGGGTCAGTTTAAAAAAACCGCACTAAGTCAAAAAACTCCATTGGGTTAGGGTTAGGGTCGTGTTTAAAAAAACCACTTTCATCTTTCATTTGTGTTTAAAAAAACCACATTCATCTTTCATTTGTGTTTAAAAAAATATCACTTAACTAATCAGATGTTTAAATAAACCCCCCGAACTACCCCTAATCCTAACCCTAACCCTAACTAATCCAGTGGAGTTTTTTGAAATTTTATGTCGTTTTTTTGAATAAAAAAAACTCAGTGGGGTTTTTTTTTTAACTGTCCTAAAACTCAGTGGGGTTTTAAAACTCCACTGGGTTTTTCAAATGATTCATATTCGGAATGATATAATTTCAGTTTTAAGGGATACAATTTCTTAGATTTTGAATGAATATAAAATATTCTGAAACATCTAGTTTCAAATTTTGAGAAATATAAATTTCAGTTTTAGAAATGAACTGTTGCTGTTTTAAGTGGATTAAATTTCAGATTTGAAATATTTGGAGTTTCAAAGAGTGAAAGATAAATTATGAATTGAAATGTGGATGTCTTCATCAATTTAAACAAGTTGGTTATTTCGGCTTGTTTCTATGAATGCAAAGGATGGAATTAAGGTAAATATGGAAGTAGTTTTGTTCATTTAATTAAGGAAAGAAGATCTACGGTGGTCTAGTCTTATGGTTAAAATTAATAATATGATGAGTTGAATATGAAAGGGGTACAAATGTATAAATTTGAAATTAATGTGGTTATGTGTGAAATTGTAAATTTGAACTGAACATAAGCGAGAATGAATTATAGATGAACCGTTTGTGGTTATCTTGAATTAGAGTTAATGGGAAAACCCTAGAAATGAACGTTTTGAGGTTTGATTTATGAAGGCTCTAGAGGCTGAGTAGGACCCTAGATACCGGTAGGTTGAAATTATTTAATGTGGGAGTTAGCCAAGTTGGGCTAGAATTCCTAGTGATGTTTGAGTTAAGTACGGTGGGGTGACCTAGCTCTAGGTGGCGGTGGTTATTTTGTTTGAACAATAAGGACATGCACTAGATGAAGACATGATTGAAAACAACGACGAACATGTCCGGTAAAGAACTGCAGTTCCTAAGAATGTTTTGGACTGACAGAATATGCCCGATAAATCCACGGAAGGTGGGCTAGGGGTAGGCCTGGTTCGTAGTTGCGGGGTGGTCGACTTGCTAGAGTTAACGAGCATGTTCGGTAAAGAACTGCGGTTCCTAAAAATGTTCAGGACCTAGGATATGCCCGGTAAATTCACTGATGTTGGGATAAGGGTAGGCCAGTAAATTCCACGATCCTGGGGGTGCAATTGCACGTGATTACGCGTTGGAGTACAGTCATTGAGTTAGGTTGCATAATGAGGGATTAAACTCTATAATGAGGAGAAGCTAAGGGCTTGCCCTCAGACCTAAGTAGTATGAGATGCATAGAATTCGAACAAGTATGCATTAGTCGTGCAGTGTGTGCATTTGTTTTTATACGTTTGCTTTATGTGCTTTTGACTTTTGTTCCATGGCATACACTCATACACTTAGTTTAGATTCACTTTGTTGTTTTTATTTATCCCCATTATTTTTATTATTTGGCATCAAGTTTTTGGTTCTTGAGAAATGGAAGATCACTATTATTATAGTATTACGTCAGTTGCACTGAACTGACGCGCCCACAATTTGATAGTTTTGCCAGACTCTTGGTTATGAGCGGCATGGATATGTGTTAAGGCACAGATTCTAATGAAGACTGAAGTTTAATATTGTATCAAGTTGTAATTAATGTGTAATAATTTCGTTGTGCATTGTAAAGGGAGTTGATGTACTAAAAGTTTTAAAATTTTCCTGTATTTTTGTACTGTGTTTATATTGCATTGAAGCAAAAGAATCTGGATGAGTCACAGATTTCCTATGTTTGAAATTTGGGTTGCTACAGAAGTTGTATCAGAGCAAACTTCAATTAGTAATACTAAACATGGTATGCAGAATAAACCTAGGTGGACATTAGAGGGTGAGTACCTAGGTGGACATTAGAGGTGTGAGTATCAGTCTTAGAGTCAAGAATGTGTAGTTGTTGAACTTGCATTTATGATGTTCTATATGTGTACTGATGTTCTTTTCCCTCTTTCTGTAGGATTAATCAAGATCCTATAAGAAATGTGGGAGAAGAAGATTTCTTCAAGGAGCCTGTAGAGGACTCCGAGGAGGATCCAGAAGAGGATTCAGAAGAGGAACCTGAAGAAGATTTGGAGGCAGAGGAGGAACTACAAGAATCACAGGAGATCACTCCCCTCCTAAGGAACTTTTGGGCGAATCTTCAGACGAATCGCCAGACCTGACCAAGAAGGATCACATTATCGCGTCACTTCGACGTCAGATGTACATCTATCGGTGGCGTGTGACCCATCTTGAGGGACATCATGTGGAGAACCACTGGTGTATTACATCCTTGAAAGGGAGAATAAAGGATCTCGAAGAGGTTCGACATATAGCAGATCGACATTTTGCCCAGTTGGACAACTATACTAGGTGGGGAAAGTAGGATTTCAGGTGATGTTGCGACGAGTTGCAGCAAGAACTTGATGAACTGTGAACTGAACTCAGAGATTCCAGGAGGAACCATCACATCTAGTTGCTATTATGATCTTTTTAGCTTTCTAGACTTGAGTGGAATAAAATTTGTTTAGCTATTTTCATGGATTTATGAACTATTTTGAATAAATCTGCTTATTCATTATTTTGGTGTATGGATTTTGGCAAATGAATAAATAAATTTTTATTTTGAGCATTTGGTGTAAATTCCTATGAGGCATTGTTTCTCTAACCAATTTGGTGTGTTTTGTGGACTCATAATTGATAGAACCTAGAACAAGGAATGGCAAGAACGAAGAGGGAGTCCATGAGAACATGCTTGATCTAAAGACAGAGATTTCCAGTGTTTATCAGACTCTGAATGCATTTATGACAGAAGGAGTGGGCCGAAACACTAGAGCATGGCCAGCAACTCTGAATTCCGACACCATCAAGCAGGTGGAGTCATTCAAGCGGATGAAGTCGCCATTGTTTGAAGGCCAGACGGATCCCAATGTAGCAGATGATTGGTTCAAGCAAATGGAAACGATCTTCTATGTCTTGGAGACTCCAATAGCTAACAAAGTGAAGTTGGCCACTATTCAGTTAGATAAGGATGCGGGAGTATGGTGGCAGTCTGTGAAGATGCCTCTTGGCGAGGGGCCTTTGACTTGGGAGGTGTTCTTGGAGGGTTTAGGGATCATTACTTCCCTATGGACATCCAGGAGAAGAAGTCCATAGAATTCATGAGTCTGTAGTATGGAAATATGACTGTAAGGGGGTATGAGACCAAGTTTACCCAGTTATCGAGGTACGCTACCTAATTGATTGTGGACGAGGTGACGAAGTCTAGGAAATTTGAGCAGGGCTTGAGGCCAAATTTGAGATCCCGTATGATGCCTTTGGGGATCAGAAGGTTTGACAAGCTTGTCCGACTAGCAGCTATGACCGAGTCAGACATTGAGCAGTTTCAGGAGAAGAAGGAAGCATGGAACAAGAACAAAAGGTTTGTAGCAGCAAACCAAGGTGGAAGGAAATTCCCAGATAAGAGGGGCAAATTTAATTAGCCAAACAAAAGAGTAGCTACTACTCAAGGGAAAGGTTGTTTTAACTGTGGATTCACTTTAAGCACAAGTGTCCCATGCAGCAGAGGACTCAAACCTGTTATCATTGCAGCAAGGAGGGGCACATCAGGCCAAATTGTCCGCAGCTGAAGCAACGGAGTGCAAGTGGAAATCTGTCTTGGAAGAAAGAGAAGCCACACCAGCAAAGGGCGTGTTTTTGCATTGATGGAGGAAGATGTAGAGAACTCCGAAGATGTCATTACTAGTATGCAAGAGTTTAAGTAAAGGTTGAAGTTGTTTAAATAAAATTTTGTAAGAAAATAAATGTGAAGTATTAAGTAATGTAACGCCCATGCCCCAAACTCAGACAATTTATACAATTTATCAGACAAATTCTTTATAGTATAGTATAACTGCCCACCACAGGCTGCCTCTCAAAAGGTGGTTAATCGGATTGGTGACTCTTGATCATAGGCATTATTATTTATTATTATTTAATCTAGTATCAATCCCGATATGGGACTATTTCAAATCACCCCCGCTGCCTCTCTTGAAGCTGCTAACGTCGGCACCCCCATAGGCCCACCCGCCAGCACGCCAAGATAGGGACAGCGACATCTGCCTTTAGACCTGGGCCCCACGCTACTAACGTTAGCACATCTGCTGCTCAACTCAACCCATGGGCCCCCTCCTATTCTCAATAATTACTGAACTTGCCATCCTCCTTTTATATACATATATATACTATTATATTTTTTAGAAATTATGGGGTGTTATATACACCCCCCTTCAGAAATCAGTGTCCTCGCTAAGCACGGGGTATGCACAATCTAGTGCAGGATCTACTTTCTAGTCGATGTGGAGCAGTCCGTGAGTTTCGCTCTCGTCTTTGGAATACTGGAGACCAATCCCACTCTGCGGATCATTCTGTGGTCCTTACGTCCATCGTCCCGGAATATTGGAGATTGTCTCACTCTGCCGTTCATTCTGGAGTCCATAACTCACGGCTCTTCCACACTCGGTGTTGAAAGTCGGCTCTGATACCATTTGTAATGCCCCTGCCCCAAACTCAGACAATTTATACAATTTATCAGACAAATTATTTATAGTATAATACAACTGCCCACCATAGGCTGGCTCTCAAAAGGTGGTTAACCGGATTGGTGACTCTTGATCATAGGAATTAGTATTTATTATTATTTAATCTAGTATCAATCCTGTTATGGGACTATTTCAAATCACACCCACTGCCTCTCTTGAAGCTGCTGACGTCAGCACCCCCCATGGGCTCACCTACCAGCACGCTAAGACAGGGACCGCGACATCTGCCTTTAGACCTGATCCCCACGCCATTGACGTTAGCTGACGTCACCACATCTGCTGCTCAACTCACCCGTGGGCCCCCTCCTATTCTCAATAATTACCAAACTTGTCATCCTCCTTTTATATACATATATATACTATTATATTTTTTAGAAATTACATGGTGTTACAAGTAATGTAATTCTTCATGTAACATGATATCTTTTGATTAATGGAATAAAGGCCAAAGTTTTATTTAATACTGGATCTTCACATACTTTTGTGTCTCTCAGATTTGCGAAGGAATTTGGTATTGAACCTAAGATTTTCCTGGGCAGAGTATTGTCGGTAGCCACACCTTCGGGAGAAACGTTGACTACTGATTGATATTACACTGGTTGTGATATTGAGATCGGAGGACGGATTTGGGGATTGACCTCATAGAGCTGGAAGTTTTGGGAGTCGATGTTATTGTTGGCATAGATTGGATGACAATCTATGATGCTACTATCGAATGCAAGAATAAAGAGGTAGTAGTGAAGGCACCCGGAGGACCCACGGTGACTTTCCAAAGGAAAAAGGGATGCAAGGAAGTAGTAGCGGCATTATTGAAGATGAAGATTTCTGAAGAAGTCAGGGTGATTCCAGTATTTCGATATTTTCCAACAGTGCTCTTGGATGACCTACTGGGATTTCCACCGCATCGAGATATTGAGTTCTGCATTAACATACAGCCGGGGAGTGCTCCTATATCCAAAGCTCCTTACAGGATGACACTTGTAGAGCAGGATGAAGTGAAGAAACAAATTGAGGAGTTATTACATAAGGGATTTATTAGATCAAGTGCTTCGCCATAGGGAGCGCCAATGTTGCTAGTCAAGAAGAAGGATGGATCAATGAGGATGTGTATTGAATATCGTGAGCTAAATAAGGTGACTATTCAGAACAAGTATCCGATTCCTCAGATTGATGATTTGTTTGATCGGTTTCAGGGAGCAGCAGTGTTCTCAAAGATTGATCTACAGTATGGTTATCACCAAGTTCGAGTTGAGGAGGATGTGCACAAGACAACTTTTCGGACTTGGCATGGGCATTATGAATTTTGGTTATGTCATTCGGGGTGACAAATGCACCGACAATATTTATGGACATGATGAACAAAATTCTGCAGCCATTCATTGACTCATTTTTTTTGTGTTCAACGATGACATCCTTGTGTACTCAAAATCAGAGGAAGATCATGTCAAACACTTAGCAGAAGTGTTGAAGAAGTTGCAAGAGCAGAAGTTGTATGCCAAGTTATCCAAGTACGAATATTGGAAGTCTGTGGTGACATTTCCGGGTCACATCCTTTCTAAGGAGGGAGTAGCCACTGTGAAGATTAAGGCAGTGAAAGGATGTCCTAGACCGAAGACTGTGAAGGAGATCAAAAGTTGACAGGATACTATCAATAGTTTATTCAATGATACGCACAGATAGCAGTTCCATTAACAAGACTAACAAAGAAGTATGTGAGTTTCGAATGGACTGATCGGTGTGAAGCAAGCTTTCAAGAGTTGAAGGAGAAGTTGACGACAACACCTATACTGGTACTATCACAAGCAGGCAAAGACTATGATATCTACAATAATGCTTCTTACAAAGGTTTGGGTTGTGTTTTGATGCAAGAAGGGAATGTTATAGCTTATGGTTCAAGGCAGTTGTGTCTGCACAAGAAGAACTATTCGACTCACGACCTGCAACTTGCAACAATTATTTTTGTCTTGAAGCAGTGGAGGCATTACGTATACGAAGAAAATGTCAACATGCATACCGATCACAAGAGTTTGAAGTGCATCTACCAGAAGAAGGACTTGAATCTACGACAGATATGGTAGTTGGAAGTATTGGTAGACATTCGTCATGAAATCAAGTACCACCCAGAAAAGGCGAATGTAGTGGCTGATGCACTCAGTCAGAAGAGTAGTCTGTGTAACGCCCCGAATTCCAAATAAGACCGACTTCGAGATTCCACGGAATCTTTACTTCACTTCGTACAATTTTACAAGGAAATTTAAACTTTTTCAACAACATCAAAGCTCCTTACAATTTTATACATAGCGGAAGAATACATGAAGAATACAACAATGGAAATAATATACAACTTATACATCTCTTAATAATTAATAAATCAATAGCATCGAAATCAACTTCCTATCTCTTTGACAATCCCATTTTCCTGCATATAAAACTATGGGCATGTCAGTTGCTTACAACCGATGAAATGTTATACACGGCTATCCTCTCTATGCCGGAAACAGTATAATGATCACAATACTTTAACAAAATCACAAATTTGAATGAACATAAAGTGTTAAATCGTGACTACGCTAAACATGTAAGTGTATGCCTTGCCTTAATGCCAAATGCACACATTTCTTTATACTAGGATGACACTAATGCACACTTGTTCGGATTCTATGCATCCCATGCTACATAGGTCCAATGGCAAGCGCCTACGTACTCCACAATAAAGGGTTCGATCCCTCACCATGAAACTACCCAGTAATAAGACAAGGTTTAGATTATTCCACGAATTTGAATCCCAGCCCCAAAGTCCACCGCTGACTGTTATCACAGATCTTACATCGTGCGAATCATCCCGCAAGTACCCCTCTAGCCCCGGTATATGCATACACATTGGAGTACGGCAAAACAAAAACTATCTGCCCGATTACTCAAGATCCCGGAATCCACCGCTGACCCGTCCTCATAATCCCGGATTTAAATATAAAAGCCCATCTCCCACGGAGCAACCACAGTCCGCCGACTGGGTCTATAGCTATGGAGATCCACCGCCGACTATATAGAGCATCCCACTTACGTTGCCCAGGTTTACTACATCTTCACTTATGTGCCTAATTATTTAGTTCAAGACATGAATAGATTTCCAAGCCTAGAATTAGTCTTACCTCCTACCGGTCTTAATCACAAATACCATATCTCAAAATTGTATCTCAATTCTTCTTATTTCAATTTTGCCGGTAACGAGGTTTTACTAACTCCAAAACTCAACAATTCATGCACAAGAATCATGGGTACACATAGCCTTTAATAACCATGTCTTAAACTTAGATCAAAAGATCAAATCCTTATCATTGTTCATGATCTAGTTATTTATTCAAAAATTTTATAAGCAAAAAAAATTCCTTTCACGTACACAATTTCATCATAAATCCAAGCTCTTACGATGTCTCAAATTAACACTAATCAAAGTCTCATTTATCTCATTTTAGCACTATTCATGTTCTAATTTCCCCACTCTTAGTTCTTTACAATCAAGGATTTTACTCATATATTTATCTAGATTAGACTCTTTAACCATTTGAGTACATAAAGAAATCTTAGAGTTTCACATTCAACAAAATTGCAAAATCTCAACAAGAGAATTAATTGCCTCCTCAAAATCTTTACTTTTCTTCTAAATATAAAAATCAAGTTTTTAAAAATAATTAATCTTGAGAACAAATTTTATTTCATCTCAAAGTCTCTTTTTACTACTCAAATATACATGAAAAATCTAGAAGTTATTTTGATAAATTCTACATTACATTTTATAAGCACTAGAATTTTTTCCCAAATTTTCAAATGCATTAGGACTCCCTAAATGTATTAAAAACCCTCAAAAAGAAAAACGTGCTAACCCTAGGTTTTGATCCCGAGCCAACAGAGCCAAGCCATAGCGCCTAACCACTAGTCCATATGGACTAGTTGTTCTAAAGAACAAACAAATCCTTTTATACCAAATTTCGGGATTTGAGTACCTTTTTAAAAATAAAACTAAAAGTTTTGTGCTCACTGAGATTCGAACCCAACCCAACAGCGAGATAGCGCAATGCCAGCCCATGGGGCCAGACGCGCCCAACGGTATAAGTTCATTCCGTGGGTTTTTGTCCCAACCATTTGTTATTTTATTATTTTTCGTGAAACTAGATTTTTCATTTAATCAAATTTTCACCATTAGTCTACAAATAGTTTATTTAGACTGAAATTTATTTACTACAGAAACTCATGGGTTTAAAACTCATATTTGATAATAACTAAATTTCAAATCTCTCATTCTTCTCTTTTATTACAAGAATTGCAATTATTTTAATCAACTAGAAAGTTTGTATTCCTTTACAAAACTTTAATAAGCTATATATATATATACATTTTACATTACCAAGTTCCCTTTTAATTATAAAGAAACTCCCCTCAAACATTTCACAAATTTCTAGTTTCTATATTTGTTCATTAACATACAAACTACAAATTTCTCCTTACTTTTTGTTCTTACTTACAAGTAACATGACAATGCTTTGTTCCATAATCAATATTAATATTTCTACAACTTATCAAACATAAAAACATGAATTTATCTTCTAATTATGATATTAAATTAATACTACTCCTTAAACATGCAATCCCTACAATTAGAAAGCATAGGATCACCCACCTTATGTAGCTTGAACAATTGAAATAAGGTGAACACCCCTCCTAGCTCCAAGACTCATAGTTCCTCTTTTCCTAGCAAAAGCCTCCAAGCACAAGAACTCTCTTCTCTCTTTCTTTTCTTTCTCTTGATTTTTGTTTTGTTTTTGGTGTGAAGAAAAGAGAAAAGAATGGTGTGCTATTTATAGGTATAAGTTAGGGTCTCATTTGCAAAATTTTATAACCTAATAAATCTCCATATTAATTCTCCATCTTTTCAATTTCTCAACTCATCCTTGAACCTCTCTAATTTCTTAACTCCCAAAACTCCTAACTTTTCATCATCCCACCTCTTCAAAAACTTAACCTCCACCACTTCACTTTACCAAAGATAGAGCTCCTCTGTCTTTACTAAACCCGGGCCCCTCTCTCCCTGGCGCCACGTCATAGCCACCAAGGCAACAGCAAAACTCTTTTGCTGTTTTGCACATTGGTGGGCCCCCATTCAATCCAATTCCTTCCACAAATAAATTCACCATTTTACTTATACCATGCCCACCAGCCACACTTACCATGGGCCCTCATCATTCACCTTAACTATTCCATTTAATTTCATTAGACCATCTATTTATATGCATTATGTCCTTTTATATACAACCAGCCACATTTACTTATACATAATACACACACACACACACACACACACACACACACACACACACACACACACACATATATATTTATACTGTATATATTTTTATATTCTTTGAAAATTACGGGGTGTCACACGCACACACACACACATATATATTTATACTGTATATATTTTTATATTCTTTGAAAATTACGGGGTGTCACACGCACTCCGAAATTTATTTTTGAAAACAAATACGCTTAAATACATTCGCCGAAAACACGTGCGTTGCACGTAAAATATCAAAATTGAAATATATAAGATAAAATCAATATGGAAAATGCATAAATAGTTGGTAATCATAATACGTGGTGAAAACACATTACAAAATACACGTGCATAACACACGAAGGCAAAATTATCATTTCCAATTTTGCGGGGTGTTACAGTCTGTCTTGTTTCATTACAACCCAGAAGGCATCGGGTAGGAATCGATGTCGTAATGCATAGTTTGGGGGCGACGTTGGCGCAGTTAAGAATTCAACCTACATTTAGGGGAACAAATCATTGATGACCAGAAGTCAGATGAAGAGATTCAGAAGATGAAAGACCATGTTTCTATCAGCAAGTTATTAGAATTACGTGTTCAGGATGGAGTTCTATGGATGGGAGAGAGGTTGTGTGTACCAGGACGGGTAGATTTAAAGGAAAGCATTATGCGGGAAGCATATACCCCTTTATTATCGGTACACACTGGAAGTACAAAGATATATAAGGACATTAAACAACATTTTTTTGGTGGCCAGGCATGAAGAGGGATGTAGCAGATTTTGTGGCGAAGTGTATTACTTGTTAGCAGGTCAAAGCGGAGAATTAGAAGCCCGCAGGATTATTGCAGCCATTGCCTGTCCCATAATGGAAGTAGGAGAATATCATCATAGATTTTATCATGGGTTTACCTAGAAGTCTGAATGTTACTAAGTCAGCACATTTCTTGGTAATGAATGTTACTTGTTCATTGGAGAAAATGGCGGAAGTGTACATAAAAGAGATTGTAAGCTTCATGGAGTACCCATAACAATTGTTTCGGATAGAGATGCAAGGTTCACTTTGAGATTTTAAAAGCGTTTGCAAGCAGCTTTGGGGACTAAAACTGACTTTAGTACGACTATTCGCCCACAAACATATAGGCAAACTGAAAGGATAAATCGAGTACTAGAGGACATGTTGAGGTCATGCATCATGGATTTTGGAAGAAGTTGGAAGAAGTACTTAGCGCTGGTAGAGTTTGCTTACAACAACAGCTATCAGACTAGTATTGGCATGGCATCGTATGAAGCGTTGTATGAGAGGAAGTGTAGAACACCCATTTGTTGGTACAAAATAGGAGAAAGGTAGATGTTCAGACCTGAGATCGTGCAGCAAACATCAGAGAAGACCGAGCGAATTCGGAAGAGATTGGTCGAGGCTCAGAGCATGCAGAAAAGTTATGTAGATGTTCAAAGAAGGGATTTGGAGTTCGAGGTTGAAGATACCCGTTTTTCTTAAAGTATCTCTATCGAAGGGGGTAATCAGGCTTGGAAGATGAGGCAAGTTAGCACCAAGGTATATTGGATGTATGTGCTGATTTTGGCTATGTTGAGGATGTATGTGCTAGATCAGAACCATCAATTGCTCGAGGTACCAGAAGAGTTACAACAAAACTTGAGTTATAAGGATCAACAAGTGGAAATCTTGGATCAGCGGGAGAACGTTTTGAGGAACAAGGTTATACCTATGGTCAAGTTATTGTGGCAGAATCATTTGGTCGAGGAAGCCACTTGGGAGTTTGAAGATCGGATGAGGACCGACCATCTTGAATTGTTTGTGTAATGTTGTATTGTATTTTGTTGTTATCCCCTTACACAATATAGTTCTAACTTTTTTAAGGAGGGAGTGTTGTAACACCCAAAAAAAATAAAACATAATTGTGCTTTGTTATTTTTGTCCACTGTGACATGTGCGATGCACATGCATGAAATTGTGAAATTTCAATGACAATATTTCTTTACTATCGCTTTGTTATTAAATTACTTGTTTTATTTCACCCTATTATTTTGAAGAAGAAAGTGTATTTTTGAACAAGTTGTATTTTTAAAGTTTGATTAATAAAATACTATATTCGTAATATATTTATTTGATTATCTGGGCCATGGGCCGACCTAAACCAAGCCCAACCCATGGGGGGGTGAGCATTAGTCGGTAGAGAATCAAGAAGAGATGGTTTTGAATTTTGAATTTTGAATTGATTGATTTTGATAAGAAACAAATCAATTAGTTATTAGGTGAATTAAATTATTAAATCTAGAAGGACTTATGTGAAAATTTCCCCTAAAACTGAGCTCGACCTATATAATGGGTAGTAGGATTTACTTTTTTTTGTTTTTAACTTTGATAACTTTTGGTTGGAGACTTTTGCATTAGGAGGAGAAGAGCTTTAGATTCTTGTGCTAGATTCAACTTAAAGGTGTGCGTTCTTCTACTCTCTTGTGATGGTTTTATTGTTTTATATTGTTAATGGGTAATCAAATTATAAAGCATGCTAGGACTTTTCGTATGGACTTGTAATGTTGAGTTAGCATGATATTCATGAATGAATCTACTATGGTTGATGTATATATGGATGAATGAATGTAGCATTAATATTTTCATGAAATAAGAACCCTACTTAAGTTGTGATCATCATGTATAAATATTTTTTTATGTTAGAGATTCATAACTTGAAAAAGGACTCATCTTGATTTTGAAAAATGTGTTGTAAGATCATGGATTGTATAGTAGATAATGAGTATTTGTCATGATGATTTAATGATCATTATATGCACACAAAGACCTTGCTTGATTGATAAAATTTGAAATTTTTATAAGAGTTATTCGCTATTTTTATCATCAATTTCGTCAAGAAAACCCATGCCTACTTTCTAGGGCTTTGTTATATGTATATGTCAAGAAAACCCATGCCTAATGGATGTGGTTGAACAATGCTCGGATTTGAATAATGCCGGGTTTGAACAGTGCTCGGGTTTGAGTGATTTAGGGTTATAGGGTAACCCTAGTGAAGAGCTTCTTGTGTTTTAATATGATATTGTTTTCAGAATTTTTATTTGTCGTTAAACTTTAAGTTTCAGATTTTATATAAACTTAAGTTACAGATTTTGATCAATATAGTTTCAGATTTTGATGGTTTTGTAGTTCCAAGTTGTATGATAAAAGTTAATGATTTGAGTATACAAATGATTCATATTCAGAATGTTATAATTTTAGTTTTAGGGGGACATAATTTCAGATTTGATAAGATTTAATTTCAGATTTTGAAACATATAATTTCAAATTTTAAGGAATATGAATTCCTGTTTTAGAAACGAATTGTTGTTGTTTTAAGTGGATTAAATTTCAAATTTTAAATATTTGGAGTTTCTAATAGGGAAAGATAAATTGTGTGTTGAAATGTGGATGTCTTGATCAATTTAAACTAGTTGGTTATTTTGGCTTGTTTTTATAAATGTAAAAGATGGAATTAAAGTAATTATGGAAGTAGTTTTGTTCATTTAATTGAGGAAAGAAGATCTATGGTGGTCTAGTCGTATTGTTAAAATTAATAATTAATTAGTTGAATTTGAAAGGAGTAGAGATGTACTAATTTGAAATTAATGTGGTTATGTGTGAAATTGTAAATTTGAAATGAATATAAGAGGGAATGAATTATGGATGAACCGTTTGTAGTTATTCTGAATTAGAGTTAATGAGGAAAACCCTAGAAAGGAACGTGTTGAGGTTTGATTTATGAAGGCTCTAGAGGCTGAGTAGGACCCTAGATACCGGTAGGTTGAAATTATTTAATGTGAGTGTTAGCCAGGTTGGGCTAGAATTCCTCGTGATGTTTGAGTTAAGTACGGTGGGGTAAGCTAGCTCTAGGTGGTGATGGTTATTTTGTTTGAACAATAAGGACAGAAACTAGATGGATACATGATTGAAAACAACGACGTACATGTCTGGTAAAGAACTGTGGTTCCTAGGAATGTTCGGGATGGACAGGATGCGCCCAGTAAATCTACGGAAGGTGGACTAGGGGTAGGATGAGTTCGTAGTTGCGGGGTGGTCGACTTGCTAGGGTTAACGAGCATGTCTGGTAAAGATCTGTGGTTCCTAGGAATGTTCGGGGCCTAGGATACGCTCGGTAAATCCAGTGATGTTGGCATAGGGGTAGGCAGGTAAGTCCACGATCCTGGGGGTGCGATTGTAAGGTGATTACACGTTGGAGTACAACCATCGAGTTAGGTTGCATAACGAGGGATTAAACCGTATAATGAGGAGAACGCTAAAGGCTTGCCCTCGGATCTATGTAGTATGGCATGCATAGAATCTAAAAAACTATACATTAGTTTGGCATTATGTGCAATTTTTATGCATTTTTTTTATGCCCTTTTGAGATCTGTTCCATGACATACACTCATACACTTAGACTAGATTCAATTTGTTTTTCTTATTTATCTCGATTGTTTTTATTATTTGGCATCAAGTTTGTGGTTGTTGAGAACTGGAAGATCATTATTATTATAATATTGCGTCAGTTGCATTGAACTGATGTATCCACATTTTGATAGTTTTGTTGGAATCTTGTCATGAGAGGCATGGATATGAGTTAAGGCACGGATTCTAATGAAAACTGAAGTTTAATATTGTATCAAGCTATAATTAATGTGTAACAATTCCGCTGTGCATTATAAAGAGAGTTGATGTAATAAAAGTTTAAACTTTCCCTGTATTTTTGTTCTATGTTTATGTTGCATTGAAGCAAAAGATTCTGGATGAGTCAAAAATTTCATGTGTTTGAAATTTGGGGTGCTACACTCAGGTCTTGGTGAGATTCACTGCAGTCGACCGCAACGGCGTTGTATGTCATTTGGGCTGACAGGTTTCGCTTCCAATAAGCTGTATTTGTGTATATCGTTTAGGGTTTACTTAAGGACTATATAAAAGGCTGTAGACTCTGGGTTTGTATCTCAGTAAAAAAGAGAAAGAATTGGTGAGCCGTAATCATTGTATAACTTCAAGAGAGGTGAGTGTTGGGATGGGGTGTATACAAACACCCCGGTGGCATAGAAGAACTGATTATTGCAATGAGGATGGCAAGATAGGGGAGATGAATCAATTGAACACCTAAGCAAATATATCCACAAATCCAACACAAACACAACGAGGATTTATCCCGGTTAGATTTCACTTAATTCAGAGGGATATATAAAGAGATATAATATTCAACTAGAAGAGATTACTAGGAGTTAATGATTCACTCAATAAAAGGAATTAAACTCACTAAGAACTATCTCTCTCAAGTCTCTCTTTGCAATGGAGAAAAATATCAATGAAGTACTTCACCTCTCATATTGGAGGTGATTATAATATATAGAAGAATAATAGAGAGAAACCTAGGTTAATCTTGATTCTCAGTCGTCGGATATAACCTGAAGAAGAAGTGACTGAAAAGGAGTCGTACGATCTGACGTGGAGTTGAAGATTGGACTGAAACGACCTAACAAATTGAGGCCCAAAAAACGCAGTGTTGCGGTCGGCCGACTGCACCAACAAGTGTGGTCGACTGTCCCTCTATCGAAAAACCCTATACATGCATGATCGGTCAATTATCCGTAAGGTTTGTCGACCGTCCCTTTCTCAGCTGCTGATGTTATTGTTTTCTTCTTCTCTTTCTCTTCGACTTCTTCAACCTCCGCGCTTCATTGTATCTTCTTCTAATATGAACCACGAGTATTTAGGATATATTCCTAACAACCTCCACATTAGATTGCATACGAGTGCTATCAACATGATGAGATTACTCATCTCCAACTCTACTAAACTCCACTTGCAAATATACTTGGAACAATAGTTTCTTATTCTAGTTGCACAAATATCTACCCAATCTCTCCGATCAGTATACCTCCTCAAGGTCACAACTCAATATGCGTTATCACGGAGTTGCTAACCTCCGCACGAACTCAACTTACATCGATGAAATCTCCACCTCTCGACGATATTCGAACATCTTGGTCTTGAATTGATGATGCTAGTTGCAACAAACTAGATGAACTTACTGGAATAATGAAAAAAGAATAAAAACTTGTACAAGTATTTCAGATTCCCCAAAGTTTGTAGAGATTGTTTTGGCTTGACCCAACCACTCTCATACCTCTAATCACCTTACGAAGACCCTAAAAAATAGACAGAACTCCACATCGAGCTATGTATCTACAACCCTGTGCTTCAAGAGTTTCCAAGGAAATTAAATTCTGTTTAAACATAAGAATATGCAAAACTTTTCTTAAAGTGAACATGTTTAGACCTGACATCTTCAACTTAACTGTCATCTCACCTGTAACTTCACAAATCTCTCCAGTTTCCGTTCTCACACAACACCCTGTAGTAGACTTTTAAGTAGAAAATAACTCCCGCTCGGAGCAAATATGAGATGAACTCCCTGAGTCAAGAAACCAACTATAATTCACTTCTAAAGAATTTGAAACAAGAAGACACAAATCACCTTAATCACAAGCACTAGGGGTGGGCATCGGTCGGTATCCGACCTAATATGGACCATCCACCACCGATCCAAAGAAGATCGGTTTTTTAATTTTCTCATCCGCAACCAATCCGAACCTTAATTGGATGGTTTCCATCCAAGCCGATTAAGCTCGGTTTGGATTGGATTGGATGGTCGGTTTGGCGTGCTACTTTTCACCTTCAACATCATTCATAATTTTGTTGAAATTTAAAAGATCAACTTCAATTAAACTTAAGAAACAACCTGCTATTTGTTATTCATAAATAAATTTAAAATGAAGATTCATAAAACCACAAGTTGTTAATAAATTTTGTACTAATTGTTTGAGATTATGACGTTTAAATGGGTGAGATAAACTACTTTTTCACTTGTATACTTCTGTAATCTTAGTTTATTATCATAAAAGAAACATTAAATAACGATAGCTAATTGAATTTCAGGTATAATAAAAAAAAATTTAGATTACAATTTCTACTTGACTTGATTAAAGTAACTACTAAATGTTACATCAACTTCATGATTCCATTAAGTTGGGCCACACTATAAATCAAGCATTTCTCAACAACATAACAGAGGATTATGGAGAATCAAAATATAGGTAGAACAATTGCTCGGTTTGTATTAAAGAAATTAAAGAAGATTGTTTGTATCTCCAAGAAAATGAGAAATGACTATTTTTATATTCGAGAAATTAAAGGAGAACTATATTTTATATGGACTTATGGATAGAAGTACGGTCAGTTCGGTTACATCGGTTATTTGAAAGCCCCATCCAACAACTGAACCGGTCCGGGTGGTTATTGAAGATCAAGAACCGAGCCAATCCAAACCCCCAATTGGTTCGGTTGAAAACTGGTCGGTTCGGCTTGGATTGGTTCAGATTGGTCGGTTCGGATAATAGTTGTCCACCCCTAACAAGCACTAACCACATAGGCGGTAGATTTTTCATCCTTGACGCTCTTCTGATTCTGCAATTTTCAATAGTCTTTTTTGATATGCCATGACCTCTTGCAACATCAACAACGGATAAAATCCTTTTGCATAGCACTTGGTCTTTCACCTGAAGAACTATCCACTGCTAGAAAACTTATGTAAGTAGACGATAATTTCTGAGTCTCCTTCCTAAGTTGATTTTCCTTCAATGCTTTAATTACAACATCAATTGTAATACTCTCCTTGGCAGATTTACTGTGTGGCATGGTAGTGATCAAATGCTCGTATGAATCCGACAGTGAATATATCAAGTTGAAAGCTTCATCCTCCTCACTCACATCCGTGTTGATCGCTTGAAGTTCAGATAATACCTTGTTGAACTATGTGATATGGTCTTGGAGATCGACACATTCCTTCATTGAAAAACGGAATGACTTCCTCTTCCAATGCATCCGATCTAATAACGACGAACTAGAGCAGTTAGCTATGAGTTTTTCCCACAAACTCGCTGCGCCAGTTTCTTCAACAAACTTGCACTTGACCTCGTTCGCTAATGATAGTTAGATTAGACTTACATCTCTTTCAAAAATATCATCCCAAACATCCTTTTTCATATCAGATGGCTTTTCCTTCTTCTTGACGGCTAACTGTAGACGTTCTTGAACTAGGACAACATACATGTCTACCTTCCAAAGATTGAAGTTGATCTTTCCATCGAATTGCTTGATCTTCCATGGACTGTGACCTGTCATCTTAACTATGGAACTCCTAAAGCTTTGATACCACTTTGTTGGAATGGAGTGCTACAAAAACCTCGGTGGCACAACGGAACTGATTAGAGCAATGAGGATGATGAGATAGAGGAGATGAATCAATTAAACACCCAAGCAAATAGATCCATCAATCCAACACAAACAGAACGAGAATTTATTCCGCTTAGCTTTTGCTTAATCCGAAAGGTAATATAGGGAGATATAATATTCAACTAGAATAGATTACAAGGAGTTAATGATTCTCTCAATACAAAGAATTAAACTCACTCACTAAGAACTATCTCTCTTTAGCCTCTATTTGTAATGGAGAAAAATATCAATGAAGTACTTCACCTCTCATATTGGAGGTGATTACAATATATAGAAGAAGAATAGAAAGAACCCTAGATTAATCTTGATTCTCAGTCGTCTGATATAACCTGAAGAAGAAGTGACTGAATAGAAGTAGTACGATCTGACTTGTGTTGAATTCTAACTGCGGAATAAACTCAGCAATGACGATGAGATGCAAGAACTATAGAATCAAAACAAGAGAAGAAAGAACAAGCAAAAGCAACACACAAGAACACACAAGATTTTTATCGAGATTCACCCAAACAATGGTTACCTCTCCGTGCAGAGGCACTCCTGCGATTTCCACTAGAAATATGAAGATTAGGTTTACAAATCTCTCAAGAACTCACCACCAAGGTGTAGGATTTCTCTCTATCTCCCTCTCTCTTAATAACGGCTGGTAGACCTCTATTTTCTTTTCACTTAACCCTAAAATCATACATAATACAATATATATAGGATTCCACAACTTTTTATCTCAGCTGCTCATCAATCAGCATCGGGACGGTCGACTGCAACTCTAGAACGGTTGACCGGTCCTTTCGTCGGCGGCATGAAATCCAACAGAGAGCGGGTCAGCCGACTGCGCGGTCGACCGGTCACTTCTTCAAGATTCCAGGTTGAACTAGAAGTGGGACGGTCGACTGCGCAGTCGACCGGTCGTCGGTTGGGGGGTGCGGTCGACTGTACGGTTGACCGCAACTCTACTGTAGCCACTTGCTCCCACTTCGACTCTCTTTCTCGCCTATCATCTTCAACCTCATCATCGTGTATTGGATCCACAAACCCCAACAATCTCCCACTTGGATACATATACACGAAGTCTTCAATTTGTTCTTCATTCTTCCATTGGCCTAGTCTAGGCCTGTGCCTCTGCAAATTTCCTCAACAATTAACCTGGAGACAATCCGATAGCGGTATAGCAAAACTGATGTTTCTTGCTATCACCACCTTACATGTCTGTCGGATTCTTAGTGCCAAGAATCTTAGTTAGCTTCAACCATTTCTTCTCAACTGCCATTCTGAAAAAATGATACCTCATTTGAATGTGCCGAGTCCTAGAGTGGTATGCCGAGTTTTTTGCCAAGAAAACTAAACTTTGACTGTCACACCATAGTTCACCTATGGGTTGCTTCCTGCCCAACTGTTTCATAAGCTCTGAAATCCACAACATGTCTTTCGTCGCTTCCGTAAGTGCCATATACTCTGACTCCGTGGTTGACTGCACTACAACCTTTTGTAACTGCGAAGTCCAACTAACAGTTGTTCCACCAACTGTAAATACATACCCTGTAGTACTTCTGCAACCATCATGATCGTCCAAAAAAATCCGCATCTACATAACCATGTATATGCAAAGAATCTCCCCTAAAACAGAGAGAGTGATCTGAAGTACCTGCTAGATATCTAAGAATCCACCTTACTGCATCCCAATGCTGTTTACCTAGATTCTTCATGTTGCGGCTGTCAACTCCCACTGCTTGTGCGATGTTTGGTCTTGTAGACACCATCGCATATGTCAAACTCCCAACAGCTGAGGCATAAGGAATAGCATCCATTTCCTCCATCTCCACCTCCGTTTTAGGACACAAGTCCATTCATAACTTGAAGTGAGCAGCCAAGGGACAAGTGACTGGCCTCGCACCATCCATATTGAATTTCTTCAACACCTTCTTCACATAGTCCGCTTGTGATAACCAAAGCTTCTTACTTCTCATGTCTCTAGTGATCTTCATGCCGAGGATTTGCTTTGCTTCACCCAAGTCCTTCATTGAAAACTATGAAGCTAGCGTCTTTTTCACTTCCTTGATCTTCTCCATACATGAACCTGCTAACAGCATGTCGTCCACATACAACACCAATGTAACAATATCATTGTCCTCATATCTACGAACATACACACAATGATCCATTTTGCATCTATTGAAACCCTTTCCTCTCATGAAGTAATCAAACTTCAAGTACCATTGCCGCGGTACTTGTTTGAGCCCATAAAGATTCTTATTCAATCGACACACCATGTCTTCCCTTCCTTTAGCTTCAAAACCTGTGGGTTGTCTCATGTACAGCTCTTCTTCGACATCACCATGGAGAAATGTTGTCTTCACATTCAACTGATCTAAGTGCAAGTCTTCAACTACCACAATACTGAGCAGATCCCTAATAGAAGCCATCTTCACAACTGGTGCAAAGATCTCACTATAATCGACACCTTCCTTTTGAGAGAATCTTTTCACAACAAGCCTTGTCTTGTACCTTTTACTACCATCTACCTCATCTTTGACTGAAAACCCATTTGTTCATAAGAGCGCGCTTCCCTGTGGGTAACTTGGTCAACTCCTAAGTTTGGTTCTGTTCCAAGGAGCTCATCTCGTCCTTCATGGCTAACTCCCAATGAATTCGAGGCTCATCCCTCAAAGCCTCCTCATGAGTCTCTAGCTCCCCCGAATCCATGTACAGAACATGCTCGTGAACAATACTAGCTGATGGATCAAATATCCTGGTTGGCCTTCTTTCTCGTGTCGAACTCCTCAATGTGGGTACCGGTTCACCGACCGGTTTAGGTTCCCCGAACTATTCTGGCTGTACCCGTTCGTCATGGATAACCTGCTCATTTCCAATAGGCTCACCAAGAGCCTCATGTGATGCATATAGTACCTATACCTGCTGCTGCACTGTAGGGCCCCCACCACTAGGGCCGCCTTTAGAATCTAAATATGAGTCTGAGTCTGAACCCCAATCTGATTCTGAACTGGTTGTACTGTCTTGACACGTGTGCCGATCCTTGTATAGAACCTCTTCATTGAATACTACATTCCTACTGCGAATGACTTTGTTATCTGCAAAATTCCAAAGCCTGTAACCATACTCATCGCCATCGTAGCCAATAAACACACACCTCCTGGACTTAGAGTTCAACTTCTTTCTTTCTTCCCTGTCAATTAGTGCATATGTCATACTACCATAAACTTTCAAATGTGAATAATTAACAGTTTTACCTGACCATAGTTCTTCTAAAATGGCCCCATTAACGGCACTAGACGGGCAACAGTTAATCAAGTACACTGTTGTATCAACTATAGCGGCCCAAAGATGGACCGGAAGACCTGCATGAAGTCTCATGCATCTCGCTATTTTGAGTATCGTGCGGTTCATCCTTTCTACTACACCATTCTCCTATGGAGTCTTAGGAAATGTTTTGATTCCTCTGATACCTTCCTTTGCCAGATAGTTAAAAACTCTTTGCTTGTGTACTCACCTCCGTTGTCTGACTTTATTGCTTTCACCTTGCAACCTGTCTCATTCTCAACCCTGGCCTTCCAAGCTTTGAATGCCTCAAAAACTTCTGATTTCTCTCGAATTGCATAAACCCAAACCTTTCTTGTAGCTTCATCGATGAATGTGACGAAGTATCTCTTACCACCATAAGAGAATTCCTGAGCTGGACCCCACACATCTGTATGTACCAACTCTAGCTTTGCAAGCTTCTTCTCACGCCCACCCAACTGAAAGCTAACTATCTTCTGTTTGCCCATCACACAATTCTCACAAAAATTCATCTTAACCTTCTTCAGCCCCGGTAAAAGATCCCTAGAACAAAGCTGTTTGACACCCTTTTCACCTAGGAGCCCCAACCTGACATATCATAGAATTGAAGAGGAACTACCTACTGATGTGGTAGCAATTATATCACCTGAAATACCTCTCCTGAGTAAGTACAACGTGTTACCACGCTTTCCTTTTGCCACCAACCTGGCACCTGTAGTCACTTTCCATTCTCCATGCCCAAAAATTGTTGTAAACCCTTCTTTGTCTTGTTTGCTAGTTGAGATCAAGTTTTTCTTCAAGCTCGGAATATGTCTTGTATCATACAAGACCAATTGCCCACCATTGCGAGCCTTCACTCTCACGGTGCCTCTACCCATAACTGGACATATCTGCCCATTACCAACTGAAACTGCACCAAAATCACCTATCCTGTAATCCTCAAAAACATTCCTCATAGGGGTACATGATAAGAAGCACCTGAGTCTATACACCAATCATCTTGCAAAATATTAAATCCAGCAGATAAACACAATTCATCTAGACGGGGTTCAATACTTACCACATTGGCTACCTGAAACCCTACTTGCGCTTTCTTATACTCCTCGTATTGGTCTCTCCTGTGTCCTGGCTTCTTGCAGTACCAACACTCACCTTCGCGATTTCCTATTCTTGATTTGGACCTGTGATTCCTACTTTGCGACCTCCCCCTATTATTACTTCTACCACGGTTATTAACTGACAACGCGGTATTGCTAGGATATGACACCAAAGTCTCTCCATGTCTCTTCATCCTTACATCCTCATTCATGATGCTGCTTATAACATCCTTTAGAGTTATCGTATCATTCATGGTGCTAGTAATAGTCTGCTCTACTGTGTCGTAACTATTAGAAAGACTGGATAACAACAATAACGATTGTGCCCTCTCCTCAAACATTAAACCCGACGATTCCATCTGATTGTAAACCATACAGAAATTATTGATGTGCTCAGCAACTGAACCCCTTTCTGACAACTTTAAGTTAACCAACTTCTTTAGGTGTAAGATCTGATTCGCTGCATTCGGCTTCTCAAACATGTCTGTCAACATCTCTATTGCCTCCTTTGCGGTTCTTGCCTTCTCAATGTGAAATAACGCCTTCCTGCTCAGCGACAACTAAATCTGCCCGAGCGCTTTCTGATCAAATCTATTCCAGCCTACCAACGCAACTGGATCGACCTCCGCCCCTTTTGGCTTCACACCAAACAACAGATCATCTAGATCCTTCTGTCGGAGATACGAAATCATTTAGATCTTCCACATTGTGAAATCTGTTCCATCGAACTCCTTGACTCTACTCTTGTCCCCCATCTCAATCAAGACTACCAACCTGGCTCTGATACCAATTTGTTAAATTCTAACTGCGGAATAAGCTCAACAACGACGACGAGATGCAAGAACTATAGAATCAAAACAAGAAAAGAAAGAACAAGCAAAAGTAACACACAAGAACACACAAGATTTTTATCGAGGTTCACCCAAATAATGGCTACTTCTCCGCACAGAGGCACTCCTGCGATTTTCACTAGAAATATGAAAATTAGGTTTATAAATCTCTCAAAAACTCATCACCAAGGTGTAGGGTTTCTCTCTATCTCCCTCTCTCTTAATGACGGCTGGTAGATCTCTATTTTCTTTTCACTTAACCCTAAATTTATAGGATTCCACAACTTTCCATCTCAGCCGCTCATCAATCAGCGTCGTGACGGTCGACCGCAACTCTAGGACGGTTGATCGGTCCTTTCCTCGACTGCACGAAATCTAACAGAGAGCGGATCGGTCGACTGCGCGATCGACCGGTCACTTCTTCAAGATTTCATGTTGAACCAGAGAGTGGGACGGTCGACTGTGCGGTCGACCAATCATCGGTCGGGGGGTGTGGTCTACCGCAACTCTGTTGTAGCCACTTGCTCCCACTCGACTCTCCTTTCCGCATATCTTCTTCAACCTCATCATCGTGTATTGGATCCACAAACCCCAACAACTTGGAGAAGATTGGGTTGAAACGACCTAAAAAATCGACACCCAAAAAGAACACAGTGCCGCGGCCGGTCAACTGCACTAACTAGTGCGGTCGACTGTCCCTTTCTAGAAAAAACCCTGTACAGACATGACCATTTGACTGTCCCTAAGGTTGGTTGACCGTCCCTTTCTCAGTTGCTGTTGTTGCTGTTTCTTCTCTCTCTCTTCGACTTCTTCGACCTCCGTGCTTCATTGTATATTCTTCTAATCTGAACTACGAGTATTCAAGAAATGTTCCTAACAGTGAGTGCCGAGTGCTTCAAAGATGAGAGAGAGAGATTGATAGTTTTAATTTTTTTGATCTCTTTATATTTCTTGAAGAATAAGAAATATTGGTTTTCTCCATATATTATTGTGTTCATATAGTTGTGAGATCTTGCAATTATTGTAGTGGTTTATTTTTTATGCATCTAGATCCTGATGTTTTTATTGCTTATAATGTGTGTTCTACTGTTAACAATACAAGTGGTATTAGATATTTTTACAAAAGCCAAAGTTTCTTTAGTAAGATAATATATGATGGGATCCACTTTTATATTATTAGGTGTGAGAAAACAGTCGGTATGAATTTGCAGAGAGTTAAAAAATGTGAAGGCTTCACATGCCTTAATTGACATGTTATAATAGCTGAGAGAAAATTTATGGGTGTGATCAAATTCTTTCCAAGTGATTAGGTAAACTACTCGACTTAAGGTATCATTTTCGTTTTTATTTTCATTAGAGTCAAGTCGAGTAGGTATGTACTAACCAAGGAATTTAAATTATTTTGCAGAGACATCAGCAGAGATTCAGATGCAGAGTTATATAACATCGTCAGCTTCCGTCATTCTTTACGTTGAAGAACTATTCCTCTCACTTAACCTGGGTATAGATTGGTGAAGAAGGTTGGTCATGCTGTTGTTGAATTTACTAGTAACATTGAATCTACCTGATCACCGTAGGCAATATTTATTTGTGTATGATTCGATTATCTTGAATACGATGATAAAACCATTCAGAATCCAAGGGTACGATCAGACCAGCTCTAAAGCACCGGATCCTTTCATAACTCTGAAGTTAAGCGAACTTGGATAAGAATAATACTAGAATGGGTGACCTCTTGGGAAGTTCTCGTGTTGTACCGCCTATTTTCTATCAATTTTTTTGACCAAAAAAATTAACCATTGAGAATCCAAATGTGAAGAAGTGCTTGGGTTTTCGTTAAGCATTGTTATGCGTGTATGTAATGTTGGGTTTATATGTCTTGCATACATATGTTCAATGAAGAAGACGATAAAACGATGAGATTGATCGAAGCGAATAGTTGAAGAAAAGAAAAGAAAGAAGTCAGCAACAACAAAAGGAACAGAGAATGGGACAGTCGACTGTGCGGTAGTACTAGGATGGGTGACCTCTTGGAAAGTCCTCGTGTTGTACCCCCTGTTTTCAATCAAATTTTTTGATTAAAAAAATCATTAAGAATCCAAGTGTGAAGAAGTGCTTGGGTTTTCATTAAGCATTGTCATGCGTGTATGTATTGTTGGGTTTATATGTCTTGCATACACATGTTCGATGAAGAAGACGATGAAGCGATGAGATTGATCGAAGCGAATAGTTGAAGAAAGAGAAGAAAGAAGTCAGCAACAATTAAAGGAATAGAGAATGGGACAGTCGACTTTCACCCCCCTCGGGTGTCAATCTGGGTGATTGTGGTCGATCGCAACTATGTGTCGTCGACCGTTTTGCGCGGCTGAAATAGTTTTGGGTCGGGTCTTGGAGATTCGTGAGAAACAAAACTTCGTCTTCAAGTTAGATCTACGACTCTCGACGTATGGTTATCTCTTCAGTATAAATCGGATGGTTAATGTATCAATTGTATCAAACTAGAGTATCTCTAAATCTATATATTCATTGTAATGGCTCCAATAGAGACATGATTTTATTGATTGCCGAATAAGAGAAGAGAGTACTTCATCTGAGAGGTGAGAGATTTCTCCATTGTAAACAGCAAGTAGTTCCAGTTAGGTTTGAGAGAGAGTCGTGGTGAGAATTGTAATATTTTTGTATCTTCTCTAGTTGAATAACATCTCGGTTCCTCCTTCTCCGGATTAAGGCGAAGCCCCAACCGGTACTAGGATGGGTGAGCTCTTGGAAAGTCTTCGTGTTGTACCCCCTATTTTCAATCAATTTTTTTCGATTAAAAAAACTCATTGAAAATCCAAGTGTGAAGAAGTGCTTGGGTTTTCATTAAGAATTGTCATGCGTGTATGTACTGTTGGGTTTATGTCTTGCACACACATGTTCGATGAAGAAGATGATGAAGCGATGAGATGGATAGAAGCGAATAGTTGAAGAAAGAGAATAAAAAGTCAGCAACAACAAAAGGAACAGAGAATGGGAGAGTCAACTGTCACCCCCCTCGGGTGTCAATCTGGGTGATTGCGGTCAACCACAACTATGTGCAGTTGACTATTTTGCGCGGATGAAGTAGTTTTGGGTCAGGTCTTGGAGATTTGTGAGAAGCACAACTTTGTCTTCAAGTTAGATCACACGGCTCTCGATGTATGATTATCTCTTCAGTATACATAAGATGGTTAATGTATCAAGTGTATCAAACTAAAGTTTCTCTAAATCTATATATTCATTGTAATGGCTCCAAGAGCGAATTCTATTGATTGTCGAATAAGAGAAGAGAGTACTTCATCTGAGAGGTGAGAAATTTCTCCATTGTAAACATCAAGTAGTTCTAGTTAGGCTTGAGAGAGGGTTGTGGTGAGAATTGTAATATTTTTGTATCTTTTCTAGTTGAATAACATCTCGGTTCTTCCTCCGCGGGATTAAGGCGAAAACTCCAACGGAGACAATTCTTGTGTGCTTAGTGTAATTGGTGTAATCTAGTTTTTGCTTGGTGGTTTATATTGATCATGTCAAAGACTCAACTAGATCCTCTAGAGGGAATAATTTCATAATAGTTGGTATTCGAGCATCGGGTATGCGAGTTTGTTTGAGTTCCTTGGAGAAGATGGCAGACCAAAAGATGAAAATCAAGTAGTTTGATGGTAAGAACAACTTCAATCTATGGAAGTTGGACATATACGATGTATTGGTTCAGGAGGACTTGCACCTTACGTAGAAGAGAATAAGCCAACTGACATGAAGCAGGAGAGGTAGGATGAGATTTGTTTGGAGGCCTTGAGTTTAATTCGGCTGCAACTGGCAACGAAGTCAAGTGTAATATCCTTGAGGAGAAAAGTGCAACGAGTGTATGAACGGGACTCAAATCTGACTACTCGGGATCGTCGCTGTTGGATCGAATGTACTGGAAGAGGAAGTTGTTTTGTTTCTCAATGAAGGAAGATACCATCTTCAAGATCGCATTATGGAGTTCAATAAGGTAATATCTGAACTGAAGATAATTAATGTTGATGATAGTAGCGAAGATGATAAAGCATTCAACTTGATATATTCATTGTCAGTTCTTATGATCACTTTAGAACTACCATGCTATACGGGAAATCAGCCAAGGAGAGACTTACAGTAGTCAGAGTAATTAAAGGTATGAAAGAAGATGAATTTAGGAAGGAGACTCATACATGGGGATCTACTTTTACAGGTTGTTTGGCAGTGGATTTTGATAATTCAATTGGAAGGGATAAGGCACACAAGGGTAGGTTCCGTTGCCACCATTGTACTGGAATTAGACATTACAAAAAAGATTGCTGCAAGTGGTTGAGTCAGAAGGGTGCTAAAATAGGAGGTGATCAAGCCAACATATCTAGTGCAACTGATTTAGAGGGTAAGTTTTGTTTCCACCATTGTATTGAAATTGGGCATTACAAGAAAGATTTTCACAAGTGGTTGAGTCAGAAGGGTACTACTACAGGAGGTGATCAAGGCAACATAGCCAGTGCAAATGATTCAAGTTAATTGGGTGATTTCGATTTATGTCTTCTTGTTTCAAATTTTTCATATATGGATTCGAGTTGGTATCTTGATTCGAAGAGTTTTTCTCACATTTGCACCGAAAGGGAGATGTTTTGTACTTACAAGTCGTCAACATGCCGTTGTGTGAGAACGACGATTGGGGAGATTTGTGAAGTGGTGAGTGATGGAACAGTTGAATTAGAGATGCCGGATGGTAAATGGTTCACATTTGAAGAGGTCATGTATATTCCTTTGATAAAGCAGAATCTGATATCCTTGGGGACTCTTGATTCTCAGGGTTGCAGGTACACAACTCGATATGGAGTTTGACAGTTTGGGAGAGTCGTCGTAAGGTGATAAAAGGTAAGAGGGGGATTGGGCAGGGTCTGCACGTCCTCGACCAACTTTGTGAGAGCAGGAAAACTCGGTCGACCATATAGAAGCTCATTGTTCCTAAAGCATCATCTAGTAAGTCGTCACTAGAATCATCGAAGCGAGACTGTAACATTTGAATACTGTTGGAAGGTGGAGAGAGTCTGGGGCTAGGTGGATTTCGTATGGAGGGTGGAACCTCCATGATAACATCTACTGGGGTGTGCCCTTGAAGGGGGCATAGGATTGGAGAAAAATAGGTGGAGGTAGATTCAACTAGCAGAAGAAGTCATAAAAAAAGGGTTGTTTACAAAGCAGAGATGAAAGGTCTAGAAGAGTTTAAATCACACATGTGTAGATTCATGAGTATGCAATCCAAGGTAGAGATTGTTGGGTTTATATGTCTTGCATGCACATGTTCGATGAAGAAGATGAAGAAGCGATGAGATGGATCGAAGCGAATAGTTGAAGAAAGAGAAAGCAGTCATCAGCAGCATAAAGAACAGAGAAGGGGATGATCGACTGTCACCCCCTTCAGGTTATCAATCTAGGTGATTGCGGTCGATCGCAACTATGTGCAGTCGACTGTCTTGAGCGGCTGAAGCAGTTTTGGGTCGGGTCTTGGAGATTCGTGAGAAGCCCAACTTCGTCTTCAAGTTAGATCGTACGACTATCTACGTATGGTTATCTCTTCAGTATACTTGGGATGGTTAGTATATCAAATGTATCAAACTATGGTTTCTCTAGTTTTATATATTCATTGTAATGGCTCTAAGAGAGACATGATTATATTGAGTGCCGAATAGGAGTTCATCTGAGAGGTGAGATATTTCTCCATTGTAAACAGCAAGTACTTCCAGTTATGCTTGAGAGATGGTTGTAGTGAGAATTGTAATATTTTTGTATCTTCTCTAGTTAAACAACATCTTGGTTCTTTCTCCCCCAGATTAAGGCAAAAGCCCCAACCGGGACAATTCTTGTGTGCTTTGTGTAATTGGTATGATCTAGTATTTGTTTGGTGGTTTGTATTGATCATATTGAGTACTCAACAAGATCCTCTAGATAGGGAATAATTCCCTAACATGTATCTATGTAGAAATGAAAAAAAAAGGATCCAACATTGTCTTTTGCATTATGACAGGATAATTTGATACCTGAATTTAGTATGACGAAAAATTGACAATGATTTATGCTCGTGTGCAAATGCATCAGTGGTTGGTTCAAACATCTGGTGGTTATTGTTTGTCATTCCTTTACCCTTCATCCCAACATTGTAGTAGTATGTAAGGAGAATGTGTATTTGATTACGGTAGTCATTCTTTGAATATATTTGGTAAGTATCACCCGAAAAATACTACGTTGTCAACTGATATTGTCATAGATATGGGTTAGGCACCTCCTGGACCGACATATCCCCTAAAATTCCACTCTCCCCTGATCATCAGGTCAACAAAAGTCCAACGGGTCCTTGCCGCCTCAGGCCCACAAGCTAACGGGTCCGACCCGGCCCATCCGAGTCCCAAACCCATTTGCCTCTGCCTATAAATACCAGACCTCCTCCACTCTTCTGTAGGTAATAAAAACTTCCCCCACTCAAACCCTAGCCACCCAGTCTCTTTCTCAGTGACTGATTAGATCGTCGGAGGGCCTGTCGCCAGGATTGCTCCTGGTGTTTCTAGGTCATGAGCAGGTACACAAGAATCCGAGCCAAGTTGTGAGCATCCGAGCTGCGAACATCCGAGCCGAGCTACCGGATCCGAGCCGAGCCCCCGGCCTCTACCTCTCGGCTCTTACACTCGAGCCGGTCCCGCTCCTAGGGATCGGTCCGATGCCGGTACTACAGCTTCCACTTCACAAATTACAAGAACTCACACCTGTTGTCCCCACACCCCAAAAACAAATCGCATCAGGTTAGCACCATCTGTGGGAACCCTCTTAGTAGCCAGTCCGAGCCCGCTCAGGAACATCACCCCGAGTACGAGCCCTCCCATGGCTCCCTAAGCCAGAAGGGTCGTCACCTCGGCACGACATCCAGACCCTCCGCATCACAGCCGCACGGATGCCCAGGGTTCCAACCAACCTCGGGTCAACGACGCGGCCAGACCTTTGAATGCAACTGATTTACACAGCGTCATCTCAGATCAGCAGGCCAGCCGGACCAGGGGAGAGGTCGCTTCCAACTCGGTCTAGAACCATTGCCGATGGCCGTCTCAGGCGCGCAATCCAGAACACAGCCGCTCGCCCCGGGGACATCCGCCCCCATAGGACCTGGTGGGGCAAGCCCCCATAACAAGGGTCGAGTTCCAAAATTTTCGGGACGAGATCCTCCAAGCTATCTGAGGCAGCCAGACCACCGAGGTCCGCAACAGTTCCGACCCCCGGTCAGGAACAGGAGCCAGCGAATCCCACGGATCGGCCCGCCCCCAGAAACAAGCAGATGTCGTCTTTCATCGTTTAGAGGAGATGGAGAACCGCCTCGCCCATCTCGGCAAGGGCGGATCGGTAGCGGGTCGCGGTCATCTGCAGACTGGACCCTCCTTTCTCCCCCCAAATCCTAGTAGCCGAGATCCCTCAGAATATCAGGCCTCCCCAATTAGAGACCTACAATGGCAAGGGTGATCCCACTGATCACATGGAGGGGTTTAAGACCCTCATGATGATTCACAGTGCTGTGGATCCCCTCCTCTGCCATGCCTTCCATGCTACCTTTCGTGGTCCGGCTCGGGAATGGTTCTCCAAACTTACCCCCGGCTCGGTCTTCTCTTTCGAACAACTAAAGGCGGGCTTCTTAGTCCACTTCGTGACCAGCTGGAAGGTCGAGAAGACGAGCTCTTCCCTTCTGGACCTCAAACAGAAAGATTGGGAATCCCTCCGTGAGTTCGTTTGGAGATTCACCACCGATGCGACGTCAGTCTCCTCCCTCGACGCAGGGGTGCCTCCGTAGCCTTTCGATACAATGTCCGCCAAGGCCCTCAATCCCGAGGGCGCCAAAGAAGCCACTGCTAAGGGGAAGCATAAGGTTGATCATGCCGAGCCTTTCAAGAAACCTGCGAAGGAAGCGGCTGGTCTTAAGATGGTCCCTTCGGTCCCCCGATTCGAGAGATACACGCCCCTAAACCAGAATGTCTCGGCAATCTTGATGGAGATCGAGGATAAGGGGATCGTCCGCTTCCCTTCCCAACCGACCAACAACAACAGCAAGAGACAAGACCAAAGATTCTACTGCTGCTTCCACCGAGACACCGGGCACGATACGAATCATTGCCGAGTCCTCAAAGACGAGATCGAAGCCCTCATCCAATGAGGGTACCTGAGGGAGTTCACTTGGGCCAATCCCAAAGATCGGAGAGAACTGAGGAGCCCGAGGTGTTCGCCTCCTCCCCGGACAAACAGCCGCCGCCCTGAGCGGGACCCTGAACCCGAGGAAGCAGGGGGGCCGGCTATCCTCCACTGCGTCCACGGCAGACCTATGGGAGGGGACTCCAATGTTGGATCCTGTAGGCAAGCAATAAATACTAGAGGGGGGGTGAATAGTGTTTTATAAAAATTAAAAAGCGGATTTAAGATTTTCTTCTGCTCAGTCGACTTGAAAGGATAAACCAGTCGACCAAAGCAACAATAGAAAAGTATTTTTCAGGAGAGTCTGTGGAGTCGACTTAGCGATGAGACAGTCGACTTATCACACAAATTTTACAGAGTAGTACGAGGCTAACCAGTCGACTTACAGGAGTACACAGTCGACTGTCCAGACAAGTTTCACAGAAAAATAATAAACTGAGAAAAATAAAATGCAAGTTCAGAGAGATGCAACCACAGAGTGCACACGATGTATCCTGGTTCGGTCCTTCCGACCTACATCCAGTCCCCAAGCAACCTACTTGAGATTTTCCACTATTCTTGAAAAAGATTACAAGAATACCCTACAGCATTTAGACAACAGCCTTGTCCAACCCGTAGTCCTTTCTCTCAACCAGAGAAAGCAACCCACTCTTCCACCAAGAGTGACAAACCTGACTCTACACCCTAGAGTCCTACTCTCCAAACGAGAGGAAAAGAAAAACAATAAAATTGTTTACAATCAACCTATAGCCCTGTTGTGATTGTGATGTGGCTATTTGGTCGACTTCTAAATTCAGTCCAAAACAAAATCAAGTTATGCTGGACTGAAAACAGAGAACCAAGACTTAGTGAGTTTTGAAAGCTTTTCTCTCTTGAATGCACAATACTTAAACTTTTTCTAAAAAATGCTTGGAAGTCTTTAAAGATGATTCTAAGGCTATATTTATAGACTAGAATCCCTGGACGTTGTAAAAACAGTTTCTCATAACTGTTAATCAATGGATAAATAACGGATAAATGTTTTGAATTCGAAAATCAGCTTTTGAAATCAGTAAACTGTCGAAATCACTTGAACAGTCGACTGGGTTGCCTCTATGAGTCGACTAGTCAGAGTTTGAATAAGATCAGGCAGTTTTGTACAGACTCAGTCGACTGGTTATAAATGGCAGTCGACTGGTACTCAACAGCTGATCTAGTTCAAGCTGTTTCGACCTTTAGATTTTGTAAAAACACACAGTTATAAAAAATTATATGTGAGTGTGTGTGTGTGTGACAAGGCTGTACTTCAATCTAAGACTCAACAAAGAGAAAAATTACATTTTTACAAGACACACAAATATAAGACTTTGAAGCTTTGGTCTTGACTTGAGTTTTGAGTCCTGAGTCTTGAGTGAAATTTTTGGCCATTGTCTTTATCTGGAGCTGTGCTTGATCATTGTTCAGCTTTAGAATATTGTTTGAGGCCTTTGTGTATCATATATGATAACTTTTGATACAACCTGCAATTATATAAAGCATAGCACAAATACATTTTGCATTGTGTTGTAATCATCAAAATCAAGAATCAACATTCTTCCCCTTTTTGATGATGACAACACAATAACTGATAATAAAAGAAAATAGAAAAAAATACAAGCGTACAAGCGTTCATATGCTCCCCCTATCAAAAATACATCATGCATATATTTTCACAAGACTTAAGGCATGCATAAATTCTCACAAAAATTAACAAAGAGAGACTGATAGAGACTGATATTGATGTTCTCTCCCCCTTTGTCATCAACAAAAAAGACAAAATGGGAAGAAAGAATATGTCACACAAACAAAATAACACAAAGAAATTAATTCATAACAACTGAATCTTTAGTTCAAAACTAGTACAAAATAACAAAATGCAACAAGAAGTAAAAAAAATAGCAAAGAAAAAAAATAAAAATAAAAAACTCATTTGTCTTCGTCTTCGTCATCTTTGTCATCTTGAGATGGAGGAGGAAATTGTGCGGTGAACAGATGAGTAAGATGGGAAATTTGGGATTCAAGAGCATCTTGACGATCCATGAGATAATTGACAGCATTATAAATACTGCGTGGATCATCAAAATCTGCTCGGGGGCGAGAAGAACTAGAAGCTGAAGATGGTCGAGCTGAAGTGGCTAAAGGAACTTGGGTTTGGGGGAAAGTCCTAGTGGTAGACCTAGGTGGAGAAGTAAGAAGCTTCATGCCTGCTAAACTTGCACGATCAAAGTATTCATAGTGCTTGACAACATTTGTCTCTGAGTCTAGATCGACATCGTAAGCACAAAAGACAAGAGTCAGTAGGGCACAAAAGGGAAGAAAAGTGGAATGAGACTTATGAAGTCTAGGAAAAATAATACAACCCCAATTGAGATTGATTTTACCAAAAATTGCATAGACAGCTTGTTGTAATTCCATGGAATACTGATCATAACTCCCTGTTTTAGGGATGATATTATATGATAGTATCCGTGCAACAAGTTTTGCAATAGGGGTAATGGATTTATTAGTCATAGGGGGTCCATGATTGGGCAAATAAATTTTAGATAAGATGGAGGCATCGTCCATCATGATTTCTCCTAAATCAAGTCCCTCATCGTCTATACCCATAATCAGATTAATTCTCTCGGATGTGAGTTTCATCTTCTTATTTTTGACAGAAGAATAAATTATTACTTCTCCATCATCCGATTGAACAACTCTCATATTTGTATAAAACAAGTAAATAAGTTGAGGGTAGTAATAGGGTTGATTTTCTAGAGACAGGAATTCATAAAGACTGCAATGTTGAAATAATGACACAAGGTTAAATCTATCAAGATCCGAAAAGTTAACAAATCTACCCGGAAAGATAACCATAGAACAAATGATAAACCATTTTTCTACTAGATCTGGACTTCTAAGATATTGAGTGTAGTCTTTAGAAGAAGAACCCTCATCAATGTGAGAGGTTTTAGATCTCTTGGGTGCCATAATATGAATGAAAAAGATGGATGAAAATATACCAACACGAAGATGCAAAGAATCAATAGCAAGAGAACTTGAAATCGACTAGAAGGCACTGGATAAGATTCTCTCAAGATGGCAGCAACACTGGCAGTCGACTTCTTTTCTCTTCTCTTCTTCTCTTCTTCTCCAGATCTGGGTAAAATTTGGGTAAAAGTGAAAAAGAAGGAGGGGTAGAGTTTTAGGGTTTTACCTATGATAGCTACGGCTGTGATCAAAGGAAAAAGGAATCAACGGCTGAGAATGGTCAAAGGCGAGTACAAAGATGAATAGGCATTTCAAACACTGTGCGACGATTTGAATCGGAAGAAAAAATGAGTCGCAACAGCCGACTGGCATTTGTAGGCAGTCGACTTAGTCGAGAGTAAAAAAAATTGAACATATTATTAACACAACTGGTCGGTCGACTAGTTTAGAATCGCAGTCGATTGTCCAGAGTAAAAAAATATAGAAAATAATTCGTGGAAGTCGACTGAACAACTTGTGTAAGTCGACTTACAAAAAGAAAATTCAAGAAATATCATGAAAATCACAAATCCCTAGTTCTCTTCTTAAAGTTATAAAGGTGTCTTCTTTAAGGGGTTTGGTAAAAATATCAGCTACTTGTTTATCAATAGATATAAAGTCTAAAGAAATGTCTCCTTTTAAAATATGATCACGTTGAAAATGATGTCGAATATCAATATGTTTCGTACGTGAATGTTGAACCAAATTCTTAGATAAGTTAATGGCACTGGTATTATCACACATTATTGAAGGTCTTTCAAAAGAAATACCATAATCTAATAGGATTTGTTTCATCCACAAAATTTGGGCGCAAGCCAAACTTGCAGCGATATATTCAGCTTCTGTAGTAGATAGGGATACCGAATTTTGCTTCTTATTACACCAAGAGACTAGTGAATGTCCCAAAAAGTGACATGTTCCACTAGTGCTCTTGCGGTCAGTTTTACTGCCAGCAAAATCAGCATCACTATATGACAAAAGTTGAAAATTATCGGTACGTGGATAAAATAAACCATAGTCAGATGTGCCTTTAATATATCTTAAAATTTGTTTCACAGCTTTCAAGTGAGATTCTTTAGGACTTGACTAATATCTAGCACACAAACATACACTGAACATAATGTCTGGTCTACTAGCAGTTATATATAAGAGTGAGCCAATCATACCTCGATAAAGTTTCTGATCGACACTCTTACTTAATATATCTTTGTCAAGGGTAGTGGTAGTAGCCATAGGTGTGGCCTTACTACTTGTGCTATCAATGTTAAAACGTTTGAGTAATTCCTTTGTATATTTTCCTTGATTAATGAATATGCCATTTTGTGACTGCTTAATTTGTAGTCCAAGGAAATAATTGAGTTCACCTATGTGACTCATCTCAAACTCGTTTTTCATGGTGTTAGCAAACTCTTGACATAGATTGCTATTAGTAGAATCAAAAATTATATCGTCAACATATATTTGTATGATTAAAATATCATTCTTAATTCTTCTAATAAACAAAGTAATATCTACTTTACCTATTTCAAAACCTGTTTCTAAAAGAAAAGTCTTTATTCGATCATACCAAGCACGAGGTGCTTCTTTAAGACCGTATAAAGCCTTTTTCAATTTAAAAACATGGTTTGGGAATTGTTCATGTTCAAAACCTGGTGGTTGTTTAACATAAACACCCTCCTTAATAAACCCATTAAGGAATGCACTTTTAACATCCATTTGATAAAGTGTAAAGTTCATAAAACAAGCAAAAGATAATAAAATACGAATTGATTCTAATTTAGCAACAGGAGCATATGTTTCATCAAAATCTATGCATTCTTCTTGATTATATCCTTGAGCAACTAGTCTAGCTTTGCTCCTAACAACTTGTCCTGATTCATCTAACTTATTCTTGAATACCCATTTAGTACCAATAATAGTATGATCAGGAGGTCGTGGAACTAAATCCCATACATCATTCCTTATGAATTGGTTTAACTCATCTTGCATGGCATTTATCCAAAATTCATTCTCACATGCTTCTTGTATATTATTCGGTTCAAAATCCGACAAGAAAGCTATGTGAGATATCATATTAATATGTGATCTTGTCTGAATACCATGTGAGATGTCACCAATTATTAAGTCATGAGGATGATCTCTAACTTCAACAAAAGATTTTGGTAAAGTTGGAAATATCACAACAGGATCAGTCGACTGTTTCACATCAGTCGACTTGACTTCCTTATCGGTCGACTTATCCGCAAGGCTGGTCTGTTCTAAAGATGTAGTTACTTTATTCAAAGGTGATGAATTAGTTTCATTATCTTCAATTAAATTTGATGAAGGCAGAGATTCATCAAATGTAACATGCATGGATTCTTCAATAGTCATTGTTGACTTGTTGAAGATTCTATATGCTTTACTCCTATTTGAGTATCCTACAAAGATACCTTCATTAGATCTAGGATCAAATTTATCTAAATTATCTTTAGTGTTCAGAATAAAACACTTACAACCAAATGTCTTAAAGTAAGAGACCTTAGGAATTTTATTAAAAAATAACTCATAACAAGTCTTTTTTAGCTTAGGCTTTATCAAGATTCTGTTTAAAACATAACAAGCTGTAGCAACAGCTTCAGCCCAAAAATACTTAGGTAAATTGCTTTCAACAAGCATGGTATGTGCATATTCTTGCAAAGTCCTATTCTTCCTTTCAACCACTCCATTTTGTGGTGAAGCTCTAGGAAATACAAATGAATGAGTTATACCATTCTTGTTGCAATATTCTGCAAACGTTTTATTTTCAAATTCTCCACCATGATCACTTCTAATAGTGACTATGGTTAGAGACTTTTGATTTTGAATTCGTTTACAAAAATTTGCAAATTCTTCAGAAGCATCCTTTTTATGTTTTTTTTAAAAAAATTCTAAGTGAATTGTGAAAAATCATCTACTAAAACAAACACATATCTACTTTTATTTAAAGAAGCAACTCTAGTAGAGCCAAATAAATCCATATGGATTAATTCGAGCGGTCTACTAGTAGAAATTACTTCTTTTGTTTTAAAAGTAGATTTAATTTGTTTAGCTAGTTGACATGCATCACATAACTTGTCCTTTTTAAAGGATAGTCTTAGCAGCCCTTTAACTATGTTGTACTTAGACAATTTAGAAAGATTTTTCATATTCACATGACCAAAACGTCTATGCCAAAGCCAAGAATCATTATTAGATGCTACTAAACAAAAATCATTTGAAAACTCATTTGCTTTCAAACATAACTCATAAATGTTATTTTTCCTAAAATCTTGAAAAATTATGTTATGCATGGTAGAATCATAAATTAAACAAGCATCTTTTTCAAACATGATTTTATAATCTTTATCACAAAGTTGACTAATACTTAACAGATTATGCTTAAGTCCACTAACTAATAAAATATTTTCTATAGAAGGATTAGTGTCCTTTCCGACCATACCGATTCCTATGACTTTTTCTTTATTGTTGTCACCAAATGTTACTGTTCCTCCATCTATATTTTGTATGGTAGATAGGAGGTTGGCATGACCAGTCATATGCTTAGAACATCCGCTGTCAAGTATCCAACGATCTTTCTTTGGTACCTATAAAATATCCAATGTGAATATGGTACCATTTTTATTGGATCCAAAAATATTAGTTTGTTGGACACCAAACCCATGATGAGTTTGATTTTCCACCATAAGCAGCAATAAAATTAGCAGAATTACATACATTCAGCAAATATGAATTTATATAAGCAATTCTATCTTTTGAACTCAAGTTGACTGGAACCCATACATATTTGCTCTGTCCAGTCGACTTTATAACACCTTTCAGTCGACTTATACTATCTGTCAGTCGACTGGGAGGTAATATAGGTTGACTTATATGAGGTTTTAGTCTTGTTGAATATGACTCAGTACCTCTGGACAGACGATTGGTGGATGGATACAGTCGACTTGGCTGAATTTTAGATTTGCTTTTATCAATAGAACTTACAAACTTAGGTTTTTCAAAGAACTCATAAAGTTTATGTCTAACACTAAAAATAGATATTGGTTTATTTATACTAGTGTTCTTAGTAGAATGATCTTTTTCAAGTGATTTTTTAAAACCAAATCCAAACTTTTGACTAAATTTTACTTGATTTTGAAGAACATCATTTAAATTCTATTTTCCTTTATTAAACTTAGATACGTTCTTGGATATCTCTTCATAATTTTTCTTTAGAGATTCAAGATCCATATCTAAACTTGAAATACGAGAATTTAAAGATTTTACTTCTTTATCAAGGTTAAGATTCTCTTGAGAAAGTGTTTGATTAACTTTCTCTAAGTGCTTAACTCTAATCTTTTTCTTTTTAAGTTCTTGAAAAATTTCATTAAAGGCATCAAGTAAATCATTTGAATCATACTTATTACTTACTTGATTTTGTGACGCCATGAAGCACACGTTTGCAACCTTGTTGGTCTCATCAATTTCTTCTTCTGAAGAAAAATCGCTGTCATCCCAAGTTGCTTGGTATGCCTTTTTGTTTTTGACGAACTTGTTCTTTGTGTACTTATCCTTCTTGAAATTGGATGTCTTTCCCTTAGATTTTGCGTTCTCTAGTGGTCAATCCTTCTTCATATGGCCTGCCTTGTTACACCTGAAACAAGTTGGAGGATCATTAGAATCTTTAAACTTTGAATTAAGCTTACCTTTCCTTATGAACTTTTTGAATCTCCTTGTGAACATGGCAATTTCCTCCTCATCTTCTTCTTCATCTTCGGAGTCTGAAATGGCTTTAAATGCTAATGTCTTCTTCTTTGATTGTTGTGGTTCGACATCCTTCTTACGTTCTTCAATTTGTACTCCATAAGCCATAAGATTTTCCACAAGATTCTCAAAAGAAAGTTGTGATAAATCATTGGCCTCTTCTATGGCAGTGGTCTTCTTCTCCCATTCGGGGGTTAGTGCACAGAGTACCTTTCTCACCATCTCTGCTTGAGTGTATGTCTTTCCAAGTGCCACAAGTGAGTTTGTAATGTCTTTGAACCTAGTAATCATCTCGGAAACACTCTCATTCTCCTTCATGAGGAACATTTCAAACCTGTGAACAAGAACAGATATTTAGATTCTTTCACTTTGTTTGTTCCTTCATGAGTTACCTTGAGTGTGTGCCAAATTTGATGTGCGGTTGTTGCATTTGACACACGGTTGAACTCCTCCTTTGTAAGAGCACAGAATAACGCATTCATTGCTTTTTCATTGTTCATTGTTTGGTTCTTCATGTCGTCGTTCCATTGTGCATATGGAATGGTAGGAGCGGTGTACTCTATTTCCGTCATGTTCCATATTTCATAGTTGATGGATTGTAGGTAGATCTTCATTCTACACTTTCAATAATTGTAATTTGTTCCATCGAAGAGATGTGGCCTTTGTGTAGATTGGCCTTCATGGTACTGATTTGCATTTGAAGTAGTTGTCATTGCACTCAACCAGGCTCTGATACCAAGTGTTGGAACCTGTAGGCAAGGCAATAAATACTAGAGGGGGGTGAATAGTGTTTTATAAAAATTAAAAAGCGGGATTAAGATTTTCTTCTGTTCAGTCGACTGAAGCGACAATAGAAAAGTATTTTTCAGGAGAGTCTGAGGATTCGACTTAGCGATGAGACAGTCGACTTATCACACAAATTTTACAGAGTAGTACGAGTCTGACCAGTCGACTTACAGGAGTACACAGTCGACTATCCAGACAGGTTTCACAGAAAATTATAAACTGAGAAAAATGAAATGCAAGTTCAGAGAGATACAACCACAGAGTGCACACGATGTATCCTAGTTCGGTCCTCCCGACCTACATCCAGTCCCCAAGCAACCCACTTGAGATTTTCCACTATTCTTGAAAAAGATTACAAGAATACCCTATAGCGTTTTATACAACAGCCTTGTCCAACCCGTAGTCCTTTCAACCAGAGAAAGCAACCCACTCTTCCACCAAGTGTGACAAACCCGACTCTACACCCTAGAGTCCTACTCTCCAACCGAGAGGAAAAGAAAAACAATAAAATTGTTTACAATCAACCTATAGCCTTGTTGTGATTGTGATGTGGCTATTTGGTCGACTTCTAAATTCAGTCTAAAACGAAATCAATGTTATGCTGGACTGAAAACAGAGAACCAAGACTCAGTGAGTTTTGAAAGCTTTTCTCTCTTCAATGCACAATACTTAAACTTTTTCTAAAAAATGCTTGGAAGTCTTTAAAGGTGATTCTAAGGTTATATTTATAGACTAGAATCCCTGTACGTTGTAAAAACAGTTTCTCATAACTGTTAATCAACAGATAAATGTTTTGAATTCGAAAATCAGCTTTTGAAATCAGTAAACTGTCGAAATCACTTGAACAGTCGACTGGGTTGCCTCTATGAGTCGACTGGTCAGAGTTTGAATAAGATCAGGCAGTTTTGTACAGACTCAGTCGACTGGTTATAAATGGCAGTCGACTGGTACTCAACAGCTGATCTAGTTCAAGCTGTTTCGACCTTTAGATTTTGTAAAAACACAGTTATAAAAAATTATATGTGAGTGTGTGTGTGTGACAAGGCTGTATATCAATCTAAGACTCAATAAAGAGAAAAATTACATTTTTACAAGACATACAAATATAGGACTTTGAAGCTTTGGTCTTGACTTGAGTCTTGAGTCCTGAGTCTTGAGTGAAGTTTTTGGCCATTGTCTTTATCTGGAGCTATGCTTGATCATTGTTCAGCTTTAGAATATTGTTTGAGGCCTTTGTGTGTCATATATGATAACTTTTGATACAACCTGCAATTATATAAAGCATAGCACAAACACATTTTGCATTGTGTTGTAATTATCAAAATCAAGAATCAACATCCAATACCTCCTGCAAGGTCTTCGTCCGAGAGGTCAACTCTGTCCGGGACCATCCCTCCCCTCGTGTCCAGCAGTGGGCTGTCTCCTTCTCGGGAGAAGGCCTCGAAGGCGTCCGACTTCTGCACTACGATGCCCTCGTTATCAGCCTCGTCATGGCCAACTTTAAGGTCCGCCGTATCCTGGTGGACAACGGCTGCTCGATCAACATCATTTTCTTAGAGGCATTCGAGAATCTCAAACTCCCCGAGAAAAGCTGAAGCCATCCAGCTACACCCTACCTGGGTTTTCAGGCATCCCCGTACAGATTGAGGGGATTGTTGCACTAGATGTGACGATGAGCACGACCCCTATCCTCCGAACCGAGTCGATGGATTTCATGGTGGTCAACGTCAAGGCGGCATACAATGCCATCATCGACCGTCCTGGGCTCTGCTCTCTTCAGGAAGTCCCCTCGGCCTACCATCTGAAGCTGAAGTTCCCCACCGACCTCAGAGTTGGTGTCGTTTGAGGCAATCAGGAGTCGGCACGATCGTGCTATATGACTGTGGTTGGAGGCGAAGTATTTCCCCTCGACGCAGTTGAGCTCCCCCGAAAGGGACAATACTGAGTCAGAACTAGTGGACGAGCTGGAGGAGGTCTCATTCGAAGCGGCGGACAAAACTAAGTATTTTCGTATCAGCGGCTCTTTTTCCCCCGACTTCGGGCTTGGCCTGATTGATTGCATCCGTCACAACATTGACCTCTTCGCCTGGACTCCATCTGACATGCCCGAAACTTCTGAAGATCTCATCATGCACCGGCTGAGCGTCGCCACAGGCTCCAAACCCATTCATCAGAAACAGTGCAAGTTCGCCCCGGAGAGGCAACAAGCCCTAAAGGTGGAGGTAGACAAACTGTTGTCCGCTCGGTTTATTCAGGAAGTTAGCTACCCCGAGTGGCCGGCTAATGTTGTGATGGTGTAGAAGGCCAGTGGGAGTTGGAGGATCTGCATCGACTTCACAGATCTCAACAAGGCATGCCCCAAAGATCCGTTCCTTCTTCTGAGCATCAATGCCTTGATCGACGCAACGTCGGGTCACGAGCTATTGACTTTCATGGATGCCTTTTCAGGCTATAATCAACTCCGCATGTTCCCTCCCGACATCACCAAGACGTCCTTCATCACCGACCAAGGTCTATATTGCTACCGGGTCATGCCCTTCAGGCTCAAGAATGCCGGAGCCACCTACCAGAGACTCGTCAACTGGGTCTTCAAAGATCAGATCGATCGCAACATGGAAATCTACGTCGACGAAATGCTCGTCAAGAGCTGGCAAGGTCAGAACCATTTGGCGTACTCCGATCTCATGTCATTAGGCTAAATCCTGCCAAATGCACCTTCGGCATCTCCTCCGAAAAATTCCTAGGGTTAGTGGTCAGTCAGCGCGGCATAGAGGCGAACCCCGAAAAGATCCAGGCCATTATTGACATGCCCCCTCCAAAGAATGTTAAAGAAGTTCAGCGGCTAACAGGGAGGCTAGCAGCCATTGGCCATTTTCTTTCGAAATTCAGGGAGAAATCACTCCCCTTCTTCAAGGCTCTCCGAGGGTCAAAGGGCTTCGAATGGGGGGATCCCCAACAACAAGCATTCGAACAGCTGATGTCCTACCTAGCCAATCCTCCACTTCTTAGAAAACCTGAGCCAGGCGAATCACTCCAGCTGTACCTCTCGGCCTCGAAGAACGCCCTCAGTGCCATTCTCGTTCGGAAAGAGGATGATATCCAGAAGCCTCTCTACTTTGTGAGCAAAGTCATGCTTTCGGCGGAGACCAGATATGCGAAGATGGAGAAGATGACCTACGCACTGGTAATGGCCGCACGGAAGCTTTGCCTTTATTTCCAAGCCCACTCTATCCAGGTCCTCACAGATCAGCCCCTCAAAGCTGTCCTTCACAATCCCGAAACTTCAAGTCGTTTGGTCAAGTGGTCGATCGAGATGAGTCAGTATGACATCAGCTACCAGCCTAGGACGGTTATCAAGGGGCAGGCCCTTGCCGAATTCATCACAGAATGCACTATTCCTGAGCCTTCTGATGTCCAGGAGACGAACCCATTCTGGGAGCTCTACGATGACAGCTCGTCTTGCGAGGGAGGAAGTGGCACGGGCATCATCCTCAAAGGCCTCAATAACTTTGTGCTCCAGTACTCTCTCCGTCTGAATTTCCCGACCTTGAACCACGAGGCAGAGTATGAAGCCATGATCGCTGGGCTCACCCTAGTGCACAAGGCCGGATCTACTCACATCAAGGCCTTTAACGACTCCCAGCTCTTGGTTAATCAGATCACAGGGGAGTACGAAGCTCGCAATGCTCGGATGGTGCAATACCTAGCGGTGGTCCACCATCTCTTGGCGTCCTTTGAATACCACTCGGTAGAAAGAATCCCTAGGGAGCAGAATGTCCAGGCGGATTCGCTATCAAAGCTCGCCTCGTCATCCTTCGAATGGCTTGACCGCACCGTTCTGATCGAAGTCCTCCTCAAGCCCAGCATCGGCCTCCCTGAAGCCTCATGCCTCACGATGAATCTTCAACCCGACAACTGGACGGCACCCACTCTAAAGTTCCTTGCGATGGGTGAACTCCCTCAAGACGGGTCCGAGGCAAGAAGAATCAGAGCCCGCTCGGAAAGATTCAACCTGATCAACGAGACACTCTTCAAGCTCTTATACACCTTATCCGACAGCAGGACCTACCTCCGTTGCCTAGCCCCTGATGAGGCCAGGTATGCTCTAAAGGAACTGCACAAGGGGATCGATAGATGTCACATGGGGAGCAGATCGCTCGCCCGGAAGGCCGTAAATCACGGGTACTACTGGCCGACCATGCTGCAAGACTCCCAGGACCTCGTGAAGAGATGCAGCCCTTGCCAAAGGTTCTCATCAGTGAAAAGACTCCCGCAGGCCAATCTTCGATCCCTCGCCAGTCTGACCCCCTTTGCTATGTGGGGGATGTATCTGGTCGGTCCCTTCCCACAAGCAACAGGCCAAAGAAAGTTCTTAGTGGTGGCTATCATCTACTTCACCAAGTGGATTGAGGTAGAACCTCTGGCTTCCATCACCAAGCACCAAATTCAGCAATTCTTCTGGAAGCACATCATCTGCTGATTCGGGATCCCTCAGGCGCTCTTCACCGATAACGGGACCCAGTTCACGGGCAAAAACTTTTAGAAATTCTGTGAAGACATCGGCATCCAGCAATGCTTCTCATCGATGTGCCACCCCCAGTCAAACGGCCAAGCTGAGAACGCAAACCGACAGATCTTGGACGGTCTCAAAATGTGGGTGGATAGTTCACCAAAGGGTCTATGGGTCGACGAACTGTCTAGTGTACTCTGGGCGCACCGGACCACTAAGAGGATCCCCACGGGCAAATCCCCGTTCAACCTCAACTACGGCACCGAGGCTGTCATCACTCTAAAGATTGGCCTCCCCTCGCCCAGGTCATGGCCTTCAATGAGGATGACAACTCCTCGGACCTCAGAGCCAACCTGGACCTCATCGACGAGGTCAGGGGAAAATCCGCCATTCGAAGAAGCATATACCAACAGAGGATCGAAAAATTCTACAACAAGAAGGTCCGTCCGACAAACATCAAACAAGGTGACCTCGTGCTCCGAAAGCTCGCGGTATCCAACCCCGGAGGAAAGCGGAAACTCGCCTAATTGGGAGGGCCCTTACAAGGTCTCCGAAGTGGTCCGTCCTGGTACGTACCGACTCGTAGACCTGGGGGGTAGGATGATCAAGAGGCCCTAGAACGCAGAGCACCTCATCAAGTTCCTCAAGGAAAAGGGCTAACCTTATGTAACCGACCCTTTGTAATCGGCACTTACGTGTTTTTCCCTTATGTAAAAAATGAAGTGCAATTTGGGTTCCTCTCATTTTTTTAAATTATTTTTATTTTTCGCGCCATGTTCAGGGGGTTCGACATTCAGCATTGACCTAGAGCCATGCCCTAGTTTTCTCAAACTACCTGGGCTACGCGCTCGGCAACGCCACCGAGCTACAACCCAACAACTCTCTCCTGTTAAGGGGGTTTGACATTCGGCATTGACCTCGAGCCATGCCCTAGTTTTCTCAAACTACCTGGGCTACGCGCTCGGCAATGCCACCGAGCCACAACCCGAAAACTCTCTCCTATTAAGGGGGTTCGACATTTGGCATTGACCTCGAGCCACGCCCTAGTTTTCTCAAACTACCTGGGCTACGCGCTCGGCAACGCCACCGAGCCACACTCCAACAACTCTCTCATGTTAAGAGGGTTTGACATTCGGCATTGACCTTGAGCCACGCCCTAGTTTTCTCAAACTACCTGGGCTACGCTCTCGGCAACGCCACCGAGCCACAACCCGACAACTCTCTCCTATTAAGGGGGTTCGACATTCGACATTTATCTCGAGCCACGCCCTAGTTTTCTCAAACTACCTGGGCTACGCGCTCGGCAATGCCACCAAGCCACAACCCGCAACTCTCTCCTGTTAAGGGGGTTCGACATTCGGCATTGACCTCGAGCCACGCCCTAGTTTTCTCAAACTACCTGAGCAACGCACTCGGCAACGCCACTGAGCCACAACCCGACAACTCCCTCCTGTCAAGGGAGAAAATTTTTCCAAGGTGGCGAAGGTCGACGAACTATGCCGACCCCCTAGTCTCGACACCCCAAGGTAATCTTGGAAAAAGGAAGCTCGCTAAGCCCTTACATCCTCAGGGCTCGGAGCAATAGGTCCTAAAGGGTTACCAGTAGCTGCGACATCAGCTAACCCCCTTACCCAAAATTTTCATTAAGATTTAGGGCGCCCGCCTTCGGCAGACACCCAAAGCCCCGTCTTCGGGATCAACACTCCTTTCACCCGCTGGCAACTGGGGATAAGCAGCACTCAAGGCCGTTACCCCCAATTATCAGAGGGTGGCAGGAGAGTCACTGATGACATGAACTCACGATGGAGCGAGACAAATTCTAATGGGGAGGTGAGGGTTATATAGCCCTCAGGGTGACCGCATTTATCGCATAGGAAGTCAAAGCAACGGAAGACGAAACGTCCCCCATTGATGATATTGGAAGACGAAACGTCCTCCATTACCAGGCTTTCAGGATCCCTCACCCTCGTCATCGCCCTCCCGCTCGGGCACTTTCTTCGGCCCGGTCGTCGAGAACATGCCTGTAACACCCCGCAAAAATTGGAAATTATAATTTTGCCATCGTGTGTTATGCACGTATATTTTTGTAATGTCTTTTCACCACGTGTTTTGATTTCCGACTCTTTATGCATTTTCCGTGTTGATTTTATTTTATTTGTGTCAACTCAAATACAATATTTCAATATCTGTGTTTTTATATGCTTTTTACGTGTTTTTGATGCACGTGTTTTCACTGCTACGTACAATACTTTCTATGGGTTTAAATTATTTATTTTATGTATTTAAATCTATTTTATAAAACGGAAATTCAGTTTTCTCACATTTTCGATCTAAATATTTTTGTACGTGCAATGCACGTGTTTCCTACGCACGTAGTAATTACGTCATAGAATATATAAATTAATAAATAATTTTCTTATATTGCATTTAACATTTTTCCGTTGATAAAGTCAATTTTCGTATTTTGGTATTTTACATGCGACGCACGTGTTTCAGTGCGCGTATTTGAGCGTACCCATTTTCATAATAAATTTCGGAGTGCGTGTGATGCCCCGTAATTTTCAAAGAGTATAAATATATATATAGTATACATATATATGTATTATGTATAAATGATTAAATGTAATTGATATATATGTGTATATTAAAGTATATAGTGGCTGTAAGTATATGGTTGCTGTTAGATTAATGCATGGATAGTATTTAGTAAAAATAATGAATTAGAAGAGGGGCCACACGTGAGGAAACAACAAAATGTTGTTGTGGTTGACTCCGGTCAATGGCCAGGTCTTGTGTGGGGGCCCACCTGGGTAAAAAGAAATATGTATGTTGTTGCTTACTGTTCATCCGAGAGAGAGATTAGTTTTTGAAGGTGAAGTAGTAGGGAGAATGGAGAGTTGGGAGTTAGGAAATTTGAGAGTTAAGAAAATGAAGAGATGGAGAATTAAAATGAGGATTTATTAGGTTGAGAATTATGCAATTTGAAGCCTAGCCTAGACCTATAAATAGCACACATTCTCTTCTCATTCTTCACACCAAAAGCAAATCAATAAATTAGAGAAAGAAAAAGAAAGAGAGAAAGAGACTTTTTACATTTGGAGACTTTTGCTAGGAGGAGAAGAGCTAGGAGTCTTTGGAGCTGGAAGTGGAGTTCTCTTCTTTCATTAGTCAAGCTTCACAAAAGGTGGGTGTTCTCTTACTTTCTAGTTATATAGAACAATGCATGCTAAAGATAACAAATGAGTAATTTTGATTCGTGTGTAGCAGGAATAGTAGTGAAATATGCTATGTTAAGTAAATTGATTCATATCATGCTAATTAGAAATGAGAAAATGAGATAATTGATTAGTTTTTTTTTGTCATGAATTGATATACATGAAGAAATAGTAGATTGTATGAAAATGTTGGAAATACTTCTTTTGATAAGTAAATAAAGTTTTATAAAGTAAAGTTGATGTTATGGAACTCATTGGATTGTTATAAAAAATACAATATATTATATTTGACTAGAAAGAATGAATACAAATTTGTGTTTGTTAATAAGAAGAAACAACCATGAAAGTTTACTTTATTTTGTTTTTATTTCTAAAATATGATTTATAAATCAATGAGTTACAGTTATAAAGTAAGCTCAGTTCGTATAAATTTATTTCAGTTCAATAAAAGGTTTGATCAAATTAGAGGAATCGAGTTTTGTAAAAATAATGAAATAACATAAAGTTGAAATAAGAACCATCGGGTTGCCTGTAAGTTGTTGGGCGCACTTGGCCTGTTGGCTTGGCATTGTGCCGGTTTCCTAGTCGGGTTGGGTTCGAAACCTGATAACCCCAAACATTTTTCTGTGTTGAATTTTTTTTAACAATGTAACTCGAGAACTCGATATAAGAGGATTTCGATGAGAGAAATTAACAACAAGTCCATATGGACTAGTGGTTGGCGCTGTTTGCCTTGGTCGCTGGCTCTTGGCTCGGGTTCGAAACCCATGGCTGACATTTTTTTTATAGTGTTTTTAGCAACTTTAATGAGTCCTAATGCATAAAAAAAATGAGGGAAAATCTTAGTATTTATAAAGTGTGATGGAGAATTTATTAAAATAGCTTTAAAGATTTTCTATGTATATTTGAGAAGTAAAAGAGACATTTGAGATAGAATGAGATTTTGTTCTCAAATTAATTATTTTTTTAACATGATTTTCATCCTTAGAAGTAAGAGTTTGATGTAAGAATTGGTTTCTCTTGTTAAGATAATGCAATTATGTTGAATGTGAAATTTCTAGAGTTCTATATGTACTCAAATTTGATAATGAGTTTTAAATTAGATGAATACATAAGTAGAATCATTGATTGGAAAGAATTAAGAGTGGAAAAGTAAATCATGAATAGTGTTAAATTGAGATATTGATTAAGTCGTGAAATGAATTGAAGTTGAGAATAATCAAGTTTGAGACATGTTATTGCAGAGTATGAATACTCATGGATTCTTGTACATGAAAAAGTTGTGATTTAGAATTAGTGAGACATCGGGTACCAGCACTATTGAATTGAAAAGATTTGAAATATATTTTGAGATAAGGCCATGGGGATATTTCGTATTTATGAGTAAGACCGGTAGGAGGTAAAACTAATTCTAAGTTTGATAAATTATTCATGTCTTCAACTTAAGAACTAAGCACTTAAGTGAAGATGTAGTAAGACCTAGGCAAACGTAAGTGGGGCACTCTATATAGTCGGGCGGTGGGTTGGCTGCGGCGATTCACCAGGACTATAGATCCAGTCGGGCGTGTACTCCGGGACTGTGGTTGCCTCGAGGGAGACGAGTTTTATTTGAAATCCGGGGACTATGCGTAGTCGAGCGAATAGTTTGTCGTACTCCATGTATATGTGTATACCGGGGATAGAGGGGCACTTACAGGAGGTTCGCACGACGAGGAGTCTGTATAACAGTCAGGCGGGGATTGGCTCCGGTGATTCTCTGGGGCTGGGATCTGTACTAGTGGAACATCTCAACTTTGTCTTATTACTGGGTAGTTATTATGGCGAGGGATCGAACCCTTTATTGTGGAGTACGTAGGCGCTTGCCCTCGGACCTATGTAGTATGAGATGCATAGAATCCGAACAAGTGTGCATTAGTGTCATCCTAGAATAAAAATATCTGTATTAGGCATTAAGACATGACATACACTTACATGTTTAGAGTAGTCGCATTTCTACACTTTATTTCATTCAAGTTTATGGTTTGTTAAAGTATAGTGATCATTATATTGTCTTCGGTATAGAGAGGATAGCCGTGTATAACATTTCGTCGGTTGTAATCAACTGACGTGCCCACAGTCTTACATGCAGGTAATGGAAGTTCATGAAGCAATAAAGTGGATATGCTGATACTGTTTTGTTTAAAGATGTTGTAATTATTTCATTGTAATATATTTCATCTTCTGCTATGTAACAAATGTAACAAACTCTAATGTATTATTGAAAAGTTTTAATTTCCTTGTAAAATTGTATGAAGTGACATAAAGATCCTGTGGAATCTCAAATTCGGTCTTATATGGAATTCAGGGTGTTACAATGCCATCGGAAAGTAGAAACATTAGTTTTCTCAAAGGCCGGAGGAGCCCGGCTTCAGAACGAACCGTGCCTACCTCGGTTCGGCTCCTAAACAAAGCGAGGATCCTCCCTCTGACCCCCAACATGTTCTCAAAAGCAAGTCCAGACAGATAGAAAAGATCTAAGTCATATTCATAAACACATTTAAAGTACGGTACAATTGGAAAATGTTACAGCACTCTCCCTATGGACTAGTGGTTGGCGCTGTAACATGTACTCCGGGACTGTGGTTGCCTCGAGGGAGACGAGTTTTATTTGAATTCCGGGGACTATGCGTAGTCGAGCGAATAGTTTGTCGTACTCCATGTATATGTGTATACCGGGGATAGAGGGGCACTTGCAGGAGGTTCGCACGACGAGGAGTCTGTATAACAGTCAGGCGGGGGATTGGCTCCGGTGATTCTCTGGGGCTGGGATCTGTACTAGTGGAACATCTCAACTTTGTCTTATTACTGGGTAGTTGTCATGGCGAGGGATCGAACCCTTTATTGTGGAGTACGTAGGCGCTTGCCCTCGGACCTATGTAGTATGAGATGTATAGAATCTGAACAAGTGTGCATTAGTGTCATCCTAGAATAAAAATATCTGTATTAGGCATTAAGACATGACATACACTTACATGTTTAGAGTATTCGCATTTCTACACTTTATTTCATTCAAGTTTATGGTTTGTTAAAGTATAGTGATCGTTATATTGTCTTCGGTATAGAGAGGAAAGCCGTGTATAACATTTCGTCGATTGTAATCAACTGACGTGCCCACAGTCTTACATGCAGGTAATGGAAGTTCATGAAGCAATAAAGTGGATATGCTGATACTGTTTTGTTTAAAGATGTTGTAATTATTTCATTGTAATATATTTCATCTTCTGCTATGTAACAAATGTAACAAACTCTAATGTATTATTGAAAAGTTTTAATTTCCTTGTAAAATTGTATGAAGTGACATAAAGATCCTGTGGAATCTCGAATTCGGTCTTATTTGGAATTCGGGGTGTTACAATGCCATCGGAAAGTAGAAACATTAGTTTTCTCAAAGGCCGGAGGAGCCCGGCTTCAGAACGAACCGCGCCTACCTCGGTTCGGCTCCTGAACAAAGCGAGGATCCTCCCTCTGACCCCCAACATGTTCTCAAAAGCAAGTCCAGACAGATAGAAAAGATCTAAGTCATATTCATAAACACATTTAAAGTACGGTACAATTGGAAAATGTTACAGCACTCTCCCTACTGCCTAAGAATCTCTCGCATGGCCCCTCAGACACACGAGGGCCATCTCAAGTCCCGCCGAACGGGTCCCTCCAACGACCTCGTCTGGCATTATAGGCTTGGTCGTTGTCGACGCTCCGGCAACGGAGCTCTGCGCGTCGGCGGGCCTTGCCATCTCCAGAAAGAGGGTCGGTGTGGAACCCAGAATAGAGGGACCTCCTCCCCCAGGATGGCCGAACCGAGACCGACCCATGCCCAGCAGGACCTTCAACCTCTAGATCTCCAGTTCCTTCTCAACCACGACCTCACGGAGGACGGACTCGGAGGTCGATCACCGAGTGGAGGCATCTGACAGCGCCCAATTCGTTTTGGCAGTCCCCCAGTCACGGTCAGCAATTGCCTTCTTCAGGCACGCCGTCTCCAAGCTGAGCTCCTTAGACTTCCACATGAAATAGCTCACTGCAGCTTCCCGATCGCGGGCCTGCTTATGGTAGCGGATTAATACACCCTCCTTGGACTCCAGTCTATCCCGGAGTCGCCTAACCTCGGCAGAATCGAGGTCGGTAACCGGGGCCTCGTTCATCTGGCAAAAGAGAGGAAAACCACAATTCACTAAAAATCACAAGTCTAAGAAGCCCAAAAATCCAATTGTATTGATCAAAAATTGATTACAAAAAGCGGTGGCTAGTCCACATTCGGCAATATAAAAAATATAGATACAAAAAAAAAACATTCTAACTACTGCGCAAGGGGGAGGGAGGGGGGTCCTGCACCTCTTATCGGCCGCCACGCCACCTGCCTCCGGCTCCATGAAAGGGTCCTTCAGAGCCTTGTCTCCATCACCCCCGGGGGTCAGCGGATGCACCGGGGGCTGCCACTCGTAGTGCAGGTGGTCGATCTTTGCCTCGAGGTAAAGAAGCAGGAAGTGCTCCTTCACCCGATCATATGCCTCATCTTGGGCGCCGATCATCTCATTCGAGGCCGCCATCGCCAGCTCGTCATGATCAGCTTGCGCCTTCCCCCGGGCCGCGGCCAGTTCACGAAGGTACCCATCCTGCTCAGAGGCGAGCTAGGCCTGGAGAGTCAGCGCACTAGCCCGAGCATTCCACAGCTCAGTCCTCAGATCCTTCGCCTCTCGGATGTACCGATCGGTGTTCCGCTTCTCATTGCGGACCTCCTTCTCCAGGCACCTCCTCATCCGGTCCCCTTCCATCAGAGCCTGATCGAGTGAAAAAACTCAGTAGATATCAGCATAAAAAGTAAAAATTTAGGATACCATCACTTACCACCACCGAAGCCTGGGCCCACTTCATGTGGGCTGTCTCCGTCGTATCGGTCGCCAAGATGGACCGGTCGTGGATCGTGGCAAGCTTGGCGGCCACCTCCATGGAGATGGGGCCCTCGGCCAACGAGTCGCCCTCCTTCACTGACCAGTCTGGGGCGTACGGCCTTAGCCCCCCATTACCTACCATCTACCTTGCATCGGGGCGGACAGGTGGGGTCCCCGACTTCAGGACCTCGGTAATCTTCAGGCTACCCGAACTCGGTCCTGCCTCCTTCGCCTCTCGGGATGAATGCTTCTTCTTCAGCTTCTTGGAGGCCGGCTCTGAAGAGACCTTCACCACTACCTAGGCCCCGCTGCTCGTTCCCACCACTGCCGCTGCCTTCTCGGCCCTCTTCTTCTGCGCCAGCTCCAAAAGGGCCTTCATCGTATCGAGCTTCGCCGGTTCCATCGCTACAGCAAAAAGAAAGAATGTTAAGACGAAGGTGAAGAGTTAGACACAAATGAAACAAAAACATACAGGGGTCAGCTGGGCTCAGTCCGGCTCGAGCAAGATGAATCTCGGTCACGCGAGGCCAACCAATGATGTGCCCTTCCACGATTTTATCCACATCCGCCCACTCCGCCTCTGTCAAGTCCCTCCGCTTCGGGGGTTTGATGTTTGGCTTACAAAAATTCTAGGCCGTGGGAATTTCCCAAGGCACCGCACTCCCGACCATAAATTACTTCTCCTTCCAACCCTTTATGGAGTTCGGGTGACTGTGCATCACTCGCTTGTGGGGGTGAGGCGACATGTAGAAAATGTCCTCCATATCCCCAGGCGAGCTTACCCCCAAGACCGCTCAGAAGTATTTCAACTTCAGGGGGACCTTCTTCTTTTGTCACTTAAGAATGAAGCAGATCAGATGCTTCCAAGAGTTGGGGCCATACTGCATCGGGCTCAGCTCCCCCCACCTCAGCACCCTCTTGATAAACAGGTGCAGTGGCAACCTCAACCCCGAGACAAAGGCATCCTCGGAAAACATGCAAAACCCTCGGGCTAACTCAGTGGTGGGGCGGATACTCGGGCTCGGGATCATCAACTCGTACTCCTTTGGGATGAAGTAACTCGCCTTTATTATCGGCAGAAAATCGGCTTTCAGCACACACTGGGTGCTGTCCATCTTGATCTGGGGCCGGGTAGTCGAAGGCACATCCACATGAAATTGGACAAGGCCCTCCATGTCGTCAGGATACATCCTGATCGACCCTGGTGTCTTGGAGAAGGGGACGTCGAAACCGGGCTTTGGTGCGAATTCGTCCGACGAGCCCGAACTATCCGGCATGCACCACTTCCTCTTTTTTGCTGTGGGTGCACGGCTTCCTCAGCGGAGATGGGGTCGACAGGGGAGGAAGAGGGGGAAGAGCCCCTGCTGCTTCGCCTCCTCCTTTAACACCTCCTCCCTCGACCTCTCCTTCAACACCTCTTCCCTCGACCTCCTCCTCCACTTCCTCAGACTCTCCTGCCTCATCCTCCTTGCCAGATGACTCTTCCTCCTCCGGCTCGCAGCTCTGAAGAGAGGCCACGTTCAACACCTCCTTCCAGGATGTAGAATTCGACTATTCCCCTGCCTCGACTGGTGGGTCATCCAAATCCCAAGAAGTTGAATCCGAATTCCGAACCTCTTCGCCTCGACCGGAAGAGCCTGCTTCAGACCCAAACTGAGAGCACGACATTTGAAATAAAAATACTAACCTGAGTATACCGGAAGTTCACCGAAAAAGTTGTCACCGACAGCCTGGAGAGAGAAACTCCTTATTTTAGATAGAGAATGCAAAGTAAAAAAACGAGGGAGGGGAGGGGGATTTATAAAGTGAGAGCGGCGCCTCAAATTCAGTGTCAAAATCCATACCGTCCACTCCTAATCATCAAGATCTAATGGCTCCCAGGATTTCAACCGCATTGAATTCCACGCCCTTGACGTCAGCATACCACGCTAAATTCTAGTGCTTACCTCCTGCTTTGATGACCAGCATGACAATTCGAATCTCGCCTCAGGTTTCTATGGACCCGCTTTTCCAACAAGTAGGGGGCTTGACGCTTGGTAGTGACCTCAAGCCACCCCCAGCTTTTATTTAGCAAGCTTGGGGCTCGACGAACGGTGGCATTTTCGAGCCGCCCCCTTTGCTTTTCCAACAAGTAGGGAGGCTCGACGCTCGGTAGTGACCTCAAGCCACCCCCAGCTTTTATTCAGCAAGCGTGGGGCTCGATGGTCGGTAGCGTTTCCGAGCCGCCCCCTTTGCTTTTCCAACAAGTAGGGCGGCTCGACGCTCGGTAGTGACCTCGAGCCACCCCCAACTTTTATTTAGCAAGCTTGGGACTCGACGGTCGGTGGCATTTTTGAGCTGCCCCCCTTTGCTTTTCCAACAAGTAGAGGGCCTTGACGCTCGGCAATGACCTCAAGCCACCCCCAGCTTTTATTTAGCAAGCTTGGGGCTCGACGATCGGTGGCATTTCTGAGTCGCCCCCCTTTGCTTTTCCAACAAGGAGGGGGCTCGACCCTCGGTAGTGACCTCAAGCCACCCCCAGCTTTTATTCAACAGGCTTGGGGCTCGATGGTCGGTGGCGTTTCCGAGCCGCCTCCTTTTGCTTTTCCAACAAGTAGGGGAATCGATGCTCGGTAGTGACCTCGAGCCACCTACAGCTTTATGCAGCAAGCTTGGGGCTCGACAGTCGGTAGCATTTTCGACCCGCCTCCCTTTGCTTTTTCAACAAGTAGGGGGGCTCGACGCTCGGCAGTGACCTCGAGCCACCCCAGTTTTTATTCAGCAAGCTTGGGGCTCGACGGTCGGTGGTGTTTCCGAGCCGCCCCACTTTGCTTTTCCAACAAGTAGGGGGGCTCGATGTTCGGTAGTGACCTCAAGCCACCCCCAACTTTTATTTAGCAAGCTTGGGCTCGACGGTCGGTGGCATTTTCGAGCTGCCCCCCATTGCTTTTCCAACAAGTAAGAGGCTCGACGCTCGGTAGTGACCTCGAGCCACCCCCAGCTTTATGCAGCAAGCTTGGGGCTCGACGGTCGGTGGCATTTCCGAGCCGCCCCACTTTACTTTTCTAATAAGTAGGGGGGCTCGATGCTCGGTAGTGACCTCGGGCCACCCCCAGCTTTTACTTAGCAAGCTTGGGGCTCGACGGTCGGTGGCGTTTCCAAGCCCCCCCCTCCGCTTTGCTTTTCCAACAAGTAGGGGGCTCGACGCTCGGTAGTGACCTCGAGCCACTCCCAGCTTTTATACAGCAAGCTTGGGGCTTGACGGTTGGTGGCGTTTCCGAGCCGCCCCCCTTTGCATTTCCAACAAGTAGGTGGGCTCGACGCTCGGTAGTGACCTCGAGCCACCCCCAGCTTTTATTCAGCAAGCTTGGGGCTCGACGATTGGTGGTGTTTCCGAGCCGCCCCCCTTTGCTTTTCCAATAAGTAGGGGACTCGATGCTCGGTAGTGACCTTGAGCCACCCCCAGCTTTTATTCAGCAAGCTTGGGGCTCGACGGTCAGTGAAATTTTCGAGCCGCTCCCTTTGCTTTTCCAACAAGTAGGGGGGCTCGATGCTCGGTATTGACCTCGAGTCACCCCCAGCTTTTCCAACAAGCTTGGGGCTCGATGGTTGGTGGCGTTTTCGAGCCGTCTCCCTATTCTTTTCCAACAAGTGGGGGGCTGGATGCTCAGCATTGACCTCGAGCACCCCCCAGCTTTATGCAGCAAGCTTGGGGGCTCGACGGTTGGTGGCATTTCCGAGCTGCCCCCCTTTGCTTTTCCAACAAGTACAAGGGCTCGATGCTCGGCAGTGACCTCGAGCCACCCCCAGCTTTTATTCAGCAAGTTTGGGGCTCGACGGTCAGTGGCATTTCCGAGCTGCCCCCTTTGCTTTTCTGAAATGTAGGGGGCTCGACGCTCGGTAGTGACCTCGAGCCAACCCCAGCTTTTATTCAGCAAGCTTGGGGCTTGATGGTCAGTAGCATTTTCGAGCCGCCCCCTTGTGCTTTTCCAACAAGTAGGGGGACTCGACGCTCGATAATGACCTCGAGCCACCCCCAGCTTTATTCAACAAGCTTGGGGCTCGACGGTCGGTGGCATTTCCGAGTCCCCCCCCCCCCCCTTTTGTTTTTCCAACAAGTAGGGCGCTCGACACTCGGTAGTGACCTCGAGCCACCCCCAGCTTTTCCAACAAGCTTGGGGCTCGACGGTCGGTAGCGTTTCCGAGCGGTCCCCCTTTGTTTTTCCAACAAGTAGGGGGGCTCGATGCTCGCTATTGACCTCGTGCCACCCCCAGCTTTTATTCAGCAAGCTTGGGGCTCGACGGTCGGTGGAATTTCCAAGCCGCCCCCTTTGCTTTTCCAACAAGTAGGGGGGCTCGACACTCGGTAGTGATCTCGAGCCACCCCCAGCTTTTCCAACAAGCATAGGGCTCGACAGTCGATGGCGTTTCTGAGCCGTCCCGTTTGCTTTTCCAACAAGTAGGGGGCTCGATGCTCGGCAGTGACCTCGAGCCACCCCCAGCTTTATGCAGAAAGCTTGGGGACTCGACGGTTGGTGGCGTTTCCGAGCCGCCCCCCTTTGCTTTTCCAACAAGTAGGGGGCTCGACGCTCGGCAGTGACCTCGAGTCACCCCCAGCTTTTATTCAGCAAGCTTGGGGCTTGACGGTCGGTGGCATTTCCGAGCCGCCTCCTTTGCTTTTCCAAAAAGTAGGGGGCTATACACTCGACAGTGACCTCGAGCCACCCCCAGCTTTTATTCAGCAAGCTTGGGGCTCGACGGTCGATGGTGTTTCCGAGCCGCCCCCTTGTGCTTTTCCAATAAGTAGGGGGACTCGAATCTCGATAGCAACCTCGAGCCACCCCCAGCTTTTATTCAACAAGCTTGGGGCTCGACGGTCGGTGGCATTTCCGAGCCGCCCCCCTTTGCTTTTCCAACAAGTAGGGGGGCTCGACGCTCGGTAGTGACCTCGAGCCACCCCTAGCTTTTATTCAGCAAGCTTGGGCTTGACGATCGGTGGTGTTTCCGAGCCGCCCCCTTTGCTTTTTCAACAAGTAGGGGGCTCGACGCTCAGTAGTGACCTCGAGCCACTCCCAGCTTTTATTCAGCAAGCTTGGGGCTTGACGGTTGGTGGCGTTTCCGAGCCGCCCCCCTTTGCTTTTCCAACAAGTAGGTGGGCTCGACGCTCGGTAGTTACCTCGAGCCACCCTCAGCCTTTATTCAGCAAGCTTGGGGCTCGACGGTCGGTGGTGTTTCCGAGCCGACCCCCTTTGCTTTTCCAACAAGTAGGGGGCTCGATGCTCGGTAGTGACCTTGAGCCACCCCCAGCTTTTATTCAGCAAGCTTGGGGCTCGACGGTCGGTAGAATTTCCGAGCCGCCCCCTTTGCTTTTCCAACAAGTAGAGGGGCTCGACGCTCGGTAGTGACCTCAAGCCACCCCCAGCTTTTTCAACAAGCTTGGGGCACGATGGTCGGTGGCGTTTCCGAGCCGTCTCCCTTTTCTTTTCCAACAAGTAAGGTGGGCTCGACGCTCGGCAGTGACCTGAGCCAACCCCAGCTTTATGCAACAAGCTCGGGGCTCGACGGCCGGTAGCGTTTCCGAGCCGTCCCCCTTTGTTTTTCCAAAAATATAGGGGGCTCGATGCTCGGCGGTGACCTCGAGCCACCCCCAGTTTTCTCCAGCGAGACTGGCGCTCGACAGTCGGCAGAATTTCCGAGCTCATCAGGGCTCGATGCTCGGCAGTACCCTCGAGCCTCCCCCAGCTCACTACGAGCTTCGGAGCTCGACGCTCGATGCACGGCTCCCGACCTCGACGCTCGGCCTCCGACCCCTTTTCCGTTTTCGGCTCCCGACGCCACCTATATCACTAGGGGATCCCCGTCATCCTACCATGTTGGCCTATCTAGGGAATTTCAAACCTCCTTCGCCGTATACACCGCTCCGCTCTCCCTACAGAGACAAATCACTCTTCCACGGCTGGATTACCCAGCCATCCAGGAGTGGGGGGCTCCTGATATGGGTTAGATGATGTGGCACCTCCTGGGCCGTCAGATCCCCTCAAATCCCACTCTCCCCTAATCATCAGGTCAACAGAAGTCCAACGGGCCCTTGCTGCCTCAGGTCCACAAGCTAATGGGTCCGATCTGGTCCATCCGGATCCAAGACCCGTTTGCCTCTGCCTATAAATACCAGACCCCCTCCACTCTTCTGCAGGTAATAAAAACTTCCCCCACCTGAGCCCTAGCCACCTAGTCTCTTTCTCAGTGACTGATTAGATCGTCGGAGGGCCTGTTGCCGGGATTGCTCCCGGTGTTTCTAGGCCGTGTGCACGTACTCGAGAGTCCGAGCCAAGCTGCGATCATCCGAGCCGAGCTACTGGATCCGAGCCGAGCCCCCGGCCTCTACTTCTGGGCTCCTACACCCGAGCCGGTCCCGCTCCTGGGGATCGGTCCAACGCCGGTACTACAGCTTCCACTTCACAAATTACAAGAACTCACACCTGTTGTCCCCACACCCCAAAAACAAACAACATCCGCCATATTGTTGTATTTATATGGCTAAACGCCATGTTAAATTTCTGTTTATGTGCACTGCCATTGTTGGAATGCCCACATAGAATAGGTTATTACATTGATGTGGATCATTTAGTAACACATTCTGTTCATGATCCTTTTGGTACTTATAGATGGAGCCTCAATAATCACTTTTAAGCTCAATATACTTCTTCTTACTGTGTTGTTTGTTTTTCTTTTGAGAAAAATATATAGAAGTAAGAGCATATCCACAGTCGTTTCCTATATATCCCATTTTTCCATTTTATAGTAAACGAATAGCAAACGAGCGCTGCAATCGTTTCTCATTTTTCCATTTTTTAACAAACCTCCTATTCTCATTTCTCAAATATGAGAAACGAAATGAACTTTCTCAAAATATAAAGGACGGGGTATGATACCCCGTCTCTTCGATTTAATTATTTTTTAATCGATTCAGACGGACGATCATATCCCGTCTCAGTAATTTTCAATTTTTTTTTTAAATTAGGTTGGACGGGGATACATACCCCGAACGGGGTATGATACCCCGTCTCTACCATTAACGAATATTTTTTTTAAAAAAAAAAGTCCTCAGACGGGGAATGATACCCCGTCCGGGGTATCAAACCCCGTCCCACACAATTTTTTTTTTTAATAAACGAACGGCCCTGATTGGCCGATGAGAAGGAAAAAAAAAGTCAATATAGGCTGGGCCGGGAAATGATTCCCCGGACGGGACCCCGTCCCACACAATGCCATTATTAGGTAGGTTTAGGTAATAATTAGGATTAGATGATTAATTAATATAGTTTAGTTATTATTATATTATTTAATTTAGTTAATTAATATAGTTTAATAGTTATAATAAGTAATTAACTTTTTTTAGTTTATTTGAAAGGATGAGAGACGGGGAATGATTTCCCGTCCCGCCATTTTAAAATTAAAAAAATAGGGACGGGATATCATATCCCGTCTCTAATCCAAATGAGAAAAATATAGCAAAGCACGACTGTACAATATGCATCCAATTACTATTACTGTAGCTGCCATTTTATAAGAAATGAGAAAAACGACTGTGAATGCTCCAAGGCAACCATGTTTCACTAATGAATAAATAGTGAAACAAATACAGTAAGTGTTATTGTTTCCGGTTTGGTTTCTGCATTCCTTGTCTGCTCAACTTATTATTATTTATTTATTTATTTTTTTGTCATGAAAGGATATTAGTTTTCGGAATTGAAATAATTGAAGTTGAAGAATTGTTGTACAGCCTTATCTTGTCACTCAATTATACCTAACTTTTGTACTTTTGAAATAGGATCAACTTTGGACTCTCTGCCAACTCTCCTTGCAAGTGAAATTTTGCTATGTTAGGGTAGTTGCAGAGTATCCATCACATGTAAATATTCCATAAAGATATGAAAACCCTCACTCCTCAGTGAGTTCACTCCATTACAATTGGAGTTTTGGAATGGAGTTAAATTATAATAACCGAAGTTGTATGAAGATATCTCCTATAAGTTCAACCATCGTAACTTGTGGTTGCTGGGGATTCTATTTCATCGAAATATTTTAGTTATATGTTTACAAATGTTGAGATAACTGGATCTCAGCTCCACTACTACCTACTACCTGATCTATCTAAGTTTTTTAAGTAGAGTAAGATAACTAAAGTCGTCGTAACATTAATTCTACCGAAAATTAACTTTAGGTAGCCTAATGACAGGTTAGAAAGTTCCATTAGTGCACGTTTAGGGCTGCAATCGAGCCGAGACGAGCCGAATACCTTCAAACTCGAACTCGGCTCGTTAAGAAAACGGATTCAGTTTATAGCTCGAGCTCGGTTCGAGCCAAGCTTTGACCCAGCTTTGACCGTATTCGAGCCGAATAGCTCGCGAGCTTAGCTCCAAAAAAAACCCAAACTCGAAGGTTCGAGCTGAACTTTGACCGAGCTCGAGCCGAATAGATCGCGAATAGCTCGATTCGTTTGCAGCCCTAGTGCACGTTCATAAAATTCAAGAAGATCATATGGGGTGCTTAATTTAAAAGAATTATTTTTTCGTATAAAATATTTGAGAGCATTTGAGTGTGAATTTAGATGAAATCAATTAGTGAGTTTTCTATCTTAAGTGACCCTTTTTCTTTGTGTGCACTAATCATTTTGAAAACCATTTTTTTTGCTAGTTGTAAGTTGAAGATGGATAACCCAAAGCTCCACAAACTTCCTTTATTGATATAGATATACAATCTGGAAGATTACAACAAAACCTAAACAACTTATTATTATTGCTAATAAACTAGTACTTTTTCAAAAGGACATCCTATTTAGAATAAAGATAATGATGAGTATTCTACTACAAGGAACAGGAGAAGTAGAGGAGATATCTTCATCATTTCTTGCAAATGAAAATGAGTACTGTATAGGGATTAGTTGGGATGTCCAATTCCAGTGCCCACTTGATCTTTTTTGAAGTTAAATGACCTAATCACTTTGTTATAAAAAGTTAATGATTAACCTTTTTTTAATTCCATATTGAGTGATTTACTACTATTTCTGATTAGATTTCCTTCTTTTCCCCACTTACTAAATGAGTACTGGTTAGGGTTTATATACCAGTCACATTAGCTTCGCACTGATGGGCATTGGATTCTCAATTGAATTGGAGCTCAAAGTCAGTCACGAACACATGTATTCTATATATTTTGTATCCGTTAGAGCATCCACAGTGGTTTCTTATAATTGACAAATTGCCATTTTATAAGAAACAGATGGCTGCAGTGGTTTTGCCATATGCCATTTTATAGCATATTTGCTATACTGGTTTCTCTTATATGAGAAACGAAATACCAATTCTCAAATTATAAAGGACGGTATATCATATACCGTCGCTCTGATTTTAAATTTTTTTAATCGAGTGAGACGGGATATCATATACCGTCTAAATATTTTATTATTATTATTTTTTTTAAAAAAAGGGTCGGACGGGAAAACATATCCCGTCCTTCCCTTTTATTTATTTATTTTTTAAAAAAAAATTCTCAGACGGGGAAACATCTCCCGTCCAGGAGATGTTATCCCGTCCAAGGATTTTTTATTTTGTTTTTGTTTTTGTTTTTGTTTTTTTTTGGTTTTTTTGTTTCCCAAATTGCCCTTCAATCCATATTCTTTGAATATCAAAGGAGGGGGTAATTTGGTCTTTTAATATGTAACAGGCAAATGAGAAAAATTTAACAAACGACCGCTGCACGATCTTTCTCCATTTGCTATTACTGTAGTTTCCATATAATAGAAAATGGCAAATACCACTGTGATGCTCTGATTGTCAATCTGTTATAAATTTTTTTGAGACATTATGAACTATGATAACAATTAATATGCTGTAAAATGATAGAATAAGACAATTCTTACCTAACCAAAAAAAAAACAATGTAGGGAATAGAAAATTGACTATAATTACAGTGTCAATCCAAGTACGCGTGTTTGCGAGTGGCGCCATCAGAATCCAATGGTAAATCTCTTGTCTAGTAAGTTAAAGGGTTGGATGCTCAAGTCTACAATTTTCTTATTGTGAAACGAGAATGTCTAAATGTGAGAGCATAACTATATATATATATATACTTGTTCAGGTAACAGAAAAAAAAAAAGGAAAGAAGAAAAGGCAGAAGAGAAAATAAACTTTATCATACTGAATTTCGTAAATTGAGATAGACCACCAATTAGGATGTTAAGTTGAGTTTGGACCGAACAAAATACTCCTACATTACTAGTTTTGAGATATATGCTTAAAGCTTAAATTATCAGGAAAAGAAAAATCACTTTTCTAAAAAAATCTCACTACCAATTCCATTATTAATAAACAAACAATAGTAGATTGGGGAAAAAAAAGAAAAAAAAGAAAGAAAGGAAGAGGTAAAGGTTAGAAAAGATTCAAAAGAAGAATAACTATCCATTAAACCTTAAATTATTTATTTATTTATTTATTTGGTTACAGTGTCGGCGGAGTCGTCTGCAGCTCCTGTTGCTGCTGTCGATTTGGTCGCCACCACGTCGCTCCCTTTCCCTTTCCCTTTCCCTTTCCACCATTCGTCCTTTTTCCAAATTTATGCATATACAACCTTCAGACTTTTTAACCTTTTGTATCAAGCCCTACTCATTTAACATACAGACTAATTTATTTACCCTCTTCTATATGTATTTATCGTCAAGGTGGGATCTATGTTTGCATATTCCGGTAGAACAAAACAGGACGAGAGTAGTATCACAAACTTGTGTTTTTCAGTTTTCACCCAGCCTACCTCTCCTGCGCTACGCCGTCCACATTCATCCCTTGGACGCCTCATGGTCTTCGTTTGATTTCAATTTGTGCTTGTTTCACGATTGCTTATTTCAAAACATACTTAATATGCGAAGAATGAAAAAAATGCGCGAGGTATAGGTTTGTGTATGATGAATCAGAAGGAATTGCGATGGACACCGCTTCAGGTGAGTAATATTGCTATATTATATATCTGTCCCGAACAAGCAACATATAAGCGTTGTAGCAAATTTTCATAATTTAGTTGATGAAATCTATCTCAAAGAAACTCAAGAAACTCAATGAGTAACTATTAAGCCTGTGTTACAATTACTTTGCAACCGAACCATTAATATGTAACTTCCAAAGCATTAAGCGATAAATCTTGTAGGATATTTTTATGGTGCAAATTCTTAACTACCATAACTTCTCAACTTTATTCTAGCTATCCTACATCCACACTTAGCTATTTTTTTTTTTTTTTTTGAGGAAAAGGTGGAATAATGCCACCCTGTTTCATTAATAAGAGATTAATAAACAACCCCGAAGTCCCGGGAAAAAAAGTGCAGTGCAGGAAATAAAACATAACCCCCAACAAAATCCTGGGGGGTGGGTTACATCATCCAGCCTAAAGGCAACCAAAATACAAAACAAAATACAAGGCCCGATACAAAATATGTCATAGAGGGGCGATAGTCCACTCATCAGTCTATAGTTGGCCCGATCTCTATCTCCTCGTCATCAAAATCATCCACCTGGAATACCCTTGCAATCCTCCCTCTTGCTCCTGAAGCAGCAGCTGTAGCCCAAAAGGAAATTAGATGCATGATATGAGTAAGATTACTAAAAATAGAATTACATGAAGCACGGAAATAAAAATTGTTCCTATCTAGCCATAACACCCATGTGGTTGCCGCAATGGCAATAAACCATGCATCTTTCATATCGTGACGGACTGATGCAAATCTGGGACCAACCCACAGTTCCTCATAGTCTCTTGGATAGTCACTTGTTCCTAGTGCTCTCAGCACCTCTATCAGGATGGCCTTGCTTCTAGTGCAGTGAAGAAACAGATGATTCAGATTTTCCACGTGTACGTTGCAGAACCTGCAATTGGTCGCAATGTGAGGTTGCCTCTTGGCTAGGTTCTCTCTAGTGAGAATGGCATTGTTGAGCACAAGCCAGAGGAAGACTCTAATTTTCAGAGGTGTTTTTGTCTTCCAAAGTACCGCTGCCCAGCTGGGCCTGCATCCTCGGTAGTGAATCCGGTGGTAAAGTGATTTAACCGAGAACCCTCCCTTGTTCTCGGGTCCCCAACACATGTGATCTGGGCCTTGGGCACAAATCACCTCAGACTGGACTATGCGCGTTTGTAATTCATGCAGTTGCTGTAGCAAACTTGGAGAAAGAGTTCCTTGGAACGACGGTCTCCAAGTCCCCCTTTTCCATGTTTCCGCCACCGAGATATTCGGTCGATTCGTTTTAGCAAACAGCTCTGGGAAACCTTCCTTAAGAGAATGAGGACCGCACCATTTGTCCCACCAGAATCTGGTGATTCGACCATTGCCGATCAAAGATGAAATTGCTGAGTTGAAAGGTCCGCTGGCTTTAGCAACTCCTTTCCAGAAACGGGAGACTTTGGGTCCTACTCGAAAGCCTAGACTTCTTGTCCCTTTCCCTCGAAGGTAAGGTTGGATAAAGTCCTACCATCCTTCCCCGCCGTGATGGAACACTTTCCACCACCACTTTCCCAGGAGTGCCAGGTTCATATCTCTGAGGTCAATGATTCCTAGCCCTCCGTGCCTCTTTTTCATGCATGCGATATTCCATTTAATAAGGTGGTAGCCTCCCTTATTTGGGTCTGCACCTTTCCAGAGGAATCTTTTCCTGATACGATCGATTCTTTGGATCACCCACTTAGGGAGTTCAAAAAAGGACATGTAGTAAATGGGCAGATTGGAAAGCACAGAGTTGATGAGTACCACTCTACCCCCAAGAGAAAGTGATTTGCCTTTCCATCCGGACAGCCTGTCCTCCACCCTGTCTATAATAGGCAACCAGTCAGCCTTGGTGAGCCTCCCTGGACGGAGCGGAAGCCCTAGGTATTTGATTGGGAATTCTTCTATCGCGCAGTTGAGAATGGTGGCATGCTCCCGAATTTTAGCTTCTGAGAGTGAGATAGGAACTAGCACGCTCTTGTGGAAATTAATTCTCAAGCCTGACCAGGCTTCAAAGCAGTAAAGGGCCCCTTTAAAGCAAATTGTTTCCGCTCTAGTCCCATTACCAAAGATTAGGGTGTCGTCAGCATATTGAAGGATCGTGCATCCCTGAGTAGTATTGCTGCTGGCCACAGACGCTATCCACCCTTTTCTTTGACAATTATCTAGCATTCCTCTGAGCACATCCGCTACAATAGTGAATAGAAGTGGGGACAGTGGATCCCCCTGACGGAGTCCCTTCTTGCACGGGAACGAGGGACCAGGGCTCCCATTCACTGAAATTGCCGTTTTGCTAGAATGTAAACATTGTTTAATCCATCTTAACCATTTGTCCCCAAAACCTCTCCCCCTGAGAGCCTCTAGCAAACATTCCCAGTCCACGGAGTCGTATGCTTTCTCAAAATCCAATTTGAGGAGGAAGTTCTTGGAATTGCTCTTGTGGTAGTGGTGGATAACCTGTTCAGCAGTAGCCACGCAGTCTAGGATACATCTGCCCTTAATGAATCCCGTCTGTGTTCTACTGATAAGACTGTCCATGATCCCTCCCAAGCGGATGGCTAGTACTTTAGTGATGATCTTAGTCGAGCAGTTTATCAGGCTAATTGGCCTAAAATCCCCAACACACTTAGAATCCTCCCGTTTGGGGATCAACACAACTTCTGCAAAGTTGAACATTCCCAGCCTCAGGGTATTGTGACAAAATTCCATTATTACATCCATAAATTCTCCTTTAATTTCTTCCCAGAACACTTAGAAGAACAGTATAGGAAAGCCATCTAGCCCAGGTGACTTGTCAGCTCCCATCTGGTCAATGGCCGTTTTGACCTCTGACTCCGTGAAAGGTTCCTCCAAGGAGGCAAAGTTGTGACCTGGAGCACTCTGATACTCCTGCCAGAAGTCTGTCCCCATTGGAATCCTAAAGTCATTCTTCTTCCCGAAAAGACCTTTATAAAATGACTGGAAGGCAGTGGAAATCACCTTTTCATCCTGCGATGTTCCTGTAGCTGTCTGAATTGAAAGGATAAGATTGGATCTCCTTCTTGCACTTGCAACCCGATGAAAGTAGGCCGTATTCGCGTCTCCCTCTTTGAGCCATGAAATCCTGGACCTCTGCTGCCATTTGATCTCTTCTAGTCTATACAGATTGGCAATGTTATTACGAAGCTCTAAGAGCCTGTTACGCTCTTCCTGCGAGAGGACTCTAGTTTCTTCCACCCTCTCTAGCTCATCAATACCTTCCAGATAGGACTCTTTATCACGCCAGATGGTCGAGAATCTAGACTGGTTCCATCTACAGAGCCTTTTTCTCAGTCTTCGAATTTTTCCACACCACCGAGACGCCGCGTCCCTGCCGTCCAATGGGAGTGCCCAGTTCTCCATAACCATATGATGGAATCCCTGAATTTCAAGCCATGCCTTTTCAAATCTAAATTTTCTAAGCTTGCGGGCCCCCCGATTCCCCACATCGAGGAGGATCGGTGTGTGATCTGAAGTAGGTCTGGGGATCGTTCTGGCCGATGCGAGAGGAAATAAAGCTTCCCAATCCATAGAGACTAGAACCCTGTCCAACTTGGCCATAATCGGATCTGCTTGCAAATTAGACCAAGTAAAGAGTCTGTCATTGATTGGGATATCAATCAGTTCCAGTTCCGTGATAACTCTATTGAATACCTCTCGGTGCCTGTCGCTGGCGCCTCTTCCCTTGTGCTCAAAAGCAAATCTAGTAATGTTGAAATCCCCACCCACAATCCAAGGTCCCGACCAGCGCTGACGGATGTCGGCCAGTTCTTGCCAGAAGGCCTCTCTGTCTGTGGCCACGTTCGGCCCGTAGACAACTGTCACCGTCTGCATCCAATCATCTGAACGTCTCTTAAGTCGGGCAGACAAGGAGAACGTACCACAATGTTCCTCTTCGCAGGAAAGAAGATCCGAATTAAACCCTATGGCAATCCCCCCTGAGGCACCGACAGAGGGGCGTAGCAACCATTCTTTGATTCTGTTCCCCCCTACTCTCTTGAGTTTGGTCCCCTGAAAAAGTTTGGTCTCCTGGAGCCCCACCACCTCCACCTTGGACTTTGAGATGACATCTCTAACCATATCTCTTTTACCTTTACCCCCCAAACCCCGGACGTTCCAGAATAGTGTATTCATTGGGGAAACGTTTCCGAGGTTACAGTGAGCGAGGGATTTGGGCAGCACTCGCCCACAGAGATAGAGACCCCCCTGGTAAAGAAGCCAGTTCCTTAGTGTCACTAGGCTTCGCTCTCTCAGATTCCCACCCCCGCAATTTGTTAAGAAGAAACACATTGCGTTCTTTATCGCATACTTCTAAACCACAGGTAATAGCTAATAAAAATACTTCAGCATCTGACATGAAATTTAAAATATTGGCAAGAAAAGTTTTTGTACCTCCACTGACGTGTTTAGCCGCTTTGGCGGCCGTAGCTCTTTCCAGAAAGTCATCCAAGGACTCCGCATGAGCCCGCTTGGGTGATCGGAGAACTCTGCAACCAACTGACCTCTGAGACAACCCTGTCCTTCCTCTGGGGGCTGACTCTGGCAGAGTAGCTAAAACCATCTCTGGGGACTCCCCCCTTTGTGTATCTGCCACAACCTCTAGATCCTCAGAATCATCCTCAGACACTGTGAAGTCAACGTCCAAGTTCAATCGCCCTTCTTGGTCATCCTCACTATCAACTGGCTGAAAATGACTGAAGAGATTGGACTTTGTCGTCGTGGACTCCTCCGAGAGCCCTACAATCGACGTCGTCCCTAAGGTGCCAGTAAAGTTAGCACTGGTGGACCCCTCTCTAGGCCCACACTCAGTGTACATGGTCACCGCAATTGCCTCCCCTGACTCGGAGTCTAGTCGAAGCTGCTTGGACCCCTCTATGGGCCCTAAGTCAACAGTAGAACCCACCGAATGTTCACCCGCATAGGATCTCAAATCCTTGGGGAGACTCGGTTTGGATAAGTTGTGCTGGCGGTTCACCCCACCGCACACCTCGAATAAGACGCCAGACACGCGCTCAGCATTGGAGGTAAGAATACCCCCTCTGCCATTTGTCACCATTTGACTGGCTGTGGCAACGGTTGGCTCAGCAGACGAGGCACGCCTCGAAATCTGCTTTGCCATTATTGCACCCCCTTCTACCCCCTTTTGGCAGAGCTCTTGCTCATCCCTACCCTTCCTCTCCCCTTTCGAACCCTGTGAGCTCCCCAAATTAGCATCCTCTCTCCCATCTTTAGCCACTGTCGAAAGCTGCTCTTCTCTTCTCCTACCCTTGACCCCACAGTCCATGCCCCCTCCCACCAGCTCCAGCTCCTCTGTGCTGCTTTTCATGTGTTCGAGTTGCTTTCGGCAGTTCTCTTTACCCAGTTCAGGATCTGATCCCTGTGCTTCTATTACCAGCCTCTAACCACCCACTCTTTTGTCGATAGTGTTCTCTCACTAGCCACCTGCCCTGCCTTGGCTCTATCCGCCACCAACCTCGACCTCTGACCCTGCATGTTGTCAGCTATTGGAAGTTTCCCCCTTTGGGGGTCAGTCCGCCCTGACCCAAAGCAGTGAGCATCTGTCATGCTTTCTGGTGAGTGGTTGGTCAGTGACACCCTTTGGACCACTGAGTTGGGGGCCCCAATGGGTCTCTGACCTTTGGTCCGAACGGCGCGCAGCCTTCCTCCATCTACCAAGGTCGGAAAGTCCATCTCTTTCGGTGGATCAACCTCCGGCGAGATCTGGCGTGGTTTTGGACCCATGGCCGCCTTGATAACCTCGCGGTGAGCCCTCTCAACCTCATGGGCTCCATCGATAGTGCTGCTCTTCGGCGGCGACAACACCTGTTTGTAGCTACGATTGTCCCTGATCGAGGATGCAGGATTGGGGGGGGGGTCGTCGGCGTAGTTTCAACTTTCTGGTCAAGCACAAATCTCACCAAATAAGCCTCCTCAAAAGAGTAAATTTTTGCAAAGCGTGGCAAGAGAGCAATGTCGTTACACCTGATCAAAACCCTAGCCGAAATCAGATTTGAGCGGCGCTCCGTCTTCTCATCAATCTGATCCACCGTCCCAAACTCCGAAATAATCTCTTGAATGGCTTCTCTCTTCCAAAATTGAATTGGGATATTGTGGATCCAAATCCAAAACTGTGATCCCTGGGGTAGTTCAGCTCCAAAGGTTGGCGACCATTTGCTGAACTCCACTTGGAAGTGTCCGAAATCTACTCTCCCTAGCCCCACCACCTCCGAAACCTTCTCTGGCTTAGGGAAGGAGATCAAGAACTGTTGGTGGCACAGCTTCTTGACGACCCATTCGCGGTCGGCACTCATTGGCCATCTGTGATTCAGGGCATGGAGAAAATGCTCCTCAGAGGGGCTCCCCGACCGAATCCTAGCTATCGCGCACCACTGTTGGAGCCACGCTTCTTCATTCTTTATCACCGCAAGGCTGTTGGCAAGCTTTATCCTAGTGGGGCTCTCCGGTGACTTCCCTCTGAGGACATGCCGCTCCTCATCCACACTGGATTTGACAACGTTAGTGCATGAGTAAGACAAGTGGCCCCATTTTAAGCATCTAATACAGCGTACTTCCTTCGTGCATTCGGAGCGGAAGTGACCGAGGTCCCCACAGTTGAAGCAAGGGACGGGTTTCCTCTTACCCTTTCTGTATTTTTTCTTTTCACCTCCACTGTGAACCAGTTTTGAGTGGTGGTCTTCGGAGAGGTTTTCATGTTGGATAGTAGACGTGGACCAGTTCTTCCACACTTAGCTATTGGATGTATTAATATCTCTTTCCAAAAATTATAGACTTTATTAAATATGAAAAATAACAAAAAAAAAATCATTTAAAATATCCCCTCCCTAATTTTTTTTCTCACGTTTCATTTACATCAATCACCCTCTCTTAATTTTCCTCCAACATTCCATGAATATAGTCAGTTTTTTCTCCACTCTAAATAATTGAAAAGTCACATTTTAAATTTATCTAAATAAACTAAAAATTTTAATTTTTTTCTAAAATAAAATCAAAGTGATGCAAATTAGCCACCCACTCGGTGTTCGGGCTATTTTCTTATCTATGCGAAGGTTGTCGCAACTTCGTTCAACTTTTTTTTAAAAAAATATTTATTTATTATTATTTTTTTTATTAAAAAATGGTCGCAAGTTTGTTACTTTTATTGTTTTATTTTGGGACGATTCATCGCGAGTTGAGGAATGAATTGGTTGCCATGAATAAGGATGAAGGAGTAAGATAAGATTATAATCTAGAGAAATGATTTTATAGATTGAAAACTATTAAGATACTAGGTTATCAAATTTCAATACATTATTGAGATGATCCAATGATTAGTTTTACTCTCTATATTAAATCATATACAATTTTGATCATAAGAATGTTTTTTTAACAAAGAAAAAACCGACCAGAGTTATGTTACATCCACTACCTTTCTCATCACTATTTTAGGTGGCACAATATTAGTGGAGATTATTGTAAGGCTAAATATAAAAAAATGACAAAGTTTTGGACCAGTTTTTAAAAAGTACACTTAAGGTTTTTTTGTTTTAAAAAAAGGGATAGTGCTACACCTACTACCAAATCTACTACCTTTCTCTTTACTACCTTAGATGACACACTACTATTGTATAATTCTTCCACCTACTTTACAATAATCTCCACTAATAGTGTGCCACCTAAGGTGGTAAAAAAAAGGTAGTAAATTTGGTAGTAGGTGTAGCATTACCCAAAAAAAGGACACAAAGTTTCAAAAAACTCCAGTGGGTTAGTTAGGGTTAGGGTTGGGTTAGGGTAGGGTTTAAAAAAAACCACTTTTATCTTTCATTTGTGTTTAAAAAAATCATATTCATTTTTTATTTGTGTTTAAAAAAACATCACTTAACTAATCAAATGTTTAAATAAACCTCTCCGAACTGACCCTAATCCTAACTAACCCAGTGGAGTTTTTTGAAATTTCGTATCCTTTTTTTAAACAAAAAAAACTTAAGTGTAATTTTTTAAAACTAGCCTAAAACTTTATGTTCTTTTTTTATATTTGGCCTTATTGTAAAGTAGATGCAGAGCAGGTGATAGAAATCTTCAATAGATAGTGAATTTGAGTAATGAGTGTAGCATTACTCAACCAACAAAGTAGCGGGTGCGGATTAATTGATCTGTTTAACTTGGATTAATTGATCTGTTTAAAAAGTTAAATACCAAACTAGCCCTTATTTGAAAGAAATTGAAAATCAACTCCACATTTATATAGAGGCCGTCTAAAAATGATTGAGATAGTTAATAGTTTGCATCGAAGAAATCTTATTATAATAGGAAAATTTTGCCGAAATGCCCTTGTTTTTGAAAATAATTAGCGAAATGCCCTTGTTTCGAAAACATTTAGCCATCTGCCCTTGTCTGTGACACGTCAGCAACAAACGTGATTGGGAATCACGGCATCAGCTAATTTCATGCCGTGATTCCCAATAACGGCATCTCTATTTGAGAAAATTGCCATGCCGTTATTCCCAATAACGGCATTGGTGTCTTTTAGTTTAGAACTCTACTTTGTTAATCTTGTCTCGAGATTGGAAAGCTAAAAAGGAATGAACTGATGCCGTTTTTCTGAATAACGGCATCGTTTGTACTGATGCCGTTTTTCAGAATAACGGCATCAGTTATTTACTTTTTGCACAAATCCCTATAAGCGTAACCCCCTTTCTTCTCCCCTATTCTTCCCCTTCTGATTTGTAAAACGCATCTCTCTCACATCACCCCTTTTACCCACAAACCCTAGATCTCATAATCAAAAATTTTCAACCATTTGAGTCCTATAAAATTCCATACATCCTAATTCCTCACTCCCACTCTCATTTTCAGTCTTCCTCATCAACGAAAACCTTGCCGGTTGTTTTTTTGGTATCATTTGAAAGGTATTATCATGCTAACCTTATGTTTGATTTTTATTTCAAAGATTCGTCACATTTTGAGTAGTGAATGATTTGAATATGTTTTAATTTTTATGCATAGGTATGGAATTTGATATCCCTATATGGTTATATTTTGGGGGTGAAGTTATTAAGGATCCAAAAATTGGATATTCTTATAGTGACGTCGATCCTGTAATGATTTGGGCTACCCCCAATTTTGGTTACTCAGAATTAACAGATAAGATATATGAAGTAACCAAGTGGGACAGAAGTGAAATGACTCTGAGTTTGAGAGCCCGTTATTCTGCTGGTAAAGGGGATGGGCAGTACTTCATGTTGGTATCCATAGACAGTGACAGTTCTCTGAGGTCTGTCCTGCTTAGGACACTTCATCCAAGTTGTGGTTGGAATATAGTTGAGTTATATATTGATCAAACGAGGCTTCCAAATTCTACAAGAGTTGTTATCGACGGTCCAAGGCCAACTAGGATTCCGAGACCATCTGAAGAGTCACACGCAAGGATTTCTAATACTGTTGGAGATACTAGCACAACTCCAACGGAACCTGTTTCCTCCGAATACGAGCCGCTACATCCGACCCCATTGCCACAAAATTTTTTGGTAGCTGGTATTGCTTTGACAGACTTTGATAACGCCGTTGTAAATAACGACTTGGTAGAAGAGGAAGAAGATGAGGTACGCGGTCTCGAGGATGATGACGAGGAGATCGCCCTTGAAGCTCCAGTTGTTGCTGCCAATGTTCAAGTGCCGGTTGTTGATGCCAATGTTCATGTGCCCGTTAACAATGCCCGCGTGTTGCCAAGTCAGGACACAGGTCCAGCTATGCGTGGATCGCAGTCAAGTGAATGGATGTCCCGTGCCACCGTACATGAACATGGCCAGTCTTCCATTGGGTCTTCCAACTTGGATGAACTCTTCATAGGTCAAAGATTTCCATCCAAAGATGCTCTACAACATCAAGTCAAGATGTATGCCGTGAAGAACCACAGGGAATTCGTGACGGTAAAATCAGATCGTTGTCTGTACCATGTGAAATGTAAATACGCTCCCATCAACCATTCAGCCGAGCAGATTGCAGAAAATCCATCACTTCAAAATGTAGTCGGTTGTCCATGGCGCTTGCGTGCAATTATTCCCAAAGGTCGTGATTATTTTGTGGTGAAACAACTTGAAGGTGTACACACATGTGTGAATCCTACATTGACTCAGGATCACAGCAAAATTGACTCGACGGTTGTATCGATGCTGATAATAGATACTCTGAGGGAACAACTCACAGTAACACCAAGAGCCATAATTGGGCAGGTGAAGGGTAGGCTCCAATACACAATATCGTATTGGAAAGCTTGGAAGGCAAAACATAAAGCAATTGAGAAACTATATGGTTCTTTTGAAACAGCGTACACTAAATTACCATACCTATTCAATGCAATTCAAGCTTCGAATCCGGGTACGGCTGTACAGTGGGCGAAAACTACGACTGGGCCGGGTATAGAAACATTTAAGAGTGTTTTTTGGTCATTCGGTCCCTCGATTGAAGGATTCAAATCATGTAGACCAGTTATAAGTGTTGACGGTACTCATTTGTACGGAAAATACAAAGGTTGCTTGTTGATTGCGGTTTCACCAGACGCAAACGGTAGGTTGTTTCCGTTTGCATTTGCACTTGTTGACGGCGAAAGTATAGAAACATGGACATGGTTCATGAACTGTATTCGGTGCTATGTGACAGAACGTGAAGGTCTTTGCGTCATCTCGGATCGACATGCCGGTATTTTATCAGCAATGGGAAATGAGTTTGGCACGTGGAGGGAACCTTTTGCATATCATCGGTATTGTATGCGGCACTTTGCTAGCAATTTTCATAAAAAATTTGGTTCGAAATTTTTGATGAATAAATTAAAGGTAATTGCTAGTCAAAATCAGTGGAGAAAGTATGAGGAAAAGATGGCACAACTTGAAGCTAGCAATGCTGATGCGGCTAATTGGGTTAAGGAGAAAGCAATTGAGAAGTGGGCACTTACTGCTGATGGTGGGCGTAGATATGGTATTATGACAACAAATCTGTCCGAAGTGTTCAACTCGGTTCTAAAAGGTGTTCGTAGCTTACCTGTCACCGCAATTGTGGAGCAAATATTTTTCCGTCTGAACATGTATTTCACCAACCGCCGTGAGGCCGCACAGACACTTATCGCTGAAGGTAAACTATGGGCACCACGAATCCAGGATCTTATTGATGCCCGGCGTGAAAAATCAAATTTACATGAAGCCATAATGTTCAATAATCGCGATGGTGTCTTTGGGGTGAAAACGGGCATTAGAATTGTCGGTGGATATCAAAAGGGTGGGCATTGGCATACGGTGGACCTAGAAGGCCGAACTTGTACGTGTGGGAAATTTCAATTGTTCCACGTTCCATGCTCTCATGTGTTAGCGGCATGTGCTTCCCGGGCGCTTGATTATCAACCATACATAGATCCTTTCTACTCTACAGACGCGTTAGCAAAAACATGGGCACCATCTTTCAATCCTTTCCCTGACGAATCTTATTGGCCTACCCAAACCGCACCGGTACTAATTGTTGATCCTAGTCTTCGCCGGGTCAAAGGGAGGCCTAAGAGTACTCGTATCCGCAATGACATGGACGCTCGAGAAGGAGGGACTAGTGGAAAAGTATGTTCAAAATGTGGTGTGAGCGGACACAATAGACGCAGTTGTAAGAATGTACAAAGTGTGGGGACTTCACAATCTACCCGCACTTGAATATTTTGCTTAGTTGTCATATGTTAGTTGAATGTTTTCATGTATTATTTGTATTGTTTTGATGTTGTTTGTCTGAACATGAGTAATTATTTTCATGTTTGAATTATTTTCATGTTGTTTGTTTACGTTCGAATTACTTGAATTATTTTAACGTTGATTGTTGCCTACGTATCCACTTTTTGTAATTGTTTGTATGAACTAATTTAGATCATTATCTGACATGCACAACTTTGTTTGTATGAACTAAGTTCAGAAAACATGCACAGAAAACATGCACAGATCTTTGAACTGGTGCCGTGCTTGGGAATAACGGCATGTTATTTGCATGCCGTTATTCTGAAGAACGACTGTGTAGACAGTATGTTTGCCAGATTGTTCAAAAAATCAAATTTTGTACGCATAAGTAATGCCGTTTTTCTGAATAACGGCATTCATAACTAATGCCGTGCTTCAGAATAACGGCATGCTTGATAGATGCCGTTATTCAGAAACACGTCTGTGGAGACAGATACTTTTGGCAGGAAGTATAAATTATCTAATTTCCCCTACATGAAGATGCCGTGTTCCGCAATAACGTTACAGGATTGCTATGCCGTTATTGTGAATAACGGCATCGTTTATTCTCTCTTTTTGACTTTACAGACATGCTTCAAACTCAGATTTCATTCATACTTCAAATTCAAACTCAGATTTCAAATTCAAACTCACATTCATACTTCAGATTTCATTCATTCAGATACATTCAAACTCAAACTCAAATTTCAACTCAAAGTCACAGATTTCAACTCAAATTTTCTGATTTCAACTCAAATTTTCTGATTTCAACTCAAAGTCACAGATTTCAACTCAAATTTTCTGATTTATATACACAGATACATGCACAGAATTCCTCAAGTTCAAATTTAAATAATACATCAAGTTCAATAAGTACTACATCAACTTCAACTTCAAGTTCAATTTCAACTTCAAGTTCAATAAGTACTACACCAAATTATCCTGGAGTGTAATGTTTGGGTGCTTTCCTCATCCGCGCCGGGACTTTCCGCCTACGTTCCCGTTGTTCTTGCGTTGGGGGTCCACTTGGACCAGCTCCTCCTTCTTCGCCGCCTCCTCCTTCTTCAATCTCCGGATTTGCCAATTGGCTTTGCGGTGGAGGACCACGAACGGTCTTGGATCTTCGACGCTCTGATGGGGGTCCCAATTGCAAAGCTGGTTGTGGTGGAGGTGAAGCTTGGCTAGCGGTAGGCCGTTCTTGATGGCGTGGAGCTTCGGTTGAACGCATAAGTTCATTGAAACGAGGACCATCTCCAACCTCTTCAAGAGAGGTACGACAATTGCACAGGAGGTCACGTGCCAATTCTTTGCATGCCTTATTGGCATTGCTCTTCAACACATTCGCACATTTTCTAGCCATGTCCCATGTGCTTTCTATCTATAATAGTAAACGATATATATTGTAAGTGAAGATGCGTAAGTAGAACGGAACGAAATAATCCAAATTTAACAAACAATCTAACTTACCATTATACGGTATGATGAGGCCTTCGGTTGGTACATCGGCTGTGATGACGAAAATGCGGGTGGTGGTTCAACATGAACCGCGGGTATAGGTTCTTGGATGCCGGCTGGAAAATCCGTTTTGGGTTGGATATAAACTCGCGTTATGCGACGGTACCACGCCATATAAGTAGTTTGCATTGATCCATCGTACGGATACTCAACACCCTCGACTACCAACTCATACCTCCGCTCATTCCATGCTCCTACATACGCGCGGTGGTGATCGGCCCAATCCATGTTCGGTAAACGACCTTGGCCCGTGATGTTGTGTAGTCTACGATCGTATAATGTGTTCACGGGGACGGGTTGTTGTGCATTGAATTGCCGAAGAACACGGCCGGGATAATAAAACTCCACAACTGAGAAATTCACCAGCGGAGCTAAGGTCAACCACAACTGCGCATGAGCAGTGCAAATAGGTGGTAGACGAGCCAGTCTCTCATCCGTGTACGGGGTCCAATTGACGAGCTCGTCCCTCAATTGATCTAGCTCGTCCCTGTAATAAGTTAGGACACCACGTGGGTTATCCCTCCACGTACGCTTCCCCGCCCAGTATGCACCGAGAGGAGCTCTCATCACGGGATTATCATGTACATCCCTCCAACTCTCTGAAAGTACCGTCACACGGGGTCGGCCGAGATGTATTCTTTCCCAACACCAAATCTGCAGGATGGACATCGGCCCGGTCATCTGAATGGAACCCATCGAACAGTTGCAGAGTGCACGATAGAGGGAGGCTAGAGCTGCACTTCCCCAACTGTACCTCCCGGCTGTCTGTAAGTCAGCTATCAATTGAAGATACATGAGGTGGACTACGTCACCTGAAGAGTTAGGGAATAGGATCCCTCCAATCATCGACAGTACGTATGCCCGCGTGTAGTTCTGGATCTCGATGTCCGTATGCACAGGTGCGACTCGAATGTGAGTGAAACTATCTTCTAGGAATGAACGCCTAATGGATTCCCCAACCCATATGCCGTGGTCAACTTCATCAACATCCAACCCCAAATAATCTCGTGCTAGTGCAACCTTGTTGAACATCAGATTGCCTGTGACGGCCACCCCGTCAATTGGAAGACCCGAAATCACCGCTACATCTTGTAGGGTGACCGTCATCTCACCGCACGGTAAGTGGAAGGTGTGTGTCTCCGGCCTCCATCGCTCTACCAGTGCGGTAAGCAAGGCGTGATCACACTTTATGTTGGTCATCTTTGACATACCGCTAAACCCACTGCTAACTAAATAATGTTGCATAGCAATACAGTTCTTGAGGACAGGCATGACCTTGTGCGTCCTAAAACTCATCTTCTCCACATCCCCGGTCCAAACGGCCTGTGATCGGTGGTCTTCCTGGAGAAACAGAACTGTAGGATCTAATGGACCCGGATGTCCCCGTGGTCCAAATGAAGGCGTAGACGAAGCACCAACACCATGCGAAGAAGATGGTTGTGCAGGATCCATTGGCCTGTACACATTAACGAAGACTAATCAGCAACATTTTCAGTAGAAAAAATGAGTGCATGAGCAGAGATCTGCTAGTGAATTAGGATTTTCAATAAGTAAGAAGCACCAAAGATGAGTGTATTAGGATATCCCGTGAATTAGGAAAATTGAGTGCATGAGCAACAAGCACCAAAATTAAGTGTATAAGGATCTTCATAACCCCGACTTCAAACGTAAATCACTTGAATATTTAAGAAATTGAGCATCTCAAAAACTCAACATTTAGTAAACCCTAACCTACAATACTTGAAGTACTTCCAAAATTACTACTTCAATAACCCTAGCCTACAATATTTGTACTATACTACATAATAAAACAGTCAAAATCAACTATACAAAAAACAAATTAGGGTTTTTAGTTACTTACAAAGATTTCGGAATCGGAATGAGAATGAACTCTGGATGAAGGATTGAGGAGTACACTCCGAAATTGAAGTCAACAACACACCGAAAGATCTAGTGGATTTTTTTTTTTTAGAACGTCTAGGGTTTTCGACTATGGGTTTTCTGTTTGGAAATGAGGAAGGCACGAGCGGAAGAGAAAGGGGGAAGAGGAAGGGTTTTTCAAGTATATTACTGCAAAAAGTAAATAACTGATGCCGTTATTCTGAAAAACGGCATCAGTACAAACGATGCCGTTCTCCAGAATAACGGCATCAGTTTATTTCATATTTGGAATTAATCTCGAGTCAAGATTTATAAAGTAGAGCTCTATTTTTTAAAAGACACCAATGCCGTTATTGGGAATAACGGCATGGCAATTTTCTCAAATAGAGATGCCGTTATTGGGAATCACGGCATGAAATTAGCTGATGCCGTGATTCCCAATCACGTTTGTTGCTGACGTGTCACAGACAAGGGCAGATGGCTAAATGTTTTCGAAACAAGGGCATTTCGCTAATTATTTTCAAAAACAAGGGCATTTCGGCAAAATTTTCTTATAATAGTGGAGGGACTGATACGGAAATACCAAAAAAAACATGACAGTTTTTTCTTACAGCTGTCACCCAATCCGGGTATCTTTGCCTAATCAAGGGCAGTTTAGTCAAACCAAGACCAAACAATTTAATTCAATATTTACTAATTTTTTTTGAAACCGCACCAAACCGGACCTACTAAACGCTCCAAAAAATAGAAGGAAACAAAGAAAACTCTTATACTACTAATTTAGAAGTCTTTTGTTTTAGCTCGAATATCTTTTTCTCTTTTTGAGTACTGCTGCTGCTTTAAACCGCGAGCTCTCGCTCGCTCACTCCTTCCCTGCATTTGGTCGGCGGTCGCAAACTATAGCACGAATGTGAGATATTTTCCTTCCTTTTAAAATTTTTTTTTTTTAACGATGATTGCGTGCTGATTGGTTTGAAATATGTGCAATGGGATAAGATCTGTTACTAATTCTGGGAATTGATTAAGGGTTCAAGCTACATTTTAGATTTATTTTTTGAGATTTTTAGTGGGTTTTGGGAGTTGATCTGTTTAAATTTATGGATCCTGTGAAAAAAAATCGATTTTTGGGTTTTTTAAAAAAAAATTAAAAAAGTGTTTTTGTGTAATTTTGTTGAAAAAAGTTGTGAACTTTTTGGAGTTTTGCTAGAATTGTTAGAATTGTTGTTGATGTAGAAAAAAATGGGTTTCCTTGATTTTTGGCTCAGTTTTGTGCTATAAAGGTGGAGTCTTTATCGGCTTTGGGCTTGTAAAGGACAGTGACAGTGGAATTTGATTGCTGTTGAAATTGGGGAGTAAGCTGATATGGATGCTGTTGAGGTTCCTGTGAAAAAGATGGAATCTTTGACGTCGTCGAAGAATTCGTCTTTAAAATCGGCGAAAACTAGTGTAAACACCCCAAATTCGAGGACTCCAGGTTCCGTTTCGTCTGTTAGGAACAAGAGTGAAGTGCCTAAACTGAAATTGAGTTTAACAAAGACACCTCCATGTGCAACTACACCTGCGTCTGTCCCGAGAAGAAAAAGCACTGGAGGTTTGTCGGACAAAAGAGGAGTTGTGGCTCCGAAAAAGCAGGATAATGGAGTTTCATCTGATGGCAAACAGAAGGCTTCTTTTCCTTCGATTTCGGACCCTGGGAAGAGGAGTGGTACGGAGCGAAGAGCGTCGCTTCCTACTATCAGCCGGAAAGCTCCGGTTCCACGCTTGTCTGCGAGGTCTCTTAGTGGTAAATCGGATTCCACGCCTAAGCCGCCTGTTAGGTCACCAGCGACGAGTACAGGATCAGTTACATCTTCTGTGAAAGGGGTACCTTCGTCTTCATTGGATACTTCTTCCAATGGGCGGAGTGGAATTAGAAGAGCGCCTGCACTTTCTTCTCCGCGTACACCTATGATGAGTTCTAGAAGCTTTAGGTCGGGGTCTTTGTCAGCATCAGTAGATAGAGGTTCTTCTATATCGGGTCGGAGGAAGACTTCTACTCCAGATAGTCGTGAGGCTCGTTTTATGATGCTACCGCAGGTGGACATCAAAGCAGGGGATGACGTGGTGAGTATTAAGTTTTAGCTATCAATCCTTTTTGTGTAGCTGCATTGCTTGCTTTTATGTAGAAATGCAGTTAAATTTTGCTGGTTTATCGGATTGACTGAATTTCTATCTATTTATACAGAGGTTGGACTTACGAGGTCGTAGACTTCGTAGTCTTGGTGCCACTGGATTAAACTTGTCACCGAATTTGGAGGTAATACAATTTTTTTTAACAGTGTTTGCTGCTGAAGATGATGGTGATCATATTATCGCTATTGACTTTTATAGTCATTAACACTAACTATAATCAATCATCTTATTAATACTATAACCTTTGTTCCTCTAGTAAACTACCAAATTTTGTTACATTGGATTAGCAGAGGAGGAATTGCCAGAATTAGTTGTTAAGGAGATGGATATAGATAGAAAGAACCCAAGGTTCACAACTCTCTGGTAATGGTCTTATAATGTAAAAGATTTTTTTAATTACCTAATAGATAGGATTTAATCAAATGATTAATTCTTAGTAATCATATGAATCCATACTCAGTTCTTATCAGAAGAGGTTGCATCTGTTTCTTTATCAAAGTCAAATTCGCATTCCTTAACAGTTCCTAAATGAATTGGATTAGAATGTGCGCTCCAAATAGTCCCATGCATTTGAAAATGAAAATTTCTTGCTTGTTTTACATCCATCCTCTGCTTATATATGGTTATAATTATATAATTATTTAATCGTATATAATTCCTGTAGCATAATTTATGTCTTTTATTTTTCCTTAATTCTATATATTTATTAATTTCTTGTGTACAGCCTTTTTTTTTTTGATAGAAGGGATGAAGTCCGAAGACCTCAGCCAAGATAACATAAAAAGAAACCAGAGTTCATACAGACTCGAATGAGTGGTGGTCACAAAATAACCAAAACGTCCTCAAAAAACACCACCAACTCACAACAAAAGTAAACCTTTTAAAGAGGGGATAACAGTAAAGACAGACATAAAAGTACTCAAGCAAGATAAAAGACATAGCCCATAGCCAAGCCATTAAGCAAAACTCTCCGAATCCGAACTAGAAGAAGCCTGATTCGCATGAGCAGTTTGAATATTATGCACCAACAAAATCCCAGTAACCAACTCTTGATGAAAAGCAGATATATTAGTGATCGAGGCAAGAGTGTTGGAGACCAGAGCTTCCTCATCATCCTGAACATCTTGGGCCTGAGCATCAATAGGAACATCCACATCATCATCTTCAATTACAATTGCAGAAACAGGAGATGCCCCAGGAGCAGCTGCGGAACTCATCGCAGAATGATCAGCAGAAGTAGCAGAGTTGCTATTCACTGGAATGAATGACTTACAGGCATCAACCAGCTTGTTCACCTCTATCTTGACTCTCTTAGCAGGGGGAAGGATATCTGTCCAAGAGGAAACAAAATAACATATGGAGTCCAAAACCTTAACAATATCACCAGATTTTTTATTAAAAATTTTATTATTGCGTTCTAACCAAATAACCCAAATCAAAGCCATCATGGTCATATCCCAGAGCAACAGATTATTCTTTTTAATTCTCTTTTTCCTCCAAATACTCCACCAAGCCTTAATAGAAGGAGGAAATCCTCTAAATCTAAAGACCACTTTGAAAATAAGCCACACTTGTTTAACAAAATTGCATCTAAGGAAGATGTGATAAGCAGATTCTTCACCAGAATCGCACAAAACACATTTTTGACCCATAGCTAAATGTCTCTTATTTAAGTTATCAACAGTGAGAAGTCGGTTATGAATAGTAAGCCAAACAAGAATTCTAACTTTAAGGGGAGCCACATTCTGCCATATGAATTTATAGAAAGGACAAATCAAACCCCCCGCATTTAAAAAATTATAAAAGGATTTAACTGTGAATAAGCCAGAACTGGTCCATCTCCAAATACATTTATTCTGAGGTTGCCAATCATAATTACTAAGTAAATGAAGAAGAGAGTTAAAGTCATGAGTTTGTTGTAAAGAAAGATTTCTACGAAATTCAATATTCCAAACTTTACCATAATGATTAGTAGAGTAAAGAGAAAAGACAGAAGCATTTGGCAAAGAAGCAATATTGAAAAGATCAGGAAATCTAGATGATAGACTACAATTACCAATCCAAATATCTGTCCAAAAACGAACATTCTTACCATCACCACAGATCTTTTGAATACCACATTTAAAAGGAGCCGCAGCTTTCCAAATTCCTTTCCAAAAAGAAGATCCCACAGAATATGGAATATCAGGAAAATCACTGAGATTTCTTCTACGAAAATATTTTCTCTTAACAACTCTAATCCAAACTTTATCTTCTGAGATAAGGCAATTCCACAACCACTTGCCAAGAAGTGCTAAATTTTGATGACGAAGGTTAATAACATCTAAACCACCTTCAGACTTATTTTTACAAACCCTAGCCCAGTTCATAAGACATTTCCCCTGATCAGAATTCAATGAAGAACCAACCCAAAGAAATATTCTTCTAAGAAGATCAATCTTTTTAATAACCCAAGCAGGAACATAAAAGGACATAAGATATAAAGGAATGCTAGAGATGATAGAATTAATAAGGATGAGTCTACCAGCTCTAGATAAAGATCTACCAGCCCAACAATTAAGCCTTTTTTCAATTTTATCAATTACAGGGAACTAGTCTGATTTGTATAGATTACCCATTCTCAGAGGGATGCCCAAATAGTTGAGGGGAAAGGATCCTTTAGGGCAGTTAAAGAAGGCAGAGATTTCTTCTTGCCTATTAGCATCACCTCCAATCCACATACAAGAAGACTTGGAAAAATTGATTTTCATACCAGAAACACTTTCAAAACAGTAGAGAAGGAATTTGAGATTTCTAAGCATAATACCATCACAAGAAGAGAAGAGAATAGTATCATCAGCATATTGTAAGTTAAGACTACCTCTAAAAGAAGGAAAGCCACCAACACCTTGAATAAAACCATTATCCCAAGCTTTAGAAAGCATACCATTGAAAACATCAGCAACCAGGACAAATAAAAGAGGAGAAATAGGGTCACCTTGTCTAAGACCACGTTTACAAACAAATTTCCTACCCTCAGAGTTATTAACGATAACAGAAGAAATACCAGAATGAAGACTACTAAAGATCCAATTAATCCATTTGGAACCAAAGCCTCTAGCAATAAAAACCTTTCTTAAAAAATTCCAATTCACTCTATCATAGGCTTTCTCAAAATCAAGTTTCAGAAGGATCCCTTCAGTGTGATCTTGATGAATAGAATGAATAGTTTCTTGAACCACAGCAACACTATCCAATATAAATCTATCCTTAATAAATCTTGATTGAGTAGAATCAACCAAAGATCCAATAACATTAGCAAGTCTATTTGCTAAAACTTTCATAATAATCTTAAAAATAACATTTAGAAGACTAATAGGTCTAAATTGGGTGACCTTATTAGCCCCTGGACATTTGGGAATGAGAATAATATGAGCATAATTAATTCTAGAAAAATTAAGAGAGTTATCATAAAGTTCTTGAAACACACCAACAATATCCTCTTTAAAATCATTCCAGAAGAGTTTATAGCAGAAAGTAGGGATACCATCAGGGCCAGGAGCAGCCTCCAGAGGAAGGCCACAAACTGCTTGATAAATTTTATCTTCCAAAAAAGGAGCTTCTAAGCAATCCAGATTTAAACGTTGAGAATGGGGATAGAGCTGATCCCAATTTATGTCTAAGAAAGTTTCACCAGGATCTCCCATAAGATTTTTATAGAAATTAAAAAATTCTTGATGAATCAGAGGAGGATCAGAAGTGAGATTACCATCAGATTGAATGGAGATAATATTGTTCAATCTCTTCCTATGAGAAGCAAAATTGTAAAAGAACCTAGTATTACCATCACCCAAAGTAAGCCATCTCACTTTAGCTCTTTGAAACCATTTGATTTTATCAAGTTCCAAAAGATGAAGATACTCTTTTTTCAGATCCGATCTATAAATTCTGTCATCTAAGGAAAGAGGATTCTGTTCCTCCAGGATATCTAAGTTGTTAATCTCATTTTTCAAAAAACTTTTCCTTTCTTTCAAAGGACCAAATCTATCTTTAACCCACAGCTTACACCCAGTTTTAAGATTCTTAATTTTAGCTAGTAAACTTCTGAGTCCAGCTTGGTTGCAATCATTAACTGAGCTTAAACAAGTAGAAATCATAGCCTTAAAAGGAGGATCTTCAAGCCAAAACTTCTCAAATTTAAAAGAGAGTGATTTAGGAGAAGGGGAAGAGGAGGATAGAATAAGAGGAACATGGTCTGAGACAATATTAGAAGAAGCTTGAACAAAAGACAAAGGGAAGTCAGTATTCCAATCACAAGAGACTAAAAATCTATCAAGTTTCGCAAAGTTAGGAACTAATCTATTGTTAGACCATGTGAACTGTCTCCTAGAATAGGATAGTCTACAAGATTAAGAGAATTAATAACATTGTTGAAGTTATCAGAATCAGATCTGTGGTGGGGGAAGCCATTTCTTTCAGAAACAAAACGAACAGCATTAAAATCTCCATAAAAAATGACCCAACCACTCATGACAGAATGCCATTGCTCAAATTCCTCCCAAAACTCATCCTTAAAAGATTGAGTACAAGGACCATAAACAGAAATAAAAAGAAGTGAGCAGTTGAAAGCAAAACAATATAATTCCACCGCAAGAAAGAATTTCTTTTTGAAAACCTTAGAACATTTAAATAAATGATCCTTGAAACCAATAAGCATACCCCCAGAGGCACCCTCAGAATCAAGAGAAACCCATTCAGTGATAATAGAGCCACCTAAAGATCTAAACAAAGAAGGAGAAGGAGAAGGTAATTTCGATTCTTGGATAGCAATAATATCAGAGTGAGATGACACAATAAAATCAAAGACAGCTAATCTCTTATCTTCACTACCTAAGCCTCTAATATTCCAGGTAGATATAATCATTGAAAACATTGAGACTCTCCTCTAATAACTTCCAAAGCCATAATTTTATTGAAATCCTCCTCCGAAAAATTAGACAAACCAGCACAAGAAGTAAAAGATTTTAAATAATCAGATGAAAAGGAATCAAAATGACATCTAAAGATAGAACCAGGATCAGTACTTTCTGAAGGGGAAGCAACCACAGGGGCCGGAATCTCTAGGTTCCTGATCTTAGCACTTAGCAATAAGAGCCGCCTTCTGAAGGATTGGCTGGTCACCATCAAGTCTTTGTTCAACTCTCAGACTCCTTCTGATGGGTCCTTCAAATTTAGAGGAATGTTTTCTCTTTCTATAGACTTTAGAACAGGAGCTAACACATTTTTGTAGAAAATTAGGATCAAAGGAATCAGAAGGACCAACATCAGAATCAGGATAACAAATAGCCAAAGGAATAGGGGTGTCAAAATCATCCTCAACAGGCGGATCAGAATCCAAAGAGTTAACAACAGGACTATTGACATTACCATCATAGTCATCAGAAGCAGTAGCAGGAATATTGTCAAAAACATCAGGAACATCAAAGCTAGTATCACTAAGAGGAGAACCATACACAAAAGTATCATCAAAGCTAGAACCGGGCTCATCTGGACAAGCCCCAGGAAAATCACACTTAGGATTAGACAAAGAGAGCCTTGGGAGGTAAAAACTAGGACAAGAAGAGATCTTATTAAAAAGATAGTCCATAGCAGAAGAAGGAGATAAACCAAATACCAGGGATTTAAAAAGATCTTTCCAAATAGATCCTAAAGGGAGAGATCGTTTAAGAAACAGAGAGGCTCTCAAATGGGATTCATAAGCCAACATCTCAAGGTTACTATCAGAAGACTCCACCAAAACATTTTTAGGAAGAGGAGGAGACACAATATGGGGTAACACAACAGTTAAACTAAGATCAGTACTAGGAGCCACAGATAAAGAAGGAACGGAAACCTCAACAATCTCCCCCTCCTCAGGAGAAACTTTCCTAACCCATGAAGATGACAATGCTTTACCCTTACCACCTTGAAACTTATCAGAGTTAGATTTCTTAGGGAGGGGATTGGAAGAAGAAGAAAAATCTTGAGGTCGATTAATCAGGGCACTCCAAGAATCCCAGTTATTATCCCCCGCCTTAGAAAGAACAGGATTAGAAGAGGACGATTGTTTCAGATCTTGTTGGGGAAAGTCAGGGTAAGTAACCACAACTTTGAATGCTCTAGAACCAACCCACAGGATATAGTCAAAGATAAGAGGCGCTGAGGAACAACGAAGAAAATCAGCAATAACTTCCAAATGCCCATTGCTAAGTCTATTTTTAGCAGAGAAACCAACAAAATTGCCAATACAGCGAGAAACATGACTAAAAGAGGCAAAAGATTCACAATAAGGAGGGATACCAGACAAAATAGCTCTCGTCTTAACCAGACCAAGAGAACGATTCGAGATACCAAACTGGGGCCAATTCTTAACAGTGAAAGATGCCCTACCAAACTTAAGCTCTTGCCCTTTGAGGTTTTCAAGACATTTAATATTAGGACATTTGCAAATAAAGTCTCCGTTGGGCAGCATCCAGAGACCCCAATCCCAACCCGGAATTTGAAAACGAGCATCGAGGAAATTAACAAGGTCAGGGGCAGTAATAGAACCAGAGATAACAGAGATGACTCCTTCAGTATTTAATAAAAGACATCTATCCTTCATTTCTTGCGAGAACTCACAATAAACTTCAACTTTAGAATCACTAACTAAATCAGCATGAGATAAACGAGGGACCTCAGAAGAAGGAGGAGAACTACCAGATAAAGGAATAGAAGAACCAGACGAAGGAGGAACAGAGGGAGAAGGGAGAGAAGGAGGAGGACCCAAAAGACTACCTGAGCTCACCATCCTGTTGTCCCAAGCCCTAGCCACCAACGATGCCGTTTCCGTCACCTTCTGGTCTAAAGATTGAATAGCTGGAGACTCTAATCCAGAAGGTGGGTTTTGATTATAACCACCCCCTGAACCAGATCTACCCGCGCCATAAGGGAAACGACCAGAGGATCCCGATCTACCACCACCCGTTATCCCCCTACCCCCACCAAATTTACGAGATGGACAGATATTCTGATGATGACCTTTACCCCCGCATGCATGACAAATAATCATGTTGCGACAATCCCTTTTGAAATGGCCTTTTTCTAGACAGTTAAAACAACGATTAGAAAGAGAGGAGGGAAAGGAAGAAGAAACCCTAGGAGAACGAGAATTAGAAGCCTTAGAAAAAGATGAAGTGGAAAAGCCAGAGGAAACAGTTATAGGCTTCAGACCCAATAGAGGTTTTGAAAAGAACTAATCGAGAGGTCTTTTTTGAAAACTTCCACCCAACTTTTGCCTTCTGACGCACCAAGAAACGAGGCGTTTCTGATTTTGGCGCCAAAAGTATCGAAAGAAGGCGAGGTTCTGGGGTTCTGTTCCCCAAGCATCCACTCATTACTACCCCTAGGGTTCTGTTCCCTAGAGTCACACAAACCACACGCAACTGAAATATCACGTGAAGGGCACGTGGATAGAAGATGAAGAGCGTGAGGAGAAAATTCATTAATCAGGATAGGAAGAGGAGGAGATGAGGGAGACAAACCTTGGAGAGATGAGGAAGAAGACTTTTCTTGATTCAAGAAAACCATTTTCTTGATTACACTTTTCAAACCAGAAGTTCGCCTCTTGTGTACAGCCTTTAAAACATGAATGGAAGTGTACAACAGATAATGTTCCCTGCCATATTTACATAATTTTGCAGTAAATTCATTTGATTTAAGTTGCGGTGTGCAAATTGTTTGGTTCCATTTTGTTTTCATAAATATAAAATGTCTATCAGGATGATAAAGTTGAAATAGTCACATGTACTATCTTTTCATATATGTTATGCATTCATCCCCATCTCAGCTTTTCTTTGTAAGTCTTCTTTTAACTGTGTATTTAATTTTGTAACTCGTAGTTTTAAAGAGTAATTCTTCTATGATTAATGATGTTCTACTGTGCAGTTTGTTTATCTCAGAGACAATCTACTGTCTTCTGTAGAAGGAATTGAGATATTGAAGCGGGTTAAGGTTGGTCTTTGATTTGATTGCTCTGTTATCAGTTCTTGTACACTAGTTTATAAATTTGATTTTTTTGAGCTTTTAGACAGTTCCAAATTTTACATCACTAGTTGTTTGATCCTTGCCCGTATTGTAGGTTCTTGATTTGAGTTTTAATGATTTCAAAGTACCTGGATTTGAGCCTCTTGGGAATTGCAAGGCACTCCAGGTACAGCTCACTCTTATAGTTGCTTAAATAGCTGCAGTTTATGTATGTGTTAATTTCTTGATTTCATTTTAACATAGAATTAAATACTTGTAATTCATCCAGCAACTTTATCTTGCTGGGAATCAAATTACATCACTTGCTAGCCTTCCCCAACTTCCTAATTTAGAGGTATGCACAAAACATAATTCTGCCTCAGTTCTCTTCCTCTCAAACATGGCATTTACTACTATTACTTTATGAATCTGAATATTTCTCGATTTCTTCCAGTTTCTATCTGTTGCTCAAAACAGGTTGAAATCACTTTCCATGGCTAGTCAGCCTCGACTACAGGTAATTAGGTTTGATGTCTTTTTCAATGTTTATTTCTTTTGTTTCTTTTTTCTAGGACTTTTGTTTCTTCTTTGTGTCCTTAATTTTCTCCACTTTCTGATTTTTCGTCCAGGTTTTAGCAGCTAGTAAGAACAAAATATCTACTCTGAAAGAATTCCCCCATTTACCAGTGCTTGAGGTTAGCTTTCTAGCTATGCTTCTTTTACTTTTATTGCATTTATGCTCCTCTGTTCATTTAAAATTTCAGTCAGTTAAAAATCTATTATTGAGACAGCACTTGTGTCATATGCTTCTAATCTTAGTTACTTGTCTATTCCCATACATACCTATTTGTTACTTAATTTAAGATCCATAATGGAATTTTTCTAGTGGAACCGCGACATGTAAGTTCTGTGATTATGGAGAAATACAGTGTTATTTGTCTAGAATGCGTTCGGATGTGTTATACCAAAATTAGTTTTTCGCATATCTTTTCTACTTTTGGGAGATACTAGGATTTTCATAATCTTGAAGACTGTTGTGTGTTTGGTTGCAGATGATGTAGATTTAATCGAGTAACGGGGTGTTCGGTTCCTTGCAAGTGCAAATTGCAGTTGCAGTCGTGAAGTGAAAATGTAAAGTTTATTGCAGTTGCAGTTGTGACGTGGAAATTTAAAATTTCCTTCCAAACCTTTTTGACTCAGTTACCAAAATATCATGTTTTGGAGGGCAATGATTGTAATATATGATATAGAAGTTATGCTGAGTTGTTGACAAGTAGGGGATAATTTGGCAATTGAGTCAAAATATTTTGGAGAGAAACCTCTTCTTTTCACTAGCAACTTCAACTGCAATTTGCACTTGTAAGAGCATCTGTAGTCGTTCATTTGTAAATTTTGGGTATTTGGCTTTTGGAAATAGAAAATATGAGTGCGCGCTGCAGTCGTTTAAAGCTAAATATAGCCGAACGAGAGATTATCACTCGTCCATTAAGAATGACGAGGTATAATCGTCCGTCCCTAAGTTTTTAAAAAATTTTTTTTTTGGCACTAAAAGACAAAAAAAATAAAATTGGAAAAGTACCTGGACGGGAGATTATGCCCCGTCCAATGAAATTGACGGGGTGTAATCAACCGTCCCATTTTTTTTAAAATTTTTTTTTAAAGCACTAAAAGACAAAAAAAAAATTTGGAAAAATACATGGACGGGAGATTATGCCCCGTCCAATGAAATTGACGGGGTGTAATCATCCGTCCCATTTTTTTTAAATTTTTTTTTAAGCACTAAAAGACAAAAAAAAAATTTGGAAAAATACCTGGGACGAGAGATTATGGTTCGTCCGTTAAGATTGACGATGTATAATCGTCAGTCCCTTCTTTTTTTTTATTTAATCCTTCGTCTCACCTACGAGACGAAATTTAATCATTCGTCAATTCTGACGGACGAAAGAAAATAGTTCGTTCGCTATATTTTGTATTTGGCCAAATCATCTGCTATATTTGGCCACGAACTGTTCCTCGTACACCCAAATTTTGGGTATTTGGACGACGACTACAGCTCGTTTTTTCTAAATTTTTCCAAATTTTGGGTTTTTAGCCCACGACTACAGATGCTCTAAGGAACCAACACCCCCTTAATAGTAAAATTTTGACCAACTAGATAAATGCAAAATTTTAAATCTCCTCAAAAGTAAAAATTTTCACTGATAAGACTATAAGAGCTCATTAGGTTATAGGTCTTTTTATCCTACCAACACAAAGGTTAAAACATGTAATATTTGAAAAGACATTAACGATTTATTTCAAAATCAATATCCTTATGAAGATCAATTTATAATTTATATTTTGATTGTCAACATCCACTTTGAAGATCGGCCACAGCTTCCTCATGAATGGTGCTCAGCTTTCTAACTAAGCTTCTCTATTGAAGAAGAAATTTCTTAACTTCAGTAAAAAGCTTAAGCTGATAAGTTGACGCAATTTCTATCCAACAATCTCAATGCATCTCTTACATGCAGTTTCTAGCCACATGCACACATTCGCCAGGGATGACAGTTTTTTTTGTTTTGTTTTGGAAATAATAGATAAGAGTTCTTAAAAGAACTCCAGCCAAAAACTAAAATAAAAGGTCCGAAGTTCAAAGAGTTATTACAACCACAACATGGAACTGAAGCCAAGGTGATCAACAAAGCTGACTTGTTTAGGAAGGCAGAATTAATAATATTCTTGATGAGGACATCTATTCTGTTTAGTTTAGTATTTTATTTCAGTACCGTAGTTTTTGGCAATTATAGCCATATGTAATCTTTCTTTTATGCATTAGAATATTTCTGATATTTTAGAATATTTTGAGATTTGTATCGAGATTTGTTTTGAGCCTATATATAGGCTTTGAGATTAATGAGAAAATATGCTATTCTTGATTAAACAAATTATTGTATTGAGTTTTGCTCTTCATATCTCCTTTGTGTGATACAATTGAGATCCAACTTATTAGAGTTTGTGATAAATTCTAATAAAATTTTAGGGTTTGGATAAACTCTAAAACTATCCCAAGTCCCCAAATCAATTAAATCAAAATCCTAATCCCCAAATCCAAAACCCTAATCATTCTTCTTCTTCATCCAACTCCGGACCAAACCCAACCCCCTCACTGTCGCTCGACCTCCAACATCGCCAGCACCATCTCCATACCGCCGACCTCCTCCACCAGCCCTATAACCACCACCTTCTCTTCTTCCTTCAAGCTCCAATCGAAACCCTAGCCTCCATCTCCGACCTCGCCACCACCGTCGCCTCCACCCCGAACACCCCATCAACAGCACTGCACCACCTCCGGAAAACCACAAACCCTCGCCTTCACCTTGATGCCTGCGACCCCACCGCAGCTTCGACGCCTGCGCCTCGATGCCCGCACTTCGCCACCGTGCGCGCAACCTCAACCCCCGCTCCTTGCCTCCAGCCGCCGTCGAGTCCCCTCAGCCGCCCTCTCGCTGGCCCCCATCGACCGCTGTGCTGCTCCTCGCCCCTTGCTGCCAAGCTGAGATCTAACACTAGTTGCTTCGAACTCGATATACTCCTTCCACTTTTCCAATATTTGTGTTATACTGCCTTATTATCTCTATTATATTATTTGATTTATCTGTCCTCCACAAATATTGAGAGCGAGCGTTTTTACTTGCTAATTAGAGTACAAATCAATATTGTATCTTTTACTTGCTAGAACGCTTAGGGATAATTATTATTGGTTGTTAGAACTGAATCATTAATTGGACTTGTTAAACATAATTCAATTCTTGAAAATCCATCAAACCGATTAACTATTTTAATTTCTAACTTGATCCGCATTACATGTTTGTAAAATCAATCCTTTAAGATTCTTGGAAATTCTGTATTTAGGATTACGTTTTACATCAATTATAAATATATTTCAACATCTAGCAATAAATTTTGAATGTATGACCTCTTGAAACTTGGTCTGAATATAAATCCTGGCAAATAATCACCTCATTCAATAAGTTAATCTGATGAGTTGAGAGCAACAATTTATTTCAAATAGATACAACGTTTGAACATTCAATATATTGGAATTCTCTGTTATGATCACCCTCTTCCTTCACCTATAGTTTAGCTTACAAAGTTAATTAACTCTTGTAGCACTTCAGATTTGTAAGTTACAACACTCCTGCTTTTATTGTTCATTGTCATTATGTACATACTTTTGACTCTGCTTGTGCAGCATCTTCGTGTGGAAGAAAATCCTGTACAAGAGATGCCTCATTTGGAAGCTGCTTCTATATTATTAGTCGGACCTACTTTAAAAAAGTTTAATGACCGAGGTATGCTTACTTTCAACTCTTTCATTCAAATCTTAGGAAAATTTACCCTTTCAATTGAAGTTCCTTTTAGCACTATGTGTCAGCGGGATTTCTATTCTGAAAATTTCACACTTGGTCATGTTTCTGCATCTCATAATAGTTTATCCAAAATACATTTGCTCTTATTTGGTTCACAATTTTTTTGCATGTATATACTGGTTGATCAGTATCATCATACTAATTGGTTTTTGGTAGGTTCTGCCCGAAGTTCTTGATATTTTGTATTTTTTGGATTCCCGTCATTGCCCATAGTTCTCCATAGATAGTCATATATTTCATTACGCTGATGTCTGGAAGTTCATACTGCTTCAAGAACTCCCCATGGTCCATCACCACCACGTAATTGAATTTTTATTCTTCACAAATTATTATTTTCCGTGTTTTTAACTAAGGATTAGGCTATAAGCTTCTTGCAGTTGGTGACAAGTAGTTGCATAGAAAATTTTGATTTACAGGTTGTTGCATTTCTTAATGCTGTATTGCAAAATTATGCAGATCTTTCACCTGAGGAGTTAGAAATTGCAAAACTTTATCCTGCTCATACAGCTTTATGCATTAGGGATGGTTGGGAGTTCTGCCGTCCTGAGCTTGCTGCAGGTCAGTGTAGTTTGTGTTTGTGCTTTTCATTAAAAATCTCGATATATGGGAGCTTGTGCTTATGCTGGATACCTGTATTGACTTTCAAAATTTGTAATGCTAATTGGAAGTTAAATATTCATGATCCCTCCTGTTGTTCCAACTGCTACTTCTATTTAGACTGGTTACTGAGACATGGACACATTAATCCTCGACTCTTAAGCTTTCACTGGCTATTCAATATTGTTCCTATTTCGAACAATTTTTTTAAAGTGTATTTTTGTTGGCTATTTGAATTTATTAGCTATTTATTGGATAACCATCTTGCAATTTTTGCACATTTACATAATTTTAAAATTTAAAAGGGATTTAGTTCATTTGGTTCATTTTTTTTGTTCTATCATTTTAATCCACCATCATCATTTTACTGTGATAGGTCTAGTATTGCATGTCTCATATTCTGCTTTGTCAAAGGATGCAAGAATAACTCTTTATGAACGGAGGAAGAGTGAGGGTGATTAACATCTCAAAGTTCCCTGATGCATTGACACTGCACAATAGGTCTTATGACCATATTAGATATAGATCCAACACAAGTACTTGCCGTCACGTATTCAACATGCCAAATTCATGTTGTAAAAATATTAAGAACACAATCTGAAGGTGGGATGTCTGAGCTGTGGTGGTATTTTGGAATTGTGTTGGCGAGGTGTCACGTTCATCATCATCGTGGTTGCATTGTTGTATAGAAGTGGGGGACATGAGAGAAGGATGCAGGAGGAGGTTAGGGAATGAGAGGAATTAGGATTATGGTTATTGGAATTTCCCCACGATTTTCATTGTTTGCTATTTCTGACTCTGAGCATGCAAAAATTCTTGTCAGTTCCATAGTGTTCTCCCTCAGCTAGAACTCAAGATTGAAGATAGTATTGTAACCAAGTTATGGTTACATCCCTTAAATTTAGTTCTTTAAGGACTATGCTTATAATAGTGGGAAAAGGCTTTGTTGTTGTTGTTGCAAGGACTATGCTTATAATCGAGAAATCTGTATTTGAGATCTTCCTACAATTGAGGAATGTTATATAGTGCTTGTAGTTTCCTTACAATCAACATTATTCAGAAGGATTCTTCATTCTTCTACACAGCGGAGGAAACTTAGGCTTTCACACGTGCTTTATTGTGCATTGTGCATGAAGTGCAAATATCTCATGATCATTCAAGATGAAACCAACACATTTTCAAGTGCTTCCTTAAGGTTAAGAAATAAGGATTTAATTAATGCCTTAAGTCAGCAGTTCCGTGTTTCTTGCAGAAGAGAAGAGTCAAGAAAAATCCCAGCATGTAATTGTTTCCAGTAGAAATTGACACGTTATAATCGATCAAGCACATTTCAACCTTCCAGTATTTAATTATTATGATTTAAAAAATTTTTGTTAAAGAGAATCCAGTGGATTGATTTTTAACTAGCTCTCAATTCTGAATAGTTTTTCCCTGTACGTTTGTTTTTTTAAAAATTATTTTTAATTGCTTACATATTTTCATTTAGTTTTATAGAATATTAAACACTGAAACATCCTATGTTGCAGACTCAACCTTCTCATTTTTACTTGAACAATGGAAAGATCAGTTGCCTCTGGGATACATGCTAAAACAAGCCTCCATTGATCAGCCTTTTGAAGAAGATGCTTGTCGCTGCCACTTCAATTTTGTTAATATAAGCAGTGATTCAGATTTGGTTCTCAAGTATCAATGGTATATAGCAGACAAGACTCCAAGTAACTTTTTGGCAATTGCTGATGCTGTGAGTGAGGTATAGCATCAATGTTCCTGAGCTTATAAGTAGCTAATGGAGCTAATGGCTCTCGTATTTGTGCAATATGCTATTTATGCTTATCTTATATGGTCATTGAATACCAAGGTCTACTGGCCAAAACATGAAGACATTGGAAAATTCCTGAAGGTTGAATGCACTCCAATACTAAAAGAGACCGAATACCCTTCTGTATATGCTATATCTGCACCTGTTTCTCCAGGTATGTTCATGTTTTTGCTTGTCTGGCTAGTTGTTTGCGATAATCTGCCACAAAGTACTACTATAACTATTATATGTTCCAAGTCTTACAATATGATGATTTTTACTATATCAACATAGAGGAAATGTTTTGCACTTAAACATAGTTCTCAGAAAGATGGTTTCAAAAAGCAGTAAAAAGCGTCACTTAAGCATTACGCGGCGTTCGACCACTTAATTTTTCAAAAAAGCGTAAGAAAAGCGGTACTCCGAAAAAAGCGTCATGAAAGGCATAAAAAACGTTAAGAAGCGGCAGAACGCATTAAAAAAGGGCAGAAAGTGTCAAAAATCGGTGGAAAGCGTTAAGACGCTTAAGCGAGGCTTTTTGATCTGTTAAAAAGCGGAAACGGGATATATTTTTTACCTGTTTTAGAGACCTGACTGACCCAACCTGATATTGAATATTTCCTTTTCCCCTTCCCTAACGATGTTGTAACCCCCAAATGGGTATTTTGTGGTTTTTTTGTTTTACATTTTCTCCATTTTAAGTATTTTTTTGTAATATATTAAATGTTTAACTTTTAATAATAGCAAAATGTTTTTTTTCCGCTTAAGCTACGCTTAAGCCCGCCTAAGAAAAATTGGAAGCCGATCGCGTTTTTCCTCTAAATGCTTTTTGAAACCATGCATCACATACCTGAATGCAACTTTATTTCAATCTGCTACAACCCTTCTCTCTTTCCATTTTGATGTTGCAATAAAAATATTCTTGCTGTAGAAAAGGTACCTTTAAAATAATTTGACCTCACATTTTAAGACTAATTTGAGTGGTGCGTGTGTAGGCGCGCATGTAAATTACAAGTTGTTGCGCCCTGAGTTCCACACACTGGAAGCTCGTGACACTTATCCAGAATTGTTGCCTCAAACGAGTACACAATACAGGAAAAATCACAAGAAATCTAAAACTTTATTATTACCTCAAATGACATTATATTTATATCCTCCACTTGGATGCTTTCCACAGCTCAAGTCCCCTACTCCACGATCAACAATCCTGCAACTAAAAAATTGTGGGTACGTTAGTTGAATGCAACTGAGGTTGCCTGAGGAGAACTAATTTTAGGATTCGTGATAAACTCTAAAACTACCCCAAATCCAATACAAATTCCTAAATTCTAATCCTAATCCCCAAATAAAATTACCCCCAAATTAAAATACCAAACCCTACTCCCTATTACCCATCAGCCGCCTCTTTCCTGCATAACCCCATTCACCAAAACCAAACCCATCAGCCGTTCATCTTCTCCTGTGTCCTACTCTCCATCTCTCTCCCGATCCTCTCCCCCACCTTGTCGGCCCTGTGCACCCCCGTCTTCCTGCCTTAACTTCTCACTCTTTTCGTCTACCCAACGTTGCAACCCTCCTGCCTCACCCCCCTTGATGCCCTGGTCCCCGTCTCCTCTTCTCCTCCTTGCGATGCCGTAGCGCTCCAGCTCAGCCCCACCGTCGCGGCACCTTATGCGTAGCCGAACACCCCCAGTTGCGCCTCCTGCACCGCCTAGGCGTCCTCCCTGTCGCGACCCCACCGTGACACATCTGCCGGTGCTTCCCCCCTGTAGTGCCGCTCTTACTGTGGTGTTGATTGCTGTGTTCTGTTGCTGTCAACCCGTGATCTAACACTGATTTTTTCAAACCCTGGTATACTCTTTCCACTTTTAAATATTTATGTTATACTGCTTTATCATCTTTACTATATTATTTAATTTAACTGTCGACCACAAATATCGAGATTGAGTGTTCCACTTACCTAATTAGAGTACAAATCAATATTGACTCTTTTACTTGCTAAGAATGCTTAGGGATTTAATTATTAATTGTTAGAACCGAATTATTAATTGGGCTTGTTAAACCTAATTCAATTCTTGAAAATCCATCAAACCGATTAATTGTTTAAAATTCTAACTTTGATCTGCACTACATGTTGGTAAAATTAATCCTTTAAGATTCTTGAAAATTCTTTGTTTAGGGTTAGTTTTGCATCATTTTGGTATCAGAGCGAAGGTTCTTAAAACTCTAGTTCTTGCATTATTTAGGCATCAATTTTTGTGTTCATTTAGGATCGTGTAGTCTTTTATTTTTCTTTCTTTATTTTAGATCATTTCATATTCATTAAAGAAAAAAAATTAGCACACACACGACCCCTAGTTTTTCACTTTTGGTGATTTTTCACTTTTGGTGTTTCTTCGCAACACCATCACAGATCCTAACGAGCCTTTCTTATCGCCCAATTAGAAACCCTAGACCTTCCCGACGAGCCTTTCTTATCACCCAATTATCCCTCCCACATCACCCAATTAGAAACCCTAGACCTTCCCGACTTGAAATGGACAACTCTGATATTTTCGCTACCATAGCTACCATTCAAGCAACTCTTGCCAATATCAATCAGAAGCTTGAGAAAGTGGAATTAAATCAAACTGTTGTTCCTGAGCTTCATGCTAATCGTTAGATCCGTCAAGGGAATGTTCGTGACGATCGACGTCAAGAACGTGACCCTGATGAACAATATAAGAAGAACGTTAGGGCTGACGTTTTCCATTTTGACCACATGGAATCCCAAGCTTATCTTGATTGGATCCGTGCGATGGACCACAACTTTGTGTGGTTTGAAATGAGCGAAACCCTGAAGGTTAAGTTTGCCACTATGAAATTGATGGGGAAAGCTCAACAACACTGGACCAATCTTGAACATGCCCGCAGAGACCGAGGCCTGGCTCCCATAGCCACTTGGGAAGCCATGGAAGAGAAGCTCACTGAAAGATATGTGCCGTTATCGTTTTACACCCGATTGCTAGATTTGTGGAACCAACTTTATCAGAAAAGTAAATCCATACAAGAATATGTTGCTGAGTTCGATGACTTCCTTATTCGGTGCAATGCATTAGGTACAGAGAGTGAAGAAGAAACTGTCTAGGTTTAGGGCTGGACTACGAGCCGATCTTAGGAACGAGCTAATTCATAAAAATGTGGACTCACTAGCAGCAGCCTATGGCCTTGTCCTCGATATGGATTCCCTTAAAGCTAGTTCTCATTCTAAGTCCAGCGATTCGAGAGATCATTCCTCTAGAATGACCTCTACTGATCCATCTAGGCTTAAGCCTCTCTCTCAGCACCCCAACAAATTTTACCCCAGCAAACCTAACTCAAATTTCAATTCACATAGAGATGAACATAAGAGTAAGAACACCGAAAGAGACTACTCTAAGATTGACCCTATCACTAAGTACTATAAATGTATAGGATACGGTCATGTTGCTAGCAACTGTCCCAGCTCCAGTAGGATCAATATTGTAGAGGGTACCGCTGTCATCGCTGATGATTCTGACATTGAGTTTTCCTATGAGCCTATTAAAGGCGATGACTTCGGTGAAGAAGAGGATGACCAGTATCTCTAATGTATTTGGTCTATCCAATCACCCCACTTGAATGTAGTTAGATGTGCTTTGTCCCAGCCAAAAGAAGAAGATGATTGGAAGCGCACTGCTATATTCCACACCTTTACGACTATAGGTGGCAAAAACTGAAAGGTAATTGTTGACAGTGGGAGCTGCGTCAACGCTGTCTCTTCTGCGGTCTTAGCTAAGACCGGACTTAAGGCTGAACCCCATCCACGCCCATACAAAGTATCTTGGATTGATGCGACCGCCCTCCAAGTAACACATCAATGTTTGGTTCCTGAGGACTTCAAAGCTTACAAAGAGGAAATCTGGTGTGATGTGCTCAAAATGGATGTGGGTCAAGTCATTTTAGGGAGATCCTGGTTATACGATCACGATGTGACCATATATGGTCAATCCAATCAATGTGTGTTCCAGTATAATGGACTAAAAATAAAGCTCATGCCCGTGAGACCACGAACTGGTCCAACTGAAACAACACCGGCTCCCTCGAAAAAGGGCAAGGAACGTATATGGGTGAAAAGGAACTCACAAAAGAAATTGACAAAGAGGCTACCATTCTTCTACTCACAGCGAGAGTCCCTAAAGATCCTAAATCACTCATTCCGTCTCAAGTTACTCCTGTCCTACAGGAATTTGCAGTGTTTCCTGGTGACCTCCCCAACTAGTTGCCCCCACTGCGTGACATCCAACACGCTATTGATCTGGTTCTGGGAGCGAGTCTTCCTAACTTGCCACATTATCGGATGAATCCGACAGAGCATGCTGAGTTGAAAAGGCTAGTTGATGAGTTATTGGCAAAGGGCTTCATCAGAGAAAGCCTAAGTCCTTGCGCTGTTCCTGCCCTATTGACGCCAAAGAAAGATGGAACCGGGCGTATGTGTGTGGACAACCGTGCCATAAACAAGATGACGGTGAAATACCGTTTTTTCATTCCTCGTTTGGATGACATGTTGGACATGATGTCTAGTGCCACAATCTTTTCCAAGATTGATCTTAAAAGTGGCTACCACCAAATACGTGTTCATCCTGGTGATGAATGGAAGACCGCCTTCAAGACGAAGGATGGCCTGTACGAATGGATGGTCTTGCCATTTGGAATGATAAATGTCCCGAGCACGTTTATGAGAATCATGACGCAAGTACTCCGTCCCTTTATGGGCAAGTTCCTTGTGGTGTACTTTGATGATATTCTCATTTACAGCCGATCTGTTGGGCAACATCTTGACCATTTAAGACAGGTCCACGGTGTTTTGAGGAAGGAACAATTTTACGCTAATCCTACCAAATATCTCCGATCAGACTATCTTTCTGGGATTTATTGTTTCTGTCCGAGGAGTATCCGCTAACCCAGAAAAGATACGAGCTATTACTGAGTGGCCTGAGCCCTGCAATATTCGTGATGTGCGGAGTTTTCATGGCCTTGCCACCTTCTATCGTCGGTTTGTGCAAGGATTTAGCACAATTATGGCGCCGATAACCGACTGTTTGAAGAAAGATAAATTTGTCTGGTCAAAAGAAGCCACGAAAGTCTTCGAAGAGATCAAGAAGAGAATGACTCAGACACCTGTCATGAGGTTGCCGGATTTCACTAAAGTCTTCAAAATAATGTGCAATGCTTTAGGTATTGGTAGAGGTGGGGTCCAATCAAGAGAGTCATCCTGTTGCTTATTTCAGTGAAAAGCTGAACGAAGCAAAACAAAAATACTCCACTTATGACAAGGAGTTCTACGCGGTAATTCAGTCACTTTGCTATTGGCGACGTTATCTCCTGCCGTAAGAATTCGTCATTTTCTCAGACTATGAGGCCTTAAGATTCCTTAATTCTCAACAAAAGTTGAATCCGAGACATGCTAGATGGGTAGAGTTTCTACAAGAATATTCATATAGCATTAGGTACACAAAAGGGATTGATAATAAGGCCGCGGATGCGCTCAGTCGTTGTCACATGATCTTATCTACACTGCGCACTAAAATTATTGGTTTTGAGAGACTAAAAGATGAGTATGCCTCCTGTCCAGATTTTCACGAGATCTACACCTATTTGAAGGATGGTATCACTCGAGCGATAGATGATTATTTCCTGAAAGATTATCTCTTTTATCACTCCAAACTGTGCATTCTCAGTACATAATTACGAGAGTATCTTGTTTGGGAATTGCACGCTAGTGGCCTTGTTGGATACTTTGGGCATAGCAAGATCATTGATGCTGTGAAACATAGGTTTTACTGGCCGAAGCTAAAGAGAGACGTTGCGAGGCTTGTTAACAGATGTCATACTTGTCAACTCGCCAAGCAACAAAAACAGAATACAGGCCTGTAGACTCCATTACCTGTTCCCAGTCGCCCTTGGGAAGATGTGAGTATGGATTTCGTGTTAGGCTTACCGAAAACACAAGAAACACGACTCCATTTTTGTCGTCGTGGATTGTTTTTCTAAAATGGCCCATTTTCTTCTGTGCTCGAAAACTTTCGATGCATCCCGTGTGGCTCAGATCTTCTTTGATAATATTGTGAAGCTACATGGGTTGTCAAAAACTATTGTCTGATAGGGATGTGAAATTCACGTGTTATTTTTGGAAGACCCTATGACACAAAATGGGTACAAAATTGAAGTTCTCTTCAACATTTCATCCACAGACTGATGGACAGACTGAGGTTGTTAATTGGAGTCTTGGCAATCTTTTGCGTATTCTTGTGGTAGAGAACTTAGGAACATGAGATTTAAAATTAACGGTTACTGAATTTGCTTATAACACATCTAGGAATAGAACCACTGGCATGAGTCCACACGAAGTTGTACATGGTTATCGTCCTAGGCAGCCCATAGATCTTGCCCCCATGTTAGAACATCACCGAGTCTCAGAGTCTGCATCTGCATTTGCATCCCTCATTCATGACTTGCATAGAGAAATTTTCAAGAAAATTAATGAGAATAATTTTAACTACAAGTTAAGAGCTGATATTAGAAAGAAATTTAAAACTTTTAATGTGGGTGACGAAGTGATTGTTCGGATTCGTCTGGAACGGTTTCCAGCTGGATTCGTTAAGAAGTTGAATGCACGAGCTGCAGGCCCATTTAAAATTCTTTATAAAATCAATGATAATGCCTATGTCGTTGACCTTCCTGAAGGTTTTGGCATAAGTAAAACTTTCAATATTGAGGATATAATACCCTATGGAGGCCCAGAATTTAACCTTAGAAATCCTTTTATAGATGAGCCTACCCTGCAGCCTAAGGGTGAGATTCCCACATTACCCTCACTACCTGATACTAACCCATCGACAGAAGAATTGGATAATATTTTAGATGATCAGATAATCTCTACTAGAGATGGTGGTATTCATAGGTATTTGGTAAGATGGAAAAACAAGCCGGAGTCGGAGAATATTTGGATAGATCGTGAAGTGCTCCAGCGCTTGGATCCAGACCTTCTGGAGCACTATGACAGGAGGACTGGTTTTGACTCGACCGGGTCGAGCCCTCTCCGACCCGGGGAGAATGATGAGGACATTAGTTCGAGACGATTCGAGCGTTTCTATCAGCGTAGGCATCGTCTAGGACAACTGCTTCATTAGTTTAGTATTTTATTTCAGTACTATATTTGTTTTTGGCAATTATAGCCATATGTAATCTTTCTTTTATGCATTAGAATATTTTTGAAATTTTCAGAATATTTTGAGATTTGTATCAAGATTTGTTTTGAGCCTATTTATAGGTCTTGAGATTAATGAGAAGTGAGGCCATTATTGATTAAAAAAATTGTTGTGTTGAGTTTTTCTCTTCATCACTCTTTGTGTGATACAATTCAGAACTAATTTTAGGGTTTGTGATAAACTCTAAAACTACCCCAAATCGAATACAAATTCCTAAAGCCTAACCCTAATCCCCAAATAAAATTACCCCCAAATTAAAATACCAAACCCTACTCCCTATTACCCATCCGCCGCCTCTTTCCTGCATAACCCTATTCACCAAAACCAAACCCATCAGTCGTTCATTTTCTCCCGTGTCCTACTCTCCATCTCTCTCCTGATCTTCTCCCCCACCTTGTCAGCCCTGACGTCCCTGGCGCTGTGCACCCCCGTCTTCCTGCCCTCACTTCTCTCTCTTTTCGTCTACCCAACGCCGCAACCCTCCTGCCTCACCCCCCCTCGATGCCCTGGTCCCCGTCTCCTCTTCTCCTCCTTGCGACGCCGCAACGCTCTAGCTCAGCCCCACCGTTGCGCCACCCTATGCGTAGCCGAACACCCCCAGTCGCGCCTCCTGCACCGCCCAGGCGTCCTCCCTATCGTGACCCCACCGTGACACATCCGCCGGTGCTTCCCCCCCTCTCGACGACCCCCCCTCCGCAGTGCTGCTCTTACTGTGGTGCTGATTGCTGTGTTCTGCGTTGCTGTCAACCCGTGATCTAACACTGATTTCTTCGAACCCCGGTATACTCTTCACTTTTAAATATTTGTGTTATACTGCTTTATCATCTCTACTATATTATTTAATTTAACTGTCGACCACAAATATCGAGATTGAGTGTTCCACTTGCCTAATTAGAGTACGAATCAATATTGACTCTTTTACTTGCTAAGAACGCTTAGAGATTTAATTATTGATTGTTAGAACCGAATTATTAATCGGGCTTGTTAAACCTAATTCAATTCTTGAAAATCCATCAAACCGATTAATTGTTTAAAATTCTAACTTTGATCCGCATTACATGTTGGTAAAATTAATCCTTTAAGATTATTGGAAATTCTCTATTTAAGGTTAGTTTTACATCAGTAACCCTTATCCTCTTCTCACTTTGAGTCAGACTCTAATTTTAACGGTTGATCAAGTTATCTTCTCTGTTGGTTGGACATAATTGCAACAAGGGACTTGTAGGATGAGTATAAAAATAATAAAATATAATATAGTGTTTCTTCCTATTCTGGTTGGGAAAAAGGGCACCTCCTAGTGTAATAGATTAATGTACATATCTGAAATAAAGTTGATTATCATATTGGTTCCTCCAAGAAATGTAACTCATAATGCATGAACTGATGAACAATGCTTTATCATTAATTAGGTCTGACTTTGATTCTATAACTAGGAACTGGATACCCTAAAGTTCTGAACTTGAAAGTGAGTGGTGAACTTGTGGAGGGAAATGTAATAAAGGGATTTTCTGAAGTTGCATGGTGTGGTGGCACACCTGGGAAAGGCGTAGCAAGGTGAGTACTTTACAGCTGTATTCAAATATCAATTTGCTGGGGCACAACTTCATAACTTGGCTTAATAATATACATAATATCCTTTTTTATGTTTGAAATTTTATGCTCTGTTGTTTCAGCTGGTTGAGGCGAAAATGGAATAGTAGCCCTGTTGTAATAGTTGGCGCTGAAGATGAAGAGTATCATTTGACTATGGATGACATTGATTCTAGTTTGGTTTTCATGTACACCCCAGTAACAGAGGAAGGGGCTAAGGGAGAACCACAATACGCAATGACCAACTTTGTAAAAGCAGGTGCAGCTTGCTCAATAGTTATATGTTTCTCATTTTGAATCTATTATTTTTTCTCCAAACTGTTTCTTATGAATAGAAAGTAAATGAACACTGTCTATCAAATTTCATTAAAGTACATACATAAATTCAATGTGTTATACCAGTAAGTGAAATTAAATTCTGACATTATTTCGTACTTATAGGCTCTCTCTTCCTCTAAATCATATGAAGTTAAATATAAAAGATAAGCCATCTTTATTAACAAGTAATTACCTAGTGTACACTTTGAAGTTTCAATGCTCTAAACATTGTCTTTGTGCCATGATGTGGCATGTTCATGTGTAGAAATCGTAACAGAGCTATGTACTATTGTCATTTTTTCTTTAATTCTTTCTTGTGTCACTTGTAATCAATGGGATGTGATTATATGTAGCTAGTTAGTTTGTAAGCTTGTTATTGTTTTGGTAAATGTAATGTTTTGCTTCTCTTTCCTTGCATCATTGGCTGTTATCAAATTTGATCATTATGCCATATTTTTTACTTTTAGTTATTCTAACATCATCCAATATTCCAATTATCTTCAGCTCAACCATCTGTCAATAATGTGCGGGTGTTTGGTGATGCTGTTGAAGGAAATACAATTATGGGAGTTGGAGAATATTTTGGAGGCAAAGAAGGTCCAAGCAAGTTTGAGTGGTTGAGAGAACACAAGGAAAGTGGGTGTGTATCCTACTCTTCTTTTGCTTATAACAATTATGGAACTTGTTCATACAAATAGAGTCATTATTCACTCTTGGTTATAGTATGTAGCATATCTGCTTCATTCGTCCCTTCAGGAAATTACAATTTAAATGGTCACTTAAGGAAATAAAACAAGCTTCCTCCTCCATTCCTATTGAATTGTCGGAGTCTCGCTTGTAGAGGTTTAGCTTGCTACAGATCGTTAATTCATTTTATCATCTTTACTTGAAATGTATGAAACAAAAAGAAGAATCCTCCTGTTGAGTGGAGTGTGCCAATGAAATCAGAAATGAGAACAAAGTAATAAACCGGGATTATTATATACGACCTAAATGGAGAAACAACCAGTATGAAACCTTTACTACCACCAGATCATAACTTAATAGTCTGTGTAGTTTATTTTTTGTCTTTCCTTACCCCCTAATAGAAAATCTCAACTAGCTTTATGATATACCTCTTCGCAAGTGATCTTATTTTGGATACTTTTGAAAATTACAAATTAATTTGAACAAGTTTACAATAATTTAGTTCTGGAATGAATCAAAATTCCTAATTCAGATGTTAACCTTAGCACATCATACTTAACGACTTTAGTAAACGAGGAAGTGATGCGTATTGTTTCTATGATTGTCAAAGGCAGGGACGAAGCCAGAGCAATTTTACTGGGCGGGTCAAGCAATAAACAACTATAGAAGGGAAAAAGAACACAACTAATTATAACATTTTGCTATAAAGTTTTAGTCTTCCAAAGATATTTCACATATAATACTTTTAAACAAAAACAAACAAAAAAAGTTCAAACTATCATGCTTTCTTACAAGATCCCAAAAGTATATTTGCTTCTATTTTTTTGCAAAACCCAAAAGTGCATTTGATGAATCCAATATAAAAAAGCACGTATAGCCTGGAAGAAATGTGATCTACGTGTCTTCATAGAAGCAAATTCTTTGATGGTTGTATCTATACTCAAATCTTCGGCTATTTCTCTTTCAATGTAAACCATCAAGTAGTCCGAAAGATAAGTCATTCTCCATCTTGTTGCGAAGCCTGTTTTTCACCAAATTCATCGCTGAAAATGCCAAATCGGTAGTTGCAGTAGAAACCGGTAATGTTAAGTACAAGCCTAATCAACCTATCAACAAGTGAATAGATTATTGATTTTTTTTTTCTCACCAATGTTTGACATAACTCAGAAAGGGATGATAAATTCTTGAATTCACTAGGATAAGGAACATCATTTATGTAATATGCAAGTACATACTGAAGATGTGCTTGATCTTGCTCAGAGAAATCTTTAGGGTAGAATTGGCTTGCTAGCTTGCAAATTGTCTCGATATTAAAGGATTTATATGCATCACTCGGATCCAAAGCACCACTTAGCACAACTAACCCCACTATACTTTCATTGAATCAGATGTTTAACTCTTGCAATTGAGAATCAATGGTGGTAATGAATATGTAAACCCGATAATGATGTTCAATTGTAAGATGAGGCTGTGGACATCGAGAAGGAATTTTCCTTATATATTGAACAGACATATCTAGTACATCAATATTGTGTTGCTGTCAAAATATCCTTATCTTATTAAGTAAGACATTCCAACCTATTTCTCTTAGGTTTTGAAGGAGTATCTTCGTAAACGATACAAGATGCATTGCATTTACAATGTCCTGCGACTTGCTGCAAAGCTTGACGAAGATCTGTGATTTGATTTTTTTTTCATGAGATCCAATATGAAGACAAACTGAAATGAGGTTAAAAGCTTATCGGCTTTTTTTGCATGTGCACATTGAGTAGAATCACCATTATCAATGAGGCTAATGAGGACTTCACATGTCAGACTAAACATATTCAACAAACTTGTGATTGATTTTAAATGAGGGCTCCAACGAGTATCTCTAGCCTGCTATAGCGAGCCAGTTTGATTTAGCTCTGTACCAGTTTCAATATCTCCAATTGGAATTAAGCACTTAAGTTTAGAAGTTTTAGCAGCTTTCTGTTGATCACTTATTTTGCAAGAAGCACTGGAAATATTGATAATATATTTCAAGTCAACAAAGAAGTGGCAAATTAGACCCACATCTCTAGATGCTGCAACTAATGCTAATTGAAGCCGATGTACCATGCAATACATAATATTAAATTTGTGAATCATTGAAAATTAAAGCTTGCACCCCATTCAATGCATCTCGCATGTTGCTTGCTCCAGCATACCCTTGACCTTTTATATTTTTGATGCCGAGGTCGTGATGAAAGGATTTGATAAATACCATTTTTTAGGGTTGACACCATGGTGTCGGAAACATGAAATGCAAAAAAAAAATTGCACCCGAATGAAGCCGTCTTTATCGACAAATCTCAAAATAGCTCATTCTTTGAAATATCTCGAGCCTCGTCAACAAGAACACAATATTTTGCATCTCCAATTTCTTCACGAATTGTTCTCTTTATTTGAAGATAGAGACATTGAAGAATTTCTTTTTGAGTATCGGGGGATGTGTATGAGGCATTAAGTGGAGCTTTATCCAACACAACTTCTTCGACTTTGTTAGAGAAGTGTGCAAATCCCTTAATGGCTCAAAGAAAATTGCCACGATTAAGTGAATTAATACTGATGTGGTATAGGTGATGTGGCCCAATCAGGGCCGTCGGATCTCCTCAGATTTCGCTCATCCCAGATCATCAGGTCAACAGGTTCAACGAGCCTTCTACCACTTCAGGCCCACAGACAAACAGGTCTGACCCGACCCATTAGAGTCAGATACTCATTTGCCCCTGCCTATAAATACCAGCCCCTTCCTCACTGCAGAAGGTAATCAATATTTCTTCCCTTGAACCCTAGCCGCTCAGTCTCTTTTCCAGTGACTGACCAGATCGTTGGAGGGCCTGTTACCGAAATTTTTCCTGGTATTTTTAGGCCTTTTGCAGGTACTCCGGCCATTCGAGGACCAGCATCTCTTCCGAGCCGACCTCATGGAACAGACCCGAGCCTTGTCAAGATCCGTCCCTTCCACCTCACAAATTACAAGAACTCACACTTGTTGCTCCCGCACCGAAAACTAGCAGCATCAGGTTGGCGCCGTCTGTGGAAAACCGACTGACTCGATCCCAAGCTCGGATCTCTCCTGAAGCCGAGCCCCCCCATGGCTCCCAAAGCCAGAAGAGCCTTCACTGCTGGACATCGTCTAGACCCCCATCCTTCTCACAGTCGTGTGAACACTTAGGGATCAAACTGACCACCTGTCAATGGTACAGCGGGACCGGGTCCGAGAGCTTCATGCTCGGTTGCCAAAGACTTACGGCATATCATCAACCATCAGCAGCCCGTATGTCACGCCCCGCTTCCCAAAATACAGAAATATGAGCACGTAACGAAGGCCCAGCAAATGATTATACATCATCCATAAGTTGTACCAGTCTAACTCAGCAATATACAAGAGAAAACAACCACGTAGGAAGAATATAATCACATAAATAATGAATAAACTTCTAATTAATCATGAAATAAATTCACCAATAATAATCCAATATTTGGGATAAAAACAAACTGCGGGTCATAAAGCCCAAGAATACAAAGTATGATAAAAAGAAATATAATAAGCAAATAATAAAAGATAGCTAAGCAGTCTAAAGTCTAGCTTCGATCTTCAGAGAGTTTGCTCACCAGTTTCTTCTGGTATTGCTTTTTCGATACCTGTTAATGATTGATCTAAAAAGAAAGAAAAGAGTGCCCTTAGAGCAAGTCGTGGGCAGCAAGTAGAGATAACAAAGGATAAAGGAAAGCATGAATATCAAAGAAAAAGGACAAGGTCAAAGTCAAAGAACAAAGCAAAGATAGGCAGTAATATCAAAGGGTTACAATAATCACACATGTAATGCATGATGTCAAGTCAAGTTCAATACAAGATCAAGTATGCAGGTTATTAGTTATTATATTAGCCTATCTAGTGCACGAACTACTGCGTTCCATTCCACAGGTTCGACACAAACACACGGTGAACGTTTTAGACTGATGGTGAATTCACGGATCGTGTAGTCGACGTCGATGGCGATAGTTTTACAATCAATAATTAACAATCAATAATTTGCAATCAATACTTCTTCCAATCAATATTCTCCTCCTTCCAATACAATATTTCTCCTCCTTCCAATACAATATAACGATAAGGCCTTGCCGAGTATATTTTTCGATCGTTTACTACCAAGTCCTACCCATAATACCCCGGCTTGTTATTAGTTTATTTTCATCCTATATGAGCATGCAAGAGGGTGTCAATATTGTATGATTCTAAGTGTGTCTAATTCTATGCGCTACAGACAAAGCATGAGGCAAACACATTATATAAGCACAATTCACACAATCAGGACAGCATGACCTTGCTGTACTAAAACATAGATTATGGTCACTACAAAATAGCAAACCTGAATCCGTCGGAAGGCTTAGAAAGTAGACTTCCACACGGTTCCAGCGAATATAATTAAGGCATATAAAAGATACAGGGACTAGGGTGAAAACTCTTTTCTATTCAAGTTTTATGTTTAGGCAACACACCGTAAGTTGTGTTCAACTAATTGTTTCGGGTCAGAGAACTCATTAATAAAATCTATAAAAATTCTGGAAAGTACTTATACATGTCTAGGTCCAGCCTAATTTATTTCAGATTTTTATCTTATTATTAATAGGGTCAAATAAAATATAGAACATCAGGATACTCATGCAATTATGAGTCTGAAATTACTAACATGGCTGTACTAAAATGTTGATATCTAGTAAATGACACACCGGAACTTAGATCCGTCAAAAGGATGTTAAACTAGATATCAGAGGCTAAAAATTCATGTTTGTAAAGGAAATTCAAATTATGACATTATCATGGGTGAAAATTTGATTCAAAGTAAACAACTAACAATTCAGAAAATTGTCTTGACATGAATAGACAAATAAATAAATCATATGGTCACATATAGCATGCAAATTGGTAATCAAAGTGATCATAGGTGTCAACATGCAAATTTCTAAGTTTATGATACAATTATCACAGACATGGTACCAATTCATCGATTAACTTCAATGTAGCACATACAATTTAACATGTCTAATTTATCAAGTAGTCATATGCATGAATCTAGTTATTTAAATGTGCATATGCATAAAACAATAGGGACTAGGTTTTAGATCAAAGAGACGGCACGATGTTAAGAGTATGTCGGGTTAGCCCGTGTAAACCCTCGATAAACTTAACAGAATTGTCAAAGCAGTATGATAACGAAATGGACGAGATCTACTTGTAGAGATCAAATAAACTTGAACAGAATAAAATGTTAGTTCAAGAAGAGACTTGCCTGGTAATTTGCAGATTCAAATAAGAATAACGGGATCGGAATCTCGGACCAAATCCCAAAAGAGCACGTGCGAAATACGTGCAAAGAATCAACCAGCAAAACAACCGCAGCAACTTGGGAAAATTCCACATCGGATCGGCCCCAAAACAGCGAATAGCAGTCTCGGATCCGCTGTGCCAAAACATAGAACAGTGGATCGGACCAATCACCTTCATCTCCTTCTTCAACCTTCGACAGGGATAGAGAGAATAATAAAATAACCATGTCTATAAAATAATAATAATACTAATAATAACATTTAGTAAGAAAAAAATAATAAGAATAAAATACCGACAATAATAATAATAGCAATTGTCAGAATAATAATATCAATATATAAAATATAGGAATTCATTGAAATAGTCGAAACAATAATAATGTTTCTGAGGGTTAATATGCAAGTAGTTGATCAAGTAGAAATGGAATAAAAGGTTGATTCAAAATAATTATAATTATTGTTTAGGAAAATGTTTTTAACTAAGAACTCAAAACGAATTTAACAATAACAATTTATAAATATCGAGATACAGAAAATACTCATGAAAATACGTATTTCCGGACATAGGGGTTACACCGTAGATGACATTCGGCTCCAGCTCAGCCGATCAAGGAATCGGGCAGTCCCTTCCGACCCAGCTCCGACACATAGCACTCTCCCATCCCGAAACTGGGAGCACAACCACAGTCGCTCTCGAGGGATGGTCCACTTCCACCAGGTCATGGTGAACAAGCTTCAGTCACGAGAGCCATGTTCCAAGATTTTAGGAACGAGATCCTCCGAGCCCTCGGAGGCGGCCCCGGGTTCGAACATGTCGGCCCAAAGCTCGAAGAGGGTCGGGGTTCCGAGTCTCACGGTTCGTTCTAGCCACCGCGGCAGAACGAAGTCGTCCTCCACCACCTCCAGGAAATGAAAAATCGCCTCGCCCGCATTAACAAGGGAGGGCGGCAATCCGGTCGGGCGCTCTAGCCGAGCCGACCCCCGTTCTCTCAAATTCTAGACGCTGAGATTCCCAGAAATTTCAGACCGCCACGGTTCGAGACCTACAATGGCGAGAGTGATCCAGCTAATCACATGGAAGGGTTTAAAACCCTCATGATGATTCACAGCGCATCGGATCCTCTTCTATGCCGCGCCTTCCCAGCCACCCTGTGTGGCCCAGCTCGGGAATGGTTCTCGAAGCTCGCCCCCGGTTCGGTTTTCGTTCGACCAGCTCGAGGCAAACTTTCTTGTCTACTTTGTGACCAGTCGGAGGGTCGAGAAGACGAGCACGTCCCTTCTGGACCTTAAGCAGATGGAAGGAGAGCCCCTCCGCGAATTTGTGCGAAGGTTCACAATCGAAGTTAGGGCAGTCTCGTCCCTCGATGCCAGTGTCGCCTGGTTGGCCTTTTGGCGAATGTTCGTCACTACCAGTTGAAAGCTTCCTTGGTCAAGAAACCGCCCTTAGATTTTTCCAATCTTTTCAACAGGGTAGAAAAGTACATTTGGGCCGAGGAGGCCCTGCACCCGAAGGCCTGAAAGAAACCCCAGTCAAGGGGAAGAGGAAGATCGAAGACTCTGAGCCTATGAAGAAGGCTCAGAAAGATGTGTTTGCCCAAAAACGCACCCCGCCGGTCCCTCGTTTCGAGAGATACACTCCACTGACCCAAAATGTGTCAGCTATCCTCCTGGAGATAGAGGACAAGGGGATCGTCCGCGTTCCTCCCTGACCTAACAATAATAAGAAGAGGCATTGGAGGTTTCACTATCGGTTCCATCAGGACAACGGGCACGAGATCGATGATTGTCGCGTCCTAAAAGACAAAATCAAAGCCCTCATCCAGAGGGGGTACTTGAGGGAGTTCACTCGAACCAATCCCAGGGATCAGAGGGATCCGCAACCCTCACCTCCTCTTCGGACGGTTAGCAGGCGGCTCGAGCTCGAGCCCGAGCCCGAGCTCGAGGATGCCGGGGGGGGCAGCTATATTTCGCTGTGTCCATGGCGGACCAATGGGGGTAGAATCGAACACCTCCCGTAAAGCTTTTGTTCGCAAAATAAACTCGATCCATAACTATCCGCCCCCTCCGGGGACCAGAGGATGGCGGTCTCCTTCTCCAATGAAGATCTCGAATGCGTCCGACTGCCCCTCGTGGTCAACCTCGACATGGTAAACCATGAGGTCCGACGTATCATTGTTGATAACGGGAGTTCAGTCAATATCCAGTTTCTGTTGTGTTCGAAAACCTCAAGCTCTCCCGTGAAAGGTTGAAGCCGGCGGGGCACACACTTCATGGGTTCTCCGGCGTTCCTGTCCAAATTGAGGGAATCGTCACACTCGACGTGACCGCCGGTAAGGCCCTGCCCCTTTGAACCGAAGCAATGGACTTCCACCTATAATGCTATCCTCGGCAGACCTGACCTGTGCACACTTCAGGCGGTTCCTTCCGCCTATCACTTGAGGCTGAAGTTCCCCATCGATCATGGGGTCAATGCAGTTCGGGGTAATCAAGAATCAGCACATTCGTGCTACATAACCGCAGTGGGAGACAGTCTTTCCCCTTGATGCGGTAGAACTCCTATTCGATAGAGGCTCGGAGCCCGTTGGCGTACTGGAAGAGGTCACCTCCGAAGGAGGCAAATCTAAATGGTTCTGAGCAAGCCAATCTCTGACCCCAGACATGACGCTGTCAATCACCAAATGTATCGTCGGAATGCCGACCTCTTCGCCTGGACGCCGTCCGACATGCCTGGGATTTTCGAAGACATCATAATGCACAAGTTAAGCGTTCACTCGGACTCGAAGCCGGTCCAGCAGAAGCGACGTAAGTTTGCCCCTGACAGGCAGCAGGCAGTGATGGAAGAAGTGGGTAAGCTCCTCTTGGCACGGTTCATACAAGAAGTTAACTATTCGGAGTGGCTGACCAATATCGTAATGGTGAAAAAGACGAACGAAAAATGGAGAATCTACATAGATTTTCAAACCTCAACAAGGCCTGTCCGAAAGACCCGTTCCCTTTTTTGAACATCGACGCCCTGATCGATGCAACATCGGGGCATGGGTTGTTGAGCTTCATGGATGCCTTTTCAGGCTACAACCAGATCTGATTGTTCCCTCCGGATATACCAAAGACCGCATTCGTGACCGATCAAGGTCTCTACTCTTACCGAGTCATGCCCTTCGGGTTGAAGAACGCCGACGCTACATATCAATGGCTCATTAACCGGGTCTTCAAAGAGTTGATAGGCCGGAACATGGAAGTATATGTTGACGATATGCTCGTCAAGAATCGCAAAGGGCAACATGGAAGCATGACGCTCATAATAATAAAAAGAACAAAGAAAACCCTAATTTTCTAATGAATTTTTATTCCTTAAATTCTATCAATTGAAAGATAGGGAAATCAATTAAAAGATACAAACAACTGTATAGAGAAAAAAGAAATACCTTTTGATAATTGTAGTTTGAAGCAAAGCCTTATGGAGATTTTCTTAATTCCTTCCTCCTAATTTAGGATTTGGGGATAAATCAAACAAGGGAGAAGAAAAGACAAATTGAAGATTTGATGAGGAGGACAGGGACAGGCGGGACAGCCCAGTAAGGGCCAGGGTAGGCCAATAACATATATGTGGATTTATCAAAATTTTTGGGTGGGCCAAAATAAAAAATTTAATACCTATATGGCCCATATGGGGGATTTCAAAATTTCTGGGTGTGTGGGGCCTACCCGGGCCCCTATTGGATTCCGTCCCTGGTCAAAGGTGTGCAAATGATATTATCTTTGATTGTCACCATTATATGACAATTAACAACTAAAAACGGTAGAGGTTTATTTTGATTGAAGTTAGGCATCATTTGTTTAGACATAAGAATGATAAAAAAATAAAACCCACAATAAACCAGTTGATCCCCTTTATATTTGTATATTTGAGCGTCATGCTGAATATATGCTTTTTATGATATTTCATCTTGTATGCTTAATATATAGTCTAGTTTGTATATGTTCACAGAAAATATGATTTATAGAGCATCGAGTCTTTCCCTAATTTTTATCATTTCTGTTCAAGGTATATATTTTCATCTTTCTTTTCTTGTGGCCAGCGGTTTCGTGCTAGCATCAGCTGGTACAGCTGAGTATACATTGACCAAGGAGGATGTAGGGCGGCGCTTGGCATTTGTGTACATTCCCGTCAATTTTGAAGGTGTGTTCATTTCTGAAAGGGCTTATCATCCAAACATTGGTATATACTTAATTTGCCTGACATTATTGTATTATATCTTCCATATCATTTCAGGCCAGGAAGGCGAATCAGCATCTTTCATGTCGGAGATTGTAAAGCAAGGTAGAACTGAAAATTTGCATTTATATTGCTAAATAAGTGCAATCAAAATTGCTCTCTGATTTCCTTTGAAATTTTCTTACAGCCCCACCAAAGGTGGTCAATTTGAAGATAGTTGGAGATCTTAGGGAAGGGAGTAAGGTGACAGTCACAGCTACAGTTACTGGAGGAACTGAGGGATCTAGTAGGGTCCAGTGGTTCACAACAAGTTCTCCAAATCTAAATGGGGAAAATGGCCTTGAAGCTGTTAGTACCTCCAAAATTGCTAAGGTGAACTTTTTCATTTTTCTGTATATTTTTTTAATGATTGCTCCCACCTGAAACCAACTTTAGGTTAGTTACCTTGTTGTCTCTTGGTTTTCTAGCATAACAATCAAACTCTTATAGGCGTTTCGCATTCCCCTTGGTGCTGTCGGGTACTACATTGTTGCAAAATTCACTCCTATGGCCCCTGACGGAGAAACTGGAGATCCAGCATATGTTATTTCTGAAAAAGTTGTTGAAAGTAAGTAGAAGTATTTCATTGCAAGCAGATAGTTTGATTTTCATGTTTTTTTTAAGAAAATCAATATTAAAGTGTAGAAAGAAATAGTTTGTTAAAGTGTAGAAGTGTAATGCTGGCTTAAATTTTCGTCACATACAGAAACTATGCTGGCTTACTTTGTTAGATGTCATATTTGTAATTGAATTTTTGCGGTCCTTTTGCATTAATTGGAACACAACTCTTTTGCAGCACTTCCTCCAAGCCTAAATTTTCTTTCAGTCACTGGTGATTATTGCGAGGGTGAAATATTGACTGCATCATACGGTTATATTGGTGGCCATGAAGGCAAAAGTCAATACAATTGGTATCTTCATGAGGTACGTCCTACCAGAAGGGTTTTTTTTTTGTTTTTTTTTGTTTTTTTGTTTTTTGTTTTTTTTGGCCCTCCCATCATTCTTAATTCCTGTGGTGTACATACAATATAATTAATGAATAATTGTCAAGCTTGTTTTGACCCTAACTTTACTTTTGATTTTGTGATATGCAGACCGAGAACGATTCTGGTGCATTAATACTAGATGCATCAGGTTTTCTTCAGTATCGCATAACGAAAGATGCTATTGGCAAGTTTGTCTCTTTTGTGTGTACTCCTGTACGTGATGATGGTACGGTGGGTGAGCCAAAAACTTCGCTGGAACAGGAGCGTGTTCGTCCAGGTGATTATAGTTATGCTATATTGTATATATGATCATAAAGCATATAAAATCAATTATCACAATTTACAAGAAGTATTTCTATTGAACCAATGGTGTCTCTATCTTGTCCGAACTTAGAATTTGCAGGAGAAAAAAATGCTTAAAGGATAACAATCACATGAAAATGAAAAAAAAAAGAAAGAAAAAGAATGAAAGAAAAATCTTAACTGAAACATTTGCCATAGTGGTTAATGCAATAGAAAATATTTATTAGTACTTGCAAAAACGGTCTAGTTTTTTGTGCAGTAGCATGCAGTAAAAAATTACATAGGGCATTTCAGCTTCTTCGGCTTTCTTTAAAATGCTTCTTCCTTTTGGAGTTGTCGCTGTGATGCTGATGATGGAGTAACTTTTATATTCAAACTTCTTTAAGCCCAATTTGATTGCACCTGATTAACTTATTTCAATCTACAGGAAGCCCAAGACTACTTTCCCTGCAAATATTAGGTAATGGTGTAGAAGGTACCACATTGATTGCTGACAAGAAATATTGGGGTGGAGAAGAAGGTGATTCAATTCTCCGCTGGTTTCTGGTAAGTGGTAACTGGCTAGATATTTCAAATGGTGCTTATCTTTTTTAAAAAAAGCTATTAGTATTTTAGCTTTGCAGGACTAGAATTAGTTGGGTTCTTATTTATTAATTATTTAATCTAAAATCATGTTTCAGTGTTTATGTTTTTTTTTGAGGGAATGTTTCAGTGTTCATGTTACATTGTTAACCTTGCTAAATGATGATAATACTCTTTAATGCAGACTAGCTCCGATGGTGTGCATAGGGAAATAGAAGGTGCATCAAGTGCATCATATACCTTATCATGCAGTGATATTGGATGCCTTGTATCTGTTTCATGTGAACCCATTAGAAGTGATTGGGCACGTGGTCCCATTATGCTCTCTGAACATATTGGTCCCATTGTACCTGGTAAGTTCGTCACTGTACAACGACATCAATACCAAAGCCATATTCGGCTGGATCACTAAGTTCTACTGAATGAATTTCTATTGACCTATATATTTATTTATTTATTTCTAAGGATTTATTTTGGGAAAATTAACTTTTGGTTCCTCCGCCTAGAGAAATTGATGGACCACTATGTTTGATAACAATGCAGATAGTTTATCCATATTATTATGTAAATATGAGAAGGGTGTGTCACTTTCATACATGCATTGCATGCAACTTTTATTCTTTCTTCACATTAAATTTAAACAACCCTGGAAAATTGATTTTAGTTGTTATGCATTGAGAGAATACCTCCTAAGGATTAGCATTATGGAGAAAAATCACGTGCATTGCATGTGCTAGTCATTTAGAATGTGTTCGCCTAATCCATGCAAGATGCACAACATTGTTCTTTTGTTCTATTTCATGTGCAAATTGGGTTCAATAATAAAAATATAATATTTGGGTCTGGTCAGGTTTGAGTTTTATATAGAACAATAGCAACAATTGCCTAACATGTTCAACACCCTAATAGTTGGCTTCTGGCCGTTTCTCTTCCTAACAATAGAGGTCTGCTTTCGAGTATAGAAATTAATTATTAATTCATCAAGTGACCTTTCATAGCTTTGCTCCACTGTTGGAATCCCTAATGTAAATTTTCAACTTCATCAAGATCAAACATTCAAAGACTGTTTAAGTAGCCCGAAGAAATTCTGACCTTTCATAGCTTGCTCCATTTATGAAATCCCTTACATATATTTTCAAACATTTGTTGAAAATCAGTTGGGGATTTTTCACCTGATTCAAAATGAGTCAAAACCGGTGCTTGATTGAAACTAAAGAACATTGACTACAAAAAGAATCGGGCAGTACCGATCTATACCAACCATGAGAGAGCTGCGGCGACTATCCATCTCATTAACTTCTACCAAAACAAGAAACCAAGCTTTAGGTACTTAATTGAGATGAAACAATGGTCTCAGAGCCTTACCTAGTGGCATGTTGGCATCACAACAAAGAAACGAGCAGTGCACCAAAATTCTTTAATCATCCTAATTTGCTTTAGAATATTCTCAACAAATGTTGCTGCTAATTTTTGTGTTGGAGCAAACGAATGATTTGTGAATTCTTTTGGAACCAATAAAAGCTAACCTTTTACTACTTGCCGATATTGACCGTTCTCAATGTTGTTGCTTACATGCAAAAAGTTCGAAACATCGGGATTGATCCTGGCAACGAATCCTCCGACGCTCAAGTTAGTAATCTGAAAGATTACGAAAGAGCTTTTTTAGAGAAAGATCCTGATTACCTGATTCTGACAGGGTAGGGGGTATTTATAGTCGCCTTTGGGACTAGCTTCGAGATAATCATTTATCTCTATTTCTGGTGTTTTTAGATAAAAATAGAGTTTAAATTCTTTCATAATAAGGAATTTGGTTTAAACAGTCTCTTATGGATAATCATGAATTCAAATTAATTTTTAAATGATCTGGATTGATTTATAATGGGCCGTCACCCTAACCAAGTAATGCAGACCAATTTTTTGGGTTATTGGACTTGGAAAAGATCAAGTTCTCATTTTCGATCCCGCTTGTAGTGAAAATTACCATTTTACCCCTGAAAGCTTTGAGATTCGTGCCCGATTTGAACGGTTCCAATTTGGTTCTATTTCTAATCATATCACAACCCCCCACTCCCGAAGACTGAGTTTCACAATCTTTGCGGAGTAGCTCGTTCATTTTTAATGGCTTATAGAATTTATCGGGTTCTTGGCGACGTTTAAATCTTGCTTGGGATATAACGATGCTTTTCTGAGCTTCTCGGGGACGTGGTAAATCTAGAGCGTCGATCGTAGAACGCACAAAAATCGAGGAGATCGAACGGTGCGCTGGCATTGACTAGTCAACGCATCTTTGTGCCATTTTCGTTCGGTTCTTGGTTTGCTCGGCGTGTTCTGGGGAACGATGTGGTGCACTTCGGCGAATGTGGTGAGCGTTGGCGAACGATGACGAGACGACACGTGGCATTTGATCGTTGACTGGTCAACGCCATTTTGGCATATTTTCATTCGGTTCTTCGTTTGCTCGGTGTGGTGTGGCGAACGTTGGTGAACGATGTTGGCGAACGATGGTGAGGTGATACGTGGCGTTTGACCGTTGACTGGTCAATGCCATTTTGGCCTCTTTTCGTTTGTTTTCTTGTTTGCTCGGCGCGTCTCGATGAATGATGTGGCGAACATTGGCGAACGATGACGAGACAACACGTGGCATTTGACCGTTGACTGGTCAACTCCATTTTGGCCTCTTTTCGTTCAGTTCTTCGTCTGCCCGGCGCACTCTGGCAAACGGTGTAGCGAACGTTGGCAAACGATGGGGGGAGCGCTGGCGAACGATGATGAGGCGACACATGGCGTTTGACTATTGACTTGTATACGTTGACTGTTGACTGGTCAATGCCATTTTGACCTTTTTTTGTTCGGTTTCTTGTTTACTTGGTGCGTCTCGGCGAACGATGTGGTGAACGATGAGGCGAGTGCTGGCGAATGATGATGAGGCGACATGTGGCGTTTGACTGTTGACTTGTCAATATTGACCGTTGACTGGTCAACACCATGTTGACCTCTTTTCGTCCGGTTTCTTGTTTACTCGGCGCGTCTCGGCAAACAATGTGGAGAACGTTGATGAACGATGAGGTGAGCACTGACGAATGATGATGAGGTGACATGTGGCGCTTGACCGTTGACTGGTCAACACCATTTTGGCTTCTTTTCGTTCGGTTCTTCGTCTGCTTGGCGCACTCTAACGAACGATCGTGGGAGCCAGTTGAATGCTGTCGAACGAATGTTGGTGAACGATGGTGAGGGGACATGTGGCATGTTTGACTGTTGACTACTTTGACTGGTCAAAAATTGAGTTTTGTTGATTAGCTTTCCTCGATCGTTGCACTTCCCTGTCTCTTGGGCTTCTGCGTTGGTTTGGGGGCCCATTAACTTGGAAGCCAAAGAGTTGATAGACTCATAAATCCCTCCCCCCGTCTCATTCCTTGTCTACTTTCATAAGGACAGCCGAGATGCTGACATTGAGGGGAGTGAATTTTTCAAAGCGAGGAGGGGGCAACGCTGGCCGCTATTATCTTTCTGGAGTTTCTTGGGACCTCTTTCATCTGCACCCTTTTGTATGTTTCCGGACGGGGGCTCATACTGATCATGGAGATGCAGGACCTCTTCAGTCCGGATGTACTTCTTGCTCCTCAGCAGATGTTCCGAGAAGTTCCGAGCAGGCTTCTTGGCAAGGGATGCCTTCAGATCGGCATGGTTGATGTTGTACCTGAATGCAACAGAGGCTACTGATTGGTCGAGAGAGGCAATAGAACGAGATTCGGCGGTAAAGTGCTGAACATAGTCTCTTAGGCATTCACCTTTTTCCTGACTAAGGGCTAGCAATGATGCGCTTGTTTTCTCGGTCCGCCAACTGTTGACGAAGTCGGTAAGGAAGAGCTTCTCATACTGGTCGAACGAGAAGATGGAGGCTGGGGATGAACGAGAATACCATTCTCTTGCTGGTTTCTTCAACGTGGTCGGGAAGGTCTTACAGAGGAGCGCATTCGAGGCTTGCTAGATCATCATGAGTCTTAAAATTCTCAATATGATCGGCCGAGTCAGACTCCTCGTTATAGGATTCAAAGTAGGGCTACTTGAAGGTCTCAGGGATTGAGGCTTCCATGATGGCCTTGAATGGGCGGAAATTCTTGGTCTGTTGACCTTCTTCGAGGTTGATTTTGCTACGACGCCTCTCCATCTCTTGAAGGTGACCATGGACCGAGTCGTCCCTATGGTCAGATCTAATTGACTCTCGGGACTCTCCTTAATGAGGGGTGACATGACGAGGGATGTGTGCATGTCGGTCGTGACTTGGAGTGATGTTAAGGGCTTGCAGGATGTCATCTTTGAAGTTTCGGAATTCCACCTGGGTGATCGGTGCCCTTCCGTCCTGGTGAACTCTTGGCGCTGATTGGCTTGTAGTTGTGTGGCTTCTTCACTGGTGACGGGGAGGAGACCCCCTTCGCCCCTTGGGGAGGGGGTCCTTCTGGATGTCGGCCTTCGGGGAGAACGGCCCCTCGGGCTTTTCTGGTGTTCTGGGTGAGGGTCCTCATCATGAGCGCGCCACTCATTCAAGCGGGTTCGGAGGTCGACCCTTGTTGACGATTGACGATGACTTGATGAAGGTCTCTTGACCCCTGAGGACTTCGTGAGGCCCTCGAGTCAGCGGAAGCGTTATGGACCGAGACATGGTCATGGAGAGGATGTTTTTTTTGTCGGCTTCGACGGGAGCCCCTCGGCGTAACCCCCTTGGACATGGGACGAGCCTGTTGAGCGGCGGCTGTTCAGGTTGAGGCGGCTGAACTTGTTGATCTTGTTGATGAGGAATATCCTCCAGTGGAGGAGGTGGAGGAAGAGGTGTGGCTCTTCGGCTTGACGCCGCTGCCTTCCCTTTTTTCTTTGGAGGCATGGTTGGAAAAGTCAGTTTTTTACCGGTGAGTATGGTTTGATTGCTTTTTCTGATTCCCACTGACGACACCAATCTGTTGGTGCTAATTTTGGTGTCGGAGGAAACAGATGATTTGTGAATTCTTTTGGAACCAATAAAAGCTAACATTTTTACTACTTGCCGATGTTGACCGTTCTCAATGCTGCTGCTGACTAGCAAAAATTTCGAAACACCGGGATTGATTCTAGCGACAAACCCTCTGACGCTCGAGTCAGTAATCTGAAAGATTATGAAAGAACTTTTTTTAGAGAAAGATCCTGATTACCTAATTCTGATGGGGGTAGGGGTATTTATAGTCACCTTTGGGACCAGTTTTGAGATAATCATTTATCTCTACTTTCCGATGTTTTTAGATAAAATATATAGTTTAAATTCTTTCATGATAAGGGATTTGGTTTAAACCGTCTCTTATGGATAATCATGAATTCAAACTACTCTTTAAATGATATGGATTTATTTATAATGAGCTGTCACCTTAACCCAGTAAGGCAGACCCGTTTTTGGGTTATTGGGTTTGGAAAAGATCTAGTTTCCATTTTCGAACCCGCTTGTAGTGAAAATTATCGTTTTACCCTAGAGAGCTTTGAGATTCGTGCCCGATTTGAACGGTTCCGATTTGGTTCTATTTCTAGCCATATCAACAAACATGTCAAATCTATTACAAATATTTTATTGTACAAAACTTCTACGTAATTTGCTCTAAATGTCATCTACTATTTACTCACAATTATCAAAAAATAAATAACATCTAAAAACATATTGGAATTTGACAAATAACATATTACTTCTTAGATTTGTGAAAATGCCGAAATAATACCAAACATAGGAAATTTATATCAAACCTTGTGAACTTTTTGAACCATGGTTTAAATTGCCAATCTTTTGTACATATAGTGGTCATGTTAAATAGGTCAAGATTGATGATACCAATCATTGATTTATAGATAACTGGTAGGGCTAACTCTCAATAAGAATGTCACTTCATGAAGCTTATTTCTTATGTGCATAACACATACGTTTACCTAGCTTCTGCACTTGTGTGCGTTTGTTTGTTTTATATTTAATGCTCTAACCCCAATCGCTCCCAGCTAGTTGCATATGGCTTACCCTCCCCTCCTTCCAGAAAGACTTTGAAAACAAGTAGTGCCTTGTCCAGTACTTGTTTCTGCCTGACTAAGCTTCATGCTGGCATTGTCTTTGCTTCATAGGTGACGCTTGACTGTAAGGTCTATGATGCAAATTTTTTTTGCAGTGCTTGTTTTGTGGATGGTTGGGGACAACTTTTCAAATTGTAATTTCGTAAATTATGCTTTCTCACTCGATGAAAATTTATATCTCACTGTGGTGCAGTTTAAACTTTAATTTGTCACCCTTTTCTTCACTCATGTAGGTCCACCAACTTGTCAGTCACTGGAATTTCTTGGGTCAATGATTGAAGGGGATCACCTGAGCTTCAGAGTTGAATACACTGGAGGGTGAGATCTACATTGAAATTCACATACTATTTCTTGTGTAACGTTCTTCATTTTTTAGTCCATGATCCTCCGGCTTTGTTTCTTTTCCTATGTTAGTGAAAGAGGAGACTGCAGCCATGAATGGTTCCGGTTGAAAAGTAATGGTTCAAAGGATAAATTAATTGGTGATGGTGAGATCATTCAGCCCAACTAAATTTCTTTGGTTACTTCAATTTATAACCATTCTTACTGATCATGGTGTTGCAATCATTGCAGAATTTATTGAATTAACTCTTGAAGATGTTGGTAAATCCATCGAGCTTGTTTTCACTCCTGTGCGTAAGGATGGAGTAAAGGGACCACCAAAGAGTATTATTTCAACTGTCATTGCTCCTGGTCAGTGCTTATTTCCACTACCAGCAATTACCTAATTTATGCTCCTATAAAAAAGTCAAGTATAAAAAATATTCTATAGATTTTTTCGTCTGTGACTTTGGTTTACATAGAATTATTTGGAGAAGTTGACTGCAATTACATGAATGTCATTGGTTATGGTAAGTTGTATGCACATAAATACCTAAGTTGTGAACAAATTAATGGAATGTTATTTACATTCTGTTTTGTTTAAAATCTTTTTAAAAATAAGATATAATTTATAAAAATACTAGGTTTGCCCGTTGACACGTGCCTACGGCACGTCTTCGGAATGGTGCACCTTGTTTGATCATATAAAATAGTTTTGGAGGTCCAGCAAATTGATTGAAGTAGCAAACATTTTATATGAGAAACTTTTGGGGGTCCAGCAAAAAACATATTATATGATTTTTTTTATTTTTTTTGAATTATTTTAAATTTTTTTTAATTTTAAATTTTTTTTAGTTTTTTAATTTTAAATTTTAAAAAAAAATTTAAAATTTTTATTTTCTTAATTTTTTGAATAGAAGAGGGAGGAAGAGAGAGAGAGAAAAAAAATAATTAGATAAATATAGGAGTTGTTTTGGGTGGGGGATTTGAATTTGAGTTTTGGGAGGGAACTTTTGGGGGGGAAATATGTTTTGTGAGGTTAGATCTGGGCCTTTGATTTTTGGGGGAATTGAAGGAAAGCCACTTGATAGCTTTCTTTGTGTTTTATTATATAGATGAGAATAATCATATTAGTAAGATGACACATGTTTACCACATGTGTAAATTGAATAAAACAAAATATAGCATATTAACCATTTACCATGATTGTGCTTTGCTCTTTACTTTTCTTACTTTTATATTGTTGTTCTCTTGTTTCTTATGATAACAAAACAAGAAAGATGTATCTTTCTTAAATGAACTCAAGTTTTCTGTGAGGAAGAACCTAATCTCTGGAGAAGCTGTATTCAATTCTCTTATAATGTTTGCCTCCTTCAGTAATAATTTTTTAACATATTGCATTTTCAATTGTTTGACACCAAAATTGGAAGTTTTGTTCCTCATATTCCTTCACCGAGCAAGAACTACCACCGTAATGAATTTAGTTAATGAATTTATGTCACTGTGGGTTGTCTACTTTTTTCTTCTTTCTGAAGTTATTCAATCCAAGAGAACAATAGTTACTCTGTTTTTTGGGGGTTGCAATAGGAAATTTCAAATTTTAAAAATTTATAGAAACTTATAGAAAGAGGTATGCTGCCTAGCGCTATGCCATCAATTTTAAAAATTACGGAGTTGACTGATTTAATTTACACTTGTTTGTATTAGACCTGTCATTAATTGCTAGTGAAGGGCGTAAATATGAATGGGGGTTGCTTGTTTTTTGAGTATCTATCTATTGAATGTATGCTCAGGGGTGAGTAGTGCTGGAAGTTTTGTGAAATAAAGTACCCTCTTAATATCTTTGGCAAATGCATTTATATCAATTATTCGTATTGTCTAATTGCTTGCAACCTCTCTGTTTCTTTAACAGGGTATCCAAAGGGTATTGAGCTTATCATTCCAATCTGTTTGCAAGACAAGGAAGTTGTTCCTTCAAAATCTTATTATGGTGGGAAAGAAGGCAGCAGCAAGTTTACTTGGTACAGAACTAAAGAAAAACTTGAGGGCTCAGAGTTGCTGGACCTGGCTACTGTTTCTGAAGACATAATTATTGTTAGCAAGATCGTGTATGTTATTCATTATATGCAACAATAATTTTGCTACTACCATAAAATTTTCCCATGACAAAATTACCATTTATCAATCCTGAAACAGAAATTATACACCTTCGCTAGAGGACATTGGCTTTTATCTGGCCCTTTGTTGGGTGCCTACACGGGATGATGGACAAAGTGGAGATCCACTAGTTACCATCACTGAGGATCCAGTTATGGCAGGTTATCTCTTTTCTTATCTAACAGTTGTACCCGATTTCTTTTCTAGAAAATTATTGATATTGACCAAATATTGGTGTGGTTGAGTTGAGTTGAGGGTCCCTGGATCATGTTACGACTAGAGTAGTACACAATTATATAAGTATTTATTATAATGGCAGAAAAAGGGTACTAACAATGCTATGCATTTTCCTTCTGCAAATTCGTAAATCATAATACCTTTTGGAAACATTATTGTCATTCTTTTGTAATATTTAATACTAGTATTTTGAAATAGTAAAGATATCAACATTATGGTGTAAAAGACATTAGTAGAGAAAAAATATCCAGAATGTACTATTATTGAATTTGAAGTTGACTCTGAGGTTATGAAATCTTTGCTAAATTACTCGGGTAATATTTCGTTTTGATTGTTTCCTTGCGTTCAAAATTGACAGCTCCTCCAGTTGTTTCTGATGTGTGCTTAAAAGACAATGGTTCTGGTGCGTACACTGGAGAAGGTAAATACTATGGCGGTTATGAAGGATCAAGCCTGTATAGCTGGTACAGAGAAACTAATGAAGGAGCTATCATTCTCATTAGCGGTGCTTCTTGTACCACTTATGAAGTTACAGATGATGATTACAACTGCCGTCTCTTGTTTGGGTATCTCTCTTGTCCTTCCCACTCATAAGCTTCTTTGTCTTGTTATTATTATATTACTGTCTCTATAATATGGTGCTCTTAAGGAAAAATGCTAACCTATCAATGGTAGTGTTTTTGGTTACTGGCGAAAAGTCTTCTTTTAAATGATCAATGAATGAACAGTTGGGAGTTATTAAAAGGGTACTCTAACTAGAAACGGGCACAAAACTTCTTTGATTTTTTGTAGTCATTAAATACAATTTTGTTCTAGTCTAATAGATTTTTATATCTTAAGGATCAAGTAACAATATTCTCCATTACATGCAGTGTTGTAAAAAACTGGACCGGACAGCCAGTCGGTCCGGGTAGACCAGAATCGGACCATCAACTGGTCTGGTTCCACAAGGAAATGTAAGTCATGTAAAAGCCGGACTGGACTGGCCTGTTTTACAGCGAACCAGGCGAACCGGGTTCAAATCGAACCGGCCAGTTCACCAAACTTATTCATATTTTTTCAAAAAATAAACGTGGACAGTGGGTTTCAAACCCTGGTTCGCTGAACAACACTACGAACTCACTAGCCACTGTGCCCATTTGTAACTGTGCTATGTAAACATACATTAATTATGTGATCTAAAATTTTCAATTAAAACAGTCCTCCCCATATTTAAACCGGTTCAACCAGCATTGAACCCAATCAAACTGCCAGAAAACCGGACCAGTCATCTCCCCAGGTCAATGGTGGGATCAGTTTTTACAACATTGATTACATGACAAAGGTGGTCTTTGGGGTTAAGACTTCATCATAATAGTGCTTGCCACATTTTTTCTGCTTTTCTGTACTGATTTATATTCATTTTGTATATGCTCCTATACTCTGTGTGTTTGTGAGTATGTCTTAATTTAGAAGTTGAGTTTATTCTATTTTTACTTGGCAGCTATACCCCTGTTCGTTCAGATTCTATCATTGGGGAACTCAAGTTGTCAGAACCATCTGATATAATTTTTCCAGGTAAATTGAATAATTGTTAGCCGTACAATTCATAGTTCTAGACTAACACCTTTAAGTTGATAAAAATTGCTTTGTTTTATTGAACAAAATGTTGTTTTGAAAGACGTGACTGTCAAGATCTATGCCAACTGTTGGCAGTTGAACATGGTTTGCTAATACTGGAACACATGCTCTAAGTTGTTCATGGAACATTACTGTTCTACCGAAGATTTGGAGAGTTCAAATTATCTCCAAAAATATACCAACTACGAGTGTTCTCTGAATAATTGTTTTTTTGTTTGTTTTGTTTCTTCATTGTTTCATGAGAAGGTTCTTGTTATAACTCGAAGTGATTTTCAACACTTACACTATGTTTATACTAAATTGTGTCTGATAAACTATAAATTACATAGAAACAACACCAACACCGATAGACCAAAACTTCGAAGTTGTAGAAGGGTTAAGGGAAATTGCACTTGTATTCTAACACGTCCCCTCGGGTCGAGGGCCCATTTTTTTTTATGGGCCAAAGAAACAAGATAAATACCCAACAAATTGTGGGCCGAGATCTGGACAATACGCAGCGGTAATTTTTTTTTTTTCAATCCGCATTTAAATTGCGCAGCCGGTGAGATTCTAACAAATGCAACCCTCATTCTCCGGTTTGTGGTTGGATTCCTGGGTAATGACGGAGTTATAAATTACACAGAAAGTGAAGAATAAATTGTAGCTAGTTACATGGCATATTCATTAAATGGTATATGGTGTATAATAACTCAAGTGAACTAACGAATAGTTTATAGCTATCGTTTATGAGAGAAACCACGGACATGGTTAAGAGAATCTAAGCACTATGACTGCGACCTCTTGGAAACTCCTGCTATCCCCGTCTCTCTGTGTGTGTAAGACTGAGCCTTTTTGCAGTTTTACCAATGTGTTCAAATGTTGACTGAGCATTTTTTCCTGGTGTCCACCAAACTCTCCTATCTGTGTGCATATATATGTTGATTTAAGTTTTTTTCTTCTGGAAACAGCTTTATCAAATTCAGTGAGCTTTCTACATCACATCCTCATCCTTTTCATACATTCAGACTTAAATATTAACAGTAAAAATAATAATTAAAAAAACCAAGGTGAGCTATGGAATTGCCAAGGAGTTAGATTAAAAACAAAAACCATTTTGAAAGTAAACAATAAAAATAAAAGGGAGAGCCACAAACAATTAGGTTGAGGGAGAGAAGCTGCCAGAAATAAAAAGTGAGCTTAAGAGATTAGATCAAGGTCGCCATGGAAGTTGGCATTTATCGTTTTTACCAGATTTGTCACTGTCTATACCTTTTGATAAGTGTTAGCTCATTCAATTTAATTAACATTATGATACTTGTAACTGTTATACTGTTGCTGTTGTTTGATTTTTTATAATTCATAAAGAATGTGATCTAAATGTATTTTCCTTTCTTTCTTGTTACTATTCAACAGTCATTATTTTGCTTCGATCCGTTTTCATCCATTGAATCATTTGTCTTTCTTCAGATCTTCCAAAAATTGAGTTACTTTCCTTCAAGGGAAAAGAAGTGGAAGGTGAAATACTCACTGCTATTGAGGTCATTCCCGATAGTGAAAGTCAGAGACATATTTGGAGTAAATACAAGAAAGAGCTTAAATACCAATGGTAAAACCACTGTTCACCATGTTGGCTTCTATAATATATATGGAATATCTGTTCTTATCTAGATCTCTGTGCAGGTTTTATTCGAAAGGAGTGGAACCCCATCAGTCCTTTGAACCATTTCATTCTCAACGCTCTAGCTCATATAAGGTTCGGCTGGAGGATATTGGTCATTGCTTGAAATGTGAATGTTCTGTGACTGACGTATTCGGAAGGTCAAGCAGTCCTGTCTCAGCAACAACTGCTCCTGTATTACCAGGTATTTTCTCCACATTCGATAATTGACGTAGACCAGTGAATGATTTTTGTATAAAATTGACATGTCAAGCTTGAAGTCTTACCTATTTCTTCAATATATGACAACATGACCCGGATGTCCTTATCTTTAATGTACTTGGTAGTATAAGAAGATCCACCTGCTGGTATTGTCTACAACTAATAATTATGATTTCATTTATCTTCTTCGCTAATGGAACATAACCATTCAACATTTAGGAAATATTTAGTACTTGTATACTTCTTCAAGTATGTCAACTCAAGTTTCAGATGCTGTTATCGCCATGCACTCGTTCCCAGCCAAATGCTAAAACTTATTGACATTCAATTGGTAAATTTTCTGTACCCCAGGGATACCAAAAATTGAGAAGCTGGAAATTGAAGGAAGAGGTTTTCATACAAATTTGTATGCAGTCCGTGGTACATATAAGGGGGGAAAAGAAGGCAAGAGCAAAATTCAGTGGCTTAGATCAATGGTCGGGAGTCCCGATCTTATCTCTATACCTGGTATATACATTTTCCCCTACTCCTTTTCCCTGTTTTCTCATTCGGATTTTCTGGAACAAAATTGGATGATACAAGTTTCATGCAGCTTGGTTTTAAGTGTATATTGTGTCTTTATATTGCAGACCGTTCCTTGTCTTAGTTGACCAATTACTGTGGGTCCTATAGACTTTCCATTGAATGTACAAAAGTAAAGTAAAATACATTTCAATCCATTGGGATGGCTCTGAGGTTTGCATTGATTTTTTTTCTCATTGTTAGTGCATTAAATGCTCAGTGCTAAAAAAAATATTCATCGCTCATCTATGAAGCATAGATACGGGTACGGGGTGCGGGTACGACACGACGCGGGTACGGGGATACGTGATTTTACAAAAAAGTAGGATACGGGTACGTTGGTGGATACGTTAAATATAATATATATTATATTATATATATAAATAAATATTTATTTATTTTATTTAAAATGCATATATTTAAACTATTTCATAGAATTATAAGAATACATTATAATTATGAGCATTTTTAGAGAAAAAATTTGATAATCTAACTATCAAAACATTGTGTATACTTATTTTGTGTTTGAGCATAACATAAAACATCAAGTTTTTGAAACTACATTAGGGACCTAAACATTCATCTTCACTTAACTGTGTCCAAAAGTTACAAATATGTATTAAAAAAATGGATACTCCTTGGGTACGCACCCGGGAGTACCCAAGGAGTATCGGCACCTGATACGCACCCGACACGGGTACATTGAGCGTTTGGAAGTATCCGTGCTTCCTAGTCGCTCATCTAAAAGGGCACAGAAGTGCTAAATCTTGCCAGCTCATAGATGTAGGCCCTATCAACTAGTCGATGGGGAATGCCTGTGAGTTGGCTAATAAACAGTTATTTTCATATATGTATTATAATTTTGGTCTGCACTTTTAAAAGAATTTCTAGTGTTGATGTATCCTTGTATTATGGAGTATGTGTCCATGTTTCTTGGATTCTATTGGCATAAATAATAACCCATGTTTTATGATCATAGTTCATTGATGTATTATCTGTAAGGCTTTATTTGGTGAGAATGACTACTGGTTCAAGTTTATAAGATTGCTAATTTTACCTCTTTCTTTGCAGGTGAAACTGGGAGGATGTATGAAGCTAACGTTGATGATGTAGGGTATAGGCTTGTAGCAGTTTATACTCCAATTAGGGAGGATGGTGTGGAGGGAGAACCTCGCTCTGCATCAACAGAACCAATTGCAGTTGGTGTGTTTCATTGCATTTAACATTAAGTTTTGAATATAAATATTTTGCAGATAGCTAGTTATAACTTTCCGGTGTTTGTTCGATGCTGATATATATTATTGGCCCATAACTCACTAATTTAAATTAAACGGTTATTGTGAAATTTGACATTGTTTGAGAGAAATGTGAGGTCTAGAAGCCCTATAAATACGGTTAGAAAGAGTTTTGGACCTGCTATTCACAATAGATTTTTTAAAAACTTAACCATATGGTATCCCTTCCCGTAGTCTTATATGTTGTTAGATCTATGTATTCACCAGATTGCTCTTTTGTTCATTTGCAGAGCCTGATGTTTACAAAGAAGTTAAGCAGAAGTTGGATTTAGGATCCGTCAAAATTGAGGTAATGTTTCTCTTGCACTGCAGATGAAATGTGCTTGTGTTTCTCCTTTCCTATTCTTTCAACATTCCATGATGGATTTATCTGCTGTTTTTATTCTATTTCTTCCCTGTTACTTTGTATCTGGATTGTCAACTTCAGGATTAATTGCTAATGAACAATTTCAGAAATTTAAACAAACTTTTTTGATGAGGTGATTAATCCAATAGTGACAAAATAAGCTACAATTATGTATTATGTGCCAATTATCATTCACTGACTTCGTTAGTGACAATATAAACTATCATTGTATATTAACTGACTCACGATAAAAACAGCTCTAGGTATTTGTTTATACTTAAACAGCATGTAGGATGGACTTTATTGTGTTTCATCTCTATTCTCAATTAACTGTTAGCCACATTATTGATCTTGTAATATCTGGTCTGCTATTGTTGTAACTTAATTTTTGCTGCAATCATATAATTGAGTGCATGATGTGTCTAGCTCTAAAAATAATCTATTTTCATTCTTGGAACAGGCATTGTGTGACAAGGATCGTTCATCAAAGCAGGTAGTGGCTTTTGTTCTTAATCCAAAAAATCTTCTTGATGACTTTGCATCATGAAAGGTTGGATAAAATGAATGTTGCATTAATACATTGTTTTGGAATATACTCACAGGTACCAGGAGTTGGAAATTGTGAAAGAAGAATTCTAGAAGTTAACCGAAAGAGGGTGAAGGTTGTGAAACCTGGTTCCAAGACTTCTTTTCCGACTACTGAAATCCGCGGGACTTATGCTCCTCCATTTCATGTAAGTTGCTCTCTTTTTTATTACCATGATTGGAATGATTTTGTGCCAAATGGAACAGAACTAGTTTTCCTTTTGTTTTTAATCACCATCGTAGTTCTGCATAGGTTTGTCATGGAACCTTGTGTACTAACACCCACTGGTTATGCACTTCTCAATATGGAAGATTGAAATCACTACTTGCACAATAATTTACACTTAAAGTCTATTTTAAGGCTGGTGATTGTGATCTTTGATCATCTTTATCATGATGCAAAATTTATTTTGAACAACCTTGCTAAATGATGTTTTACAGGTGGAGCTTTATAGGAACGACCAGCTCCGTTTCAAGATTGTAGTGGACAGCGAAAACGAGATGGATTTGATGGTGCAAACCCGACACATGAGGGATATAATTGTTCTTGTAATAAGAGGTCTTGCTCAAAGATTCAACAGCACCTCCCTCAACTCTCTACTAAAGATAGAGACATAAGACAAACCCATACTATATCTGACAACAAAAGGTTCATTCCTCGAGGCACTGTTGCGATTAATGGAATTGCTTTCTGAACGTTTCCAGCGTCCGGCTTGATGGCTTTTTAGGTTTGCGTTTTGTGCAGTTGTGACGAGATTGTTTCTCCCTGAATAGGAATTGCTTGACCCCTTGTAATATATTAGAGCTGCTAATTGCTGTTTCTTACCTAACACAATTCTTTTGCCTTTAGCAGAGTTTGCTGGCTTGGCTATTGTAAATTATGATGTGTTTTTGTATTCTCAGACGATGCTTGTTCGTGTGACTTGGAAAAAAAATGTATATTAAGAGCAAAGGGGTCTGTATTGTGAGTATTTTTGTTGCCATTTGCTCCCTCAACCCCGAACAGTACTGTGTTGTATAAGAGGTTGAATTGTTTTTCTGTCTGTAAGTGTCATTTGTGGTTATAAACCCAATTGCCTGCGTCCGTTTTGTGATTGTAAACCCAATTGCCTGCGCTGTTCGAGTGATATATAATTTTTGATATTTTGTTTGTTTCTGTAACACATAATGAAAACTGCATTTTTGCTGATGTTTTAGTTTAAAATTTCGCAGATGTATTTCTTGTTGAATGTATTTGTTTTCTCACAAACAGATCAGTCTTTAAACTGTACAAAAATATGTTGTTTTCTCACTGCAACCTTTTAGTTTGGATGAAAATTGATGGGAGATTTACTGCTACAAGAAAAGTAAACGATGATCCATTTGAAAATCACACCAAAAAACACTTTTACATATTTCTTTTACAAACATTAATATTGGAGTAAGACTCACAAATACAAACACCAAAGAAATTTAAAACCTAACCCTACATTTCTTCTTTTCACGAACACCATTAGTAGGAAATTGAATCATGCATATATATGCATTACCATGGAAGCAGCCTTCGCATGATACCCTTACTTAAAATTTGAGCACTTGGCATGATATCCTTAAATTCCTTTTCTTCACATGAAAAATCATATTCTTGAATCTTTCATTTTTTCTTCGTTCTCTCATGCATGTATCTTCTCAATTAATCACTTTCGGCCACTCCGGCAACTTTGCTGCCGTTGCCAGCAGCAGCACCAGCCCCTTCCTCCAACTCCTTCCCCACCCTCGCCGCCTGCATCTCCTTTGCGGTATCATAAGACGCATGCAACCCCAGAAACAGATAGTAAACCAACAAGAACGCAGTCCAAACTCCAAACCTCATGAAGGACTTGGAATCAATTGATCCTAGCAAAAATATATTGATCGCAATTGACAATGAAGGCAGCCATGGCACCAAAGGCACTCCCCACTTCTTTGGTTTGCGTGCCATAGGCACAAACCACCATAACCCGACTGTCGAGAAGAACCACAACGGAACTGTAATACAGTACCCAATCCAGCCCTTCTTACTGGCTGCCCAGTACACTGCGGTGGCGATGGATGAGCCCAACATCAGCAACAGGAACACCACCATCTTGTTCCTATCAGAATCAGTGGTCTCGCCAGAAACATAGTATCGACGGACCAACAGTGCAAGGCCGACGAGCATGAAGATGAATAGCGTTGAAATGGACAAGAGATTGGAGAGAACGCTGAGCTTTGTGAAGAATGCAATGATAGCAGTTGCTGCCATCATAACAATTGTGGCATTGATTGGTGTCCCTGTTTTCCCATGCACATTGGCAAACCATGGGGGCATCATGTGTGTCCTGGCAATGTGGGTCAAATACCGCGCTTGCCCGACAGCCCCAACGAGCAGTACGGTGGTCATTCCCTTGAGAGCCCCGAAAGCGACAATGTACTTAGCCCAGTCCATGCCAACCGCGGAAAACGCGACAGAAAATGGTGCATCAACGTCGATGTTGTAGTATGGCTGCATCATGCAGAGGGTGATAGCGAGGATGCAATAAGCTGATGTGGTGATTATCATTGAACCTACTAAGCCGATAGGGATGTCACGTGCAGGGTTCTTGGTCTCTTCAGCCATAGTGGACACTGCGTCGAATCCTACGTAGGCAAAAAACAGGACGGCCCCTGAGGCGAATATGCCACGAGTGCCAAAAGGGGTGAAAGGGGTGAGGTTCTTTGGGTGGGCTTTGCTTAGACCGGCCACGATTATAAAGACAATGATGAGGAGGTGGACGATGGAGGCGATGTAGTTGAAGCGGGAGGTTCCCTTGGTCGACACCACGGCGACAATGCACGTGATGATGACGATGCCAACGGCGATGGGGTCCAGGTGGGAGTAGTCGGCGGAGAAGGAGGTGGCGTGGATGCGGAAGTCATTCGGTTGGTGGTTGAGGAGGGTGGCGAAGTAGGAGGTCCAGGACCGGGCGACCGCCGCCCCACCGATCACGTATTCCAGGAGGATGTTGCCGGCAGCGATGAAGGCCATGAAGTCGCCGAGTTCGACGCGGAGGTAAGCGAATGAACCCCCTGATCGAAATTAATTGATTCATTACATACGATCGATCCAACATATAAATATATATTAGTTGACAATTAAGTGCAATGTATGGTATATGTGAATCATGTTTTAATTAAAAAAAAAGTTAAATGAAGTTTCTTTTGCATTACGTACCGGTAAAGAGAGTAGTCGAACAATAATTGCTACTAAAATAAACAAGATTTTAGTTAAAAACATGCTCATACATTTTAATTATATATATACTAGTAATTTACACGTGTGATGCACGTTTTAATAATTTCAAAAAATAAAAATAAAAACTCTGACGTAGAAAGGATTCGACCCAGAAACCTCTTTTATATTAGTTATGTACGTACATTATACATGTTGGTAGAATGACAAAATGACAAATGACACTAAGGCCTTCTCCCGTTATAATATTAGAGATATTGTAGACAAATTGATGTACTTCACATATTTTAATGTGGTTAACTTTAAAAATTAATTCCTCTTGGATAACAACTGTGTTTCTTGTGATATCCCAAAATTTAGACGGGGAGGGGTAAACCAAAGTTCAATACCATAGCAAATATCTATTGTAGTTTTGTTTTGTTTTGTTTTTTTTTTTCTCTCCCTAAAACGCATTCTTATGAAATTTATCATAACATTTATTTCGCCACGTGATATTTACAAGGAATAGTAAAAGAATTCGGTGAAATCTCAATCAAATTCTTATAAAATTTTAGGATTAAGATTCCATGAGTTCGTTTCGTTTCGTTCCCCACTTTCTTCTCTAGCTAATTACCGCTTGCCACGATTCATTTTTGTACCTACCTACCTAGCTATTGACAAAATCATCGGTAAACTGTTCTCTTCATAAAGTTTGTAAAACTCAATTTAGAATATTTTGCCAATTAGCACTCACATAGTTTTTAGAAAAAAAAAAAAATCCTTGTTAAATCATTGTCAGTAGAGTTTTCTTTGTTGGAATTTTCTCTTGAGTACAAAATGACACTTATATACTAACGAACAAATAAGCAGGAAAAAAAAACAACCAGAAAATATATACTCATAAATTAAGTTTCTCATGCTAAATAACAAGTCAAAATTACAAAATCCTATCAACATCTAATGAAATAGAGACAGAATAAAATAGATAGAATTAAATTTAAGATCAAACTGAAAGAGACTCTTTAAGACTTTTTCTTTTTTTGATGTAAACTCTTTAAGACTTTTTCATACTGACAAGTTGGCATCGTAACCAGCTGTCTGACTACATGCTACAGCTATTACTTGATATGATTAAATAATTAGATATCATTTTGTATAAGAAAAAAGAATCTAAGGAATCTTTTTCAATTATAGTAATATATTTACACAAACAAGCCATCATTAATGCAAAAATTGATTGCTTTCAATTTCTAACTCTACCTATTAATGTACCTAATAATATACTCCCTCGGTTCCATTTTAAGTGATTTTCAGGAGTTTTGCATACAGATTAAGGAAGGGTAAGATAAATATTTGTTTTCCTTTACACCCTTATTAATAAGTCTCCATGATTTAATTACTAATTCTTTTTCCAATACAGATTCTGATTTCAAGAAATTGTAATTAATGTTTCTCAATACAAATTTTGTTTTCAAGAGAAAATAGAATTACTAATTCTTTTACCAATACAGATTCTGATTTCAAAAAATTGTAATTAATGTTTCTCAATACAAATTTTGTTTTCAAGAGAAAATAGAATTACTAATTCTTTTACCAATACAGTTAGCATTAAATTTTTGGAGAAAATAAAATATAGAAAGTTGAAACTACAATTTTCTAAGAATATTTGATAGGATTAAAGATGAGTAATTAAGACAAAATTTCAACATAAATTAGGATTTTCTTGGAAAAAATTGAAATTTTTTTTGGATAATATCACTTAAATTGAAACAAGAAAAAAAAACCTAAATATCACCTATAGATCGGAGGGAGTATACATGCATAGTCAATCACGCAATAAAAAAGAAATTGTTAAGATTTTTATTTACTAATTATCATACATACCATTACAGTTTGTCCAATTGGATTCACAGTAGGAATTGAACACACCAACAAAAATATTTGATTCAATTTTAAATATTAATAATATTTCTCATTTCAAGTAATACTCCCTCCCACTAATTTGAATTATTTTTTTGTAAAAGTAGTTTCCAAGAGAAATTTATTCACAAATTTCAAGTAATACTCCGTTTCACTTTAAGTGATATTTAGGAATTTTTTTTTCTTTTTTCACTTTAAGTGATATTATCCAATTTTTTCTTATTTTTTTCCAAGAAAGTCCTTATTTATGTTGAAATTTTGTCTTAATTACTCATCTTAATCCTATTAAATATTCTCAGAAAATTGTAGTTTCAACTTTCTAGATTTTATTTTCTCCAAAAATTTAATGCCAAATGTATTGAAATAAGAATTAGTAATTCTATTTTCTCTTGAAAACAGAATTTGTATTGAGAAAGCATTAATTACAATTTCTTGAAATCAGAATCTGTATTGGAAAAATAATTAGTAATTAAATCATGAAGACTTATTAATAAAGGTGTGGAGGAAAACAAATGTTTATCTCACATGTCCTTAATCTGTATGCAAAACTCCTGAATATCACTTAAAGTGAAATGGAGGGAGTATGTTTTTGATGACGTAAGTAACAAAGTATGTTTGAAAATAATGTCTTAACAAAACAGAATTTCGATGGTTTATAATACGAGACTTAATTATTTAATTTCCTCATCAATTTTATGATTCGTTCCTCTTTTTAAATCTATAAAAATCATTTTAACATAATTACATACATCATGAAAAATTCATATTAATTATAACAGATTTTTCTTTGAACACTTACAAAAAAGAAACTAGAAATTAAAAGACTATATGTATAATAATCTAGAGGCAAAAGTTATTATACAAAAATTAATTTTCATAAGATCAAATATGTCTTAACCACAAACAGGTAGGTACACATAATTAATAAAATTACAGATGATTGGCCTTATTTCATTAACAAGAAAGAGCTAGCGAAACTAAAACCATAACGTACTACTTATTTTTATTCGATTGCATAAAAGTTTAAAATAAAATAATTAAAAAAAAAAAATTTACTCCTACTTCACTCAATCACTCCTACCAACAAAAAAAATAGACAACAACTTCTTACCCTAATCATCATAAATATAATACAAAACACTTAAATGCGCGCATGATAATTTTAAAATATATATATCATAATCCATATATAAATAATTAATTAATTAATTAATACCTGCAATCGGAATCTCAACGGCAAACTCTGTATAGCAAAACACGGACAGCATGGCCGATATCCCGGACACGACAAACGACAACACGACCGCAGGCCCTGCCGCGGTCCGTGCCTCCTGACCGGTGAGCACAAAGATTCCGGCACCAATGACTGCTCCAATTCCAAACCAAATGAGATCCCACCAGTTGAGGTTCTTCTTCATATCGTGCCCGCTCCTAGCTTTGACCTCTGTCAGCTCCGTCTGCTCCAGGGACCGGGATGTCACCCGGTCCTTGAGCCTCATCCACGTCTCGCCGAGGGCCTGTCCGTAGCTCTGCCATGTTTCAAACGACTTTTCTGGTAAGAAGTCTTGTTTGCTGCATGAACAACCTCTGTGTCTCATGCCTGCAGATGAGTTGTCTCCTGCACCCATTTTTTTTTTTTTTTTTTTTAAAGGGTTAATTGGTTTAAGCTTTGGAAGTGGGGAGTAGTATTTATAGAGGGGGACTGAGGGTGGGTTTGGTTTTTTTTTTTTTTTTTTAAATTTTTTTTTTTTGAATGGCCGGGAAGTCCAACAATGATGTTCATAGTTCATACTATGTGGACTCTCCTGCCCTAGTTGAAATTTCTTCTGAGCATTCATATTGATAAACATTTCATGAATCTTAAAGCATTAATGGTCCACGGAGTAAATTTGGTACATGGTTCAGTCATTCATTAATGTTCTGCACAATATGTTGTAAATATTAAAGTTTTGAGACATGTAAATAGGACTGACAACCTTAATAATTATTGCGTGTTTTTATATAACTTAAAAGACGTCATATACTCAATATCTATGGGCGTTGCATGATCAACGTACCTCTCATCCTTAAAAATTAATAAACAAGTTTAAATAAATAATTTCATAAATATATTTGGTGAAAAAATACATATTGAGGAGAAGAAGTTGACATGCGAATTATTTGTGAAAAAGCCAAGACTCAAATAATGGATGGAAGGATGGATACTTTGATGCAAAACAAAATGGCATATTTGAAGAGTCCGGCAAGTTGGGAGTATTTATTAGTGGTGATTTATTTAGGGAAGTAGTACTAATTAATTTAGGTTTAATTAGATTCTTAACTTGTAAATAATTCTTAAAATAATAATTCCTATAGTTAACGGCTGGCATATTATATACTGATGTTTGGAATTTTTATTTATTATTTATTTAACTTAAATTTGAATTGGGAAAGTATATATGACAATAAGATAATTTGCCAGCTGCTTAATTTATTGACAATATAAAAAGGGCATTCTTCATTTTTATTGCCATTAATACTAACTTGTGTAATTAATTGAGGTGTGGCATGGTGAGGCTGAAATATAAGTGTGAAGGTATGAAAGAGTGAAAGTGATATGACGGTGATGTGAAAGTGATTTCTCTACTTTTATTTTACTATAACTAGTAATTTATATGTGTGATGCACATCTCAATAAATATTTTTTTTTGAAAAGTAAAAATTTCGATGTAGTTTGTTCTCGAACCTGAAATCTCCTTTATATTAGTTATGCACGAGCAATGTACGAGTTTGTTTGTCTACAAATGACAACTCCAACTTTACCATTATAATATTAGATTAAGCATTGAAAAAGATTTTATTTAAACCAAAGTGAAGAGTATGGTGAAAAGCGAAAGAGAAATAGATTATGATTTATATGAGCTAATTAAATCTGGAAATCAGATTTGGGAAAAATTATATTTTCTCTTATTTGATTTTTCTACTATGTATCTCTTTATATACACATTACATTCATGGAGAAGGGGTATAATAGATTTATGAGAAGATTAAGGAGATGAGAGATTTGAGGGAGTCTGTTTCCTAAATCTATAGAAAACAGAATATACAGATTTATTCTTACTATATTTCAGTACTCCCCGTAAAGCTGGTGCATAGATATTGAATATGCCAAACTTGTCCATAAATTTCAAGAAGAGCCGATTCTAAACTGCCATGGTAAGAATATCCGCGAGTTGATCTTCTGACTTCACCTTAGAGATCTCAATAATTTTCTCTTCTAATTTCTCCTTGATGAAGAATCTATCAATCTATACATGTTTCGTTCTATAATGTTGAACTAGATTGGCAACAATATCACACGTCGCTTGATTGTCACAATATACCTTAATAGGCTCATTCAGACAACAGCATAAATCCTGTAACAAGAGTTTCAGCCATAAAACTTCAGTTATACTTAATGTTACACCACGATACTCAGCCTCTGTACAAGATCGTGCAACGACATTTTGCTTTTTTGCTTCTCCATATAACTAAATTTTCTCCAACAATGGTAAAATATCATGAAGTGGAGTGCCTATGAACAACAGATCCTGCCCAATCGGTATCAATATATGCCTCAACCTTCAAGTGACTATGTTTTGCAAACAAGACCCCTTTTCTTGGAGCAAACTTTCTCATCACGGCTAGCCCCTGCAAACCTAGCCCCCTGCAAAACTGAGTCGTTTCTTTGGTTGTTTGAAAAATGGGTGAAACAATGTGTGGGCCTTCACCTAAAGTAATTATTACAGATCAAGATCCCAGCAAGTGTGTTTTAATTTTTTTTCTGGAGCAGCAACAGTAGCTCAAGCAGGCAGCAGTAGCAGCTCATGCAAGCAGTGAAATTTTGTGCTGATTGAGCTATTTTTTATCTTGTTTACGAGCTATTTGAGAGATGTTTATGTTGTTTTTTTGGCTGATTGAGCTCTTTTTTATGTTGTATATGAGCTGATTGAAGGATGTTTATGTTGTATCTTGGCTGATTGAGCTCTTTTTTATGTTGTTTATGAGCTGTTTGAGAGATATTTATGTTGTACCTTTGGTTGATTGAGATCTTTTTTATGTTGTCTATAAGCTGATTGAAGGTTGTTAATGTTGTATCTTGGCTGATTGCGCTCTTTTTTATGTTGTTTATGAGCTGATTTGACCTCTGTTTATGTTGTATCTTGGCTAATTGAGCTGTTTTTTCTGTTGTATCTTGGCTGATTGAGCTCTTTTTTATGTTGTATATGAGCTGATTGAAGGATGTTTATGTTGTATCTTGGGTGATTGAGCTATTTTTTATGTAGTATCTTGGCCGATTGAGCTCTTTTTTATATTGTTTATGAGCCGATTGATCAAAAATACACCCATGTTTACTCATTCAATTTGTTCGGAATGTATCAATGTCATTGCCAACTAAATCCTTTCATCGTGCATCTCTATTTCCACCTCCACTCTATAATACAAAAAGTAGAAGAAGAAAACTAGATTCAGGAAGCTAAACAGTGTTAAGGCTACTGTAAATAAGATGAAAAAATGTGAATTGGTAAAAGGAAAAGGGAGGTGAATACGGTCTGGAAACTATTGACTGGAACTCATCAGTTGAATGGATACAAGTCCAGGCACTGATACGATGCAACAAGCATCAAAACAGGGTGCTACCAAAATTGCAATCTGTAAAGACTAATGGGTATCTAAAGCATATAAGAAGAATAACCATATACCACAGAGTCAGGCTATTATTAAACAACACATATATTCTAAAACCGATAGCAAACAGAAAAATTTATAAATTTTCATGAGGTATGAAATCATATATACTTTGCTGATTTCACCTGAAAACCGAGGAATCATCTTTCTGCACACACTATAAAGTTTTTTTTTGATATAATAGGAACTATAAAGTTATTGATCAATATATAATGTATAAGATGAATGTGTGTAATTTCTACATGCTGCTTGTATTATGATATTGAAACTTTGTTGTTCAAATATGCACAACCATTAACATTTAACAAGATGATGGTGCCTAACTCGAATCATCAAGAAGAAAATATGTGAGGCAGAAGTACACAAGTTATAGCCTGAATAGGGGATACAGAAGAATTTTCCTACATCATGAATTACACATAAAGAAATATTCTGAAATGGTCAGCAAATTGTAGTATTCTTCATTTTCACCTCAAATATACAACATAAACAGCCTTCAATCAGATAAAAAAAGACTCGCTCAAAAAGAGCTCAATCACCCAAAGATACAACATAAACATCTCTCAAACAGCTGATAAACAACATAAAAAATAGCTCAATTAGCCAAGATACAGCATAAACATCCTTTAATCAGCTCATAAACAACATAAAAAATAGCTCAATCAGGCAAGATACAACATAAAACAGAGCTCAATCAACCAAGATACAACATAAACAGAGGTCAATCAGTTCATAAACAACATAAAAAGAGCTCAATCAGCCAAGATACAACATAAACAGAGTTCAATCAGCAAAGATACAACATAAACATCCTTCAATCAACTCATAAAAAACATAAAAAGGAGCTCAATCAGCCAAGATACAACATAAAAAAAGCTCAATCAGCTAATATACAACATAAAAAAGGGCTCAGTCAGCCAAATATACAACATAAACATCTCTTAAACAGCTCGTAAATAACATAAAAAATAGCTCAATCAGCCAAGATACAACATACACATCCCTCAATCCGCTCATAAACAACATAAAAAAGAGCTCAATCAGCTCAAAATTTCACTGCTTGCTTGAGCTGCTGTTGCTGGTCCTGAAAAAAATTAATACAACAATCTTAAACATGTATTCATGAAGTAAAATACTACTACAAAATGTCAAGTAGTACTAATCAACAAAATCATGAATTGAAGTAATCGTAGGCTCAGAACACACTTATATTTCACTGTTTGTTCAAATCAACCATACTTATTTCCCTAGGGCTGCATTATTATGTCATGCCAACTAGTTTCAACCGTGTCCCCCCCCCCCTCCCCCCCCAATGCCAACTAAGAATGCTCGGAAACAAAATTAAACATAGCTCAATCAGCCTTGAAACAACATAAACAACTCTCAATCAGCTCGTAAACAACTTTAAAAAGAGCTCAATTAGCCTGGAAGAAACATAAACATCTCTCAATCAGGTCATAAACAACATAAAAAGGAGTTCAATCAGCCAAGATACAACATAAACATATATAGTTTTGGTTGCATTATTATGCCATGGCTAGTATGACATCAAACCCAATTTCCTGCAATTGCTATGAAAAGAAACTGGACATGATGCTTCTTCACAAATTGATGCTATTCAACCGTGAGAACCAAAATTGCAATTGCTATAAGATCCAAACTACAATTGCTATAGGCTCAGAAAACACACTTGTGTGTAAGGATTATTTAAAGCAAGTATCAAGATTAGTCTATGGTTGCATTATTATGCCATGCTAACTGCAACTAACCATGTCCCCCCCGCCCACCAAAACATTCAAGCAAGGCCATTGGGTTCGAAGAGAGGCAGAGGGGTGACGTTCGAAGAGAGCGAACAGGAGAGAGGAGTAATGAGTTGAGATATGTTGAGAGTTGAGAAATTACATTTTTGTCCTTCAACATATCTTATCTCACTTAACGATGGGCAGATCACGATCCAATGACTGAGATCTTTTGCTCACGATAAGAATCTCTTCTCACCATCTCATAATAGACTCACTCATATAGTAGAGAATCAAACACTTCCTACAATTGCTATAAACCCAAAAATTGCAAACGCCCCTTAAGCAAGGTCAGCAAACTGTAATTGCAATTGCTATAGACCCAAAAATTATTCATTATCTTCATTGCATAGATCAAGACCAATAAAAAAATCAAGACCCAATAAAAAATTTGTAGTGGGGGGGAGGCAAAATAATTCAAAATAGTGTTTGTAAAATAGTGCTTGTCATCATTGCCTAGACCAACACACACAAAAGAAGACAGTTTCTACAAATTTAAAAGCATTGATACTGAGAATCGAAGACTTTCTGTATGGGAGAATCATGCTTCACGTTTCTATCCATCATAGAGAACAAACTGTGATTCTATCAGCTTTCCTGCAAACATCAATATATAACGATAATTTAAAGAAATGTGATGTGAGGCGTTATACAACAATAATTAAATCCTCTACAAATTAATCCCTTTGCAAGCTTTACAAATATTTTCTTTTTATCAATGGCTCGAAACTGTAAGATATAGGTTATATTTAATGCAATAAATAGATATAAGATACATCCACCATGTTATATAGTATAATGAATAAAGATCCAAATAGGATATAAACTGATGAACATATATGAGTCTAGGTTATGAATTTGGTTATGAATTGGGTTATGAATTTCAACAATATCTATTGAAAGATTGGATTCAATAATGGAGTATTACCCAGAAAGTTCTAAACTTTACTATTGACACATGTAAATAAATGAAAAAATTGAACATTGGAATTTTACCTCTATCCAAGCTTGGATTAAACAAAGAGAATTAAAACTATATTTTTGAATGATTTTTATTGGGAAAAAGAGAATTCAAACCTTAGATTTCTTCTACTCAATCCTCGATCAACATATCTCACAAATGGTGCAGGGTTTCGATGGCGAGAGGTGGAGGACGGTGGAGGTTGGGAGCTAGGGTTAGGGTTTCCAAGAATGAGAGAGGGGCTAGGGAGATGGACATTGGGGTGTGGACAGGGGCGTCGCCGTCGGGGAAGTCGGGGGAGAGGGGCGTCGGGGGTTTGGAGTTGGAGTTTTAAGAAGATAATTTGGGGGCGATGAGATTGTGAGAAGGAGAGTGCGAGAAAAAAAAGGAGAGCACGTGAGATTTGGGGATTTTACACTTAGGGTTTTGATTTGAGGTAGAGGATTTCGATTTGGGGCTGCGTTCTTCTTCTCAGATCGATGAGAGTAGAAGTAGAAAGGAAATAGAAGGAGAAGGAGCTGAAGATGAGGGGTAGAGGGAAAATTTCATTTTTGCCCCTAAATATCTCTCCACCTCAACTGAGATGGGTGGAGCAGATCTCAGCCCTCGGATCGCGATCCAACGGCTGAGATCTTCAGCTCACGATAAGGAGCCCAACTCACCATCTCATAATAGAGAGAGAGAGAGAGGCATTAGGCCTATGGGTGCACTCGTGTGCACTCGACCTTCCCTCTTTCGTATCGATGATCCGAACCATTCACATTGATTTTCATATATAAATTAGTCTAAGTATGTAAAATCAAATTATTTGAAATTTATTTGCCCATCCATCACGTGACTATAAAAAACAACGATTTTCAGCCATACCATTTTGTAACACTTCAATGGATGGGCAAATAAATTTCAAATGATTTGATTTTACATATTTAAACTAATCTATATGTGTAGATCAATGTGAACGGTTTGGATCGTCGATACGAAGGTGGGAAGGCTGAGTGCACACGAAGGCCTAGTGCACAACAGAACATTACTTTATATATATATATATATATATATATATATATATATATATATATATGATCGAGTGAGAGCCACGTAAGAACCCTATCCATCCTATGGATGATCCGAACTATTCACATAGTTTAACATGACCAAATTAATTTCTTAATATAAAATCATGTCATTTGAAATTCTTTTGTCCATTCATCGCAAATTGTAAGACTGAAAAATTGTTATTTTTTATAATGACATGATGCATGGACAAATAAATTTCAAATTACTTGATCTTATACTTCTAGGCTAATATGGTTTTGTTAAACAATGTGAACGGTTCAGGTCTTTCATAGAATTGATAGGCGTGGAGTTCTCACGAAGTTTATCATGAGAGTGAGAAGTGTTCTCACCCGATCACTACCCTAATATATATATATATATATATATATATATATATATATATATATATATATATATATATATATATAGGGAAGTCTTCCGTTGTGCACCACCTATGGTGCACACGGCATGTGCACTCGGCCTTCCCGCCTTCGTAACGACGATCCAAACCGTTCATATTGATCTACACATATAAATTAGTTTAAATATGTAAAATCAAATCATTTGAAATTCATTTGCCTATCCATTGAAGTTACAAAATTGTATGGCTGAAAATCATTGTTTTTTATAGTCACATGATGAATGGGCAAATAAATTTCAAATGATTTAATTTTAAATATTTAGAATAATTTAGATGTGTAGATCAATGTGAACGGTTCGGATCGTCGATACGAATGCGGAAAGGCAGAGTGCACACGGATCGGATGGGTGGTGCACAACGGAAAAATTTTCTATATATATATATATATATATATATATATATATATATATGTGATAATTTAGCAATTTCACCCATTCAAAATATAGAAACTAGCATATGCCCCAACTATTTTAAAAAACTAAGAAATACTCTCAGTTTGGATGAAATCGTTAAAATCCCTGTTAAGTGAACTCACGTGCGTCATACGTGATATGTAAAATGACCTAAATATCCATGAAAAAATGTATTTTAGCAAATGCTCCCATTCAGAATGTGGATACTTGTATATACCCCCACCATTTAAAAGATGGATATTTGGGATATTTTAGTAAACCCTCATTCAAAATGCGGAAACTAGCATATACCCCCACTATTTTAAAAAAACTAAGAAATACCGTCAGTTTGGACGAAATAATTTTAAGGTTTGAATACTATATAATATGCGTTTGTTGTTTTGGTACATCAATGTCAGCATCAATGCTTTATTTCCACATCTCAACTTGGGTGTTGTTGAAGATGATGCACAACCTAGTGTGACAGTAGGTAATACCATATTAATAAAGTTTGTGAATAATTCGTTAAATTCGTAAATTATTCATGACGAAATAATTTACCGAAGAGATTCGTGAATTATTTGCAAGTTTGCATTTAATTCTCGCAGTTTGTGAATTATTCACGAAAATCACGAATTAAACGAATGTTTCGCGGATAATTCAGGAATTTAACAAATTATACAAGAAATATTTATGGGTTTATATATATTTTTACTTAGGTGATGATTACTAATTACTTAGATGCATTAAATTTTGTATTTCTTTCTTGCTGAACTTTTGCTGATTTTTTTTCTTCCAAATTTGCCAGATTTTTGTTGAATTCCGATCATTAAATCTTGTCGAATTATTTATGAACGACGAATTTGTGACTATGGGTAATACATAAGCTACTGTTGAACCTATTGTGAATGAAGATAATGGAAATGATGATGCACATTCTAGAGTGGAACAGGACACCACACAATCTGTTGTAATAGATGATTGTACACAAGCTAGTGATGATGCACATCAATCCGTTGTAATAGATTATGGTTTTTGTGTTTTTTTTTGTCAAACCTGACGTAGAACATCTTTCCATTGCATTGTTATCATCAGTACAAGAAGAAAGTTGTTCTCAATACCTAACACTTAAATAGTGGGGGTATATGCTAGTTTCTGCATTTTGAATAGGGGCATTTGCTAAAATATCCAAAATATCATATTTTTTTAAATAATGGGAGTATATGCTAGTTTCAACATTCTGATTGGGGGCATTTGCAAATATATATTTTATCGTGGGTATTTAGGTCAATTTACATATCACGTGTGACGCACGTGAGTTCACTTAACGGGGATTTCAACGGTTCCGTCCAAATTGGGGGTATTTCTTAGTTTTTTTTTAAATAGTAGGGATATATGTCAGTTTTCACATTTTTGAATATATATATATAGTGGGGATATATGTCAGTTTTCACATTTTTGAATATATATATATATATATGAATTACAAACATCATTCTATATTTGAGAAATATATTTTTAACTTTTAAAAAATATTTAAATATTTTTGCAGCCATTAGACTAACATTGAAACTTATGTTTGCATATTAATTTCCAAAGAAAAGCACTTTTTTCTCAAATTAAATAATACAAATATAGAGTAACAAAACAAGATATGTTATTTACCATTATACTAATTTCTTTTTCTCATTTTTACTTTATTTTATTTTTTAAATTAGAGGGTAAAATCATGTAAAGAACAGCTAGCAGCTACTGTAATGAAGAGTAGATCACCAATTTAATACATTCCATCTACTTACCATATTTGATACCTCAAATTAATAGTACAAGAAACCAAGAAGTCATTTTCTTATCAGTTTACTGCCAATTTCCAACTGTTTAAAATTTATTATTCAACACTATCCATATATTGTTAAGATAGGATATTTATTGTAGCCAGGGCTTTACAGTTAAGCAATCTTACATTTTGTCAGGGCCGGCCTTGGCCCAGGCGGGCTGGGCGACCGCCCAGGGCCCAAATCATGAGAGGAGCCCAATTTTCTAAAGTATATGGACTAGTATTTTACACGTGCAATGCACGTGGAGAAAATTTTGGAAAAAAAAAAGAAAAAATTGAATTAAGCTCATCAGTCAGTAATTGAAGAGATAGAGATAGAGATTAATAGGTTTGTAATTAATATTTGAACTAGGAATTTTAAAGGTCCCATCTTTTAATTAATACATTTCAAGTTCCTAAGTGTACACACTACACAGTAGTCTTTGTTTCTCTCTCCTTGGCGTCACTTTCCCTTCTTCAATTTTTTTTATATCATTCCTGACTCAATGTGAGTTACTGTGTAGAAACTTGCCATAGCATCTCAGGTTGGTGTTTTCTCTCATTGAGATGAGTTTGGTAGAAATAATGTTTGAGATGAGTTGGTTTGAATTCCTATTTGTCTGTTATTTTCCGTTTCATTTCTTCATTCAGAGTAAAGGATTCTTATGGATTTGTTTTGCTACTTCGAAATTGCGATGTAGATGTTTAGCACGCTATGATGTATTGAAGAGTGACCAATGAAGATAAAATCCAAACTGGGAAGAATGTTAAATTACAAATTGTTTTGATCATAGATTCATAGTTAATTCAAACCTATCTACATATATCACTTATATGGTAATTTCTAAGTTTCAATATCAGTTTGTTTATCAGTTGCACACTTCGATTTTTTTAGGAGTGTCATTTTCAGTGAAGTTTTTTTCTTTTCTTTTTAACTATATTTGACAATGAGATTAATTTTGTAATAGATTGCACACTTCAATTTCTTTAGGAGTATCAGTTTCAGTTACTTTAGTTGCTAATTTCCTGAATTCGACAATGGGATTGTTTATTCTGAAGGAGTGTGTTTCTTCATGAGTGACAATGAAACAATCCTATTTCAGCCTTAAATGGTTTCAAGCGACAGTTATAACATGATTTCTTGAGAAGTATCAGTGTTAGATAAGTTAGTAGCATTTTGCATGGATCTAATGACATTATTTGTACTCATAGTTTGTAAAGTAATGACGACACACCAAGTTTTCTTGAGGAGTAACTAATGATGAAACAATCCTATCTAAACTTTAGATGGTTTCAAGTTACAGTTTTAGCATGTTTATGTGTTGTTTCTTATTCGATGATTATAGCTCATACTATCTGACTTGAAGTCATGTTCTAAGTATCAGTTTCTATTCATGTTTTTGTTAAGTTATTTTTTTTTTCCATGATCCAAGTCTATTAATTTATTTGTACTGTATTATGCACATAAATCTTTTCTATAAAGGGTCCCAATTTTATATTTCGCCCAGTGCCTAAAATATCTCAGGACCGGCCCTGCATATTGTCATGGACTGATTTTTGTTATGAACGCATGATACCTAAGTTAATTTATCAAATACATTTGTAAAGAAAACTATAGTATTCAATGTTTTTGTTTTATCAAAACCAAGGTTAGTTCTAATCATGGCAATGTAATATATTTAAACTAATAATTAATTTAGTTAATGGTAGAGAACTACGTCGCGCTACATATACTTCACAGAAGAAAACAAGAATGAATTTGTGTGATTAAGAAATGTTCTAGTTAATTAGTACTACTTAATTAACTAGTAGTAGTTTTTTGGATTGATATTTGAAGAGTGACTTGGAATTTTTGCAGTCATGACCATAGAAAGAGTGTTTAATTAAATTACTAAAATTTCACTTCATACTATAACCTCGAAATTTGACTTACTAATGGTGTTTTTTTAAAGTGTTACTTAGTTTAAATTAAGAAGAGAGTTTTAGCACTTAGAAAAACCCAGGCTGGAATAATTGCGATGACTTTGAGTAGTAGGCGATGACTTTGACAAGTAGACATTTAGATGCGTGATTCCAATATCTCACATGGTGGGTCCCACAAACTGGTCAAATGTATATGATCAGCATCACTAAAATGCATGCATCTACTATCAAAGATGACGGCCAACTGAAAATGTGTATTGACAATATGGGCTTGTTTTATGAGAGTTCAATATTAATTATTTTCGTCTCTGTGATTCATTTTACATATGGATATTATTTTTATTAGAGACTCGTCCCCGTAGTTCATTGAGAAGAGCTTAAGGAAATGTTACACATTTTTAACATTTTTTTTTAAAGATAAAAGTGACACGATATCATCGATTTCATTAATAAAATATTAATAAAATATAAAATAGCAAATATTATAAATCTAATCTAATCCAGCCTACAACATCAAAACAACGAAGTAAAACATAAGTAGAACATAATATGCCAGACTTATACATCATACATCCGGCCCAAAAATGTTGGGTTTTATGTCTTGCATATTTATTCGGTGTGAAGAGAAGATGCTGATACAAATAGATGGTTCGAAGCGAAGGATCGAAAAGAATGAGAAATAGTCAGCAGCAATAGCAGCCAACATAGAAAGGGATGGTCGACTGCCACCTTCTCTGATTGATGTGCAACACCCACCACCAAACGAAACTAGATCGCACTGATCACACAAAACACACAAGAATTGTCCTGATTGGGGCTTTCGCCTTAATTCGGATGAGGAAGAACCGAGATAGTAAGGATCTGCATAGCCCTCGATTTATGTGTTATTTATCCATTCCTACTTTTTTATGCCAATGTTGGTGACTGGAGATAACTCTCTTCAATTATTCCTGGGATGGAAGGGAGTATTCAACTGGAGAAAATACAAGAATATTACAATTCTCACCACGACTCTCTCTCAAGCCTAACTGGAACCTGGTTGTTGCTTACAGTGGAGAAACTCTCTCACCCTCTCATATGAAGTATAAGCCTAACTGGAACAACCATATGCAAGCTCCCTTGTTTTTTAACAAATAAACTAGAATCTAAATTTGATGCATTATAGCCACAAAAGAGAAGGTATTTAGAAATTTTGTCGTACCAAGCTCGTGGAGCTTGCTTGAGACCGTAAAGCGCCTTCTTAAGCTTGCAAACAAGATCATGATGCACATCGGACACATAACCTGGCGGCTGCTCCATGTAGATGTCTTTATCGATTTCTCCGTACAAGAAGGCATTTTTTACGTCTAGTTGCCATAGTTTCCAGTCATGAGATGCTGCCAGCGCTATCACCAATCGAATTAAAATCATCTTAGCCACAGGGCTAAAAGTTTCTTCATAGTCTTCGCCATATTTTTGAGAAAAACCTCGAGCCACCAATCGTGCTTTGTATCGGTCTATACTCCCATCAGCTTTCCTTTTGATTTTATAAACCCATTTGCAAGTAATGGGCTGCACATCATTTGGCTTAGGGACAAGACTCCAAGTCTGATTTTTCTCGAGAGCATCCATTTCAGCATCCATAGATATTTGGTACTCAATATGAGAGGGTGAGAGAGTTTCTCTTCACCCTCTCATATACAGTTTCTCTTCACCCTCTCATATTCTATATGAGAGCGGCTACTCTCTTATTCTATTTGGTACTCAATATAATCATCTCGTTCTATGAGCCATTTACATTGTATTTATAGATATAGAAAAACCCTAGTTTAGATATCTTGATACAATAGTCATCCGATATATATTGAAGAGATAAACATACAATTAGAGTCGTACGATCTAATAAGAAGACGAAGTAGGCTTCAATTGAATCAACAAACCCATACCCAAAAATCCATCAGCGCCGCGGATGGTCCACCGCACATAGTTGCGGTCGACCGCAAGTCCCAGACCATCAACCCGAGAAGGTGACAGTCGACCGCACAGTCGATTGTCCCTTTCTCTGTTGGCTGCTACTGCTGCTGACTATTTCTCCTTCTCTTCGATCTCTCGCTTTGAACCCTTTACTTGTATCACCATCTTCTCTTCACACTGAATAAGTATGCGAGACATAAAACCCAACAATCTCCACATTGGATTGCATACTCATGAATCCATACCCGTGTGATTTAAAACTCTTCTAGACCTTTCTTCTTCACTTTGTAAACAACACGTTTCAATGGCTTCTTCTGTTAGTTGAACAAACATCCACCTATTTTCCTCCAGTTGCGTGCCCCCTAAAGGGCACACCCCTGTAGATGTAATCATGGAGGTGCCACCCTCCACACGAACTCCACTTACATCAAGGCTCTCTCCACCTTCCAAAGGTACTCGAACGTTGTAGTCTCGATTCGTTAATTCTAGTGACGGCTTACTAGATAATGCTTTAGGAATAATGGGCTTTCCATACATTCAGATGAGTTTTCCTGCTCCCACAAAGCTGGTAGAGGTTGTGCTGACCCTGCCCAATTCTCCTCTTACCCTTCATTACCTTACGACGACTATCCCAAACTGTCACCAACATTGGCATAAAAAAATTGAAGAGAGTTATCTCCAGTCACCAACATTGGCATAAAAAAAGTAGGAATGGATAAATAACACATAAATCGAAGGCTATGCGGATCCTTATTTTCTCGGTTCTTCCTCCCCCGGATTAAGGCGAAAGTCCCAATCAGGACAATTCTTGTGTGCTTTGTGTGATCAGTGCGATCTAGTTCTGTTTGGTGGTTTGTGTTGATTATATCAAAGACTTAATAAGATCCTCAGTTTTTCTAATAAAAAGAACATATCCCTCCCTCACAATCTTGTTATCATATGTTATCATATGACTTATCTGATCGACACCATACATAGCGTGATGGTCTTGCAAATGATATACTATTAAACTACATTTGAGAGAAAACTTGAATTTCCCAAAATCTCGTAAATCTTATACTTATATCCGTGTGGTTCGTTCGCATTAATTATATATATATTCAACTTGATTATATACGAGTCTTTTGTGCAATGTTTTTGTCGTCGTTCTAAAACTCCAAAACTGTGGTGAGAGTTGAGAAATCTGTATAATATATATTTTATGTAAATTTCATGAATCTTTTATGCACCAAAAGCTGGACATATTGTCGGAGTATGTGTTAATCCTTCTGCTACAATTTACACTGTCCTCTAGTAATAAATTAAAAATTGAATTCTAGTCTTACACAATTATGCCTCGTTAATCAATTAAAAAAAAAGAATATATATATTATTGCTTGATCATAGTGACAACTGAGCCTATTTTTCTTGGTATCGTGTGTGCCCACAGAAATTAAGATTCTGGTTTGATGTAGATGTTTCCTTGTAGAATCTTCTCTCATGGTATGTATTAGAAGAGTATTAGACCTAAATTAAAGCACATGACCCCTATGTCTTTGTTATTGGTTGAGATTTTGAATTTTTTGGGGGGTATATAGGACATTTGACTTCCATAATTTCTGGAGAAGTTTAATGGAAGCAAAAGGCATGTATGAAGAATTTAAGATTTAACTATTTGGGAAGTGCACGTTCAGTTGCTTATGCTGTTGTTAATCACTTTTTAAGTATAGGTGAATGATTGGGTATACCATTTAATATATAGGCCCTCCAATTGCGAACAGATTTGGTGTGAAGTGACGTGCAAACGTATGTTGCGCCGCTATCATCTGTAACGGCAACAGTGATATTGGAGATAGCGGCAATCGGCATTTGCATGCCAGGTCGCACCCAGAGCCGAAGAGATTGTTGGATATCATGTATACTGTTCAGTATACATGATGTAGACTGTTGGATATTATGTATAGGCTGGAGTCGTAAAACTCTATCCTCGTTCAAAAAAAAAAAATGTATACTGTTCAGTAAAAGAACTACGCACTATGTAGGGCCTACTGTCCGCCAATGAACTGTCTAATATCCCTAATGTCAACTATCTGTATCTCTCAAATCATACAATGGCAAACTTAATTTCAAACTTAGAGAAAACATAATATATACAGTTTAGTTCCATATCACTATCAGTCACAGCGTCAAATTACTACTGCACTGAAAGCAACCACGCGTACAAACTACAACAACTATCTCACTGTTCAAAAATGCTTTTTGACTCTTCTATTTTTGAATCTGATCTTAATATACATGAACTTACAAGTAATTGCAGTTCTTGATAATTAAGTAAGAGGCTCGAATTTTTTCATTCTAAAATGATGTGAAAACTTGGGGTAAAAGAATAATAATTGTAGGTGCAATTTGGATTAGTTGTTAGGATATATTCCATTCAAACCACTTAAATTGAGAGGTTCCAAAAAGATTGGAAAAGTCAGTGACCGTGACAACTAAATAAGACAAGGTAGGATTTATCTATATATGCTGTCCACCTTATTCTGATAAATAGACATTCAAATATTCTACACTGAATTATTAGGTTTAAATTTAGAGATTCCTCTGGGATGATGCCACCTTTATCTATGTTGATCAAGATGCATATCTTAATTTAAACATATAAAATTATATTGTTTAAGCTAAAATAGCTTTCCATTTTAACATTTAAGGAGTAGAAAGGGAATATGCCTCACCCAGTATTCACTGTTACCTGAGACTCTTTTAAGTCATCTGCAATTTTACCGATGAGCTTCCATTGTGTCGCAATGAATATATGCAGGACCTCACTAGTGCATGGTTACCATTTGATTCTACATAGTTTTTAATTTTTAACCTCAGTGTACATGCTTTTACGCTCTTTCATAAATGTATTTGTTCTTAACAGATTATAAATTATTCTCTCTTCTGACAAGGCTAAATTCTCTACAGCTAAAAGTAAGGCAGTGGCTCCCTTCCGCAGCAGCAACCCCCCTCCTTTTAAACCTCCGGTTCCCCTCCCTAGCTCCAAAATTTCGCCTTCGAAATCCCCCAACTTTGTTTGGATCAACCCGGAACGTCAGGGTGCTAAAGGATCTTATACTGCTTCTGCTTCCATCCTTCCTACTCCATCTTCGGCTTCTCAGCCTATTTTCTCCAAGAATGCGGATTCTGCGGATATTCCCTCTCCCTCTATTAAAGTCAAGAGTACTTCTTCTCCCTGGCCTGCTTGGGAGGTTAACCGTAATTTTGCCTCTGATTGGGAACAATTCCAGCAGTTGGCTCACTTCCCCACGCCGAAAAAGTCGGAGCCTGCGTTCTCGCCGTCTAAAACTACTTCTAAACATTCTGGCAAGGCCTCAGATTGGACTGAGCAGGACTCCCTCTTATCGGAAGAGGAGGCTGAATTACCCAGTCATCAGCCGGACAAGGTATTTCTCTCCTTTTTATTTTCGCAGTTCGATGTTAATACTTACCTATTAGCGGTTTTGTGTTTTAAGCTTGTGTACTACGGTTTATTCCCCAAGACTAGTTTCTTTTTTATTACTGCTCGTTCCAACACTAGTATTGAGGTTTCTTTAGCTGTCTCTCTTAAATGGACATCCATAGCTCTTGCTGTGCAAGCAAGAGAGCTTGTGGAGTCTCTTTCCTCCCCCATTCTTGTCTCTTCTGATACTGCCCCTTTCCTTCCTTCTGTTCCGGTCAAGGATGTCACTGCCCCTTGTTCTCATCTTTTGATGGATGCGGTACGGGTATCACCTCCTCTTTTTCAGGAGGAGTGTTATCCAGTTTCCAATTATTTGGATTCTTCTTCCTCTAATAAGAGATTGATAAGGACTAGTGCTCGTCTTTTAGCCAAGTATCCTAATCGCTCTTTGTCAGCTACTTCGCCTGGTTCTTCTACCAAGCTCAGCCCTTGCCTCCCGCACACCCCTACTGCGCCTTCACATTTAGTCACGCTTAACTATCTTGGCTCGATTTTCATTCCCATTTTTTATTCTTTTTCCGACTCGGAATTAGCTGCTAATGCTCACGACCTAGGTTTCTTGCTTGATCCCTTAGACTCGCCTCGCATCCGCTCTATTAGGATTCAGGAATCTTCCAGAGTTAATGAGCACCGTCGTTCTAAATGATTAGTGCCTCTTGGAATATCCGTGGTTTGCATAGCCCTGTTAAGCAGAGGGCTATTTTCGACTTCATTAATTCTTCTCATTGTGACATGATCTCCATTCAAGAGTCTAAGTTGGATTCCCTTTCTCCGGCGATCTCTCGATCCTTAGGTGGATCCATTATCACCAAATGGATCTCCCTGGATGCGAGCGGATCTAGAGGAGGGATTATCTTTGGTTTCAAGGAAACCCTATTTTCCTTAGTTTCGGTGCATCGACTGAACTTCTTTTTAATAGTTCATCTCCATTGGATTCCTCAAAATTGTCCTCTCACCGTTATCTCTGTTTACGGTCCTTCTATTTCTGACAGGCGTCAATTATTTTGGAACGAATTCCTTTCTTTACAGCAATTCTCCGCTCAACTCTGTGTTTTGTGTGGGGATTTCAACGTTACTCGGTTTACTTCTGAAAGATCGAATTCAGGTTCATCCTCATCTCAATCTACCTCTTTTAATGATTGCATTCGCGATCTTCACTTAGCCGATTTGCCGATATCTGGTAGAGCTTTTACCTGGTCCAATCTTCGCGAGAACCCTTCTTTCGCCAAGCTCGATCGCTTTCTAGTTTCGCAGCTTTGGATTACTCGCTATCACCAATCTTTCGTCCAAGCATTTCCTAACCCTTCTTCTGATCATGTTCCGTTAGTGCTTTACTCCGACTTTAACTTTCACCACCAGCACAAATTTCGGTTTGAAAAATTCTGGCTTCAAGACCAACTTTTTATCAACCTCGTCTCAGAATGTCTTGCGTCAGTCACCGGTTCATCCGGACTGGGCAATATTTTACTTAAGATGCACGCCATTAAATACGGATGCAAAATTTGGCGTTACGAGAGGCATCGTAACACGAACTTTCTCAAGGCTTTTCTTTTGCAAACCATTGATTCCATTGATAAGATGGAAGAAATGGGTACCTTATCGGATGCCTACCGTTCGGAACGTCGTTCCTGCAAGCAAGAATACGCAAATATGCTCCACCTAGACCACATTAAATGGGCTCAAAGAGCTCGGATTAAGTGGTTGAAGGAGGGGGACGCGAATACTGCTTTCTTCCATAATTTTGCGTCGCATAGACAACGTAGTAATCACATCTCCTCCATCTCTGTCCGAGACAGGGAGCTTTCTTCCGATGATTCCATTCATCAGGAATTCCTTGCTTTTTATAAAAACCTGATAGGTACTCAGAAACACCGCTCTATCGAGCTGGATTGGGATCACCTTTATGGTGTCCAAAATCACGACCTTTCCTCGTTAGAGGCTCCTTTCTCATTGGAAGAGATTAAGTCTGCCGTTTTCGCTTTAAAAAGTGATTTCGCGCCTGGGCCCGATGGCTTTCCCGCCTTCTTCTTCCAAAAATTTTGGGATCTTCTCAAGACAGACCTTCTTAAGATGTTTCAAGATTTGCATCAAGGTAATTTCTCTTTTGATCGTATTAATTACGCGCACATTGTGCTTATCCCCAAAGTTGCTGGGGCTCACCTTGTCTCAGATTTTAGACCGATTAGCCTGATTAACACTTCCTTCAAAATTATTATGAAAGTCTTGTCTTCCAGACTTAGTGTTATTATCCCTCCCTTAATAGACTCAGCCCAATCTGGGTTTATCAAAGATCGATTCATTCTTGACAGTGTGGCTTCAGCTCAGGAAATTATTTCCCACTGTCATCGTACTAAGTCAGAAGGCATCCTTCTTAAGCTTGATTTCCAAAAAGCTTACGATAATGTTAATTGGAATTTCCTCCTGGACCTTCTCGTTTTTCGAGGTTTTGGACCCAAATGGGTCGCTTGGATAAAATCTAGCCTGTTTTCAGGCACCTCCTCCCTTTTCATCAATGGGTCAGAAGGCCACAAGTTCAAAATCAGGTGTGGACTCCGCCAAGGAGATCCTCTATCTTCTCTGCTCTTTTCTCTCGTCGCAGATGTCTTTAGCAAGCTTCTGCGTAATGCTTGGAATTTGAATATGGTCGAGGGACTTGGCAGTTCCTCTTCATTCGAGGGAGTGCTCAATCTCCAATATGCTGACGACACTATCATATTCACCAAAACGAATTTCCACTCCCTCCGTAACCTCAAGCTGCTGCTTTACTGCTTTGAGTTGGCTTCTGGTTTATCGATTAATTTTCAAAAGTCCTCTGTTCTTTGGTTGGGGGGGGCACCCAACCGTCAGACGGAAGTCTCCAACATTTTTAACTGTCCCATCGCTTCCTTTCCGATTTCCTACCTTGGTATCCCTCTTCGTTGGGGCAAACTGCATAGATCAGACTGGTTTCCTCTGATTGATAAAGTGGAAGCCAGACTCAATGTTTGGTCTAGTAAGCTTTTATCCAGAGGTGGTAGACTTACTCTCATTAATTCGGTTATTTCTGCTATGCCACTTTACCTTATGTCGTTCTATTTCTTACCCGCTTGGGTCATCAAAAGAATCGACCAGATCAGAAGTAATTTCTTCTGGAATGGCTCTTCTTCCTTCAAACCTGGCTCCCACCTCTGCCAGTGGAAGTTGGTTTGCACTTCTAAGGAGGAAGGGGGTCTTGGGGTCATTGACATTCGTAATCATAACTTAGCTCTTCTAGGGAAATGGTTATGGAAGTTGCATAATTCTGACCAGTTACCTTGGGTCAGATACATCAGAGGCTTTCGCTCGGCTTCCTCCAACTGGTGGGAATTTCCCGAGGCGACCCATCGCCGTGCCTCCCCCTTTTGGAAAGGCATTTGGAAAGCCTCGGCTGCATTCCAGTGTGGTATTTTTCGCATCTGCAAAGATGGTTCCAGGGCTAAGTTGTGGACTGATCTATGGATCGGCAACACCACACTGGCTTCGGCTTTCCCTTTCCTTTTCCGCCTTACGGTCCTTCCTTATGCTTCGATAGCAGACTCGTTCATCTTGATTAACAATAATCATTTTTGGTTGATTCCCTTCACTTGCAATCTCTCTCCAGCTTTGTCGGAGGTCTACGATAGCCTAATTCTTTATCTTAACAGCTATGTATGGCGTCTGTCCGAGGGCATTGGTTGGCGGTGGTCATCTGCAGGAGTATTTTCGGTGAACTCTTTTTATAAGTTCCTTAACTCGAGAGGAGTGAAATCCCCTTGCGCCAATCACATCTGGGACTCGCCGGTTCCTTCAAAGGTTAAAATCAATTCATGGCTAGCCTTTAATAATAAGCTTCTGACTGTCGATGTTTTGCAAAAACGCAACCTGGCCTGGGGTCAGCTTTGTGTCTTGTGCAATCAGCACGAGGAAAACGCTAACCACCTCTTCATTCAGTGTCCCACTATTATCCCCTTATGGAAGATTTGCTCTCTTGCTTGGGGGACTACTAATACTCCCCTTCTCTTGGACTACGTTTGGTCAGCTAAGCTCTCGAGCCCTTCTTTCAGGTTACCTTGGACTCTATCAGTCCATGCTATTATTTGGATCATTTGGAAAGAAAGAAACAATAGGCTGTTCCGCAATCATAGATCCTCTGTAGCGGATTTAATTGATGAGTATTTATTCCTTTTCGATCTGTGGTCATCGGTGTTAGATAACAAGGGTTCATCCTCTCGCTTTTCTCACTTATTAGGAAATGCTTATCAATGCCTTCGCAATCTTAATGCTATTTAATTCCTGATTTTGCTCTTGCTTCTGTTAGAAACTTATCTCCTCTTCTTCCTTGTTTCACCTTGCAGGATAAGGCATCTCTTCCAGATGCGGCGACCAGCTCTAATCCCCAGTGAGCACTGCTCTCTATCTATCGGGTCTTTTGATTATTTTGTTTGCCTAGTGCTGGCAGTGGTTGCTCTTTCCTTAACTTTTGCTGGTTGTTGTTTTGGTTCGTTCTGGGTTGCGGCTGTTTGCTGCGTTGTTGTCTTACTGTACCTACTTAGCTCCTCTTTTCTCTTATGTTATGTTTGCATATGCTCTTTTATATGATGTTCCAGGTTAACGTCGGTGGTTTGTAGCCTTCTATGCTTTATTATATGATGTTATGGTTTTCTTTTGTTGGTTATTTCGGTGCTTGCTTATCTCTGGATGCTAATTTGGCATGCTCTATTGCTGACTGTTTTTTTCGCTTGGCTGGGCTTTGCTTCCCGGTTTGGGAGGGTGTGTTTCAGGTTTAATTGAGATCTCTCTTAGTGATTTGTCTCTTTACACCTGAATCTCTTTCCCCCCCCCCCCTGGAGTGAATATTGCAGCTTGTTTACTTTATCCTGTTTTCCTATTACTTTATATTCCATGTCTCTCTATTTTGATCAGTGGTGATTCTGTTTCTGAGTTTCACCCCATCGATTGAGAGCTAGTAGGGTTTTAGATTTGTTTGCTTCTGCTGTCCGGTCTGCTGCTGGTATGCCGGAGTGACCTCTATTGAGGAGCAGTGGTGTGCTACTGCTGGTATGGCGTGGGAGGCCTTATCCGTTCTCTTCGATTGGGAGTCCTCGGCTGTTGAGTCTTGGCCCTCTCGGTGCCGGATCGTCGTCGACCTTCCTACTCATCTGCTGATCCCGCATTAGTTTAGAATTGTATATTCCTCCGGTAATTTTGTTGCGATGTGCTTGCTCTTTCATTTTACGACTTGTAAAATTGCTGTATTAACTGTTTCTATATATATTATTTTGATGGCTGGGGTCGCAAGATCCTATCCGATTCATCAAAAACAGATTATAAATTATTAGCATCTACATGCACTTTCTACTGGTCATAAAGCGCCTCACTATTTTTCCTCCCAAAAAAAAAAAAATATAGAGCCTCATTACTCTTTGAAAATATGTTAAGTGTGACCAATTCTTTATGTTGCTTAATATATGATAAATAAAGATAAGAAGTGTTTGCAATGTACATATAAAACGCCACATATCCATACACTCTATTTGAAGACCGAGTATATAAATCCATTGATGTTTTATGCTCTTTTGTGTGTATTGTTGAAGTGTGGTTCTGATTGTTTAAACTTCATAGATGTTGTTATAATTCGAGTATTATGGAACGTTCGTTTATCTTTGTTACAATTTCCCTCTTCGCCTTCCTCTGTTAATAGCGTTCTGTTTTCCAGTGTTTGGTCTGGTTGTTTTGATGCCAGTGCATCTTCTTCATCTGCGATTAAATCACTCAGGTCCATACGGGTTTCTTCTATTAATATTATTAATTCCGAGGCTCAGTATTCTGGCTTAGTATTCTGTCACCTATCCTCTTTTGCATCCTGTCTCTCTATCTCCTCCCTCCTCCAAGAGGAGATATGTCAATAAGAACAGACACGCACCTTACATTCGGTCTAGTGCCCGTTTAACGGCACAACGTTCCACCTCCCTAACTGTGAGCGCTAAAGCTTCCTTAGCAGCTCATATTAGAGATATGGAGCTTCCGCCGATGCTTGATGAACTCTCTTTAGACTCGCCCTTGGTTTCTGTCTATCAAGTGCATTTCAACGCCTTATCTAATGAGGAAATTTGTAATCTTGCTTATGACATTGGCATTTTACTAGACTCCTCTTCTCCTCTGTTTGATACGATTCGTTCTCTTAAAACTTCCAAAGCTATTAAGTTTAATCATTTTAATGATTAGTTGCTCTTGGAATATTAGAGGTCCTGGTAGCTCACCCAAGAGAGAAGCTATCTCTTCGATATGATTTATTCTTCTACTAGGTTTGCCCGTTGAAGTGCACCTGATTTGATTATATAAAATAGTTTTAGAGGTGTAGAAAATTAATTGAAGTAGGAAATATATTATATGAGGAAGCAGCAGATCTACCTTTAAGCTCAACCATCGCTTTCTTGATCATTAGTTTGAACTTACGTGGAATGTATATAGTTTGTTAGAAACACTGCATAAAGTTTTTTCTAACTTCAACAACACTTTTAGATGCTTGTAATAGTTATGCAATGACATGATCATATAGGTTTTATAGAGCTTATACTCTAATCCCATATCCACTATGAGCATGTCTAAATACAATGGTAAACCAAATGCAGGTGTGAAGGGATCTACAATACCAATAATCTAAACATTTGTTTGTCTGAGATCCGGTTTGCAATTGAAATACCTCTTATTATTATTTCAACCAAAATGTAATACCTGAAGTTCTCAAAACTCTAATCCAAGCTGATCATTTCTTTTATCTCCACTTTGTCTCCCCATTGCACCTTTATAAATAAAAATCAAAATAGATCAATAACAAATTTACTTTAGCTGTCTTTCTTGAGTGAAGAGTTTGCACCCTTCACTGGTAAACTCTAGTCACCCCAATCCTATATATCCAAATATACACTAAAAGTTCTTATATATTATGTTATCTATGGTTTCTAATAACCAGTGAAGGAAACACTTTACGATAGTATATTCTCTTGTAGTAAAGAAATTAATGTTGCATATTTGCCAAGTTATTTTAGATTGCTGATCAGCTTGCCTGTCCTGGTATGATTTGGAAGCCCTTGAGGCCACCAAATAATCCATCTCACTTACGTAGACTTGAAATCAAAATCAATAAAAAACTCATCAAATAAATCACCAAATTAAAAAATTTTAAACCCAAAAATAAAATAATCATACCTTTCTGAGCTTAGATCTCATGCACACACAAAATTCAAGTCAGCAAAAAACTGAGTAATCTCCTGCACACAGAAAATTAAAAATTAGAATGAGAATTCAGTTAATGGGATGAAATTAGAGTCACTGCAACGCATGTAGAGGCTCTTGATTCGGTGGAGGAGAGTCATCGATACGTTGTCGCTTGATATTCGTGCTTTTGACTTGGTGGAGGGGAGTCGTCGACACAGAATCAGCAGCGGATCAGATATCGGCGACGACCTCTTGATTGGGGTTCGACACTAGATTTGGATTTGGATTTACTTTGAGATTCGCGCTTGAAAGGACGATAGAGGCTTTGCCAATGGAATGGAAGCGGAGGTTTAAGAAAATGTTTTAGGGATTTGGAGTTAGCAGCTTAAAAACCCTAGGGGAGAAAGAGAGAGAGAGAGAAATTTGAGCTCTCTGGTTTGGAGAATAGAGGGAGCAAACTGATTTGAATAGGAGAGAGAGAGAAAGAGAAATAATTAAATAAATAAAGGAGTTGTTTGGGGGGAGGGGGATTTGAATTTGTGTTTTGGGGGAAAACTTTTTTTTGGGGGGGGGGGGGGGATGTCTTTCGGGAGGTTAGATTTGGACCGTTGATTTTCTTACTATTGAAGGAGAGCCACTTGATAACTTTGCTTTATGTTTTATTATATAGCAATGGGATATTCTCTCTATTCAAGAATCTAAACTAGACCGTCGCTCTGACTCGGTTATGTGGGCCCTTGGCGGTAAACTTCTCACTTAATGGATTAGTTTGGACGCGGTTAACTCGTGTGGGGGTATTCTCATCGGGTTCAAGTCCCCTCTCTTTAATCTGGTTTCGGTTCTTAGGTTAAAATTCTTCTTAGTGGTGGTTCTCGATTGGATTGAATTCAACAAGCTTATTACGGTAATGTCTGTTTACGATCCATCCACTGTTGATCTTAGAAATGTATTCTGGGACGAAATTAAGTCTTTCAGTGGCCGTATTAATGAATTTTGGATCTTCTGTGGCGACTTTAATGTCACTAGATTTGTTCATGAACGTTTAGGTAACTCGGCTAGAGTTCATGATTTTTTTAAAAAAATGAATGTATTAGGTCTTTAGACCTTATCGACCTTCCTATTAATGGTAGGCGTTTCACATGTTCTAATCATCGTTTAACTTCATCTATGGAAAAGCTTGATCGCTTTCTTGTTTCCCAGGATTGTATCTCCACTTTTCATAATTCCTTTCTTCAAGCGTTTCTGAACCCCACTTCTGACCATGTTCCTTTGACCCTTCATTCTAACTTTAATTTCTCTAAACTGTTCAAATTTTGTTTCAAAAAATTCTTGTTAGATGACCAAATTTTGTTAATATGATTTCTCAGTGTCTCTCCTCTGTGGTTGGTTCATTCGGGTTAGCTCAATTACTGCTTAAGTTCCATTCTGTTAAACATGGCTGTAAGTTTTGGAGTAGAACTAGGTTTGGAGACGTTAACTTCCTAAAACGTTCTTTTCTTAATTCCATTCATCTTATTGATAAAAAAGAGGAGTTGTGCCCTCTCTCTTTGGCTGATAGGAAAAAAGAGTTGATTGCAAGTCTGAGTATGCCTCTTTTTTATATCAAGGACATATCAAATGGGCGCAAAGAGCCAAGATTAAGTGGTTAATGGAAGGAGATTGCAACACTTTTTTCTTTCACCAATTTGCCTCTCATAGCAAAAAATTAATCACATCGCCTCCATCAAAGATAACGAGGTGGAACTCCATTCTATTGACCAATTCCACTCTGTCTTTCTTAATTTCTATAAAAATCTTATGAGTTCCTCTATAATAAGGCTGTTCCGTCCTAACTGGGAATTCCTCTACGGATCAGAGAATTTCGATCTCTCCGTGTTAGAGAATCCTTTCTCCCTAGATGAGATCAAAAGGGATGTCTTTTCTATGAGTAGTGATTCACTTCTGGGTCCTAATGGCTTCCCATGTTCCTTTTGTCAATAGTTTTAGGACCTTCTGAAGGATGATCTACTTAATACGTTCTCGATTTATTTAATGGTACTTTTTTATTTGATCATATTAATTATGAATATATCTGTAGCGGCCCGAATTTCTAATAAATAAAATTAAAAATAAGTAGCACAATTCCCAGCATCAACTTCAATTGCAATTATAAACATAGTACAAAACATAGGGAAATTAAAACATTTTATTACATCAACTCTTTACAACACAGCGGAATTCAAACACTTTAAATTACAATTCTTTACAACATGATGAATTACAATTTTCAGTTAACTCCAAGCTCTTTCTTAATTCAACTTTACCCATTACTGTAAACCTGCAAAATCTGAATGAAAAGTGGGCACGATAGTTAAATGCAACTGGCATCAACTATAGTAATAGTGATACTTTCCAGCCTTACAATCACAAATAATAATAGTTTATACATGACAATAATAATAATATAACATGAATAACATGGCAATAATAGATGGAACAAAAAACAATAATAGATAAAGCATAAAACATCAAGTGAGGCTAGGCTAAGTGTCAAGTGTAAGAAAACAGAAAGCAAGCATGCAGAAAACAAGTCAAGAAAACCACAAATGCATATGATGAATACTAATGCATACTTGTCGGATTCTATGCATTCCATTCTGCATAGGTACAGTGCAAGCCTTTATCGTTCTCCACTTTATAAGGTTTAATCCCTCGTTATGCAACTAATTCTACTACGGTGATTACTTTAAGATTTAGAGTATTCTGTGAGTATCTAGTGCCACGCCCTGGTAATCCTGAGAATCAACTTTCCCATCGTCCGTGATATTGGGTACACACCCTCACACCCCGATAATTCCAGAAATTGAAACCCACACCGTCCCCCGATGGTACCTCATCAGACAAATATCCTATGAGCGTCGCCTCGACCCTCGGTAAACCCGAAGCTTCATCCCACACCGTCCGTGATCACACCACCGTAATTCCTGAGACTATCTTCCATCGTCCGGTCATATGAGGTCCCCTACCCATGTTTGCTCTTATTTCATCACAACTCCAACTAGTGCCTGTCCTTAGGTTTCTTGTTATTATTAGTTGTCACAATTTTTCCTAGAATTGGTGTGTCCTGCCGGACTTAATTCAACTAACTCAACAACAAGGCCCCACTGGTCAAAATATCCACAAAGTCTCAACCGCCGGCATGCTAGGGTCCCACTCAACCTCTAGAGTCTCAAAACTCAAAACATCAACTCAACATTTCTTGGTATCTCATAAATCCCAATAATCCAGCTCATAACGAGGTTTTCCTCAAATCCAACAGTTAATAAAACCAAATACTTTCATAGTACAACTGTATAATTTATCAAAACTGAAACGAAGTATGAACAAAACAGCGGTCTATACTCTCAAAATAGCGTAGAATAAATCCAATATAATACTCTTGGAAATTACGAAACGTTCACTTTCTAAAACCCACAAAAAATAGAACTTAAACTCCATCAAAACTTAAGAATTCACACTCTCTGAAAGTGGTGTAATCTGAACTAAATCACTTTGAAAAACAGAGAAGTTGTCTTTGCAAATTTAAAGAAACAATCGTTCAAGAAATAGAAAAGTTCATAGCAAAATAGGGCATGATGGTCGACTGTCACATACAGTAGTAAACATTGCGGTCGACCGACAACTTTCAAAGAAACCAACAATTTAAATTCATGGCAGTCGACTAACAATTACTGCAGAATATACTGCAGTCGACAGCGCAGTAGTAAAATGGCACAGCACAGGCATGACAGTCGACTGCAACCGTGCGTTCAATTGAACTGCAGTCGACCGACAGATACACTGCAGTCGACTGCGCGATCGACTGGCATGCCCAGTCTGCGACAGCCAAGAACTTCGCATTTCTCTCAAAAACCGATACATATTAAAAACATCAAATACACAATTCCAATGATGAAAACCTGAGATAAAGCACGTGTATTTTGGGCAAAAACAACACAGTTCATATATTAAATCAAATCCTCATGAATTTCACAAAAATCCCAAATCTTGGAATTATAACTCGAACAAGAAGATATTTAAAGAAACTTTTCGTATAAATACTTGAAAACCACAAAATGCAGTCAAAATCTCTTCTCATACAGAATATCACACTTAAACAAGTTTAAAAATTGAGATTACTCTTGAATTATACATTCGTTGGTCAAAATATCTCAATCCATCCAACTCAACATTTAGTTCTTTCATCTCTCATTCAATTTAAATCCCAAAACAATAATAATCCTTCATCTTCAATCCCAAAACAGCAAATACATAGGGAAAACAACAACTAATGGTTCTTTTTCCATCCATGTGCATGTATGACATTACTATTCAAATTTGCATCTTATATATACATGATATGATTCCACAAATCAAGAAGTTCTCACACAAACAATGTTTAGATCTATACTAATTAGATGTTAATTCTAAAAATCTCATACACATTCAATTCAAACATGATTATTCAAGCATGGCTTAAGAAAGTGAAGATCTTTGTGTATTTTACTCATCAACTAATTAAGCATGGAAAATTACTCATAAATTCATATTTCTTCGTGAAAGATGTTGATTAGTTATTCATTCATTAAAATCTATATTCACTCATCATATTTCATAATCATGCAACTTCTAATCATACATTATACTTGAATAATTTACAATCATATAGTAAACAAGCGGTAAGAAAGCATCACCCACCTCAAGAAAACTTAATTGAAGCACAATAGTAATAGTAAAGAAAAGCCCTTCCTTCTCTATGCAAAAGTCCAAGATCCAAGCTTTAAACTCCAAGAAAATAATGAGAAAATAGATTTTGGGTTTTACATCAGAGGAATAGAGCGGCTGCTGCCCCTATATAGGCCGGGATTTGGGTTTCACAAAGTTTACAAAGATACTCCTCAAGAAATTTTTTTATTTACATATATGGATCCTTCCAATTATTAGTTAATCAAACCAATTTAAAATAAAATAAAATTAAATCCTTTCACTCTCCTGATTTGGCCGACCAATATGCACAGCCCAGAAAACCAAAATCTGGAGTTTTTACTCCAAGTGGTAATTTTGCACAAAAGTCCTTCATTTTTGAGTATTTTCAAATATTTCATAAATCATTCATAAAAATCCAGAAATTTTATAAATAATATCTACTAATAAATATTTGATTTTTCAAATAGATTTTCTGACTTTGTGTTTCCCAAGAAAAATATTTTCACGCGTTTTGCACGTTCAAAAAGATAAATTTCAGAAAAATGTTTATTAAATCACAAAAAGTCATTTTAATTCATTTATAAATTCCTAAATATTACTTAAAATTTTAGGGTGTTACATTACTCCCTCCTTAGAATAGTTCTGTCCTCAGAATTATCGCTAATAGGGAAAAAATCAATTACAAGCAAAAGAAGAAAATTACATAAAAGTTTGAGAAAATCATTCTTCATGCGATCCTCTGGCTCCGAAGTGGCTTCTTCGAACAGCTGGTTCCTCCACAATACCTTAACCATAGGTATAATCTTATTCCTCAATACTTTCTCTCAACGATCAACAATCTCCACCGGCTGTTCCTTGTAGCTCAAGTTCAGCTGCAATCCCTCGGGCACTTCCATCAATTGGTGACTCTGATCTAGCACATACTTTCTTAACATTGACACATAGAACACATCATGTAATTGTGCCAGTTCTTCGGGCAATTCGAACTTGTATGCCATCTTACCAATCCGCCTCAAAATCTTGTATGGCCCAATGCACCTTGGCGCCAACTTACCCCCAATTCCAAATCTGATCACTCCTTTCGTCGGAGATACTTTGAGGAACACTGCATCTCCCACCTCAAACTCCAAGTCTTTGCGCCGAGTATCAGCATAACTCTTCTGCCGACTCTGAGCTTCGACCAATCTCTTTCGAGTCAGTTCGATCTTCTCCAAGGTTTTTTGCACAATATCTAACCCAAACATCTGCCTCTCCCCAATTTCATACTAACAAATGGGTGTTTTGCACTTCCCCCACGTACAATGCTTCATAAGGTGCCATACCGATACTTACATGGTAACTATTGTTTTAAGCAAACTCGACCAATGCTAAATACCTCTCCCAACTGCCACCAAAGTTCATGACACAAGACCTCAACATATTCTCCAATACTCGATTCACCCTCTCTGTTTGACCATCAGTTTGCGGATGATAAGCAGTACTGAAGTCAGTTCTGGTACCCAAAGCTGCCTGCAAACTCTTCCAGAATCTCGATGTGAACCTTGCATCATTGTCGGAGACAATAGACACGGGAACCCCATGAAGTCTCATAATCTCCTCGATATACAACTCTACTAGCTTCTCCAAAGACCATGTAATCTTCATGGATAAGAAATGAGCTGACTTGGTTAAACGATCCATAATGACCCAAATCGAGTCATTGCCTTTCGGACTCCTAGCAAACCAGTGATAAAATCCATATTGATATTTTCCCACCTCCATTCTGGTATAGGCAACGGCCGCAACAAGCCTCCAGATTTATGATTCTCTGCCTTGACATGCTGACATGTCAAACACCTTGCCACAAAATCTGCCACATCCCTCTTCACTCCTGGACACCAAAAGTGCTGCTTGATGTCCTTGTACATCTTCATACTTCCAGGATGCACTGACAACAAGGTACTGTGCGCTTCCTGCATGATGCTCTCCCTTAAATCTGCATTCTTCGGCACACACAACCTCTCACCCATCCATAGAGCCCCATCTTGGACACGGAATTCCGATAACTTGCCTCGAAAATCTGCTACAACATCTTCTGAATTGCTGAATCTGACTTTTGGCCCACCATAATCTATTCCCTCAATGTAGGGTGAAGCCTCAACTGTGCCATCAAAGCTTCAATCCTTGCAATGTAACCTCAATACCTGCCCGATCTAACTCTGCTGCCAATTCCTTCTGAATCGTGATCAAAGATGACAGGCTACTCTTCCGACTGAGCCCATCAGCCACTACATTTGCCTTGCCTGGATGATACTTGATCTTAGGACGAATGCTTTCCAACACCTCCAACCACCTTCTCTACCGATGATTCAGATCATTCTGCTAATAAATATACTTCAAGTTCTTGTGATCAGTATACATATTAAACTTTTCTCCATATACTATTGCCTCCACTGCTTCAAGGAAAAGATGATAGTTAAAAGCTCCAAATCGTGTGTCGGATAGTTCTTCTCATGAGGACACAACTGCCTCGAACCAAAAGCAATAACCCTCCCTTCATGCATCAAGATGCAACCCAAAACTCTGGGCAATGCATCACTGTAGACTTCATACTCCTTCCCAGCTTGTGGCAAAGCTAGAATAAGTGATGTCTTCAACTTCTCCTTCAATTCCAGAAAACTCGCCTCACACTTATCAGTCCAAGTGAAGTTCACATCCTTCCGAGTCAAACCTGTTAACGGAACTGCAATCTGTGCATAGCCCTCAATGAATCACCTGTAGTAACCAGCCAAACCCATGAAACTTCTAACCTCCTTCACAATCGTCGGTCTAGGCCAATTCTTTACTGCCTCAACCTTCTGAGGATCAGTGGCCACTCCCTCCTTAGAAAGGATATGACCAAGGAAAGCCACCTCCGACTTCTGAAATTTATACTTAGATAGCTTGACATATAAGTCATGATCTTGCAATTTCTTCAACACTTCTGCTAAGTGCTCAGCATGCTCATCCTCCAACTTCGAATAAACCAAAATATCATCAATGAATATCACCACGAAGGAATCAATGAACGACCGCGAAATCCGATTCATCATATCCATAAACACTGCTGACGCATTTGTGACCCTAAATGGCATCACCAAAAACTCATAAAGCCCATGCCGAGTTCTGAGAATTGTTTTGCTCACATTTTCCTCCTTAACTTGGACCTGATGATACCTTGACCGCAGATCAATCTTTGAAAATACTGCTGCTCCTTGAAACCTATCAAACAGATCATCAATCCGTATGTAACCCCTATTTTTCTATTTTAGATTTTATTGTATTTTATTTTCTTTTCTTGATTATTGTATCCAGATTTCCTTTGAATAATATTTTTTTGCTTTTATTGGGTTTATTTATTCTCTTTCGATCATTCTGTGCTCTTTTGGCTTGAATTCTGCTATTTTTGGCTCATTGCAAAATTTTGCTCTTCCTGTTTTGAGTTTGAATTGTTCTGCCATATGTTCATCTCATTGATTTATATTTATTTTCCTCTTTTTGGAGCCTAAAACTGTACCCTAAACCCATTAAACCATAACCCAAAACCCTATATCTTAATTACCCTATAAATACCCCCCATTAAACCCTAATATTATAATCTCTATCTCCCCTATCGCCGCTCTCATCTCTCCCCCTCTATTTTCGTTTTCAACCCATCCCGAAGCCGCCAAGTCCTTGCCTTCTCATTCTCCGACCACTCTCGTCGCTACCCTAGCCTCATCCCGCCTTCACCCTTACTCCGCCCATGCCACCACCATCCCGTCGCCATCCCCATCAACTTCTGAACTCATTGCCTTACCTCCCACTCGAACCAATCTCGTCGACGACCACCAGTGTCGCATCCCCTTGCCTCGTCTGCAACCTTCACCCCCAACCACCAATGATCCCCCTCTTCGTCCTCGTCCTCATCCAGAGCCCCACGCACCCCCCACCGTCTCCTCCTCTGTTTCAATGAGAAACAGAGCATCAATCCCCCGATTGTCCCTTGGTCGCTGCCATTGCTTCTCGACCACGAGCGCCCCTACCATCATCCGCCCTCGCCGTGGGTGTCGCAGTCACCGCCACAGTTGCCATTCCCCGTCGTTGTCTCTCTCTCCGCTGTGTAGTGTTCTAAGAGAAGGGGTGGAGTTTGGTGTTTGCTATTAGTTGTAGAGGAGGGATCCCGATCCCGTGTTTGGTGTTTTGTGAAAAGGATCCATGAATTGAGTTGCTGGTTTTGCTGTGTTTGGTGTTTTGGTTGAGATCTGGTGTGGGGGTGTTTGCATGCAGTTGCACGTGTCTCCGTTTTCGTGGATTCGCCGCCCGAGATTCTCATCCAGTTATTCTAAATATTCGAAATTAACAACTGAAAGGCAAGTCTCTTCTTGAACTAGTTTATTATTTTATTCAAGATTCTTTGATCTCTGCAAGCAGATCCAAATCCTTTTTATCATACTGCTATTTGAATTCTGTTAAGTATATTGAGGGTTTACACGAGCTAACCCAATATATGCTTAACATCGTACCTACATCTTTGATCTAAAACCTAGTCCCCCTTGCACATTGCATATACACGTTTACATGAAAAATAACTAGATCCATGTTGTTTGATGAATTGAATCTGTTAGATTGAAGTTGAATTAATGAATTGATTACCATGCCTGTGAAATTGCATCTTAAAACTGGAATTATGCATGTTAAATATCTAGCATCACTTTGATTATTAATTAGCATGAACCATATGTCTGTATGATGAAGTTATTGCCTATTCATATCAAATTATATTCTGGACTGCTGTTTGTATCTTTTTGTATCAGATTTTCAACCCTGTTACTATTGTAATTTGAAATAACTTTCTAAATATGATTTATAGCCCCATGAGTCGATTTTCCAAAACTTTTAACGGATCTGAATTCCTAGTTATAATCTGTGAGATATCTTATTTTTAGTACTATTGTGTCTGAATTTCTAGATTCACAAATTCATGCGTATCTTTCTGTTTCATAATTAAATAGAACATGTTAAAAGTAAAATAAAAATATGAAATTAATTTTGCTGAAACTAGACATGTGTAGGAATCACCTTAAATTTTTTGTAGATATAATTGATGATTTTTCTGATCTGTTTCACATGTATTTATATAATTCATAACCTGCTGCCTGAACATAAAATCTAAAAAGAATAGGAGTTTCAACCTAGTTTCTGTAGCTTTTATATGTCGTGTATATATTTGCCGGAACCGGCAGAGAGTCTAGTTTCTAGAATTTCTGACGAATCCATATTTTCTTTTCTGTAGTAGCGGTAATCTATGTTTTTGTACAACAACGTCATGCTGTCCAGATTGTGTAATTTGTGTGTAATTAATATGGTTGCTTATTGATTTGTCTGTAACGAGTAGAATTAGTTACACCTAGCATAATACAACCTTGACACCTTCTTGCATGCTCACATAAAATGAAAATAAACTATTAACAAACCGGGGTATTATGGGATGACTTGGTAGTAAACGATTGGAAAATGTACTCGGTAAAGGCCTTCTTGCTTGCATGATTTATCATATGGAAGGTGGAGAATTGCTTGTCATTGTGTGATCATGCTATCATGATATCTTATTTTTACCAAGTACACGATCCGTGAATTCACCATCAATGTAAATGTTCACTGTGTGCTTGCGCCGAACCTGTGGAATGGGACGCAGTAGTACGTGCACTAGATAGGTTAATAAAAGGATTAATAACTTGCATTTGGTATTCTATGCTTGATCCTGTATATTGTCATCAAGATGGAATTTAAATTGACATCATTCATTACATGCATGATTAAATATAGACCTTTGATAGTATTGCCTATCTTTGATTTTGTTATTGACTTTGATCCTGTCCCTTTTCTTTGATATACCATGTTCCTATTATTCCCTATTTTCTTTACTTGTTGTAAAAGACTTGCTCTAAGGACACTATTTTCTTTCTTTTTAGATCAAGAATTTACAGGTACTGGAGGATTAATACCAGCAGGAATTGGTGAGCAACGATTCTAGGAGATGGAACCAAAGATTGCACTGCTTAATTTACTATATTGCTAGATTTATTTCTTTTGAACATTGTTATGACATTATACTTTGTTTTGGGCTTTTGTTCCCATCGTTTATTTTTTTTCCCAGATATTGGATATTGTGTTGGATATTATTTGGATTATTTCATTATTATTGAAGTTTATCTTTGATTCATGTGATTATATCTTTCTTGTGTTGTTGTGTTTATTGTTCATATTGCTGAGTTAGTCTGGTATAGCTTATGGATGGTGTTTACATCATTCGCTGGGCCTACGTTACGTACTCGTATTCCGTATTTTGAGAAGCAGGACGTGACACCTTGGAAGCAGAATTTTGTTCTGAATGGTCACCTTGTTCAATTCCCGATAGTCAATGCACATCCTCATTGACCTATCATTCTTCTTTACTAGAAACACTGGTGTACCCACTGGTGAAGCACTCGGCCTGATGAACCCCTTACTCAGCAATTCCTCAACTTTCTTCTTAACCTATGTCACGTCCCGCTTTCCAAAAAGATACGGAATACGGATACGTAACAAAAGCCCAGTGAATGATTTTCATCATCCATAAGCTGTTCAGGAATTCTTTACAACATACCACAGGAATAATCAGAGTCGGAAGCAAAAGATATAACCAACAGGCATAATTAAAAAAAGATACCAACAGAAATTACTCGAAAACCAAATACAGTTATCTCAAATAATCAGGTTCTGAACAAAACAAATATCCTGGGTCACATCGCCCAAAAACAAATAAATATCCAAGCCATCAAGTACATTTTATTCCAAGTTCAAACAACAAGTAATAATAATAATAATAATAATAAAGCAGAAATCCAGCACTAATACATAATCTTGCCAATACCATCTGGTAGTCGTCCATCCTGATCTGCAATTAGTAAATTTGCAGGAGAAGGAAAGAGAAAAACAAGAACTCGTCAATTGCAAGTCACGGGTCACAAATAACGTAGGATACAAGCACATGGGAAGCTAACTAACAACATGGTATATATGTGATGTCAACATAAACAACTAGCATGGTAATGTGATCAAGTGTAACTGGCATGAATCAAGTGTCAAGTAATCAAGTAAACATGCACAGGTATCAGGAAACAGGTATACAAGTAAACAGGTAAACAGATAATCAGGTAACATGTAACAGGTATAGGTAACAAGTAAACAGGTAATCAGGTATACAGGTAATCATGTAATCATGTAACAGGACAGTCAGATTTATGTCATGTCAAGTCTTGTTATTTTACTATCTAGGGAGCACTTCATGCATTCTGGTTTTTACTATATGGTTGCTACAACAAACAGTTTCGCTTTAGATTTCATAGTAGAGTCCATAGGGCAGTGTACTTAGGTACAAGAAACAGGAATAACAGGAACAGGTAGAACCTAGTGGTTCTCTTCCGAGTACACCTTCCTAAGGAAAGTATGCAATCAGGTACAGGAAAACAGGCATAACCTAGTGGTTATCTTCAGAGTAAATCTTCCTATAGGGAAGTATGTAGTTAGTTACAGGTAAATAGGATCGTGAATCATGTAGTCATGAACACGTAACAGGCAGGCAGGACACAGGTCATCTTCCAAGTACACGTTTCTATATTTTTCACTACTAGATCTTTTCTTTAAATCCCGGCTTGGTCATTTATTATTATAATCAGGCATGCAAGTAGGTGTCGCAAAACAAAGCAAGAATAACAGGATATAAACATGTATCAGGTTCAGGGTGCAAAATAAATAAGTACAGGTATAAGATATCACATAACAGGGTAAAACAACTAGTTTTCTAATTCAGGATAGCAAGACAGTGTTGTACTAAAACAGTGATCCCCGCTACTACAAACATCCAAATCTGGATCTGTCGAAGGATCTGGAAAATAGACTTCCACACGAATCCATCGAGTATAAATAAGTCATATAGTAATTCACATCATCATAACTCAAAATAGATTTGAAAACAGAAAACATGTTCAGTCAGAAATCAGAAAAACGAATTCTCAGTCAGGAAAACTGCATCAAAACCTCTCAAATAAATTCAGAAAAATCTGGGGCACTCCCCTATATGTCTAAAATCAAAATATAAAGTTTCATAATATTTCAGTAAAATTTTTTCAGTCATCAAAATTAAGAAAACATCAAGAAACAACACTTTGGAAAATCTGGAAGTCCCAACACTGCTGTACGAAAACTAAGATATCTCACAACCAGTGAAACAAAATCCAAATCTGCCAAACGGAGGTGAAAATAGATAAAATATACTAACTATCATATTTCACAAACAATTTTCATACAGGATAAGGAATCATAGTGAAAATAGGGTTCTTTACAGAACAGCGAGCAAAATACAGCACGAATAGATTTTAGAAACGAGCATGAAACATCACATAAAAATTATCAATAAAATTCACCAAAATTCTGGGTAACCCCTAACTTAATAAAGAAACACTGACCAAAGTTTTAAATCAAAATAATATGTATAGCATGGTTCTTGAAAATAGTTTGTTATCAAAATTACGGAAAAACAGAATCTGGAAAAGATCGACACCTCTGTACTAAAACAGTCATAACACAGTCATACGAAATCAAAGTCAAGCAAGGTCAGGGGGTTTTGAAAATAGACGAAATTATCTAAAACTCATGTTTTATACTGAAATCAAGATACTGACTGCAACCCAGTCGAAAACAGCAAACCAAACAGAACAGCGACAAAACTACAGATTTTCCCCCTTAAAGCAAAATCAACATAGATTCAAGAAAATTGATCTAAGCACATCCAAACTTGAAATAAAGTCTACCAAGTGTCTAAACATCATGAATTAGGGTTATTAACGTGTCCACATCAATTATTTCTCATGGATCTTCACCAAAACACAAGTTTGCCCACAAGTCTCACATACATGTTCAAAATCAAGAATCGGGCGATTCCTGGGTTAAATCATGTCAAGATTGTGTCGTGAGTCTTCTATGGCCAAAATATCACAATAGAGACAAAAACCATCAAGAAAAACACCAACACGAGTCGTTTCTAGACCCAAGTAAACTATAGGTGAATTGACTTGTATCAAACAAATGAATTGGAGCACAAGTTACTTGCCTTAATTTGGGGATGAAGAACGATGCAAACGAGAAAAGAAGCAAAACCGACGAATGAAAATATGCAAATCCAAGCAACACAAGCGAGAATGTCCACACGAACGAAACTCCTTAAAGTGTGAGACGATCAAAGCGACTAACAACCACTTTGAGAACACCACGAAGAGAGTTGGGGGCTTGATTGTGCAAGAGTTGATGGTGGTGGTGTGGTGAAAGGACGGCAAGGCAAGGAAGAAGGGGCTCGGGTTTGGAGATGATCGGAGGTGGAGAGTAGGGGAGAGGTGAGGTGGTCGTGTAGCGCCCCGAATTTCTAAATACGAAACTTTAGAAAATACGTGGCACTTTCCCAGCGATCCACTTCAATGTAACAATATACATAGGCCAAAAACTCAAGTCATTTTATTCCAAATCTTTATTACAACAACTTCTTTCAAATAGCAGCGGAAATACAAACACCTTACATTACAATAATTCTTTTACAACACTATTCTTTACAAAATCACACATGGCTCTATCATCTCACTCATACTCTCTAAAGCTAACCCAAGCATCCAAGCCTCCAATTCTAAGCAATAACCTGCAACATGTGAGGCTAGAGTTGAACCCTAACCCCCAAAACTACGGGGTCAGCCATAACTGGTGTGAGTGATATAAACAATAAACATAAATAACAAATAAACATAAATTCTCAATCAACATGTACTGAACAAAAATACATAAACTGAACATGTAATCTGAAACAAGAACGATAGGCCAGTACATGAGTGAACCAAGTCGAGAAACAATACCAACGATCAAGTATCCATCAATCAATCTCTCTCAAAATATGTACAGTTCAACTGTACGGTACAGTCGACTGTTCAAAGGACCAGTCGACTGATCAGAACAACAATAATCCTCACCTCTCTGATCATGCCCAACTATCAATAAATCTCAATACCACGATGTATGTCCAACAATCGATCTCCAATAATACCATAGATCGGATACCCATATATCCATCTACAAAACTAAAGAGGGTATAGATAGAATACGAACCCGGCATGCATCACCAATGGTGACTATTACACCGACGAACATATTCATCTACAAACAAACTAAAGAGGGTATAGATAGAATACGAACCCGGCATGCATCACCAATGGTGACTATTACACCGACGAACATATTCATCTACAAACAAACTAAAGAGGGTATAGATAGAATACGAACCCGGCATGCATCACCAATGGTGACTATTACACCGACGAACATATTCATCTACAAACAAACTAAAGAGGGTATAGATAGAATACGAACCCGGCATGCATCACCAATGGTGACTATTACACCGACGAACATATTCATCTACAAACAAACTAAAGAGGGTATAGATAGAATACGAACCCGGCATGCATCACCAATGGTGACTATTACACCGACGAACATATTCATCTACAAACAAACTAAAGAGGGTATAGATAGAATACGAACCCGGCATGCATCACCAATGGTGACTATTACACCGACGAACATATTCATCTACAAACAAACTAAAGAGGGTATAGATAGAATACGAACCCGGCATGCATCACCAATGGTGACTATTACACCGACGAACATATTCATCTACAAACAAACTAAAGAGGGTATAGATAGAATACGAACCCGGCATGCATCACCAATGGTGACTATTACACCGACGAACATATTCATCTACAAGTAAACTAACGATAACAAGAACCTTCAAGATCATGAAAACTCATCAGAATCAGTCGACTTATGCCGTAATAAGTCGACTGCCTCGAGAACTAATAGTCAAGATTATAACAAGTGCAGTAAGTCGACTTAACCAACCATCAGTCGACTTACCCGAGATAATTATCAATAATTCTCAAGAAACAATCCAAGTGCTAACAGTATAAGATGACTTATAAAAATCATAAGTAGACTTATCAATAATATAAGATGACTTATAGAAATCATAAGTAGACTTATCAACAGTATAAGATGACTTATAAAGATCATAAGAAGACTTATCAAAAGTATAAGATGACTTATAAAGATCATAAGAAGACTTATCAAAAGTATAAGATGACTTATAAAGATCATAAGAAGACTTATCAAAAGTATAAGATGACTTATAAAGATCATAAGAAGACTTATCAAAACATAAGATGACTTAAAAGGGGACATAAGTCGACTTATAAGAACATAAGTCGACTTACCCGAGAGAATTTCGAGAAAAACTAAAGATACAATATTAGGGTCGTACCAGTCGACTGATACCTAGTCCCAGTCGACTGTCGGCCTACAGATCTCACAATTTAGGTCTGAAATCAATAATCAATACTGGAGTCAATCTCAAATACCAAATCTCTTCCTCTACTCATATCTAATCCAACTCGTAAATAACAATGTCTAGAGATTCCTCCATCCAATTTCTTATCTTCAATAATCATAATCGAATCTTAACATGTTTCAAGCAATCAAGAATTGTCAATCGAGATCTACTAATCTATCATGGATTTCACATGTATATTACGAATAACAACCATGGCATCGATTTCATACAAGATACGAAATCATCAAACAAAACAACATGCAATCATACACATAAACAAACAAGTCTATATCACTCACCTTTTAGAATCAAGAAGAATCCACAAGCCTTCCTCTTGCTAGATCCAAGAACTCCTTCTTCAATCACCAAGAGAATAGAAATATAATAAGATCTGAGTTGTGCAGCGAATGATGGCTGCAACTCTCTTATATAGGCCGGGATCAAGTATTAGGGTTTAGGAAATACATTTGCAAAACAATCCATCCAAATACAATTATATATATATATCTTCTTTTGGAAATTCATCTCATAATTCATTAAAATTAGGATTTATATGAAAATATACTTCTAAATCCTAACTAATACTGTTCAAAATGTCCAGAATGCCAATTTTGCATTTTAGCCCTTAAAATGTCAATTTTACAAAAAAGGTCCTTCTTTTCTTAAAATTTGCAAATAGTACTAATTAATTTCAGAAAAATATGGAAAAATACTAAATAATTCCCAAATAATAAATAATGATTTTTCATAGAGAAAACTAAAATTTTCAAACATCTCAAAAGTCATTTGCACGTGTACAAAAGATAAATCTTTTAGAAAATATCAATTAAATCCTCAAAAAATTCATTTAAATTCATTTTCAAATAATAAAATAATATTTGAAAATACGGGGTTCTACAGGTCGGCCTAGTGGTATGAGGGCAGGCCGGGAGGTGTGTAGGGTGCGGGTTGGGGTGTGCAGCCGGTCAAGGAGAGGGAGAGAGAGGATGGAGGCCGGTAGTTTAGGAGTTAGGGTTAGGGTTTGGATTGTGAGGGGGGGTTTATATATAGGATTAAGATGTGGGTTAATGGGTATTGGGTAATAGGAGTAGTATTAGGTTTACAAATGGGTTTTGGATATTGGGTCAAATAAGAATAGAAATGCAATTAGGATTGGGAATTTATTTGGCTATGAAAACTTATTAGGGATCAAATTAATAGGAGTGGGAAAAAGACCATCAAAACACCACCACAACACCACGAAGAATAAAAAAAAGATAACGAGACCAAAAATGAGGGAAAGACCAACAAAATGAAAAACAAGACAAAAGAGACAATCAATCACACACGAGGACCTCAAAATGAAATAAAACGAATATATATTTAAAACAAATCCAATATACGGTTCAGAAAATACAAGAGAGATAAAATACACTAAAACGAAAAAAATACACTCCAAAATACACAAAATAAAAAACAGGGATTACAATCCCACCCACTTAACAGAAAAATTTCGTCCTCGAAATTCAAAAGATGATACATAGGGTAACCCCAAAAGAGAAAAAAAAAAGACAAATCAAAACAAACAAACAACTCAAACAAATGAGAAAACTTCTGCTGAATCTCCTCCTCTAGCTCCCAAGTCGACTTACCGGGCAAGTGAAGATTCCAAGCAACGCGAACCAACTTGATGACCTTATTCTTAAGCACTTTCTCCCGCCGATCCATAATAGAAACTGCCGGAATCTCACAAGTCAAATCTGGCCGAACGATCAACTCAGAATAGTCGATCATGTGGCTCTCATCTCGGATATATCTTCTGAGTTGTGAGACATGGAAAACATCGTGCACTCTTGATAAAGCTAGTGGCAATGCAAGACAATAGGCCACCTTGCCTACTCGCTCCAAAATCTCAAACGGTCCAATAAACCTAGAGCTAAGCTTGCCCCCGCACCGAACCGAATGAAACCGCGCCAAGGCGATACCTTAAGGAAAACATGGTCACCAATAACGAACTCCAAAGCTCTACGATGAACATCAACCCATCGCCTCTGCCTGTCCTGAGCTGCCTGCAAATGCTTCTTGATCTAGACCCCAACATCCACTGTCTTGGTGATCAACTCCGGACCCAACAACTTCCTCTCACCAATATCATCCCAGCACACTGGTGATCTACACTTCCGCCCATAGAGTGCCTCGAACGGAGCAGCTTTAATACTGGCTTGAAAGCTGTTGTTGTACGAGAACTCTACGAGATGCAAATGATCCTCCCAAAACCCACCAAACTGAAGCATACAGGACCTCAACATGTCCTCAAGAATCTGAATAGTCCACTCTGACTGTCCATCAGTCTAGGGATGAAAAGTTGTATTGTACTTTAATTTGCTTCCCAAACTGTTCTGAAGACTCTCCCAAAACTGAGATCTGAATCTCGTATCCCTGTCGGATATAATACTGACTGGAACCCCATGAAGTCTAACAATCTCTTGCATATACCTCTCAGCTAGGCTTTCAGTAGACTGACCGACACGAAAAGAAATGAAGTGAGTACTCTTCGTCAAACGGTCGACAATCACCCAAATAGCATTGTAACCCTTAGGACTCCTCGGCAAAGCGGTCACAAAATCCATAGTGATATGTTCCCACTTCCACTCTGGAATAAGAAGCGGCTGAAGAAGTCCAGCAGTTCTCTGATGTTCTGCCTTAACCTACTGGCAAACCAAATACTGAGAAACAAACCGAGCCATAGCCCTTTTCATACCATGCCACCAGAAATGAAGCTTCAAATCCCGATACATCTTAGTACCACCAGGATGGATAGAATACGAAGACTGATAAGCTTCTTCAAGCAGCCTCTGACGAACTTCACCCTTAGGGACACACAACCGGGAACCAAAGCGAAGCAAACCATCTGCATGAATAACCATGTCCGTCCTGGATCCAGACCCAACCTCAGCTCGAAAACCCTACAACTGCGCATCATTAGCCTGCGCCTCTTTAATCTGCTCAACAAGAGATGACAGCAGCTGGAGCGCCAAACAACTTCAATCAGAACTCGGCAACACAACATCCAACTCCAACCTCCTCATCTGCTCAATAAGATCACCCTGCTGAGTAAGAAACATAACTGCTTGTCTCCTGCTCAAAGCATCTGGCACCAAGTTTACTTTACCAGGGTAGTATTGTAAACTGATGTCATAATCGGCCATAAGTTCCAACCAACGCCTTTGCCTCATGTTCAACTCCTTCTGGGTGAAGACGTACTTGAGACTTTTGTGATCTGTAAAGATCTCCACTCGGTCTCCAAGTAAATAATGTCTCCACAGCTTTAAAGCATGAATCACTGCCGCTAACTCTAAGTCATGAGTAGGATAGTTCTTCTCATGCGGCCTCAACTGCCTCGATGCATACGCAATGACTCGGCCCTTCTGCATAAGAACTGCTCCAAGACCCTTACCCGAAGCATCACAGTGAACCACAAATCTGCCTGAACCATATGGAATAGCCAACACAGGTGCTGACGTCAATCTGTTCTTCAACTCAACAAAAGCCTCATCACACTCAGCAGACCAACAAAACTTTTGATCCTTTCCAGTTAATTTAGTCAATGGTCCTGCTATCTTCGAAAAATCTTGGATGAACTTTCGATAATAGTCAGCCAAACTGAGAAAACTCCTGACCTCTGAAACTGACTTGGGAATAGGCCAATCATTCACAGCCTCAATCTTGGCCGGATCCACAGAAATACCATCGCCAGAAATAATATGCCCCAAGAAAGAAATCCTATCGAGCCAAAACTCGCACTTGCTAAGTTTCCCATAGAGCTGATTCTCTCTCAAAATCTGCAGAACCACTCTAAGATGCACAGCATGATCTTTCCGATTCCGAGAATACACAAAAATATCATCAATGAAGACCACCACAAGAGAAAACCCGGTTCATAAGACTCATGAATACAGCCGGCGCATTCGTGACCCCGAACGGCATCACAAGATACTCATAGTGCCTGTATCTAGTCCTGAAAACAGTCTTCTGTATATCTACAGCCTTCACCTTAAGTTGGTGATACCCAGAATGAAGATCCAACTTTGAGAAAATAGCAGCCCCACTTAGTTGATCAAACAAATCATCGATCCTGGGCAATGGATACTGATTCTTCACAATAACTCTGTTCAGTTCCCGATAATCCATGCACAGTCGACGAATACCATCCTTCTTGTCAACAAAAAAGACCGGAGCACCCCAAGGCGAAACACTAGGTCTAATGAAATCCAAATCAAGCAACTGCTGAAACTGCACCTTAAGCTCTGCCAGCTCAACCGGTGCCATCCTGTATGGACTCTTCAATATCGGTGATGTTCTAGGCTGAACATCAATACCGAATTTCACTTCCCTATCAAGGGGTAAGCCAGGCAACTCATATAGAAAAACATCCAAGAAATTCCGAACTACTAGAGGCGCAGCCTCACAGGCTGAGTACAATTCCATCGCACAATCTGCTTGTTCAACTGCAGTCTTTGCTCGGCCAAGGAAAGACTCTCCGGCATGGAACTCAAATTCTGCTCGATCTGAAATTCTGAAGACGACTTTCTTGGCACGTCAATCAATAATGGCATGGGCTTCACCCAACCAATCTATCCCGAGAATGACATCGAATCCCGAATTCCCAATTATAATCAGGTTGGCTTTGAAATCTGCGTCCCCAATAACAATGGAACATTGCCTGCACGCACGGGAACAAATGACAACTCCACCACCTATCACAATGTTCCAAGCTTCTGACATGTTGCTGCATTTCAACTGATGGCGAGCGACAAATCGAGAGGAGACAAAAGAATGGGTTGCCCCAGAATAAAAAAGAATATAGGCAGGAAAAGAGTACACAAGCACAACACCTAAGATAGAAAGTAAAAGAGACAAGGAAAAGAATGGTTAGAGAGGGGTGAGGAAAAACAAAATGCAGAAGAACAAACAGAAAGAACTAAAGCAAGGGAAATGGAGAAAAGCAAAGAGAAACAACCCACAATAAAACCATAAACAAAAGATACCTGCAACCACACTCTCAGCTGACTCAGCATCTGTAGCAGTCAGGTTGAAAGCCTGACCTCTCCTGGGAACAGCGGTGCTCTGACCGACAATCTGACATTGAGGAGGAAGCGGTGGCCTAACTGGACCACGAGCTGGAACTGCCTACTGAACAGGATCCCTGGCTGGAAGAGCCAACTGCTGCAACGGCTGTGGACAATCTCGCACTGCATGATCAGTAGAGCCACACCTAAAGCATCGACGATTGGCACGCCCACATTCCCTGCGATCATGCCCAGGCAACCGATAGAAATCACAGTAGCTATCCTTCTGGGAACCAGCAGAAGAGTAAGGAGCTGCCCTGACTGGATGTGCAGAAACAGACCTCCGAATAGGCCCACCAGAAGGCCTAGCAACAGAAGCGGAAATAGTCCGCTGAGAAGAAGACGAACCACCACGAGCCTGCTCCTGGGCTTGGGCTGCCTTAAGAGCCTCAGTGTAGGTATGAAAGCGAAGAGAGACAAGATGCCTCTTGATGTCCCGCTCAAGCCCATTTGTGAATCTACGAGCCCTATCCTCTTCGGTTGCCACAAGAACGGCAGAGAAGCGGCTAAGTCTAGTAAACTTAGCTGCGTACTCGTCCACTGACCTGGAACCCTATTGCAAGAAAGTCCATGTTACAATATTGCATGAACAATTATGTAACAAATCCAAAATAGGATGATGACTCAACCTATTTTAGGGCCAGGAATTGATGTTCCATCTCAACTCGAGTACTATTGGGGAAGAAATTCTCCAAGAATCCCCGAGTGAAAGTAGCCCAAGCAATAGGCCTCTCAAGATGCTCAGACTCGGCCATCCACCAGATATGAGCCAAATCCACCAGCTGGATGGAAACAACGTCCACCCGATCAGCCTCGGCACCACGAGCCGCTAACAACAAGCGTTCAGTCCGGATCAACCACTGTTCAGCCTCCAAAGGCATTTCAGTACCGGAAAAACGGTCGGAATGCAGCCTCATAAAATCTGTAACTGTCCCTGGGTGAGGTGGAAGATTTGCTGGCACAGGCACAATAGGAGGCGGAACCCAGGCAGCTTCAAGAGCAGCCATCACAAGATCACTGTGGTTTTGCTGCTGATTAATCAGCCACTCAAGCACAGTAGTGACAGCCTCAATCGACTGAGAAGTAGAACCTCTGCGAGCCATGGTCTGCACAAAACCAAAAACAATTAGCATCCAGAACCAAAGTTGGTATAAATTTTATTTATGCATGTATGGTTGGTGAAATGTTGTGCAGATCCCAGTTCGAGCCAAGCATGTCTAATATATTAGGCAACTAATACATTAGCCAAACCTGATCTCTGATACCACTAAAAAACCCTGTCACGCCCCGCTTCCCAAAAAGATACGGAATACGGATACGTAACAAAAGCCCAGCGAATGATTTTCATCATCCATAAGCTGTTCAGGAATTCTTTACAACATACCACAGGAATAATCAGAGTCGGAAGCAAAAGATACAACCAACAGGCATAATTGAAACAAGATACCAACAGAAATTACTCGAAAACCAAATACAATTATCTCAAATAATCAGGTTATGAACAAAACAAATATCCTGGGTTACATCGCCCAAAAATAAATAAATATCCAAGCCATCAAGTATATTTTATTCCAAGTTCAAGCAACAAGTAATAATAATAATAAAGCAGAAATCCAGCACTAATACATCATCTTTCCAATACCATCTGGTAGTCGTCCATCCTGATATGCAATTAGTAAATTTGCAGGAGAAGGAAAGAGAAAAACAAGAACTCGTCAATTGCAAGTCACGGGTCACAAATAATGTAGGATACAAGCACATGGGGAAACTATCTAGCAACATGGTATACATGTGATGTCAACATAAACAACTAGCATGGTAATGTGATCAAGTATAACTGGCATGAATCTGTTAAGTAATCAAGTAAACAGGTAAACATGCACAGATATCAGAAAACAGGTATACAAGTAAACAGGTAAACAGATAATCAGGTAACATGTAACAGGTACAGGTAACAGGTAAATAGGTAATCAGGTATATAGATAATCATGTAATCATGTAACAGGATAGTCAGATTTATGTCATGTCAAGTCTTATTATTTTACTATCTAGGGAGCACTTCATGCATCCCGATTTTTACTATATGATTGCTACAACAAACAGTTTTGCTTTAGATTTCATAGTGGAGTTCATAGGGCAGTGTACTTAGGTACATGAAATAGGAATAACAGGAATAGGTAGAACTTAGTGGTTCTCTTTCGAGTACACCTTCCTCAGGGAAGTATGCAGTCAGGTACAGGAAAACAGGCATAACCTAGTGGTTATCTTCGGAGTAAATCTTCCTATAGGCAAGTATGCAGTCAGGTATAGGTAAATAGGATCGTGAATCATGTATTCATGAATATGTAACAGGCAGGCAGGATACAGTTCCTCTTCCAAGTACACGTTTCTATATTTTCTACTACTAGATCTTTCCCTTAAATTCCGGCTTGGTCATTTATTATTATAATCAGGCATGCAAGTAGGTGTCCCAAAACAAAGCAAGAATAACAGGATATAAACATGTATCAGGTTCAGGGTGCAAAATAAACAAGTACAGGTATAAGATATCAAATAACAGGGTAAAACAACTAGTTTTCTAATTCAGGACAGCAAGACAGTGTTGTACTAAAACAGTGATCCCCGCTACTACAAACATCCAAATCTGGATCCGTCGAAGGATCTAGAAAATAGACTTCCACACGAATCCATCGAGTATAAATAAGTCATATAGTAATTCACATCATCATAACTCAAAACCAGAAAACATGTTCAGTCAGAAATCAGGAAAACGAATTCTCAGTCAGGAAAACTGCATCAAAACCTCTCAATAAATTCAGAAAAATATGGGGTATTCCCCTATATGTCTAGAATCAAAATATAAAGTTTCATAATATTCCAGTAAAATTTGTTTAGTCATCAAAATTAAGAAAACATCAAGAAACAACACTTTGGAAAATCTGGAAGTCCCAACACTGCTGTACGAAAACTAAGATATCTCGCAACCAGTGAAACGAAATCCAAATCCGCCAAACGGAGGTGAAAATAGATAAAATATACTAACTATCATATTTCACAAACAATTTTCATACAGGATAAGGAATCATAGTGAAAATAGGGTTCTTTATAGAACAGCGAACAAAATACAGCACGAATAGATTTTAGAAACGAGCATGAAATATCACATAAAACTATCAATAAAATTCAACAAAATTCTGGGTAATCCCTAACTTAAAAAAGAAACACTGACCAAAGTTTCAAATCAAAATAATATGTATAGCATGTTTCTTGAAAATAGTTTGTTATAAAAATTACTGAAAAAAAGAATCTGGAAAAGATCGACACCTCTGTACGAAATTATCTAAAACTCATGTTTTATACCGAAATAAAGATACTGACTGCAACCCAGTCGAAAATAGCAAACCAAACAGAATAGCGACAAAACTACAGATTTTTTCCCTTAAAGCAAAATCAACATCGATTCAAGAAAATTGATCCAAACACATCCAAACGTGAAATAAAGTCTACCAAGTGTCTAAACATCATGAATTAGGGTTATTAACGTGTCCACATCAATTATTTTTCATGGATCTTCACCAAAATACAAGTTTGCCCACAAGTCTCACATACATGTTCAAAATCAAGAATCGGGCGATTCCTAGGTTAAATCATATCAAGATTGTGTCGTGAGTCTTCTATGGCCAAAATATCACAATAGAGACAAAACCCATCAAGGAAAACACCAACACGAGTCGTCTTTAGACCCAACTACACTATAGGTGAACTTTTTGACTTGTATCAAACAAATAAATTGGAGTTCAAGTTACTTGCCTTAATTTGAGGATGAAGAACGATGCAAATGAGAAAAGAAGCAAAACCCACGAACGAAAATCCACAAATCTAAGCAACACAAGCGAGAATCTCCATACGAACGAAACTCCTTAAAGTGTGAGAGGATCAAAGCGGCTAGCAACCACCTTAAGAACACCACGAAGAGAGTTGGGGGCTTGATTGTTCAAGGGTTGATGGTGGTGGTGTGGTGAAAGGCTGGCAAGGCAAGGAAGAAGGGGCTCGGGTTTGGAGATGGCCGGAGGTGGAGAGTAGGGGAAAGGTGAGTAGGGTGCAGGCTAGGAGGTGTGTAGGGTGCGGGTTGGGGTGTGCAGCCGGTCAAGGAGAGGGAGAGAGAGGATGGGGGCCGGTAGTTTAGGAGTTAGGGTTAGGGTTCGGTTTGTGAGGGGGGTTTATATATAGGATTAAGATGTGGGTTAATGGGTATTGGGTAATAGGAGTAGTATTAGGTTTACAAATGGGTTTTGGATATTGGGTCAAATAAGAATAGAAATGCAATTAGGATTGGAAATTTATTTGGCTATGAAAACTTATTAGGGATCAAATTAATAGGAGTGGGAAAAAGACCATCAAAACAGTACCACAACACCACGAAGAATAAAAATAAAGATAACGAGACCAAAAATGAGGAAAAGACAAACAAAATGAAAAACGAGACAAAAGAGATAATCAATCACACACGAGGAGCTCAAAATGAAATAAAACGAATATGTATTGAAAACAAATTCAATATACGGTTCAAAAAATACAAGAGAGTTAAAATACACTAAAACGAAAAAAATATACTCCAAAATACACAAAATGAAAAACAGGGGTTACAACCTCATCCTGCTCTACAGTGCCATTCTGTACGGAGCCTTAGATATTGGAGCACTTCCTGGCTGAACATTGATGCAAAACTCAACATCTCACTACGGTGGTAACCCTGGTAGATCTTCCAAGAACATAGTAGGAAAATCTTTGACAACTGGAATCTCCTTGTCTCCTTATGGAATCATCAACTTCGATATAGCTGCATCCATCTTCGAGTTCCCCTTCTTTCCTTGGAAAGTTACTGCGGGTCCTCCCGGTGCCTTCACTATAACTTCTTTATTCTTGCATTCAATTGCAGCATCATAAATTGCCATCCAATCAATGCCCACGATCACATCTACACCCAAAACTTGCAGTTCGATGAGATCGATTTCAAAAAGCCTCCCACCAATCTCGATATCACAACTCTCGTAATACCGATCAGCAATCAATTCCTTTCCTGATGGTGTTGCCAGAGACAAGACTCTGCCCAGAAAATTCTTAAGTTTCACACCTAAAACTTTAGCAAAATTGGGCAACACAAATGTATGCAAAGAACCAATATCAAATAAAACCTTTGCTTTTATTCCAATAATCAAAACATATCCTGGATCACATCTTCTGAGTTATCCGCATCCTTCTCAGTCAATGCGAACACTCGCCCTTGCTTCTAAAATTTGCCCCCATTCACACCACCCTTCTTAAGCTGCGAACAAAAAGGCTTGGTATGACCCTCTCGCCCACAGGAAATAAGTCGGACTCCTTGCTAGCTTGGTACAATCTGCCCTGTAGTGACCCCCTGCCTTTCCACAGTTATAGCAAGTCACTCCTTGAATTGCGGTTGCCTTCTGCACGGGTCTACCAAATCTACCCTTCTTCTCCAGGAACCTCTTCCCACTCTGATTTTCTATTGCTGGCCTTTTATTCTTGTTCTAGGTTTTCTGCTTCTTCTGGAACCGATCCATGTCCTCCTCGGTCATGGCTGCCCTCCTGACAAGTTTGTCGAACCTTCTGATCCCCAACGGTATTTTTCGGGACCTTAGATTCGGCCTCAAGCCCTGCTCGAATTTCCTGGCTTTCTTTGCTTCATCAACAACCAGCTCCGGTGCATATCTCGACAGCTGCGTGAACTTAGTCTCATACTCACGCACTGTCATATTGCTCTGATGTAGGTTCAGAAATTCCATCACCTTCTCCTGAATGTCCAAGGGGAAATAGTGATCCCTGAACTCTCCAAGAAAAACTTCCTAAGTCACATGCTCATCACCAAAAGTCCTCTTTATTGATTGCCACCAAACACCGTCGTCCTTTTCCAAATGTATCGTCGCCAATTTCACCTTGCTAGCCTTGGGGGTTTCCAAAATCTCAAAGACCATCTCCATCTTCCTGATCCAGTCATCAGCTTCATTGGGATTTGCTTGTCCTTAAAAGAATGGCAGCTTCATCCACTTGAAAAACTCCACTTGCTTGATCAGGTCTGCATTAATAGGTACAGGCCCTGCCCTCTGATTCTGAGTTGCACTTGCTGCCATAAATGCATTCAGAGTCAGATACACCCTAGCAATCTCCGTCTCCACATCAAGTCTGGCCCTGTAGGAACCTTCAGCCCCATCATCATTCTAATCATTCCTAGTCCTGAGTCCTGTCATTTCACTGAATACTGCAAAACACGTGAAAATGTTAAAACAACACATCATAAATCACATTCATACCAACTGCCCACTGCAGAAGTCTATTCATACACAAACCATTTCATTTGTTTTAGTTTCATATTTTTAATACTCACACTCTAATGTCCACACCTAGGTTCATTCCCTCTACCATGTTTAACATTGCTCTAGAAGCTTGCTCTGATACCAACTCTGTAGCGCCCCGAATTTTCAATAAATAAAATTAGAAATAAGTGGCATAATTTTCAGCCTCAACTTCAATTGCAATTATAAACATAGTACAAAACACAGGAAAATTAAAACTTTTTATTACATCAACACTTTACAACACAGTGGAATTCAAATACTTTAAATTACAATTCTTTACAACATGATGAATTACAATTTTCAGTTAACTCCAAGCTCTTTCTTAATTCAACTTACCCATAATTGTAAACCTCCAAAATCTGAATGAAAAATGGGCACGTCATTTAAATATAACTGATGTCAACTATAGTAATAGTGATACTTTTTCGCCTTGCAATCACAAACAATAATAGTTTATACATGACAATAATAATAATAGAACATGAATAACATGGCAATAATAGATGGAACATAAACTAACAATAGATGAAGCATAAAATATCAAGTGAAGCTAGGCTAAGTTTCAAGTGTAAGAAAACAGAAAGCAAGCATGTATAAAACAAGTCAAGAAAATCACAAGTGTATATGATTATTACTAATACATACTTGTCGGATTCTATGCATCCCATTCTAGATAGGTTCGGTACAAGTCCTTATCGTTCTCCACTTTTTAGGGTTTAATCCCCCGTTATGCAACTAATCCTACTACGGTGATTACTTTAAGATTTAGAGTATTCTGTGAGTATCTAGTGCCATGCTCTGGTAATCCCTGAGAATCAACTTTTCCATCATCCGTGATATTGGGTACACACCCTCACACCCCGACAATCCCAAAAATTGAAACCCACACCGTCCGCCAATGGTACCTCATCAAACAAATATCCCATGAGCGTTGGCTCGACCTCGGTAATCCCGAAGATTCATCCCATACCGTCTGTGATCACATCCCGGTAATTCCTGAGACTATCTTCCACCGTCGGGTCATATGAGGCCCCCCTACCCATGTTTGTTCTTATTTCATCACAACTCCAACTAGTGCTTGTCCTTAGGTTTGTTGTTATTATTAGTTAAATCACAACTCCAACTAGTACTTGTCCCTAGATGTGGTGTGCTCTGCCGGACTTAATTCAACTAACTCCACAACAAGGCCCCACTGACCAAAATATCCACAAAGTCTCAACCGTCGGCAAGGTAAGGTCCCACTCAACCTCTAGAGTCTCAAAACTCAAAACATCAACTCAACATTTCTTGGTATCTTATAAATACCAATAATTCAGCTCATAACGAGGTTTCCCTTAAATCCAACAGTTAATAAAACCAAATACTTTCATAGTACAACTGTATAATTTATCAAAACTGAAACGAAGTATGAACAAAACAGAGGTCTATACTCTTAAAACAGCGTAGAATAAATCCAATATAATACTTTTGGAAATTACGAAACGTTCACTTTCTAAAACCCACAAAAAAATAGAACTTAAACTCAATCAAAACTTAAGAATTCACACTCTCTGAAAGTGGTGTAATCTGAACTAAGTCACTTTGAAAAACAGAGAAGTTACCTTTGCAAATTCGAAGAAACAATCGTTCAAGAAATAGAAAAGTTCACAAACAAAACAGGGCATGACGGTCGCCTGTCACATACAGTAGTAAACATTGCGGTCGACCGACAACTTTCAAAGAAACGAACAATTTAAATTCATGGCAGTCGACTGACAGTTACTGCAAAATATACTGCAGTTGACTGCGCAGTAGTAAAATGGCGACAGCCCAGGCATGACAGTTGACTGCAACTGCGCATTCAATTGAACTGCAGTTGTAATCCCCATTTCCGATAATTAGTATTTTCTGTGTATTTTCTATAATTTGAACTTTTGTAAATTTATTTTGTGTTAAATTCGTTTTGGATCCGTGTTAAAGTATTTTCTAAACAAAAATTTTATTTATTTCGAATAATGTTGTATTGTGATCTTATCTTCGACATCTTATTGATCGGCTATTTATATTTGAGCTTAAAACAAATATATTATTGTTATTGGATTATTTTAATAAAATTTCTAAACCCGAATACTATTTTATTGTATAATTTATCACTATTATGATTATGATTATAAATTGTTATTTCATGATTTTCTATTTAAAATTCATATATTGGATTATTTTATTTTTATATGTCGATCTGATTTTCTTGGCGAGTTCCAATTTATTTTAAGCCCAATTCTTATTATTTCAATTGTGTTATTTATTTATTTAATTGGGTTGAAATTTTCGTTCATGAACCGTTTTTCTCTTTTATTGAGTTATCTATCTTGAGGACTTTATTTATTTAATTTGTGGGTAATTTTATTTGGACTGTGTTGATTTTGATTTATCTCTAATTGAACCCTAAACCTCTAACCCAGTACCGTAATTGTACCCTCTAAATGCAACGCTACTGTAACCCTAATTTCTGCACACAAATCGAAACCTAGCCACCTATTCTCTCTCCTCCCGTTCTCTCTCTCCTAGTTACTGTTCATCTTCATCCCCAAAAACCCACTACCTTCTCCCGACCATCTCCGGCGACCCCCGCAGCCCCTTCGTCGCCACACCTCCGGCGACCCCCCCTCGTCGTCCCTCCTCCCGTCGACCAGCCCAGCACCACCATACAAGCCCCGGATCCTCTCTTTCATCTTCCTCGACATTACCAACAAAATTCCCAAACCCAATTTTCCGAGCCCCTACCCGATCACCTCCTCCGGCGACCTTTCCCCCTCCCATCGCGCCACCCCCAGCGCCGCCACAGTCACCCCCGATCCCCCCTCTCCTCTTCCATTCATCGACAGCACCACAGAACCCAAACCCACTGTTTTCCCCCCTTGTTCCTACTCCCGATCGCCGGCGCTGCCCTCTATTCCAATCGATGCCGTCTGCCCCGACGCGTCGCCGCCTGCGCCACCGTCCACCGCCGTTGGCCTGGCCATTACTGGAGTTGCTGCTGTCTTGATTGATTCTTGCTGCTGCTGCCTCTTTTGTGTGCGGTTGTTGCTTTTGAATTTAATTGCATGTGTATTGCACGTGCTGCTTTGGGAATTTGCTAGTTCGTGAGTTCATTGCTTCGGGATCCGTATCCCGTTATTGTTGGTAATCGTTTTCACAGTCTAACAGGCAAGTCACCATCCACTTGAATTGCTATTCATTTCAAATTCAAGTTTTATTGAAAATTCTTGCAAGTAGATCTTCTTGTTATCGTATTGCCCTTTGTTATCTCTTTCGTTGGGTTTATTGTGGGTTTACACGAGCTAACCCCAATATTCTTGACATCGTGCCAATTTGACTCTAAAGTTTGGATCTTTAATGAATGCATATAGAATTGTTAATAGGGTTATTCATACAAGTCACAACACAAATAATTTATTATAGAGACATTCGTTAGGTTGTATGTCGTTTGATGATTGATGGATGTTGGATTTGTATATGTGTGAGTTCTAATATTTATCATATTTGGACACCTATAATGCTAGTTACACAATTTATTGACTATAGAATCGATACCCGACATGTTCAAATTAATTTTATTCCCAAGAAAAATACCCTAAAAACTGTACACGCTTGCTGATCTGAACTTGATCACTGTTTTCGAAGCAGTAAATGACCTTAAAATAAAATATTTTCTGAATATGGAATGTAGCCTCGAATGTCTAGTTGTCAATAACATTCAGAATTTTTGAATTCCGAGCCTTGTAGAAAAAGTTATGCCCGTTTTACTGCAGCTGTGTTTTTACATTCCAGAATTTTAGAATCCTCTTATTAATGTATTAATAATTCTTATGTTGTACTATTGCATGATTTAATAAATGTATGTTGCATTGCATGTTCCCAATGAGTTATTATCACCATCCTAACCGTCCTATCCATGTTATCACCCTATAGTTTCCCGATTGATATTATTGTTCATCTCATGTCTTAGTTGCATATTGTATTGTTGTATTAATAAAATAATTAATAAGCCGGGGTTTAAGGGATTGACTGGAGTAGTTGATGACATAGTGACTGTACGCTGAAGTGTGGGCCTTGTTCCCAAAATATTGTGTGTTGGCAAAAGTTATTGTTATCGGTTTATTGTTGGACTACTGACACAGTATCCCCAATTGACCGTGTATTGTTTTTATTGAGCCAACCAGTGTGCAGCAATGCTGCAAATACCGTTATTGTGCCGTGTACATGATCTATGGAATCTTCCACTTAAGTCTAAAACGAAATTGATTGTGTGCATCGAATCTGTGATACGGCACACATGGGACACAGTAGTACGTGCATTAGTTAAGTGTTAAAATGATTAATAGACATAAGGATTGACACATCACCGACATTACATATTGATCATCATTGTTCCTATTGATATCGAATATTGGCTAGGTATTACCGTTATTGATTACCGATTTCCGTTACCGAATATTGCACCATTGTTTATAGCCAATTATATCAATTATCATGATTTTGTCCCATTTTATTGATTCTTATTGATCCGTTGATTTATTGTTATACCATTATTCCATTGTTCCCTGCTTTCTCTACTTGCTGTCCATGACTTGCTCTGAGGACAATTATTTTCTCTTTTTAGATGAAGTAATTACAGGTGTTGATGGAGAATTACCAGATGGATTGGCAGAACAACATTGGTGAAAGAATTGATTGCATCGCCGCTTAATAAATAATTATTGCTTTATTTGGAGACTTAATTATTGGATTATTGTTATTTTTATTCTATTGGGCTTATAACCCGAATATTGCTATTTGTTTCCAGACGTTGGATTATTTTATTGTATTTGGACATTTTTATTGCTTAATTCCAAGTATTATTTGTTCATGAGATTATTATTATTGTCTGCGCAATTGTTCTGTGTTTTTTATATTATTGAGTTGATCGATTAAACAGCTTATGAGTGACGTTAGTCATTCGCTGGGCTTTTGTCATGTACTCGTATTCCGTATTTTTGGGAAGCGGGGCGTGACAGCAGTTGACCGACAGATACACTGCAGTCGACTGGCATGCCCAGTTGCGACAGCCAAGAACTTTGTAATTCTCTCAAAAACTGATACATGTTAAAAACTTCGAATACACAATTCCTACGATGAAAACCTGAGATAAAGCAAGTGCATCTTGGGCAAAAACAACACAGTTCATATATCAAATCAAATCCTCATGAATTTCACAAAAATCCCAAATCTTGAAATTATAACTTGAATAAGAAGATATTTAAAGAAACTTTCCGTATAAATACTTGAAAACCACAAAACGTAGTCAAGATCTCTTCTCATACAGAATATCACACTTAAACATGTTTAAAAAATGAGATTACTCTAGAATTATACATTCGTTGGTTAAAATATCTCAATCCATCCAACTCAACATTTAGTTCTTTCATCTCTCATTCAATTTAAATCCCAAAACAATAATAAATCCTTCATGTTCAATCCCAAAACAGAAATACACAGGGAAAACAACAACTAATGGTTCTTTGTTCATCGATGTGCATGTATAACATTACTATTCAAATTTGCATCTTATATATACATGATATGAATCCACAAATAAGGAAGTTCTCACACAAGCAATGTTTAGATCTATACTAATTAGATGTTAATTCTAAAAATCTCATACATATTAAATTCAAACATGATTATTCAAGCATGGCTTAAGAAAGTGAAGATCTTTGTGTATTTTACTCATCAACTATTTAGGCATGGAAAATTACTCATAAATTCATATTTCTTCATGAAAGATGTTGATTAGTTATTCATTCATTAAAATCTATATTCAACCATCATATTTCATAATCATGCAACTTCTAATCATACATTATATTTGAATAATTTACAATCAAATAGCAAGCAAGAGGTAAGAAAGAATCACCCACCTCAAGAAGATTTAATTGAAGCATAGTAGTAATAGTAAAGAAAAGCCCCTTCCTTCTCCTTCCAAAAGTCCAAGATCCAAGCTTTGAACTTCAAGAAAATAATGAGAAAATAGATTTTGAATTTCACAACAGAGGAATAGAGCGGCTGCTGCCCTTATATAGGTTTTCTAGGGCTTCATAAAGTTTACAAAGATATTCCTCAAGAAAATTATTTATTTACATATATGGATCCTTCCAATTATTAGTTAAACAAATTAATTTAAAATAAAATAAAATTAAATCCTTTACTCTCCTGATTTGGCTGACCAATATGCACATCCTAGAAAACTAAAATTTGAAGTTTTTACTCAAAGTGGTAATTTTTGCACAGAAGTCCTTCATTTTTGAGTATTTGCAAATATGTCATAAATCATTCATAAAAATCCAAAATATTTATGAATAATATCTACTAATAAATATGTGATTTCACAAATAGATTTTCTGACTTTGTGTTTCCCAAGAAAAATATTTGCACGCATTTTGCACGTGCAAAAAGATAAATTTAAGAAAAATATTTATTAAATCACAAAATTTCATTTTAATTCATTTATAAATTCCAAAATATTATTTAAAATTCTAGGGTGTTACAATATTGTTCTCATCCCTAAGATCATTGGTGCTAGTACAGTTTCAGTTTTTAGGCCTATTAATCTGCTTAATGTTTCTTTCAAGATCATCATGAAAGTCCTTGCTAATAGACTGAGTTCAGTTTTTTCCCCTTTGGATGACCCAGCTCAATTAGGTTTTATGAAAACTCATTTTATCTTTGATAATGTGGCTCCTGCTCATGAAATCATCTCAGGATGCCATCGTTCCAAATCAAAAGGCATTCTATTAAAGATTGATTTTGAAAAAAGAGTACGATAAAGTCAAATGGGCATTTCTTTTCAATATTTTCATTCATAGGGGCTTCGGCCCAAAATTGATATCTTGGATTAAATCCAACCTATTCGTTGGTACTTTCTCTGTTATTATTAATGAAGGGAAAGGAAATAAGTTCAAATGTAAAAGAGGCCTGCGACAAGGTGACCCGATCTCTTCTCTCTTATTCGTTCTCGTCGCTGATGTATCAGCAGGATACTTCTTAAAGTTGGTAACACTAACATTATTGAAGGATTAAGAGGTTTGAATGGTTTTAAATGCGTGCTTAATCTTCAGTATGCAGATGACACCATTCTTTTTGCTAAACCGCACGGTACCTCTTTATGTAACCTAAAGCTTCTCTTCTATTTTTTGAAGGAGCTTCTGGATTATCTATTAATTTTCATAAAACTTCTGTTATATGGCTTGGAGGTTCCACCAATAGGCAAACTGAGATTGCTAATTTTTTTAATTGTTCTTCGGGCTCGTTCCCTATCAACTATCTTGGCATCACTCTCAGATGGGGCAAACTTCGTAAAGAGGATTGTAACCCCAAGGTTGACAAGGTTGAGTCTTGACTCAATGCTTGGTCTAGTCACCAAATGTCTCGAAGGGGAAGACTCATTTTTATTAACTCCGTCCTATTTGCCATCCCTCTTTATATAATTTCTTATCTTTATGTTCCCTCATGGGTGGTCAACTGTATTGACAAGATCAAGCGCAATTTCTTTTGGTCTGGCTCTGCCATTATCTCCGTTGGTAAGCACCTATGTAGTTGGAACAAGATATGTAAAACCAAGATATAGAGAGGTCTTGGCATCCTTAACCTAAGAAATCAGAAGCTGGCTTTTCCCAGTAAATTGTTATGGAATGTGTTGAAGCGTGACGTAGCTTGGATTCGTCTTGTTAAGAACAAGTATCACAAAAGGAAGAAAGTTTGGAATTTGCATATTAAGTTGGCTATTTACGTTTCTCCATTCTTGAAAGGAGTGTGGAAAGCTGTGGAACCATTTAGGTGTGATCTCCAGAAATTTTGCGGAGATGGATCCACCATCAAATTTTGGTTAGATTTTTGAATTGGCAACGATAAAATTTCTGTTTAATTTCCATCTCTCTTCCACTTAATCTCAAATCAAAATGCTATTCTCACATCGTATCTTATGATTAACAATAATCAGTGTGACTGGATTATCCCTTTCAGAAGGTCTCTCTTTCTTGAGCAACATTCTGATTATATTCGCCTCATTGTCTTTCTTGGTGCGTATCAAAGGCAAGCGGGAGATGACATTAGATGGAGGTGGTCTAATACTGGCACTTATACGGTTAAATATTTTTACACATTTCTCAATAATGGTTGTTTTATTTCCCCATTCTATAAGCACATTTGGCAAAATTGCTCCTCTGAAAGTTAGGATTCTCGTTTGTTTGGCAATTCACAACAAGCTTATAACAGTTAAAAACCTTAACAAAAAGAATCTGGCTTTGGGCCAAAAATGTGTTGTGTAATCTCCATCACGAGACGAACAATCATCTTTTTATTCAGTGTTCTTTTATTTGCCCAATTTGGTTCATTTGCAAGAAAGCTTGGCATATCTGTGGGACTCCGGGTTCCATGTCTTCAGGATGGAGCTCTTGTGCTCTTAAATTATCTTGGGATATTGCGATGATGTCTCTCGTTTGGGTTATTTGGAAGGAAAGAAATGCTAGGATTTTCATCAGGAAAGTCTGCACTATTGACTATCTAATTGAAGACTTTATTCATTTTGTTCATTTGTGGGCTAATTTACTTACTCCTAATGACAGAGAGTCTCTCAAACTTCACCTTCTTGATGATGTTGTTGCATCGCTGGTGCACCTAGGTTTGAATTTAGTACCTGATATGGCTAAAAATGGAGTTAAATCGGAACCATCCAGATTGGGCACGAATCTTGAAGCTCAGGGGTAAGACGGTAATTTCACATATAAATGGGTCCGAAACGGGTACTGGGTCTCCTTCTCACAGATCCAATAACCCACAAATGGATCCACTCCAACTGGGTATGGGTCCCGACCCAAGACAAACCCAGATCAGCAAGAGGAAAATCAAGGTCACTGGTTTGATCGAATCAACGGGCCTGATTTACTCTCACCGGGAATCAGGAGTCAGTTTCCTAAACAGATTGTGAGGATTTTACTCCTGACAGTTACACAGGAAATCAGGACCCTAATCACTCCCATGGCGACTATAAATACCTCCCACCTACCACTGTGACCAGGTAATCACTCTTTCTCCACCTTAAGCTCTTTCTAAATCATCACTGGTTACTGACAAGAGCGTCGGAGGGTGCGTCGCTGGAATCAACCCCGGTGTATCGCACTTCCTTGCAGGTGGCGGCGGGAATCAGGAGGCTTGGATCCGCTATTTAGGTTTTCCGCGAACTCACAAATCTCATCTGTTTACCCCCACACCAGAATCAACGGTAACAGATTGGCGCCGTCTGTGGGAAAAACCACACGAATAGCCTCCGCCTCTTCCTCGTCGACTAGCCCTTCTCCAACCATGCCTCCCAAGAAGGTCAGGTCTAGGGGGTCCAACCGCGGACCCAATCCCGCCGATCAGCCAGAGGAAGTCCCCGTCCATCCTGCTCCGCAGCCCGAGCATCTTCCCCCCCCCCCGGTCCAACAGGGCTAGCCTCCTCTTCCGAACCAACAACCCCCAAATGGTCCTGCTGGTCAGAACCAGCGGAGGCAGAAGCAACCTCTCCACCCAGACCATGTCTCAATTCACAATGCCTCCTCGGACTCTATGGCTTCCCATAACCCCCGAGCCTCCGATCTCCGCAACACCGTACTGAATCGCCAAAAGGATGAGGACCTTCGTAACCATCTAGATGAGAGGCGGGCCCGAGAGGGAGCCTCCCGCCAGCATCAAGGTGAGCGATCTCCTCATCGCCGAGACGGTAGGAGGTCTCCAGACCGAAGGGGCCGGGGGGAATCTCCCGAGCGTCGTAGGAGGAGGCCACATTCCCCCGCGGATCGACATCATCCGAGGAACGATGAGGCACCTATCACTCGTGCCGAGTTCCTACAATTCCAGGAGACTGTGTTGTAGGCCCTCAACCTTCGCCCCAACAACCATAATGCCCAGAGGGTTCCAACACCCCCACGGGTTCCAAGTCCTCGCCACCGATCCAGAAGTCCCCTCCCGGCTCCCAGTCGCCAGCAACACCATTATAGTCCTCGCCGATCCCAGGACTATCGACGCTGCAGTCCCCGCTCCCCTTCCTATGAAGAAGAGTCCAGGGGATCGTTTGATTACCAACGGAGGGACGATGCCCTCTACCGTCGTCTCCACGAGATGGAGAGGCACATCGGTCGCATGGACAAAGAGGAGGAGTCGAGAGCAGGGACCGTCCGCCCCAGCAGACCCCCCTTCTCTCGGACAATTATGGAGGCTCCTATCCCGAGGGATTTCAAACCTCCGCAGTTTGAAACGTACTCAGGGGAGTCAGACCCTGTTGATCATGTCGAAAGCTTCAAGACCTTAATGCTGATCCATCAAGATTCCGACGCCATGCTCTGCAAGACCTTCCCCGCCACTCTCAAGGGGTCGGCACGGGAATGGTACACCAGGCTTGCTCCCTCTTCCATCTTCTCGTTCGAGCAGTTCGAAACGCTCTTCATAACTCACTTTGTGAGTAGCAGGCGAACGGAGAAGACTAGCCTCTCCCTACTCCACCTCCGACAGGAGAGGGGAGAAAAGTTGAGGGACTACGTGAGGAGATTTACCATGGAGGTTAGGTCGATCGCCTCCCTCGACCAGTCAGTGGCGACCGTCGCGTTCCAGTCGAACGTCCTCAACTCCAACCTCCGGTCATCCCTCGCCAAGAAACCCCCGCACAACTTCGCCGATCTTCTCCTAAGGTGCGAGAAGTACATTCGGGCAGAGGAGGCCGAGTGCCTCTCAAATTTCGGAGGATCCGCCTCCGGATCGAAGAGGAAGACGACAGAGGAGGAGGGGTCCAAAAAGCTACAGAAGGACAACAGCGGTCAGCGCCGTCCTCCACCCAGGTTCGAGAAGTTCACTCCTCTCACCACCAATGTCTCCACCATCCTGATGGAAGTGGAGAAGGAAGGGGTGATACCGCCCGCTCCGAGGATGAACACCCCGACCAAGAGGAGGAACAAAGAGAAATGGTGCTGTTACCACCGGGACCACGGCCACGACACCAACGACTGCCGGGCGTTGAAAAATGAGATAGAAGCCCTCATCCAGAGGGGGCAGTTGGCCAAATTTGTGAAGGCAAACGATCGGGCGGATCGCACCACTCCTCCTCCCCAGGGGGCTAACAAGCACTCCGAGCGACGTGATCAAAGCCCCGAGTTCGAGGAAGAACGGGTTCTGCACCTTATTCACAGGGGCCCAATGGGGGGCTCTTCCAACTCCTCTCGGAAGGCCTTCGTCCGAGAGGTCAACTCAGTTCACAGCGCCCCTCCCCCCAAAGGCCTCGACGTCCCAGTGACTTTCTCTGATGAAGACCTCGAGGGGGTCCGAACTCCCCACTGCGACGCACTTGTCATCGACCTTCGCATGGTGAACTTCAAAGTGCAGAGGGTCCTGGTGGACAACGGGAGCTCGGTGAACATCCTCTTCCTCTCGGCCTTCCGAGGGCAGCAGCTGTCCCGGGATCGCCTCAAACTGGCCGGCTACACGCTCCACGGGTTCACGGGGGTACCAATAACTGTCGAAGGGGTTATTACCCTGGACGTAACTGCTGGGAAGACCCCTACTACCCGAACCGAGCCAATGGACTTTATGGTCGTTGACGTCCCAGCCGCATATAATGTCATCTTAGGCCGACCCGGCCTAGCTACCCTGGAAGCTGTTCCTTCGGCGTACCACCTTAAAATGAAGTTCCCGACCCGGTCGGGAGTGGGAGAAGTCAGGGGCAGCCAAGAGACGGCTCGGAAGTGCTATATGACTTCCACTGGGGATCCGGTGCTCTCCCTCGAGACTCTAGAAATCCCCAAGCCGAATGTCCGACCCACGTCCGAGCCGGCGGACGAATTGGAAGAAGTACTCCTCTCGGACGAGGACCCGAGTCGAAAGTTCCTCATCAGCAAGTCCTTGCCGACTGCCCTATGCTCCGACTTGGTGCAATGCATCCGGGAGAACCGCGACCTATTTGCTTGGTCCGCCGCGGATATGCCCGGGATTTCCGAGGACCTTCTAGTGTACCGCCTCAGCGTCGAATCGGGGTGTAGACCGGTTCAGCAGAAGAGGCGTAAGTTCGCCCCTGAGCGACAACAGGCCATCAAGGAGGAGGTGGACAAGCTCTTAAGAGCTCGGTTCATACAGGAGGTGAACTATCCCGAGTGGCTCTCCAATGTGGTTATGGTTAAGAAGTCCAATGGTTCTTGGAGGATATGCATCGACTTCACCGACCTGAATAAGGCGTGTCCGAAGGACCCATTCCCTCTCCCAAATATCGACACCCTCATCGACGCCACCTCGGGCCATGAGCTCCTCAGCTTCATGGACGCCTTCTCCGGCTATAATCAGATCCGAATGTTCCCCCGGACATTCCGAAGACTTCCTTCATTACCGACCAGTGCCTCTACTGCTATAGAGTCATGCTGTTCGGGTTGAAGAACGCTGGAGCCACCTACCAGCGCCTCGTCAACAAAGTCTTCCAGAGCCAAATAGGCCGCAACATGGAAGTATACGTCGACGACATGCTCGTGAAGAGCATCCGAGGAACCGACCACGTGGCCGACCTCCAGGAGGCATTCGGCGTATTGAAAAGGCACAACATGAGACTAAATCTGAACAAATGTGCGTTCGGAGTCTCCTCAGGAAAGTTCCTTGGTTTCATGGTGAGCCAGCGAGGGATCGAAGCAAATCCTGAGAAAATCAAGGCCATACTGGACATGGCCCCGCCCCAGAACGTCAAGTGCAGAAGCTTACGGGGCACCTCGCCGCTATTGGCCGATTCCTTTCAAAGTCTAGGGAAAGGTGTCTCCCCTTCTTCAAGGTTCTCAGGGGGGCCAAGGGTTTCGAGTGGGGCAAGTTACAACAGGAGTCGTTCGAACAGCTGAAAGCCTACTTGGTGAACCCTCCCCTGCTCAGCAAGCCCGTTCCGGGGGAAACCCTCTTCATCTACTTAGCTGCTTCCGAGCAGACCCTAAGTGCTATTTTGGTGAGGGAAGAAGACCGGGCTCAGAGGCCCATCTACTACGTGAGCAAGGTGCTTCAGGATGCCGAGCTCCGTTATCCGAAGATAGAAAAGATGGCCTACGCCCTGATCATGGTGGCAAGGAAGCTCCGCCCATACTTCCAGTCCTATTCGGTTGTGGTCCTCACCGACCAACCGCTAAAGCAGATCCTCCATAAGCCGGAAACCTCAGGCCGGCTTATGAAGTGGTCCATCGAGCTGAGCCAATACGATATCTCCTACCAGCCCCGGACTGCGATCAAAGCTCAGGCCCTCGCCGACTTCATCGTCGAATCCACCATTCCCGAGGTCAGCCATGTCCCGAACGGTCCCCCCATTTGGACGATTTTCGTGGACGGCTCCTCCTGCAACGAGGGAAGCGGCGCCGGTATCATCCTGAACGGCCCTGATGACTTCGTCCTCTAGTATGCACTCCGCATGAATTTCAAGGCCTCAAATAATAAGGCGGAGTATGAGGCACTAATCGCGGGCCTCAGACTTGCCCGAAGTGCTGGGCACAGCGCCTACGGATACATAGTGACTCTCAGTTGGTTGTGAACCAAGTCTTGGGCAAGTACGAGGCGTGAGACGAATGGATGGCAAAGTACCTTGCCAAGGTCCGAACTCTCATAGGCCGTTTCGAAGAGGCACTCATCCAACGAGTCCCTCGGGAAGAGAATTCGCAAGCCGACGCCCTCTCCAAGTTGGCCTCATCCTCCCTCCATGGTCTCGAGCAGACCATCTTGATCGAGGTCCTCATGAAGCCGAGCATAGAAGACGAGACCCTCGACTCAGTGGAGTCTTTACCGGTCCTGCTACAAGATAATTGGATGAAACCCTTAGTGAAATTCCTAAGGGATGGACTCCTCCCCGAGGACCCCAAAGAAGCACGCCGAGTCAGAACCAGGGCCGAGCGGTATGTCTTGATCGAGGGAATCTTGTACAAGCGCCCCTTCTCGCAGATTGATGGCCGACCGTACCTGAGGTACCTTTCCCCGGAACAGGCCAACTATGCCTTACAGGAGCTCCACGAAGGCACCGGCGGAGCACATTCAGGGTCTAGGTCTTTGGCTCGGAAAGCTCTGAATTATGGATACATCTGGCCGACTCTCCTCCAAGATGCCGAGCAACGCGTTCGGCAATGTGGCTCTTGTTAAAGACATTCCAACGTTCGTTGCCTCCCTCAAGCCAACCTCGCCTCCCTATCAAGTCCTATCCCCTTCGCAATGTGGGGGATGGATTTACTAGGGCTTTTCCCTCCAGCTCCGGGCCAGTTCAAGTTCTTGGTCGTAGCCATCGACTACTTCTCGAAGTGGATTGAGGCCGAGCCCCTCGCCACTATAACCGAGAACAAGGTGCTTCAATTCTTCTGGAAGAGCATCATCTGCAGATTCGGTGTCCCCCGTGTCCTCGTAACGGACAACGGGACTCAGTTCACCGGTGCCGCATTCCGAGCCCTGTGCGAAGACCTTGCCATCCAACAGTGCTTCTCCTCCGTCTCCCACCCTCAGTCGAACGGACAGGTGGAGAACGCTAACCAGCAAATCCTCTCTGGTATCAAGAAGAGATTGGACAAATGTTCCAAAGGCCTATGGGTCGACCAACTCCCCAATGTGCTGTGGAACTATCGCACCAACAAACGGATCCCTACAGGAGAATCCCCATTCAACCTCACCTATGGGTCCGAGGCAGTAATACCACTCGAAGTCGGAATACCCTCTCCTCGTCTCGCAGCCTACAATGAGGAACAGAATGCCAGAAACCTCCGGGCGAACTTAGACCTGGTGGACGAGCTGAGGGAAAGAGCATCAATACGCCAACAGAACTACCGGAGGAGGGTCGAATTGGCGTACAACAAGAAAGTCCGACCCACTGATCTCAAGGAAGGGGACTTGGTCCTCAGAAAGCTAGCCATCTCCTTTCCAAATCAGAGGAGCAAACTAGCTCCGAATTGGGAAGGACCCTACAAGATCACAAGGGTAGTTCGGCCCGGAGCTTATTGTCTGGAAGACCAGAGGGCAGAGAGATTCCGAGGACCTGGAATGCCGACCACCTTTTAAAATACCAAGAAAGCGCTCCGGCGCCTCTCTGAGTATCACAAGGTGTCGAGCCATTCCTCTCCTCTAACTTGTAATTCATTTCTTAAGTTGCCATGTGTAAAAACGGCTCGCCGTCAATTATCAATAAAGAATGATTTTTTCGTATTTATAAAGTTGCTAGTATCTCTCCGTCCTTATTCTTTAATTCAACCAATGGTTCGAAGTCCAATGTCCGGCTCGACTTTTACTTCCCCGGCTCGCCCTTAGGCGAGCCAGAAGTAGATCACCGTTCAGAACTGCTCCCACAACCGTTGAACTACACCGATGGTTCGGAGTCCAACACTCGGCTCGACTTTACTTCCCTAGCTCGCCCTTAGGCGAGCCAAAAGTAGATCGCCATTCGGAACTGCTCCCACAACCGTTGAACTCTAACGATGGTTTCAGAGTCCAACACTCGGCTCGACTTTACTTCCCTAGCTCGCCCTTAGGCGAGCCAGGAGTAGATCGCCGTTCGGAACTGCTCCCACAACTGTTGAACTCTAACGATGGTTTCGGAGTCCAACACTCGGCTCGACTTTACTTCCCTAGCTCGCCCTTAGGCGAGCCAGAAGTAGATCGCCGTTCAGAACTGCTCCCACAACCGTTGAACTCTAACGATGGTTCCGGAGTCCAACACTTGGTTCGATTCTACTCCACAAGCTCGCTTCTCAGCAGGCTAGGAGTGGGTCGCCATTCGGAATTGCTCCCACGACCGTCGAACTCTCACGAGGATCGGCGAGCCCACCCTTGGGTAAGGCTCGACTCGCTTCGCAACTTCGCGACAAGAGGAGACAGAAGCACCGCTCGGCACCTCCGGCCGAACGTTCTTGTCGCCAAACCACGAACGAGCGAGAGGAATGCTCGGAGCGCACCACGCCGCTCAAACTCTTAGACCTCCGGTCGGCGTACCAAGCAAGTGCCCATCCGAGCGTCAAAACGGAGAAAACTCACTTTCTCCTCAACTCTCGTGTAAGATCTCAATCAGACGGCCCAGATCTCGCCAGCGACGCTAAACGACAAGATAGCATTTTCTTGGGAACTGGGTCTGTCTCGAGATTCGTGCCACCATCCAACGGTTTAGATCGCGCTACGGCGCCGAACCACGAACAAGAGAGGGGCCGGGTCGGAGACCTCGGCGCGACGAATACAATCAGAACCGAAACAACTACGCAGAGCTACAAAGGACGTGCTAGTTCGTGAAAGAAATATTATTAATAATTGGGGCACAGTACAAAACAACTCTTCCATACAACGAGGCCACAAAGCCTTAAAGAGCAAAAGTTACAGTGCCGACCCACTACACTTGGTTTTTAAATGGAAAATCATCACCGTCCCGTTTGGTCGTCACTTCGGCAACTTCGGCCGCCAGTTCCTCTTCCTCCTTCCGAAGCTTCGCCTCTACGGTCTGCAAGTGACGGATCTCGGAGAGTAAATCGTCCCTTTCGGCTATTATTTTCGACAAATTGTGCCGAACGCACTGGACCCGAAGGGCGTTGCTAAAGGCGGTCGGCGAACCTTCGTCCTCTCCTGCAGGGGTCATCTCGGCGATCCGGCTCTCCAAGCGCCGAATCTCGGCATCTCGCTGACCCAGGATGAGCTGAAGGTGGCCCCGCTCGCTTTCTGCTCGGCGTAATTCCAGCTCGACTTCATAGAGTCGCTCTCGGCACCCCGCCGTGCAAAACCTCATCACCCCCAGTCCAACCTCGGTTCGGACGTTGTTATCCGAGCGATTGGGGTCGGCGTCGTGAGCTACCACCACGAGCTGAAAAAAGGAAGAGACGAACAACAAAAATTTCAAACATTGCCGAAGTCCAACACTTGAAGAATTCTTCAAAACAAACTATCAAGCTTTTTATTCCAATAAAGTAACTCTACATACAACAAGACTGACGCTACAATAAGAGTTTTACAATATAAGGCGACATGTTCAGTGCCTCTTCGGAAGGGGTACGCTTCGGTTCAAGGAAACGTGGGGGCGGCGACGCCTAACCTCCGAACTCGATTCCAAACCAGCGAAGCGAGACCCCCCTTCGCCACTGACCCCAACTGTGGTGCCGACCGAGGCACCGCTGGATGAGACGGCTACGCTACTCTGAGCGTCGGCAGGACTCCGCCTAGCCGCAGGCAAACGAGTCACAAGTTCGTAGAAGGTAATCCCTCTCTCGCTCTCTTCGCGAGTACACGACGTACTGCGAACGTTGGCTCTCTCAGGCAGAGGCTTGAGCGACGCGACCTCTTCCTCCAACTCGATAATCCTATCCTTCAGAGCATCGTCCTTTGCCGACATCTTCAAACGGAGAGGTCTTGACGAGCCCGAGACATTGGTGCTATCGATCGAGAGCCGTCGGTAATGGGTGACCTCGATGCCCCTGTCTATCGTAATCCTCCTAAGCTTGTCGACCTCGGCCAATAATTTTTTGCGCTCGAATGACACCTTCTCCAACTCGGAAGCTAGCTTCCCCTCTTCTGTCGAACGCTCTTTCTCCGCTAACTCCAAGTGTCGGATCTCGGCCAAGAGCTCGTTGTTCTTCTGCTCGACGACGGAAAGCTCTCTACGAAGCCGCTCAGTTTCACCTTCGAGACAAGGAGCTTGGGGTTGCTTTCGCAGTTGCTTCAACTCGCAACAATACCCCCTCGCAGCTACCTTTATCTCCTCCAGCTTCAAGAACATATAAAACCGCCTCTCTCGGCTAAGTGAAAGCTCTCGCTTCGTTTTGGTCAGCTCCTTACGAAGGTACGAAACCTCCGTGATCGGACCAAACTTCACCTGAAAAGCAGAGATAAATCCGACGCCCAACACTTGGAGAATTTTAAGCCTACTCAAACACAAAATCCGGAGACTAACACTTGGAGAATTTTTTGGCCAAACAAAGAATATTTTCATTCAAAACTCAAAAAAAAGCATTACAAGAGCGGTGGCCAGTCCGTAGTTAGGCTTACAAAAAAAAACAACAAAAGACTAAAAGACGCAACCAAGTCAGGGGTCGACCTTTTTGTCGTTCGGGTCTGTCGACCCCTCGCCCTTGTCCTCGCCCTCGACCTCATCCTCGTCTTTGTCCCCACTCTCGCTCTCCTCCTCAGAGTCGTCCTCCTCCTCACCCTCGGCCTCAGTCTCGCCCGGGCCTTCGACACCGTCGGTCTGTCCCTCGGGGCCGAGCATCGCCGGGGGAAGCTCCTCCTCCCCCTCCACAGGGTCGTAGAAGTGGTAGGAAGACGTGTCGAACCCCGAGTTTCGGGCGGCGATGTGAAGAAGGGCTCGGCCATACGCGTCCTCCATGTTCTAGAACATGTGATGCTCGGCCTCGTCCTGCACAGCCTTCTTCGCCTTCGCCACCTTAGACCGGTGCTTGGCCATGATCTTCTCGGCCCTCTTCCGAGCCCTCTCCGCCTCTGACCGGGCATTGGCCAACTCCTCCTTCAGCTCGGCATTCTCCTTCTCAGAGGCTTCCAGCTTGACGGCCGCGTCCTTCGACTGCTGAATGGCGTCGGCCAGCTTCGCCTCCAACCCTGCCACTTCGGCACCTCGTTTTGCTGAGAGGAGTTGCTCAGCATCGAGCAGCTTCGTAGTTTTGACACGCTCCGACCTCTCCCGGTCATACTGCGCCGTCAGCTCCTGTTCCTTGCTCGCAAACTCCTCGAGCAAGAAGTTGAAGTGGCAGAGGGTCTGAAAAGAGAACAAACCGTTAGAGTCCGAACCCAGAAACTTAGTAAATTTCAGAAAAATGCTTCAATAAGAAAGTGTTCGGTCCACTCACCGACATTGTGTTCCGAGCAATCTGCATTGTGGCGTCCCCAACTTGCCCGGACTTAAGGGCCGCTCGGTCCTTTGGGGTCGGCAGGTGCTTCACCGCCTGCATGCAAATGTTGCCGTCGCCCAAAAAACCGTCGACTTTCATCACTTGCCAGTCGGGGACGAAGATCTGCTTGTGCCCCTCGGTCAAGATCTTCTCCGCATCGGCAGTAAGGGGCAGAACTTGGAGGGATAGCACCTCGTCCACGCCGAACGCGCCGCTCGACGAGCCGGGAGCATCCCCCTTCACCGTTGGAGTCGGCACATCTGAAATAGGAGGATCGGAGGCCGCGGCCTTCTCCTGCTCGGGACCGGCCTCCGGAACGACGACCTTCTGCAAGTCAGCGGTCTTCGGGACCGAAGGTATCTTCGGCGCTCGGCCGCCCTGAGGCCCTGTCGAGGGTCTCTTCTTCCTCGTCTCCTACTCCTTCTCCTTGGCCTTCGCCATCAACGCCCTGTAGTCCATCCTAGAAGACTCTGCACAAGTCGAATGAAAAAACTTAGATAAATTTTTCAAGAACTTCACGCAAAGAGTAAAAATACCAGAAGCGTACTAGGGTCGATCGGACTGAGACCCCCCCGGAACAAAGCTTCCTCGGTAATGTCTTTCCAACTTAGCGTCGGCAAGGCGAGGAGCTTCTTGAGGACTTCCGCCTCCTCGTCACTCAGTACCGGCTCCTTCTTCGCTCGCTTGGGCAGGCCTTCCCTCGACCAAGCTATCGGAATTGCCCAGGGTGCGGGAGCTCGGACAATGAAATACTTCTCCTTCCAATGTTTGATCGAGTCCGGGTTCTCGATCAACTTCATGCCCGTCCGCGGCGAAAGGTAGAACCTCTGCTCGTTCCTATTCGGTTGGTAAGGGCGGTAGAGACTCCGAAGGAGAAACACGTTCGGCTCGGCGCCGATCTCTTGACATCGAAGAACAAACGCCAAGACGTGCCTCCAAGTGTTCGGCATCAGTTGGGCGGGGCTCAGACCGTACCAATTAAGAACCTCCACAATGAAGGGATGGAGCAGAAAACAGAGCCCGGTGGCCAAGGAGTCGAGGGGGAATATGCACGCGTCAGCCGAAGACGACGTGCAGGCTCGGAATCCCGATCCAGGGAGAAGTAGCCCGTACTCGGTAGGGATCTGGAATCCCATCCGGATCCGATGCAGATCAGCCTCCGTAAGAGACGAGATGGTATGGTCCACCTCGTACAGCTCTCTCGGTTCATTCTCCTCTACCGACTTGGCAGTGCCCTGAGTCACCTTCTCCAACATCTCTTCGGAATAGCTCCGAACACCCCCCACACTCGACAGGACGATCGGCTGTCGACCGAACTCCCCTGCCGTCTTTGGCTATTCAATGATTGTGACCACTCCCTTACCCTTCTGGGACTTCGCCACGACCTCCTGGAGCGGCTCGGCTACTTCGCCACTCTTACTCGGCCGAACAACGGTCTGCTCGGTCGGCTCGATCACCTCCTTTCCTTTACCCGCTCGGCCGACGACTTGGTCCGAGGCGAGGGTCTCATCCGAAGAAGTAATCTTAACCATTTTTTCTAAAAAGAAAGGAGAGAAACTGACCTTGAAGTGACAGTTACGGTCGGAAAAGTTCGCCGAAGCAAGAAAACACCTAGCCGCGACAGCCAACAGCACCACCCGGGAGCTAAAAACTTCGATGGTGAAAAGTAAAAACTTGAGAGAGAAAGTGAAAGTGAATAATGACATCTGGGGAGGGGGAGTGAAGATTTATAGTAAAAAGAAAAGTCTCTTGGGCTTCCAAACATAAGGGCGCGACTTTTGGGCCGCTCTTGAAACGTCATAAAAGCCCAAAACGACTTTGTCTCTTCACCAAGTCAAGTAGCTGGGCACAACAGGATCTAAATCCAAGTGACATAAGATCCGAACCCAGCAGCAAAGGGACCGGTCGGCCAACCGAGCAAATGCCCATCCGAGTGTCAAAACGGAGAAAACTCACTTTCTCCTTAACATTCGTGTAAGATCTCGATCAGACGGCCCAGATCTTGCCAACGACGCTAAATGACAAGATAGCATTTTCTTGGGAACTGGGTCTGTCTCGAGATTCGCACCACCATCCAGCAGTTCTGATCGTGCCACATCGCCCGGACAAGACACCTCGGACCCAGGCGCTCCGCCTCTGTCCGAAGAAGCCAGAGAAAATTTTGATTGAAAGGTTTAAGGCGCCGCCCTCGGCGAGCCCCCCGCGCCCCAGGTCTCGGTCGGTTCCCCTCTCACCCGTGGATGATTCGAAGTCTACGGCCTCGGAGCCGAAACTGCAAATCGTTCAAGGGTTGCGGAAAAACCACCGTCGCGCAAGGCCCGGTCAGAAAGCAGATCGGCACACCTCCCATCTCTAACCCATCCAGGCTGACAACCGTTAGAAGCCATCAGCCCGGAAGGAAGACAGAGATCGGAGGAGACCAATCATTCCGAAGCAACTTGGCCCTCGGCTCCAGACTTCGGTCGTCACCTCTTCTGCCATGATCTCCCCTGACCCTGGCACCCACATCGGGACCGTCAGAGTCAGGAGAAGATCATGGCGGAAGAATGACCACCCATCCTTCCAAAACAATTTATCCCTCGGCTCCGGACTCCGGTCGTCACCTCTTCTGCCATGATCTCCCCTGACCCTGACACCCACATCGGGGCCGTCAGAGACAGGAGAAGATCATGGCGGAAGAACGACCACCCATCCTTCCGAAACACCTTGTATCCCGGGTCCGGACTCCGGTCATCACCCCTTCTGCCCTGATCTCCTCCGACCCTGACATCCGCAATAGGGCCGTCAGAATCGGGAGAAGATCACGGCGGAAGAGCGACCACCCGTCCGGTGACCTCAGGGTCAGGATTTTTCAAAAGAAGACAGGCATCCGCCTTGACTCCGGTCGTCACCTCTTCTGCTCTGATCTCCCCCGACCTTGACATCCGCATCGGGGCCGTCAGAATCAGGAGGAGACCATGGCCGAAGAGCAACCACCCAAGGCAGACACCTCCGATGGCTAAAACTCAACATTGTTGTGACTGAAATTACAAAGGGAGTGGGGTATTTATAACCTCCCCTCCAAGAACCAACCATTATGACCCTCGGGAGCTGAAACGCCACGCATTAATTAGAGAGCGCCATTCTTAATGACCCCGGGAAGTTGGAATGCCACGCATTAATTGGAGAGCATCTCGAGATTCATTCCGCCATTCGACGGCCCGGATCGCACTACCACGCTCGAATTGCCGAACCCTTAGACATCCGGTCGGCTAACCGAGCAAGTGCCCATCCGAGCGTCAAAACGGAGAAAACTCACTTTCTCCTTAACTTTCGTGTAAGATCTCGATCAGACGGCCTAGATCTTGCCAGCAACGCTAAACGACATGATAGCGTTTTCTTGGGAACTGAGCCCGTCTCGAGATTCGCCCCACCATCTGACGACTCAGATTGCGCCACGTCGCTCGAGCAACCGAGCCCTCAGATCTCCGGTCGGCCAACCGAGCAAGTGCCCATCCGGCGGCCCAGAACAACGCTCAGCCAACCGAACTCTCAGATCTCCGGTCGGCCAATCGAGCAAGTGCCCATCCGGCGGCCCGGAACGACGCTCGGCCAACCGAACCCTCAGATCTCCGGTCGGCCAACCGAGCAAGTGCCCATCCGAGCGTCAAAACGGAGAAAACTCACTTTCTCCTCAACTTTCGTGTAAGATCTCGATCAGACGGCCTAGATCTTGCCAGCAACGCTAAACGACAACATAGCATTTTCTTGGGAACTGAGCCCGTCTCGAGATTCGCCCCACCATCTGACGGCTCAGATTGCGCCACGTCGCTCGGGCGACCGAGCCCTCAGATCTCGGGTCGGCCAACCGAGCAAGTGCCCATCCGGCAGCCCAGAACAACGCTCGGCCAACCGAACCCTCAGATCTCCGGTCGGCCAACCGAGCAAGTGCCCATCCGACGGCCCGGAACGACGCTCGGCCAACCGAACCCTCAGATCTCTGGTCGGCCAACCGAGCAAGTGCCCATCCGAGCGTCAAAACGAAGAAAAAAGCACCCAAACAATCACCACCGTCGGATCTCCCAGAAATTCGTGCTTCTGATGATGAACGGTCCAGATCTTACCACGTGCGCTAAACAACAAGATAACGTTCTCTTGGAAAATGCGCCCGTCTTGAGATTCGTGCCACCATCCGAGGGCTCAGATTGCGCCACGTCGCTCGGACGGCCGAACCAATTCGGTCCGGTCGGCCAACCGAGCAAGTGCCCATCCGAGCGTCGAAAGCGAGAAAATGACTGCCGAGCGACTACAACCGCCAGATCTCTTAGAAATTCGCGCTCGCCCAAGATCAACGGTCCAGATTGCGCCACGCCATAAATCGGTATTTAAAAATCAATTTTTAATTATTTAATTCGTTTTAATTTTTTTAAAAATTGCGAAAAATTGCTAAAAATTCGGGAAAATGAACTAAAAATTCTGGAAAATAATGAAAAATTTGGGGGGATATTTTTGAGCCCCTGAACGAACAATTATTGCCCAGAATGTACTGTTGAGGCCCCCGAACGACTAGTCAACACATCGCAAAATCAAATAAATAATTCGAAAAAAATAGATAAAAACTGTCAAATACTCAACAAGGCTTCAGAACAGCTCACGGCTTCCAAAATCACCTCACTACCCCCTTCGAGATTCAAAACCCTCCATTCGGACTCCGATACAACTCCACTAGCCACTAAAATAGTTAAACTACTCCTCAAAGGCTGATCACACTCAGTCTTTAGGAGTGGGGGGCTCGTGATATGGCTAAAAATGGAGTTAAATCGGAACCGTCCAGATTGGGCACGAAGCTTGAAGCTCAGGGGTAAGGCAGTAATTTCACATACAAATGGGTCCGAAACGGGTACTAGATCTCCTTCTCACAGATCCAATAACCCACAAACGAATCCACTCCAACTGGGTATGGGTCCCGACCCAAGACAAACCCAGATCAGCAAGAGAAAAATCAGGGTCACTGGTCTGACCGAATCAACGGGCCTGATTTACTCTCACTGGGAATCAGGGGTCAGTTTCCTAAACAGATTATGAGGATTTTACTCCAGACAGTTACACAGGAAATCAGGACCCTAATCACTCCCATGGCGACTATAAATACCTCCCACATACCACTGTGACCAGGTAATCACTCTTTCTCCACCTTAAGCTCTTTCTTAATCATTACTGGTTACTGACAAGAGCGTCGGAGGGTCCGTCGCCGGAATCAACCCCGGTGTATCGCACTTCCTTACAGGTGGCGGTGGGAATCAGGAGGCTTGGATCCGCTATTCAGGTTTTCCGTGAACTCACAAATCTCATCTGTTTACCCCCACACCAGAATCAGCGGTAACAGTACCTTAGTTTGGTTTTCAGCATTGATTTTGACAACATTCTATTTCTTTGTGCAGTGGTGATTCTTGGCCCTGGTGAAGTTCTCTGATGTTTCATCGTCCTCACACTATTTGTTGTTTTCTTATAGACTTCTCTATGTTTTGGCTGTTTCTTTAAGTGGTGTTTTCTTTCAGTTTTGGGTTGGTTATCTGCAACCGTCTCCTATTCGTTGTGTTCGTTTTTGTGGTGGCTGTCTTGTAGGATCTTTGGCTTATTTTGTGGAGGTTGTTCAGTTTTGCCCCTATCTCTTTTTCTAGGTAGGCTATCTTGGTGTGCTCTTTGATGTGGGATGCTATTATTACATGTTCCTTTGTGTTGTGATACTATGCTCTTTGCAACAGGACTGTGATTGTTTTGCAGTTAATTGCCTACTCTTTTTCCTTTGTTCGGGTGTGGAACTGGATGGTGTTGCCGGTGTCAGAACAAGAGGTGGGGTAGGATTATGGATGATGCTGAAAGGGTGTAGGAGTTCAGAATAAGGGATGAGGACGACGCTTCTACTGTTTGAATCTGGATGAGGATCGTGATGTGAAGGAGAGATAAGAGGATGATGTAGCAGCGGGGCAGTCAATGGATACGGAAGGATACTGGTGAAACTGATGTTCCATTGGAGAAGTACCTGCAATACATACATACATATGTGTCTGTGTGTGTGTGTGTGTGTGTGTGTGTGTGTGTGTGTGTGTGTGTGTGTGTGTGTGTGTGTGTGTGTGTGTGTGTGTGTATACATATATTATTTTATTTTATTTTATTTTTTGTTTTTTTTTCTATTTTTGATATTTTTACTTTTTTTGATTTTTTTGACTTTTTTATGATTTTTATGATATTTTGATTTTTTTTTGATTTTATGATTTTTTTAATGATTTTTTTTGATTTTTTTGGGAAAAGGAGAAAACGGGTATTTGGTGTATAGGGTATGTGGGAAGTGGTTTCGGGTAGTTATTGGAAGTGGGTAGGGTTAGAGTTTGGAGCGGGGCGGGGAGAGGAGATGAAGGAGTTCTTGGGTTTGGTGATGTTGATGGTGTTGCTTGAGGTAGGAGGAAGGCAACAGAGAAATAGGAATTGGATTGATGTGGAAAAGAGAAGTGGCGGCTTGGGTTTTGACGAGGTGACTAGGAGTCGGCTAGGGTTTCGGGATTTCAGGGATGAAGACGCTGCATGTCACGTCCTGCTTCCCACTATACGGAAATATAGGCACGCAACTAAGGCCCAGCGAATGATATACATCATCCATAAGCTGTACAATTATAAGCTCAACAAGATCTTTATAACACATTCACGTAGGCAAATATAATAATCACATGAGCTGAAAATAGAATAACCATCATTTGGATAATACATCAATATCGGGTCAAGATGCCTGGGAGTACAAGGTGCCAGAATTAAAATAATATGATAAGCAGTTCGCTATAACAACTAGATAAAATAGTGACTGAAAGAAAAACAACATGAAGTAGTAAGGAAGCAGCAACGATCGTCTAGAGAGTCTGCTTGTCGGGTCCATCTGTACCTGTATAATTATTAACTCAAAGAAAAATAGAAAAGTTTCCGTTAGAACAAGTTTCGGGCAGCAAGTAGCAACAAGCAGAAAAAAGGGTAATATAACAAGATATAATATGGAAGAAACAAGAAGTAAAAGTACAAATACAATATGGAAGTAAGCAAGGAACTAGGACAATATGATTATGTAAGTAATAACTATAACTAGTGTATTCTAGACTTCAAGATATAAGCAATTGATAACCTAGGCTCAGTTAATCGATAATCATGTAATCAATGATCGAGAGTTATGTAATCAAGACTCATGTAATCAAGAATGAAGAGTCATGTAATCAAGAATCATGCTTAGTGAAAATCTCGAGTTTATCTGTTTTATTAACTTATCTAATGCACACAATCCTATGTCCCATACCACAAGTTCGGTGCATATCAATCATTTGACGTTTAGACTTAAGTAGTGAATTCTATAGGATTATGTACTCGGGTCTTCCAATGATAGTGTCAAGATATGTAATCATGAATCATGTAATTGAGAATTATGTAATCGAGAATTGTGTAACCAAGAATCAAGAATCAAGAATCACTATTTCGGGAAACACGGGCCCCCTTCCGAGTATACACCCCTATATTGTCCACTATTAAGCCGTACCCTTATAACCCTGGCTTGTTATTCTTTTATAATTAATTATGAACATGCAGTTGGTACGACTAGTGGAACGGTGTAATCAAGACAGTTAATCTAGAAAAATATCAAGGACAGTAATCATGGATATTAGACGTAAAACGAGTACATGTATCGAGAGTAGTTATTATAGATTATCAAGTGGTATAAAACGCATTCTATTAACCTATTATATCTATGCAAGTTATTATTACAAGAACAATAATACACTCAGTTCATTAAATATGAAAAGTAACGGGTTTATATGCAAAAACATAGAGATAAATTTTTAGACAACTTGACATATCTGCATTCAAATTTACTTTCCCGTTGTTACAGAAAAGCAAATCCGATTCCGTCAGAAATTCTACAAAGTAGACTCTCTTTCGGTTCCAACGCATATTCACACAATACATTCTAGAGACAATAGTTATGCGTACAAATTCATTCTTCGCTGGTTTTGATATTTCGCGCGCATTCTGGAAATTCAGAGTCACAATACTAAAATTGCGATATCTCACAATCTATACATCGGATTGAGAAACCGTAATATGTTTTGGATATCTAGACTCGAAGGGCTACGATTTTCATGTAGAAAGTTTTTCGATCCAGTGTCGGAAACATGGTCGAATTCTCAGTACAAGATACCGGTTAGTAATCCCGTGCCGGTTCAGAAATTCACGATATGCCAGTACTAAAATTGCGATATCTCACAATCTATACATCCGATTGAGAAACCGTAAGATGTTCTGGATTTGGGACTCGATGGGCTACGATTTCCATGTGAAAATCTTCAATCCAGTATCGAGAGCATAGTCGAATTCTTAGTGCAAGGTCAAAAAATTTAAGGATAGTAAGGTTGAATATTCGATATTTGATAACACGATTCGAAATGTGTTAACGGTTCACTCTTGAGTTGATATAGCATGAAACCAGTGACTAGAATGGAATTTGACAATAAAGCATGATGTTAACTAGATTACTTGCCACGAGTCCAAGGAAAATGCTTGTATGAGAACAAAAAAGAGTGTACAAGATACTTGCCTTATAATGTGACGATTTCGGTGGTGGTGTTAACCACGGAAAGAAGAAGTGACGTCGGCAACGGGCGGTGGCACAACAGCAATAAGAATGGCGGCAAGATGGCAACGAGTGAATAACGGTAGCAACGGTGCGTGACAACAACAACAAGGTGGCGCGGCGTCGGGTTGTTTTTCGGGGTTCACGGGATCGTAGAAGCGGAGTCGTTGGCTTGAAGGTGGAAGGTAAAGTGGAGCTTGGGTGTTGCTTGAGCTCTCGGGTGTGAAGAAGGCAGAGAAAGAATGGAGGAAAAATGAAGAATGAGACGTAGAGATGGGGGGTTGATGTGTTATGCATGTGTGTGTGTATGCATATATATAGATTTAAACAAGGAAAGAGGGAGAGAGAGTTGGCTGGTTGTATATGGAGTCATGAAGTAATTGTGCATGCATGTGTGGAGTTAGGTGTAGGAGTGTGGAAAAAAGGTGAGAAGAGTTAGGCTGTTAGAAGAAAAGTGAGGGAGTTTGGTTAGAGAATGAGAAAAATGAGGGGGGAGGGTTGGCGTATGCAGAAATGGAGAAGTAGGGAGGGAGAAAAAGAAGCGTAGGGAGGAAGAAAATAAGGTGTAGGAGAGTTAGGTTAGCTGTTGGATTAAGAATTAGGATTAGGATTAGGATTAATCAGGATTAAAGTTTGTATTTAAACTCCGATTGAAAAATCACAAAATTATAGAATTGATCAGAAAAATATTCTGGCTTTAGATAAAGAGTCCAAAGTGAAAAATAAAACTGATCTGAAAATTAAAGTACAAAAATTCACGTAATAAAATACGTACAACTAGGACAGGGAGTTACACTGCAGCTGGAGGTTGGGGGATTTCAGGTGGGTTCGCCGAAAATGAAGATGCAAGAGGTTGGTCGGGGACGAAGACATAAGAGGGATTGCAGGTGGGTTCAAGGTTGAGGGATTTCGGGAAGAAAACACAGTAGGGCGATGGGAGGTTGCCAGAGTTGGTGATGAGTTGTTGTTGAAGTTGCTTCTTCTTCTTCTTCTTCTTCTTCTTCTTCTTCTTCTTCTTTTCTTTTCTTTTTTTTTTCGGGGGGAGGGGGGGGGGGGGGGAGGGGGATTCTAAGGTTTTGATGGAGAAAATAAGATTTTTTTTTGTATAATATTGCTCTGATACCATGATAGAGTTAACAGAGAGATTGAGAAATATTATTGGATTATTAGATTGATTATAATTGAGTACAATGTCTCATATATAGGAGGGAACTGAATACTAAACTGATACACCCGATATGGGACTAAATATATATTACAATATCTAACAATAAGATTTTAAAAAACAACACTAGAGTACTGGGAGAATACAAGGAACTACAAAGCAAGAATAAAATATAAATCTCCACCAATGCCCTGGAGGATGAGACATATCCAAAACTAATACAAGATAACAAGTACGAAAATAATACTAACACACACATAGTGGTCATTCCAACAAAACTCTGGAAGGTGAGTAACTATAAGTCGTCTCTCCGCTCAGCCAAGGGTAGGTCTAAACTCTACCCCCTCATCACCGTACTCGTCTAAGGCTTTTGGGTTGTTTTCTTCTTGTTCTTGCACTCTTCCTCTATATGTAGTTTGTTGCGAGCTTCTGAGCCTTGTACTTCGTGCTGTGTTTGATATGGTTGTACCTTACTTTGCTTTCCCCTCTAAGGTTACTGGGACATTGTTCTATGTTTATATATATTCTATGGCTAGAACATTTGCTCTATCTTGTTTACCCTTAGTTTGGTGTGCACAAAACATGCTAACTTGTACTAATAAGTTTGAATTTAGTGTGTCAGATTTTCAGGATCAATTAACATGAAAAAAAGATCCAAGAGAGATTCACGAATATACAAACAAGAAAAGTAATAAAGGAAGATTGCATATACGAGCAAAAGAGGAAGTTATTCAAAAGGAGTTCTCAATTAATTGGTCTCCAAGAAATCTATTAAGACTGGATTTTTTAGTAATATTTTCGTGAGATATTTATTATAAATGATTGGTTAAAGATTGGTTAGTTTATGGTAAGAAAACAAAGTGGATTCATTTTATACAGCCTGAGACTGGTCGACCTTACGTAAGGTCGGTCGACCGTCGCAGTCGACCGCAACTTTAGTTGAATAAGAAAGCGGTCGACCTTTCATCTCTCTAGCTATGCCAGAGAGCTGAACGGTCGACCACACACTTTTACCGGTTGACCATAACTTAAGCTGTATACCTTTTTAGGAATGTATCGTTTCTACTTTTGATCGATACACTTCCTCTTCTACTTAAGAGAACGAATCCACTGTGTCTTCTCTACCTATTCCTACTGAGAAAAATAATTTGAACTAATCTCTCGATAATCAATCCGAGTGTGAGCGTTAAATTGATTGTATTCTTTAGTCAAGATCTTAAGTGATCTTGAGTTTTCTTTCTTTCCTTTTCCACTTCGGTGAGATTGACGGGACTTAGATTAAAAGTCATGTGGGTGTAATAGGTCTCTCGGCCTGAATCCGAGAATCACTGTACTAAGGGTTTTTGAGTATAGTGGAACGCTTGTGGCAGACAATTGCTAAAAGTAGGTGGTGTGGACGTAGACCTGGGAGTCGAACCACGTTATATCGCTGCGTCATCTGTGTTTGCTTTTCTTGACTCTCTTGCATTTACTTTACTTTACTTTACTTTATTTCTTTAATTTTTAATTCCGTACGATCACCCTGTTCACCTCCCCTAAGGGTGATTTACATATCTTATTATATCAAAGAAGGAAATAAAACAAAAAAACAAAAAAAAAACTCATAGATGTTCTCCCATGGAAACAAATGGGTCCTTCTTCCCAGTGGTATTAGTTTAATCACACATGTTTATTTTAAATTTAACTTCTCACAATATTCGTGATGTTTTATCAACACACAATTGCCATAAGTTGAGAGAGTTTTTTTCAACCTAGAGTGTATGGGCAATAACTAAATTTGAAAAAAAAAAAAAAAAAAATTACCCAAATTATATGCCATTTTGAAAAGGAAAAAAAAAAAAACACCCATCAACTCTTATATTATTTTATGAAAAAGCACCCATCATCTACTGGTGGGGTTAGATTCGTTAGAATTTTGTTTAGTATATTGAGCACGTGCTTGTCAAGTGATATTTTTAATAACCTTTTATATAATTTTTATTTCTTTCCGTATCCCCCTCGCCTGCTTTTTTTCCTTCTTTCTATTCTCTTCATTTTTGAACGGGATCTTCTTCCAGAAATCTCAGATCTGAAAAAATCTCACCAATAGTTTGCGTGTCTCTTTGTTGTAAAGTTAAATTACTAAATTTTATTGCTTATTTCTCTCTATATCTGTTGTGAAAATTTCAAACTTTGGTTTTGGATCTTGGGTTTCTCAACCATAATTGTTTGGGTTTCTTGTTTGCTGTTCATTTTGGATCTAGTGTTTTCTACAGGTTATGTAGTGCCCTTTTTTTGTAGCTGTACGCTTTGGAATTTTATTTGATTTTGTTCTAGGTAGAATTTAATGGCATATCCATGTAAACAAATCCCTAAGTTAAATTACTAATGTACTATGTTGCCTCCATGCAATGAAATTTTATGAGTTTTTGTTCCAATCAATTTGTACATTATAATATTCAGAACTGTATTTTCTATCAATTTGAGGTTGTTTGATATGTTGTCAAAATCTATAAAGATACATTGTTACTTATAGGTTTCATGTGCCAATGTCCATTATAAACTAGTAGTACAATAGCTTGTCCTGCAGTTTTGGGTTCTAAAGTATTGAAGTGCATCATGTATGGAATTCTGAATGGAGACAAACATTATTGAATTTCATCTTGATTTCTTACATTGAAAACACCCCCTCAACTCTAATTTTGAATGCAAAAACACCCCTGAACTCTATGATATGCTGAAAAATATCCCTCAACTTTTTTTTTCTCTCTTTCTCCTTCTGATGATGAAATGAACACCGCTCGATTGGACAACATTTTGAAAGAACAACCCTCAACTTAAAAAAACCACAGAAAAAGAACTTTGGCTAAATTTGAAAAATCAGAGTTCATTCACACTCTGATTTGAACGACCACATACACCCTGATCTGAACCATCACATAAACATGATCAAAATCTGATATATGAACAAAACCTGATCAAAAGTCTTATGCCTCACAGCAATTGAAACCAAAATTTTAGGGTAATACAACCATGTCTTCAACACCCCAAACCTTGAGCAACTGATACATCACCAAATTTCCAAATGAACTATCGTAAAGAACAAATTTTCCAATCACATGCAATCTCATCATAAGTAGGATAAGCATTGAAGTGAACTTGACAACTTGGTATTTCCACCCTTTAACCAAAATTAACATGATAATTATGTTTGTCAACTTCATCATCCTAAACCTGTTCCAAATAGAAGTAGTGTAACTAGTACATCAAAAATCATTAAAGATTACATCTATTTATGATATGGGTAAAAGTGGAACTAAATTGGGACCGTTCAAATCAGGCACGAATTCAAAAGCTCTCAGAGTAAAACGGTAAATTATAGCAAATATAAATCCATAAGAAATAGGCTTATCATACCGGGATGTCGTAACACCCCAACATTAAGGAGTTCATGTTTATCCAAAGTAAGTTGTCATTTTAAATTCTCTATTTTTAGAGAATAACAACTTCTATCTCTCCATCCATAAGGGATGATTTAAAAACTCTATCTCTTTATCAAGAGAAAAGTCATAACTCTATCTTTTTACATGGTTTGGATAACAAACCTTATCAAAACACCGGTAAGTAAAGATAAATTCAATATATTGAAACTGGCCCCGATAGCGACTATAAATACCCCCATGACCTATTCAAAAACAAGGTAATCACAAATTTGGCTCATAAAACTCTTCATATCTTCTAAGTTTTCTGACTTGGGAGTTAGAGGGACCCGTCGCCGGAGCCAACCTCGTTGTTCAGACTATTTTGTAGGTCAATCGGAGCGATCACAACTGTTCAAATCATATTTAACCGTCTGCGACAGTCAGATTTCAGAATCATGATCAGTTTACGGCGATCAACGCCAGTGAAAAGAAAATGTAAGATCTTTTATTGTTTCCATAAAAAGAACTCACAATATCTGTTTGCTCCCACACAGAAAATAGCAGCAACGGATTAACACCGTCTATGAGAAACAAAAGAAAAATCTAATCACACTTCACCGGTAAAAAACTACATACTCCAGCCATGGATTCAAGGAAAAAATGGAAGGTGCAGCTACTTCTCCGTCGGAATAGCCCCCTCAACAGCCTACTCTGCCTCCCTCTAAATTGGCTGCACCGGGTGGCTCTTGAAGAAGTCGTCCTAAACAGCACAGTGTGCGGCACGTGGGTGAGAACATGGGTTCATTCTACACCTCGATCCCCTCAACGGTGCCATCTGTGGCACCCCAAGTGCAGCAGGACCTCTGCCAGATCATACTCTTCCAGTAGCAGGGGTCAGACCTCTGAGACTGCCTGAAAGAAATACGAGTCCAATTTGAGGTCCCCCACCCCGAGCGCTAGGAAAGCAAGAGGTGCCCCTCTCTTCGAAGACAAAGGTCCAGAAGAACCCCCTCTCTTAGGGAGCGAAGAAGATATCAATCTCCTAGGGAACGAAGGACTCCTTCCCCTCGTATGCAAAGAAGTCTGACTCAGTGTCATGCTCCACTTCCCAAAAAGAGAATACGGAATACAGATACGCGACAAAATCCCAACGAATGGTTTTCATCATTCATAAGTTGTTCAAGAATCTTTACAATATCTCACAAAATAATCAAAGTTGGAAGCAAAAGATACAACCAACATGCACATATGAACCAAAGTACCAACAAGAATACTTAAAACCAAAATATAAATCTCAAATAGTCATGATCTGAATAAGTCAACAAAATCCTGGATCACATTGCCCAAATACAAATAAATCCAAGTATCAAAATACAATATTGTTCAAGCAACTACAAAAATAATAATGATAAAATCCAACACTAATACTTCATCTCGCCTATACCACCTGGAACATGTTCTCCAAAATCTGCAATTCAATAATTGCAGGAAAGAGAAAAAGAGAAAAAGAGAAAACAAGTACTCGTCAATTGCAAGTTACGGGCCGCTTGTAATGCAGGACACAAGTACATGGAAAAAACTAACTAATAACATAGAATAGGCATGATAGCAAAATATCACAACTAGCATGGTAAGGTGAACAAGTACAAGTAGCATGTATCAAGTAACACGAAATCAAGTAACAAGCAACAAGTGTCAAGTAGTCAAGTACAAGTGTCAAGTATTATGTTCAAGCATCAAGTCTCATATATCATGTAATCAAGTATCAAGTAAGCATGTATCATATTCAAGTCTTGTAGTGATTACTATCTAGGTAGCATTTCATGCATCCCAGCTTTTACTGTATGGTTGCTACAACAAACAGTTTTGCTTTAGATTTCATAGTGGACCATAGCGGGCAGTGTACTCAGGGAGCAGAACAGAAACAGGAAACAGGTTCATGAATCAAACAGGTACACGAATCATCTGATTCATGCATCAACATGTTCATGAATCAACGAGTAACAGGTACAGGTATCAGGTACATGAACCAACAGGTATCATGCATCAACAGGTAACAGGTAACAGGTATGATATAGCTAAAAATAGGGTTAAATCAGAACCGTTCAAATCAGGCACTAATCTTAAAGCTCAGGGGTAAAACGGTAATTTCACCTACAAATGGGTCTGAAATGAGGACTGGGTCTTTCTTCAAAGCCCAATAACCCACTAACGGATCTGCCATAACTGGGTGCGGGTTCTAACCTACAAAAAACCCAGTCCAGCTGGATAGAATTAGGGTTTATAATTGTCCCTAATCAACGGTCCTGATTCGCTCTATCCTTTCACTAGGAATTAGGGATTTCATCCCAAAAATGGTCCCAAAGGCGGCTATAAATACCCCCCATCCCCCACTATTAAGAGGTAATCAATCTTTTGCCAATCAAAGCCCATTCATAATCTTTTCTGATTACTGACTTGAGCGTCGGAGGGTGCGTCGCCGGGATCAACCCAGTTGTTTCGCACTTTTTGCAGGTTCACAGCAGCGGCAAGAGACCAAGTCAACAAGTTGGTGAAGGTCAACAGGTCAACAGGTTTGCTTTATTATTTTTTCCAAGAATCCACAAATTCTATCTCCTTCCACACTAAAATTAGCAGCAACAGATTGACACCGTCTGTGGGAACGAAAAAGCAACCCGACCTAACTTCTTCGGCGATACTAGTTTCAAGTCATGCATCCAAAATAGAAGGGGAAGGCAGAGGTCTCCAACCGAAGAACCACTTCTCTCCCTCCTCCCCCTTCTCCAACTCAAGGTGCTCCTCCTCGACAGGCCCCTCAAAGGTCTCGGGGGGCTGCCCAGGGGGCTCCCATCGAAGTCGTTCGAAGCAACATCCTCCTCATGATCATGTCTGTAGCGTCCCGAATTTCTAATATAATATCTTAGAAAATACGTGGCACAATTCCCAGCATCAACCTCAATGTAATAGTAAACATAGCAATCAAATACAGGGAAAATTAAAACTTTTTATTACATTAATTATTTACAAAGCACAGCAGAATACAAAACACCTTGAATTACAAATTTCTTTCTTTACAACACTTTCTTTTATAAATATTACACAAAAGCTCTATTACATCAATTTATCTCAAACATCCAAACATCCAAGCTCTAAGCAACAACCTGTAACACATGAGGCTAGAGATGATCCCTAACCCCCAAAACTAAAGGGGTCAGTCATAAATGGTGTGAGTGACATAAAAGCAAACAACATAAATGAACATTAAACACGGATTCTTAAATAACATATAATAAACAAGAATGCATAAAATATGACGTAGCAAGGAAACATGTAAACAACAAGTAAAACTAAACTAAGTGTCAAGTGTAGAAAACAGGAAACCACATGCATAAAACTAAGTCAAGACAACACAATTTCTATATGCTGACTCTCTAATGCGTACTTGTCAGAGTCTATGCATCCCATTCTACATAGGTCCGGTGCAAGCCCTTAGCGTCTCCACATTATAGGGTTCAATTCCCGCTATGCAACTAATCCTAACACGATGACTACTACGAGATAAAGATAAACTGTGAGTATTAGCCCATGCCCCGATAATTCCGGAGATAAATCCCACACCACAGGTAATTTACCTGGATAATTCCGGGGATTATCTCACACCGCAGCAATGACCCTCATCACATGAATACCACATGTGCGTCGCCTCGATCCCGATAATTTCAGAGATAAATCCCATACCACAGGTAATTTACCTGGATAATTCCGGGGATCAATCCCACACCGAAAGCCATACTGAGGTCCATAACCCATGTTCCCGTTCATCATATCACCACTAGTGCCTGTCCTTATCATTTTTAGGTTATTTAATTACTTAACGAATCTCCTAAAGTTGGTATACCCATTGGACTTAACTCAACAACTGAACAACTAAAATGCCTTAACAGGCTTAAACATAATGAACTCAACCGCCGGTACACTAGGGTCACACACACCCTCTAGAGACTCAAACTTAAATATCTCAACCTATCTTACATCTTAAACTATTCAACTTAACATCTTGAAAACATATGTTCAATAGAAGATATGGTATAAAATAATAAGTTATAGCTTAGAACATTTAGAGAATAAATCATTTGAAAGAACATTCAAAATTATAAGAATACATCAGTATAAGTTGACTGTAGAAAAGTTTAAGTCGACTGTCCGGAGAGAAAATATAGTAGCTTTGGGAAAATAAATCTAAGTATTATGAGTCGACTGAAAAGAGTTATAGGTCGACTATCAAGAAAAAATACCAATATTTCTTTAAGAAAATATTCTAAGTGTTGTAAGTCGACTTGAAAAGTCATAGGTCGACTTACCAGAGAGAAGTTCTAGTAATCTCTAAGAAACTATTCTAAGTACAGCAGTCGACTGAAAAAGGTATAGGTCGACTACTCAGAGAGAAAACTACAGTAACTTTAAAAGGTAATCTGAGTGGTACCAGTCGACTATAGAAAACATAAGTCGACTGTCCAGAAAGAAAGTTCCATGATTTTAAGAAAATAAGCTAAGTATTATAAGTCGACTTATAAAAGTCATAGGTCGACTTACCAGAGAGAAATCTACGATAACTTTGAGAAATAAATTCTAAATGAGCCAGTCGACTGAAAAGGGTCCTAAGTCGACTGTCCAGAATGGATTTTCAAGAAACTAAAGATCATAGCAGCCTGGTCGTACCAGTCGACTGAAGGATCATGCCAGTCGACTGTCGGCCTACAGACTGTATAGTTTTGGTTGTATACGATAATCAAAATTAGAGTTTCTTAAAAAATTCATTGTCCACTGAAATAATTTGTATTCAGATAAAAACGTCAATCTCAAAGAATCCCTAGTTCGGATACATTTCCTCAAATCAACCAATTTCTCAAAACTTAAATTTTCATGTTCTTAATTCATAATCCTTCCGTTAAAATTTCTCAACACTAAATTCCTTCCACAACTCATAACCAAAAATCCAATTTGTAATCACAAGATCCAATTGTTCATCCATCCAATCCCTTATTTTCATAATCATACTCAAATCCTAAACATGCTTTCCAGCAAATAAATTCGACATCCAAGATTAGTCAAAACAATCATAGATCAACAACCAAATTATACTCCTCACATACATAAACAAATCAACCAATCAATTACAATGTTCACATATAAAACTCAAAGGACAAACAAACAATTACATTACTCACATAAAACATACACAAAGCAAAACAACATGTCACTCACCTAAATCAAAACAACAAAACAAATTTACATCACTCACGTAGTTGGAGAGATCAAACGAATATCACGAAGCAAAAATGAAGAATCCCCTCTTTGCAAAGAATCCAAGATCTCCTCTTCAATCACCAAGAAAATAGAAATATAATAAAACTTGTGTTGTGCAGCGAATGACGGCTGCACTCCACCGTCTTTTATACAGGCCGGGATTGAAAGATTAGGGTTTTGAAATACTTTTGCAAAAGAATCCTTCCAAAATATAACTTTACATATATAACCCCTTTCTTAGTTAAAATAGGTTAACTAAATCAAAACCAAATCAAATCTTTTTATCACTGAGTTGTCCAGCAATCCCGCACAGCCCAGCAAATAAGAAAATTTCGGATTTACAACTCAGGGTGGCGATTTTGCACAAAAGCCCTCCCTTTTGTAATATTTGCAAATACATCACAAAATATTCATAAAAATCCAGAAAAATCAGAAATAATATCTAATAATACATATTATATTTTCCAATCAAAATATTTGACTTTTATTTTCCAGAAAAAATATTTGCACAAGATTCTACATAAATTCCATATTTGCAAAAACACCATATTTGTATAAATCTTTACCAAATCAACTCCAAATAAAATTTAAATATACTTTAATTTAAATGATGATCATGGAAAGTCCAAAAATCTGTAAAAACAAATTTTCATAATTTATTTCAAATCCAAACGGCTTTTTACATAAAAGCCCCTCTCTTTCGAGATATTTATAAAAATAGTTTCTCTACTCAGAAAAATCCCAAAATTTAGAATATACTCCATTATAAGTAGGAGAATTTACTAAAAATATTAAATTGATATTTACGCCAAAAATATTTGCACGTGTTTCGCACGTGTAAAAAGATAAACCTTCAGAAAATATTTATTAAATCTCTAGAAAATCATTCTAATTCATTTTCAAATCTTTAAAATAATATTTAAAAATACGGGGTACTACAATGTCACGGGTCCTAATCCTTCAGTTGAATCTATGGCTTCTCAAAGCCCTCCCGAGCGGGATCTTCGTCAAGTGATTGCCGACCGCTAAAAGGGGGTCGACCTCAGAACTCGCCTGAATGGATGGCAAGCCCTTGGGGGAGTCCATCAACCTGAGCACCCAAGAGCCTCAAGAGTCTGGACCCCCCACCGACCGAGGACTAGAAGATCCCCTCCCCCGAGGAGGCGAAGAGAGTCCCCTCAGCGTCATCGGCGGAGAACTCATTCTCCAATAAGCCGAGCCACACATAGGGACCGCCAAGCTGGAGTGGCACCAGTCACAAGGGCAGATCTTCAAGACATCAAAACGACAGTCTTACGGGCCCTCAATATCGCCCCAAAGAACGACCAGAGGCCACCTACTCAAGAGCCAACTAGGAGCCACCGCCTTCACACTCATAGTCCTCGTCCATCTCCAAGCTACCATCACCGCAGCTCCAGTCCACCCTTGTACGAAGATGAGTCCCGGGGCTCGGCAAGATATGATCAAAGAGAAGACTCAGTTTACCGCCATCTCCACGAGATGGAGAGGCGCCTCGGCCGAATTGATAAGGAAGGAGAGCAACGGGCGATAAACCTCTGCCCGAGCAGACCTCCATTCTTCCGCACCATCATGGAGACCCCTGTCCCAGAGAACTTCAAGCCGCCTCACTTCGAGGTGTATACCGGGGAGTCGGACCCTGCGAATCACATAGAGAGTTTCAAAATTCTCATGATGATCCACATGCTTCAGACGCCCTCCTCTGCAAGATCTTCCCTGCCACGCTGAAGGAGTCTGCAAGAGAATGGTACTCTCGACTCGCCCCGACCTCCATCTCCTCATTCGATCAGTTCAAAGGGCTCTTGCTTACTCATTTCGTGAGTAGCCGTCGGGCCGAAAAAACAAGTGTATCTCTGGTGACCCTCAATCAAGAAAAGGGTGAACGCCTAAGGGATTACGTTCGACGCTTCACTGCCGAAGCCCAGTCCATTCTCTCCCTCAACCAATCAGTGGCCTCTGCAGCATTCGAGCGCAACGTCACTGACGCTCGCCTCAGGGAATCCCTTGCCAAGAAGCCTCTTCGGGACTTCTCAGAACTCCTACTTAGGGTGGAGAAGTACATACGAGTGGAAGAGGCTCTCAATCCCCATACTCTTGAAGAATCATCTTCTGGGAACAAACGGAAAAATACGAGCGAAGAGGGGTCCCAAAAATCCTAGAAGGACGGCAATGGCCAGCGCTGCCTGACTCCTCGTTTTGAGAAGTTCACCCCCCTCATTACTAATATATCAGAAGTTCTTATGGAGGTGGATAGGGAAAGGCTACTCCGTGCTCCCCCTAGAATAATACCCCTGGAAAGAAGAGGAACACGGATAAGTGGTGCCGCTTTCACAGGGACCACGGCCACGACATGGATGATTGTCGGGCTCTCAAGGAGGAGATTGAAGAACTCATACAGTGGGGACAACTGACCAAGTTCATCCAAAAAGATGAGGCCGAGCTTCCCTCCTGAGGAGCTTACAAACGAATAGAGAGGCCCGTCGTGCTTCAAGACTCAGAACCTGGGGCCGTCTTCCACCTCATCCAAGGAGGTCCAATGGAGGGAGAACCTAACTCCTCCCAAGGGGTCTTCACTTTATCGTAGAAGTAGGATCTTGATTTTTAATAAGACCGATGCTTGTAACTCGGCCAATAGCATGTAATAATGGCTCGCCCTATTGAAGCGGCCACTTAGTTTATCTCAATAAAACTTTATATTTTTTCATTGAAAATTATTGCTCTTGCTTCATCTCTATCTCTTCGAGTCACATCCACGACTCGTTAAATGATGAGTTCAAAGTCCAGCTTCTCCTGCATGGCTGCTCCCACAACTTACTAAGCTCTAACAACGAGTTCGGAGTCTAACACTTGGCTCAATTCTGCTTCAAATTACTCATTCATAAGCGGGTAAGAAGTGGTTCGCCATTCGGAATTGCTCCTACAACTTGATAACCCCCTCTAACAACGAGTTCAGAGTCCAACACTTGGCTCGATTCTGCTTCAAATTACTCGCTCATAAGCGGGTAAGAAGTGGTTCGCCATTCGGAACTGCTCTCACAATTGTTGAATCTCTCTTAAACGATGAGTTCAGTATCCAACACTTGGCTCGATTCTGCTTCAAATTACTCGCTTATAAGCAGGTAAGAAGCGATTCGCCATTCAGAACTGCTCCCACAACTGTTGAATCTCTCTTAAACGACGAGTTCGGAGTCCAACACTTGGCTCGATTCCACTTCAAATTACTCGCACATAAGCGGGTAAGAAGTGGTTCGCCATTCGGAACTGCTCCTACAACCGTTGAATCTATTTTAAACAACAAGTTCGGAGTCCAACACTTGGCTCGATTCCGCTTCAAATTACTCGCTCATAAGTGGGAAAGAAGTGGTTCGTCATTCGAAATTGCTCCCACAACCGTTGTTTCTCTCACTTAAACAACAAGTTTGGAGCTCACAACTCTCTCCTAGAGTTGCTCCTCAAACTTGTCTCCCAAATGGCTCTCTCCTAGAGCCAAGCTCTTCGCTCCGCTCGCCTCCGAAGCGGACCTCTTCTCAACTAGTTCGGAGCTCTCAACTCTCTCCTAGAGTTGCTCCTCAAACTTGTCTCCCAAATGGCTATCTTCTAGTGTAGTACCCCTGTTTGGAGCGAACAGTCGACTGGTACTGGTAGCAGTCGACTGGTCGCACGGGATTTGAGAACTTGAGATTGAGATTTGAGAATTTAGTCCCACATAGGAGGTTTGATTTGAGGATTTGAGTATAAATACTATTAGCCAATGATCAAGAGTCACCAATCCGGTTAACCACCTTTTGAGAGGCAGCCTGTGGTGGGCAGTTGTACTACATAGTATTTATAAATTGTCTGAGTATTGGGGCGGGGCATTACAAATGGTATCAGAGCCGACTTTCGACCCCGGGTGTAGGAGAGGCCTACGATCTGCGGTGCTGAGAGTCATTGATCTCCGGGATCAGTGTTGAGTGTGTTATCCGATCTACGGTGTTGAGAGTGACTGATGGCCGGGATAAGGGACTATACTACATCGGCTAGAAAGGGCGGTCCTACACTTGATGTGTGCCCTGTACTCAGCGAGGACGCTGATCCCTAAGGGGGGGTGTATGTAGTACCCCTGGTTGGAGCGAACAGTCGACTGGTACTGGTAGCAGTCGACTGGTCGCACGGGATTTGAGAACTTGAGATTGAGATTTGAGAATTTAGTCCCACATGGGAGGTTTGATTTGAGGATTTGAGTATAAATACTATTAGCCAATGATCAAGAGTCACCAATCCGGTTAACCACCTTTTGAGAGGCAGCCTGTGGTGGGCAGTTGTACTACATAGTATTTATAATTTGTCTGAGTATTGGGGCGGGGCGTTACATCTAGAGCCGAGCTCTTTGCTCCGCTCACCTCCAAAGCGGACCTCTTCTCAACAAGTTCGGAGCTCACAACTCTCTCCTAGAGTTGCTCCTCGAACTTGTCTCCCAAATGGCTCTCTCCTAGAGTCAAGCTCTTCGCTCCGCTCACCTCCAAAGCGGACCTCTTCTCAACAAGTTCAGAGCTCACAACTCTCTCCTAGAATTGCTCCTCAAACTTGTCCTCCAAGAACGGACTGCCCCTAGAGCCATGCAAAGCTCTTCTTAACTTCACGAAGACGAAGATGTTGCGAGACTATCTTGACCTTGAGGAAGGAGGATTCTCCAATTCATCTCCGAAGAGAACTTGTAGATCTTCAAAATAGCTTCGGAACAGGGGTCCTACGCCCCGATCCGACCTCCGTAGCACTGGGAACATCGAGAAGAACTCTCCCTAGACTTCGGCACACTTCACCGAGCGCTCTTGGCACCGACGCCCAAACATGGAAAAAATCCTCACATTGGGACTTCGTCACCCTTCGCCGAGTGCTCTTGCCACCGACCCTCAAACATGGAAAAATGGACCTCGGCACCCTTCGCCTAGCGCTCTTGCCCTCGACCCTCAAACATGGAAAAAATCCTCACTTTGGGACCTCGGCACACCTTACCGAGCGCTCTTGGCACCGACGCTCAAACATGGAAAAAAACTCACTCTGAACTTCGGCAAAGACTCGTAGAACCCCTTCTTTACACATGTCGCCACGCCGAGGTATCTCTGCACCTCGGCAGGAGACCCCGAACCCCCTGGACTTTGGACTCCTTCCTAACACATATTTGGAGGGGGTCGGCAACGTCGCTGAAGCAACTTGCCACCGGAGCTCAAATTCGAGAAAAAATATGCCTCAAGAGCCGCACTCAAATCAAGATCAACGGTGGTGATTAGAGCAAAATGAGAAAGTCAACAGTCAATGTTGACCAGTCAACGGTCAACCGATTGACCACCACGTGTCAGGTCGCCGAAGCCCTCTCCTAGTTCGGAAATGCAATCCGTGCGTTCTTGCCACCGATCATGTAATGAGAGAAAAATTTATCAAAAAAGTCAACGTTGACTGAGTCAACGGTCAACCGTTCACTGCCACGTATCAAGTTGCCGAAGCCCTCTCCTGGTTCGGAAATACAATCCGAGCATTCTTGCCACCGATCATGTAATGAGAGAAAAATTTATATAAAAAAAAGTCAACGATCAACGTTGACTGAGTCAACGGTCAACCGTTGACTGCCACGTGTCAAGTTGCCGAAGCCCTCTCCTGGTTCGGAAATGCAATCCAAGCGTTCTTGCCACCAATCATGTAATGAGAGAAAAATTTATCAAAAAAAGTCAACGGTCAACGTTGACTGCCACGTGTCAAGTTGCCGAAGCTCAAATGAGAGAAATTTTTTACCTCAAAATTCGTGCTCAAATACAATCGGCGGCTCGGATTCAATCAATCAAAAAAAAAAGAGGGCGGATGGGTTAACGGGTCGGATCCGAACCCGTTGGAGACCCGAACCCCTATACCTCTTCAGCCTCCTTCTTCTTCTCCATTTTCCCGCCAAAAAGTTAGAGAGCAAAAAACCCCAAAAACGAAGTTCAACTTCTTCTTCAACCTTCGAGCTTCGCCACCTTCTCACACAACCAGCACAAGCTCTGAACCCACATCGAGCGAGCTCCGACATGGCCAACGTCTCCAACAAGGAGCTCCATCACAAACCCAACGGCAGCCTCCGTGCTCCACCGTCGAGCCATCGAGTTCCAACATAGAGCTCGAGCTCCCTCCTCCACAAGCGCCTTCACTGGCATCGAGCTCGAGCTCCATAGTCTCTGAGCACCACCTCTGTCAAAGCTCCATCCCGATATTACTCTTCATCGAAGATGATCTCTGTCAAAGCTCCATCTCGATATTACTCTTCATCGAAGTTGCTCAAAACTTCGTCAAAACTCCCATGGCCGAAGCTCGAACTCCACACATTCGTCGCCGAGCACCCCATCGCGAGCTCGAACCCATAGCCACCGAACTATGACTCTGAGTTCAAGCTTCCGCTCTTGTCAAGCTCTGAATCCTTCTCCTCGCTGCCAAGCACCTTCGCGAGCTCCTCGACGAGTCGCCTCTGACGTGGGCCTCCACTTTCGCCGAGTCCCATTGGCGACGGAGCATGAAGGTCGGCAGTGATCGCCGAGCGTTCGTGGCACCAGAGCTCAAACGAGAGAAAAGTTCCCTTTCGCGAGCTCCTCAACGAGTCGCCTCCGACGTCAGCCTCCACTTTCGCCGAGCCCCATTGGCGATGGGGCGTGAAGGTCGGCAGTGATCGCCAAGCATTAGTGGTACCAGAGCTCAAATGAGGAAAAAGCTCCCCTCCACATTGCGAGCACCAACTGCAACCATACTCCTCGTCGAGCTGCCTTCACTGCCGAACTTCCCCCTCGCCGAGCTCGAACGACAGCCGACCTCGAGTCCCCTCGTTGTCATCTGTCGAGCTCGCGACCAAGCTTCCCCCGTGGCTTCGTCGACCTCTGAAGATGAGCTCCCCCGTCGATCTCCACTTCTCGAGCCACTGGCACTTCGAGAACAGAGAAGACGAAGGAGAAGGAAGGAAGAAGACATACAGGAGGAGAAGAGAAAGAAAAGAGCAGCAGCAAGGAAGAAAAGAAAGAAAAAAAAAAGTCAACGGTTGACTTTGCCACGTGGCGTCCACATGGACTTCGGCCAACTTTTGCCGAGAGCTCTTGCCACCGGAGCTCATATGAGCAAAAAATGACCTCCTCCCAATACGCGCTCGCTTGATCGTGATCAACGCACACGATCGCGCCACATCACCATGTATTTATTTATTTATTTATTTATTTGAATAACTGAATTAATTATTTAAAAAATCCGAATAAATATTTAAAAATTGGAAAAAATTAATTAAAAATTCTAAAAATAATTATTAATTCAGAAAATAATTTTTAAATTCTGAAAATAGTAATTATTAAATTAGAATAATTAATTAAATTTTTCAATAATTAATTATTGAATTCGAAAATTAAATAAAAAATTCGAAAAAATTCAGAAAAATCTGGAAAAATCACAAAAAATCCCGAAAAATCTGAGAATAATTTTGGGCATTTTACAAGCTCAGAAAACTACTGTTACACCCCGAGCTAGATTCAAATCCCTTAAGGACACCGATAAAATCCCGTACGCCATCGAAACAGTAAAACTACTCCTCAAATGCTGATTAAACTCAGTCTTCGGGAGTGGGGGGCTCGTGATATGGCTAAAAATAGGGTTAAATCGGAACCGTTCAAATCGAGCACGAATCTTAAAGCTCAGGGGTAAAACGGTAATTTCACCTACAAACGGAAATGGGGACTGAGTCTTTTTTCAAAGCCCAATAACCCACGAACGGATCTGTCTTAACTGGGTGCGGGTTCCAACCCGCAAGAAACCAAGTCCAGCTGGATAGAATTAGGGTTTATGATTGTCCCTAATCAACGGCCCTGATTCGCTCTATTCTTTAACTGGGAATTAGGGATTTCATCCCAAAAATGGTCCTAAAGGCGGCTATAAATACCCCCCATCCCCCACCATTAAGAGGTAATCAATGTTTTGCCAATCAAAGCTCATTCATAATCTTTTCTGATTACTGACTTGAGCATCGAAGGGTGCGTCGCTGGGAACAACCCCGGTATTTCGCACTTTTTGCAGGTTCACGGCAGCGACAAGAGACCAAGTCAACAAGTTGGTGAAGGTCAACAGATCAACAAGTTTGCTTTATCATTTTCTCCAAGAATCCACAAATTCTATCTGTTTGTTCCCGCACCAAAATTAGCAGCAACAAGGTACATGAACCAACAGGTATCATGCATTAACATGAATCAAAATGGAAAATATGGGCCCCCTTCCGAGTACACGTTTTTGAACTATCCACTATTAGATCTTTCCCTTAAACCCTGGCTTGGTTATTTTTATTATAATGTCAACAAGCATGTAGGTGTGCAAAATATGTCAAGAATAGCATGGCATGATCATGTGACAAGTTCAAGTTGCAAGATAAACATGTACGGGTACAAGATAACTCATACAGGAATAAAATAATCAAATCTCAAGTTCAGGACAGCAAAACCATACTGTAGTAAAATAGTGATTCTCGTTGTTACAAACATGCAAATCTGAATCCGTCGAAACTTCTAGAAAACAGACTGCCACCTAAATCCAACGAGTATAAATAAGTCATATATTAATTCACAAAAATATAGCTCAAAACTGATTTGAATACAGAAAATAGGTTCAGCCAGAAATCAGGAAATCGTATTCAAAGTCAGAAAAACAGCATCAAAATACCTCAAATAAATGCAGGAAAAATATGGGGTATTCCCCTATCTGTCTAATATCAAAATATAAAGTTGTATAATTTTCCAATGAAATTAGATCAGTCATAAAAAATTAGAAAACATCAAGAAATGATAGTTTGACAAATATGGAATTCCCAACACAGTTGTACAAAAACTGTAATATCTCGCAAACAGTGAAACAAAATACAAATCCGCCAAAGGGAGATGAAAATAGATAGAATAAGCTAACTTTTATATTTTACAAATATTTTTCATACAGTAACAGGAAATAAGGTGAAAATACGATTCTTTACAGAACAGCGAGCAAAATACAGCAAGTATAGTTTTTATAACAAGCATGAAACGGCATATAAAACTTATCAATAAAATCCACCAAAATTCTGGGTAATCCCTAAATAGGTATAGAAAGACCCAAAGTTTCAGATCAAAATAATATGTGTAGCACAAGTATCAAAATAATTTAGTCATCAAAATCTTCGAGAAACGAAATCTAAAAAGATCTACACCTCTATAGTAAAACAGTCATATCTCACACATACGAAAACAAAATCGAGTAAGGTCAGAGGGATTAGAAAGAAGACGAATTCCTCCAAAACTCATGTTTTATACTAAAATTAATATTCTGACCTTAATATGGTCTAAATTACTGATCAAGACAGATTATCGGCAAATTATAGAATTTTCCTCAAAAACAAAAATCAACATAGATCCAACAAAAGTTGATCCAAACACAACCAAACATGAAATCGAGTCTACCAAGTGTCCAAACATCATGAAATAGGGTATACAATATGTCCACAACAAATATCTCACATGGATCTCACAAGCACACGAGTTCTCATAATTGTTTCACATAAACATCATATCAAAAATGGACGAAGCCTAGGTTAATTCATGTCATATGTCGTGAGACAACTATGGTCAAAACACTATAGAGAGAATATCGACAAGGGGTTTTACACACAATTGTCTCTAGACCCAACTACACTACAAGTGGTATTTTTGACTTGTATCATACAAAGTAATTTGAGTACAAGTTACTTGCCTTAACCGAGACGAAAATGACGACGAGCCAAGAGCAAGAATAACGGGAATGGATCCCGGGCACGAACTCAACGATCGCACAACCCACGAACCAAGAACAAGAAAATGACGAAACCAAACACGAATACCACCCACAAACCAACGAACACAATGCCCCCGAACCAACACACGCACTTCAAGAGAGAGCGAGGGGCGAACGGGGAGACGACAGTGGCACGGCAGCGTTGTCGCTGCTGCTTGCTGTGTCAGGGAAAACACAGCAAGGGTGGTGCACGGCGGTGGGCGGCAGCGACAGGTGGTCATTGCTGCTGCGACTGGGGCTGGCGTCTACACAAGGGCACAGGGAGGAGACGGGGAATGTCGCTACGTCGGAGGTCGTCTGGAGGCCCTGGGTGTCGCTGGCAGGGAGAGTGGAGGTAGGGAGCGATCGAAAGTTGAAGGGGACAGGGCAAACAGGAGAGAGAAGAGGTGCCTGGTGTAGTCGGTAGAGGGCGGGAGAGGGAGGGAGCAGGGACACGGGGGTTGAGCGGTGTGTAGGGGTGATCGGGAAAGATGGAAGATAAAGCGGCTAAGGAGGCGGCTGCATGGGTTGATAGGCGGCTAGGGTTTAGTAGGAGAAGGTGAATAGGCAATGCTGAGAAAATTTTGTCGTACTACCCCACTTTTTGAAAATATTTGGCGTTCTGCCCCACTCCCCAAAACAGTTAGCGATATGCCATTGTTTAGGACACGTCAGCAAGAAACGTTATTGAGAAAAATGGCATAGGTTATTTCGATGCCGTTCTTCCCAATAACGACATCTGTTTGAAAAAAAGTGTCATGCCGTTATTTGGAATAACGACATAGGTTGTTTTGTTTTTCGACAGCTTGTAGTTTCCACTTAGAAAAAAAATTGCAAATATGAAAACCTTATAACAGATGCTGTTATTTCAAATAACGGCATTCTCAATCTGATGCCATTATTTGGAATAACGACATCAGTTATAATTTTTTTTTAATAAAAAAGTAACTTACTATTCATCCTCTCTGACGAATAAGTTTAAAAAAAAAATTATAACTGATGCCGTTATTCCAAATAACGACATCAGTTATAATTTATTATTATTTTTTTAAAACTTTTTATTCATTCTGTCTATTTCGAAACAACGGCAAGAGTTCATATTTATATATAACTGATGCCGTTATCTCCAATAACGGCATCAGTCATTCGAATGTCGTTATTCAAGAAAACGACATTATTTATAAGTTTTTTTCACACTTAGAACTTTTTAAAGTTAGAAGATTCACACTTGTAAGAGAAATATACTGATGTCGTTATTCCAAATAACGGCATGAAAAAAAAATATAAAATAGATGCCGTTATTGAAAATAACGGCACGTAAATAACCTATGCCGTTATTTTCAATAACAGTTTATGCTGACGTGTCATGAACAAGGGCAGATCACTAATTGTTTTGGGAAGTAGGACAGAGCGCTAAATATTTTCAAAAAGTGGGGCAGTATGGCAAAATTTTCCAATGCTGATGGATTAAATAGGGGAGTAGGTATAGGGGAGCAGATAGGTATAGGGGAGCAGACGGGTGAATAGGAGTAGGAGGGGTTAGCGGGTACCGGGTGAATATGTGGGTTCGGGTTAGGGTGAATATGTAAATGGGTATTTTAGAAGTAAACAGGGAAAAAAAAGGTTTGGGTATAATAGTTAATGGGTATGGGTAATGGGTTAGGGTATTATAACGGGTTGTAGGGTTTCTAACGGGTATGGGGATAATGGGTTGTAGGGTAATTTTAAAAGTAGGTTTAATTGTTTAAATTGGGTATTTGGATTTAAAATACAAAAAAAAAAAAATTAACCAATAAGAAGTAGGATTATATATCCAAATGTATATTGTACTACAATAAGAAAATTATTTGAAATACTACAATACAATTATCAATAGAATTAGGTTTTAAATTAAGAATTAAGGGTAAAAGATAAAAATAACAATAATAACACAAATAACAATAATCATAATAATAAAATAATAATAAAAATCATAAACATAAACATAATAATCCAAATCATAATAAAAAAACGATTTGTATTATAAAAAAAACTAGTTATAAATAAACTACTGATTAAAAATAGGTTTCAACAGAAGATCAAATAATACATTTTAACAAAGAGTTTAAAAACAGAAAAATTAATTTACAAAAATTTTAAATACAGAAAAATACACATAAAATACGGGTTTGGGGAAATAGGGGTTACACTCAGTAAGCTGATTAGTCCCCAAGAGTAATAGGGAAGAAGTAGTAACCGTCACCAGAGCAGAATTCTGAAATTTCAAAGATGAGGTCCTTCAAGCCCTTCACATCGTCCCTGTCCGGACCCGACGAACTAGCATTTGCTGCTCTACTCCTTCACGACATGAGGAGTCCCACAGGTCTACTAGATATGGGGAGCAAGGCAATGCCGTCCTTCAGTGCCTCCAAAGATGGAGGACCACCTAACATTGATGAAGCAAGAAAAGGGACGGCATGATAGAACATACCGCCCCATCCGACCCCCCTTCTAAAGAACGATCCTCAAGGCTCTTGTCCCAACAAATTTTAAAATTCCAACTTTTGAGTCATATAATGGTGAGTGACTCAGTAGACCACCTTGAGAGTTTTAAAACCCTCACGATGATCCATCAAGCATCTGACTCCCTTCTCTGCAAAATATTCCCATCAACCTTGCAGAGATCGACATGGAAGTGGTTCTTTTGTCTCTCTCCAGGGTCCATATTCTCATTCAATCAACTTGAGGAGCTCTTCCTCACACACTTCATCACCAGCAGCCAGACAAAGAAGATAAGTGCCTCCCTACTTGACCTGAAGCAAAGGGATGAGGAATCTCTCAAGGGTTATGTTTGGCGCTTCACAGCCAAGTCTCGATCCATCTCTTCACTTGACTCAGCCGTAGCCACCGTCGCCGTCAGATACAATATAAGCCACGTCCACTTCAAAGCTTCTCTTATCAAAATATCCCATCAAGATTTCTCAGACCACCTTCAAAGGGTTAAGAAGTACATCCGAGTGGAAGATATTATTCATCCCCCAAAACAAAATGGGTCCTCCTCCGAGAACAAATGGAAGAATACCAATGAAAAGGGACCCAATAAGTCCCAGAAAGATGCATCGAGTCGGCGTCGCCCTCTACCAGCGCCTCACTTTGAGAAATTCACTCCCCTCAATGCTAGCATCTCAGCAGCCATCATGGAAGTAGAGAATGATGGACTTCTCCTTCCCTCCTTTTAAGGTAAGCACCTTGGGTAGAAGAAGAAACAAGAACAATTGGTGTGCATTTCACAAAGACCATGAACACTTCACCGATGATTTTTAGGCCCTCGAGGAAGAGCTTGAATCTCTGATATGACGCAGCTACCTCTCCAAATTTACCCAAAGGAACGACAACGAGCCTCCTAGACAACAAATGCCCAGAAAGCCTTTCGAGTCCTAAGACTCGGGGCGCATGATTGTCTTTCACTCCATCTATGAAGGACCTATGGGTGAAGAGTCTAACTCCTCCAGGAAAGCCTTCCTCCAAAAGGTTAACTCAGTACACAACATCCCCACCTTCTAAAAGCTATGGGGTTCCCATAACTTCCTCTGACAAGGATCTCAAAGGTATTCGAAACCCACGACGCCCTTGTAATCAACATCTGCATGGCAATTCATGAGGTGCGTCACATCATAGTGGATAATGACAACTCAGTGAACATCATCTTTCTGGATGTCATTAACCTCTCACGAAACCGTCTTAAATCCACAGAGTGCAACCTTTACGGATTCTCAGGAGCCCCCATTCAGATTGAAGGCACAGTCACCCTTGATGTGATCGTGGGGAAAGATCCAACCACTCGTACAGAAGCACTCGATTACATGGTTGTGAATGTGAAGGCAGCCTATAACGCCATTTTTTGCTGCCCGAGGCTAGCAGCCGCTCATGCAGTTGCCTCAGACTTCTACATGAAGATGAAGTTTCCCACGTCAGAGGGGCTAGGAGAAGTTAAGGGAAGCCAAGAATGTAGCACCCCGAATTCCTAACATAGGAACTCGTGATGCACTCCGGGATTTATCTTCATATGAGTCACAACACAACAAAAATCACAGAAAATTAAAAACTTTTATTACATCAAATTGTTATTACAATGTCCATTGGTTACAACGATTACAACAATCTTGATACATCATGAATATACAAGGAATTTGACAGTAAACTTTCACTTGGATGTTTCCCCCTTGCTAGAGTTTTTCTGCGCTCCCCAAATCGGCAATCTTACAACTGATAACTGTGGGTACATCAGTTGAATACAACTGACGAAATGCTATATTCGGCTATCCTCTCTATGCCATAATATAATGATTCCAAACCTCAACAACCAAATTGATGCAAAGGAAAAAGTGATGTCAAACCAGTGTCGATGTATGCCATGACCTAATCTAATGCACAAAATAAGGAATGCACACGATGCACTTACTCTAATGCAATTCATTAGGAACGTTTGTATCCCATACTACATACTTCCCCAAAATCAACTTCAATGTAAACATATGCATCCCATACTACATACTTCCCAAAGAGTTTGCCTCTCCTGATTGTAGGGTTCGATCCCTCGTTATGCATCCTACTCTTGTACTTGTCTTGTTCTTAATAGATTTACCATGTCTGAGGAGGTTGCAGTTTTTGGTCATGTCCGTTACTGTAGTCACTATAGTGGTGATCACATTTGCCACATAGTGCTCGGTGCCCAGACCCCACTCAAAAAGCTACGACGAACTTACAGGTACAAACTCATGCACCCATGACATCAAGAACCACGAGACAGCAGCCCCGTGGTCCGTTCGTGTCCACGCACATAAGAACATGATGGCCTCGAGGGTCAAATTCCTCTATCCAAAAGGAGTTTCTCTCCCATTCTTTACCCCGGCTCTTCAGGAATTAACAGATCGAGATACGAGATTCATGATCTCAATACCTGAGAACACAATCTGTATCCGTATGACAGGAAAAGTACAACACCCGGTCATGGTCTGCTAGTACTAGTGCAAGTCCTTACCAACCAACCAACAATCAATCTGGTCTGAGAACATAATCAAGCTTAAAATACTAAAGCTAGATCAAAACTAGAATCACAGTTAAGAATGAGGTTAATGACACAATTATTTTCCGATCATCCGATTTTCTTAATTCCACGACTCTAGTCAATCTCTAATTCTCTTTCATTATCTCATTAGAAGTATGAATTATTAGGCGAGTCTAGGTCTATTTCATTTTAACCAATTCTCTTAGTTAGGCAATCTATCAAGTATTTCCAAGCCCTGACTTAGTAACATTAAGCGACCTAGATCTATAACCACAGCTCGACCTATCCTAGGTCATATTTGGGTTGTTGAATTAAGGATTTGACTCACGGACTAACCTTATTCAAGTTATCCAATTTATAATCATTAACTTACTAGGAGATCTAGTTCTACCCGACTAAATAATTTGCTAGGCGATCTAGCAACTAGTCTCTTACCTAACCCTGAGGTCACACCGAGATATTTTATAACCACTAGTTAAGTTCTAGTTCATTCTAACTTACTCTTTTGGACTTAACCCTACCCACACTAGGGTCCAACTGGGTTCTCAAGCCCGGCCCACTGCATGGGCCCACAAAGACTGGTGAATCAACCACATCATTCGCCGCTGCCTGTCACGTTTGAAGACGCATGCTACCTTGGCTTGAAGCAAGTTGCTGCTCCTGCTAATCATCGTGCTCCATGTCTTCCCGAAAAGTGGTAGCTCCTATGATGCTGGATTCCTTCCTTAGACGGCGAGCACGTCGGTGCCCGAGTTATCGCTCCAACATGTTCGGGGTCACGGGTTCCTATCTATCCGCCACAAATTTTATCCATACGGACCAAGTTCTAGAGTCTCACCATTCTATCAAGATGACCCTAATTTCATATACATAGTGTAAATCCCAAATTGAGGCATCATGAATGGGGAAAAAATCCATCCCAATCCCAACAACAATCACATAATCCATCTATCTCAACTCTATTCTAGTCCATCACTAGGACCTAGAAATAACTATTCCATGACTAAGATGACCTAAATTGGTCTACAGTCATTTTACATCAGTTTTCAAGCTCACTAAGGCTCATAAATAACACCTACAACCCTCAAATAGTCATACAAGGCTCCATCACCTCAATGTCACATCAAACAGTAAGCTTGGGTTCGGGTCTAACAGAACCAGTACACTATAAAAATCATATAAAATAGCATACTGTACCAAATTTTGAATTACTAGGCTTTCTGGAAATCTCTAGGTGTGCGCTACAACTTCCTAGTTGAACACTTTCACTAATTCGGATGTTAACAAGCTAAAAAACTTGGTTCTTTAACATGCAACAAAAATACTTCCAGAACAGAACACTTTGTACACAGTGTTAAAGAAAATTATCTTATATATATCAAATGTTACTGGATTGACATGAAATTTAAGAATCAAGCACATATCATACATTGACAACACATAACCAAAATTCATGTCATTTCATAAATTAGAACTTGAGTTATGCTTTTTTTTATTAACGCCTAAAACAGTGCATTCAACAACAGCACTTCTGTTTATCATTTCGACTAACTAAGTTTGCATGAATTAATTACCATAGCTATAGTGGTCCAAATTGCATGAAATTTGAAACTTAAGCTCTAGACAGATCATAGAACAACATAAATGAATTTCAAGTCATTCCCATAAGTATACAGTGAGTTCTAAGTATTTTAACTTACAACAGTAACATGCAGCAAGATCTGTTCTGTTTTTGACCAACATGCGAGTTCGTTTTTTATTTAATTAGCATGAAAAAATCATAAAAATCCAGAAAAAATCATGAAGGTGTATGACACATATATGATCATGCCCTAAAAATTTCATGTTAATCTAACCAGTAGTTTTCAAGTTATGAGCCACGAACTAGCAGCAAAGATTTCAGTTTTCAAAAGGATTTTCTGTTTCGGATTTCTTAACACAAACCGAGTTATTAATGTTCAATCTATAGCATGCATGCCATTTTCAGTCACTACAATCATCATTCAACAAGCAAAGAACAATCATAGACCCACCTTGTAGTGTTGCTTGTAGTTGAAATGGCTTGGTCTAGCTCCTCTTGAATCACCCTTCCAAGCTTGGCTCCTTCTCCTCTTGGTCTCTTTTCCTAGCTCTCCCTCTCTCTTTCTCTTCTCTTTTATTCTCCTTTTTTTTTTCTCTTAGAAAATTTCAGAACTAGAGAGTATAGGAGAGTGATGAGGGGGTGTTAAATAAAGGAGTGAGAAAGGACTGCTTGAGATGACAAGCAAGTGGTTTTTTTTTTTTTGTTGCAAAACCATGTGCTTGTCCCTCCTCTTCTCAATGGTATGGCCGGCCAATGGGCCTCTTTTTTTATTTTATTTTTTTGTTTGTCATGTTGGTCCAATTCAAGCCCAACACAAAAAATACACATATATACTCATATATTTGTATGTCAAGCTACTTATGAATAAATATAATAATTTCAATCGTAAGAAAAAAATAATTTTTATTAATAGGCTTGCCCTCCCCCCTCCCGATACCATGGAACTCCCAACAAGAAAGGAGACAAGCTAACTCTAAGCCCATGGATGAACTAGAAGAAATCCCCTTCTCCGAAGAAGATCAGGTCAAATGTTTTTGGATAAGCATGGCTCTCCTCTATAGAGTCAAACATGCAACTCATTGCATGTGTAAGGGAAAACCGAGACTTGTTCGCTTGGACCGCATCTGACATGCCGGACATATCTAAAGATCTAATCATGCACTTTTTGAGTGTGAATCCAAGCGTCACGCCCGTCCAACAAAAGCACCAAAATTTTACCCCCGACAGTTAACAAGAAGTCAAAGAGAAAGTCGAGAAGCTCCTAGTCGCCCATTTTATTCAAGAAGTTAGCTACCCCGAGTGGCTAGCGAATATGGTAATGGTAAAGAAAGCCAACGACAAAAATAATTTGCATAGACTTCACCGACCTCAACAAGGCATGCCTGACCGACCCCTTCCTTCTATCTAGCATAGATGCCTTGATCGACGCCACCACTGGTCACGAGCTCTTAAGCTTCATGGACGCATTCTTAGGATACAACTATATCCGAATGTTTCCACCAGATATCCTGAAGATGTCCTTTATCACCGACCAAGGACTCTATTTCAATCGGATTATGCCCTTAGGGTTGAAGAATGCTGGCGCCACGTACCAATGCTTGGTGAACCAATTCTTCAAGGAGAAAATATGCAAAAACATGAAAGTCTACGTAGATGATATGCCTGTCAAGAGCCTAAAAAAGAACACCATGTGCCAGATCTCCAAGAAGCATTTGATGTACTGCACAGATATAAATGAGACTGAATCCCTCAAATGTTCATTCAGAGTCTCCTCAGGGAAGTTCTTAGATTTCATGGTCAGTTAGAGAGGAATCAAAGCCAACCCTGAAAAAATCCAAGTCATACTTGACATGTCTCCACCGTCCACCATCAAAGAAGTTCAAAAACCCACGCGACGCCTTGCTGCCATCGGGCGCTTGCTCTCCATGACCGGGGAAAATTTTCTCCAGTTCTTCAAAGCTCTCCAAGGAGCAAAGAATTTCGAGTAGGGAGAAGAAAAGCAAATAGCCTTTGAACATCTCAAAACACACATTGTCAATCCCACACTCCTTAGCAAGCCTAAGCTGGGAGAGGTCCTCTACATCAACTTTGCCACTTCAGGTTAGACCGTTAGTATTGTCTTGGTAAGGGAAGAAGATAGAGTTCAGAAGATAAGTAATCTCGCTATCTCAGGGATCTCCCACGCTGTATACGATAATATGTCAATGGGAAAAAGCAAGAGATCACTACAATGACAAAAACCACGAGTATAAGGATAAGAAGACTCAATAGTTCCAATCCAACACACCAAAAGTAACGATCGACTAAGAAAAACACAAGTGTTGACACAAAAAGTTTTCAATCATTCAAAGGATGAAGATACATCAAGTTGTAGCCAGTCCGCTATTAGGTACATACAACAACAACAACAAAAAACTAAACTAAAACAGGAGGAGTTAGGGATCCACCTCAGTAGACGGGGCCGGAGGAGAAGAAGTCCCGATAACCTCCTTTCTCTTCGCTCCTGCATATCCTTCAGGGAACTTCACCCCCACGCCAGCTATCTCACCCTGTGATGTCTCCATATCCTCCTCGTCCCCCGGTATCGGTTCCTTTCCTGGCTGCAACCCCAAGTGGTACCCCTACCCGTACAAATGGGGGGATGAGCTCGATGACGTGTTGGATGGCCTTGCAGTAGGACTTCTACAAGTTGACGAACATATAGTCCTCCGCCTCAGCTTTAACAGAGAGACTGTGTCCTCCTTTGCCTTAATCACCTCCTCCTCCTCCTTCCTCTTCAACTCCACCTCAAGCTGAACAACCCACTCGCCAAGGGACTTCCCCCGAAGCTTGGCCACCTCCCAAGCTTGTCAATCAGCGACCCCCAATGCTTCTCCTCCTCCGCAATCTGGTTAAATAGGTTGCTTCTGTGGCAGGTGATATACAAAAAGAAGACAAAGAACTTCAGAACTTAGAAGCAATATACAAGGGTTTCAAAAAAAAAATGCACAAAAAAATCAAAAGCACTATACTCACCGACATGTTGGCTCGAGCCAACTCCAAAGCCGAGGTTCCTACGTAGCCATCTAGCCCAGTCCTTCAGGAGCGGGAGGTACCGAATCGCCTCCATACAACTATCCTTGTCCCCGATAAAGCCGTCGTGTATCTTGATGGTCCAGTCCAGTGCATAGGTCTATTTAAGCCTGTTAGGAGGACCGCGTCGACTATAGCGGTCAAGCGCAAGTGCTCTCTCTCAAGAACATGTGCCGAGGTGATACCCCCCGGGGTGGGACTCCTAGAAGATGCCTGGAGTGAGCCTAGATTTGCTGCAGGAGTGGAGGGCAACGAGCTCCTAGCTGCCTTTGCACTCCTATGTATAGTCATCATCTGCTTCCTCTTCTTCCCCTCAGGCGCTTTGGAGTTGAGCCAGGTGCACTTTTCCATGATCGCATCAAAATGTATACCCTCAGCATATGCCAAAAGAAAACAAGGGAATACATTAGAATAAGGAATGAACACAAGGAAACAAGATACTAAACACTTAAGCAAATAAAAGATATAGTCATAATAGGGTATATCAGGCTAAGAACCCCCCCCCCCCCCCCCCCCCCCCCGGGGAAGAGAACCTCCTTCGTGAACTATGAACTGCCTCCACTTCAGTGGCTCCCAGTTGAGAATCTCTTCACACAACTTCTTGTCAACATCACCTAACACCAAATCCCCCCTCACCCTCTTCAAGACAACAGTCTGCCATGGTCGGAATCCCCCACGACTCTAGACTATGCACTATGAGGAACTTCTCCTTCCAGAACTTGATCGAATTCAGGATCTCATTCAGCTTCACTCCTGCACGAGAGGTGAGGTAGAAACGAAACTTCGACTTGCTCTTATGATGGAGCTTGAAAAGCACCTTAAGTACTGCCAAACTCGACTCAACGCCCATTTCCCAACATTGTAGGATGAAGGCGTTCACTTACCTCCACGTATTTGGCACAAAATGTACTGGATAATCATATACCACCTCAAGACTTCCTTGACAAAGGGGTGTATTGGGAACGAAAAACGGCATAGAAGGTATCAAAGGAAAAAAACAGTGCTCATTGAGAAGCGTGAGCACACCCTAACTCCTGGGCAGGACAGAAAAAACTCATATTGGTCTGATGTAGATCTACCTTATACAATATATTCGAGATAGTGTCAGCCACAGTCACCTTACGAAACTCGAGCTTCTCGTATCAAAGACCGTGCTCAATCTGAACCCCCAAATCTTCTGGGTACTGTCGAATGCGCGTGGGACCCATAAGAGGGTCGAAGTATCTCCCAAACTCGCCTGCTCTCCTATCTACCTCTATGCTCGTCTCCACTTTCACCGAAGCCCGCTCTGCTACCCCTTTCCCTTTCTCTCTTCTACTAGGTTGAGAGGTGGACAATTCTATAAATCGCTCGGAAGAGGAGTCATCTCCCGAAAAGACCCTAGACAGCTTATAATTTAATATAATTACCTAAGTTGACCCATACAGTCGAAAAGTTCGTCAGAGAACGAAAAAAATCGCTGCACAAGCTTCTAGAGAGATAAATAGCCAGGAGGAGAAAGAAAGTGGAGTTGAAGAATGAGATGAAGAGAGAGGGTGTGAAGGGGGATGGAATTTAAGGGGGGAAGACGGTCGGGTGCCCTGACAGTTGGCCCTCCAGAGAAACAAAAAGAAAAAAAAAGAAGGTAGGGAAAGAAAGGCACGTGCGACACACGTGTCATCTAAAGCCAAAGCAAAAAAGGGTGCCAAAAGTTGATCAGTAAACATTGGTCGGTCAACTTCGGCCACATGGCACCACGTTGGATGCCACATCATCCCAAAGCACCCTACCCGGTGCATCAAACCGGGCAACACGGCGTTGTTGTTGATTTTTGGACGTCTCATCTCCTCACAATGCGCGCTCCTCTTGATAAGCACTCGTGATCGCCTCAAAATTTGAGCCGGTGCACAACACAGGGTAAGACCTTGCACCAGGTAGCAAAGTTGCACAGAGTAACCCCTCAAAGCGAATTTGGTCCCTCCGATCTTCTCGACGCACAAGTTCAATCAAATCGACAATCCAGATCGCACCATGTCATCAGGTACGATTAACTATTATTCATTTTCTTTATTTAATTATTAATTCAGATTAAATGATTAAAAATTCCTATAAAGAATTAAAAACTCGAATCAATTAATTAAAAATTCTAAAATATTCTTTCGGAAAAATATTTTTAAATTTCAAATATAATTACAAAACTTAGAATAATTAATTAAAGAATCTAAAATTTAATTATAAAAATTGGGAAATTGATTAAAAATCCAAAAAAAAGTAATTAAAATCGAAAATTGAAAAAAAAAGGTCCAAAAAATTTCAAAAAGCCACAAAAAATACAGAAAATTATGGGAACAATTCTCGGTATTTTACTAAGAGCAACTCCGTTGAACCCTGCGGAAGGTTCATACGCCCCCGAAAGCTCTGATAAGTTCTGTAAACTCCTCGAATGCTGTGAAACTCAGTCTTCAGGAGTGGGGGCTTTGTGATATGGGTAAAAATTGAAGCAAATCGGGACAGTTCAAATTAAGCACGAATCCTAAAGCTCTCAGGGGGTAAAATGGTAAAATTCAGCAGATACAGGCCTACAAGAGAAAGTTGGGCCTCTTTCAAGCCTAATAACTCAAAATAAGTTTATCATACTAGGTTGTCATAGCAGCCCAACATGAAGGAGTTCAGGTTTATCCAAAGTTTTCATCTTAGATTCTCTCTCTCTAAAGAATAATTACTTCGATCTCTCAATCCATAAGGGAGGATTTAAAAACTCTATTTTTTTTGTCAAGAGAAGAGTTATAACTCTATCTCTTTACATAGGAAAGGATAACCAATCTTATCAAAACACCAGTAGGTAAAGATCAATCCAATATCTTGAAACTGATCCCTCTAGCGACTATAAATACCCATGACCTCTTCAAAAACAAGATAATCACATTTTTGACTCCCATAACTCTTCATATCTTCCGAGTTTTCTAACTTGGGTGTTAGAGAGTTTGTTGCCGAGACCAACCCAATGTTTCAGGCTGTTTTGCAGGTCAATCGGAACGATGACAACCGTTCAGATCAGATATAACCGTCCGCGGTAATCAGATTTCAGAGTTAATATCAATTTAGGACATTCAACGCGGGTGAAAAGCAAAAGTGATATCTTTTATTATTTTCATAAAAAGAACTCAGGATATAGCAAAACGACTCATATCTTCTTCGTATTCTTCTTCTTCAAATGCAAAATCTACTTTTTACAATACAAAAGTGCATCTGCTAATCTTAACCATCAATCACTTCACCCAAAAAGGGACCTGATATGGGTTAGGAATGACGTGGCCCGTCCTGGGCCACAGGATGCGCGCACCTCCTGATCCTCCGGATCTGCAACGTCAGCATCGAAAAACAGCCCGGGCCGCTGCCACGTCAGCCCGGAAACCGCCCGGGCATCTGCCACGTCAGCCCTAAACCGCCCAGATTTCCACCGCTTCAGTTTCACGGGCAACCGGGTCCAGACCCAGCCCCAAACGGGTCCAGACCCGGTTGGCATCTTCTATAAATACCAGACCCCTACTCCTTCTCAAGGTAATGAATCTTTTCCCACCAAAACCCTAGTTACTGTTACTCTCTCTTAGTGACTGACTAGATCATCGGAGGGTCTGCCACCGGGACCAACCTGTTAGGGTTATATACTGAAAGCATCACTTTTGTATTAACTTTATTTCCTTATTTTTTTTGAATGAGAATCATATGGGCATATGTTTGCATATTGTGTTTATTATAATATTAATGCAAGTGTCTGATATTCTATAAGGTTGATAATATGGTGTGAGGTGACACACAGAAGATCATATTATCAGTTACCTATGGAATATATAAATAGTTCACAACCTAGACGGACTTGGACAATCCATTGGAAAGGTTGTAGTGTAATCTGGTATTAGTCTGTCTTGACTATAGGTTTATACTAGTACACTTTGTGTGTATTGAACAGGACCACTTGAGGTTGTTCTCTTTGTACTGACTACAAAAGAGAACAAACACCTCTATTATTATGGATGCTTATGCTCTTAATCCAGATATAATAACAGACATGTATATGCAGTGTGCATTACTTTGACTCATAAAAGAGTGAGATTCATTATGGATCAACAACCTCTATGAATTGGGTAATAGCATTGTATGTATGATGGGCTGTTGATTGTAAAAGGAATCCATGTCCCGATACGTCGGGTTGATGATGTCCCCTTAAGGAGCTCATAAGGATTGTCATGTAAACCCTGCAGGTGGATTACATCCGACATGACAAATAAAGTTGAGTGGTACTACTTAAGGATAAAAGATGTTGATCAATATAGTTGTCAGTAACTTAATTTGATCGACGGACATTCGATATCTTAACATGAGGAGTTGAACGAGCATATAATAAAAGGAGCCCATAAATATAATTTGGGATTAGGAAGGTAGTGCAACAATAGCTCCTTAGTGGACCGAGCTATTGTTAATGGGCCTGGGTTGTGTGTTCGGGCTGAACACGGGATATCCAGATTCGTTAGGAGACCTAACCCTAATTTCTCCTCATGGTCCCTGCCGTAGCCTTATATATATCCTCTATTCTCTGGCCGTCATTGATAATCTGAAATATAAGATTTCTTTCTCAAAAATTCATGATTCACGTAAGGAGAGAAAGAGAGATCAGCAAAGGAGAAGAAAGGTTGGGAGATCGTCGCCCACACGACGTCCAACCCGAGGAAGGAATACGTACAGAAGATCTTGGGGTCGCTGTCGTCTTCTTCTTCTCATCGCAGGTATAATTTGTGAACCCTAGATTCCGCTATATTGGGTTAGATCACATATTTAATCTGTTAATTTTTTAACAATCGATACGCACACCAATTCGTAGTCCTGGGAATCATCTCAGTTCCATCAATTGGTATCAGAGCCGGTATTGGATCTGCGTATTGATTGTTACATCCATGTTGTCCAATAAAACTTGTGTTGTATGATAGTCGGTAGATGTAGATCTGTTCTAACTCGGTTTTGCAGGCATCTTAGATCCAACTATTATGGTCCAATGCATGTTTTGTTTGTGTTGTTGTTGTTTTGTGGATGTAATTATTGTGTTGTTGTTGTTTTGTGGATGTAATTAATATCACGAGGGTTGATCGTGCTTATAATTTTAATTTTTCAATCTAGATTATGTGTGAACTCCTTCGGGAGGCATAGGATTGATGTAATTTTAATTTTTCAATCTAGATTATGTATGAACTCCTTCGGGAGGCATAGAATTGATGTAAATTTTTTTTTTTTTTTATCGATCGTGATGGCGGTGGTGGCTGTTTCTGACGCCGGAGGAGATGCAGTTTTAGGCAGTCCGGAGATCGACAGATGGTTTTCGATGAAGAAATCGGCAGCCAAACCGTATAGCTCCGCGCAGGGTCAGATTTGGGCTTCGCACAGTCGGGGAAGAATCAGGAAAGATGGCCATAATAGTTGGATATTTATTTTCAAATTTATTGCCATTATTGCTTATTCTGATTATGCATGTTTATTATTTTGTGATGTTTTTTGAAAAAAACTAGGATCACATTAATAATGGACAACATGGACATAAATTAACTAGTAGAAAAATCCTCATCGTTAAATAACTAAGTGGGAGAGGGAATTCATTTAACATGAATCCCACGGTCTCCATTGCTGGTTTGTAGGTGATATAATTATACTTGCGTGTTGGCTTTAGTGCTTTCCTCCATATCGGATGAGTATAATTATGGATCACCAGTACAGACTTTCTTAGGGATAATTGTAGAAAGTTACCTAGTATGTGTTCACTTCTCCATCTGAAGGAACTCAATACAAGATAATGGACTTAGTATTAAGCAATGGTATACACTTAGATACAAATAATGGTATCCTCCCCATCGGAGTCACTGCTATTATTTGTAGGACCAGAGCAAGACCAACAGATTAATTTTATTTGTCAAAAAGTTGTGTTGACATGATAGTAAAATTAATAGGAAAAACCTACTTGAACAAATATTGAATTTGTATACGTCCACACTATCGTGGCATGCTAAATTCATGGTGTTTAAGGTGTTGGTGAATTTTTTTATTATTGTTTTGAGGGAATCAATATTTAATTAATTCAAAAAGTTTTGCCCTACATAATTTTTTTTATGTGATTCTCAGGATTTCAAAAATGGGTTCTTTCAGTCCACTTATGGTGATTCTTAAAGAAAACAAACTTACTGGCCCTAATTATATTGACTGGAAACGTAACTTGGATATTGTCTTAACTGCTGAAGAGTACAAATTTGTACTCAATGAAGTATGCCCACCTAAGCCTGATGCTAACTCTGATGAAGAGGTCAAAGAGGCTTATAAGAAGTGGAATAAGGCAGATGAGATGGCGCGGTGTTACATTTTGGCATCTATGTCAAATGTACTGCAGCATCAGCATCAGGCCATGCCCACAGCTTATGATATGATGTACAACCTTAAGGAACTCTTCGGACATCAGAGTAGAGCAGCTAGGCAATTTGCTATGAAGAGTTTGATGAATGCATCTATGGCTGAGGGGACACCAGTAAGGGATCATGTTCTCAAGATGATGGCTCATCTAAATGAGATGGAGATCCTTGGTGCTGAAATCGATGGGGAAACCCAGGTCGATATCATTCTCGGGACTCTGCCTAAAAGTTTTGACTCGTTTTGCCTTAATTACAACATGAACAAAAGGTTGTATACTTTGTCAGAACTTGCAAAAGAACTACAGGATGCTGAAGCTCTCTTCAAGCAGAATGCCCATGTTTATGTGACTGAAAAGGTCTCTACTTCTAAGCCGAAAGGTGGTAAGAAGAAGAAAGTTCAGAAACAAGTAAACTCAGCAAAGAAGGGCATGGGACCTCAAGGCGCTGTGAAAAAGCCGAAAGACAAGTGTTTCAAGTGCAAAGGGTCAGGACATTGGAAGACTGACTGTCCACTTCTCAAACAAAAGAACAAAGAAGGTATATCTCATTTACTAGTTGTTGAAACATGTTTAGCGGTGCTATCTACCGGCACCTGGTGTGTAGATACAGGAGCCACTAATCATGTCTACAATACATTGCAGGGGTTCCAGGAAACCAGACGGCTCAGTGATGGAGAGATATGCTTGTTTATGGGTGACGCTACAAGAATAGCGGCCGTTACAGTAGGAGATGTTATTTTATCTTTTGGTAAAAATAAGTCTTTGACATTGAGAGATTGTCTTTATGCACATTCACTTAGAAGGAATTTAATTTCTGTTTCCATGTTAGTTAAGGATGGATATTCAGTTTATTTTAATGACAATATTGTTATTAGAAAAAATAAGCATTTTATCTGTTCTGGTGCATTGGTTGATAATCTATATGTCATTAATCCTATTTCGCCTACGATGCAACTTATGGAAATGAATAATATGTCTTCTAACATAAATAAGAGAAAAGAACCTTCTTGTATGAACCAAACATATCTTTGGCACTTGCGATTGGGGCATGTTAACCTAAGAAGGATTCAAAGACTGGTTAAAGATGGACCTTTGAGTTCATTGGAAGTGGAGGCACTACCAGTCTGTGAATCCTGCTTGGTAGGTAAAATGACCAAAAGGCCTTTCAAGGCAAAGGGGTATAGGGCCCAAGATGTGTTGGAATTGGTTCATTCTGATTTGTGTGGGCCCATGACTGTCCAGGCTAGAGGTGGCTTTGAATATTTTGTCGCATTTACTGACGATTATTCAAGGTATGGATATATTTATTTGATGCGCCGTAAGTCTGAGTGCTTTGAGAAATTCAAAGAGTACAAGGCAGAAACGGAGAAGCGTCATGAAAAATGTATCAAGTCATTACGTTCAGATCGTGGTGGCGAGTATCTCTTTGGGGAGTTTAGGGACTATTTGTCAGAGGCTGGGATTACATCCCAATTATCAGCACCTGGAACACCCCAACAGAATGGTGTAGCAGAAAGAAGGAATAGGACTCTTATGGAGATGGTTAGATCAATGATGAGTTATTCAGATTTACCAGATTCGTTTTGGGGATATGCCTTAGAAACTGCAGCTTATATTTTGAACTTGGTTCCTTCTAAGTCAGTACCAATTACTCCCACAGAACTGTGGACTGGGCGTAAGCCGAGTCTGAAACATGTTCGGATTTGGGGTAGTCCAGCACACGTGCTGAATGGGAAAGCCGATAAGTTGGAATCTCGTACAGAAGTACGCTTGTTTGTAGGCTATCCAAGAGGAACGAAAGGAGGTTTATTTTATAGTCCTAAGGATCAGAAGGTCATTGTTAGCACCAATGCTCGATTCTTAGAGGAAGACTATGTGATGAACCATAAACCCATAAGTAGAGCTGTTCTAGAAGAACTGAGAGGTGAGACACCAAATACTTCAGTACCAACAGTACAGCAGGATGTACCACCAGTAACTGCACAACATGTCACAAATGTTACACCACAACCGGTAGTGCCTCGTCGTAGTGGGAGGGTTGTGATACAACCTGATAGATATATGTTCTTGAGAGAGTCGTCAGACTTTGTCCCTGAGGAACAAGATTATGATCCCTGTACCTACAATGAAGCACTCCAAGATAAAGATGCAGAGTCTTGGCAAAAAGCAATGATATCTGAAATAGAATCTATGGATTCTAATCAAGTCTGGGAGCTTGTAGAACCACCTATTGGTGTAAAAGCCATTGGATGCAAGTGGGTCTATAAGAGAAAAAGAGGATCAGACGGTAAGGTTGAAACCTTTAAAACTCGGCTTGTTGCAAAAGGTTTTGCTCAAAGAGAGGGTATTGATTATGAGGAAACCTTTTCGCCAATAGCCATGCTTAAGTCTATCCGGATTCTTTTATCTATTGCAGCTCATCTTGATTATGAGATTTGGCAAATGGATGTCAAGACAGCTTTCCTTAATGGAAGTCTTGAGGAAGACATCTATATGCAGCAACCAGACGGGTTCATTGAAAAGGGCCAAGAGCATCTTATTTGTAAGCTCAAGAAATCCATTTATGGACTTAAGCAAGCTTCCAGATCTTGGAACATATGTTTTGATCAGGTGATAAAATCCTATGGATTTGATCAATGTCAAGATGAATCGTGTGTATACAAAAAGTGTGACGGAAACGTAATGGTATTCCTAGTACTTTACGTGGATGACATCTTGCTCATTGGAAACAATGTGAAGGTATTATCTAACGTAAGGGTATGGTTATCCAAACAGTTTGATATGAAAGACTTGGGAGAAGTAGGTCACATCCTTGGGATCAAAGTTCTACGAGATCGCAAGAAAAGGATGTTGGGCTTGTCCCAAGCTTCCTATATCGATACTATACTAACTCGTTTTAGCATGCAAAATTCTAAGAAAGGTTTCTTACCTTTTAGGCATGGAATTGCCCTATCAAAGGAGCAGTGTCCGAGGACACCTAAAGAGATAGAGAACATGAAAGCAGTTCCTTATGCTTCAGCAGTAGGAAGCTTAATGTATGCAATGCTATGTACGAGACCAGATATCTGCTTTGCCGTTGGCATGGTTAGCAGATATCAGTCTAACCCGGGACAAGAGCACTGGACTGCCGTAAAGCATATTTTGAAGTACCTGAAAAGGACTAAAGATTACATGCTAGTTTACCAGGCAGATAGTTTAGTTGCCTTGGGGTATACAGACTCAGATTTTCAGTCAGATAGGGATTCCAGGAAATCAACCTCAGGTTATGTATTTACTTTGGGAGGTGGAGCCACTATATGGAGGAGTATCAAGCAAAAATGTATTGCTGATTCTACCATGGAAGCCGAGTATGTGGCAGCCTCTGAGGCAGCCAAAGAAGCGGTTTGGCTCAGAAACTTCCTATTGGACTTGGATGTGGTACCTGATTTGTCTAAGACTATTACACTTTATTGTGATAATAGTGGTGCAGTTGCAAATTCGAAGGAACCACGAGCCCATAAGGCAAGTAAACACATTGAGCGCAAGTACCACCTGATACGAGATTTCGTAAAGAAAGGAAAAGTTGTTGTGATCAAGATAGCATCAGCAGATAACCTAGCTGATCCCTTCACTAAGAGCTTACCAGCTAAGGCTTTTGATAGTCATGTTGAGGGAATGGGAGTCAGATGCGTAGCAGCATGGCTTTAAGTATAAGTGGGAGATTTGTAACAGTATACTGAAAAGCAATGCTTTGAGTATAAGTGGGAGATTGTTAGGGTTATATACTGAAAGCATCACTTTTGTATTAGCTTTATTTCCTTATTTTTTTTGAATGAGAATCATATGGGCATATGTTTGCATATTGTGTTTATTATAATATTAATGCAAGTGTCTGATATTCTATAAGGTTGATAATATGGTGTGAGGTGACACACAGAAGATCATATTATCAGTTCCCTATGGAATATATAAATAGTTCACAACCTAGACGGACTTGGACAATCCATTGGAAAGGTTGTAGTGTAATCTGGTATTAGTCTGTCTTGACTATAGGTTTACACTAGTACACTTTGTGTGTATTGAACAGGACCACTTGAGGTTATTCTCTTTGTACTGACTACAAAAGAGAACAAACACCTCTGTTATTATGGATGCTTATGCTCTTAATCCAGAAATAATAACAGACATGTATATGCAGTGTGCATTACTTTGACTCATAAAAGAGTGAGATTCATTATGGATCAACAACCTCTATGAATTGGGTAATAGCATTGTATGTATGATGGGCTGTTGATTGTAAAAGGAATCCATGTCCCGATACGTCGGGTTGATGATGTCCCCTTAAGGAGCTCATAAGGATTTTGTAAACCCTGCAGGTGGATTACATCCGACATGACAAATAAAGTTGAGTGGTACTACTTAAGGATAAAAGATGTTGATCAATATAGTTGTCAGTAACTTAATTTGATCGACGGACATTCGATATCTTAACATGGGGAGTTGAACGAGCATATAATAAAAGGAGCCCATAAATATAATTTGGGATTAGGAAGGTAGTGCAACAATAGCTCCTTAGTGGACCGAGCTATTGTTAATGGGCCTGGGTTGTGTGTTCGGGCTGAACACGGATACCCAGATTCGTTAGGAGACCTAACCCTAATTTCTCCTCATGGTCCCTGCCGTAGCCTTATATATATCCTCTATTCTCTGGCCGTCATTGATAATCTGAAATATAAGATTTCTTTCTCAAAAATTCGTGATTCACGTAAGGAGAGAAAGAGAAATCAGCAAAGGAGAAGAAAGGTTGGGAGATCGTCGCCCACACGACGTCCAACCCGAGGAAGGAATACGTGCAGAAGATCTTGGGGTCGCTGTCGTCTTCTTCTTCTCATCGCAGGTATAATTTGTGAACCCTAGATTCCGCTATATAGGGTTAGATCACATATTTAATCTGTTAATTTTTTAACAATCGATACGCACACCAATCCGTAGTCCTGGGAATCATCTCAGTTCCATCACAACCCCGGTGTTCCAAGACCGTCTGCAGGTACACAAGACCATCGGATCCGAGCCTCAAAGCCAAGCATCAGCCTCCACCTCACTACCACCTACCTCGGTACCGTTCGTCCAGTCAAGGGTCATCTGCATAGGAGTCTCCTCCTTCAAATACAAATCGAGTAAGAACTTACGCCTGGTGCATCCATACGTTTCCTAAAAACAAACCGCATCAGGATGGCGCCATCTGTGGGAAACTATCTATTGTAGACGTCAACCCGAGCTCTGCCTCCAACGGTACCCCTGTAGATGCCGACACAAGCTCTGTCCCCGACGGTACCCCCGTCAACCCGAGCTCACATGGCACCCAAGGCTGCAAAAACTGTTACCTCCGCACGTCGGCAGGATGTGCCTCCACAAGGCATCGCTGCCAATGCTCATGGATTGAACAACAGAGGGATCAGCCACGGGCCCCAGCTGAATGCCTCCCGTCCGATCGCGCCCGACCTACGGGGGTGATCGTGAATCGGCAGGCTGGCCGCAGTAGGGGAGGAGCCGCTTCCAACTCGGCTCCAAACCACCCCAAACCTCCGTCCCAAGGGCGGGAACCGGCTCTCAGCCGTGTCGGTCGACAACAGCCCGCTCAACCAAACTGGGCCGAGCGGGCCCCGGTTACCCACCAGGAGTTCCAGGACTTCATAAGGGAAATCTTGGGGGCCATCCGAGGGGTCCCCGTCAATGAGAACGCCTGCCGTTCCCACACACGGTCGGATGCTGAGGCTAGCGTATCTCGCCCCTCAACAATCCCACCAGAGCATGACGACGACATTTTGAAACGCCTCCAAGAGATGGAGGATCGCCTCGACCACTTTGGCAACGGCGACCCAAGGACCCCTCAGGGATACAGGCCGGTTCGCCCTCCTTTCTCTGCCCTCATCCTGCAGGCGGAAATACCCCGCAATTTCCGTCTGCCTCAGTTCGAGACATATGATGGCGAGGGCGATCCTGCTGATCACATGGAGGGCTTCAAAACCCTCATGATGATTCACAGCGCATCGGATCCCCTCCTGTGCCGAGCCTTCCCCGCCACACTTCAGGGTCTGGCTCGGGAATGGTTCTCTAAGCTCACCCCCGGCTCCATCTATTCTTTCGACCAGCTAGAGGGCAGCTTCCTCGCCCACTTCGTAACTAGCCGAAAGGCCGAAAGAACGAGTGCGTCCCTGCTTGGACTCCGGCAAAAGGAAGGGGAGTCACTCTAGGTGTTCATCCGAAGGTTCACTGCCGAGGCGAGGTCGGTCTCATCCCTCGACCCCGGGGTTGCCTCGGCTGCCTTCAGGCACAACGTCCGACATGGACAGCTGAAGGCCTCCCTGGCAAAGAAGCCGCCGATAGACTTCCCCGACCTCCTCAACCGGGTCGAAAAATATATCCGAGCCGAAAAAGCCCTTAATCCAGAGGACCAGAAGGAAGTTCCCGGGAAGGGGAAATGCAAGACCGACGAGGTTGAGCCGACGAAGAAAGCTCCGAGAGACGGAGGCACCGCGAAGAAGGTCCCGCCGATCCCCTGCTTCGAGAGGTACACTCCCCTGATGCAGAACGTGTCGACAATCCTCTTAGAGATTGAAGACAGCGACCTCGTCCAGTACCCTCCTCGACCGTCCAACAACACCAGCAAGAAGAGGGATCGGCAGTTCTACTACCGTTTCCACCAGGACAACAGGCACAACACAGATCACTGCCGTGCCCTGAAGGACGAAATTGAGGCCCTCATTCAGCGAGGGTACCTCCGGGAATTCAAAAGGGAAGGCGCCCGGGAACAGTCGGACAACAGAAACAGGAGGGATTCCCCTCCTCCTCGAGCGCACCGACGGCGTCCCGAGCGAGATCCGGAGCCCGAGGAGCCTGAGGGTCAGGCAATCCTGCATTGCGTCCACAGAGGGCCTATGGGAGGGGAACCCAACACTTCCCACAAGGCCTTCATCCGGGATGTCAATACCGTCCAGGGCCCTCTCTCTCCCCAGGTCTAGCAACTTCCTGTCTCCTTCTCAGGAGAGGATCTGGAAGGGGTCCGGCTCCCTCATTGTGACGCACTTGTCATCAGCCTCAGCATGGCAAACTTCGAGGTTCGACGAATCCTCGTGGACAATGGGAGCTCGGTCAACATTCTGTTCCTAGAAGCGTTCGAGAACCTGAAGCTCTCCCGTGAGAAACTAAAGCCGGCCGGATATACCCTGCACGGGTTCTCCGACGTCCCTGTGACTATAGAGGGGATCGTCACCCTAGACGTCACGGCGGGCGCGACCCTGAACAGAAGGACCGAGTCCATGGATTTCATGGTTGTGAATGTCAAGGCAGCATACAACGCCATTCTCGGCCGTCCGGGGCTCTGCTCCCTCCAGGCAGTTCCTTCGGCCTACCATCTGAAAATGAAATTTCCTACCAACACTGGCGTCGGAGTTGTCCGAGGGAATCAAGAAGTTGCACGTTCGTGCTACATGACTGCAATCGAAAGCGGGGAATTTCCCTTCGACGCCGTTGAGCTAGAGCCCGAGAGGACCCAGCCCGAACCAGAGCTGGCGGACGAGCTAGAAGATGTCTCGTTCGAGATAGGGGATGCGTCGAAGCACTTCCGCGTAAGATGCTCCCTCGCGCCCGACCTCAAGTCCGCCCTAATCGCCTGCATTCGCCACAATGTCGACCTCTTTGCCTGGAAGCCCTCTGACATGCCCGGTATCTTCGAGGATCTCATCATGCACAAACTCAGCATGATCCTCGGGTCGAAACCAGTTGTCCAAAAGCGGCGCAAGTTTGCTCCGGAGCGACAACAGGCAGTGAACGCGGAAGTGGACAAGCTCTTGTCCGCGCATTTCGTACAAGAGGCCAGCTACCCGGAGTGGCTGGCGAACGTCGTCAAGGTCAGGAAGGCGAGTGGGAGTTGGAGGATCTGCATAGACTTCACCGACCTCAACAAGGCATGCCCCAAGGATCTGTTCCCTCTCCCCAGCATTGATGCCCTGATCGATGCCACCTCGGGTCACGAGCTCTTATCCTTCATGGATGCCTTCTCGGGCTATAACCAGATCCGGATGTTTCCTCCCGACATCGCCAAGACGTCCTTCATCACAGACCGGGGACTGTACTGCTACCGGGTTATGCCCTTCGGGCTGAAGAACGCCGGTGCAACCTACCAGAGACTCGTCAATCGAGTCTTCAAAGATCAAATCAGACGTAACATGGAGGTATACATCGACGACATGCTCGTCAAAAGCCAACAAGGACAGGACCACGTCGCCGACTTGGAAGAGGCCTTTGGGGTCCTTCGAACCCACAACATGAGGCTCAACCCAACGAAGTGTGCCTTCGGCGTCTCCTCGGGGAAGTTCTTAGGGTTCATCGTCAGCCAGCGCAGCATCGAGGCTAACCCCGAAAAAATCCAGGCCATAATAGACATGGCCCCTGCCAGGAATGTCAAAGAAGTTCAGAGGCTAACGGGGAGACTTGCGGCCATCGGCCGTTTTCTCTCTAAGTCTGGAGAGAAGTCCCTCCCGTTCTTCAAGGTGCTACACGGCACCGGAAGGTTCGAGTGGGGTACTCAACAGCAAGAGGCCTTTGCACAGTTGAAGGAGTACCTCGCCAACCCTCCTCTCCTCAGCAAGCCCAAACCAGGGGAGCCACTCTGGCTCTACCTTTCCGCTTCGGAGAACGTGCTCAGCGCCATTCTCGTCTGAGAAGAGGAAGAGGTTCAGAAGCCCCTGTACTATGTAAGCAAGGTCCTGCTCGACGTCGAGACCCGGTATTCCAGGATGGAGAAGGTGGCGTACGCCTTGGTCATAGCCGTGCGGAAGCTCTGCCCTTACTTTCAGGCGCATTCGATCCAGGTACTCACGGATCAACCCTTGAAGGCCGTGCTCTACAAACCTGAGAGCTCTGGTCGACTAGTCAAATGGTCGATCGAACTCAGCCAGTACGACATCGGCTACCAACCAAGAACGGCCATCAAAGGGCAGGCCCTCGCCAAATTCATTACAGAATGCACCATCTCCGAGCAACCCGCGAGCAAAGAAGCCGATCAGGCGTGGGAAGTTTACGTCGACGGCTCCTCTTGCGAAATAGGGAGTGGTGCGGGCATCATTCTTCAGGGTCCGGATGGTTTCCTCCTTTAATATTGTCTCCGCCTCAACTTTCCGGCATCTAACAACGAGGCTGAATACGAGGCCATGATCGCCAGGCTCAACCTGGCTCATCAAGCCGGGGCCAGGCAGATCAGGGCCTTTAGCAACTCTCAGCTGGTGGTCAACCAGATCACCGGGGAGTACAAGGTCCGTGACGATCGGATGATCAAGTACCTGGCTGTGGTCCAACGCCTATTAACGTCTTTCGACGAATCGGCTGTCCTGAGGATCCCCCGGGAGCTGAATGCCCAGGCCGACGCCCTGTCAAAATTGGCTTCCTCATCCTTGGAAGGCCTCGACTGCACGGTCCTGATTGAAGTCCTTTTGAAGCCAAGTACAGACTCCCCAGAGGTTCTGTGCATCGAAGACGAAGCCCCCCCGGATGACTGGACCACCCTTATCAAAAAATTCCTAGTCAAGGGAGAACTCCCCGAAGACCGAGCTGAAGCAAGGTGGATCAAGGTCCGATCTAAAAGATTCACGATCATCAATGCCACCCTCTTCAAAAGGTCCTATACAACAATGGATGGCAGACCCTACCTCCGCTGCCTAACCCTAGATGAAGCCAAGTACGCCCTCAAGGAGCTGCACGAGGGGATCAGCGGATGTCACATGGGAAGCCGTTCGCTAGTACGAAAGGTGCTAAATCACGGGTACTACTGGCCCACTATGCTGCAAGACGCCCTCGCCCTAGTGAAGAAGTGCGGCCCCTGCCAACGGTTCTCCCCGGTGAAGAGGGCTCCTCAGGCGAACCTCCGGTCAATGGCCAGTCCGACCCCCTTTGCAATGTGGGGGATGGATTTGGTGGGCCCATTTCCAAAAGCAACGGGCCAGCAAAAGTTCCTCATTATGGCGATCTACTATTTCACCAAGTGGATCGAGGCCGAGCCATTAGCAACGATCACCGAGCGACAGACCCAGCAGTTTTTCTAGAAACACATCGTCTGTCGGTTCGGGATTCCGTAGGTGCTTATCACAGACAATGGGACTCAATTAGCAGGTAAGAATTTCTGCAAGTTCTGCAAAGATCTCAGGATCCAGCAGTGCTTCTCCTCAGTATGCCACCCCCAGTCTAACGGTCAGGCCGAGAATGCGAACCGCCAAATCCTCGACGGCCTCAAGAAACGACTCGATAACTATTCTAAGGGGTTATGGGTCGACGAGTTGCCAAGCGTTCTCTGGTCCCACCGAACAACAAAGAGGATCCCCACGGGAGAATCCCCCTTCAATCTGACGTACGGTGCGGAGGCCGTCATTTCCTTGGAAATCGGGATCCCTTCACCTCGAATCATGGCGTTCGACGAGGCTGCCAACTCCACACAGCTGCGAGCCGACCTGGACCTCGTAGACAAGGTCAGGGAGAAGTCTGCCATTAGAAGAAGCATCTACCAATAAAGGATTGAGAAGTTCTACAACAAGAAAGTGCGTCCTGCCGACATCAAACTCGGGGACCTCGTTCTCTGAAAACTGGCGGTGTCCAGTCCCGATCAGAAAAGGAAATTAGCCCCGAACTGGGAGGGCCCGTACAAAGTGTTGGAGGTTGTGCGCCCAGGGACGTACCGCCTGACCAACTCGGAGGGTAAGGCCATCAAGAGGCCCTGGAACGCCGAACACCTCATCAAGTTCCTAGGAGGAGATTAGCCTCCATCCCATGTAAATTAGGAAGAATGTAATCGGCACGACGTGCCTTGTTTTTGTAAAAATCCCTGGTAATGTAAATATGCCAACTTTTAGGGGATCGGCACTCGGATAACATCGCGAGCCTGAATAGCTTCTCTTACAAGCTTGGAGCTTGGCGCTCGGATAACAGCGCGAGCCTGAAAAGCATCTCTTACAAGCTTGGGGATCGGTGCTCGGATAATAGCGCGAGCCTGAAAAGCTTCTCTTACAAGCTTGGGGCTCGGCGCTCGGATAACATCGCGAGCCTGAATAGCTTCTCTTACAAGCTTGGGGCTCGGCACTCGGATAACAGCGCGAGCCTGAAAAGCTTCTCTTACAAGCTTGGGGATCGGCGCTCGGATAACTGCGCGAGCCTGAAAAACTTCTCTTACAAGCTTGGGGCTCGGCACTCGGCACCCGTCCCTCGCTCGGTTTAGGCTTCTTCAAGCCCATCAACCGATGCACGAGGCGACAACCGCCAGCCACGCCCGCACCGTCTTTCCTGAGAACAAGTGCGGGAGCTCGGCGTCGACCTCGAGCAAGGCAAGGGCTTTCTTCAAAGCTCCACGGTCTTGATGCTCGGCGGCGATCCTCTGCTACACCTGCTACTGGCTTTCTCCCCGGTGTGGGGGCTAGGCACCCGTCCCTCGCTCGGTTTGGGCTTCTTCAAGCCCATCAACCGATGCACGCGGCGACAACCACCAACCACGCCCGCACCGTCTTTCCTAAGAACAAGTACGGGAGCTCGACATTGACCTCGAGCAAGGCAGGGGCTTTCTTCAAAGCTCCACAGCCTTGACGCTCGGCGGCGACCCTCTGCTATGCCTGCTACTGGCTTTCTCCCCGGTATGGGGGCTCGGCACCCGTCCCTCGCTTGGTTTGGGCTTCTTCAAGCCCATCAACTGATGCACGAGGCGACAACCGCCAGCCATGCCCGCACCGCCTTTTCTGAGAACAAGTGCGGGAGCTCGGCGGCGACCTCGAGCAAGGCAGGGGCTTTCTTCAAAGCTCCACGGCCTTGACGCTCAGCGGCGACCCTCTGCTACGCATGCTACTGGCTTTCTCCCCGGTGTAGGGGCTCGGCACCCGTCCCTTGCTCGGTTTGGGCTTCTTCAAGCCCATCAACCGATGCACGAGGCGACAACCGCCAGCCACGCCCGCACCGTCTTTCCTGAGAACAAGTGCGGGAGCTCGGCGTTGACCTCGAGCAAGGCAGGGGCTTTCTTCAAAGCTCCCCAGCCTTGATGCTCGGCGACGACCCTCTACTACGCCTGCTACTGGCTTTCTCCCCGGTGTGGGGGTTCGGCACCCGTCCCTCGCTCGGTTTGGGCTTCTTCAAGCCTATCAACCGATGCAAGAGGCGACAACCGCCAGCTACGCCCGCACCATCTTTCCTGAGAACAAGTGCAGGAGCTCGGCGTCGACCTCGAGCAAGGCAGGGGCTTTCTTCAAAGCTCCACGGCCTTGACGCTCGGTGGCGACCCTTTGCTATGCCTGCTACTGGCTTTCTCCCCGGTGTGGGGGCTCGGCACCCGTCCCTCGCTCGGTTTGGGCTATTTCAAGCCCATCAACCGATGCACGAGGCGACAATCGCCAGCCACGCCCGCACCATCTTTCCTGAGAACAAGTGCGGGGGCTCGGCATCGACCTCGAGCAAGGCAGGGGCTTTCTTCAAAGCTCCACGGCCTTGACGCTCGGCGGCGACCCTCTACTACGCCCGCTACTGGCTTTCTCCCCGGTGTGGGGGCTCGGCACCCGTCCCTCGCTCGGTTTGGGCTTCTTCAAGCCCATCAACCGATGCACGAGGCGATAACTGCCAGCCACGCCCGCACTGTCAACCGCCCGCACCGCCATCCCCAAGGGATAACAGTGCGTCGTCAGCCCAGGGCAAGGCCGCGGCTTCCTTCGAAGCCGCTCGACCCATACGCCCGGCTACGGCCTAGTGCCACGATTCAGCAAAATTTTATATTAAGGTTTAGAGCGTCCGCCTTCGGCAGACGTCCCGAGCTCCGAGTCGTTTGGTTGACCGCCCTCTCGCCTGCGAGCAACTCGGGGTTTATGGCTTTCGCAAGCCGAAACCTCGAACTGTTCGAGGACGGCAGGGGAGCCGCCGACCCTCTGCTCTCTCCGTCCCGGACTGACCCTCTGCTTTCAATCGACCCTCCTCTCGCCCACGAACAACACGGGGTTTCCTGCTCTCGCAAGCCTGAAACCCCGAATTGTTCGAGGACGGCAGGAGAGCCACCGAGCCTCGACTCTCCCCAAACCCCCGAACCGATTGGCCGACCCACCACTCACCAACGAACAACCCGGTGTCTAGTGGCTCTGCTGGCCCGAACCCCGAATAGTCCGAGGGTGATTGGTGTGCCGCCGATTCGGAGCGTTCGGAGAACATTTTGTTTCTGGGCGCCCACCTTAGGCAGGCACCCAAGTCAAGCGACTTTCACTTCTTAACAATTACATGAGGGCAAGTGGGGATTATATAACCCCCTGAGGGGGGTAGTTATTATGTCTGGGAATGCGAAACGGCGGAAGGCGAAACGTCACCATTAATGCTCATGGGAAGGCAAAACGTCGCCATTTATGACCCAGTCACCTCGGCAGCGACCACTTTGCAGCAGACACAGCTGCCACCATTCGGCAACCGAGACAATCAAGGTACAAGAAAAATAATGCTATTATTATTACTCATTGCTTACAACTCAATGAACGTCAGTACAATTACAAAGAATAACTCACTCACTCGTGCTTGGCTTGAAATTCAAACTCGGCGCCTCCTCCGGGGCTCTTCTGACACTCGGCTGGACCGGTCGGTGAGTATACCCCCGCCACCAAGCTTTCTGCATCATCAGGCTGGGGCTCATCCAACGGAGCTACCAGAGATCGCCCCAGGGTTGCGTTGCTGGCCTCTTCGATCGGACCCGCGCCTAACACCAGCTTCAGCCTGCGAATCTCCAACTCTTTTTCAACCACAGCCTCGCGAAGAAAAGATTCCGAGGCCGACCGCCCGCTCGAGGCATCCGAGAGGGACCAATCCGTTTCGACCACCCACCAGTCCCGGTCGGCTATGGCCTTCTTCAGGCGCGCCACTTCCAGGCCGAGCTCCCTAGACTTGGTCAGGAAATAATTAACGGCGCCGCTCGGTCCCGAGCCTGTTTTTGCTGGCAAGCCAAAGTTGCCTCCATTTCCTCCATCGCTCGACAAAGAGGTACCCCGGCAGAAATAGGAGCGGCGACCCAGGTCCCGTGCGTCTATCAAAAGACGAGAGCAAACATCACAAAAAGCACAAGTCTTGGAGCCTTGGCCCAAAAAAGTATATTTCATTTTTTTCAAAAAGTTGATACAAAAACCGCGGTGGCCAGTCCGCTAGAGGCATTTACATCAAAATAAAAACAAAAAGAAAATAGTCTATTCTTGAGGAGGGGGGGTGGCACCTCATCTTCGCCCTAGACGCCCCCCGTCTCGTCACCACCAGGGGTCGGCGGAAGGTTTGCCTGCCATCCGTAGTAGAGGTGGTCCACGCTCTGCTCGGGGTAGATCTGCTTGAAATGCGACTTGGCCTGATCATACGCCTCATCCTACACTATCAACAGAGCCTCCGCCGAAGCTGCCTCCATCCTCTTCAGGGCCTTCTGCCCCTTCGCCGCCTCCTCCTCAATCCTCTCCTTGAGACGATCCACGTCCGCCTTGTGGATGTCGGAGAGCGAGGCCACCTGTGCCTCGTGGACCTTCACCATAGTCTGGGCCTCCTTCAGGTCGTCATTCGCCTTGTTCAGCTCGCGGAGGTACTTCTCCGCGTTCCTCCTCTCGATGTAAATCTCCTTCTCCAAGCACTTTTGGAAGTGCTGGGCATGAAGCATCGCCTGTCCGAGGGGAAAGAGGTTAGATAAATTCCAAGTTCAAAACTAGAAAGGAAATGCAGCGCCGAGCTGGCTTACCGAGATGTGCGCTTGGGACCACCGCATAAAGGCCTGGTCCGCCGTCTGCACTTGTAGAACCCCATATTTTCAAATATTATTTTAATTATTTGAAAATGAATTTAAATGATTTTTTGAGGATTTAATTGATATTTTCTAAGAAATTTATCTTTTGTACACGCGCAAAACACGTGCAAATGACTTTTGAGAAGTTTGGAAAATTAAGATTTCCTTATGAAAAACCATTATTTATTATTTGGGATTTATGTAGTATTTTTCCAGATTTTTCTGAAATTAATTGATACTATTCACAATTTTTGAGAAAAGAATGACTTATTTGCAAAATTTACATTTTCAAGGGTTGAAATGCAAATTTGGCATTCTGGACGTTTTAAGCAGTATTGGCTGAGGTTTAGAAGTATATTTTCCATTAGATCCTAATTTAAAGGAGTTTTATTGAATTTACAAGACTAATGTATATATATGTGAGTTGTATTTTTGGAAAGGATTATTTTGCAAAAGGTGGGTTAAACCCTAATATTAATCCGGCATATATAAGGGATTTCTTTCCCAGCCGTCATTTACAAAATATACAGATTTTTGAGAACGGTGTTGAAGAGCAAGAAGGGAGAACTTTGGATCTAGCAAGAAGATAGCTTTTTCGTGGATTTTTCTTCAAAATCAAAGTGAGTGGTTTGTTTTGTTTTGTTTTGTTTCGTTTATTTGGATTCGTGAATGACGTAAGACCTTTATTTTGCTTGTTTGTGAAAGATAAGATAATGGTTTGTTAGTCTCATTGTATGCATGATATGGATCTTTTATTTTGATACGGACGATGTGAACACTTGTTGATATTTGGACCATGTATGAGGAAAAAAATATTAAGATTTGTTGAGGGAATAATGATTTATGGGATCGTGTTGTTGGATAGCATGTTAAGAATTGATTAGGTAGTGATCGGATGATAAATATCTGGATCCATGGTTATAAATCAGAATTTGATTATGAGTTGAGGAAGAAATTTAGTTTGAGAAACCCTAATGGAAGATTGATAATTTTAGATCATGAGAATTGAATTTTGAGGAAGTGAATGATCGAGTATGTATCCGTATTGGAGATTATTTGGGATTGTCATTGGCTTGTGCACGAACTGTTGTTTGATAAACAATGAACAATGATTCTTTAGAGAACTTCAGTTTGATTTTGTATTCAGATCTGTTCTTGAAAACTGTAGGGTGACAGTCGACTGGCCTACTGTGCAGTCGACTGGTACGACCCTATTGTTTATTTTCAGTCTTTCTGAATTGTTCGGGACAGTCGACTTAGACTATGTCAGTCGACTGGTCTGCTGATTGTTAACTTGTTCAGTCCTTTCGGGACAGTCGACCTATGAACCTTTCAGTCGACTTATATACTTAGATTATTTTCTCGAGAAGTATTGATGTTTGTCTCGGTTGAGTCGACCGATGACTTCCCAAGTCGACTGATATGCCTTAGACTATTTTTGTAAAATTCTGGAGAATTGTCCTCTGGACAGTCGACTTACCTCAGCATAAGTCGACTGGTACTGAGGGATCTGTGTATTGGATTCCGAGATATTTGTTCAGTATTTGATTTTGAGACATTGTTCAGTATTTGATTTGAGATATTTGTTCAGTATTTGATTTGAGATATTTGTTCAGTATTTGATTTTGAGATGTTCAGTTAAGAACATGATTTTGAGATATTCAGTTGAGCCACTTGTTTAGTGAAAATTTGTTTGGATATTTGATTTTGAGTCTCTAGAGGTAAGTGACCCTAGTATACTGGTGTTGAGTTATTTGTTGAGGCCCAGTGTGGCGAATTTTCAGTTATTCAGATATTTTGTTTAGACCGGTGGGGTACACTACTCTAGGAGATTTGTTCAGTAACTAAAAACAATAAGGACTTGCACTAGTAGTGTCATGACGAAGGGAAACATGAGCTACGCACCTCCGTATGACTTTAGATGTGAGACTTAATCTCCTGAATTATCCAAGTAATCATCTTGAGATGTGGGACTTATCTCCGGAATTATCCAGGTAGAATACCTGAGATGTGAGGTATTTCTCCGGGATTATCCAAGTAGTTATTTGAGATGTGGGATTGATCTCCGGAATGATCAAGGTCGAGGCGACGCTTGTGGGGTATTCATGTGATGATGTGTTTATGTCTAGATGTGAGATGATCTCCAGAATTATCCAAGTGGTTACTTGAGATGAGGGATCAATCACGGAATTATCGGGCATGGGCTAATCCTCATAGTCTATCTTTATCTCTTAGTAATCATTGTTGTCTGCATATAGCATTCGAGTTTTCTTGACTCATTTTCATGCATTTGGTTTTGCTGATTTCCACACTTGATATTTGGTTTTCGTATCACCTGTTTTCACCTCTTTTTACTTCTTATTTTGGTATATTTGGTTTACTACCTTTATTGAGAATATCATGATTTATATTCATTTATGTTGCTTGTTTATTTTTATACCACTCACACCATTTATGGCTAACCCCTTTAGTTTGGGGGTTAGGGTTCAACTCTAGCCTCACATGTTGCAGGTTATTGCTTAGAGCTGGAGATTGGATGCTTGAGTTAGCTTTTGGGTTAAATGGACTATTTAGTATTTGGTGTAAAATTTGTAAAGTCTTATTAAGATGATTTGGATTTGAAAACAAAAGAAATTAATGTTTGAGTTGTTTAGACTTCCGTTGTGACTTGCAAAAGTTTGGTTGTAATAAAAGATAAAAATTTTAGTGGTGTTTGGTTATGTTTATTGTTGTATTGAAGTGGATCACTGGAAATGTGCCACGTATTTTCTATGTTATTCATCTAGAAATTCGGGGCGCTACAGCACTGCCAGCGCCATCCGATCGCGTTCGCTGGTGGCCTTCGTGACGAATTCAATCAACACGGGCCCATCGAGCAGACTATCCCCCTGCACGATCGACCGGTCGGGGGCATAGGGTTGCAGCCCCTGCTGACCCACCATCTCCTTGGCGGAAGGCCTCAGTGGTGGGAATCTTTTTTCTGGGGCCTCAACCGTCTTGCCCGAGCTACCCCCTGCGTCCCGAGCTGCCCTCGACGCTTGTGGGTGATGCCTTTTGGCCTTCTTCGCCGGGGAGGGCTCCTCTGCTACCGGGGCGGCCCCCTTGGAGGATGCCCCGGCTGTGGGCGCCATCTTCGCCTTCTCGGCCGCCAGCCTCTCCTGCTCAGCATTCTTCCTTTTCTCTGACCTCACCTTCTCGGCGGCGGCAATCAGAGCCCGCCTTTCATCCATCTGTTGGGAAGTCATCCCTGCAAAAATAAAAGAGGAAAGGCTAGCGTCAACACGAAGGCTGAAAGATGCAAAAATTTGGAAAGAAACATACTAGGGTCGGCAGGGCTCAGTCCGGCCCGGACAAGGTGTAGCTCGGTCACTCGAGGCCACGCGATACTGTGCCCCCCGACTATTTTCTCCACCTTCTTCCACTCCTTGGCTGTCAAGTCACTTTTCTTCGGGGGCTTGTGGTTCGGTTTAAAAAAATTCCACATGGTGGGTATTCCCCAAGGTTTCTCGTTCCGAACCACGAAATACTTCTCTTTCCACCCCTTGATGGAATCCGGATGGCCGTGCATGATTTTCTTATGCGGCCTCGGCGAGAAATAAAAAATCCCCTCCTGATCTCCGAGCGAGCTAATTCCTAGGATGGCCCGGAAATACGTCAACCTCGGCTTCACCCGCTTCTCTTGGCACCTTAGGATGAAGCAGACTAAGTGCTTCCAAGAGCTCGGCCCGTACTGCATGGGGAACAGCTTCGCCCAATTCAAAACCCTCTTAACGAAAGGATGCAGTGGCAGCCGCAGGCCCAAGAGGAAGGCGTCCTCGGGAAATATACAGTAGCCCGGCGCGAGAACCGTTGTGGGCCGAATGCCTGGACTCGGAATAAAGACTTCGAACTCCCTCGGAATGAAGTAGGCGGCCCTCAGAAGGTGGAGGTTGTCCGCCTTTAAGATACAAGGGATGCTATCCATACGAATCTTCACCCGAGTGTCCTCTCCCGACACAGGATGGATTGGTTCGATGTCCTTGATATCATCGGGATACATCCGAATCGATCTCGGATTTTTGAAGGAGACCGGGGGAAATTCAAGACCCGGTCTAGGTGCATACTCATCTGGTGAGGAAGGGCTGTGGGGGATGGTCAAGACCTTCTTCTTCCGACGAGGGCGAGCCTTCCGCTCGGGAGACGGCGTCGACAAAGGGGGAAGGGATGGGAGGTCTTCTCCGACCCCGACCGACCTTCCTGCCGTACCCTGGCCAGCGCTTTCTTGAGTAGCCTCCCATTCGTCACCATCATCCTCCTCATCGTCAACATCCTGGGCCTCGGGATCCTGATCCTCCTCGTCTTCCTCTTTACCCTCGGTACCCTGCTCCTCCTCTTCCTCGTCACCCCCTCCTCCTGATCCTCTAGATCCTGCCGCTCCTCGCCCTCGCCGACCCCCTCTTCCCCTTCCTCCTCTTTGCCCTCGTCCATTGGCTCCTTTCCCGGCCTCCTGGATCTCAACGGGGACACCACGAAGACTACGTCATCACCACCATCTGACCCAGGGTCGGTTTGGACCTCCTCCTTCACCTTATACTTGCTCCAAGACGAGGACGTCTCTGACACGGACTCCTCCGCGGAACGGCCTGACGAGCTAGCCTCGGATCCGGACTGAGTGCGCGACATTACTAAAATGGAAATACTAACCTGAAGCGTAAGAGTGTACGATCACCGAAAAGTATCGCCGACGGCAAGTAAAATCCTGCTCTTGTAAAATTAGAGAGTGAGTAAAGAAGTGAAGAAGAAGAAATGAGGAGGGGGAAGGGGATTTATAAGGAGAAAGCGACTCCTCGATTTCCGCAAAAAAGATCTGGCCATTGGATCTTAACCACCAAGATCTGACAGCCACCAAGATCTAGAAACGCTTTGATCCTTGCGCTCCTGACGTCAGCAATGGGTGTGAAATTACCCCACTACCCCCCAGGACTTTTTCTCCTACATACTTTTTTCGACAAGTCAGCGGAGCTCGGAGCTCGGAGCTCGGATGGTATCGTGAGCCAATAATTCCCCTTCTATCTCACAGAAGGGTCGACGCTCGGATAACATCGCGAGCCACACTGCTTTCTCTGTTGCACAAGGGAGCTCGGAGCTCGGATGGTATCGCAAGCCAAAAATTTCCCTTCTATCTCACAGAATGGTCGACGCTCGGATAGCATCCCGAGCCACACTGCTTTCTCTTTTGCTCAAGGGAGCTCAGAACTCGGATGCTATCGCGAACCAATAATTCCCCTTCTATCTCACAGAAGGGTCGATGCTCGGATAACATCGCGAGCCACACTACTTCCTCTTTTGCACAAGGAAGCTCAGAGCTCGGATGGTATCATGAACCAATAATTCCCCTTCTATCTCACAGAAGGGTCGACGCTCAGATAACATCGCGAGCCACACTGCTTTCTCTTTTGCTCAAGGGAGCTCGGAACTCGGATGGTATCGCGAACCAATAATTCTCCTTCTATATCATAGAAGGGTCGACGCTCGGATAGCATCACGAACCACAACTGCAAACCACTATTTAGAGGGGCTCGGATCTCGGATGACACCGCGAGCCCCAACTACCCCCCACTATTCAGAGGGGCTCGGAGCTCGGATGACACCGCGAGCCCCATGAGCCCCCTCTAATCACCAGAGCTCGTCTGCCAACCCCCAACTGCTTTACAAACCGAGCTCCAACAAAATCGACCTCAACATCCCCTCACTCTCCCAACTAGCAAGAGGATCGTCTACCGATCACCGGAGCTCGCCCGCCGACCCTTAGTGCTCGACAAACCGAGCCCCAACAGAAGACCCCGACGTCCCCTCGCTCTTCCAACTAGCGAGGGGATCGTCCACCAACCCTCAGAGCTCGTCCGCCGGCCCCTAGCGCTCGACAAATCGAGCCCCAACGGGAGGCCTCGACATCCCCTCGCTCTTCCAACTAGCGAGGGGATCGTCTACCGACCCTTGGAGCTCGTCCGCCCCTAGGGCTCGTCTGCCGACCCCAAGCCTCGGCGAGTGTCGCTCTGACTCTCCTACTCTTCTACACTTAGCCTCCCGCGCAAACTCCAAGAAGGGATCCCTTCCTCCTACCCCCTGGCCTATTCAGGAAGTAGCAGATCCTACTTTCTCACCACAACATCCACCCTGCTCTTCCTACGGAGGCGAAGAATCACTCCTACATGGCTGGTTCACCCAGCCCTACAGGAGTGTGGGGCTTGTGATATGGGTTAGGAATGACGTGGCCCGTCCTGGGCCATAGGATCCCCTCAGGATGCGCGCACCTCCTAATCCTCCGGATCCGCCACGTCAGCATCGGTAAACTGCCCGGGCCGCTGCCACGTCAACCCGGAAACCGCCCGGGCATCTGCCACGTCAGCCCTAAATCGCCCGGATTTTCACCGCTTCAGTTTCACGGGCAACTGGGTCCAGACCAGGCCCCAAACGGGTCTAGACCCGGTTGGCATCTTCTATAAATACCAGACCCCTACTTCTTCTCAAGGTAATGAATCTTTTCCCACCAAAATCCTAGTTACTGTTACTCTCTCTTAGTGACTGACTAAATCGTCGGAGGGTTTGCCACCGGGACCAACCCCGGTGTTCCAAGACCGTCTGCAGGTACACAAGACCATCGGATCCGAGCCGAGCATCAGCCTCCACCTCACTACCACCTACCTCGGTACCGTTCGTCCAGTCAAGGGTTGTCTGCATAGGAGTCTCCTCCTTCAAATACAAATCGAGTAAGAACTCACGCCTGGTGCATCCACACGTTTCCCAAAACAAACCGCATCAGGACCCAAAAGTGCAGCAACTACTTCATGTTAGCCATTGCCAGCAGATTGGGCACGGTAAACCTGATATTTCATAAACATGAAGCATGTATTAGGTACCACATTAAGAAAACCTGGGCATTAACACAGAAACATGCACAACCAGTCAATCATAAACAGACCTCAAAAAACCCATTTGTATCTTGCTCAACTCCCAAACCCCAAACCGAACAAGTACCAATAGCGAAGAAATATCTAATGTTGGTGTCTCCTTTGGGAAATTTCGTTGAATTAGGGTTTTGGATTTATTGAAGAGGGGGGATCAAATGGGAGGAAAAAGATAGAAGAGATGAGGGGTGTTGCGGGTTCAAGTCGGGTGCCATTTCAGACCCAATAAGCCTCCAGATGTATAAATGTATAATGGACAGTTTTTACGTGATCTATTTATTTATTTATTTTTATGGAAAAAGTAGAATACCGGCGTATATGCCGGATTATCTTTTTTTTTTTTTTTTTGATGAAACGGATAGAGTCTAGAGACTCCAGCCAACAGATAAAATAAATAAATAATAGTTTGCAAATAGGGTTTTACCAGCGGTAAAACAAGAAGCACAGTAATAAAGGACTATTTACAGCTAACAGAATCAATACAACAAACAGAGAATACAAGTCAGATTACGAAACATCAGAGGGGACGCCCACTGGAGAGAATCCGCCAGAGCAGCATGCCCCAGATACTGCGCTATAGGACAGCAAGCCGGACTCGACAAGCTGGAGGGGAACGCTCACTGATGTAAGGTGCCACCAGGCCTGCTTGGATCGGGACACCTACTCGAGCAACACCCCAAAGAATACAGAGCATAGAGATAATAAAACTATAGCCAGACAGAATAGGATGTAAGCGCCTGCAGGGAAAATGAAGAAGGGAAAAGCGTAGTGGAACAAGCACAGAGGAACCCTCCAATGGTGCAAACCATATACCCATCGTGCAAGAGGCCAACCCCAGGAACAAGATAGGTTGGAATCCCATACACGAGGATAAAACCACAACGAGACCAAGGCAAAACCCTGCAAACCGAGACCACAGGCCGAGCAAAGAGATGAAGCGCCCTCACAAACAAAGCAGCAATAAGATCAAACAAAGGTAACCAAACAGCACAGACAAATTTCAAACTAAACAAGCAACCCAAACTCCAAATATAGCAATAAGTTAACTAATATAGAGGATTAAAGGGCTAATAAAACCCAGATAGAGCAGGATAATGGATAGTAAAAGGTAGCAATAGTAGAAAGTAGCAAAAAAATCCCAACTAGACTATACAATCAGAAGCAGTAAAACAGAAGAAACATCCAGTAACCACCGTCACCGAAACCAAACTAGAATACTCCCCTTCCCATCAGAAAGGCAAAAGTCCATAAGAGGACCAAAAAGAACCCGGCTAGAAGATAGCCAGTCAAAACCAACAGCAAGGGGCGCGAGAGACCTGGAAGGAGTCAACCCTGCATAACATAACAAGAAAGACTAAAAAAGAGTGAATGAAAGAAAAGTAACATAAGCGAAAGAAAACTGTAAGGGGACTTATAAAGCCTGAATATTTTTAAGGCAGTTAAAAGCTAGCATAAGTTTATCTGACGCCAGAGCGGCGTCCTCTTTGAAGGAGGGGCTAGAAGCCCAGAGATTAAACAGAAAAAAGAATTCATCTATAATAGCAGCAATTGGCTTGCGATGGTGACGGAATATCCTACTATTCCTTTCCATCCAAGTGATCCATATAATGATGTGAGTAGTTAAAACCCACGCACTTCGAAACATGTGGTCGGAGGGCTTGAGGTCCCAAACCACAGATAAAGAGTGAGGGATAACTCTCAAATTCCAAGCTAAAGTAACAATCTTCCAAAGAGGGAGAATGAACGAGCCCAATAGGTTTTTTTCAAAAAATAAGAGTTAATTAGTGTTTTTTTCAAACTGACATATAGTTTATGGGTATTTTTTAAAATTTAGCCTAGCCCAATAGGTTTTTAAAAAATTCATTTCTTCTTTATTTCTCAGTTGGTAAATATTAACAAACTAAATATTAGAGGATGTTCACCAAAAATGTTTAACTGGGACAAATGACATTTCTCACACGATTTATATACATCAACAAAGAACACTACTAACTTTGCTAACCTCAAACTATATTCTGCATTTGTTTGAGAGAATATTATGTTGGAGACTGAACTAGTTGGCTTCGAAAGCTTGAAGTCATTATATTTGCCAAAGTTCGGCGGCCTGCAATTAGAGAGAGATTGCAGTGGCTCACTTCACGCTAAGGATAATAATGGGACGGGACCGACCCCTGGCCCTGGCCCTAAAAAAGCCTTACCTCGACCCACTTGTAAAAGGGTAGTCCTAAATTTTAAGTTGTTCCATGGATAGGGCCGGGGCTAGGGTTTAACCTAGGCCCTACCCTGACCTAGCCCTTTTAAGGCTCTAAGTATGTCCTAGCCAGACCATACTATTTTAGTACAGTCAATATGCAGATTGTATACTACTTATTTACAGAAGTTCTTACTCTTGGCTCATTTTACCAAGTCATGCATACTCTCTAATGATAAAACATGGAAACACCAAAACTCTGTTGGATTTATTGATGGAACCGATGTTATCGGTTACCGGTCTCTATATTTCTAATATTATAAGTTTATAACATGAGATGAGTGATGTGGCTAAATAATTCATCTTAATCTGAGTCGTCTGATCCCCTCAAGATCCGCAAATCCCTATAAATCAGGTATGTAAACCCTATGGGCCTTCTGCTGGGCAAACACACCTATCAGGCCCATAAAAGAGGGTCAACCTGGTCCATTAGAGCATCCACAGTTGTTTGCTATATTTGCCAACTTCCCATTTTTTTTAGAAATAAGAGCATCCACAGTCGTTTGCTATAAATGCCAATTTGCCATTTTTTAGCAAACGAACGGCTTCAACGGTTTCTCATTTTGCCATTTTATAGCAAACATGCTATATTCGTTTCTCATATATGAGAAACAGAATAGCGATTCTCAAATTATAAAGGACGGGATATCATATCCCGTCGCTCCGATTTTATCATTATTTAATCGAGTGAGACGGAAGAACATATACCGTCTAAATAATTTTAATTAATTTTTTTTAAAAAAAAATGGTCGGACGGGGAAACATACCCCGTCCGGAATATGATACCCCGTCTCTCCACTTAAATTTTTTTTTTTTTAATAAACCCTCAGACGGGGAAACATACCCCGGCCGGGGTATGATACCCCGTCCGTGAAGAACATATACAGTGGGCTATTAATGCTGATTGTGGGCTATTAATGCTGATTGGGTAGGTTTAGGAGTAGTAATTAGGTTTAGGTAGTTAATTAATTAGGTTTAGTTATTATTATATTATTTAATTTAGTTAATTAATATAGTTTAATAGTTAATAAGTAATTAACTTTTTTTAATTTATTTTAAACGATGAGATGGTATATCATATACCGTCGCTTGCTTTTTTCTAAAAAATGAGAAACAATATAGCAAATGACCACTGCAGCGATCGATCTTATTTGCTATTACTGTAGCTGCCATTTTATAGTATATGAGAAAAACGACTGTGGATGCTCTAAGACGCTGCAGTGGTTTGCTATTTTGCCATTTTATGGCAAAATAGCTACAGTGCGTTCTCATTTTTGAGAAACGAATTTGCTATTCTCAAATTATAAGAGACGGGACAACATGTATCGTCCCAAATTTTTTTGAATTTTTTAATGGGAGTCGGACGAGACAACTTGTTTCGTCTGACAATTTTATTTTATTTTTTTTGATTGGATGGTCTGGATGAAGAGAGAGAAAAAAAAAATTCAAAAAATATCCCGTCACTAAGATGTGGGCAAGTAGATTAGGCCAAAACAATAGTTTAGTTAGTTAATTATTAGGTTTAAGTTATATTTTATTATATAATTTATTTAATTAAACTATTTTAATCTCTAATCATCCAATTAATTAATCGTAAAAAAAAAAACTTCCGACGAAACAACATGTCTCGTCCGTCTCAATTTTTAGCAAAATTATAGCAAACAACGACTGCAGACGATTTCACTATTTGCTATTACAATAGCTACCATATTCTAAAAAATGAGAAACACCATTGTGGATGCTTTTAGGGTTCCCTTTCTTTTCCTATAAATACCAGGTCCCCTCCTCATTAAGAAGGTAATGAAGTTTTCTCCACTCAAACCCTAACTCCATTTCTTCCAGTAACTGACTAGATCGTTGGAGGGACTGTCTCCGAGATCTCCCCTTGGTGTTTCTAGGCGTTTTGCAAGTATTCGACTGCCATCAAACACCACCAGTTCCACCTCACCAACTGCTATCTTAGCCACGAATCTGGACCAGTCTGTGCCCTAGATCTATTTTTCCCTCTCCAAATAACAAAAACTCACATCTGTTGCTCCCACTCCAAAACAATAGCATCAGATTGGCACCGTCTACAGGAACAATCCAGGACTAGACTCCGATCCTGTTTTGCTATTGCTCTCTTCCATGGAACCTAAAGCAAAGAGAGTGGGCACGACAGGACGTCATGCCGACCCTCCTCCTCCTCATCCATCTTGCAGTCATGTGAACACACAAGGGTCTCGAAGGCAGTAAGACGAGGGTCCATTAGGACTGGGTCTGAATGCTTCAAGCTCGGTCGCCGATGACCTTCAGAACGTCATCAATAATCGGCAAACTATGGATGACCTTCAGCACCAGCTTAACCAATCGAGGAGCGGAATTGCCCCTCCAACCAGGCTCTGAACCCCATCATTCACCCATCCCAGGGTCAGGATCAGCAGTGCAGCCGCTCCCCGAGAGATCGTCCACCCCCGAATGGTCAAGGCGACGAGATCCCGGTCACGAGAGCCGAGTTCCAGGAGTTCAGGAACGAGGTCCTCCAGGCCCTCCGAGGCTGTCCTAGAGCCGAGCATCAGAATGACAACCCTTGCCAAGAGGAGGAAAACCAGGGTAGTAAGTCTCACGACTCGACCCGGTAGGCGAGACGAGATGATGTCATCCTCAAGAGCTCCAAGAGATGGAGGATCATTTCGCCCGATCGGTGAGGGCGAAGGACAATCCAATCGGAGGCATCAGCCTACCCAAGCCTCGTTCTTCGCTTGAATCCTCAATGCTTCGATTCTAAGGAATTTCAAACCACCTCAATTCGAGACATACTATGGAGAGTCTAATCCAGCTGATCACATAGAGGGGTTCAAAACCCTCATGATGATTTACAGCGCCTTGGATCCTCTCCTTTATCGTGCATTCCCAGCCACTCTGTGTGGCCCGACAAGGGAGTGGTTCTCAAAGCATGCTCCTGACTCAATTTTCTCATTCGACCAGCTCGAGGCGAGCTTCCTTGCTCACTTTGTGACCAGTCGCAAGGTCGAGAAAATGTGCGTGTCCCTTCTGGATCTTAGACAGAAGGAAAGGAGAGTCCCTTTGGGACTTTGGGCGGAGGTCGCCGAGGCTAGGCGGTCTCTTCTCTCGACGTCGGCGTCGCATCCACAACCATCAGGCACAATGTTCGCTACAACAAGCTGAAGTTCTCCTTGGAGAAGAGGTCGTTCATTGATTTTTTTGACCTCCTTAACAGGATTGAAAGTACATCCAAGCAGAAGATGCTCTGCACCCTGAAGGTCGAAAGAAACATCAGGCAAGGGGAAGAGAAAGGTCGATGATTCTGAGCCTGCATAGAAGGCTCAGAAGGATGCATTCGGACAGAGGTGACCACCTCCTGTCCCCCGCTTCAAGAAGTTCACTCCGCTAACTCAGAGTGTGTCGGTTATCCTCATGGAAATTGAGGATAAGGGGATCGTCTGCCATCCTCCCGGATCCAACAACAACAAGAAGAGAGACCAAAGATTCTACTGTCGGTTCCATCGAGACCACAGGCACAAGACTGATAATTACCGGGCCCTCAAAGACAAGATCGCGGTCCACATCCAAAGGGGGTATCTGATGGAGTTCACCCGAACTAACCCGAGGGTTTCACCTCCTCCTCGAACAGCTAACAGACACCCGAGACAGAACACGAGCCCGAAGGAGCTGCTGGGCCGACCATTTTTCACTGTGTCTACAACGGACCTATGGGGGAGAGTCGAACACCTCCTGCAAAGCCTTCGTACGAGAGGTTAATTCATTCCATAACTATCCGCCCCCAAGGATCAAGGACTTGCGGTCTCATTCTCTAACGAAGACCTAGAAGGAATCCGACTGGCTCATTGCGAAGCCGTGGTAATCAACCTCGGCATGGTCAATCAAAAGGGTCAAACTCGTTGACAACGGTAGCTCAACATCTGCATCCTCGTTGACAACGGTAGCTCGATCAATATCCTGTTCCTAGCCACATTCAAAAGGGTCAAACTCTCCCGCGAGAGGCTGAAGCCGAATGGGTTCTTGGGCATTCCTATCCAAATTGAGGGAATCGTCACGCTTGATGTCACAGCCAAAACGACCCCAACCATTCGAACAGAGGTCATGGATTTCATGGTAGTCAACGTTCGGCCGCCTATAATGCTATCATTGGCAGGCCGGACCTCTGTTTTCTTTAGGAGTGCCCTCTGCCTATCACCTGAAGATGAAATTCCCTACCGACCACGGGTTCGACATTGTCCGATGCAACAGGAATCTGCTCGTTCATGCTATATGGTCGCGGTGGGGGGTGGATTTTCTCCCCTTGATGCAGTAGAACTCCATGGACAGGAGTTCGTTGGGCTCAGAGCCCATCGACAAGCTGGAGGAAATCCCATTCTCTGGGAGGACAAGTCTAAATGGTTCAAAGTGAGCCAGTCACTCGCTCGATATCTAAAGTTGGCCATTACTGCATCCGTTGGAATGTAGATCTCTTCGCTTGGATGCCCTCGAATATGCCAGGAATTTCGGAGGACCTCATTATGCACAAGCCAAGCGTCCACTTGGACTCGAGACCAGTCCAGCAGAAGTGTCATAAGTTCGCTCCCGATAGGCACCAAGTGATAAAATAAGAAGTGGACAAGTTCCTTTCAGCTCAGTTCATACAGGAGGTCAACTACCCATAGTGGTTGGCCAACGTTCTGATGGTGAAGAAACCAAACGGGAAAAGGAGGATCTGTATAGACTTCAAAGACCTCAATAAGATCTGTCCTAAAGATCTGTTCCCCTTTCTGAGCATCAACACCCTGATAGATGCAACCTCGGGTCACAAGCTGCTAAGCTTCATGGACGCCATTTCGGGCTATAACCAGATCAGAATGTTCCCTCAGGACATCCCCAAGACCGCTTTTGTAACCGACCAAGGCCTCTATTGTTACAGGGTCATCCCCTCCAGGCTGAAAAATACCGGTGCCACGTACCAAAGGCTCGTCAATCGAGGCTTTAAAGAACAGATTGACCGGGACATGGAGGTATATGTCGATGATATGCTCTTCAAAAGTCGCAGAGGGAAAGATCATGTTAGTGATCTCGAGGAGGTTTTCGAGATCCTAAGATCCCACAATATGAGACTCAAGCCCTCCAAATTCACCTTCAGCGTCACCTCGAGAAATTTTCTTAGATTCATGGTCAACTAGTGAGGCATTGAAGCAAGCCCCGAAAAGATTCAGGCCATACTGAATAAGGCCCCCACTAGAAATGTTAAAGAAGTCCAACGGCTCACAGGTTGACTAGCAACCATCGATCGTTTCCTCTCCAAGTCAGGAGAAAAGTCACTCCCATTCTTCAAAGTTCACCGGGGGGCGAAAAACTTCGAGTGGGGCGAACCCCAACAACAAGCTTTCGACCAGCTGAAATCCTACTTGGCATGACTTGGATGGAGTTTAACAATTGATTAGTCGGTCAAAGTTTTCAATTGGTCAATTGAGCTAAGTCAGTATGACATCAGCTACCAACCTCGGACATCCATAAAAGGACAAGCCCTCGAAGAATTCATCACGGAATGTACCATTCTCGAAGCATCTGAAATTCGAGAGAAAGAACCCATTTGGGAAATCTATGTCGATGGATCATCTACAAGGGTGGAAGTGGTGCTGGCGTCATACTCAGGGGTCTTGACGACTTTGTCCTCTGATATTCCCTACGTTTCAATTTTTAGGTCTCTAATAACAAGGCAGAATATGAAGCGATGATCGCCGAGCTCATGCTAGCCCACAAGGTAGGGCAGGACGAGTGAGGGCCTTCAGCAACTCTCATCTTGTGGTCAACTAGATCTATGGGGATTATGAAGCCTGTAACGCTCGAATGATCCAATACTTGACGCATGTTAGACAACTTTTAACAATCTTCGAGGGCACCGCTATCGAGCGTATTCCGAGAGAACAAATTAGCCAGGCCGATGTCTTGTCCAAGCTCACCTCATTGTCCTTCGATGACCTAGATCACACTATTCTAGTCGAGATCCTCCTCAAGCCTAGCATCGAGAATCCCGAGGTCCTTTGCATCAACCCGAGCGTATAAGCAGAAACTTGGATGGATCCCATCCAGAAGCTCTTGACAGATGGTGAACTCCCACAAGATTTGGCTGAAGCCAGGAAGATAAGAGTCCGTCTGGAGAGATTCACTTTAATTGATGATGTACTCTTCAAGCGCTTATACACTAAATTAGACAGGAAACCATATATCCGTTGTGTGAGTTCCGATGAAGCCAAGTATGCACTGGAGGAGTTGCACGAGGGATTTGGAGGATGCCATATGGGCAGTAGGTCGCTCACGAGGAAAGTACTCAACCACGGGTACTATTGGCCGACCATACTGCGAGACGCCCATGATCTTGTAAAAAAATATGGCCCCTGCCAGAGATTCTCTTCGATCAGGCGCACATCACAGGACAAGATCAAGTCACTTGCCAATCTGGCCCCCTTTGCTATGGTGGGGATGGATCTAGTCGGTCCCTTCTCGAAGGCCACGAGCCAAAGACGTTTCCTCATTGTGGCCATCGACTACTTCACCAAGTGGGTCGAGGCAGAACCCTTAGCCACAATAATCGAGCATAAAGTCAAACATTTTTTTTTGGAAACACATCATTTGTCCATTCGGGGTCTCACGCGTACTCATTACCGATAACGGAACTCAATTCGCCAGCAAGAATTTATGAAAGTTTTGCAAAGACCTCAGAGTACAGCAGTGTTTCTCATCGATATCACACTCCCAGTAGAACGGCCAAGCTAAAAACATCAACTGCCAAATTCTTGAAGGTCTCAGGAAATGGTTGGACAAATCTTCCAAGGGGTTGTGGGTCGACGAATTACCCAACGTCCTTTGGTCATATTGAGCTAAGAGATAATTCGGGTTGATACGAGACACTAAGATGATCCATGCGGACGAGTCCGTATTCAACCTGACATATGGGCCACAGGCTATCATCCCCCTGTAAATCTGGCTTCTTTCGCCTAGGATCATGGGTTTCAACAAAAAACCAAACTCGAGCGATCTCAGGCCAACTTGGACCTAATCGACGGGATCCATGAAAAATTCATCATCAGAAGACATATCTATCAGCGTCAGATTGAAAGGTTTTACAACAAGAAAGTTCGTTCGACCGACATCAAGGACGGTGGCCTCGTGCTCAGGAAGCGTTGCCATTTTCGACCCAACCAAGAAAGGCAAACTGGCCCCGAACAGGGAGGGCCTATATAAGGTCTCCCTGGAACGCAGAGCATCTTATAAAGTTCCATGCAGGGTCATAAGAGCCAATGTAGACGTCAGTGATTGTAAAGGCACTACCCCTTTTCTTTGGTAGCCAGACATTGAATAAAAGCAATGAGATTTATTTTCAAATCAAGTCAAAATACCTCAACTTTTTTCCTCCAAACGAGAGATTTCTCAATCTCTCAGGTCATCACTGCTCGGCGTCAACCCCAAACTCTAACGAGAGATTTCTCAATCTCTCAGGTCATCGCTGCTCGGTGTCGACCCCAAATGCTAATGAGAGATTTCTCAATCTCTCAGGTCATCGCCGCTCGGCATCGACCCCAAACTCTAATAAGAGATTTCTTAATCTCTCAGGTCCTCGCCGCTCGGTAACGACCCCAAACTCTAACGAGAGATTGCTTAATATCTCAAGTCCTCACCGCTCAGCGTCGACCCCAAACGCCAACGAGAGATTTCTCAATCTCTTTGCTTCTCCAAAATCCCAAACGCTAATAAGAGGTTTCCAACAATCTCTTAAGTATCACGAAGCAGCCAAATTTTATTGATAAGACTCTTACAAGATTACAAGATCACAAGAAGTATAAAAATTACAACAAGTGGCGAAGGTCGTTCGAACGACCTACCCTTCCACTTGGGGGACCCTGGGACTAATGCAGGTCTGCTCGAGTCCTGCCGAGCATGTTCGGTCGCCAACAGGCCTATCGACCTCAATCCTAGGGATGGCCAAAGTACTCGTCCCATCCACCGAGCTTTGCGCATCTCCCGACTTTGGCGCCTCCAATTTGAAAGTCGGAGATGGGCTGCCAACAGATGGCCAGCGACTTCCTAGAGAAGCAGTTCGAGAATGACCCACCCTGAGAGCGACCTTAAATCTTTATATCTCCAATTCCTTCTCCACTATTACCTCGCAAAGGAACGATTCCAAGGTCAGTCACCGGGCGAAAGTACCAGACATCGACCATCTAGTCTCGGCGCTCTCCAAGTCGCGGTCGGCAATCGTCTTCTTCAGACGAGCCGATTCCAAGCTCAGTTCCTGAGACCTATTCATAAAATAAAAAACAACTGCTTGTCGATCCTGGGCCTGTTTGCGATAGCGTGCCAAGATAGACTCCATGGATTTCAGCTTGCCCCTAAGGTGCTCAATCTCGGCATCACGAGGGTCGGCTACGAAGGACTCATTCATTGCATGTCATTCCGCGCATCAAAAACTTGGCCAAATCACATAACATCACACCACATGATATTACGTAACAAAAAAAAAAAAGCTCGGCCAAAAATCCATTTCATTCATCAAATTTTTTACAAAACAGCGGTGGCCATTCCACAATCGGCAAATACAAAAAAGAATTGAAAAAGGGGGAAGCTACCCAGGCGGCTGTTCATCCCCCTCCCCACCATCTCCCCCGGGGGTTTTCGAATGGTCAGGAAGTTTCAAGTCATAATGAAACTCTTCGAGTTCGCACTCGGAGTACTTAATCAGGATGTGCTCGAGAGCCTGATTGTACGCCTTGTCTTAGGCCTCGATGACCTTATCCACGGCGGCATTGCTCAACTTCTTCAGCTCCTTGTCGCTGCCTTCTTCATCTCCCTTTCCACCTGAGCTCATTCAACGGTGTGGGTAGTCAGTTCGGCCTTAAGAGCCCACTCACAGGACTCAGCGGCATCAATGCTCAACTTCTGGTCCTTCATCTCACACTTGTACCATTGAGTGTTCTTCACCTTCCGCTGGAGCTCACGGGTGTGCAGCCTCCTTAATTGGGCTCCAACCAGTGTTGCCTACAACCGAGGGGCTAAGATTTAGAAAAGTAAAAGAGAAAAGGTTTGATTTTCAAAGTTACGGAGTTCTGAAATACTCACGAGCATATCGGCCTAAGCCCACCTCATGTAGCATGAGCCGAGAGTCTCGGTAGCGAGAGTCTCCCTAGGTGTGGCCAGATGTTCCACCACCTCTATTGCTATCGACCCCTCGGCCGGCGAATCGGCCGTCTTCACAACCCAATTAGGGCCCCATGGCCTAAGCCCCTCTTCGCACATGACCTCCGAAACTGTGGGGTGGACGGATGGGATACCATCCTTCAGCATGTCGGTAACCTTAAGTTTACTCGAGCTCGGTGCCACCTTCGCCGAGCTTGGGGTCCCTTGGATCGAAAGGGCTCTCTGACATTGGATCAAAAGTCCCTTCAGAGCCTCCCTGAGGAAGCCTTTTCTGCGACATCGACAGATCGGCAACCCTCTATTTGGCCAATTGGGCCCTCCTTACATTGATAGCGGTGTCGTCCATTACTGCGAAAGAAAAAATCTATAAGAACGAAGGAAAAGAGAGGGGCAAAAAATGAAACAAAAAACATACAAGAGTCGACAGGGCTCAGTCCAATCCGGGCTAAGTGCCTCTCGCTCACATTCTACCAGCGAATACTCTGGCCCCCGGTGACCCGCTCCACATCGTCCCACTCCTCTTTCGTCAGTTCCTTCTCCGTTGGGGGTTTTTGGTTCGCCGTATAGTAGGCTAACTCGGTTGGAATGTCCTATGGGGTCTGACTGCGAATGATGAAGTACTTTCTCTTCCATCTCTCAGTGGAATCCAGGTGCCCATGAACTACCCATTTATATGGCAAGTGGGGATGTAATATATCCCCTCGTGCACCCCCAATGAGCTTACGCCAAGAGCGGCTCAGAAACATTTCAACTTCAGCGGCACCTCCCTCTCCTCGCTGAGTAGTATGAAGCACACCAGTTGCTTCTAGGAATTCGAACCATACTGCAACGAACTTAGACTGGCCTAGTTCAATACTTCCTTTACGAACAGATGTAAGGGAAATCTCAACCCTGAGCTAAAGGCGTCGACCAGAAACATACCATTAGGAAGTTGGTCGTGGGTCGGAGCTAGGTTCGGCAGCATCAGCTCGTACTCCAGAGGAATGAAGTAAGTCGCCTGTATGACTGAGAGATCACTGCACTTCAACACGCTCTACTCGCCATCTATCTTAAGCTTAGGACGGCTCAGAGAAGAGGGTTGTACCCCAAATCTGACTAAGTCTTTGAGGTCGTCCGAGTACATCCTAATCGAACCCGATTGTTGAAGATAAGGGACGTTAAGACCATACTTCGGAAAGAGTCCGAGCTGTTCATTGGGGCTGTCAGGGAGAATCCACCTCAATCTCCTCCCTTGGATCCGAGGGGCCTTCGCAGCATACAGCTCGGCCAGGGGCCTCAATGGAGAAGTCTTGCCTAAAGGATTGACCTCGAGATCCTCACCTTCTTCCTCAACACCTTCACCCTCGTCCTCCACCTCTCCCTCGTTATCTTCGACCTCCTCCACCTCGCCTTTGTCAATTGGTCCACCTTTGTCGACCACCTCCAACTCTTCGACGTGTTCATCGAATTTGCTCAATTCCACCACGAACTGCTTGCGAGTCCGAAGTGGCTTGATATTGTACACCTTCTCACTCTACATGAATTCTTCCCAGTCCAAAGAGACAAAAAGACGATCGTAGTCGCCCTAGCCAGACGTAGAAGCTGAGGAGATGGACCGAGCCCTCAACATAATATAAAAAACCTAACCTATTATCTGTGGTAGAAAGTTCACCGTAAAACTGATCGCCGGTTGCTGAACAGTACCTAGAGAGAGAAACTAAGAAAATTAGAGAGAGAAAGCAAAGTAGAAAATGAGATGGAGAGTAGGGGATATATAGGCAGCTCCATGACTATAATACCCCAGATTTTTAAATAATGTTTTTAAGATTAATAAATAAATTAAAATTATTTTTGGATATTTAATAAATATTTTTCTGAAAATTTATCTTTTTACACGTGCAAAATACGAGCAAATATTTTCTTGGAAAGTTCAAAGTCAAAAATTATTTTGGAAAACCTCATTATTTATTATTATTTATTATTTTTGAATTTTCTAAATTTTTCTGATAATTATTGGACATATTTGCAAATATTACAAAAAGAGGTACTTTTGTGCAAAATTACCACTTGGAGTGAAAACTCCATATTTTTAGATTTCTGGGCTGGGTATGAGGCCTAGTCAACTCAAAGGTAAAAAATTAACTTTTTGTTTAAATAAATTTGGTTTATTTTACAAGTATTGATGAAAAAGGGTCTTTTTGCAAATTTTTCATTTAGAGGGGTAAAAATGTAAATTCATTTTCTGGGTTTTTCAAACAGTGCCGACTGGTTATAAAGTGTTTGTTTTGTTTTTAAAACTCAATTATGTTGGTTTTATTTGGTTTCCAAGTATAAAGATTTATATATAGAAAGATATACTTAAAAGAGGTATTTGCAAATCTAGTTACAAAACCCTAAAACCTAATATTCCGGCCTATTTAAGATAGGGCGCAACCGTCTCTTGTTGTGCTACACAAGGATTTTTATTATTACTATTTTCTTGGAGTCTTCAAGAGAGGATTCTTGGAGGATTTCTCTTACTTTTTATTTCTGTTCGGTTGATATTCAACAAAGTGAGTGACTTAGTTTTGTTTTCTTATTGTTCTATGTATGTTGTATGAGTTGATCTATTTATTAGTAAGCATATTAGATGATGATGTGAAGATATAATGAATTTTGATGTGTGGATGAATTAAAAGTTGAATCTTTTCTTGAAACTATGCTATTGATAACTAAACCCTAATTTAATGACTTGAGATTGTTAAAGAAGCTAATATAAATTATGAGTAGGTTGCTTTCATTTATATGCTACTGATTTGTTTAGTGATAACAAATATATATGTGTATGATGCACAATTTGAACAAAGGGTGGAGTCTGTTACGGTTGATGGGTAATCTGTACACACTGTTGATGCATAAAATTCAACTGCAATGTCATTATAATTGTTTATAATCATGGATAAACTGTTTTAGATGTTTTGGGTATGCATATGACAAGTTATTGAACCAAAAGAAATAATCTTTGAAGTGAAAGATGAAATATTGCATTTCAAATATGTGTGTGTGCATGTTTTTGTTGATTTTGGGCAATTTGAGGACTGAGATGATAGAACCACTTGGGTTTGAATTTGACATATCACACCTAATAAACTTTGTGAGGAAATCAGGTTTTAAAGAAAAATCCTTCATGTGCAGGTTGAGTTGTTTTCTTTCTTTACTGATACTGAGTAGGGGTTTTTATAAAAATGGATTTTGATTGAAGCATTGAACTAGCTTAACTGAGAATGATTTGTCTATTGCATTCTTGATCTAATATATATATATATATATATATATATATATATATATATATATATATATATATAAGGAATGCTCCATTGAAAACGTACTGTAGCAATGAAAACGTGGAAAACCACCTAGTCCGTTGTTGAAAACAACGGCCTAGGTGATTTTCACGTGTTTTCACAACATTTGCATTTTCAATGGAGCATTTCCCTATATATATATATATATCTATATCTATATCTATATATATATATATATATAATTGTCATATTAGAGCAAGCACTGATGATAAATCACACTATGCATATGCATATATACTACTTACTATTTTTTTTTGAAGAACTTTTGTGGAAACCTCTATTTTGAGATCCTGATGGGTTTTGATGTATTTTAAATAACTCGTACTTGTTATACTGGAGGTGATTGATCACCTCAGCGAATTAGATTTTTGAGTTTACAAAACCTAAGTGAGTATCATTTGCAGACATGCACAAAACCCAACCTGGGTATATAGCAGGTCGCTGATTCATACCTGTATGAGTACATATATATATATAGAATTAGTCACATTAGAGTAGGTATACTGATGCATTGAAAGACCTAATTCACTTATCAACCATCAAGAAACTAGTTTGCATCCTTAATTAATTAGTAAGTTGTTTAACTGTTGAGTATCAATTCTTTACTGTAGGCTGCTGCTACTTCATGTGTATGTGCACACATGAACATGAATTTATCTCTATATACACATCCGGTATATGTCTTTAAGTAGTAGTTGACTGTTGTGTTTGGTAGTCTCTGTGTGTGCATTGAAAGCATTTCTACTTCATGCATATTGCATATCAGCAAATGGGGGAATTTTCTATACTATAGATATATATACACATACTCATATCAGTGTAATGAAATTCTATACCTTATATACAACCTGCATATGCCTTTCAGTTCAATTTAATTCATCTCCTCTCCTATAACCTGCATATAGTTCATCCCCCATAACCTGTATATGTTTTACTTCAATAAAAAGGGGATTTCTTATATGTCATATACATACACATATGTATTCAGTAAAGAGAGCTTTTCTATATATACATATATACCTCATCTAGTAAAAAGAGTTTCTTCTATAATCTGCATATGTTCTTATTAACTCAGTAAAGAGAGATTCTCTATATCATATACATATATATATATATATATATATATATATATATATATACACTGACATATCATTTCAACAAAATAGCTTCTCTTTTCCTATAACCTGCATTTACTTTATTTCAACAACAAAGCAATTCATTCTATAAGCTGCATATGTTTTCATCTCTTATACTTGCATATGCTTCATTTCTAATAAGAGGGCTTCTTCTATATCTGCACATATACTTCATAATCAGTATAAGGGATCTTCTATATATCAGTTATTGTTGCCGCTGAATCTAGTGTTGGGACAATAGATAGAATTTGTGGATTCTTGACAAAATGAACAAGACAAACCTGTTGACCTGTTGACCTTCACCAACTTGTTGACTTGATCTCTTGCTACTGCTGCGAACCTGCAAAAAGTGCGATACACCGCGATGGATCTCGGTGATGCACCCTCCTACGCACTTGTCAGTAATCAGAAAGATTATGAAAGAGCTTTTACTGACAAAAGATTGATTACCTTCTTATGGTGGGAGGAGAGGGGTTTTTATAGTCGTCTTAGGGATCTATTTCGAGATAAGAACAAATCTCTACTTCCCAGTGTGGATGGATAGAAGTGGTTAAAACCTCCTCTTAGGGATAATTATGAATCTGAATTCTTCTTTATCCTTCTAGACTGGTTTGTAACGGGTTGGGACCTGTACCTAGTAAGACAGATCCATTTATGGGTTGTTGGGCTTTGAAGAAAGACCCAGTTTCCATTTCAGACCCGTTTGTAGGTGAAATTACCGTTTTACCCCTGAGCTTTAAGATTCGTGTTCGATTTGAACGATCCCGATTTAATCCCATTTTTAGCCATATCACGAATCCTCCACTCCTGGAGACTGAGTTCTATAGTCTTTGAGGAGTAGTTTTGTTGTTCTAATGGCGTACGAGATTTTATCGGTGTTCTTAAGGGAGTTCGGATCTTGCTCGAGGTGTAACGGTGTTATTATGGGCTTGTAAAATGCCCAAAAATATCCTCAGAATTTTCTATATTTTTTGTGATTTTTCCAGATTTTTCTGAATTTTTCCTCATTTTTTGAATTTTTTATTCATTTTCCGAATTAAATAATTAATTATCGAAAATTTTAATTAATTATTCTAATTTAATAATTATTATTTTCAGAATTTTAAAATAATTTTCCGAGTTAATAATTATTTTTAGAATTTTTAAATTAATTTTTTCGATTTTTAATTAATTTTTCGATTTTTTTAAATAATTAATTCAAATAAATAAATAAATAAATAAATATTTGGACACGTGGCGCAATCCTGCGCGTTGATCACGATCAGAGCGCGAGCATCTCAAAGCAGGGCATTTTCCCCAATTTGCAGCTCGGAACCCTTTTTGCTCGGCAATCATTACCGACCCACCAGGTGAAGCCACTTGAAGCGGTCAACAATGGCATTGACCGCCACCTGGCATTTTTTGTTATTATTATTATTATTATTATTATTTTCTTTCTTTCTCCTGCTCTGTTCTCTTCCACCTTCTAGGGGTGTCAAAAAATACAATATTACCGTACCATACCATTATCATACCAAAAAATACCGAAACTTGGTAATACCGTACCAAATTTTCGGTATTGTACCATACCAATTTTTTATAGTACGGTACTGGTACAAAATGTTTATACCGTTGGTATACCATACCGTACCGAATATATTTAATATATATTTAATCTAATATTTTTATTTTAAAACCCAGGCCCAGAAAAGTTTCAAGCCCAGCCAGTCTTTCTTTCATTTTTTTTCTACCCTAGTCGGCTACTCTTCTCCAAACTCTTTATTGTGAATTCAATCAGATATCAAATTAGTAATTCGTAATTACCCAATCACCGACGCACCGAACAGATCTTCCTCTTCCCTTTTTTAGTTTTTTCTGCTTTGAAGTTTGAACCTGGGGCTCACGCACGACGTCCGACACACCGACTGATCGCCCGACTGAACGACTGGTCGCTCCTCGTTCACTTTTTGGTATTGATTTTGATTCTGATCGTCCCCTTTTTTAGTTAATTTTTGTTCTAGTTTCTTATCAGTATCCATGTTTAATTTGTAACCACATCTGTTTTGGACAGAATTGAGGTCATAAGGTAACCTAGGAATTACAAATTATATTTCAATTTTAAGGAGCTGAGGTTACCGTTCAATGAGAAGACCTGTGGGAGAGTCGAGAGACTAGTCTATTTGACCTTCAATAGAAACCAATATTTGATAGTAATATGGCTTAAAATGGGGTTAAATCGGAACCGTCCAAATCAGAAACGAATCTTAAAGCCTAGGGGTAAGATGGTAATTTTACCTACCAATGGGTCTGAAGTGGGTACTGGTTCTCCTCCTCAAAGATCCATTAACCCGCGATCGGATCCACCTCAACTGGGTGCGGGTTTCAACCCGCATTAAACCCGGTCCAGAAAGGATAGAATTAGGGTTTCTGATTAATACTAATCAACGGCCTTGATTCACAACTATCCTTTCACCAAGGGATTAGGGATTACATTCCTTATCTAACCACAGGGATTACATTCCTAATCTAATCCCAGCGGTGCCTATAAATACCCCCCATCCATCTCCATTAAGAGGTAATCAATCTTTTGCCAGTTTTTACGCTCTTTCATAATCACTTCTGATTACTGACTTAAGCGTCGGAGGGTGCGTCGCCGGGATCAACCCCGGTGTCTCGCACTTTTTGCAGGTGAACGGCGGGAGTCAACGGACAAACTCCGGTGGAACAGGTAACAGGTTTGTTATTCAAAAGTTTCCCAAGGATCCACAAATACTATCTGTTTGCCCCCACACCAGATTTAGCAGCAACAGATTGGCGCCGTCTGTGGAAAACTAACGAATAGTGGCCTCCCCTCTTCCCGTTGGAACAGATCTTCTCCAGCCATGCCTCCTAGGAAAGCCAGATCCAGAGGGTCCAACCGAGGACCCAACCCCGATCAGCAACAGGAAGTTCCCCCTCAACCCGCTCAACAGCAGGGGCAACTTCTTCCTCAAGCGGAAGACCCACTCCAACAGGACCTGCCTGCTCCTCAGAACCAACAACCTCCTAAGGGTCCCAATCCGCAGAAACAGCCTCTCCATCCGGACCATGTCTCCATCCACAATGCCTCTTCGGACTCTATGGCCTCCCATAATCCCCGAGCTTCTGATCTTCGCAACACCGTCCTCAATCGGCAGAAGGATGAGGATCTTCACTGCCGTCTGGATGAAAAGCGGGCCCGAGAGGGAACCTCCTGCCAACACCGTCCGGATGAGCAATCTCCTCACCGCCGGCAATACAGAAGGTCCCCTACCCGAAGGGGGCGGAGAGAGTCCCCCGAGCATCACAGAAGAAGACCACACTCCCCTGCAGGTCGGCAACAGCCTAGGAACGATGAGGCACCCATCACCCGTGCCGAGTTCCAGCAGTTCCAAGCGACCGTCCTACAAGCCCTCAATCTCCGTCCTAACACCAATGCTCCAAAGATTCCTTCTCCTCCTCCGGTCCAAAGTCCTCGCCGACGGTCCCCAACTCCTCCTCCCGCTCCTAGCAACTCCCGACATATGTCAAGTCCTCGCCGCTCCAGGAGCTACCGACGTCGTAGCCCCCGCTCTCCCTCGTACGAAGATGAGTCTAGGGGCTCGCCTGATTACCGACGAAGGGATGACGCTATCTACCGCCGTCTCCACGAGATGGAGAGGCGCTTGGGTCAGTTAGACCGAGAAGAAGAGCTCAGAGGAAGGACTCTTCGTCCTAGTAGACCTCCTTTTTCCCGAACCATAATGGATGCACCTGTACCAATCGGCTTTAAGCCCCCTCAATTTGAGACCTATTCCGGGGAGACCGACCCCGTTGATCACATCAAAAGCTTCAAGACCCTCATGCTCATCCATCAAGCTTCCGATGCTCTGCTCTGCAATACCTTCCCCGCAACTCTCAAGGGCCCAGCTCGAGAATGGTACTCTCGCCTTGCCCCTTCCTCAATATTCTCCTTCGAGCAATTTGAGACTCTCTTCGTCACCCACTTCGTGAGTAGCCGCAGAACCGAGAAGACCAGCATCTCGCTACTCTACCTCCACCAGAAGAAGGGTGAGAAGCTGAGAGACTATGTGAAAAGGTTCACAGCTGAAGCCAAGTCCATAGCATCCCTCGACCAGTCAGTCGCTGCAGCAGCATTTCAGTCCAATATCCTCAACTCCAGCCTCCGCTCCTCCCTCGCCAAGAAGCCCCCACAGAACTTCTCTGACCTCCTCCTCCGGAGTGAAAAGTATATTCGGGCTGAGGAAGCTGAGCACCGCCCCAACTTGGAGGGGTCTTCCTCCGGGTCTAAGAGAAAGGGAACAGAAGAGGAAGGAGCCAAGAAGCTCCAGAAGGATAATGACGGCCAGCGCCGACCTCCCCCCAGATTCGAGAAATTTACTCCTCTCACCACCAATGTTTCCACCATTCTAATGGAAGTTGAGAAAGAAGGGATCATACCCCCGCCAAGAAGAGGGATAAAGAGAAGTGATGCCGTTATCACCGGGACCATGGCCATGACACCAACGATTGTCGGGCCTTGAAGAATGAGATAGAAGCCCTCATCCAGAGAGGGCAACTGACCAGGTTCGTGAGAAAGGACCGAGCTGACCTTCCCCCTCCGCCTCGGGGGGCTAACAAGCATCCGGAATGCGATGAAACGCCCGACTTCGAACAGGAGCGTGTCCTACACCTCATTCATAGGGGCCCAATAGGGGGCTCCTCAAACTCCTCTCGAAAGGCGTTCATTAGGGAAGTCAATTCGGTCCGTGCCACCCCTCCTCCCAAAGGTCTCGGAGTGCCCGTCACGTTCTCAGACGAAGATCTTGAAGGTGTCTGCACCCTCCATTGTGACGCACTCGTCATCAATCTCCATATAGCGAACTTCAAAGTGGAGAGGATCCTAGTGGACAATGGCAGCTCCGTTAACATCCTCTTCCTCGCCGCTTTTAAAGGCCTCAAACTCTCCCGAGACAGACTTAAGCCCGCCGGCTACACACTCCATGGGTTCACGGGAGTGCCAGTGACTATTGAAGGGGTGATCACCATCGACGTAACCGCTGGCAAAACTCCTACTACCCGAACGGAGTCGATGGACTTCATGGTCGTAGATGTTCCCGCAGCTTATAATGTCATTCTGGGTCGGTCCGGCCTAGCTGCCCTTGAAGCCGTCCCTTCCGCCTATCACCTCAAAATGAAGTTCCCCACCCGGGCAGGAGTAGGGGAGGTAAAAGGCAATCAGGAAACGTCCCGCAAGTGCTACATGACCTCTACGCTCGGTCCAGTCCTCTCCCTAGAAACTCTGGAAATCCCCCAAGATGCTGCCCGACCGACGTCCGAGCCGGTGGATGAATTGGGGGAAGTGCTCTTCTCTGAGCAGGATCCAACCCGAAAGTTCTTTGTTAGCAAGACCCTCCCATCCGCCCTATGCTCAGACATAGTCCAGTGCATCCGAAGGAACCGAGACCTCTTTGCTTGGTCAGCTGCAGACATGCCCGGAATTTCCGAAGAGCTCTTGGTCCACCACCTCAGCGTTGCTCCGGGGTCCAAACCGGTTCAACAGAAAAGGTGCAAGATCGCCCCCGAGTGCCAGCTAGCTATAAAAGAGGAGGTGGACAAGCTCTTGAAGGCCCGCTTCATACAAGAGGTGAACTATCCTGAGTGGTTGTCGAATGTAGTAATGGTGAAGAAGTCCAATGGGACTTGGAGGATTTGTATCGATTTTACCAATCTCAACAAGGCTTGCCCCAAGGATCTCTTCCCTCTTCCGAGTATTGACACTCTGATTGACGCCACTTCGGGTCATGAACTCCTCAGCTTCATGGACGCCTTCTCAGGCTACAACTAGATCCGGATGTTCCCCCCAGATGTCCCGAAGACCTCATTCGTGACCGACCAGGGCCTCTACTGCTACAGGGTTATGCCCTTCGGTTTGAAGAATGCAGGCGCAACATATCAACGCCTCATCAACAAGGTCTTCCAAGCTCAAATCGGCTAGAATATGGAGGTGTATGTTGACAACATGTTTGTAAAAAGCATCCGAAGAGCCGATCATGTGACCGACCTACAGGAGGCGTTTGATGTTCTGAGAAAGCACAACATGAGACTCAATCCGAACAAGTGTGAATTCGGAGTCTCGTCAGGAAAGTTCCTCGGCTTCATGGTCAGCCAACGAGGAATTGAAGCTAACCCTGAGAAAATCAAGGCCATATTAGACATGGCCCCTCCTAAGAATGTTAAGAAAGTTCAGAGGTTAACAGGCTGCCTAGCTGCCATAGGGCGTTTTCTCTCGAAGTCCGGGGAGAAATGCCTCCCCTTCTTCAAGGCCCTCAGGGGGGCTAAAGGTTTTGAATGGGGTCAGCAACAACAGGAGTCGTTCAACCAGCTCAAGGCTTACCTCGTCAACCCCCCTCTCCTCAGCAAACCCATTCCTGGTGAACCCTTCTACCTCTACCTGGCAGCCTCCGAGCAGACCCTCAGCGCCGTTTTAGTAAGGGAAGAAGACCGGGCTCAAAAGCCCATCTACTATGTGAGCAAAGTACTTCGGGATGCCGAACTCCGCTACCCGAGGATAGAAAAGATGGCTTATGCCTTAGTGATGGCCGCGAGAAAGCTTTGCCTGTATTTTCAGTCCCATTCAGTTGTCGTTCTTACCGATCAACCGCTGAAGCAAGTGCTCCACAAGCCGGAGACCTCCAGTCGTCTTATGAAGTGGTCTATCGAGCTGAGCCAGCATGATATAACTTATCAGCCTCGGACCACGATCAAGGCTCAGGCCTTAGCAGAATTCATAGTTGAAAGAACCATCCCCGAGTTCAGCCAAGCAATGAAGGGACCACCTGTCTGGTCGGTTTATGTGGATGGATCCTCCTGCAATGAGGGAAGCGGAGCCGGGGTCATTCTGGCAGGCCCAGATGACTTCATCCTCCAATACTCCCTCCGTATCAACTTCAAAGCCTCAAACAACGAAGAAGAATACGAGGCACTCATAGCCGGCCTAGGAATGGCTCGCAATGCAGGGGCGCAACGCCTTCGGATCTTTAGCGACTCTCAGCTAGTCGTAAACCAGGTCCTCGGCGAGTATAAAGCACGTGATGACCGAATGGTTAAGTACTTAGCCAAGGTCAGGAGCCTCATGGCACTATTTGAAGAAGCCCTCATCCAACGAATCCCCTGGGAAGAAAATGCCCAGGCCGATGCCCTCTCCAAGCTAGCCTCTTCCTCCCTCCAAGGTCTCGAGAAGACCGTCTTGATAGAGGTCCTCCTGAAGCCAAGTATAGAGGATGAAACTTCCGACTTTATGGAGTCGCTGCCTGTCCTGCTTGAAGACAACTGGATGAAACCCCTCGTCGAATTCTTAAGGGATGGGCTCCTCCCCGAAGATCCTAAGGAAGCTCGAAGAGTGAGAACCCGAGCCGAACGATACACACTGATCGGAGGCATCCTATATAAATGCTCCTTCACACAGGTAGACGGCAGGCCTTACCTGAGGTGCCTCTCCCCCGAGCAGGCCGACTACGCCCTACAAGAACTCCACGAGGGTATCGGCTGGGCGCATTCGGGGTCCAGATCTTTAGCCCGCAAAGTGTTGAATTACGGATATTTCTGGCCCACTCTCCTACGAGATACCAAACGACACGTTTGGCAATGCAGCTCATGTTATAAGTACTCCGACATCCGCCGCCTCCCACAAGCTCCGCTCACTTCCCTATCAAGTCCTATCCCCTTTACAATGTGGGGAATGGATTTACTAGGGCCATTCCCACCCGCTCCCGGCCAGTTCAAATTCTTAGTCGTGGCTATTGACTACTTCTCAAAATGGATAGAGGCCGAGCCCTTGGCCACGATCACCGAGAACAAGGTAGTTCAGTTCTTTTGGAAAAGCGTAATCTGCCGATTTGGTGACCCTAGGGTCCTCATAACAGACAACGGAATCCAGTTTACCGGGGTTGCCTTCCGAGCTCTATGTGAAGACCTCGCCATCCAGCACTGATAATCCTCCGTTTTCCATCCACAGTCGAACGGCCAAGTCGAGAATGCTAACAGACAGATCCTCTCCGTTATTAAGAAGAGGTTGGATAAATGTTCCAAAGGCTTGTGGGTCGATCAGCTCCCCAACGTGTTGTGGAACTACCGCACCACAAAACGGACCCCCACAAGAGAGTCCCCGTTCAACCTCACCTATGGGTTCGAAGCTATGATCCCCCTAGAAGTTGGTATAGCCTCTCCTCGTCTAACGGCTTATAAAGAAGAAAAAAATGCCAGAGAGCTCCGGGCAAATCTAGACTTAATTGACAAGATCCGTGAAAGAGCTGCCATTCGTCAACAAAGCTACCGGAGAAGAATCGAGTTGGCATACAATAAGAGAGTCCGTCCTACCGATCTCAAAGAAGGGGACTTGGTCCTCAGAAAGTTAGCCATCTTTTTTCCTGGCCAGAAGAGCAAACTGGCTCCAAATTGGGAGGGACCCTATAAGATCGTCAAAGAAGTTCGGCCCGGGACATACAGACTAGAAGACCTCGAAGGCAGAGAGATCCCCAGGACCTGGAATGCCGACCATCTTCTAAAATACCAAGAAAGAGCACCAACGCCTCTCTAAGTATTTTGGGATGTCGAACCGTTCCTCTCCTATTACTTGTAATGTTTTTCTTTTATTTCTCTCTTGTAATAATGGCTAGCAACTTTAGAAGCAGCCGACCATTAGTCATCAATAAAGAAAGCTTTTTCATATTTTACTTGTAAAAATTGTTTACATCTCTCTGCTTTTACTCTTCACTCTAACGATGGTTCGGAGTCCAACACTTGGCTCGATTCTACTTCGCAAGTTCGCTCTTAAGCGGATTAGAAGTAGCTCGCCATTCGGAATTGCTCCCACAACCGTTGAACTACTCTAACGATGGTTCGGAGTCCAACACTTGGCTCGATTCTACTTCGCAAGTTCGCTCTTAAGCAGACTAGAAGTAGCTCGCCATTCGGAATTGCTCCTACAACCGTTGAACTACTCTAACGATGGTTCGGAGTCCAACACTTGGCTCGATTCTACTTCGCAAGTTCGCTCTTAAGCGGACTAGAAGTAGCTCGCCATTCGGAATTGCTCCCACAACCGTTGAACTACTCTAACGATGGTTCGGAGTCCAACACTTGGCTCGATTCTACTTCGCAAGTTCGCTCTTAAGCAGACTGGGAGTAGTTCGTCATTCGGAATTGCTCCCACAACCGTTGAACTACTCTAACGATGGTTCGGAGTCCAACACTTGGCTCGGTTCTACTTCGCAAGTTCGCTCTTAAGCGGACTAGAAGTAGTTCGCCATTCGGAATTGCTCCCACAACCGTTGAACTACTCTAACGATGGTTCGGAGTCCAACACTTGGCTCAATTCTACTTCGCAAGTTCGCTCCTAAGCGGACTAGAAGTAGTTCGCCATTCGAAATTGCTCCCACAACCGTTGAACTAACCCTAACGACGAGTTCGGAATCCAACACTTGGTTCGATTTTGCTCTGCAATCCCGCTCTTAAGCGAGCGAGGAGCGGGTAGCCAGTAAGAAAGAAGATTTGCCTCTGATTCTGAGTAGTTGTCAAAAGATGGAGGAGTTATACTTATTAGTTTACTAGCCAATGCAACATTCAAACATAGGAAGCAAAACAAACCGTTTTATTAAGGGCCCAGACAAAACCGACACTACAACAAGATTTTACAATAACTTAAGGAGCGTGATACAACTTGTCTAGTATTTCTTTGGGAGGGGAACACTTCGGTTTAGAGACACGCGGGGACGGTGTCGCCTCGTCTCTGCGGTCGACTCCAGACCCCCCTTCGTCGCTAGTTCTAGCTGTGGCCCCGACCGAGGCGCCACTAGACGAAATGGCTACGGCGCTCTGAGCATCAGCTGGGCTCCGCCTAACGACAGGTGAGCGAGTCGCGAGTTCGTAGAACGAGATTCCTCTTTCGCTTTCCTCGCGAGTACACGACGTACTACGAACATTGGCCCTTACAGGTTGTGGTTTTAGCGTTGCAATCTCCTCATCCAACTCGATGATCCTATCTCTCAGAATCTCGTCCGCCACCGATGCTTTGAGACGAGGAAGTTTAGACGAGCCTGCGACATTAGTGCTATCGGCCACTATACGACGAAGATGAGTCACCTCGATACCTCTGTCGATCGTGATTCTCCTCAATTTGTCAATTCTGGCCAACAACTCGTCGCGTTCGGACATCAACATCCCCACCTTCGAAGCTAACTCCTCTTCTTCGGCCGAGTGATCTTTCACCGTCACCTCCAATTGGCGAATCTCTGCCAGCAGGTCACTGTTTCTTTGTTCGACATCAAAAAGCCCCTTATGGATCAACTTTACCTCGCCTTCGAGAGGAGTTTTTCGAGACTGCTTCCACAGTTGCCTCAACTCGCCTAAGTACCCTCTCGCCATTGCTTTGATGTCCTCCAATTTCAAGAAGTCATAAAACGCTTTGTTCCGATTACGAGAAAGACCTCCTTCGTTTTTGCCAGCTCAGCGCGAAGATAGGAGACCTCAGTAATTGGACCCAACTCAACCTGAAAAGCGGAGAAATATCAAGAGAAGTCTTCGACACTTAGGGAAGTAATCCATGCAAAAAGAGTTAAACATTTTTCTGAAAATTACGTAATCCTCAGCCAAAACACCACTAGTTTTCATTGAAAGACAAAAGTTTACAAAAGGCGGTGGCCAGTCCGCAGTTAGGCGTTACAAAAAAGAGGAAAAAGAAAACAGAAAAGAAAACGACAAAGTCAAGGGTCGACCTCATCATCGGTCGGCACAGTTACAATTGCACGACTGGTACCACCCTCGCCCTCAGCGTCTCCGCCCTCCGGTCCTGGAGCGAGCGCGGCCAAGGGCATCTCTTCCTCGCCCTCCACAGAGTCGTAGAAATAATAGTCCGAGACGTCAAACCCGAGGTTCCGAGCGACGATGTGCTTTAGAGCTCGGCCATACGCCTCCTCCATGTTCGTAGCATATGAGCTTCGACCTCGTCCCGGACTGCCTTCTCTACGGCTGCCACCTTCAATGCTTGCTCGCTCAGGGCTTCCTCCGTCGCCTTCCGAGCCTCAGACAATTCCCCTTCAAGCCGAGCCCTCTCCTTCTCAAGGGCCTCGACCTTGGAGGCTTCGGCGGCCGAGCTCCTCAGTGCCTCGGCAAGCTGAGCCTTCAAGCTGGCAACTTCGGCCTCGAGCGAAGTAGAACGCAGCTGCTCGGCCTCCAGCTCCCTCACCGCTCTAGACCATTCCGACCGTTCACGGTCGTTCAGAATTGTCATCTCCTTCTCCTTGCTCTCAAATTCCTCAAGCAAATAGTTAAAGTGGCAGAGGGTCTACAGGCAATACGAGAAACTGTAAAAAACGAGCACAAAAACTTAGAAAAATTTTCGAGAAAGTGATTCACTACTTACCGACATAGTATTCCGAGCGATCTGCATCGCAGCATCACCAACTTCGCGAGCCTTCAACGCCACTCGCCTTTGGGGGTCGGCAGGTGTTTCACCGCCTGCATACAAATATTTCCGTCCCCCAAGAACCCGTCGACCTTCATCACCCTCCAGTCGGGGACGAAGATGCGCTTGTGCTCCTTGGTCAAAATCCGCTCCGCCTCGGCGGTAAGTGGCGGAACGTCGAGAGCCAATAGCGCGCTGATGTTGAACGCTCCCCCGGAAGACCCCGAAGCATCCATTTGCACCGGCGGGGTCGGCACATCCGAGGTAGGTAAGACGGTCGGCGCGATGAGCCTTTGCTCGGTCTCGACCTGAGAAACCTCAATAACCGGACGCTCGGGGGTCGGAGAAACCGAGGGTACCTTGGGCGCTCGGCCACCTTGAGGTCCGGACACGGTCCTCTTCCTCTTCCTCGCCTCCTGCTCCCTAGCCGCTCGGGCCTTCGCCATCAAGCCTTTGTAATCAATGCCGGAGGATTCTACACAAACCGGGCGAAAAGAGTTAGAAAAATTTTCAAAAAAACTTCAAAGAAAAAACTAGTATAGAAGAGGCGTACTAGGGTCGATCGAACTGAGACCCCCTCAGAACAATGCCTCCTCCGTAATGTCCTTCCAACTGAGGGTCGTAAGGCCGAGCAACTTCTCCACGACCTCGGCTTCCTCATTGCTGAGCACGGGCTCTTTCTTCGCACGTTTTGGAAGACCTTCCCTCAACCACACCGTCGGTATCGCCCACGGCTCAGGAGCTCGGACGAGGAAGTACTTTTCCTTCCAATGCTTGATCGAGTCTAGGTTTTCGATCAGCTTCACGCCCTTCCTCGGCGAGAGGTAGAACCTTTGCTCGTTCTTGCTAGGTTGGCAAGGTCGGTAGAGACTCCGAAGGACGAACATGTTCGGTTCGGTGCCGATCTCTTGGCATTGAAGAACAAACGCCATCACATGCCACCACGTGTTCGGCATCAGCTGAGCCAGACATAAGCCGTACCACTGCAGCACCTGTACCACGAAAGGGTGCAGCGGCAGACGAAGTCCGACATTCAGTGAGTCGGCGGGAAAAACGCAAATGTCGACCAAGGACGAGGTGCATGCTCGGAAGTCGGGGCCCGGGAGCATAAGTCCGTACTCTGCTGGGATTTGGAACCCGCTCCGGATCCGAAGCAGATCCGCCTCGGTCAGCACCGAAGAGATATGATCCACCTCGGAGGTTTCCCTCGGCTCATTCTCCTCGATTGATTTGGCTGTGCCCTGCGTCACCTTCTCCAACAGTTCTCCAGTGTAGCTCCGCACACCGCCGACGCTGGACAGAACGCTCGGCTGCCGACCCAGTTCCCCTGCTCTCTTTGGATGCTCAATAATGGTTTCCACACCCTTGCCTTTGTTAGACCGAGCTTCCACTTCCTGGAGTGGCTCGGCAACCTCCCCATTTTTGTTCGGCCGAACCAAAGTCCCTTTGGTCGGCTCCACAACCTTCTTCCCTTTATCTTTGCTCGGCCTGACCACTCGGCTGATGCCTAGGTCCGAGGAGGGGGTCTCGTCCGTGGAAGAAAACTTAACCATTTTTACGAAGATGGGGAGAAGGACTGACCTTGAAGTGACTATTACGGCCGGAAAGATCACCTGAGAATAAAATGCCTGGCCGCGACAGCTAGGAGCGCCGCTCGAGAGCTAAAAGCTTCGCTTGCAAGTAAAAATCAAGAGTGAGAAAGTGAAAGTGAGAAATGAGTAGAAGTGTTGAGGGGGTGAAAACTTATAGTAAAAACGACGCCTCTTGGGCTTTGTAACGTAAGGGCGCGACTCTTGGGCCCCCCTTTGACCGTCACAAAAGCCCAAATGGCTAAGTAATGAAGAGAGACGACTGATGGCAAAAGGAGCGACGTTTCGACACCCTAAGTAAAGCGGCTCGGCACTCCACATCCAACGGCTGAGATCGCCCCACGTCCCTCGGATCGAACAGCCGAGCGACAGGCGATCCGAGCAATATCGCTCGGATTCCGAGCAAGTGCCAATCTGAGCTACGAAATAGAGAAAAACCACTTTCTCCTTAAGATTCGCGCTAGATTTCGATCAGACGGCCCAGATCATGCCAGCATCACCAAACGACAAGATAATGTTTTCTTGGGAACCGTGTCTGCCCCGAGATCTGTGCCATCATCCAACGGCTGAGATCGCCCCACGTCCCTCGGAGCGAACAGCCGAGCGACAGGCGATCCGAGCCATATCGCTCGGATTCTGAGCAAGTGCCAATCCGAGCTACGAAATGGAGAAAAACCACTTTCCCCTCAAGATTCGTGCTAGATTTCGATCAGACGGCCCAGATCATGCCAGCGTCGCTAAACGACAAGATAGTGTTTTCTTGGGAACCGCGCCTGCCTCGAAATCTGTGCCATCATCCAACGGCTAAGATCGCTCCACGTTGCTCGGTATTCCGAGCCGAGCGGCTAGCAATCCGAGCCACTTGCACGAAGGTAAAACCGAGCCATATCGCTTGAATTCTGAGCAAGTACCAATCCGACCCTCGAAAGTGAAGAAAATTGCTGCCGAGCGTCTCCAACCGTTGGATCGTTACGAAATTCGCGTCGCCGATGATGGACGATCCAGATAGCGCTACGTCCACTAAACGACAAGATAGTGTTTTCTTGGGAACCGTGTCTGTCCCGAGATCTGAGCCATCATCCAACGGCTGAGATCGCCCCATGTCCCTCGGAGCGAACAGTCGAGCGATAGGCGATCCGAGCCATATCGCTCAGATTCCGAGCAAGTGCCAATCCGAGCTACGAAATGGAGAAAAACCACTTTCCCCTCAAGATTCACGCTAGATTTCGATCAGACGGCCCAGATCATGCCAGCATCACTAAACGACAAGATAGTGTTTTCTTGGGAACCGTGCTTGCCTCGAGATCTGTGCCATCATCCAACGGCTGAGATCGCTCCACGTTGCTCGGTATTCCGAGCTGAACGACTAGCAATCCGAGCCACTTGCGCGAGGGTAAAACCGAGCCATATCGCTCGGATTCCGAGCAAGTGCCAATCCGACCCTCGAAAGTGAAGAAAATTGCTGCCGAGCGTCTCCAACCGTTGGATCGTTACGAAATCCGCGCCACCGATGATGGATGATCCAGATAGCGCCACGTCCACTAAACGACAAGATAGTGTTTTCTTGGGGACCGCGTTTGTCTCGAGATTCGCGCCAAGATCCAATGCCTCCGATCGCTCCACGTCGCTCGGCATTCCGAGCCGAGCAACTAGCGACCCGAGCCACTTGCGCAAGGGAAGAACCGAGCCATTTTGCTCGGATTCCGAGCGACTGCCCATCTGACCCACAGAGGTGAGGAAATTCCTGCCGAGCGACTCGGTCCATCCGATCTTTCAGAAATTCGCGCTCGCTCAGGATCAACGGTCCAGATCACGCCACGCCATAATTCGGTATTTTGTCTATTAAAATCATTTTATTTATTTAAAAAATTGCGAAAAAATGATTAAAAATTCGGGGAAAATGATTAAAAATCCTAGAAAATAATTATAAAATTGGGGAAATATTTTTGAGCCCCCAAGTAAATAATTATCGCCTAGGACCATTTATTAAGACCCCCGAACAACGAATCGACACTTCGCAAAATTAAGTAAATATTCTGACAAAATAGATAAAAATCACCTAATGTCTAGAAGAGTTCAAGAACAACTCTGAGCATGCAACTAACTTAGAAAATCACCATACTACCTCCCGCGAAGATTCGAAACCATAAATTTGGACTCCGATACAACTCCGCCAACCATTAAAACAGTAAAACTACTCCCCAAAGGCTGATCAAGCTCAGTCTTCGGGAGTGGGGGGCTTGTGATATGGCTAAAAATGGGGTTAAATCGGAACCGTCCAAATCAGAAACGAATCTTAAAGCCTAGGGGTAAGATGGTAATTTCACCTACCAATGGGTCTGAAGCGGGTACTGGTTCTCCTCCTCAACGATCCATTAACCCGCGAACGGATCCACCTCAACTGGGTGCGGGTTTCAACCCGCATTAAACCCGGTCCAGAAAGGATAGAATTAGGGTTTCTGATTAATACTAATCAACGGCCTTGATTCACATCTATCCTTTCACCAAGGGATTAGGGATTACATTCCTTATCTAACCACAGGGATTACATTCCTAATCTAATCCCAGCGGTGCCTATAAATACCCCCCATCCATCTCCATTAAGAGGTAATCAATCTTTTGCCAGTTTTTACGCTCTTTCATAATCACTTCTGATTACTGACTTGAGCGTCAGAGGGTGCATCGCTGGGATCAACCCCGTTGTCTCGCACTTTTTGCAGGTGAACGGCGGGAGTCAATGGACAAACTCCGGTGGAACAGGTAACAGGTTTGTTATTCAAAAGTTTTCGAAGGATCCACAAATACTATCTGTTTGCCCCCACACCAGATTTAGCGGCAACAGATAATTAATGCAAGTATGTTAGTAGCTATATTCATTAAGCTAAGCAATATTTGGTACTATATGATAAAACTATGTGATTTGTATGCATAGGCTTTTCCGTTAAACAAAAATGTACATATCCTATAACTTAGTAATCCATTTGGTTTGCTTTGAGATTCCTAAAGGAGTGCTTTTCTTTAATGAGTATTTTATGAAAATTTCTTAAGGTGGATTGAATTAACCAAAAAGTGAAGCTGTATGTTAATCTGAAAGCTTTCGCATTGGAAAGTTTGTAGTCGAGTTCATTAAATATTTTATGCAGTAAAAATATCCGAGCATACTTTGCTTTCTTCGTGTGCTATAATTATAATGTATAAACAAAGATTTGTTTATGTACAAATTCCTAGTTGTTTGTATGTTCAATTGAAGAGTTCATGTAACACCCCGTAGTTTTCAAAAAAGGGTATAAAAATTATATATATATATATATATATATATATATATATATATATATATATATATATATATATATAGTTGAAAGTATAAAAATGAAAATCTGTTGATAAAAAAAAGGTAAGAGTAGTGAAATAAAATCCCATATCGGATATAATATAGATTAAAATATAATATAAATAATAAATGCCAAGGATCATGAGTCACCTAATCAGTTAACCAACTTTTGAGAGGCAGCCTGTGGTAGGCAGTTGTACTACATAGTATCTAATTTGTCTTATAAATTGTATAAATTGTCTGAGCTAGGGGCAGGGGCGTTACAGTTCATACATTCATAATTGAAGAGTTCATACATTCATAACAGAAATTGAAGAGTTCATACATTCAACACATATAAAAGTTTTGAGAGAAACAGAAATTGAAATAGCAAAGAACATTGAAAGTATTCAATGACATTCTCCCAGTTCTCGGTGACAGCAAGAAGGGACCAACAAAACTAGATTGAACATACCTAGGGTTTTTGATGTCCGGTACTACCATGGTACTACCATTACCATACCGATATCTCGGTATTACTGAACTCGGTAGTACCAAAATTTTGGTACGATAATGGTAGAGAAATTTGTGTACCAAGTACTCCGGTACGGTAGACGCTAGAGTAATTTTTATACGGTAGGGTACGGTATGCCACCCCTACCGCCTTCTTCTCCTCTTCCTTCGACTTCTTCTCTTTCGCATTTCTCCTTCCTTCGGTACCACTTCAACGAAGAGTGAAGCTTCGACATCGGTAATGGAGAGGAACTCAGCGGAGAGGAGTGGAGGTTGACGAGAGCTCGAAGGTGGAGTAGCCTGGAGCTCGAAGATGGTGGAGCTCGAGAGATGGGTTCGAAGCTCAGTCGAGGAGCTCAGTGATGGTGGAAGTGGAGCTCTGTGGCGAAACTCGGAGACAGAGAGATCGGCATGGGGAGAGCTTCGACGAGGCGTCGAGCTCGGAGAGAGAGGGCCGAAGATTTGACAGTGGAGCTCTAAGCTCGGGTTCGAAGCTCAGTTGCAGGGATGATGGCGAGGAGCCGGCTCGAGCTCGGCGTCGACGAGGAGGTTGGTTGGCAAGCTCAACATTGGTAGGTTTTGGAGCTCGGCCATGGCGGAGCTTGGTGAGGAGTTGGCGACGGCATGGTGGTGTCGAGGTTGGGGGCTCAACGATGTTGGAGGGAGACAGAGCTTCGGCCATGGCGGAGCTCAGCGACAGGTTTGGTAGAGCTTGTTGACGAGGGAGGATGATGGCGTCGAGGAGGCTCGTCGTTGGAGCTCGAGCTCGAGCTCGTCGGCAGCTGCTTTGGCGTAAGTCAGCGAGGACTCACCGAATGGTGATGGAGAAGAAGCTCGGTTACGTAGAGCTTGGGAGAGCTCTTCGAGGTGAGAGGAGCTTAGAGAAGTGGCGGAGCTCGGCCATGGAGGTGGGTTCGAGCTCGGCGTCGACGAGGAGGTTGGTTGGCGAGCTCGACATTGGTGGGTTCTGGAGCTCGGCCATGGCAGAGCTTGGTGAGGAGTTGGCGATGGCATGGTGGTGTCAAGGTCGAGGGCTCGACGATGGAGAAGGGAGATAGAGCTTCGGTCATGGCGGAGCTCGGCGACGAGTTTGGTAGAGCTTGTTGACGAGGGAGGATCATGGCATCGAGGAGACTCATCGTTGGAGCTCGAGCTCGAGCTCATCGGTGGCTGCTTTGGCGTGAGTCGGCGAGGACTCACTGAATGGTGATGGAGAAGAAGCTCGGTTACATGGAGCTTGGGAGAGCTCTTCGAGGTGAAAGGAGCTCGGAGAAGTGGCAGAGCACGGCCATGGAGGTGGGTTCGAGCTCGGCGTGGGCTTCGTATTTTGGGCGCGGAAGAATTGATGGAGAAGTGGTACACAGAGGAAGAAGGGGAGTTGGGTCTGCTATTGGGTAACGGGTCGGAACCCGATCCATTTATTTGGGCCCATTAATAAATCTTAGCCATTGATCGTGTTTGAACACGAATTTTGAAGTAGAGTTTTTTGACATTTTGTAGCTCAGTAGCTCGGATTGTAGATCCGAGCTACGTAGATCAATCTGGACGGTTGATCACGATCATGGCGCGAATCACAAGGCACGAAGGCGTGGATCACGAAAAAATGTGATTTTGGTCGACACAGCGAGATCTGAATCGTCTGATCAAGATCTTGGTGTGAATCACGAGGAGAAAGATGTTTTTCTTGAATATACAGCTCAGAATGCAAGTTGCTCGGATTGTAGATCCAAAGTACGTGGCGAGATTTGGACGGTTAATCACGATCATGGTGCAAATCACGAGGCGATAGTTTTTGCCATTTTCTCGCTCGGCACAGCTGTGTTGCGGTCTACTTTCCTAATGCTACGGAGGTCCGATCGGGGCATGTGACCCCTCGTTTCGAAGCTAACTCGAAAATCTACAACTTCTCTTTAGGAGTGAGTTGAAGAATCACCCGTATTGAGGGTCAGAATAAGCCCGCAATATCTTCACTTTCGTCAGTAGCTCGGATTGGGATTCCGAGCGACGTGACGCAATCTGGACTGTCCGATTGAAGATCTGTCAAGTTGAAAAGAGCTTCGGTCTCCGGAGTCTTCGAAGAGGAACTCCACTCCTGTGGGCTAAGGAGATGAGCTAGGAGGATCCTCGCAAGGCCCATTCGGGAGACGAGTTTGAGGAGCAACTTTAAAGGAGAGTTTTGAGCTCCGAACTTGCTTAGAAGAGGACCACTCCGGAGGTGAGTAGGACGGAGAATCACCTCCAGGCTCTAGGAGAGAGCTGTTCAGGAGACAAGTTTGAGGAGCGACTCTAGGGGAGAATCGTGCTCCAAACTCGTTGTGAAGAGGTCCGTTCTGGGAGCGAGCGGAGCAAAGAGCTTGGCTCTAGGAGAGAACCATTTGGGAGACAAGTTTGAGGAGCAACTCTAGGGGAGAGTTTTAGCTCTGAACTCGCTTAGAAGAGGACCACTCGGGAGGCGAGTAGGACGAAGAATCACCTCCAGGCTCTAGGAGAAAGCTATTTGGGAGACAAGTTTGAGGAGCAACTCTAAGGGAGAGTTTTGAGCTCCGAACTCGTTTAGAAGAGGGCCACTCGGGGGACGAGTAGGACGAAGTATCACCTCCAGACTCTAGAAGAGAGCCGTTTGGGAGACAAGTTTGAGAAGCAACTCTAAGGGAGAGTTTTAAGCTCCAAATTTGCTTAGAAGAGGACCACTCGGGAGGTGAGTACGACGAAGTATCACCTCCAGGCTCGAGGAAAGAGCCGTTCGGGAGACAAGTTTGAGGAGCAACTCTAGGGGAGAGTCGTGCTCCGAACTCATTGTGAAGATGTCCATTCTGGGAGTGAGCGGAGCGAAGAGCTTGGCCCTAGTAGAGAGCCATTTGGGAGACAAGTTTGAGGAGCAACTCTAAGGGAGAGTCGTGCTCCGATCTCATTGTGAAGAGGTCCGCTTTGGAGGCAAGTGGAGCGAAGAGCTTGGCTCTAGGAGAGAGCCGTTGGGGAGACAAGTTTGAGGAGCAACTCTAAGAAAGAGTTTTAGCTCCGAAATCGTTGAGAAGAGATTCAACAGTTGTAGGAGCAATTTCGAATGGTGAGCTGCCCCGTACTTGCTTGTTTGCAAGGGGCTAAGGCAGCGTCGAACCAAGTGTGGGACTCCGAACTTGTTGTTAAGGGGGTTGACGAGTTGTAGGAGCAATTCCGAATAGTGAGCTGTCCCGCACTTGCTTGTTTACAAGAGGCTAAGGCAACGTCGAACCAAGTGTTGGACTCCGAACTCGTCTTTTGAGCTTAGTAAGTTGTGGGAACAGCCCTGTAGGACAATCTGGACTCCGAACTTACCATTTAGCGAATCGTAGAAGTGACTCAGAGAAGTAGAAATGAAGCAAGTGCAATAATAGACAAAAGTTTAAGTTTTATTGAAATAAACTAAATTGCCGTTTCGATGGGACGAACCATTATTACATGCTGTTGGTCGAGTTACAAGCATCGGCCTTATTGAAAACCGAGATCCTACTTCTACGATAGGGTGAAGGCCTCATGGGAGGAGTTGGGTTCTCCCCCCATTGGACCTCCTTGGATGAGGTGGAAGATGGCCCCAGGTTCTGAATCTTGGAACTCGGTGGACCTCTCTCTTCGCTTGTAGGCTCCTCGGGGTGGAAGGTCGGCCCCGTCTCTTTGGACGAACTTGTCCTGGTGTCCCCGCTGTATGAGCTCTTCGATCTCCTTTTTGAGAGCCCGACAATTATCTGTGTCGTGGTCGTGGTCCCTATGAAAGCAGCACAACTTATCCCTGTTTCTTTTCTTGCCAGGGGTATTCATTCTAGGAGGAGCACAGAGTAGCCCTTCTTTGTCCACCTCCATAAGAACTGCTGATATACTAGCATTGAGGGGGGTGAACTTCTCAAAACGAGGAGCTGGGTGCGTTGGCCATTGTCATCCCTTGGAGTTTCTGGGACCCTTCTTCGCCCGTATTCTTCCGTTTGTTCCCGGAAGATGGTTCCTCAAGACTGGGGGGGGGGGGGGGGGGGTTGAGAGCCTCTTCCACTCGGATGTACTTCTCACTCCTAAGCAGGAGTTCTGAGACGTCTCGAGGAGGCTTCTTGGCAAGGAACGCCTTGAAGTTGGTGTTAGTGACGTTGCGTTCGAATGCTGCAGAGGCTACTGATTGGTTGAGGGAGGCTATAGACCGAGCTTCAGCGGTGAAGTGCTTAATGTAATCTCTTAGGCATTCACCCTTTCTTTGGATGAGGGTCACCAACGATACATTTATTTTCTCGGCCCGGCAGCTGCTCACGAAATGAGTAAGGAAGAGCCCTTCGAACTGATCGAATGAGAATATGGAGGCCGGGGCGAGTCGGAGGACCATTCTCTCATAGGCCCTTTTAGCATGGCAGGGAAGATCTTACAAATGAGCGCATCCGAAGCCTGGTGGATCATCATGAGAGTTTTAAAACTCTCGATGTGATCGGTGGGGTCCGACTCCCCATTGTATGACTCAAAGTTAGGGGGCTTAAAGTTTTGCGGGACCGGGGCTTCCATGATGGCTCGGGAGAATGGGGGCCTGCTCGGGCGGAAATTTCTCGCCCGTTGTTCCTCTTCTCTGTCAAGTCGGCCAAGGCGCCTCTCCATCTCGTGGCGACAGTGGTAGACCGAGTCTTCCCTTCGGTCATATCCTGCCGATCCCCTAGACTCTTTCCCATGCAAAAGGGGAGCACGAGTGCAGTGGTGACAGCTTGGGACAGGTTCAGGACTAGGTGCCCATTGCTCGTGGTTGGGAGCGGCATTGAGGGCCCGCAGAACGGCTTCTTGAAAATCTTGGAACTCCGCCCTTGTGACTGGTGCCCCTCCAGCTTGGCGGTCCCTATATGTTCGGCTTACTGGAGAATGACTTCTCCACCGATGACGTTGAGGGGACTCTCTTCGCCTCCTCGGGGGAGGGGATCTTCTGGTTCTCGGTCTGCGGGGGGTCCGGACTCTTGAGACCCCTGGGTGCTCAGGTTGATGGACTCCTCCGAGGACTCGCCATCCATTCAGGCGGGTTCGGAGGTTGACCCCCTTTTGGCGGTTGACAATCACTTGACGGAGATCCCGCTCGGGAGGGCTTTGAGAAACCACAGATTCAACTGAAGGATTGGGAACCACGACATATTCATGAGGAGGATGTTGCTTCGGACGACTCCGACAGGAGCCCCCCTGGGCAGCCCCCCGAGACCCTGGAGGGGCCTGTTAAGGAGGAGCACCTTGAGCTGGAGGAGGGGGAGGAGGAAGAGAAGTGGTTCTTCAGTTAGAGACTGCTGCCTTCCCCTTCTCTTTTGGATGCATGGCTTGAAACTAGTCTCGCTAATGAAGTTAGGTTGGGTTGCTTTTTCGTTTCCCATAGACGGCGCCAATTTGTTGCCGCTGAATCTGGTGTGGGGGTAAAAGATAGAATTTGTGGATTCTTGAGAAAACGAACAAGGCAAACCTATTGACCTGTTGACCTTCACCAACTTGTTGACTTCCTTTCTTGCTGCTACTGCAAACCTGCAAAAAGTGCGATACACCGGGATGGATCTTGGTGACGCACCCTCCGACGCTCTTGTCACTAATCAGAAAGATTATGAAAGAGCTTTTACTGGCGAAAGATTGATTACCTTCTTATGGTGGGGGGGAGAGGGGTTTTTATAGTTGCCTTAGGGATCCGTTTTGAGATAAGAACAAATCTTTACTTTCCGATGTGAATGGATAGAAGTGGTTAAAACCACCTCTTAGGGATAATTATGAATTTGAATTCTTCTTTATCCTTCTGGACTGGTTTGTAATGGGTTGGGACCCGTACCCTGTAAGACAGATCCGTTTATGGGTTGTTGGGCTTTGAAGAAAGACTCAGTCCCCATTTCAGACCCATTTGTAGGTGAAATTACCGTTTTACCTCTGAGCTTTAAGATCGTGTCCAATTTGAATGGTCCCAATTTAATTCCATTTTTAGCCATATCAGTTATATATATATACATACATATGTTTCAATTCAATAAAGTTCAACTTCATTTATCTGCATATATACTATATATCAGTAAAAAGGGGTTTTTCTATTATTTCTGCAGATACTTCGTTCAAGTAAAGATCATCCTTCTATATACCATATATATATGCATATTTGCTCCATTTCAAAAGGGTTTCTTCTTCTACTGTGTAGGCTTAGTTTCAATGAAAGGGATTCCTTGTAACAACCCGAAAAATAGCATATAGCTATTTTGCATCGAAACGTGTGCGCGATTGAGAATTTCGCGCGATTATGTATTTCTGATAACAATTACTTTTAATTGAGAAATATAAGATATATTGTCTACCCTATTTTATTATTATTTTCAAATTAAATTATTTTTATACGGATTATTACAAAGTGGTTTTAATGTATTTTGCATTGTTGGAATTATTAAAGTAGAGAGTGGGCCTTATTTGAAATGTATTGAGGCTAGGGGGCTTATACAAAATATTCCCTTAGATATTTATCCATCTATTATTATTTATTTCCATTTTTTTACAACCCCCCCCCCCCCCCCCCCCCCCCCCCCCACATTCTCTTCCTTCTCTTTCTCCTTCTTCTTCCTTCTCTTTCTCTCTTCCCGTCCAGTTCCACCCCAACCCTGGTAACACCCCCCCCCCCCCCCCCCGGTTCCCCCACTCCTTCTTCTTCCCCTACTTCCTTTTCTCGTCCCGTTCACTCCCAACGAAGAAAACCCAACTCCTTCTCCTTTCCCTTCTCCTTCTCCTTCCCTTCCCGTTCGTTCCCCAAACCCAAAAGAAGACCCCCAACCTTCCTCCCTTCCTCCTCCCGTTCGCGCCAGCCGAAAGAAACCAAGCCCGCCCCTCCATCTTCTTCCTCCTCCATCTTCTTCCCTTCCGATTTCCATCCCGACCCCCCACCCCGAACCCACTTCGGCGATCGTTCCCCCACTTGATTCCCCACCATTTCCTCATCGATTTCGAATTAAGTTGAGGGTTAGATTAATGGAGGGATTCTCTACATGGTGGTAGCGTCGGATTTTCGAATGGATTCGGGAAGGTAAAACCCTAATTATTTTATTGTATGAAAGTTAGTTGGGTTTATTTTATTGAGTAGGAATATTATTGTAGAGAGATTTAGAGATATTGGAAATTGTGGATGTGAGAAATTAGTGGATTGTAAGAGAGATTGTAAGTTGTTAGTGAAATAGGATTTTGGATTTGTAAAAGAGAATTGTATGGATATAAATTAATTCTCGTATAGTAGTGGAAATTATAGTTGGGCTATTAGAATATTTTGGGGCAATTTTAGTAATTAATTGGGGATAAAAATACCATAGGTATTAGATCATCACGTGCATCGCACGTGTATATCCCAAGCGGTCAGTAAACACTTGTGTGATATTTAGGGATAGTGTTATTAGCTTTTATGATTGGTTTGAATTATTTGAGTTTAATTGCTTTGAAATTTGGTGATAGGATATATTCACGACTTCGGATGCGGGGTGGCATGGTGACGCTTCGAATCTTCGCGAAATGTGGTGAGTTATATTATTTATATATTTTCATGGTTTAAAGATATATGTGAGTTAATTTATTTATATATTTTTGTAGTTTGAAGAATATGTGAGTGTTAATTTATTTATGTATTTTGTGGTTTAAAGAAATAAGTATCTATTTATTTACGTATTTTGTGGGTTTAAGAAATATGTGAGTATTAATTTATTTATATGTATTTTGTGGTTGAGAAACATGTGAGTATGATGTATCTACTTATATTTTATGTTGTGGCCGAATTTTATGGCTTTTTGATATACTTCGTAGAAATTATGTTAAAGATTGATTTTGAGAAAAAATACGGATTTCTATGGGCCCGAAAATAGATTTTTGTGATATTTGGTGAAGTTAACTATTTTGAGTATATAAAACCGATATAAGGGATTAGTTATGTATGTGGGGATTCTTTACTTCCAAGTTAGTTGTTTGCTCTCCTTATTTGTTTATGTATATGTAGAAAGAACCATCTTTAGGGTTACTACTTGTGTAGGTGAAGAAAGGAACCCATCTTTTAGGGGTGAGTTGTTGTAGGTTGAGAAAGAACCCATTTTGAGGGTTGAGTAAATTGTGGATGCTAAAAGAACCCAACTTGATGTTATGTTAGTTGTAGTATGATAAAGAAACAATCTTTTGATGTTGTCAGTTATAGGATGTTAAAGGATCACACCTTTATGTTGATTACTTGTTGTAGGTTGAGAAAGAACCCATTCCTATGACTATATTATTTGTGTATGCGAAAAAGAACCCATTTTAGTTGTTAGTGGTAGTGAGTAAAAAGAACCCATCCTATGGATTTGGATTGTTGGAGAGAAAGAACCCACACTTGTGATATAGTAAGAATCCATGCTTGAATTGTGGTAGAAAGAAACCCATGGTTAAGTTGTAGTAGAATATCATGCTTGAGTTGTGTGAAGAACCCATTCAGGTCTATGTGAAATTCCAGTGAAACCTATCATGTTTGAGTTGATTATGGTGAGAAACTCATGTTTGAGTTGATTATAGTAGGTATGCCATGATGAGTTGATTTTAGAAGAAACCCATACTAAGTTGATTATAGTAGATTCTTCTGTTACTTCTAATTATAGAAGATCAAGTTTGCTAGTAAGCACAGTTGGTTGCTTCTAGGTTTGATCACCTGTATGGTTGTTTGTATGTAGTTTTGCGCGTATGTGGCTCGACTGGCCCGTATGTAGCTGTGGGTCTCATACGAAGCTTATTTGGCTCGTATGCATGTTGTTGTCGTCTCATACGCGGCCCGACTGGCCCGTATGTAGTTGTTGGTCCCATACGCAGCTTATTTAGCTCGTATGTATTTTTGGTTACTCGTATGTAGCTTCTTAGCTAATACGCAGTTTGTTGTGCTCATCTAGGGTGACATCATTGCCCTAGGGCTATCGACCATCAAGACGTGTGTTTAGCTTACTCCTAAGGGATGTGGACGAGTCACTTCGCGGGTGTCGTCAGATCTTAACCGTTGGTTGATTGCGGACCGGAGTGTGACGAAATCCAAGTTCAGGATAGTAGCATGCGAATACGTTCGTATTGCCAGGGTCTTGGATCGATAGGCCATGAACCGGATCCTGAGGGATTCTGGGAAAGTCTAGGTTGAGCAGCCTAGTAGAGTTATCTTGCGAGGTCTAATTTAAGGCCTAGCATATTGTGTTTATAATATTGTCATCCCTAGGATTGTTCGAGTCAGGGACATCATTAAGGTGGTGACTTATAAAGATCATTTTACTTAGACCCTTGTCGAAAAGAGAGGAGTCGGTTGTAGGGAGCGCCTTACGACCAACTTGTCCCTCGAGGCAGGCCTTAGGTGGTGATATTGGGTTGTACCTTCCCGTTAAAGGGATACGTACGGTGCCGTCTCACGAGTTAGGAGCACGGGTTGCGTACCTCGCGCTGTTAATTCCTGAAGTGCCATGATAAGGCGGGCGGAGCTAGGGGGATGGACCCCGGAACTTCGTCGGGTCCTTGGCCAGGGAGAGCGAACAGGCCATAGATCACGGTCTATGAGTTAGGGGTGACACAGGATAGGCTTTATGCTATACTGCGCTCGGGAGGCCCTGTGTTCATCTGGTTTTTGAGTGAGGTCCGGTGTACCGAGTAGTAGTGGCAAACATAGACACCATGAGCGTACTGCATTGGTGGGACTTGACCATGTTTGCAACCTCATCAGTCATGTAGTATCTGTCAGGAACAGGTTGTGTACAATTAGAAATTCATAACGCGGGTTCAAATCCCTATATATGGAGAAATGGCTTGAGATGGGGCGCATGTAGTATGGGCTGCATGTTGCTTAGGAGACTTGCTGGCATTAGAATAAGAGCATCATCGCATTAGTAATCTTGCATTAGAATAAGAGCATCATTGTATTGGTAATTTTGCATTAGAGTTAAGTCATAACATACACTGACACATCAATTATATGTACACGTGTCTTTTCCATTCGAGATAAATTGCGAGTGTGATAGTTGAAGTAAATTAATAACCAAGCTATGGGCTTGGGATGTGATGTGATATTACCCAAGTTGGGCTTGGGATGTGCGTGATTATTACCCAAGCTATCGGCTTGGCGTGTGATATGTTATTGCCAAAACTATGTCGGGATATGGGGTACGTTGTGATAAAATGCAAGTAAATGGTAAGGTGTAATGAGATGTTAGGTTGGACATGAAGGAATGTGGTAGTATGAGAATGAAGGCATATGTCTATGAGGTGATACGTGATATAAGGAAGTAAAATCAATATTGTATTATGAGTGGTTATTCAAATGGTTACTAAATATAAGTATGTTATGAGCGGGTATAGATATACATACCGGTGATGACTCAGAGAGTAATTGATGTGAAATCTCATTTGTGATGTTTACATGTTCAGATGTCAAGTAAGATTTGGTTATCTTGGAAATTGTGAGTTCGCTATGTTTTTACTTGTAAGTTTAATTTATTTACTTATTTTAATAAATTATACTCACACCAGAAATGACTAACCCCTTAGTGTTTGGGGGTTAGGAAGTCCCTGGACTACCCTAGGTCCCTACTATTACAGGTCCTCAGCAGTGCAGAGGTGAGGTGTAGGTACAGGTTCCGTGGAGTGGAGCTCCAGTTATAATTCGTTGTTATGTTTTAATTGTAAATAGTAAAGATTTATGCTTTAAATTGTATTTTTTGATGTATAAGTATGAGGATGATGATGAAGAGTATAGTGTGAGGCAGCAGGATATGGTTTGGACCCGTACCCATTTCGTTGTGGAGTGCCGGGCGTCGTGGTAGGTTTTTACAGGTTATTTTCTAAAAACTTACTACGTTTTCAAAAGGATTTATGCTTTTTATTGATAATTGTTAAACCGTTATGAGTTTGGCCCCCAGAGCATATATATATATATATTGCCTGTGTGATGATGCTCATTTGGGCCTGAGGAGCCCGTATTATTATTACCTGTGATGTAAGCTACGGAATTTAGAGCAAAATTTCGTAAGCTTTTCTGTGTTTTGAGCAAAAATTACAAGGGAGACTCTGTCCAAATTTTTTTTGAAACATAACTATTTTAGTTTATGTTTAAAGTGATATAGAAATTGGAAGAATTTATTTTGGAGTCAAAAAGGAAAAGAAAAGGGGCAGGCAGTACAGTTTGGTATTACAAACTGATATTTGTAATTACTGCATAGTAACTCTGTGTTGAATAAAAAGTTTTAAATTTTCCGGTTTTTCTATGTATCGTGACTAATTGAAGAGAAGATCTTGGCATGTGTCACGGTTTCCCAGTTACGTGGAGATCGGGGCGTTACATTCCTACACCTTGTATACACATATGTACACCTCATTTCAGTAAGGGGATTATATGCGCATATATGCACACTCTTATTCAGTAAAAAGACCTCCTACATATATATATATACCAATGTGCAAACAATATGAATGAATGAATTTCTCACTGTGAGTAAATTAACAAAGAAATGGAGTGATTAAGATGAAAGACTCATTTTGTGTTGATTGTTAAGTTGTGAGTCTCTAGGAGTTGAGTGGGAGTCCTATGAACCGGCAGACGAGATTTTGTGGATTTTGACCAATTGAGGTCATTGGAGTTGTTTTGTGGAATTAAGTCCAGTAGGATACACTAACTCTAGAGAGGAGGAATTTTTGTGTTCTTTTAATAATAACCAACTTAAGGACATGCACTAGTGGATGTGATGGAACTTGAGAAACGTAAGTATATGCTCTTGGTTTTGTTAGTCCAACGGATGCGTTCCAGGACTGTTTGTTGTTCTGTCTCGAGAGGACAATTGTATATTCACGTGTCGAGGGTCTGCAGGCCTATTCACGGAGTATGCAGAGTGCATTCCGTGTCGAGGGTCGGCGGGCCTATTCACGGGATGTACTCGGTGTATCTGCACGTCCAAGGCCTCGCATGCCTATTCGTGGGATACACACGGTTGGGAGGTGATTCTCCAGTTTTAGAGCTATTCTTACATTATGCTTGCACGTCCAGGGTTGTGGTGCTTATTCGCGGAGTATTCTGGATCTTGTTTCCATCACCGTAGTAGGATTAGTTGCATAATAAGGGATTTAACCCTATAAAGTGCAGATCGTTAAGGGCTTGCACCGGACCTATGCATTGTGGGATGCATAAAATCCGACAAGTATGCATTAAAGAGTCAACATATAGCATTGATATTTCTTGACTTGGTTTTATGCATGTTGTTTTCTGTTTTTCCTACACTTGACACTTAGTCTAGTTCCACTTGTTATTTTCATGCTCTACTATTTACTATCTTATACTCCTTGATGTTATCATGCTTTACTTATTGTTATTTCTCATTTCACTTATTCTTGCTGTTGATACAAGTTATTTATGATATATGCTTTATGTTTTATTTATGTAGCATTTATTTTTATGTCACTCACACCATTATGGCTGACCCCTGTGGTTTTGGGGGTTAGGGTTATCTCTAGCCTCATGTTTTACAGGTCGGTGCATATAGCTTGGAATTTGGATGCTTGAGATAGAATGATGTTATGGCTTATGTAAAATTGTAAAGAAAGTATTGTAAAGAAAAAGATTGTAATTCAAGGTGTTTTATTTTCCGCTGTGCTTTGTAAATAAGTGATGTAATAAAAGTTGAAATAAAAATTATCTGTGTTTTGGCTATGTTTACTATTGCAATTGAAGTTGATGCTGGGAATTGTACCACGTATTTCAAGATATCATATTGAAAATTTGAGGCACTACAGAGATTGGTATCAGAGCATGCTTCAACATTAATAATAAGCATAGTATAAAAATAAACCTAGATGTGGACACTAGAGCGTGAGTACCTAGGCGTGGACATTAGAGTGTGAGCATCACATAGAGTTAGAACATGATGTTTTGGTTTGGGGTATGGTTGGGGTTTTGCCATGGGATATGGATATGGATATAAATTGTATTGTGATGCTCTAATTTTACCCTCATTTTGCAGTATTCAGTAGAATGGCAGGACCCAGGACCAAAAATGGGGGTAATAGTGATGGGGCAGAAGGTTCCCATGGAGCAGGACTTGATCTTGAGACTGAGGTTGCCAGGGTGTATCAGACCTTGAACACATTCATGGCAGCTAATATGGCACAGAATCAGAATCAGAATCAGGGGGCTGGACCAGTGTTTTTTAATACTGATTCGATCAAACAAGTTGAGTCCTTCAAGCGGATGAAGCCGCCTGTGTTTGAGGGGCAAACTGATCCAGATAGGGTTGATGATTGGATTAGACAGATGGAGATGGTCTTCAAAGTCTTAGAGACTCCAGCAGTCAATAAGGTGAAATTGGCTGCTATGCAGTTAGAGAATGATGCTGGCATTTGGTGGCAGTTAGTGAAGAGGAATTTTGGACATTAGCAAGTGACTTGGGAGGCTTTTCTGGATGAGTTCAGGGATCATTTCTTTCCTCTGGATATTCAGGAAAAGAAGGCAACGTAATTCTTGAATCTGCAGTAAGGCAACATGACAGTGCGTGAATATGAGACTAAATTCGCTCAGCTGTCAAGGTATGCACCGGAGCTGATTATTGATGAAGCGAAGAAGGCCAAGAAGTTTGAGTAGGGCTTTAGGCCAAATTTTAGGTCGAAGATGATTCCATTGGGCATCAGGAGGTTTGATAAGCTGGTCAGGAGAGCAGCTATGACAGAAGAGGACATGGATCAGTTCCAGAAGTAGCAGGAGACCTCGAACAAGAACAAGAGGCCAACAGATAGTTAGAGTGAGAAGGAGTTCTCAGCGAAGTAGGGCAAGTTCAGTAGGCCAGTGCAGAAGGCACTCGCAGTTCAAGGCGTGACTTATTTCAACTGTGGGGAGGCAGGTCATTATCAGGCAGCATGCACCAAGCCTTGGAGGGCACAGGTTTGTTATCAGTGTGGTCGTGAAGGGCATCTCAGACCAAATTGTCCGCAGTTGAAGAAGGATGGTGCAGGCGGAGGCAAAGTTCAGAGGCAGGGGTGAGTGTTCGCATTGACTGAGGAGGATGTCGGTAACTCAGGGATGTGATCCAGGGTGTGCAAGAATTTTGAATTCATTCATTTATGTATTAAGTAAAACTTTGTTTGAGAATAAATTGGAGATTTGAGTATCGTTCTTCATGTAACATAATTTGTTTTGGTTAATAGAATAAAAACAAAAGTTTTATTTGATACTGTTTTCTTGCATACATTTGTGTTGCCCAATTTTTGCTAAGTCTTAGGTGTGGAGCTTAAGGTGTTTCCAAGCAAAGCCTTGACGGTGACAACACCATCAAGGGACGAATTGATTGCTGATCGACGCTATGATATCGAGATTGGTGGGAGATTATTTGGTATTGATCTCACTGAGCTGTAAGTTTGAGGTAGCTTTTTTGGTCCTGTCCTTTCTAAGGAGGAAGTGGCCACTGATCCTTGGAAGGTTGAAGCGGATGGTGGAAGTTCAGATTTCATTTTAGATGCAGAGATTCAGAGGTTGTTGCAGCATGGTTCCGATGGCAAATTATCAGAGTGCGCAGCGGGAGCTACTTAGGAGTCGGAGGATCGCATGCGGAAAGTTTTTTCTGAACTTTTTGTATGATTGTGCTCTTTGAGTTTGTGGTATTTCTTTTGTTAGATTATATTTTCTTGTGTATTTGCATTTCTTAAACTATTTCCCATTTATGAGATTTCATTTCCTTTAGCTTATCTTTGGTTTGGACCCTATTAGTAGTAGTTCTGAGGACAGAACTATTCTAAGGAGGGAGTGATATAATACCCCAAATTTTTAAATAATGTTTTTAAGATTAATAAATAAATTAAAATAATTTTTGGAGATTTAATAAATATTTTTCTGAAAATTTATCTTTTTACACATGAAAAACAAGTGCAAATGTTTTCTTGAAAAGTTCAAAGTCAAAAACTATTTTTGGAAAACTCATTATTTATTATTAGTGAATTTTCTTGATTTTTCTGATAATTATTGGACCTACTTGTAAATATTACAAAAAGAAGGACTTTTGTGCAAAATTACCACTTGGAGTGAAAACTCCATATTTTCGGATTTTTGGGCTGGGTATGAGGCCTAGTCAACTCATAGGTAAAAAATTAACTTTTTGTTTTAATAAATTTGGTTTATTTTACAAGTATTGATGAAAAAGGGTCTTTTTACAAATTTTCCATTTAGAAGGGTTAAAATGTAAATTCGTTTTCTGGGTTTTTCAAACAGTGCCGACTGGTTATAAAGTGTTTGTTTTTTTTCTTAAACTCAATTATGTTGGTTTTATTTAGTTTCCAAGTATAAAGATTTATATATAGAAAGATATATTTAAAAGAGGTATTTTGCAAATCTATTTACATAACCCTAAAACCTAATATTCCGGCCTATTTAAGAGCGGGTGCAACCGTCTCTTGCTGTGCTACACAAGGATTTTTATTATTACTATTTTCTTGGAGTCTTCAAGCGAGGATTCTTGGAGGATTTCTCTTACTTTTTATTTCTCTTCGGTTGATCTTCAACAAGGTGAGTGACTTAGTTTTGTTTTTTTATTGTTCTATGTATGTTGTATGAGTTGATCTATTTATTAGTAAGCATATTAGATGATGATGTGAAGATATAATAAATTTTTATGTGTGGATGAATTAAAAGTTGAATCTTTTCTTGAAACTATGCTATTGATAACCAAAACCCTAATTTGATGACTTGTGATTGTTAAAGAACCTAATATAAATTATGAGTAGGTTGCTTTCATTTATATGCTACTGATTTGTTTAGTGATAACAAGTATATATGTGTATGATGCACAATTTGAACAAAAGGTGGAGTCTGTTACTGTTGATGGGTAATCTATACACACTGTTGATGCATAAAATTCGACTGAAATGTCATTATAATTGTTTATAATTATGGATAAACTATTGTAGATGATTTGGGTATGCATATGACAAGGTATTGAACCAAAAGAAATAAGCTCTGAAGTGAAAGATGAAATATTGCATTTCGGATATGTGTGTGTGTGTGTGTGTGTGTGTGCATGTTTTTGTTGATTTTGGGCAATTTGAGGACTGAGATGATAGAACCACTTGGGTTTGAATTTGACATATCACACCTAATAAACTTTGAGTGGAAATCAGGTTTTAAAGAAAAATCCTTCATGTGCAGGTTGAGTTGTTTTCTTTCTTTACTGATACTGAGTAGGAGTTTTTATAAAAAAAGGATTTTGATTGAAGCATTGAACTAGCTGAACTGAGTATGATTTGTCTATTGCATTCTTGATCTAATATATATATATATATATATATATATATATATATATATATATATATATATATACTTATAGAATTTTCAGATTAGAGCAAGCACAGATGCTAAATCACACTAGGCATATGCATATATACTACTTACTGTTTTTTTTTGAAGAACTTTTATGGAAACCTCCATTTTGAGATCCTGATGGGTTTTGATGTATTTTAAATAACCCCTACTTGTTATACCAGAGGTGATTGATCACCTCAGGGAATTAGATTTTTGAGTTTACAAAAACTAAGTGAGTATCAGTTGCAAACATGCACAAAACCCAACCTGGGTATATAACAGGTCGCTGATTCATACCTGTATGAGTACATATATATATATAGAATTAGTCACATTAGAGTAGGTATACTGATGCATTGAAAGACCTAATTCACTTATCAACCATCAAGAAACTAGTTTGCATCCTTAATTAATTAGTAAGTTGTTTAACTATTGAGTATCAATTCTTTACTGTAGGCTGCTGCTACTTCATGTGTATGTGCACACATGAACATGAATTTATCTCTATATACACATCCGGTATATGTCTTTAAGTAGTAGTTGACTGTTGTGTTTGGTAGTCTCTGTGTGTGCACTGAAAGCATTTCTACTTCATGCATACTGCATATCAGCAAATGGGGGAATTTTTTATACTATAGATATATATACACATACTCATATCAGTGAAATGAAATTCTATACCTTATATACAACCTGCATACGCCTTTCAGTTCAATTTAACTCATCTCCTCTCCTATAACCTGCATATAGTTCATCCCCCATAACCTGTATATGTTTTACTTCAATAAAAAGGGGATTTCCTATATGTCATATATATACACATATGTATTCAGTAAAGAGAGCTTTTCAATATATACATATATACCTCATCTAGTAAAAAGAGTTTCTTCTATAATCTGCATATGTTCTTCTCAACTCAGTAAAGAGAGATTCTCTATATCATATACATATATATATACACTGACATATCATTTCAACAAAAGAGCTTCTCTTTTCCTATAACCTGCATTTACTTCATTTCAACAATAGAGCAATTCATTCTATAAGCTGCATATGTTTTCATCTCCTATACTTGCATATGCTCCATTTCTAATAAGAGGGCTTCTTCTATATCTGCACATATACTTCATAATCAGTATAGAGGATCTTCTATATATCAGTTATATATATACATACGTATGTTTCAATTCAATAAAGTTCATCTTCATTTATCTGCATATATACTCTATATCAGTAAAAAGGGGTTTTTCTATGATTTCTGCAGATACTTCATTCAATTAAAGATCATCCTTTTGTACACCATATATATATGCATATTTGCACCATTTCAAAAGAGGTTTTTCTTCTACTGTGTATGCTTAGTTTCAATGAAAGGGATTCCTACACCTTGTATACACCTATGTACACCTCATTTCAGTAAGGGGATTATATGCGCACATATGCACACTCTTATTCAGTAAAGGGACCTCCTATATATATATATATATATATACACACACACACACACACACACACACACACACACACACACACACACACACACACACACACACACACACACACACACCCCAATGTGCAAACAATATGAATGAATGAATTTCTCACTGTGAGTAAATTAACAAAGAAATGGAGTGATTAAGATGAAAGACTTATTTTGTGTTGATGGTTGAGCTGTGAGTCTCTAGGAGTTGAGTGGGAATCCTGTGAACCGGCAGATAAGATTTTGTGAATTTTGACCAGTTGAGGTCATTGGGGTTGTTTTGTGGAATTAAGTCCGGCAGGATACGCTAACTCTAGAGAGGAGGAATTTTTGTGTTCTTTTAATAATAACCAAGTTAAGGACAGACACTAGTGGAGATGTGATGGGACTTGGGAAACATAAGTATATGTTCTTGGTTTTGTTAGTCCAACAGATGCGTTCTAGAACTGTTTGTTGCTCTGTCTCGATAGGACATTTGTATGTTCGCATGTCGAGGGTCTGCAGGCCTATTCACGGAGTATGCAGAGTACATTCGCGTGTCGAGGATCGGCGGGCCTATATACTCGGTGTATCTATACGTCGAGGGCCTCGCAAGCCTATTCGTAGGGTACACGGTTGGGAGGTGATTCTCCAGTTTTAGAGCTATTCTTACATGATGCTTGCGCGTCGAGGGTTGTGGTGCCTATTCGCGGAGTTTTCTGGATCTCTTTTCCATCACCGTAGTAGGATTAGTTGCATAACGAGGAATTTAACCCTATAAAGTGGAGATCGTTAAGGGCTTGCACCGAACCTATGTATTGTGGGATGCATAGAATCCAACAAGTATGCATCAGAGAGTCAGCATATAGCATTGATGTTTCTTGACTTGGTTTTATGCATGTTGTTTTTTGTTTTTTCTACACTTGACACTTAGTCTAGTTCCACTTGTTGTTTTCATGCTCTACTATATACTATCTTACACTCCTTGATGTTTTCATACTTTACTTATTGTTATTTCTCATTTCATTTATTCTTGCTATTGATACAAGTTGTTTATGATATTATGCTTTATGTTTTATTTATGTAGCATTTATTTTTATGTCACTCACATCGTTATGGCTAACCCCTGTGGTTTTAGGGGTTAGGGTTATCTCTAGCCTCATGTTTTACAGGTCGGTGCTTATAGCTTGGAATTTGGATGTTTGAGATAGAATGATGATATGGCTTATGTAAAATTGTAAAGAGAGTGTTGTGATGAAAAAGATTGTAATTCAAAGTGTTTTATTTTCTACTGTGCTTTGTAAACAAGTGATGTAATAAAAGTTAAAATAAAAATTATCTGTGTTTTGGCTATGTTTACTATTGCAATTGAAATTGATGCTGGGAATTGTGCCACGTAATTCTAAAATATCATATTGAAAATTCGGGGCGCTACAATGACGCCTCGATATCCACAAACGATCTCAACCACTCAATCTAGATTCAACGGTGGACAAGATTTCAACGCCTCGATTTCCACCACTATGACGTGAGCATCCCACGTGCAATACACGTGCCCGCTAAAAACACAGTAAGCGTAGTATACTTCGCTCGGCATGCTCCTCGAGCTATCTGCAAGCTTTCTCACCAAGCACGTTTCGCTTGACGTTCGGCATGCTCCTCGAGCTAGCTGCAAGCTTTCTCACCAAGTACATTTCGCTCGATGCTCGACATGCTCCTCGAGCTAGCTGCAAGCTTTCTTACCAAGTACACTTCGCTCGATGCTCGACATGCTCCTCGAGCTAGCTGCAAGCTTTCTCACCAAGCACGCTTCGCTCGATGCTCGGCATGCTCATCGAGCTAGCTACAAGCTTTCTCACCAAGCTTCGCTCGACGCTCGGCATGCTCATCGAGCCAGATGCAAGTTTTCCTAGCCAAGCTCGGTGCTCAATACTTACTTCGACCAACCCGCTGGCTTCTGCCCTCCACCGATCTGGCACCAAGCTCGAAGGTTGGAGCTCGACGTCACGAACCTCGGTCTTGATCTCATATCACTCTTTGTAGGGATTTTCCGTTCTACCCTTATGCACATTGTCGACTGATCTTCTCACCCACGAGACTGGACTACTCCTCGAACGACTGGTACACCCAATCTTCGAGAAGTAGGGGACATATGATGTGGATAAATAATTTAGCTCAATCCGAGCCATCTGATCCCCTCAAGATCCACAAATCCTTATAAATCAGGCCTGTAAACCCTTTGGGCCTTCTGCTGGCCTAACACCTAACACACCTATCAGGCCCATAAAAGAGGGTCAATCGGCCCATTAGGGTTCCCTCTCTCTGTCTATAAATACCAGGTCCCCTCCTCATTGAGAAGATAATGAAATTTTCTCCACTCAAACCCTAACTCCATTTCTTCCAGTATCTGACTAGATTGTCGAAGAATCTGTCGTCGGGATCTCCCCCGGTGTTTCTAGGCATTTTGTAGGTATCCAGCGGTCGTCAAACACCACCAGATCCACCTCACTAGCCACTATTTCAGCCACGAATCTGGACCAAATCTGTGCCCTAGATCTGCTTTTCTATCTCTAAATAACAAGAACTCACATCTATCACTCCCACTCCACAACAGCAGCATCAATGAGAAATATAATTCTCTTTATTTTGTATTTGAGTTTAACGAGGTTGTATTAAGTAGGTAGTATTGTAACAGTTTTAGTCATCGTTGAGTTCTATGTTACATTATTAACTCTTTGATGAGAGCCACTGATTGATGATGATGCCACTAATCATCTTTGAGTCAAAAAAACCATTAGGTTATCTTTCTCTTTTTTAATTTCTTGATGTTATTCCTTTTTTTACTTTATTGATGTTATTCTCACTGTACAGTCATGAGTTGTATTCGCTCAATTGATAAGATTATAGAATATTGAAATTAGAAGTATTATTTATGTCTGATAAAGAGTAAAATTTGATAATTTTTTTTGTCTAAAATAAAAATCTAGGGTCAGATGAAGGCAGATGAAGGGCCAGGATCGTGATAGGATAGGGTCAAGGGCTGAGATAAATGAAGTCCACTGCCTGGCCAGGTCAAAATTTAAGGCCTTTAAGAGAGTAGGACTGGAGCCAGGGTTTATGCAAGACCCTACCGGACCCCTGCCCATTATTATCCCTACTTCACAGCATAAAGCCATACACAAATTGTGCCCAATAAGTCAAAAAGTTATAGCTCTCGAAATATCTCATGAAATCTAAAGATCAGATGAAAGAAAATAAAAGAAAAGAATTATAATAAAACATGCAAAATACAAGGAAATTTAGTTACATACAATTTAAAGGGTTTCTGAACAAAATAGATGAGCCCAATCCTTTTCTTTTATTTTTATTTTTGTGAAAAAAAGGCTACAACTTAGTCTTTACATATCCCAATCCTTTGTTGCATATATAGTACAAAAATTGTAGTATAACTGAACAAATGTACAATTGATTGCAACCACCACTGCGAAATTATCACCCAAAAAACACAAAGATGACTGCGAAATTGCTTCAACAAGACTTGGTTAAAATAGACTTCCAACTGCAGAAAAAATTCATCAATTCTATGCCAAACTACTCGAATCAAATTCAAATGTAGCAAAATGACATTGACAGGCTTTGTGATCCACAATCATGACACTACTATTACAAGCGAATTAACACAGAACTACACAAAAGATCAATTCAGAAACACACCAACCACCCACAGACCCACACCCACACCCACCACTACTCTAAAACAACCATTCTCATCAACAAACCAACAGTAATCCATCCAACTGTTTGCATTGCTAGAAGAAACTAAATTTTACAACTATGCAAGATAAAATGTAAGAGGAAGAGGACAAGTTTACTCACTTATCGATAAGCTCTGCTTGTGTTTCGCTAGTTTTGCTTGGACCAGCTTCTCCAGCTTATCACTCCCATCCTTCGGCTGCTTGCTAACGGAACCCTCCTGAGCACTACACATTTGTGACTTGACCTTGAACCCGAGCTTCTTAGTCCACCCACTACCGCTCTTCCCTTTTCCCAACTTCTCAATCTCCTGCTTCATAGTTGAACACTCCTTTTCAAGTTCCGAAACCCTCATCCTCATGTTGTCCATTCCCACCTTTAGAACCTGGTTCTCTTTGACTGCGGTGGCCCACCCACCACCGCCAACATTCTCCTTTGAGGCCATGTGGCCACTCCTCAATGGGCGGGAACTGTCAAGGTTGTCAGAAATGAGAAAGCAACCCGCAATTGAGGTTCTGAGCTGAAGTTGCTCGAAGAAGAGTACTTGGACCACAATACGGAGGGGGAGCCTCTCGTTCTGGGCAGCATGAGTGCAGGCCTCGAGGGAGAGCTTCTGGCAATCCATTAGTCGGCATAGTTGTTCGCGGTCAGGTTCTGAGAGCCAAGGGTGTGTCTGTTTGCAAGGATTCCACATATCAATAAATCGCACTGTACCTCACTATCAAGGATGAAGCCAAAACAATTTTGCCTGGGGCCAAGGAAAAATCCGATGGCTATATATAGATAGATAGGGACTTTTTCATACTTTTTAGGGAGCCAAACCATAAAACTTAATAGACTTCAGGAGGATTTTCAAAATTTTCAAAAATTTTCACTAGTCTTAAGGGGATTTTTTTCTTTAATTATTTTATTTTTTATTTTTTTGCGCGCGCATGTGCCAGGCCCCCACTAAGCTTCGTCTCTGCTCACTATCCAATTAAATGCTTTCTTACACGGAAAAAAACTAAATTTTTTCTTGGAAGATTTAATTTGCAGCAAAACCTAAGAATTTAAGTTTTGGGTTATTCTTTCTTATACATGGAATGAAAAGAATGAGACTTTTCACTAACCTATGAATTGATCACATCATGTGTATTAATTAATAATGTTGCAAGTAGTTTTGTTCAAGTATCAAAGAGAAACGTGAACATCAAATGCAGATATAAATTAAGCAAACAGCCTAAGAGAGTAAACATGCAAGTAGTGTATGTAGCATTTGATGTACTGCAACATAATGACATTAACCCAAAAGGAAGTCATGATTTTGTGCCCAATCAGGATTGTGTCGACTAATACTACAGATACTTCGGATGATGACTGGCTGATCCCTGATAACCTTTACCCAGTTTTTGAACCATGGTTCAGAGTGTGTTGCTGCATAACACTAGACAAGGGATAGCATCACAACATCCAAGAGGTATGTGCTTAAAATCCAATACGGAATAATTATTGTATATAGTATTAACTTGCAGCAAATTCTGATTTACAAAATTTAAGAAATATTTCTTCGTCCCATGACCCACACCAGAACCAACCAATAGTGAGAAGCATAAGATACACAAAGCTAAATTACGTTATTAAAAAATTAAAATTTTGCGTTTTGGTTTCTAGTTTAAATTAGGTTATTAAAAATATTTGTACCAAGGCCAAGTATTCCTGTCCTCCATGTACATGTTTACCCTGTATAAATTATGCTCAAGAGCCACTTAAATATGATTAAACATTAGCTCAATGGACATAATGGAAGCAGTGAAATGCACTACAGAATACATGTCTGCCGCTGTAATTGGTTGATACCAGGAATACATGTCTCCCACTATAATTGGTTGATAGCTGGTTATAGAATAGAAGAAAAACATAAGCATCCCCACTATAATTGGTTGATAGCTAGTAATAGAATAGATAAAAAGATGTATCAGTCTGATATCTGGTTTTCCTATAGATCAGACTTTAAATTGATTGGTTTCAGTCTAGCATTGGGTTCTGCATCTGCCTGCTGTCAATTATAAGGGGCAGGAAAAAAAATAAAAAAATTGCATGTTCAAATTTAAATATCATACAAGTATCGCTGAATGCAAGATTACCTTCAGATATATGTCAATTGCACGATACAGTCCATCATCCAATGGTCGAGCATAGTCAGGCACAGCATCAGCTAAAGCTTGAAATTTTGGCAGCTCCAGATTAACATCTGGTGCAACCTCTGCAAGAAATCCATCAATCAACCTCGCAACAGTAGTCAATGGCGTCAAAGACGGTGATCCCATCAGCTGCTCCTCTTCAACTAAATTTGGTGAGTCCCCACCAGTTGCCTGATCCATAGCCAAGAAATGTTCAAGAATTCGCTGAACACAATCAACATCATATAGCGTTTCCATAGTATAAGAAAATGTGGGTATCAAAAGATCTTCCAAAGTAGCCTGATCGAGTTGAAGCCCAATCCTTCTCTCCAAATTTGACATGCAAGAAGGGTCAGCTTTTAAAATCATGGCAGTTCGAAGAAGCCCAAACAAGAATTTAGTCGAGGCAATGCCCTTCTGATGAGGTAACATGTTAATAACCTCCTGAACAAGATCTTTCTGCTCCTCTTCAGTGGGTACAGCTTCCACAGATGTAGGAGCAAGAGAGTGCCGTTTGTTAAGACCTGGAAGATATCTTCTTGCATAATAAGCTATAGACCCGGCAAGTATCTCTTGCCGAATTCCACGGGACTCCATCACCGAGATTAGCCTTTTATAAAGAGGAAGATGCAGAGAAGAGACGTCATCGTACCACCAATCTGAGCTAAAACTCCTTGGCCTAGCACCTGTGCTTATACCATTCCATAAGACACTTCCGCCTGGGCTCTGCATGGACCCATGCTCCATCATGGGCCACCCAAATAAATTTGGGTCAGTGCATGCTTTCATAGCCAAAGACTCAATGCAACGCTTAACAATGTTAAGGTCCTCGGTGTAAGGGAGGAGTCCATCACATGTTTGAAGTGCTTTTACTGAGTCTTTCCAGCTACGGAGGACTACCTGGTTCAGAAAGATCTCAGTTTGGGAAATAAGGTTTCCGTCTGCAATTTCTTCTGTCATTTGGAGGTGTTCTGCTGCGCATCGGAGGTAGACTACATTTGAAGCGGTGAGTTCGAGCTTCATACCATAGCAGAACTTCGCGACCAGTTCGAAGGATTTTGCACCTCCGGGGATGTCAGGTAGATTTATCACACAACCCTCGCCTTCAGTGGATTTTTCCTCGATCAGTTTTTCCAATATGCCACTCTTGGACAGAAGAGGGAACTGTCGAATAAGTGGTAGGCAAAAAATTAAGTTAGCAACTAAATAAGGTAGAGGAAGTCAATTTATTATTTTTGCGTAAATTTCACCTTGTGCAGATGAAAACACATCTCTCCCACTTCAAGAGTAACATCACTAGATAAACCAGTTGTGCAAAACCTGGAAGAGGAACCCAAGAAGATAATGTTCATAGAGCACAGGTGTTGAGGACATGAGATACTCAAGGAAACAAAAATACCAAGGAATTTTCTTCTTAGTTTCTGATTAAATAAAATAGAAGATAAGAGCTAGGCGCATTCAATGGGCAGAAACTTGACCCTGTTAACAACCATATCCACGCGAGTGTAATAGTTGAAGGTGCTCAGATGATGGTTGACAACAAAAATATGAAAATTACCTGAGGATATAACTACGGGATCCAATTCTTTATTTAGATACCGTAGCATTTTAGAAGTATGGTTATAAATTTTACTACTATATGCAGAATTTGAAATGAAAGTTAGGAAGGGAAAACCATAAATCTATAATTCCAATGCTATAGAAATGTGTCACCACTTGTCCCTACATAGTACATTTCAGATTATAATATAAATAGAGGTAATGGTAGATGGACTCCTCATTCACTGTTAACCTAAAAGCATGTAGTAGTTGTCACTTTGGTTGGTGCATACTGATATAAAATAAGGGTATATGTGATATGCTTTCAAAAACTATGTGGCATGATATATAATTTGTCAGATAGTCATGCCTGTGGATGACAACTTGACAATTCTTGTGTATAGATCCTCAATGCAAAAATGTATCAATAAAGCATCCAACTTTGAACACTTCTTAGACACATTTTCCATAATCATTGAACACTTATTCATAGTCAATGATTTTCAGAGAAAAAAATCGATTTATATGTTAAAGACTATCTTTAGTCAGCTGAAAAAAGGATAGTCTAGAAACAATGACAGAATTTGTAAGTTTAAAGAGAATAAGGGGGTTAGTGTGTCACCCTCGCTAGGTTGACAGATCAAAAACCATGTATTGAACATTCAAAATGAAAAACCCCACCAACAGATGTGATGTGCATCATAAAAACCATGTCTAAATTTGTAAATGATAACAAGTTAAAACCCACTCATTAAACGACCAAAAAACGGAATAAATTTACTCTTATTAAAATGTTGACTTCTGACGCATGGTGAGTGGATGAAACTCATTGAAATCACCTTATTTTTTTCACGCAATTCCTATGGTGTAGATCACATCAAACGGTGTGGGTTTTATCTCGGATGTCTGATATATTATGATCGAGGAACCTAGCTAGGTTGACGGACTAGCCCCTTATTCTCATATAAGTGAATAGAGATGATTTCAACATGTGCATCCAAGACTATTAAGAGTCATTTTACTTAAAAGAACTTGGATTAAGTCTAATAGCTGACACAAATCTACCAATAAAGCATGGTCTCCAAATTCCTAATCCTAGTCAATATCCATATTCTTCATCTCGGATCTCTTCCTCTTTATCTAACATAAATAGTGAAGAGCCATCACAACCAACACTACTCTCGAATACTTTGAATCGTCTATCATAGCACCCATGCACTACGGGTTCACATTGTTTTTTTTTTTTCTGGATCAGGAGCAATCCGAATATTTTTTTTAAAACAGAAGGTGATGGGTCCCATCGTGAAGTCAAACTGTTACTGTAGGTTGACATACGCAGACTAACATACCACTTCAGGAATGAGAATGATACAATGGTTATCAGATTTTTTCCTACCCAGCCTCGACCCCTTTCATTGCTAATTCTCATCCTCTTAACGCAGACATTGTTAATCCTTTTTATTATCCTATCGGCTATCCACACTAACATAGTTCTCTTCATCATGCACTCCATGCCAACGTTGATGATCCTTCTCATCATTCTCTCCACCCCAATCCTGATCATCCTCACCCCTACCCTAATGATACTCTTCACCTTGGTATGGAACACCCCCCGCAACACCTTCAATTTTTTGCAAATCTCAAATATCAAAATGAAAGCCTGATCTTTTCACGCATTGAAAACATTCTAAGAAGTAGTTCTAAGATCATACTTGCAAGGTATTCCATTACAAGACACATAAGCTCGTTCCAAGAGACAAACTTGCAAGCTCTGCAACATTATTCAACCACAAACAATGGACACTTTCGTACACATTACGACACCTACAATCACCAAAATACTCCTAGGTATTGCGGTGGTTGTGGATGGTGGAACACATACTTTAGTGGTTGTGGCTTGCAGTTGGATCGGGCAAAGATATTATGATTCTGTCTCTTAGAACAATATTTAGTGTCTTTTGGTTGAATATGCATACAAGTATGACTCTTGCAACGATTTTTAGAATAATCAGGATGCATAAAAGAAACAGGCTTTGATCCCGGTCTCTGAGATCAACGGTAAATGATGTGAATCTCCATGAGTGTTCTAGATCAGGGTCAAGAGGATCATCAAAATTGGGGTAAAGATGATGAGAAGGATCATCAGGGATGGACTGAGGTGGAAATGATGATCAGTAGAATCATCATCTTCGAATGGCGAGGAGGAAAATTAACAACATTGGCATTGAGAGAATGAGGATGATGAGTAGCATGACAAGGTTGAGACGCAGGTAATGATTGCATCATTTTCCTCGCCGAATTGGTCCATCGGTTAGCTTCCGTCGACCAACAGTAACATGTCAACATCGCACCACAGTTGATCGCCTTTGATTTCTAATAAAATATTAGAATCCCTTTGGATCCAAGAAAAGCAACCACGCCCACCCGCACAGCTTGGATGTTATGACAAACGATTCTAAGAATTTGAGACTGTGGTTGGTTGTGACAGCCCATAGTTGTTGATTGAAGATGAAAAGGATGCGAGATTGATCATATATGACGAATAGAGTGACTAGGATTAGGAATTTGGAGACCATGCTTTATTGGTAGATTTAGGCCAGCTATTGTAACTAGGTTATTGGGCCTCCGGAACGTAATTTTTTTTTTGTGAGATTAATTCCATTTACTCTTTGGTTCATTATAGACAATCCTATCTTAGGACTCTTATTGCCTTCTATTGGCCTCAAATGCACATATTCATATTATCTCTATTTACTCATATGAGAATAAGGGGTTAAGTGTGACTTAGGTAGGGTAACAACACAAAAGCCATATGTCAAACATCCAAAACGAAAATCCACGCCATCGGATGTGATTTACACCATAGAAAACATGTGCATACAAAAGTTACATGATTACAACGAGTTTTAACATCATGCGACAGAGAAATCAACATTTTAGAAAGAGTCATTCTCATGTAACCTCACGCTTGGTTAGAATGGAATAGGAAAGAAGAATAGAGATTCACCACCAATTCGTGTAGAATCGGGGAAAAAGAGCTACTAGTATTCATTCTTAAGAGACAGAAGCTAAGCATTCGATAAGTTTTCCAACTTCACTCAGTTAGTGGTTGTTCCCAACTGTCGTCACACTTCGACACTTCAGTAGCGTGGTACAGAAAAGAAGATAGAAGAGAATAACAATCAGCTCAATCACAATTATGTAGAATTGGGCAAAAAGCGCTCGAAGAAGATAAGACAATCAGGTCCACCACAATTATCTAGAATTGGGCAAAACAGCTACTAACATGCCTTTCTTTTAAGATTCTCGAAATAGTGCTCAACATAGCAGGCCTGGAAAGCGCCTTCCTCATCATCTACATAGGGGTAGACCGGCCGTCTATGGGGACAATATTTCATGAAAGATTTTATCAAAATTTTACTAGTGGGTGTTAACTTGATGTTAACCCTCTCAAAATTAGTGCCAATTTCTGGTTAAAAAGATTAAGGACATGAGAAAGGCTTGCTTTAATCTTAAGAAGCATTTGGTGTCCAAATTCTCGTAGACTAAGGGAGAAGTGTAGATGCAGGGGAAATATGATAGACTTGCTACAGGAAATTACAATCAACTCTTAAGGCATATATAAAGCCATGAGCCAAATTGAAATCGACCATAGAACAGCAATCCGAACTTCATCAACTAAAACACTTCAAGCATGAAGACATTCTTATCCTTAAGTCACAAGATAAATACCATATTCTGCATCACATCACTTGTCAGAAATACATTTAGTAAGATCTTCATAATCAATTACACTATGGAAATTTAACAATTGTGGCTGTGAGTATGAGCTACTTGAAAAGAAATTTTAAATCCCAACAACATAATCTACCGCTAACATGCCATTCTATAGCCATAAGATCAAATTCAACAGTCTTAAACATATCCAACAATTACTAGCAGATACGATTCAGATCAATTGGTCAAACATATTCTAAATCTAAACTTCCAGCACAACTTAAGGCAGAACAGCAGTTAAATCACCCAGAACATTAAAATCATAAAATTTCAAAGAGTAATTACACAAAGATTCGCGAAGAGATTTTCGCTTACCATGCCTGCCCTTGGCGTTGGAATCCATCCGCTTTCGATCCCAGCTTCATACAAGCCATTGATAAACAACAACTCAAAGCACCTCAAACTCTTCGAAAAGTAAGGACCAAATTCAATTGAACTTAACTTATCCACTCTAACTTTCACAGCAAAGTTCCTAACAACTCAACTTCAAATTGAAGACAAAACCCAACAAAATTTTAGCTCTAAAATTTGCAACTCTTACCTAAAAACCAAAGTGGGCAAAACCCATCAACACCCACTCATCAGAAGCCAATTTTGATGCCAAAACTCCGGGTTTGAACCTACTATTAACCCAATAAGAACAAACCCAGATCAAATCTCAGATAGAGGAACCAACCCACCATTTTTTTCACAGAGACCCAGGAAAAAAATGGATTATAAAAAACTGGGAAACCAAAGGGGGAGTAGAAGAAGAAGAGGAGTAGAGTCCAAAAGGGCAGTTTCTATTCTGTCTTTTCCTTTTAAATTTCTTTTTGTTTACAAGGTTACAACAAGTTGCAGGCTATGAAGGGGATTTTTTAGGGAGGGACCATTAGTTAATGCATTTACCTCCTTCTGTCCTAGAGCCAAGAGGAAGAACCCAAAGCTTAAATTATCTTTTTTTAATTTTTAAATGTTGCAAAAAATATTTCGAGTTAACTTTTTTTTTTTTTTTTTTGGTTTTTTTTTGGATGGTAACCACCATCAGAATCTATATATATATGAAAACCCAAATATATATGCACAAGTAGCGCAAGGGAACCGGAATTAAAATACAGTAGGAGAGCACGAATGATGGAGATAACTGTTGCAGGTGCTTTTTACGGTACGATGTATTTACTAAAGTAAATAATTCGGTGAATTTCTATGTAGAATTCAAAAGATACTAACAATTTTGATACGTATCAACATCTAATTAAATATTGGTAAAATTAATTTTTTTTTTATTATATATTACTATAACAGTATGTGCCAATTGGATTACACATAAGATAAGAATTTAACCTGACAATTACATTTGTAACACCCCGAATTCCAAATAAGTCTGAATTCGAAGTTCTACAGGATCTTTACACTTTACTTCGTACAATTTTACAAAGAATTTAAAACTTTTTGTACAACAATGTTTACATCAACGCAGTGGAATTATAATTACAGCATGATACATGAAATAAATAACAATTTGAACATTTCTTTAAACAGCATTCCTTCTTTAGTCATTTCATTCATTTTATCTTGCATAGAAACTGTGAGCACGTCAGTAGCTTTGTTTGTGAACAAGTGTGTGCTTTCCAAGTAAGAGAAATTGACGTATTATATCCTAGCGTCAGTTGTAGGATATAATACATCAATTTCTCTTACTTGGAAAGTACACACTTGTTCACAAACAAAGCTAAGGGGGACTATCTTATTGATGTCATGTGTGACAGTGCACTTAGTCTTAATGCAATTATTTATTATTTCATGACACTAATGCGCACTTGTTCGAACTTATGCATCCCATTCTACATAAATCCGAGGGCAAGCCCTTAACCGTTTTCATCTTGTAGGATTGAATCCCTCGTTATGAGTTTAACTATTACGGTAATTACGGTAAGTATCCTAAATGTTTTATGAATTACGAGTCCATGCCCAAACAGCCTGGAGGGGAATCCCACATCATGACATGACACATCATGCAGACAACCTATGGACAATTCGCCTCCGTCATGGAACGATGGCACTACGTAGTCACCAAGCACCCCACATGCGTCGCCACGGTCCCGATAATTCCAGAGATGTATCCACGTCATGAAATGACGTATCATGCAGACAGTCTGTGAACACTCTCACACTGTAGATCCGAGGCCCTCATACTTGTGTTTTTCTCTTACTTTCATCACATCTTCACTATAGTGTAGTCCTTAGATATTTGTGACATAAATAAAGTTAACACCCTAAAGTTAGCGTTACCTCTACACCGGTCTTAAACATCAAATGTTAATCTCGACCCAATCTTGGTCTTTTATTATCACATTTTTCTTCAAAATTTCATTCTTGCCGATGTGTGGACTTAGCTAAACTCTAGTTTCAATCTCTTTTCATGTTCACCAAAAATGAGTGTTCATACTCACAGATTTTCACATTTCATCATGATCTTTTTATTTCATTTTCCATGCACACTTGCATATATTAAACATCAAATTTCATTTATTAACTCTCAAAATTTTCATGTCGAAAATCTCAATTTTAATCTCTACACAAAAATTCTTTACGTTCAAAATATTCATTTTCTTTAATTAATCAAAGTTATATTCTAAGAAAATTCATCAAGTTCTTCTTCCCAAAGATTACTTCCAATCTCATTATAATATGCCAAATATTGTAGAAATATTTTTTTATGAAGTCTAGGTAATTTTAGAAGAATATTAGAATTTTTCCCAGTTTTTTTTATACGCTTAAAACTATTAAAATACCCCAAAAATCGAAATATGTAAAAAAAGTCAAAAACCACAAACAAAAAGTAAGGGTCGGACTCGAACCCAAGACCAGAGCCTCCACCCTGCTACAGTAACAGACCCAAAGCGCACCCGAAGACCACTAAGTCCAGAGTGACTAACTAATATAAGAAGAACTCGGTTTATATTTAAAGAATGGTTTCGGTGATTTGATTTAAAAATTGAAATTTCATAAAAACAGAGCCTCTTCAAGACTCGAACCCAAAACCTCCCGCACTGTACACAGCGCCTATAACCCACACCGAAAACCAGTATGTCCAAACTCAGTTTCTGTTATACTCATGAGTAAAAATTGTTTTATTCTACAATTCTGTATCTAACTCCTTTTTTAATAAACTCGATTTATTAATCAAAATGTACTTATTTAAAAATCTAAATCTTTTTCCAGAATGTGTTTCTTTGAAAACAGTATAGTATATTTACTTAGATTTCCAAAATTCTTATTTTTAACAACATAACAGAACTATTCCTCTTATTGGTTTTTGGAAGGTGAAACATTAGTATATTTTTCGACATTGAAATTTCTATTTTAGATGAATCTTTCGTCTATTTATTCCCCATTTATTCACAACGTGTTTATAAAATTTTCCATTCTTTAGCATAGTTAATGCCCTTAAGTTATTTTTATCTTTTACAAAACTAACTCATTTCTTATGATTCAAAGAGACAGCATATTTGACAATCAAGTGAATATAACATTACTCATACAATACAATTAAAATTCTAACACTTATTGCAACTTTTATACTAATCAATTTATTTCACAATCTATGGGTGTTATTTTGCATTCTACAATTCATTCACAAGCACAATTTTTCATACAAGCATGGTTCATCAAATAATATCTATTCTAGCATGAAAATATATTAATGAAACACCATGACAAATCATAATTAACAAATTTCAATTCATTTTACTAACTTTCTCTTGTAGACAAACAAGAATTATCTCTTTTTCTTACTAGTCTTTTCAAACAAGTATATGACAAACTTTTCTATTTTCTCTAACATGTTCCTAAATTAAATTCTTAGCATGGTAACTATACTAGAAGTAGAGAAATCACCCACCTTTTGAAGAAACAAAGAAAAACTCCTAAAGAACTCCTTGAAAGCACGATCATCTTCCTTCTCCTCCTAGCTTGTGCAAAGTTCGAGCTCCTCCTCCTAGCAAAACATGAACCTGAGCCTTCTCCTCCTCTTCTTGCTTTGGGCGGCCTCCAATGGTAGGGAAACACACACTCTCTTTCTTTTCTCACACAAATTTCTTTTCTCACTCAATCTTTTCCTCACAAATGCCTTTTTCTTTCTCTTTCTCTTTGAAATTTCTAATGCAAGTGATGAAAAAAGACAAGGGAGGGGTATTTATACACATTTTAAGAGTGAATGAAGGGTTGAGATGAGTTTGGATGAAGGGCTAGGATACATTTGGGAGTTAGAAGAACTGCCCATCATCAAGTAACCAACTCTCCACTTTCTCCATCTCTTCCACTCAAGCCTATGGCCGGCCACCCCTTGTCCCATTGCACGTGCCATCACATGCACACTAGTTGTTTGATCATTTAATTGTTAATTTATTTGTTACATGATCATGTCTACCCTACAAGTTGTCTTAATTAATAATAAAACTAATTAGTGGGCTAGTTTAGGTAGGCTAAAATCCATGGGCTCTTAATTAATTAATAAATTTATTTTAGATGGGCTAGAATTAAACTATTAGGCCTAAGAATTAATAATAGTAGATAATAAGCTTTTTAAAAGGGAAAATGAAAATATTTTTTCATGACGTAAAAATAATTTTTAAAGCAAAAAACACACATTAATTTGCACGTGCAAAAAACGTAAAATATATATATATATATATTTAAATATTTGAAAATTCAGGATGTTACAACGTTAGTGGGAACAATTAGCACTGTCACAATTACCCGTGACTCGGAGCTCATCCAGGCCTACACGGACCCCACATTGGACCAGAAGTGACCCTTTTCTAAATGGGTAGCAATAGGATCCGATGATTGAACCTAACCTGTGAACCTGGTAGTATATCAATAACTTAAATTTTAGTATATTAGAACATAATAGTCGTATGTGTTAATAGTGTAACCCCATTTTTTTATTTTTTGTATTCGTGGTGTATTTTTCTTCGTTCTTGAGTATTATACTCTTCTTGTATTTTGGACCATATATTGGAGTTGTTTTCAATATATATTCATTTTTGCTCATTTTGATCTTCTTGTGATTGATTTTTCTGTCCCTTGATTTGTTCTTGATCATTAGTATTGTTTTCGCTCTTTATTGGGTCCTTGTTCTCCTTGTTTTGTTCTTGGGTGCTCATGGTGTTTTGGTTGCTATCCTATTGCTATTCATATTGCTTTTGATCCCTAATTAACTACCAAAGCCAAATTAGCCTACAATCCTATTTTAAATCCTATGCAAATCCTATTAAACCCAATCTCCTACTACTCCTCCTAAACTATCCACAACCCAATACCCACCACCCTAAACTCAACCCTATATAAACCCCCACCTCTCTCCTACCGCAAAACCCTAACCCTAACCCCGATCCCCTCTCTCTCCCTGTTGCACCGTCAGCCGCCACACTTGCACACACCCCTTGCCGACCTCCTGACCTGTACCCCTTCCGACTGCCCCTACCTCATCTCGATCCCCAACTCACCCTAGCCGCCATTACCCATCATCGAGAACCTCCATCCTTTCATCTCTCTATCTCTTCGTCCGTCTCTCCCGCTCTCTCCGACGTCGCGCGCGCCCAGGACAGCAGCAGCGACGCCAGCCAAGGCCAGCGCTGCCGTCGTGCCTCATCCCAACCGCTCTCTCTCTCTCTTGGTTTTGCTCGTGCATGGAGTTGCACGTGGGTTGCTTGGTTCGTGGTTTTTGTTCATGGATTTTGTACGTTTTCGAGATCCGTTCCCGTTATTCTTGGTGTTCCTTTCGTCTTCGGTTAAGGCAACTTGTACTCAATTCCTTTGTATGATACAAATCATAAATTCCGCTTGTAGTGTAGTTGGGTTCTAGAGATAACTCGTGTGTGACGTATGTTTGATGAGTATTGTCTCTATAGTGCTATTGACCATAGTTACCCCACGACACAAATTTGACATGAAACAACTTAGGTTTTGACCGTTCTTGATGTGATTATATTTGTGAGATAATTATGAGAATTTGTGTGTTTTTTGGCTCCATGTGATATACTTGTTGTGGACATACTATATACCCTATTTCATGTTATTTGGAAACTTAGTAGACTCTATTACATGTTTGGTTGTGTTTGGAACGAGTTTCGTATGTTGTATGTTGATTTGTTGTTAAGAGGAAAATCTGTATTTTGTCAGTGATCAGTTTTGATTGGTATTTTAGACCATATTAAGGTCAGTATCTTAACTTCAGCATTAAAAATGATTTTTAGATAAATATGTCTTCTTTCCAAATTTTCTGACAGAGATCGATTTCGTTTTCGTATGTGTGAGATATGATTGTTTTACTACAGAGGTGTATTATATTTCCAGATTTTATTTCTTGATGATTTCTATGACTAAACTATTTTGATACTAGTGCTAAGCATATTATTTTGATCTAAAATTTTGCACAATATTTCTATACCTATTTAGGGATTACCCAGAATTTTGTTGGATTTTATTGATATGTTTCATGCTTATTTATAAAAACTATACTTGCTGGATTTTGCTTACTGTTCTGAAAAGATTTATATTTTCACCCTAATTTCTTTTCCTGTATGAAAAATATTTATGAAATATGAAAGTTAGCTTATTTTGTCTATTTCATCTCCCTTTGACGGATCTGGATTTCGTTTCATGATTTGCGAGATATTACATTTTTCGTACAGCAGTGTTGGGAATTTCAGATTTGCCAAACTATCGTTTGTTGATATTTTCTGATTTTTGTTGGCTAAACTAATCTTACTGGAAAATTATAAAACTTTATATTCTGATACTAGACATATAGGGTAATACCCCAAATTTTTCCTGAATTTATTTGAGGTGTTTTGATTCTGTTTTCCTGACTGTGAATTAGATTTACTGATTTCTGGCTAAACGTATTTTCTGGTTTCAAATCAGTTTTGAGTTATGTTTTTCTAAAACACTATATGACTTATATGTATTCACTGGATTCGGTTGGAAGTCTATTTTCCAGATTCTTTGACGGATCTAGGTTTTGATATTTGTGGTAACGGGAATTGCTATTTTAGTACTGTACTATCGTGCTGTCCTGAATTAGGAAGTAATCTATTTTGTTCTGTTATGTGACTATCTTACCATCTGTAAATGCTTATCTATTATTCTAAACTTGTGGGTCGTTATATCATGCTAGATTTATTCTATTTCATGCATATACACATCTGTCTGATAATAATTATAAAATAATCAAGCCGGGGTTTATAGGAAAGATCTAGTAGTGGGAAAGCATAGAAATGTGTACTTAGAAGGAAGCCCGTGTTTCCCATATGATTATCTGTGATCTGTTATTCTGTACCCTGTCTATATTACTTCCTATAGGAAGGTGTAGGGAAAAAGATAACCACTAGGTTCTATCTGTCTGTCTGAACCCTGAGTACACGGCCCTATATGGTCCCTTATGAAATCTACAAACGTAACTGTTTTGAATGTAGCAACCATGTGATAAAAGGATGGCACATGAAGTGCTACCATGTTAGTAATTAATACAAGATTTATAAGAATCTGAATCTGATATCTGTATCTGTATCTGTATCTGATATCGTAGTCTGTTATCTGATTTTTTGATCATCTGATTATCTGAGTATTTGTTATCTGTCTGACACTGTCACTTGACACTATTATTTGACACTATCTGTATATCTGTCTGCATGCTATTGAATTTTTGACACTTGACACATGTTAGTATACCATGCTAGTTGATTCTGCTATACCATGCTATATCTGTTTCGGCTATTAATTAGATTTGTTAGTTTTCCATGTACTTGTATCTTGCATTACAAGCGGCCCGTAACTTGCATTGAAGGGTACTTGTTTTCTTTTTCCTTCTCCTGCAATTTATTGATTGCAGATCAGGATGGTCGTTTGCCTGATGTTATTAGAGAAATGAAATATTAGTGCTGGACTTCTTTTGCTATTATTATTATCTGTTGTTTTTGAAAAATATATTTGAGTATATAGATTTTATTTGTATTTGGGCAATGTGACCCAGGATATTAACTTGTTCGGATCTGTTTATTTGAGACTATTATATTATTGGATTTCAATTAATTTCTGTTGGCACTTTGTTTTGTTCTGAGATATATATGTCTGTGTGAGGATAATTCTTTAAGCTTCCGACTCTGATTATTCTGAGATTTGTTGTAAAGATTCTGAACAGCTTATGGATGATGCAAATCATTCACTGGGTTGAGTCACGTTTCCGTATTCCGTATTCTTTTTGGGAAGTGGGGCGTGACAAATAGTCATAACAGTTCAGTGTCTCTTCGGTATCCATACAAATGAACAACAAAATTGGGCTCTCCCTCACGCCGCGGTGCTAGCTACGGTAAAGGAATGTTTTTTTTCTCTCTCTCTCTAACTTTCTGTGATGGCTAGCTTTTTTCTTTTACCTTTCCCACATATACATATCATATATATATAGCAGAAAATCCCCCCAAGAGAGTTGTGAGGCTACTGAGCTCACAATCTAACCTAGGTTAGATTCATGTGTGGGCTTTCTAATTTTGGTTAGCCCATTTAATCTAATTAATTGTCCAATCAATATTGGGAGTCCAAGTCTTACTTGGATTTTACAATTAAATTCATCTTATGAATTTAAATCCCAATTTTGAACCATTCTAAATGTGTGACCCTGTAGGTTCCCATTACGTTGACAATAATACTAAAATCCTATTTTAGTGTTACAAACAGTGAGCGATATCTAGCAATACATCACCGCTACTCAAGTAACGGGAATGCTAGTGATTTGACATAACATATCTATGACCAATGTTACCATGTAGTCTAGTCCTTTTGTACAGATATCTTAAACGACCATAAGGCTTAGAGCGTGTCATCCTTGTATAGTTCAATCTTTGATTTCTTGATGTTCGAGTAGACTTATTAAAATAAATGAGATCGATATCTCATATTGTCTCATTTGAACACGACCATGCATTTTGCAGTCTCACTTAATCAAGCAACCCAAAGATATCACTCATATTATGTAAAGAGACAAATCCTACCTAAGTCACTCACATCCCTCCGCATGAGTCATAGTATGTCTAATAGCCAACTTTATAATCACCTTATCGTAGGCGACGTTTGACAATATTAAAACATATAACCTCTCATGTTGGGAACCGTAGTGACTTCAAGTCAAAGGACCATGTACACCATGGTTACTGTGAGAATCGCTCATGACACTCATGTAACGATCCATGCAGCGTTCTCATGGTAGGTCAGTCCAGTACATTGTTACTCTAATATGTATCCATGTGAAGACTTGATTTCTCATATCCATGACTCGTGAGATATGGTCATCAATCTACACACATATTAGTCTCTATGTATTTTGTTGGCCCAATTCACAATAATACTTGACTATGGACATTTAAGAATAGTGTTCCGATTTCAAACAATATGATCTCACAGTCAAGTCATGCACTTGATGTCCCATGGTATTGAACCTACTATTTTAAGGACTTTATTATGTTCATTTAATCACAGTAAACAACACAATAAATAAAACACCTCGTATATGAAATAAATGTTATGATACAATGTAAACTAGCAAGGTCAATATAAGGCTAGCCTCTAGGACATACACCAACACTCTCCACGCCACCTCCCATGTTGCGCTCGCCTTCCACGCTGCCACCTGCGCTCGCCTCCTAAACTGCCGCCTCACACGCCACCACTGCCTCACACGTCACTGCCTCCCACGTAGCTGCTTCTCTTGGCTGCGGGAGATAAGGTCAACACCATTCTCGACCACTGAAATAGATCCTTCATCTTAGTTGCAGTTCTTCTTCTTTTTGAATTTGTCCTTTTCGTCGGTCGTATATTTTTAAAATTATTTAATTTTTGATGGGCTGGGTTGCAATTTGAATGCAGTTTGGGGTCGAATCGGAAAATTGGAAGAGATATAAAAAGGATTCACTGCTTCTAATCTGATGATTGGATATTACGGCGACGTCGCTATCCCAATTAACAAATTCCCTCTCTGCTGCTCAACAGGTAATGTTTTTCTTTCCTGCAATTAGGGTTGTTCAAATATAACAAACAATTAAGTGAACAAATTACAATGCTTGTTTTGTTATTGACAAGGACTGAGTGATCTAGTTAAATCAGCATTGACAAACTTACAACATAGAGAGAGTCAACAAATCAACAGAGAGAAAATTGAATCAAATTCTGAAAGGAATGGTGATTTAAATGAAGTTCCAAAGAAGGACGGAGAAGAAACCGAGTTAGAAAAGAACCATGTAATCCGGAAAAAAGTTGCAAGCTCGAGGAATGAAGTTGAACAAGTTGTGGCTAATGTTAGAGAAAGTGGCAACCCTAAGAAGGCTATAAATGTTGGGTACATAACATTATATTGGAATTCATTTTTTCCCTAAAATTGGTAATAAAATGAATTTTAACTGCTATATTTGTTCTGTAGCTTGCTTTTTCAATGGCAAGTAAAGCAGCTTCGCTTGCAAGAGAACTAAAGACAATCAAGTCGTAGTTGTGCTTTATGTAAGAGAGGTGTTCTCTCCTTGAATCGCAGAACATGAGGCTCTTGAGTGGAGCAATGAAGGGTGATAGACTCGAATAAGACGATATGGTAGTTAATCGTGGAATTCCATTTCTATTTATTATATGATCAAAGATTCTATATATCTCAAGGTATACTAATTTGGAAACATTGGTAGTTCTAAGAAGCTTCAGTTACTCAGATATATGAATGACTCTAATAGTAAAAGTGTTAATAAATTATATATTAAAACTTATATATGGCACTCTACAAAACATTATTTCACTAGATTCATTTTCCACGAGTTATGAGATGTGTTTGAATTTTGATAAGCCATATGTAGGTGAGACTTCAGCTGGAGGCACTGTTGGTAGAGAAGTCGAGATTGGCAAATGAGAATCTGAATCTTACAAGAGAGAACCCAATCCTTCACCAGTTTGGCAAATGAGATTGGCATATTATTTCTTTTGAGGGCTTTGCATGATACACTATTAATACTACATTATATAATTATGTGAATATAATGTCCTACTCTTGTAGCAGTATGAGTTAAAAATTCCCTTTAAAAAAAGTACGAGTTAAAATAATTTATAGATTATCTCCCTCACTTTTTGTGTTGATATTTTACTGTGACTTTTCTTTTGTTTGTTTCAGCTTTCTTTTAAGTAACTAGATGGCATATTTGGGTGTTCTACATAATTTGAAAGGAGGGAAGGTGGATATTCTCTTTTAACAAGTGGTTGTTGGGAGGTGTGACCTACAACAATGTTTGAGATGCTGATAACTGATTGCCCTACTTTCCTTATGTTTTCCTCTCTGATCAGATTTCACCAGTTTGTGATTGTCAATGGCTTGCAGGTAGTAGTTATTCATTAACTTTCGGGGTAGTTTTGCAGGCTGGGTCGGCACTGGTGAGGAGGATGAGGGAGGTGGCGGAGGAGAGGTTGAGGAAAACGAAGAGATGAAGGGGGTGTCGAAGAGGGGGTCGTTGCGGTAGTCAAGGACGGTAGAGACGTTGGAGGTGAGGAAGGAGTGGAAAGTGGCGTCAGATAGGGTGTTGATTTGGGAGGGGAAAGGGAGGAAGGAGGGGATGGTCGAGATGAGGCGGGACAGGGTCTTGGTGTTGTTAGTCATGATTTAAATGAATGCCTGGATGTGCGCGCACTCGCCGATGTTTACCTTCATCTTCTCGATTCTTCTTGGATTCTTGGTTTCTTGATTGTACGGGGACTCAATGATTTAAAAACAAGTAATTATATCTTGAATTTATTTGATGGGTTTTGTATAGAAATTTTCATCTATACCTCAGTTTCTATTTTGTTTATATTCTACCTACATCTTAACTTCAATTCTTTTCTCTCGTTGTTACATGACAAATACTTCAATCTCTATATTATAATAAACAATTCTCTACCTGCTTAGATTTATAGTTGATTTTTGTATTTTTTTAAATTAACCTTAGTTAAGTTCTTTAGCTGGTCATTTAATTTTAGTATTCTCTTGTAATTATTTTAAGCTGTGCAATTTTGCACAAAGGATATACTTGTTTTTAATTAAGAAGAATGTTTATTCTTTTATATAAATTCAGGAAAATTTTAATTAGTGTAAAATTATTTAAAATGACATACATTTTGGGACATATGAAGTAATTAAAAAATAAATTATAATATTGTTTTACGAAAAGATGGACTACGACCATGAGGACTTGTCAATATATTTGTTTAAGAAAAGATCTGTCAAGATTAAGCATATTTTTCCCTGCACTCTTCCGTCTGGCCTCCAATCCCCTAGCTTCGGTAGCTGATTTTTACATCACTACCAACCTACAAAGGCAGTGGGTGATCCCGTTCTCGATCAATTTGCCCATGCATTTAGTATCTGATTTTAACGATCTCCTTTCCTCTCTAAACGACTTCGTTTGGAGGGAGAAAGAAGATTTTCTCTGGCGATGGAACTCGTCAGGGATCTGTTCTGTTAAATCCTTCTATCATTTTCTTAATTTTAGGGGCACTCTTTCCCCTTTCGCCGATCTTGTGTGGAAGTCCTGTGCCCCTCTTAAAGTAAAAATTCTTTCTTGGCTCGCTCTCAACAATAAGTTACTGACCGTCGAAATTCTCAACAAAAGAAACTTAGCGTGGGGTCAATTGTGTCCCCTATGCTCTAACGAGTAAGAAAACGTGGACCATCTATTTGTAGCTTGCGAATTCACGCGACCTCTTTGAAAAATTAGCGCTCTTGCCTAGGAAGTGCCCACTATCCCATCTAAGGTTTTCGAGTGCTGGGATAAGCTTCCTTCTAACGTCAAGTTTCACAGATCGTGGTATCTGTCGTTTCATATTATCGTTTGGATCACGTGGATGGAAAGAAATAAAAGGATTTTCCATCACACTGCCTCGTCCTCCTGCGCTATCATTGACGAATTCCTTTTTCTTTTTAATCTATGGTCCTCGACTTTAAAATTAGCAGCAAAAGAGTCCCTTGACGCTGGCAGACTGGAGAAGGCATTCCAATGCCTTCGTAACCTCAATGCTTTTTAATGTTCTTCTTTATGTTCAGTTCTGTGCATGGGGTTTTGGGTGACCCTTGCTATCTTAGGCAATGCTTCTGAGATTTGTTCTGTTCTTTTTCAGTTTCTGGGTTTCTTATTTGGTTGATGCTTGTCTTCACTCCTTTTCTTGCAGGGTTAAGGAAATTATGGCTTTGTATCTTTTGTTCTCTGCGCTAGTTGCGTAGAAGTGTCGTTGATGGGCAATCATTTTATTTAAGGGAGAGCTGCTTTATTTCTTCCTTCTCTTTTGTTTTTGATCCCAAATTCTAAAGTGTCTAGCTGTTCTTGTTTCTGATAGTGCTATGTTCTTCTGCTATGTGGTTATCTTGATGAGTGGAAGGGTTATCGCTCCTATTATACTGTGAAGTAGCCCCTTCCATGTTTTGCTCTAGTGCTGTATTTTGATGGATGATCTTTGTAATTATTCTCTGTCTCTATTTCTTCTCTGGATGTGGCTGTGTATGTCTGCTTTGTGATATCTGTCGTTTGTATTTTAGAGGGTGGATTTGATCAGCTCTCCATCGATTCTCCTTTGCTTTGTTTGGTTGACATCAGTTTTGTGCATGATCTCCTATCCTTCTGTGTTGTTCTGGAGGCTTCTCTTGTGGCATTTCTATTGTTTTTGTCATCTGTCTGTTGTTGGTTTTTTCTGCGCGACTCTGTTTTCAGATCAGAGTCGGTATCTGAGATTCTCCATGCATGTTTGTTATCGGATTGGTTGGAGGTGTGACCTTGTCTAAGTTGAGTTTGGACGGACCCTTCTTCAACGTCGTCGGTATACTCCTGTTGATTGGCAATGGATTGCGTCCAGTTTTTGGTTGTTCCCCTTAAGCGACCCGAGCTCCCTCCGGTGCCGTATTGAGCTTTCTCCGTTTCAGCACTCGTTCGTTGCAGTTTGCGCTAGTCTGCTAAGCGGCGTCTAGCTCCTGCATCCCTCTTTCTCCTGTCTGCTACCTCTCGCCGGCGGGATTGTATTTTCCAATCTGTGCTTCCCTCTGTTGCTCTGATGTTGGCTGTCTTTTTACCTTTTTGGTTCTCCACAGCTTGTTTGGTTTGGTTGTATTGTCCTGTTTACTGATTTTGTCCCCGTGTATTGTTTTACTTCTGGTAAAACCTTCAATGTACTTATTCATTATTTATATATTGTTTGTCTGGCTGGAGTCGTTAGACTCTATCCGTTTCATAAAAAAAAAGATTAAGCGTATTTTCTTTGCTGACCACAAGATTGATTACACAAATTAGTGTATATGGCTAGGCTTGCTACTACAAGAACATAGATTTGGTACTAAACTTGAGCTATACCCAATTTGATGCAAGTGTACATAAAACTAACTCTAAAATAAGAGTTTCTGAAAATTTTACATATTTGGTTTGTCTATTTATCAATTAACCGAACCCAAGACCTACTAGGTATAAACATTACAAATAGGGCTTTTGCTGTTTGTTTTGGTGTGGGAGAAAACATATAGTGAGTTTATATTTTGAAGGAAACTACTAAAGATCTAACATTTGATCGTTGCTGTAAAAAGTAGTACGTTAAAGCTCATGAGATTGGATATGGACTGTTAATTAAACATCTTGATCTGAATTTGATGGTTGATGATGCAATCGATGGACTTGTAAAAAGTCTAAAACACGGGGGATGACCCCAGCGATAGACCATCCAAGGCTCAAGTCAGAACTAGCGAAAGAAAGAGAGTTTGAGAGTGAAATTGCCCATTAATTTTCTGATTGAGGGGGTGGGAGGGTATTTATAGGCCTGAGAAATAGTTTAGGAGATTGATATGAATCCCTTATCTCTTGTTGATTCTCCCACTTAAGAGATAAGACTCTCTTGTCTGGGGATAAGGGATTTGACTTACAGCCCTCATGGGCTGGGTATCTCTTATAGTGGGCATAGTCATTTTTAATGGGTGCAACTCCCCAGAAGTTTAAATATATTATTTTGAATTAATAAATAATTTTTAAATTTAATTTATCTAATTATTTAATTTTTTTGAAAATTTCATTTTGCACGTGCAAAACACGTGCAAATATTTTTAAAATGCAAGTTTTAAAATTTTGAGTTTCTAAATTAGTTATCTTATTTATAATTGAATATAATTTTAATTTTGAGATTTTTCTGAATAAGAGAAACTACTTTTGTAAATAATTTGAAAGAAGGGGACTTTTGAAAATTAACAATTTTGGTCAACACAAGAGCCCAAATAATATAAAAATAAAAGTTAAAATCTGAATATGCTGATTTGGAGGCCGGCCAATTGAGGGGGATTTGGGGAAAATAAAATCCAAATCGATTAGGCCAAATATAAAATGTAACAAGAATTGATCTCCTAAAACAATTAATTTTACAATTAGGGATTTTCTAGAGGGTTTTATTTGTAAATTTTCCAAGAAACTCTAGATGCAAATCCCGTCCTATTTAGAAGGCATCAAACTTTTGGCCTCCCTCTGTTCTTTTGGATTTTGGTAATTTTTGTGGCTTAGAGAGGTGATCTAATGCTTGGAGGAGGAGACTACTATATTGCATCAATTTTATTCAAGAGGTGAGTAACACTCTATCCCTCTTGTTATTTTTTTATCATGGATGTGTAGTATCATGCTAGGGATGAATTTTTAGTGATCCATGGTTGTATGTTAGCATGATTGTTGTATTTGTTATGAGATACTTGTAGAGATGTGTATTTGATATGAGATTGTTGATTATATGACATAAAGATTGAATCTTGAATGTATGTTGATCTAAAATAAATTGTTCTTGAGAAATGAAAATTTCTATGCATGAAAGATTAAGTTTTATTTATGGAAATAGATCTAATGAACCTATATATTATGGTAGATGTGTAGATCTTATTGTATTGTTCAAGAAACGTGATTTGAGTAATTAAAAGAAGGAAATTTTATGAGCTAATTATTGTTTTGATGTAAATTCTTGATGAGTTGAATACTAGAAATTTTATACTTTAATTATATGATAAAATTATTGAAATATATGCTTTAATGTGTGGAACACTAGGGTTAGGGTTTCGGGGTTAAACCCTAGACCTATGGTTAGAGTGGGGCTCGGTTTAGGGCAGCATGGTACCCCAGGTTGCACAGTGCCAACCTGAGCACTGTGCAGACCCAGGGTTGGCTGTTGTTGGCTTTTGGTTTGGAGCTTGGAGGCTCGGGTGGTGTGCTTTGATGAGGAGGTTTGATGTTAGGGTTGGAGGACCCTAGTGCACATAAAAATGTGTATCTATATATGTATAACTTAGCGATTGTGTGATGATTAATTGATTCTGTTGATCAAGTTTCGAATGTGCAAATTTCAGATTTTGTAGAAATCTAGCTTCAGATTTTAATATGTTTGAGTAATAATTTTGAATGTGCGCATCCATATTTTCATGGGTGAAATTCTCAGTTTTGAGGGGATAGATGTTTCAGTTTTGAAAGATGAAAACTTTGAATTCGAAAAGGTTTATATTCAGTTTCTAAAGAGGTAAAATTTCAGATTTTTAAAACTAAAGAATTTCATATTTTAGGGATGAGATCCCGGACAATAAAGAGATTTTTTCAGTTTAAGTTGATTTGAATTCTAGTGAAGTTCATTGAGTTTTATGTATGTTTGGAAAGTGAGATTTAAAACTCAAATTTAAAGGATTTCGGTGGATTGAATGTTGTTCCATATAAGAAAGAGTCTTTTATGGTAACGAAGTTTTATTAAATGAAATGCGAATAATGAAGAGCTTACAAATGTTTGTTTTTGGAATGAAGTATTTCCGTTTGGAATTTTGATTCACAACTGTGGTGTTGTAGGAAAAATGTTATTTTCAGAAAAGAGTAAATAAAGAGTCTTTTGATGATTGAACTAAGGGGGTTCTTGATTGCAAATCAGAGTTATTGTGAGAACCCTAGATGGACGCTTGAGGTGTTGAGTTGTAAGCACTAGAGACTGAGCAAACTCTAGAGTACCGGTAGTAGATATTTTGATTGTGGGAAATTAGCCCGAGGGACTAATGTTTCTGGTTTTGGCAAGTGAAGTCTGGTGGGGGTGAGCTAGTTCTAGATGGCTATGGCAACCTGTGTTCGGACCTAGGGACAGACACTAGATTGGAAGATGTGATGGAACTTGGGCAACATAAGTATAGGCTCTGTATTCAGTCGGGCAGATGTATTCCGAGACTATGTGATTTTTATGTCTCTCTAGTATATTTGCACAGTACACTTGTACAGTTTGGCGGGATGTGTTCCGGGACTGGGGTTTATTTGCGGAATGTCTAGAAATGGATTTGGTATGTTCGCGCAGCATACTTGTACAGTATGGCTTGATGAGTTCCGAGATTGGGGTCTATTTGTAGAATGTACGGTATGTTTGTGCAGTACACTTGTATAATCTGGCAGGATGAGTTCTGGGACTGCGGTCTATTTGCGGAATGTACGACAGGGAGGTGATTCTCCAGAGTTAGAGTGATGCTTACGGGATGCTTGCATGTTTACACTTATACAGTCTGGCGGGATGCATATCGGGGTTGGGGTCTATTCACTGAGTGTCTAATCTTGCTTCTGTCACCGATGTAGGATTGTATGGCGAGGGATCAAACCCTAAATAAGGTGAACATAAGGGCTTGCCCTCGGACCTATGTAGAATGAGATGCATAGAATCTGGACAAATATGCATTAGTGTGCATCGTGTGCATTGTGTTTCTTGAACTTTGTTTTTATGTATTTTTCTTTGTTTTTTTTGACACACTCTATTCCCTTAAGTTTAGTAGCACTCGTTGATTTATGAATTTTTTATTTTTTTATTTTATATTGCGCGACAAGGTTGTACTTGTGAGACTTTGGAGGGATCTATTATTATAGTACTGCGTCAGTTGTATTCAACTGACGTGCCCACTTTTTGGTCAGTTTTGCGGGATTTGCGAGTAAGTGGCTTGAGCAAGGTTCAGGCTTGGACTTTGAGATGACTGGAGTTTAAATGTGGAGATGTGTTGTAATAAATGTGTTTAATTTTTTGCTGTGCATTGTAATAAAGAACTGTTGTAAAGGAAAGCTGTATTTTCTCTGTGTTTTACTGTGTTTGGATTACATTGAAGTAAAGATTCCAGAGTTGTGCCTCTTATTTCTATTATTGAAATTCGGAGTGCTACAATGGGCTTGAGAGCGGCCCATGCCTTGTGGATGAGCCTGAAGAATGCCCGGACTTATTAAAGAGGCCTGTTATGATTAATTAACCTGTAGTAGCTTTAGAATCTGTGCCAGAAACGTATGGAACTGGTTTTCTGTGATTTTTACCATTATCATAAGCCCCCCACTTTCAGAAGACAATTTTCTTGGCTTTCGAAAATAGTTTGCCTAATTTTAGAATTCTGGAGTACAATCTTATCTTTCAGGGACGATTATAAATACCTGGAGCTGCTAAGAAGTTTCTGGATGTGGCGAATATTTTCCTGGATTTTTTCAAATTTTTCCATAATTTTTCGGAGTTTTAATAATTTTCCCCAATTAACAATTGCTTTTTCGGAAATTTTAATTAATTTTCGAATTTAGTAACTATTTTTTGAATTTTTAAATTAAATTTTTGAATTTTTATAGAATTTTGGGGATCTATTTATTAAATTATTAAGCAAGGCGTGATTTTTTATGCGATCTGATTCAATGATCACGCTTAGCTCACCCGCTGAGTGGGATCAGGTGGCTGTGAAGGCGCCTCAGCGATGAGGGGAGACATGGTGCTATCAGGTGCGTTGATCAGGGCACAGCTCATGCACTGAGCGAGATCGAGCGGCGGAGAAGCGAGCGGGAGCGGAGAGCGATGTAGGTTCATCCGGTGCATCGATCTCTTGTGTGCTCAAACTTCTAAGATATACAAAGGCACTCATCGACTGTAAGGACCCCTCAGCCCGGACGAACATTTCGTCAAGCTACTATTCATCTTCTTCTTCTTTGACTTCTTATTTTCGGGCAACTTAGGCGTTGGGCAAGCTGTGAGCTCGGCAGAGTCGTCTTCAGTGAGCTCGAGCTCGGCGAGCATCGTTCCGGCAAGCTTTGAGCTCTGTGAAGTCCCTTTAGGGCTAGCTTGAGCTCAGCGAGCATTTTTCTATCAAACAGCAAGCTTGGCCAGGCTACTTCGGGGGATGAACTAGCTCGGCAAGCTTCATTTTTGTGAGCTACGAGCTCGATGAGCTCACTACGGCAAGTTTTGAGCTCGGCGAGGCTACTTTGGGTGATGAACAAGATCAGAGAGCTGCTCTGTGGCTAGTTTCGAGCATGGTGGGGATACTTCGGGTGATGAACGAGCTCGATGAGCTTTGTTTTGGATAGCTACAAGCTCAGTGAGCTTCTCTGCGGGGAGTTTCGAGCTTGACAGGCTACTTCAGGTGATGAACGAGCTCGATGAGCTTCGTTTGGGCGAGCTACAAGCTCGGCGAGCTGCTCTGCAACAAGTTTTGAGCATGAAGGGGATGCTTTGGGTGATGAACAAGCTTGGCGAGCTGCTCTTTGGCAAACTATGAACCCGGTGGTACTAAGTGGCTCTATCGAAGAGCTTCTTCGCCGAACTGATGGGTTGGCGAGCTCGGAGCTTCATGGTGACTTGTGTCTCACTGAGCTAAGGTGTTTGGCGAGCTCTAAATCTTGTGGGAGAGCTACGAGCCCGGCGGTGCTAGGGAGCTGTCAAGCTGAGGTGTAGGCTAATTCGGCGAAGCTCTGAGCTTTTGAAGTTGGGTTTCGAAGTCGGGCTTCGAACTTGGTTAGGAAGTTAGGGTTTTGGACTTCGGGTTTTTAAGTCGGGTATAGGGTTTGGTTTCGGGTTTCAACCCGGCTATTCTCTACTTTGTACAAATTAGGAGCTTTCGAAATTTGAAGGTGGAGTCTTTAGATGTGGAGTTCAGGTGACTTCGAGTTTTGGGTTATAGCTCGATTGTCTTCATTGGAGTTCTTCCTTGTAGCCAGGGTAAGCTGTGTTTGATCACCTCCTATTTTCAAGCCTTATGTGGAACTTTGGGTATGTTCAAACTTGAGCTTGAATGGAGCTAGTTGTGTTCAGTTGAGATTGGGGGTTTTTAGAGAGTGAAGGTTTTCGGTGAAGTTCAAGAGTTGGTGTTTGAAGCTTAGTAGGGGTTATTGTAGAGCTAGACTTGATCACCTTGGAGCTTGGTTGTATTAGGTTTCTTTTTGTTGATGGTAATTTTTGTGTCCACCAAGTGTTTGTTGATTGGTCTATCCTATTGAATTCAAGCTAGTTGGTTGAAGATTCTTCAAATTTTTGTCTCTTTTATTAACCAAGCGTTTGTCGTTCACTTGTTTTGTCGATCAATTGCTTCATTTTTAGGATATTTCTCTTATTGATTTGGGCGAATAGTGCTTCGATCGTCGAATTTTGTGGATGGTTCAGATGTCGCTACATGGCAGTTTTATCTTGGGGGGTTTTTATAAATGGGACCCAATTCCACCCCTAACTTGCTCATTTACCTTCTTCACACTCTCTCTAGAAATTTTTGAGAGCTTCTTTCTCTAAAAATTTTGGTGTTTTACTGGGCGATTCTGGTGGTTCGCTTGGTGTTTGACGGTGGTGTAACACCCTGCAAAATTGAGTTATGATAATTTTGCCCGTTGGTGTTACGCACACGAATTTTGTACTGTTACGAGTAATATCCGTAACGTATTTTAATATAAATGGCCTACGTATTTCTATATTTCAATTATTTATACATTTTTCGTTTTCTCAAAATTCATTTTTATCCTATTCTGAGCCAACTTAAACATTTATTTTAATCTTTGTGTTTTTTCGTGCATTACAGTGCTTTCAATACACATATCGATTACGTATATTCTACCATTACGTTTAATATTAAAAAAAATTCTACATGTTCAATTATTTATTTTCGAGTTCGTTTTATAAATTGAAATTTATTTTTCTCTTATTTTGACTCAAATATTTTTTTACACGTGCGGTGCACGTATTTTCTATGCACGGGTTGATTATATTGTTGTATACATATATAGAATTAATGAAATGTATTTTACATTTTTTTTAGTTCGATTTTTATATACATTTTTCATTTTCTCAAATTTATCTTATATATGAATATTTATTATCATGTGCTTTACACGTGTTTTCATTTATTCACATGCAAATTGTGCTATTTTATTACAAAGTTTGGCACTAAAAATTTCACTAGGCTAATTTTAATAAATTTAATATGAGTATTTATTTTTTAAAAATAAAAATTTAAAATGAAATAAAATAATAAAAGTGAAAATAAAATGAGAAAGTGTACAAAACACGTGCACACGTGCACACGTGGAATGTGCACTCTGTCAAACATGGCTGCATATAGGAGAGAATCAAGGTGAGTGGGTTTGTGAGTGGTGTGAGTGAGTGGGTGTGTGGGTGTGTGAGTGGGTGTGTGGGTGGTTAGTTGTTAAAACTACTCCATAATTTTTTTATATAAATACCCCATATCCTAACCCCAAATGAACACAAAAATAAATCATACAAAAGAGAGACTCAAGAGAGGGGACTTGCTGTTTATTTTTGGCTTTCACGGTTGGCATAAAGGCTTGCAGGTTGTGCTTATGGAGCTCTTGGAGCTTTTGCTAAGGGGTTCAACTACTATGAGATCTTTTTGAGGTGGGTGTTTCTCTAACTTTATAATATAATTTTATTAGTAGAATGCTAGATTGTAGAATATATATATATATAAATTGTTAGATGCATGATAACTTATATAGATTGAGTATTCATGTGTTGTTGATTAAAGGTGTGAAATTATGATATGACTGATTTGGGGACATTTTTATAAGTTTCTGTTTTAATTTTTAGTTGGACTTCAGAAAATCATATCTATTAAACTAGATGGAATCTAGAGCTAAAACTTTTATATGAGCATCTCGTATATGTCAAGAACATCTCATTAAAATTTCAAAATTTTTGGATGTCGTTTACTATTTTAATAAAATCCAAACTTAGAACTGGTTGGCAATTTGGCTAGTTGCTGGAAATTTTTACACATTTCGGATTTTGATCATTTCGGATGAAGTATTTTGAGGAAGGTCATAACGAAGTATTTGAAGCATGAGCTGCAATTTTCAGATTTTGAACCTACTGTTTTACAAATGAATTTAGACGAAGTAACTGAGGATGAATTTAAATGATCTTAACTACAAATTTGTAGTAGACCCATTTATGTTTCTTATGAAACTAAGAAATCTATTTTTGGAGCAGTGTTGGAATTTATATGATTTTTACAATACCATTGGATTGTTGTCTCAAGATGAGCATTCAAATAGTGGATTATATATATATATATAAATATATATATATATATATATATATATATATATATATATATATATATATATATATATATATATATATATATATATATATATTGTTACCTTGAAAATAAGTTGACAGAGAAATAGGGTTGGAGTATTGGTTAGTTCCTGTGGCCTAGGATCTTTAAGTTGTAGGTTTGAGTCTTGGTGAGCTCAAATTTGGTAGTATTTATTGTTTTTGAATATATTGGAAATATAAATTGATTTTTTTGGGGAAACATTTTGATGGTAATTTGTACAAATATTTTTGGGTTAATTTCCCCACTTAGATAAAGGATTAAACACATATTTGGTGATTGAATTTGAAGAATTTGAATAGAGATGATTTTAAAGGATATTGGTATTTTGGAGAATTAATATTTGATGAAAATTAGTACAATTATTTTGGATTAAATCCCAGGTTTGAATAAATGATTTTAGTATAGGTTTTGGAGATTTGAATTCAAATATTAGAACAAGATGATGTTGATTGAATTGAGACTGTTGAAGTCCTGTTATAACATTTTGAGAAGTGGGTCTAATTATTTGACGATGACTAGTTGAATGGAATTTATATTGATTGAAAATTGAATTTCATCATAGATTTTGTGTAAAATGATTGATATGACAAATTAAAAAATAAACAAAGACTGTATTTTGGAAAATAAACGTACAATACTGTAAGGGTTTTATCAAGTCGAATTGATTTTGAGATGTGCAATCTTGAAATGGGCAATTTAAAAAGAATTTGAATGATTCTTTAATGACTGAGGAAATTTTTATGAAGAGGTTACGATGAACCTGGAAGATCTCTATGTTGAGATGGATGAGTTCTAGGAGCTAAGCAAGACCCGTAATGTCCGGCAATTTTGGTAAATAAAATTTTGTGAAATGGTCAATATGGACCTGAAATGCTGTTGAGCAAGTTTAAGTCTGGCAGGGTAAGCTAGTTCTAGACCATGATAACTAAAAATTGAATTAAGGACAGGCACTAGAAAGGAAGATGTGATAAAACCTGGGCAAACGTAAGTGGGGCATTTCTATATAGTCGGGCGGTGGATTCGGAGACTATAGACCAAGTTGGGCGGTGGATTCCGGGACTGTGGTTGCTTGCGAAGCGAGACGAGCCTTAATTAAATCTGGGATTACGATTGATCAGGCAGTGGATTCTAGGATCATGAATAGTCAGGCGGATAGGAGGCGGATCTCCAACATATTCTGGGGCTAGAGCAGCACTTACGGGATGTTCGCACGACAAGGATTCTACATAGTCAAGCGGTAGATTCCGGGACTGGCATCTGTACTCGTGTAATGTTTAAACCTTGCTTTTGTTACCGTAGTAGGATTTTCATGATGAGGGATTGAACCCTATAATGAGGAGTACGTTAAGTGCTTGCCCTTGGACCTATGTAGTATGGGATACATAGAATCCGAACAAGTGTGCATTAATGCATTGCAAGTGTGAATGTCTGCAATAGGCATTAGGTCATATCATACACTGACATGTTTAGGATAGTCACCTTTCATATTTTGTTTTCGCATTCAAGTTTGTGTTTGCTAAAGTAGAAGAATCGTTATATTATAGCATTGCGTCAGTTGTATGCAATTGACGTGCCCATAGTTTTCTAGTTGCAGGATTGGTCTTGGCATGGATTTGAAGTCACTGTGAGAGATGTCACAGGAATAAAGAGCTTTTATTGTCATATATGTACTATACTGATTTATTTCCGTTGTGCTAATGTAAAGAACGATGTTGTAAATAAAAAAGTTTTAAATTCCATGTATTTTTGTACGAATTTGAAGTAAAAGATCATGTTTATGTTACGAATTACATATGTTTGGAATTCGGGGCGTTTTTGGTGGTGCTAGCGGCCGTTGTTGATTCAGTGTTCTTGTGACTTTGATTAGGTAACTTCCATACGATCACTATCGTTGCGTCTAGCGTTTCGTCGAGCAGTTCTTCTTTCGTTGCAGTTAGTTTAGAGGTAGATGGTGAGGTTGAGTCTAGTCGTTTCACTATAGAGGAGAAGGAAAAGGTTGTAGTCGGTCGTTCCACTATTTTGGAGACGGTCGTTGAGCCTAAGAGAGATAGAAGATGTGCACTTAAGACACCATTATTTCTAGTTCCCAAAATGATTAAGGAATACCCTGTAGTCGATCGAGATTTCCTTAGGAACGGCATGGAGTATGCTGAGCCAGACCCAGTCCACATCACTGAGGCTGACTATGTCATCACTATTCTTACACTGGAAGAGCATGTCATGATTAGGGTGGTCTTCGGGATTCCCTCAGAGTATGGGTTACTCTTGTTGGGTCCTGAGTTAGGGTGTGCTAAATGATGTCAGAGGAGTACTGCTTCTTTCCTTGCGATCCCTTCTACATGGGACTTCACTTTGAAAGGTGCTCAATTGGTATAGGTTGAGTTCGATACAGCTTATGCCAAATGCATGGAGGCACGTGGTGGGATTTTTCCTACAATGTCGTAGGCTTGGGGCTGAGCCGAGTCTCACTATGTTTAGCGACACTTCAGGATCGTTCAATAGAACAAAGTGGAGGAATGATAATACTTTAACCATCATAACAATCGGGGGGTAATGGATTTTCCCAGCTCGATTGGGTGTTGGAAGAAAAAGTTCTTCATTGTTCGAAGTGCTGAGCCGTGGGGGATTCCCACAACATGGAGGAGAACGGTTCCATCGACTTTAAGGTTGGAGCCGGTGGTGACCGTAGCGGAGAAATGTGTTAGTGATTCTCTTCTCGTGTTGAAGGTGTTGGCATGGCGAGTATCACCGACAAAGTACTCTTCGAAGGTTGTCTTAGCTCGATTGTTCTCAGTACAGTTTACTGCTTTTGCTTACTTCCATATCTTGTTGTTTGATTTATATCTTTGCTATTTCACAATGCTTTGGATTTGTATCTTGAATTCTCATCTCTTCGTGTTTTAGTTTGCAAGGAAAACAAGTATGGATTTCGAAGATTTGTTGGTGGATATGGAAGTGCTTCGCAACAAGAGGACCGATTAGCCTAAGAAGTTCAAGAGGTCGGTGAGCCGTCCTCCTTCCCAAGCTTGTCTGCTCTGGGCCCTACTGTTATAACCGAGTCGGATTTGGGGGCACCACCTAATGTTGCTGCAGAGGGCTCTTCCTTAACAACGATCTTGGCGAGTGCCATGTCTATCCCTCTGATCGCCCAGGCTGTAACAATTCTTAGTGACGAAAGGGAGATGGTTCACGTTTCCGACTAGAACATGAAGCAGCAGGAGAGTTTTCTCAGCAACTCAGCCACATGCCTTGAGGGGATCCGTCACCTCCCTACTCCCAATGACCGGGAGAGGCTGTCAAGGAGTTGAAGACAGAGTGGGTAAGAAGAAGGCTGTCAAGGAGTTGAAGACAGAGTTGGAGACATTGAAGAAGAAGGAAAGGAATGCACGCCTTGAGTTTGAGTTGGAGGCGTCGGCGAAAAGGGAGGAAGTGACTCACCTCAAGCTTGAGGCGTCGGAGAAGAGAGTTGGCCGACCTCGTGCTTGAGTTGGAGAAGTCACAGGCTGATACGGCATTGTAGTTGAAGGCCGGAGTGATCAAGGTGGAGGTCAAGGCGAAGGCCAAGCTGTAGGGCATGATTGACAATACCTATGCACAACCTATCTCTTACGTGGTGGTATGTGTTCCCGACTTCACTAGGAAGGGCTACCATGTGTTACTTCGTCCCGGAGAGGCTCTTGGTAGAAGTGGAATCAAGGAGGATGGTGGTGAGGATGACACACTCGCGGGGGGCGCGATGAGTGGATCTGGGAAGAAGAGCAAGGGGAAGGAGGCGGTCGGGGGCTCCTTGCCCTTGGTTCTGCCGAAGCAGGTGGATGCTTGATTCTCCATCTTATGCTTTTTAGTTTCTTTTGATTTTGATCTTGTACGACGCCATATTGCAGACTGGACACTGCACTTTGTGTCTTCGTTTTAGTATATGAAAGACTGTTTTCTTACTTTGTTATCGCTTGTGTATTGAGCCGATATGCCTTGGAGTGACTCTTGATTGCAATGCTTAGTTCTCATGGTTGTGTCGCTTAGTTGTTTGTCTCTTTTGTTACTATGCTCTTCGCCTTGTTGACAGATGATTGCGGGAACGGGGGAGAAACCCCGAGGTGACGAAGTTGAGTAGCTTCGTAAGCGGTTGAGCATAACGGAGTTAGCTCTCGATCACTTGCACGATCAGTCGGAAGACGAGTGGTTGGAGACTGTTCGCCTCAAGTCAGCGCTAATTGAAAGAGATTGTGAGTTAGCCCTCCTGCACTTCGAACGCCTGTCGGTATGCCCTTGCCTCCCAAGGTGACAAAAGACAGTGTTGGGGAGTGTGCTATACTTAGAGAAGTGTTCGTTGAGAAGGATTTGGAGCTATGCCGTCTCCAAGCGAGGCTTGGCGGGCTGTGAACTGCTAGCACTTCGTGCACTGTTAGTGTGAAAAGAGGGTAACGGTTGGTGTGAAGAAGGGCGCAACGGTCAGTGGAGCTTGGTCAGCTATTCGAGGAATGGGTTCGACTGCACAGGTAGGGCCTTCGTCATCCTGGCGATGCTCATAGTGGTGTGACTACCTTTTCGAGTTTGGCTTCTACTTGTGGAGGGCCGCAAGTGTCGGGTTATGGTCCACAGACTCAGTTCACGAGACCAGCGCTTTCTGCCAAAGGTGTGAGCATCCCGGGGAAGGTAGTGCTCGTCAAGAAATCCGCGATGAGGCTTGTGTCTCTTAGGAATAACATTCCTTGCCCACGCAGCCAAAAGGACGGTTTGTAGACCATATTATAAAATTACTATGCCGCTCGATGTTTTTGCTTGCTTTTGTAGTGATGCTTTTACTAGCAAACTCATTGTAATTCAATACATGTAATACGACCCATAGTTTTGCACTTTGTAAGGTAGTAGCATTGGAACTAAACATAGATTTGTGATAATTTCGTGATTTGTAAGGAAACTTGTCGTTTGTGCAATGAAGAACTCTTTTATGTGCTTGATCCTTGCTGTGTAGTTTTTTGTGTGAAATCGATGAGCCATTGACTGAGTTTTGGTGAAAAGAAAGGCCGCAAACTTTTTGTTTGTAGCTAATGAACTGTTGATGGGGCTTGAGTGATGTGCGTAGTGTTTGACGAAGTTAGAACTTTTCCGTCATGTACCCAGCTAGTTATAGAAGCAACTCTTCAAGGAAGAGTTGGAATCCAAACTTACTGTATGGGTGTTTATCTAGTTGTAGGAGCAACTCTGAAGAAGTGTTATTTTCCAAACTTGCAATATGGGTCCTCCAATGAATTGTGAGTCACATAGAGTGGCAAATTGAACTCCGAATATCGCTTTTTTGTAAGTTTGTTGGAGTAACTGCAATCCACAATTTTGGATCTCTAATATATCTTTAAGGAAATTTAACGAGTTTCAGGAACAAATCGAATCGCGAGTTGAGCTCTAAACGTGATTGGTTGCAGGTTGTTAAAGCAACTCCGAGCCATGGGTATGGATTCCGAATTTTTTAGTTTAGGAATTTAACAGGTTGCAAGAGCAGATCGAATGATGAGTTGAACTCTGAATTTGCTTTGTTACAAATTACTACAGTAACTCAGAGCCATGAGTATGGACTCCGAACCTGTCGTCGAAGTGTTAACGAGTTACGGGAGCAGATCAAATGGTGAGTTAAATTTTGAACTTGCTTTGTTGCAAATTGCTAGAGTAACTCCGAGTCATGGGTATGGAATTTGAACTCGTCTTATAAGGAGCTTTTAATGAGTTTTTGGTGTCATTTTTAGGTATAAGTTTGGCGTTTAACTCATTGTTTGCTTCTATAAAATTGCAAAAGAATCTTTAAAAGATGAATGACTAATTTTATTAAGAAATAAACAAAGTGGCTACTCTAGTGGCTTACCTTTATTACATGCAGTGATCGGTAGTGAAAGCAGTCTTTATTGAAAGAAAAACTAAACGACTACTCCAGTGGCTGGCCTTTATTGAAAGTTACGAAAATTTCTACTACTACAAATACTACTAAGAGATGAAGTTTTAGACGTTCTTGTCGTACTTCATAAGGTGCTCGACATTCCAAGTTCTGGGTATCTTTTTTCCTCCTAAGTCTTCAAGTCGGTAAGCCCCTGGGCGGACCACTTGGGAGACCTTTTATGGCCCCTCCCAGTTGGGAGTGAGCTTTCCTTTCCTTCGCAGGTCAGAGATTTCAAGTTTGCGCAAAACTAGATCCCCCTTTTTTAGACTGGTGGGGCGAACTTTCTTGTTGTAGAACTTCTCAACCCTTGTTGGTAAATGTTCCTCCGTATGGTTGATCTTTCCCGTACCTCTTCAATGATGTCGATATTGGCTCAAAGATAGTTGGATTCTGTTCTTCGTTGAAGGAAAGAAGACGAGGTGATGGTAATTCGACTTCCAAGGAGACGAGTGCTTCTGAGCCGTAGGCGAGGTTCAATGGCGATTCTCCTATTGGGATTCACCGTGTATCTATAGGACTATAATACACTTGGCAATTCTTCAACCCATAATCCTTTTGTGGCTTCTTCTGGTCTCTTTTTGAGGCCATCTAGAATCTTTTGATTTGCATTTTCAACTTGGCCGTTAGTTTGAGGATGTGAGACAGAGGAAAAGCGTTGGGTGATCCCCAAATCTGTGCAGAACTAGCGAAAGCTTTTCCCGGTGAACTGTGTGTTGTTGTCTGAGATTAGTATGCGGGAAAAGCCAAATCTACAGACAATATTCTTCCAAAAGAACTGTTGAATTCTCTGCTCAGTGATAGTTGCTAGTGGCTCTGCCTCGACCCATCTTGTGAAGTAGTCGATGACTACTACTAGGAATGTTCTTCGACCGACTGCTGGCGGAAATGGTCCATGAAAGTCTATTCCCCATAAGGCGAAGGGGATAGGACTTGACTTAGAACCGATGATTTCTTGGGGTCCTCGCTTAATGGCCGAATGCTTCTGACAAGGGTCACATTGGCGAACATATTCTTGCGCATCGCTGAGTAGCGTAAGCCAGTAATACCCATGGTTAAGTATCTTTTTTGCAAAGGACTATGCTCCTTGATGGCAACTGCCGATTCCTTCGTGCTGTTCCTTGATGGCATATTGTGCTTCTTCAAGAGTAAGGCATCTCAAGTAAGGCATGCTATCAACTAGAGTATATGATCGTTTGTACTGGAGTCCTTCCACGAGAGTGAACCTTTCAGCCCTTGTCCAAATTTTCCTTGCTTCTTTGCGATCTTCAGGGAGGATCCCATTGTCGAGGAAATCAATCAAGGGTTTCAGCCAACATTGCTCGGACATTTGGGGTGTGACAGCCATGAGCTCTAACTCTTCCTCCTTGATGCTCGACTTGAAAAGGACCTCAATGAGGACTGTTCGATCAAGCCCATCAAGAGATGAGGAAGCTAGCTTGGAGTGGGCATCTACTTGCCCATTTTGCTTACGGGGAATGCCAGTGACATTGTCTTCTTTGAACATCGTAAGGAGTTTCTTCACTTGTGTCAGGTACTTGGCCATACGATTGTCTCTGCCTTCATAATCACCTTGGACCTGATTGACAACTAATTGGGAGTCACTGAACATCTCGATTCTTCGCGTGCCTGCTTCACTTGCTAATCGGAGTCTGGCAATCAATGCTTCATATTCGGCTTCATTATTGGAGGCAGGGAAGTTGAGTCGCAATGAGTATTATAAAGTGAACTTATCAGGTCCAAGCAAGATGATCCCAGCTCAACTTCCTCCGAAGCAAGATACCCATCTACATATACCTTCCAAAGCGGGGGGTTTTCTTCCTCCTTTGTAGATTCGGGGATAGTGGTTTCCACGATGAATTCGGCCAAAGCCTGAGCCTTGATGACCGTTCTTTGGTAATAGCTAATGTCATGTTGAATCAACTCAATGGATCACTTCATTAATCTTTCCAGAGCTTTCGGGTTTAAGGAGCACTTGCTTGAGCAGTTAGTTGGTGAGGACGATAAACAATGTGCTTGGAAATAGGGGCGGAGTTTGCGAGCAGCTGCGACCAATGCATAGGCCATCTTTTTCATCTTAGAGTAATGGATATTTGCATCATGGTGTACTTTGATCACATAGTAGATCGGTATCTGAACCATGTTTTCTTTTCTAACAAAGATGGCGCTAAGAGTTTGGTCTGAGGTGGCTAAGTGGAGGTAATGGGTTTCACCTAGCTCTGGCTTGCTTAGGAGCAGGGGATTGACGAGGTATGCTTTGTGCTGTTCAAAGGTGATTTGCTGTTCTTCCCCCCACTTGAAACCTTTCGCGCCCCATAGGACTTTGGAAAAGGGCACACATTTCTCCCCAGACTTAGAGAGGAATCAGCCGATGGCGGCCAAGCGGCCAGTGAGTTTCTGCACTTCCTTGACCGTGGTCGGGGGAGACATGTTGCGAATTGCCTGGATCTTTTCGGGATTGGCTTCGATTCCCATTTGGCTAACCATGAAGCCCAAAAATTTACCCGAGGATACTCCGAAAACACATTTTGATGGGTTCAATCGCATTTTATGCTTGCGTAATTCTTCGAACGCTTGTTGGAGATCAGTGATGTGGTCTTCTTTTCGGAGACTTTTGACTAACATATCATCCATGTATACCTCTATGTTCCTGCCGATTTGACTTTTGAAGACCTTATTTACTAGACGTTAATAAGTAGCACCAACATTCTTCAGGCCAAAAAGCATAACTCGATAGCAGTATAGACTTTGATCTGTTGTGAAAGACTTCTTCGGGGTGTCACGTGGAAACATTTGGATCTGATTATACCCAGAGAATGCATCCATGAAAGTCAAGAGTTCATGCCCCGACGTGGCATTGATCAGTGCTTCTATGCATGAAAGAGGGAATGGATCTTTCTGGCATGCCTTATTGAGATCTGTAAAATCTATGCACATTCTCTACTTACCGTTAGCTTTCTTAACTATCACCACATTTGCTAGCCACTCTGGGTAGCTAACTTCCTACATGAAGTGTGCGGCTAGGACTTTGTCGACTTTTTCTTTAACTGCTTGTAGTTTATTAGGAGCAAATTTGCGGCACCATTGCTGGATGGGCTTGGCAGCTGGGCTTACATTGAGGTGGTGCATGATTAGGTCTCCAGTAATTCCTGGCATGTAGTGTGGTCCAAACGAACAAGTCCTGGTTCCCCCTTATGCAGGTAATGAGACGCACCTTGAGTTGGAGATGAAGGGTCTTAACTATCACCACATTTGCTAGCCACTCTGGGTAGCTAACTTCCTACATTAAGTGTGCGGCTAGGACTTTGTCGACTTTTTCTTTAACTGCTTGTAATTTATTAGAAGCAAATTTGCGGCACCATTGCTGGATGGGCTTGGCAGCTGGGCTTACATTGAGGTGGTGCATGATTAGGTCTCCAGTAATTCCTGGCATGTAGGCTGTGGTCCAAACGAACAAGTCCTGGTTCCCCCTTATGCAGGTAATGAGACGCACCTTGAGTTGGAGATGAAGGGTCTTGCTGATACAAAAAATCTTGGTACGATCCTTTTCATAGAAGGAGGTCTCTTCCAATTCATCCACGGGCTCCGAGTTTATGTGGCTCCTTTATGGTGGCAGTTCGATGGCATCGAGTGGAAGAACAGAGCCCCCCATTGTGGCAGTGTAGCATGCTCGTGCTACCTCTTGGTTTCCTGCAACTTGACATATGCCTGATGATGTAGGCAACTTCATCTTTATGTGAAATGCTGAGGTGACTGCATAGAAAACTGCTAGGCCTGGGAAGTTGAATATGACATTGTATGCGGCTCTGATGTTGACTACTATGAAGTCTAATACCTCTGTTCGAGTTGCGGGGGATTTTCTTGCTGTTACATCAAGTGTGATGATTCCTTCGACTTTCTACTGAGAATTCGTGGAGCATATAGCCCTTTGGCTTGAGCCGGTACTGTGAGAGTCTTAGAGAACCAAATATGGCCATGAAGATGATATTTACTGAGCTGTCGTTGTCATACCAGGATGCACCGTACCTCATGATTTGCTATGCAAAAGTTTATGACCAATGCGTCGCAGTGAGGTGTCTTGACGCTTTCTAGATCTTTGTCGAAAAATAACACAGGGATACCCATGCCTTTGGCAGGCTGAATGTTGTGTACTGAGTTAACCTCACTCACAAAGGCTTTGCGAGAGGAGTTGGAATCTCCATCCATCGAGCCTCCGTGAATGGAGTGGAGAATGACCATGTGTTATGAGTCTTGCAATTCGGTTGGCTTTTCTTGATGCTTATTAGGTCCCCGGGCCGGAGGGATTTCTACGTTTTTATCTTTCTGAACAAATTGGCAGAGGTAACCTCAATGAATCAGACCTTAAAGTTCTTCTTTGAGGGCTCGGCAGTTGTCGGTGGTGTGTCCATGGTCTTTGTGAAACTAGCACCACTTGTTTTTATCCCTTTTCTTGGTGGTTGTGGTCATCTTGGAAGGAGGAAGGACTATTCCGTCTTTTTCAACTGCCATGAGGATGTTAGACACACTTGCATTCAGGGGAGTGACCTCGTCAAAGCATGGTATTGGAGGAGGGCGACATTGACCTGCACCATCTTTTTGAAACTTCTCGTTTGTATTCTTCCGTTTGTTCCCGGAAGGCGACTCTTTCTAGCCTTGAGGATAGAGAGCTTCCTCGGCCCTGATGTACTTGAAATCTTTAAGAGGCATCTAGCAAGAGAGGCCTTTAGTTCTTTGTGAGTGACGTTGTGGCTAGGACTGGCAACGGGTCGGGTTTGGGCCGTATGCATATAGGCCCGAGTCTGAGCCCGAAATTTAAAACATAGGCCCGAACCCGACCTGACTTTTCTTCGGGCTAAAAAAATTAGGCCCGAGTCCAGGCCCAAATTAGGCCCGAATAAATGTTCGGGACTAGGCCCGAACTACATATGCATGTTCTAATATATAATTTTCCCATATATTAAAACTATATCAAGAATAATATACGATAAAAAAATATCAATATTAGGAATACTACGAACTTTTGAGTAATTCACATCTAATTTGTCTATTTTCATTTAATTTTTTTATATAAGGCATAGTTTCTTTATCTGTAAACTTTAACACTCATTTCAACTTACTTACTTGAATATTCTCTTAAAAAAAACTCATAAATAAATATATATGATGTATACATAAACATACACATGCACATATAAAAATTTGATTCGGACTCATCGGGCTTGAGCCTGGCCCAAATTTTTCTTGGGCCTAAAAATTTGAGCCCAAGCCCCGCCCGAAATGAGAATTAGCCCAAGCCTGCTAATTATCGGGTCGGACCTAGGCAGGCTTGGGTCGAGTTCGAGCCAATTGCGACCCTTAGTTGTGGCAGAAAGTGGCAGCTGTCATGATGAGTCTAGGGAAGAGATAGACCTTGTTTCAGCTGTGAAGCTCTTGAAAACGTCTTTTAGTAGTTCTTTGTCTTTTTGTTTCAATTCCATCAGAGAAGCACTTATTTTTCCAACCTTGCGGCTAGTAATGAAGTGCGCAATGAAAAGCTCATTGAGCAGGTTGAAGGAGAATATTAACTCGGGAGTGAGACGGGAGTACCATTCCCTTGCTGGTCCTTTCAAAGTTGCGAGGAATGTTCGGCACATGAGCACATCAGTGACATTTAGACCAACACGAGAGTTTTCAAACTCTCAATATAGTCATTCGATCTAATTCACCATCGTATGATTCAAATTGAGGAGTTTTGAAGTTCTTCAGAATGGGTGCATCAATGATGTATTTGCTTAAAGGAGGTCGACAAGGGCGGTAAGCCTTGTTGGAGTGGTTCCCATCGTTCTTTATCTATTCCAGGCGATCTTCTACTTCATGGATGCGGCGAAGGACTTAGTCGTCCTTCCTCTTAGATCTAGTTGAGTCATTAGATTCTTCTTCTCTTGATGGAGTAGAGTGGCTGCTCCATGAGCGTCGGCCTTGATCATGAGTACCTCAGATAGCTTGGAGGATGTCATTCTTGAAGTTTTCCAATTCAGCCATAGTGACTGGGTCCTCTTTCTCTTTGTTTCTCTCAAGATACTTTCGACTCTCACGAGTCGGACTTCTTTATGTAGTGCACCCCATATGAGAGGAGGAGTATCTTGATCTCTGCCTTTGGGGAGAGTTGCTTCTCCGATTCACTTGACATTCTGAGCAGGAGTCCTCAGTTTGGGTACGCCTCTTATCTAAACATATCCGTAAATCGGTCCATGGTTGTCTGGCGTTGATGATTTGATAGAGATCTCTTGACCCCTTGGGACCTCACAAGGCAATTGAGTCACTATCACCGTTGTGGATTGAGATATGGTCGTGCAGATGGTGTTGTTCATGACAGCTTTGTTGGGAGACCCTGGTGCCTCTCCGTTAATAGGAGCTTGATTAGGCTGTTAGGGCTGATCTGGCTGATGAAGATGAATGGTGTCCTCCACGAGCTGAACTGGTTGACAAAGACAGTTGGTTCAACGGGTTGCGGTCATTGCTCTTCCTCTTTGTTTTGGTGGCATGACAGGAGAATTCTGTATTTCTCACGGCAGGTTCTGATATATGAAGTAGATCTGTGTAGTTTTCCACAAACTGCGCCAATCTGTTGCTGCTTATTCTGGTGTGGGAACAAACAGATAGTGAGTTTATATTTTGAAAGAAACTACTAAAGATCTAACATTTTATTGTTGCCGTAAAAAGTAGTTAGAGCTCCTGAGATTGGCTCTGCATCATTGATTGAACACCTTGATCTAAATCCAACAGTTACTAATGCGGCCGATGGACCTGCAAAAAGCCTGAAATACCAGGGGTGACCCCGACGACAAATCCTCCTACGCTCAAGTCAGAACTAGAGAGAGAAAGAGAGTTGGAGAGAGAAATTGCCCATTACCTTTTGACTGATGGGGGGGGGGGGGGGGGTATTCATAAGCCTGAGAAACAGTTTAGAAGATTGATATGAATCCATTAGATTTATATGAATCTATTATCTCTTGTTGATTCTCTCCATTAAGAGAAAAAAACTCTCGTGTCTAGGGATCAGAGATTTGACTTACAGCCCTTATGGGTCGGGTGTCTCTTCTAGTGGGCCTTGTCGCTTTTAATGGGTTTGAGAGCGACCCATGTCTTATAGATGAGTCTGAAGAAGGCCCAGACCTGTTAAAGAGATCCGTTATGATTAATCTGCATGTACAAGCTTTAGGATCTGTGTTGGAATCGTATGGCCCTGATTTGCTGCGATTTTTACCGTTATGATGGCTATAACTTACTAGGTAAAGTTTGAATTATTCTAAATATGCCCAATGAGTACTAAGAATGACATGCTCCTTGTACGTTTATGAATTTATGTTGGTTACCGTGGATCAAATTTGCGTATGAGACTAGTTGTTTTACCATATGAATAATTACGACAAAGCCTATCAAAATTTTGAGGAGATAAAAACAATTTATAAACATTAGGTGTGTAAACAACAAAATACCCATTTAAAATTTTTATTTTGTTTTTCAAGTGAGCTTGTGGTTTGGATGGTTGTAAAATATATACAATCTGTGAAGATTACTATTTGGAAAAGAAATTATTGAAAATAAGTTCTAAAAAAATTGTTTGTTTGGATGTAATTTTACAGTATGTAGGATTGTGAGAATATAGAAAGAAATTTTAAAAAGTACTATAAAATAATTGTAGATGAATATGTGGAGTTGTTTTATTGAAAATAAAGAGAGAGATGGAGCTATGATAGGAATAAAATAATAAAAAATTCCCTGAATAGTGGTGCACATGAGTTTACCTCTTATTTTGAATGGAAATCAAATAGGTCAATTCTGCTATAGTAGAAAGGTAGAGTTAATTTTCAACAATTTTTTTATACACAAACAACACTATAAGCAGTGTTTTCACACTTGAATTGATTTTCAATAGTGTTGTTCATGCTTACCAAACCATTAGTCACTAGAAGTTTAAGTATTAGCAACAACTATTATATATAGAGAAAAATAATACTACTCATTTGACCACTTCCAATTTAAGAGCATACCATAGTGTCTGGAATTTTTAATTAATTTATACATTTTTTCAAAATTATTTGTAAGAAGATGACAGTTGTTGAACTAATTGCGCTCCGGGAATCAACTACTAAACTTGAGATTGGGAACGGCGAGTTTAGTTTTTTTGTGTTCGCTGTTGGGAACGACGAGTGTAGTTCTAATTTTTTTGAGAAACTCGTCGTTACCAACAGCGAGTTTAGTTCAAAATTTTCAAATAAGATTCGCCGTTCCCAACGACGAGATTCTTTAGACTAAACTTGCTGTTGGGATCGGTGAGTCTACTGATTTTGAAATTTCACAGAGAGTTTCACTCTATTTTGGACTTAGTGAATTTTCGGAAAAAAACCTCCATAGAAGAGCTCGTTGTTCCCAACAGCGGAGTATTTACACAGAACTCGTCGTTCCTAACAGAAAATTTAGTATATTTTCCCTCGCCGTTGGAAACATCGAGTGCTTCTATGGAGTTGTTTTCGAAAATTCACCAAGTCCAACAGAGAGTTTCTTTCTCTGTGAAATTTCAATATCAGTAGACTCGCCATTCCCAACAGCGAGTATAGTAGATTTTCCCTCACCGTTGAGAACAGTGAGTCTTATTTAAACATTTTGAACTAAACTCGCCGTTAGGAATGCCGAGTTTCAAAAAAAATAGAACTACACTCGCCGTTTCCAACGATGAGTATAAAATAACTAAACTCGTCGTTGGAAATGGCGAATTTAGTTGTTCAGTCCATGAGCGCAATTAGTTTGGCAGCTGTCATTTTTTTACAAATAGCTTTAAAAAAAGCATAAAATAAATAAGGATTTTTCCCATATGGGTCACTAACAAATATTTTAATTTCATATACCTCACTCATAATTATTTAACCCCATATAAGTAATTTTGAGTGAGTTATATGAAATTAAAATTTTGTAATAAAAGTGGTTATTTGGAATTGATTTTATATTGTAAATGAGTTATATTTTTTTTGATGAAACGGATAGAGTCAACAGACTCCAGCCATGCATAAATTAATCAACAATTACAGAAAGGGTCTTACAAGGTGTAAAACAGGTAAACATAAAGCAGAATAATTACAGCTAATAAAGAAACAAGCATGTTACGATAAATGAGACAATGCCATAGTTGCCGCAAGAAGCAATTACCACCCTCTGGAGAAGTAGATCTAACGTCCTACGACGTCGAAGAAGGGAGCGGGAAGAAAAGGGGAAATCCGACCCCCGGCCACGCTCGCCGATAGCACTTCTCAGAAGGGAGCGGGAAGAAGAGGATAAATGAGTTATCTGAAATTAGGTATTTATGAGTTAGGTACATGGAATTGAAATAAGTAGTGATGTGAGATTCTATGGAAACATAAAAGGCGATTTTTTCCTCCTCCCTCTCAGCTCTCTTCTCCTCCCAGATCCGCCGCTCCGGTGACTCTATCCCCTTTGCTCCCTTCATTAAAAGTGTCTCATTTGGTGCGATCTTCAAACCCTCTTCGGCGTTTCCTCTTTGGTCTTCTCCCCCAATTCGCCCCCTTTCCCCGCCTCCCCCTATTTCCCTCTTTTCTCGCTCCTCTCCATCCCCCCTGTCATCCCTTGATCGGCGCTCCTTTTGGCTGGTTGTTTTTCTGGCAGTCCCTCGCTCCGCTGCTCGCTCCAGCCTCTTCCCGTCCAGTTCCTGATCCTTGGTGGACGTCTCCCCCCTCCTCCTGTACTCCAGTTGGTGTTTGGGCTAGTGTTTAGTCCAGGTGCTTCGCCTCATCCTCTGAGCTTCCTCCCTCCCGGTCGTCGTGCCTCCGCTAGGGCGGGTTTTGTGCATCCTCCAAGCGCTTTGTGTAGCGCCCCGAATTTCTAATATGATAACTTAGAAAATACGTGGCACATTCCCAGCGATCCACTTCAATGTAACAATATGCATAGCCCAAAAACTCAAATCATTTTATTCCAAATTCTTATTACAACATTCTTTTACAATTGCAGCGGAAATACAAAACACCTTAAAATACATTTAACTGTTACAACCCTTTCTCCTTACAAAATTACCCAAGGCTCTATTATAACACTCATAAAATCCAAAGCTACCCCAAGCATCCAAGCTCCCAACTCTAAGCAGCTACCTGTAACACATGAGGCTAGAGTTGAACCCTAACCCCCAAACTAAAGGGGTCAGCCATAAATGGTGTGAGTGATATAAACAACAAACATAAACAAACAAATAAACGTAAGCAACATGTACTGAACAAAAATACATAAACTGAACATGTAATCTGAAACAAGAACGATAGGCCAGTACATGAGTGAAGCCGAGTCAAGAAACAATACCAACGATCAAGTATCAATCAATCAATCTCTCTCAAAATATGTACAGCTTAACTGTACGGTACAGTCGACTGTCTTATGAACCAGTCGACTGTTCTGAACAAACAGTAATCCTCACAACTTAGAATATGTCCAACTGTCAACAATTCTCAGTACCACAATGTATGTCCAACAATCGATCACCAATAATGCCATAGATCGGATAACAATATATCCATCTACAAGACCAAAGATAATATAGATCGAATACGAACCCGGTATGCCAAGACACCGACGAACATATCCATCTACAAACAAACTAAGAAGGTATAGATCGAATACGAACCCGGTATGCCAAGACACCGACGAACATATCCATCTACAAACAAACTAAGAAGGTATAGATCGAATACGAACCCGGTATGCCAAGACACCGACGAACATATTCATCTACAAACAAACTAAGAAGGTATAGATCGAATACGAACCCGGTATGCCAAGACACCGACGAATATATTCATCTACAAACAAACTAAAGACTGAAAGAACACTCAAGATTATGAAAACTCATCAGAACCAGTCGACTTATGCGACAGTAAGTCGACTGCCCCGAGAACCAATATCCAAGATTATAACAAGTGCAGTAAGTCGACTCAAGAAAACCATCAGTCGACTTACCCGAGACAATTATCAATAATTCTCAAGAAACATTCCAAACACTATAGTCGACTTAAAGGAATCATCAGTCGTCTGTCCCGACGAGAAACTGAGACACTTTACAAACCAAATATTCAGCAGACCAGTCGACTGAATAGGGTCTCAGTCGACTGTCCCGAACGAATCCTCAAAAGACTGAAGGTACAATATTAGGGTCGTACCAGTCGACTGATACATAGTCCCAGTCGACTGTCGGCCTACAGATCTCACAAATTAGGTCTGTAAACAATACTCAATACTGGAGTTTATCTCAATACCAAATCTCCTCCTCAACTCAAATCTGATCCAATTCGTAATAACAAGGTCCAGAGATTCCTCCATCCAATTTCTTATCTTCAATAATCATAATCAAATCTTTAACATGTTTCAAGCAATCAAGAATTATCGATCGAGATCTACTAATCTTTCATGGATTTCACATGTATATTACGAACAACAACCATGGCATCGATTTCATACCAGATACGAAAAACATCAACAAAGCAACATGCAAATCATACACAAACAAACAAGTCTATATCACTCACCTTTAGAATCGAGAAGAATCCACAAAAGCCTTCTTTTGCTAGATCCAAACTCCCTCTCCAAATCGCCAAGAAAATAATATAATGAAATCTGAGTTATGCAGTGAATGACGGCTGCGACTCTACTTATATAGGCCGGGAATTAGGTTTTAGGGTTTCCAAATACATTTGCAAAACAATCCCTTCAAAATACAATTTTATATATATATCTATCTACTCTTGGAAACTCATCCAAAATTCATTAAAATTAGGATTTAATAGAAAATATACTTCTAAATCTTAACCAATACTGTTTAAAACGTCCAAAATGCCAATTTTGCACTTTAGCCCTTAAAAAATGTCAATTTTACAAAAAGGTCCTTCTTTTCTTAAAATTTGCAAATAGTACTAATTAAATTCAGAAAAATCCGGAAAAATACTACATAATTCCAAAATAATAAATAATGATTTTTCATAAAGAAATCTTAATTTTTCAAACATCTCAAAAGTCATTTGCACGTGTTTTGCACGTGTACAAAAGATAAACCTTCTAGGAAAATATCAATTAAATCCTCAAAACTCATTTAAATTCATTTTCAAATAATTAAAATATTATTTGAAAATACGGGGTTCTACACTTTGCCCCCTACCCAGTTAGCACTCTCCTCTCCAGTCGTCTTCGAGGGTAAGGTGCTTCTCCTTTTGCGTTTTCTCCTAACCACTGTAAGTACTCTTCGCTTTGTCTCCTGTGATTAGCGTATTGTTTTTTATTTCTGTTACTGGTGGTTTGTGTTGGTTCATTAGCTAGAGGGGCTTTGATCGTGTTGATTTTCGCGCTTTTCTTTTACGATTTTCTTTGGATGATTTCGGGACTGTTCGTCCTGGTTTATGTGCTTGCTACACCCTACCTCTTATCTCGAATCTCTTGATCTCCCACTTTCTACTCTGTTCCGGTTATCGTTTGCCTTATTTCTTTTCTCTTCTCGCCTCTTGGATCTCTTCCGCAGATCCTCGACTGAGTAGCTTTCCTCCAGTGACCTAGTCGTCTTCGTCTCTCCTCTCAGCTTGGTCTTCTGTTAGTGGGCCTTTGGAGTTAGGCCTATGGACCTATCATGGGTCGAAGTTGTTAAAAAGAAGAAAACAAATAAAAAATTTTTAAGCTCTGGGTTGGATTTACCCTTCCAACCCTATTCTGGTTTGATTCGGATTGGGCCGAAGCCCACGCTAGGTTCCGTACCAGTCATTCCAGATGCTTCCTCCTATAAGCGTTCCCGCCCTCTTCACTCCACTAACTCTTCATCTTCTTCCATTCCTCAAAATTTCTCTCTCCGATCTCCCCCCTACTGTTTCCGGTGTCTTCGCACAGGTCATTTCAAATTCGACTGTGTTGCGAAGATGAAATGTCTATTTTGTCTGAAAGACGGTCACGCCCGTCATCGCTGTTTCTCGCTCCAAAAGCTATTAGGCCTATCCGTGGGGGTCCCTATCGCCGAATCAGTGTTGGAAGCTCTTGATTTTCCTTCGCTTCAAAAGAAATTAACGGAACTTCCGTCGTCAAGAGCAAAGAAGCCAAAAACTTCTACCCGTTCTCCCCTTCTCCCCACTCCGGCTTCTAGTTCTCGTCTCCACCCCCCATCAGCTCCGTCGCTTCTAAAGCCGACTGCTATTTCCCCTTCCTCAGTTAAGCCTCCTGTGACTCAAGTATTCCTTCCTAACACGGAGCTTTCTGATCGCCTTAAAATTTACAACAATTTTGGGGCCATTTCCTTCTCCGAAGGATCCATTCCATTCTACACTCTCAATGCCTTTCTCTGCAACTTTTGCAACATTAGAGAGTGGGAATGGGTCCTTTACTCCTGTACCAACGGCGACGCTGTGATTCAATGTCCATCTTCGAAGGTTCTTGAGGAACTGTGTGCTAACCAGTCGCTTGCCATTGGATCTATTGCCCTGTCGATCCGCAAATGGGTTTCTATTGTTTCTTCTACTAAAGCTCTTGATCCCAAACCCATTAAGGTTTCTATGTTTGGTCTTCCTCCCTTCTGTGACTCACTAAGGATGGTTGCAGCTTTTTCCAAATGCATTGGTGATATCATTAGCATCTCTTCTTGCGCTCGATTGGCTTCAGGCAGCATTCAAGTTGAAGCTTTATTTCGATGTCCCCCTTCGAAAGAGCGTATCGAAGCCTTCTGTCTCAACGACGGGCTCTCTTCCTTTAGCGTCTTGGTTCAATACCATGAGAGTTCCCCTCAGTTGCCGCCCTCTAAGCAAGGCTTCAGCTTAACTCCTTCCCCCGCATTTCACCCTGGATCATCCTCTGGTCATAAATCAGTGTCTGTCTCAGGCAAGGCTGCTGTTATTCCCCCGGTGCAAAGGTCTCTTTCTCTCACTTGGAAACCCCCCAGCTCTGCGGCTGCCCCCAAGTTCTCTCCGGCTAAATCCCCTAATTTAGTCTGGATCAATCCCGACCGTTCATCTCAATCTCTCCCTAAAGCTAATTCTTCTTCCTCGTCGCCTCCTCTAGCACCAGCGCCTGCATTACCTACCCCTACTTTAGCTTCGGCCTCTGATCCCCCCAAGTCTGAGGCTTGGCCAGTCTGGAGTGTTAATCCCTCTTTCGCATCCGACTGGGAACAATTTCAACGAGCTGCGCACTTCCCCTCCTCGAGCGCTCCCCGCTCCGACTCTCCTTTACTTTCAGCGAAGTCTCAGTTCAACCCTAAAGCTAAAGATTGGGTGGATAAGGATGATTTGCTGAGCGAAGAATTGCCCGAGCTGGACAGCAATAAGGAGTCTAAACAGGTCGATCTCTTCTCTGTCTCCTTTAATTTTCGTCTTTTATTTCAGTTTTTTATTTCTTCTAGTCGGTTAGTGTTTTCTTTAGAGATTGCTGTTCCGCTTTTTTCTCATACTTCAGCTAGTCTGCTGAAGTCCTCCCTTTCTATCTCATCGGTTGCTCTTTCTCGTCTTAAGCTCCCTCCTTTTATTTGGAACCGTGGGTGTGTCGTCCCTGAGGCCCAGCCTCCCGTGACACGCGCGGTTACCTTTTCTTCTCTTATAACTCCCATGTTTTCTTCTCCCCCTTCCTATTCTCTATCGAAACCCATTAAGGTTTCGGCGGAGCAATGTTCCAATTCTCTGTGTCTTTCCTCCCCGGACCTCTCGCGCTCTCCCGGGTTGAGTAAAAGCTCCATACATTTTATTCGATCTAGCGCCCGGCTTAAGGCCCTTCGTGCGGATTCCTCGCCGAAATTAGTGTTGATCGAACCTGATGGGTGTCTGGCCGACCCTATCTCCTCGCCTCCCCTCTTGGGATCCCTTTATCAGCCTCTTTTCGACGAATTATCAGATGCTGATATGTTGTCTATCACCCAGTCTTTAGGATTCTCCATCCCCTCCGACCCACTACCCCCAATTTCTTTTCTTAGAAAGATTGAACGTTCCCGTGTCCTGGAGCACCGTAGTTTTTATGATTAGTGTTTCTTGGAATATTAGGGGTCTTAATTGCCCCGCCAAGCAGAGGTCGATTTTTGAAGTTATAGCGTCTTCTCACTGTGATTTCATCTCTATCCAAGAATCGAAAATCGAGTCTCCTTCCCCTCGACTCTTTCGTGCCCTAGGAGGCTCCACTATTAAGAACTGGATCTCCCTAGATGCGAGAGGCTCTCGTGGTGGAATCCTTTTCGGATTCCGTGACTCGACTTTCTCCTTGATTACTGTCCATCGTCTTCATTTCTTCCTAATCGTTCAACTTCACTGGACACTCCTTGACGTTAACTTAACGGTTATTTCAGTTTACGGTCCTTCTACCCATGATCGTCGCCCCCTCTTCTGGCAAGAATTCCGATCCCTCTCCTATTTCGTTCAGGGTCTTGGCATTGTTTGTGGAGATTTCAACGTCACTCGGTTCGCCTCTGAAAGGTCAATCTCTAGTACCTTTGATTCCCAATCGGGGGTTTTCAATGATTGCATTCGGGAACTCCAATTATCCGATATCCCTATTAATGGAAGGTTCGTTACCTGGTCGAATCAGCGCCTTATTCCCTCTTTCGCCAAACTAGATCGATTTCTTGTCTCGCAGCCGTGGTTCGCCAAATTTCACAACTCCTATGCGAAGGCACTTCCCAATCCGTCTTCTGATCATGTGCCCATCATTCTCTTTTCTGATTTTCATTTTCCTCACCGACATCAATTCCGATTTGAAAAGTTCTGGCTTCAAGACCAATTTTTCTTTAAGTTAGTGGAGGATTGCCTTGCCTCCATTAATTTTTCCCATGGTCTAGGCAACCTTCTTCTCAAACTCCACGCCATCAAGCACGGTTGCAAGATTTGGCGTCGTGAACGGCAAGCCAATACCAACTTCCTCAAAGAATTTCTCCTGGCTTCCATCCAGGCCTTTGATTCTTCGGAGGAACTTGCTCCTCTTTCTATCTCCGCTCGAAACGAGCGTTTGGCCTGTAAGCGGGAGTACGCTGACATCCTCCTTCAAGACCAATCCAAGTGGGTTCAAAGGGCCAGAGTGAATTGGTTGAAAGAGGGTGATGGTAACACTGCTTTTTTCCAGCATTTCGCCTCGCATCGCAGACGTAGCAATCATATTCCTATGATTTTGGACCATGACGCAGAATTGCGATCGGATACTGAAATTCACCATGCTTTTCATTCCTTCTACAAAGATCTTATTGGATCTTCCAAACCTCGCTTGATTTCCCTTGACTGGGAGCATCTTTATGGTCCCCCGACTGTTGACTTATCTTCCCTAGAGGCTCCTTTCACTCTGGAGGAAATCAAGGCTGCCGTTTTTGCTTTAAAAAGCGACTCCGCGCCTGGGCCAGATGGCTTCCCAGCTTTTTTCTTCCAGAATTTCTGGCCTTGGGTTAAGGATGATCTTTTCGTCCTCTTCCAAGATCTTCATCATGGTTCTTTGTCCTTTGACCGCATCAATTACGCCCACATTGTTCTTATCCCCAAAGTGGCTGGTGCCAATTTGGTCTCGCAATTTAGACCCATTAGTCTTATTAACTGTACGTTCAAAATTATTATGAAGGTTTTGGCTTCTAGGCTTAGTGCTATCATCCCACCTTTGATTGATCCGGCCCAGTCGGGTTTTATTAAGGACCGTTTTATTCTTGACAGTGTCGCCGCCGCTCAAGAGGTTATCTCGCTTAGCCATCATCATAAAATTGAGGGTATCCTTCTTAAGCTAGATTTTCAAAAAGCGTACGATAATGTTAACTGGGACTTCCTTCTTGATATTATGGCCCACCGTGGCTTCGGTCCGAAATGGATTGGTTGGATTAAATCCAGCTTGTTCGCTGGGACTTCCTCGATTCTTATTAATGGCTCGGAGGGCCATAAAATCAAGGTCAAGCGTGGTCTCCGTCAAGGAGATCCGCTGTCTTCCCTCCTGTTCGCCCTAGTGGCTGATGTGTTTAGCAGACTACTGCGCAAAGCTCGCGAAGCTCATGTCATTGAAGGCATTGGTCGTTCCCGTGACTTTGATGGTATCCTCAATTTGCAATATGCAGACGATACCATCATTTTCTCCAAACCCGAGCGCGCCTGCTTGCGCAACCTGAAACTCTTGCTTTATTGCTTTGAACAGGCTTCTGGCTTGTCTATCAATTTCAGCAAGTCTTCGGTTTATTGGCTCGGTGGGAATGATAGTCGCCATCAAGAAGTTTCTCTATTTTTTAACTGCCGTATTGCGTCCCTTCCCATCTCTTATCTTGGCATTCCTTTTAGATGGGGTAAACTTCACAGATCGGACTGGGTTCCCATTATTGATAAAATAGAATCCAGATTGAATGTTTGGACTGGCAAGCTGCTATCCCGTGGAGGGAGATTAATTCTCCTGAACTCGGTGCTTTCAGCTATTCCTATTTATATGATGTCTTTCTATTTCTTCCCCTCCTGGGTCCTTAAGAGAATCGATCAGATCAGGAGCAATTTCTTTTGGTCGGGTGCTGCTCAGTATAAGCAGGGCTCGCACCTGTGTTCATGGGACATCATTTGTTCGTCCAAAGCTAACGGTGGTTTGGGTGCTCTGAATTTGCGTGACCAAAACCTCGCGCTTTTAGGTAAATGGTTGTGGAGATTCCATAAATCTCCCCATTTAGCCTGGGTTCAATGCATCAAGGAGTATTATTTTCATTCCTCTCCTTGGTGGCTATTCAACACCCCTACCCATCGTTTTGCTTCGCCCTTCTGGAAAGGTATATGGAAGGCAGCCCCTGCTTTTCATTCCAGCATTTTCAGGCTTTGTTCGGATGGCTCTAGGACCTTATTCTGGACTGATCTTTGGATAGGCAACACGTCTCTTGCGACGGCCTACCCCTCTCTCTTCAACTTTGCTGTCTGGCCGTATGCTTCGGTGGAGGATTCCGTTTTGCGGAATTCGTCATCTACGTACTGGCTCATCCCCTTTTCCTCGCACTTATCTCCTCCTTTGATCGCTGACCTGCAGCAAATGATAGCAGCCCTCAATCTCTTCGTGTGGAAACCTTCTGAGGACATCGCCTGGCGATGGAATTCCTCTGGTTCTTTCACAGTTAAATCATTCTACAAGTTTCTCAATTTCCGCGGTATCTCCTCCTCTTCAGCCGACTTTATTTGGAAATCCTGCGCCCCCCTCAAAGTTAAAATTAATTCTTGGTTAGCTCTCAACAACAAGCTTCTGACCGTTGAGGTTCTCAACAAAAGGAACTTAGCGTGGGGCCAGCTGTGTCGCCTGTGCTCTGTTGGTTCAGAAGATATTAACCATCTTCTCGTTGCTTGCTCCTTCATCTCTCTGCTCTGGAAATTAGTGGCTCTAGCTTGGGGTAACCCAGTTTTACCTATTAATATTGTTTCGTGCTGGCAGGCCCCCTCTGTTCCCCCGAGATTTAGCAAGGGTTGGAACCTGTCCGTCCATATCATCCTGTGGATTATATGGAGGGAAAGGAATGGTAGGCTGTTCTCGCACAAAGCTTCCTCTATCCGATCCCTAATAGCAGATTTTGTTTTTCTATTTAAGTTTTGGTCTTCTCTACTGAAAGATGATGATAGGCAGTCTTACTACTATCATCGTTTAGATGAATCCCTTACTGTTCTTACTAACCTTAATGCTCTATGGTTTTTCTTCTTCTGATTGATGATATTATAGGGTCTTCAAGCTTGGTTTTACTATTTCTTTTCACTGTTTGACTGTACTGTGTGTGTGGTCTACTTTCTTCTCTCTGGTTCTTTAATGGGGTTGCTATTTCCTTTGCAGGTGTAATCGATGCTTGGTTGTTCTTGCCTTTGAGGTTCCCCGATGGTTTTGTTGATCCCATGTTAGTCTGCGGGATCCTCTTTTGGGTTGTTGGACTCTTTTCTGGTCTCTGTATTGGGATTCCTCTAGGCTGTGTTGTGTTTTTTTTTGGTGCTGATCGGGTGTTAAGTTTCAGCGGGTGTTCTTATGATGTATTTTGTTCTGTTATGTTTTGGTGAACTTTAGTTAAGAGGGTGAGCGCGAGATGTAGGTTTCAGCGTTCTATCTCTTGGACTTTAGTTCCTGTTTTGTTGCTGTTGCCTTATGAACTCTGGCTATGTATTATACAGGTGCTTATTAATGGTGGTTTCTTATCCCCTCTACTTTACTTTTTTCATGATGCGATCGGTTTCGGTTTTGTACTCGTAGCCATGTATGGGTTAGGGTCATTGTGTATGTTTGGCTTTATCTGAGCGTCTTTTAGGGTTCCTTGCTGCTTCTGTTATTTTATCTCTCTCGAGCTGTTTACAGTTTTAGTCGTTTCTTTTTTGGCTTTCTGGCCATTGGTTTGTAGCTTTTGGAGTCTTCTCCATCCAAGCCCTACAAGCCGGGATATATTTCTCTCTTGCGAGCGCGGCACCAACTGCCTTGCTCTTGTCGATGACACTGCTTTGTTCTTTTTTCCTGGACCGGGAGCTCCTTCCTCATCCCTTGCTTTTCGCTGCTGGCTCCAGCTATTTGGTGGTGCTGTATGCTGTGATTATTGCAGCTGTGGTGCAGATTGTATGCTGTGGTGCAGTGTTCTGTGGTGCGAGCTCTAGCTCTTCACCCCTAGTATTGTTGGGGCTGCTCTCCCTGGTGCTCTCAGATTTGCAGCTGTCCTCGAGGAGTCGTCCACGCGCTCGCTTCTCCGTCGTCCACTCTGTAGTATAGGATCGCTTGTGGTGCTTCTATGAGTTTAGTCTAATCCCGATCAGCCCACATCCTCTTTTGATTGTTCCTTCCTGTACTTATGTGTTGTTATCCTACCTCATCTTCGATTGTAGTCTTTGCCAGGTTTATTTGTAGTCTGCTTTTTGCGTTTTACTTCTTGTAAAACTTTGGACTAGCGATTGTACAGTGTTCTTTTCATTATTAATATATTTTTTGATCGGGCTGGAGTCTCTGGACTCTATCCGCTTACATAAAAAAAAAAAAAAATATTTGTTAGTGAGCCATACAAGAAAAACCCAATAAATAATCAACTATAGTGTCTGTGAGTAAATAATTCTTGAAAGGTTGGTTATAGCTAATCCCATGTGGATGATGTGTGTGTTTGAGTGACATCACATCACCAATCCATTGGCAGTTTGTCAAAGTCAAAGAAACAGGATACTCACAGTAAAGAAAGAGGGGCATGTGAATCTTGGCAGTTGTGTGCGCAGAATGGCAGAAAAACGAGAGTACTAAAGTTGACAATCTTACTAATAAAAAAAAAAATTAGGCTAAGTTACAGAAAAATGTCACATATTTAAAAGTTTTTCATATAACTTTTTTATACTTTAGTTTCGGTCTCGTATGAATAACTCTGTTAAATATTTATAATCCTCCAAAACTATAATAATTATTTGGGAAACTCTCTATTTGATAATTGAGAAATGCTATAAGTACATAACATTTTAATTAATGTATTGGATTTCAATGTAAAATTTAATTAGCACATACCTGTAGCACTCCTATCTTTATTTATCTCAAAATTTTACTTTATTTCAATACTTGCATGGGTCATTAATAAATATTTTAATTCCATATACCTCACTTACAAATCCCTAATTTCATATAACTAACTTACAATATAAAATCAATCATAAATAACCACTTTTGTTAAAAAAATTTAATTTCATATAACTTACTCAAAAGTATTTATATGGAAGTAAATATTTGTAAGTGAGGTATATGAGATTAAAATATTTATTAGGGACCCATATGGAAAAAACCCTAAATTATAACAGCTTTTAAAAAAAAGATGACCTCATACCAGAGTAACTATTTGTAACAATAAAATTTAAGAGTGGTGTATATTTTTTTCAAAAAATTGGGAAAGGGGTCGTTTCTCTTATTCGCGAGTTCCTTTCCAAGCTGAAGGTTTAGTCTTCCTGTTCAGCGGGTGCTTCTTCGTTTGTATTATAGCTCCCTTATTGACATTCTTTGCCTCCTAGTTAGGATTTCATTTTGTTTAATTCGCTCTTGTTGTTTTACATCTTGTAAAGTCATTGATTATTTATTTGTATCTGTACTGTTTTATTGATTAATATATTTTTAATGGCTGGAGCCTTTTGGCTCTATCCGATACATCAAAAAAAAATTGGGAAAGTATTGAATGTATCCTGTATACCAAAAATAATTCTTACAATCCAGTGAGTTTCCGGGATAATCAAACCTAATGCAAGCAACCTTCAACTTGCACAATAGTTAAATATAATTATGATGTAAATTGTTAATTTCACTTTAAAAAGTTGTGTTCGTAGTTGAAAGTCAACTCTGAACTACTTTATGTGGATTCAACTGAATTTTGATGAGATTAGTGAAGAATATATTAGAAGAAAGAATACTAGCTGGACCTTTTTTAATGAAAAAAAAGAAGCCCTGTTTCATTATTGAAATGTTAACAAAATAAACTTGGACTTCCGAAAAAACAAGAACATAACAGAAATAAAACATATGACCTCCACCTAGCATAGAAGGGTGGGACATGTTGTCAGTAGAAAATGAAGATAACATAACGAGTACATAGAGAACCAGAAACATAAGACAACAAATATATAGGTGCCCCACCAACAAAGCCCTTGCTCCTATGACAGTCTAGGAAAAGGTGGTTTATTGTTTCCATGTGAACCGAGCAAAAACCGCAGTCGGTAGCAAGTTTCGAGATCCTTTTAGTAAGATTTTTCCTCGTCAGGATAGTGTCATTAAGCACTAACCAAAGGAAAACTCGAACCTTCAATGACGCCTTCGCCTTCCAAAGTACTGAAGACCAATTCGGGATACAACCTCTGAAGTTGATTAGGTTGTAGAGGGAACGAATGGAAAACGAGCCATTTGATTCTAGTTCCAAGGCTCCCCGATCAGGTCCATGGGAGCACCTAACCCCGGATTGTGCTATATCGTGTGCTAGGCGACAAGATTCTCCTGATCAACCAAGGATAGCCGTGACTTTAAAAGGGGTCTCTAGGATCCTCTTTTCCAACTCTTTGCCACCGTTACGTGAGGGAGAGAAGTCCGCTCATAAAGTTCGGGGAACAGGTTCTTCACGGAATGTGCTCCACACCAATTGTCCAACGAGAATTTGGTAGTAGAGCCATTGCCGATGAAGCACACATAACAGCTGTTGAATGTGTCAAATGCTCTGGAAATTCTTTTCCAAAACAATGAGACCTTTTGCCCTACCTGAAAACCCAAGTTACGTGTCCCTCTTCCTTGAAGATAGGACTAAGCGAAGTCCTGCTAACCCTCACCGTTAGAGTGATATACTTTCCACCACCATTTACTGAGCAGGGTTAGGTTCATGTCCCTAAGGTCAATGATACCTAGCCCAGCATGAGCCTTTTTCATATAGGCTTTTTCCCATCTAATAAGGTGATAGCTCCCCCCCCCCCCTCTCGGCCTCTGCTCCCTTCCTCATAAACTCTTTCAGTTACGGTCAATTCTTTGGATCACCCATTTTGGTAATTCAAAGAATGTCATGTAATAAGTTGGAAGGTAAGACAACACCGAGTTAATCAAAATCACTCTTCCTCCCAGGGATAGCGATTTACCTTTCCATCCTGATAGTCTAGCCTTGATTCTATCAATGATCGGATTCCGAATCCAGTCCGATTTCTTAAGTCTCCTGGTAGCCCAAGATATTTAATGGGAAAACTTTCAGTCTTAATGTAATTCCCATTTTTGTCCATACATATTTTCCTACGTATGTTTTTGATTTGGCTATCTACTATATTCTTTCTTGTTATTATTATTTTCTTAGACTTATTTTCATACACTAAGACTAGTTAATTATTTATTATCTAGTGTCAAAGCCCTTCTATTATTTTGGAATTATTGAACTAAGCCCAAGTCCATCTTCAAATCCTAATTCAGTCCAACCCGAAACCTGTTAACTCTAAACCCAAACCATCCACGCTAAACCCTACTCGAATACTCCTTAACTGCATGCTACCACCTCCTCCTTTATCTCTACACTAACCCCCATTATCTCAACTATCTCCATTATCAATCCCTAACTACCCCATTATCTGCTCATTATCTCCTAATTATCTTATTAAACCCACCTTCATCTACTTCTTCTTCACAACCATCCTGAGCCCTCACATTCTTCACCCAACACCACTTCTTCATCTCCATCTCCTCCACTACCTACTTCAACCCCAAGCCACCGAACCCCGCACCTCTACTATACTCCACCCTCCGATCAAACTCCTCACCTCGACCACCATCTCCCCCGACCTCCACTGTCAACTATCCACACACCATACAACCTCACCCCTACCCCTGAGCACCTCACTACCTCCAATCCCGACCTCCCTGCACCTTCACCCTCCCTCCAAACCGAGCCTCTTCTACCCCCAAGATCCAAACCCTGCCTCATTGAAACATTCCCTCACTGGCACAACACCCGCAATCTCCACTTCCTGCCTTCTTCTTCCTTCAATCTCGAAGTCTCGACCTCCTCTTCCCGATTACTAGCACCTGAGCCCTGCCACCGCCATTGTTGCTGCCCTCTGTTGCAACCCCAAGCACACCACCAAATAGCCCCCCCTCAACTCATCATTCTCGCTACCGTTGCTGCTCCTTCTTATTAATGTCCTCCGTTGCAATCCAGAACTCGACTTGATGTTGTGTTTTCGTTCGTTGTTACTATCATCATTCATGTTGCCGTAGCCATCGTCGCTCTTACTTGCAGTTTCATCACTCGTACTCATCGAATAAAGGCAAGCTTCTCTTGAACCCATTTATTATTTATATTCAAGAAATATTTATTGAACTCTCGCATGTAGTTCTTGAATTGATTATTGTATTTCAGTGTAATCTATTATTGATTCATCAGCGAATCTGAATAATAGTTTTCTTTATCATGTCATGTTATTGACTCACGTCTTAAACCGTTAATTCATCGCCATATGCTATTTTATTCGTTTTTTGTCGTACCGGCACTTGTAATAGACTGTAAAACATCTTTTATTGCATGCACTGAACAAACACATGTTAGAGATATACGTATATGGATACATGTTAACCCTAGTTCGATTGTATTGAATGTGATGATATAATTATTAATATTATATTTGATACCGTAGAGATAATAATTTCCATCATGTTAATAGTAGGAATCTATCCTAGTTACTGAATATGAATGCATGTTCAGTTCTGATTATAAGACTATGTTTTTGTGAATCATAATCGTTACAAATTGCAAGTATTATACTTCTGCCCTGCTGTTTACTAGAACTTGAACTGAGATTTCGGCCTAGTTCCATATAATATAATTTAGAACTATGTATATGAAATTTGTAGCCCTATGTGTCTGAAATTCAGATCATATGACGGTTTTGCCATTCGAATTACGGATTGCAAAATATTTTACCACTGTAACATTTTAATTCCAGAATGGTGTTTAGAAATATATCATCATGTTTAATTAGTTGAAACTATAGGTTAACATAGGAATTTAGACGTGAGATTAATCAGAATGTTACTAAACATTGTTAGGAGATAGTTTATGGTTTTTGTAAGAATTGTTAATGAATTTTCAGTCGGATTATATATATAAGAACTTAAACTGAGTTGTTTTATGAACAAATGCTTTGATTAGAATGTGTCATGTGAATATGCGCTAGAACTGGCAGGAAATCTATTTTCTAAAACCCCTATGGAATCAAATTTGCATTCTCGTAGCAGCGAAAAAGTGAGTTTTTGTACAGTAGTGTATTACTGTCCAGAATTGCACTTTGAGGTTTTTAAAATATAAACAAGTTAGTATGCATATTTAATGAATTGAATTGATATAGTAGGCCGATAGAATAGCTCCATATCATGCATTGCATAGCTCTTGATACTCTTTTGATACCATCTTGATATATGCTTGATACTTTTCCTAATTACCGTTATGTTTCTATTGTATCGTGCATCATTATTGTCATAGTCATTGATAGTGTTTGGGTGACGGAACTAAGTTCCACATCGAGCTAAGTGTCACGTAGAACTAAGTACCGCATGGAGCTAGGTGCCACGTAGAACTAAGTGCCACATCGTAGATTTGACGGGGGGCCACCTCTAGAATCCAATATCCTGATAAATGAAATGACTGTCTTGATATCAACTGTTCCACTGATTATACCGACTGCATGTTCATGATTGACCATAGTAAAAGAATAACAAGCTGGGGTAATAAAGGGTAAGACGTAGTAGTGGACAATATAGGTAACTGTACTCGAAAGAGAGCCTGTGATTTCCCTACTTTTACTGATCACTGAATACTAAATACTGAATACTATTTATTGAATACTATTTATTGTTTACAAGTTTTTCCGAGTACATGATTTTATAGAATTCACCACTTAAGTCCAAACGTCACTTGATTGTTATGCATCTGAACCTGTGGTATGAGACACCAGATTGTGTGCATTAGATAGATTAATAAAAGATTAATAAACTTAAGATTGACAGTGAACATGGACACTTGCATTATTGATCATTGTTTATTGATACCGATCATTGTATTATTGATAATCGACCATTTATCGACTAATTATCCTGTCACCGACTATTGTTTATTGAATTTTGCATACCAGTTGATTAAACCTCACAGTTACAATTGCATCTTATCATCCTTATTTGTATTTTACATGATCATATCATTCCAATTCATTGTTCCGTACTATATCATTCTTTATTGTTTTACTACTTGTTACTACTTGCCGTCCGTAGCTTGCTCTAATGGACACCCCCAACTCTAGATGTTGAGCGTGCAAGTACTGTGGAAGAACCAATAGAAGAACTTGGTGACCAGATCTTCTAGAGGATGGAGTCAGACATAACCTACATTAGTTATCTTGTTTCATGCTTTTTCCATAGTTATTATTGTTGTTAGTTTATGCATTGTATATTCGGGAGTTTGACCCGAAGTTCTTGTATCTCAGATATTGGTTATTTTAGTCTATTCTTATTCATGTGAGCTTAGTAGTATTGTTGAGCTTACTAGTAGTGTACGAATTATGAATGATATGAGTTGGTATACTTATATCATTCACTGGGCCTTAGTTGCGTGCCTATACTTCCATATTTTAGGAACCGGGGCGTGACACTTACAGTTAAGAATGGTAGCATGTTCAGACACATCCTCTCGCTCCATCGCAATAGGAATAAGGATGCTCTTGTGAAAATTAACATGTAAATCTGACCAGGCCTCAAAATAGTATAGAACACCCTTGAAAGCAATAGTTTCCCCCAAATTCTCATTACCAAATAGTAGAGTGTCATCCGCGTACTGAAGAATAGAACAATTGGTCTATGGTTCTCCCTATCCACTGGAAAAATCCAGCCTACGAGTCTACAAATGTCCAGCATGATTTTGAGAACATCCGCTACTAATGTGAATAGAAGGAGGGAGAGCAGATTTCCCGGCCTTAAACCTCTTCTGCAGAAAAATGGGTGCCCCACCGAACCAATGACACTGATAGACATCCTACTCGAGGCTAGGCATTGCGACACCCATCAGATCCACTTTCTCCCAAAGCCCTTCCCTCTAAGCACTTTCAACAGGCTTTCCCAATCGACGATTATAACCGCTTCTATTCGAAGTATGGCACTGGTGAATTGTTTCCTTTGCAGTTGCAACACAGTCTAGGATACAACATCCTTTGATAAAACTAGTTTGTTCCTGACTGATCTGACCATCAATGACTGATTTGACCGACCCTAATCTGTTGGCGAGTAGCTTGGTGATGATCTTGACCAAGCAATTAAAGAGGTTAATGGGGCAAAAGTCCCCCACTCTGAGTGAGTCCTCCCTCTTCGGGATGAGGAAAACTTCTACAAAGTTGAGTCTGCCTATTCTCAATCTATGATCATAGAATTCGGTCAAAACTGCAATTAAATTATCTTTGATCTCTTCCCAGAATATTTGATAAAACATCATAGGGAAGCCATCAGAACCCGACGCTTTGTCATTCCCCATTTGTATGATTACTTCTTTCACCTCTGACATCGTGAATGGAGCTTCAAGAGTTTGGAGAGGCGTCCCTGCATTTTGCATGACCAAAAGCTATTATTGAAGGGGGGGGGGGGGCGAAAGTCTGCCATGGTCTTAAGAAGGTTTTTGTAGTGAGACTAAACACCTCCTTAACTTTCTCCTCTTCTTGTATCACTCCCAACTCCGTATGGACAGATAGAATTAGGTTGGATCTTCGTTGCTCACTAGCTACTTTATGGAAGAAGGCTGTGTTCGCGTCTCCCTCTTTGTCCCGTGTAGTTCTTGATCTTTATTGCCATTTGATTTCTTTAATCTTATACAAATGGGTAATTTCTGCCCTAAGACTGAGAATTCGGTTTCTTTCTTCCTACATAAGATCCCCAGATTCCTCCATTCTTTCTAGTTCTTCGATCCCTTGAAGGATGGACTCCTTGGCACAGATTGTAACGAACTTGGATCAATTCCATCTTCTGAGTATAGACCGAATTTTGCATTTTTCTCACTCCAAATAGCCGCCACCTCGGTGCCTCTAGTAGGAAGGGCACAACTTTCCCCGACCATACGATGGAAACCTTGAATTTTCAGCCATGCTTTCTCGAATCTAAACTTCGACTTTTTTCGGGGGTGGTGTTTTCCTGATGCTAGGATAATAGGGACATGATTCGAGGCCGGTTTAGGTAAAGATTTAGCATGGACCAAAGGGAATCTCGCTTCTCAGTCCAACGATACCAAGACCCTGTCTAGCTTAGCCATGATAGGAGAAGCTTGCATGTTGGACCAGGTAAACTGTCTATCAGGAATTGGAATGTCCACCAGTTCCAAATCCGTAATGATTTGGTTGAATTCCTTCCTATCCGCATCACTCGACCCTCTGCCACGGTGCTCAAAGGAGAATCTCATAATGGGTGGTTCCAATGAGTTTGGATTGAAAGGAGTTCAGACCAAATATTCACTCTATAATAAGCAAGGTTAGGACCGTAAACAAATGTAACTGATAGGGTCCAGTTTTCAGTTCGCCGTTGGAGAAGGACTAACAGAGAGAAAACCCCAAGGATTTCATCAAGGCAGTAGTAAATGTTCAGGTTGTAACCAACATCAATGCCCTTAAAGGCTCCCAACGGCGGACGTAGCCGCCATTCCTTCATTCTATGCTTCCCCCCCCCCCCCCCCCCCCCCATCTTGTAAATCTAGACACTAGGGATAGTTTGGTTTCTTGTAGACGAATAATATCTGCATTAGAAGAGTTAATGATGACCCTAACCATCTCTTTCTTTTCCCTACCCCCCAACCCGCTAACATTCCAAAGAAATATTATCATTAAAAACTGTTTGGGGGTGCACGTGTAGGGGCTGGTACAGGGTTCACTGTGAGGATTTCCCTATTACTTTTCCACCCTCTAATTTTATTGAGCAGAAGAGCATTACGGTCTCTATCTCCCACCGCAAGATCACAGATTTGGCAAGACAAAAGACATCAGAATCCGACATAAAATTAAAAATGGAAGCTAAAAGACCACACATTCTTCCATCGTCAATCTTAACTGCCTTAGCTATTGCAACAATCTCGACTCTGTATGCGCCCTCTTGTGAACTGTCTGAACTTTGAAACCCTTGTTTTTTCTCTGCATTGTCAAATCTGATTGAAAATCTTTAAAAGTTGATGGTACCACTTCCAGAGATGAGACAACATGATCCTGAGTTTGAACATACTGTGTATCTTCAACAAACTCATCATCGAAGTCAGAGTCGTCTTCAACATAGGGGTCGTCATCCTCCAGTTTGAGGCATGCCTCCTCATCATCGTCGTCACAAAAAATATGTGGAGTAGAAGCATCCGGAGCACTCTCCTCCCTGGACCACATCTTAGGCCCAGTAGCAGTCAAGGTGGGGACTAGGCTAGAAATACGGAAGCTAGCCCAATAGAATTAGAAATATTACTCTCACAGGACCTTTTTGTAGGTCTAATAGTGGAGCAAGGCCCAATACAACCCACATTCAAAACTCCCTGGCTCAAGTTCACGCTTGCTGCATGTGCCTCACACATGAGTGGGAGAAAAGGCTCATGAAGAGAAGGCGGTACAGCCCCCAAAACGTCATTACACATAGCAGACTGTGCCCCCACAGGGAGGCAGAAACGTCGCATCTTATCGCTGGCACTCGAAAGGGCCACCAAGGGGTAGAGAGGTAAATTACCCTCCCCGGCCTCTTCAACTACTCCGAGATCCTTATCTCTTCCATCTTCAGAAACCCATCTCTATTTCTTCCCAAAAAGCTTTGGATTCGAGCTCTTTTGCCCCCCTTCCTCAGGGTTGGTAGGAGTAGGCTCATATTTGAGCACTTTTCCACCAAATTTTATGCTTTTCTAAGGCTGCAACTCCCTCTCTGATCCCCTCAAACCATCATACTCTTTTCCACAACTGTTCAACTTCCTTAACGGTACAACCGCCTCAGTGGGTGCTTGTCCAAAGCTAGGCTTTTGACCATCTTTTCCAGCTACATCATGGCCCTTGGATATAGAGAATGAGATGCCATCTTGGCCGTCTGTGACCAAGATCATTTTGGACTTAGCTCTTTGGCAATCCTCTGCCTCCCTCATAACTCGAATTAGCTCCATATGCCCTCGTTCAATCTCATGTGCCCCATCAATGGTGGAATCGAGCACCCACTCCGATGGAGATTTATGAGGGCGGTAGAGTCGGGGGCGAGCTCAACCCTGGCTTCAAAAATGAAGCGAACTATGTATGCATCTTCAAAGGCGAACACTATAACACCCTGTATTTAAGAAATATATACATATAGAGAATTAATTAAAATTTGGCTGTTGCCCTATAGATTTTTCTATGGGGTGTGGTTGTGTAGATTGTTGGCTGCACGTGGGGCCCAGGGAGGGCAGCAGCAGAGCTGCTGCTGCAGTGCTTGCTCACATGGGTGACGTGGCAACATGTGGGGTCGAGAAGGAGGGGGCAGTGTGTGTATGCTGGCTGATGTCAGCACGCGCGAGGAGAGTGCGGATGTGGATTAAAATAATCCCACATCAGGGGATTCTGAGATTAATTGAGTATATATATATAATTTCCTATGATCAAGATTCACCAAATTGGTTAACCACCTTTTGAGAGGCAGCCTGTGGTGGACAGTTGTTAAAAAAAATCACTGAGCGGGGCCGGGGCATTACAGAATGGTATCAGAGTCGATTTTCGACACCGAGTGTGGGTAAGAGTGGGTGAAATATATGCCTGAGAGGGAGCTGAGGTCAGTACATTGGCAGTTTAGCCAGGAGCAGTACGCTAGAATTAGTGAAATTAGGGTACTCCGCTCCACATCGGCTAGAAAGGAGATCCTGCACTAGGTTGCATGTTCTGGCTCAGCGAGAACGCTGAGTTCTTAGGGGGGGGGGTGTATAACACCCCGTATTTAAGATATATATATATATATATATATATATATATATATATATATATATATATATATATAGTACGCTAGAATTAGCTGAATCAGGGTACTCCGCTCCACATCAGCTAGAAAGGAGATCCTGCACTAGGTTGCATGTCCCGACTCAGCGAGAACGCTGAGTTCTTAAGGGGGGTGTGTGTGTAACACCCCGTATTTAAGATATATATGTATATATATATATATATATATATATATATATATATATATATATATATATATATATATATATATATATATATATAGTCTATTATGAGATGGTGAGCTCAGCTCCTTATCGTGAGCTGAAAATCTCAGCCGTTGGATCGCGATCCGAGGGCTGAGATCTGATTCGCCCATCCACTGAGTGAGATGAGATATGTTGAGGGGAAAAAACATCATTTCTCAAACTCAACATTTCTCAACTCAACTATCCTCTCGCCTGTTCTCTCTCTCTCTCTTCGACTCTCATCCATCTGCCTCTCTTAGATTTCCAGAAAACCCTACCTCCTTCCTGAGCGATTCGAAGCTTGATCTGATTCCTTAGTCGATGCCCCCCACTACGAGCTTCGAACCCATAAACCCTAGCTCCTTGTTCCCTCTCTCCACTTCTCGATTTGGAACCCTAGCCCCCAAATCGAAGCTCTTCAATTCGCGAATCTGTAAATCGAAACTCCACCTCTACTTTCTTCCCTGTTAATCGAAACTCCACCTCTCTCTCTCAACATCCTAGCTGTGTTTGCTATCATCGATCCCCTAAATTGAAACCCTATCAGCTGAGCCCTTCGTCGTTATTCCATTGAATTGTCGATCTCCTAGCTAAGCTACAATCTTTGTATCAGGTAATCTCAAACTCTTCTTGAAAATTCAACTTTTTTCCTTTATAAAAAGAAATTTACACAATAAATTTCCTCTTAGCTTAGGAGGTATAGATGACAGTGTGTGTGTTGTAATTATAAAGGTGATAGAATCCTAACCCTAGTTATCCTGGGTTCATGAATTTTATGGTTTTGATTAATTTATAGTGAAAAGATGGAACTTTATGGTTTTGAAATTGGTCTTTTACAAAGTGCACTTCAAAGATAGGTTAAAAAACACTTATTTATGGCAGGTTTTCTTGCTGGTTTCCGATTGGATGAGTTTGCACTTCCAATATAGCTTAGTTTCTTTAGTTTCTTAAGTTGTAGCTTGTTTTTTTATGTTTATTAACTCATTTTTCTATGTAGAATGGAGTTTGGAAATGAAGAGATACTAAGTCAAGATATTCATAACGGGTGGAGAGACGTTGATGAAGATTCTAAACCAATTGTTGGTTTAGTATTTGAAACTTTAGAAGAAGGATTTGAATTTAATAAAAAAATGCAAAGTTAGCTGGTTTTTCTGTTCGCATGTCTGCTACAATGGTTGACAAGTCTACTAAGGAGAGGTATTCACAACAATTTGTATGCTCAATGTAAGGAAAGTCGGTAGATACAGTTGGAGTGAATGTTGCCAATATTGAAGAACCATCTTCTTCAAATTTGATCAAGAGAAGGAGAAAGGTTGTCACTAGAGAAGAGTGTTTGGCTCAAATAAGAATTCAAAAAGATAATGATGGGAGGTGGTCAATTTGAAGGTTTGTTGAAGTACACAGTCATCCTTGTGTAACACCTAGAAAGCAACAATTCTTAAGAAGTAATAGAACTGTTTCTGAAGCACAAAAAAATTTACTTAGTTCGTTCAAAGAGGCTAACATAAGAACTTCGGAGTTTATGTCCTTCATGGAGATAAAAAATGAGGGTTTCAGTAATATTATTTGTATTGAAAAGAACATTAGAAATTTGTTTCAAAGAGACAAGGATGGGAGGAGAGCTTATGATGAGAAGCTATTGATGGAGCACTTGCAAGAGGAAAAGGAGATGAATCCTTCATTTTGTTTTCATTATAAGGTGGATGAAGACAACAAATTAACCCATGTGTTTTGGGTTGATGCTCTTGCCAGGAAAGCATATAAGCATTTTGGTGATGTGTTAATTTTTTATATGACATATGACACAAATGAGTACAAATTGGTTTTTGCTCCATTTACTGGAGTTAATCACCATGGCCAATCTGTAAATTTTGGTGCAGCCTTCATAAATAAGGAAACGACCGAGTCATTTCTTTGGTTTTTTGAAAAATGGGGTGAAACAATGTGTGGACCTCCACCTAAAGTAATTATTACAGATCAAGATCATGCAATGAAAAATGCAATCCGAATGTGTTTCCCTGGTTCCAGCCATAGGCTATGTATGTGGCACATTTTAAAAAAACTTCCCAATAAGCTTGGTGGTTCGGGTCTTAAGAGTGATTTTAGCATTCCATTCCATAGTTGCATTTGGGATTCAGAGATGCCGGAAGAGTTTGAGATAAGGTGGAATGGAGTTATGAACGCTAACATGCAAATTGCAGGTAATCCTTAGCTTTATGAATTTTATTGTCGTCTAATTAATTTTATTGTTATTATTATTGATTAATATTGAAATAGCAGGTAATCCTTGGCTTTCTGATATTTTTGAATATCGTGAAAGATGGATACCAGCTTATGCAAATCATATTTTCACTGCTGGAATTCGCACAACTATCCGAAAGTATGAATGCTTTTGTCGATAAGTATGTTAATAGTAAAAATTCTTTACATGAATTTATTACGAGGTTTGAAAGGGCGATAAGGAAACAAAGACAAAATCAGTTAGCGGCTGACTATACCACTCTTCATACAAAACCGAAGTTGCAAACAGATTTTGAAGTTGAAAAACAAATGTCTAAGGTCTACACAAGGGAGAAATTTTATGTATTTCAAGATGAATTAGTTCAAAGTTTGAATTATGCCTCATTAATGAAAGATGATAATGGGCCTGTGCGGCACTATATTGTGAGGAGAATGGGAAAGTCACAAAAATCAAATAAAACAAGGGATGTGTTCTATAAAGGAATGGACGATGCCGGGTCGTGCACTTGTAGAAAACTTGAAGTTGATGGAATTCCTTGTAGACACATCCTTGTGGTATTGAGGAATGATTTTTTCGATTTCCTACCTCAAGCCTATATTTTAAAGAGATGGACCGCCTTGGTAACTACCGAGATTGTATATGACAGTAATGGTGAAAAAATTATTGGTAGCTACGGAAATCCACAAGATTTGGATTTGGTGGAGTTATCAAATGAAATCCACAAGTTGATGAGCATTGCTCGCTCATCCAAAGAGATGTGCCACATGGCCAAAACATTACTAGTTGGCGCTAATGCAGAATTACAACAAGTTATGCCCCTAGATTTACAACAAGCAACAAGCACTTCATTACCTAAAACAGTAAATATTCATGTACCGGATATTGCAAAGACTAAATGTAGTGGGAAGTGAATTAAAGGAGGGAGGGAGAAAGCCTTGGAGAAAGCCGCAAAGCCATTAAGGAAGTGTCGTTTATGCAAGAAGCTTGTTAATCATGAAAGCCGCACTTGCCCTTTGAAGGAAAGTTTGGTATTCTCTCACATATTTTATACCAATCTTTATTTTATATAATATAATCTTACCTTTAATTTGTGCTAATTATTCGTGTAGTGCAAATTTGAATGAGTCACAAGCTTCTACAACTTTTTCAAGAATGGAACCTGTAACAGAAGAGGCTCCAAATATTGCATGATCTTTATTATTTTAGTTGAGTGGATTTTGTAGGTATGTGTTTTACATGATTTCTTTTTGTAAAACCTATTTTCCATTTTCTGTATTTTTGAGTGTATTTTTCTTTTTGGGTGTATTTTCTTTTCCCATGTATTTTCTCTCATTGTATCTCTCTTTGGACCGTGTATCGGATCTTCACCTTCAATATATTCATTTATTTGAGTTGTCGTCTCTTTTATTTGATTTCCTTGATTCTATTGTCTCCTTTTTTTTTCCTCGTCTCTTTTGATCCAGTTATTATTTTATTCGATCCTCCTCATTTTATTTTGTTCGTCCTATTTTATTTGACCATTTTTGTGCCCACCTCATTTTTATTTGGATTTATTCTAGCCTATTCAAAGCCCATAACCGTTAACCATCTCCTACCCATTTAACACCCTAAAACCCAATGCCCTATTCTATTTCCTTAAACATACTGTAACTACACCTAAAACTACCCAAACCCACAATACCCCAACTCGTAACCCACTTCAGCTCTAACCCTATTCTGCATACCCCTATATATATGCTCATGCTCCTGTTCATCTTCAAAACTCAACTGCAGCCGCCTTCCATCCAAACCCTAGTTTCTTCACCCTGTGCTCATCTCCCGACCGTTAGCCGACCCCTCCCCCGATGCCCTCGCGACATGTCTGACTCTATCCCCTAGCGCCAGCCCCGTCTGCCTGCGACTGCAGCTACCAGTGCTCCACCGACACCCCCTGGTCCCGCACCCGTCGCTACTCTCTCCAGTGCAGCAGACAGCATCTGCGACAGCAGCACCGGTGTGCCATTCCTTCCCTCCGACGACCGACAGCAAGCGCAGTGGCCAACGGCAGCCGCGATGAGCTTCCCTCACTGCACTCCCCGTCGCCGTTGTCCGTCGTCTCCCCATCCGCTCTCTTCTCCTTGCACGTGCGTGAGTTGCATGTGTTGGTTCGGGTTTTTGTTCGTGGGTTTATTGTTCGTGTGTTGGTTCGTGGTTGCGTTGTTTGATTGAGTTCGTGTTCCGGGAATTCGTTCTCATTGTTCTTGATCATCGTTGTTTTCGTCGTCGACTATAAGGCAAGTAACTTATATTCTTTTCTTTGTGTAATACAAGTACTAAATATCGCCTGTAGTGTAGTTGTGTTCTAGAGACAATTCTTGTGTGAAACTCCTTATTGATCTTGTATCTATTGTGTTGACCCGCCCGTAGTTGCCACATGACACCCATGACATGAAATAACTTAGGAATGACCCCTTCTTGTTGTATACGTGCATGTTGTTCATGACTTGTTGTATGAACTCGTATGCTTGATGTGTTAATCGTAGTATGACTCGTTGTAGACTTGTAAAATACCCTATACGATGTTGCTTGGACATCTAGTACACCATATTTCATGTTTGGTTATGTTTTGGATGAGTTTCATATGAACTAGTTGATTTTGTGCATGAAAGATACTTTCTGTTTTGCCGATTTCTCCGTTTTGATCAGTACTTTAGACCCTATTAAGGTCAGTATATTAAAATTATTTGAGAACATGAATTGTAGATAATTCTGTCTATTTTCCAACCCTTCTGACAGATATCAGTTTTGATTTATGAATTGCGAGTTATGACTATTTTACTACAGATGTGTTTAAAAATTTCATATTCTGTCTTCTATGAATTCTGTATGATTATTTATTTTTCTACTGATGCTAAAGATAATATTTTAATCCAATATTTTTCTGATTTTAACTAGACTTGATTGGTATTAACCCCTAATTTTTGTGGATTTAATTGGTAACTTTTACAAACTATTCTATGCTTTCAAACAACTACTATACTTGTAGAATTTTTTTGCTGTTCAGTAAAGATACTTAATTTCGACCTGATTCTATTTGATGTCTCTAAAAACTTTGTGAATATAAATTATAGCCTACCTTATCTAGTTTATCACCCTTTCGACGGATCTAGATTTCGATTTATATTTTGTGAGATATTGCTGTTTTAGTACTGAGTGTTTGTGATTCCAGATTTACAAAACTGCCGTATCTTGCTGTTTTCTGACTCGACTATTTTATCTATGTTGAAAAATTTTGAAACTTTATTTCCTGTTACTAGACATACTAGGGAATACCCCAGATTTTTTGTGGATTTAATTACTAAGTTTTCATGCTGTTTTCCAGTTTAAGAATACAAACTTCTGATTTCTGGCTGATCAAGTTTTATGAATTCAAATCTGTTTTATGTTATGTTTTTGTGAAATACCATATGACTTATATATATTTGCTGGATTTGGACAAGAGTCTATTTTCCAGATTCTCTGACGGATCTAGGTTTGCATTTTGTAACAACGGAAATCCCAGATTTAGTGCAGTACTGTTTTGCTGTCCTGAACTAGAATTCTCGTTGTCCTAATCTTTTATGTGTTGTCTTTTACTTGTGCATGTTTATCTTTCAACCTGAACTTGTTACTTGATCATACCATGTTATACTTGCCCTGTTTGAGACACATACATACTTGTTTGATATTAATAATAAATAACCGAGCCGGGGTTTAAAGGAAAGATCTAAGAGTGGAAAATACATAAATGTGTACTCGGAAGGAGATTCATAGATCCTACGTGATTACATGAGGCTTGATACTTGTTACTTGATTACTTGAGACTTGATATTTCATACTTGAGGCTTTATATTTCACACTTGAGTTGTGATATTTCATACTTGAGACTTGATATTTCACACTTGAGGCTTGATATTTCATACTTGAGGCTTGATACTTTACTCTTGAGGCTTGATACTTGATTACTTGTGGCTTGTCCCTGAGTACACTGTCCTCTATAATCTACTATAAAATCTAAAACAAAATTGTTTAAATGTAGCAACCATATGGTAAAAGGATGGACGCATGAAGTGCTACCTAGATAGTAATGATACAAGACTTGAACATGATCACTTTACACTTGTTACTTGTACGTGATACTTGATACTTAACACTTGCTACTTGTTATTTATACCTGTTACTTGATACTCGTTACTTGTTTACATGATACTTGTTCACTTGATACTTGATACGGGCTACTTGCACCTGTTCATCTTGCCATGCTAGTTGTTTTATTTTTTTGTCATGTCTATTCCATGTTATTTGTTTACCCTTTTCCATGTACTTGTGCCTGCATTACAAGCGGCCCGTAACTTACATTGACGGGCGTTTTGTTCTCTTTTCCTCTTCCTGCAATTTATTAAATTGCAGATTTTGGAGAACAATTGCCATATGGAGTTGGTGATATGAGATACTAGCTGTTGGAATTTTGCTATTATTATTTCTTGTTGCTTATCTTGGAAAATTGTACTTGATTACTTGGATTATTTTTTTGTATTGGGCAATTTGACCCAGGATTATTGACTTGTTTAGATCTGATTTATTTGAGATTATTATATTTTGTTTCAAGTAAATCTTGTTGGTATTTTGATTCATATATGCATGCTTGGTTGACTTCTCTTGCTTCCGACTCTGATTATTCTTGTGAAATATTGTAAAGATCCTAACAGCTTATGGATGTTGAAAATCATTCGTTGGGCTTAGTCGCGTATCATTATTCCGTATACTCTTTTTGGAAAGTGGGGCGTGACAAGGTTTTTTGTGGTGTCAGAGCCCAGGTTTGGCTAATGTATTAGTTTAACTGATATATTAGACGAACTTGGCTCGATCTGGGATTGGCTCAACATTACATAGACCATGCATACATAAATAAATTATAATCAACTTTGATCTTGATGCTAATTGTTTTTTTATTTTTGTGCAGACCAGGGCTCGTAGAGGTTCTAATTCTCGTCTTCAGGATGATCATTCCGGATTTGAGGTTGTCACCAATGTGTTGGAACGGCTGATCAATATGCAGCATAACCACAGTGACTTGGTGGTGGATGATTTGGAAGCTGCTCGGGTTCTGCCGTCTGCTGTGCCCATGCGGGCAACTCTTCCTCCCCGTCCGGGTACAGTCACGGACTTCATGAGGCTACATCCCGACCGGTTTTCGGGTACTAAGACGCCTTTGGAGGCCGAACAATTGTTGATACGGACTAAGCAGTTGCTTTTGGCGATAAGAGTTGCCAATGCTGATAGAGTGGATGTGGTAGCCATCCAGCTGGTGGACCTGGCTCATATTTGGTGGAGGTCCGAGTCCGAAAGGCTCGAGCGACCGATCACTTGGACCACTTTCACTAGGAGCTTCTTGGATAAGTTCTTTCCTAACAGCACTAGATTGGAAAAGGAGCAACAGTTCTTGGCCCTAAAACAGGTTGGTCATTATTTCTATTATTGGAATTTGTTACATATTGTCCATACAATGTTGTAACATTAGACTTTCTTGAAATAGGGCTCCAGGTATGCAGATGAGTATGCAGCTGAATTTACAAGACTTAGCCTCTTCGCAGCCGTTCTTGTGGCAAACGAAAAGGATAGGGCTCATAGATTCACCTTAGGGCTTGAGCGAGAGATTCGGGTGCAGCTCGTCTCCCTTCGCTTGTGCACTTATGCAGAAGCTCTTGAGGCAGCTCTAGCTCAGGAGCAGGCTCGTGGTGGATTGGCTCCTTCCCAGCGGGCTATTCCGCATTCTATTGTTGCTAGGCCTTCTGGTGGGCCTATTCGGAGGCCTGTCCCAGCCCATCCAGTTAGGGCAGCTCCTTAGTCTCCTGCAGTTTCTCAGAGGGCTAGTTTTTGCAATTTTTGCCGACTTGTTGGGCATTATCGCAAGGATTGCAGGCGTGCCAATCGCCGTTGTTTTGGTTGTGGTGCTTCTGATCATATGGCGCAGAATTGTCCACGACAACAACAGATGGCTCTTCCAGCCAGGGGTTCCATTCAGCAGATAGCCCCAGCTCGTGGTCCAGTCAGGCCACCACTTCCTCCACAGCGCCAGAGTGTTGGTCAGAGAATCACTGCCCCCAGGAGAGGTCAGGCTTTCAACCTGATTGCTGCTGATGCTGAGTTAGCAGAGGGTGTTGTTGCAAGTATATCTTGCATATCTTTTGTTGTTTTGGTTGTTTCTCTTTTGCTTCTTCATTTCTTTTGCATTATTCTTTCATATTACCTTTCTGTATTGTGTTTTCCTTACCCCTATTCATCCATTCTTTTTCCCTGTCTCTTTTGATTCTATCTTAGGTATTATCCTTGTTTGTTCTTTTTTTGCTCATGTTCGTTTTGATTCCGGGGCAACCCATTCCTTCATCTCTTCGCGGTTCGTGGCTCGCCATCAGTTGGAGTGCAGCTTTATGTCAGAGACCTGGAACATAGTGATAAGTGGTGGTGTTGTCATTTGTTCCCGGGAGTGCAGGCAGTGTTCCGTAGTAATTGGTAGTGCAGATTTCAAGGCCAATCTGATTGTAATTGGAAATTCAGGATTTGACGTCATTCTCGGTATGGATTGGTTGGGTGAGTCCCACGCCATTATTGATTACCGTACTAAGAAATTTGTGTTCCAGATTCTAGATTGCGCAGAGTTTGAGGTCCATGCCGGGGAGATGTTCTTTGGCCGAGCTGAGACTACAGTTGATCAGGAGGGTTGTGTGATGGAATTGCATTCAGGTTGTGAGGCTGCACCTCTAGTAATGCAGAATTTCCTGGATGTTTTTCTATAGGAGTTGTCTAGCTTAATCCCTGATAGGGATGTGGAGTTTGATATTGAAGTTCAGCTGGGTACGGCGCCGATATCGAAAAGTCCCTACACGATGGCACCGGTTGAATTAGCAAAGCTTAAGGTGCAGATTTCAGAGTTGCTGGATTTGGAGTTCATCAGACCCAGTTTTTCGCCTTGGGGTGCTCCAGTCCTTTTTTTCAACAAGAAGGATGGTAGTTGTCGACTACGCGTGGATTATCGGAAACTAAATAGTGTTACTGTGAAGAACTGGTATCCGTTGCCCAGGATCGATGACTTATTTGATCAGTTGAGTGAAGCTGCTGTTTTCTCGAAGTTGGATCTTCATTCTGGGTATCATCAGGTCAAGGTGAAGGCGACTGATGTACAGAAGACTGCATTCAGGACCAGATATAGGCACTATGAGTATCTTGTGATGTCGTTCGGGGTCACGAACCCGCCTGCTGTATTCATGAGTCTTATGTACAGGGTCTTTTCCAAGTTCTTGGATAGATTTGTGGTGGTCTTCATTGATGACATTCTAGTGTATTCTCGAAATCGGAAAGATCATGCTGAGCATCTTAGGTTGGTTCTGCAAACTTTGAGAGAGAATCAGCTCTATGGGAAACTCAGCAAGTGTGAGTTTTGGCTCGACAGGGTCACTTTCTTAGGGCACATTATCTCAGGCGATGGTATTTCCGTGGATCCAGCAAAGGTTGAGGCTGTGAAGGATTGGCCAGTTTCCAAGTCAATTTCAGAGGTGCGGAGTTTTCTTGGTCTAGCTGGCTATTATCAAAAATTCGTCTAAGTTTTTTCGAAGATAGCAGGACCAATGACAATGGGAAGGATCAGAAGTTTTGTTGGTCTGAGCCTTACAGTGAGGCTTTTGTTGAGTTAAAGGGCAGGTTGACGTCAGCACCAGTGTTGACTATTCCAGATGGTTCAGTCGGATTTGTAATTCACTGTGATGCTTCTGGTAAGGGTCTTGGGGCAGTTCTGATGCAGAAGGGCTGAGTCGTTGCTTATGCATCTAGGCAATTGATGCCACATGAGAAGAACTATCCGACTCATGACTTGGAGTTAGCTGCATTAATCTTTGCTTTGAAGCTGTGGAGACATTATTTACTTGGGGACCAAGTGGAGATCTTTACAGACCAAAAAAGTTTCAAGTATGTCTACACCCAGAAGGAGTTGAACATGAGGCAAAGGCGTTGGTTGGAACTTATGGCCAGTTATGACATCAGTTTGCAATACCATCCTGGTAAAGTGAACTTGGTGCCAGATGCTTTGAGCAGGAAGCTGGCAGCTGTGTTCCTGAATCAGCAGAGGGATTTGATTGAGTAGAAGCGGAGGTTGGAGTTGGATGTGTTGTTGCCGAGTTCTGGTCGGAGTTGTTTGGTGCTTTAGCTTCAGTTGTCTCTTGTTGTTCAGATTAAAGAGGCTCAAGCTGGTGATGAGCAGTTGCAGGGTTTCCGAGCTGAGGTTGAGTCTGGTTCCAGAACGAGCATGGTTATTCATGCTGATGGATTGCTTCATTTTGGGTCCAGATTTTGTGTCCCGAAGGGTGAAGTTCGTCATAGGTTGCTTGAGGAAGCCCAACAGTCATCGTATTCTATCCATCCTGGCGATACTAAGATATATCGGGATTTGAAGCTTCATTTCTGGTGGCACGGTATGAAGAGTGATGTGTCTCGGTTTGTTTCTCAGTGTCTGATCTGCCAGCAGGTTAAGGCAGAGCATCAGAAAACCGCCGGACTTCTTCAACCGCTTTCCATTCTGGAGTGGAAGTGGGAACATATCACTATGGATTTTGTGATCGCTTTGCCGAGGAGTTTTAAGGGTCATAATGCCATTTGGGTGATTGTCGACCGATTGACGAAGAGTGCTCACTTCATTCCCTTCCGTGTTGGACAATCTACTGAGAGCCTAGCTGAGAAGTACATGTAAGAGATTGTCAGACTTCATGGGGTTCCAGTCAGTATTGTATCTGATAGGGTTACGAGATTCAGATATCAGATTTGGGAGTCTTCAGAGCAATTTAGGGAGTAAATTAAAGTACAGTACATCTTTTCATCTCCAGACTGATGGACAGTTAGAGAGGACCATCTAGATTATTGAGAACATGTTGAGATCCTGTATGTTGCAATTTGGTGGATCTTGGGAGGACTATTTGCATTTCGTAGAGTTCTCGTACAATAACAGCTTTCAGGCCAGTCTTAAAGTTGCACCATTCAAGGCACTTTATGGGCGGAAGTGCAGATCACCAGCGTGCTGGGATGACATTGGTGAGAGGAAGTTGTTGGGTCCGAACTTGATCACCAAGACAGTTGATGTGGTGATTCAGATCAGGAAGCATCTTTAGGCAGCTCAGGATAGGCAGAGGCGATGGGCTGATGTCCATCGGAGAGCTTTGGAGTTTGAGGTTGGTGACCATGTTTTTCTAAAGGTATCGCCTTGGCAGGGTGTCATTCGGTTTGGTGGTGGGGGCAAGCTCAGCCCTAGATTTATTGGACCATTCGACATTGTGGAGCAAGTAGGCAAGGTGGTCTATCGTCTTGCATTGCCGCCAGCTTTATCAGGAGTGCACGATATTTTTCGTGTCTCGCAACTCAGGAGATATATCCGCGATGAGAGTCACGTGATCAACTATTCTGAGTTGACCGTTCGGCCGAATTTGACTTGTGAGATTCCGCCACTTGCTATTTTGGATCAGCGGGAGAAAGTGCTTAAGAACAAGGTCATCAAGCTGGTTCGTGTTTCTTGAGATCCTCACTTGCCAGGTGAGTCGACTTGGGAGCTGGAGGAGGAGATTCGGCAAAGTTTTCTTATCTGTTTGTGTAGCTTTTTGTTTTGTTCTTTTTTTTTCTTGTCGGGGTTACCCTATGTATCTTCTTGTTTGAATTTCGAGGAAGAAATTCTTCTTGTTAGGTGGGTAGGATTTGTAACCCCTGATTTCCATTTTCTGTATTTTTGAGTGTATTTTTCTTTTTGGGTGTATTTTCTTTTTCCATGTATTTTCTCTCATTGTATCTCTCTTTGGACCGTGTATTGGATCTTCAACTTCAATATATTCATTTATTTGAGTTGTCGTCTCGTTTATTTAATTTCCTTGATTCTATTGTCTACTTTTATTTTTTTTCTCGTCTCATTTGATCGAGCTATTATTTTATTCCATCCTCCTCATTTTATTTTGTTCGTCCTATTTTATTTGACCATTTTGTGCCCATCTCATTTTTTTTGGGATCTATTCTAGCCTATTCAAAGCCCATACCTGTTAACCATCTCCTACCCATTTAACACCCTAAAACCCAATGCCTTGTTCTATTTCCTTAAACCTATTGTAACTACCCCTAAAACAACCCAAACCTGCAATACCCCAACCCGTAACCCACTTCAGCTCTAACCCTATTCTGCATAGCCCAATATATATGTCCATGCTCCTATTCATCTTCAAAACTCAATCGCAGCCGCCTTCCATCCAAACCCTGCTTCTTCACCCTGTGCTCATCTCCCGACCATCAGCCGACCCCTCCCCCGACGCCCTCACGATGCGCCTGAGTTGTTTCCTAGCGTCAGCCCCGTCTACCTGTGACTGCAGCGATCAGTGCTCCCCCGACACCCCCTGGTCCCTCACCCGTCGCTGCTCTCTCCGGTGCAGCAGACAGCATCTGCGACAACAGCACCGGTGTGCCGTTCCTTCCCACCGACGCCCGACAGCAAGCGCAGCGGCCAACGGCAGCCACAACGAACTTCCCTCGCTGCACTCCCTGTCTTCATTGTCCATCGTCTCCCCGTCCGCTCTCTCCTCGTTGCACATGCGTGAATTGCACGTGTTGGTTCGGGTTTTTGTTTGTGGGTTCATTATTTGTGTGTTGGTTCATGGTTGCGTTGTTCGATCGAGTTCGTATTCCGGGAATCCGTTCTCGGTATTCTTGATCATTGTCGTTTTTGTCGTCGGCTATAAAGCAAGTAACTTATATTCATTTCTTTGTGTAATACAAGTACTAAATATCGCTTTTAGTGTAGTTGTGTTCTAGAGATAATTCTTGAGTAAAACCTCTTGTTGATCTTGTCTCTATTGTGTTGACCCGCCCGTAGTTGCCACATGACACACATGACATGAAATAACTTAGGGATGATCACTTCTTGTTGTATACGTGCATGTTGTTCATGACTTGTTGTATGATCTCGTATGCTTGATGTATTATTCGTAGTATGCCTCATTGTAGACTTGTAAAATACCCTATACGATATTTCTTGGACATATAGTACACCATATTTCATATTTGGTTATGTTTTGGATGAGTTTCATATGAACTAGTTTATTTTGTGCATGAAATATACTTTCTGTTTTGCCGATTTCCCCGTTTTGATAAGTACTTTAGACCCTATTAAGGCCAGTATATTAAAATTATTTGTGAACATGAACTGTAGATAATTCTGTCTATTTTCCAATCCTTCTAACAGATCTTAGTTTCGATTTATGAATTGCGAGTTATGACTATTTTACTACAGATGTGTTTAAAAATTCCAGATTATGTCTTCTATGAATTCTGTATGATTATTTATTTTTCTACTGATGCTAAAGATAATATTTTGATCCAATATTTTTCTGATTTTAACTAGACTTGATTGGGATTAACCCCTAAATTTTGTGGATTTAATTGATGACTTTTACAAACTATTCTATGCTTGCAAACAACTACTATACTTGTAGAATTTTTTTGTTGTTCAGTAAAGATACTTAATTTCGATCTGATTCTATTTGATGTCTCTAAAAACTTTGTGAATATGAATTATAGCCTACTTTATCTAGTTTATCACCCTTTCGACGGATCCGGATTTCGATTTATATTTTGTGAGATATTGCTATTTTAGTACTGCAGTGTTTGTGATTCCAGATTTACAAAACTGCCGTATCTTACTGTTTTCTGATTTTACTTGACTATTCTATCTATATTGAAAAATTTTGAAACTTTATTTTCTGTTACTAGACATACTAGGGAATACCCCAGATTTTTTGTGGATTTAATTACTAAGTTTTCATGTTGTTTTCCAGTTTAAGAAACAAACTTCTAATTTATGGCTGAACATGTTTTCTGGATTCAGTTCTGTTTTGAGTTTTGTTTTTGTGAAATACTATATGACTTATATATATTTGTTAGATTTGGATGGGTGTCTATTTTCCAGATTCTTTGATGGATCCAGGTTTGCATTTTGTAGCAACAGGAATCCCAGATTTAGTGCAGTTCTGTCTGGCTGTCGTGAACTAGAATTCTCGTTGTCCTAATCTTTTATGTGTTGTCTTTCACATGTGCATGTTTATCTTTCAACCTGAACTTGTTATTTGATCATACCATGTTATACTTGCCCTGTTTGAGATACATACATGCTTGTTTGATAATAATAATAAATAACCGAGCCGGGGTTTAAGGGAAAGATCTAATAGTGGAAAATACAGAAACGTGTGCTCGGAAGGGGATCTATAGATACTACGTGATTACTTGAGGCTTGATACTTGTTACTTGATTACTTGAGACTTGATATTTCATACTTGAGGTTTGATATCTCACACTTGAGGCTTGATATTTCATACTTAAGGCTTGATATTTCATACTTGAGGCTTGATACTTCACTCTTAAGGCTTGATATTTCATACTTGAGGCTTGATACTTGATTACTTGAGGCTTGTCACTGAGTACACTACCCTCTATGATCCACTATGAAATCTAAAACGAAATTGTTTGAATGTAGCAACCATATGGTAAAAGGATGGACGCATGAAGTGCTACCTAGATAGTAATAATACAAGACTTGAACATGATCACTTGACACTTGTTACTTGTACCTGATACTTGATACTTGACACTTGCTACTTGTTACTTATACTTGTTACTTGATACTCGTTACTTGTTTACATCACTTGTTCACTTGACACTTGATACATGCCACTTCTACTTGTTCATCTTGCCATGCTAGTTGTTCTATTTTGTTGCCATGTTTATTCCATATTATTTGTTTACCCTTTTCTATGTACTTGTACCTGCACTATAAGCGGCCCGTAACTTGCATTGACGGGCATTTTATTTTCTTTTCCTCTTCATGCAATTTATTAAATTGCAGATTTTGAAGAACAATTGCCAGATGGAGTTGGTGATATGAGATACTAGCTGTTGGAATTTTGCTATTATTATTTCTTGTTGCTTATCTTGAACAATTGTACTTGGTTACTTGGATTATTTTTTTGTATTGGGCAATGTGACCCAGCATTATTGACTTGTTCAGATCTGATTTATTTGAGATTATTATATTTTGTTTCAAGTAAATCTTGTTGGTATTTTGATTCATATATGCATGCTTAGATGACTTCTTTTGCTTCCGACTCTGATTATTCTTGTGAAATATTGTAAAGATCCTAACAGCTTATGGATGATGAAAATCATTCGCTGGACTTAGTCACGTATCCGTATTCCGTATTCTCTTTTGGGGAAGCGGGGTGTGACACTTTTTCCCTTCATATCTTTAATTATTGTTCTTTAATTCCGAATAACATATTTGTTTAAATAATCGTTATATATAGTTGTTTGCAGGCAAACTAATGATGGATTTAAAAGAGATGCATGATTCTCCATACATTAAATGTTTGATTCTTAGTATCAATGCTTTTGAATTTCTTATCTTCTTGCCTTTTGTTGTGTGTTGATGTAGGCAATGATGACAAGCACTATTTTACAAGTACTATTTTCAGTTTGTCTCCCCCCCCCCCCCCCCCCCTAATTTTACAAGCACTATTGATCTTCTTCATTTTAACCTCAAATATACAACATAAATAGAGTACAATCAGCTCATAAACCACATAACACACCCAGCTCAATCAGCCAAGATACAACATAAACATCTCTCAATCAGCTCATAAACAATATAAAAAAGAGCTCGATCAGCCAAGATACAACATAAACATAGTTCAATCAGCTATTTTACAAGCACTACTTGCATTATGATGACAAGAGCGATGTTTATGTTGTTTATAAGAATTTTGTGCTCGGTTTATGTTGTTTCCAGGCTGATTGAGCTCTGTATAATTTTGTTTATGAGCATTCTAAATTTTTGGGGGGGAGGGGGGGATATGTATGCTTGATTTGAACAAACAGTGAAAAATAAGTGTGTTATGAGCCTACGGCTACTTCAAATCATGTTTTTGTTGATTAGTACTACTTGGCAGTTTGTAGTAGTATTTTAGTTCATGAATACATGTTTAAGATTGTTGTTTTAATTTTTTTTTTAGGAGCAGCAGTAGCTGCTCAAGCAGGTAGCAGCAGGCATGATCTAATTGAAGGATATTTTTTTATGATGTATCTTAGCTGATTCAGCTCTTTTTTTTGTTATTTATGAGCTGATTGAAGGATGTTTGTGTTGTATCTTGGCTGATTCAGCTCATTTTTATGTTGTGTATGAGCTGATTGATAGATGTTTATGTTGTATATTGGCAGATTCACCTGTTTTTTTAATGTAGTTTACGAGCTGTTTGAGGGATGTTTATGTTGTATCTTAGCTGATTAAGCACTTTTTTATGTTATTTATGAGCTGATTGAAGGATGTTTATGTTCTATCTTGGCTGATTCAGCTCATTTTTATGTTGTGTATGAGCTGATTAAGAGATGTTTATGGTGTATATTGGCTGATTGAGCTGTTTTTTATGTTGTTTATGAGCTGTTTGAGGGATGTTTATGTTGTATCTTGGCTGATTCAGCTCTTTTTTATGTTATTTAGGAGCTGATTGAAGGATGTTTATGTTGTATCTTAGCTGATTCAGCTCATTTTTATGTTGTGTATGAGCTGATTGAGAGATGTTTATGTTGTATATTGGCTGATTGAGTTGTTTTTTATGTTGTTATAGGCTGTTTGAGGGATGTTTATGTTGTATCTTAGTTGATTCAGCTCTTTTTATGTTATTTAGGAGCTGATTGAAGGATGTTTATGTTGTATCTTGGCTGATTCAACTTATTTTTATGTTGTGTATGAGCTGATTGAGAGATGTTTATGTTGTGTATGAGCTGATTGAGAGATGTTTATGTTGTATATTGGCTGATTGTGTAACACCCCGTAGTTTTCAAAAGCATAATAATAATAATTATAGTAATAATAACAATAATATATATATATATATATATATATATATATATATATATATATATATATATATATATATATATGTTCAAAAGGTATGATAAGAGGTGGCTGTTTGAAATGGTAAAAATGAATAAATGATTTGAAGGGGGGGTCCCACATGGAAATGCTAACAACAAAAGAAGCACTTGCTTCTGTGTTGACTTTGGTCAAATACATTGGCTGACGTGGCCAATAGAAGGGGGGACCCCACCCGGAGTAATAAAGCCTTTGGCAGTACTTTGATTGAGAAAAGAGAGAAAAATAATTCAAGTTAGTCCCATATCGGGAGTTGATAGAATTAAAATAATATTAAAATATAATAGCCTATGATCAAGAGTCACCAATCTGGTTAACCACCTTTTGAGAGGTAGCCTGTGGTGGGCAGTTGTACTATATAATATCTAATTTGTCTTCTAAATTGTATAAATTGTCTGAGTTAAGGGCAGGGGTGTTACAAATGGTATCAGAGCCGACTTTCGACACCGAGTATGGGTAAAAGTGGGCGAGATGTATGCCTGAGATAGAGCTAGCAGATGTACGGGTATGCCTGAGAGGGAGCGAGGTTGGGACAGGTCGCCCAAGTAGGGGACTGTACAACTAGCAGAATCAGGGTATGGTGCAGGTTGTAGAATCAGGGTACTCCACTCCACATCGGCTTGAAAGGCGATCTTGCACTAGATTGTGCATGTCCGTGCCCAGCGAGAACGCTGATTTCTGGGGGGAGGGGGGTGTGTGTGTAACACCCCGTAGTTTTCAAAAGCAAAATAATAATAATAATAATAATAATAATAATAATAATAATAATAATAATAATAATATATATATATATATATATATATATATATATATATATATATATATATATATATATATATATATATATGTTCAAAAGGTATGATAGTGTAATACCCTAAACTTTCATTTTAATGGAAATGTTGATTTTTACGTGTTGTGCACGTGCAAATTTCATGTGTATATTTATTTATTTATTTTTATATATAAAGTTTCATTTTATAGTATGAGCAATTATTTTCTTCTTTTATTTTTCTAAAAGCCTATTTTATAAAGCCTAAAACACTATTTTCTTAATTTGAGCCCACTTTAATAAACTATTATTTTATTATTTTATTATTTGGCCCACAAGCCTAAGCCCACTATTTATGAAGCCCACAAATTTAATTAATCATTTAAATGGTCACACTTGTCATGTAGACACAAAATGTGAACAATTTGATTAATTAAAATTGTACAAACTTCAAATAGGGGTACTAGGGGGCACGTGCATGCACGTAGTATGCAATGCACACTATTTTGAGGCCGGATTGTGCATGGAGGAATGGGAGAGTGGGTGTGTGTGCATGGGTAGTTTATTTGAGTGTGGGTGGTTGCTACAACTTCCCCTCCTATCCTAGCCATCGATCCTATAACTATCCAATGAATCCTAGCCCTCCAATTTATCCTATAATTAGTATAAATACCCCCTATCTATTTGTATTCTATACTAAGAAACTATTGAAAGAAGAAATTATATAGGAGATATATATTAGTGTGAGTGTGTGTGTATGTGTGTACCATTGGAGGCCGGCCATTCATTCCCCCATACTTGGAGCTCTCGGTTTTGGCAAGGAAACAAGGAGAAGGAGTTTTTGCATCGCAATCTAGGAGGAGAAGGCACTCTCTTGCATTCTAGGGGACTCTAGGAGCTTTTAGTTGGCTTTTTCTTTAAAGAGGTGGGTATTTCTCATGATTTCTAAAATAGAAATCATGCTAGGAATGAAATTGAATTGTTATTATAAAGCCACTAGTTGAAATGAAATGCATGCTTGCCAAATTAGAAGAAAATTGATAAATTAGCAAATGTGTACTATTTTGATTACTAGATTTATTAATTATGAGTAAAAGTGAATGTTCTCATTGTTTTTAATGTTAGTATGCATGCTAAGTATGTTCTAAATGCAAACTATGTGGATTAACTAGTAAAAAGATTAGAACCATGTTTGTTGATTAAAGTATTAAAGTAGAATGTTATGCTAGAGATGAATTGATGGAATAATTTACTAAGAGATGATTGTTAATTGTTGTAGTAGAATTTTCCATTATTATATGTGCCATATGAGTATTAGAATAAATGAAAAGATTGTAGTTTTGCAAACAAAAGATTGAATGCATTATGTGTAAACTAGTGGATAAAAATATGAGTTTTATTCATTAAGAAGGATGATTTTTGTGTTCTAAAAACATCGTGAGAAAGGAAACATTTTTGTAGTGATTTTTGTGGGAATCTATCTTTAATTATGAAGAATTATGCTTTAGTTCTCGAATGTCGAAATTATGATCATGGAATACAAATTAAGGCTAAAATGCATGTTTTAAAGAGTTAAAATACTCATAAAAATACTGAATTGCTGTAATTTCATGTGTGCTATAATCCGGAAAGTTATGTCTCAAAAAGAGAAGAAAAAGAACTAAAAAACATTTTTTTGAGAAATTAAAAAACCCAGTAGCATAGTCGACAGATCACGTTGAAACAGTCGACTGGTCTGAGAAAATGAAAAATATATAGTTCGAATCTTTTACAGAACAGTCGAACGACTTTGTAACAGTCGATTGCCCTGATCGTTTTATTTTTGAGTTTAAAGATCATCGCAGAACAGCCGACTGGTCATATGTGACAGTTGACTTCTCTGATTACTTTATTTTCGAGCTTTAGAACCTCGCAGAATAGCCGACTGGCCATGATTAACAGTCGACTGCCCTGAAGTTTCAGATAATATCTATATTTTGTGAGGAAATCTCTATTACCGGTGGCCTTGTATAAGTGAGACCGGTTTTACAAGAAGGAACTTATTTTAATTATTAACTTAAATTGTTTTCTTTTGAAGTTCGAATGGATTGTTTAAGAAGTTTAAAATGAGATTTTGGTAATGAGAAATTTGAAAAGCGTGAAGTGTGAACTAAGTGAAATTGTGAACTGTGGAATTAGCATGGATTAAAATTGAATTATGTGGGTTATAAACTAGCGATTGTGGCATGTTGCATTTTTATTGTTATGCATGATATTTTACTTGAGAAATTGAAATTAGTTGACATGATGAGTTAGGAAGAGTACCATGAATACGAATACATGAATGTTATGAATATGAAATGTGAATTGTGATTAATCATTAAAAGACCTTATGAGTATGAAAAGCTCGATATTGTAATTATGAGTTGAAATTGAGAATTATGGTATAGCCAAGCCTTATACCGGCAATGAAAGAATTGTAAAATGATATTTGAAATGAGAAGACCAAGGTTGGGTCATGTGAATTAAATGAATAAGACCGGTATGGTGGGAGTGCTACATTCTAAGAGTTGATTTTATTCATGATTCAATTAAACTAAGGATTAGATACATAGTGAAGATGTGATGAAAGTAAGAGAAAAACATTGAGTATGAGGGCCATTGGATTGGTGGCGTGAGAGTATTCACAGGATGTCCCATGATGCGTCATGATAGGGCGTGGACACTGCTCCAGAGTACCGTCCCGGTGGCGACGCTCGTGGGGTGTTTGATGACTGCAGGTGGTGTCATGTCTATGGTAGGAGCTGAATTACCACAGGATGCCTGCATGATGAGTCATGTGTCAGTGCGTTGGGATTCCCTCCAGGGCGCCTAAACATGAGTTCGTAGGTCAGAAAACATATAGGATACTTACCGTAGTTACATTAGTAGATTAAGTCATGGTGAGGGATTGAACCCTACAAGATGAAGAACGGTTAAGGGCTTGCCCTCGGACCTATGTATTATGGGCTGCATAGACTCTGAACAAGTACGCATTAGTGTCATATAATACAAAAAATTGCATTAAGGACTAAGTGCACATTCACAACACGACATCAATAGGATAGTCCTTTTAGCTTTGTTTGTGAACAAGTTTGTAGATTGCTAAGTAATGAGAATCATTATACTATTTTCGGCATAGAGAGGATGACCGTGTATAATATTTTGTCAGTTAAATGAACTGATGCGCCCACAGTTTTATATGCAGGGTAAACATGCTTGGCAAATTGAAGTGTACATGCTGCGCAAGATTGATTTAAATGTTGTTTCATGTAAATTATTGTAAAATTGCTTCCGCTGTGACAATGTACAAGTGTAATGTAACTCTGATGAAAGAAAAAAAAAATTCCTTGTAAAATTTTACGTAAGAAGTGTAAAGATCCTGTGGAACTTCGAATTCAGTTGTATTTTGGAATTCGAGGTGTTACAAAGTGGTATCAGAGCACGCTTTTAAGTAGTAAAAATTTATAAGGAACGACACCTTAGAAGTGGACATTAGAGCGTGTGTTTTGAGTCTGGAGATTTAAATGTAAGTCACTTGTATTTGTGTTGCTCTATGAGTTATGCTTCTTCTTCCTCTCTATCTTTAAGATGGCGAACCACTTCAACCCAGCTGGAGATGACAATTAGCACATCATTGAGGAAGATTACTACCCCGGGAAAGCAGATTCAGACGAGGAAGATCCCGAAGAAGTGGAAGAGGAATGGCCTGAGTCCCGAGAGATCACTCCACCTTCGGATTCATCTGATGATTCTTCTGACGAAGAAGAACCAGTTCCGGGAAATCTCATTGTGTCTCTTCAGGGGCAGGTAGAGACTCTACGGGAGAGAGTCGGACTACTAGAGGCTCAATTGGCGAAGCGCAAGGATGATTTTGCAGTTCTCAATCATCGTGTTTGGGAACTCGAGAAGAGGAAAAACAAGACCGATGTACTGAAGGAGGAAGTGGAGGAACTACGGGGAGAGCTTCGTGAAGCCAAGAGGAACCGTAGGAGTTAGACCATTGTATCATCTACTGCTTTCATTTTGATGTCAGAAATGTTTTAAATTCGAATGTATAATGTTTGAAATTTAATGAAATAAAAAGGTGACTTAAAAGTTCATGTTTATACTTCGAATTTAATAGATCTTTTGTATCAGAATATGGCTGGAAGACGAGCTTGAAATGGTGAAGGTTTGGACTTGGAAACGGAGCTAGCGAGGGTCTATCAGAACTCAATGCCGTTGCCATGAATCAGAATCAGAGGGGTGCATGCGAATCCAGTACCCGAAGCAATCAAACTTGTGGAATCATTTAAACGGATGAAACCACCGGTGTTTGAGGGAAAGTCAGACCCTGACATGGCTGACAATTGGATCCGACAGGTAGAGACTATCTTCGAAGTCTTGGAGACTCCGGAGAGCAGCAAGGTGAAGTTGGCGACTCTGCAATTCGAGAAGGATGCGGATGTATGGTGGCAGTAGATGAAATGGACGATGGGAGGCTTGGTTCTTGGCTGGGCGAAATTCTTGGAGGAATTCCGAAGTCATTATTTTCCTTCGAACGTCCAGGAGAAGAAGGTCATAGAGTTTCTATCGCTGCAGCAGGGCAGCATGTTGGTTAGGGAGTATGAGACCAGATTCACTCAGCTCTCAAGGTATGCTCCCGAGTTGGTGATGGATGAGGCGAAGAAGGCTCGGAAGTTCGAGCATGGGTTAAGGCCAAGTTTGAGATCCAGGATGATACCCCTCGGTATCAGGAGGTTTGACAAGTTGGTCAAACGAGCGGCAGCCACGGAGGCGGACATGGAGCAGTTTCATGCTGTTCAGAATTGGAGGAACAACTGGAATGCGGGGAAGAGGCCCGCAGTTGCTGGCAATGCCAGGGGACAGCCACTGGCTCAAAGGTTCAAGCCTACGGGTGCGAACGCTGTTCAAGTGGCAGGAAGACCCGGGAATACTTGGGCGGGACCTCCAGTGACTTGTTTCAACTGTGGAGAGACATGCCATTACAAGTCTCATTGCCTCAAACTGCAGGATGTCGTCCGCAATGGACCAACTCAGCAGGTCGGGAAGAAGCCGTACCAGCAGGGGCGAGTATTTGCCTTGACTGAAGCTGTCACTGATGAGGTGGATCACGTCATCACTGGTACGTAGGAGGATTTTTAGGAATGTTTTATGTTGTCTCTTTTTCCCGTTAATTAGTGAACTGTTATATGACGAGTGTGTTATGTAACAGGAGAACTTATTTTGAATGGAGAGAAAGTTGTTGTTTTGTTCGATACTGGGTCCTCTCATACTTTTGTATCACATAAGTTTGCTAAAGTTTTGGGAGTCGAACCGAAGATATTTCCTGGCCAGGTTTTAGCAGTAGCTACTCCGTCAGGGAAGACTCTAACCATTGATCGGTACTATGCTGACTGCGAGATCGTGATTGGAGATCGAATTTTCAGGATCGATCTGATCGAGTTGAATGTTTTGGGAGTCGACGTTATCACTGGCATTGATTGGATGTCAGTGTACAGTGCGAACATCGAGTGCAAGACCAAGACAGTAACAGTGAAGGCTCTAGGTGGATCTGAAGTCATATTCCAAGGGAAAATGAGATGTTCAGATTTGGTTGCTGCTATCAGCCAGAAGAGAGGGATTCCTGCAGAGGTGCAGCAGATTCCTGTGGTTCGGGATTATCCGACTGTGTTATTGGAAGATTTGCCTGGGTTACCCCCGCATCATGATGTGGAGTTCAGCATCACTATTCAGCCAGGGAGTGCATCTATTTCCATTGTACCGTATAGGATGGCACCTGTGGAGCAGGATGAGATCAAACGGCAGATTGAGGAACTGTTGGAGAAGGTCTTTATTCAACCGAGTGCGTCACCTTGGAGAGCGCCGGTGCTTTTGGTAAAGAAGAAGGATGGTTCGATGAGGATGTGCATCGATTACCGAGAGCTGAATAAGGTCACTGTTCAGAATAAGTATCTGATTCCATAAATTGATGACTTGTTCTATCGTCTACAAGGAGCAGCTATTTTCTCCAAAATAGATCTTCGATCAGGATATCATCAAGTTCGAGTGAAAGCTGAAGATGTGCACAAGACTACATTCAGAACTCGATAACAGGCATTACGAATTCTTAGTTTAGCCGTTTGGGGTGACGAATGCACCTGCAATCTTCATGGACATGATGAACAGAGTTCTGAGGCCGTTCATTGATTCTTTCGTCGTGGTGTTTATCGACGATATTCTCGTGTACTCCAAGTCGGAGGAGGAGCACACAGAGCATCTGGCAGCATTTTTAAGGAAGCTTCAGGAGCTTGAGTTGTATGCCAAGTTATTCAAATGTGATTTCTGAAAATCTGAAGTGGCATTCCTAGGTCACATCCTTTCTAAGAAGGGAGTGGCAACTGATCCTCAGAAAATAGAGACAGTGAGAGATTGGGCAAGGCCTACTACAGTAAAGGAAATCAGGTGTTTTCTTGGGTTAACTGGATACTACAGGAGATTTATCCAGGGCTACGCTTAGATAGCCGTGTAGCTCACTGGTCTGACCAAGAAGAATGTGAACTTCAAGTGGACCGAACAGTGCGAGGCAAGCTTTCAGGAGTTGAAAGAGAGGCTGACTACTGCACCCATTTTGGCTTTGCCTAGAGCAGGTGTTGAGTATGATGTCTACAGCGATGCTTCATATCGTGAGCTTGGTTGTGTCTTAATGCAAGAAGAGAAACTAATCACTTATTGGTCTAGGCAACTAAGACCGCATGAGAATTATCCGACTCATGATCTGGAGCTGGCTGCAATTATCTTCGCCTTGAAGCAATGAAGACACTATGTGTATGGTGAGAAGCTGAACATGTACACAGACCACAAAAGCTTGAAGTAAATCTATCAGCAGAAGGATCTGAACCTGAGGCAAAGGAGATGGCTGGAGGTACTTGAGGACATTCGTCCAGAGATTAAGTATCATCTTGGGAAGGCTAATGTTGTTGCTGATGCACTTAGCCGCAAGAGCAGTATGGCAGGTTTAATTACAACTCAAAAGGCAGCTGGCAGAGGAGTTGGATCGGGCTGGTATTGAAGTTGTTCTGCAAGGCTTGGGATCATCTTTAGCTCAGTTGAGGCTTCAACCGATGCTGAACAAAAGGATTATTGCAAGTTAGAAGGAAGATGCAAAGATTCAGAAGATAAAGGAGCAGGTGGGTGCTGGCAAGTTGCCCAGATTTCAAATCAGGGATGAAGTGCAGTGGTTTGGAGAGAGGCTGTATGTTCCGGATCAGTCGGACTTGAAAGAAAGTATTCTTCAGGAGGCACATGCTACTCTTCTGTCTGTACATCCTAGGAGTACCAAGATGTTTAAGGACATTAAACAACATTTCTGGTGGTCAGGTTTGAAGTGGGATGTGGCTGAATTTGTGTCGAGGTGTGAGATTTGTCAACAAGTCAAAGCCGAGAATCAGAAACCCGGAGGTCTATTGCAGCCGTTACCTATTCCGGAATGGAAGTGGGATAACATCAGTATGGATTTCATCACGAGTTTGCCTAAGAGTCCTAAAGGCAATGATGCGATTTGGGTCATAGTCGATCGACTAACCAAGTCCGCTCACTTCTTGGTGATGAAACTCACTGCTTCGATGGACAAGTTGGCTGAGATGTATGTTAGCGAGATCGTCAGGCTTCATGGTATTTTGTTGACCATTGTGTCTGATCGAGATGCACGGTTTACTTTGCATTTCTGGAGGAGTCTTCAGACGGATTTGGGTACCAAGACAGATTTTAGCACTGCTTTTCATCCCCAGACCGATAGGCAGACCGAGAGAGTCAACCGTATTCTTAAGGACATGCTTCGGTACTGTGTACTAGAATTTGGAGGCAGTTGAGAAAGGCATTTATCTTTGTTGGAGTTTGCCTACAATAACAGTTTTCAGACTAGCATTGAGATGGCGCCGTACGAAGCTTTGTATGGCAGGAAGTGCAGGACGCCTGTCTGTTGGTTCGAAGTTAGGGAGCGTCAGATGTTTGGGCTTGAGATTGTGCAGCAGACCTCTGAAAAGATTGATCTGATCAGGATGAGGTTGGTGGAAGCTCAGAGTAGGTAGAAGAGCTATGCAGACAACCGGAGGAGGGACTTTGAGTTTGAGGTTGGTGACTTTGTTTTTTTGAAGGTATCACCCAGCAAAGGCGTGATCCGTTTCGGCAAGGGTAGAAAGTTAGCCCCGAGGTTCATAGGCCCGTATAAGATATTGAAAAGGATCGGGAAAACTGCTTACCAGCTTGAGTTACCGGAAGAGTTGTCGCAGGTGCACAATGTCTTTCATGTGTCTATGCTGAGAGGTTACATTCCAGATCCAAGTCATCATTAACTTGAAGTGTCAGAAGGTTTGCAGTTAGATCTAAGTTACATTGAGCTTCCAGTTGAGATTGTTGATCGTCGAGAGAAACTCTTGAGGAATAAGACGATACCGATGGTCAAAGTAGTCTAGAGAAACCAGTTGGTTGAAGAGGCTACTTGGGAATCTGATGAGAGGATGATGAAGGATCATCCTGAGCTCTTTGCTTGATTGTATTTTCTTATTGTGTTTTGTTTTCTCACTCTTTAATTGTAGTTCCGGGGACGGAACTATTCTAAGGAGGGAGTGTAATACCCTAAACTTTCATTTTAATGGAAATGTTGATTTTTACGTGTTGTGCACGTGCAAATTTCATGTGTATATTTATTTATTTGTTTTTATATATAAAGTTTCATTTTATAGTATGAACAATTATTTTCTTCTTTTATTTTTCTAAAAGCCTATTTTATAAAGCCTAAAACACTATTTTCTTAATTTGAGCCCACTTTAATAAACTATTATTTTATTATTTGGCCCACAAGCCTAAGCCCATTATTTGCGAAGTCCACAAATTTAATTAATCATTTAAATGGTCACACTTGTCATGTAGACACAAAATGTGAACAATTTGATTAATTAAAATTGTACAAACTTCAAATAGGGGTACTAGGGGACACGTGCATGCACGTAGTGTGCAATGCACACTATTTTGAGGCCAGATTGTGCATGGAGGAGTAGGAGAGTGGGTGTGTGTGCATGGGTAGTTTATTTGAGTGTGGGTGGTTGCTACAACTTCCCCTCCTATCCAAGCCATCCATCCTATAACTATCCAATAAATCCTAGCCCTCCAATTTATCCTATAATTAGTATAAATACCCCCTATCTATTTGTATTCTATACTAAGAAACTATTGAAAGAAGAAATTATATAGGAGATATATATTAGTGTGAGTGTGAGTGTATGTGTGTACCATTGGAGGCCGGCCATTCATTCCCCATACTTGGAGCTCTCGGTTTTGGCAAGGAAGCAAGGAGAAGGAGTTTTTGCATCGCAATCTAGGAGGAGAAGGCACTCTCTCGCATTCTAGGGGACTCTAGGAGCTTTTAGTTGGCTTTTTCTTCAAAGAGGTGGGTATTTCTCATGACTTCTAAAATAGAAATCATGCTAGGAATGAAATTGAATTGTTATTATAAAACCACTAGTTGAAACGAAATGCAGGCTTGCCAAATTAGAAGAAAATTGATAAATTAGTAAATGTGTGTTATTTTGATTACTAGATTTATTAATTATGAGTAAAAGTGAATGTTCTCATTATTTTTAATGTTAGTATGCATGCTAAGTATGTTCTAAATGCAAACTATGTAAATTAGTGGATAAAAATATGAGTTTTATTCATTAAGAAGAATGATTTTTGTGTTCTAAAAACATCGTGAGAAAGAAAACATTTTTGTAGTGATTTTTGTGAGAATCTATCTTTAATTATGAAGAATTATGCTTTAGTTCTCGAATGTTGAAATTATGATCATGGAATACAAACTAATGCTAAAATGAATGTTTTAAAGAGTTAAAATACTCATAAAAATACTGAATTGCTGTAATTTCATGTGTGCTATAATCCGGAAAGTTATGTTTCAAAAAGACAAGAAAAACAACTAAAAAATATTTTTTTTTGAGAAATTGAAAAACCCAGTAGCATAGTCGACCGATCACGTTGAAACAGTTGACTGGTATGAGAAAATGAAAAATATATAGTTCGAATCTTTTACAGAACAGTCGACCGACTTTTGTAACAGTCGATTGCCCTGATCGTTTTATTTTTGAGCTTAAAGATCATCGCAGAACAGCCAACTGGTCATATGTGACAGTCGACTTCTCTGATTACTTTATTTTCGATCTTTAGAATCTCGCAGAATAGCCGACTGGTCATGATTAACAGTCGACTGCCCTGAAGTTTCAAATAATATCTATATTTTGTGAGGAAATCTCTATTACCTGTAACCTTGTATAAGTGAGACCGTTTTTACAAGAAGGAACTTATTTTAATTATTAACTTAAATTGTTTTCTTTTGAAGTTCGAATGGATTGTTTAAGAAGTTTAAAATGAGATTTTGGTAATGAGAAATTTGAAAAGTGTGAAGTGTGAACTAAGTGAAATTGTGAACTGTGGAATTAGCATAGATTAAAATAGAATTATGTGGGTTATAAACTAGCGATTGTGGCATGTTGCATTTTTATTGCTATGCATGATATTTTACTTGAGAAATTGAAATTAGTTGACATGATGAGTTAGGAAGAGTACTATGAATATGAATACATGAATGTTATGAATATGAAATGTGAATTGTGATTAATCATTAAAAGATCTTATGAGTATGAAAAGCTCGATATTGTAATTATGAGTTGAAATTGAGAATTAGGGTATAGCCAAGCCTTATACCGGCAATAAAAGAATTGTGAAATGATATTTGAAATGAGATGACCAAGGTTGGGTCATGTGAATTAAATGAATAAGACCGGTATAGTGGGAGTGCTACATTCTAAGAGTTGATTTTATTCATGATTCAATTAAACTAAGGATTAGATACATAGTGAAGATGTGATGAAATTAAGAGAAAAACATTGAGTATGAGGGCCATTGGATTGGCGGCGTGAGAGTATTCACAGGATGTCCCATGATGCGTCATGATAGGGCGTGGATACTGCTCCAGACTACCATCCCGGTGGCGACGCTCGTGGGGTGTTTAATGACTGCGGGTGGTGTCATGTCTATGGTAGGAGATGAATTACCACAGGATGCCTGCATGATGAGTCATGTGTCAGTGCGTTGTGATTCCCTCCAGGGCGCCTAAACATGAGTTCGTATGTCAGAAAACATCTAGGATACTTACCGTAGTTACAGTAGTAGATTAAGTCATGGCGAGGGATTGAACCCTACAAGATGAAGAACGGTTAAGGGCTTGCCCTCAGACCTATGTAGTATGGGCTGCATAAACTCTGAACAAGTGCGCATTAGTGTCATATAATACAAATAATTGCATTAAGGATTATGTGCACATTCACAACACGACATCAATAGGATAGTCCCTTTAGCTTTGTTTGTGAACAAGTTTGTGGATTGCTAAGTAATAGGAATCGTTATACTGTTTCCGACATAGAGAGGATGGCCGTGTATAATATTTCGTCAGTTGAATGAACTGACGCACCCACAGTTTTATATGTAGGGTAAAGATGCTTGACAAATTGAAGTGTACATGCTGTACAAGATTGATTTAAATGTTGTTTCATGTAAATTATTATAAAATTGCTTCCGTTGTGACAATGTACAAGTGTAATGTAACTCTGATGAAAGGAAAGTTCTTTTTCCTTGTAAAATTGTACGAAATAAGTGTAAAGATCCTGTGAAACTTCGAATTCAGTTGTATTTTGGAATTCGGGGTGTTACAGATAAGAGGTGGCTGTTTGAAATGGTAAAAATGAATAAATGATTTGAATGGGAGGGGGGGTCCCACATGGAAATGCTAACAGCAAAAGAAGCACATGCTTCTGTGTTGACTTCGGTCAAATACATTGGCTGACGTGGCCAATAGGAGGGGGGCCCCACCCGGAGTAATAAAGCCTTTGGCAGTACTTTGATTGAGAAAAGAGAGAAAAATAATTCATGTTAGTCCCAAATCGGGAGTTGATAGAATTAAAATAATATTAAAATATAATAGCCTATGATCAAGATTCACCAATCTAGTTAACCACCTTTTGAGAGGCAGCCTGTGGTGGGCAGTTGTACTATATAGTATCTAATTTGTCTTCTAAATTGTATAAATTGTCTGAGCTATGGGTAGGGGTGTTACAGATTGAGCTATTTTTTAGGTTGTTTACGAGCTGTTTGAGGGATGTTTATGTTGTATTTTGGCTAATTCACCTTTTTTTTAATGTTATTTATGAGCTGATTGAAGAATGCTTATGTTGTATCTTGGCTGATTCAGCTCATTTTTATGTTGTGTATGAGCTGATTGAGAGATGTTTATGTTGTATATTGGCTGATTGAGCTAGTTTTTATGTTGTTTACGAGCTGTTTAAGGGATGTTTATGTTGTATCTTGGCTGATTCAGCTTTTTTTAATGTTATTTATGTGCTGATTGAAGGATGTTTATGTTGTATCTTGGCTGATTCAACTCATTTTTATGTTGTATATGAGCTGATTGATAGATATTTATGTTGTATATTGGCAGATTCAGTTTTATTTTAATGTAGTTTACGAGCTGTTTGAACTTTGTTTATGTTGTGTCTTGGCTGTTTTGAGCAGAGGGGATACGTTTTAGTTATGTTGTATCTTCTTTATGTTGTTTCAGTTATACAATCTTAAGACATCTAAATCTATTTGTGTCAATTCTTCTCCAAAAAACATCTATACATTACAAATCAAAAGCTGTTTTTAAACCAATTTTAACATATAAAATTGCCAACAAATACACTTTTGTTCATCCTTACTGGACAACTTTGGGGATGTGCAAACAAACTTAAGACATCTAAATCTCTTTACTCCAGATGGCTGCTAACAAAGTTTACAACATACAACAAAAACATCTTTCAGCCAAGACATCTAAATCTTTTTATACAACATAAACAGAGTGACATCTAAGTCTTTTTATTGATCATCTTCATTTTCACCTCAAATGTACAATAATAAAAGAGTACAATCAGCTCATAAACAACATTAAAAAGAGCTCAATCAGCCAAAATACAACATAAACATCTCTCAATCAGCTCATAAACAACATAAAAAAGAGCTCAACAGCCAAGATACAACATAAACATAGTTTAATCAGCTCAACTATACAACATAAAAAGAGTACAATGAGCTCAAAAATACACTTTTTGCTTGAGCTGTTATTACCGCACCTGAAAAAAATTAAAACAACAATCTTAAACATGTATTCATGAACTAAAATACTACTACAAACTGCCAAGTAGTACTAATCAACAAAAACATGATTTGAAGTAGTTGTAAGCATACTTATTTTCCTAGGACTGCATTATTATGCCATGCCAACTAGTTTCAACCCCCCCCCCCCCACCCCAAATGCCAACTTAGAATGCTTAGAAACAAAATTAAACAGAGCTCAATCAGCCTTGAAACCACATAAACATCTCTCAATCAAGTCATAAACAACATTAAAAAGAGCACAATTTGCCTAGGAGCAACATAAACATCTCTCATTCAGGTCATAAACAACATAAAAAGGAGCCGAATCAGCCAAGATACAACATAAACATCTATCAATTTTGGTTGCATTATTATGCCCTAACTAGTATGAAATCCAACCCAATTTCCTGCAATTGCTGTAAAAAGAAACTGGACATGATGCTTCTTCACAAACTGATGTTATTGAACCATGAGAACCAAAACTGCAATTGCTATAGGCTCAAAACTGCAATTGTTATAGGCTCAGGAAAGCTAAGAAATTACGATTTTGTCCCTCAACATATCTTATCTCACTCAGTAGATGGGCGGATCAGATCTAAGCCATCGGATCATGAGCCAACGGCTAAGATCTTTTGCTCACGATAAGGATCTCTTCTCACCATCTCATAATAGACTCACTCATATAGTAAAGAATCAAACACTTCCTGCAATTGCTATTAACCCAAAAATTGCAAACGACCTCAAGCAAGGCCAGCAAACTACTATTGCAATTGCTATAGACCCAAAAATTAACCAAGTGGGTCTTCATTGCATAGATCAAGACCAATAACATAACCAAGAATCAATCACAAAGTTATAGGGGGGGCATAATAATTCAAAGTAGTGCTTGTAAAAGAGTGCTTGTCATCATCGCCTATACCAACACACACAACAAAAGGCAGTTTCTACAAATTTAAAAGTATTGAAACTGAGAATCGAACACTTCATGTATGGGGGAATCATGCATCACTTTTCTATCCGTCATAGAGAACAAACTGTATTTCTATCAGCTTACCTGCAAACATCAATATATAACGATAATTTAAAGAAATGTGATATTAGGCGTTATACAACAATAATTAAACCCTCTACAAATTTTACAAATATCTTCTTTTTATCAAAAATTAAACCCTCTACAAATTAAACCACAATATTTTTACAAATCTCTTCTTTCTACTAATCTAAATTTGGGAAAATAAAAAACAAACAAACACGAACAATTATAAAGGGAAAAAATGGATTTTGAGATTACCCGATACAAAGATTGCAGCTTTGTTAGGAGATCGACGATTCGCTGGAATAACGAAGAAGGGCTCAGCTGATAGGGTTTTGATTTAGGGGATCGATGATAGAAAATGCAGTTAGGGTTTCGAATTAGGGAATTCCAGTGCGTTGAGAGAGAGAGAGAGGTGGAGTTTCGATTAATAGGGAAGAGAGTAGATATGGAGTTTCGATTTACAGATTCGTGAATTGAAGAGCTTCAATTTGGGGGCTAGAGTTCCAAATCGGGAAGTGGAGAGAGAGAACAAGCAGCTAGGGTTTATGGGTTTGAAGCTCGTAGTGAGAGGGCATCGACTGAGAAATCAGATCTCAAGCTTCAAATTGCTCAGGAAGGAGGTAGGGTGTTCTGGAAATCAAAGAGAGGCAGATGGGCGAGAGTCGAAGAGAGAGAGAAAACGGGAGAGAGGAGGGCCGAGTTGAGAAATGTTGAGATTGATAAATGACGTTTTTGCCCCTCAACATATCTCATATCACTCAGTGGATGGGCGGATCAGGTCTCAGCCCTCGTATCGCGATCCAACGACTGAGATCTTCAGCTCACGATAAGGAGCTGAGCTCACCATCTCATAATAGACTAACTATATATATATATATATATATATATATATATATATATATATATATAAAATTAAAAATTGGATGTTGCCCTATAGATATTTCTATGGGTGGTGGTTGTGTAGATTGTTGGCTGCACATGGGGCCCAAAGAGGGCAGCAGCAGAGCTGTTTCTGCTGTGCTTGCCCACGTGAGTGACGTGGCAACAGGTGGGGCCCAGGAGGAGGGGGGCAGTGTGTGTGCGTTGGCTGACATCAACACGCGCGAGGATAGTGCGGATGTGGATTAAAATAATCTCACATCGGGGGATTCTGAGATTAATTGAGTGTGTGTGTGTGTGTGTCTATATATATATATATATATATATATATATATATATATATATATATATATAATTGCCTATGATCAAGAGTCACCAAATTGGTTAACCATCTTTTGAAAGGGAGCATGTGGTGGGCAGTTGTTAAAAAAAATCACTGAGCGGGGCCGGGGCATTACAAATACTTTGGCTAACCTCGACATCTTTGTGATATTTTGGCTTCGGGATCTGACTCTAGCTGATGTGTGGTCAAATTTCCTGGCCGCCTTGGGGTGCATCTCTTCGACGGGACCAACATTGGTGATGATCTTTATATTGCCTCTTTTCTCCAACAATGGAGGGGGACATTATGGATCCTGATCCAAAATGTCTCCCCTCCATTGTTTGAATTTCAGCCCCGAATTTGGGAGTGCAACTTGAGAAAAGTGCAATGTAGTGCTCGAAGTCCACCGATCCCATTGTTGTAACCTCTAGCATCTTTCTCGGCGACGGGAACAATACCAAGAATGGAAGGTGGCACATACACTTCACGACCCATTCCCGGTGACCCTTCATTGGCCATCGAGTCAGCCCTTGGAGATCTTAGTCACTGCACACCACTGCCTGAGCCAGACCCCTTCCTATTTGATGACTGTGAGACTACTCACCAACTTGATCTGAGTGGGGTTTTTCGGTGATCTTCCTCTCTGAACTTCTCTGACTTCCTCTTCTTTGATCACCACCACATTCGTGGAAACATAAGAAATGTACCCCCACTTCAAGCATTTCAAGCACTGAATGTACTTCTTGCAATTTGTTCGAATGTGACCTTAGTCCCCACAGTTAAAATAGGGGATAGCTTTCACCTTGCCTTTGCAGGTTTTCTAAGAACGATGACCTTCACCGGTAAGTGCTTTCCTCCTCCTAAAATATTTTTTGATAACAGTCGTCCATCATTCCTCTCCCGTTGTCATCGCCGGCTCCGCTTCAAGGGTTGGACTCCCCTATGGAGCCCTAACTTCAATGGAGCCTGGAGCAGTGATCTGTTGCGGTGCAAGATTGCAACTATGGAGCGAGAGGTTTTGGCAGTTGGATTGGTGCTGAGGAGGCTGGGGTGATGTGGGGTGGGGGGGGGGGGAGGGAGGAGCAGGAGGGTGTAGTGGTGGAGACACTGGTTGAGCGGGTGGGGATTTGTGTTGTTGGATCAAATTGGGTTCGGGATTAGGATTGGAGGAGAGTTGTAGGTGACGGTACCAGAGTATGATCTGGTAGAAAGGAGCTTGGTTGTGGTGATGATGGTTTGAGTGGGAGGAAGTATGAACATGTGGGCGGTTACGGTGGTGTTGAAAAGGATAGTTGGTTTGCAGCTACGGGGAAAATCCTCTAAACCCAGCATGTTGATCATATGCACTCTCCCGCTTAGTCCATACAGCAAGAGTTCCCTCCCTGTCGGGGTGGGGGGAGGGGGGGTGGAGGGAGTTTCCCTCCGATGGACACCGGGATGGGGCTCTTTTTACGCCAACAAGGACCAGTAGGAGGACTCCCTCTTCAGGTCTATTCTCTGTGCTGCGGTGGAGGGGGGACGATGATGCCAATGATTCTCATCTTATCGGAGATCTCTACGGTGATCTTCATTGGACGAAGAGGGGCGTTGACTACTGGCGGGGATGTGGACCCCCTCAGTTGGTCCACAACCTCACATTTCAAGTTCGAGAAACTCCATGAGTAATCTGATGAAGAAGAGACTTTGCTTGAGAATGACTTGAAGAAAGAGAGGTTAGTGTTGGGGGAGGGAAAAGGGTGATGAAGGGTGGGGGGGGGATGAGAATTTAGGGTATAGAGAGAAAGGGAAAGGGGTGTAAGAGGGCAGGAGGGGGGGGGGGGGGGGGGGGGGGGGGGGGGGGAGGAGGAGTACAAGCAGGTGACGGGGTGGAGATGGAGGTGGGGGACAATGAGGTTAGGTAGAAGCACCATATTGCTCCGAGTCCAGTCACAAGTTGACATATTATCCAATTTTTGTAGAGAGAAGTTGCTTTTACAGCAGCTGGACTTTGTTAGAGAAATGCTACACATATATTTGTTTCTACCTCAAACATACATTGAATTTGTCTTTTAGTGATCTGTGGGTCCATTCCTCACTAAAAGACAAATGAAAAAGATTCAAAAATTACTAAAGACAAGCTTAATATATGTGTGGGGTAGAAACTAATATATGTATAGCATTTCTCTTGAGGAAGTATAAAGATGGAAGACATAAAGTTTGTAGGAAACCTTCTCGTTGTTTCCTATTAGTAAGCTATTTGACTATCTGAACATTGCTTGGTAGGATCTTTATTCAATGGAAGAAGCAATCTACCAATAGGGTTCCTTTAAACTAGTGGTTCAGGCCATCATTCCATTGCAACTGTAGCAGTGTTGTCTAGTAATTATAGTTACAGCTGGAATTACAATTACAACTACAATATTTGATAGAGGCAATAAGAAAATAATTATAAATGAGATATATAATTTTACCAAGGTTCTACTTATAACTCAACTCGTATTCAAATTGAGAGCAAATTGAAAGTTGCAAGCAAGTGATTTTTTACAACTAAAAGGTAAATATGTTGCAACCTCAAAGTTGTTCGTCCAACATTACAATTTTCAACTCAGCTGCATTTTTAGCCCAATCGCAAGGGATTTTGTTGGTGTCAAACAACCCCTAAATGGTTATGGACACGTTGCAAAGTATCCTCTGCATGATGTCTCCAGAATTCAAAAAGTTGGTCAAATTCATATTCCGAAGCATTTGTGCAATGAGTCGTTGGTTTTTAGGTAAACCTACTTGATGCGAATAATTAAAAAGATCAAGAAAGAAGACTCGATTGTTTCTCTGTTCCATACATGCAAAGCAGAGCAGAACATGCATGCTCTTACCATTAGAGTAGAGCAAGCTCTCACAGATAATCATTATGCACTGAGGAATCATTAAATTTTTTTATAAATCAAGAACACGCATTTTTTTGCGTGCTAAGGCATTGGCATTGGGGGTTGGCGCAGATTGCAGCACCGATTGCTTGCCCTTCAGATTACGTTTCCAAATAATCGATGCATTGAAATGTGCAACAAAATGTCAAAGCTATAACTATGAAATAATAAATTTTCATCAATGAATTGCACTCAAATCTCTAATCTCTAATACTATAGTAAGAGAGTTGTGATTGTCATTTATGTTGTTATTTATAGATAACCTGTAATTTGTAGACAATCAACTATCTAATCTCAACAATCTCTAATATTATAATGGGAAAATTGGAGTTGTCATTTGTCAACATACAAATTCATACATTGCACGTGTAACACTAACTCTCTCGTTACTTACAACAAAAACAAACAAATAAAAATTTTCTCCACCTATTTAAAACGTGCAACGCACATGCAAAATAATTTTATAATATTTTCTTAATACTAAACATACACATATATTGCACGTACAATTCAAATTCTGCTTATAAACATGTACATTGCACGTACAAATTGTAGCTTTTCCTTCACCATATTTTTTCCAATTATGTGCAACGCACATCCAACTCCAAAACTATTTCTTAACACGTATATCGTACGTGAAAAATTCTCCAACTCTTATCAAAATGTGTTGGGCACGGGAAAAATACTAGTTTATTTTTAAGTGAGAGTTATATTAACCGTACTCAATTGTTGTTAGTTACCATAATACCTTAAAAATTCAAATTTATTTACGACATAATTATTTTCAAAGATTCAATCATATAAAATAAAAGTTTGTACTACTAGAAATAACTTGTAAAGAGTATGTATGAGTAAAAGAGTGTTTAGGTTCGAGGCCAGATTACATCTTATTATTTATTCTATAAATAAATGATTAGAACATACAGATTACTAATCTCTAATATTATAATGGGAGAAGGCCTTAGTGTCATTGTAAATATTTTGTCATTCTACCAACCCGTATAACACACATGCATAATTATTATAAAGAAGATTATAGCTTCAAATCAAGACTACATCTAAATTTTTATTTTAAAAAATTATATTTATTAAAACGTGCATTGCACATATGAACTACTAGTATGTATAATGCCATTGATATGTCATTGCTGGATAACAGCTCATACTATGTTTTTATCTTATTAGTCTAATCATCACATGTCTTTCTTATTACTCCCCAAAAATAATATTATGTGAAGTGAGATTGAAGTCAACCTTTTATTAGTTCTATGTAGGCGTGCCAAAAGTGTTTGTTACCCCTAACGGACCCACTTTCAGAAAATATTATTTCCAAGTCACTCAGTTAATATAAAAATTTTAAAAATAAAGTTTCTATATAACCCTACTTTAGAACTATAAACTATAGTATCCCTTGAGCTGTATTAAAATTTGATATTTCACAGAAAAAAAAAACTTAAATTAAAAATCTTTCAAAATTTAAAATAAGATACATTAATAGAAAATTAATAAGAAAAAAATATATAACTAATAGGAAAATATCAAAATATTTAGTAATAACAAGTAGAGTAATTAAGAAATTACCTAAGAAAATACAAAAAGTAATAGCATACAAAGTATTAGACAACTCACAATATAAAGTATATTGGTATGGTATCTTCAAGTGCCACATCACTTCCCTCCCAAAAATTTAAATTCGGGGATACCCACCAAAATACCCATTTCTAATTCACCAACGATAAGGTGGGTATCTTCCCTCATTTAATAATAATAAGTTTATTATTATTATAATTAAATAAATAAGATTTTGATTAAAAGATCAAAAAGTAATTGTGGGGCCTACCCGGGCTAGCTTGGGAGAGGGGGAGATACAGTATCTTGATGAAGACCAGAGCCCACCCGGGTCTTGGAATTTTGGTGCTGAGTTGACAAGGAAGAGGGGGGGGGGGGGGGGTTTTGTTAATTGGGGGTATCTTCAAAATTGAAGATACCCTATTGTGAGTCCCCTTAGATTATAGGAACGATGAAGCAAGCTGGTATTACCAACAACTATTATTATACAAGATATTAAACTATATGAATTAAGTTAGGATGGATAATATTACAAAAACAAACCCATCAATACTCTCAAAAATTTATATGATAAATATTCAAAAGTTGGAAGAAGAATATAATGGTCCAGAATTTGTAGGAACTATAAGATCAAATTTTAAAATCATAAATAATAACATAAAAGAAATAAGTAGATATATAACAGAAGACAATGAAGAAGATTTAGGCATAACAGAAGAAGGAATGAAGGAGTTAGAAGGCATAAGAGCATCCACAGTAGTTTGTTAAAATTGGCAAATTGCCATTTTATATCAAACGAAGCTTTGCAATGGTTTTCTATTTTGCCAATTTTTGGCAAATTCGCTATATCTGTTTCTCATATATGAGAAACGAAATAGCCATTCTCAAATTATGAAGGACGGTATAACATATACCGTCCCTCCGATTTTAATATATTATAATTCCGTCAGACGGTATAACATATACCGTCTCAAAATATTTTTATTATTATTATTTTTTAAAAGGGTCAGACGGTATAACATATACCGTCCTTCCCAATAAAATTAATTTTTTTTAAAAGAATCTCCTCAGACGGGATATGTTTCCCCGTCTGACTCGGACGGGAGAACATATCCCGTCCAAGGAGTTTTCCTTTTTTCTTTTTTTTTTGTTTTGTATTTTTTGGTTCCCAGGTCCGACACTTTCATCTTTTTTTTTAATATTTTATTTATTTTAAGAGACGGGGAATGTTATCCCGTCTCTCCCTTATTTTTAAAAAAAAATTACGAGACGGTATAACATATACCGTCCCGCGTTTTTTTTATTAAAAAAGAGAGGGACGGGATATGTTATCCCGTCTCTATCTTTTAATTTTTGCCACGCAATCAGACGGTAGAACATATACCATTCGATAACTCAAATGAGAAAAATTTAGCAAACGACCACTGCACCATCGTCCCCCATATGCTATTACTGTAGCTGCCATATAATAGCATTTGAGAAATGCCATTGTGGATGCTCTAACAAAACTTAATAAAAACATTTTAGAAATAGAAAATTTAATGGTACATCCCAACTCAGAGGATATAGATGAAGTCTTAAAACATCTAGAAATAACGAATGAAGAAATAAAAATGGATCAAGAAAATGACAAGATTTTTAAAAAACCTACAGAAAATTCAATTAATACATACGAAATCTTAAGACCACCACATAACAAAAGGCCTTATCACCTACCATGGAAATGGCAAGATACAAAAAATAGTAAGTTAGGGAAAGATAAAGAAAAAGAAACTCCAAAATATGAACCTACAGAACACTACGAAAAAGGAATAGTAAGAAATGGAGAATGACTAGATCTAGACTGCGTAAAAGATATAGATAGAACAATAGAAGAATAGGTAAAAGCTTCACTAATAGTAGGATTTAGGCAAAACCTATCAGGAAATACATTTGAAAAATTTATAGAAGTAACATTTATAAGAGTAGTAGCAAAATTTTGGAGTGGATTAACGGAAGAAGAAAGTAATACTATCAGAAAATCACGACCAATTGATGATAAAGGAACACAAGAAACCTCAGCGCAACGAACCTTAGGACTGAAAGAAATAATTACAAATTATGAGATAACAATAAGAACAGAATTTAGTGTCTACAAAAGGGGAGAAAAACACACTATACCTGAAAAGAACCAAGCAAGATGGAGATTCAGCAATTAAGAAATATGCGACTTATGTTATTTTGACAACTATGCTTGTGAATTCTGAGAATATTTTCAAGATAGTAATTATAAAAAAGAAGAAAATAGCTCAATCTTGCACTCATTTTTTTTTTCTAAAACTACCTGATCTATGAAGTATAAACATATATATAGTGCATACATAAATGAGAAAGTAAAATCAGAAGTAGATACTTTAGGGTATTGTACACAATTTGTAAAAAAATTATAGGAATAAAGTGTGTCAAGAAGCTATAACAACTATAAAGTACTATAGAACATATAAACAAAGAATTCTATGTGAAGTAACAAGACCAAATCATTGGGAATGTAATAATAACAATAATTATGTAAAAAAAATGTAAACACAAATTCCAAAAATATAAACAAAAATACAGAAAAACTTTTAAAAGATATAGAAACCCTATAAAAGATACTTCAAAAGAATAAACAAAAACAAACAATATCAAAAAATTCTATGAAATGTAATTATTATATATGTGGAAAAGTAGGACATATATCATCAAAATGTCATAAAAGAATGAAAAAAGAAAATATAAAATATGTAGAAGAAATTGAAGAAATGTATAGCATAAACTATGAACTCATAAAATATGAAGAAGATTGATCATAAAAAAGAGAAGATGAGGAAATAATGGTAATGAAAAAAGATAGTGGAAGTAGTGAGTATGAAATATAAGAACATGAAATAAATATGATGACAGAAATAACAGATTTCGGAGAACCATTAGAAATGGAAGAAAATAATGAAGAAGTAAGAGAAAGAATGAGTTTTGACATACAAAAATATGATAAGTAAGAGCAACCAAACTAGATTTAAACCCAAATATAGATATTTAAACTCCCAATACTTGAAAGAAAAAGAAATACCATAATAATAGCTAGAAATAATGAACAACCTATAGATATTGAATAAGCTCAAGGTAAAACTATAATTCTATTAATAACTGAAAGAATAATAAGACAAAAAATAGAAAAAATAAGTGAGAAAACCAGAAAGATGTTAAGCCATATACATTTAGGAGCAGTATAAATAATAATAAAAGCTTATTTTAAGAAAGAAATAAATACACTCTTAGAAATATACTTAATGGATGATAGAATAATATAAGTACACAAGATGCCTTAATTGGAATAGTACAAGGAAACTTAATGTACCAAAAATAAAATTTACAATAAAACCTAACTTCTCTATAAATATGACGGAAGAAAATAAGGACAAAAGTTTAATCATGTATTATAGATTATCGAGAATAGAAATGATAGAAAAGAGTAAGGTTATGAGTATACAAATAAGAAATATTTAGGCTTTTACTAGTAAGCATGATGTAATAACAGGAATACTGATAACTTTAAAATATAACCACTATTCTGAGAAATTATAAAATACAAACAAACTAAAGAAAATGATGAAATGAATACCAAATTATACAAAATTTGATTTTAACAAAGCCAAAGATATTGCAAAAGAAAAATCACCACAAATAATATTTGGTAGAAGATCACTATCAATAAGATATAAACAACATGCATTAGAGCTAATACCAATAATAAATACATTAAAGAATCAAAATAATAATCAATTTAAGATATAAATAGAATATTATGCAATGGTAAATGGAACAAACAAATAGTCCTAGTATATACTGGAGCTACTAATTCACATATTAAACAAACAACTATAAAAACAACGGAACTAATACCATTAGAAAACTCATATTACTATCTGAACTACTATAACAATAGGCATCCAACTGTCCATAAAATAATATTACCACTAAGGATAAATGGTAGAAATGAAATGTTATTACATCAACATGTAGACTCAGAGCACAATGTTAATGAAATGTTATTAGAAACTGACTTCCTCTCATCTGTACAACCATACTCAATACAAGAAGAAAAAAATAATAATAACGGCAAATAATGAAAGTATAATAATAAATAGGATATTATCCAAATGAACCCATTAAGAGCAACAAAAAAAATTATACATAATTAAAAAATTTGTATATAAAAGATACAAACCCAAAAACTTTCACAACTTAATAGACACTGGAGCAGGCACAAGCTTATGCCATGAAAATATACTACCAAAATGGAAATACGATGGAACTAATAAAAGAAAAATCACTGGATTAACAGGACAAACTATTATACTTGACAAGTATCAACAAATTGTTACAATACAGATAGGAAGTTATATCCTAAAAATACCAATAATACATCAATTTGATGACATAAATAATGATGTATTATTAGAAAACGGCTTTTTACAACAATACTATCATATGACTATATCACACAAAACGGTTATATTTACACCACCTTGCAAACACCAAGCTATAACAATTAGAATAACACAGCCTTATTCTAGAACAGATTTACCACATATCAGAGTTTCTTCATCCCAGCGTGGTGAATATCAGTACTTACCAAGCAAAACTAGAATACAGCAAGTCCAAGAAACAATTACACAAGAAATTTTACAGAAATAATTAGAAGACCTGTGTGGAGAAGATACTTAAGCAAAATGGCACTTACCCACAACGCATATAAAGTTAATAGACAAAAACAAAGTAATAAAAGTTAAACCTATTAGACACACTCCAACATATTTAGAAAAATTCAAAATACATACAAAAGAACTATTGGAAAACAATTATATAAGAAAATCACAAAGTCCACATTTATCACCAGCATTCATAGTAAGAAAACACTCAAAAGTAAAAAGAGATAAATATAGAATGGTAGTAAACTATAAGGAATTAAGTAAAAATATTGAGAGATTTGGATATCTGCTACCAGATATGCAGATACTATTAAACACTGCAAGGAAAAGAACGATATATTCAAAATTCGATTATAGATCAGGATTTTACAATGTAAAACTAATAGAAGAATCAAAATATTTAACAACATTCAGTACACCACACAAATTTTATGAATGAAATGTATTATCATTTGGATATAAAAACACTCCCAGGGTATTTCAAGAATACATGAATAAGATATTTAAAAAATACAATAATTTTATACTAGTATATGTAGATGATATTCGAATAGAATCCGAAAATGAATAGCAACATAAAGAACATTTACTAAAATTCATAGAAATAGTAAAGAATGCAGGAATTATACTATCAAAAAAGAAAATAGAACTATTCAAAACAAAGACAGAATTCTTAGGAACAAATTTATCAATTGAAGGAATAGAACTACAACCACATATAGCTGAAAAAATAAAGACATTTCCAAATATTTTAAAATAAAAAAGAGAAGTACAAGCCATAATCGGACTACTAAATCAGATAAGAGGATATATACCAAGCTTGTCAGCAAAAACAATTGGCTACAACAAAAACTAAAAAAGTTTAAAAAATGGGAATTGACCTCAAAGGATGAAGAAAAACTTAAAATATTAAAACAACAAACTTCATATTTAAATAAACTAAGACTACTTGTTAAAGAATGTACATGGATAATAGAAACAGATGCTAGTAAAGATAATTGAGGAGCAATATTGAAATTTATTGAAATAGGTGAAAAAGAAGAAAGACTAGCCCAATATACTAGTGGATCATTCACACATACTCAACAAAATTACCGCATAAATGAAAAAGAACTATTAGTAATCTTAAAATCTATAAAAAGTTTGAATTATTAATAATACATACAAAATTCACGGTAAGAACAGATAATACACAAACAAAAAGTTGGAATAACAAAATAATAGACCCAACTATAGCAAATAAAAGATTGATAAGATGGTAAATGGAGTTAGCACATTCTGACTTCACAATAGAAAACATAAAAGGAAAATATACCATTCTAGCATATTTCTTATCAAGAAACTGACAATTTTGCTTTTACATGTTGGAAAATAAAGTCCAGCAAATAGAACAGGATATAGTCTTCCTAAAGGAGACCGTGGAGCAATTAAAATGAGTATTTAACCAATTACAGTTGCAAATATGTGGTATTCAGAGTATATTCTATCACCATATAAATGCAGAACATATTGAGAAAATGAGTGAAAGAAGTGAACCTATTAACCCACAAAATACAAGTGAAATTACAAAAATGGCCACACAAGAGGGAAGCTCCACTTCCATACAACCAACTACCTACAAAGAGAGTTTACTCTCAGATCCTCCAAAATATTCTATGAAGGATTTATTTTTACAATATATTGATAAACTATGCCAGACCACCCAGGTTAATCAATTTATCAAAACTATTTCGCAACAACACATGAACAAAGCGATTATACTACTAGGAGCAGATCCAAAGACAATAACAGTATTATTAGGAAAAATGGCTTATCCACTGCATATATCCATTCAGAGAATGCATAGAACTTAGCCAACTACGAAGAGAAGTATATAGATCTGCTAAAAGTTATTTTGGTCTTGCAAAAACTTCCAAAATATATGTCCAGGTATTTTCAATAATTCCAGAATTTCTTGTAGACGACGAAGAACTGCCTGTTGAGCATATTATAAAGATAAGGATGACTACACAAGAGCTTTCTGGAGCAACAAATATCATACCATATAAAAATGAAGAATTTGAAAAAATAATCTGAGAAAGAAGAGCTATGAGATTCAGAACGATGTAATGTGAACTGAAAGACAAACAAAATAGGGAATAACATATGATCTATGATAGTCCTAACCCACAAAAAATAATGATTTACAACATAGCAAAAATTAAGCAACCACAGTCAAATAAAGAAGTCTTTGACAGCTGGTATCAAATTCTAGATAAAGAAGCCATGACAATGACAGAAGAGACAGCTGTCTACTGCTGTAAATTGATAAGGTTGGAACCATATCATAAATGTGGAAAATACAGAAAGGAACATGACAGGGTTGACGAAGAGTTATTTATGATGTGAAGCACAAGGATATGCTGACCAAAAAAGAATCTTTTCTAAAATAACTCAAGCAATGATGTATAAGACTCAATTATTTACCAGTGATGTAAGCAGTGATGTAATCAGAACAATAATTATAACTGATGGAAAGCCATTCCTTCCTCTATAAAAGGGGAGGCTTAGTAAGGAAGAGGGCAGAAAAATTCGGAGGAAAAAATTCCATATAATCTTGCAAGGAGAGTTCTGTTTGTAAGAAGTCTGAAGGCAATAGAAAGAAAAATTATCTTTCTATATGTACTAGTATCTATCGGTTCTAGTAGAATATAAGGTATGTATAACTGAATCTCTTTAATTTAGGAAGAGTTTTGTAAGGCTCTGCCTGAAGGATCTTGCAGAAAGACCCATTTGTAATATTTTATAGTTAGGTTGTACACTTAGTAGCAGGAAACGAGCTAGGTTTGTAATACCCTGACTTTTCAAATATATGAAAAATTATTTACTTTTACACGTGGTGTGCACGTGTAATATTGTTGACTAGTATTTTTTTCATCATGATGAGTATAAATCTCTAATTTTGTGTTTTAATTATTTTTTTTAACAAAACTTTCCTTTAAAGCCCTATTTTAAAGTCTTTTCCTAAAGCCCAAAATTTAGTTTGTTTTTCTTTAAAATAAATTATCTTGGCCCAAATTAATTTAAGCCCATGGTTTAATTCTTTTTCTATTTTTCTACAACTTGTAATGTGTAAATTTTTTTTAAAGGGAGACTTATTATTTATGTACAAGTTCTTGTAGGGGTGATTTGTGCATGCACGTGCATTTCACATAACACGTGCATTGAGCACTATTTTTTGGCCAGATTGGGTAGAGAAGTGGGTGTGAGTCATGGGTAGTTATGTGGAGTGTGGGTGGTTATCACAACTCCCTAGTCCATCCTAGCCCTTGATCCTATAACTATCTACTAAATCCTAGCCCTCCATCCTACTCAAATTTGTATATAAATACCCCCTCTCATTCCCTATTTCTTTTACACTAGAATCATTATTGTAAGAGAGGTATTTTGTGAGAGAGTTGTGTGTGCTTTTCTGTGGAGGCCGAGTAGCATTTCTGAAGGCTTCGGTGTGGAGCAAGGAGCAAGAAGCGAGGAGTCGTCCACTACATTAAGGAGCTTTTGCTGGATTTCGATTATTTCGTCAAATAAGGTGGGTGTTTCTCAGGACTTCTAATGTAGATAATATGACATGATTTTGATGATTGCTACATGTTTATGAAAAGTGAATTCGAACATATTAGAATTTGCCTGAGTATGACTATGATGATGATTATGAAAGATAAATAGGGTAATAACGACACTGTAAATTAAAAATGATTTGGGTCTGTACAGTCGACTGCCAATTGGATGAGTCGACTGATACAAGACGTGTGCTCTCAAATTTTGTTAGAAAGTTTCATGATGTGTATTAACTAGAATGAAATAGAAATGCAAATTTGTATCTTCGATGTCGCATATGACTAAGAAGACATGAACACGTGGAAAGAAACTAGTGATAATTAGTAAAACTGAGAATGGCCTGTGCAGTCGACTGACGATGTGAACAACCGACTGGTGTATTGATTAAATTATGATTATTCTGCAATTCCATGAAATGAGATATTCCATTGTGTTGACCTAGTATAATAAATTGAGATTAACATCTCATCTCTGCAAGAAAGTTATGAATAAGTGTAAATGTATGTCTAGTATTTTCCTCGAAGGAAGGACAATATTAGTTACTTGAAATTTCGTGATTATGATGTTACTGAACAGTTAAGAAATTACATGTTTTGTGACATGGATATATTGTAAGTTGACACCCTGATGCATGTGTATATGGTGACTGATGGAAGAATAATCCCTTAATTTGAAATATGAACATGTTCAGTCGACTTATTGCGAGTAGTAAGTCGACTGGGCTGAGCATGAAAATGTGTATTATTAAAACTCGGTGCAGACGACTGATCTAGAGATAAGTCGACTGATAGATGAATGATTTTGAATATAGAAAGTTTCGGGACAACCGACTGGTCATGTGCAGCAGTCGACTCTCCCGAGCAATTGTGAAGAGTTTGATTTGACTGAACAAGTCGACTGGACTTTCTCCAAATCGACTGTCCAGAGTATATTTTGATATGTCAGAGATTTCATTTGATATTGTGTGAAAAGTTGTGAATCCTGTGATTAATGTTGGAAATCCTATTTTTGTTGCTGCACATGAAATGAATCATCATTTATTGAGAATTTATATGAAATGAATCATAGTTTTGAACCGAGAATTAAATGAATATGAAAGTTAAAGAACATGATATGCTGAGGCAATGATAAATGAATTCATGAGTAGGAAATGCTCAAATTGGAAATTGTGAATTGTAAATTGAAATGAAGAGTAGCTAAGTCTCCCCCGGCATTGGAAATGAATGAATGAAATGAAAATTGAAAGGAAGGCCAAGGTTGGTCATGTGTAAATGAAATAAGTAAGTCCGGTTTGGTGGAGAGGCTAACTCGAGAGTTTCGATTTTTATTCATGATTCTAATGATTTTAGTACATAGTGAAGATGTGATGAAAGTGAGAGAAAACATAAGTATGAGAACTAGAGTTTACGGTGTGGGTGTGTGAGCCACAGAATGCATGCTTGATGAGTCAAGACATGGCGTGGGCACAACTCAGTAATGATCAGACTTTAGCCACGCTTGTGGGATGTTTGGTGACTGCAAGAGGATCGTGTTCAGGGATGAGGCTTGAATTGCCACAGAATGCATGCTTGATGAGTCAAGACATGGCGTGGGGTTCCCCTCCAGGGTCCAGGATACGTGCTTGTACTCATAGATCATCTAGGATACTCACCGTAATTACAGTAGTAGATTAAGTCATGGCGAGGGATTGAACCCTACAAAAATGAAGTACGAATAAGAGGCTTGCCCTCGAACCTATGTAGTATGGGATGCATAGAATCCGAACAAGTGCGCATTAGTGTCATGTAAATTAAGTAATTGCATTAAGGATTAAGTGCACAATCACAACACGACATCATTAAGATTATTTCCTTTGTTTTATGTTTGATATGTGAACAAGTTTGTGATATGTTAAGAAATGAGAATCATTATACTGTTTCTGGCATAGAGAGGATAGCCATGTATAATTATCATCGGTTGAATAAACTGACGTACCCACAGTTTTGTATGCAGGATAAATGGCATGAAAAAGGTTAAAGAGGAACAATTGCTTAGAGATTCATTCAATGTTGTTGTATATTCATTCAAATGTTGTATCTTCTACTTACGCTGTACAAATGTAAATGTAATATATGATGTAACTCTGATGTAAAATGAAAAGTTTAAATTTCCTTGTAAAATTGTACTAAAGAAAGTGAAAAGATCCTGTAGAACATCTCGAATTCAGTATATTTGGGATTCGGGGCGTTACAAGGTTGAAGTTTCCTGTATCGAAGTGCTACTAGTTGTTCCAGACGTATCTCTTGGATGAAGCTCTCTTGAAGAGTATAGTAGTCCTGAGATTGGAAGAACGTAAAAGGAGCACTGAAATGGGGGTGCACACCACAGGTATTTTATCCACTGGTAGTAACTGGTATAGAGCAGCTCAAAAAAGCTTAACTACGTCAGAAGCATGATGGGTCATTTTGTTTTGATTTTTATGGTATCCTTGGAAATCTCTCCCTACTCCTGATTTTATACTTGTTGTTTTAAAGAATAATGGATAATAATAACTTTAGTCTTGCCTCAGAAATTTATGAATTAATGACTAACTATCAAGGAAGTGATATATTGTGGGTTTTTTATGTTTATTATCCTTATAGGGTAACAGACATGTATGAATTTTATGAGTTCAAATTATTTTTCTTTAGTGTATAACGAGTAATAATTATAACTATAAATCAAATTAATCCTGAAGAAACTAGTAATATAAGTGTTCAAATAATTGATGACTTAACTTTTTACGAAAGATATTTATTATTTTATGAAAATGGAGAATTTGGTAGCTATATCTGGAGTCCTACAACAACATCTAGACAATTTCTAGAAGAAAATGAATATATAGAGGAAGAGGAGGAACATATTGAGGAAGGAAATGAACATATGGAAGAATCCGAAGCCCCTCCCCCCCCTTCCCCCCACCCCTCCCTCCCCCCCCCCCCCCCCCCCCCCCCCCCCCCCCCCACACACACACATACAGAGATAGTGGTAGTGAAGTATCAGAAACAGAATCAGAAGCTATGAGAGATTTAAAACTTATGCTTGATTACTTTAATATCTTTTATATTGATAATGCACATTATTTTCAAGAATATTATTTTACAGAAAACTATCATCTTTGAAGATTTTGATACTCTTTTATTTCTCTTTACAGGTAATTACTATTATTTCGCGCTCTACACTCTAGTTGGTATCAGAGCCTGGTTGAAGAGTAATAAGTAATTCTTACTAAATTTTTACAATTTTTCACAAATTAGACACTAATTTATAAGCTTTAGAATAAGAAATGAAATATTTAATATAAAAAATAGATATTATCCTAAAACCAAAAAACTTTTAGGATTAAATTAAATGTCACACATCATATAGAAAGTGTACTATAGGCATTTAATTGAAAATAGGGTCATCTTGGTAAATATTTTTCAAACTGTGTCATTTCGATAAATATTTTCAAAAAGTGTGTCGGGTGGATAATTAGCTCGCGTGACAACCAGTACGGGCCACGGCCCGAAGGGCCTGCCTTGTAGCGGTTCGGTCCTGAAACGCCTCGAATTCCAAATAAGACCGAATTCAAAGTTCCACAATATCTTTACACCACTTCATACAATTTTACAAGAAAATTTGAACATTTCATCATACATCAGAGTTCTTTACATTTATTTACACAGCGGAAGATAAAATGAAGTATAACAATGAAAATAATATACAACTTGCAACATGTAATTAATCAACAACATCATATCAACTTTATATCTTCATGAAAATCCAATTCCTACATAATAAACTGTGAGCACGTCAGTTACTATACTCAGCCATCCTTTCTATGTCATAAATATAACGATCACAATACTTTAACAAACCACAAATTTGAATGCAAATAAAGTGTTAAATGTGACTACACTAAACATGTAAGTGTATGCGATGCCTTAATGCCTAATACAGATATTTTATACTAAGATGACACTAATGCATACTTTTTCGGATTCTATGCATCCCATACTACATAGGTCCGAGGGCAAGCACCTACGTACTCCACATTAAAGGGTTCGATCCCTCGCCATGACAACTATCCAGTAATAAAGTAAGGTTTAGATCATTTTACGAGTACGGATTCCAGTCTCGGAGTCCACCGCCTGACTGTTATAACAGACTCCTCATCTTGTGAATCATCCCGTAAGTGCCCCTCCAGCCCTGGTATACGTATATACATTAGAGTACGACAAACTATCTGCCCGACTACGCATATTTCTGAATTTAAAATAAAAGCTCGTTTCCCACGAAGCAACCACAGTCCAGGAATCCTCCGCCCGACTGGGTCTATAGTCCCGGAATCCTCTGCCCGACTATATAGAGTTTTCCACTTACGTTTGCCCAGGTTTACTACATCTTCTTCTAAGTGCTTAGTTCTTAAGTTTAATACATGAATAAATTATCATACCTAGATTTAGTCTTATCCCCTACCAGACTTAATCACAAATACCAAGATAGCTCCATGGCCATATCTCAAAAATATAACTCAATTCTTTTTATTTCAACAATGCCGGTACCCGAGATCTTACTAATCTCTGGATCACAACCTTTCATGTACAAGAATCTACGGGTATTCATACCCTTCAATAATCATGTATTAAACTCAATATATTCTTATCTTCAACTTATTCACAAATTAATCAATGTCTTATCTTAGCACCATTCATGATTCATTTATTCATTTACAATTCAAAGTAAAACGATATTTCTTTTCATGAATATAGATTCATCCACTTAAGTCTCATCAGCAATTTTAAGCTCACATAATATATCTCAACCACATCAAACATTTCTTAAACCAAATAAGTATATAATTTCTTCAAGAGAATTCAATTTACACAACAATATTTTACCCTTCTTCTAAAATAGTGGTCATACTCTTTAATAATTAATTTTTAAGTCTCATTTTCTATCTCAATTTCTTCTTTTTAACTTCTCAAATATACATGAAAAATTCTAAAACTATTTTTAATAAATTTTATTTCATTTTATAGGAATTCTAGAAATTTTCCCCAAATTTAAAACTCCTTCAAAAATATTTAAAATGTCAAAAATAAACAAAAGTGGCCAACGGGTTTCGAACCCATGCTCGGCTGCAAGCTACAGTAAGCGCCCAAACCCACTCCACTAACCATATAGTCCATGTGGACTTTGTGTTATAAATGTGAACCGAAACCCATACATATAGCTCCACTGTTTGGATTTAATAAAAATCAAAAACCGATAAAAAAGGGGTTTGCCGAGTTTCGAACCCGCGACCCAGACCACAGGTGCGCTACAGTGATAGACTTATGGGGCACCGAATAACCAAGAAGTCCATGTGCGATTTCTGACTATTGAGTTATGCTATTATGCTTTTGTTCGATTTTTCTTATATTCAAATTTTTTCTCAAAACTCGGTTTTTCATTTGGTCTAATCTTTCATTAGACTGTAATTAGTTCATCTAGAATGAGTTTACTTTTTAATAGTAGCTCTCAAATTTTTAATTCATACATTAGACAAAAATATCTAAATTTTAAATTTATTTCTTCTCTTTTATGAACATGAATTGTAATTCTTCAATTTAGTCAAACTAGCAATTTGTATCTCTTACAAACAATTTTAATGAATCTATATGTACCAATTTGACTTTATAAAATTCATTTTTAACTATAAGGGAAGTCTACATGTTTCTACATTTGTAAATTAGCATGCACATGGCAAATACTCATTATTTCTTTTTCTCATTTCCAACTAACATGATGACTATTAGTTTCTCAATCATGGCAAAATTTCTACAATTCATAGCACACATAATAGTATGGATTTATTCTCTAATTATCACATCAACTTTATCTATACTACTCATGTAATATATTAGCATGCATTTTCCACATTTAGAAAGCACAAGATCACCCACATTATATCAATTTGATCTACTTTACTAATGTCATATTCTAGCATGCTCAACCTATGAATTAGAAAGAATAAAGACCACCCACCTCTTATGAAGAATTGCAAATAAGATGATGGAACACAACTCCTAGCTCCAACAAGCAAGTCCTAGTCCTTCTCCTCCTAGCAAGAGCACTCCAAAAAGGCCTCCAATGCACAAGAACACTCGCTTTCTCTCTCTAATTTGGTTTATTTTGGTGTGAAATGAGAGCAAACAATAAGGGTATTTATAGGACAAAGTGAAGGGCTAAATTGCAAATTTCTCCACCTAATAACTTCTCACTTAATTCTCCACCTCTTCACTATCCCTAACCCCCATCTCTTCACCTCTCCTAACCCCCATCCTCTAATCTTCAAAATCGGCCAACCCCTCACCTATTGCACGTGCACGTGTTGTGCACTAATGCACACACACACACAAAATTTAATACAATTCCTATAATTCTAAAAATGTGTATCAAAAGTTATTACATGTCATGTGTGAGTCCATGCACAACTAAAAATTAGATTTAATTAATGGGATTGTCTTGTGGGCTTTCTTTTAATTAATTAGTTAATTAGTTTAGTGGGCTAGAATCCATTCTTAGGTCCATGGATTAAATAAAAGGCTAAATAAAATACTTTTGCATGCTAAAATAACAAATGAGACTAGGAAAAATAAAGATGGAAAAATTAGCACGTGCATCATACGTGCAAAAACTGAAAAATGCATTTTTTATATTTAAAATAAAAATACGGGATGTTACAGGTCCAGGCCGGTTTAAAAAAGGGAGGTCAGCACAGACCGGGACCATAGCCAGACCACCCACTCGTAGGCCGGATCGGGCCAACCTAGATTTTTATATATATTATACTTGTATCTTATTTAATATTTTTAAAACATTTATTTAGTTTTTATGAACATATAAAATATATAAATAGTATAAGAAATTCGTATGTACAAGAATAATCAATCATATAAAAAAATATGTATTATTTTCGTTTAATTTTTGAACTATGGAATGATTTACAACCATCAAAATAGAAAAAAAGACTTGTTTTAATAGATGCAAGTTACATAATTTGGAAATTACATGATAAGGGGGGATCTAGAGTTTGATATAGCATAGATTTAATTTGAAGAGTGGGCCGAGGACTACTTGTAATGCCCCGAATTCCAAATAAGACCAAATTTGAGATTTCACAGGATCTTTACACTTCACTTCGTACAATTTTACAAGAAAATTAAAGCTTTTCATCATATATCAGAGTTCTTTACAATTTGTTTACACAGCGGAAGATACAAAGAAGTACAACAATGAAAATAAATACAACTTGCAACATCATGTAATTAATCAGCAGCATCACAACGACTTAACTTTTTCATGAATATGTCCATTACCTGCATAATAAGTTGTGGGCACGTCAGTTACTTACAACTGATGAAAATGTTATACTCGGCCATCCTCTCAATGTCGTTCATATAACAATTTCAATACTTTAACAAATTACAAACTTGAATGAATATAAAGTGTCAAATGTAACTACGCCAAATATGTAAGTGTATGTGATGCCTTAATGCCTAATGCACATATTTTATACTAGGATGACACTAATGCATACTTGTTCGGATTCTATGCATTCCATACTACATAGGTTAGAGGGCAAGCACCTACGTACTCCACAATGAAGGGTTCGATCCCTCGCCATGACAACTACCCAGTAATAAGACAAAGTTAAGACGTTCCACGAGTACGGATTCCATTTCCGGAGAACCGCCGCAACAAATCCCCCGCCCGACTGTTATACAGACTCCTCGTCATGCGAACCTCCCGCAAGTGCCCCTTTAGCCCCAGTATACGTATATACATGGAGTACGACAAACTATCCGCCCGACTACGCCTAGTTCTGGATTTAAAATAAAAGCTCGTCTCCCACGAGGCAACCACAATCCCGGAGTACATCGCCCGACTGGATCTATAGTCCCGATAAACCGCCGCAACAAGCCCACCGCCCGACTATATAGAGTGCCCCACTTACATTTGCCTAGGTCTTACTACATCTTCACTTATGTGCCTAGTTCTTAAGTTCAAGACATGAATCAATTACAACCCCTAGAGTTAGCTTTAACCCCCTACCGGACTGAATTCCAAAACTGAGATAGCTCCATAACCATATCTCAAAATATATCAATCATTTAATTTAACTTGACGGTACCCAGGGCCTTACTACACCTCTAGATCACAACTTTTCATGTACTCGAATCCATTGGTACACATACCCTTCAATAAATATGTCTTAACTCAATGTATTCTTATCTTCAACTTATTCACAAAGTAATCATAGTCTTGTCACTATCCATGATTTATTTATTCATTCATAATCTTTATTAGCAAATAATTCTTTTCAAGAACACAATTTCATCACATAAAATTTTATCAACAAATTCAAGCTCTAACAATGGTCTTAACTCACTTCAAGATATTATTTAAACAAAATAAAAGTGTAAGCTCTTCAAGAGAAAATTTCTTCATGGAATAATATTTTAATCTTCTTCACAAAAGAAGTGCTATTTTCGAAATAATAAGTTTTGAAGTCGCATTATTCATTTTCTTATCTCAGAATATCCATTTTTGTGTCTCAAATATACTTGAAAAATTCTACAACCCTTTTTAATAAACATTATTTCATTTTATATAAATTCTAATATTTTCTCCAAATTTTATTCTTTTAAACTCACTGAAAAATGTCAAAAAAATCAAGAAGCAAAAAAAAAACAAACTGCAGCCCATGGGTTTCGAACCCAGGGCCGCACATAAGCTATAGTGACGCCCAGAGACCCAACCCGCTAACCATAAAGTCCATATGGACTCTATGTCCAAATAGCCTTACCGAAACCCCAAATATTAACCCCAGTATTCGGTTCTTAATTAAAAGAATCAAAAGTAAATGTAACTATCAAGTTTCGAACCGAAGATCTCTTACAAACAGTGCTCTATAGTGCACTGGCTAACCAGTAAGTCCAAGTGTGATTTATGTTTAGGAGTTGTAATAATATACTTTTGTTCAAACTGTTCAGAAATTGGTCTTTTTTCATACAAACTCCTTTATCCAAAGGTCCAACCTTTTAGGATTTTGAAATAAACTTTCTCTTGACTGAGAATGACTTTTAAAAACAGTAAACAACAAATTTTAAATTCATTAAAACCATATTTCCATTTCTTTAAACAATTCCTCTTCTCATTTTACACATAGGCTTGTATTTGTCTTAAAACTTGAATTTAAAAAATAGTGTTCATAAAAACTAGTTTATGTTCTCACTTATACAAATTAAAAATTTCTAACAATACCAATATGTCTCTCAATCATAAGAATCTCACAAAAACCTCTTTCATGTAAAAATTTACATTTTCAAATACAACATGACAAATATACATAAGTCAACATATTTCATGGCACTAACTAAATTTATTTTGTTTTCTTTCTTCTTTCGTAGTCATCATAAATCTAAGGTATGATTTGAATGTAACATTCCCCAACAAATTTCATATGTTCAACATGTATAAACATTTACACGCATACTAACATGATTCATAGTATTAGTTCTTTAGTTAAAATATTCTTTTTAGTGAGCATGGTATCTATTATTTGTTTAATCATCACAAGACTATCCGCATTCATAGCATATTACACTAGCATGGATTTCATCTACATATTTCACATCAACATCAACTAAAAATACTCATTTATAGTTTTTAGCATGGATACTCTACAACTCGAAAGTAAGAAATCACCCACCTCTAATGAAGATTGAATCAATGAGAAAGTTGGAACACCACTCTTAGCTCCTAGCAATTTTCTTCTCCTCCTAGCAAGAACTTCTCCAAGCAAGAACACTCTATTCTCTTTCTTTTTATTTCTCTTATTTTTGTTTATTTTGAGTGTGACAAAAGAAGAGAAATGAGAATGTATTTATAGGACAATATTAGGGTCTAAAGTGCAAAATTCTCAACCTAATAACTCTCATTTAAATTCTTCATCCCTTCACTTTCCTAACTCCTCCCTCAAACACTCCAATTACCCTAACTCCCAACTTTTCCTCTCCCCATTACTCCAAAACCCTAACCCCAAGCCTTCCCACTCCAAACCGGCCACTCCCCTAGGTCAAAACCAGCCAATCCCATGCACACATGCACATACAAAAATAAATACAATTTTTTATAGTTCTAAATGTGTACTAAAAATTGTAACTTGTCATATATTAGTCCATACTTAATTTAAACTAGGTTTTAATTGATGGGCTTGATTCATGGGCTCTCTTTTTATTCAACTAATTAATTTGTCTAGTGGGCTAGATTTCATTTTTTGGTCCATTGGTCAAAAGAAGGCTAATTAAAAAGTTGTGCATGTTAAAAATAGATAATGAGAGTAATAAAATGAGAATAAAAATTAGCACGTGCATCATACGTGCAAAATTGAAAAAATGTATTTTTAATTAAAATAAAAATACGGGGTGTTACACTACTATTGTGCACCTCAACTTAACCTAAACCTAGGATTTCATCGCTCTAAATTCACTAATAAGGTTCTTACTATAAAAATCTTCAAACTTTAGTCTTCAATATTTGAGAGTTACCTTCAGTCTTTTTCAATTTTCTGAAGTTTGTTTTCATGATTTATCTTCTAGAGTGGTACTACCACTTGAACATTCTGTTATTTCTTAAGTCTTCTGCTCCGCTTTCATCCAATCTTCGTTGCACACTAGCAATTCCAAAGTCTCCGGTGTCATGTGATTCTTTTTCTGGTTCATAATCTGCCACCAAGAGACAAAAACATTTTCCGATGTGACAGTGGACACCGGGGGATTAGTATATCTTTTGCCATATGAGAAAAAATAGAATATGATACCGTGTTGTTTTACCACCAAATGACCACATCAATATCTTGTTCAAATTGTAGTGGAGGTTGTGCATTATACCAGTAATGTTCATTAAGTGCATTATTAGTCCTAGACTTTTTAGTATGAATAAGACTCCATATATCTGTATCATTTGTTGCAATACCCTTACCTCTTAAAGAAAATGCAATACTAGATGTGTGTTGTGTATGAGAAGTAAATCCAAATTCTTTATATATATATATATATATATATATATATATATATATATATAATTCAATATTAACTCAAAGTTAACTACAAATTCATCAGAATCAAATGCATTATCTTCTACCATACTATAAAATATATTAATCAAATTCTTCTTACCATCTAACTTGATACGAGGATCCATTACACTTACAACACAGTCTAACATAAGAAGAGGATGAAAATATTTAACAAATTTATCATAAGCGGAAACAACAATAAAGCAAATGTAAGCATCATTCAACATTCGTTCAAAAGATTTCATCATCTTAAATAATGTAATTAATATACCGCTTGAAGTGGACTTGTAAGATTTTGAAAATTCAACAGTTGCAATTTTAAAATGTTCTAAAAATGCACACAAACTTTGGACGTAAGCCCAATCGTAATCACTAATTTAAAATTTTTCCATGTTTTTTTGCAATACAAAATTTATTTATAACATTTTTATATTCTAAAGCAAAAACAAGTAGATCGAAAGTAGAATTTCAAATATGTTTAACATCTTTAGGGAATTTTCTCTGAAATTTATTCCCTTAAGTTTGTACCATTGTTAATGCTTGAAGATTAGAACCACTCAAATATATGAAATGTACACAATCTCCTAGTGCACTCGAATATGATTCAGTCATCTCCAATGCATTTTACACACAAATTTAGAATATGATATGCACATTTAATATGAAATATTTTAGATTTTATAAGATGTAATGCGTCATTTATTGCAGAAATTGCCTTCGTATTATTCGAGGCAGTATCAAAACCAATATCAAAAAATTTATCAGTAATAGAAAAGTTTGTCTTGTATAACATATGATGCGATATTCTATGCATTACGAGGGCACATAATATATCCAAAATATATGATCATCTTTGGAGGATCCAATCATTATCAATTCAATGAAAAGTTACACATATCATTGGAATTCGTTAATACATTTCCAACAGTCGGAGATTAACGAAATCCTATAAGTTAAACTAATCAAAGTAGAAAGTAAAAAATCCTTAAGGTTTTGATAAAATTTAAAATAATTGGATTTAATGGTATTTCTAGGAATTTGCTTAAAAGAGGGGTTTACGGATATTTGGTTAAAGGTCTCTAGGTTCCTACTTTCATAATAAGAAAACGATAACTCGTTCTTAATAACTAGTTTTACCATTTCACCTTGAACGAGATCATGATTGTAACTAAAACTATCTACACGACCGGTCTTAGGGTTGATCTTTTATAAGGAAAGCTCTTTTTTTAGTTTCGGGTGTCTATTGTTTAAATGGAGTGCAAGTTTACCCGTCCCCGTACCCTTTACCCGTATGTAAACTGTTGCAAAATACTTACAAATCTTTTTTTCCGCTTTTAATTTGGGAAAATATTATTTCTATATATAATGATTAGGGGTGGCATTCGGGCCTACCGGACCGGGTCGGATCGAAACACGGCGGGTTTGACCTGAGCTTAGGCAGGCCGGGCTGGGTGGAATGGCACGTCGGGCCTTACCGAGCCAGGGGAGGAAAGGAGGGGCCCAGACCTGGCCCCGGTTCGAAGTGGGCTGGGCCAGATTTCATATATATATATATTTTAACAAAGATAAAGGAAAATGGAAATTGTTCGTAATTGTTAAGAACATATAGATAAAAAAGATATTCATAAATTAATTTTTTTTTATGAATTACAAAGTTTAATATATAATCAAATAGATTAGTAACATTTCATACAAATTTTATCAAATTACAATATGAGAAAAACATTTGTATTTATAGATCGAGATGACCTCTATTTAGATTGAAGAGAATGCATTGGACTATTGTCGTGTACTTTTACTTAACCTAAATATAAAATCTCATCCCCCTAAATTTTCCAATTATTTACAATACATTATCCAAACTTCATTCTACTAGATGTTCAATCGCCGCTATTTTTTGAGCCATTGCGTGCTTCATGTAAATCTTGGGCCCTCTCTTTCGCTTTCATCCAATCTTCGGTGCATATTAACATCTCCAATTCTTTGATATCAAGCGATTTCTGTTCGGGCTCATAACCTGCCACCAAGAAAAAAAGTAATTTCGAATGCAACGGTTGACACCGGTGTAGTCAGCAAATCTTTATCCATACGATAAAAATATTTTGCTTGGTTTTCCAAAATAAAACACATATACTACATTATCAATGAGAGGTTGTGCATTATACCAATTCAACTCATTTAATGAATTGGTTCATGGTTTTTTGATTTATGAGATTTAAAACACTACTAGCTGTGTAATAGCCTAGATTTTTAAATAATGTTTTAAAGATTAATAAGTGAATTAAAATGATTTTGGTGATTTACTAAATATTTTTCTGAAATTTATCTTTTTACACGTGCAAAACACGTGCAGATATTTTCTTGGAAAGTTCAAAGTCAGAAATTATTTTGCGAAAACCCATTATTTATTATTAGATATTATTTGTGAATTTTCTGGATTTTCTGATAATTATTTGATCTATTTGCAAATATTACAAAAAGATGGACTTTTCTGCAAAATTACCACTTGGAGTAAAAACTCCAGATTTTCATATTTTTGGCCTGAGCATGATGCCTAGCCAACTCAGAGGTAAATATTTTACTTTTTGTTTTAATAAATTTGGTTTATTTCGCAAGTTTTGATAAAGAATAGTCTTTTGCAAAATTGCCACTTATAGTGCAAAAGGTACAATTTCATTTTCTGAAGTTTTACAACAGTGCCGGTTAGATATTAGGGTGGTTATTTTTTTTTAAAATTTAAATTGAATTGGTTTTTATCTAATTTCCAAGTATAAGGATTCATATATGTAAAGATATATTTAAAAGAGATACTTTACAAATCTATTCACAAACCCCAAAGCTCTAATTTCCAGCCAATATAAGGTGAGGTGCAGCTGTCTCTTTGCTGCACTACAAGAAGGGATTTCTTTATTATTATTTTCTTGGAATTTCAAAGTGTGGATCTTGGTTTTCTTGCGAAAGGAAGGATTTTCTTATTCTCTTTATTATCTTCGGTTGATTCTTCAAGAAGGTGAGTGACATATGTTTATTTTGTATTGTTCTAAGCATGTTGAATGTGATGATTTGCCTATTAGATATTATGTTAGGGATTGGTATGAAGATATAATAAATTTTGATAAGCAAATGAACTAAAAATTGAATCTTTTCATGAAACTATGCTCTTGATAACTAAAAACTCTGATTGATGAATTGAGATTGTTAAGAACCTAACAGAAATCATGGGTATGTTGCTTTGTATTATAATCTTGCTAATTTGAACTTGTACTATGAATTGTATGATGAGTATTGCATAAAAGTGAACAAAGGCTTAGCCTTACTGTGCATGAATACATATACCCTGTTTTGATATTTTGAAAGAGTAAAGCTTGATTGTGTGTATGTTGTATTCACTGTTATTCATGGGTAAATGATTGTAACCAGTGGGGTTTGTGTATAACAAGTTATAGAAGGGTTTGTTGGATCAAAAGATCAAGTTTTAAAGTGAAGAAGGGGTTTTTGTCTTCGGGTCTGTAGGTGAATAGTCCGAAGGTTGAGTTTTGATGTTTTTTTTAATGTTTTCAATTGGATTTTGATGTTCCTTGGGTACTGAGATGGTTCTTGAACTTCATACTACATACATATAGGTTCCTTGGTGCTTAACTGATACAAACACACACACAGACACATATGTATGTATGTATATATATATATATATATATATATCTCACAGATTTGAAAGATTTCTGAAATTGAATTTTTTGTGATTTTGTGAAGTTTCAATTGGGTCTTGACCGTTCTAATGTTGAGATTAATCTAAACAATATACTACATATATACGATGTCATTTTGATGCTTTACTGATGCTTAACTACCTAAATACATATATATAAACCCGTGTGCACTGTTTTGAAGAGTTTTGTGAAAAATTACTCTTTTGAGATCTTGATATATTTTTGATTTGTTTTTATAAACTTTTATATGTTGTACAAGTCATATTTTAGCATTTCATGAAATTAGTTTTTCAAATTCATGATTTTACAAAGTGGAATCGAAGTATCAGTCGAAATATGCACAAAATTGTAACCTTGCTGTATAGCAACTAGCGGTCGACCGCACAGTCGACCGCCGCTCTATTTTTTTGAGAATTCACACTCGAAAGTCGATACCTTGTTTTGAACTATTTGGGCAATCGACTGTCATACCTTTATTTTGAGAATCTCCAATTGACAGTCGACTACTCTGCTTTTACACTATTTTGAGCGGTTGACCGTCAATTGCCTTATTGGCTGTTTTGTTGAGTTTGCTTCGTTTTCTTGAATGATTATTTCTTCGATCTTATGGATTATTGATCTACTATTTTAGATGACATTTTTGTTACAGATTACAGTATTTTACAGAGAGTATTATTTTATTTATAATAGAATTTAAATTACTTTCCTATGACCTTATAAAGAGAGATAATTGTGGTTTTCGAAGGAATTGATGTTTCGTGATATTCTACGACTTCAAAATATGATTTTTTTTGTTATTTGATGGGTTTAATATTTTATTTGAATTCTAGAATTTCATGAGTACGTTAAATGGATTTGGATTTTGTCGTTTTCTTATTATAAACGTTTTGATGATAGATTTATGAGTTTTATTGAAAGTTTTGGTATTGATGGTTGAGTTATGAGTCTTTAGAGATTTAGTAGGGCACTAACTACAGGCGGTTGAGATTTTGGTTGTTGTTCAGTTGAGTTAAGCCCGGTATGGTACACCAACTCTAAGAGATTCGTAGTCTATTAAATAATTAATTAACTTAATAAGATAAGGACAGACACTAGATGGTGATATGACAAAATGAGAGCAAACATGAGTTATGGACTCCAGAATGATCCAAGTGTGAGATATTCCCCAGTATTCCGGGACAATGAACGTAAGGGCCACAGAGTGATCTGCGGAGTGGGATTGATCTCCAGTATTTCGAGGACGAGAGCGACGTTCATGGGATGTTTGTGCAATGAGGGTTCCAGGATGACCTGCGGAGTGAGGCAATCTCCAGTTCTCCGGAACGATGGACGTAAGGGCCACAGAATGATCCACAAGTAGGATTGGCCTCCAGTCTTCCAAGGGCGAGAACCAATACTTGCAAAATGTCTAAATCTCGTAGTAGTCATCGTAGTAGGATTAGTTGCATAACAAGGGATTAAACCCTATTAAGTGGAGAACGATAAGGGCTTGCATCGGACCTAAATAGCGTGGGATGCATAGAATCCGACAAGTATGCATTAGGGAGTCAGCATATAGTTTGGTGTTTTCTTGACTATGTTTTATGCATGTGGTTTTCTTTTTGCCAACACTTGACACTTAGTCTAGTTTCACTTAATGTTTTCATATTTTATTTGTTGTTATTTCTTATTCCATTCGTTACTACTGTTGATGCATGTTGTTTATAACTCTATACCTTATGTTTTATTTATGTTGCATTTATTTTTATGTCACTCACACCGTTATGGCTGACCCATGTAGTTTTGGAGGTTAGGGTTATCTCTAGCCTCGTGTTTTTTATAACTCTATACCTTATGTTTTATTTATGTTGCATTTATTTTTATGTCACTCACACCGTTATGGCTGACCCCTGTAGTTTTGGAGGTTAGGGTTATCTCTAGCCTCGTGTTTTACAGGTAGGTACCTATAGCATTGAGATTTGGATGCATTTGCTAGATTGATGTTGTGACTTATGTAAATTGTAAAAGAATGTGTTGTAAAAGGAATAATTTGTAATTTAAGGTGTTTGTTTTTCCGTTGTGTTTTGAAAAGGTTTGATGTAATAAAAGTTGAAAATTTATCTATGTTTAGGCTATGTTTACTATTACAATTGAGGTTAATGCTGGAAATTGTGCCACGTATTTCTGAGATATTATATTAAAAATTTGGGACGCTACAAGTTGCAAGACCCTTTATCTTTGATAATATAGAAGAAGAAGATAAACTAACATTTTGTGTTTGTGTAGTGTTAGATGAATAAAGTCTATCGTAACTATCATATAAACTAGTCAAAACTACAGTATGTATGTTTGGAATGTAAAAAAATTAATTCTAGTGTATGTTCTAAAAATTAATTATACAAAAATAAGTAAAGATAGATAAATTAGTGTCTGTTATAGAAAATGATTCTACAAAACAAATAAAGTTAAATAAAATTATACTATAAACCGATGTATGTTAATAAACAAAATCTAAAAATAGAAGAAATGTTTCAATAAAACAACAACAAAACCCAATCTAATTAAGAGAAATAAAAAAAGAAGAAGTACAATAAAACTCAATCTAATTAAGAGAAATAAATGAGAACAAAAAACAATGCTAATTTGAAAAATTATACAGATACAAAAATATCGTATGAGTGTAGAATGTAGATTGAAAAATGAAGGTAGAGAGAATTGAGAGCATGTAGTGTTGTTGTTGATGCTTTTGATTGTTGTTGGATGTTGTTGATGTTGTTGATGTTGATCCTTGTAAGAGAGTAGTTGAATGTTGTTGATTGTTTTTGATTTGTTGAGAGAGTTGAAAGATAGTAGAGTGAGTTTGGTGAATTTATGATGAAAATTGAATGAAGTGAGGTTGTATATCTAGAATATGCATTTTTTTGAATTTCCCAAAATAACCCCTAAAAATTAGATAGTATAGATCTGTTTGGAGGTATTTGTAACCCCCATTCCTGCAAATATGTATTTTCTGAATATTTTCTGCATTTCGATATTATAAATTCATTATTTGTTAAAATCGTTTTGGATTTTATATTAAAGTGTTTTTCTAATCAAAAATTTATTCATTTCGAATAATGATGTGTTTTGATCTTATTTTCTACATCTTATTGATCAACTTTGTATTTGAGTCCAAATTATATATATATATATATATATATATATATATATATATATATATATATTAGGTCATTTTAATAAATTGTTAAACCCGAATAATTATTTTATTGTATGATTTTATTATTTTTATAATTATAACTATTAATCGTTATTCCTTAATTACTTAATTAAAGTACATTTAACGAATTATTTTGTTTTCATACTTGATCTGATTTTCGTGGTGAATTCTAATTTAATTTCAAGCCAACTTATATTGTTGTCATTCGTATTATTTATCTATTTATTTGGATTTCAATTTTTGTTCGTGAAGTTCTTTGTTCTTTTGATTGAGCTTTTATTGTCGATCCTATTGTTCTCTTATTTATTGTGGGTATTTTTATTTGAACCCTGTTGATTTTGATCTATCTCCTAATTGAACCCTAAACCCAATTTGAATTGTTCTTGACCCAAAACTGCTTTTATTGAACCCTAAACCTCTAACCCAGTACCCTAATTGTACCCTATATATACAACTCTACTACAAACCCTAGAATTGTACAATTTTTGAAACCCTAGCTGTCTAATCTCTCTCCTATTCTCTCTCCTCTCTGTTTCTTTCTCCCCGTCCAGATTTTTCCCGCCAAAATCCCCCCAACCCTATTCCGTCGTTTTCCCCGGCCAGCTCCGGCCACCCCCGTGCTCCGGCGACCTCCCCCTCGTCGCCACTCCCTCCGGTGCCCTATCCTTGCACCACCCCGAAACCCTAGCGACCCTCCTCCCCTTCCCCTCTCCCTCGACATCAACAGCGACGAGAGCAGCAACCCATCGTCGTTCCTATTTCGATCGCCAACCACCTGCGCCGCCCAGTTGCGTCGCTGCTCGTCGACCTCGCCGTCGACTCCGCTCCCCTTGGCCGACCATCGCCCTGCCATTGCTGACGTGGCTATTGCCGAGCTCTTCCTTCTTGGTGTGCTAAGTTACTGTCTCTTTGAGTGCTTGGGTTCTCTTTTGTACGTATATTGCACGTGCTATTTGTGGATTGTTAGTTTGTGGGTTCGTTACTTCGGGATCCTTATCCCGTTATTCTTGGTATTCATTTTCACCGTCTAACAGGCAAGTCACCGTCCACTTGAATTGTGAATTATATCAAATTCAAGTTTTGTTGAAACTCTTGCAAGTAGATCTTTTTGTTATCGTATTATCCAATGTTCATCTCTTCGTTGGGTCTATTGAGGGTTTACACGAGCTAACCCCAATATTCTTGACATCGTGCCACTTTGACTCTAAAGTTTGGATCTTTCATGGGTGCATATAGAATTGACAATAGGGTTGTTCATATAATCGTCACACAAATAAACTATTGTAGAGACAATTGCTAGGTTGTATGTTGTTTGATCAATTGATGATTGATTGATGATAAATTGATGTATGAGCGTGTTCTAGTTTTATTTATCATGTTTTGACACCCATCATGTTGATTACACAATTTATGGACTAGAGAATCGATACACAAATTGTTTAATTAATTTATTTTCATGAAAATACCCCCAAAATCCTGTATATGCTTGCTGACCTGAATATTGACCGCTGTTTTCGAACCAGTAAACGATCTTAAAATGAAATACTTTATGAACATGAATTGTAGCCTTATCTTTCTAGTTTTCAGAATATCTTGAATTTTTGAATTCCGAGTTTTGTAGAAACAATTATGCCCGTTTTACAATAGCTGTGTTTTTACTTTCAGATTTTCAGATTCTCGTACCCTTCATGTTTAAACAGTAAAAATGTTGATCAAATGATAAAATTTTAACCTGAAAATTTCCAGATTGTTTCTTAACATGTTTAGGAGTCCATAAAATATTTTTACTGAATTTAATATTGAGTTTTTGCTGTATCTAAAATTAAAACAATGAGATGTCAAATTTCTGCCTGAACATAAAATCCGTAAGAAACCATGTGTTTGACCTAGCTACTATTGTCGGAATTTGAACTTTAAATATGCGTTGGAACCGTGTGGAAGTCTAGTTTCCATATTTTCTGACGGATTCAACTTTCAATTTCTGTGTCAGCGGAAAACTGCATTTTTGTACAGACTGCGCTTGATGTCCAGAATTTTAAATTCCACTTTTAATAGATTAATTATTCTTATATCGTACTAGTGCATGAATTAATGAATGTATGTTGCATTGCATATTTCCAATGAGTTATTGTCACTATTCTAATTGCCCTATTCTATCTTATCACCCTATTGTTTCCCTATTGATACTATTGTTCACCTCTTGTCCCTTAATTGTATATTGTGTTGTTACATTGATAAATAATTAACAAGCCGAGATTTAAAAGATTGACTTTTAGTAGTGGACAATATATGGATTGTACTCGGAGGAGGGGCCTGGGTTTCCCTAAATAATGTTTCGGCTATTGTTTTATCGGTGATTGTGGTTCTGGTCGTAACCCAATCTATCGTGTATTGTATCGTTGTCAATGACTGTATCGTACACTGAAAGGTGAATAATATTTATCGTTGAAGAGTACATGAACTATAAAGCCTACCACTAAGTCTAGACGTAATTGATTGCATGCATCGAACCTGTAGTATGGGATGCAGTAGTACATGCATTAGTTAGGATTAAAATGATTAATAGACATAAGGATTGACACATCACCGACATTGCATATTGTTCATTATTGTTCCTATTGATATTGAATATTGGCTAAGTGTTACCGTTATTGATCATTGATTACCGCTGCCGAATATTGCATTATTGTTTATAGCCATTGCATCGACTATCATGATTATTGTCCCATGTTATTGATTCCTATTGATCCATTGATTCATTGTTATACCGTTATTTTATTGTTCCCTGTTTTCTCTACTTACTGTCCATGACTTGCTCTAAGGACAATTTTTCTCATCTTTTTAGATGAAGTGTATACAGGTAATGAAGGAGAATTGTCTGCTGGAATTGGAGAACAAACATTCTGAAGACTACTGCTTTCTAATTGCTTATTGCTTTAATAAACTTAATGTATTGAGGCATGTTATTATTTTGGATTGGATTATTATTGTTTTGGCTTATGTCCCAGATTTCATTATTGTTTCCAAACGTTGGATTATTATTATTGTATTTGGATAATTTTATTGCTTCATTCTAAGTATTATTGTTCATGAGATTATTATTATTACCAGCGCAATTGTTCTGTAATGTTTATATCGTTGAGTTAATCGGATAAATAGCTTATGGATGACATTAGTCATTCGCTGGGTCAATGTTATGTACTCGTATTCCGTATTTTTGGAAAGCGGGGCGTGACAGTTATAAAAAAAATTCTGAAAAAAAAATTTAAAATGGCCAACGGTCAGCCCGCGGTCCAGCCCTGACCGGGCCGGGCCGGTTTAACCCGATCCCAGGTCTGGCCGGGCTGGGCCGGACCTAATTTGGATTTTTGGGGAAAATCGATGGACCGGACCGGATTGGTTTGGTGGGTTGGCCCTGGTTCAGCCTGGGTGGGCCGGACCGGGTTGAGGACTGAGCGGGCCAAGTCGGGCCAGTCCCGGGCTAGCCCGACCCTAATGCCACCCCTAATAATGACGGTGGACATCAGAAGTAGGTTCTCTATGTTTTCGAAAAAACTGCTGGTTTTCGGTGTATTGAACAATGATTTTATCGAATTGTGTTTATGGATTAGCCGATTGGGAAAACTCGAAAACACTATCTTCTTCTCTAATACTATCGGTATCTAATTGTGGAATATAAGCGGTGCGGGATGTGGATTCTTGTGCACTCTTTTGAGTACTTCTACGTGAACGCAATGATGTCATTTTATTGTATGAAAAATACAGAATTGATATTAAAAAAATATATAAGAAATTAACAAGCAAACAATTTTACAACTAACAAATATTGAAAAAATAAAATTAATACCATATTTGAAGAATTGCAAAAGAAAATTGAGAAGGGAATGCTTCTTGTTGAGAGAGTTGAAAATGCTTCTTGTTGAACGTTTCTTCACTTAGTTTCTTTAAAAAATTGCAAGAGTAGCTTGAGAGTTGAGAGAGAGTTGAAACTTGATTTGGAAATTATTGGAAACTTGATAAAATTATTTGGAATGAATTGAGAAATTTAAGGGAATCTTTGAAGATTTTTGAGTTAAGAAAATGGTATGGAATAAGTGGGTATTTATAGATTTTTATATGGGGGTAAAAAGGTAATTATATAAACCTAATAAAAAACAAAAGAAAAAGAAAAACGGCTAGATCAACGCTCGGGCCGATTGTTGAGCCTGTTTGGGTCGACCCAAACCAGACCTTAGCGGTCTGGTCTGGGTTAAGGCCCGCCAGGCCCGGACCTCTATACGGTCTGGGCCGATCTGGGTTTTTTTAAAGAAATCCACAGCCGGTGTAGGCGGGTTGCGAGCCAGACCAGCCCGGTTGCCACCCCTAGTTTTATGATACATGTATATATATGTACATGTATTTCTTTTTCAATGTACAATAAATATTTGGTTACATATCTGATAATTAGTAATAATGTAAATTTTATTGGTAAATAAAAAATATATGCACTACAGAATACAGATGCAAGCAAACCCAGTAACATATTTTATACTGGTGATGAATTTTGGACAGCACACGATTAATATTTTGTTAGTATCTGCCATCTTATGTCATCTTCTTAAATTTTGCAAGATTATGAAGACATCTCACGCAAAACAGTCCTGAAATCAGGCGATCATAAAAAAACACGCATCTTATTGCCATCCATTGTAGTTCTCTTACAATGCAATTTTCCAACAACAATGACAGCAACAATATATCTTCCTCCACAATGGACTATTACTATCTTAATACTTGCATTTCCATAATAAATATATAAACTTCTAATGTGGGGTTTTTATTTTTGATAGAAATGTTCAGCAACATTTAACAATAATTATTATTGAATTATAGCTGAGCAATGTCTCTCCTTATTGGAGTACGTATAAAAAACTGCTGGCTTTCTTGAACTGTATTATAGGATAGGTGCTTTTTGTTTTTGTGGTCCTCTTGTTCACTATCACAGCATTATGCATTGTTTCCTAAAGTTTGAGCCATATCATAATTAGCTTCATTATGTTACTTCTTAGCTATACATGATATCATTATACCACCACTTATTCGTACATGACATAAAAATACAATAGAAAAGCCCCAAAAGCTATCCCTGGGAACTACTATTTTGACAACAATCCTTAAACATGACACTTTGCATATTTGCATCATACTAGTTTTATTTTAGTGTTTTTTAAAGAAAGGGTACTCACAATTCTTTAAATTTCAAATAAAACACTCACAACTCATTATTTTTATATACAACACCCACAATATTGAGCTCACTTAAAAAAAAAAAAAAGACTATGTTAAGATTTGTTGGTTTAACCTTAGTCAAAAGACAACTATGATTTGCAAATGATTAACATGTCCTTCAATTAAACATATCATAGTTTAACTCAGCTTAAAGATATTAAATGAGAAGTTTGACGTAATTTGAGATTTTTTCTGATGAAAAATAAATTTAGGTTTGACGTATAGATAGAATAATAAGTTGGAGAAATACTACAGTAATGAAGAAGAGAATTAGTAAGTTTGAAGCAGAATAGGGATGGAGTTTGTAGTCGGAAAAATGAGAGGGATCATCAATCGTTCGATAGAATGGCAAATGAGCGAGTTTCAGTCATTGTATATAAGTGATATCTGATTATGTGAGATAGATGGGTAATTTAGACATTCTACTCCCCTTTCGTTAGAGTTAACAGAATATTTACCTTTATTTCGACACCAAATAACTTAATAAGTTTTTTTTTGGAGTGAGTCCAACATTGTTGGTGTTGTATATAGAAATAATGAATTGTGAGTGTCTTATTTGAAGTTTTTAAAAAATTATATAAGTGCCCTTTCTTTTTTTTAAAAAAAAGCTTTTATTTTAATTATTTTTTGTATACTGAAATCTCATGCAAGACGCATGACACATTACATCACACTCGTTTCAGAATAGACCATGGTATGATGTAAATGAGATTTGAATCTCATGTAAACTACTGTTATGGGACAGTACTTTATTAGTATTCTATCCCTTTCTTTTGGAGAAATAATTTTTATAACAATTAACAAAGGACAAATATTTTGGCTTTTGTTTTCACAGGTGTCATTTTGGGATTGGAGGTGCCTGCAGTGACTATTTTTGCAGATTTCAAAAAGATAAAAAGGTAAGGGGAACATTGCTTGATACAGAGGTAAAGAGGAGCATTGACAGGGGAGTAAGATGCATTAAAAGGGAAGAATTCTGAAGCATGCATGCTTCTCAGAAGAGAATACAATAAGAAGAAGGCACTTTTATTCAGAATTGAAATGCAACATGCGGAGTATTTATCAATAGGCATTAATTAATCATCGTGTATTTGTCCACACTAGGGCAAACAAATGTATTTCTGGGATTATGACTGCCAGCTTTTTCTTTAGGGACAAATGGACAAGTTTCAGATGCAACTACACAAAATGATTAACTCAAAAAAAACTACACAAAATGTTGTAGCCCGGTAGTCAAAAATATACTCCATCTTACAAGAGTTTCTTGAAAATTCTTGTCTAAGAGTCAGTATCTCGACCAATAATCAGGAACTGATGATAGCTATATGCCTACGTGAACCATCTAATCAGAATCAGTGTTGCAAGTTGGAGTAGTAAAGATATATGCAAAAGATGCAAACGCTACTACTTTTCATCTTATGGATGAGAACCATTTCTATATGAGAAAAGAGAACCTTATAAGTGTAGAAGGTGATTTCCTCCCATAGAGTATTTATACTATTTGGTAGGACCCTCTACTAACGATCCACACTGTTACATTGATATTTATGCTGTAATATATATGCCAATAAAATACCAAGTGCTTTGGAGATTGTTTGTCAATTTTTTAATTGGTTGCAAAATGAATGACTCAAAAATCACATGCAAGTTGGACCGTGCATTAGTAAAAAGTCTACATATGAGTTGATTTTTTGTATACATACCTACTTGTGACATTGGAAACAAAATAACAGGTGTGGATCGTTCATATAAAGTCTCACAATATGAGTATGAGTACTCTATAGGAGGAGATTTTCCTGCTATATTCACGAGTCTCCGTTTTATCTTCTTTGTATAAGACGCTAATAATATAAACTACCAGTGATTTGTGATATGGACCTATTATTTAGAACTTTCTCAAAATCGGTGAAAACAGTTGACTATACAAAATGTGGTCAAATGAATAAAATTTCGTATTTCTGAAAGTCAGCTAAAAATAGCAGGCTACAACCCATAAAATATAGCCAAAATAGTTTATTTAGAATTTTATCAACATCGACAAAAAAGGTGACAGGAGCCCATAAAATGTGTCCATATAAGTGAAAGTTCGTATTTCTTAATCAGCTAGACTCAGCGGATTATAGCTTATAAAATATGGCCAAAAAAATGATATTCAAAACTTTCTAAAAATTGATGAAAATGTCAATTATAGCCCATAAAATGTGGATAAATTGGTAAAATTCATATTTCTCAAATTTGACTTAAAAAAGTGGATGGTTGCCCCATAAAATATGGCCAAAACAGTGATATTAAAAAAAATTCTCAAATTCGACGAGAAAAGTGGACTATAGCACAATAATATTGGCCACATTTGTAAAATTTCGTATTTCTCAAAAGCGGCTAAAAGTAATGGACTCTATCCCACAAATTATGGCAATAATATCGATATTCGAAATTTTCACAAAAACGAAGTAAACACTAAACTATAGCCCATAAAATGTGTCCACATCCATGAAAGTTCGCATTTCTCAAAATTGGCAAAATATTTTCTTAAAAAGAAAAGGCTAAATATAGTGGACTATAGACCATAAAATTTTGCCAAAATAGTGATGTATAAAATTCTCGCAAGGTCAAGGAAAACGGTGGACTATAACACATAAATTTTGGCAAAAATAGTTACATTAAGACTTTTCTCAAATTCGATGTAAACGATGAAATATAGAACCTTGAATGTGGCCAAATCAGTGAAATTTCGTACCTTCTAAAAATCAGCTAAAAATAGTGGACTATAATCATAAAATATGCCCAAAAAGTATATAAAATTTTATCAAAATCGACGAAAACAATGGGACTGTAGCCCACAAAATATGGCCAAATTAAAGAAATTTCGTATTTCTCGTAACTAGCTAAAAACAGCGGACACATAAAATATGGTCAAAACAGTAATATTCATAACTTTAATGAAATCGACGAAATGGTGGATAGCCCACAAAATGTGGTCAAATTACCAAAAAATTGTATTTTTTAGATTTGGGAAAAAAAATAACAATTGACATAAAATGTGGTCATAACAGCAATATTTAGAATTTTCTCAAAATTGATGAAAACAGTGGACTATACCCCACAAAATATAGCCAAATCAGTGAAATTTAAGACTTCTTAAATGTAGTTAAAAATCGTGAACTATATAACCCATAAGATATGACCATAATAGTGATATTCAGATTTTTTTTTGTCAAACTTAACGTAAACGGTGGACAACGAAATGTGGTCAAATTAGTGAAATTTCGTATTTCTCATAATCGAAAAAAAATAATGGATTATAGCATATAAATATGCCAAAATAGTAATATTCATAATTTAACAAACCCAACAAAAATATTGGGACTATAATCCACAAAATGTGGCCAAATCAGTAAAATTTTGCATTTCTCCATATCAACCAAAAAAAGTGGATTATAGCATATAAATAGCCAGAACAATGATATTAAAAAATTTCTCAAAATTGACGAAAATGGTGGACTATTGCCCATAAAATTTTGCTAAATTAGTAAAATTTCATATTTATAAAAATCAGCTAATAACAGTGAACTATAAAATATGGCCAAAAATAGTGATATTAAGAATTTTCTCAAAATCCAGGAAAATGGTGCACCCAAAATGTGGCCAAATCAGTGGATTTCCCTTTTTTTTTCTTTCTCAAAATTGACTAAAAACATAGGATTATAGCCTATAAAATATATGGCCAAAATAGTGATATTCAGAATTTTAACAAAATAGACAAAAATTGTGGACTATAACCAATGCCAAATCAGTGAACTTATGTATTTCTCAAAATCGACTAAATATGCATAAAATTTTACCAAAATAGTGACGTATATAATTTTCACAAAATCATCAAAAACGGTGGCCTATAGCACATAAAATTTGGTCAAAACAGTGATATTAAGTGTTTCTCTCAAAATCAACGAAAAAGTGAAGTATAGCCCAGAAAACGTGGCCAAATCAGTGAATTTTTTTAATTAAAAAATTGGCTTAAAATAGTGGACTATAGCCCTTAAAATATAGTCAAAAAAATGATATATAGAATTTTCTCAAAATCGACAAAAAATGGTGGATTATACCTCACAAAATATAACCAAATTAGTGAAAATTTCTATTTCTCAAAATTGGCTAAAAATAGTGAACAATGGTCCATAAAACATGGCCAAAACAATGATGTTTATAATTATAAAAAAAACGACGAAAATAGTGGACTATAGCCCACAAAATGTGGTCAAATCTGTGAAATTTTGTATATATCAAAATATCCTAAAAGCGTTGGATATTTTTAGGATATCATAGCCCACAAAATATGGCCAAAATAGTGATATTATGTATTATCACAAAAATGACGAAAGCGGTGAACTATATAGCCCACAAAATGTGGCCAATAAGTGCATTTCGTATTTCTCAAAATCGACTAAAAATTGTGGACTATATCATATAATATATGGCCAAAACAATGATGTTAAGAATTTTTCTCATAATCAATAAAAATAGTGGACTATATAGCCCATACAATATGGTCCAATCAGTGGAATTTTATATTTCTCAAAATCGACTAAAAATAGTAGACTATAACACATAAAATATGGTGAAATGTTGATAATAAGAATCTTTTAATTGTTGAAAATAGTGAACTATAAGAGCCTGTAAAAAGTGGCCAAATATGTGAAATTTGGGTTTTCTCAAAATTGGCAAAATGTGGCCAAATATGTAAAATCAGTGGACTATAGCACATAAAATATGATCAAATAGTGATATTAAGAATTTTCTTAAAATCGATAAAAAAATTGTGGGTGCCCACAAAATGTTGCTAAATCACCGAAATTTTGTATTTCTCAAAATTTGCTAATAATAGTGGACTATAACTAATTAAATATCGCTGAAACAGTGATATTATGAATTTTCATAAAATCGATGAAAACGGTGGACTATATACCACAAAATATAGCGTATTCACAAAATTGGAAGAAAAAAACAGTGGACTATAGTCCCATAAAATATGGCCAAAATAGGGATATTTATAGTTTTTTCAAAATCGAAAAAAACGGTGGACTAGCTTACAAAATGTGGCAAAATTAGGAAAATTTTGTATTTATCAAAATCAACTAAAAGCATTGGATGAGGACTAAAAAATGATTAAGTCTCTACATATAATAAAAAGCGATCCGTAAAAAAGAATGAGTGGGGAGAGGAGAGAGGGGAAGATAGAATGTCTGCCACGGGAAAAAAGTAGATCTTTTGCTTAAGTTATCAGGGCTCCACGTCCTCTTCCCCATCGGTACCATCCCCAACCGCTTCATTTTCCACACCAGCCTCAAAACCCACACCATTCCCTCTACTCTTCACCGTTACTTCAACCAATACCTCCATCAAAACCTTTTTCTTTCCTCCAAAACCTTATTTCCAACCCAAACCCACCCCTACAGAAACCCAAGAATCCCCAATCGAAGATCCTACAAGAAGATGGAGCGGCATTACATGAAGTGCGGGGAAGACGATCACCTGACGGCGAAGTGTAGAAAAGCGGGATCCATTGCTTTAACTGCCGTAAATTTGGGCACAAGGTGAGAGATTACCCCCTTTAATCGAAGAGAAACCCTTGTGGTGGAGATCCCCCGCAACTCTGAGATTGCAAAGGCACTCCCAGCACTACATGCTGTGCATTTCTCCACATCATCAACCCGCGAACTTCACAGAAGATGAAGGTAATGGAGAGCGCCCTCAACTTTACGTGGAAACATCAAGGATGGTGGGTTCTCAAGAAAGTTAGCGAGGGGGTATACCATGTCCAATTCTCTTCAGAGTTGGAAGCTAAGAAGCTAGTAGCCGATGGGATCTTTCAGTTATTAGGATTCAATGCTACATTATCATCATGGTCCATGGATTATGGGGCCAAGTTGAAGTCGAAGCCTAGCTACATCTTAATCAACATCCCATTACTCCAGTTCCACTTGTGGAACCACTCCTCACTCGAACACCTAATTAAGCCAATTGGAAAGCTGATAACCATGAGCAAATAGATGAAGGAAGAGGTGTCAAGGGATCATGCATTGGTGCTGATTGAAGTTGAGGATATAACTCACATTCCAAATCTTTTCCAAGTTCAATATACAGTGCCATGGACTAGGGAGAAGCTAATCCATGAGGACCTTATGCTTATTCTTGGGAAAACCATTGCTGTGGAGAATGTCCAACAAGGTAAGGTACAACTGTTCACCTCTGGGAGTGGTCCAACCTCCTTTTGGCGACGTCGGGAAAACACTGGAGAAAAGAGTACCCAAGTCCCGGGGGAGATTCCAAGCCACCAGGCTGGTATGGTGCCAGCCCAGGGGATCATCGGAGATGCTAAGGGAAAAAGCGTAATCCGGGTTGAGGATCAATCAGTTGCGCTGGGAGGCACCAAATCAGGGGCAGTAAGCGGGAAATCTTTTGAGTATATTGGGATTAACGGATTCTAGTATGGCAGGTACGAATTTAGTACCCTCCCTAAAGTTAGGGGTTGATTCAGTGGGGACCAAAAAGGAAGAAAAGTTTGTTTTTAATGCCATACCTATTGTGGAGACTTCTGATTCCTGGGAGCGCAATTTGGGGATTGAATCCAGTGAATCTAACAACCTACCTGACAACTTAGCGAGCTTAGATGAAAATAAGATAGATGAAGAGGTTCGTCAGATGGTTTTGAAGGGCAAGGTCATTACACTCCCACTGAATCTCTGCAAAGAGATTCAACCCGCTGTCAAGTCAGCTTTGAAGCAGTCTATTCTTTAGAGGGTAGAGAAGCTGGAAAAGCCACAAGAATTGCAGTTCAATTTAGGCACTGGTGGGGTTGGCTCTGAGAGTTTCACGAGCAGGTTATTAATCCCACACAAGCCTAAGCTTCAGTCACAATCCAGTTCAGACTCGGCACCCCTTGGGTTTGAAGATGGGCCTAGCAAGCACAGGAAGAGGAGCATATATGCCTCTAAGAATTTCAGCAAAATGCCATTCATGAAGCACCTGACTACCTCTATCAGAGTTGCATCCTCTCGCAAGAAAAAAAGGTACATCCTCTTCTATTGTTTCAGTTACCAGTGCATGCCATAACCCTTTTGCTTTACTATCGAAAAAGGATATTAATGAGATAGTTAATCTATAGGAGTGGAGGCTTTAGGGCCGCCCTCAATTGATAGGATTAAGCAACTAAAAATGCCTCCATTGATCCCCCTGATCAACAGAGACATCCTAACTGTGTGCTCTAAGTTTACCTGCTCTTTTTCCTTTTGTTATTGTTTTGGCTTTCATTTTTCAATGAAGATAGCCAGTTGTAATATGAGAGGGTTGGGTAACCCTAACGAATGTACCCTAATCAAAGTTGGTATTAGAAGTGCTCAAGTATCAATGGTGTGCCTGCAAGAAACCAAGCTCAGTTGCCCTTATACTAGGAAGCTATTGACTATTGGGGGCTCAGTGATCAACAAATGGGTGGATCTAGATGCAGTCGACAGATGTGGGGGTGTTCTCATAGGATGGGATGAATATGTTCTGGATTGCTTTTACTCTGCAATAGATATTTTCTCCATTTCAGTGTCTTTCAGAAATAGAGATATAGAAATGGGGGGTGTCTCACTTCAGTCTATGCCCCATTTGAGCTAGATGATAGATTCTTGTGCTTTAATGAAATCTGCCAAAGGAGACAATTGCTTTGTGACGCCTGGGTCCTATGTGGTGACTTTAATGTTACCTTGTCCAATCTAGAGAGGAATAGAGGCTTGCGCTCTAGTAAAGATATGAAAGAATTTAGAAATTTTATTCAACGGCTTGAACTTATTGATCTCCCCCATGCAAAAAGAAAGTTTACTTGGTCCAACTTGAGATCTATCCTTGCCCTTGCAAGATTAGATAGGTTTCTGATTACCAGCCAATATGAACAATTGCATCAACATTGTATCCAACACTCCCTTCCAAGAATCTTATCAGACCACTTCCCCATCATTCTTGACACAAAAGCCATTGAGAACAGAATCCAATACTTCAGATTTGAGAAAGCTTGGTTTGAAAATGATAGTTTCATGCCTGTAGTGACTGACTGGTGGAGAGGTTTTGTATGTAGAGGCTCATATGTTGACATCTTTGCTAAAAAAACTAGTACTGCTGAAGATAAGAATTAGAAGATGGAGGAATGAGGTATTTGGTCACATTACTGTGCAGAAGAAGGCCCTTTTGGATAGAATCCATCAGCTTGATATTGCAGCAGATGGTAACACACTAGACTTAGCTCAATCTGAGGAACTCCTAACATCTCAGAAAGAATATCAGTCCCTTGCAAAGGCTGAAGTGACCTACTGGAGGCAGAGATCCTGAGTAACTTGGATTAAGGAAGGTGATGCTAATACTAAATTCTTTCACTTCATTGCCAATGGAAGACGAAGGAAGAACTATATATATTCACTAATGCACAATGGGGATCTGATTTCATCCAAGGCTGTCATCAAGTCATGTTTTGAAGATCACTTTGGCAAAATCTATGGTACCTCATCATCTCCAGACTTTAGGGTTGATTGGCAAGCACTCTGCTCTCATCCCATTGGTAATCTATCAGATTTATAGGCTTCCTTTAGCTTGGAAGATGTGAAGAAGACAATTTTTGACATGAGTGGATACAAAGCCTATGGGCCTGATGGCTATTCTATGAGTTTTTATCAAAAGTTTTGGGATGTGATCTACGCAGATCTTTATTGCATGCTATTAGATATACATAATGGTGCAGCGGACATTAGTAGGATGAACTACTCCAACATCATGCTCATACCCAAATGTGAAGTTGCTAACTCAGTTTCAGATAATAGACCCATCAGTCTTCTTAATTGCTTTCTTAAAATCTTCGCTAAGATCCTTGCAACAGATTGAACCCCCTACTTGATTTTCTGGTCTCATCCTCTCAGAAAGCTTTTTTGAAAGGGAAGTCCACCATAGAATGTTTTCTGGTAGCTCATGAAGCTATTAATATGTGTTGCAATAGGAGATCGGCACCCTCATGATGAAGATTGACTGTCGTAAAGCCTTTGTAAGGTGGGAATTCATTGAACAAATGCTTATTGCTAGAGGGTTTAGCCATGTCTTGAGATCGACTAAATCTTATGTCATGGTTAATGGAACGGTGGGGGGGTGTGGGGGGGGGGGGTGTGATTAGGAACTCCAACAGAGGTCTGAAGCAAGGGGATTCTCTTTAACCTATGCTATTCATCCTTGTTGTCGATATATTACCTCAAATGTTACATTGTGGGAGGAGAAATGGTGCTTTCTCTCAGCTCCAGCTAAGGGGATCCCTTGCTTCACTATCTACACTTCAATTTTTGTAATGACACTCCTCTTCTGCAAAGAGATTAACAATAATAAGTCATCATCTTGAAGCTGATGCTCCACCTTTTTGCAAATATCTCAGGACTAGATATCAACTTCTCAAATTCAGCCATTGTCTACTTTGGTACCTCTCGAGCCAAGCTTCAGGCATTCTCGACTATTCTAGGGTGCAAGAAAGATACAATGCCCATCAACTACCTAGGTATGCTTCTAGCCAAAGGTAAATTGAAGAAAAGAGACTGACAACCTCTCCTAGGCTGGCAAATGGACCATTCGGGCCATGCCGGGCCAAAAACTACTGGGCCACACCTGGGATCGGGTCAAGACAGGTCGGGCTAGAGGCAACCCCCGTCCGGGGCGGGCCAGGCTGGAGAGGGGAGATGCCTGGCCCGGACTCGACCCCTAACCCCTAGCCTGTGGTTCGGGCCGGGCCGGGCCAAGCCAAAGTGGGTTTGTAATTTTTTATATTTTATTTTTATTTTTAAATAGAGTAGAAAAAATGAAAATATATAGACAACAATTTGAAGAACATATATACTAAAAGGAAAGATTTATATATTAATTGTTTTTCATTGAATTACAAAATTTAAAATAGAATGAAATAAAGTTACAACATCTTATATACAAAGTGATTGAATTTCAAATTACAAGTTGAGGGGAAGTTTAGAATTTAGGGTTTGAGATGGCTTATCTTTAGATTGAAGGAAAAGCATTGGACTACTGTTGTGCACTTCTACTTGACCTAAATATAAACTCTCATCGCCCTAAAATTTTCAATTATTTGAACTACTTGATCCGTAATGCATCTTCAATCTTCATTCGTCACTACTTGATCCGTTTTGTTCCGTTTGTAGTAAATCTTGGGTCCTTTCTTCCGCTTGCATCCAAACTTCCACGCATACTAGCATCTCCAAATCTTTCGAAAGCAAGTGCTTCCTGTTCGGGCCCATAATCCTGCCACCAAGAGAAAAAGCACTTTCTGATGCAACAGTTGACACTAGGGGAGTTAGAAATCTTTAGCCATACAAGATAAAATAGGAAAAATGGTTTCATTGTGTTTTCAAAATGATAACACATCAACTATCTCATCAACGGGAGGTTGTGCATTATACCATTTCAACTCAGGTGCATTTGTTCTTGGTTTTTATTTTATTTTATAAGATTTAAAACACCACTTATTGAAAATGCAACACCCTTGCCTTTTGATATGGAAGAAAAATAGGAACTAACATGTTATGATTGTGTAGTATTAGATACATAAAGTCTATCATAACTATCATACAAATTATTCAAAACATTTTCAAATTCTTTACTAAAAAAAATGATCGTAGCCATCTAATTCGATGTGTGGAGCATATGAATAAAATTAAATTCTTTGTACCCTATAACTTTATAACGAGATTCATTACACTAGCCACATAGTATAACATGGAAAGATGATGAAAATATTTCATAAATTTTAGATAAGCGGTGTAAACCATTGTTCCAATAAAAGGGTCGCTTGTCAAAATCTTTAATAGTGGTCATCATAGTAACAATTGTAAGTAAAATACCACTAGAAGTAGATGAATAAGTTTTTAAAAATTGTAAAGTTGCATCATTAAAAGGTTCTAAAATTTTTAACAAACTATCAGCCAAAAACCAAAATTCATCATCTAATCTACAATCTTTCATACCCATTGCAACACAAATTCTTTTAAACATTGTCTATAATGAGTAACTACATTTAAGAGTTCACATGTCGAATTCCAATGATATCTAACATCTTTAGAAAAATGTTTAAATGTAATTTCCCAAAGTATACACCAATCATGAAAAGATTGATATGTAGGGCCACTCAAAGTGATAAAATTAACACAATCTGTCATTGCACTAATCTTATCGTGTTCGTATTTTAGTTCATCTTGTACACAAAGATCATCTAACATGAAAAATATTGGGTTCTATAGGGTTTAACATAATTTTCAAAGTAGAAATTGTCTTAGTATTATTTGAGATATTATCAAAACCTATAGCAAAAACTTTATCATAAATACCAAAATTATTGCATGCATCAATAATGTGTGTAGCAATAATCTTACCCTTATGTGGGTACCTAATAAATCCGAAAGAAAATATCATCTTTTGAAGTAACCAATTGGACTCTATTCAATGACAAGTTACACACATTATTGGTACATCGTTAATGCCTATCCAACCATCAGATGTCAAAAAAATCCTACAATTTAGTGATGTCAATGTTGCAACTAACATCTCCTTAGCCTCTTTGTAGACTAATTTACAATCTCCCTACACCACATTCCTAGCAATCTGTTTATAATGGGGGTTTAAGGTGGTTTGGTTAAAACTCTCTAGATTCCTACTTTCGGCATACAAAAAAGGTAACTCATCCTTAATTATTAATGTAGCCATTTCCCTATGAACGATATCATGATCATAACTATGGCTATCTACATGACCGGTCCTGGGTTTATCTTTTGTTGTGTTAGCGTGTCTTGTGATAATTCAGGTCGACATTTATCTAAGTGTCGCTTAAATGTACCCATTCCCGCCCCCAATTTAAACTTGTATGGCATTTTCCACTTATTACAAATCTTAAGTTCTACTTTTTTATCACCTTGAGAAGGAAAAAAGTGTAATAAGTGTATTTCGGAAGTGGGTCTTTTATATTTATAGGATTGAGAAGAGGCTTATTCCGTGTCTTTTGAATCTATATCTTCTACTATTACATCATCTATGTGGGTGTGGGGAATATCATTAAAATCGGGAATTCTATCAAAATTTCTAAATGTTTCTTCGCTATCTAATTGTAGAATGAAAGGAGTGCGACGAGATGAGGTGGACTCTTGGCTACGCCTGCTACTGCGTGATCAGTTTGATGTCATCTAATTATGAACTAGTGTATGTATGTTTAAAAAAATAATCTAAAAATGAGAAGAGAGAGTTTTTATAAAAAAAGCAGCACAAAATTAAGAACTAGTGTATGTTATTAAAAAAAATTCTACAAAACAAGTAGAGAGAGTTCAAGATAACACAAAGATCAAATTATGAACTAGTGTATGTTAATAAACAAAATATAAAAAAGAAGGGAGAGTTCAATAAAACAACAACAATTTATTTATGAGCTAGTGTATGTTAACAAAAAAAAAACTAAAACTAAAAAGAAGAAAAGGGAGTTCAACAAAACACAAACAATAAATTATGAACTAGTAACTTATTAACTACTCAGATCTAAAAAGAGCAAGAAGATAGTAATGCTATTATAAAAAATAAACAAATATAATGTTACTTGAACGATTGTAGAATGAAGAATGAGAGTAGAGAGAGTTGAGAACTTGATCTTGCAAGATTGAGAGCACCTGAGTCTTGAGAGAGTTGAGAGATTTGATGTTGATCACTTGATTCCACAAATTATTGAGAGAGTTGAGAGTTGATAAAGTTGAGAGAATTTGTGAAGAAAAATGACTAAAATGAGGTTGTATATATAAACTATGTTTATTTTCAAATTTCCCATAATACCCCCCAAAACTAACTAGCTACTAAATATCCATTTGGAGGGTACATAATTCAATAAATCAATTTTTTAATTTTTAATAAAAAAACAGAAAAAAATTTCAAAAATACATGGCCCAACGGTCGGCCTGGTTGGGTTGACCCGAACCGGACCGGACCAGTTCAACCTAGGCCGGTTTGAATAGGTTTTCAAGAGGATTTGTGCAGCCCGGCCAAGCCCAGGTGGTGGGGGTGATTCGGGTCCGGGTTGGACCGGGTCAGTAGCGGGCAAGCCGGACCGGGGCTAGCCCGGCCCTCTTGCCACTCTTAACCTCTCCTGTTGAGAATGGAGAAGAGATTATCTACTTGGAAGGGGAGAATGCTAGGGTAATTCTCATTAACATAGTTCTTAGTGCCCTTCCAACCTATTATGCATCTATCTTTAAACTACCTAATTAGGTAATATCAAGAATAGACCATATACGAAGCATGTTCTTTTAGGTTGGAGTTGATATCAGTGCCCATGGGGCTGCTTGTACTAATTAGGAGAGAATCTGTCAACCAAAACAACATGGAGGATTATATGTTCTGAATCTGAGACAATTCAACAATGCACTACTTATTAAATGGTGGTGGAAGCTAGTTTCAGCCAATACCTTAGGCAGCCCAACATTGATGTCCCTGTCCTTCAACAAAGCTACCTATGACTTCATTTTCCCTACTCAGGCATCTCATTTTTTAAAAGGAGTATATAAGCTAAGAGAACAATTCATACAAGGCCTAAACTGATAGCTAGGTGATGGGAAGTTTATCAAGTTTTGGACTTCTAACTGGATAGGGGGAGAAAGTATCTCCACCTTAGTTCCAGCTTTGTTCTCCACTGCATGGAATAAGGAGGCAAATATATATTTTTTCAGGGCTTCCTGGATGAGGATAGGTGGATTTGGAGACCCGGACTGAACAACAGCTCCTCAACTCGTCTGAATGCTGAAAGGGATCAGCTTATGCAACTCATAATCAACATGCAACCAACCAGCACATCAGACATCCCCAAGTGGAGGCACTATTCCTCTGGTATTTATTCTGTCAAGTTAACATACTCATTCTTCAGCATATCGGGTATGCAGTTCCCTTTCTTCAAAGCTTGTTGGAAGAACATCGCACTGCTCAAATGCAAGATCTTCATCTGGTTGTTGAGTTGGGAGAAACTCAATTCTAAGGCTAGAGTCCATGCAAAGGGATGGGTTGGTAATCTGTCATGCACAGCCTATGCATGTCAGCTTGAAACCACCGTCCATATATTTTTTGAATGCCTAGTGGCCATTAGTACTTGGTCTTACTTCACCACAATCTTTCACATACCATAGTTGCCCGCCTCCATCTATAAGTGTTTCACACATTGGTGTTTTGACCCACACAATCACAGATATACACACTCTTGGCACTTGCTTACTATTGCGATCTGTTTGAGTTTATGAGGTGATAGAAATGCTGGAACTTTTAGCAATAAGCATCAAACACAGGATATACTAGTTGCTAAGGCTAACTTTTGGTTCTCTCATTGATTAGATGGCTGCAAGAGCTCTAAGAAGAGATTAAGGATCATGAAAGAGGTGGAAAGGGCATGGGCTAGTGATCTACTTAGGGGTGTACTAGCTACTATGCCTCGTAATGAAGACAACAATCAAGAGTGACTGGGGGTACTGCTTCTTTTTTGGGGACTACCTCTATGTCCCAACTTAGTAACTGTTTTGTAATAATGCTTGTAATCTTAACTATGTTATATGACTGTTATCGGGTGGGGGTTCATTTTTCTATCGAGGCCAACCTTACGGAGGATGCAAGGGGGATGAGATCATAGTGTTGAGTCTGGTAAAGGAGTATGACAATATTCCGTTGCTCTCTCTATGACTCAAAGCTGTGTCATCTCAATCTTGAGCATCGCCAATGTTAGCTCTCTCATAGATCCCCTCCATTAGTTGCTTGTGATAGACTCTAACTTCTTGCTAATATATATTACTAATGTGAGGTAGGGATTACCCTACCTTTTGCCATTAAAAAAAAAGAAGCATTGGACTATACCCCATAAAATATGGCCAAAACAATGTTATTTAGATTTTTAACCCAATCGTCGAAAATGGTGGATTGCCCATATAATGTGGCCAAATCAGAGAAATTTGGCATTTCTCAAGATCATTTGAAAAATAGTGGACTATAGCACAAATAAAATATGGTCAAAACAGTGATATTAAGAATTTTCTCAAAATCTACAAAAATGGTGCAGATTAGCCCACAAAATATGGCCAACTAAGTGAAATTTTGTATTTCTTTAAATCGGCCAAAACTGTGGACTTTGGCACATATATGGAAAATAATTGTGATGTTTAGAATTTTCTCAAAATCAACAATAATGGTGGATGCTAGCCAACAAAATATGGCCATATAAGTGAAATTTGTATTTCACAAACATCAGCTAAAACCGTGGACTATAGCACATTAAATATGGCCAAAACTGTGATATTCATAATTTTCACGAATTTGCGAAACGGTGGAATATAGCCTACAAAATGTGGCCAAATAAGTGAGATTCATATTTCTTAAAACTGGCTTTAAAAAGCATACTATAGCTCATATAATATGGCTGAATAAGTGATATATATTTCTATCAAAATTGACGAAAATGGTGAACAGCCCTAAAATGGGGCCAAATTAGTGAAATTTCGTATTTTTCAAAGTCAGCTAAAAATATTGGATTATAGCCCATAAAATATGGCTAAAATATTAATATTTAGAATTCTCACAAAATCGACGAAAGCAGTGGACTAGCTCACAAAATTTTACCAAATCAGTGAAATTTCAAATTTCACAAAATCGGATAAAAATAGTGGACAATATCATTTAAATTATAACCAAAACAGTGATATTAAAAATTTTCTTAAAAAAATCAACGAAACGATGAACTATAACACATAAAATTTTGTCAAATCAGTAAATTTTTGCATTTCTCAAAATCAGCTAAAAACAGTTGACTATGACTCATAAAATATGGCAAAACAGCGACATATAGTTTTTTTTTCTAAAAATTGATGAATATGGTGAACTATATAGCCCACAAAATTGTCCAAATCAGTTAAATTGCGTACTTCTCAAAATCTGTTAAAAACATAGCACAATAGCCCATAAAATAATACGAAAATAGTGATATTCAGAATTATCAGAAAATTGAAAAAAATGATCGTCTATAACCCACAAAATGTGGCTAAATCAGTAAAATTTCGTATTTTTCAAAATCGGCTAAAAACAATGCACTAGCCCATAACATATTGCAAAAATAGTGATGTTCATAATTTTCTCAAAATCATTGAAATCGGAGGACTCAAACCATTAAATGTGGCTAGGTTAGTGAAATTTTGTATTTCTCAAAATTGGCTTGAAACATTGGACTATAACTGTAACATCCTGGATTTTCAAATCTTATTTAAATTACAGTTTGTTTGATTTTTTACGTGTTGTGCACGTGAAAATTTATGCACGTATTTATCCAAAAATATTTCATAAACTAGTAATCCTAATTCTTCTCTTTTTTATTTAGAAATCCTAATTTAATCCTAGGCCAAATTGTCTCTTTGTAGCCCACATCAATTAATTAATTAATTAAATTAATAGAGCCCATGGTCTTTTTGGCCCATTAGTAAGCCCATTTAATTTTAATTTTTTTTATTTAGCCTAACTTGTAGTGTAGACTCAATTAATAGACAATTAATTAAATTAACATGAACAAACTTGTAAATAGGGGACACTAGGGTGGCACGTGCATGCACTAGAGTGTGCAAAGTGCACCTTTTAGACTTGGTCGGATTATGTATGGGAGGAGAGGGAGAGTGGATGAGGTGGAGAGGTGGTTACTCCATCATGGGAAGTTATGGCAACTTCCTAATTCATCTAGGCCCTTGATCCTTAACCACTTGGTCTAATCCTAGCCTTCTATTTTCACTAAAAATTTGTATAAATACCCCCTTCATTAGTTATCCTTGCACCTAATCTATATCAAAAGAGAAAGAGAAAGAAATACAACAAGTGAGTAAAACATTGAGAGAATAGTGAGTTCAAAAGATTGAGAGTTGCAAAATTGTGTGTTCTTTCCCCTGTATTGGCCGGCCTACATCCCAAGGAGCAAGAAGGAGGACAAGCACCATCAAGCAAGGAGGAGACGTCAAATTGGTGACTCAAACTAGGAGAAGAAGGCCTCTTTTGATCATTCTAGGAGTTCTTAGGAGTTTCTTTTGTTTTCTCTCCGAATAAGGTGGACAATTTTCTCCAACTTCTAAATAGTTACCATGCTAGATTTGTGTTTTGATCATGCTAGAATAAACAAGAGAAAATATTACTTTATGTTAGTACCATGTTTAAGAAGAAAATGGACCCATGTGAAATTGCATGAAATAAGTAGTAAATTGATTGAATGATGTGAATAGAAATATTGCGGTGATAACTTGATAATATGCTTGTTTGCTAATTAAGAAAATATGAATCTTTATGTTGAGTTATTCATGAATGTGGGAAAATGCAATATGAAGAAATGTGATGTTTGTATGTTGTGAACTATGAGAAAATCTCCATGTTATGAAAGTAGATTGAATAACAAATCATGCATGTTTATCATTAGTAAGATTGATACAAAAATCCCCAAAATTTTATATGTTGTTTTGTTGGAAAGAAAGAAGAAATGAACATCTTGTAGTTATGACTAAGTTAAGAGACAGATTGGTTTTTATTGATAAAAGAAGAAAAGGAGGAAATTATTAGTTTAATAAAGAGTATCCCAATTGAGAATTATCAAATTAAAATCTTCTCTTTAAAAAGAAACAAATTACGAGGACGTAAGGCTTTGTGACCATTTTTGTACAAATAAAAGGATAGTCTTTTTATGAAAAATGAAAGTTAAATAGTTTTTAAAAATCTTAAGTTACTGTATAAATTCTAAATTTTGGATTTTAGTTGCTGAACAGTCGACCGAATATGCGTTAACAGTCGACTGTCTTGACTATTTAGTTCTTCGAATTTTAATCCTCGCAGAACAGTCGACCAACTATGCTTTAACAGTCGACTGTCCTGACTATTTTTTGAGTTTTAAATTCTCGCAGTCGACCAACTATGCTTTAACAGTCAACTACCCTGACTATTTGATTTTTCAAGTTTTAAATGTCTTTAGATAAAGAAAAATAAATGTATTGTTTAAAAAGAGATTGAAAAGAGATTTTTGATAATGGGAAAATCGAAAGTGTGAATTTTAGATTTAGTATTGATAAAAAGAGAATAAGAGAATGATGTGGAAAGACCGAATTATGAATGTGACAAATGAAATTTATTCCACGCATGAAATTGTACATGAAAGTAAAATCAAATATCATGATGAATTATGAAAGGTCTTATGAATATGAATACACAAATGCTATAAACATGAAATGGAATTGAAAGCTAGAGAGTAGCTAAGCCTTATACCGGTATTGAAAGATATTTTTTAGATGAGATATTGAATAGAAAAGACCAAGTTTGGTCATATTGTTGATTGACGTTTAAGACCGGTATAGAGAAAAGAGCTAACTCTAGGGGTTGATTTTTATTCATAATTCAAATAATTAAGGACTAGACACATAGTGGAGATGTGACGAAAGTAAGAGAAAAATACGAGTATGAGGGCCATCGGATTGACAGTGTGAGAGTGATTCACAGATTGCCTGTTTGATGCGTCATGACACGGCATGAGCACTACTCCGGAATTATCGTCCCAGTGGCGACGCTTGTGGGGTGTTTGGTGAATACGGGTGGTGCCACCGTTCTATGATGGAGGCTAAATTGTCTATAGATTGCCTGCATGATGCGTCATGTCAGTGCGTAGGATTTCCCTCCAGGTTGTCTGGACATGGGCTCGTAATTCATAGAACATCTAGGATACTTACCGTAGTTACCGTAGTAGTTTAAGTCATGGCGAGGGACTGAACCCTACAAGATGAAATACGATTAAGGGTTTGCCCTCGGACCTATGTAGTATAGGATGCATAGAATCCGTACAAGTGCGCATTAGTGTCATATAATATAAACAACTGCTTTAAGGGCTAAATGCACTGCATAATACGACATCTATAGGATAGTCCCCGTAGTTTTGCATGTGACAAGTGTGTGCTTTCTAAGAAAGAAAAAAAATTGATGTATTATATTCTTGCGTCAGTTGAATGAACTGACGAGCCCACAGTTTCTATGCAGGATAAAGAGATTGACAAGATTAAAGTATGAATGCTGCTTAAAGAATGTTTCAAGTGTTGTACATTTTATTCATGTAATTATTGTAAAATTGCTTCTGTTGTTTAAATGTAATTCAAGATGTAACTCTGATGTAATACAAGTTTTAATTTCCTTGTAAAATTGTACCAAAAGAAGTGTAAAGATCATGTGGAACTTCGAATTCAGTCTGTTTTGGAATTTGGGGTGTTACAGAGTAGTATCAGAGCTACGCTTCCAAGTAGTACAAATTTATAAGGAACGACACCCTAGAGTGGACATTAGAGCTGTAGAACCTCGTATTTTTAAAATATTATTTTTAAATGTTTATAAATGACTAAAATGATTTTTGGAGAATTTATGAATATTTTCAGAAAAATTTATCTTTTTACACGTGCAAAACACGTGCAAATACTTTCTTGAGAAGTTTGTAAGTCAAGTTTTCTTCATGAAAAATCATTATTTAATATTTGGGATTTATTTAGTATTTTTCCAGATTTTTCTAAAATTAATTGGAACTATTTGCAAATTTTGAGAAAAGAATGACCTTTTTGCAAATTTATCATTTTTAGGGGTTAAAATGTAAAATGTATTTTCTGGACGTTTTGAACAGTACCGGCTGAGATTTAGGATTATATTTTACTTTTAAATCCTAATTTAAATGAATTTTATCGAATTTCCAAGAATAGAGCTATATATATAAAGTTGTATTTTGAAGGGATTATTTTGCAAAGTGGGTAAAATCCTAAACTTCTTCCCGGATATTTAAAAGGAAATTTGCAGCCGTCATTCGCTGCACAATACAGATTTTTGTGATTTGTTTTGGAAGAGCAAGAGGAAGTTTTGGATCTCGCAAAGGAGAGACTTGTTTGTTGGATCTCGTCGTTTCCAAGGTGAATGACATGTTGTTTTGCTTTATGTTTTATGTGAGTGATTGTTTTGTTTTATTTTGTTTTGTGAGTAATACGAAATTTGTTTTGTGGTTTGATTTATGTGAACGATTGTTGTGTTGTTTGTTTGGCATGTATGTTATTTAGTATCTTGCATGAGAACGATGCAAAGGTTGTTGTTTGTACCATGTATGTGAAATCTAAGAATGTTGAGTAGATCTTGGTTCATAAAATTGTATTGCTAGAAAGCATGTTTAAGATTTGAGTATGGTTATGATCGGATGGGTGAGCATCTGGATCTTGTGTTTACAAATCAGATCTTGGTTATGAGTTGTGAAAGAAATTCAGTATTGAGAAATCCTAATGGAAGAATTAGGAATTTAGAACCTGAGAACTTGAGTTTTGAGATATTGGATGTTTTGAGTAATGTATCCGATCTGAGAATACTTTGAGACGGTCGTTTTTATTGAAATACAAATTATTTTAGCAAACAATAATTTCTTTTGGTAAACTCCAATTTTGATTATTGTATACAGACCTAAATTATGCAAACTATAGGCCGACAGTCGACTGGTAGACTGTTCAGTCGACTAGTACAACCCAGCTGCTGTGTCTTTAGCTTTTTGAAAATCCGTTCTGGACAGTCGACTTAGACCCTTGTTCAGTCGACTGGTGTACTTAGAACTTATTTTGCAAAGTTATTGCAGTATCTTTTCTGGACATTCGACCTATGACCCCTTAAGTCGACTTATAATACTTAGAATATTTCTTGAAGTTACTGGAATTTACCTCGGGTAAGCCGACTGATGGCTTTTTAAGTCGACTTATGTTAACTTATTTTCTTAGAATCATGGATATTTTTTCTCTGGGCAGTCGACTTACTTCAGTATAAGTCGACTGGTACTGATTAGTTTTCATAAACTTGAATGTTCTTTCGAATGATTAGTCTTCAAATATTTTAGTCTATACTTTGTCTTCTATTAAGCATATGATTTTAAGATATTCAGTTGAGCTATTTATGGTGGAAAGTTGGTTTAGACATTTGAGTTTGAGTCTCTAGAGGATGTGTGTGACCCTAGTATACCGGCGTTGAGTTCTTTTGTTAAGGCCTGTTGAGGCATTTCAGTTGTTCAGTTTTGAGTTAAGTCCGGTAGGGTACACCAACTCTAGGAGATTCGTTGAGTAATTAAGTGACCCACAATAATATGGACAGGCACTAGTGGTGATATGATGAACGAGAACATGGGTCAAGTACCTCAGTATGGCTTTCGGTGTGGGATTTAATCTCCAGAATTATCACGGTAGATTACTTGTGGTGTGGGATATATCTCCGGAATTATCACGGTAGATTACTTGTGGTGTGGAATTTATCTCCGGAATTATCACGGTAATTATTTATGGTGTGGGATTGATCTCCGGAATTATCGGAGTCGAGGCGACACACAAGTGGTATTCGTGTGATGATGTGTCAATGTTTCGGTGTGGGATGGTCTCCGGAATTATCCAGGTAAACTACCTGCGGTGTGGGATTCATCTTCGGAATTATCGGGCATGGGCTAATACTCACCGTTTATCTTTATCTCGTAGTAGTCATCGTGATAGGATTAGTTGCATAGCGGGGGATTGAACCCTATGAAGTGAAGACGTTAAGGGCTTGCACCGAACCTATGTAGAGTGGGATGCATAGACTTCGACAAGTACGCATTAGAGAGTCCGCATATAGAAATTGTATTTTCTTGACTCGGTTTTATGCACGTGGTTTTCCTATTTTTTTTCTACACTTGACACTTGGTTTAGTTTCACTTGTTGTTTACATGTTTCCTAGCTATGTCATATTTTAGGTATCCTTGTTTATTACATGTTGTTTAAGGATTCATGACTAATGTTCATTTATGTTGTTTGCTTTTATGTCGCTCACACCATTTATGGCTGACCCCTTTAGTTTTGGGAGTTAGGGATCATCTCTAGCCTCATGTGTTGCAAGTTGTTGCTTAGAGTTTGGAGGTGTGGATGCTTGAGTTAGTTTTGAGATAAATTGATTTAATAGAGTTTTGTGTAAATTTGTAAAGCAGTGTTGTAAAAAGACTGTGTTGTGAATAAAAGAAAATTTTGATTTGAGTTGTTTTGTATTCCGCTGTGCTATGTAAAAGATTGTTGTAATAAAAGCTGAAAATTTTAGTAGTGTTGGTTGTGTTTAATGTTACATTGAAGTTGATGCTGGGATTGTGCCACGTATTTTCTAAGATATCATATTAGAAATTCGGGGCGCTGCAGAGATTGGTATCAGAGCATGCTTCAATAGTAATAATAAACATAGCATAAAAATAACCTAGGTGTGGACACTAGAGTGTGAGTACATAGGTGTGGACATTAAAGAGTGAGTATCACATCGAACTGAAACATGATGTTTTACCTTTGGGATACAAGCGAAGTTTTGCCAAAGGATATGGATGTGAGTTTGAATTGTGTGTGGTGCTCTAACTTTTCCCTCGTTTTGCAGTATTCAGTATGGTTGCACCTAGGCCCAGGAATGGTGGTAACAATGAGGATGGATCTGGTAGTTCTCGAGTAACTGGAATTGACCTTGAGGCTGAATTCACCAAGGTGTATCAGACTCTGAATGCGCTAATGGCATTTAATTTGGCACAAAGTCAGAATCAACAGCAGAATCAGCAGCAAAATCATGGAGCTGGACAGGGATTGGTTAACGCCGACCCTATCAAGCAGATCGAATCCTTTAAGAGGATGAGGCCGCCAGTTTTTTAGGGGCAATTTGATCCAACCGCAGCTGATGATTGGATTAGGAGGATGGAGACAATCTTAGAGATATCGGAGACTCCAGTAGCCAGTAAGGTGAAGTTGGCTACGATGCAGCTGGAAAAGGATGCTGGTGTCTAGTGGGAATCGCTGAAAAGGACTTTGGGAGATCAGCCGATGACTTGGGAAGCTTTTCTGGAGGAATTCAGGGATCGCTTCTTTCCCCTAGATGTTCAGGAGAAGAAGGCGACCGAGTTCTTGAACCTTCAGCAGGGCAGCATGACCGTGGGGGGGTATGAGACCAAGTTTGCTCAACTTTCGAGGTATGCACCAGAGTTGGTCGTTGACGAGGCGAAGAAGGCCAAAAAGTTTGAGCAGGGCTTGAGGCCAAACTTGAGATCGAGGATGATCCCGTTGGGCATCAGACGGTTCGACAAGCTAGTCAGGAGAGCAGCTATGACTGAGGAGGACATGGACCAGTTCCAAAAGAGGCAAGATACATGGAACCGGAGAGGCCAGCATCAGGTCAGAGTGGGAAGGGATTCCCCGCGAAGTAGATCAAGTTCAGTGATCCGGTGCAGAAGGAACCTGCAACTCAGAGAGTGACTTGTTATTACTGCAAGGAGGCAGGACATTACAGGTCAGCGTGTCCGAAATTAGCGAAGCAGATTTGTTCCCAGTGTGGGCAGGCAGGACATTCTCAGCCCTATTGTCCACAATTGAGGAAAGATGGTTCAGGTGGAAGCAAATTCTAGAGGCAAGGGCGAGTATTTGCATTAACCGAGGAGGATGCGGGTAACTCAGAAGATGTAATACAGGGCATGCAAGAATTCTGATTTTATTTTAAATCAATATAATAAGTAAAACCTTTATTTGAGAACAATTGAAGATTGAGTATCACTCTTCTTGTAACAGGAATTGTTTTAATTAATGGAATAAAGGCAAGGTTTTATTTGATACTGGTTCGTCGCATACTTTTGTATCGCCAAATTTTGCAAGGATCTTAGGTGTGGAACCTAAGTTGTTTCCAGGTAGGGTTTTGTCAGTGGCAATGCCGTCAGGTGAAGAGTTGATTGTGGATCGATATTGCGAGGGCTGTGATATCGAGATTGGTGGGAGGTTGTTCGGCATTGATTTGATCGAGCTGCAAGTCTTTGGTGTGGATGTCATCGTGGGCATTGATTGGATGGCAATATATGATGCCACAATTGAATGCAAGCAGAAGGAGGTGTTGGTGAAAGCACCAGGTGGACCCACAGTGACTTTCCAAGGGAAGAAGAAGATTCCGAAGGTGGTTGCAATGGTATCCAAGATGGTTATTTCAGATGAAGTCAAGGGCATTCCGGTTGTTCGAAATTTTCCTAAGGTGTTCTTGGATGATTTTCCAGGATTACCGCCGTAAAGAGATGTGGAGTTTTGCATCAATGTTCAGCCGGGGAGTGCACCGATTTCTAAGGCTCCGTACAGGATGGCACCTGTAGAGCAAGATGAAGTGAAGAAGCAGATTGAGGAGCTGTTGAGCAAAGGGCTTATTAGGCCGAGTTTTTCTCCGTGGGGAGCGCCAGTGCTGTTAGTCAAGAAGAAGGATGGGTCAATGAGGATGTGCATTGACTATCGGGAGTTGAATATGGTGACTATTAGAACAAGTATCCACTGCCGCGGATTGATGATTTATTCGACAGGCTTCGAGGAGCAACAGTGTTTTCGAAGATTGATTTGAGATCAGGGTATCATCAGGTTCGAGTCAAGGAGGAAGATGTGAGTAAGACAGCTTTCAGGACTCGTCATGGGCTCTATGAGTTTATGGTAATGCCATTCGGGTTGACGAATGCGCCAGCAGTTTTCATGGATATGATGAATCGGGTTTTGAGGCCATTTATTGACTCTTTCGTAGTGGTTTTCATCGACGATATCTTGGTGTATTCGAAGTCGGAGGAGGATCATTCTACGCACTTGACAGTGGTCTTACAGAAATTGCAGGAGCATAGCTTGTATGCCAAGTTGTCGAAGTGTGAGTTTTGGAAGTCTGAGGTAGCTTTCCTTGGTCATATCCTTTCTAAGGAGGGAGTGGCCACTAATCCTCAGAAAGTTGAAGCAGTGAAGGATTGGCCCATGCCAACGTCTGTGAAGGAAGTCAGAAGTTTCTTGGGTTTAGCTGGTTACTACAGGAGATTTATCCAGGGTTATTCTCAGATTGCAGTTCCTTTGACAGGTTTGACCCAGAAGAATGTGGCATTTCTATGGACTGATAAGTGTGAGGAGAGTTTCCTTGAGTTAAAGGAGAGGTTGACTACTGCACCTATCTTAGCTTTGCCACAAGCTGGGAAGGATTATGATATCTTCAGTGATGCGTCTCTCAGAGGTTTGGGTTGTGTCTTGATGCAAGAAGGCAAGGTTATTGCTTATGGTTCGAGGCAATTGCGTCCGCATGAGAAGAATTACCCGACGCATGATTTGGAGCTAGCAGCTATCATTTATGTCTTGAAGCAGTGGAGGCATTATGTTTATGGTGAGAAGTTTAACATGTACACTGACCACAAGAGCCTGAAGTACATTTATCAACAGAAGGATCTAAATCTTCGGCAGAGAAGGTGGTTGGAAGTTTTGGAAGACATTCGTCCCGAGATCAAGTATCATCCGGGCAAGGCGAATGTGGTGGCTGATGGACTTAGCAGGAAGAGTAGTTTATCAAGTTTGATCACTACTCGAAGTGAGTTGGTAGTAGAGATCGATCAGGCAGGTATCGAGGTGGTGCTGCAAGGTTTAGGGGCATCTTTGGCTCAGTTGAGGCTGCAGCCGTCCTTGAGAGAGAGGATTGTGGAATGTCAGAGATCAGATTCAGAGATTCAGAAGATGTTGCAACAGGTTTCAGAGAGCAGACTATCAGAGTTTCGTGTCCAAGATGGAATTCTTTGGTTGGGTGAGAGGTTGTGTGTTCCAGATAATGCAGATTTGAGAGATAGTATCTTGCAGGAAGCACACAGTACCTTATTGTCAGTTCATCCGGGAGGCACGAAGATGTACAGGGACATCAAACACCACTTTTGGAGGTCTGGTATGAAGAGAGATGTGGCAGATTTCGTGGCAAGGTGTCTGACTTGTCAGCAGATCAAAGCAGAAAATCAGAGACCTGGAGGTTTGTTACAGCCGTTGCCCATTCCGGAGTGGAAATGGGAGAATATCAGTATGGATTTCATCACGGGTTTGCCGAGGAGTTCGAAGGGCAATGACTCGATTTGGTTTATTGTGGACCGTTTGACTAAGTCGGCTCACTTTCTAGCCATGAAGATTACTTGGTCGATGGAGAAATTGGCTGAGTTGTACATTGGTGAAATTGTGAGACTTCATAGAGTTCCTGTGTCGATTGTATCCGACAGAGATGCAAGATTCACTTCAAGGTTTTGGAAGAGCCTACAAGCAGCTTTAGGCACCAGAACTGATTTCAATACCGCTTTTCATCCACAGACTGATGGTCAGACGAAGAGGGTGAATCGAGTGCTGGAAGACATGTTGAGGGCTTGTGTTATGGATTTCGATGGTAGTTGGGAGAGATACTTGACATTGGTTGAGTTTGCTTATAACAACAGTTACCATGCGAGTATCGGGATGGCACCGTACGAGGCTTTGTACGGGCGGAGGTGCAGGACACCTGTTTGTTGGTACGAGGTTGGCAAGAGGCAGATGTATGGTCCTGAGATCGTACAGCAGACATCGGAGCAGATTGAGCTGATTCGCAAGAGGTTAGTCGAGGCTCAAAGTCGGCAGAAGAGTTATGCTGATACTCGACGAAGAGACTTGGAGTTTGAGGTTGGGGATGCAGTTTTCCTCAAGGTGTCTCCGACCAAAGGAGTGATCAGGTTCGGTAAGGGAGGCAAGTTGGCGCCAAGGTATATTGGGCCATACAGGATCATGGAGCGGATTGGCAAGACAGCATATAGATTGAAGCTTCCAGAGGAGTTGGCACAAGTGCATGATGTATTTCATGTGTCGTTATTGAGGAAGTATGTGCCAGATCAGAATCATCAGTTGGTAGAGGTTCCTGGAGATCTACAGGTGAACTTGAGTTACAAGGAACGGCCTGTTGAGATCATTGACCGTAAGGAGAAAATTCTTAGGAGCAAAGTGATACCTATGGTCAAGGTGCTGTAGAGGAATCAGCAGTTCGAGGAGGCTACTTGGGAGTCAGAGGATCGCATGCAGAAGGATTTTCCTGAGCTTTTTGTATGAGTGTACTCTTTTATGTGATTGTGATTCTTTTGGATGATTGTACCATTGATTGAGTTAAGTTGTATTCCTTCTATTTTGATTGTGTTGTCGTATGCAATTGTTTGGACTATGTTCTATTTATGAGATATTGTTCCCTTTGTTGGTATGTGGTTTGGACTCATTAGTAGTAGTTCTGAGGATAGAACTCTTCTAAGGAGGGAGTGATGTAGAACCCCGTATTTTTAAAATATTATTTTTAAAGGTTTATAAATGACTAAAATGATTTTTGGAGAATTTATGAATATTTTCAGAAAAATTTATCTTTTTACACATGCAAATACTTTCTTGAGAAGTTTGAAAGTCAATTTTTCTTCATGAAAAATCATTATTTAATATTTGGGATTTATTTAATATTTTTTCAGATTTTTCTGAAATTAATTGGAACTATTTGCAAATTTTGAGAAAAGAATGACCTATTTGCAAATTTGTCATTTTTAGGGGTTAAAATGTAAAATGTATTTTCTGGACGTTTTGAACAGTACCGGCTGAGATTTAGGATTATATTTTACTTTTAAATCCTAATTTAAATGAATTTTATCGAATTTCCAAGAATAGAGCTATATATATAAAGTTGTATTTTGAAGGGATTATTTTGCAAAGTGGGTAAAATCCTAAACTTCTTCCCAGATATTTAAAAGGAAATTTGCAGCCGTCATTCGCTGCACAATACAGATTTTTGTGATTTGTTTTGGAAGAGCAAGAGAAAGTTTTGGATCTCGCAAAGGAGAGACTTGTTTGTTGGATCTCGTCGTTTCCAAGGTGAATGACATGTTGTTTTGCTTTATGTTTTATGTGAGTGATTGTTTTGTTTTATTTTGTTTTGTGAGTAATACGAAATTTGTTTTGTGGTTTAATTTATGTGAACGATTGTTGTGTTGTTTGTTTGGCATGTATGTTATTTAGTATCTTGCATGAGAACGATGCAAAGGTTGTTGTTTGTACCATGTATGTGAAATCTAAGAATGTTGAGTAGATCTTGGTTCATAAAATTGTATTGCTAGAAAGCATGTTTAAGATTTGAGTATGGTTATGATCGGATGGGTGAGCATCTGGATCTTGTGTTTACAAATCAGATCTTGGTTATGAGTTGTGAAAGAAATTCAGTATTGAGAAATCCTAATGGAAGAATTAGGAATTTAGAACCTGAGAACTTGAGTTTTGAGATATTGGATGTTTTGAGTAATGTATCCGATCTGAGAATACTTTGAGACGGTCGTTTTTATTGAAATACAAATTATTTTAGTAAACAATGATTTCTTTTGGTAAACTTCAATTTTGATTATTGTATACAGACCTAAATTATGCAAACTGTAGGCCGACAGTCGACTAGTAGACTGTTCAGTCGACTGGTACGACCCAGCTGCTGTGTCTTTAGCTTTTTGAAAATCCGTTCTGGACAGTCGACTTAGACCCTTGTTCAGTCGACTGGTGTACTTAGAACTTATTTTGCAAAGTTATTGCAGTATCTTTTCTGGACAGTCGACCTATGACCCCTTAAGTCGACTTATAATACTTAGAATATTTCTTGAAGTTACTGGAATTTACCTCGGGTAAGCCGACTGATGGCTTTTTAAGTCGACTTATGTTACTTAACTTATTTTCTTAGAATCATGGATATTTTTCCTCTGGGCAGTCGACTTACTTCAGTATAAGTCGACTGGTACAGATTTGTTTTCATAAACTTGAATGTTCTTCCGAATGATTAGTCTTCAAATATTTTAGTCTATACTTTGTCTTCTATTAAGCATATGATTTTAAGATATTCAGTTGAGCTATTTATGGTGGAAAGTTGGTTTAGACATTTGAGTTTGAGTCTCTAGAGGATGTGTGTGACCCTAGTATACTGGCGTTGAGTTCTTTTGTTGAGGCCTATTAAGGCATTTCAGTTGTTCAGTTTTGAGTTAAGTCCGGTAGGGTACACCAACTCTAGGAGATTCGTTGAGTAATTAAGTGGCTTACAATAATAAGGACAGGCACTAGTGGTGATATGATGAACGAGAACATGGGTCAAGTACCTCAGTATGGCTTTCGGTGTGGGATTTAATCTCCGGAATTATCACGGTAGATTACTTGTGGTGTGGGATATATCTCCGGAATTATCACGGTAGATTACTTGTGGTGTGGGATTTATCTCCGGAATTATCACGGTAATTACTTGTAGTGTGGGATTGATCTCCGGAATTATCGGAGTCGAGGCGACGCACATGTGGTATTCGTGTGATGATGTGTCAATGTTTCGGTGTGGGATGGTCTCCGGAATTATCCAGGTAAAGTACCTGCGGTGTGGGATTCATCTCCGGAATTATCGGGCTTGGGCTAATACTCACCGTTTATCTTTATCTCGTAGTAGTCATCGTGATAGGATTAGTTGCATAGCGGGGGATTGAACCCTATGAAGTGAAGGCGTTAAGGGCTTGCACCGAACCTATGTAGAGTGGGATGCATAGACTTCGACAAGTACGCATTAGAGAGTCCGCATATAGAAATTGTGTTTTCTTGACTCGGTTTTATGCACGTGGTTTTCCTATTTTTTTTCTACACTTGACACTTGTTTAGTTTCACTTGTTGTTTACATGTTTCCTAGCTATGTCATATTTTAGGTATCCTTGTTTATTACATGTTGTTTAAGGATTCATGACTAGTGTTCATTTATGTTGTTTGCTTTTATGTCGCTCACACCATTTATGGATGACCCCTTTAGTTTTGGGGGTTAGGGATCATCTCTAGCCTCATGTGTTGCAGGTTGTTGCTTAGAGTTTGGAGGTGTGGATGCTTGAGTTAGTTTTGAGATAAATTGATTTAATAGTGTTTTGTGTAAATTTGTAAAGCAGTGTTGTAAAAAGACTGTGTTGTGAATAAAAAAATTTTGATTTGAGTTGTTTTGTATTCCGCTGTGCTATGTAAAAGATTGTTGTAATAAAAGCTGAAAATTTTAGTAGTGTTGGTTGTGTTTAATGTTACATTGAAGTTGATGCTGGAATTGTGCCACGTATTTTCTAAGATATCATATTAGAAATTCGGGGCGCTACATGAGCGTGTGTTGAGTCTAGAGATTTAAATGTAAGTCACTTACATTTGTGTTGCTCTATGATTTATGCTTCTTCTTCTCCTTTCTCTAAGATGGCGGACCACTTCGACCCAGCTAGAGGTGATGACTGGCACATAGTTGAGGAGGATTACTACCCCGGGCAAGTTGATTCAGATGAAGAAGATCCTAAAGAATTCAAAGAGGAATGGACTGAGTCCAGAAAGATCACTCCACTTTTGGATTCATCTGATGATTCCTTCAATGAGGAAGAACCAGTTTCGAGTAGTCTCATTATGTCTCTTCAGAAGCAAGTTGAGACTCAGAGGGAGAGAGCGGAGCTACTGCAGGCAGAATGTGCAAAGTTCAAGGAGAGCATTGCCACGCACAGTCATCGTGTTTGGGAACTCGAGAAGTGGAAAAACATATACGGTGTACTGAAGAAGGAAATGGCGGAACTACGAGAAGATCTTCGAGAAGCCAAGAGGAACTGTAGGAACTAGAATGTTGTGTCTTCTTACTGCTTTCATTTGATGTCAGAAATATTTTAAATTCGAATGTATAAAGTTTGAAATTCAATGAAATGAAGAGTTGATTTAAATTCATGTTTTCTACTTCGAATTTAATAGATCTTTTGCATCAGAATATGGCTGGAAGAAGAGCTAGAAGCGAAGAAGGTCTGGACTTGGAAACGGAGTTAGCGAGGGTCTATACGATACTCAATGTCGTTGCCATGAATCAGAACCAAGGGAGGATGCCTGTGAATCCAGTACCCGAAGCAATCAAACTCGTGGAATCATTCAAACGGATGAAACCACCTGTATTTTAGGGGAAGTCAGACCCTGGCGCGGCTGACATTTGGATCCGACAGATCGAGACTATCTTCTAAGTCTTGGAAACTCTAGAGGGCAGCAAGGTGAAGTTGGCTGCACTGCAGTTCGAGAAGAATGCAGCTATATAGTGGCAGTCGATGAAGCGGACGATGGGAGATATTGTCCTTGGCTGGGAGAAATTTCGCAGTCATTATTTTCCATCAGACGTCCAGAAGAAAAAGGCCATGGAATTTCTGGCACTGCAGCAGGGTAGCATGTCGGTTAGGGAGTATGAGACAAGGTTCACTCAGCTCTCGAGGTATGCTCCCAAATTAGTGATGGATGAGGTAAAGAAGGCTAAAAAATTCGAGCATGGTTTGAGGCCAAGTCTGAGATCGCAGATGATACCCCTCAGTATCAGGAGTTTGACAAATTGGTCAAGCGAGCTGCAGCCACTGAAGCGGACATGGAGCAGTTCCATGCTGTTCAGAATCGGAGGAACAACTGGAATGTGGGGAAGACGCATGCAGTTGCTGGAAATGTTAGGGGACAGCCGCTAGCCCAAAGGTTCAAACCGACTGGGGCGAACGCAGTCGGTGTGGCTAGGAGACCCGGGAATGCATGGGTGAGACCTCTGGTGGTGCATTGTTACAACTGTTGGGAGACAGATCATTACCGATCCCAATGCCCTAAGTTGCAAGATGTCATCCACAAGGGACCAACTCAGCAGGCCGGGAAGAAGCCGTACCAGCAGGGGCAAGTATTTGCCTTGACTGAAGCTAACGCTGATAAGGTGGATCACGTCATCACTGGTTCAAGGGAGGATGTTTAAGAGTGTTTTCTGTTGTTCTCTTTTTTTCGCCTATTTAGTAAACTATTATGTAACGAGTGTATGTTATGTAACAGGAAAACTTTATTTGAATGGAAAGAAAGCTGTTGTTTTGTTCGATACTGGATCCTCTCACACTTTTGTATCACCTAAGTTTGCTAAAGTTTTGGGAGTCGAACCGAAAGTCTTTCCAGGCAAGGTCTTAGCAGTAGCTACTCCATCAGTAAAGACTTTAACCACTGATCGGTACTATGCAGACTGCGAGATTGAGATTGGAGATAGAATTTTCGGGATTGATCTGATCAAGCTGAATGTCTTGGAATTCGATGTTATCATTGGCATTGATTGGATGTCGGTATACAGTGCAAGCATCGAGTGCAAGACCAAAGAAGTAACAGTGAAGGCTCCAGGTGGACCTGAAGTCACTTTCCAAGGGAAAAGGAGATGTTTAGGCTTGGTTGCTGTTATCAGAAGAAAAAGGGAATTCCTGTAGAGGTGCAACAAATTCCAGTGGTTTGGGATTATCCGACCGTATTCTTGGAAGATTTTTCTGGGTTACCCCCGCATCGTGATGTAGAGTTCAGCATCACTATTCAGCCAGGGAGTGCATCCATTTCCAAGGCACCATATAGGATGGCGCCTGTGGAGCAGGATGAGATCAAACGGCAGATTGAGAAACTGTTGGAGAAAGACTTTATTCAACCGAGTGCGTCACCTTGGAGAGCACCGGTGCTGTTGGTAAAGAAGAAAGATGGTTCGATGAGGATGTGCATCGGTTACCAAGAGCTGAATAAGGTCACTGTTCAGAACAAATATCCTATTCCCCGAATTGATGACCTGTTCAATCGTCTACAAGGAGCGGCTATTTTCTCCAAAATAGATCTTCGATCGGGATACCATCAAGTTCGAGTGAAGACCAAAGATGTGCATAAGACTGCGTTTAGAACTTGACACGGGCATTATGAATTCTTAGTTATGCCATTTGGAGTAACGAATGCACCTGCAATTTTCATGGATATGATGAACAGAGTTCTGAGGCCGTTTATTGATTCTTTCGTCACAGTGTTTATCGACGATATTCTTGTGTACTCCAAGTCAGAGGAGGAGCACACAGAGCATCTGGCAGCAGTTTTAAGGAAGCTTTAGGAGCATGAGTTGTATGCCAAGTTGTTCAAGTGCGATTTCTGGAAATCTGAAGTGGCATTCCTAGGTCACATCCTTTCTAAGGAGGGAGTGGCACCTGATCCGCAGAAGATAGAGGTGGTGAAGGATTAGGCAAGGCCTACTACAGTAAAGGAAATTAGGAGTTTCTTTGGACTAACTGGATACTACAGGAGGTTCATTCAGGGCTATGCTCAGATAGCCGTGCCACTCACTGGTCTGACCAAGAAGAATGTGAACTTCAAGAGGACTGAGCAGTGCAAGGCAAGCTTTTAGGAATTGAAAATGAAGCTGACTACTGCTCCCATTTTAGTTTTGCCTAGAGCAGGTGTTGAGTATGATGTCTACAACGATGCTTCACATCGTGGGCTTGGTTGTGTCTTAATGCAAGAAGGAAAAGTGATCGCTTATGGGTCTAGGCAACTAAGACCGCATGAGAAGAATTATCCGACTCATGATCTAGAGTTGGCTGCGATTATCTTCGTCTTAAAGCAATTTAGACATTACGTGTATGGTGAAAAGCTAAACATGTACACCGACCATAAAAACTTGAAGTACATCTATCAGCAGAAGAACCTGAATCTGAGGCAAAGGAGATGGCTAGAAGTACTTGAGGACATTTGTCCGGAGATTAAGTACCATCCTGGAAAGGCTAATGTTGTTGCTGATGCACATAGCTGCAAGAACAGTCTGGCTAGTTTGATTACAACTCAGTGGCAGCTTGCAGAGGAGTTGGATCGAGCTGGTATTGAAGTTGTTGTGCAAGGCTTGGGATCATCTTTAGCTCAGTTGAGGCTCCAATCAACGCTGAATGAAAGGATTATCCCAAGTCAGAAGGAAGATGCAGAGGTTTAGAAGATGAAGGAGCAGGTTGGTGCTGGCAGGTTGTCAGAGTTTCAAGATCAGGGACGATGTGTTGTGGTTTGGAGAGAGACTATGTGTTCCAGATCAAGCAGAATTGCAGAAGAGTATTCTTCAGGAGGCACATGCTACTCTTTTGTTTGTACATCCTGCGAGTACCAAGATGTATAAGGACATTAAGCAACATTTCTGATAGTCAGGTTTGAAGTGGGATGTGGCCGAGTTTGTGGCGAAGTGTGAGATCTGTCAGCAGGTCAAAGCCAAGACTCAGAAGCCCGGAGGTCTATTGCAACTGTTACCTATTCCGGAATAGAAGTGGGATAACATCAATATGAATTTCATCACGGGTTTGCCTAAGAGTTCAAAGGGCAATGATGCGATTTGGGTCATAGTCGATCGACTAACCAAGTCCACTCATTTTTTGGCGATGAAACTCACTTCGTATATGGACAAGTTGGCCGAGCTATACGTTGGAGAGATCGTCAGACTTCATGGTGTTCCATTAACCATTGTGTCTGATCGAGATGCGCCGTTTACTTCGCATTTCTGGAGGAGTCTTTAGACAGCTTTGGATACCAAGATGGATTTCAACACTGCTTTTCATCCTCAGACCGATGGACAGACCGAGAGAGTCAACCATATTCTTGAGGATATGCTTCGGTATTGTATTCTAGATTTTGGAGGCAGTTGGGAAAGGCATCTAGCTCTGGTAGAGTTTTCCTACAACAATAGTTTTCAGACTAGTATCAGACTAGTATTCAACAATAGCTTCGGATATGCTTCGGTATTGTATTCTAGATTTCTTATCTTCTTGTTGTATTTCTGTTTTCATACCCTTTAAGTGTAGTTCCGGGGACGGAACTATTCTAAGGAGAGAGTGATGTAACATCCTGGATTTTCAAATCTTATTTAAATTAGAGTTTGTTTGATTTTTTACGTGTTGAGCACGTGCAAATTTATGCATGTATTTCTCCAAAAATATTTCATAAACTAATAATCCAAATTCTTCTCTTTTTTATTTGGAAATCCTAATTTAATCCTAAGCCAAATTGTCTCTTTGTAGCCAACATCAATTAATTAATTATTTAAATTAATAGAGCCCACGGTCTTTTGGCCCATTAGTACGCCCATTTAATTTAATTTTTTTTTATTTATCCTAACTTGTAGTGTAGACTCAATTAATAGACAATTAATTAAATTAACATGAACAAACTTGTAAATAGGGGACACTAGGGTGGCACGTGCATGCACTAGAGTTTGCAAAGTGCACCTTTTTGACTTGGCCAGATTATGCATGGGAAGAGAATGAGAGTGGATGAGGTGGAGAGGTGGTTACTCCATCATGGGAAGTTATGGCAACTTCCTAATTCATCTAGGCCCTTGATCCTTAACCACTTGATCTAATCCTAGCCTTCTATTCTCACTAAAAATTTGCATAAATACCCCCCCCCCCTTCATTAGTTATCCTTGCACCTAATCTATATCAAAAGAGAAAGAGAAAGAAATACAACTAGTGAGTAAAACATTGAGAGAATAGTGAGTTCAAAAGATTGAGAGTTGCAAAATTGTGTGTTCTTTCCCCTGTATTGGCCGACCTACATCCCAAGGAGCAAGAAGGAGGACAAGCACCATCAAGCAAGGAGGAGACGTCAAATTGGTGGCTCAAACTAGGAGAAGAATGCATCTTTTGATCATTCTAGGAGTTCTTAGGAGTTTCTTTTGTTTTCTCTCCAAATAAGGAGGGCAATTTTCTCCAACTTCTAAATAGTTACCATGCTAAGTTTATGTTTTAATCATGCTAGAATAAAAAAGAGAAAATATTACTTTATGTTAGTACCATGTTTAAGGAGAAAATGGACCCATGTGAAATTGCATGAAATAAGTAGTAAAATTGATTGAATGATGTGAATAGAAATATTGCGGTGATAACTTGATAATATGCTTGTTTGCTAATTAAGAAAATATGAATCTTTATGTTGAGTTATTCATGAATGTGGGAAAATGCAATATGAAGAAATGTGTTGTTTGTATGTTGTGAACTATGAGAAAATGTCCATGTTATGAAAGTAGATTGAATAACAAATCATGCATGTTTATCATTAGTAAGATTGATACAAAAATCTCCAAAATTTTATTTGTTGTTTTGTTGGAAAGAAAGAAGAAATGAACATCTTGTAGTTATGACTAAGTTAATAGAAAGATTGGTTTTTATTGATAAAAGAAGAAAAAGAGGAAATTATTAGTTTAATAAAGAGTATCCCATTTGAGAATTATCAAATTAAAATCTTCTCTTTGAAAAGAAACAAATTAAGAGGACATAAAGCTTTGTGACCATTTTCGTACAAATAAAAGAATAGTCTTTTTATGAAAAATGAGAGTTAAATGGTTTTTAAAAATCTTAAGTTACTGTATAAATTCCAAATTTCGAATTTTAGTTGCTGAACAGTCGACCGAATATACGTTAACAGTCGACTGTCTTAACTATTTAGTTCTTCGAGTTTTAATCCTCGCAGAACATTCGACCGACTATGCTTTAACAGTTGACTGTCCTGACTATTTTTCGAGTTTTAAATTCTCGCAGAACAGTCGACCGACTATGCTTTAACAGTCGACTGCCCTAACTATTTGATTTTTCAAGTTTTAAATGTCTTTAGATAAAGAAAAATAAATGTATTGTTTAAGAAGAGTTTGAAAAAAGATATTTGATAATGGAAACAATCGAAAGTGTGAATTTTAGATTTAGTATTGATAAAAAGAGCATAAGAGAATGATGTGGAAAGAATAAATTATGAATGTGACAAATAAAATTTATTCCATGCATGAAATTGTACATGAAAGTGAAATCAAATATCATGATGAATTATGAAAGGTCTTATGAATATGAATACACAAATGCTATGAACATGAAATGGAATTGAAAGCTAGCGGGTAGCTAAGCCTTATACCGGCATTGAAAGATATTTTTGAGATGAGATATTGAATAGAAAAGACCAAGTTTGGTCATATTGTTGATTGATGTTTAAGACCGGTATAGAGGAAAGAGCTAACTCTAGGGGTTGATTTTTATTCATGATTCAAATAATTAAGGACTAGACACAAAGTGGAGATGTGACGAAAGAAAGAGAAAAACATGAGTATGAGGGTCATCAGATTGGTGGTGTGAGAGTAATTCACAGATTGCTTGCTTGATGCGTCATGACACGGCGTGAGCACTACTCCAGAATTATCATCCCGGTGGCAATGCTTGTGGTGCCATCGTTCCATGACGGAGGTTAAATTGTCCATAGATTGCCTGCATGATGCGTCGTCAGTGCGTGGGATTCCCCTCCAGGTTGTCTGGACATGGGCTCGTAATTCATAGAACATCTAGGATACTTACCGTAGTTATCGTAGTAGTTTAAGTCATGGCGAGGGACTGAACCCTACAAGATGAAGTGCGATTAAGGGCTTGCCCTCGGACCTATATAGTATGGGATGCATAGAATCCGAACAAGTGCGCATTAGTGTCATATAATATAAACAACTGCATTAAGGACTAAGTGCACCGCACAACACGACATCTATAGGATAGTCCCCGTAGTTTTGATTGTGACAAGTGTGTGCTTTCTAAGTAGGAGAAAATTGATGTATTATATCCTTGCGTCAGTTGAATGAACATGAGCCCATAGTTTCTATGCAGGATAAAAAGATTGACAAGATTAAAGTATGCATGCTGCTTAAAGAATGTTTCAAGTGTCGTACATTTTATTCATGTAATTATTGTAAAATTGTTTCCGTTGTTTAAATGTAATTCAAGATGTAACTCTGATGTAATACAAGTTTTAATTTCCTTAAAATTGTACGAAGAGAAGTGTCTATGGAACTTCGAATTCAGTCTGTTTTGGAATTCGAGGTGTTACAATAGCCTATGGCTAAACCAGCATAATTTCATAATTCTCAAAAATGGCTAAAACAGTAAACTAATACCTGTAAAATATGGCTAAAAAATAGTGAAAATCAAAATTTTATCAAAATCAACAAACACAGTGGACTCTAGCCTATAAAATATGTCCAAATCATTAAAGTTTGTATTTCTAAAAAAATCAACTAAAAATAGTGGACTATAGGCTATAACTCATAAAATATGGTCAAATAATACAAATTTCATTTCTCAAAATCACCTAAAATATTGGACTGATATCCCATAAAATATCGCCAAAATAGTGGTATTCATAATTTTCATAAAATCGACGAAATAGGTGGATTATAACATACAAGATGTGGCCAAACCAGTGAGATTTCATAATTCTCTAAATAGGCTAAAAACATGAGACTATATCAGATAAATTATGGCCAAAACAGTTATGTTGAGAACTTTTCTCCAAATTAATGAAAATGGTGGATTATAGCATGAAACGTAGCTAAATCAGTGAAATTTCGTATTTATCAAAATTAGCTAATAATAGTAGATTATAGCTCATAAAATATAGTCAAAACAGCGAAATTCAGAAGTTGAACAAAATCGACAAAAATGGCAAACTATAGCCAACAGAATGGGGCTAAACCGGTGAAATTTCTTGTTTCTTTAAATTGGCTAGAAGTAGTGGATTATAACATATAATGGCCAAAATGAAATTTCCCAAAATCGATAAAAAAAGGTAGACTATAGCCACAAAATATGGCTAAATCACTAAAATTTTGTATTTATCAAAATCAGGTAAAAATAGTGGATTCTAGCCCATAAATATGATTAAGACAGTGATACTCAAAATTTTGACAAAATCGATGAAAATGGTAGGTTATACCCACAAAATGTGCAAATCCGTGAAGTTTCATATTTCTTAAAATCGTCCAAATTAGTGGACTATAGCTCATAAATAGGGCTAAATAGTGATATTCAAGAGTTTCATAAAACTGACGAAAATAGTGGACTATAGCCTGCAAAATTTGGCCAAACAGTGAAATTTTGTATATCTCATAATCGGTAAAAAATAGTTGGCTATAGTACATAAAATATTTTCAAAAAAGTGATATTGAGAATTTTCTCCAAATCAAACAAAACGGTGGACTATGGTCCAAAAACTGTGGCTAAATAACTAAAATTTCGTATTTAAAAAAAATAGCAAAAAACAGTCGACTATATATAGCACATAAAATATGACCAAAACTATAATATTCAGAATTTTCACAAAATTGACGAAAACTTGGACTATAACCCACACAATATGGCCAAATTAATGACATTTTGTATTTCTCAAAATCGGCTATAAATGGTTGACTAAACATAAAATGTGGTCAAAACAGTGATTTTTAGAATTATTTAAAAATTGATGAAAGCCCAAATTAGTTAAAATTCATATTTCTAAAAACCGGCCTAAAACATTGAACTATAACACAAAATATGGACAACAAAGTAATATTCATAATTTTCACAGTATCTACGAAAATTGTAGACAATAGCTTAGAAAATATGACATAATCAGTGAGATTACGTTTTTCTTAATATCGGCTAAAATAATGAATTATACATAAAATATGGTCAAAACAGTGACATTCAGAATTTTCTAAAAATTGATCAAAACGACTGACACAAAATATATCCAAATTTCAATAGAATAAGGTCAAAACACTGATATTCAGAATGTAGACAAAATCAACAAAAATGGTGGCCTATAGCCCACAAAAGTTGCCAAATTAGTGATGTTTTATATTTATCAAAATTGGCTATAAACATCGTATAAAATATGGCCAAATAATTAAAATTTCGTATTTCTCAAAATCAGATAAAATTACTGGACTATAGTCCATAAAATATGATCAAGAAAGTGATCCTCAGAATTTTAACAAAATCAACTAAAAATGGTGGGCTGTAGGTAACAAAATGTGGCTAAATCAATGTAAAAAAAATTATTTATCAAAATCAATTAAAAATAGTAAACCTAGCACATAAAATAGGGCTTAAATGGTGTTATTCAGAAATTTCACAAAATCGACGAAATTGTTGGACTAATAGCCCACAAAATTTGACCAAATCACTGAAAATTAATATTTCTCAAAATCGTCTAAATGTTGTGGACTATAACTTATAAAATAGGACCAAAATAGTGAAATATAGAATTATCTCAAAATTAATGAAAATGGTAGGCTTGAACATAAAAAATGAGCAATATATTGATATTTAGAATTTTCACAAAATGGATGAAAAAGGTGAACTATGTCATATAAAATAGTCAAATTAGAGAGATTTCGTATTTACCAAAATCAGCTAAAAATAGTGAACTACATCTGTCACGCCCCGCTTCCCAAAACACGGGAATACGGACTCGTGACTGAGGCCCAGCGAATGATGCGAAAACACCATTCATAAGCTGTACAGGTAAACTCAACAACAAGATAACATAATAAACCACGCAGGCATGTAAAATCACAATATGATAATGAAAGTTCATGACATAGTCCATAATATAACCAACAACTGGAAAATACAAATTGTTACGGGTCAAACAAGCCCGGATTACAATAAAGGAGTTGCAAGAAATAAAACACAAACTAAAGAACACTTGATAACAATAAACTAGAACACTTGGTCATGACACCTTCTGGTAACTCTCCATTTGGGCCTGCAAGTATATTATAACAAAAGAAAAGAAAAGGGAAACAAGAAGACGCCCGTTAATACAAGTTATGGGCCGCAAGGGGGTACAAGCTAACGGAAACAGGTACAAAACAAAACAAAGAAAAGCAGGAAAAGAGCAAGAAATCGAGAGTCACGAAATAGGAGAATGCAACATGTAAATATGATATGAACAAGGAACAAGTGGCATATAAAACAAGTAATCAAGTAAACAAATATCAAGTCAACATGAACATGTAACATGTAATTGGATCATGCAAGTGCACCTGTTAAGCTTATGTCTAATGTTTGATCCTATCTAGGTAGCACTTCATGCATCCATCTTTTTACTATATGGTTGCTACTTACAATCAGTTTCGTTTAGATTTAGTGGTGGATTTTATAGGTCACGTACTCGGGAAATACATGTACATTCAATATTGTATCGAGATACGTACAACGTGAAACATGTAGAGTGTAAACTTGTAACGTGAAACACGTAAACTTGTAATTTGCAATCTTGCAATCTTGCAACTTGTAACTTGCAACTTGCATCGGGAAACCACGAGCTCCCGTCCGAGTACGCTCTTCTATATTGCCCACTACTTAAATCTTTCCCTTATACCCCGGCTTGTTACTTTTATTTTAATTTTAACATGATCATAATGCAAAGAGAAAAATGTCAGGATATGGACGGGGAACATCAAGGAATTATGCATGAAATACATTTTAAGTCATGAGATGCAAAAACATGTAAAAGTCATATCTGGGTCTAATTTTTATTACAAGTCTGGTTCAATAGTATTTTAGGGTCATATAAAATAATATTGCAACTACAAAGTGACTGATTACATGTATAAAACTTAATCAAGATTTAAGAAAACATTATAACAACATTCAAACTACTATCATGGGTAAAATAATTATTCACATCAACATGTATAATCCTAAAAGTACATAGGTGTATATTTATTTGTGTTCATGTCATGCATATGATAACAAAGTATTTACGATCACATGTGAATACAGGATCGACGGATTAGGTATAGAAACGGGTATTAATTCGACTTATGAATGCGAATTGGAGTCAAAAAATAATATACTTGCGGTATTTATGCAATGGGCTTGTACTAGAACAAATAAATTTGTACAAGAGATACTTGCCTTTTTGACGATTCAAGAGAAAATAACCGGTGAGCTCCAAAAATTACGTGCGAAATACGTGCAAGAAAGTCCAAGCAAACAAATCAGCAACTCAGCAAAATCCCACACAGGATCGATCCGAACACAGAACAGCAACCCGCGATCTAATGTGCCCAGAACACGAGACAGCAACCACAACTAATAGGAATCTTTCCTTACACCGGATCGAGGCTAGAACAGCAAACGGCAAGTCCAAATCCTCTCCAACAAAACACAGAACAGCAACTTCCACCGATCGCTCTTCGTCTTCTTGACTTCGACAAAGGGAGAGAGCGATCGGGAGAGTGAGAGCGGCGGGGTGGCGCTCACGGCTACTGGGCGGTCACGACTGCGGCACCACGGCGAGGCTGGACGGTGGTGCTGTGGTCGGGGAGCGACGCAGCGCGAGGTCGACGGCGAAGACACTCTGTTTTCGCGCTCGAAACAGGGGAGGTGAACTGGCGACTTGGGGCTTGATGACGAGAGCGACGAGGGGGGGGGATTTGCCAGAGGTTGCGGTGTGCACGGAGGGGGCAAAAACGAGGCGGTGGGTGAGTTTGACTATGGATGGATTGATGGGTCATGGTGGAGGAATTCGAGCGAAGAGGTTGAGGACGAGGGGGAGAGGTGATCGAGGAGGGCAGAGCAACAGAGTGACTGGGTGGCGACTTCGACGAGGAAGATGGGTTGAATTGGGGGGGGGGGGGGGGGGGGGGGGGGTTGGTTGAAGACGGAATGGGGAGAGGGAGTGAGCGAGAGGGAGATGGAGTATGGATTTTGGGTTGTGTTTTTTTTTTTTTTTTCTGTTTTCGATTTTGAACAGACGAAGAGAGAGAGTACGGGGGGAGAGAGAGATTATATTATAATAAAAGTATAGAAATAATATAAAAATAAGGTGGAGAGTGATTATAGGGATGAGGGGGTTAGGAATCAAACAGCTGATTGTGTGGAGGAGAATAAAAGGGAATTTTTTCCCGAAATGACCCTATTTTTGAAAGTTTTTCCCAAACTGCCATGCTTTTTTTTTATTCCCTAAACGCCCCACTCGCTTTTTGAAAAAGCGAGTGTGGGATAATCCCCCACGCTTTTTCAAAAAGCGAGTCTTAGGTTTCAGAAAATTTGAAACCTAAGACTCGCTTTTTGAAAAAGCGTGGAGGATTATCCCAAACTCGCTTTTTCAAAAAGCGAGTCTGGCCCTTTTTTGCCCAGCAACACTCGCTTTTTGAAAAAGCGGGGGTAATTATCCCACACTTTGAAAAAGCGGGGGGTAATTATCCCAAAGCAGGGGTAATTATCAAAAAGCGAGTGTCGTTTGAGACTTAAACCCCTCCCCCCCCACCCCAAACAGATCTCACTATCTCTCGTTTGGCAGCAGAACTAGTAGATCTACATTCAATGCATTTGCCTATGTTTCAACCGAAGGCATCGGCTATTCGTACGATTGTAAGTTTTTTAGTATTGTTAAATTCATCAAAGTTAGTATAGTTTTTTGATTTACAAGCATACATGTACTGCAACTACAAAGTCCAACTTATTATGTTTTGTAGATGGCCCAGACTTGGAGTATGGGCAAAAAATGTGCAGCTGTGTTGAATAGCAACGTCGCCGATGCAGTTAAGGATTTTGCACACGAGATGCTGACGTCCTGTCGAGCACAAGCTGATGCTGTTGAAGAGAGGGCGACCTTGGATGCTATCCTAAACACTCCCGCTCATCGGACCAGTGCACGAGCTCCTCGTGTGAAAAAAGTCGCCTGTAAACCACCACATCGGCCTAGAAATGAGGAAGAACAGGAGGATGAAATTGGAGAGGCTGAAATGCAAGTAGAGGGGGCAGAACAACAAGAGGAAGAGGAGCCGATAATAATGTCTGGTGTGACACAGAAAACTCCATCACCACGAGGTAAGAGGCAACGGCGACCTCCCACATTCTTCACCCCGGACCCGTGAAGCGATCCCATATTTTGTTGATGTAAATTTTTGGTTGTAATTATAATGTGATTTGTTGTGTATCTCAATCTTCAAGCGAGGAAGAAGGAGAAAGAAAAGAGAGATAATGAGATCTGTTTGGGGTGGGGGGGTTTAAGTCCCAAACGACACTCACTTTTTGAAAAAGTGAGTGTGGGATAATTACCCCCGCTTTTTCAAAAAGCGAGTGTTGCTGGGCAAAAAAGGGCCACTCGCTTTTTGAAAAAGCGAGTTTGGGATAATCCCCCACGCTTTTTCAAAAAGCGAGTCTTAGGTTTCAAAATTTGAAACCTAAGACTCGCTTTTTGAAAAAGCGTGGGGGATTACCCACGCTCGCCAAAAAGCGAGTGGGGCGTTTAGAGAATAAAAAAAAAAGCAGGACAGTTTGGGAAAAACTTTCAAAAATAGGGTCATTTTGGGAAAAAAATCAATAAAAGGCAATTAAGATTGTTATAAACAGCCATATAATGAAGAGGGATTATAGCACTGAAAACTAGGGGTTCAAATTTCAAACTTTGGGAATTTGTTGATCTGGTCAACAAATGGGGTTGGATTTAGTTTAGTGGATCAAGACTCAATAGGAAAGTGGGCTTGGTCTATGAGCTCAAAACAGCTAATAATTATAAAATTGGGCTCATACAAAATAATTTAGACAATTGGGCTTAAATTAAACAATTGGGCTTAGGTTTAAAATCATTTGATAAATCAATCATGGGATTGGGCTCCAAAACATTTCAAATATTAAAACAGTTGAATAATCAAATATTAGGCTTTACAAAATAGTTTGAATAACATAATAAATTGAAAAGAGAATAGTTAAGAATTTAAAATACGGGAAAATACTTGAAAATACAAATTAACTGAAACATGGGTTACAACATCATATAAAATATTGCCGAAATAGTGATATTAAGATTTTTCTCAAAATGGACGAAAATGATGTAATACTGCAAAATCAGTGAAATTTTGTATTTATCAAAATCAGCTAATAATAGTGGACATAAAATATGACCATAATAGTGATATTAAATTTTTTTCTCAAAATCAACGAAAGTTGTTAGATTATCTAACCTACAAAATGTTGTCAAAGTAGTTAAATTTCGTATTTCTCAAAATTGGCAAAAAACAGGGAATTATAGCATATAAAATATGGCAAAAATAACTGTATTCATAATTAATTTTTTTTTTACAAAATAGACGAAAACGATATGGTCAAATTAGTGCCAAGTTCGTATTTTTCAAAATCTGCTAAAAATAGTGCACACATAAAATATAGTAAAAACAATGGTATTCAGAATTTTCTAAAAAATGCTCAAAACAGTGAACAACCCAAAAAATATGGCCAAATTAGTGCATTTTTGCATTTTTCAAAATTGACTAAAGACAGTCGAATATACCGCATAAAATATGGCAAAAATTGTGATATTTAGAATTTTGACAAAATGTACGAAAACAGTTAACTAAAACCCTAAAAATGTGGCCAAATTAGTGAATTTTGTATATCTTAAAATCAGCTAAAAACAGTAAATCATATCATATAAAATATGGCCAACGCACTAATATTCAAAATTTTCTCGAAACCGACAAAAGCCACTGGACCATAGTCCATAAAATGTGTTCAAATTAGTAAAATTTTGTCTCTCAAACTAAAAATAATAGACCATAACATATAAAATATGACCAAAATAGTGACATTTAGATTTTTCTCAAAATCAACAAAAGCGGTGGACTACATCCCAGAAAATATGCCAAATCAATGAAATTCTTGTTTCTCAGAATTAGTTAAAAACAGTAAAGTATAGCTCGACCAAAGCAGTGGTAATAAAATTTTCTCAAAATCAACAATAACGGCAGATTCACATTACTAATGAGCCTATCATACATTTGAAACAATCATCTTCCTGGCATTGAGAAATTAAGTCAGCCATCTAACAGTAATATATTTTGCTACGACTACAGAATCCAGAATATGCGAAGAATCATTGTTCACAACTTCAAAGCATGAACAAATGGTAGACACAAAATGTTTTGTTTTTCAGTTTGGGAGTCAGCAGAAAATAGAGTAGAGAACTTTCAGCGCACTCCGCATAATTTTGCTCATAAAAGTTACAATGCGCATCACAAACTTTCTCAACTTGCTCCAGTAAATTCCAGCAAACCCTAAGGTGTAAAACACACTCCGCACCTAATTCACTAACCTGATTTTTAACATTGTAACAGAAAAAAAACTCTGAACTTTTAACGATAAATCCTAAGGCAACAAACAAGGAGCCAAATGATGAGCTGACAAATTTCTATACAGTAGAATGGTGGAGACGGGCAGCACCTCAACAATTTTTGGGACCTGTACAGTAAGCACTCCAAGAACCCAGAAAAAGTTTCCACACATAAGTTTGATGAAGAAATAGTTGATAGCGTTCCGTTCCTTGGAAGAATCTTGCATTACATGAACTATACATAATTTAACCATATCTACAGATCTGCACTGGAATCAAGTGACGAGCGACAGGGTCTCCTGAGAAAATACAAACGTGGAAAAATCTGGATCAAATCAAACAATCTGCAGATACATTAAGGAGACAATGAATGAACCAAGAATTAAACAATGAAGCAACGAATCCGAAACACAATATGATCATGTCACATACCATGATTTACAACAAAAAAGGTTCAACCTTGTTCAAGAATTTTAATGGATTTCAATGTACTACAAACTCAATATATTCCGAGTTATTTCATGAATGGAAGGGTGCAAGGATCAAATAGCATCAAGTACAAGATCATGCCAGCTGATTAAGACAAAGAAGGGTTTACATTATAATGTAGGGTTTTTCCCAATGGGTCACTAACAAATATTTTAATTCCATATACCTCACTCACAAATATTCAATTCCATATAAGTACCTTTGCGTGAGTTATATGGAATTAAATTTTGGTAACAAAAGTGGTTATTTGGAATGAATTTCACATTGTGAGTTATATGGAATTAAGTAATTGTGGGTGAGGTATATGGAATTGAAAAATTTGTTAGTGACCCAAGTGAGAAAAACCCTATAATGTATCTCAAACATAATGCATATAAATTACAACTAACATGCAATCATGAAATACGCCCCAGAAGTAGTTGGATCAAGCAAAATTGGGTAAAAACAATAAAGGTGCATGCTAGAAACTCATTAAAGGTCAGTTTCAACAAAAATGCTTTTCACAAAATCTAGTATATTGTTCACTTAATAGATAAATACTGTTATCTTAAAGCAGATCTTGTTTACATGTATTTCTTCTAGTAACCAAAGTGATCTAGTGGTGAGAGAGAAGGATATTTCATCAATTTTACTGTTTCCATTAATCCAAAAGGATGGTGCCATAAACCAATAAAATAGTTGAAAACACCATTTACTGATTTACTTGATAACACATATATAAATCTCTAATATTATAATAGGAGAAGACCTTAGTGTCATTTGTAAATTTGTAAATCTACCAGCACGTGCATAACTATTATAAAGGAGGTCTTAGGTTCAAACCCACACTACATCTAAATTTTTTACTTTAAAAAACTATATTTATTAAGACATGCATCACACGTGTAAATTACTAGTATATAGTAAATGCAATAAGATAGTTTCCAAATAAAAGATGAAAAAAATATCCATTTCCAACTGATCAATGAAGTCCAGTTGATCATTTTTTGGCAGATCCATGGTCTTTTTTGTTGTCCTTTTTTTTTTCCTTTTTTGAGCTTTGGTAGAACTTGCTGGATTAGTTTAGAACTCCAAATCTGCCAATCTGTAAAAGAAAGATTTCATGATACATGAACGAAGATGTATGGTATAGATGACAATTTAGGTTACATGAAGTATTTAATCTCCATATGATCCCCCCCCCCCCCCGGCGACAAACACACCAATTTAAATGGCACATTTTCGTAGTTATATATTAATATATTTTCTGTTATATTAAACCAACCAGATCTGGGGGTTAAAGTGAATGCTCTAAAATTTCTTAATGCATTTTAATAATGTTTATATAAATTCTTCATTAGAAAGCCTACATAAAAGGCTTGAGAATATTGCAAAGGGAATTCTTGGAACACTGAAATAATAGAATAAGCCTTTTTTATTCTCCTCTTTCTGTCTTCATCAGCGTCTCTACATGCTAAACCAAGCACACTTCCATCTGTGGAATCTTTAATCTTATATTCTTATCACTGCCTACATCCACTCATCGTTTTATCGAGTTAGCAAGCTTCACATGTATCATTCTCCCCTCTTTAGTTTTTTCTTTCTAACTTCATAGATAAATAATTAAGAGTTTCAGATATAGCCGATTTAGTCATACAAAATAGCCTATCTGCCTTCCTTCACTTTTTAACTTCTAATTCTCCACATTATCGTCATCTCTACACTTTTGACAATATCTATAAGATGACCACTATGCCTTGAATAACTATCAAACTTCCTTGCTTTACCAACTCTTTTTAGTAATTAATCTATTAAATACAGATTAAGAATTTATTCTTCTATTTTATTGAAACTACTACTTCAGATATAAAGGTTCCATAGTTCATATTCCAACTGCCATATATTATCATTTTATTCACATAAAAAAACATGTTTCTCTATTCAAGTTATACTGTAACTCTCATATTCATTACGGTTCTATCTTCTACTTCAAACTAGTCAATTTATTAGATGTCATGATTTTGCTGTCTATATCTTACCTATGTCCGTGCTGCATCCATTCATTTCATTTGTGAGCGACAAGAAAAACATTCCATCATCTTCTGTTGAGCATTTTATACCATAAATTGTAGAGTAGTTTGGATTTGAGGACTAAGTACATTTGTATATCTCAAGAAAAAGCATTAGTATTACCAGAATTTGACTGTAAAAAATAAATAAAGATAATAAATATTTTTCTATCACTCAAATTATACCTTTTTGAATCTCCAACTGATTGTCACATCATTGAACTAGATCAGAACTCTCACCTGGCCACTCCTGCCCACTGCAAATGTAAAAGTAAGCCAAGATATCACAAATTTGTTCACTAAACCTCTCTATCCGGTTACCTTAGTATTTTCATATCTTTTAACAATTCCATATAGAGTGCACTTTACACGTGACAATATGACTACATCGACTGCCTAAATCTGAATATGTACACATGTAAGTGTGTGAGAGTGGGGAGACATGAGTTTATAAGAAATCTGGAAAGATGATTCTTAATGATCAGCTAATATTGGAAGCTAACAGCATAAATTTCAATCTGAATATTAAGGATGCCTTTACGTTAAAACCCCTGTAAGTAATATGTTAAATAAATGTACTAATGCCTACCTATCCAGAAATGAATGGTTCTGCATACGCACCCACCTCCCAACAGACACAGAAAAGCAGAGAGATTTAAATATAAACAACGAAGGTCGTTGTTTGAAATCTGGAAGTTTTCAAATTTTTGGTTCAGATCGGATCATATTCAAAATTTTGATTCCCAGAGCATTAAGTACAAAAAACATTATTAACCATAATTATTGAAGGACCTTCAACCTTAATTCATTACTGAACAATGGGTGACCCAACAAGTATCACAGAGGACTTCACTTGGCATCTTACTTCAAACTGAAGGATACATAAAATCTGAAAGTGTCTGACAATGCATGTACAAAAAGGTGAAACGAACCCAACAAACACACACAATGTTGTTCACTAACTAATGGAAATTAAGAATATCAACTACGCAAAAGTCATCAGGCAAAACCCTTACCATCATAGCTGCACTTTTGTTTCTAAGAGTTGAAGATGCTGCCTCAGCAAATGCCTGTGCTGCTTCTGCATCAGCTTCCGCAGCCTCTGCCTGCCTCATTGCTTCTTCGGCTTCAGCCATGGCCACTTCTGCTTCTGCAACAGCCTGGGCAGCAGCGGCTGCTGCCTCTTCTCTTTTCATATGCCAAATCCGTGCCAGGTCAGCATCAATTTGAGGTTTATTAAGGAGTTTAATTTCACCCCTATCCACTTTAAAAGGTTCCCGCTCTCTCTCTTTGCTGAGTAAGACCTTCGGACTTCTTCCTTTCGGGGAGGATGAACTTGGTGCAATCCTATATTTATGCTTCCCCTGTAAGTATAAAGTAAAGATCAGTTATAATTAAGCCTGAAAATCAATGGGTAGGATTGAAAACGGTTTTATTGGGCCATGAAAGCTTGGAATCACATGAACCAGGCATGCTAGATGGGATTACCATTAAGGTTTAATACAACTTGTGTCGACTATCTTATCCATCTTAAGTAGAAATCAGTGTGATTAAAGCTGAATCAAGATGAGATTTATCTGGAAAGTACCATGAAAGTCGGTGAAAGAAATTAAAACTAAGTTTCTTTCTAACGAACATAGTTCCCTTAGTTTGTTCTCATGAAAAGTGAGAGATCAAGTCTCAGTAATAGGGAAACCATTTAGATGTTAAGAAGGGCGTACTTGACAAAAAAAATCTAGTGGCATGGCATCCTTAACAAATAGAGTTTCAGACTAGGTTGTGCCATATGTGCCTATGATGCTGCAGGGGAATTTTTGTCGCAATCCAGTAACTAAGGTTTGTCATTTGGTTTTTCAAAAGGATAAGCCATTCTCACTTTAGAGGATTGTAAAAGAGAGAATCTAAAGATTCAAGGTAAAGGGTCACAAGGAAACCAATAAAAGTTGATATGATGATCCTAGACATGGTTTCAAATACTGGCTGATATGAGACACGTCAGCTGTACTGGATAAGCATTTGCCAACAGATACTTTGATTCTATCAGACTACTGGTTAATGTGGCAGGATACCCAGTACAAGATTTTTGAAAAAAGATTCGGAAAGTACTTACACTAATAAGGAAGCATTTATTCTATCAAAAAGTATTAAGTGTTCTCAGTCCGGACACATGGAGTATGAAGTTCTTTCAAGTTAAAAGATGATCAACTTGACAATATAGGGGGTTATGAAGCAATAGTAAAGCTAGGAGATAAATGAGTCATAAATCTAGTCCGGGTATATATGGCCTAATGGCCTAACAAACTGAAAGATGTATTAGGAAAAGGATGTTTCCTGCTTAGAATACTGGTTTAGAGCCTTGCTCTATTATCCACAAGACTTATTCCGTAGTGTGAACCAAAGATCTTATCTGGATGATAATTAGGTATTTCTATTTAGTCGGGCACACTTGTCCCTTAAATTTTCATTTTGTAGAACATGCAGAGAAAAGGTTTACCAAAGAAAATCTGGTAGGAGGATGCAGAGAAAAGGCGATCAAGCAGAATATTACTTCTCCCTATTAATTGTTTATCTTGTCAAAATCAGTCCTTATAATCATAGTTTCAAACATCTAGTATGAGTGCAATAGAAGCACCTTTCAAGCCCACCAGTTTACTTCAGACACTCTTCACGAAGACGGGGTGCTGATCTTTGTGAAATAAGGACACAGTCAAATTGGAAAGAAATTTTCTGCCAAGGGAATCCTTAGCCTTGCTCTCCTGTTCCGATATTCATTCTGTCAATGTTATACGTATTATATTTAGGTTAAAATCAATGGGATTCACCGTGCTGAAATGGAGGAGCCTTATTGTTTCACAGGAAGGGCCGTTTAACAGCCAATACAATCACCGTGAGAAAAGATCACATAAATGTTCAAACTTCAAATATTTTGCTCGTTACATAATAATTGTGATTGTCTAGTAGACATAATATTGTAATTTTTAGATAAATTTCATATGAGAAGTTTCGCATAAATTGTCATTCAAAATTACAAGTATTACCTTTAACAGTTTCCCAGTTTCCCTCATTTTTTTCAACTTTGCAGACAACAATCGCTTGAAATCTGGAGGAGACACATAGCTGTCCTGCACAAATTTAAAGAAAAGTTTGTTGAGATTTCCACATGTAATGGATATTAAGCATGATAATAATTTCCAGAAAAGATTACCCAACGCAGTCAAAACAAATAGTAAATTCATTTGAAATAGAAAATCTTATATGTCTATCACGGCACAAAATATCACAACTCACAAAAAACTAAGGTTTATATTCAATCCCACTATAGGGTCTTGTATTGATACAAACACAAGAACCAAACTGAGAAATTCAACCCATTTCGGAAGCTACTCGGTAAGTACTTAAATACCCTTTACTGCACAATGGAAGTGAAATTTAGAATTATATCAGCTATTACGATCTATGTCACAGATGTCAATATTCAATTGGTATTAGTTCAACTTTGCTGGGAGATATCACCTTTTACCTTTTTAAATTGATTAAGTAATTAAATTTAAGACTCAAGTACAAAAAACTATGATGAAACTTGAGTTGTTTCAAGAAAAAGAGAAAACCATATAATTTATACTATTAGAGAGACTACATATCTGTTCCACAACTTCTCAAGAAAAAACCACACATAACCCATCAGATCGAAAACTGGTTATGCGTGCTCACAGCCTAAGGCTTCTAACCCTCTTCCCTGTTCTATCCTTCCTATAACCCAAACGCAAACCCTCTACCTACCCTTCTTCAAACGTCTTTCTTCTGTCTAAACCTGCAACCCTAAACACTCACCCCTCTTGCTATCTCATTTGATCTTTTTCCTAAACCGATAAACTGTAACCCTCTTGCCTCCTTTTCTTCAGCTATTATCTCTCACATTTCTAAATCCATACCACAAACCCATAACCAGAAAACTCTTTCCTCTATTTTCTTCAACATCTCTCCCATTTTCAACTTTACTCAAGGTGCCAATCCATAATCCTAATTGATCCAAAAGCGGCTATGGATATGATTTGGTATTATAGATTACACAGCTATCTGCATCTCAATAATACGACAATAACAAAACATAGAAGCCGGAGCCTTCAAACATCTATATAATAAATTACAAAAAAAGCTATCAAGTGGCTCTCATTCAATCCCCTAAAATCAATGGCCTACATTGATTCTCACAAAACATATTTTCCCGCCCAAAATTTCAAATCCCAAAATTAAATTCCCCCCCCCCCCCAAAAAAAACTAAAAACCTCATTACTTTATTACTATCTCTCTCTTCTCTCTTCACTTTTTCATATTTCTATCTTTCTCTCCCTCTCTCACTCCCATTCTTTCTTTATTTACTTAGCAATTTAGATTTTAAGATTTCAGGTTTGTAAAATATTCAGAATTTTTATGCTTTTTTTATTGAGCAAATATCTCTTCAACAGTTAAATTTCATCATTTTCCACACTTAAAGTTCTAAGAAGTTGGATTTTACACCCTCATTTATAATTATTTTTCAACATATACTAATAGAAACATGGACTTTTATTTACAACTAATTATTATCATACTATTCAAACTTGAACTACATAATTGTTGTTTTACTGTTTACAGGGTTTTTTTCTGTATTGTATCATTCCGAAGACGTGCCGTAGGCACATGCCCACGAGCAAATCTAGTATTAAAATAAAACACAACAAAATAACCAATAGCGAAAAGATTTTCAGATAAATAAAATCTCACATCTATATATGCTGCAATAGACACTTCACTGGATCCGGTAGGCTCCTTCAAGTTAGTAATGGCTTCCAGTATAAGATTCTCTAGCCTGCATACATATGGAGAGGTTACACAGAGAAATTAAAGATTGAGCCAAAGTCACTGTTAAAACATTAAATTTAACATCAAAGTCTGTAAGACAGCGAGTTTGTATACAGTAAAGTGCAGTAACACTGATTCCACAGGACTATATCAGAAACAATACATATACAACACCATACACATCAAAACAACCACTTAAATAGGGCATAGTGTGACACTGTAATTGTTGAGAGTGAGAGGAAACAAAAATTTCTTAAGAGAGAGGAAATAAAAAATTGATCTGATAAAAAATATATCTATGACCAATAAGTAATAAGTAATAACCAGTGATAGTGTTTATGTTGTCCAATTTTACCGGTAAATATATTCAAAGAGCAGCCTGCAATACAACTGTACAAAAGGAGATTGGAGGTGGGGTGTGTATTCCCCAATTATTGGTGGTGATTTACATCCATCAACAGTCTCCATTTGGAAAAGTAGGATGCATACTTTAGGCAGGAAATCTTCTTGTGGCTGGCTAAAAATAGTATAATCAACAAAGGAAATACCTTTCCCCTAACAAGGAGATAGTTAACCACTCCTCATTCACTGTCATGGACGAAAAAGACTAAAAGCATCCACTTCCACTAACAAGGAAATATGGACGAAGAAGACTAAGAGCATCCACTTCCACTAACAAGGAAACACGGACGAAGAAGGATAAGTGCATCCTTTTCCACTAACAAGGAGACTGTTAATTACCCCTCATTCAGTGTTAGAATGATAAGGCTTCATGAACCAGTGGGGAAATTTCAAATGTCATCCATATTGAGAGGAAGGAGAGTCCATCTAGGAAATAGCAACGTATGGGGCAAAAATCCCACGACAAAATTGTGGGCAGTTGTTAATATGGGGGCAGAGTCATAAACTGTTTCAGAATTTTATACAAAATATATTAAGTACTAGATACATCTGGTTTCCACATCAGATATTTACCAAGTTTAACAAGGTGGTACCAACTCAAACGACGAACAATCTTTTTCCAAAGGAGAACACTACTATGATTCTAGGCAGTGACATCTGATGGCAAGGGCAGATGCGACAAAAGCAGAGCTCCCTTTTTACAGCACTAGGAGGAAGACCTCAGATTAGGCCTCACCACTTTGGGACTTATCTCGACATGTCACTGCTAGACTATGTAGAAAGCCCTTAAATGTTTCACAGTATTGTTATTGAAAAAGTTACAGAATGAGGAAAGTGGAGCAAAACAGGAGGTCGAGGTTTAGACCAAAACAAGGATGCTGTGGCAGAACGAGCCAATTTAAATTAAAATTATTTTAAAAAATATAAAATAATGGGAAATTTAGAGGAAATGCAACAACAAATACTAACCAAAAAGTGTCAACATATTTAAAAGTATCAAACTACTATCAATATTCTCTATTCAGTAGATTAGTAACAGGAAACCAATAATTTGCAAAAAAAGGAGGCATCAAATCATTTATATAATAGTCATTAAAATTCAAATTATTAAAATATACAATAACTAATTCAACTATAATTAACTACAAAGTAATAACCTAAAGAGCTAAGAAAAGACATCAGACATATACAATTAATTAAATAAAACTAAAACTTTCTTTGCAAACAATCAACCAGCATCAAGAACAAATGATGACAAGATTCAGAAAGACAACGAAAAAATAATTTCTTGCATGCATCAGCTCTATGACTACCAAACAAAAAAATACATTCTTTGAAAAATGACTACAAAAACTAAACTGTCAACAGTTAAAAACACTGATCTTACTATAGATTTAAAATTTATTAGAAACAAACTAGAGTTAATACTTTTTTAGTAATTAAGCAAAAACAAAGTATTAACTTAATAATTAGACGATAATTTACTGAATAACATCAATTTTAAAAAATAAATTGGTTAAATTGAGCAAAACCTATACAAAATTGATAATTTCATTTCAAAATTGAGCCCGGTTAGATATTATTATAAGGGTTAAAAAATGAGCTTTTTACAATTTCAAAATCAATTAAATTAAGGAGAGAACTGAAGGATACAGTATGGGTAGAAGCAAAAAAAATGAGTGTGTGTGTTAGCAGGGGTGGTATGTAACATGGGGGGAGAAGTTTTGAGGAAAGGGAGGTAGAGGTCATGGGAAATAACATAGTGGGCTGTGGGTAAACAAGAGAAGGGACAAGGATGAGAAAAGATGGATGGAGGAAAAGGGCAGTGTAGATGATGGGAGGAGGCGAGTGCAAAAGTGGGGAAGTGCGACAGATTTTTAGAATACTATGTGTTTGAGAGTAGTTATTATCAGATTAGCCTCCTAAAATGGTAGACTAGCATTTACAATCCTAATATACATGGTAAATTCGGGACCTCACTAACACTTGATTTCTAAGAAAACATTTAAAGAGTAGTCAGATACCACCAAATTTGAATCATTTAATTACCAACAATGGCATGTGACTAAGACCTCCCATCTTCATTATTTTGGAGTGGATAAACTGCACTTCAAAACATATAACATGACAAATGCATCTTTTGATTCCATGCTGGCACATTTAACTAAAGATTCAGTATCTACATGTTACATAAACGCGTACACTAAGAAGGGGATACCTATTTGAATAGCAATTATCTCAATCAAACAGAATAAACACCAATATACACACTAAATGAAAAACCTTGCATGTGTAGTATTATAACCAATCGAGTAACAGCAGTAGAAGGAAAGCAATTGTAATACTAACTTTGCCTCAGATTTCTTTGGAGGAGAGGTTTGCATAGGTTCAGCTGATATCGAAATAGGCTTGGCATCAACAATCTCATTTGAATCATCATCCTGAACGACTGTACTGAGGGTCATTGAGTTGTCATCCGGCTTAGGTGTCTCCCTGCTCTTCTTCAAGGCTACCCTAGCCTTTTGACGAGATCCCATTCCACTAGCCGTCACCCTTAAGTTTCGCCATTTATCCTGTTGAGGAATTTGCAAAAGTAGAAACATGTCCAACATCAGGCCACCTTAACTTCCAATATTGCAAATCTTTATTATAACTAGATAGTTGGCAGTGCAGTTGTGTGGACATATCACATAACCCATATGTTGCACACATTTTGATCTTAATTTGTTTATTTGAAAAGTAGGGTGCAGGTTAGGTCCTTGGTACCAAGATTGGTTCTTGGCATCTAGGAAGTTGCCACGTGGTGTTTAAGATTTGGACCAATAATTCTATGATTAACAACGTTTATTCTTCATTAACTACCAAATGAAGTAACAAATCAATAAGTTTATTTTACAGTAGTAAAGATTATAATAGGAAAGACCAATTAAAGGAATAGCTACTGACGAAGTTCTTCATTTGTGAAATAATGGTGATATGGTGCCCATATATATATATATATATATATATATATATATATATATATATAGAGAGAGAGAGAGAGAGAGAGAGAGAGAGAGAGAGAGAGAGAGAGAGATGTTCCGTTGTGCACTAGCCCTCCATGTGCACTCGGCCTTCCTGCCTTCGTATCGACGATCCAAACCATTCGCATTGATCTACACATATAAATTGGTCTAAATATGTAAAATCAAATCATTTGAAATACATTTGCCCATCCATCATGTGACTAAAAAAAACAACGATTTTCAGCCATACAATTTTATAACACTTCAATGGATAGGCAAATGAATTTCAAATGATTTGATTTCACATATTTAGACTAATTTATATGTGTAGATCAATGTGAACGGTTCGGATCGTCGATACAAAGGCGGGAAGGCCGAGTGCACAATGGAACATTACTATATATATATATCGTCGATACAAAGGCGGAAGGCCGAGTGCACAACGAAACATTACTATATATATATATATAGGAATGCTCCATTGCAAAGGCTACTATAGTGTGCAAAAGTGTGCAAACCACATAAGCCGTTGTTTGAAACAACGACTTCATTATAACCCAAGCCGTTAACCTAAGCCGTTATTTCAAACATATATATATATATATATATATATATATATATATATATATATATATATATATATATATATGCTTCATTGCAAAGGCTACTGTAGTGTGCAAAAGCGTGCAAACCACATAAGCCGTTGTTTGAAACGACGACTTTATTATAACCTAAGCCGTTATTTCAAACAACGGCTTAGGTGCACGCTACAGTAGCGTTTGCAATAGAGCATTTCTTATATATATATATATATATATATATATATATATATATATATCACCTCACCTTAGGTTGTTTCTATGAACTATGCATTTCTTCATGCTAGGAATGAAGGATTTCATCAAGTTCTCTAAACTCAAAGAGAAATGCATTCATATAATTTAAAATTATAAGAATTCGTAGTTGGTTCATGACATAATGCAAAATTAAGCACCATACAATTGTGATCTACTTGGACAAAAGTGATGTGGAGAATTTAGGGAACTGGAAGATGTGAAGGAAACTCAAAACTCCTAGAAGTTGATGACTTCATCGATTTATTCTCTCGGTTGACAATACCATAGTTACATTTTCAAATATTTCACTTTTTGTAATGAACTTCACCATTATTTCTTACTTAATTTGTCTTTTCTATCGTAGAAGAAACTAATAATTCTCATTTCTTACTTCAACTGATATTTGATAGAGATTAAAAGGTGTTAATCATATAACTATTAATCTCCATCTTAAAGCACGTGGTGGGTCCCTAGCTGCCAAGAGCTAAGGACCAAACCCGGGCAATGAAAACCGATGGTGAATTAATGTGTATTGGAAGATGGAACAAGAAATGCGGCTCTTATAATGCCAAAAGCATAAGCATGTGAAGTGCATGTGCACACAGTTCTCCTTTACACCTTCTAAATTCAAGCCCCAAATTGAAGTTTAGAAATTACCTTAAGGTCCACATTCGAACGCAAACACAGGATGCCACTGAATTCCGGGTCTTTCAATATCGTGCTCCATTTACCCAACCCATATTTTGCAATTCCGGCCTTCAATGCCAACTCCTCTTCCGCCGTCCATTTCTGTTTCGGTGCACCCATTTGTAAAACCCAAACCCCTTTTCGCAACAATCAAAACGGTATAAACCTAGCAAGCTGTATAAAGTAGGCAATAATAAATCAAACCCAACAATTGTTGACATATATCGATTAGAATTACATGTACCCACACGAACTAATCACAAAATTACACATAATTTAGCTAAATTGACCAAGAATTTGAACTAAACCCTATAAAATTGGTTTAATTTTACGATTAACTGATTAAAGAGCCTAATATAATCAATTTCGAACAGAAAAAACCCCTAAATAATTTAACATAATTGGGGGAAACTGCAAAATTCGATTAAAGATGAGATTTTTAATGGGAAAAAGCGATAAGATGGGAAATTGAGGGTACCTTTGAGGTCAAGAAACCATGGATTGATCGGATTTCGGCGGCGGAGAAGAAGAAGGGGAGGAGTTTTGAATGTGGATGGGAATTAGGGTTTGTTCGGTTTCATGGTACAAAACCCTAACCCTAGATATTAAGACGTTTCCCCAAATAGGCCACTATTTCAAACTAATTCCCACAATAGACCATTTTTGAAACTAATTCCCAGAATAGACACTCGCAGTTCCTAACTATCATATTCTTTTTTGTTGACGCAGTTGGCAACTGCGGTCTAAGTGTACGCCACGATAATCCAACTCCAATACATGTGTCAAAATAGTGTTAAGGAGAAAACTATGTTCACCTTAAATCGCAGTTGCCAACTGCGTTCTGATTGCACTAAGCTCAAAGTTTCCAACTGAATTCCTAATTGGACCCTATGAAAAATTGAATTATGAATGCAGTTGGGAACTGCGAGCTTAGTGCAATCAAGAACGCAGTCAGTCAAAATGCGTTCTTGATTGCACTAAGCTCGCAGTTTCCAACTGCATTTTAATTGGATCCTATGAAAGATTGAATTAGGAATGCAGTTGAGAACTGGCAGCTTAGTGCAATTAAGAACGCAGTTGCCAACTGCGGTCTAAGGTGAATATAGTTTTTTCCTTAACATTATTTTGACACAAGTGTTGGAGTTGGATTATTATGGCATATACTTGTATCGCAGTTGTCAACTGCGTCAACAAAAAAGAAATGCAGTTGCGAACTGCGAGTGGTCTATTTTGAAAATTAGTTTTGAAAATGATCTATTTTAGAAATTAGTTTGAAAAATTGGCCTATTTTGGGGGGAAATCAGATATTAATGAATTCGATTCGGAAAATTTTGGTTTCTTGTTCAGTTTGAGGTATTCCACGTTATGCACGGATATACTTAAAAATTTCATGGATTTTCACCTAACAAATGTGGTATTTATGTACTAGTCCATCATAAGTTGATAATTAAATTTTTTTTGTATTGGGATTTAATGTAGCCAAATAATAAACCCAAAATTTGAATCTGAAAATAGGCTTTGTTAAAAGATGGATCATAAAAAATATAAACTGCAGTGAAAGATGAAGTAATATTTGAGTTAAACTACCGAATTTGAGAACCGAAACAACATCTTTTACTTGAGTTTTCTAGCCGAAGTGATTTTTCAACTCTAAGTAAGATGGAGCGCATCATGCTTTAATAGTTCAATTAATCGTGGTACGTACATGCTTACTACCAATTGGATTTTTTCTTCTTTTAATTTTGTTGATCAATTGGCCATGATGTTTTTGTAAGCAAATCAATTTTGAAACAAAATAAAGATTTGATCAATTCGTAAAAATTGGTGATCAATGAATACCTAATATAACGTCCGTTTTCTACACAAGTTATGGTTGGAGGGAAATTAATAATCAGTATGTGATCGGGTTGATTAATGAACATTTAGAAACAGGGTTAAATCTCTATTAGGCTTTGCAAATGATGATAGAGAATTTTGACGACTTCTGGTTGCGTTTGGTTTGTTGTTTTGAAAATAATTTTCTGAAAACAATTTCTGAAAAGAGTTTTCTGAAAATGAGAGTGTAAAAGCTGTTTGGTAATAATTTTTTATGAAAACAGTTTTTTTAAAATGATAGTATAATGTATAGGTTTGGTTGTATGTATATACTGTATACAGTATATATACTCTGACATATACATACATACTGATATATAATAATATAAAATATTTTATTATAATAAACATATTTAATAATACATAGATATAATAATATATTATAATTATAATAATATATATGTAATAATAATATATTCAAATTATATATTAAACAACTTATTATAATAATAAAAAATTATAAAATAATATATAATAGTAATATATAATAATAATAATAATATATATTATAATAATAATAATATATATTATAATAATAGATTATTATAATAGTATATATAAAATAGTATATATAAAATAATAAAATAATAAAATATATATATAATAATAATATAATATAATAATTTTTTTTGACTAATTAATAATATAATATAATAATAGTATATATAAAATAATATATATAAAATAATAATATATTATAATAATTGTATATTATATAATAATATGAAATAATTTATTATAATAAACATATTTAATTATATACATATATATAATAACATATAATAATTATAATAATATATATTAATAATAATCTATTATAATTATATATTAAACAATTTATTACGATAATAATAAATTATATAATAATATATATAATAATATATAATAGTAATATATAATAATAATAATAATATATATTATAATAATAGTGTATATATATATATATATATAAATAAAAATAAAAATATAATATATATAATAATATATAATATAATAATAATAATAATAATAATAATAATAATAATAATAATAATAATAATAATAATAATAATAATGTATATGTAACAATAATATATTATAAATATATATATAACAATATTTTATAAAAATAGTATATTATATTATAATAAATATAATAATATATAATAGTAATATATTATAAATTAATATATATAATAATATGTAATAATAATATATAATAATAATAATATATATAATAATAATATAATATAATAATAGTACATATAAAATAGTATAAAATAGTATATATAAAATAGTATATATAAAATAATAATATATATAATAATATTATAATATAATAATAGTATATATAAAATAATAATATATTATAATAATTTTATATTATATAATAATATGAAATAATTTATTATAATAAACATATTTAATTATATACATATATATAATAACATATAATAATTATAATAATATATATGTAATAATAATACTTATGATGTTAGTTATATTTGTTTATTTGTTGCTTTAAATTTGAATTATTTCCTAATTATCAAAAACACAACCCTTTTTTTCAAACAAACACCCTTAAGAGCACCGACAATCGTTTGCTATATTTGTCATTTTCTCATATTTTGAGAAACGATAGCCTGCAGTCGTTTGCTATTTTGCCATTTTTTTGGCAAAATCGCTACAATCGCTTTTCATATTTGAAAAACGAACTGGTGATTCTCAAATTATAGGGGACGGAACATGTTGTTCCGTTTCTTTTTTTTGTTTTTTTAATGGGGTCAGACGGAACATGTTGTTTCGTCAATTTTTTATTTTTAATGATCAGACGATACAACATGTACCGTCCGAACAAAAAAAAAATCAAAAATTGCTCAAACGAGACATGTCCCGTTTCAAGGTTTTTAGGCTTGGAAGGGACATGTAGCCCAAAGTTTTGTTTTTTTTAGTGTATAACTGTTAGGTTAGTGTATAATTAAATGGTTTAGGATATATTTTATTATTTAATTTATTTAATTAACCTATTTTAATATCTAATCATTAATTAATTAACTGTTTTTTTTTTGAGGTAAAAGGTGGAATAAGGCCACCCTGTTTCATTAATAAGGGGTTAATAAAACAACCCTGACGTACCGGGAGAAAACAAAAGTACAATGCAGTAAAAAATGATAGAAAACAAACATACTCTCCCAACTAACCCTGGGGGGTGGGCATAATTCTCCAAACATAAAGCAACCGAAGAGAACAGAAGGTTGGTACAAAACACAAACTGGCAGAAACTCGTACAGGACTGGGGAAGCCAGTCCCTCAGTCCAGCGTCGGCCCGAACTCTACCTCCTTATCATCAAACTCCTCTACCTGGAAAATACTGGCTATCCTTGCTCTTGTCCCCAAAGTCGCAGCTGTGGCCCAAAAAGAGATAAGATACATAATGTGAGTAAGGTTACCAGAAATACTATTACATGAAGCACGAAAATAAAAATTATTTCTGTCTAGCCATAAGACCCAGGTAGTTGCCGCAATTGCGATGTACCACGCATCCTTTATTTCTTGGCGAATCGAGGCAAATTTGGGGCCACTCCACAAATCCTCATATTCGGAGGGGTAGTCACATGTTCCTAAGGCTCGTAGTACCTCCACCATAGTTGCATTACTTCTTGGGCAGTGAATAAATAGGTGATTTAGATCTTCCATATGCACGTCGCAGAAACCACAGTTGGTCGCTACCTGTGGTTGTCTTTTGGCCAGGTTTTGCCTAGTGAGGATAGCATCATTGAGCACTAGCCATAAGAAAACTCTGACCTTAAGGGGGGTTTTCGCCTTCCACAACACCTGTGCCCAACTGGGTCTGCAACCTCTAAAGTGGATCCAATGATACAGAGATATAACCGAGAAAGCACCCTTGCTCTCGAGTCCCCATCGCAAAAGATCTGGGCCTTGGGCACACCTTGCGCCTGCCCGAGTGATGTGTGCTTGCATGTCGAGCAATTGTAGGCGTAGTTCTGGGGTGAGCATTCCACGGAACGGTGGTCGCCAACATCCCCTTTTCCAACCCTCGGCAACGGACATATTTGGTCAACTCGACTTCTCATATAGCTCTGGGAACGAGACCTTCAGGGTATGGGCACCACACCACCTGTCCCACCAGAATCTGGTTGACCGTCCATTGCCGATTATCGACGTAACTGCTGAATTAAAGGGGCCGCTAGCCTTGGTAATTCCTTTCCAGAGTCTCGAAACTTTAGCCCCTATTCGGAAACCTAGGGTTCTTGTGCCTTTTACCCTTAGGTAAGGTTGAATGAAGTCCTGCCAACCTTCCCCGCTGTTGTGGAATACCTTCCACCACCATTTTCCCAGCAGGGCGAGGTTCATATCTCTGAGGTCGATGATGCCTAGCCCTCTATGTTTCTTCTTCATGCAAGCTATACTCCATTTGATGAGGTGGTAACCTCCCTTATTTGAATCTGCCCCCTTCCATAAGAACCGTTTTTGAATCCGGTCAATCCTCTGGATCACCCATTTTGGAAGCTCAAAAAATGACATGTAGTAGATTGGCAGGTTGGACAACACTGAGTTGATGAGTACTACTCTGCCCCCTAGGGACAGCGATTTACCTTTACAACCAGACAGTCTGCCCTCCACCCTGTCTATGATAGGCAGTCAGTCCGATTTAGAAAGTTTCCCTGGTCTGAGTGGCAGCCCTAGGTATTTGATCGGGAACCCATTCGTCATACAGTTCAATATAGTGGCATGTTCCCATGCTTTATCATTGGATAGGGAAATTGGAGTCAGGGCACTCTTGTGAAAATTAATTCTGAGGCCTGACCAGGCCTCAAAACAGTATAGGGCCCCTTTAAAGCAGACTGTTTCTCGTCTGGACCCATTACCAAAAAGTAGAGTGTCATCTGCGTATTGCAGGATCGTACACCCTTGGGTAGACGCGGAACTGGCCACCGGTGAAATCCAACATTTTTCCTGGCAATTTTCCAACATACCCCTCAACACATCCAGTACGATAGTAAAAAGGAGTGGTGATAGCGGGTCCCCTTGTCTGAGACCCTTCCTGCAAGGGAACGGCTGCCCAGGCCGTCCATTCACTGTTATTGCCATTTTTCTAGTCTGCAAGCACTGCCTGATCCAACTAATCCATTTATTCCCGAAGCTCCTTCCCCAGAGAGCTTCCAGCAAGCACTCCCAATCGACCGAGTCATGAGCTTTCTCAAAGTCCAGCTTAAGGAGGAAGTTCTTAGAGTTAGTCTTATGGTAGCGGTGGATAACTTGTTCAGCCGTGGCCACGTAATCTAGGATATTCCTGCCCTTAATGAAGCCTGTTTGAGATTTGTTGATTAGGCTGTCCATAATACTCCCCAGGCGGATGGCTAGGATTTTTGTGATAATCTTAGCCAAACAATTTATGAGGCTGATCGGTCTAAAATCGCCTACCCTTGTCGACTCCACCCGTTTGGGAATCAGGAAGACCTCCGAAAAATTAAACATGCCTAACCTGAGATTGTTGTTAAAAAAGTCATCCAGCACCGCCATGTAGTCCCCTTTAATTTCTTCCCAGAAAACTTGGAAGAACATTACTGGGAAGCCATCTGGCCCTGGCGATTTGTCCGCTCCCATGTGACTGATGGCCTTTTTTACTTCCTCCTCTGCGAAAGGAGATTCCAGGGTGGATAAAGATGGCGATGACTCGCCCTGGTAAGCTTGCCAGAACTCATTCCTGAGTGGGAGCCTGAAATCATTCTTCTTCCCCAAGAGATCCTTGAAGTATCCTTGGAAGGTTGTGGAAATCACTTGCTCATTTTGCACTGTCCCCGAGCTTGTATCTAAGGATAGAATAAGATTGGACCTGCGTCTTGCGCTTGCCACTCGGTGGAAGAAGGCCGTGTTTGCGTCTCCCTCTTTGAGCCACGAAATCTTTGACCTTTGTTGCCATTTGATTTCTTCCAGCTTATAGAGATTGGCAATGTTCTCTCGAAGCTCGAGAAGTCTGTTTCTTTCGTCCTGTGACAGAACTCTAGTTTCTTCCAACCTTTCTAGTTCATCAATTCCTTCCAAAAAGGAATCTTTAGCGCACCAGATGGTCGAGAACCTAGATCGGTTCCATCTACGCAGGCATTTTCTTAACCTGCGTATTTTTTCACACCATCGGTCTGCAGCATCCGCGCCAGTCACTGGGAGTGCCCAGTTTTCCATCACCATGTGGTGAAACCCCTGAATCTCTAGCCAGGCCTTCTCAAATCTGAATTTTCTATGCCTTTGGGCTCCCTGTATCCCAGTGTCCAGAAGGATTGGAGTATGGTCTGACGTTGGTCTAGGTATCGATCTAGCGGCTGCTAGAGGGAACTTAGCCTCCCAATCCATCGATACTAAAATCCTGTCCAGTTTTGCCATTCGGACCAAATACCTCATTAATTAACTGTTTAAAAAAAACGGACGGAACAACATGTATCGTCTTTCTCAAATTTTAGCAAATCACTGTTGCACTGAAATTCTCATATTGCTATTTTAATTTGCCATTTTGTCATATTTTTTAGCAAGGGATTGTGGATGCTCTTATGGACTTATTTTCAAAAGAAGGAAAAGTACACATAGATAAAAGGAAACTAGAACTGATTCAATCTCTTATCAGCTATATCACTCAAAAGATAATAAAAGATTAGGAATATTACTTCTGTAGTCCCATACTCTTTTTTTAACTCACAACAGGCTTGTACATTAGCTTATATTATATATATAAAAGAGAGTTACACTACAACATATAGAGCTTTCTACAGCAGATTTATTATAGCATTTCAGTGTTAATGCTGTTGGAAGTGATCAATAATAGCATTTTTGAAGAAAATGCTGTCTTTATTTTATTTTGACATTTACTCTTAGCTACGACCATGTTTTTGAAATGCTGTAGTTTTTACGACATTTTAGAAGTGCTATTATATTAGTAAATAAACTGAATAGATAGGGGTAGAAAAGAAAATTCTAACTAAAAAATCCAAAACTAAACTCCTCAGCTCCTCCCCCGATCCAAATAAAAAAAAGCCTCTCCTACACAAACCCTATTCCAATTCCAAATCCCTCTCCTCCCCGTCGCTCGATCCTTCTCCCCCTCGCCAGATCGTGTCGACTGCTCTTTCTCTCGCGCCATCGACCACTGCGTCAGGCTCTCTTCCCCGTTGCCCTATCCTTTTCCCCCTCGCCAGATCGTGCCGACCACTTTCGCTTCCTCTCGTGCCGTCGACCCCTACGCCGTCAATTTGGGGTAACAATGACTTCATTGACTTATTCAGTAACTTTTACATGTCTATTGTGCTATTACATTTTGTGATGGTTTTTATTAGGATTACAAGGAACTAGTGAAAATTATAGAAAGAGTTGTTTCTTGTGCTATTAATTTAATAACATATGATTCATATGTTAATATAGTATGATTCATATGTTATTAAAGTCATCAGCTTAAAGGAGCTAGATGATCCAATTTAGAACCTTTAAGCCAAATTGTAGCAAATTTCGGGTTGCGATCGGGCCGATCTAGCGGATCCAGTTGCTAACTTGTCGATCCCCGAGATATGTCACCGATCCGGAGATTTAGGAGTTGTATTGGAGCGGCCCTTTGAAAAAGAATGTCGATCGGCCAGATCGGGATCGACCGATCTTTAAAACTATGCGTAGTATAAAAACATGAACTAATTTAATGAAAATATAGCAAAAAGAATTGTGGCAGAGGGGGAAGAAAATTTGAGACATGATAAATATGGATTAGGTAGGGAGAGTGTATTATTAGTATAAACTAATTGAGTAAATCTAGTAAGGAGTGGTCATGACCATCACTCAAACTAACTGCAGAAGTCTAGAGAAGTGGAAGTTCTCAACCAACATCTGAATTACGTATAATACATGAGTTCTCATTCTTTGCAGTAAACATACAATTGCTCATAAGGATTTGAAGGATAATTAAATGTGAAGATAGCGTCGTATACATTAATGGCCTAGGAACAGTCATTTCAAGCTTGGGTGAAGTGTCTATTTTAACCGGGGAGGGTGACCTGCTCAGGAAAGCTGACATTGTTGACTTAGGAACTCCCTGGATCTTCTCGTGCATAATTCATATTGCCCAACAATATAGTTGATGCTCTTTCTCCAATTGTTGAGATGTTATATTGAGTAGATGGGAGTTGTGAGGAGAATGTAAATGTCTTAAACTTGAAGGATTACGAGATTGACATTGAGAGTGTGAGTGAACAAATTGTTTCCCTTGCTATTTTACTGGTATAGTTTGACTTAGAGAAACAAACAAGGAGGAAACTGTCGCTATTTAGTGCATTTTGGACATTTTGACGCGAAGTTCAAGTGTCCTAAAATGCGACAAATTTTAGAAGTAGGAAGTTGTAGAATTTAGAAAATATGCCAAAGTTAGTGGTTTGCTCTTATTGTTCATTGTAGCAAAGCCAAATTATAAGCATATAGTCATCTAGCCTTAGTTCATGTAGGTAGTGTACTCCTAACCAACTTTTTGTTTCTTGCCTTGTAGGCTTGTATAGTATTTGCAAACTTACCCTGATATTTTATTGTTGGACAACATATCTTTAATTTATTCCGATACTCGTCTAGTCAATTTACTGGATGTAATTGAATAAGATGATTATGGTTCTGATATATGGAAAAATGCCTGAGCATGCAAAGCATATTGCGGACAACTTAATGGTCATAATAGATAAATTTGCAGATAGAGAATCAAAACAGAAATCTGTGAGATTTTTAGATGAAGGAACTTCAGTCACCACTCAGATGAATAAACTTGTCAGACGCCAAAAATACGTTCATAAAATATTGGTTGGTGGAAATTGAAAGCATAAAATTATTTCTTTGTTAATTCTTATTAATGTCTGTTTGCATTTCAACATCTTGTGAATAGTCTATTTGATCTTGTAGATGCTGATGTGTTGTTATGGAGAAACAAGAAGATATCTTCAAGTGTCATGATTGGCGCAACAGTTGTCCGGGTGCTTTCTGAATGGCTTAACTATAATTTTCTGACCATTGTATGGTTTGCACTAATTATTGGAATGGTTGGTCAGTATGTTTGGTCTTATGCATCAAGAATTTTATACAGGTGTGTTAATTGGTTTATTTTCAAAATTTCAGAATAAACGGAATAACTTAGGTTTTTTTTTCTTTCCAGTACATCTATTTTCGAAGCTCCTAGGCTTGTTGTGCCTGATGATCTGTTTGTAAATATTGCTATTAGATCAATCAATTTTTGGAATTCATTCAGGATGTTGCGAGTGGGAGGAACTTGAAGTGGTTTGTTATAGTAACCTCTAGGTATAGCTATCCTGTTTCATTAAATTACTTACCGCTCTATCCAAATAAAATTATTTTTATGTTCCCATGGTATATGGTAGGATATTTTATTGTTTGGCATCTCACACTATTTGTTCCTTCTTGAGCTGAAATAACACTATATATATTTTTTGCTTTCTTTTAACTTTATATTTAGATATAGTACACACTATGTAGCATGACACTTCTATCATGGAGCTGTATCCATGTCCAACACTGAACTTCATGACCCTCCTTGTACATGTGAATTCCGAATTTATAATATATCTTATATGTTGGACACTTCTCTAGCGCTTCAAGCGCTTTTCTGAACACATAATCAACAAATCTTAAGCACTTTCTCATTTCTTATGCTACATACTTGTGTATGCACTACGCATCTTCTAGAATTTTTCTATTGGCATATGATGCATTACTACTTTTCTACAGGGAGTAAATATCTTGTTTTGATTAGGTAGCTCCTAGTGATATTGATGGTTGTTATTTGGGATGAATTTATTCATAGTTCTGATATAAAATGTTATTTTATATAATATTATGTCTGTGTCCTGTGTCCTGTGTCCTGTGTCCAAATCTTAATGATTTGTCATGTCCCATACTGTACCCGAGTCATGTCCTCTATGCTCCCGAGAATACTGGTAATATCAGGGTCAATACAGAAGACCCATATAAATATTTAACAGCAATGTAGATCTGTCATATAGATATCTACAGAGTGTCTTACCATCTTGAGGAATTATTGTATTTCTCGCTAGTAATAACCAGATTCTAATTTGTGCTATGTTAACTGATATCAGGTAATGACATCTACCTTCTTGAGTATGATTCCCAAACAGCAGCTTATATGTGTGCAAGGCCCCAATATACATATTAAAAAGGATTGGATGGTTCAAAATCTGTAAAGATGTGTTTAATGGCTGCTTGGCCTCTACTATATATCAAAACTTATTAGCTCTGACTATGATTAAAACTGATTTACTCACTTAATTTTGGAGGTGTTCAGTTGTATTCTCAAAGCACTGAACCTTCTTGCTTATCTTCTTGTTTTGATTTATAATTGTTGTTGAGTTCTAACTGCGGAATAACTCACCAAAAAAAATGCAAGAACAATATGACATTTTATGAAGAACTTGATTTTACTGATTTTACTCTGACAATATCTCGTGCAGGTTAAGCCTCCATGCAGCTTTACTCCTGCTGAAATCAGCTATCTTACTGATCACATACAAAATGGGGGAACATAAGTTGTTGATGTATGACCTTTTTTCATCTACAAATTGTAATATGTGATTTATAGTATCGGTTCTTTATTAAGTTCTAACTAATAAGAGATACTAATAAATTTGGATGCTCCCATTTGCTGCTTCTGCAACATTTCAATGCAGGAAATTGTGAAATAGTTGATATTAATTCTTTAGAAACTCAGTTATTTGATCTTAAAGTAGAACTCTAGCCACAACAAACTCTATAGTTTCTATCTAGGTGAAATATAGAGGAGTTCGATGCAATGCATTTTCCATGTGGACCATATTAAGTTATTAGGAGAAAATAAAGAAAAAACAAATTTTTGGTAGAAGTGGTTAAGGTTCAATTAATAGTCAACCTTCATTTCAGATCCCCTGTCTTATTTAATCACTCTTATTAGTTATTAATACATAAAATACTCCATTGTATATCTAGTATCTTCCTTGCATTAAACTTATCAATATCTGATTTTCTTGCATTAAACTTCCAGGAAATTTGGTCTGAGAGGTGATGTTGGCATTGTGGAATGCTCATTTGTGGATTCTCAGGTTCCATTACCTAAATTTACTTTTACTGTCTATTTAATTTTATGTTTATGAAGATCATGTTTAACATTTATATATGTATAGGTTACTGAACTACCATTCTTTGCAACCAAAGTACGATTGGGTCGGACCGGAGCTGAGGAAATCTTCCCTCTTTGGGCCATTGAATGAGTATGAAAGGTTAGTATCCCTCAATTATGTTATCTGTTGTATCCCTCAATTATGTTATCTGTTAGTATCCCTCAATTATGAGTATGAAATGTTAGTATCCCTCAATCTATATATACCTAAGCAATAACATACTCAATAACCATTGTAATAACCACTAGCAGTAAATTAAGAAAATCAACACACAATAGAAGTTGTTGTTATTGCAACGGGTGTCCATTCCTTCTTTGGCAAGGCAACACATCTTGTGGATTCCACAAACCAAGTTGGTCACTTCCAAAAGGCAAGTAACATTTATATGAGCAATTGGTACTTGCTAACATTTATAGGTGACTGAGTTCTTACCGTTTGTTTACATAAGTAGGTAGTGACGGCAATTGGGAACTTCTGTATCTGTTCGATCGCTGTTGGAATATTTGTGGACATTATTGTCATGTACCCAATCTAGCACCAAGCTTATCGCCCTGGAATTGACAACCTCTTGGTCTTCTCATTGGAGGAATTCCAATAGCCATGCCCACTGTCTTGTCTGTTACAATGGCAATTGGGTCACATCGCTTGTCTCAGCAGGTTGGATTGAAATCAATGTTGGAGGCAGTTATTTTTTTAATTCAAAATATGATGCGTGATCATGCAATGTGATCTCACATTAAAATTTTATTGTTGCATTGAATAATCTATTTAACTAAAAAGGTTGTGGATGATACAGGGAGCAATAACTAAAAGAATGACTACTATTGAGGAAATGGCTGGCATGGATGTTCTTTGCAGCGACAAAACTGGAACTCTTACTCTTAATAAACTAACCGTAGATAAGAACCTTATTGAGGTGAGTACATTCTATTTTCTTCATATGAGAACTCCTCTTTAAGGACTAAGGAAAATATAGCTACATATATATAGGATATATATATGCTGAATATTTTTTTTTCAGGTTTTTGCAAAGGGTGTAAGTCAAGTTAGTGTTATTCTAATGGCTGCTAGAGCCTCACGAGTTGAAAATCAAGACGCAATTGATACTGCTATTGTTGGTATGCTTATTGACCTAAAAGAGGTATAACCAAGTTTTATATTTACACTTATATCTTCTCTCTCCACCTTAATCTTTCTCTAACATCTTTGTTTTCCATGAAAGGCTTGTGCTGGTATTCAAGAAGTACATTTTCTACCATTTAATCCAACTGACAAACGAACTGCTCTGACTTACATTGATTCTGATGGAAAATGGCATCGTGCTAGCAAAGGAGCTCCTAAACAGGTAATATACTTGTATTCACATCTTCTCTTTGTTGTCTTCAATGAATCATGGACATGGATACGAGCATAGGCTTCAAGTGATACATGATTCCTTAAAAGAAAAAGAAAATAAGAAATATGGAATAGAGTATTTAAGGGGAAATGTAATATAATATATTTAAATATTGAAGTGGGAATGTTTTTTATTCTAGATGGTTATATAATATATAAATATGAAAGTACTGGGCATATTCACTTTGTTTTCTTGCAAATTTGTAAAAAAGTTTTTGAAATCTAACTAGGACCTTGATCATACTAAAAAATGCATTGTAAAATTTTGAAAAATATATAAAAATCAAGTAATCTCTTGGATAGACACCCAAAAGTGAAGAGTGCCCGCATCCAATTTGATTTGTTTGGTATGCCGGCCTCTACGGGAGTACCCATGCTTCCTAGGATGCTTTCATTTTTTCATACAAATAACTGTGTTTTTGAATCTTAATTTTGCTGCAGATTTTGAATCTTGCTCACATTAAGTCAGATATAGAGCGCAGGGTCCATGTCGTGATTGATAAGTTTGCAGAGCGTGGGCTACGATCATTTGCAGTAGCATATCAGGTAAAATTCCACTGCTACATTTAAGTTACTCAACAAAGTAGTTCAACAAACCCAGTACAGTTTTGGTACTTTTCATATATATATATATATATATATATAACACTTGTAATAACTTTTTTTTATGTTTTCATGTTAGTCACTCAATGGAAGCAGTACAAGTGTATATGAAAATTATCATTTTATTGAGCTCAGGTTTTTGTACAAGTGTATAATGCTATATACATCTCTTCAACTCTCATTGCAGATCATGGTTGCGGGCGTGGGCGAGGAAGAGGTCAAAATCGAGGAAGAGAGAACGTGATGGGCCGATGATGAATGGAGGAGGATCTGGAAGGGATAAAATAGTCAACTGTGTTGCTTTTAGTGTTTTTGGATTAATAACTAGTCTTTTTTAGTATATGCACTTTTTGACATATAACCCATGGAAGGTTGTACTCTGTATCATGATGGGCTGATAACTGTGATTTTCATGTGTTTCATTTTTAGATTCAACTAATTGTAGTGCATTTTAAAATTATTTTTAGCAAAAGGCTTTTGACTGTTTGGTATATGTTCAATTTTGATGTTTTATATATATGCATCTGGAGAATTTTCAAAACTTTTCTATGCATCTGTAGATTTTTTTGTTTTGTTTTGCAAACAGGTCAAAATAAATAGTGTTCTTAAAATGCTGTGAAAAAAAAACCACTCTTACAAACGATAGCATTTTCGAAACGTTATTAAAGGCATAGTGTTTGGAAAACAATATAAATACAATAGCGGTTCGACAAACGCTATCGTATTTATAGCGTTTCGAAAATGCTATAAATACGATAGCGTTTGTTGAAACCCTATCGTATTTATAGCGTTTTCGAAACGCTGTGCTTTTTATAGCGTTTCGCGGAAACGCTATAAACATACCATAGCGGGGGTATTGACAGCATTTGCAGAACGCTGTCATATGTCTTTAATAGCATCTACAAAAGCTATCAAATGGCATGTATGTTGTAGTGTTAGTAACTATTACAAACTACGGAAGGTGAGAATCTTAACGCAGGGTAAGCTTATGGGTGAGATGGAGTTTGAGATAGCCTAAGGTTACTTGTGGGTGAGATGGAGTTTCAGATAGCCTAAGATTAGAATGAAGAGAGGGCATTAGACTACTGTCGTGCACCTCAACTTAACCCAAACCTAGAATTTCATCGCCCTAGTCACCTTAAGGCACTTCCCCAGTTTCAAAATTGATTCTCCCCCAAATAAAGCTATCAAAGTATCAATGTTAAGAGTTATAGGACACCAAGAAATACTACGAAATACAAATTTTAAAGTCCAACCAAAAAGTTTCCACACAAAAAACCCTAACTACTCTGACTGCTATCTTTCTCTACCATTAGAGCTTCACTCTGAGTTGCTGCCTTCTGTATTGCTCACTGAGATTGTTGATGAGGTAGTGAATCCCCCAAGGAGGTCCTCAGCTTGAGCAACTTCCCTTACCTTCAACACCTTCTCTTCTTCTTGGAGCTTTCAGATCCATCGAGCCAATGAGAGAACAAAAACTTAGAATTAGCCACAGAAAAATCCACTATATGTTGTGCATTATTAAAATTCTATCATTCCTAGCAAGCCAGCAACTCCAACAAAATACTATTATGATCAAGTGCCAAGTGTGTGAGCAGGGGTGTCTTTGTGTGGGCAAAACACCATGTACTCAAACATTTATGGATGGAAACAAGTTGGTTAAGTACTTCCAGGTGTTAATAGCTAAAGCGGATTCAAAGAAAATGTGAAAACAGGCTGTGCATGTTAGACTACCATCCCATCCTTTGGCATGAATCAATGCTTTGGAATTAAGCTTTTCCTAGCTCAAAAACCATATAAAAGTTTTGCACTTGAAAGGGGCTATGTTCTTCTAGCAGGCTTTATGGAGGGGGTGAGTAGACCATTGATACTGATGAAAGAGTAAGCACACTTGACATAAAATGAACCATAGGAGGAGTGCTTCCAAACTGGGTTGTCTGCTTCATTTGAAGGCAGCTGATTGGCAATGAGATGCATAAGTTGAGCTCTTTCTATATTGAGGGTAGAATTTGAGCTATTGTTGAGTACAGGTCTCCAAGTCCATCTCCGATCAATCCATTCTTCTTGGGAAAGTTTGTTAGCTTCTTTATTTCATGCAGCAGATGTTAGAGATGGGTAGGGTGGAAATACTCTGGCCCTCCATCCAATTTGAAGTCCAAAATTTCATAAGTCTATATTGACAATGCTGCCATTTGAGATTCTGCATGAATTGTTCCTTCAGCTGAAACACCCCTTCCATAATGTTGAGGCTTGAACTCGGTTGATGATGCTGTTAGTGGCCTGATTATAATACAGTTTCTTCAAAGTTTGAGCTGCTAAGGAGTTGGATGGCACTATTTTCCTCCACCAATTCATGAGCAAAGCCTCATTGAAGATTTTTATTTCAAGTACTCCAAGGCCACCCTATTGCTTTGGCTGACATATTCTTTTTCATTTCATGCATGTTGACCCCTTCACATGAGTATCAGATCCTACCCAAAAAAACCAATTTCTAATTTGGTCAATTCTTCTAATGACCCATGTAGGTAGCTTGAAGGAAGTAAAATACACTAGTAAAGCACTAAGGACAGGGTTTATAAGCACCAATCTTCCTCCTCTTTATAGCATCCTTCCTTTCCAAATTAAGATTATCTTCTCAATTTTCAAAATTACAGGCTGACATTCCCTTTTCTAAGCATTAGGGGGATCCCCAGATAATTAAGAGGCAAGGTCTCTCTCTTGCATCGCAATATGTCAGAGAAGGCCTGTAGCTTTGCTTTTAATGAGCCAAAGTAAACTATTTATATCTATATATTATACTAATAGAAGTGAGAGTGTCTACCTTCTTTCTCCTTCCTCTATTTTGAAATAGAGAAAGGGGAGCAAAATGAAGAATTCCCAACTATTAACACGTACAGTATGCACGTTTTCATTAAAATAAATTTTAAAAAAATAAAAGCCTCAAACCCCTCTAAGTCAGTCACGATATCTTCCTCTCCCACTTTCAAAAACCTAAATCCTTCATTCCCCCCCCCCACCACCACCACACCGCACACTGCCTCCGTACACATACCGCATCACACCGTCGCTCTCTCAGATTCATCTTACTGAAGAAGGGAAGGAGGTTGTCAAGCCATGGTAGCATTTGGGGGGGGGGCAGTATTAGAGGCGAAGGTAGTTGCGACTGTAGGGCTAGAGGTGGGAGGAGTCGGCGATGCCAAGAAGATGTGGCAGAAGGAGAGCGTATGACGACAGAGGAGGCGGCGATTTTAACGGAGGCAGATGGTGGAGGAAATGATGACAATTTTGCAGGATTGAAGAGTGATGGAATTTGAGGAGGAGATGACGGAGAGGCAAGAGAAGGAGGAGAGGAGGAGGGCAGCGATGGTGCAGCTAGGGCGACGGTGGTAACGAGAGGATAAGCGGTGGGTGGGGCGGGGGTTATGAATTAGGATGATGGAGTGTTACTGCTTTGAGATTGGTGACGACATTGGATAGTGGAGATTAATTGACGAGAGTCGAGAAAGAGAATGAGAGAGGGAGATTAGAAGGTATTTTATGATATTCTCCTACAAAATTTATGTTAGGGTGTTTGATGGAATGCCTCAATGAGATGTGGTTGCTTGGTGTAGATTCGATGAGTTTGCAGTTTGGGGCGTGCATGGCTAATGGACGATGCTTGAAGTTTCGTTTAGTTGGTCAAAGTGAAGAGAATCGGTGTAGAGGGCTAATGGACGATGCTTGGAGTTTCGTTGAGTTTGTCTCTCCTTCCTTTATTTTAAAATAGAGAAATGAAATCAAAATGAGGAATTCCCAACTATTAAACTGTGTAGTATGCACATTTTATAAATAAATAAATAAATAATTAATTAAAAGCCCCAACTCCATCCAAGCCAGCTAGTATCTCTTCCTCTCCAACTTTCAAAAACCCAAATCCTCCATTCCTCCCCATGCCCGTCCACCCCCACACCGCACGTCATCGCCGTACGGTGCCTCTGTATGCACTCTGCATCACACCATCACTCTCTCAGATCCTTCTCACTTGAGGAGGGGAGGGGTAGTCGAGCCATGGTAGCATTTGGGAGGGGAAGTACTATAGGCGGAGGTAGTTGTGGCTGCAGGGATTGAGGTGTGAGAGCCCGACGATGACGAGATGATGTGGCGGACTGAAGGGGCATGACGACAGGGGAGGCGATGGCTTTGGCGGAGGCGGGATGGTGGAGGGAATGGTTGCAATTTTGCGGAATTTGAGGAGGAGATGAGGGAGAGCCAAGTGAAGGAGGTGATGAGTGAAATTTATAGAAAAATTTATTACTCTTTTTACACATTAAAGTTCTTGTTTATTTCTTTAAAATTTATATTATTTCTACTTATTTTATTTATTTGTTTGATTTTGTAGGAATGAGACGGATAAGTACAAATTGCGAGCATTATTTTTATGAAATGCATGAAGAGTGCAAGGATAAAGATTTCAAAAAATTCAAATTGATTCCATGTGAAGATTTCTGGATAATTCAAGCACTCAACCACACGTGTTTACAAATTGGCCATTTGAAGAACCAATAGAAAATATTATGGTCAATTAGGGGGTAGAATGAAATTTTGTAATAAAAAAATTCAAAGACGAAAAGAAACAGCCCAGATTTAAAAGTTGAGTGAATTTAATTTAGGTGGGGGGACACGGAAATCAAGGAGGAGAGAAGGAAAGAAAAGGAAAGAGGACGGCTCGGAACCAGAGAAGAAAGAGAAAGAAAAAAGAAAAGAAAGAAAAGAGGAAAGAGAAAGGAGGAGAGAGAAGGAAATTAGAGGCTTCAACTTCGGCTTCAAACCACAATCTAGTTCTTTCTTCTCTCTTTTAATTTTTATTATGCAATCTAAAAACATATTTGTTACTTGTAAATTAATTATGAACTCAATTTATTTTTCCACGGTTTCAATGTAGCCTAGTTTTGATAATACAATTCTAATTTCATATTATTTTATTTTTCTATTTTTTCATGGTTGTGTATTTGATTTTTCTTCTTAATGCTTACAATTGTTTGACCAACTATTGTTTGATTTATTAAATCATGAAGAGACCGAGATGAAATTTCTGATTTAGAAATATAGATTTAAACACCATTGATTGAGCAAAATTACAGATGATTTACCACGATTAATGTGAGTATAAAGAAATCCATATAACTTAATAATTCTTCAATTAATTAAATTTGCATAGAGATATGAAAAATTGTTAGTTGGAGATATTTTTGATGTTGTGCGAAAGAAAACATTAAATAATTAGGGGATTTTGGTGTACAACTTGGAAAAGTATAATTCCTTATTATATGGAATTATGAATTGTGTGGAATTAACTAGATGAAATCAAAAGCCCTAGATCTAGTTTTTGCTATTAACAAACAACAAAATTTCAGATTTTTTTCTTTTTACTCAGTTTAGTTAGTTCTTTAGATTAATTTAATTTAGTTGATTTCTTTGTCAAATTTCGATTTTCCAAATAGTAGTCAATCTAGTAAATTTTGGTACTCAATAAAATAATTACTCCTTATGGGTTGGACACTCTTTTCACTTAAACTATACTACTTGTTGCGATTTTGTACACTTGCAAATAATTTCCATCAAGTTTTTGGTACCGTTGCCGGGGACTAGTTATTCTTTTATTAATATTGATAATTGCTAGATTGTTACTAATTTGAATTTTTCTCATTATTTGTTATTTTTAAATAGTTTTTTAGTTGTTTGTTATTTAATAGATCTATTTCAGGACATAGAAGTGTATTACAATGGCAAACGATGAAGAAAATAAGGCTTTGAGGGACTACGCTATGCCCTCGATTAATGAAGCAACATCAAGCATAAAGAGACCGGTCATACAAGCAAATAATTTTGAGATTAAACCGGTAATCATTCAAATGGTTCAACAGACTATTTAATTTGGGAGACTATCGCACGAGGATCCTAATGTTCACATTGTAAACTTTCTAGAAATTTGTGACACTTTCAAGCACAATGGAGTATCAGATATGATGCAATTCGATTGAGATCCTTTCCTTTTTCACTAAGAGATAAGGCTTGGCTTGGCTAAATTTTCTACCACCCGGCGATATTACTACTTGGGAGGGACTTGCAAAAAAATTTCTAGCTAAGTATTTTCCGTCGACAAAGACAGCCAAGCTAAGGAATGACATTACCACATTCACTCAAAATGAGACTGAGTCATTGTATAATGCATGAGAGAGGTATAAAGATTTATTGAGAAATTGGCCTCATCATGAACTACCGAAATGATTGCAAATTCAAATATTCTATAATGGTTTGGAAGTCACAAATCGATCTATGGTAAACGCAGCAGTTGGAGGAGCCCTTATGAGCGAAACTCATGAAACAGCCTATAAACTTTTAGAGGAGATGACATCTAACAATTACCAATGGTCTTCAGAAAGAGCAATATCCAAAAAAGCAGCTGAAGTTTTTGAGCTTGATCATATTACCACAGTGACTGCACAAATTGCTGCTTTATCTAATCAACTAGGTAATATGAATGTCAATGTTATTCAAACTAATATTATTTTTGATCATTGTGTATGAAATCACTTAAGTATGGATGACCAAGTGGGAAATCATTTTGCTCGACCAAATTCTGAACAAGCAAATTACATGTCAAACTTTCAAAAGAAAAACAATCCTTATTCGAACACGTATAATCCAAGATGGAGAAAGCACCCAATTTTTCTTAGAACAACAATCAAGGAGAAATTAGACCACCTCAAAATTTTCGAAAACAAGAAAAGAAGTCGACACTTAAGAAAATGTTCATACAGTACATGCAAAAGACAGATTTGGCGATCCAAAATAATGCAGCTTGAACTGTGGCTTTAATTTGCAATCTTAAGGTTCATATTGGTCAACTTTCAAATATTTATACAGAGAGAATAGAAGGAAACTTACCCAGTAACACTATGACCAATCCCAAGGAGCATGTCAAAGCAATAACACAGAGAAGTGGGAGAACAATTGAGTGGCAACAAGAAGAAATTGCCAAACAAAATTTGGTTGAAAAGGAAGATGAGTATGAACCAATTTTGGAGGAACAAACGTAGCAGGCAACCACCATATTGGGAATTCTAAGAAGAATAAAGGAGCTTCAAACACCACAGTTTTCAGGAAGTTTAATTCTGAAACTTAACCTAATTCACATTATGATCCACCTATTCATTTTCCGCAAAAGACTTAAAAAGAATAATCTCAAAAATCAATTATCTATATTTTAAAGTATTTTTAAGAAATTGCATATTAATATTCCTTTTATTGAAGCTTTAGAACATATGTCTAAATATGCTAAAATTTTGAAGGATATTTTATCAAACAAGCAGAAATTGAAGGAGCATGAGACAATTATGATAACTGAAGAGAGTAGCGCAATATTACAAAAGATGTTACCTCCTAAACTTAATGATCCAAGGAGTTTTACAATTCCTTGCACTATTGGAAATTCTTATTTGGAAAGCTTTGTGTGATTTAGGAGCAAGTATTAATTTTATGCCTTTTCGGTTTTCATGAAACTTGGTATTAGAGAAGTAAAGCCTACTACAATTTCTTTACAATTGGTAGACAGATTTATCAAGTACCCAAGAGTAATAATTGAAGATGTTTTAGTAAATGTAGACAAGTTCATATTTTCAGCTGATTTTATAGTGCTTGATATGGAGGAAGATGAACAAATTTCATTGATTTTTGGGGCAACCTTTTCTAGCTACGGGGAGAGCTTTGATTCATGTCCAACTGTCACGCCCCGCTTTCCATTATACGGAAACACATGCACGTAATTTAGGCCCAGCTAATGATATAAGTATACCAACTTATATCACCTATAAGCTGTACAATATTAGCAAGCTTAACAACACAATAATAACCGCAGAAATAAGAATATAATATAATAACCAATATTTGGGATACAAAAACTTACAACAAGTCCAAGAATAAACAATCCAGTAAGTTGTTCGCCAAGTCCTTCAGTATCCCGTCATTGTACCTGTATAACATTAACTCAAAAAAAGATAGATGGTACCCGTTAGAGCAAGTAACGGGCCGCAAGTAGTACAAGCAAAATAGGAATATGAAACAAGGCATAACTGGGAAAGCAATAAAAACTGGCAATTCAAGTATGAAAATAACCATGACAACGAGAAATAATATTTATAACAAGGGAGAAACAAAACTGGACAAGAAGGAAAACAAGAACTGACAATGCAATTGTAATACAAAGTGTAATGCAGGTAACAACTGAAATAAGTCTCAAAATCTAACCAGTCGGGAACAATGAATCATGTAATGGAAAACATATTGTGTAAACAGGAATCATGTAACTTGTAAACAGGTAACATGTAACTTGTGAACATGAATCATGTAATCTTGTAAACCGAAATCATGTAAGCTTGTAACAGGTAACATGTAACTGGAATCATGAGCCATGCATGTGTTCAGTGTTAATCTCAAGTCTGGTAATCTTTTATAAATCCTAACTAATGGACGCAATCCTGTGTTCTATACCACAGGTTCGGGTGTATACAAATAAGTTAACGTTTAGACTCTAATGGTGAATTTTATAGGGTCATGTACTCGGGGTCTTGTATATGAGCATGTAGTCAAGCAATGGGCACTAGAGGTAACCCCCATCAACCCATGACGTGACACTTATTTCTACGGGGCACTTAGTTCCATATAACATATAACAGAATTTATTCTGGGAAACATGGTCCCCCTTCCGAGTACAATCTCCTATATTGTCTACTACTAGGTCTTTCCCCTATTACCCCGACTCGTTATTTTTTTATAATAATTAAATATGAACATACAACAATAGGAACGGGTATCAGGACCGGATCAAGGGGGTATCAAGGTTATGCAATGCATGATATGTAAGTATAATTATTTAGATGCAAGAAAATAAATATATTTACAATCAAGGACATGAGTTACAATTCTGGACAGCAATACATTGCTGTACAAAAACTCACTTTTCTGTTGCTACAGGAAAGCGAATCGGGCACCGCCAGAGGTTCCTGAAAATAGACTTCATGTCGGTTCTGACGCATATTCACATGATAAATTTTAAATAGAATAGCTAGGTCAATCCGACAGTTCTTTACTGATCTACTGTTCAGGCAGCAGACCAGGGTCACCTTTTTATATGTAAAAATTAACTTTAAATTCATTTAAAAATCTTACAGAAATTATACATCGATTCATAATCATGTCTAGTAACATTCCATCCAATATCAAGTCTTTATTCACCTATTAAGGGTACATTTTAATTTGTGAAACATGTCGATGTGCTATAAGTAACAATCTGGAATGTGTAGACCTAGCAGTGCAAAAAACATGATAACTAATTATCTACAACTCGGAATTTGAATCTTTCGAATGTTTCAGAAACTAGATTTTACAAGGCTATGACTCTCGTGTACAAAGCTCCAATTAATTTGAGCAATAGCTAGGTCAAAATCTAGCTACAAGTTACAACAACAGCAAGACAGCAACTTACCAATTAAAATTGTAACGGTTCTTACTTGCAAACATATAGTTTCAAATTCGTGTTTGTGCAATGAATGTGGGGACAATGGAAACTACGATCTTTTGATGGCATCAAATCATGGAGGTAAAAAAACTGATTCGATTTAATATAACAACTAATCTAGATATGGGAACATCACAAAACATGAATACTGCAAGAATAACGGGTTTCAAATGCGATGATCTAGTTACTAATTGTGGGAGATCAAACGATATGCTTGTACGGAATAATGAAGATGTACAAGGGATACTTGCCTAAATATGATGATTTCAAATGAAAATGAATAGAACCCCAACGACAACGACGACGAGCAACAATAGCACGACAACACAAGCAAGAACAAAAGCAAGAGGTGACGCACAAGCAAGAAACAACTACAACAACATCAAGGGTCAGCGATGCAAGCAAGAACAACAACACCAACAATACAACAGCAGCTGCACATAATAAGAGACAACGACAGCAATGGCGATCGACAGTGGAAACTTGGGGTGTTGTCGAGGTGTTGGCGAGGAGGAGGGCTGCAGTCAAGGTGAGGCAGTGGAGGAGTTCACATTCAGAAGCAATCGAGGGTGCGAGGAAGGCAGAGTCAGTGGTGATGGTAGCGATGCAGGCGGGGGCTCGAGGTGCTTGCAGCGGAGCTCAGAGGTGGCAGTGATGGTGGTTCTGTAGTGGTCGATGGGGTGGTGAGAAGGCGAGTGATAAGGCTCAGTGACGAGGGGGAAGCAGGGGCAAGCGAGGGCAGGAGCTCAGGGCTGAGGCTTTGAAGGAGGAAGACGATGGTGAGGAGGTGGAAACGCTCAACTTGTAGCGCCCCGAATTTCCAGATTAATAACATAGAAATTTCGTGGCACATTCCCAGTGATCCACTTCAACATAATATTAAACATCAACAACACCACTAAAATTTTTAACATTTATCTCAACAAATCTTTTACAATGCACAGCGGAACTCAAAATAACTCAACTCAATATTCTCTTCATTTACAACACTAATTTATCTCAAAAACTGATATTACAAATTTACACAATCTCTTATATGTCAATTAACTCTCAAAACCAACTTAAGCATTCCATCTCCAACTCTAAGCACAACCTGCAACATGTGAGGCTAGAGATGATCCCTAACCCCCAAACTAAAGGGGTCAGCCATAAATGGTGTGAGAAATATAAAAATAAACAAACAAACAACATAAAGATCAAAACTCATAATTCTTAAACAACAAGTACTAAAGGAATATGGAAAGTACGAAATGAAATGTAACATAAAACATCAAGTGATACTAAGCTAAGTGTCGTGTGTAGAAAAACAAGAAAACCACATGCATAAAATCAAGCCAAGAAAACACAAATTCTAAATGTAGACTCTCTAATGCGTACTTGTCGAAGTCTATGCATCCCATTCTACATAGGTTCGGTGCAAGCCCTTAACGTCTTCACTTCATAGGGTTCAATCCCCACGTTATGAACTACTCCTAACACAATGACTACTACGAGATAAAGATAAACCATGGATAGTATCACATGCCCGATAATTCCGGAGATGGATCCCACACCCAAGATATTTCACTTGAATAATTCCGGAGATCATCCCACACCGAAACATTGACACATCCCCATACGAATACCACATGTGCTTCACCTCGACTCCGATAATTCCGGAGATCAATCCCACACCACAATAGTTACCGTGATAATTCCGGAGATTGTCCCACACCACAAGACTGTGATAATTCCGGAGACATATCCCACACCACTGATAATCTTATGTGATAATTCCGGAGATTAAATCCCACACCGAAAGCCATACTGAGGTTCGTGACTCATGTTCCCGTTCATCATATCACCACTAGTGCCTATCTTTAAAATTTGGTTAATTGTTTACTTAACGAATCTCCTAGGGTGATGTACCCTACCGGCCTAAATTCAAATTCAAATAACTGAAATGCCCCAACGGGCCTCAACCAAATACTCAACACCGGTATACTAGGGTCATACGCCTCTAGAGACTAAACTCAAAAGTCTAAACTGAAATTCCACTAGATAAAGTGGCTTAACTAAATGTCTCAATGACATGCTCAACTGAATATCTCAAGGCCAAATGCTAAAAACGAATACTGAACTGAATGTTAATTACATACTAAGATATCTGAGAACCAAACATTTGAATTAACACTGAAGTTTACAAATGTCCTTCAGTATCAGTCGACTCATACTGGTGATAAGTCGACTGTCCAGAAGACCAAATTCAAGATTTGACAAAAAAATAAACTAAGTCTCGTATCAGTCGACTTACAAGAGGGTCAGTCGACTTACCCGAGGAAAATTCCAGCAATCCTCTCAAAAATATTCTAAGTGTTTAAGTCGAATTAACTGGGTTATAGGTCGACTGTCCAGAAGGACAATTAATTCTTACGAAAATATTTTCTTCTGTGGACCAGTCGACTGCCTAGGGGCTAGGTCGACTGTCCAGAACAACTTTTTCAAAAAATCCAAATAAAGTATCAGGCGCGTACCAATCGACTGCACAGTAGGCCAGTCGACTGTCGGCCTACAGATTTTCCAAAATTTGGTCGGATTACAAAATCAATTTCTGAAGCTTTCTAATGATCAATATTATGAAAATAGTTCGTACTCAGGAAAATAATAAATCTCAACGAAGTTTCATCAGGTATATGTATAAATTACTCAAAACATCGATATGTCAAGATCTAAATTCTCATATTCTAAATCACAAATCCTTTTGTTAGGGTTTTACAAGATCTAAGTCTCTTTCACAATATCAATAAGAATCTAATTTATAATTCTAATGTCCAGGTGTTCATGCACAAATCTCAACATGTTTTTAGCAAACAATTTCAATATTAAAGATCTACTATTTCATCCACATTTATTCACATGATTCACACCACATTACGAGATCTAAATTGTTCACCACAACCAATCATTACATCATGATATTTGCACACATAAATCGACCACAAGACAAATTTCTTCCATGCATGATATCAAATCAAACAACAAACATACATCAAACAACAAACAAATTTCTATATTACTCACTTTAGAATTTGAGAATAGTCCACAAAGAATTTCTCTTTTGCTAGATCCAAAAAGCTCTTGCTCCACCCAAAAAGATCTCCAAATTCAATATTTTATCAGCAATGACGGCTGGGAAAGGAATTCTCTTAAATATGCCGGATGGGTAATTAGGGTTTTACCCACACTTTGCAAAACAACCCTTCCCAAAATACAATTTGCATGTATAGATCATTCTTTGGAAATTCCATCAAAACTCATTTAAATTTGGATTTATAAGAAAGTATACATTCTAAATCTCAATTTGTGCTGTTCAAAATGTCCAGAAATTGTATTTTGCATTTAAATCCCCAAAAATGTCAAATTTACAAAAAGGTCATTCTTTTCTCAAAAATTGCAAATAGCTCCAATAAATTTCAGAAAAATCTGGAAAAATACTAATTAAATCTCAAATATTAAATAAAGATTTTTCATAAAGAAAACTAAATTTTCACACTTCTCATGAAAGCATTTGCACGTGTTTTGCACGTGTACAAAAGATAAAATTTTCTGAAAATGTTCATTAATTCTCCAAAAATAAATTTAAATTCATTTTCAAATATAAAAATAATATTTGAAAATATGGGGTTCTACACAACTGTGGTGGTCGAGAGTGTGCTTGAGGGCGAGCGGGATGGGTACTCGGTGATGGAGAAGGTGGCGGAGGCAGGGCAGTGATGGGTTGCAGTCGAGGTGCTGATGGGTTCTTCGGTGGAGGTCGCGAGGTGCAGGCAGTGGTGGTTGGCGGCGAGGAGGTGCAGTCAAAGAGAGGCTCGAATATGGGATCAGGGTGAAGGACGAGCTCGGTTGAAGAAGATGACAGTGGCGGTAATGGCGACAAGGGGATGCAGAGGTGCTTCAGGGTCGATGGCAATGGCGAACAAGGTTGAGGCAGGGGGTGGTCACGGTGGTGTTGTTGGAGGAGCAGGCTAGGGGCGTCGGGACGCGGGGCTGGTGATTGGTGGTGAAGCAAGGCGACGAGGGGATCGACAGTGGGTTGGTGAGGAGGAGGGAGGAAACAGGGAGATGAAAGGTCGGAAGGGAGAGAGGGAGAGATTGTTAATTAAGCTAATTAATTAATAGAGATTAAGATTAGAGGGATTAGTGGGATTGATTAGTGGGGGTCATTATGATAGTTGAGATAATGGGTAATTAGTGGGGGGTTAGTGGAGAGATCTAGGGAGACTTGTGGGGGGACGTGAGAGGGAGTTGGAGACTGGGCAATTAGCAGATTAGGAAAATTGGGTTAGTGGGTTTGAGTTTGGTTTAACGGGTTTGCGGGTTTGGGTTTTGGGTTTATATTAAATTGGATTTGGGCTTAACTCATACATCAAAAACTAAAATAGTATTATTATAGAATGGTTGGAAAACTTGGGCTTTAAGTGGATTTAAAATATTTATTAAGCATAAGAAGTAACCATAGATTAAATAATCAAGTAGTAACATTAATTAGATAATCAAATACAAAACGAATATCATAAAATGGGTTAAGATAGAACTTTTCACAAGATAATCAAATAATGATGATACACTTGGCTTGGGCTTTTAAAAATAATAAATTAGAAAGTAGAATATAGTATAAACTAGAAATTGGGATTGGATCTATTTCAAAATAAAGATAAAAATAATCAATCAATAGGAATAGAAAATAAACTTATAAACTGGAATAAGATTTGTGTTAAAATATACAATCATTCAAAATAAATATAATTGTTGATAAGAAAATATTTTAACAAAGGTTTGAATATTCTTGTGTGTACAATTGGGTTCAAAAGAGCATAAGAATTGTAAATAATCGAAATACATGAATACGGAAGAGAAAAGAAAATGAAGTCCGTATAATCGGGAACGGAGGTTACACCAACAAGAAAAACTTATTTTGAGGGTTGAGGATGAGCAAGTAACATTTGATGTCTTTAAATCCATGAAGTTTCCTGTCGAAGTACACTCATGTTTTTAATTAAGTGAAACTTATTTAATTGTGGGTAAGAAACATAAGGCTAAAGTTGAAAGTTACCATTCGAAATATTTCAAATAAATTCAGAAAATTTTGAATCTGAGAAAGAAAAGATTTTGGAATATGTTATGTATTTGGACGCTGCACCATCTATTCATCCATTTTCTCAGTTGAAATTGAAAGAGGTGGGAATATCAAAGACATCATCTTCATGAAAGAAACGACTCAAACTCGAATTTGAACCTAATTCACACTTGAAGAGAAGTATTAGAAAAAGATGTTCTTATGTTGTTGGATCGTTGCATCACATAGCTACCATATCCGGCTGAATACTAAAAACTTAGCACTTCTTGGGAGGCAACCCATGTTTTCCTTTTACTACATTTGGAATTTTGTTCTTCTAGTTTACTTCAATTTTATTTTTTTTATTTTATTTTTTTAGTATTGCAAAGGTTTGAGGGTTTCTGGCGAAGTTGTTTTCTACACCTACTTTGATAGCTATTTTTGGGCAGGATGAATTCCGAATCTGGAAAAGTGTTTCAAAGAGTGATCGAAGGAAATTGTCTTAGCTTTCCAGATCAAAAGGAATCAAGGGATTTGGACATCTACAACTCCATATATCACCAAAATAATGAACGTCGTTCATCCAGAATTTTAACATAAATCAGGAGAGCAATTTTGAACTTTTCTCATTTTTTTTGTTTTTCCTTTTTCTTTACCCATTGAGAACAATGTGATATTCAAGTTTGGGAGAAAGGGTATAATTTTTTTATATATATTTGAAAAGAAAAAAAAAACAAAATAAAGTATTACAATTAGGCTTACAATTACACTTTTGAGTTCTTTATTGTGCTAAAGCATTGAAATATGTATATTTTTAGGATAGACAATATCTTATAAAACAAGATCAAGCATACTTATTTGCTTTAGGATTATTGAAATTCAAAATTCCTTACAAAATTGTGAGAGTCATGTGATTATACATCAAAGAAAAATGTGATGTTTTTTCTTATGATTATCCTCTTTGATCTGGTCCTAAACAGAGTTTAAGAAAATGGAGTGATAATGACTAAAAAATTGAATGAATAAAGTTCCATCTACTCTAATGTTTTGAGTTGCTTAGTAACTAGGGGTATTCATCACAAATGTTTACTTTTACGTCAAATGACAACATGAAACATGAGTATGCAAAAGCACTATAAGTTTGTGACTTGTTGAGTAACCGGGTGAATTCATCACAAATGTTTGCACTCACGTCAAAAGGCAAGTGAAAACTTAGAGAAAGAGAAAAAAACTCTAGTTTGCTACTCGGTTTGTAGTAGTGAGAATGGGTGATCACGGATTGAGTTGTTACATGATATAATTACATTAATTGCATGACAAATTTGATTGGGTTGAGAATTATGGTGAATAATTTCACTGAAGAAAGTGAGTATGCTTAGTTTTCTTTTATTTGCTGTTGTTTATGTATTAAGTTGAAATTTTGCTTTTTGCATGATAAGACCTTTTAGTGTGATGAGTTAAGCCTAATTAAGATTATTATTCTTTGATTTATGGTTTTACTTTTTTATCGAGGACAAGCAAAATTTTTAGTTTGGGGGTATTTGATGAGTGAAATTTATACATAAAATTATTACTCTTTTTACGCATTAAAGTTGTGAGTTCTCGTTTATTTCTTTAAAATTTATTTTATTTCTACTTATTTTATTTATTTGTTTGATTTTGTAGGAATGAGATGGATAAGTACAAACTGTGAGAATTATTTTTGTGAAATCCATGAAGAGTGCAAGGATAATGATTTCAAAAAATTCAAAATTATTCTATGTGAAGATTTCTGGATAATTCAAGCACTCAACTACACGTGTTTATAAATTGGCCCTTTGAAGAACCAATAGAAAATATTATGGTCAATTAGGGGGTGTAATGAAATTTTGTAATTAAAAAAATCAAAGAAGAAAAGAAACAACCCAGATTCAAAAGTTTAGTGGATTTAATTTAGGTGGGGGACACAGAAATCGGGGAGGAGAGAAGGAAAGAAAAGGAGGGAGGACGGCTTGGAACCAAAGAAGAAAAAAGAAAAAAAAGGAAAGAAAAGAGGAAAGAGAAAGGAGGAGAGAGAAGGAAATTAGCGGCTTCAACTTCGGCTTCAAACAACAATTTAGGTCTTTCTTCTCTCTTTTAATTTTTATTATGCAATCTAAAAACATATTTATTACTTGCAAATTCATTATGAACTAAATTTATTTTTTCAGGCTTCGATGTAGCCTAGTTTTGCTAACACAATTCTAATTTTATGTTATTTTATTTTTCTAATTTTTCATGGTTGTGTGTTTAATTTTTGTTCTTAATGCTTACAATTATTTAGCCAACTATTGTTTGATTTATTGAATCATGAAGAGACCGAGAGGTAATTTGTGATTTAGAAATATAGAATTAAAAACCATTGATTGAGTGAAATTAGAGATAATTTACCGTGATTAATGTGACTATAAAGAAATCCATAAAACTTAATGAGTTTTCAATTAATTAAATTTGCATAGAGATATGACGAATTATTAGTTGGGGATATTTTTTGTGTTGTTCAAGAGAAAACATTAAATTATTCGGGGATTTTGGTCTACAACTTGGAAAAGTATAATTTCTTATTACATAGAATTATGAATTGTATAAGATTAACTAGGTGAAATCAAAATTCATAGATCTAGTTTTTGCTATTAACAAACAACAAAATTTCAGATTTCGTTCTTTTTAATTAGTTGTAACCCCCGTTTCTGCCAATTCGTATTTCCATAGTATGTTCTGTATATCGACTATTTATATCTTAGCCCAAATTAAATATATTATTATTATTATTGGATCATTTTAATAAATTCTTTAAATCTGAATATTATTTTGTTATATAATTTTATTATTATTATGATTATGATTATTATTGTTATTTCTTGATTATTTATTAAAATTCCTCTATTGAATTATTTTACTATTTGACTTGATCTATTATTTTCTTGGTGAATTCTAACCCATATTAATTATTTATTTTAAATAATCTTCAAGCCCAATTTTATATACTTTATATTTGTATTATTTATTAATATTGGAAGCCCAACCAATATTATTGGATTGATTATATTTATCTGAAGCCCGAATTCAAATTCAGAATATTATATTATTATTAGGAAGAAGCCCGAGTCTCAACCCAACTCTATATTTTCTATTTAATTATTTTCTGCCCATACTATGAAGCTCAAGCCAAGCCCACCAATTTAAAACCCAATACCCATACAAACCCTCAGCTGCACATCTCCCTATATCGCCTGATTCTTCTCTCACGTTCTCCCACTCTTCCCTGTAACAGCCAATCATCCCCATTATTTTCCCCATAATCCCATTAATCTCGCTCCCCATTAATTAATCAATTAATACCCTAATTAAACACTCTCTCTCCAACTCTCTCTCCTCAACCTTCTCTCTCCCCTTCCTCTATTTCTCCCGAGACCCAACCCTTCACCGTCTTCCTCCCGCCTGTTCACCTCCCGACCTGCGCCCATCGACCTCCGCTATCCACCGCCAGCCCTCGTCTTCCCCATCGTCAACCTCGCCATCGTTGCCCGAGCGCCAACCATAACCACTGTCACCCCCTACCCTTCTTTCTTCCTCTGTTTTGACTCTGAAGGAACCCAACAAACCCCCTCCTCGTCGAGCCCCTTGCCACCACCACAAGTCACCGCCTGCGCCTCGCAGCCCCTCGTCGCTGCCCGTCGTCTCCGCCGTCACCCTCTCCTCTTCGCCGTCCTCCGCTCGACCTTACTGCTCTCGAGAAATCCAACCGCCATTGCCATCCACCCTGCTTTCATCCACCTTACCTCCTCGTCGTTGAACTCTGCCACCCCCGTCGCTGCACCCACCAGCGCACCATTGAGCCATCTCCTTGCCTCTTCGTTGCCGCTCCCTTCCACCTCCAGTCGCTCGCCGTTCCTCTCCCTCCGACCACCCATCGCAAGTTCGAATATCGCCACACCGTTGCTCCTTCTTCCCCCTCGTCCCGCCTCCACCAGCCACCCCGAGTGACCCCCCGCTGTCCCTTGACTACCGTAGCCCTCGCCCTCATCGACCGCACACCACCGCCATCACCACCGCTTTCATCCCCGACAACCACTTGAGCTCTTCCATCATCGCCCTTCGCTGCTGCTAATTGTTGTGGCCTGCGCCGTGCTGTCGCAGCCGCTCTTGTTGTTTGCTGTGTTGGAGATCTTGCTATTTTGTTGTGTCGTGTTGTTTCTTTCGTTGTTGTTGCGGTGCATGTATTTCGCACGGTTGTCGTCTGGATGCTCGTTCCATTATTCTCATTATTATCAGAGTCATCGTCATCATATTAAGGCAAGTATCCCTTATACACTCTTCTTGTTCCGTACAAGCTTTGCTTGAATCCTGCAAATAGTTTCCTTCTTGTATCCATGTTATTAATCTTTTCTGTTGCCTCCGTGTATGGTTTGAATTTGAACCATCCATCGTTCAACATTTCATTTGACTTTAATCTGCTCAAAGTCATAATAAATCATGAAGATCCGTTTATATATGTATGTATCACATGAACACAAACTAGAGGCACAAGATTTTGAATGAAATAGTAATTGAATGAGTTGCATACATATATGATCGTATGGTTGCATTCATAGTTTAACACCATTAAAGGTGCTAATATTCGTCATGTTAATAATAGACACCATGCTGATTTCTAGACATAATTGTATGTTCAATTTTAACCATAAAACTATGCACTTGCAAATGAAAGATTGTTAAAATCAACTTAGTATATTTCTGGACTGTCGTTTGCTCCAACTTGGAGCGAAAATTCGGCCAAGTTAATGTTGTTATTATTTGAAACAGATTAGATAGAAATTGTAGCACACTGTGTCTAGTTTCTAGAAAATTTGATGAATCCTCAATACGACTTATAGAATTTAAAATATGCAATTTCTCCACTGTACTATCGTAGTTTCAGAATACTATTTTATAGTTGTCATACCATGTTCAGCTGATCGAAACAGTAGGTTAATATAACAAATAGAATCCCAAATTCACAAGGATGTTAATGAACACTGTCACGAACTCATTTATAATTTTTTAATGAATTTTAGTTATAATTTTAATCAAATTATACATATAATAACTTGATGTTGAGTTGATGCCAGAACAGTAAACTCATAAAGATTCAACTAGTAGACATAGTTACTATGATCGAAATGTATCGTGTGAATATGCATGAGAACTTTCAGAGAGTCTAGTTTCAAGAAATTTTGACGGAACCTGATTCGCTTTCCCGTAGCGGTAGGAAATTTGTTTTTTGTACAACAACGTATTGCTGTCCAGAATTATTATTTTCATGCTTTTAAATGTGTATGTGTTAAACTTTGCATTTAATGAATTGCAAAGTATACCGTTCATTGTACAGTCATCGATACCTCCTTGATACCATTTCTTGACACTGTTCCATCGATTGCACATTCATGATTCATTGTAATAAAAGAATAACAAGCCGGGGAATAAGGGTAAGACTTAGTAGTGGATGATATTCGAGATTGTACTCGGAAGGGGGGCTCGTGTTTCACGTGTTACATGTTTACCGACTAAGTTTACGACCAAGTTTACTGATCAAATTTACTGACCAAGTTTTATAGTCATGAGAAGACCCGAGTACATGGCCTATAGCATTCACCACTAGAGTCTAAATGTTAACATGCTTGTACGCACCCGAATCTGTGGTATGAGATGCAAGATTGCGTGCATTAGAGAGGATTGACTAAATGAATAGACTTAAAATTTACACTGAGCACATGCATTTTCCTGTTACAAGTTATATGATCCATGTTTACAAGTTTCCATGATTCTCGTTTACATGTTACATGTTTCAGTCTACTAGTTTCATGATTCCTGCTCATAAGACAAGTTACCTGATTCTCGATTACATGTTTGTATTCCTTGTTACATGATTTATTTCCTATACACATGTTTTCCTGTACTTGTTATATTCCTGTTCTTGTACCTACTTGCTTATACTACTTGCGGCCTGTTACTTGCTCTAACAGGTGTTCTCCTTTCCAAACTCGAGTTAATGAATATACAGGAGTGGAAGAGGAACTGCCAGAAGGAATCAGTGATCAGGTATTCTGAAGGATGGAGATGGATTCCACTCTGTTTTACTTGCTTTATGTTTTTATTCCCAGTTATATTTGTTTAACTGCAAACTTTGTATTCCGGGATTTGTTGACCCGAAGTTATTTACTTTCCAGATGTTGATTATGTATGAGACACTTCATGGATTATTCATGTTTATGTGATATTTTATAGCATGCATGGTTATTGTCTTCTTTCATATTGTTGAGTTAAATTGCACAGCTTATGGATGATATGAGTTGGCATACTTATATCATTCGTTGGGCCTCAGTTGCGTGCCCGTGTTTACATATAATGGGAAGCAGGGCGTGACATTAGTTTAGTTAGTTCTTTAGAGTAATTTAATTTAGTTACTTTCTTTATCAAATTTCAATTTTCCAAATAGTAGTTAAACTAGTAAATTTCAGTACTTAATAAAATAATTAGTCCTTGTGAGTTCGACACTTTTTTCACTTAAACTATACTTCATGTTGCGATTTTGTACACTTGCAAATAATTTCCATCAGGAGGAGAGGAGGAGGGCGGCGGTGGTAGCAAGAAGAGAGGCAGTGGGTGAGGCGGGGGTTAGGGCTAGGAATTAGGATGATTGAGTGCTTCTGCTTTGAGATTGGTGACGACATTGGATAATGGAGGATTAGTTGGCAAGAGTCGAAAGAGAGACTGAGAGAGGGAGATTGGAAGATGTTTGAAAATATTCCTGTAACTCTTATTACCCTGTATTTATATTTTTATACTGTTTTGTGCCTCATTGTACTCTCTCGTCTATTTGAGATCATGTAATTTGTTCAGATTGAATGAAATCGTTGTTTTCGTCTCAACTCAAATTTTCGGTCTTTCTATCTAATTCATTTGTATGCAATTTGTATTGTTCTTCATGAAATTGACCAATTCTTCTCATTGATATCCTTAATCTCTATTTTAGTGTATTTTAACCATTTCTCTTGTTGGGTTCTTTTTGAAATGGATACCCAAAACCCCTCGAACCCGCAAGCCCACAAACCCACACTACTTAAACCCCCCTAACCCTAACCCCTACACCCCCTCTACTATTCTAACCTAAAACTACCCCCGTCGCCTTCTTCTCTTCCGTCTCTTTCCCTGGCTCGATCGCACCCAAGCCCCTACTCCGAGCGCCCCTCCGATCGCCCATCAGCTTCGCCTCCCTCACCATCGCATTCACCCTCGCCAACCACCGTCACCTCCGCATCACCTCCATCACCGCCATTACCATCGTCGCCGCCCCATCTCTCCAGCTCCGAACCCATTTGCCATTACTCGACATTAGTAACCCATCAGCTCCCCACCATCATCTCGCCCTCCGACCACCTCTAGCCACTCCTGTCGTCGTTCCCATCCTACGACCTCCGCCATCAGCAACCACCAACACCTCGAACCACCACAGACCAATCCCCACTCTCCTCCCCTGTTTTCGACCCAGAACAGAGTCGCCGTCGCGCGACAGTTTCCCTCTCGACGTCGCGCCGCCGCCAGCGTCGTGAGCCCCACCTCTTCACCGTCGAAGCCATCGCCGCAGTCGCGCGAGCCCACGCCGTCGCTCCCGTTCGCTGCTGTCGCGAGGAAGAAGACGCCTCGCCATTGGTGGAGAACGCTGTTCGGTGTTCGCCCGCAGCGGATCCCGCTTCCGCTGTCTCCTGTTCGGCTGGATCCAGTGGGGGGGGGAGAAGCGATCTGATTGGGCGATACTGCTGTTCTGTGTTTTGGCGCAGCAGATCCCACTTCGCTGTTTGCTGTTTTGGGCCGATCCTGTGTGCGGGGAAAACTCGATCTCCGATCAATTTTTGCACGTGCTTTTTGAGGACTTTTTCCGGGATTTTTCTACCCAAATTGCTACAACAAGTGAAGTCTATCATCGTCATCTAAGGCAAGTATCCTTGTACATTTTATTGTTCTAGTACAAGTTTCCTTGAAAATACTACAAATAGTTAGATTGTGACTCCTCTTTGAAATATCGTTGTGGATCAATATTGAACCTCCCAATTGACAATTCTAAGAGTCACAAAATTTCATTGTATTTAATTTATAATTATTGGACTCTTTTACCCTTGAACACATGAACACTTAGACATATGAATTAAGGAGCCCTAAATTTGTAGATACATGTCACATTCAATTTTTGACGAACTTGCGACCCTATGGCTTGAAAAATATTTATTATTTCCTGTTTTGACCTCTATTATCATGTATTTACGCCACATAATAACTTAGACGCCAAAAGACATTTTTCCATGAAATCTACACTAGCATGTAATTCTACGTGTTGCTGTCTGAATATTCTGTTGCGGTTTCGACCCTTTTATCATTTGAATCTGGGCCCGAGCCCTGAATAGAAATTGTAGATCCGGATGTGTAGATATCGATAGACTCCGAAATTTTTGAATTTGGAGTTACGGTCTAGGAGTTATTGCAGATTTACTGCATCTGTGTCGGTAGGCACAGATTCGCAAAAACTGCTGCACACCTTTACTTTGCGAATTAATTTAGCTGTATAACCAGCGAGCGTTTGACTCCAAATTTTATATGTAGTTGCTGGACACCCTATAGGACATTCCCAATTTTTCTTAGAATTAATTTATATTATTTCAATCCTGTTTCGCATGCATAGATACAAGTACACAAAATCTGCCTGAACAAATATAACAAGCCGGGGTTTGAGGGAAGGACCATAGTGTGGACAACATAGGTAAGTGTACTCGGAAGGGGGCCCGTGTTTCCCAATGTTGTATGTTAAATGGAACTAAGTGCCACGTCATGGGTGACGGGGGCCACCTCTAGAGTCTACGGGGGCCACCTCTAGAGTCCATTATATGATTACATGATATATGGTTGAGATCACATGGAACTAAGTGCCACGTAGAACTAAGTGCCACGTCATGGGTGACGGGGGCCACCTCTAGAGTCTACGGGGGCCACCTCTAGAGTCCATGATTGATCACTTGCTTGACACTTGATACCTGAGTATGCCGCCCTATGGACTCCATTACTAGGTCTAAACGTAACCGATTTGACTGTAGCAACCATGTAGTAAAAGTATGGATGCATGTCGTGCTACCTAGATAGTAATCACACAAGACTTGAACTTAACACCTGATACATGATTATCCTATTACCTGATTATCCTGATACATGATTATCCTGTTACATGATTATCCTGTTACCTGATTATCCTGATACATGATTATCCTGTTACCTGATTATCCTGTTACCTGATTATCCTGTTACTTGATTACCTGGTTACCTGATATCTGACACATGAAACTTGAACATGACACCTATTATTGATACTTGATGACATGATACATGAGACTTGAACCTGAGACTTAAACTTGATACTTGTTACTTGATACTTGACAACTTGTTACTTGATACTTGATACTTGTTACTTGATACTTGACACTTGTTACTTGAGACCTGACAACTTGACACTAGATTTGAGACTAGATACCTGACACTTGAACTAGATGCGTATCACTTGAGGTTAGATACCCTATGTGTTCATTTGTTACCTGTTTTACCACTAGTATTTGTTATCCAGTCTATTTACTTGAGTTATCCTTCTCGTTAGCTAGTTCTTGGTTCTTCCATTATTTGTTATGTCCCTATTGCATTCTTGATTCCTGTTCCCCATACTTGTACTCGTTTTTACTATTTGTGGCCCTAGCTTGCACTAAGGGCATTTTCTCTTGTTTTTCCCTGTTCTCCTTTTTTTTTTAATATTTATTAAGCAGACTTTGGAGACGAGCTACCCACTGGAATTGGTGAGCAAAGGTTTTAGCCTTCAAGTGGAGAAGAACTTGATTTGAATATTTACTTCCTGCATTACTTGTTTTCTTGGACTGTTATCTCTTGCAAATTTAAGAACTTGTAACGGGCTGATGTTCCCGAGTTTTAACTTGATCCAGACTTGAAACTATTTGGATGTTTTATTATATTTCAGTTGTTTCTGTTGCTAATAGATTATTCATGCATGCTTGGTTATGTATATCTCTCTTGTTATATTCTTGTTCTGATGCTGAGTCGATCCTACAGCTTATGAATGATGTTAAGATCATTCGCTGGGCTTCGTCATGCACTCGTATTCCATATTTTGGGAAGCGGGGCGTGACAAGGTTTTTAGTGGTATCAGAGCACCATACCTTGTGTAAATCTTTCCACATCAATATTTGCTATACCTTAGAGTCCTGCATATTCATCTCTTCCTGCATTTTGAATCTATCATAGGTATTATCCTAGCCCATTCCTTTCCTGCCCATGTTCTATTTGATTCCGGGGCGACCCACTCTTTCGTTTCCTCTCGCTTCGTGGATCAGCATCAGTTGGAGTGCGGTGATATGCAGACAGCTTGGAACATCACCACAGGTGGCGAACGATGAAGATGGTGCAATGGAGTTGCACACAGGCTGTGAGGCTGCGCCTCTGGTAGTGCGGGAATTCCTTGATGTCTTCCCAGAAGAATTGCCCGGGTTACCTCCAGATCGAGAGGTGGAGTTCAGTATTGACGTTCTGCCGGGTACAGTGCCAATATCGAAGAGTCCGTACAGGATGGCGCCAGTTGAGCTTGCGGAGTTGAAGGTACAGATTCAGGGTCTATTGGATTTGGGTTTCATCCGGCCCAGTGTGTCACCGTGGGGAGCTCCTGTGCTATTCGTCAATAAGAAGGACGGAAGCCGCAGGTTGTGCATGGATTACCGGGAGCTGAACAGTGTCACTGGGAAGAATCGATATCCACTACCCAGGATTGATGATCTGTTTGATCAGTTGGGCGGTGCTGCAGTGTTTTCGAAGTTGGATCTTCGCTCGGGGTACCATCAGGTGAAAGTGAAGGCAGCAGATGTGCCGAAGACTGCGTTCAGGACCAGGTATGGGCATTATGAGTTCTTGGTGATGCCCTTCGGTGTCACGAATGCCCCAGCAGTGTTTATGAGCTTGATGAACAGAGTCTTCTCCCAGTTCCTTGACAGGTTCGTGGTGGTCTTTATAGACGATATCTTGGTGTATTCACGGAATCGGGAAGAGCATGCGGAACATCTGAGAATAGTCTTGCAGACTCTGAGAGAGAACAAGCTCTATGGAAAGCTCAGCAAGTGTGAATTCTGGCTTGATCGAGTTACATTCTTGGGACATATTATCTCGGGCGAGGGAATCTCAGTTGATCCTTCCAAGATTGCTTCAGTGAAGGATTGGCCAGTGCCAAAGTCAGTTTCTGAGGTGAGGAGTTTCCTCGGGCTAGCAGGGTATTACAGGAAGTTTGTTCAGGACTTCTCGAAGATAGCTGGGCCCTTGACTAAGCTGACAGGGAAAGATCAGAGGTTTGTATGGAATGAGGCCTGCAGTGAAGCTTTTGCCGAGTTGAAGAACAGGTTGACTTCAGCGCCCGTGTTAACTATACCAGATGGTTCGGGTGGCTTCGTTATTCACTGTGATGCTTCAGGCAGAGGTCTAGGTGCAGTGCTGATGCAGAAGGGTCGGGTGGTTGCTTATGCATCCAGGCAGTTGAGGCCGCACGAGAAGAACTACCCTACTCATGATTTGGAGTTGGCAGCAGTGATTTACGCTCTGAAGTTGTGGAGGCACTACTTGCTTGGAGACCGAGTGGAAATTTTTACTGACCACAAGAGTCTCAAGTATGTCTTCACTCAGAAAGAGCTGAATATGAGGCAGAGGCGCTGGTTAGAATTGATGGCTGACTACGACATTAGTTTGCAGTATCACCCTGGTAAGGTGAACATGGTGCCAGATGCATTGAGCAGGAGACCAGCCGTCATGGGTTTGACCCAACAGAAGGAACTTATCGAGCAGATGAGGAGATTAGATCTGAACGTGATTTTGCCAGGCACCGATCGCAGTTGCATGATGCTTCAGTTGCAGTCGTCTTTGGTGGAGCAGATCAAGGAAGCTCAGGCAGGTGATGAGCAGTTGCAGAAGTTCCGGGCAGAAGTTGAGGCAGGTTTGAGGACCGATATGATCATTCACTCTGATGGATCACTTCGCTTTGGGGCTAGGCTGTGTGTCCCAAGGGGTGAAGTCAGGCAGAAACTACTCGAGGAGGCCCACCAGTCAGCATACTCTATTCATCCCGGTGGTACCAAGATGTATCGGGATTTGAAGCTCCACTTCTGGTGGCATGGCATGAAGAGGGCAGTAGCCAGATTTGTGTCTCAGTGCTTGATCTGCCAGCAGGTAAAGGCAGAACATCAGAGGACCGCCGGATTGCTCCAGCCTCTTCCCATTCCAGGAGTGGAAGTGGGAGCACATCACCATGGATTTTGTGACCGCTTTGCCAAGGAGTCCTAAGGGTCACAACGCCATTTGGGTGATTGTTGACAGACTGACGAAGAGCGCTCATTTCATCCCCTTCAGAGTTGGTCAGTCTACTGAGAGTCTAGCAGAGAGATACATGCAGGAGATTGTCAGACTCCATGGGGTTCCGGTCAGCATCGTATCCGACAGGGATACCAGGTTTCGATCTCAGTTTTGGGAAAGCCTGCAGAACAGTCTTGGGAGCAAGCTGAAGTACAGTACAGCATTCCATCCTCAGACAGACGGGCAGTCGGAGAGGACCATTCAGACCTTGGAGGATATGTTGAGGTCCTGCGTGCTTCAGTTTGGAGGGTCTTGGGAGGATCACCTACACTTAGTTGAATTCTCGTACAACAACAGCTATCAGGCCAGTCTTAAAGCTGCACCGTATGAGGCATTGTATGGTCGGAAGTGTAGGTCGCCAGTGTGCTGGGACGATATTGGTGAAAGGAAATTGTTGGGGCCAGATTTGATTATCAAGACAGTCGACGCAGTGGCTCAAATTAGGAAGCACCTTGTAGCGGCTCAGGACAGGCAGAAGAAGTGGGCAGACGTCCACAGGAGGCCATTGGAATTTGAGGTAGGAGACCATGTGTTCCTCAAGGTATCACCGTGGAGAGGCGTTATCCGATTTGGAGGTGGAGGCAAGCTGAGCCCCAGGTTCATCGGGCCTTTTGACATTGTGGAGCGGGTAGGTAGGGTGGCCTATCGACTCGCGCTGCCGCCGGCTCTATCTGGAGTGCATGATGTCTTTCATGTCTCCCAGCTTAGGAGATACATCAGGGATGAGAGTCATGTGATTGACTACTCGGAGTTGTCGGTACAGCCAGACTTATCATGTGAGATTCTGCCGGTTACTATCTTGGACAGGTGTGAGAAGGTGTTGAAGAACAAAGTTATAAAACTGGTTCGGGTTGCATGGAATCCTCACTCGCCGGGTGAGTCGACTTGGGAGTTGGAAGAAGAGATCCAGAAGAAGTTCCCGCATTTATTTCAGTAGTCTTGTTGTTCTTTCTTTTCTTTTAGGGGTTACCCTATGTACTACTTGTCTGAATTTCGAGGACGAAATTCTGCTTGTTAAGTGGGTAGGATTTGTAACTCCTATTACCCTGTATTTATATTTTTATACTGTTTTGTGCCTCATTGTACTCTCTCGTCTATTTGAGATCATGTAATTTGTTCAGATTGAATGAAATCGTTGTTTTCGTCTCAACTCAAATTTTCGGTCTTTCTATCTAATTCATTTGTATGCCATTTGTATTGTTCTTCATGAAATTGATCAATTCTTCTCATTGATATCCTTAATCTCTATTTTAGTGTATTTTAACCATTTCTCTTGTTGGGTTCTTTTTGAAATGGATACCCAAAACCCGCGAACCCGCAAGCCCACAAACCCACACTACTTAAACCCCCCTAACCCTAACCCCTACACCCCCTCTACTGTTCTAACCTAAAACTACCCCCGCCGCCTTCTTCTCTTCCGTCTCTTTCCCTGGCTCGATCGCACCCAAGCCCCTACTCCGAGCGCCCCTCCGATCGCCCATCAGCTTCGCCTCCCTCACCATCGCATTCACCCTCGCCAACCACCGTCACCTCCGCATCACCTCCATCACCGCCATTACCATCGTCGCCGCCCCATCTCTCCAGCTCCGAACCCATTTGCCATTACTCGACATCAGTAACCCATCAGCTCCCCACCATCATCTCGCCCTCCGACCACCTCTAGCCACTCCTGTCGTCGTTCCCATCCTACGACCTCCGCCATCAGCAACCACCAACACCTCGAACCACCACAGACCAATCCCCACTCTCCTCCCCTGTTTTCGACCCAGAACAGAGTCGCCGTCGCGCGACAGTTTCCCTCTCGACGTCGCGCCGCCGCCAGCGTCGTGAGCCCCACCTCTTCACCGTCGAAGCCATCGCCGCAGTCGCGCGAGCCCACGCCGTCGCTCCCGTTCGCTGCTGTCGCGAGGAAGAAGACGCCTCGCCATTGGTGGAGAACGCTGTTCGGTGTTCGCCCGCAGCGGATCCCGCTTCCGCTGTCTCCTGTTCGGCTGGATCCAGTGGGGGGGGGAGAAGCGATCTGATTGGGCGATACTGCTGTTCTGTGTTTTGGCGCAGCAGATCCCACTTCGCTGTTTGCTGTTTTGGGCCGATCCTGTGTGCGGGGAAAACTCGATCTCCGATCAATTTTTGCACGTGCTTTTTGAGGACTTCTTCCGGGATTTTTCTACCCAAATTGCTACAACAAGTGAAGTCTATCATCGTCATCTAAGGCAAGTATCCTTGTACATTTTATTGTTCTAGTACAAGTTTCCTTGAAAATACTACAAATAGTTAGATTGTGACTCCTCTTTGAAATATCGTTGTGGATCAATATTGAACCTCCCAATTGACAATTCTAAGAGTCACAAAATTTCATTGTATTTAATTTATAATTATTGGACTCTTTTACCCTTGAACACATGAACACTTAGACATATGAATTAAGGAGCCCTAAATTTGTAGATACATGTCACATTCAATTTTTGACGAACTTGCGACCCTATGGCTTGAAAAATATTTATTATTTCCTGTTTTGACCTCTATTATCATGTATTTACGCCACATAATAACTTAGACGCCAAAAGACATTTTTCCATGAAATCTACACTAGCATGTAATTCTACGTGTTGCTGTCTGAATATTCTGTTGCGGTTTCGACCCTTTTATCATTTGAATCTGGGCCCGAGCCCTGAATAGAAATTGTAGATCCGGATGTGTAGATATCGATAGACTCCGAAATTTTTGAATTTGGAGTTACGGTCTAGGAGTTATTGCAGATTTACTGCATCTGTGTCGGTAGGCACAGATTCGCAAAAACTGCTGCACACCTTTACTTTGCGAATTAATTTAGCTGTATAACCAGCGAGCGTTTGACTCCAAATTTTATATGTAGTTGCTGGACACCCTATAGGACATTCCCAATTTTTCTTAGAATTAATTTATATTATTTCAATCCTGTTTCGCATGCATAGATACAAGTACACAAAATCTGCCTGAACAAATATAACAAGCCGGGGTTTGAGGGAAGGACCATAGTGTGGACAACATAGGTAAGTGTACTCGGAAGGGGGCCCGTGTTTCCCAATGTTGTATGTTAAATGGAACTAAGTGCCACGTCATGGGTGACGGGGGCCACCTCTAGAGTCTACGGGAGCCACCTCTAGAGTCCATTATATGATTACATGATATATGGTTGAGATCACATGGAACTAAGTGCCACGTAGAACTAAGTGCCACGTCATGGGTGACGGGGGCCACCTCTAGAGTCTACGGGGGCCACCTCTAGAGTCCATGATTGATCACTTGCTTGACACTTGATACCTGAGTATGCCGCCCTATGGACTCCATTACTAGGTCTAAACGTAACTGATTTGACTGTAGCAACCATGTAGTAAAAGTATGGATGCATGTCGTGCTACCTAGATAGTAATCACACAAGACTTGAACTTAACACCTGATACATGATTATCCTGTTACCTGATTATCCTGATACATGATTATCCTGTTACCTGATTACTTGGTTACCTGATATCTGATACCTGAAACTTGAACATGACACCTGTTATTGATACTTGATGACATGATACATGAGACTTGAACCTGAAACTTGAACTTGATACTTGTTACTTGATACTTGACAACTTGTTACTTGATGCTTGACAACTTGCTACCTGATACTTGACAACTTGTTACTTGAGACCTGACAACTTGACACTAGATTTGAGACTAGATACCTGACACTTGAACTAGATGCGTATCACTTGAGGTTAGCTACCCTATGTGTTCATTTGTTACTTGTTTTACCACTAGTATTTGTTATCCAGTCTATTTACTTGAGTTATCCTTCTCGTTAGCTAGTTCTTGGTTCTTCCATTATTTGTTATGTCCCTGTTGCATTCTTGATTCCTGTTCCCCATACTTGTACTCGTTTTTACTATTGTGGCCCTAGCTTGCACTAAGGGCATTTTCTCTTGTTTTTCCCTGTTCTCCTTTTTTTTTAATATTTATTAAGCAGACTTTGGAGACGAGCTACCCGCTGGAATTGGTGAGCAAAGGTTTTAGCCTTCAAGTGGAGAAGAACTTGATTTGAATATTTACTTCCTGCATTACTTGTTTTCTTGGACTGTTATCTCTTGCAAATTTAAGAACTTGTAACGGGCTGATGTTCCCGAGTTTTAACTTGATCCAGACTTGAAACTATTTGGATGTTTTATTATATTTCAGTTGTTTCTGTTGCTAATAGATTATTCATGCATGCTTGGTTATGTATATCTCTCTTGTTATATTCTTGTTCTGATGCTGAGTCGATCCTACAGCTTATGAATGATGTTAAGATCATTCGCTGGGCTTCGTCATGCACTCGTATTCCGTATTTTGGAAAGCGGGGCGTGACAATTCCCTTGTGAAATTTTTGTTTCACGGAAATGTTTGAAGGATTGCCTCAATGAGATGTGGTTGCTTCGTACTTTGATTTGATGAGTTTGCAATTTTGAGCGTACAGGGCTAATCGATGATGCTTGAAGTTTCGTTTAGTTGGTCAAAGTGAAGAGATTCGGTGTGGGGGGCTAATGAATGATGCTTGGAGTTTGGTTGCGTTTGTCAAAGTGGAGAGATTGGCAGACTATGTAGACCAGAGCGACAACATGGTATTGAATGGTGGTCGTGATTGCTATTAAGATGTTCAATAATTTCAGGTGACATTGATACAATTGCTATTCTTTAAATTCGAATAGAGCAATTATACTTATTGTTTGATAAACTACACGTAACAAATTTGAACGCTCAATTGTTGATATTATTAATTCTTATATTTATCATCAACATTTTGTAGCCAACTCTGTTTGTTAGACTACCTAGATAAAAGTTGGAAACTAATTAGTTAGATATTTTCATTATTTGAATAAGAAGATATAGAATTCTATATCTATGTTAGTCATATTATAGTTAGATAATTTAGTTTAGTTATATCAGTAGAAATCTATACAGTATATATAATTTAGTTTTAGTTATATAATCTGAACAATTTATGGATTTGTTGAATGTTGAAATGCTTGATATTTTTGGAATTTAGAAATCTTAGAATATTACATGATGTATATAGATGAAAGAAATGTGCATGTGAGATTCTATCGAAATTTTAGAAAAATTGTTGATTATGTTTCAACTTTCTGTTACCATTTTCATTTTAAGGATAACCTTCATGCATATAATCTTTGAAGATAAAGTATTACAATTAACATGTTTCAAGAAAATGTATCATTTTTCTTAAAAGGTATGTGCAATATTGCACAGGTTTATACTAGTGTAGACTTAGAGAAATTGATGTTAAGCCCTGAGATGTTTGCAAATAAATGAAGAAGAAGTTTAAGATTGATAACTTCTTCTTCATCTTCTCTGCAGAATATCAGAGTATCATCAGCAAACTGAAGAACAAACACTGAAGACATTGTCGCTCTGAGATTGAGGGAAGAGAATGATCCATTGCCCATCCCACAATGTAACATTTGTGCTAAGATATCCACTGCAAGAATGAAGAGCATGAGAGATAGTGGATCTCCTTGCTTTAATCCCCTTTTAAAATTTATATTCCCCCTTCCTACTCCATTAACATGTACTGAGGATTTGGCAATTATCAAATCATATTAATCCACCTGCATTACCCAGAACCAAAACCTCTTGCCACCAACATCTGCTCAATAATGTCCCAGCTCATAGTGTCAAAAGCTTTCCTGAAGTTTATCTTATGAGAGTATCAGATTTCCTCCTGCTACAAAAGAATAATAACCTCATGAGCAACAAGGAAACAATCTACAGTAGATTTACCTCTGAGGAAAGCACTTTGGGATGAAAAGACGAAAAATCGGATAGAGGACTGAGTATATTGGCTAAGATTTTAGTGAACATTTTGAAAGAGTAGTTTAGCAAACTGATTGGCCTAAACTCAGAAATTACGTTGGCCTCCTCACACTTTGAAATTAACATGATGTTGGAGTAGTTTAGCATGCCCATGGTTGCATCCCTCTTTGTAGTGCTAGAAGCCTCTGATATGATTCATCCTTGATCACATTCCAAAACTTGTGATAGAAACTCATAGAGAACTCATCAGGGCTTGGGGCTTTGCCTCTACTCATGTCAAAAACTGCCTTTTGACATCCTTTCTACTGATGGGAGCCTCAAGAGCTATTAAATTCACAGTTGAGTCAGGATAGAGAGAGTTTCAGTCCACATTAAAATCTGACTAAGTATATAAACCATAAATTTCTTCAAAAGCTTCAAAGCAATTTCTAGTATCCATTTGAAAGGTTAGGAGAGTCTTTATCCACCAATGAGTAAATGTAGTTCTTTCTTCTTCTATCATTGGCAATGAAGTAGAAGAATTTAGTGTTTGCATCCCCCACTTTGATCCAGGTGACCCTAGATCTCTGTCTCCAATATGCCACTTTTGTGTGCACCATATCTTAGTACTCTTTCGGCATAGCTACCAACTCTTTAGATTAGGAGGGAGATAAGATATGATTATCAGCCTCCATTTCAAGACTATATTTTCTTCTTCAATGTTATGTGGCCAAAAACCTCATTTTTCCATCTTCTGATTCTTCTCTTTAACAATGTCAATTTCTGAGAAAAAACATCCAATGTTGTCTCGTTAAAGACAAAACCTCTCCACCAACTAGTTACAGAAGTTACAAAGTGTTCGTTTGAGAACCATGTCTTTTCGAACTTGAAGTAGTGGATCTTAGGCATATTTGCAAGTGTATCTAGGATGATAGGACAGTAGTTAAAAGGCAATTCTAGGGGAAGAATGTTGAATACATTGAGGGTGAAGCACCTCCCATTGGTGGGAAATTAGAAACCTATCTAGTCTATCCAGTGTAGGATTAGCTCTAAGATTTGACCAAGTGAACTGGCTGCCAGCCAAAGGAAGATCAATAACGTCAAGTTGCTAAATAAAATCTCTGAAGGCTTTCCTGTCCCTGTTTGATCCAAGTCCAGAGCTTCTTTCTTGATTGGATATAGTCACATTAAAATCACCACACAACACCTAAGCATCACATAACCTTCCTCTTCTTTGAGTTATTTCAAGAAAGCAAAGAGTTCTATCATCATGTTCAAAAGGGGCATACACTGAGGTTAAGGATGACTCCATTCTTGAGTCTCTAAATCTGAAAGAGCAAATACAGAGTAGATATCAATGGCAATGTATAAACAATCAATTATATTATCATCCCATCCTATAAGGATCCGTCAACAACTTTCCATAGCATCCAGTTCCATCCATTTAGTAATCACATTCCCCCTATGGATTGGAGCTTCCTAATGTGTGAGTGTATGAGTTTGGTCTCTTGCAAACAGATTACTGAAATTTTGGAGATTCTAATCATAATGAGAGCACATTTGTTTGGGCACCCCAATCCTCTAACATTCTGGCTAGCAATCTTCATGTTAATAAAGTAAACACAACACACGGACAAATTGCAGCATAAAGGGCTTAAACACTCGTATAGAGTGTATCTGTTTACCAGGAGGATCAACATACACAATCTTAGAGTTCTTAATCCTCCCAATTGAGTGTTACCATTTATCCTCCTCTATTATTAATTTAGCTACTTCTAACATATTCTCTTTAGAAAGCAGAGAAAAGTTTTTTTATATGCTTTAGTAACTGAAACATTAGAAGAAGACTTACCTCCATGTTTGCAAGCTAAGGCTGCCTTTAGTGACGTGGCTAAGTGTTTTATGAATGGCTTGGACGTAGGAGGCTTTGAAGCTGGTCTGCTTCTCTTTCTGCGCTTAGTTACCACTTCTTCAAATCCAGGCAGAACAAAGACTGAGCATGCTGAGGACTTCAGCTTGCGCTTATGAGAGATAAGGGACTTGGTCTTGAAGCTAGCTGAGGGACTTGCTGCTGAGCTTGAACTGAAGTAAGCCATTGGACCATCCTCCATTTTGGTTGCAGTCTTTATGACAATCTGCTTTATGGCATGTTCCACAAATATTTGTATCTTAGTAAATAAGAAACAGATTGAGTAAAGCATGAATCCTTCCTCCAATTTCTCTTCCAAATTTCCTTTGAGTTGGGTGATATCTTGCTATAATCTATACATTCTTCTCCGATTTTACTATTTGAGGAATCTATTATCTCCAACGGGGATGATGCCTTAAAGATATAAACACCTTCCTTATTCTATCCATGCAAATCTGCAACAACTTTATTAGGAAATGCCAAATTTGAATCTGCCAAATTAGGAATATTCGAGAATCTCAACACACTCTTTTCCTTAGAATCTCTTACCATAACTTCCAGCTTTCCTTCCCTGTTTTCCTACTGCTTCTCTACACCTCCTGAGGTTGCCAACGATGGATTGGTGAATGCCACAACCTTGGACTAATTACTTGTTACTCCATCATTTGAGTTGTGCTTGTTTTTGTCATCAATTTCTTGGTGTTTGACATTTTCCTTCTTGCGGCAAAAGGAATTCTATCCACCATTGGCATGAGAGCTGTTAGTAGTGAAAAGTTGAACCCTTCCATGCGGACATCTTCCACCGGAATGGGTTGCCCCAGTAAGAGGACAAGAATCTACTGCCTCAGGTGCTGAACTGGTCCAACTTGCTTTTCCTGGGTCCAAGGCATTGTCTAACGAACATTAAGGGTTTTAAGGATTACAGTAATGTCCTCCACCTCAATCAACACCAGGGCTTGGTCTCATTTCTCAGCATGTTTCATCTCCTTACTCATAGTGATGAACTTCCCAAAAGGATTCATAAGAGACTCCAACAAAGCTTGGTTCCATAAGTGACAAGGGAGCATGAGGATATTGATCCATATGTAGCTCGGTTTAGGCCTCAATCAAGACCACAGAGTGAAGGTGTTGTGAACCCACAGAAGTAGAAGAGACCATTGGTATCGCTTTGTTAGAACTCTCCATATTGGGAATTGGACATGATTGACTCCTTCTCCTTTCTTCTTTAAGGACCACTACCAACCCTGCCTTCCCATTGAAACTTTAAGCACATTCAACATCCTTCGTCTTTGGCGAAGAATCAGGGCTGATGAGATGCAAGAAGGCACTTGCATGCAGCGCCGGTAATGTCTCTGCAATGTCAAAGTTGTGAGGCACTTCAACTTCGAGGGTATCACGTAGATTGAATATAGGGAAATCCCTCACTTTGTGACTGGCCTCATATATCTTTAAAAAAATTTAGTCTTTCATGTATAAATTAACTAAGAAGTAAATTTAATTCTATTCCACAATTTTAACTTCTCATGTAGTATTCCAATTCTATTTGTTTCATTGTATTTATATTTGTTGACCAATTGCATGGACAAGCTGAGAAGTGAAGAGGAAATAGACTAATACCTTAATACGAAAGAAAAAAAAACTAAATGGTATTAATGTATCAGCAATAACACTGCTATCGGGTCTTATCAGGTCAGGTCCTCCACTACCCGGACCAAGACCTGGTACCTCACGGGTCCAATAATTAGACCTGGACCTGGACCCGGACTTGCGAGAAACGGGTCTGTGTCTGGGCCCGTTTCCTACGTAAGAATACTTACCCATCGGGTCTGGCGAGCAGGGAGCGACGGTGGTGAAGGGCGGTGACCTGGGCAACGACAGGCACTGTAAGTGGGGACTGGGGATTGGTGGTAGTGGAGCATGAGGATGTGGTGGTTGTGAAGCGAGCAGGGAAATGGCTGGGGAGGATAGGGTAGTTGAAGATGAAGCAGTGGAGGTGGAGATTATTTATTTATTTATTTATTTATTTATTTTGGGGGGGGGGGTGAGGGTTATTTGAGGGTTTGGACATTTGAGGATGAGGTAGAAGAAGAAGAAGATGGGATTTTATTTTATTTTATTTATTTAATAGGGATTTTCTTATCGAGTTCGAGTCCGAGTCCGGGTTGGGCCCAATTTGAGCGGACCTGGAAACACAACTGGTATTTTTTAGGACCTGGACCTGACCCACGATAGACTGGGCCGATTCGGGTCCGGTATTGGGTCCGGGTCGGTTCTGGGTATCGGTTCTTATTTTTTTTTTGGACTAACAAAAGGTAGGGGAAACCCTAGCTCACATTAGAATATATATATATTAGACAAGGATAACAAACTATTACAATCTACTGATGGTGGGGTTCTAAAGAAGAGCTAAGCCTTGCTAGTGCACAAGTTCAAGATGACATAACATTGAATCGTAGAGAGGGCAGCAGACTATTGTTGTACTCCTCTACTAGAGTCAAGGTTATGATCTCATTCCCCACCCACTAATCATAGGCTGCGCTTGGTTACAAAATGAACCCCCCAACAAAACATTCATACATCATAAGTTAGATACTAGAGTTGTCCAAAAACAGATACAAAACACGGGACATTTAGAGTCCCCCCCCCCCCCCCTCCCCAAAAAAAAAGGAAGAACATCATACTCAATTATTCTTGGTTGCTATCTTCACAACTTAGTAAAGAGCCTCGGGCTGCTCCTGAGTAGCTCTGTTGCACCTGCATCATCCAATTCCTTCATGAACTTCGCTGTCTTCTTAGGGATTCCGCTGCCATCTAGCCAATGGGAGAACCGGAATTTAACATTAGTGATAAAATATCAATTGTAATGTTTTTGTTGTTGAAAGTTCTATCATTCATAACATTCAATATACTCCAACAAGTAGCAATAGTAATCAGATGTCATGACTGTGTATTTGTGATTTTGAGTATCAAAACATCACCGTGTGAAACAGTCTGAAGTGGAGGCAGCAAATTGGGGAATATTAAAGTGTCGGGTAAAATAGCACCAAGTATTCATAACCACCAGACATTCAAAATATATATGGATGGTGGTTTTAGCCGGGCATGCACAAGCCGTGCATGTCTTTTCTCCATCCCATCCTCTAGAGTGAAGTCTAGCCTTGGAGTTGAGTATCTCCCAACTCAACATCCAAATGAAAATCTTGCATTTTAGGGGATCGAAGTTCTTCCAACAAGCTCTCAAGTAGGGTGACTGAAGAAGGAGTAAGCCCATTTGACTGTGTAAACCCCTGAGACAGAGTGTCTCCAAGTGGGGGTATCTGCATTGTTAGATGGTTGCAAGTTGGAGATGAGGTGCATGAGCTGATCTTTCTCCAAACTTAACTGAGTGGAGGGGATGTTGTTCAGACTGGGTCTCCAAATCCATCTTCCCTCTTGTAAGTAGTCATATGAGCAAAGTGTTGCCTCTTTGTTCCAAGCTGTAGAGAATAAGGCTGAGAATAAATTGGGTATGCTTTGGCCTCATATCCACTTCGAAGTCCAGAACATGATGAATTACATGTCACCAAACTGCCATTAATCCCCTGTAGGAATTGATCCCGTAACTTGTGAATCCCCTTCCAGAAATCTGATGCCTGAGTAGGGAAAATTTAGGAATTAGAGGCTCTGTTGAAATATAATGATAGTAGGGTTTGGCTACCAAGTGAGTTATCTGCCAAGTGCTTCCACCTCCACTTCATCAGTAAGCCATTATTGAATTGTCTTAGATCTAAGACACCCAAGCCTCCTTGTTGTTTAGGCTGACATGTTCTCTTCCAATTTGTACATGCAGTCCCAGAGGCGCTAGTATCATAAACCCAGAAAAATCTGCTTCGTATCTGATCAAATCTTGAAATAACCCAATTTGGAAGTTTAAAGAAAGAAACATAATAAGTAGGTATATCACTAAGCACTAAGTTGATGAGAATAAGTCTGCCTCCTCTAGAAAGCATTCACCCCTTCCAGGTACATAATCTCTTCTCAATCCTCAGAAGAAGAGGTTGACAATCTCTCTTCTTTAATTTTTCTTTGGCCAAAGACATGCCTAGATATTTGATGGGCAAAGAATCTTGTTTGCAACTCAGGATAGTGAAGAAAGGATGAAGCTTGGCCTTGGAGGAGCCAAAGTAAATAATGGATGACTTCGAGAAGCTGATGTCTAAGCCTTAAATGTTAGGAAACAGATGAAGGAGAAATTTTAAATTAAGCACTTCTTGTTCGTCACCTTTGCAGAGGATGAGAGTGTCATCGTCAAATTGGTGAATAGACAATGAAGCGAGGGAGCTCCTGAGTTGAAGTTGAGAAAAAGTATCATTGCTCTTGCCACAATTTAACATTTGAGCAAGCGCATCTACAGTCAAGATAAGGAGCATAGGCGAGAGAAGGTCTCCTTGCTTAAGCCCCGCTTGGAGTTGATAATCCCCCCTCCTAATCCCATTAACAAGTACAAAGTACTTAGCTGAATAAAGGATATTACTGATCCACTTGTACCATCTTGGACCAAAACCTCTGGCAGTAAGCATCTGCACAATAAAATCCCAACTGACTATATCAAAGTCTTTGCAAAAGTCTATCTTCATCATTAAGATATCAAATTTCGTATTGTAGCACAGGTTAATAGCTCATGGGCAACTAAAAAGCAATCAATGGTGGATTTACCTTTTAAAAGGCACTCTGAGATGAAGATACTAGAGAGTCGAGTAAATGGCTTAATTTGTTATCCAGGATTTTAGTGAAGATTTTCAATGAGCAGTTAAGGAGACTGATGGGTCTATACTCGGTAACAAAATTAGCTCCTTCACACTTAGAAATAACCATGATGTTTGAGTAGTTCAGTCTTCCAATGTCAGCTGTACCATTTTGAATATCAATCAACATACAGTAAAGATCAGCTTGAATTACTCCCAAAATTGCTGGCAGATGTTTATGGAAAAACCATTGGGTCCTGGGGCTTTATCTCTGCTCATGTCAAAGAAAGCTTTCTCGATTTCTTCCATACTGAAAGGAGCATCGAACTAAGAGAGGTTTCCATAGGATAAGTATACAGTGTAGACCAATCTATCCTGAAAATCAGGAGTTGAAGAAGTGCCACAAATTTCACCAAAGTGCTGCTCAAAACATGACCTGATAGCAGTTTGGTCTGCAATCAGGTCTCCCTTATGCATCAAGGAGTAAATGTAATTCTTTGTTCTCCTGCCATTGGTGATTGAATGAAAGAATTTTGTGTAGGCGTCACCTTCCTTGATCCAAGTTTCTCTGGATCTCTACCTCCAATAGGTCACCTCTGCTTTGACTAGTGACTGGTATTCTTTCTGCGGCATTGAGAGTTCTTTAGATTGGGTTGGATCTAATGTATGACCATCTGCTACAATATCAAGCTGGTGGATGTTATCTAGTAATACCTTCTTGCGAATAGGAATATGCTCGAAGACCTCGTTCGTCCATCTTCTAATTCTCATCTTGAGCAGTACAAGCTTTTGAGCAAATTTATCCACCGACGAGCCCTTGCGGATGTAATGCCCTGCTTCCCACGGAATGTAAGCACGTGACATGGCCCAGCGAATGACTTGCGTCATTCATAGGCTATCATCGATTCAACTCAACAATATAAAACATGAAGTAAAACAACCACGCATGCAAATAAAAGAAGTAATCACATAAATAACAATACTTGGAATTTTAAGCATAAAATAACTAACATAATATAAATCCAACATCTAGAATCAACAATAATAATATTCGGGTCAAAAGCCCACAATACAACAATTTTCAATTATTAAAGTTCAAAAAAAGGAACAATATTTATTTAAATGGCGCAGCAACACAAGTCTTTCACCATCGTTGTTCTCCTAGTCCATCATGCAAATCTCCCTGATTACCTGTAAGCTATTCATCTAAAAGAGAGGAAAAATATATCCTTAGAGAAAGTCGTGGACAGCAAGTAGAGAAACAGAGAACAATGACAATAACGGTATAACGATGAATTCAACGAACAATGAAATCAATAGTATCAAACAGTGACAAAGCGATAATAGTACAATGTGCAATAACGATGATTTATAACGATAATAATAAACAATAACAATAATGGTAAATAATAACAATAACACTGTTCAATGACGATGACAATATGCAATGACAATGCGATGAAAATCTTAAGTGATCTATTATTCATTTAATCCTAACTAATGCACGTACTACTGCATCTCATACTACAAGTTCCATGCATACAATCAATTTCGTTTAGACTAAGGTGGTAAATTCTATAGGTCATGTACTCGGCACAATATAACATTTCAATAATAGTCACTGGTTACTGAGCAATTTCTTGCAAAATAACGATAACACTAGCCATTGGCAATTTCTTGCACAATGACGATAACACTGGCCATTTGTAATTTCTTGCAAAATGACGATAACGATTAATTGGGACGAGGCCCACATTCACGAGTACAGTCACTATATTATCAACTACCCTAGTCAACCATTAACTCCGGCTTGATTAACATTCTTTTATTTAATCATGCAATACTGATAGAGAACAATAGGGGCAGAAACATCAATGGAGAACGATAATGCGATTAATAAGGGACATTAGAATGATAAAAAAACAATCTTAAGATCATGCAATGTACTCTATACAATTAAATGCACCAAATACAATATTATAGATTCAATTATATTGTGCCTAGTATCAGTGTGTTCCCTAGTGTGTCTAGTATCAGGCCCGACACAGGTATGAAACTTCATTAATTAATTCCAGAAAAATTATGAAATGTTCTCTAGTGTGTCTAGTATCAGAATGCAAAATTTTAAGTCATTATCTTACAGGTAGCATGGTTAAACTAATTGTAAGTTATAGTGATGCAGTAGTTTTTAGAATCTGGAATTCTATGACATAGCAGCAGTAAAACTGCGATAACTCACAAACTATAACTCAGAATTCAATTCCGTCAAAAGGATAGTAAACTAGACATCTGGGGCTACATTTCATATTAAGAAAGTTATTGATTTTGGTGACATTATCTATGTCGAAACAGCATGGTAATGTTCGGGTTGGTGATAAATTTCAGGGTTTCAACATATTTTTCATCCATAAAAAGATTAGAATGTTATGAACGATGAGTTAGGGTTAACAATTATAATCGCAGTAAGTTACGTCTATGTAAACATGGTATTAAGATGTATAATGTCCATAATCTTACCAATCACAATCAACTAGCACACCATCTTCAATCATAGGAACCATCAGCACTAGTATATAATCTACAATAGTTGTGTGATGTCATAACATGAAATGCAATAGCAATCCCTATTTCTATATCCAATAATTAACTATATGAATGCATGTAAGATCTCAATAAGTCAGAGGCAAAAAGACGGCACGAAGTGAAAACTACTACTTGGATTCGCTCGTGTAAATCCGTAGCATCCCAACGATAGATAACAATAACAATATACAATAATAAATAGGGATCTACTTGCGGAATTCAATAAATAATTTCGAATACAATTCAATATAATTCGAAAGTGAGATGACTTGCCTTTAGGACGATGTTAGATCCGATTATGAGAAGAATAACGGGATCGGAATCCCAGCGACACGGCGATGAGCCAATGATCACGATGATCACGAAGGGGCACGGATCTTGATGGGGATCAAGATCGGATGATCGGGCATCTGAGATTGAAGACCAAGATCAAGATCAAGATGGTGATCACGATCGCGATGATCAAAAGAGATCCAACGGTCGAGATTAAGATATTGATGATGATCAAGATCCAATCGGACGGCCGAGGTTCAACATGATCAAAACTCCATGATCACACAACAACCCATCAAGAAGAACAACCGGAGGGGGGGGGGGAATGTGGGCACTGCGGTGGAAGGTGAATGCATCCAGGGGCGACGACAGCATGACGACGCTGCTGATGCTGCTGCTGCTGTGGGGTTGCATCGCGACGGGGAGAGGCAGGGCGAAGCGGCTAGCTGGCATCGCTCGGGAGGAGCACAGGGAGACCGGTGCGTCGAATGCAGGCCGACTGGTCGCTGTCTGTCTTCGGAAGGGTGACACAGCACGGTACAAGGGAGAGCACTGGCCGACTGGTGGCAAGGCGGAGGAGCACAGGTAGGGCACGCTGCGGAGGCACAGGGCGACGTGACGGGGTCTGCTGGCGTTGGGGTCTGCCGCGTTGCAAGGAGTCGCGACAGGGAGGGCTGCTAGAGCTGTCATCGAGCAAGGGGTGTGGCGCTGCAAGAGACGCGTCAGGGCACTGCAGGGCGCTGCTAACGGCTGTCGCTCGACAGTAAAGAGGAGGGGAGGATACTAGCTGTCGTTGACGACGGAGAGCAGGGAGGCCGGCGAGGACGACGGAAAAAAGATGAGCGGGAGGGAGGCTAGGGTTTTGTAGGGGAAGACAAAGGGAAAAAGCGGGGTGGCTAGGTTAATAGAATAGGGTATACATGGATAAAATATATAAGGGGATATAATAGGGTTTGGGTGTAAATAGGGTTAGGGTGGTAAACGGGTTTAGGTTATTGGGTTAAGTGTATTAGGTTATTGGGTAGTTGGCTTATAGGGTATATCCAATATGGGGGAAATAGGGTTAAAATCCATTAGGATAAAAATAGAGTAACCAATAAAAATATAATTTATAATAAAATGTAATTTGCATTATAATATTGAATTTATTTGAAATACTACAAATACAATTAACAAAATAAATAGATTTTTACTTTATCAATCAAGGGTAATAATAATAATAACAATAATAACAATAATAATAATAATAATAATAATAATAATAATAATAATAATACTGATAACAATAATAATAATAACAACATAAATAGGGTATGTATTACAATATGAAAATCATAGTGAATAGTTACAAATAAAATTATTGATTAAAAATAAACTTTAATAGGAGATCTGATAATACATTTTAAGAAAAGAATTTGAAAGCGGAAAATAATTTACAAAAATTTAAAATACCAAAAATACACAGAAAATACGGAATTGGGGAAACAGGGGTTACAGCAGACAAAACTCTTCCACCAGCTAGTTACAACAGGAGTAAAGCTCTCATTAGCTAACCAAGCTTTCTCAAATATGAAGTAGTGGATTCTACTCTGGATTGCCTTTGAGTCTAAGATGATAGGACAGTGGTCTAATGAAATTCTTGGGAGTGAATGCCGAATACAATTAGGGTGTAAATGCTCAAATTGGCTAGAAATCAAGAACTTATCTAATCTAGCAAGAGCAGGGTTTGCTCTCATGTTAAACCAAATAAATTTTCTTCCTGCAAGTGGGAGATCAATGAGTTGTAGCTGCTGAATGAATTTTCTAAACTCTTTCATATCCCTGCCTGAACTTCGCCCTCTGTTTCTCTTTGCATTGAACATGGTGACATTGAAATCCCCGCAAAGGACCCAAGCATCACATAATAATCTTCTTCTTTGGCAGATTTCACCGAAGCACAGAGTTCTTTCATCCAGCTCAAATGAAGCGTAAACTGTGGTAAGTGACCATTCTGTATCAGATATTTTTTTCTGAAGTAAAGAGAAATGGAGAAGATATCCACTGCGGAGTAGAAGCAATCGAGGATGTTGTCATCCCAACCTCTTAAAACCCCTCCATAGCTCTCGATAGCATCAAGTTCCACCCATTTGGTGAGCCATGTACCTCTCATAGACATAGGCTTCCTATAAGAGGGGATATTGAGTATGGTTTCTTGAAGGCAGACCACTGATATCTGACCATTTCGGATACCATCTTTAATTAGGGCGCATTTTTTAGGGTTTCCCAACCCTCACACATTCTAACTGGCAATTTTCATTAGCAAAGTGATAAAACAAGCAGCAAAAGCAATCAACTAAAAACCAGATAACCGAAGAGCACTCAGTTGAGTTGTCTCTATTGATCAAGGGATCAACAGAGACACTCACTGGTTGCTTCATCTTATCAATCGAGTGTGGCCCAACAGCCTCCACTCCTACAGATTTAGCTACCTCATTGACATCCTCATTCGATAATAAAATAAAAGGATTATTGCAAGCATTGGTAACTGAAAACATAGAAGAGGAGGAACCTTTTTTTTTTATCAGGAAGCTGCAGCTCTGATAGAGGTACTCAAATGTTTCATGAATGGCTTGGTGCTGGAGCTTTTGGATGCAGATTTACTCCTCTTCCTGCGTTTACTAGTCCCTTCTTCAAACCCCGGAGGAACAGTTTCTGAACTGGCTCGTGATTGAGGCCTTGGTTTATGGGGGATTAAGGACTTGGTTTTGAAGCTATCTGGGCCTACTCCTCCAGAACCTAAGTTGAACTACATATCATGAGTGGTTCCTAACTTCTCAGTTCTTTTAATAATAGCCTTCTCAAGAGCAGACCCTATCGCCGGTTAGATTTCATTATACAGTGATAGTGGAATAATAGCAACTCTCCCCTTCCAAACCATTTGTCGTACTTCCTCAACAGCCTTGTTTTCATGGGATCTGGCTGAGCTGTCGAGGATGTTATTTGATTCACTAGATTCAATCCCCAAATTACCCTTTTGAGAATCTGATGAGATCTCCACAATAGGAATAACATTGAAAATGATTTTTTCTACCTTCTTGGTCCCCACAGAATTCGCTGCCAACTATTTGGGGGGGGGGGGGAATATATAACCTTCCATACTTGAATCCGCAAGACCCGATATGTTCAAAATAATTCCGCTATCTGTTCCTGATTTGGTGCTTCCTGAGATTGCGTAACAAAAAGATTTTTGCCCCTAATTATGCTCTTTCCTTTCACATCTCCAATGATTCCTGAGGTGGTGCCGGTACGGCCTGGCTTCGAGGACAATCTTCCTGTGGTGGCACCAGAACTCGAGAACTTCCCGGGATTTCTCTACGACGCCAGAAAGAGGTAAGTCCACTCTCCGAAGTGAAGAGCTGAACCTTGCCTTGGTGAACATCTTCCACAGGAATGGGTTGCCCCAGGATAAGCACATGAACTTCATGAATCTGAAGCTATTTAGTCCGTGGCACTGTGTAGTGGACCTGAACAAGCTGTGGGGTGTGAGTTACATCCTCCACTTCAATCAGAACTAGGGCTTAGTCTCTTGTTACTTCATTCTTCATCTCTCCGCTCATGGTAATTAGCTTCCCAAAGAGTTTCACTAGATATTCATGGGAGGAGTGATTCCACATATGAAACGGGAGGAGGGGGACGTTAAACCAGATGAAATTGGGTTTAGGTTTCAGTTTTGCCCCGTAGTCCATGGACCATGGCGAGAAAGTGATATTGAACCCTGAGAACTGAAAGACCGCGTCAGCAATTGCCTTCTTGGCATCCTCTTCCGACGGGAATTGAACATGAAAAATCCCTTCACCAACTCTCTTTAGGACCTACCAGCCTCCTTGGCGTTTCCAAGCAAAGTTGAGGGCACTCTCGACAGGCTTCGTCTCTGATAGGGTGCGTGGGTTGATCAGGTGGTGTAAGGCGCTTGCACGCAGCCACAGGAGTGCTGCTGCGATCTCGGAGTTATGTGGAATTTCAACAGTGAGGGTTTCTCTCCGGTTGTATAGAGGGCACACTCACTTTATGGCCAAACTTGCGACAGTTGGAACAGTGGTATCGGTTCTTGTTGATAGAGCAAACAACAAGTTTAGAAAAATACAATGTAGTAGCCCAAGCAATCAACAACATTACGTCCAACTGTCAAGGCTGAAGCGCATGGACGAATTGTAACTCATTCAAAAATAATACTTCAATTTTTCAATGTATATAACTCATGCAAACAACAAGTTTAGAAAAATACAATGTAGTAGCCCAAGCAATCAACAACATTACGTCCAACTGTCAAGGCTGAAGCGCATGGACGAATTGTAACTCATTCAAAAATAATACTTCAATTTTTCAATGTATATAAACATTAGTTTATTTTGATAAAAAAGGGTAATATTCTTAATAAATGAGCCAATCAAATTCCTACCATGGAAATATCAGAGATTACAATTACACAATCATTCAACTCTAATGTTACTTAAATTACATGCGTGAAAAGGTCAGTAGTTATAATATCAATGCATCTATACTCCAATACAATGAATACATATTATCAATGCACTATACTATATATTATACAAATAGGCCTACATTTCCTCCTCCCCCCCCCCAAATATAAAAAAAAAAAAAAATCCCTCATCTCATTCCATTCTCAATCAAACACTATATATTATACAAATAGGCCTACATTCCCCCCCCCCCCCCCCCCCCCCAAATATAAAAAAAAAAAAAATCCCTCATCTCATTCCATTCTCAATCAAACCCGCTTCTCTATCTACCTCATGTCCCCTTCCTCCATTTTGCTAATTAGCAAAAGAAAAAACAACATTAAACAAAAGGTTCTCATAAGCCCTACTAAATACCCAAAACTTAACCCTCCCTGCTTCCCATTCTCTTCCTTTATCTTCCTCTGTTATACGATTCTAATTTCATCAGATCCATTAGGTCCATATCCCACATTCTCAAATCGAACTGCAACAAGTGCTTCACTTCCATTTCCAGGTCACTTTCTTTTCACTTCCTTTTCCGAATTTTTTTATAATAATTTTTTTAAAAAATAAACTTTATTTTTGAAGTTAGCTAACCGATGGAGTTGGGATGCTTGGTGGGTCATCACGGTATCCTCTGCACACTGCGGTGGCCTCAGCTAGGATGATGTCATGGCTGAGCTGGATATCTCGGAGTTGTCGTCGTCTCTTACAGGGTATCACACTTTTTTTTTTCTTCCTTTTTTTCTTTTTTATCTTATTTTTTGAGGTTTTAGAATTAAGATCGATCACTTTGTGTGAGAGAATGTGATGGAAATTGATCCTAATTTACTTCAAAAGTGAATATATTTATTATTGATATGGGCTAGGAATGACGTGGCTCTCCGGACCACAGGATCTCCTCAGGATACGCGCACCTCTTGATTCTCCAGATCCGCTACGTTAAAAACCGTCCGGACCACTACCACGTCAGCCCGAAAACCGCCCGGGCATCTGCCACGTTAGCCCTAAACTGCCCGGGTTTCTACCGCTTCAGCCACACGGGCAACCGGGTCTAGACCCGGCCCCAAACGGGTCCAGACCCGGTTAGAATCTTCTATAAATACCAGACCCCTACTCCTTCTCCAGGTAATCAATCATTGGCCACCAAAACCCTAGTTATTGTTACTTTCACTCAGTGACTGACTAGATCGTCGGAGGGTCTGCCACCGGGACCAACCCCGGTGTTACGAGACCGTCTGCAGGTACACAAGACCCTCGGATCCGAGCCTCAAGGATCCGAGCCCAGCATCAGCCTCCACCTCAATACCGCCTACCTCGGTACCGTTCGCCCAGCCAAGGGTCGTCTGCATAGGTGTCTCCTCTAATACAAATCGAGTAAGAACTCACGCCTGGTGTATCCACACGTTTCCCAAAAACAAACTGCATCAGGATGGCGCCGTCTGTGGGAAATTGCCTATCATAGACGCCGATCCGAGCCTCGCTTCCAACGGTACCCTAGTGAACGTCGAACCAAGCTCCGTCCCCGTCGGCATTAACGTCGACCCAGGCTCACATGGCACCTAAAGCCACAAAAGCTGTTACTTCCGCGCGGCGACACGACGTGCCTTCGCAAGGCATCGATGCCGATGCTCAGGGACCAAACAACAAAAGGGTCAGCCACGGACACCAACCGAACGCCTCTCGCCCTGTTCAGGGCGACCTACGGGGGGTAATCTCGAACCGCCAGGCCAGCCGTGGCAGGTGAGGAGCCGCTTCCAACTCAGCTCCGAACCATCCCAGGCCCCCGTCTCAAGGGGCTCCGAACCATCACAGACCCCCGTCTCAAGGGGCTCCGAACCATGCCAGACCCCCGTCCCAAGTACGGGAGCCTGCCCTCAGCCGGGTTGGTCAGCAGCAGTCCGCCCAACCAAACCGAGCCGGAGGAGCCCCGGTTACCCACCAGGAGTTCCAGGACTTTTGGAGGGAAATCTTGGGTGCCATCCGAGGGGTCCCCGTAGACGAGAACGCTCGCTGTTCCCACACCCAGTCACAGGCTGAGGCTAGCGTGTCTCGCCCCTCAACAATCCCCCCAGATTATGATGGCGACATTTTAAAGCGCCTCCAAGAAATGGAGGAGTGCCTCGACCACGTCGGCAACGGCAACCCAAGAGCTGCTCAGGGGTACAGGCCGGTTCGTCCTCCCTTCTCTGCCCTCATCCTGCAGGCGGAGATACCCCGCAATTTCCGTCCGCCACAGTTCGAGACATATGACGGCGAGGGCGATCCTGCTGATCACATGGAGGGCTTCAAAACCCTCATGATGATTCACAGCGCATCGGATCCCCTTCTGTGCCGAGCCTTCCCCGCAACACTCCGGGGTCCGGCTTAGGAATGGTTCTCCAAGCTCACTCCCGGCTCCATCTATTCTTTCGACCAGTTAGAGGGCAGTTTTCTTGCCCACTTCGTAACCAGCCGAAAGGCCAAGAGAACGAGTGCATCACTACTCGGGCTCCGGCAGAAGGAGGGGGAGCCCCTCCGAGTGTTTGTCCGGAGGTTCACCGCCGAGGCGAGGTCAGTCTCGTCCCTCGACCCCAGTGTTGCCTTGGCAGCCTTCCGCCACAATGTCCGACATGGACAACTGAAGGCCTCCCTAGCAAAGAAGCCGCCGACAGACTTCTCCGACCTCCTCAACCGGGTCGAAAAATATATCCGAGCCGAGGAGGCACTCAATCCCGAGGACCAGAAGGATGCTCCCGGGAAGGGGAAGCGCAAGGCCGACGAAGTTGAGCCGGCCAAAAAAGCTCCCCGAGATGGGGGCTCCGCAAAGAAAGTTCCGCCGGTCCCCCGCTTCGAGAGGTACACTCCGCTGACGCAGAACGTGTCAACAATCCTCTTAGCGATTGAAGACAGCGACCTCGTCCAGTACCCTCCTCGATCGTCCAACAATACCAGCAAGTAGAGGGATCAACGGTTCTATTGTCGATTCCACCGGGACAACGGGCACGACACAGATCACTGCCGCGCCCTGAAGGACGAAATTGAGGCCCTTATCCAACAAGGTTACCTCTGAGAGTTCAGATGAGAAGGGGCCCGGGAACCAAGGGACAACAGGAACAGGAGGGATTCCCCTCCTCCTCGAGGGCAACGACAGCGTCTCGAACGGGGTCCGGATCCCGAGGAGCCTGAGGGTCAAATGATCCTGCATTGCGTCCACGGAGGGCCTATGGGAGGCAAATCCAACAGTTCCCGCAAGGCCTTCATCCGGGATGTCAATACCGTCCAGGGCCCTCTCTCCCTACCGGTCCAGCAACTCCCCGTCTCCTTCTCAGGAGAGGATCTGGAGGGGGTCCGGCTCCCTCACTGTGACGCCCTCGTCATCAACCTCAGTATGGTGAACTTCGACGCCCAAAGAATCCTCGTAGACAACGGGAGCTCGGTCAACATTCTGTTCCTCGAAGCATTCGAGAACCTAAAGCTCTCCCGTGAGAAACTAAAACCTGCCGGGTATACCCTACACGGATTCTCCGGCGTCCCCGTAACTATAGAAGGGATCGTCACCCTGGACGTAACGACAGGCACGAAGCCCAACAGAAGGACCGAGTCCATGGACTTCATGGTTGTAAATGTAAAGGCAGCCTACAACGCCATCCTCAGCCGTCCGGGGTTCTGCTCCCTCCAGGCGGTTCCCTCGGCTTACCATCAGAAGATGAAATTCCCTACCAATACGGGCGTCGGAGTTGTCCGAGGGAACCAAGAAGCAGTACGTTCGTGCTATATGACGGCAATCGAAAGCGGGGTGTTTCCCCTCGATGCTGTCGAACTAGAGCCCCGAAGAACCCAGCCAGAACCAGAACCGGTGGACGAGCTGCAAGAAGTCTCATTCGAGACAGGGGATGCGTCGAAGCACTTTCGAGTAAGCTGCTCCCTCGCCCCCCGACCTCAAGGCTGCCCTAATCGCCTGTATTCGGCGCAATATCGACCTCTTTGCCTGGAAGCCCTCTGACATGCCCGGCATCTCTGAAGCCTTATCATGCACAAGCTCAGCGTGATCCCCGGGTCGAAGCCAGTCATCCAAAAGCGGCGCAAGTTCGCTCCTGAGCGACAACAGGCAGTAAACACCGAAGTGGACAAGCTCTTATCCGCGCATTTTGTACAAGAGGTCAGCTACCCAGAGTGGCTGGCAAACGTCGTCATGGTGAAGAAGGCGAGCGGGAGTTGGAGGATCTGCATAGATTTTACCGACCTCAACAAGGCGTGCCCCAAAGATCCGTTTCCTCTCCCCAGCATTGATGCCCTGATCGATGCTACCTCGGGTCACGAGCTCCTCTCCTTCATGGATGCCTTCTCAGGCTATAACCAAATCCGGATGTTCCCTCCGGACATCGCCAAGACGTCCTTCGTCACAGACCAGGAGCTGTACTGCTACCGGGTCATGCCCTTCGGGCTAAAGAATGCCGATGCCACCTACCAGAGACTCATCAACCGAGTCTTTAAAGATCAGATCGGGCGTAACATGGAGGTATACGTCGACGACATGCTCGTTAAAAGTCAACATGGACAGCACCACGTCGCCGACCTGGAAGAAGCCTTTGGGGTCCTTCGAACCCACCACATGAGGCTCAATCCGGCGAAGTGCGCCTTTGGCGTCTCCTTGGGAAAGTTCTTAGGGTTCATCTTCAGCCAGCGCGGCATCGAGGCGAACCCCGAAAAAATCCAGGCCATACTAGACATGGCCCCTCCCAGGAATGTTAAAGAAGTCCAGAGGCTAATGGGACGACTGGCGGCCATCGGTCGTTTCCTCTCCAAATCCGGAGAGAAGTCCCTCCCGTTCTTTAAGGCGCTACGCGGCACTGGAAAGTTCGAGTGGGGTACTCAACAACAAGAGGCTTTCGCACAGTTGAAGGAGTACCTCGCCAACCCTCCTCTCCTCAGCAAGCCTGAACCAGGGGAGCTACTCTGGCTCTACCTATCTACTTCGGAGAGTGTACTCAGCGCCGCCCTCGTCCGGGAAGAGGAAGGGGTTCAAAAGCCCCTCTACTATGTAAGTAAGGTCCTGCTCGACGCCGAGACCCGATATTCCAGGATGGAGAAAGTGGCGTACGCCTTGATCATAGCCGCACGGAAGCTCCATCCTTACATCCAGGCACATTCGATCCAGGTGCTCACCGATCAACCCTTGAAGTCCATACTCTACAAACCTGAGAGCTCCGGTCGACTCGTCAAATGGTCGATCAAACTCAGCCAGTATGACATCGGCTATCAACTCCGAACGTCCATCAAAGGGCAGGCCCTCGCCGAATTCATTACAGAGTGCACCATCTCCGAGCAACCCACGAACAAAGAAGCCGACCAGACGTAGGAAGTTTACGTCGACGGCTCCTCTTGTGAAATGGGGAGCGGTGCTGGCATCATCCTTCAGGGCCCGGATGGTTTCCTCCTCCAGTATTGTCTCCGCCTCAACTTCCCAGCCTCCAACAATGAGGCTGAGTACGAGGCTATGATAGCCGGGCTCAACCTAGCTCATCAAGCCGGTGCCAAACAGATCAGGGCTTTTAGCGATTCTCAACTGGTGGTCAACCAGATCACCGGGGACTACGAAGCCCGTGACGATCGCATGATCAGGTACCAAGCCATAGTACAACGCCTATTATCGTCCTTCGACGAATCGGCTGTCTTAAGGATCCCCCGAGAGCTGAACGCCCAGGCCGACGCCTTGTCAAAATTGGCTTCCTCATCATTTGAAGGCCTCGACCGCACGGTCCTGATTGAAGTCCTGCTGAATCCAAGTACAGACTCCCCGGAGATTCTGTGCATTGAAGACAGAGCTCCTCCCGACGACTGGACCACCCTTATCAAAAAATTCTTAGTCGACGGAGAGCTCCCCGAAGATCGAACTGAAGCACGCAGGATCAGGGTCTGGTCTGAAAGATTCGCAATCATCAATGCCACTCTTTTCAAAAGATCCTATACAACGACCGATGGCAGACCCTACCTCCACTGCCTAAGCCCAGACGAAGCTAAGTACGCCCTCAAGGAGCTGCACGAGGGGATCGGCGGATGTCACATGGGAAGCCGTTCCCTAGCGCGGAAGGCTCTAAATCACGGGTACTACTGGCCCACTATGTTGCACGACGCCCTCACCCTAGTGAAGAAGTGTGGTCCCTGCCAAAGTTTCTCCCCCGTGAAGAGGGCTCCTCAGGCGAACCTCTGGTCCATGGCCAGTCCGACCCCCTTTGCGATGTGGGGAATGGATCTGGTAGGCCCATTCCCAAAAGCGACAGGCCAGCGAAAGTTTCTCATTGTGGTGATCGACTATTTCACGAAGTGGATCGAGGCCGAGCCATTAGCAACGATCACCGAGTGACAGACCTAGCAGTTTTTCTGGAAACACATCGTCTGTTAGTTCGGGATTCCGCAGGTGCTCATCACAGACAATGACATTCAGTTCGCGGGTAAGAATTTCTGCAAGTTCTGCGAAGATCTCGTGATCCAGCAGCGCTTTTCTTTAGTATGCCATCCCCAGTCTAATGGTCAAGCCGAGAACGCGAACCGCCAAATCCTCGACGGCCTCAAGAAATGACTCGACAACTCTTCTAAGGGTTTATGGGTTGACGAATTACCGAGCGTTCTCTGGGCCCACCGAACGACCAAGAGAATCCCCACCGGAGAATCCCCTTTTAATCTGACTACGGCGCAGAGGCCATCATTCCCGTGGAGATTGGGATCCCTTCACCCCGTATAATGGCTTTCGACGAGGCCGAAAACTCCCAACAGCTGCGAGCCGACCTGGACCTCATAGACGAGGTCAGGGAAAAGTCCGCCATTAGAAGAAGCATCTACCAGCAAAGAATCAAAAAATTCTACAATAAGAAGGTGCGCCCAACTGACATCAAACTCGGAGATCTTGTCCTCCGAAAACTGGCAGTTTCCCACCCCGGCCAGAAGAGAAAGTTGGCACCAAATTGGGAGGGCCCCTACAAAGTATCCGAAGTCGTGCGTCCTGGCACGTACCGCCTGACCAGTGCCGAAGGCAAGCCCATCAAAAGGCCCTGGAATGCGGAACACCTAATCAAGTTCTTAGGAGGAGAGTAGCCTCTATGTAAATTATCATGATTGTAATCGGCACTTCGTGCCTAGTCTTTTGTAAAAGTTCAAATGTATTGTAAATATGCCAGCTTTCTTAAAATAAGCCCACGGCTTCAGGTTTTGTACATATAAAAAAACATATCTCGATCAACAGCGCGAGCCCAAAAAGCTTTCCTTACAAGTTTGGGGTTCTGCGCTCGGATAACAGCGCGAGCCCAAAAAGCTTCCCTTACAAGCTTGGGGTTCGGCGCTCGGATAACAGTGCGAGCCCAAAAAGCTTCCCTTACAAGCTTGGGGTTCGGCGCTCGGATAATAGCGCGAGCCCAAAAAGCTTCCCTTACAAGCTTGCGGTTCGGTACTCAGATAACTGTGCGAGCCCAAAAAGCTTTCCTTACAAGCTTGGGGTTCGGCGCTCGGATAACAGCGCGAGCCCAAAAAGCTTCCCTTACAAGCTTGGGGTTCGGCACTCGGATAACAGCGCGAGTCCAAAAAGCTTCTCTTACAAGCTTGAGGCTCGGCGCTCGGAGTCTTTCTCACCGGTATGGGGGCTCGGCATCCGTTCCTTGCTCGGTTTGGGCTTCTTCAAGCTCATCAACCTATGTACGAGGCGACATCCGCCAGCCACGCCCGCACCGTCTCTCCCTGAGAACATTTGCAGGTGCTCGGCGTCGACCCCGAGCAAGGGCGGGTGCCTTCCCCAAGGCACCGCGATCTTGACGCTCGGCGGCGACCCTTGGCTACACCCGCAGTTGTCTTTCTCACCGGTATGGGAGCTCGACATCCGTCCCTCGCTCGGTTTGGGCTTCTTCAAACTCATCAACCTATGTACGAGGCGACATCCGCCAGCCACGCCCGTACCGTCTCTCCCTGAGAACATTTGCAGGATCTCGGCATCGACCCCGAGCAAGGGCGGGTGCCTTCCCCAAGGCACCCCGACCTTGACGCTCGGCGGCGACCCTCGGCTACGCCTGCAGTTGTATTTCTCACCGGTATAGGGGCTCGGCATCCGTCCCTCGCTCGGTTTGGGCTTCTTTAAGCTCATCAACCTATGTACGAGGCGACATCCACCAGTCACGCCCGCACTATCTCTCCCTGAGAACATGTGCAGGAGCTCGGCATCGACCCCGAGCAAGGGCGGGTGCCTTCCCCAAGGCACCGCAACCTTGACGCTCGGCGGCGACCCTCGGCTACTCCCGCAGTTGTCTTTCTCACCGGTATGGGGGCTCGGCATCCGTCCTTCGCTCGGTTTGGACTTCTTCAAGCTCATCAACCTATGTACGAGGCGACATCCGCCAGCCATGCCCACACCGTCTCTCCCTAAGAACATGTGCAAGAGCTCGGCGTCGACCCCGAGCAAGGGCGGGTGCCTTCCCCAAGGCACCGCGACCTTGACGCTCGGCGGCGACCCTCTGCTACGCCCGCAATTGTCTTTCTCACCGGTATGGGGGCTCGGCATCCGTCCCTCGCTCGGTTTGGGCTTCTTTAAGCTCATCAACCTATGTACGAGGCGACATCCACCAGTCACGCCCGCACTGTCTCTCCCTGAGAACATGTGCAGGAGCTCGGCATCGACCCCGAGCAAGGGCGGGTGCCTTCCCCAAGGCACCGCAACCTTGACGCTCGGCGGCGACCCTCTGCTACGCCTGCATTTGTCTTTCTCACTGGTATGGGGGCTCGACATCCATCCCTCGCTTGATTTGAGCTTCTTCAAGCTCATCAACCTATGTACGAGGCGACATCCGCCAGCCACGCCCACACCGTCTCTCCATGAGAATATGTGCAGGAGCTCGGCGTCAACCCCGAGCAAGGCGGGTGCCTTATCCAAGGCACCGCGACCTTAATGTTCGGCGGCGATCCTCTGCTACTCTTGCAACTGGTTTTCTCGCAAACATAGGGGCTCACCAAATCGGAGCAAGGCCGCAGCTTTCCTCAAAGCCGCTCGACCACTACGCTCGGTTACGAGCTACAACCGTGTGTTGACAAAATTCTATTAAGGTTTAGAGCATCCGCCTTCGGTAGACGCCCTAAGCCCCGGGTCGAGCTATTGGCCATCCTCTCACCCGCGAACAACTCGGGGTTTACGGCTTTTGCAACCCTAAACCCCGAACTGTTCGAGGATGGCAGGGGGCCATCAACCCACTGCTCTCTCCGTCCCAGAACAAATGCTCCGAGCCTTCGAGCCGTTCAGCTGACCCTTCTCTCGCCCCCGAACAACTCGGGGTTTAGGGCTCTTACGAGCCCAAAACCTCGAACTGTTCGAGGACGGCAGAAGAGCCACCACGCTTCGACTCTCTCCGAACCCCTGAAATGATCGGTCGGCCCACCGCTCACCAACGAACAACCCGGGGTCTCATGGCTCTAACGGCCTGTACCCCGAATAGTCCGAGGGTGATCGGTGTGCCTCCAATCCGGAGCATGCGGAAAAATTGTGTTCTCTGGGCGCCCGTCTTCCGCAGGCACCCTAATCAAGCGACTAACTACCTGACAACGAACAAGGGAAGGGGGGATTATATAGCCCCCTAAGGCCCCCATTTATTGCATCAGGGAATACGAAACGGCGGAAGGCGAAACGTCGCCATAAATGTTCATGGGAATGCGAAACGTCGCAATTAATGACGCAGTCGCGTCAGCGGCGACCCTTTGTAGTAATCCCACCGACCACCCTCGGCAGCCGAGGCAATCAAGGTTCAGGAAAACGAATGTTCTTATTGATTACTCATTGCTTACAACTCAATGAACATCGATACAAATACAAGGAAAAAGCTCACAGTTCACTCACACTCGGCTGGAAACTCGAACTCGGGTCTCCTCTCACGCTCGGCCGAACAGGTCCGGGAAGGTACTCCCGCCACCGAGCTTCCCGCATCTTCAGGCTGCGTCCCATCCGGTAGAAATATCGGAGACCGCCCCGGGGTCGCGTTGCTGACTCCTTCTATCAGACCAGCGCCTAACAACAGCTTCAGTCTGCGGATCTCCAGCTCCTTTTCGACCACGGCCTCACGAAGGACAGACTCCGAAGCCGAACTCCCGCTCGAAGCATCCGAGAGGGACCAGCCTGTCTCGATAACCCACCAGCCCTGGTCGGCTACGACTTTTTTCAGACGCGCCAACTCCAAATCGAGCTCCCTGGACCTGTTCAGAAAATAATTAATGGCGGCGGTTCGGTCCCGAGCTTGCTTCTGTTGACGAAGCAAACCTGCCTCCGTGGCCTCCTCCCCCACTCAACCTAGGGGTACCTCGGCAGCAATGGGGAAGGCGACATAGGTCCCGTGCGTCTATCAAAAGACGAGAACAAACATCACAAAAAACACATGGAAGAATCGGCCCAAAAAATATATTTCATTACTTTCAAGAAGTTCGATACAAAAATCGCGGTGGCCAGTCCGCCCAAGGCATTTACATAAAAAAAATAAGAAAAAAGAAAAAGATCTATTCTTGAGGGTGGGGTGGCACCTCTTCATCGACCTGATTGCCCCCCGGGGTGAGAGGAAGGTTAGGGGCTCATCCGTAGGAGAGATGGTCCACGTTCTACTCGGGATAGATATGTCTAAAATAGGACTTGGCTTGTTCGTATGCCTCGTCCTGCGCCACCATGACGGTTTCCCCCAACGCCGACTCCATCTCCTCCAATGCCTTCTTCCCCTTCGCCGCCTCGGCCGCGATCTTCGCCTCAAGGTCCTCCCGATCCTGCTTGTGGATCCTGGCGAGCGACTCTATCTGGGCCTCGTGGACGGCAATCATCGACCGAGCTTCTTTCAGCTCATCCGTGGCCTTGTTCAGGTCACGAAGGTACTTCTCTGCATTCCGCCTCTCGATAATAATCTCCTTCTCCAGACACTTGTGGAAGTGCTGGCCATGGAGCATCGCCTGGCCGAAGAAGAGAAAGATCAGAAAAGTTCTCAGAAAAAACTCCAAGTCATTGAGTACAACAGAGCTAAACCAACTTACCGAGAGGGTTTCCTGCGCCCACTGCATATAGGCCTGGTCCGCCGTCTGCGCCGCCAGGGCCATCCGATCACGCTCGGTGGCGGCCTTCGAGACGAACTCGACCGCCACGGGTCCGTCAAGCAGAGTATCACCCTGCACGATCGACCAATCAGGGGCAAACGGCAGCATGCCATGCTTGCTCACCATCTCCGCGGCAGATGGACAGACAGGGGGGAGCCTTTTTTCCGGGGCATCCACGGTCTTGCCCGAACCACCAGCAGCATCCCGAGCCACCCTCGACGAGTGGGAGGACTGAGAGTGCTGCTTCTTAGCCTTCTTCGCAGTGGAAGGCTCCTCGACCGCCGGTGCTGGCACTTGGGAAGAGGCCCCGGTCTGCGCGGCCAGTTTCTGCTTCTCGGCCGCTATCCTTTCCTGCTCGGCCTTCTTCCTCTTCTCGGCCCTCGCCTTATCGGCAACAGCGAGCAATAACTTCTTCGCGTCCACCTGTTGAGTCGTCATCCCTACAAAAACGCAGAGAAAGGCTAACGTTAACACGAAGGCAGGAAATGAACATATTCGGAAAGAGACATACTAGGGTCGGCAGGACTCAGTCCGGCCCGGGCGAGGTGTATCTCGGTCACCTGCGGCCACGCTATACTGTGCCCCCCGGTGATCTTCTCCACCCTCTTCCACTCCTTGGCTGTCAAGTCGCTCTTCCTCGGAGGCTTGTGCTTTGGCTTGACGAAGTTCCTTCCGGTCGGAATTCCCCAAGACCCCTCAGTTCGAACTACAAAATATTTCTCTTTCCATCCCTTTATAGAGTCCAGATGACCGTGCATAACCTTCTTGTGCGGTCTTGGCGAAAAGTAAAAAATCCCCTCCTGATCTCTGAGCGAACCAATCCCAAAAATAGCTCGGAAGAATGTTAGCCTCGGCTTCACTCCCTTCTCTTGACACTTAAGAATGAAGCAGACTAAATGCTTCCAGGAGTTCGGACCATATTGCATGGGACACAGCTTCGCCCAGTTCAGAACCCTCTTCACGAAGGGATGCGGCGGCAGCCTCAGCCCCGAGAGGAACGTGTCCTCAGGAAACATACAGTACCCCGGTGCCAGAGCCGTGGTGGGCCGAATTCCTGGGCTCGGAAGGAAGATCTCGAACTCCCGCGGAATATAGTAGGCGGCCCTGATAATGTTGAGGTACTCTGCTCTCAGAAAGCTCGGGATGCTATCTGCAAGGATCTTCACCCGAGTGTCTTCACCCGGCACTGGCGGGATCAGTTCGATGTCCTTAATATCGTCAGGATACATTCGAATCGACCCTGGATTCCTGAAGGTGACCGGGGGAAACTCGAGACCCGGCCTCGGGGCGTACTCATCGGGTGATGAAGGACTGTGCGGGATGGTCATGGCTTTCTTCTTCCGACGAGGACGAGCCTTACGCTCGGGGGATGGCATCGACAAGGGGAGAAGTGGTGGAAGATCTTCTCCGACCCCAGTCGGACCTCCAGCCGTGCTTTGACCAGCATCCTGTCCTTCGTCCTCATCCTCATCTTCCTCACCACCCTCGGCAACCTGCTCATCTTCGTCCCCCTCCTCTTCATCACCTTCCCACTCCTGATCCTGTTCCTCCTCCTTGCCATCCCCCTCATCCTCATCCTCCTCCTCCTCATCACCCTCATCCATGGGCTCCTTCCCCGATCTTCTGGACCTCAACGGGGACACCACAAAGACAACATCGTCCCCATCATCTGACCCAGGGTCGGTAAGAACCTCCTCCTTCACCTTATACTTGCTCAAGGACGACGACGTTTCCTGCTCTGATTCTTCCGTAAAACGACCTGACGAGCTAGCCTCGGATCCGGACTGAGTTCGCGACATTACTAAAATGAAAAATACTAACCTGGAACGTAGAAAGTTACGGTCACCAGAAAATCTGCCGACGGCAAGTAAAATTCCCGCTCTTGGTAAAAATTGGAAAGTGAGTGGTAAAGTGAAAATGAAGAAATGAGAGGGGGGATGGGGTTTTAAAGAGGAACAGCCACTCCTCGATTTTCGCAAAAAAGATCTGGCCGTTAGATCTTAACTGACAAGATCTAACGGCCACCAAGATCTGGAAAAGCTTTGATCTTCGCGCCCGTGACATCAGCAATAGGTGTAAAATTACCCCACTGCCCTTCCACATTTTCTATAAAAAAATGGCTTTTCTCCGCCAAGACAGAAGGGTCGACGCTCGGATGGAAGCGCGAGCCAGTAATTCCCCTTCTATTTTCACAAAGGGTCGACGCTCGGATAGCAGCACGAGCCAATTTCCCTTCTATTTTCACAGAAGGGTCGACGCTCGGATAGAAGCACGAGCCAGTTATTCTCCTTCTATTTTCACAGAAGGGTCGACGCTTGGATAGAAGCACAAGCCAGTTATTCCCCTTCTATTTTCACAGAAGGGTCGACGCTCGGATAGAAGCGCGAGCCAGTATTTCACAGAAGGGTCGACGCTCGGATAGAAGCGCGAGCCAGTAACTACCAACCTATTTCCACAGAAGGGTCGACGCTCGGATAGAAGCACGAGCCAACTCCCCTTCTATTTTCACAGAAGGGTCGCCGCTCGGATAGAAGCACAAGCCAGTTATTCCCCTTCTATTTTCACAGAAAGGTCGACGCTCGGATAGAAGCGCGAGCCATTAATTACCCTTCTATTTTCACAGAAGGGTCGACGCTCGGATAGAAGCGCGAGCCAGTTATTCCCCTTCTATTTTCACAGAAGGGTCGACGTTCAGATAGAAGCGCGAGCCAGTAATTACCCTTCTATTTTCACAGAAGGGTCGACGCTCAGATAGAAGCGCGAGCCAGTAATTACCCTTCTATTTTCACAGAAGGGTCGACGCTAGGATAGAAGCACGAGCCAACTCCCTTCTATTTTTACAGAAGGGTCGACGCTCGGATAGAAGCGCGAGCCAGTTATTCTCCTTCTATTTTCACAGAAGGGTCGACGCTCGGATGAAAGCGCGAGCCGATAAAAACCTCCTTTGTTTCAGAGGGGCTCGGCGCTCAGATAACAGCGCGAGCCCCAACTACTCTCCTTCGATATAATGGGACTCGGCGCTCGGATAGAATCCCGAGCAGCAACTGTCCTCCTTTGATGTAGTAAGACTCGGTGCTCGGATAAAATCCCGAGCAGCAGCTATCATCCTTTGATATAGAGAGACTCGGCGCTCGGATAGAATCTCGGGTCCCTACTACTCTCCTTTGATATAGCATGACTCGGCGCTCGGATGGAATCCCGAGCCCCAACGGCCCTCTTCTGACATAGAGGGGCTCGTCTGTCGACCCCTAAATGCTCAACGAATCGAGCCCTAGAAGAAAACCTCGCCTCCTCCTCGCTCTTCCAACTAGCGAGGAGGTCGTCCACCGACCCAATGAGCTCGTCTGCCGATCCCCAATCGCTCGGCAAGTCGACCTCCCACAAGAACCAAACTCCTATAAAATCGACCTCAGCACCCCTCTCGCTCTTTCAACTAGCGAGGGGACCGTCTACCAACCCCAGGGGCTCGTCCACCGACCCCTAATGCTCGACAAATCAAGCCCCAACGGAAGGCCTCGATGCCCCCTCGCACTTCCAACTAGCGAGGTGGCCATCTGCCGACCCCTGGGCTCGTCCGCCGACCTTTAGGCTCGCCTGCCGACCCTTGGGGCTCGTCAAGCCCAACAGAAGGCCTCGACGTCCCCTCGCTCTTCCAACTGGCGAGGTGGCCGTCCGCCGACCCTTGGGCTCGACTGCCGACCCCATGGGCTCATCGGCGGACCCTTGGGGCTCGTCAAGTCCCAACAGAAGGCCTCGACGTCCCCTCGCTCTTCCAACTGGCAAGGTGGCCGTCTGCCGACCCTTGGGCTCGTCCGCCGACCCTTGGGCTCGTCTAACCGACACCATGGGCTCGTCTACCGACCCCCGAGCCTCGGCGAGCGTCGCTCTGGCTCTCCTACTCTACACAGTCGCCCGCGCAAACTCCAATGAGGGATCCATTCCTCCTACCCCCTGGCCTCCTCGGAAGGTAGCAGATCCTACTTTCTCACCCCAACATCCACCCTGCTCTTCTTACGGAGGCAAAAAATCACTCCTACATGGCTGGCTAACCCAGCCCTACAGGAGTGCGGGGCTTGTGATATGGGTTAGGAATGACGTGGCCCATCCCGGGCCACAGGATCCCCTCAGGATATGCGCACCTCCTGATTCTCCAGATCTGCCATGTCAGCGCCGGAAAACTACCCGGACCACTACCATGTCAGCCCGGAAACCGCCCGGGCATCTGCCACGTCAGCGCTAAACCGCCCGGATTTCCACCGCTTCAGCCACACGGGCAACCGGGTCCAGACCCGGCCCCAAACGGGTCCAGACCCGGTTAGGATCTTCTATAAATACCAGACCCCTACTCCTTCTCCAGGTAATCAATCCTTGGCCACCAAAACCCTAGTTACTGTTACTTTCACTCAGTGACTGACTAGATCGTTGGAGGGTCTGCCACCGGGACCAACCCCGGTGTTCCGAGACCGTCTGCAGATACACAAGACCCTCGGATCCGAGCCTCAAAGATCTGAGCCCAGCATCAGCCTCCACCTCAATACCGCCTACCTCGGTATCGTTCGCCCAGCCAAGGGTCGTCTGCATAGGTGTCTCCTCTAATACAAATCGAGTAAGAACTCACGCCTGGTGCATCCACACGTTCCCCAAAAACAAACCGCATCAATTACTATAGTTTATAGTTTAACTTGGTACCCTCGCGTGTTTTAAAAAAGATGAACTGAGATTTTTAGGATATCATCTTAAATCTTTGATAATAAGATATAAGTTTCAGTCACCATTGTGATTCAGATATATATATATTTTTTAATCTTATTTTTTGAGGTTTTAGAATTAAGATCGATCACTTTGTGTGGGAGAATGTGATGGAAATTGATCCTAATTTATTTCAAAAGTGAACATATTTATTACTATAGTTGATAAATTTAACTTGGTCCCCTCGCGTGTTTTAAAAAGATGAACTGAGATTTTTAGGATATCACCCTACAGCATCTGTAGTCGTCTTGAGTCATATTTTGGATATTTGGTGAATAGAAATGGGAAAAATGAGTTTGCGCTGTAGTCGTCAAAACCCAAAATATGGGTAAGACGAAAGATTATCTTTCGTCTCAGAAAATTAGCATAAAATATATTTGCGCTGTAGTCATCAAAACCCAAAATATGGATAAGACGAAAGATTATATATATATATATAAATGCATTGAAGTGAGGGACAAAGTACAAAAAATAAAAATAAAAAAATAAAACAGATCAAAAAAGTTACAAAAGGACAAAAAAAATTAAAAAAAAAAAGAAAAAACCCACCAATTGCCTGGGACGGGGGATGAAGTCCCGTCCTAGGCCAATTGGCTTTTGAGAAATGTTCTTGGACGGTACATTATGTACCATCCGTCAAATTTTATTTTTTATTTTTTAATTTAATTATTCGGACAAAAGATTATCCTCCGTCTGTCGAATTCGTTGTATTCACAATTGAAGCGACGGTGTTTTGTTTGCCGTCCCATTTATCGGATGAAAGATTATCCGGCTATAATTTGACATTTGCCAAACCGTCTTCAATATTTGGTACGCTCCTGTTCATTCGACACCTAAATTTTGGGTATTTGGCAGACGACTACAGCGACTTTTTAACAATTTTTTCTATATTTTGGGTATATAGCAGACGACTACAGAAGTTCTTAAATCTCAGATAATAAGATATAAGTTTCAGTCACCATTGCAATTCAGATTTTTTTCTTTTCTTTCTTTTAACGTCTTTTGTAAATTGACTGATGAACTCATTTCTTGCTACTTTAATGCTTCACTAGATTGTTAATTTCATCATATGTACTTGAATTCTATTACATAGGGCTAGAAAGAAGCTAGTTAATTATATGAGTTGGTTAAAAAATGCATATCCCCAAAACTCTCCTACCAACTCCCCTTTCCTCTTCACCGGTTACATTCTCCGACGCCGCCCCCGTCCAACATACTCCTGCCCTCTAACTATCCTCTACAACTCTGAACCCCAACCCCAAACCCCACCCCTTTCTCTGCATCCGACCATCCCCCCCCCCCCCCCCCCCCCCCCCCCGCATCTGCTTACAGCCGACAAGCCATTCCCACCACCTTACAATGTTAACACTACTAGAGCTCAGTGGGTGCGGGCCCAACGAGAGGGTCCGACACCCACCGACAGCAGCTCAAACTCAGCACGCGACTACCAGTGATGCAAATAACCAAAATGTTACCACAGTGCAACCCATCCCTTCACCCACACCAACCCCAGATGTTACTGCTGCTACAACAAGTAAACTGCCAGTGGAAGAGCGAGGATTTAGAGCTCAGAGGTGTTCACTCATCGACGAGTGCGCACACTCGTGCACATCAGCATCGCGTGGAGAGGAACAAAACTCATCATCGCTCAAGTGTAGGATCCCCAAGAGGCCATGGGCATCACCGCCGACATGAGAATGTCTACGAGGGAAGGGCCCATCGATGGGGTCCCCCTCCAGGCCATTTCAGGCGGAAAGAAACCCCACCAAGGGGACAATATCGGGGAACTCACGAGGGTGGTGCACGCAAACATGAAACTGACAGAGAACTACACTATACTTCCAAGTCCAACACCAACACAGGCAAAAGTTTTCAACCAAACAATCATCCATAATATCCCACTACAAACTACCCTACTAAAACATCTACGGAAATCCCAAGGGATTCACACCCATCCAAACAGCAAAAAGCACAAGGGGAGACTCTCGAACAGCTAAAGCCAGCCCCTGGTCCCCCCCCCCCAAATCCACAACCGAGCAACTCAACCTGCCATCACCACCGGAATGCCACCAACTGTTATCTCACGCCAAGCATGCCCACGAAGGTGCGGAGTTAGACGGGACTATAGTTGGGGCAAGTGGCGATGTGGCAGGGGAGGGACAGTGGATAGAAGTCAGGGGTAAGAGAAACAAGCATACAGAGAGTATCACTAACCTCCAACCTGGTAAAACCACATGCATCAAGAAGCAGAGGAAGGGAAAGAAGAGGCCGGCGCCGTGTTTTAACTGCGGGGATCTTGGGCATTTCAGGAGTGAGTGCACAAAAGAAGTTCGATGCCTCAAATGCTTGAAATGGGGCCATCTATCTTACGTCTGTACAAATGTGGTTGAAACGCAAAGTGACGATGAGAGGCAGGTGAGTAGAGGGAGATCACCAGACCACCCCACAGTGATACGACTGGCGAAAAGCCTGGAGGCCATTAAAAAAGAAGAAAGATGGTTGCGGCAATGGTGTGCAGTCGCCAAAATTAAAGCAGGAAGACCATCGGAAGTGCACCTCACATAGGCGCTCACTCAAAAGTGGCTGATGCGCGCCGATAGAGACTGGGTGGCTAAGAAGTTGTGCCACATGCAGTTCTTGGTCTCATTCCCCTCACCGGCGAAGATTTCAGAGGTTGTCGGAATGGGGATAGTCGACTTTGGGCATTTTCAAGTGGAGTTCAGTGCGTGGATGCCAACTTTCGGAGCCGAGCTCCCCCAGGGAGATAAATTTTGGGTTTGGATACATAACATTCCCTTGCATTTTTGGAAGAGGGAAGCTCTTCAAGAAATGGTTGCCGAATTCGGGAGCATAGAAGAGATAGATGAGAAGACGGTTAGACGATCGGAGCTGGTCTCAACAAGGGTTCTCATCAGAAGCGCCGACATCTCCCTGATGCCGCGCTTCGCCAAGGTTTACTCCTTCGAAGAATCGTATCTCCTATGGTTTGTGCTAGACAAGAGGGTCGACTCAGCACAAGAACAAACCCCCCCCCCCCCCAAGCCGTCTACTTCCCTCACAGATCACAGATCTTACAAGCAAGTGGCATCGCCAACTTACAACCTCACTATTGATGGGTCTCACGAGGTGGAACGAGCTCACCGGAAGATTCTCAAGGCGGCGATGGAGCAGGGACGACACCAACAGCCAAAGCAACATGCTCCGTACAGAGATGATCGGAGAAGGGACCATCCCGCAAGACCCAACGGTCAAAAGTCACCTGAAACCTTCAACTCGCTGGATCGAGCGGTGGCCCCAATCGACAGCCCTTTTTTGGAAGCGCATGCACTGGCAAAGGGAGGAGCTACAGGGGCAGACCCCAAAAATGGGAAAAAAACCCTCTGCAACGACATGCAGGCTCTGAACCAGGGGTTGGTGGTTGAGACCACCACTTTGGGGAAGGCGACAGGCGAAAGAAAGCTTTCGACCAAGGAATGGGTCCAAAAGAGTTGGTTTTCATCAGAAAAAGAACTAGAAGCGACTGGGGAACAGGTGACTCAGGTGTCAGAGGGCGGTCTGGGGAAAGAGGGGAGCGCAGGTCTGCCCAAAACCAGCAAAAGCAACTCAAAGGCGATGAGCGCTGAGGGAGTGGGTGAGAAAAACAAGCTTTTAGAAGATGGCGAGTTAGGGAAAGAAGGCAGGGGAGCTCAAGAGCGGGAGATTGGCAAAAGGAGGCAAGAAGACGAGTGTGAAGCGTCGTCTTCGTTGAGAACGAAAGATTTTGAAAAAGTAACAGTCTGGGTGGACGCTTTGGACAAAGAGAAGTCTGAGGCAACCGAACAGCCCCCCAATGTAAACGCGCCAGCTGGCAGTGAGGGTAAGCTCACCGCTCACTGCCAAAGCACCCGGAGCAATCACATCGCTGTCACTGGTCTCAAGGCAGCAGATACTCTGTTCTGCGGAGTTGAGCTCTCTAAGCTCTATAATGGTCCAACGGAATTGGTGGCGGCATGTGCTCCTGTTATAGGTGCTTGTGGGCCCAAAGAGGGGTCCACTACACATTATACTGATGCTATTTCGGGTTCTGCTCGTGCGATTGACAATCAGCATGTTCATCAGATAGGGAGCGGGCCCATGGAGCGGATCGCTAAGGAAATTTCTGACCTCACGATGCAGTCGCCAATCGGCGGGCTCAATGAGGAGTCCGCGATGAGACAGACATCTATACAATTACTAAATCAGCATGCAGATAGTGAGGAGGATCTAGAAGGACGTCTGAACCTGGACTTCAATTTCTCAGTTTCAGACGAGGAGTCAGAGGATATGGAGGTCATTGCGGATACCCAGAGGGAAATCTCACAGGAGTTTGTCCTGTCCACAGTTCCAGATTCAGCTCCGGGAGATTGTTCGGGACAGTCTCTAGGGCGGTTGGATTCAGGGTACAAAGAGGGCTCCTGAGATCTCCTAAGAAGGCTCATGCGGAGTCCTTGGATGACTTTTTGGAGAGAGCTGCGGCCGCCAAAGCGGCTAAACACGTCAGTGGAGGTGCAAAAATTTTTCTTGCTAATATTTTAAATTTTATGTCAGACTCTGATGTTTTTCTATTAGCTATTACCTGCGGTTTAGAAGTTTGTGATAAAGAACGCAATGCGTTACTTCTCAACAAATTGCGGGGTTGGGAATCTAAGAGGGCTAAATCTAGTGCGCTTAAGGAACTAGGAGACAAACCCAGGGGGGTAACGATCTCTGAGGGCGAAACCCGCCCGAGCCCCTCACACACGGTCATCTCGGACACGGTTTCCCAATGAATACGCTTTTCTGGAACATCCGGGGCCTGGGGGAGAAAGGTAAAAGGGATATGGTTAGAGACGTTATCACGAAGTCCAAGGCAGAAGTGGTTGGGCTTCAGGAGACCAAACTTAATCATGGGTCCAAACTCAAGAGAGTTGGGGGGAACAGAATCAAAGAGTGGGTTTTTCGCCCATCTGCGGGAGCCTCAGGGGGAATTGCCATTGGGTTCAACTCGGACCTGCTCACCTGTTCAGAGGTATTTAGTGGTACATTTTCACTGACTGCACGTCTGGAACGACGAGCTGATAAGTATTTGCAGACTATCACTGTTGTGTATGGGCCAAATGTGGCCTAAGAGCGGGACGCCTTTTGGCAAGAACTGGTCAGTATTCGTCTCCGTTGGCCGGGGGCTTGGATAGTCAGGGGGGACTTCAATATTACCCGATTTGCGTTTGAACACAAGGGTAGAGGCTCCAGCGACAGGCACAGAGCAGAGTTCAATAGGGTGATTACGGAGTTGAAGTTGATTGATATCCCCATTAATGATAGACTATTTACATGGTCTAACATGCAGTCAACTCCGATCCTAGCAAAATTGGACAGGATTCTCGTGTCGTTGGATTGGGAGACTAAGTCCCCCCTCGCAACTGCCAGATCAATCCCTAGACCAACGTCAGATCATACTCCTATCCTTCTTGACATTGGGCTCCAGGGAGCCAATAAACATAGAAAATTCCGCTTTGAGAAGGCCTGGCTGGAGATTCAGGGGTTCCACCACATGGTGATGGAAAACTGGGCACTCCCAGGGACCGACACTGATGCCGCGAGTAGATGGTGTGAAAAAATTCGCAGGTTAAGAAAGAGGCTACGTAAATGGAACCGATTTAGGTTCTCGACCATCTGGCGAACTAAAGGTTCCTTCTTGGAAGGAATTGATGAACTTGAAAGAGTGGAGGAATCAAGAGACCTATCACAGGAGGAAAGAAATAGACTTTTGGAACTCCGTGAGAATGTTGCCAATCTCTATAAGTTAGAAGAAATTAAATGGCAACAAAGATCTAGAATTTCGTGACTCAAAGAGGGAGACGCGAACACGGCCTTCTTCCATCGAGTGGCGAGTGCAAGGCGCAGGTCCAACCTTATTTTATCCTTAGATACAAGCTCGGGGACAGTACAAGATGAACAAGTCATTTCCTCAGCCTTCCAAGGTTATTACAAGGACCTCTTGGGGAAGAAGAATGACTTCAGGGTACCACTCAAGAATGATTTTTCGCAATCTTACCAGATCGAGACATCTCCATCACTATCCTGTCTGGAGTCTCCGTTCTCGGAGGAGGAAGTTAAAAAGGCTATCAGTCACATGGGAGCTGACAAGTCGCCAGGGGCAGATGGCTTTCCAATGATGTTCTTCCAAACTTTCTGGGAAGAAATTAAAGGGGACTACATGGCATTGTTGGATGACTTTTTCAACAACCAGCTCAGATTGGGTATGTTTAATTTTACGGATGTTGTACTGATTCCCAAACGGGAGGAGGCATCGTCTGTGGGCGATTTTAGGCCGATCAGCCTCATAAATTGCTCAGCAAAGATTATTACAAAAATCCTAGATATCCGTCTGGGGAGTATTATGGACAGTCTTATCAACAAATCTCAATCGGGCTTCATTAAGGGAAGAAATATCTTAAATTGTGTGGCAACGGCGGAACAAGTTATCCACCGCTGCCATACGACCAACTCTAAAAGCTATCTGCTTAAGCTGGACTTTGAGAAAGCTTATGACTCGGTCGATTGGGAGTGCCTGTTGGAAGCTCTCAGGGGTAGGGGCTTCGGGAATAAATGGATCGACTGGATCAGGCAGTGCTTGCAGACCAGCAAAATGGCCATTTTAGTGAATGGTAGGGCGAGGCAGCCGTTTTCTTGCAAGAAGGGTCTCAGATAAGGGGACCCGCTTTCACCACTCCTGTTTACTATTGTAGCGGATGTGTTGAGGGTTATGCTGGAGAACTGCCAAGATAAAGGTTGGATCACACCAGTGGCCAGTTCCGCGTCTACTAAAGGGTGTACGATCCTGCAATACGCAGATGACACCCTACTTTTTGGTAATGGGTCCAGACGAGAAACTGTCAGCATTAAGGAGACTCTCTACTGTTTTGAGGCCTGGTCAGGACTTAGGGTTAATTTTCACAAGAGTGCGCAGACTCCAATTGCCCTATCCGATGAAGTAGCAGGGGAACACGCTACTATTTTGAACTGCGCGACGAGTGGCTTCCCTATCAAATACCTAGGGCTACCACTCAGACCAGGGAAATTAGCTAAGGCAGACTGGTTGCCTATCATTGACAGGGTGGAGGACAAACTGTCTGGTTGGAAAGGTAAATCGTTGTCTCTCGGGGGCAGGGTGGTTCTTATCAACTCAGTGTTGTCTAACCTGCCAATCTACTACATGTCTTTTTTCGAGCTTCCAAGATGGGTGATCTTGAGGATTGACCGGATTCGAAAAAGGTTCCTCTGGAAGGGGGCAGATGCGGATAAAGGAGGTTACCATCTCATCAAATGGAGTATTGCTTGCATGAAGAAAAAACATGGAGGGCTAGGTATCATCGACCTCAGAGATATGAACCTTGCCCTATTGGGAAAGTGGTGGTGGAAGGTATTCCACAACAGCGGGGAAGGTTGGCAGGACTTTATTCAACCTTATCTAAGGGGAAGAGGCACGAGAAATCTGGGCTTCCGAGTAGGGGCTAAAGTGTCGCGACTATGGAAAGGTATTGCCAAGGCTAGCGGCCCATTCCACTCGGCAGTTACGTCGACTATTGGCAATGGTCGGTCCACCAGATTCTGGTGGGATAGATGGTGTGGGGTCCATTCCTTGAAGGAAACGTTTCCAGAGCTGTATGAGAAGTCGAGTCGACCGAACATGTCCGTTGCCGAAGGTTAGAAAAGGGGTGGCTGGAGACCGGCGTTCCGCGGAACGCTCCCCCCACATTTACACCAGCAATTGCTTGACATGCAAGCACACATCACTCGGGCAGGCACAAGGTGCACACAAGGCCCAGATCAGATGAGATGGGGACTGGAAAGCAAGGGAGCTTTCTCGGTGAGATCTCTGTATCATCGGATCCACTTTCGAGGATGCAGACCAAGTTGGGCACAGGTGTTGTGGAAGGCGAAAACTCTCCTTAAAATCAGAGTTTTCTTATGGCTAGTGCTCAATAATGCTATCCTCACTAGGCAAAACCTTGCCAAAAGACAACCACAGGTGGCGACCAACTGTGGTTTCTGCGGCGTACATGTGGAAGACCTAAATCACCTATTCATTCACTGCCCTAGAAGTAAGGCAACGATGGTGGAGGTACTCTGAGCGTTAGGAACAGGCGACTACCCCTGTGTATATGAGGATCTGTGGATTGGCCCCAAATTTGCTACAATTCGTCATGAGATGAAGGAAGCGTGGTACATAGCAATAGCGGCATCAACATGGGTGTTATGGCTTGACAGAAATAATTTTTATTTTCGTGCTTCTTGTAATAGTATTTCTGGTAACCTGACTCACATCATGCATCTTATCTCTTTTTGGGCTACAGCTGCGGCCACAGGGACAAGAGGAAGGATAGCCAGCGTATTCCAGGTAGAGGAGTTTGACGATGAGGAGGTAGACTTCGGGCCGACGCTGGACTAGGGGACTGGCTTCACCAGTCTTGACAGTGCTTTGGCCAGCTTGGATTTTGTTTCTTCCTACTGTTCTCTCTGGTGGCTTGAGGCCTGAGTAGTTAGACCCACCACCCAGGGCTTGTTGGGGGTTCTTGGTTTTATTTCAGTCTCTTCATACATTGTACTTTTGTGTTGTTTTGTACTGTTATTTTCTCCCGGTACGCCGGGGTTGTTTTATTAACTTCTTATTAATGAAACAGGGTGGCCTTATTCCACATTTTCCCTAAAAAAAAAATTATATGAGTTGGTTCAACTTACAAATCATGCAAAAAATATGGGCATCAATAACTAGGGCTACAATCGAGCCGAGCCGAGCCGAGCCGAGCCGAATACCTTCAGGCTCGAGCTCGGCTCGTTTACGAAATGAGCTCAATTTTGAGCTCGCGCGAGCTCAATTTTGAGCTCGAGTTCGAGCCGAGCTTTGACCGAGCTTTGACCATATTCGAGCCGAATAGCTCGCGAGCATAGCCTAAAAAAAAATTTAAAGCTCGAGCTCGGCTCGTTTACGAAACGAGCTCGGTTTTGAGCTCGAGCTCGGCTCGAGCCGAGCTTTGACCGAGCTTTGAATGAGCTCGAGCCGAATAGCTCGCGAATAGCTCGATTCGTTTGCAGCCCTACCAATAACATAGATAGAGTAGTAATGGATATACTGCAAAATTTGTTGGATGAAGTTAATTCGTACGTAAAGATGTTTTGACGTGCAAGAGATCTACTTCGTACTCCAGGAGAAAATATACATCAACAAAATTTGTCGATGAATTTGGGAATATGTAGCATAAATGAAAGGGCACGTGATGGTCGACAATATATTTTACCTTCCAGTGATGAGGTTGCTGCTCTCATGGTCGGTGATGGCTCAGAGAATGTTAGACTTACTATTTATGTAGGTGTACTTATTTATTGGGTGACAATTTTGTAACGTTTTGAATGTTAACCTTGGTAGTATGATATTGTCATGAATTTTCTAATTTGCAAATTTTGTAATGCTAGTGTTTTCTATTCAGTAAATGTATAGCAGTAAATTTTTTAAAGTGCAGATTTTGGCTTTGGACTTTACAAACCTCGACCAATACTTGAAAAATCATCATCATATGGTTTTCGTTCAGTATGCGTATAGCAGTAAACTTATGTGTCTGAACCTTATATTTAGTGCCTTTTTATCAATAGACTTCATGGTTCATCAATGCTATTTTAGCAGTTTGTTATATTTATATCTTTGTAATTATATCTTGGTATTTAATATACTAATAGTTAGCATTTTGTTATGTTTAAAGTTTGCATAATAGGCTTTCAATTAAGTCAGCGCAACCATTAGAAATTCAAATTGTTGAGGAACTAATACAGTATATTAGTTGGGTTTGTCTTTGCTGTGATAACCTTTAAATAGAAATAGAATGATGGGGATGTTGATGGTTTAAAAAAAGGAAAGAAACTAAATTCACACATGCAATAGAAAATGCATGAAATCGTTGGGAAAGGCCCCGCTTGTGGCTCAGGAGCAGGTGGATAATTGAGATCGATAGGTGGCTTATTCGAAGAGCTGACCCAAGCAAGGGCAGCTGCATTATAAGATGAAAGGAATATGACGTTTGGGAAATTGAGTGGAAGAGATGAATTTTATTTTGAAATGGAAATGGGGCGAGCTTGGGCTGCATATCTGGAAGCCAAAATCACAAGCCTTATTTCTTAGGATAAATTTCACTAAACTTTACTATCGAAGAGCTAATTTCTCTCATTTCTCTCACACTTTTTTGGAGTTCTATATTATTTTTCAAAATTCTCAGGTGGCAATGATAGAGTTCTTATTCATTAAATTTGAATAAAACAATTATACTTATTATTTGATATTAGCGATTCTTTTATTTACCCTCGAGATTTTGTCGCCAACTCTGTTTATTAGACTACCCAAATAAAAATTGGAATCTAATTAGTCAGATATTTTCATTAAGATATAGAAATCTAAATCTATATTAGTCATATTATTATTATATAATTTAGTTTTAGCTATATCATTAGATGTAACGCCCCGGATCCCCGTCATCGGATATCCATGACACAACCAGAATCTTTGCCTTCAAATGCATCTCAACACAGTAAATAGCACGGAAATTTAAAACACTTTTATTGCCATCAGAGTTAATACATCAATAGTTACGAACATCAATTGTTCGTATCAAGCTGTAACGCCCCCATATTGACTCCAAACTCAATTCTTTCAATTTCTATATTACTTTAAACGTAAACTAAGATAATTATATTTCTAAGAAAAATCGGGCAGAGTCTCCCCTGAATTTTCTGCCCCAAAACACAAAAAGCTTACGGAATTCTGCTCTAAATTCCGTAGCTCACATCACAGGCAATAATATCACGGGCTCCCCAGGCCAAAATGAGCGGAATCACACGGGCAATATATATATATGCTCTGGGGGCCATACTCATAATAGAATATCAAATATCAATTAAAAACCATAAATCCCTTTGAAAACGTAGTAAAGTTTTTAGAAAATAATTTATAAACCACACCACAGGGCCCGGTACTCCACAACAAGATAGGTACGGGTCAGAAACATATCATGCCACTCCACACTATTACTCATCATCCTCATCCACGTACTTATACATCAAAAATACAATTTAAAGCATAAAATTCACTATTCACACAATTAAACCTTAAGTAAGCAATTGTAGAATGAAGCTCCACTCCACAGAATCTACATCTCACCTCTGCACCGCTGAAGACCTGTAACAGTAGGGGCCTAGGGCAGTCCAGAAACCCCCTAACCCCTCAAACACTAAGGGGTTAGCCATTTCTGGTGTGAGTACAATATATTAATAAACAAACAAATTAAACTTATAAGTAAAACAGAATGAACTTACGAATACCAAGATAAACCTGAACATGTAAATGTCATATACGAAAATTCACATCAAGTACTCACTGCATCACTTCCTGTATGCATATCCACACCTTCTCACAAACATACTTAATTTTAATTTGGAAAATCATTTCCAAATTAGTCGCTTAAGGCCCATCACTTTACGCCTTATGCAAATATTCCTATAGCTTCATTTTTCCATAAAGCTTTACATTCACACGCACTCTATTTCCACATAAACTGCATCTTATTTACCATTCATTTGCAATTACATACTTGCGACGTATATTCCTTCGCAATCTCATATCACATAACATCACATTCATTCATTCATTCTTACAACATATATCATCACGTCTCGCAATACATCACTTTCACACTCATCACGCAGTTCAACTATCACACTCACAATTTGGCTTGAATGGAAAATAACGTGTATCCTAATTTTCTAGTGTTCGTGTATGCCGTGACCTGAGTCTAATGCAAAAATGCAGAATATAGAACAGATGCACTTAATCTAACGTCAGCAAGACCCTGGACACACATGCATCCCATACTACATGTGGCCCAGGTCAAGCCAATGTACTTAGTCTAATGCAAGCGAGACTTTGGAAATGTATGCATCCCATACTACATACTTTCCAAAATCAAGCCGTTGTCTCCAAGTTTAGGGATTCGAATCCTCGCTACGCAATGCATTCTAATTCGATCCACTTCCTGTTCCCGATAGATCGTGGCAATGAGGTCACAGTTAACGGTCCCACCGTTCTGCAGTCAACAGCCGTGACGATAAATATATACGGTCCCACCGTATGGCAGACAACGGTCCCACCATTCTGCAGTCAATAGCCGTGACGATAAATATATACGGTCCCACTGTATGGCAGACAACGGTCCCACTGTTCTGCGGTCAACAGCCGTGATGATAAATATATACGGTCCCACCGTATGGCAGACAACGGTCCCACCGTTCTGCGGTCAACAGCCGTGACGATAAATATATACGGTCCCACCGTATGGCAGACAACGGTCCCACCGTTCTGCGGTCAACAGCCGTGACGATAAATATATACCGTCCCACCGTATGGCAGACAACGGTCCCATCGTTCTGCGGTCAACAGCCGTGACGATAAATATATACGGTCCCACCGTATGGCAGACAACGGTCCCATCGTTCTGCGGTCAACAGCTGTGACGATAAATATATACGGTCCCACCGTATGGCAGTCAACGGTCCCACCGTTCTGCAGTCAACAGCCATGACGATTAATATATACGGTCCCACCGTATGGCAGTCAACGGTCTCACTGTTCTGCAATCAACTTAAACTTGAAGTTTAGTCTAATCAACAGGTCACTAGCTTGCACGTCCATAACTTCCAACACTCGATACGAAATTACTTGATACTATAAAACCTCATGTACTCTCAATAGTACATTCTTCTTGCACTCACTGCACCTTTCCAATATCATAAGAGTTTGCTCACTCATCGGAAATTCTCGATTCCTGGTCCTATAGGAAGGTGGGAGTGTCTATTTCGACTTCTTAATTTGACTCTTTCAGACTCTATCATTTGAGTTCTTGAAAACACAAGTTCCATCAGGCGTACAAACAGAGAGAACTGGTTTTCTTAACCAATAATACTTTAACTAAGATTGGGTCTGTTCCGTCTTTGGAAAATCATAACTCTCAACCTATAAACTGGAATTACAAAACTCCAGATGGGTTAGAAAGCTATGACTTCCTACTACGACTCTCTAGTTGGTCAATTTCCCAAATTCTTAACCATTTCAGAGCAAGAATTTTCCAACTTACCCTCATAAACATGCTTCTTAACAAGCTCATATAAAAATGAGTTGTTCTTTACCATACAGCCATCTTTCTTAGCATTCCACTTATCATACAATGATGATCAAAATTCTCCAAACGTTCTCACAAGCTAAGAATTTACATGTACATCACAACGCCATGTATGTATATCTACACAATACTTCACCATCACACTGAATATTTAAAATCCCATCAACTTACCACATACACACCAATTTACCACATAACTTTTAACAAATAAGAACTTCCCGTATTTTAAATTAAAACTTCATTTGGCTGAATTAAACTAGGATTGCTCCAAAACCGCCTAAGATTTTATCATAACAGTAAACATATATTTAGCATAATCATACTCACAAATTGTCCCGCGAAGACTCGAAGCGCCACCACGCCTCCAAAGCCGCCAGTATATCCTATCATCAGAGTTCAAAGCAATCAAGGCTCAAGCATCCAAAAACAGTTACGGAAAAATAATAATACTAACTCCAATATCACACAGGCATTCTATTGAACGCCTAGGATGCACACGCGCTTTGCACGTAATCACTCAAATCGTCCAAACCAATTATAAAAGCTAATAACCTCCCAAATATCACACAAGCGTTTATTGAACGCTTGTGGTATACACGTGCGATGCACGTAATAAACTAATGCCGACGAGATTCTTATTTCCAGACAATTACTAAATCACCCCCAAAATATTCTAATAGCCCAACTACAATTTCTATTACTATACGAGAATTTATTTCATATCCATATAATTCTCTTTTACAAACCCAAAACCCCAATTTACTAATAACTTACTATCTCTCTAACAATCCACTAATTTCTCACTTCTGCCACTTCCAACATCTCTAAATCTCTCTACCCTAATATCCCTACTCAATAAAATTTAACCCAACTAAATTTTATACAATAAAATAATTAGGGTTTTACCTTCCCGAATCCATTCGAAAATCCGACGCTACCACCATGTAGAGAATCCCTCATTTAGTCTACCCCTCGATTTAATTTGGATTTGACGAAGGATCGGAGGGGATTTGAGGTGGGGGAATCTTTGCCGAATGGGTTCCGGGGTGGGGGTCGAGATGGAAATCGGAAGGGAAGAAAGAAGGAGAAGGAAGAAGGGAGGTGGGGGTCGGGGCTTCTTTCGATCGGCTGGGCGAACGGGAGGAGGAGAAAGGGAGAGGAGGCCGGGTGGGTTTCCATGGGTTGGGAAAGAACAGATCGAAGAAGGAGAAGGAGGAAGGAGAAGAGAAAAGGGGGGGGGGGGGGGTGGTCTTATAAAGTAATATAATTAATAAATAAATACATAATGTATTTAGTAAAGGGTAATTGTCTATAAGCCCTCCAATCTCAAATACATTTCAAATAAATCCCAAAACTCTACTTTAACAATATAAACAATACAAAATACATTAAAACTACCTCGTAATAATCCTTCAAAATTATAAAATAAAGTAGACAATGAATCCGATACTTCTCAATAACAATCAATTGTCATTAGAAAATACATAATCGTGAGCAATTCTCAATTGCGCACAGATTACGATGCAAAATAGCCATATGCTATTTTTGCGGGGTATTACATTAGATATCTATACAATAGTTTTAGTTATATAATCATAACTATTTATGAATTTGTTGAATGTTGAAATGCTTGATGTTTCCAATATTTATAAATCTTAGAATATTACATGATGCATATACAGGGAAAACTTTCATGTGAAGGAGAGATTCTACCAAAATTTTAGGAGAACTATAGATATTATTTCAACTTTCAGTTACATTTTTTATTTTAAGGACACTATTCATGCAGGTATTTGAGAATTAAGTATGCAAATTAATAAATTTTAAGATAATGTATCTTTTCTTAAAAGCTGTACAATATTGTACAGGATTATACTAGTCTAATATTATATCTCCTTTTAGTGTATTCAAAGTGCGACACTCAAAACTATGTTTGGTGCTCTTTTATGTTGTCATCACAGTAAATGCTCTTTTATTAGTTACTTTTTACAACGTATATTCTTGATGTTTAATTCGAAAATAATTTTCTTAGGATAACTTGTCTCTTTCCCTTCTTCTAACTAATTGTATTTCAATTTAATTCTTCAAAATAACAGCAAATCAGGGCCAAAATTAACAGGGCCGTATGATTTCAGCACAGATCATAAAGCTTCCACATGTAGATTAACAGACGGACCACTTTAACATGTCCAGGCCTTCTCCATGCTCATTAACAAGACATAAGCCGCTTTCAATCCCATTAAAGATAACTAGGCCCACTAGGAGAGACACCCAGCCCACAGGGGCTGTAAGTCAAATCTCTTATCCCCAAACAGGAGAATAACTGATTCTATCTCTAGTAAGGAGGAGAATCAAACAGGAGATAACATATTCTTATCAATCTGCTAACTGTTTCTCAGGTCTATAAATACCCTCCCCCTCCTTCAGTCAGAAGGTAATCAATAAATCTCCAATTTTTCTCTCAAACTCTCATTCCCTCGATGGTTCTTACTTGAGTATCGGAGGATCTGTCGCCGGGGCCATCCCCAGTGTTTTAGGCTCTTTGCAGGTCCATCGGCCGCGTCAGCAACTGTCGTATTCAGATCAAGGTGCTCTTTCAAAGGTCCAGATCCAATATCAGGATTTCCAACCATTGGTTATGGCGACGATCAAATGTTAGATCTTTAGTAGTTTCCTTCAAAATATAAACTCACTATCTATTTGCTCCTACACCAAAATGAGCAGCAACGGATTGACGCCGTCCAGGAAAAAATATACCAATCTACATCAAAGAAGACTTATCGTCATGCCACCAAAGTTAAGAGGGAGAGCAGCGGTCTCAAGTCGCCTAGTTAACCCTCTTCGTCATCCAGCTCCTCCAGTGGAGGACCCTATTCCCCCTCATCAACCGAATCCACCCTAATAGTTTAATTAAGCTCCTATCAACGAAGAGGCACTAGGGGGGTTCACGACAAAGCCGTCATGAACCGTGCCATGAACAACACCCTTTACATGACCATGTCTTAGTCCATAATGCTGCATGTGACTCAATAGCCTCGCGAGGTCCCTGGGGGTTAAGTGATCTCTGTCAAATCATCAATGACAAATAACAGGGGATGGATCTAGGAATTCGTTTGGATAAACGGCGTACCTAGACCGAGGCCTCTCGCTCAGAATGTCAAGTGACCGGAGAAGCAACGCTCCCCGAAGGCAGAGATCATGACCCTCCTCTCATAGGGGGCGTACTGCAGAAATAAGCTCGACTCGTGAGAATTGAAAGCATAACGAGAGAAATAAAGAGCAAGAAGCCCAAGTCACTAGGGCTGAATTGGAAAACATCAAGCATGACATCCTTCGAGCCATCCGAGGTACTCATGATCAGGGTCCACGCTCATGAAGCCACCACTCTACTCCTTCAAGAGAAGAAGAATCCAGCAACTCAACTAGATCCAAGGGGAAGGAAAACCAAGTCCTTCGCCGCATCCGAGAGTAGAGGACAACCTGGAACAGATAAAATATGGAGGGAACCGCTCCAGCAGGGCCTACCACCTCAGTCGATCTCCTTTTAGTAAATCCATCCTCGATGCACCCATTCCAAAGAACTTCAAAGCTCTTCAGTTTGAATTTTACAAAGGTGAATCTGACCTGGTTGACCTATTGAGAGTTTTAAAACTCTCATGATGGTCTATAATCCCACTGATACGCTCATGTGTCGAACATTCTCCGCAACTTTGAAAAGGTTAGCAAGGGAATGATACTCCCGCCTCACTCCGGAGTCAATATTCTTCTTCGACCAGCTCGAGGAGCTCTTCATAACGCACTTCATTACCAGCAGCAAAGCTGAAAAAAACAAGTGTTTTCCTGTTGGAATTAAAGCAAAGAGACTGAGAAAGAGACAGAGAACTACTAATAGACTTTGTCAAGTGTTTCACACCCGAAACAAGGTTCATCTCCTATGTGGACTCGTCAGTGGCGGTTGCCGCATTCTACCACAACTTTACTAACAAAATCCTGAAGGCCTCCCTCACAAAGAAGCTTCCCAAAGATTACACCGAGTACCTGGAAAGGAGTGACAAGTATATCAGAGCCGAGGAAGCTCTTTATCCTTAAGGCATGAAAAATTCTCCTTCCTGGAATAAACATAAGAATATAGGTGAGGAAAGACCCAGGAAGTTTCAGAAAGATGACATAGATCAACGTCGTCCTCCTCTAGCACCACCCTTCGACAAGTCCACTTTCCTTATTGCAAGTGTGTCTGCCATCCTCATGGTTGGTAAGAACGATGGAATAATCTGCCCTCCCCCCCAAGATGATCACAACTAGCAAGAGAAGAGGCATGAGCAAGTGGTGCGCATTTCATAGAGACCATGGATCACTGCCGACAGCTGCCAAGACCTCAAAGAAGCAGTTGAAGGTCTGATTCGTCTCAATTTGTCCAACAAAAGAACGATGCTTAAACCCCTCTAGCACGAGAGGCTAATAAGCATCAAGTGAGGTCTTCCGAATCACAAGACTCAAAACACATGGTCATTCTCCACTCCACTCACAGAAGGCCAATGGGGAAAATTTCAACTCATCCCACAAAGCCTTTGTCAAAGAAGTCAACTCAGTACATAACATCTCACTTGCCAAGAGCACCGGGATCCCGATATCTTTCTCCGAAAAGAACTTAGAAGGCGCCCGAAAATTTCATTGTGATGCATTGGTCATAAACTGTTGCATGATGAATCATGAGGCATGAAAATAAATTGAAAGAAGAGGGCTTTTGTGTAAAAAGTCATTTGGAGCCAAAATTTGATTTCAAAAACTTGTTGACTTCATTTGCGGGGGAGATTAATAGTAGAGAGATTTAAGGGTGGATTTAGTCCATATTTGTTTGGATTTGATTTGGAAAGATTGGGTAAATAGTCTATTGTGCAATTATGGATCTCTAAGGGGACTTAAGTGCAAAACTTCGTCAAAAACCCTAACATTATGAACCCGGACATATAAATTAGGGCATGAACAGTAGGTTTCAGCCTCTTTTTTGTTTTGGATATTTTGGTGATCTTGGAGCAAGGAGAATGACTCTTGCATTAGGAGGAGAAGGCTTTTGGAGTTTTATTCGGAATCTAATATAGGTGGGTGCATCTCTACATCTCTTGACTGTTATTTCTTTCTTAGTATCATGTTAGGACTCTTTTATGAATCTATGATGAAGTTCTTAGCATGTTGTGATGATTGATTTAGCGAAACCTGTAGAGATGATTTTGATATATGTTGTGAATGATATGAATGAAAGATGCATGAAGATCTAAATTTTTGTTATGTTTGAATAAGTGATTGATTTAATGCATAAATAATTTCTTTTTTATTGTGGAAATAGATCAAAGAAACATATGATGATATAGAATTTTAGATCTTATTGTGTAATGTATTGACCCATGTTTAAAGGGTATAATGATGGAATCTTTAAGTATGATTTACTGTTTTTAGATAATAATAATTTTTATGTTCAAATCCTAGTTGATTCTATGCATAAATAATGTTATAGAGGCATGAAAAGATGAGATTTGAAGCACTAGGGTTTCGGTTGAGCTAAACCTAAGGTTTAAACATAGGGTTAGTGTAACCTCTATTTTCAGTTATTATATTTTTCTTCATATTATTATTTATTGTATTCTTCATTATCTCTTCTCAACCTCTGTAATTTGATTATATAATAATAGAATTTATTATTTGTTTTCAACTTAATTTTTTGTGTCTCCCAATCTATTTATTTTTTTCTCCTGAAAAATTTTGTTGTTCATCCAATTCAAATTTTTGCATATTGATATCCCCAATTAATCTATTTATAAACCCTATTTTATTTATTCATCTGTTTTTCCCTATTGGCTCTAAACCCAAAACCCTATAAATTTTTCCTATTGAATTTGAATCCCAAACCCGCTACCCAATAACCCATTACCTTCTAATACTCTATATATACTAACATATCCCCTAACCTTAATTACCTAACCCTAATCACCCCAATAACAACAACCGTCATCCCCTACCCCCTTCTCCTTCCCCGCTCTGTTCCGAAACCCAAACCTCATCGCCCACTCCCGCTCACCGCACCCTATCCTTCCTCGTCGAACCCTTACACCACCTGCATCCCGCTCGTCATCAACTTCACCTCCGAAGTACCTTTCGTCGCTCTTCTTCCTCCCCTATGCTGCTTCGAAACCCAACACCCACCAAGCTTGAACACGCTGCATACATCGTCCTCGTCATCGCTTGCAACCACCTTGACTTCCGCCATCTGCACACTACAGCCACCAACGCCAGCACCCTTCGTCGTCCCTTAGCCGCTGTCGTTTCATCTTCCAACCGCTCGAGCTACTGTCGTCGAGCATTGCTCGTCATCCCCGTGTCCCTCCTCCGCTCCTCCAGTCCACCGCCGAGCGCCACCACTGCCTCACGATCCCCGAGTGCCGCATGCAGTCGCTGCCGTTGCTGATCCCATGTTTGCTGTTGGTGTTGCTGTTTGCTGTTTGGTGATCTGTTGTTTTGCTGTTTGCTGTTTTGTCGCATTTGCTGATTCGCTGAGTTACTATTGTGTTGTGCACGTGTGTCACACGTGCCACTGTGCTGCGCCTTCGGGATTCTCATCCCGTTATTCTCTTCATACTCGGATTAACCATCGGTAATGGCAAGTCTTCTTGAACCCTATTATTGTTTGTGTTCAAGAATTTTCATTGATTCTTGTAGTAGCTCATATTCGCATATTCATATCTGTATTTGTTTTGTTCAAGAGTTTATCACGGATTCATCGGCGAAACCAAGTGATAAATCTCTTTTCGTGCCATTATCTTTGACTCGAACCTTAGTCCCTATTGCATATGCACGTAATACATGAAAACAATTAGATTCATGTTATAGAATTGATTGATGAGTGGAATGTTTTCAACTGAATATGATCTTCATGAATTAATTGCCATAATTGTATAAGTGTCTCGTTAATGTTGAAATCTCATGCTAATAACTAAATAAAAATTTTGTTAATTAATTACCATGATATTGCATGCTTGTGTATTGAAATCATTTTCAATTCATGTTAATTTATTTTCTGACCTACTGTCTGCCTCTTTTTGCATCAAACTTTTGAACTTGTCGCTGCAGTAATTTAAATGAACTTTGTAAACATGAATTGTAGCTCCATGTGTCTAATTTCTAGAATATTTGACGGATTTGAATTCTTATATATAATCTGCTAAATATTAGACTTTTAGTACTGCTTGGTATGGATTTTCAGATTCGCAATTATATGTGTATTACCCTGATTTGTTAATAAAAAGAACATGTTAACAGTAAAATTAAAATGTGAAATTAATTTTGTTGAGACTATACATGCATAGGAATCACCCTGAATTTTTGTGAAATTATTTGATGAGTATTCAGACCCGATACATATATGTGAACATAATCTATAACCTGCTGCCTGAACATAAAATCTAAAGAATAAGAAATTGAACCTAGTTTCTGTGATTTTTATATATTGTGTGTATATGCGCTAGAACCGGTAGAGAGTCTAGTTTCTAGAACTTCTGACGGATCCAGACTAGCCTTCTTGTAGCAGCGGGAATACCTATTTTTGTACAATAACATCCTGTTGTTCAGATTGTATGATTTGCATTGATTTAGTATAAATGCTTCTTGCCTTGCATGTAATGAGTTGAAATAGTCACGCCTTGCATTACCCAACTTTGACATCTTCTTGCATGCTCACATAGGATGAAATAAAATATTAACAAGTCGGGGTATTATGGGCTGACTTGGTAGTGAATAATTGGGGACTGTACTCGGTGGGGCCCTTCGTGTTTACATGTTTATTGTCATGGAAGGTGGAGAATCGCATGTTAATCGTGTTATCATGTAATCTTGTTATCATGTTATCGTGTTATCATGTTATCGTGTTATCCGAGTACACGACCTGTTGAGTTCACCATCACAGTCTAAAATGTTCAATTGTTTGTATACACCGAACCTGTGGTATGGGACACAGTACTACATGCATTAGATAGGTTAATAAAATGAAAAATATCCTAAATTCACATTGCATGTCTGATCCTGTATACTGTCATCGATTTTGATCATGAATTGTAATTACTGATTACTGCATAATTGAATATAGACCCTTGATTTTATTGCCAACCTTTGTTTTTGTTCTTGACTTTGATCCAGTCCTTTATTCTTAATATACTATGTTTTTTATTGTTCTATGTTTCCCGCTACTTGTTGTTCGTGACTTGCTCTAACAGACATTATTTCTCTATTTTTAGATCATGAGTTTACAGTACCGAATGAGTGATACTAGAAGAACTTGGTGAGCAACAATTTTAGAAAATGGAGCCCAAGAATAGACTGCTAGAATTATCTATTATGCTATTTTCCCCTTGAACATTGTTACTGATATTGTACTTTTTTTGGACTGTCATGACCAGGAGTTTGTTTTATCCCAAATGTTGGATATTATGTTTTGAACTATTTCATTTATTATTGAATTTTTTCTTCGTTTATGTGATTATATTCGCTTGCGTAGGTGTGATTGTTATTCATATTGTTGAGTTAGACCGGTACACCTTATGGATGATGTTTACATCATTTGCTGGTCCTTCGGTACGTGCTTGTATTCCCTCTTATTCTAGGAAGCGGGGCATGATAGTTAGGGTTCATGGGGGCTCGGGATGGCCATGAACAGTGCCGTCGGCACTGTGCTGACTTCGGGTCTGCATAGTGCTAAGTTCGACCTGTTCATAGGGCCAGATTTTAAGGCTTATGTGAGGTGGGGCTCGTGTGCTAGCGTTGAGACCTTAGTACGTGAGTAAATATGGTTGTATATGTGTATATTTGGCAAGGATATGAAAGTTTAAATTGATTGTTGATCAAGTTTCAAATGTGGCAAGTTTCAGATTTTTTATAAAAGTTAGTTTTAGAATTTTGATGAGTTAAAGCCTTAAACTTGGCGTGTTTGGAATTAAACATTGATGGTATAATCTACGTTTACTGAGTGATTATAAACTCAGTTTTCCAGAATTAAGTATTCAGTTTTTAATGGACTGTTTTCAAGGATAAGAAAGAATAAGTTTCTGATTTTCAATAAAAGTTAGTTTCAGAATTTTGATGAGTTAAAGCCTTAAACTTGGTGTGTTTGGATTTAAACTTTGATGGTATAATCTACGTTTATTGGTGATTATAAACTCAATTTTCTAGAATTAAGTATTCAGTTTTTAATGGACTGTTTTCAAGGATAAGAAAGTATAAGTTTCAGATTTAGGTAAAAATGATTCTTTTGATTTTTTTATGGATGAATCTCCTAATTGAAAGAAGTATGTTTCAGTTTAAATTGATAATTATTCCAGAAAATTTATTTGTGTTTTCAAATATAGAAAGGGATACTTTGATTCGGAAACGAAGAGTATGGTAAAATTGGTTGTTTCTATAAATATGAATTTTTTTTGGAAAGTTATGGTTTATTAATTAAGGATTGAGTTGATGTAAAGAAAATTTTGTGATAAGTGAATATATTTAAATTTGGTATGAGATGATTTAACTGAAGAGTTGATTTACAACTGTGATGTTGTGGGGAAAAGAAATGTTTTTGGAAAAGAGAAAAGAAAGGCATATTTTTATATAGTGAACCGGATGGCGGTTCTAATTTTGAAAGTTAGGGTTATTGTCATAACCCTAGATGGATGTTTGAGGCATGAGCACTAGAGGCTGAGCAAACCCTAGGGTACCAGCAGTGGTTATTTTGATTGTAGGAAATTAACCAAAGGGGCTAGCGTTCCTAGTTTGGTGAGTGAAGTTTGGTGGGGGTGAGTTAGTTCTAGGTGACTATGGTTATCTGTGTTTGAACTTAAGAACAGGCACTATATTGGAAGTTGTGACAAAACTTGGACAACATAAGTATGGGCTCTGTTTCCAATCAGGCGGACGTATTCCGGGACTGTGTGATTTTTATGCTCTCTAGTATGTTCGCGTGGTACACTTGTACAGTTTGGCGGGATGCGTTCCGGAACTGGGGTCTATTTGCGGAATGTCTAGAAGTGAGATGGATTTGGTATGTTCGGCGGTACAATTGTACTGACTGACGGGATGGGTTCCGGGACTGGGGTCTATTTGCAGAATGTACGGTATGTTTGCACAGTACTTTAGCGCCTCAAATTTTCAATAAATAAAATTAAAAATACTTGGCACAAATTCCAGAATCAACTTCAATGTAGTCAAAAACATAACAACCAAATACAGGAAAAATTAAAATTTTTTATTACATCAATTGTTTACAAAGCACAACGGAAAATTAAACACCTTGAATTAAATTTTCTTTCTTTCTTTTACAACACATTCTTTTACAATTTGCCTAAGCCATATTAATATTTTACCACATGCATCCAATCCCAAGCTAATGGTACCTACCAGTAAAACATAAGGCTAGAGATAACCCTAACCTCCAAAACTACAGGGGTCAGCCATAACGGTGTGAGTGACATAAAAAAATACAATATGAATGAAATGTAAGGAAATAAAGTCATAAACAACACTACCGACAGTAGTAACAAAAGGAATATGAAATAACAATAAATAAAGTATGAAAACATCAAGTAAAACTAGAATAAGTGTCAAGTGTAGAAAAATAGGAAACAAACATGCATAAAACCAAGTCAAGAAAACACAAATGCAGTATGACGACTCTCTAATACATACCTGTCGAATTCTATGCATTCTATACTACATAGGTTCGGTGCAAGCCCTTATCGTTCTCCACTTTATAGGGTTAGATCCCTCGTTATGCAACTAATCCTACTACGGTGACGGAAACAAGATCCAGAATACTTCACGAATCGGTATCACACAACCCTCAACGCGCAAGCATCATGTAAGAATAGCTCACAAAATCGGAGAATCACCTCCCTACTGTGTACCCCACCGCCGCCCCTCGACGTGCAAGTACACAGGCACATCCCGTGAATAGACCCGTCGGCCCTCAACACGCGAATGTATCTGTATGTTCCGTGCATAGGCCTGCAGACCCTCGGCACGCAAACATACTAAATAGTCCTCTCGAGTCAGAACACACAGTCCTGGAATGCATCTATTGGACTGGACCCCATGAGCATATAGTTACGTTTTCCAAGTTCCATCACATCTCCACCAGTGCCTGTCCTTAGGTTGATTATTATTAAAACACAATTTTCCCTTCTAGAATTAGTGTATCCTGTCGGACTTAATTCTACACCGACAACCCCAAAATTCAATTGGTCATAAATCCACAAAATCTCATCTACCGGTTTACAGGAATCCCACTCAACTCCTAGAGACTCACGAAACAAATATCAACACAAAATTTTTCAATAAAACTCTTCATTTCATCATTAAAATGTTTATAATAAGAAAACAGCAAAATCCAAATCCATTTAATGTACTCATAAAATTCCAGAATTTGAAATAAGCATTAAAACCATTAAATAGCAGAAAATCACATTTAGAAGTCTTACAATATCATGAAACATCAATTCCTTCGAAAACTACAAATATTTCTCTTTATAAAGTCACAGGAATGTAATTTAAATTCTATTATAAACAAAATATAACTTTCTATAAAATACTGTATGTTGCTACTGATTTCGGGTGTGGGAGCAAACAGATGAATTTGTTAGTTCTTTGAGAAAAACAGTAAAGCGAACCCGTTGACTTCACCTATGTGTTGGCTTGTTCCTTGCCGCTGTCGCGGACCTGTATAAAGTTCAATACATCGGGATGGATTCCGGCGACGAACCCTCCGATGCTCTTGTCAGTAATCTCAAAGATTAAGAAAGAGCTTTAGGTAGGAAAAGATTCATTACCTTGTTACGGTGGGGGGAGAGGGGTATTTATAGTCCCCTTAGGGACCCATTTCGAGATAAGGACAAATCTCTACTTCCCGGTGCTGATGGATAAGCTAAGAAGTGGTTAAAACTGCCTCTTAAGGATGATCACGAATCTGGATTACTCTTTATCCTTCTGAATTGGTTTGTAACGAGTTGGTACCCTATCCAATAGGACAGATCTGTTTATCGGTTATTATGCTTTAAAGAAGAGACCCAGTTCCCATTTCGGATCTGTTTGTAGATGAAATTACTGTTTTACACCTGAGAGCTTTAAGATTTGTGCTCGATTTGAACGGTCCCGATTTAATCCTATTTTTAGCCATATTACGAGCCCCCACTCCTATAGACAGTGGTTTATAACCTTTGGGGAGTAGTTTTACTGTTTCAATGGCGTACGAGATTTTATCGGAGTTCTTAAGGGAGTTTGGATCTTGATCGAGGTGTAACAGTGTTTTTCTGAGCTAGCAAAATGCCCAGAATTATTTTTAGATTTTTCTAGATTTTTTGTGATTTTTCCAAATTTTTAAACTATTTTTCGAATTACTTATTTAATTTTGCGAAATAACAATTTAGTTTCAAAAAGCACCAATTAATTATTCTAATCAATAATTATTTTTTCAGGAGCTCAAAAATATTTTCCCGGATTTATAATTATTTTTTAGAAAATTTTAATTATTTTCACAATTTTTTAAATAATTAATTCGAATTAATAAATAAAAAAGGGATTAATCAGCTTTATCGACGTGGCGCGACCTGGAGCGTCCATCGGAGATCTGGCGCGATTTCCTGGGCGATCTAACGGTAGATCCGTCGCCTAATGACATGGCGCAATTTAAGCGCTCCGATCACGAGCACGCATCGGGAGGCAAGCATTTTTTTGCCATTGGAGGTCGGTGGTAAGAGCGCTCGGCACACGTTGTCGAGGTCCAGGAGAGCGACCCGTGGCGCGTTGACCATTGACCGTTGACCAGTCAACGTATTTTCTCGCATTTGGACGTCGGTGGCAAGAGTGCTCGGCACACGTTGCCGATGTCCAGGAGAGTGACATGTGGCGCATTGACCGTTGACCGTTGACTCAACGCATTTTTTTGCATTTGGACGTCGATGGCAAGAGTGCTCGACACACGTTACCGAAAGTCCAGGATAGCAACACGTGACGCGTTGACCGTTGACCGGTCAACGTATTTTCTCGTATTTGTTCGTCGGTGGCAAGAGTGCTCGGCACAGGTTGCCGAAGTTCAGGATAATTTTTTCTCACATTTGGACGTCGGTGGCAAGAGTGCTCGGCACAGGTTGCCGAAGTTCAGGACAGCTTTTTCTCGCATTTGGACGTCAGTGGAAAGAGTGCTCGGCACAGGTTGCCGAAGTCAAGGAGATGTTCTTCTAGCATTTGGACGTCGGTGGCAAGAGTGCTCGGCACAGGTTGCCGAAGTCCAGGAGAATTTTTTCTCACGTTTGGACGTTGGTGGCAAGAGTGCTTGGCACACATTGTCGAGGTATAGGAGAGTGACACGTGGTGTGTTGACCGTTGACCGTTGACCGTTGACCAGTCAACACATTTTCTCGCATTTGGACGTCGGTGACAAGAGTGCTCGGCACACGTTGCCGAAGTCCAAGAGAATTTTTTCTCACATTTGGATGTCGGTGGCAAGAGTGCTCGGCATAGGTTGCCGAAGTCCAAGAGAGTTTTTTCTCGCATTTGGACGTTGGTGGCACGAGTGCTCGGCACAGGTTGCCGAAGTCCAGGAGAGTTTTTTCTCGCATTTGGACGCCGGTTGCAAGAGTGGTCGGCACAGGTTGCTAAAGTCTAGGAGAGTGACATGTGGCATGCTGAACGTTGACCATTGACCAGTCAAAGGTCTATTGAGTGTTCCATATTTTCTGTCGTCTTGCGGTAAATGGGCCGGGCCTTTGCACTTTTATAGGCCTTTTAGTCTCGATTAATGTGCCCCTCTCTATAAAACTCTGCCCCCCTTCTCATTTGCTTACTCTCTAGTTTTTTACTCAGGTGATTTTTCTTCTCTTACTGGAGCTTTAGGCGAGAATCTTCTTCTCCTGGCAATCTTTTCCGGCAGTCATTGTCAACTCAGGGTAATCTCATGCTTAGTTTATTTTTAGAGAATGTCTAGCATTCCTCCGAGGCAGGAGACCTCCCCTACTCTCGCTCATGAGCCGACCTCGAGACAAGTTCCTCCAATTGACAAAGGTAAAGTCGTGTTAGGGTCTTCTTCAGTCGTAGTGGAGACCGTGGTTGAGAGCCAGCGGAGGATGGAGGAGTTCGGTAGACTGCCCAGGGTGCTAACCAGACTTCAATTGGCTCGAGCCAGAGTTAAGGGTGCTGCGGACCGTATACCGGGTTCATTAACAACATAAGTCAGAGTTCGGGTTCTACCTGGCTCCGAGGCATGGCGCCAAGCTCTTCAGCTGCCCCGACTCGATAAGCATTGGAGGGACAAGTACTTCCCTGTCCATAGTCGAGCCGTGGGTCATCCCGACGACTTGGGTCGAAGAAGTCTCGAGGAACGTGAAGGAGAGCCCGGTGCTCAGCCCTGACAAAGACGAAATGGTTCGGACGCTTCTCGATCGACCGAAGTTTGATTGGAGGGACCTGAACGAGGAGGTGCTCTTCAGGAGGGGTCTCAGCCGTATAAACCCTAGTATGTGGTTTATTTTTAGCTTCGTGCTCCCCTTCCTCCTAAGTTTAGCTTTACCTGTGCTTAACTCCCCTTCCTTTTTTTGTTGTCGTAGAAGTTATGGACTTCGATGACATGCTAGCGCAGCGTGCGGTTTTGGGCAGCAAGGCCCCAAAGAATAGGAATAGGGTGGTCTCCAAGGTATCCTCGCCGAGGGTGAAGACAGTCGCCGCTGCTATGGAGCAGGCGGCGGTGCAGGCCGCAGTTGTTCAGCGGCCGCCGACCCCCGCAGCGACGTCGGCTTCGGCAGAGGCAGGGGCCTCCCCTTTAGCAGCGGCCTTGGGTTTGGAGGCCCCATCGTTGATGGTGGAGGCTGAGGTGTTCCCGACCGAGGAGGACAAGAAGATTATTATCTCGGATCGGCAAGTCCGCAAGCTCGACGGGTTTCTTGGGGATTCGTCGTCCAGCATGCAAGCCGTTCGGCACCTTGCTACGCCGAAGGACAGGGCAGTCATGGACGCCGACGGCGTTGGTGATGGCGTGCTCGAGATCACACGAGCGGTGGTATCGGTAAGTATTATTGACTTGGGGTTTTCAACCTTTATAAACTATTTTTTCCAAGTTCGTCATGGTGCTCCGCCTTCCTTTTCACAGATAACTTGCCACTTCGGTCATCTGATGGAAAAGATGACCGAACTAGAGAAAGATTTGAGCAGGAGATCGACCGAGCTCGGGCAGAGAAGTCTCGGATTTCCAAAGACCTTGAGCAGTTGAGGGTCGAAATCAAGGCGAAGGATGCAAGGTTGGAGTATCTCGAAAGTGTTGTGGTGAAGCTCGAAGCCGACAACGCTCTACTGCTCCAACAAAAGGAGCTGGCGGCGAAGGACAAGGAGGACGCCGCTGCCGCCGCTAGGGTCACCGCAACCAAGGAGGCCGAGGCTGAAGCGATGGAGGGGGCAAAAGGGTACCTCGCCGTCAATATGGCAAAGGCCTATGCCCATGCAATCGCACAGGTGAAGGAAGCCTACCCAGAGGTAGACTGTGCCCGATGGCGCCTGTTCCCCGACCCCGTCCCTGGGTTCGACGATGCCTCCAAGGAGGATGAAGAAGAGGACGAGGTCGAGGTGGTCGAGGTAAAGGTCGACGAGGCAGCGGCAGAAGCCGATGTGGAGGCCATGCCCTTGGCGATCGTCGCCGCCACACAAGGGTCGGAGCCCTCGGCGACCGGGGTTCATGCTAAAGAGGTCCACCCTTGACCTTGTTGTGGCTCATATCTGTTTTGAATGTCATGAAATATTGCCTAATTTTGGATTGGCCATCGCTTCTTGTACTCGATGATTTTCAATAATTTTTTTTTACAAGTGTTGTGGCTTTGAAACTTTTGTGGGTTCGCTCTACTTCCGAGCTGTCTCAGTAGCTTTGTTTAGGCACAGTGTTGCCATGTCAGTTCTTCGGACTTACATATTCATGCTCTCTTTTTTTGTTCGACTTTCACAGATTAGCGAGGTGTCTCGTCTACGGTCTAATCTGGGTGTCGCCAAGTTGGGGCTAGCTCGGTCTCTGAAGATGCTCTACAGAACCGAACGAGATTTGGGTCACCTGAAGCTGACTTTGGCTCGTCAAGAGATTGAATTGAAGCGCCTCGAGGAGAGGTTTCATGAAGCGTCCCCTGAAGGTGAGGAGACATGTCCCTCGATGACCGTCAGCCAAGGCCTGAGACTCAAGTTCCTTCGTCATTCTTTGTTCGACGCGAGGTCTGAGAGAGACGAGTTGAAGAACGTGGTGCTCGAGAAGAGTCTGGAGGTAGCGCACCTTCGGAGGACTATCTCCGAGGCTTCTCGTGGGGGCAGCTCGAGCCAAATGCCTCATCTGAAGGTCAGAGTGATGGACGACTTGCTGAAAGAGCAGATTGTGGAGCTAGAGGTGGAGAACCTTCGCCTGCGACGGCTTTCTGAGGGGAGTAACATCAGAAGCACTTCCTACCCTCGGGGTGGGTACGCACAAGGAAGGTCGTTCCACGAGTTAGCGCTTCGTTTGCCTCCTTTCATGAGACACTCTGGTGACGCACAAAGCGGGGTAGCCGGCTCGTCGAGTTGAGCATCTGTTGGGGCGACTGTTAGGCTCCTAGGGGCTGACAACGCCACTCGGCTCGCCGGCTTGGAGAATTCTATGGAAATGAGGCGACAGCAACACAGCGCTCGCCGGTCCCGTATATCACTTAATAGAAGCATCCCGTTCCCTAGGAGGGGCTAGGTCAGAATTTTGTAATCTCGTAGTCTTCGTTTCATACGAGTCTTGTGTCTAAAATAATGAGTTTTTAGTCTAGAATTAGACTTGTACCTCAAATTTTGATGAAATAATATACCAATTTCTCGAGCTTCCTGTAAGAATTTGTGTTTCGTTAATGTTCGCAAGGGTATCGACAGTTGTGGGAGCAATTCCGAATGGTGAGCTACTTTGTACTTGCTCTCTTGCAAGTAGAAAAAGTTGCATCGAAACAAGTGTTGAACTTCGAACTTATCGTTTAGAGAGTATCAACAGTTGTAGGAGCAATTCCGAATGGTGAGCTACTTTGTACTCGCTAGTTCGCAAGTAGCAAAAATTGCATCGAACCAATTATTGGACTCCGAACTTGTCATTTAGAGAGTATCAACAGTTGTAGGAGCAATTCCGAATGGTGAGCTACTTTGTACTCACTAGTTCGTAGGTAACAAAAGTTGCATCGAACCAAGTGTTGGACTCCGAACTTGTCATTTAGAGAGTATCAACAGTTGTAGGAGCAATTCCGAATGGTAAGTTACTTTGTACTCGCTAGTTTGCAAGTAGCAAAAGTTGCATCGAACCAAGTGTCGGACTCCGAACTTGCTGTTAAGAGAGTAGGTGCTCGATGAAAAAATATTAAGACAATAGTTTTTTCTAAGAGAGAGAGAACTGCTCTTTATTAAAAACAACTACTAAGTGGCCACTTCTGAGTTGCGAGCCATTATTACACTTAATAAAGAGAGAAAAACAAGCTTTAAAACGCTTTAAGAAGAGCGCTCTAGGAGAAGTTGCTTGGAGCGGTGTTTAAACACCCTCTTGGTACTTCAACAAGTGCTCTGTGTTCCATATCCTCGGCACCCTCTTGCCCCTCGGATCTTTAAGTTGATAAGCGTCCGGGCGGATAACTTTGGAGTTCCTGTTTGGTCCTTCCCAATTGGGTGCCAACTTGCCTTTCTTGCTGGGGAAAGAAATTAATAGCTTTTTGAGCACCAGATCCCCTTATTTGAGATTAGTAGGACGGACTCTCTTGTTGTAGGATTGCTCGATCCTACGTTGATAGGTTTCTTTCTGAATGGAGGATCTTTCACGGATCTCATCGTTGAGGTCCAAGTTGCCGCAAAGCTCGTTCGCAGTTTACTCTTCGTTATAAGCAATCAAGCGGGGGGACGGTAGACCCACCTCCAGAGGGATAACGGCTTCGGAGCCGTAAGTGTGGTTGAAGGGAGATTCTCTCGTGGGGGTCCTCTTCGTAGTGCGATAGCTCCAGAGCACATTGGGAAGCTGTTATACCCATAACCCCTTAGCCGACCTGCTCAGTCTTTTTTCAGACCGGAGAGAATTTGTCGATTGGCATTTTCTGCCTGACCATTGGACTGGGGGTGGGAGACCGAGGAGAATCGTTGCTGAATGCCTAGGTATGTGGAAAAAGTGCAGAAGGCTGCCCCCGTAAACTGATTTCCATTGTCCGTTATCAACATTCGGGGCATGCCGAATCTGCAGACAACATTTTTCCAAAAGAAGCGCTGCACCCTATTCTCCGTGATCGTTGCTAGGGGCTCGGCTTTGATCCACTTAGAGACATAGTTGATCGCCACAACAAGGAACTTTAGCTAGCTCGGTGCTGGAGGGAATGACCCGAGCAAGTCCATTCTCCACATTGCAAAGGGGGTTGGACTGGATAGAGAGGAGAGCTGAGCTTGCTGTAGACAACGGATCGTTGAGAATTTTTGGCAAGGGCCGCATTGACGAATGTGTTGTTCGGCATCGGGAAGGAGAGTAGGCCAGAAATATCCATAGTTCAAGTTTTTGCGGGCGAGAAACCTTGCTCCCAAGTGAGCACCACATATCCCTTCATGTACTTCCTTCAAAGCATACTGGGCTTCGCCTGGGGAGAGACACCTTAAGTAGGGTCTGCCTTCTACTTGGGTGTAGGAGCATTTGTACAAGACTCCCTCGATGAGTGTGTACCGCTCGGCTCTGGTTCGGATCTTTTGGACCTCTTTAGGATCTAAGGGAAGGTTCCCATCTCTAAGAAACTCGAGCAGAGGCCTCATCCAACTCTCCCCGAGTTGTAAGGGCAGCATCTCCATCGGCCGGGGCCTTCTTCCTCGATGCTGGGCTTTAGTAGAACTTCTATTAAGACAGTTTGTTCGAGTCCTTGGAGGGAGGAGGAAGCTAACTTTGAGAGGGCGTCCACCTGCGCATTCTCTTTCCGGGGGATTCACTGGAGTTGTGCATCCTCAAAAGAGGCCATCAGTTCTTTGACCTTGGCCAAGTACTTGGCCATGCGACTGTCTCGCGCTTCGTATTCCCCTGATACCTAGTTCACCACCAGTTGCGAGTCGCTAAATATCTTGACATGCTTTGCCCCTGCCTTGCGAGCCATGCACAGGCCTGCTATAAGGGCTTCATACTCAGCCTCGTTGTTAGATACCTTGAAGTTGATACAGACTGAGTATTGGAGGATGAAATCATCTGGGCCCACCAGGATGACTCCTGCCCCACTCCCATCGACGCACGAGGACCCATCAACATACACCGTCTAGAAGGGAGTTTCCTCTATCGCTTTGCTGGCATCGGGAATTGTACTCTCCACTATAAACTCCGCTAGGGCTTGAGCCTTGATAGCGGTTCGAGGCTGATAGCTGATATCATGCTGGCTTAGCTCGATGGACCATTTCATAAGGCGTCTTGAGGTCTCAGGCTTATGGAGGACTTGTTTGAGCAGTTGGTCGGTAAGAACAACCACTGAGTGAGACTGGAAGTAGGGGCAGAGCTTTCGGACCGCCATGACCAAGGCATATGCCATCTTCTCTAGCTTCGGGTAACGAAGTTCAGTGTCCCTAAGGACTTTACTTACGTAGTAGATAGGCCTCTGCATCTTGTCTTCTTCTCTTACTAAAACAATGTTGAGGGTCTACTCCGAAGCGGCGAGGTATAAGTAGAGGACTTTCCCGGGCTTTGACTTGCTCAAGAGTGGGTGGTTGACTAAGTAGGCCTTGAGCTGGTCAAAGGACTCTTGTAGCTGTTGCCCCCACTCGAAGACTTTAGCCCCCCTGAGGGCCTTGAAGAATGGGAGGCATTTTTCCCCAGATTTGGAGAGAAAATGCCCTAGCGCCGCAAGGCGCCCAGTGAGTCTCTGCACATCCTTAACACTGGAGGGGGATCCATGTTGAGTATGGCCTGGATCTTCTCGAGGTTGGCCTCTATGCCCATTTGGCTGACCATGAACCCCAGGAACTTGCCGGATGAGACGTCGAATGCACACTTGTTCGGGTTCAGTCTCATATTGTTTCTCCTCAACATGTTAAAAGCTTCTTGGAGATCGGAGACATGATCCGATCTGCTGACACTCTTCACCAACATGTCATCTACATAGACTTTTCCGCCCAATCTGTTCCTTGAAGACCTTGTTCGCTAGAAGTTGATAGGTGGAGCTGGCGTTCTTAAGCTTGAAGGGTATGATCCGGTAGCAATATAGGTCCTGATCGGCGACGAAAGAAGTCTTTGGAATGTCACGGGGGGGGGGGGGGGGGGAACATTCTTATCTGATTGTACCCCAGAGAACGCGTCCATGAAGCTTAAAAGTTCGTGGTCCGAGGTTGCATCAATCAGGGCGTCGATGCTCGGGAGCGGGAATAGATCTTTGGGGCAGGCTTTGTTTAGATCCGTGAAGTCGATGCAGATCCTCCAGCTCCCGTTGGCTTTCTTGACCATCACGACATTGGACAGCCACTTCGGATAGGTGACCTTCTGTATGAATCGTGCCCTAAGGATTTTCTCAACCTCCTCCTTGATAGCCTGCTGGCGCTCGGAAGCAAATTTGCGTCGCTTTTGCTGAACTGGTCTGGCCCCCAAAGCGACACCGAGGTGATGCATGAGGAGCTCCTCGGAGATTCCCGACATGTCAGTAGCAGTCAAAGCGAAGAGGTCTCGATTTCTCTTTATGCACTGGATTATGTCGGAGCAAACGGGAGGGGGAATGACTTTGCTAATCTGAAATTTCTGGGTTGGATCTCCCTCTGAGAATGCCACCTCTTACAGCTCATCGACCGACTCCGATATAGGTGGGGTACTCCCTTATGGGAGTTCAAGAGCTTCGAGGGAGAGGACCGGTCCTCCCACCGAGGTCATGTAGCATTTACGGGCCGCCTTCTGGCTCCCTCTGACTTTCCCCACGCCCACTGTGGTGGGGAATTTCATCTTCATTTGGTAGGCCGAGGGTATGGCCTGAAGAGGAGCTAGGCCTGGTCGGCCCAGGATGACGTTATAGGTGGCTTTCACATCCACCCCATGAAATCCATCGGCTCGGTTCGGGTGGTGGGAGTTTTTCCAGCGGCTGCGTCGAGAGTTATAACACCCTTGATCATCACTAGCACTCCTGTGAACCCGTACAGAGTGTAGCCGGCGGGCTTGAGTCGATCCCTGGATAGCTTGAGCCCCTAGAAGGCCTCCAGAAAGAGAATGTTGACTGAACTGCCATTGTCAACTAGGACCCGGCACACGTCAAAGTTGGCCATGTGGAGGTTTATTACCAACACGTCACAATGGGGGGTTCGGATGCCCACTAGATCTCTATCTGAAAAAGTGACCGGGACCCCAAGGCCTCTGGGCGGAGGATAGTTTTGCACGGAATTTACTTTCCGGACGAAGGCTTTTCGGGAGGAGTTGGAATCTCCCCCCATTGGGCTGCCGTGGATGAGATGCAGGACGGCCTCTGGTTCAGAGTTCGGGGTCTCCGCGTGCTACTCGGGTCGCTTATTAGCCCCCCTAGGGGGCAGAGGAGGATCCGCCCTATCCTTCCTCACGAACCTGGAGAGTTGCCCTATCTGAATAAGGGCTTCGATCTCGTCTTTTAGGGTCGGACAGTCATCCGTGTCGTGGCCGTGGTCCCTGTAGAAGCGGCACCACTTGTCCCGGTTCCTCCTCTTACCCAGGGTGTTCATCTTCGGAGGTGGCGGGAGAATACCCTCTTTCCCAACCTCCATTAGGATGGCTGAGATACTCGTATTGAGCGGAGTGAACTTCTCGAAGTGGGGAGGAGGGCGACGCTGGCCTCCGTTGTCTTTTTGGAGCTTCTTAGCTCCTCTTCAGTGCCCTTCCGTTTGTTCCCTAAGGAAGATCCCTCAAAAGCAGGGCGGGAGAGAGCTTCTTTCGCCCGGATGTATTTCTCACTCCTGAGCAAGAATTTTGAGAAATCCCGAGGGGGCTTCTTGGCAAGGGATGCTTTGAGGCTGTCGTTAGAGACATTGGATTGGAAAGCAACGGAGGCCACAGACTGGTCCAAGGAGGCAATGGATCTGGCCTCCGCGGTGAACCATTTGACATAGTCTCTTAGCCGCTCGCCCTTCCTTTGATGAAGCAATAGCAGGGAGGTGCTTGTTTTTCAGCTCGGCGGCTACTCACGAAGTGAGTTAGGAAGAGGCCTTCGAGTTGATCGAAGGAGAAGATGGAGGCCGGAGCTAGACGGCAGTACCATTCCCTTGCAGGCCCTTCAGCGTGGCTGGGAAGGTTTTGCAGAGGAGCGCGTCCGACACCTGGTGTGTCATCATGAGAGTTTTAAAATTCTCGATGTGGTCAACGGGGTCGGACTCCTCGTTGTATGATTCAAAATGAGGAGACTTGAAGTTATCTGGCACCGGTGCCTCCATTATAGTCCGGGAGAATGGAGGCCTGCTAGGGCGGAAGTTCCTCACCCGTGGCTCTTCCTCTCTGTCCAGTCGGCCAAGGCGCCTCTCCATCTCATGGAGACGATGGTAGACCGACTCTTCCCTTCGGTCATACCTTGCCGAGGCCCGGGATTCATCCTCATGCGGAAGGGAACTGGGAGTGCGACGACGATAGCTCGGGGCAGGTTAAGAACTGGGCGTACGACGCCTATGGTTTTGGGCAGGTTGAGGACTGGGCGCATGCTGACTGTGGTCAGGGGCAACATTGAGGGCCCTCAGGACTGCCTGCTGGAATTGTTGGAACTCTGCCCTGGTGACAGGGGCCTCCTGCTCTTGGTGGTCCCGAGGGGCAGGTCGGACAACTAGAGAGCGACTTCTCCTTTGACGACATTGGGGTGACTCCCTTCGCCTCCTGGGAGAGTTGGACCTTCTGCGATCTGGCCTGCAGGGAGACCGGGCCTTAGAGGACCGGATTGCTGGACCCCTTTGATGTTCTCGGCGGGGTATCCCGTCATGGGTCCGCCTCTCATCTAAGCGGGTCCAGAGATATACCCCATACTTTCTGTTTACGATGACGTTCCGGAGATCCTTCGGACTAGGGGGACTGTGCGAGGCCATGGAGTTGGGCGAGGGGTTGTGTATCGACACATGGCCGCGATGAGGGGGTTGCACTTGTCGACTTCGGCGGGAGGGTCCCGTGGCAGCCTCTTGTGGTCCTTGAGGAGCCTGCTGGGGCTGAGGTTGTTGAGGAAGGGGCCGTCCAAGCTACGGTTGCTGGACGGGTTGAGGGAGAGGCTGTCAAGACTGCTGGACTTGTTGAGTGGGTTGAGCGAGTGGCTTTTTGAAAAATAACTCTACAACATTTTTAATATATTTTGTGAGAATTGGATGCGGTTTTTATATTAAAATAATGAATTTAAGAACTTGATAAATCTTCTTTAAAGTATGGCTTTACTATAATTAAAGAAAGAGGAAAAATTTGAATGCAAGAAATTATGTGGAGATTAAATTATGAGATGTGGTAAGTTAAATATGAAATTGAAGTTTTGTACATATAATTGTGCTTGGAAAATGAAACATAAAGATCATGATGGATTGTAGAAATTTGTGAGTATGAATACTCAAATTTTCGGTGAACATGAAAAGAGGTTAAGAACTAGAGTGTAGCTAGGTCCTTATGCTGGCATGAATGAATTCTTGAAAAATAAATGTTGCAGAAAAAAACCAAGATTGGGTCGTTGTTATCAACTGATGTTTAAGACCGGTGTAAAGGAAATGTTAATTCTAGGGTGTTAATTTTACTCATGATTCAAATATCTAAGGACTACACTATAGTGAAGATGTGATCAAAGTAAGAGAAAAACACAAATATTAGGGCCTCGGATCTACGGTGTGAGAGTGTTCACAGACTGTCTGCATGATGCGTCATGTCATGATGTGGATACATCTCCGGAATTATCGAGACTGTGGCGACGCTTGTGGGGTGCTTGGTGACTACGTAGTGCCATCGTTTCATGACGGAGGCGAATTGTCCATAGGTTGTCTGCATGATGCGTCATGTCATGACGTGGAATTTCCCTCCAGGCTGTCTGGACATGGGCTCGTAACTCATAAAATATCTAGGTTACTTACCGTAGTTATCGTAGTAGTTAAACTCATAGCGAGGGATCCAACCCTACAAGATGAAGTACAGTTAAGGGCTTGCCTTCGAATTTATGTAGAATGGGATGTATAAGTTCGAACAAGTGTGCATTAGTGTCATGAAATAATAAGTAACTACATTTACGACTAAGTGCACATTCACACACGACATCAATAAGATAGTCCCCATTAGCTTTGTTTGTGATCAAATGTGTACTTTCAATGTAAGAGAAATTGATATATTATATCCTAGCGTCAGTTGTATACAATTGACGTGCCCACAGTTTCTATGCAGAATAAAATGAATGAAAGGATTAAAGAAGGAATGCTGCTTAAAGAAATGTTCAAATTGTTATTTATTTCATATGTCATGTTGTAATTATAATTCCGCTACGTTGATGTAAACATTGTTGTATAAAACTTTTAAATTCCTTGTAAAATTGTATGAAGTGAAGTGTAAAGATCCTGCAGAACTTCGAATTCAGGCTTATTTGGAATTCGGGATGTTACATAATATACATGTAATTGTGAATCTGAAAAGAGCAGACACGGCAGTACTAAAACAGTAATAATTCACAAACTATAATTCGAAATTCGATTCTGTCAAAAGGGCTGTAAACTGGACATATGGAGATACAATTAATATTCAGTAACTTTCAATTGATTCTGACTATAACTAGGTCGATTACCCTAATCTTTACAGTTTAAGGGTTCTGGCAGCAGCTTATAGTCAAAACTCTATGTGCGAAATCAAGATGTAAAATTAATATAAAAATTTATAAAAGTTAGGAATGGATCCTAAGCATGTCTACTAAGTTTCTGGAGAGTTTCATGTCATTACACTACTGTTACTATGGTGTTTCAACTGAAAGTTGTGTCGATGTTTTACTAAATTACAATTCTAAAAAATACAAACCAGCAGTGACTAAAACTGTAATATCTCACAGCTTATAGATCAAAATCTAGGTCCGTAAGATTTTTTGGAAACTAGATTCATTAGGCTACAATTCCTTTTTATATAGTTTTGGTTGATCCTTATTGTAATAGGGTCGAAACCTCAGTGCAAAACAGAACATGCAGCAATAAATAATAAAAAGTCATCACACATATTCATCAAACGGATAATATACATGTTCTTGAATCATGGAATGCATTAACATTAATGTCCAGCAATTAGGATGGATTTTTACTGTGTACAAAGCCAAGTTATCATGTCATGATTCAAGTTTCACTAACACAATCGATCAACATGCATTCAGTCACTATATTTTTCTATATACAAGTTTTAATCTATTTATTCATGTCGTGTGTGCATGCAAGCTTGGGTTTGAATCGATGGATGTTGGCACGAAGTCAAGGATACTTTGGGTTAGCTCGTGTAAACCCTCGATATCCCCAACGGAAGGTACACAATGCAATATTACAATAATCGAAAGAGAACTACTTGGAGAGATCAATAATCTTGAACTAGAAAAATAAACGAGTTCAAGTGGACTTGCCTTTAGATGATGATTAGAGCCGAATGTGCGAAGAATAACGGGATCGGAATCCCAGCAACAATGGCGACAATCCCGAACCAAGCGAATCTTGATGAGATGCCCACGATCGGGCACGAATCTCGATGAGGGTCAAGATCAGATGATTGGACAACTGAGATTGAAGATCAGGATCAAGATTAAGGGATTTGATGATGATCACGATCGCGATGATCAAGAGGAGGATCAGACGACCCAGATCTGAAGGAGATGGTATGATGATGATGATCAGAGGTAGATTCGACGGCCAAGATTAAAGGATCAAGGAGATGATGATCATGATCGTGATGATCGACGATCAGATGGCTGCGATCAAAGGAGCATTGACGATGATCAAAATAGAGGAGGGCAACGACTGGGGGTGTGCTCGGCGGCGAGGCAGGCGACTAGGCAGTTCGACGGAGGAGGAAGACGATGGGCGAGGGAGGTGAAGAGGCGAATCGACTGGTTGAGGGTCTGAGGTGGCAGGAGGCAGGGCGTCGACTCGCGATGCGATGGGGGTAATGGCAGTCGACTGTGGATGGTGGAAGATGGAGACAGGGTGGAGGGTCTTCGACGGAGGATGATGACGAGGAAGGCAGGGAGCAACGACTGAGCGACGAAGGGATGAGTGGGAGACTCGAGCGGCGACGGTGGTTGGTTGGAGGATGGAGGCAGGGGGTGATGATGATCAAAGGTTTCTCAGGTGGCGAGGTGCGAGGGGATGCAAGCTCGAAAATGAAAAGAGAGACGGGAGGGAGATGAACAGTTTGAAGAAGATGAAGGGGCTCAGGGTTTGGCTGTGTATTAAGAGGAGAGAGAGATATATGGGGAGAGAGAAAGTGGGGGATTGTGGAGATAAGGGGAATCGTGAGGAGTAATTCTAAGAGATACGGGGAGGTGTGTAGTTGAGGGTTGATCTAGTCAAAACGAATTAGGGGGAGAATTGGGTTATTGGGTTTGAGGTTGGGATCCAATAAGATGCGGATTTGGGTTTAGGGTAGGCTAGGATCCAGTAAGAGATGGGTATGGGTTTGGGTTAGAATCCAATAGGAGATGGGCTTGGGTTGGGCCTAGGTTATATATAAATAAATATTGTAAAATAAATAAAAATTGGGCTTTAGATGATGAGCTTCAATTTAAATAATTAAACAATATAATATAGATCAAAACTAATGTGCTTTAACAAAAAAAATAATAATAATACTAATAATAACACATGTTAATAATAAAAATAATAATAACAATAATAGTAATAACAGTAATAATAATCATCATCATAAAATAATAATAATAATAATAATAATAATAATAATAATAATAATAACACCGATAATAATGATAATACATACATGACAGAATTGGATTCAACACATTCATGAAAATAATTCAATAATAATAACAATAGCAATAATAATAATAATAATAATAATAACAATAATAATGATAGTAATATGTATCAAAGTAGGATTTGAGATTAACAAATTTATTAAAATCCAAACAGTAATAATATAAAATATAAATAGTCGATCAATTATAAATAGAAAATACATCGTTATTCAAAGTAAATATAATTGTCGATTATAAAATACTTAGTAAAAGATTCGAAACCAATTTAGCACAAAATAGATTTATAAATAATCAAAATATCGAGTATTCAAGAAATACGTATTTACGGGAACGGAGGTTATACTTCACCTGAGCAAGCTCCAACTCCATCTCGCGTGAAGCACTACCAAACGGGCAAGTCCCAATGTCATCTAGCACAGCGTATTGCGAAGGAAAATAAACTCAACATCCTGAGGACCGTATTCGATGTACACCACTACTTGTCAGCAAAGAGAAGAACGAAATCACCTTAACGCTGAACAAACACTGTAACATCCCGAAGAAATTTTAGAATAAAATACAATTTTCATTTTTGCATGTGCAACGCATGTGTAATTTTATTTCTTTTTTTGTTCTAAATTTTTTTCTAATTTATGCACAAGTTTTCTCTTATTTATTTTGTCTCATTTTATTATTCCGTCCTAATCAAAATCCATAGGCCTAAAAGATTAATTTAAGCCCACTAGAAAAATAAGAAGTCCACAAATAAAATACTATATTTATTTTGTACACTTTCCTATACTTGTCATAATACGTACCTAGGGTATAACTAAAAACAAATTAATAAATTACAATGAGAGGGTGTGCATGTGTGTAGCACGTGCACGTGCTTTTGCACATGAGAGAGAGAGGCCGGATGCACATGGGAGAGTGGAGAGAGGGAAGTGGGGTAGTGGATTAATTAGTGGGTAATTAGTTAAAATAACTACTCTTAAATCACCCTATAAATACCCTACACCTAGACTCTTCTAAACACACAAACAAAATAACCAAACTAAAGAGTTTAGGCTGAAGCAATTTCGGGTTAGGCTTGCTGTGCATTTCGGGAGAAGTTTTGGGTTGTGGTCTTCTTTTGGGACCACGGATTTCGAGGAGGTGCATTTTGGAGTCTTTTGAGGAGTTCTTTTACTACTAGGAAAAATTTACTTAGAGGTGGGTGTCATTCTTACTTTTTAGATAATGTAGAAAGCATGTTTAGGTGTTTTGTGAATTATTTTGCTAGTTTAATGAGTTCTACAAGTTAAATTGATGCATGTTGTAGTGATAAAGATTGCTTATGGTATAAATTATAGAATTCATTGTATGTTAATGAGAAGTTACATTATTTAATTGGTAGACTATGATTGAGAAAAATTATTTAAAGGCATGTATAGAATTGTTAGGCACAAATAATCAACCTGATTAAATTGCATGAAATGTTATGTCTTTCACAAATTGATTAAAAAATATGTATGAAATGTGGATAAATAGTAATGAAAAATTAGAGGAACATTTTGGAGAAGGAAATGGTTATAGTAGAAACAAAAGAAAAGATGCGTTAATGTGTTAGAACAATTATCTAGTTGTAGTATGTGTTTTTAATTCTTATAAGAGAAAGAAATGATTAATTTTGGAAAATTAAAGTTAATTCTTCATTAATATGAATAAAGTCAGTAAAATAATAATTTTGAAGGTTTATAGACATAAAATAGTAGTGTTAATTGGAAGAAAATAGGTAGTTTGCTAATAAATCAAATTATATGTTTATGTGTTTCTAAAAATGAATATGTACATAAGGTGGGGATAAATCATCTTAATTATGATTAAAATCAGTAAAAGAGAAATTCTGGTAGTTTAGAACTCTATTTTTATAGTGTCAATTTTGGGGAAAGGAAAAGAAACTAAAGAATATCGAAAGAGTAGAAAATGAGATTAAACCGAGAGTCGGTATGTAAGGTTATTAACTCCTATATAGTCAGAAGACTCGCTTGGCCTTAGTGGCTAGCGCGGGCGCTGACGCACCACGTGCTGCCACGTGGAGCCACTGGGGTTTGGTTGGGGGTCTTGGGTTCGAACCCTCTTGTGCACAAAAGTGCATTTTTGTATATATTTTTTTTGGTTTTTGGATTTTAAAAATTCAGAAAAAATTATAAAAATATTTTTAAATGTTATGGGAACACCTGAAAATATTTCTCACTATTTTAGTTTATATTTGGGGGTTTTAAAGTCATCTTTCATCAATATATTGAGTTGAGTTCAATTTGAAAATGATGGAGATACATGTAGAATTAAATGCTTTATGAATTGATTACAAAGATCAAAATGTGAAGTTGAGAATGAAAGAAATTTAGTAATAAATTATGTAATCAATTAAAAAGTAAGTTCTCACTATTTTAGGGTTATATGATGGGGGATTAAAAAACACATTCATATTAATGAGTTGGGGAATAATATAAAAAATGAGAAATGCATATGAGTTATTAATTTGGTTATAGAATATAAATTGAAACACTTTTGGTGAAGTTTCATGAATACAAAAGTTTATGAGTTACAGAAATAATTGTGTGGTTAACCAGGAAGTGTATACTTCATGATTTGTAAATAAGAATAAATGAAAGAATTGAATATGTTATAAATACATGGAATTAAGAATATGAATTATAAGGGTATGCGTACCCCATAATGTTGAACATGGAAAGATGTGATTTTAGAGGCTTAGTGAGACCCAGGTACCAGCAAAAGTAATGGAAATAATTATTGATTTTGAGAAAGAGTCGGTATGGGCTATCGTTCTCGGTATTTTTGTGTAAGAACGGTAGGAGGGTAAGCTAACTCTAGGTGGTATAATTTATTCATATTTAAACTTAAGGATTATGCACTAAGTGGAGATGTAATAAAACTAGGACAAACGTAAGTGGGCTGTCTCTATATAGTCTGACGGTGGACTCCAAGACTATAGACTCAGTTTGACGGTGGACTCCAGAACTGTGGTTGCTTGAGATGGAAGCGAGCCTTAATTAAATCCGGAACTATGATTGGTTTGACGGTGAACTCTAGGATCATGAATAGTCGGACGGATGGGAGGCCGTGCTCCAGTGTATACGCGTATGCCGGGGCTAGAGGGGCACTTGTGGGAAGTTCGCATGATGAGGATTTCCGTATAAGTTTGACGGTGGACTCTAGGGCTGGAATTCGTACTCGTGGAACGTCTAAAACTTGATTTGTTACCGAGTAGTTTTTATGGCGAGGGATTAAACCCTTTAATGTGGAGTATGTAGGTGCTTGCCCTCGGACCTATGTAGTATGTGATGCATAGAATCCGAACAAGTATGCATTAGTGTCATCATAGCCTAAATTTCTGTATTAGGCATTTAAGTCATATCATACACCGACATGTTTAGGATAGTCACTCTTGTACACTTTAATATGCATTCAAGTTTGTGGTTGTTAAAGTAAGTCAGTCGCTATATTATGGCATAGCGAGGATCGCCGTGTATAGTATTGCGTCAGTTATATGTAACTGACGTGCCCACAGTGTTCAATGCAGGCTTGGATTGGCAAAGACTTAAAGATGAAATTGAAGCTAAAGACTGTTTTAAATGTTGATGTTTAAATTGTACATGTTTTGTATTGAAATCTTTATTTTCCATTGCGTTGATGTAAAATGAACAGTGTTGTACAAAGAAAAGTTTTTAAATTCCTTGTAAAATTGTACGAAATGAAGTAAATATCCTGTTGTGCTACGAATTACCGTATTTTGGAATTCGGGGCATTACAAACACAAAGTACTTCACTTCAATATTAAGAAGACTCGGAACACTGACAGCTCATCATTCCCAAGCAATGAGTTCGACGTCTTGCTTTTCACTCAGGCTTCATCAATAATTCGTTAAATCCATACAACAAGTTCAACGCCTTGATCTTCACTCAAGCACCGTCAGCAACTCGTTAACTCCATACCACGAGTTCAATGCCCCGCTCTCCGCTCGACCCCCGTCAAAAACTCGTTAACTCCAAACAAAGAGTTCAAAGCCCTGATCTTCGCTCAGGATCCGTCAACAACTCGTTATCTCTGTACAACGAGTTCAAGGCCTTGTACTCCGTTTGAGCTCCATCTACAACTCGTTAACTCCATACAAAGAGTTCAATGCCTTACTCTCCGCTCGATCCCCGTCAACAACTCGTTAGTTCCATATAATGAGTTCAATACCTTGCTCTTCACACGAGCTCCATCAGCGGTTCGTCAACTCCATACAACGAGCTCCATGTCGTGCTCTTCATATGAACTCCATCAACAACTCATTGACTCCATAAAACGAGTTGAACACCCCGCTCTTCGTTCGAGCTCTGTCAACAACTCGTTAACTACATACAATGAGTTCAGTGCCCAGCTCTTCGCTCGAGCTCCATCAACAACTCGTTGGTTTCATAAAACGAGTTTAGTTTCCTGCTCTCTGCTCGAGCTCCATCAACAACTTGTTAACCTAATACAACAAGTTCAACGCCTCGCACTACGCTCGAGTATCGTTAACAACTCGTTAGCTCCTTACAATGAGTTTAACACCTTGCTTTTCACACGAGCTCCGTCAGCAGCTCATTCACTCCATACAATGAGCTCAATGCCCCACTCTTCACATAAGCTTCACCAACAACTCATTTACTCCATACAACGAGTTCAACATTGTGCTCTTTGCACGAGCTCCGTCAACAACTTGTTAGCTCCATAAGATGAGTTCAACGCCCTGCTTTTCGCTCGAGCTCTGTCAACGACTCGTTAGCTCCAAACAACGAGTTCGGATCCCCACTCTTCGCTCTAGCTCCGTCAACAGCTTGGTAACTTCAAACAACGAGCTCAACCTCCTGCGCTCTACTCAAGCTCCTTAATAACTCGTTGGTTCCATACAATGGGTTCAATGTCTTGCTCTCTGCTCGAGCTCCGTCAACAAATCATTCATCTCCAAACAATGAATTAAATGCCCTGATCTTCGCTCGAGCTCAATCAATGATTGGTTAACTCCATACAAGGAGTTCAATGCCCTACTCCTCGCTCGAGCTTCGTCAACAACTCGTTCACTCCATACAACGAGTTCAATGTCCTGCTCTTGACTCGAGCCCCGTCAACAGCTCGTTCACTACAGACAATGAGTTCAGTGCCTTGCTCTGCTCGAGCTCCATCAAAAACTCATTAGCTCTATACAACGAGTTCAATGCTCTGCTCTTCGCTAGAGCTCCATTAATAGCTTGTTCACTCTATACATCGAGCTCATGTCTTGCTCTTCACTTGAGCCCCGTCAACAGCTCGTTCACTCTAAACAATGAGTTTAGTGTCTTACTCTTTGCTTGAGCTCCATCAACAACTCATTAGTTCCATACAATGAGTTCAACACGTTGCTTTTTGCTCGAGCTCCGTCAACAGATCATTCACACGGTACAACAAGATCAATGCCTTGCTCACTACTCGAGTTCCATCAACAACTCGTTGACCACGAATAACGAGTTTAACGCATTCCTCACCGCTCGAGATCTATCAATAACTCCTTAACTCCAAACAATAAGTTCAATGTCCTGCTCTTCGCTCGAGATCCATCAACAACGAGTTCAATGCTCTTCTCTTCGCTCGAGCTCCATCAATAATTCGTTGACTCCCAATAATGATTTTGATGTCTTCCTCACCGCTCGAGTTCCGTTAATAACTCATTTACTCTAAATAACGAGTTCAATGCCCTACTCTTCGATCAAGCCGTCAATAGCTCGTTCACTCTGTACAATGAGTTTGACACCTTGCTCTCCGCTTGAGCTCTGTCAACAGCTTATTATCTCCATACAATGAGTCTAATGCCTTGCAAGCGCTCCGCCAACAACTCGTTAACTCCAAACAGCGACTTTAATGCCCTGTTATTCGATCGAACTCTGTCAATGACTCATTAACTCCATACAAAGAGTTCAATATCTTGCCCTTCGCTCAATCTCCATCAACAACTTGTTAAGTCCATACGACGAGTTCAACAACTTGCTCTCCGCTGGTGATCCTTCAACAACTCATTAACATCATACAACGAGTTCAATGCCTTGCTTATCGCTTGAGCACTGTCAACAATTTATTAACTCCGCACAACGAGTTCAATGTCCTGCTCTTCGCTCGAGTTTCTCCGTCAATAGCTTGTTAACTTCATACAATGAGTTCAATTCCCTGCTCTATGCTCGAGTTTCGTCAACAAGTCCTTAACTCCAAACAACGGCTTCAATGTCATTCTCTTCGGCCTAAGTCCTTCCCCTAACCCCTTAACTTCATGCAATAAGTTTGTCGTCCAACGCCGGCCTAGAGTTGTCTCTCCAAACTTGCTGAGTGCAAACAACAAGTTCAAATGTCCGACTCCGTCTTAGAGTTGTTTCTATAAACTTGATGGGATCAAACAACAAGCTCTATGTTCAACTTTGTCTTAGAGTTGCTTCTTAAAACTTGTTTGGATCAAACAACAATTTTTACATCCAACTCCGTCTTAGAGTCGGATCAATAAAACTTGTTGGGCCCAAACAGCAAGTTCGACGTTCAACTCCGTTTCAGAAGTTGCCTCGCCTCTGTAAACTTTCTGGGTGCAAACAGTAAGTTCAAATGTCCAACTCCATCTCAGAGTTGTCTTTATAAACTTGTTGGGATCAAACAACAAGCTCTACGTTCAACTTCGTCTCAGAGTTGCCTCTTTGCTGAGTGCAAATAGCAAGCTACGCATTCAACTCCGTCTCAGAGTTTTCTCTATAAACTTGCTGGGAACAAACAACAAACTCTACTTTCAACTCCGTCTCAGAGTTGTCTCTCCAAACTTTTTGGGTGCAAACAACAAGCTATACGTTCAACTAGATCTCAGAGTTGCATCTACAAAACTTGTTGGGCGCATACAGCAAGTTTGACGTTCAAATCCGTTTTAGAAGTTGTCTCTACAAACTTACTAGGCGCAAACACCCATCCAACAAGACTCGTCCTACAACAAAATGCTTGATCGACAAAACAAGCGAACAACAAAATGTTTGTTCAATAAAAGAGCAATTCAACTAGGTATACCGCTCAACAAGCACTTGGTGGGCAAAAACTCAAAACCCTCCAAGCCTTTTTTCACATTAATCTTTCTGAAACACTTTTTTCTTTCTATTCCCACTATTTTCCTCTAAGCAAACAACCCAAGGTTTAATTCAAGAAACCAAATTAACAACAAGAAGAAGAAGAGATAGGTATTTGGTTCGAGGACTGCTTGCTCTTGATGAAGAAGAAAAGCATCACAAGTTATATTTGATAGGGGTCATCAACTAGTTATCGAGAAGTTGACAGGAGATGTGTTTTGCGACAACTTTAGATTTGGGTTTCATCTTGGTTCATCCTCGACAAAAACTGGAAATGGGTTTGTTTATAACTTGATGGGAGGAGACCCATCAGATATCAAGAATCAAAAATAGAACATCATCACCAAAAACCCATCCGCGTCGTCAAAACATCAATGCAGGTTGAAGGAGAAAGATATATGAAGGAAACAGAGAATCAACCTTCATCCATCAAGAAGTTCGAGCCATCATCACCTATTGAAGGAGATCAGAACGTCGACAACTCTTCAACATGGTCAACATGTCATGCCCATCAATAAGACAACAAATCCAAACCCTAACAGTCCAAGCTTCAAAACCTGCTCAAACTCATACTCATAGTTGGATTGTTCCTCTATCAAATCTTGGGTCTACTGTGCAACTCCCTTTGCCAAAACCCGATATCAAGCTTCAAAACCCTACCTTTACCAAACTCCAACCCAAGATCAGCATGGGATTCTAAGAACAACACCCAAACTCCAACTTCAAATAGACCTGAAATTAATGAAGGCCAAAAGAGCTGCTCAATGAAAAAGAAGATGATCGCCAAGTGTTTGGTCGCCCAGAGCTTGGTCGATGAATACTGGTGGTCGCCCAAAGAGCTCTTGCTCGACAAAGACTGGTGTTCTCCCAAAAAGCACTTGCTCGACGAAAAGATTGGTCGACTGTGCCTGTGCTCGATGAGCAAGAAGAAGCCCTGCTCGCCGATGGGGGGTTTGTTCGCCCAGAGATTGGTCGACGAAGACTGTTGCTTGCGCAAAGGCCCTTGCTCAACGACGAGAGTGATCGCCTTGGTCGCCTGCACCTTCCCTCGATGAAGAAGAAGAAGCTTTGCTCGACCTAAAACTTTCGCTCGGTAAGGAGCTGGTTGCATGCTCAACGAGGAATAGGACTTGCTTGTCGAACCTAGTCGTCCACAATCTTGGTTGTCAAACTTGGTCTCCCACAAGCTTCCTGGTCGAAGTCGTAGCTCGCTTGAATTTGCTCGATGAAGACGAGGTCACCAAATCACCTTGCTTGACTGTAGAAGAGTGATCACCCAGCGACTTGCTCGCCCAAAACAAAGAAAAAAAAATGAAGAAGATGGGCAGTGCTCGCCCAAACGGTCGGACGACCAAGGGGGCAATCATAGACGTCGACAATTGTTGGATCACTCTGAAGTCTTCTCATGATAGATTAGCCAGATGAGACCATGTCGCACACCCCTTCCTCTCGCTTCTCGGCCATTTGATCTCGCTCAGCAGGCGAGCCCCACTCTGATCGATGCCCCAAATAAAGCTATGTTGCTTCATCATCACAACCTCCTCATCACAGCCACCCAAACTCATCAGCGGCACGCTTGATCATGATCGGCGTGCAAGATTGCTCCAAAATTTGTGCCAAGTTGATAAATTAATTTTTTAAAACCCAAAAAATCATTAAATTTTTTTAATTTCAATTAAAAATTACGAAAATAATTATTAAAATAAAGAAATTAATTAAAATTTCCAAAAATAATTAAAATTGGAATAATTAATTAAAATTTTAAAGAAGCAATAATTAATTAGGGGAAAATTATTTAAAATTCGAAAAAATTATGGAATTTCCATTAAAATAAAAAAAATCCAGGAAAATAGTTACCACCTCCAAAAGCTTCTAACCAATTCTAGGTATTTTCAATCATCCCTGAAAGCTAAGATTGTACCCCAAAACTCTTAAACAAGGCGAACTACTTTTCAAAAGTTGAGAAAAAAAATGTCTTTCGGGAGTGGGGGGCTTATGATAATGATAAAAATTAAAGTGAATCAGAACCGTATGATTGCAGCACAGATCCTAAAGCTTCTACAGTTAGATTAACAGTAACGAGCATCTTTAACATGTCCAGGCCTTCTCCGGGCACATTAACAAGACAGGGGCTGCTGTCAAGGCCATTAAAAGCGACTAGGCCCACTAGGAGAGACACCCAGCCTATAGGGGCTATAAGTTGAATCTCTTATCCCAAACAGGAGAATAACTGATTCTATCTTTAAAAGTGGGGATATCAAACAAGAGATAATATATTCATATCAATCTTCTAACTGTTTCTCAAACCTATAAATACCCTCCTTCCTCCCTTAGTCAGAAGGTAATTGATAAATCTACAATTTCTCTATCAAACTCTTTTTCTCTCTCTGGTTCTGACTTGAGCGTCGGAGTATTTATTGCTGTAACATCCCATATTATATTTCTAAATAAAAATACATTTTTATTTTTCTGCACGTGCAATTTCACCTAATTATTTCTCATTCTAAAATTTACTTAAAGTTATGCATAATTTTCTTTCTTTTATTTTATCTCATTTAGTTGTCTACTTTTAATTAGAACTCATAGGCCTAATAGTAGACTCTAATCCCACTAGAATAAATTAAATAAATAAAATTTTAACCAAGCCCACAAGAGAAGCCCACTAAGATAATCCTACAATTAGTTGTACACAATCTTATACATGTCATGTAATAACTAGTTGATACACAAATATAAATAAATATTAAAAAAATGAGAAGGGTGTGCACTTGTGCACTACACATGCACGTGCATGCACAAAGGAGAGGAGTTCGGCCTTGCTTGAGTAGGGAGAGTGGAAGAGTGGGGAGTGGGTAGTTACTTGGAGTTGTGAGATTAAGTCCTAGCCATTCATTTCTCCTATAAATACCCCCCCCCCCCCCCCCCCCCCCCCCGAGTTATTTAGAGATTTAGGCTTCTTTTTGAAATTATTTGAAGAATAGGCCTAGTTTCAAAAGTATTTGCGTTGAAGGCCTAGCATTTTAAAAGTATTTGCGATTAAGGGTTAGTTTTTTAAAATAAACTTCTATACTTCTTTTTGTATACTATTTCTTATAGGATGTGTGACCTTTCTGTAATTTTAAAATTTGTTTTTGCAATTATTTCTATTTTACTTTCATAATTGATTTTTTAATTGCTTAAATTGTGTTAAATAATTTACTAAAATCTTAAGAAAATTAGGTAAGAGTTTCTTACTATTTCTTAATGGCTCTGATACCAGGTGTGAGTTGCGCTTATTCTCGTGAGACCTGAAAATCAAAAGAAAAAGAGTATCAAAAACTTTAAAAGTCTAAAGAGTAAAGTCTAAAGAGTTGAAATAAAGATCAAAGTTTGGTGAAAAATAATATTCGTCGAAATAATGGATGTTGTCAATTCTGAAAAAGTAATCAGGAATGATGGGAATATCGTCGTCATCGTCGTCAAGTTCTCTTATATATTCTGATTCTGTCTGATATCCTTCACTATTACTATCATATGGGGGTTCTTCGAGTTCTTCTGTATGTCTATTTTCTCCTCCATTCTGTTCATGTTCTTCTAGAAATTGTCTGTATGCAGTTGTAGGACTCCAAACGTAACTACTAAATATACCATTTTCATAAAATAACAAAGATCTTTCGTGATAAGTTAGGTCGTCAATTATTTCAACATTTATATTACTAGTTTCTCCAGGAATTATTTGGTTTATTGTTATAATTATTACCCGTTGAATGCTAAAAAAGAATAATTTTAATTCGTAGCAATCATCTATGCTTATTTGTCTATGAGGATAATAAATCTCAAAAACTAGCATTCTATCACTTCCTTGGTAATTAACCATTAATTCAAAGATTGGTGAGGCAATACCAAAATTATTATCCATTAGTACTTTTGAACAATAAGCAATTATGAAATAAAGAGCAGAGAGAGATTTCTAAGGATACCTAAAAAATCAAAACAAAACGGCCCATCATGCTTCCGACCTAGTTAAACTTTTTTGATCTGTTCTGTACGAGTTACTACCAGTGGATAAAATACCCCTGGTATGCACCCCGATTTCTGTGCTCCTTTTACGTTCTTCACATCTCAAGATTACTATGCCCTCAATAGAGCTTCATCCAAGAGATACGTCTAGAACAACTAGTAGCACTTCGGTACAGACAACCACAAAAGTCTAACTATAGAAGGTTGCCAATGAGTCTTTTTGCAAGATCATTCAGGTAGAGCCTTACAAAACTCTCCCTAAGGGAAAGAAATTTAGTTGTTCATACCTTATTTTCTACAAAAGCTGATAGATGAACTCATAAAAGATATTTTTTTTCCTTCAAGCTTGTTACAAACAGACTCTCTAAGATTATGGGGAATTTTTGCTCTCCAAATCGTCTGCCCTCCTCTCTTGTTTTTCTTTCCCTTTTATAGACCAAGGGATCAGCTTACAACCGGTTTTACATACGTCACTGCTTACCTCATATGTACAATAATTTGATGAATACGTAATTGCTTACATCAGGTTACAATAAATGCTCTGATTACATTTTGGCCTATTCCAGGAAAAGAGATTCCTCTTGGCCGACATCTTCACATGTTGCACATTTATGTTGGTACTCCATCTTCATCAGGCTACAGTAATGTACAGCTGTCTCTGCTGTCATTGTCATTGCTCCAGTAGATAGTACCTGGTACCAGCTGTCAAACAGCTCATGTTTATCTTGTGGCTGTTTGATCTTTGCTATACTGTACATTATTATCTTATCCGGATCTGGGCTGTCATAGATCCATATATTGCTATCTCTTTGTTTTATGTCTTTTAATTCACAGTACATGTTCCTAAAGCCCATTGCTCTTCTTTCTGGGATTAATTTCTCAAATTCTTCAGCTTTAAATGGTACAATGTTTGATGCTCCATAGATTATTTGGGTGGTTATCCCTATTTTTATAACATGTTCTGCTGGGAATTCTTCCTCATCATTAAGATACTCGGGGATGGCTGAATACATTTTAACATATATTTTTGAGGCCTTCGTGAGCCCAAAATAACTTTTAGCTGTCTTGTAAATTTCTCTTGGTAGGTGAATTAGTTCTTCACGTTCTTTGGATGGGTAAATACAATGAATAAGTCCTCTTTCGAACAATGCCCTAGTTGTTCTCGGATTAGCTCCTGGTAGGATAATGGCCTTGTTCATGTGTTGCTGAGATATGGTTCTAATGAATTGGTTTACCTCAGTTACTTGGCATAGCTTTTGAATATATTGTAAAAATAATATTTTCTTTGATACTTTGGTAGGAGCTTTCTCAGTAAGAAGTGTCTCCTTGTATGTGGTTTTATTTGAAGATGTAATTGCTTCTTCTTTTACTGACTGAGAAGGCTCACCTATCTCACTCATTTTTTCGTCCGCCATATTTCCTGTGGTTACATGCTGACTTATATGCTGATAGAACATACTCTGGAGTCCACATATTTGTAGTTGTAACTGGTTAAATGCTCCTTTTAATTGCTCCACTGTCTCCTTTAGGTAGACTATATCTTGTTCTATTTGTTGAACTCTGGTCTCCATTCTGCAACAAGTGAAATAGTTAATTTCTTGATAGAAAATCGGCTAAAATATTAAGTTTTCCTTTTATATTTTCTATCAAGAAATCGTAATGTGCTAACTCCATCTGCCATCTTATTAATCTTTTGTTTGCTATGGTTGGGTCTATTATTTTATTAATCCAACTCTTTTCTTGTGTATTATCTGTTCTTACCGTAAATTTTATTTGTATTATGAATAGTTCAAACTTTTTTATAGCTTTTAAGATTGCTAGTAGTTCTTTTTCGTTTATGTGGTAATTTTGTTGGGTTTGTGTGAAAGATCCACTAGTATATCTAGCTAATTTTTCTTCACTTTCTCCTATTTCAATAAATTTTAATACTGCTCCCCAATTAGTTTCACATGCATCAGTTTCTATTATCCAAGAACATTCTTTAACAGGTAATCTTAGCTTTGGTAACTCTGAAGTTTGTTATTTTAATATTTTAAGTTTCTCTTCATCCTCTGGGGTCCATTCCCATTTCTTAAACTTTTTGAGTTTTTGTTGTAACCAATTTGTTTTTGCTGATAAATTTGGTATGTAACCTCTTGTTTGATTTAGTAATCCTATTATAGCTTGCACTTCTCTTTTTCTTTTAAGACATTAGGAAAAGTCTTTATTTTTTCTGCTATATGTGGTTGTAATTCTATTTCTTCATGTGATAATTTTGTTCCTAAGAATTCTATCTCAGTTTTGAATAATTCCTTTTTCTTTTTTGATAGTATAATGCCTGCATTTTTCACTATTTCTATGAATTTTAGTAGATGTTCTTTATGTTGTTCCTCGTTTTCTGATCCTATTAAAATATCGTCTACATATACTAATATGAAATTGTTGTATTTTTCAAAAACTTTATCCATATATTCTTGAAATATTCCTGGGCTATTTTTATAACCGAATGGTAATACATTCCATTCATAAAATTCTTGAGGTGTGCTAAATGCTGTTAAAGGTTTTGAATCTTCTGTTAGTTTTACATGATAAAATCCTGATTTGCAGTCAAATTTCGAATATATTTTTCTTGTTCATACTGTGTTAAGTAGTATTTGCATGTCTGGTAATGGGTATCCAAATCTCTTAGTATTTTTATTTAATTCTTTATAATTTACTACCATTCGAGATTTACCTATTTTTTCTTCTGAATGTTTTTTTACTATGAATGCTGGTGATGAATGTGGACTTTGTGATTTCCTTATATAATTATTTTCCACTAATTCTTTTATGTGTATTTTGAATTCTTCTAGGTCTGTTAGAGTATGTCTTATTGGTCTGATTTTAATTATTTTGTTCTTATCTATTAACTCTATATGTGCCGTGGGTTCACTTAAGTTCCATTTTGCCAAGGGGTCTTCTCCGCACAGATCTTTTAATTGTTTTTGTAAAATTTCTTTTGTAGTTGTTACTTGAACTTGTTGTATTCTAGTTTTATTTGGTAAGTATTGGTATTCACCACGCTGGGTTGAAGAAACTCTGATGTGTGGTAGGTCAGTTCTGGAATAAGGTCGAGTTATTCTAATTGCTATTGCTTGGTGTCTGCAAGGTGTTGTAAATATGACTGATTTATATGATATAGTTATTGGATAGTATTGTTGGAAAAAATCATTTTCTAAGAGGACATCATTATTCATGTCGTCAAACTGGTATATGATATGTATTTTTAGGATGTAATTTCCTATTTGTACATTAATATTTTGTTGATATTTGTCTAGTATGATGGTTTGTCCAGTTAATCCAGTTATGGCTTTTTTATTAAAACCATCTTGTTTCCATTTTGGTAGTATATTTTCGCGGCATAAACTAGTACCTGCCCCGGTGTCGATTAGACTGTGATAGTTTCTTGATTTGTATCCTTCGTAAACAAATTCTGTTAGGATGTATAATGTATTTTTTGTTGCCCTTAATGGATTCATTTGTCCAATATCCTATTTATTACCATACTTTCATTGTTTACTATTATTGTGATTTTTTCTTCTTGAATTGAGTAAGGTTGTACTGATGTAAGGAAGTCAGTTCCTAATAACATATCATTAACATGTTGTTCCGGGTCTATATGTAAGTGTAACAACATTTTCTTTCTACCATTTATCCTTAGTGGTAGTATGATTTTATGTACAATTGGATGTCTATTATTGTAATAATCTAGGTAATAATATGGGTTATCTAATGTTATCAATTCAGTTGTTTTTATATTTGTTTGTTTAATATGTGAATTGGTAGCCCCTGTGTCAACTAAGGTTATTTGTTTATTCCATTTTCCGTTGTCATAATATTCTATTTCTATTTTAAATTGGTTATTGTTTTGGTGTTCTAATGTATTTATTATTGGTATTAATTCTAATGCTTGTTGTTTATTTCTTATTGATAGTGATCTCTTTCCGAACATTATTTGTGGTGCTTTTCCTTTTTCGATTTCTTTTGCTTTATTAAAGTCAAATTCTATATAATTTGGTATAGTCATTTCAGGATTTTCTCTGGCTGGTTTGTACCTTATGATTTCTGTAACGCCCCGAATTCCAAATACAACTGAATTCGAGAGTTCTACAGGATCTTTTCACTTCTTTCGTACAATTTTACAAGGAATTTAAAACTTTTATTCCAACAATAATTACATCAGAGTCTTTTACATCAATAAGCAGCGGAATTAATAAAATACAACAATAATGAATGTACAATTGTTACAACTTTAACATTTAAATAATCAACAGCATCATCAATCATCTTTATATCTTCATGTAACTCCATTTCCTGCATATAAAACTGTGGGCGCGTCAGTTGCTTACAACTGACGAAATATTATTCACGGCCATCCTCTCTATGCCGGAAACAGTATAACGATTCTTAAATACTTTAGCAAACACAAACTTGATCACAACAAAGCTACAAAAGGACTATCCTATAGATGTCGTGTTATGCGGTGCACTTAGTCCTTAATGCAGTTATTATATTACATGACACCAATGCACACTTGTTCGGATTCTATGCATCCCATACTACATAGGTCCGAGGGCAAGCCTCTTAATCGTTCTTCATTGTTGTAGGGTTCAATCCCTCGCCATGACTTAATCTACTCCTGTAACTACGGTGAGTATCCTAGATGGTCTATGAGTACAAGCACGTGTCCTGGACCCTGGAGGGGAATCCCGCGCCATGTCTTGACTCATCAAGCATGCATTCTGCGGTAATTCAGCCTCCTCCCTGAACACGATCCTCTTGCAGTCACCAAAACATCCCACAAGCGTGACTAAAGTCCGATCATTCTGAGTTGTGCCCGCGCCATGTCTTGACTCATCAAGCATGCATTTTGCGGCTTACACACCCGCACCGTAAACTCTAGTTCTCATACCCGTGTTTTCTCTCACTTTCATTACATCTCCACTATGTATCCATCTGTAATTTCAGCAAGTGTCATAGACGTTCTATGATTACAAGCACGTGTCCAAGACCCTGGAGGGGAACCTCGCGCCATGTCTTGACTCATCAAGCATGCGTTCTGCGATAATTCAGCCTCCTCCCTGAACATGATCCTCTTGCAGTCACCAAACATCCCACAAGCGTCGCCAAGATCCCGATCATTCTGGAGTATTGCCCACGCCATGTCTTGACTCATCAAGCATGCATTCTGTGGATCACATCCGCATCGTAGACTCGAGGCTCCCATACTTATGTTTTTCTCTTACTTCCATCACAGCTTTACAAAGTTTGTTTTAAAGAAAATCATCACAACCTAGAGCTAGCTTACCCTACCGGACTTATATCAACAACAGAGACAGTCAGCCTACCTGGCTACTTCTCAAGAGACGCTCAACCCTCAACGGTTAGCTCTCAAATCATAAATAATACTGCCGGTCACTAGGGTCTCGCCCAGCCTCTAGATTCCAACAACTATCTCATTCTAGAGATCAACAATATTTCATAATCAATCTCCAATAATAATTCCATTTCTTTTGTTCACAAACTCTTTCTCAAAACATTTCTTCTATAATCTCATAACATGAGAACAATTAAATCTGATTTCTTTATCAATTCCATCTTTCACAACCTTGTGTGCATTTCACAATAAAACTCAATCACATATTAATAATCATAAAATCTCATATTCAACTTATTTAACTTTCATTTGTCAAGTATCAAATCCAAACTCAAGAACCAGAAAATAGTTCGGTTCAGTCGACTGGTGGTAGTATCAGTCGACTGTTCCGTGAGAACTTTGAACATCAAAAACAACAGTCAGCTCGATCCAGTCGACTGTGAAAGCAGTCAGTCGACTTCTCTATGAGACTTGAAACTTCAGTAATAACACAGTCGGTTCAGTCGACTGGCGACAGTATCAGTCGACTGTCCCGCGAATACCTTGAAAACTCAAACATCAAATTTATGACAGCAGCAGTCGACTGTGAAAGTAGTCAGTCGACTGTTCCGCTGATGAAAACCAACTTTTTTACACTTACCAGTCGACTGTGGAAGTGAACAGTCGACTGTCAATCACTCAAATTGCAGCATACATATAATTTTCGACCTTGTAATTGATTTGTACTTCCATATAAAATATAGATCATTTTCAGAAATGTATTCCTTCAAAACAATTTCGTATTTGTTATCAAATTCTCAAGTTTCTCATTTTTCAATGAAATCCTTAAAATGCATCAAAACACCTATTCAATCCATTTTCCAAATAAGCTGTTTTCTTTTATCAAAATTACTTTACAAAAATCTTTATACTCATATGAATAATATTTCGAGGTTAGAATCACACTTCTTTGCTAAATGGCACCGAAAGTCATTTCTCCAAACATTTGCATTATGTCAATTACTATTTCAATCATGCATCATACAATTTGAACTTACCAAATGGCACATATTCTTGCATGCAAATATTCTAACAATCATCATAACACATTTTGAGCCATAAATTTAACCATTCACATCTATCACAATAGTTAGAATTTAGCAATTAACAACTAGCATGTAGTATCATCATATCAATTCAATTTCAATCAAATAAATCCTATCTCATCTAGCATGCATTTTCTACTCCTAAATTAGAAAGCATTTAAGAAACACCCACCTAAATTGAAGATTTGTACTCAAATGGACTCCTAGAATTAGGAGCTTCTAAAGAAAGCTCCAATTGCAAACTCCTCGAACTCCGCGCACCAAGGCAAACCTTCAATCCATTTCGGCAAGCAACAATCATCCAGAGCATCTCCATCCCCACTCCATTTCGGCAACATCAAGGACAAACTCCCATCTTCTTTCATATACCCATACCATGTATGTACATATATATATACATTAGTATATGTATATAGGCAAGTGGAATGGTGATTAGATGGAGGAATGGACAAAGGCTATGCTGTTTTGGGTTGGTTTTCTTCTCGGCATGGGCAGGAGAGAAGGAGGAAAAGAGAGGAGAGAATGAGAGACTAAGGGTGCATTTATAGATTTAACTAATAGGTAGTTATGGCAACCACCCCACATGAACACCACTCACCCCATGATTAAAATTTGTAACTTGTTTTCCCTCCCATTTCAAAATCAAATTTTCAGATTTTTCCTCTCCTCATGAGCAGCCCGGTCCCCAAATTGTGTGCACATCATACGTGTGCACGTGCACGTGCTTTGTGTACAAAAACAATTTATTTATTCAATCTCTTTAAAACAACTTATTTATATATGTAATAAATATGTAAAATTAACTTAAAAATTATACTTTTCATGCACAATAAAATAGACACAAACAATTTCATGAAGTTTATTTTGGAAGAATAATACGCTTAAAACACGTGCACCGAAACACGTGCGTCGCCCGTAAAATCTCAAAAATACAAAAATTGATTTTATGAACCGAAAAATATTTATAATCAATTGAAATGCAATAGAAAGTATATTTAATATACATATTTGATAATATACTCAAACGTACGGAAAACACGTGTATTGCACGTAGAAAATTTATTTTAACTAAAAATAGACAAAACTTGAATTCTATCTATAAAAATGAATTTAAACATGTTTATAAAAATAAGTAATTGAAATCCATTGAAAACTTTGCACGTAACGCTGGAATACCCAAAATCGACACGTGCATCGATAATATGTAAAAAGCACGTAAAAACTCAAAGATTGAAATTTAGCATTTGAGTTGTCCCAAATGTGATTTTACGAATACGATATTGTATAAATAATTGGAATTCAAAATACATATCAAAATGCGTTATGGATATAGTCAATAATAGTACAAAATGCACGTGCGTAACACCCGAGGGCAAAATTGTCATTTAAATTTTGCGGGGTGTTACAATTTCGCTGAATAGCGGCTCTATTTTAAAATTGTCTGTATTTCTATTCTTTACTTCGTGCTTACTAGTGAAAGCATAAATATTTCTTATTTGTATGCTCATAACTTTGCTTTTTTCTATCATTTCTATACCTGATAACCTATGATACATGACTAGACTTTTATCTTTATTTTCTTCTGTCATGCTTATAGAGAAATTAGGTTTTATTGTGAACTTTATCTTTTGGTACATTAGGTTTCCTTGCACTATTCCTATTAAGGCATCTTGTGTACTTGATATTATCCTATCATCCATTAGATATATTTGAAGGGGTGTATTTATTCCTTCCTTAAAATAGGTTTTTATTATTATTTGTACAGCTCCTAAATATATGTGTCTTAATATTTTTCTGGTCTTTTTGCTTATCTTTTACATCTCTTGTCTTATTATTCTTTCTGTTATTAATGGGATTATGGTTTTGCCTTGTGCTTGTTTAATGTCTATAGGTTGTTCATTATTCATGGCTATTACTATGGTGCTTTTCTTTTTTTCAAATATTGGTAGTTTAAAGATTTCTTTTGGATTTATATCTAATTTGGTCTCTCTTATTTTATCGTACTTTTGTATGTCAAAGCACATTCTTTCTCTTAATTCTTTATTGTTTTCTTCTCTTTCTGAGGGTTCTCCTATTTCTGTTAGATCGGTTAACATGTTTATTTCACATTCTTCTGTTTCACCTTCACTACTTTTACTATCTTCTTCTATTACCATTATTTCTTCATCTTCACTTATTTCTAACCATTCTTCATCATATTCTATGAGTTCGTAATTTATGTTATTCATTTCTTCAATTTCTTCTACGTATTTTATATTTTCTTTTTTCATTCTTTTAGGACAATTTGGTGATATATGTCCTACCTCGCCACATATGTAGCAATTACATTTTTTAAGATTTTTCGTATACTGCCTATTTTTATTTTTATTCATTTTTCTAAAGTATTTTTTAAAAGGTTTTCTATATCTCTTAAAAGTTTTCCTATATTTTGGTTGATATTTTTGGAATTTGTGATTATTCTTCTTTGTGTATTTATAGTTATTGTATCTATAGTTATTATTGCATCCCCAATGATTTGGTCTTGCATCTTCACAACAGATTCTTTGTTTATATGTTCTATAATATTTCATTGTTGCTCTAGCATCTTGGCATACTTTGTCTCTATAATCTTTTACAAATTGTGTTCTATACCCTAAAGTGTCTACTTCTGGTTTTACTTTCTCACTTATGTATGCACTATATATATTTATACTCCATGGATCAGGTAGTTTCAGAAAGAATGAGTCTAAAATTGGACTCCGTTCTTATTTTGTATAATAACTATCTTGATAATATTCTCGGAATTCACAGGCATAGTTGTCAAAATGGCACATGTCGCATATTTCTAAGTTACTAGTCTCCATCTTGCTTGATTCTTTTTATATATAGTGTGTTTTTCTCCTTTGTCGTATACACTGAATTCGGTTCTTATTGCTTTTTCGTAATTTGTAATTATTTCTTTCAAACCTAAGGTTCGTTGTGCTGAGCTTTCTTCAGTTCCTCTATCATCAATTGGTCTTGATTTTCTTGTAGTATTTCTCTCTTCTTCCTCTAGCCCATTCCACCATTTTGCTACTACTCCCATAAAGGTAGCTTCTATAAATTTCTCAAATAAATTTTCGTTAAGGTTTTGTCTAAATCCTACTATTAGTGACGCTTTTACCCATTCTTCAATTGTCCTATCTACGTCTTTTACGCAATCTAGGTCTAACCATTCTCCATTTCCTGCTATTCCTTTTTCGTAGTGTTCTGCTGGTTCATATTTTGGGGTTTCTTTTTCCTTATCTTTTCCTAGTTGCATTCTTCTTTTTGTATTTTGCCATTTCCATGGTAATTGGTATGGTTTTTTGTTAGGTGGTGGTCTTAAGATTTCATACATGTTACTTGGAATTTCTAAAGGTTTTTCAATAATCTTATCTTGGCCCATTTTTATTTCTTCGTTTGCTATATCTAGATTTTTCAAGGCTTCTTGCACTTCTTCTGAATTAGGATTTGCCATTAAGTCTTCTATTTCCAAGATATTTATGTTAAGTTTTGTTATGGCTTCTAGTTCTTTCATACCTTCTTCTGTTATGCCCAATTCTTTTTCTGGGTAGTCTATCATATACCTTCCTAATTCTTTTATATTTTTATTTATGATTCTTAAATCTTTTCTTATATCTTTGAACATTTTAGGACCGTTGCAATCTTCTTCCAAGTCTTGTATGTTTAAATAAATTTTTGGCTCCATGTCCTATTATTTTGTCTGCCAGTAGGTGTTGGTAATACCAACTTGCTTCTTCGTTTCTGTAATCTAATACTTTGTATGCTATTTGTTTTTGTATCTCTTTGGGTAGATGATTAGTTACTTTTATTGTTAGTAATAGGTATTCTGATATTTCTTTACTGGCAATATGCTTACTTTCCACTAATCTTTTATCATCGTATCTAATCTTGAATTTTGAAAGATTTTTTAATTTAAGTTTCTCTATTTTCTGTGAATTATCCAGCTTTTCTAAGGGTAAGGTGTATTATGCAATTTTTTTATTTTTATGTAGTACAAATATCTTTAAAGACAGGGTTGTTTTTGTAAGATTATCTTCAACTAGCCTTCTACGCAAATAGTTTGGCTTGTGGCCTAAAAACGCAAATAGTTTCTCCAAGTGGCCTAAATATGAGAATCACTCAACCCACCCCCCCCCCCCCCCCCCCCCCCCCCCCCCCCCCCCCACTTTCTAGTGTTTGTCATTTGCACCAAAATAAGAATCAAAAGAGAGAAGAAAAGAAAGAGAGTTAGAGAGTTGTGTCTTGCAATTCTTGGAGGCTTGGATTTGTTCTTGCTAGGAGGAGAAGGGCTAGGCGATCGTGTTGGAGCTAGGAGCTTTTTAGGAATTGTTTTTCTACATTACAATATTCATTAAGGTGGGTGTTTCTTAAATACTTTCTAAATTTTGTAGAATGAAGCATGCTAGTTTTGACATATGAGTAATGTAGAATTTTGATTAATATGGTGAATGTAGATTGGTCAATGTTATTTTGATTGTGCCATGGTTTGTTGAAATGATGTTGTGGTCCAAATGAACGGCTAGAATTCATGTTAATTAGAAAGAGAAAAAGAAAATAACATCTAGTGGGTTGTTGGAATAAAAATCTCCTAATTGATGCATGTTAGAATGTTCACATAGTAGTCAAAATAATGCAACATGAATGAAAAAGTTTTAAGATGCTATTATAGTAGAGAAATATGAAAATAGTCTCACAAATGTGTATTTTATTGGTATAAAGAATTTTTATAATGATGTTTTGAAGAGGGACAATATTTTACTTGAAATTTGATGATATGAGTCTATTAATACAATTTGGGAGAAAAAGTTTTATTATATTATCAAAAATAAGAATTTTATAGTTTAAATATATGATGCTATACTGTATTTTGGAAAGAAAACGTTCTGGAAAGAATTAGATTCGAACGATGCAAAATAGTTGAGAAATCGAAATTTGTAAAGAAAAGTTATAAACAGACATGAAGTATAAAAGGATTTCAACTCCTAATTATAACAGAGAATGGGTTTGGGCATACTGATTCTCGGTGTGGGTTTTGAAATAGTGCCCTAGGGTCTTGGGTTCGAGTCTTGAAGAGGCTCTGTTTTATTAAATTTTGATTTTTCCCAGAACACAGTGCAGCCCGTACATAAGGTATTTAGATGTTCTTCTTTCACTAGCCGCCTTTGCACTTTCTGGTCTTCGGGTTCGATTTGGGACGGTTACTGTAGCACAGGCAGGGGACACTAGTTCGAAACCCGCCAGCCCCTTTTTAAATTCATTTCGATTTTCTTTTGTATCTCGAGTTTTTCAAGAGCATAAAAATTTGGGGGGGGGGGGGGGGGGGGAATCTATTTATTCCTCTAATATTATCTAGACTTTTTAAAAATATTTCCACAACATTTTGATGTATTTTGTGAGAATTGAAAGTGGAATTTACATTAAGTAATGTGTGGAAGAACTCGAAAATTTCAATTAAAAATGTGACTGTTGTTGATTAAAGGAAGATAAAAATTTGAAATACAATTGGATTTTCCTCTTGATAAGATTCCATAGTTACTCATCTTTGATTAAGAATACTTTGAGTTGTATACAATGCTATAAGTGATTAAATTGATAATGAAAGTTGAAGGGAGTTACTTCTTGTTATAAGAATATAAAGAAATGTTTCTCTTTGAGAAAGAGATTGTAAATAAAGAAATTGAACTATTATTTTGAGGTTGAATATTACCTATTATTGATCTCTAGAACGAGATAGTTTTTGGAATCTAGAGGTTAGGCGAGATCCTTAGAAACCGGCAATTATTATTAATATAAATTTGAGAGCTAACCATTGTCGGTTGAGCATCTCGTGAGAAGTAGCCAGTTGGGTTGACTGTCTCTTGTATTGGTTTAAGTCCGGTAGGGTAAGTTAGCTCTAGGTTGTGATGATTTCTTCTAAAACAAACTAAAAACGTAAGGACAGGCACTAAGGGGAGACGTGATGAAGTATGGGCTAACATGGGTATGAGGGCCTCTGTTGGTCTGCGGTGTGAGATAGTTTTCCCAGATTTATCGAGGTGTGATTGGGAGTGTCCCTAGTTCATCTGCAGTATGGGATTCATCTGCGGAATTATCAGGACGTGGGCCTAATACTTCCAGAATATCTAAACCTTATCTTAGTTATCGTATTAGTAATTCATGGCGATAGATCTAACCCTTTAATGTGGAGTACGTAGGTGCTTTCCCTCGGACCTATGTAGTATGGGATGTTTAGACTCCGAACAAGTATTGCATTAATGTCATCCTAGCGTAGACATCTGCATTAGGCATTAGGTCATTGCATACATTGACAAGTTTAGATTGGTCACTCTTTTACACTTTGTTTACATTCAAGTTTGTGGTTGTTAAAGTATTAAAGAATCGTTATATGCATAGCGAGTATGACCGTGTATAATATTGCGTCTGTTGTAAGTAACTGACGTGCCCACAGTTTCATATGCAGGACTTGGAATTTACAAGAAGATATAAAGATGAATTTGATGTTGATGATTACTTAAATGCTAAAGTTGTTACAATTGTGTATTTACCATGTTGTTATTCATTTATTTTTTCACTGCGTGTTGTTGTAAAAGACTTTGTTATAAAAAAGTTTCAAAATTCCTTGTAAAATTGTACGAAGTGAAGTGTAGATCCTGTTGAGCTACGGATTACCGTATTTTGGTATTCGGGGCATTACAGAGTGGTATCAAAGCCAGGTTTCAATAAGTTGTACAAATTTACAAGGACGACGCATTAGGGTGGACATTAGAGTGTGAGTTCAGCTTATAGAGATTGAAATGTAAGTAGTTTACACTTGAGTTGCTCTATATGCTGATGTTTCTCCTCATTTCCCAATAAGATGGCCAATCATCATGACCCCGAGAATGATGTGGAATGGTTCGTTCCTTTCGAGGAAGAAGAGGAAGAGCCAATGGAGGAAGAAGAAGACCCAGAAGAAATAGAAGAGGAACTACTCGAGTCCAGGGAAATTACTCTACCTCCACCCGATTCCCCAGAAGAATCCTTAGATGAAGAACTCAATCAAGATGACCAAGGTGGTATTGTTGCTTCTCTTCAGAGAGAGTTGGATGCCCAGAAGTGGAAAGTAAACCACTTAGAAGCAAAACGGTCAGAAGACAGGGAGCACATTCAAGAACTGAGTTCCAAGTATGTGAACTTGAGAAGGTTCGGCATGTGAATGATCGACACTTTGCCAAAATGGACCACATAACTCGCTGGAACAAGCAGGAGCGTCATCAGAGGTTTGAAGATATGAAGAAAGAAATCTAGGAATTACGGGGAGTTCTTAGAGAAGTCAAGAGAAACCGTAGAATCTAGGATGTCTTTATGTTAAAGTGATGTAATAGATGTAATGAAGCAAATTTTCTTTTCGAATGTAAAAGTTTAAATTTTGGAATGAATAAAAATTTTGTTGAAGGAATGTAAAGTTGTGCTGTTTATGATGATTAATGAAAAATTTTATGACCCAGAAATGGCTGGAAGAAGGAAGCGAAACGGCGAAGGGCACAATGGTGAGAACAATGGGCTCGATCTAGAAACTGAACTAGCTCGAGTGTACTAGAAATTGAATGCTTTCGCCGCCAATATCACCGGGAACATTAGGCCGGGGCCAGCTGTACAGTTCCCTAAAGCAATCAGACTAGTGGAGTCATTCAAAAGGATGAAGCCACCTGTGTTTGAGGTCCAGGCAAACCCAGATGCTGCTGACGACTGGATCATGCAGATTGAAACAGTCTTTGAAGTTCTGGAGACCCCCGAGGCGGGTAAGGTGAAGCTGGCCACCATCCAGCTGGAGGAAGACGCAGGGGTTTGGTGGCAACCAATGAAGAGAACCTTGGGCAATGTGCAGATCACCTGGGAGGATTTCCTAGGAGAATTCAGAAGCCACTACTTTTCCATGGATGTTCAGGAGAAGAAAGCCATAGGGTTTTTGGGGTTGCAAAAAAGAGGAATGACCGTGCGAGAGTACGAAACCAAATTTAATCAGCTCTCCAGGTATGCATTGGAAATGGTTCTGGACGAAGTCAAGAAGGCACGAAAATTCGAGCAGGGTTTGAGGCCAAGCTTGAGGGCCCGAATGATACCCTTAGGTATCCGAAGGTTTGAGAAGTTTGTCCGAAGAGCCGCAGCTACTGAGACAGATATGAACTAGTAGCAGGTGGCACAGGTCAAGAGGAGTAACTGGAACACAGGAAAGAGGCCTGCACCGTCCAACAATTTCAAGGGACAGCCCCCAGTGCAGAGGTTCTGACCTACTGGGGCAAATTTCGTTCTTGTGATGGGGAGGCCAAGCAACGAGGCTCTGGGTGTGACCTGTTACAACTATGGGGAAGCCGGTCATTTTAGGTCTGCTTGCACCAAGCCTCCGAACACCCTCACCTGCTTCAACTGTGGGAAGGAAGGACACTCCAGGCCTTTCTTCCACAACTTCAGCAGAAAGGACAGAGATGGACGTAGCAGGGGCAGAAGCCATTCCGGCAGGGACGAGTGTTCGCTCTGACCCATGCTGATGCAGATGATGTTGACAACGTCATCACGGGTATGGAAGAAGATGATTAGGTTGCTCTGTTATTATTTCCATTTTATGTAAGAAATGTTATCTAATGAGAGCACCCTTTATGTAACAGGAGAAATTCAGATAAATGGAATAAAAGCAACAGTTTTATTTGATACAGGATCATCTCACACAATTGTGTCACCCTCATTTGCAAAACGATTGGGAGTCGAACCTAAAATTTTTCCTGGCAAAGTTCTATTTGTGGCTACTCTGTCAGGAGAAAATTTGACTACCGGCCAATATTATGAAGGGTGTGATCTTGAAATTGGAGGCAGAATATTGGGCATCGACCTCATTGAGTTGGCAGTTTTAAGGGTCAACATCATCATTGGCATAGCTTGGATGTCAATCTACAGTTCCACTATTGAGTGCAAGAGTAAGGAGGTTGTGGTGAAAGCACCAGGAGGACCAGCTGTTACATTTCAAGGAAAGAGAAAGTGCGTGCAGTTGGTAGCAGCTCTGACTAAGCAAAAGGTTCCTGAAGAAGTGAAGCAGATTCCAGTAGTCCGGGATTTTTCAATAGTGTTTCTAGAAGATCTACCCGGGCTTCCACCTCAGCGGGATATAGAGTTCAGCATCTCCGTTCAGCCAGGGAGTGCGCTCATTTCTAAGGCATCATACAGAATGGCGCCGGTTGAACAAGATGAGATCAAGAAGCAGATTGAAGAGTTGTTAGGCAAAGGATTCATCAGGACAAGTGCGTCACCTTGGGGAGCCTCAGTTCTTTTGGTAAAGAAGAAGGATGGAGCGATGAGGATGTGCATCGATTATAGAGAATTGAATAAGGTGACAGTGCAAAACAAATATCCGATTCCTCGAATCAATGATCTATTCGACCGTCTACAAGAAGCAGCTATATTCTCTAAGATAGACCTACGGTTAGGTTATCACCAGATCCGAGTAAAGGAAGAAGATGTGCACAAGACGGCATTTAGGACTCGATATGGTCACTATGAGTTCCTAGTCATGCTGTTTGAAGTAACCAATGCACTTGCTATCTTCATGGACATGATGAATAGGGTCATGCGGCCGTTCATTAGTTCTTTCGTTGTTGTGTTCATCGATGACATCTTGGTCTACTCCAAGTCAGAAGAAGAGCATGCCGAACACCTAGCAGAAGTACTGAAGAAGCTACAAGAGCAGAAGTTGTATGCAAAGTTGTTTAAATGTGACTTCTGGAAAACCGAAGTCGCCTTCCTGGGTCACATCCTTTCTAATGAGGGAGTGGCTACCGACCCACAGAAGATTGAGGCAGTGAAAGATTGGCCAAGGCCGACTACAGTGAAAGAGATTAGGAGCTTCCTGGGTTTAACTGGTTACTACAGAAGGTTTATTCAGGGCTATGCCCAGATAGCTGTGCCACTCACGGGGCTTACAAGGAAGAACGTGAGTTTCAAATGGTCGGAACAATGTGAAGCTAGCTTTCAAGAGTTGAAGGAAATGTTACTACCCTCCCATTCTGGCTTTGCCAAGAGCAGGAGTCGACTATGATGTCTACAGCGATACTTCCCATCTTGGATTGGGCTGTGTGCTGATGCAAGAACGGAAGGTAATAGCTTATGGGTCTAGACAGCTGAGACTGCATGAGAAGAATTACCTAACCCACGATCTGGAGTTGGCGGCGATCATTTTTGCACTAAAGCAGTGGAACCATTGTGTGTACAGGAAAAAGGTTAACATGTACACGAATCATAAGAGTCTGAAGTACATCTACCTACAGAAGGACTTGAATCTGAAGCAACAGAGATGGTTGGAAGTGTTGGAGGACATCCGACCCGAAATCAAGTACCATTTAGGCAAGGCCAATGTGGTGGTTGATGCACTCAGCAGGAAGAACAGTTTGGCTCGTTTGATCACAACTCAAGAGAAGTTGGTAGAGGAACTTGATCGAGCAGAGATTGAGGTGGTGTTGCAAGGATTGGGGGCTTCCTTAGCTCAGTTAAGGATTCAACCCACATTGAAGGAAAGGATCATCGACAGTCAGAAGATCGATCCAGAGATTCAGGAGATGAGAGAGCAGGTTGGCACTAGCAGGTTAGCAGAATTTCAAGTGAAGGATGAAGTATTGTGGTTTGAAGAGCAGTTGTGTGTGCCAAATCAAGCAGAACTGGAGGAGAGTATTCTTCAGGAAGCACATGCCACTTTATTATCCGTACATCCAGGGAGTACCAAGATGTACAAGGACATAAAGCAGCATTTCTGGTAGTCAGGGATGAAGCGGGATGTGGCTGAGTTCATAGCTAGAGTGTAGTTTATCAGCAAGTCAAGGCCGAGAATCAGAAACCTGGGGGTTTGTTGCAGCCATTACCCATTCTGGAGTGGAAGTAAGATAATATCAGCATGTAATTCATCACAGGATTGCCCAGGAGTTCCAGAGGGAATGATGCAATTTGGGTGATAGTGGATCGACTCACCAAATCGACTCACTTTTTGGCGATGAAGCTTACTTGGTCGATGGAGAAGTTAGTCGAGTTATATGTTGGAGAGTTCGTGAGGCTACATGGAGTTCCTTTGTCGATTGTATCCGACCAAGATGCGTGATTCACCTCGCATTTCTGGAAAAGTCTTCAAGCAGCTTTGGGGGTGAAGACTGATTTCAGTACTGCCTTCCATCCTCAGACAGATGGGCAGACGGAGAGGGTCAACCGGGTACTGGAAGATATGTTGAGATGTTGTGTGTTGGACTTTTGTGACAGTTGGGAGAGGCATTTGGCTCTAGTAGAATTTTCCTGCAACAACAGTTTTCAGGCAAACATCGGGATGGCACCATATGAGGCTCTGTATGGAAGAAGTGCAGAATGCCGGTGTGTTGGTATGAAGTGGGGGGAACGGTAGCTTTATGGGCCGGAGATTGTGCAACAGACCTCAGAAAAGATCGTGCTGATCAGGAAGAGGTTAGTCGACGCACAGAGCAGACAGAAAAGTTATGTTGACAACCGGAGGAGAGATGTGGAGTTTGAAGAAGGTAATTTTGTCTTTGTGAAAGTTTCTCCAACCAAGGGAGTGTTTTGGTTTGGAAGAGGAGGAAAATTAGCCCCGAGATACATATTTCCTTATAAGATATTGAAGAGGATTGAGAAGACGGCTTATCGGTTAGAACTACCGGAAGAGTTAGCCCAAGTACATAATTTCTTCCATGTGTCTATGTTACGAGGTTATTTTCTGGATCCAAGTCACCATTTGCCCGAAGTGCCAGAGGGTCTGCAATTTGATTTGAGCTATGTAGAGCGTCCAGTAGAGATTGTGAATCGTCGGGAGAAGGTCTTGGGGAATAAGACTATACCTATGGTCAAGGTCGTCTGGAGGAACCAACTTGTTGAGGAGGCCACTTGGGAATTAGAGGAGAGGATGATGATAGATCACCCATAACTTTTTAATTTGTAAACTTTTTCTTTCTTTCTTTCTCTCACTCTTAAGTGTAGTTCCGAGGACGGAACTATTTTAAGGAGGGAGTGTTGTAACATCTCGTATTAAATTTCTAAATAAAAATACATGTTTATTTTTCTGCACGTGCAACACACATGCAATTTCACCTCATTATTTCTCATTCTAAAATTTACTTAAAGTTATGCATAATTTTCTTTCGTTTATTTTATCTCATTTAGTTGTCTACTTTTAATTAGAACCCATAGGCCAAATACTAGACTATAAGCCCACTAGAATAAATTAAATAAATAAAAATTTAACCAAGCCCACAAGAGAAGCCCACTAAGATAATCCTACAATTAGTTGTACACAATCTTGCACAGTCATGTAACAACTAGTCGATACACAAATATAAAAAAATATAAAAAAATGAGAAGGGTATGCACTTGTGCACTACACGTGCACGTGCATGCACAAAGGAGAGGATGCCGACCTTGCTTGAGTGGGGGGAGAGTGGGGAGTGTAATTACTTGGAGTTGTGCGATTAAATTCTAGCCATTCATTTCTCCTATAAATACCTTCCCCCCCCCCCCCCCCCCCCCCCCCCCCCCCCCCCCAGTGTTTGTCATTTGCACCAAAATAAGAATCAAAAGAGAGAAGAAGAGAAAGAGAGTTAGAGAGTTATGTCTTGCAATTCTAGGAGGCTTGGAGTTGTTCTTGCTAGGAGGTGAATGGCTAGGCGATCATGTTGGAGCTAGGAGCTTTCTAGGAATTATTTTTCTACATTACAATCTTCATTGAGGTGTGTGTTTCGTAAATACTTTCTAAATTTTGTAGAATGAAGCATGCTAGTTTTGACATGAGTAATGAAGAATTTTGATTAATATGGTGAATGTACATTACTCCATGTTATTTTGATTGTGCCATGGTTTGTTGAAATGATGTTGTGGTTCAAATGAACGGCTAGAATTCTTGTTAATTAGAAAGAGAAAAAGAAAATAACATCTAGTGGGTTGTAGGAATAAAAATCTCCTAATTGATGCATGTTAGAATGTTCATATAGTAGTCAAAATAATGCAACGTGAATGAAAAAGTTTTAAGCTGCTATTATAGTAGAGAAATATGGGAAGTGTCACAAATGTGTATTTTATGGGTATAAAGAATTTTATAATGATGTTTTGAAGAGGGACAATGTTTTACTTGAAATTTGATGATATGAGTCCATTAATACAATTTGGGAGAAAAAGTTTTATTATATTATCAAAAATAAGAATTTTATAGTTTAAATATATGCAGCTATACTGTATTTTGGAAAGAAAACATTCTGGAAACAATTAGATTCGAACGATACAAAATAGTTGAGAAATCGAAATTTGTAAAGAAAAGTTATAAACAGATAGGAAGTATAAAAGTATTTCAACTCCTAATTATAATAGAGAATGGGTTTGGGCATACTGGTTCTCGGTGTGGGTTTAGAGTGCTGTGAACAGTACCCCAGGGTCTTGGGTTCGAGTCTTGAAGGGGCTCTGTTTTATTAAATTCTGATTTTTCCCAAAACACAGTACAGCTCGTACATAAGGTATGGAGATGTTCTTCTTTCACTAGCCGCCTTTGCGCTTTTTGGTCTTCGTGTTAGATTGGGGTGGTTACCGTAGCACAGGCGGGGGTCATTGGTTCGAAACCCGCCAACCCCTCTTTTAATTCATTTCGATTTTCTTTTGTATTTCGAGATTTTCAAGAGCTTAAAAATTGGGGGGGAAATCTGTTTATTCCTCTAGTATTATCTGGACTTTATAAAAATATTTCCACAACATTTTGATCTATATTGTGAGAATTGAAAGTGGAATTTACATTAAGTAATGTGTGGAAGAACTCGAAAATTTCAATTAAAAATGTGACTCTTGTTGATTAAAGGAAGATAAAAATTTGAAATACAATTTGGATTTTCCTCGTGGTAAGATTTCATAGTTACTCATCTTTGATTAAGAATACTTTGAGTTGTATACAATGCTATAAGTAATTAAATTGATAATGAAAGTTGAAGGGAGTTACTTCTTGTTATAAGAATATAAAGAAATATTTCTCTTTGAGAAAGAGATTGTGAATAATGAAATTAAATTATTATTTTGAGGTTGAATATAACTTATTGTTGATCTCTAGAACGAGATAGTTGTTGAAATCTAGAGGTTAGGCGAGACCCTTAGAAACCGGTAGTTATTATTAATATGAATTTGAGAGCTAACCAGTGTCGGTTGAGCATCTCTTGAGAAGTAGCCAGTTGGGTTGACCGTCTCTTGTATTGGTTTAAGTCCGGTAGGGTAAACTAGCTCGAGGTTGTGATGATTTCTTCTAAAACAAACTAAAAACTTAAGGACAGGCACTAAGGAGAGACGTGATGAAGTATGGGCAAACATGAGTATGAGGGCCTCAGTCGATCTGCGGTGTGAGATAGTTTCCCCGGAATTATCGAGGTGTGATTGGGAGTGTCCCCAGCTCATCTGCGGTGTGGGTTGGAGAGGCTCTGTTTTATTAAATTTTCATTTTCCCCAAAACACAGTACAACCCGTACATAAGGTATGTAGATGTTCTTCTTTCACTAGTCGCCTTTGCGCTTTCTGGTCTTCGTGTTTGATTTGGGGCGGTTACCGTAGCACAGGCGGGGTCACTGGTTCGAAACCCACCAACCCTTCTTTTAATTCATTTCGATTTTCTTTTGTATTTCGAGTTTTTCAAGAGCATAATAATTGGGAAAAATTCTATTTATTCCTCTAATATTATCTAGACTTTATAAAAATATTTCCACAACATTTTGATTTATTTTGTGAGAATTGAAAGTGGAATTTACATTAAGTAATGTGTGAAAGAACTCAAAATTTTCAATTAAAAATGTGACTCTTGTTGATTAAAGGAAGATAAAAATTTGAAATACAATTGGATTTTCCTCTTGATAAGATTCCATAGTTACTCATCTTTGATTAAGAATACTTTGAGTTGTATACAATGCTATAAGTGATTAAATTGATAATGAAAGTTGAAGGGAGTTACTTCTTGTTATAAGAATATAAAGAAATATTTCTCTTTGAGAAAGAGATTATGAATAATGAAATTGAACTATTATTTTGAGGTTGAATATAACTTATTGTTGATCTCTAGAACGAGATAGTTGTTGGAATCTAGAGCCTAGACGAGACCCTTAGAAACCGGCAGTTGTTATTAATATGAATTTGAGAGCTAACTAGTGTCGGTTGAGCATCTCTTGAGAAGTAGCCAGTTGGGTTTACTGTCTCTTGTATTGGTTTAAGTCCGGTAGGGTAAACTAGCTCTAAGTTGTGATGATTTCTTCTAAAACAACTAAAAACTTAAGGACAGACACTAAGGGGATACGTGATGAAGTATGGGCAAATATTGGTATGAGGGCCTCAGTTGGTTTGCGGTGTGAGATAGTTTCCCCAGAATTATCCAGGTGTGATTGGGAGTGTCCCCAGCTCATCTACGGTGGGGGTTTCATCTCCGAAATTATCGGGGCGTGGGCCTAATACTCCCAGAATATCTAAACCTTATCTTAGTCACCGTAGTAGTAATTCATGGCGAGGGATCTAACCCTTTAATGTGGAGTACGTAGGTGTTGCCCTCGAACCTATGTAGTATGGGATGCATAGACTCCGAACAAGTATGCATTAGTGTCATCCTAGCGTAGACATCTACATCAGGCATTAAGTCATTGCATACACTGACATGTTTAGATTAGTCACTCTTGTACACTTTGTTTACATTCAAGTTTGTGGTTGTTAAAGTATTAAAGAATCGTTATATTTTTGGCATAGCGAGCATGGTTGCGTATAACATTGCGTCGGTTGTAAGCAACTGACGTGCCCACAGTTTCATATGCAGGACTTGGAATTTACAAGAACATATAAAGATAAATTTGATGCTGATGATTACTTAAATGCTAAAGTTGTTACAATTGTGTATTTAACATGTTGTAATTCATTTATTTTCTGCTGCGTGCTGTTGTAAAAGACTTTGTTGTAATAAAAGTTTCAAAATTCTTTGTAAAATTGTATGAAGTGAAGTGTAGATCCTGTTGAGCTACTAATTACCGTATTTTGGTATTCGGAGCGTTATAACCGCTGGGGTCATCTCTGGTGTTTTAGGCTTTTTGCAGGTCAATCAGCCGTGTTAGCAACTGTCGGATTCAGATCAAAGTGCTCTTTCAACGATCCAGATCCAATCTCAGGAGCTCGAACCATTTGTTACAGTGATGTCAAAGGTTAGATCTTTAGTAGTTTCCTTCAAAATATCACTATTTGTTTGCTCTCACACCAAAATAAGCAACAACAATTATATAAACCGTATATCCTGTGAATTGCATCAATAAATTCGTTTAGTTCTATCAACTTTGTACAAAAAGATTTTCTTTATTAAATTACTTTATACACATACAAATTGTTAGAAAATGGGACACCATTTTATGAACCAGTTTTGAGGTAATTTTTGAATAAGATCCACTATATATTAGTGAGAGATCTTTACAAATTTTTGTTCTCCTTCATGAGTACATTAAAATCATATATTTACTTGCTCAAAATGATTATAGTGTGAATGAGAAATTGTATCCCTAAGTGAGATACTTAATGGGAGAAAGTGGGTTGAGAAATTATAGTCCCACATCGGAAAAAATATGAGCACTAAAAGGGTGTAGATAATAACCCCTTCCTTAGCTTTGTAAGAAAGCAAGCTAGAAGGCAAATCTTGGATTGGGACTACATGCGGACACGAATGTCGGACCAACTTGAACCCCACCCCGTGTGTGACTTCTTTTTTGCCTAGTTTTAATTTTTCCAGCCTGAAAACACTGGTAACGGCCGAACTAAATGCTATGAACATTTTGCAGCCGACGAAACATTTTTCTGGCTTTTATTTTGCATTCATTCACACATTTTCAAATGGAAGAAATGTTTGTCTAGATTTTAATTTTGCATTTATTCACCTGTTTCCCCAGGAATCCTATAAATTGATGCCTCTTCATGTCATTCTACACACCCAAAAATATCCAATCAGAATTCATTTGTTGTCTTTCTTCGTTATTGTCTTCTCTTCAATCGGTGAAAGAATTCTACGCTTTATTCAGTTCGCAGGGAATGCAATGTGGTGCTATAGTTGATACTCCTCAACCATTTTATCCTGTGAGACAGTTGGCGCTGCATTTCTCCAGCACACGGCGAGGAAAAACTCGGTTTGGCCTTCATTCTGCTAACTTAATTTCTCTATAATTTTTCATACTGGTTTCAATCTCCTCTTCTTAATTCTTTGTATTTGGGCCTCTCGATCAAAGTATTTTCTTGCAAATTTTCTTATAAACTTAAAACTGATTGGTTTTTTCATCTTCGTTGATTTCGAGACATTCTTTTTCTTCTTTTATGACTGAAAATTTACACTTTCATTGTGTATTTTTAGAAATGGAAACTAGATCAGACAATGTTGTTGTGACTGAAACGACCCAATCGTTAATCATTGTTGTGGCACGAGTGCCAACAGTACTTGCCATTGTACTTATCTCAGTCTCACATGGAGAAAAACCAGAGAAGTTAAACGGGCAGAATTTTAAGAGGTGGCAACAGAAGATGATGTTCTATTTGTCCACCTTGAATCTCACAGGATTCTTGAATGAAGAAGCTCATAATCTCAAAGATGATGAGTAAGATCACCAAGTCATCAATGTTGTGGATGCTTGGAAAAGTGCTGATTACTTATGTAGAAATTACATAATGAATGGTTTTGCTGACTATTTGTACAATGTTTACATTGATAAGAGAATAGCTAAGGAGCTATGAGAATCTAGACCACAAATATAAGACTGAGGATTTTGGTGCCAAGAAATTTATTGTGAGCCGCTTCATAGATTACAAGATGGTGGATTCCACGACAGTGATCAGTTGGGTTCAAGAAATTCAAAAAATCTTGTATGAAATGCACGCTGAAGGTATGATCTTGTATTTTTGAAAACTTCCAGCAGGTTGGAAAGACTTTAAAAATTACTTGAAGCACAAGCGAAAGAAAATGGGCATTGAATATCTGATTGTTAGGCTTTGTATTGAAGAAGACACTAGAAGATCTGGAAAGATAGGGGCCAATAGTCATACGCCCAAGGCAAATGTGGTAGAACATAGTCAACATTCCAAAACCAAAAGGTGCAACAACAAGGAAAAAAGGTCCAAGCTGGGACCTAACGAAGGAATCTCTAAGAAGGCAAGTGCTTCAACTGTGACAAGCTATGTCACAAATAGATTGCAGACTGCCCAAAAGGAACAAGGACAGAGAAGCCAATGTGTTGAAGGCATTGCTCAATATGTTTCTAAAATCAACCCCTCAGTTGTGATCTCAGAGGTGAACTTGATGGATTCAAACCCTAAAGAGTGGTGAATTGACACAAGAGCTACCGCCATGTGTGCTCTAACAGAAGAATGTTCTCCACTATCGAACCGTTAGAGAATGGGAAGAAGATGCTCATGGGGAACTCAGCTACTTTAGAAATCAAGGGCCAAGGTAAGGTGATCTTGAAGATGACTTCTGGGAAGGAACTAATTGTAACCCCTGTTTTTCATTTTATGTATTTTTGGATGTATTTTTTTCTTTTTCTTTTGAGCTTCTATTCATATTGTATCTCTTTTTGAACCCTGTTTTGGATATCCATTATCAATATATTCATCTATTTGATTTGTCTTCTTTTATTTGATCTGCTTGATTTTATTGTCAGCCTAATTGCTTCGTCTTTGTTTGATCGAACCGTTATTTTTTATCCTTATTATTTTAATTGTTCATGCCCTACTTTTTAATTATTTATTTTGTTTCCCATATCTATTGTTGGATCCTTTAATCTAAACCCAATTATTTCCCTAAAACCCTATTCTAGCAAATCCAATAAAACCCCTTATCCATTAAGCTCTACCCGTTAGCCCCTTCACACCCAATAACTATCTCTAACCCGTAGCCCCACCTAAACCCTAATATACCCTACTTGTATATATACCCATGCTGTACATTGCCCTAGTATTCCCTAAACCCTAGTCGCCTTACATCTCATCCCCTCCTGCACCGCCGACCTCCTTCCAAACCCTTCTCTCTATCGCCCTGTGCTCAACCCCAACCACCTCGATAGTCCCCTGCGTGCCTACAGCCTGTCGCGACCTCGCAGCGATAGACTACAGCCCCTGCACCCTCTCCCGATCTCTCCCTTTGGCCTTGTGCTCCTCTCCAACCTCCTGCAGTGTCGCAACACCAGCACCCCTACGTCGTCCTGCTCCTTTCGACGTTCCCCTGTCCTTCTGTCGCGCCATCAGAGCAGTGATAGATAGGGTGCAACAGTAGCAGCGTTTCCCTGTGCTGTCTCCGTCGATAACAACAGCGAGCCACAACTCCTCTGCTCTCTCTTGTGTGTGTATGTTCGATTCCGTGTGTTCGTGTGATTCATGAGTCGTTCGTTCGTGGAGTTCGTGCCTGGGAATCGTTTTCTTCGTCGATAATAAGGCAAGTAACTTGTATTCTTTTTGTTGTGTAATATAAGTACTAAATACTGTCTGTAATGTAGTTGTGTTCTAAAGACAATTCTTGTGCAAAACTCCTCTTATATCTTGTCTTTATGTGTTGACCCGTCCGTAGTTGTCACATTACACACGACATGAAATAACTTAGGGATGATTACTTCTTGATGTATACATGCATGTGGTTCGTATGATGTCGTATGCTTTATTGTGTTAGTCATAGTATAACTTGTTGTAGACTTGTAAAATACCATATACCATGTTGCTTGGACATCTAGTATACCATATTTCACATTTTTTGATGATTTGGATAGTTTCATATGAACCAATGGATTTTATGCATGAAGAATAATTCTGTCCTTGTTGTTACCCCGTTTTTGTTCAGTAGTTTAGACCCCATTAAGGTCAGTATATGAAAATTATTTGTGAATATGAATTATAGAGAATTCTGTCTACTTTTCAGAATTTTTGACAGATCCCAATTTCGATTTTTGAGTTGCAAGTTATTACTGTTTTACTACAGATGTGTAGAAAATTTCAGATCCAGTTTTATACGAATTCTGTATGGTAGTTTATTTTTATACTAAGGTTAAAGATAATATTTTGATCCAATATTTTTCTGGTTACAACTAGACTTGATTGGGATTAAACCCTAATTTTTGTGGATTTAATTGATGACTTTTATAAACTATTCTATACTTGCAAATAACTACTATACTTGTAGAATTTTCATACTGTTTGGTAAATAACCTTAATTTCAACCTGATTCTACTTACTATTAGTAAAAACTTTGTGAATATGAATTGTAGCCTTCTGTATCTATATTATCACCCTTTTGACAGATTTGGATTTCGATTTATATTTTGTAAGATATTGTTGTTTTAGTATTGTAGTGTTTATGACTTCAAATGTACAAATTTGCTATATCTCGCTGTTTTCTGATTTTATTTGGCTATTCTATCTATGTTGGAAAATTATAAAACTTTATTTTCTGATACTAAACATACAAGGAAATACTCCAGATTTTTCTTCGACTTAATCAGTGAGTTTTTATGCCGTTTTCCTGTTTATGAATACAAACTTCTGATTTCTGGCTGAACATGTTTTCTGGATACAATTCTGTTTTGATACTTATTTTTGTGAAATACCATATGACTTATATATATTTGCGCTAGATTCGGCCGAGAATTTATTTTCCAGATTCTCTGTCGGATCCAGGTTTGCATATTCTTGGCAACGGGAATCCCAGATTTGGTGCAGTACTGTCTTGCTTTCCTGAACGAGAAATTTCATTGTACTACCCTTTTATGAGTTATCTTTCACCTGTACATGTTTATCTTCCAACTTGAACCTGTTACTTGTTCGTGCCATGTTATTCTTGCTCTGTTTTGTATACATATATGTCTGTTTAATAATAATAACAAGTAACCAAGTCGGGGTTAAGGAAAAGACCTTAGTAGTGGACAATATAGGTATGTGTTGTAACTCCCTGTCCCAGTTGTACGTATTTTATTACGTGAATTTTTGTACTTCAATTTTCAGATCAATTTTATTTTTCTCTTTGGACTCTTCATCTAAAGCTAGAATATCTTTCTGATCAATTCTATAATTTTGTGATTTTTTGATTAGAGTTTAAATACAAATTTTAAACCGTGATTAATCCTAATCCTAATCCTAATCCTAATCCTGCCTAACCCTACACCTTATTTTCCACCACCCTACTACTCCTAATCCTCTCCAATCCGTCAACCTCCTCTCCACATTTTTCTACACCTCTCCACATTTTTCTACACCTCCACCACATTTTTCTACACCCCTCCACATTTTTCTACACCCCACCACATTTTTCAACACCCCATCTTTCTCCCCTAATTTTCTACACACACACACATCAGTAACATCCCATCTCATGCATGCATACATGCATGCATTCACACCTCCCTTCCCTTCTATATATACACACACACACCTCACTCTCTACATCCCATTCTTCTTCATTTTCCCTTCTTCTCTTCCTCTGCCTTCTTCACACCTGAGAGCTCAAGCAATTACCTTCCACCTTCGAGCCAACGACTCTGCTTCTACGATCCCGTGAACCCTGAAAAACAACCCGACGCCGCGCCACCTTATTGTTGTCGTCGCTTACCGTTGCTACCGTTAGCTACCTTCTTGCCGCCATTCTTATCGCCGTTGTGCCACCGTCCGTTGCCGACATCGCTTCTTCTTTCCGTGGTTAATACCACCACCGAAATTGTCACATTATAAGGGAAGTATCTTGTACACTCTCTTTGTTCTCGTACAAGTATTTTTCTTAGACTCGTGGCAAGTAGTCTAGTCATCATCATGTTTTATTGTCAAACTCCGTTCTAGTCACTGGTTTCATGCTATATCAACTCAAGAGTGAACCGTTAACACATTTCGAATCGTGTTATCGAATATCGAATATTCAACCTTACTATCTCTAAAATTTTTTGACCTTGCATTAAGAAGTCGACCATGTTCTCGATACTGGATTGAAGATTTTTTACATGAAAATCGTAGCCTATCGAGTCCCGAATCCAGAACATCTTACGGTTTCTCAATCGGATGTATAGATTGTGAGATATCACGATTTTAGTACTGTCATATTGTGAATTTCTGAACCTGCACGGGATTACTAACTGGCATCTCGTACTGAGAATTCGACCATGTTCCCGACACTGGATCGAAAAACTTTCTACATAAAAATCGTAGCCCTTCGAGTCTGGATATCCGAAACATCCTACAGTTTCTCAATCCGATGTATAGATTGTGAGATATTGCAGTTTTAGTATTGTGACTCTGAATTTTCAGAATGCGCGTGAAACATCGAAACCAGCGAAGAATGAATTTGTACGCATAGCTATTGTCTTTAGAATGTATCGTCTGAATATGCGTTGAAACCGAAAGAAAGTCTACTTTCTAGAATCTCTGACGGAATCGAATTTGCTTTTCTGTAACAACGGAAAAGTGAATTTGAATGCAGATATGTCAAATTGTCTAAAAATTCATCTATACATTTTTGCATATAAATCCGTTATTTTTCATATTTAATGAACTGAATGTATTATTGTTCTTGTAATAATAACTTGCATAGATATAATAGGTTGATAGCATGTATTTTATACCACTTGATAATTTATAATAACTACTATCGATACATGTACTCGTTTTACGTCTCATGTCCATGATTACTGCCCTTGGTATTTTTCTTGATTAAACTATTTGATTACACCGTTCCACTAGTCGTACCAACTGCATGTTCATAATTAATTATAAAAGAATAACAAGCCGGGGTTATAAGGGTACGACTTAATAGTGGACAATATAGAGGAGTATACTCGGAAGGGGGCCCGTGTTTTCCGAAATAGTGATTCTTGATTCTTGATTCTTGATTACACAATTCTTGATTACATAATTTTCGATTACATGATTCATGATTACATGTCTTGATACTATCACTGGAAGACCCGAGTACATAATCCTATAGAATTCACTACTTAAGTCTAAACGTCACATGATTGATATGCACCGAACTTGTGGTATGGGACACAGGATTGCGTGCATTAGATAAGTTAATAATACAGATAAACTTGAGATCTTCACTAAGCATGATTCTTGATTATATGACTCTTCGTTACATGACTCTTGATTCTTGATTACATGATTCTTGATTATATGATTCTTGATTACATGATTCTTGATTACATGACTCTCGATTACATGACTCTCGATCCTTGATTACATGATTATCGATTAACTGAGCCTAGGTCATCAATTGCTTATACCTTGAAGTCTAGAATACATTAGTTACAGTTATTACTTACATAATCATATTGTCCCAGTTCCTTGTTTACTTCCATATTGCATTTGTACTTCTACTTCTTATTTCTTCCATGTTATATCTTGTTATATTACCCCTTTTTCTGCTTGTTGCTACTTGCTGCCCAAAACTTGCTCTAACGGGAACTTTTCTATTTTTCTTTGAGTTAATAATTATACAGGTACTGATGGACCCGACGAGCAGACTCTTTAGACGATCGTTGCTGCTTCCTTACTACTTCATGTTGTTTTTCTTTCAGTCGTTATTTTATCTAGTTGTTATAGAGAACTGCTTATCATATTATTTTAATTCTGGCACCTTGTACTCCCGGGCATCTTGACCTGATGTTGATGTATTATCCAAATGATGGTTATTCTATTTTCAGTTCATGTGATTATTATATTTGCCTGCGTGAATGTGTTATAAAGATCTTGTTGAGCTTATAATTGCACAGCTTATGGATGATGTATATCATTCGCTGGGCCTCAGTTGCGTGCCTGTATTTTCGTATAGTGGAAAGCGGGGCGTGACATGTGTACTCAAAAGGGAGCCCGTATTTCCCATTACCTGTTGCCATATTTCATGATTACATGATTCATGCCTGTTATTACTATCTGATTATATGCTGTCATGATTCGTGATGATTCATGCTTGTTATTACTTTATGTTGCCATATTTCATGATTACATGATTCATGCCTGTTATTACTATCTGATTATATGTTGCCATGATTCGTGATGATTCATGCATATTATTACTATATGTTGCCATATTTCGTGATTACATGATTCATGCATGTTATTACTATATGTTGACATGTTTCGTGACTACATGATTCATGCATGTTCCTGTTGCTGCGATTTCACGATTAGGTGATTCGTGCTTGTTACCTGTTACATGACGCCTGAGTACACGGCCCTATAGATCCCACCGCTAGGTCTAAACGTAATTTGTATGTAAGTAGCAACCATGTGGTAAAAATTTGGGACGCATAAAGTGCTACCTAGATGGTAATAATACAAAACTTGACATAACATAATACATGTTACATGTTTACCTGTCACATGATACCTGTACATACTTCTTGACACCTGTTACATGTTCATCTGCTTGCATGATACCTGTTACCGGTCACATATTATATACTCCTATTATCTCACCATATTACTTAATTCTGTTCATGATTCATGCTAGTTATTCTATTTTGTTATCATGTCTAATCCATGCTATGCTTGTTTCCGCTGTTACTTTTTATTTGTTTATTCTTTTCCTGTTCTTGTGCCTGCACTACAAGCGGCGCGTAACTTGCATTGACGGGCGTTTTGTTTCTCTTTTCTTTTTCCTGCAATTTTATTAAATTGTAGATTATGGTGATCAACTACCCGATGGAGTAGGTGATCTGAGATTCTAGTCTTAGAGTTCTTGCTACTATTATTATTATTATTTTCTGTTGCTTATTTTGAATAAATGTATCTGTTACTTCAATTATTTTGTATTGGGCAATGTAACCCAAAATTATTAACTTGTTCAGATCTGGTTTATTTGAGATTGTTAAATTTTGTTTCAAGTAAATTATGTTGGTATATTGATTCATTTATACATGTGTGGTTTCTCATAGTTATCTCCTGTTTATTTCTGTGAAATGTTGTAAAGATCTTGACAGCTTATGGATGATGAAAATTATTCGCTGGACTTAGTCACGTATCTGTATTCCGTATCTCCTTTTTGGGAAGTGGGGCGTGACACTAACTCTAAACAATGTTGCGTATGTTTCTAAAATCTGTAAGAACCTGATATATGGTTCTTTGCTTAAATTTATTTTGTCTAAGAGTGGAATGTATGTTGGTAGAGGATACATGAGTGATGGAATATTCGAACTCAATGTAATGATTATGGTCAAGAATATCAATAAAACTAGCTCTTCTACTTATATGCTTGAGTCTTCTAATTTATGGCATGGTAGACTAGGACACGTTAATTATGATACTTTACGTTGACTAATTAACTTGAATCATATACCAACATTTTAAATTGATTCGGAACATAAGTGTGAAACTTGTGTGGAGACAAAACTAAAAAGATCATCATTTAAATGTGTTGAAAGAAGCATTGAACCCCTTGATTTAGTTCACAGTGATATTTGTGATTTTAAAATGACACAAACAAGAGCTGGTAATAAGTATTTTATTATCTTTGTTGATGAGTGCACACAATATTGTTATATGTATTTGCTTAAAAGCATGGATGGAGCTATAGTGTAATATCCCAAAAAATAATTAACAATTATATAGTATAATAATATATTTATATATGATTATGGTTTCATGTGCTAATGAATATTTGTCTTAATTAATTGTTTGTGTTAATACAAGTTGTAATTTGAATTGTATGAGACAACTAAATTGTTGGTGTATGTTGTGAGCCAACACATTTGTGTTGTATGGTGGGCTCAAGCCAATCTAACTCACATGAGCTAGACCCTAAATGAGCTCAAACCATACAAGTTGTTCATATGCACAACTTGTCACATGAACATATTGTAACATGAGCAAATAAATAAATAAATAAATAAAAATATAAATGAAATGGTGCAAGGGTGGATTGTGGGCTGGGGGGGTGTTTGAATTGAGTGTTTAGGGTGGCTAGGGATCCAAGGGTGGCTACATGTCATGAAGGGACACTAGGCATTTGAGTGATTGGAAAAACAATGCAACACCCAGCCTACACCCCCATCTTTTCCTTCTCTTGGTCGGTCATGCATAAGAAGGAGCAAGGGCCATGAAGCCCTAGCTCATTTTTCATCTTCTCTTCATTATACAACTCCCCTACACTCTACAAAACTCTTTTATCCCCATAGCTACTGATTTGAAGCAAGGGCAAGAAGGAGAAGCACTAGAAGGTTAGGAGAAGAACAAGCAAGGAGGAGAAGTGCAAGCTATGAGGAGGAAGCATCAATTGGACGCATCACCTTGTGCCAAGAAATAACCAAACAAAAAGTGGGTGTTCTTCTATCCTTTGTATGTTTCTTTTTCTTGAATTGTTTGCATCATGAATGTTTGTGTAAAACTCTAATTGGAATGACATGATAAACACAAAGAACATCTACATAAGTCCTAATGATCAAAAAGAAACTAATGGACTAAATGATAGGGAAAAAGGTGTAGATTTAGTTATTTGTACGAATTGTTTTCCTTAAAAGATAATATCATGCAAATAAATTCTTTTAGCTAGAAATAGCATGTCATGTGGTTCATAATTGCTTGATTTCAGTTTGGAATGATTTGCATGTGAGTATAAGTAGGAATGCTAGCTTAAAGTCATGATCTTGTAAGCTAAATTTTCTGTTTTTGGAGCATATATTCATGCATGTTGATAATGTAGAAATTTTCACTTAAATTCGAATATAATGAGTAATAATCATGCTATAATGTTTTAGGAATGTTCATGAGTAGTTTTAATCTAAATGTTGGTGATTAAAGCATGTTTACACTTCATGAAATCAAAATTGTGTAGTCTATGTTACTGTTTTTATGCATGCAAGTTGTCACCACTTTAGAATCTCTTAATGATCTTAAAATTCTAATTTTTCTTGCTTAGAATCATGTTATGAGATCATGATAAGTTTTTTACATCAATAGATTTTAATTTGCATGTGAACAAAGTAATTGTTCTAGCCTATTTGTGCCAAACAAATTATATGTGTTCACTGGTTTGGGTTGTAATTTAGTCTGTGTTGGATAGTTGATCAGGTTGGTTATTCTTGCTATTTAGGGGATGAAAATACCCCCATTCCATGCTCTAGTTTTCTTTGTATGAAGTGTAATTGTTTAAGGCTTGTCCGGGCTCGATTAGTCCTTGAAACAGGTACGGAAAGAACCCATAAACGACAGATTTTTGCCCATATTGCTTGCTGTTTAGATTTCGAAATTCACTGTTTTAAGGCTTAAAATCACTTCGTTTGCATAATTATCTTGTGGATCATAGCCCTATAATGTTGTGATAGTGTATGGTCATTTAGATGTTGACTTGATCGTCAAAACAAGCCCGAAACGTTGATTTAATCGTTGTTTTTGGGCTGTCATTGTTGGCTGATTGCGCTCGCGGTTTGAGAAACTTTTGCACACCTATTTAGTGGGAAATTGACACTCATAAGGACCTTAGCTTGTTGTTAACTAATGTAGTAAAAAGAACCCTAAGTCTTAGATTGATAATACATGACCAATTGGGTAGAATAGGAACCCGTAACGCCTCGAACGCGCTGTTTTTGTGTGCCGACTTGCTCGCTGTCCAAGGAGGATTCCACTCAATGTTTTGGAGCTACCACTTTTCGGGAGGATTGTTCACATAAATAGATTATCCAAGAATAAGAAATTCAATAAACTGTTGTCGTTGTTCTAAACAATGACATCGGTTATCCCTAACAATGAATATTATAGCCGATGCCGCTATCCCTAACAACGGCATACTTACGTGAATGTTGTTGTTCGAGATAGCGGCATCAGCTATAAGATTTTTTCACACTAATAATTTTTTCCCATGTCAGAGAGAGTACACGATTGGGAATAAGTTAACTGATGTCGTTACTCCAAATAGCAGCATGTGGAACTTTTTTTTAACAGATGCCGAAATTGGAAACAACGGCATATAAATAACCTATGTCGTTATTTCCAATGGCGGTTAATGATAATGATGACGTGTCCAACACTGGGTCAGTAGGGTAAATACTTTCGAAAGTGGGTCAGATTGGTCAATATTTTCATAAAATGGGTCATTACAGAAAAAAATCACATTTTTAGGGGTGGTTTGATCAGATGAAAAAACACGGCTCTGTTGACTTCACTAAGCTCCGCCCATGATTGTTTGATTGGAAGAAAAACACTCTTTAAAAATAAATTCTTTGAAATGGTACTGTTCATAGCTTTGTGTAGGAGTAAAAGGTTTCAATTTGGTTTCGACAAAGGAATAATGTACCACTTTTGGGGCCTTTATTTTCAAGCCAAAATGAGAAAAAATTGATGGTAGTGCACTATTCATGGATTTTAAATTCGTTTCTCTCTCCTATTTTTTTATATTATCCAATAAAATAATCCAACCTACTCATATACATTATTTTTACTACTTTTTAAATTTTCCTTCTCTTTCCGCTCTATCCTACATTACAGTAAAACTACGTCTAAATAAATCATATATTTTAGAACTTTTTTTCAAATGTTTGTTCCCAAATAGTAATATTATAGATTATATATATTTTTCAACAAAGGAAACCTCCCCTTGTCTTCAAATCAAGCTAGTTTTTTACTGTTGAATGTTGGATAACGGCAATAAAGTGTTCTTTGTTCCATTTTTCATTGAGGTTATAATGTGCTCTTCATCTCTTAATCTGTATGTTTAAAGAACTACCTAGCTTGGAGTGTTTTGGGTGATTTTTTCCCGTACAGACCACTTTGTGAAAATAATTACCATACTGATCTAGTTTCAAAAATATGCACCCAACTGACCTTCTTTTGAACACGTCAGTATAAAACACTATTGACAACAACGATATATGTTATTTTTATGCCGTTGTTGTCAACAGTGGCACATTTAAAAAAAAAAATTTAATATGTCACTCTTAGGGATAACGGTATTAGTACATATCACATTCTATAATGATCTGTTTGACTTGAGAAAAAAATTTGTTAGTGTTGAAACATCTTATAATTGATGTCGTTATTCCCAATAATGGTAACCTTAAGCTAATGCAGCTATTGGCAATAACAGCGTCAGTATAATATTATTTTCACATATAAAGTGACCCGCTCTTCACCATCCCCTTTCACTTTACCTCTATCTCCCTCCACTCCCGAACCCAAAACCCTAAAATCCTAAATCCCTAGATTCCACTTCTTCTCCTTCAATCTGTCCTCTTTCATATCCTCAAATAATTCACAAAATACTCATCCATAAATCCTAATTCGCATCCCATCTGATTCCTCTCTCTCTCCATTCACTTTGATCTCAGCGCTGGTTCCTGTACAGCTCATCTTGAAACCGAAATTGTGCTAAGTATTCGAAGACCCTTAATTTCTTTTAAAATATTCACTTTGTGTATTGAGATTTATATTGACAATGTAATATATGAGATGTTGTGGAGATTGATATGAGTAGTAGTATGAATGGATGTGGAAATTTTTTGTATACTAGAATTGACAATGTAGTATATGAGATGTTGTGGAAATTTTGTGTAAACAAGAATTGACATGTTTTTCAAAAGTAAAGAAAATTTATGTTTGTATGAATGTATGTTAAGATGATATTTATATGTATGTATGCATACAAAAATGTAGTGCATTGAGAGTTGTGGAGATTGTTATGAGTAGTAGTATCATACGAAACATGTTTTCGATATTGATATGAATAGGATATTCATATGAGTAGTGTATTGGTACGAGTACTCAATCGTTGAATTTTTAATATATAAGAAGTGGTATATTTTTCAAAATGTTGAAGATTTGTGTATGTATGAATGAATATATGCAGTGTATTCAGATGTTATCGAAATTGATATGAGCAATGTGCTGAAATGAGTAATGTAATCCCAATACTTGAATTTTGTTCATAAGAAATACTTTATTAATGTTGACAGAGAAATGGTGCAACCGAGTGGATCGTCACAGCCGTCGAGTAAGAAGCGGTTATTATTTTTATCCTCAAATTTTAATATCTAATATTGTTTCAGCAATAATATTATAATTGAATTGAACCTTGACTATCTCAATTATTGTTCTTCGTGTTACTCTAACTTATGACTTCACAACATTCAATATTATCATTGACACAATTTTAGATTCAACTTTACTACGATTTAAATTCAATGTCAGATTCACACATGTATGCGGACCGTGAATTTTCTTCACTATGAAAAATGTTTGCCCTTTTGGAACGATTGCACGCAATCGCCATGGACACCCCACCTCGTTTACGAGCTCTAAATTTTTTGAAATCTCCTTAGGTGTATGTTAGATCGGTGCGTATTGACATTTGACGTAGTGTAAACTTGGGTATGATTTCACCGTCTGTCACCCCCCGCTTCCCAAAATACGGGAATACGAGCACGTAACAAAGGCCCAGCGAATGATTATGCATCTTCCATAAGCTGTACCAGTCTAACTCAACAATATACAAGAGAAACAACCACGCAAGCAAAGAATATATCACATAAACAATGAATAAATTCAAAGATAATCATGAAATAAATTCACCAATAATAATCCAACATCTGGGATAAACCAAACTTCGGGTCATCAAGCCCAAGAATACAAGGTATGATAAAAAGAACTATAATGAGCAAATAAGAAAAAGATAGTTAAGCAGTCCAATAGTCCAGCTCCAATCTTCAGAGAGTTTGCTCACCATATTCTTCTGGTTTGGTACCTGTTAATACTGAATCTAAAAAGAAAGAAAATAGTGTCCTTAAAGCGAGTCGTGGGCGGCAAGTAGAGAAAATAAAGGATAAAGAAAAGTATGAATATCAAAGAACAAGGACATGGTCAAAGACAAAGAACAAAGCAAGAGCAGGTAAAATATAAAAGGTCTACAGTAAATCACACATGTAATGAGTGATGTCAGGATCAAGTAGGAAATGCAGGTTATTAAGTATTTTATTAATCTATCTAGTACACGTACTACTGCGTTCCATTTCACAGGTTCCGCACAAACACACAGTGAACGTTTTAGACTGATGGTGAATTCTCAGTCTGTGTACTCGGCCTAGTAATCAGTATTTCATGTCCAGTGATAGTGATTATCGGGCAGTTTTTTATGTTCAGTGACAGTGATTATCGGGCAGTAGTTTATGGCCATCAATATAGGTCAGTGCAGTTCAGGCAGTAGGGCCCGACCGAGTACAATTTCCGATCGTTCACTACCAAGTCTACCCATGGTACCTCGACTTGTTATTAGTTATTTTAATCCTATGTGACCATGCAAGAAGGGGTCAATATTTTATAATACTATATGTGGCTAATTCTATGCGTTACAGACAAAGCATGAAGCAAACAAGTCATTTACAAGAGTTATGTCGATTTTACTACAGTAGTGTCGAAAGATTTCTAGATTTTGTTTTCTATGAATTCTGAAGAGTACTTTATTTTTATTTTGGTGTTAAAATTTTTATTTTGATCTAAAATTTTGCTCATTACTTCTATACTTGATTGGGGTTTACCCAGAATTTTTATGGATTTATTTGATAAGTTTTACCAACCGTTCTATGTTTTCAAACAAGTACTACACTAGCAGATTTTTCTTAATGTTCAGTAAAGAACTTGATTTCCGACCTATTTCTACTTGCTGTTTCTGAATTATTCATGAATATGAAAGTTAGCCTACTATATTTATTTTATCATCCTTTTGACGGATTTGGATTTCGATTTATGGTTTGTGAGATACTGCTATTTTTGTACTACAGTGTTTGTGATTTCAGATTTACAAAACTACTGTAACTTGATGTTTTCTGATTCTACTTGACTACTCTATTTTTTTTTTGAAAAATTATGAAAATTGATTTTCTGTTACTAAACATATAGGGGAATACCCCAGATTTTTCGTAGAATTATTTAATTAGTTTTCATGCTGTTTTCCTGACTTTAAATATGATATTCTGGTTTCTGGCTGAACATATTTTCTGATTTCAATTCAGTTTTGAGTTAATACTATATGACTTATCTATGTTTTTTGGATTTGGCCGGGAGTCTATTTTCCAGACCTTTCGGCGGATTCAGATTTGCATGTTTGTAACAACGGGAATTTCAGTTTTACTGCAGTATGGTCTTGCTGTCCTGAGCTAGAAATTTAGTTTTTTTATCCTTTTATGTATTATCTTTCACCCGTAGGTGTTTATCTTGCAACTCGAACTTGTTACATGATCATGTCATCTTATTCTTGATATGTTTTGCAGACATACATGCTTATTTGATGATAATAATAAATAACTAAGTCGGAGTTTAAGGAAAAGATCTAATGGTGGATAATTTAGAAACGTGTACTTGGAAGGGGGTCCACTAATCCTATGTGATTACTTGATACATGATACTTGACCCCTAATTACTTAACACTTACACGTAAGACACGTGATTACTTGCCACTTGCACAACTTGACACGTGATACATGATACATGATACTTAGAGCTTGGAGCTCGATTACTTGATACTTGTCCCTGAGTACACTGTCTTTTATGGTCCACTATGAAATCTAAAGCGAAACTGTTTGTTGTAGCAATCATGTAGTAAAAACCGGGATGCATGAAGTGCTACCTAGATAGTAATAACTTCAAGACTTGAACATGACACTTGAACATGATACATGCTTACTTGATACTTGACTACCTGATACATGAGACCTGATACTTGATACTTGCTATATGTTTACTTGATGCTTGATACTTGTTTACATGATACTAGACACTTATTATTTGTTTACATGATACTTGTTCACTTGATACTTGATACATGCTATTTGTACTTGTTTACCTTGCCATGCTAGTTGTTATATTTTATTATCATGCCTATTCCATACTATTAGTTATCTTTTCCCATATACTTGTATCCTGCACTACAAACGGCTCATAACTTGCATTGACGGAAGTTTGTTTTCTTTTTCCTATTCCTACAATTATTAAATTGCAAATTTTGGAGAACATGTACCGGATGGTGTTGGTGATATGAAATATTAGTACTGGATTTTGCTATTATTATTTCTTGTTGCTTATTTTGAACAATTGTATCTTGTACTTGGATTATTTGTATTAGGACAATGTGATCCAGGATATTTGACTTATTCAGATCTGGATTATTTGAGATTAATATATTTTGGTTTCAAGTATTCTTGTTGATATTTTGGTTCATATGTGCATGCTTGGTTGATTCTTTTGCTTCCGACTCTGATTATTCTTGCGAAATATTGTAAAGATTCTTGAACAGCTTATGGATGATGAAAATCATTCGTTGGGCTTAGTCACTTATCTGTATTCCGCATTTCCTTTTTCGGAAGCGGGGCGTGACAAGAATGCTACACGATTGTAGCCATACGATCTAACCTAGAGTTGAAAATGGGCTTTAATCAGCTCACTCATACCTGACTTGTTTGCAGTCTTCAGCCGTCGTCAGTTGACTGTCCCCAAGGGTGGTCGACTGCAATAGGCTCAACTCAAGCTAGAGAGCCTGGATAGTCGACTGCATCCAAACACAGTCGACTGTCTATTGCTGTTTGTTGTTTCTGACCTGTTCTTTCTCTCATTGCGACGCTTCGACCTCATCTCGCTTCATCGTATTCTATTCACATTGAATCATAGTATGCAAGACACAATCTCAACACTTTCTTGGGGGACAAAGTCAACTAGCTGTTTTTGGGTTATTTGAAGCCACCCTAAGCAACCACCCTAATCATAGTAGCCCACACACCTTCACTAGTTCACACACACACACACACACACACACACACACATTTTCCAATTACTATATGGCCCCTTCACTCTTCTATATAATAGTGGCTCATCAAATGATGACAACACAGCACAAAACACAACACAAAACACAACCCAGGAAAAATTAAGAACAAGTCCTTAAACTCTTATCTATCTTCTCTTTATTATTCTCTTTATTTTACATACAAAGTTGAGCATTGAAGGAGGTAAATTGAGTTATCTTGTCTTCCACTTGTTTGTGCCAAGAGAAGACTATGGTTTGATTGAGGGTTACCACTAGGGAGTGTCTTGTCACTAAAGTCTCGCACATAAGGTGTCGATAATTTCTTAGGACAATAAATACACGTCTCACATTTGACAAGCCGAATTCTTGTACAGTGTATCCTTTATCTCATTTCTATTTCATTCGAGCACTTATTTTTATCATAGTTAGTTGCTGAAATTTGAATTATGCGTTTATTTGATCTAACAGCAATAACAGCCATTCCTCAACAAATAATAGAGCAAATGCATGATACTCTGCCTTACTACATGAATGAAAATCAAGAGATAAGGATGCAAAAGAAAAGAATAAAAATGTAGAAAGAGTGCCAAGAAGATAATATATGATCTGGAGGATAAATGCCAAAATCAAGTAAGCATTGAGCAGCACAGTAAGTGTTTTGAGATTGAGAGCTGAACGGCAAATATATGAAAAAGCTGTTAAACTTGTGCAAGAGAATTGATCATATAGTCAAAGTAATACAATCGAAGAAAATTTTAATCGGTAAGATGCTGCACAATTCTGTATGGATGTAAATATTTGGGGGGGGGGGGGGGGGGGGGGGGGGGGGGGGAAGTTTTCAAAGTTTTCCAAACTCTGTTGAGAATGATCTGCAAATATTGGCTTTTTACAGAGCAGTAATACAACAATAGTAAATTGTTGGAGGCCTATATGTAAGAATCCTCCAAACGTGCATCACCCGGTGCACTATATGACTTTTGCCCTTTTGTTTCGACGAAATTACAAAACTACCCCCCCTCAAACCCTAATCCTATCTGTCTCCTCCTAATCTATAAATACCGCCGCTTCACCCCCAATTCCTTCCAAATCCCCATCTCTCTCATTTCTAATTTATATTTTTTATTGTTAAAATTATTGTCAAAATTATTGGGAAGATGATGATAGATAATTGCCGCCCCAGTCTTACGTTCTGTTCTTCGGATCAGACTCTGGTGATTGGTCTTTTCTATTTCTGATTCCTCTTCTCCTTTTTATTTTACTGCAAAATTTTCTAGATTTTTCTTTTCTCTCTCTTTTATTTGGATATATAAAAAAGGGAGAAATGATGATTTCAAATCCATATACATCTTCTGATTCAGATGATGAATTATCATTACATGCACTACCATCTGATCTCTCTTTCAATTTCAAATTGATTCTTATTTTTTTCCTTATTGCAATTCATTGATTTTTTTTGTTTTTAATTTAACAGATGATAATCTTATCTAAGCAATTAAATCAGTACCATAACTTTAGATTTTGTAAGTAATTATCTGAGTTAGCGTTTGAATGCCATGAGGTATCTGATGCTGAGTCTGATTATAAAATGGCTTAGTGTCTCGTTAGATTGGCATACATTGAATTGGGAACAGGCCTTGCGACACTGGTGCTCCTTTTTCCATGAGCTTCCTGTTACTTTTTATCCTGCTCACATTATTCCCTTCAGTTTTTTTAATTATAGTTTTTTTTTCAAGTTTAGTTGTGATAATTGGGAAAACTAAGATTAGACAAACAACTCTATTTTTGTAAATCTTTTTACAAATGAACCAATTACACGAAATTTAAGTGCCAAGAAATGTTCGGCGCATTATACACGTGCGTTGCACGTGTGGAAAATGGGGAGGGGAATGAAATGGACCCAAAAAAAATTCTAGTATTATACACGTGCGTTGCACGTGAAAAAATGGAGTGGGAAATGAAAAGGAAAAAAAAATCAACACGTGCGCTGCACGTGTTGACAAAATGACAAACAATAACAAATGACACTAAGCCCTGTTCCCATTATAATAGTAGAGATGATCATAAACGTGATGTCATCCTGAATGGAGGAAATAAATTCGATATTTGATATAATTTTGGCTGAACTATCTTTGACAATATCTTGGTTGAACTCCTTATTATTCCTCAAGGCTTCTCTTTAGTTGTTCATCGACAGGAAGGGTAAACAGTGGACAATCCCTATTAATTACCGGTCAAACATCGTAATTAAGAGATAATTGAACGTTGTTAATTATATTTGCATATGATTTATTCTGAACTAAATCTTCTAAATATCCTCATCTCCTTCATCTACTAAACTAACTTCAAAATGGAGTAACTGTCGCATCAAACAGTAACTTCATCTCCAATCCATAACTCCATTTCTAACTCCAAAAAGGAATATTCTCAATATATTCTTTTTTATCTACTTTTTAAATTAATTCTCTTCTAACTCCTCACTATTTATCTATTTAACCAATTAGCCACAAACAAAAAAAAAATTTATGTAGTGATCTTCAACTAGAAAAAAAAATTTATGTAGTGACATTTCGTATTATTTTATAAATATTAAATATACTTAATATTTAATTAATAATCTTCAATAGAATGCAAAAAAATTAATTTTTTATTTCTGGGAGTAGAATGTAATTAACTTTGTTAAGAAAATATTTAATAAGAGTTTAATTAAAAATTACAAAACTTTTAGGGGTTTTTAAAAAAAAAAAAAAAAAAAAATTTGGCGTTGGGTGAACAGTAGCGCGCCATATATGGCGCGCCACTGTTCAACCCAACCCAACCTGCGCTATTATAGCGCTGAATATAGCGATGGGTTGGAGATCAATTCCAACGCCATCTGCCAACTCAGCGCTAAAATAGCGCTGAGTTGGAGATGCTCTAAACTCAACATCCTCTTCCGTATCTCTCAATCTCCTTTTGCCCAATTTCTCAGTCTTTCTCAACTTTTGAACCCTCCGAAGTCCGAACCCGATCCCAAAACCCAAACATCTTCTCCCAAATTCTATATTTTGGCTATTTTTTATTTTCCACATTTTCTATTTGTGCTATTTTTTATTTTTTCCAAATTTTATATTTTCATCCACACAATTTTAAGTGAGGTATATTAACTGTCTTTTTACTCAATTATTGGTAGTTATAATAATATATTTTTTTTTGATGCGATGGATAGAGTTTTACAATTCCAGCCTTAAAATTATATTTCAGTAAAAAAGTAGCATACAAATAAATTAAATTTTACAAAGAGTAAAACTAGGGAGCTAGAAAAGATAGCGCGGAATACAAAGAAGAGTTGTCCCAAGGAGGAAAATACCAACCACCGCTGAACAATCAAACCAACAGCTACAGCCGACCCATAAGAAAACGCAAAGACCTAGCAACCAAGCTTTAAAGGCATGCGACAAACATCTCCATTGCCCCAAACTGAAACAGGAGAGGATGGCTCGGCAGAATTGGCCTCGACCCGGTCATCCAACTCTATGGACATAGGTGGGCTGGGCAAAAATGAAAGCTAAACAGCGCCGCTGCTCGTCGAAGGGGACCGGCACCTCATCCTGTAGGGAGCATCAAAACACTTCGCCAAACAAACAACCAAAAAATGCTAAATGCAGCTCAGTGACAACAAAGAAAACCCCATCACTTGTAAATCACGAGTAATAGGAGTGCACAGTGCACGTAACTGGACCTAACCCCAAACCGTGCAAACGATACAGAACAAAACAACAGAAAGGCAAAACAAATGGAGACCCTCCACTGCATCGCCGTCAAAACCCAAAAAAGGAGGCAAAAACAAATGCCTCCCTAACACAGCATAGTCAGAGACAACGCTCATACCTGGGAGGGCCAAGAGCCAAAATCACATAGGGTGCTATCTACAAGAAGAACATACACAGAGCATTAAGTAGAGTTAAGACATAAATATAATCGGCCTGGAAGGCGAATAAAACCACAGTCCTACCGGAGCAACAACCCAACAGGGTGACCACAAAAATGCCAGCACAGAAGAAAGTGAAGTCCCAGTGGAATAACTTCAAAACAAACCTCCAGCAAGACGGGGTGCAGCCAAACAAAACAAAAAAGAACCGCAGTAGCGGGAGTCTAAAGTCGAGCTTAGTGACTCGCATCCAAAAATGAGACAGCATGTCCTCCACGAGGAAGTCTCCAAAACATAACCACTACCTCAGGTCTGCAAGCAAGAAAAGAACATGAATTAATTAATGCTACAAAAGAAATGTACAATTAAGAAATGTTAGAACGGTTAAAATTATATGCCTCCTCGAGACAATTTAAATGCAACGTAGCCACTTTATCCTCCGATAAACTGGCAGCCCAAAATTTGGAAAAGAATAAAAACTCATCGATGAAGCTATCAATCGTAGCGGTGGATTGCGAAAAATACGCTTATTCCATTCCGACCAAATAACCCAAATAATTGCCATGATAGATAATAACTACGATTTACGAAATTCTTTCCTGATGGCTTGATACATCCAACAAGAAGAGAATTCGAAGGGGATATATGGAGCTTGTCAAGCAGTTACAGAGATCATCCAAAGAGGCTGAATAAAAGCGCACTTGAGGAAAAGACGATCGGCGTCCTCATGATGGGTAGAGCACAACACACACAATTGGCCTACCGCCATGTTCCTTTTGTTAAGCACTTCCACGATAAGAAGCTTATTATTTAGAGCTAGCCAGGTCAAAATTTTAGCTTTGAGAGGAACATAGCTGCTCCACAACGGCTTAGCACTCTGGGAAACAATTCCACCGAAATTTAAAAAATTGTAGACAGATTTAACCGAATAGTTACCAGAGCTAGTCCATCTCCATTTGAAATCATCGAGAGGTTGCCAGGTATAACGGTTAATACCATCAAAAAGCTCTTGAAGCTCAATCAGAAGAGGTGGTGGAAGAACGTCCGAGAAAGGAATCGACCAAAACTTTTGATTATTGATAAAAACAACATAATCAGACACTAAGGCAAAGGGGTTGGACGCCATCTGATAGAGCTTAGGAAACGCATAAGGGAGCTTGATGTTACTGAACCATAAATCAGACCAGAATCTAGTCTTAGCACCATTAGCGTCAGATGAACCAAACCACATCGAAAAGAGATGGCTACTTTCCAGACCCCCTTCCAGAACGAAGAGGATTTACGAGGAAGGGAGGGGGGAAAATCCCACAACTTAGTACGAGAGTACCAATTGGAAGAAATCATGCGCGTCCAAGGCAGCTGCTCCCACTTAAGAAATCTCCATAACCATTTGCCTAAGAGGGCCAAATTTTGGTGTCTGAGATTAAGAGCTCCTAAGTCACCAGCTGCCTTAGAGGTGCAGATCAGTTTCCAATTGCAAAGATAAGACCCGGCTTTATAAGTCTCCGACCCTGACCAGAAAAAAATATCTTCTAATACGATCAATCCTCTTAATCACCCACGACGGAAGGTAAAAAAACGACATCATATATAAAGAAATAGCGGATAGAAAGGAGTTAACGAGGATGAGTCTACCTCCGCAAGAAAGGTGTTTACCAGACCACCGGTTAAGTTTCGATTCCACCTTATCTATCATCTGCACCCAATCAACTTTATGAAGTTTCCCCCATCGCAATGGGATACCTAAGTAATTGATAGGGAAGGAGGCTGGGACACAATTAAAGAATATTAAATCAGGAAGAGAGCTATAAGCAAATATAAAATATGCTCAAGGAAATTAGTCTATCATTACTTGAGAGCAAATACAAAGAAAGAACTTACAATATATTACAGGGGACTCTCAACTTGAAGCTGGTATTTACAAACAACTTGGCTCTGATACCAATTTTGCGCACACAAACGAACTTAAAAACAAGGCACTCGTACTCACTAAAGAAAAGAAGAAGAAAGAATTTCTGATATGATACAAGAATGGCCAGAGGGCCTTATTTATAGGAATACAAGAGCTCTAGTGTTGCATGAGCTGGCAGATAAGGACGAATCTGATTTTCTGGAGGATAAGAAGGAATCTTGTTATGGAAGTATGAGCTGGCTTTGAATTATTGAAGCTTTTGAGCTGTCCTTATTGTGGTTTTAGTGCGTAGTCTGGCCCACCATGCTTTAATCACTGTTGGCTTCTTCTGTAAGCATGTCTCCAGTGCTTGCCGCGTCATAGTCTTGTCCTTTTTGGTAATTCTTGAGTTTGTCCAAATAGTCTTCTTGTGTAAGCTCCCAACACGACCCAAGTGTAAAGAGGTAAGGAAGGCTTCGGCTTTCTTGATTCGCTGTCCAGAGTCTTCGAATGCAGATAATTTGTCTATTAACAAAATAGTTTTGCCTTCATGAATAGAGTGCGGCCCTATTGTGGCAACATAGTCCACTCGTTCAAAAAAATCATGAGCAGCTTCTAGGCGTTCTTTCTCCTCATCAAACTGTTTTTTATTGAACTTCAAAAGTTGGTGGTGGGGTTCATCCGTAACTCATTCTAACTCCAAAAGTTGAACAGAGAAAAATAATTTAATGTACTGTCTTTCTTCCCATACGGACCAGATTCAGAAAAGAATGATTGTGTGGAACCTGTTGGAGTATTCTGCAAGTTTTACTTTGCATATTTCAGGAATACTATTCTGGTAGTCTTCTGGGTTGTTGGTATTAACATAAATTTCATAAACAATTCCTTTTCGAATATGTTTTTGATATTTAGGAATATCATGAAAACATGCTATCAGTCTTGGATGTTGATTAGAGTCAAGAAAAACATCCTTATCTGTGAAAAAGGATGCAATTTCTGTGTCCTCTAATTGTTTAAAGAAGTTGAGGAAGCGTGTATCATCCAAAAGGTTTTGTTGATACATTGAGATCATATTCTGGACTGTCATTTCTGCCTTAAGCTCTTTTGTTTTGTCATTTTGGATTTGTAACACTTTGAGTAAGTCTAGAAAATCCTGGATTCTCAGATTGATTAGATCTGAAGTATCCATTTGGTTAAATATTTCTTGAAGACTTCTTTGCTTTGAAGTTTGTCCAGAGAATAAGGAAACTTCTTTCTTGTTTAATGTATCTGATCTTGATGAAGAAGAGAACTGTGTCATTCTCAAAACTAGTTGTTGTATTTCTGTATACTTTTGATGCTGATGACGAAATTTGAACGTTCGATCCAGAAGATCCTTTTCTAGCTTTGTTAACCAGAAATTTGCTCCTCTGAAGTCAGCTGATTGAACTGATCTGAAATAGCCATTGAATTTTTCATATAGGTTTGGCTCGTGATGTTTCATTTCAATATTGTACCAGTCTTTGACTAAAGAGGCTGCGAATGTCCTCTTAGGATCAATTGATACTGGTGTTTTTCCTTTGGTCAGTGGCACAAAGAAATTTCTTTGCTTCTAAGGAAGCTGTTGATTTTGCTTCTGTGGAGGCAATGACCTGTTGGGTCTGTTTGGCCTGTTGGGCCTTGTTTTCTACAACTGCAGGAGCAGAAGTTGTGCCAGTCTCAGTGGAGAATTTTGCGACCTTTGAAGAGCATGTCTGCTGCCAGACCTCCTGTCTCTTCATTTGTTCTAATAATTCTTGCAGTTTCTTGGTAAAATCGTCGTCTTCATTCATGGCCTGAAAAGAAGATCAGCAATATAGTTAGTATAACCAGGAATATATTTGATATCATAAGAGAACATTTCTAAATAAATTGCAAGTCTAATCCTTCGAAGATTTTCTTCCGGATTGTTATAAGTTTTCTGTTTTAGAAATTGAGCAACAGATTTGTTATCTGTCTCAATAGTAAATTGTCGGTATAAGACATAAATTTTTAGGCTTTTAAGGGCTAACTTAATAGCAAGTAATTCTTTGTCATACGTGGAATATTTGATTTGTGTCTTATCAAATTTTTCAGAAGTATAAGCAACTATTTCTTTATGTTTTGCAATTAAAACACCACCCCAAAATTTTTCTGAAGCATCTGTCTGTTGAATTAAAGATTCTGTTTCTAAAGAAAAATAAAGAACCTTTTGTTCTTGAACAAGTTTCTTTATTTCTTGGATTTCCAGTATTTCAGAATCTTGGAGCTGAATAGGAATTTTATCTGTATTCCATCTCCTTGGTTGTTCACCAGTTTGTATTTTATACTTTGCTTGTTCTTCAGTTAGCTTTTGTTGAAGGTTTTGAACTTTGCTAGAAAGATTTGGTATAAATTTTCTTCCATTGTTCAGTAATCCTAAGAAGCTCTGAAGTTCTTTTAACGTCTTAAACGTTTCCGGAAACTCTCTGATTTTAGAATAAATATGTTGCTGGAGCTCTATTGTTCCTTGCTTAATATATTTTCCTAAAAATTCTGTTTCTATTTTGAACAGTTCTATCTTTTTAGGACTTAGGATTATGCCATGTGTTAGCAATAATTATGCTACAGCTATTAAATGTTGTTTATGCTCTTCAGCAGAACTAGAGAACACAAGGATATCATCAATATATACTACTACATAGGGTAAATGGCCAAATATTGAATTCATCCATTTTTGAAAGATTTGGGGAGCATTTTTCAATCCAAATGGCATAACTAACCATTCAAATTGTCCTTGTGGGCAGCTGAAGGCTGTTAGCTCAATAGATGTTTGATCTGCTAATTTTAATTGCCAGTAACCTGACTTAGCATCAAACTTGCTATTGTATTTTGCTCCCTGTATCTGTTTAACTAATTGTTCGGCAGAAGGAATAAAATAACCATCAAATTTTGTATAACTATTTAATTTTCTATAATTGATTACCATTCTAGCTTTTCCTCTTTTTATCTCTGCATGATTTCTGACAATAAATGCAGGAGAAGAATGAGGACTTGAACTTTTTTGTATTAATTTTAAATCCAATAATTCTTGGATTTGTTTTGAAAATTCTTCTTTATCTTTTGGAGAAACCATTATACTATTTACTCGAACTATAGAGTCTTTATGTGGCTCTAATAATTCAATTTTACAATATCTTGGACTTTTCTCAAACCATTTTAAAGGATTGTTTGTATATAATGGTTCCAGCATGTTATGAACCAAGGTTTCCAAATTGTTGGCTGGAAACAAGGAATATGTATCTGGTTTGGGGTGCTTATTGTGTTGAATTAATGACACAGGTAAATCACCACGCTGTACTGTAGGTGTATAATGTGGTGCCAATGGGGCAGATAGCGGTATACGCAGAATAAATCTATTGTCAAAGTGAAAAAATTGGGTGTTGAACGGTTCAAAGAAACGAAGATTAACCATTCCAAGTGGTGCCAATGGGGCAGATAGCGGTATACACGGAATTTGTACTTGTAAACCAATAACCTTATGGGTTATGGGGCATTGTTTTCCCATAAAGTCATTTAGCATTCCAGGTTTGGTTAATGGAGTGTGAAATTGTGGGGGAATAAAGATATCTTGGAGCAAACTTGCTTCAGCTCCGGTGTCGACCAAAGCATGAATCGTGAATTCTTGTATATCTGGTATTTTGATTGTTAAGGGTATATAGATATGTAACTGAGCTTTTTTTTTAAATCAATAGCTCGAATTATTGGCTTGTATTTGGGCCAAAGGGATTTTTAACACTCTTTGTTCAGTGTTTTTCTCCTTTTGAGTTAAAAGCATTTTCTTTGTTTGACCTTCAACAGGTTCTAGTCGTTCAGTCTGAAAACTCTGTCTATGTGGTATTGTTTCGTCTGGTAGTTCTTCGAAATGCCTTACAGATTGAGTCCGTAAGAGTTGCTAAAAAGAGGATTCTCCAGGATGATTTCGAATTAGTGTTGAAATTGTATTTCCGGATGCAATAAAGTATTCAGCAGGTACTTGAAGTTTTGGCTTCAAGGATTTGATGAATACTTGCATCTCTTGATCAAATTTCAGATGTCTAACATCAATTAATCTGGGTTGAATAGTTTTACCTATGCCAACCTCGAATAGTTTAACAAATTGTATTGGTGTAATGGATTTAAATGTAGAAGTATCGTTTAAAGCCATACAATGTTCCCATTGTATTCCTAGTACTTTAGATCCAGGTAAAAGTTCTATTCCTTGTAAATTGATTGACAGTGTACAAGCCTTTCCAATATTTTTGTCTTCAAGGCTAATACAGAAATCAGGATGTATGTTAACTCCAAATAGTCTGTTTGCTAGATTGGATTTAGCTCCACCAATAATACTGTTTAAGGGATTATTGATGATTCTTTCATCCATGCAAACAATCATTATAGGAGTATCTATTCCTGAACGGAATAGTCTTGTAATTTTAATTTGGATTAACCCAATATGAAGGTATTTCATTTTGGGATATTTTCGTTTGAACCTTTCGATTTTATTCTGATTTAGGAGTTTAACTGAAGAAAAATCTTCATCTCCTTTTAACTCAATATTACCTTGCATTCGAGATTTAAATGTTGGTGTTTTGTAAATCTCCTTTTTATCTGAATGAAGAATAGCTTCTTTTAATTTTTTTAGATCTTCATATGTAATAACAAATTCTTCTCCAGCACTATCTTGGATACTATTATTTTTTATTTCTTCAGAAGATATTTCATTGACTGTGGCCAATGAGTTCATATATATTTTGTATTCAAAATATGCTTCTGGCTCTTTGCCTCTAGTATTCTGGCTTCTAGAGCTAGAAGTTTGAGTTGAATAAGTTTCTTCCTTAAGTATTGGAAGATCTTCATATTTATGGATAACTAACATGCCGATTGGATCATCCTTTTCTATTCTATAATCTTGATCCTCAAGGCTAGTATTTTTCATTTGTAACGCTATGATGGTAGTAGCCATGGGTTCAATTAACCCAGTGGTTATAAATATATTTTCTTTAGCATGCATTGGTAGATTATGGATTATACTATAATATCCTAATGGAATTTGGAAAATTGTATCCAAATAGATAAGTGTTGTTCTATATCTTTTAAGATAATAATTTCGACTAGAAAAATGGAACTATAAATGATATTCCCAGTGATACACACTCTTCAGGAAAATCGAAATTATTATCTTAAAAGATATAGAACAACACTTATCTATTTGGATATAATTCTCCAAATTCCATTAGGATATTATAGTATAATCCATAATCTACCAATGCATGCTAAAGAAAATATATTTATAACCACTGGGTTAATTGAACCCATGGCTACTACCATCATAGCGTTACAAATGAAAAATACTAGCCTTGAGGATCAAGATTATAGAATAGAAAAGGATGATCCAATCGGCATGTTAGTTATCCATAAATATGAAGATCTTCCAATACTTAAGGAAGAAACTTATTCAACTCAAACTTCTAGCTCTAGAAGCCAGAATACTAGAGGCAAAGAGCCAGAAGCATATTTTGAATACAAAATATATATGAACTCATTGGCCACAGTCAATGAAATATCTTCTGAAGAAATAAAAAATAATAGTATCCAAGATAGTGCTGGAGAAGAATTTGTTATTACATATGAAGATCTAAAAAAATTAAAAGAAGCTATTCTTCATTCAGATAAAAAGGAGATTTACAAAACACCAACATTTAAATCTCGAATGCAAGGTAATATTGAGTTAAAAGGAGATGAAGATTTTTCTTCAGTTAAACTCCTAAATCAGAATAAAATCGAAAGGTTCAAACGAAAATATCCCAAAATGAAATACCTTCATATTGGGTTAATCCAAATTAAAATTACAAGACTATTCCGTTCAGGAATAGATACTCCTATAATGATTGTTTGCATGGATGAAAGAATCATCAATAATCCCTTAAACAGTATTATTGGTGGAGCTAAATCCAATCTAGCAAACAGACTATTTGGAGTTAACATACATCCTGATTTCTGTATTAGCCTTGAAGACAAAAACATTGGAAAGGCTTGTACACTGTCAATCAATTTACAAGGAAGAGAACTTTTACCTGGATCTAAAGTACTAGGAATACAATGGGAACATTGTATGGCTTTAAACAATACTTCTACATTTAAATCCATTACACCAACACAGTTTGTTAAACTATTCGAGGTTGGCATAGGTAAAACTATTCAACCTAGATTAATTGATGTTAGACATCTGAAATTTGATCAAGAGATGCAAGTATTCATCAAATCCTTGAAGCCAAAACTTCAAGTACCTACTGAATACTTTATTGCATCCGGAAATACAATTTCAACACTAATTCGAAATCATCCTGGAGAATCCTCTTTTTAGCAACTCTTACGGACTCAATCTGTAAGGCATTTCGAAGAACTCCCAGACGAAACAATACCACCTAGACAGAGTTTTCAGACTGAACGATTAGAACCTGTTGAAGGTGAAATAAAGAAAATGCTTTTAACTCAAAAGGAGAAAAACACTGAACAAAGAGTGTTAAAAATCCCTTTGGCCCAAATACAAGCCAATGATTCGAGCTATTGATTTAAAAAAAGCTCAGTTACATATCTATATACCCTTAACAATCAAAATACCAGATATACAAGAATTCACGATTCATGCTTTGGTCGACACCGGAGTTGAAGCAAGTTTACTCCAAGATGTCTTTATTCCCTCACAATTTTGCACTCCATTAACCAAACCTAGAATGCTAAATGACTTTATGGGAAAACAATGCCGCAAAACCCATAAGGTTATTGGTTTACAAGTACAAATTCCTGATCTACCACAGAAATTCCTGATCTAAATAATTTCTGTGGTATTTTTTCAATCCAAATGGCATAACTAACTGATATGGCTAAAAATAGGATTAAATCGGGACCGTTCACATCGGAAACGAATCTTAAAGCTCAGGGGTAAAACGGTAATTTCACCTATTAACGGGTCCGAAGCGGGTACTAGGTCTCCTTCTCACAGATCCAATAACCCGCGAACGGGTCCACCTCAACTGGGTACGGGTCCCGACCCGATACGAACCCAGTCCGACAGGATAGAATTAGGGTCTCTGATTGAACCAAATCAACGGGCCTGATTCGCTACTATCCTCTCATCGGGAATTAAGGGATTACATTCCTAATCTGATTACGATGATTTTACGCCTTATCAGATCACAGGAATCACATTCCTAATCTGATCCCAATGGCGACTATAAATACCCCCCACCTACCACTGTTACAGGTTAATCACTTTTTTGCCAACTTAAGCTCTTTTTTAATCATCACTGGTTACTGACAAGAGCGTCGGAGGGTGCGTCGTCGGGATCAACCCCGGTGTTTCACACTTTCCTTGCAGGTGTACGGTGGGAGCTCAACTGCCCAACTCCGACGAGCAGGTTCGGACTCGCTATTCAGGTTTTTCCACGAACCCACAAATTCTATCTGTTTACCCCCACACCATAATTAGCAGTAACAGATTGGCGCCGTCTGTGGGAACACCATACGAATAGCCTCCGCCTCTTCCTCGTCGACTAGCTCTTCTCGAGCCATGCCTCCCAGAAAAGTAAGATCCAAGGGGTCCAACCGTGGACCCAACCCTGTTGATCAACAGCAGGAAGTCCCCGTCCATCCCGCTTCGCAGCAGGGGCAACTTCCTCCTCCGGCCGAGGACCATTTCCAACAGGACCAGCCTCCTCTTCTGAATCAGCAACCCCCTAACGGTCCCGCTGGTCCTAACCCGCAGAAGCAAAAGCAACCTCTCCATCAGGACCGCATCTCGATACACAATGCCTCTACGGACTCTTACGCCTCCCTCAGGCCCCTGACCTTTGAAATACCGTCCTCAACTGGCAGAAAGATGAGGATCTTCGCCGCAGTCTGGATGAAAAGCGGGCCCGAGAGGGAGCCTCCCGCCAGCAATGTTAAGATGAACGAAATCCTCACCACCGAGACTATAGAAGGTCCCCTACCCGAAGAGGGATGAAAGAGTCCCCTGAACATCATAGGAGGAGACACCACTCCCCTACCGGTCGGCACCAGTCAAGGAATGATGAGGCACCCATCACTCGTGCCGAGTTCCAACAGTTCCAAGCAACGGTGTTGCAAGCCCTCAACCTCCTTCCCAACAATAACAATGCTCAGAGGGCTCCTACCCCTCCACGGGTCCAAAGTCCTCACCATCGGTCCATAACTCCTCCTCCGGCTCCTAGCAACCAACAGCGCATGCCTAGCCCTCGCCGCTCCCAGAGCTACCGTCGTCGCTCCCCTTCCTATGAAGACGAGTCCAGAGGCTCGTTTGACTATCGTCGAAGGGACGATGCTCTCTACCGTCGTCTCCACGAGATGGAGAGGCGCATCGGCCGAATAGACAAGGATGAGGAGTTAAGAGGCAGGACCATCCGCCCGAGCAGACCTCCCTTCTCTCGGACCATCATGGAAGCTCCTATCCCAAGAGGTTTTGAACCCCCGAAGTTCGAAACTTACTCGGGGGAGTCGGACCCCGTGGACCACATCGAAAGCTTTAAGACCCTCATGCTAATCCACCAAGCTTCCGATGCTTTGCTGTGCAAAACCTTCCCCGCCACTCTTAAGGGTTCGGCTCGGGAGTGGTACTCCCGCCTCGCCCCGTCTTCCATATTCTCCTTCGAGCAATTCGAGAGCCTCTTTATCACTCATTTTGTGAGTAGCAGACGCACGGAGAAGACTAACATCTCGTTACTCCAGCTCCGCCAGGAGAAGGGAGAGAAGTTGAGAGACTATGTGAGGAGGTTCACTGCAGAAGTGAGATCCATTGCTTCCCTTGACCAGCCTGTTGCAGCGGCCGCCTTCCAATCGAACGTCCTTAACTCCAGCCTTCGCTCCTCCCTTGCCAAGAAGCCCCCACATAATTTTGCCGACCTCCTTCTTAGGAGCGAGAAGTACATTCGGGCTGAAGAAGCCGAGAATCTCCCGGGCTTTGATGAGACATCTTCCGGGAACAAACGGAAGAGCACAAGCAAAGAGGGCTCCCAAAAATCCCAGAAGGACGGCAATGGACAGCGTCGCCCGACTCCTCGGTTTGAGAAGTTCACCCCCCTCATTGCCAATATATCAGAAGTTCTTATGGAGGTGGACAAGGAAGGGCTCCTCCGTGCTCCTCCGAGAATGAATACACCTGGCAAGAAGAGGAACAAGGATAAGTGGTGCCACTTTCACAGGGACCACGGCCACGACACGGAAGATTGTCGGGCTCTGAAGGAGGAGATCGAAGAACTCATACAGCGGGGGCACCTGACCAAGTTCGTCCAGAAAGAGGGGGCCAAGCTCCCCCCCTGAGGAGCCAACAAACGAACTGAAGGGCCCGCCGAGCTGTAAGACTCAGAACCTCCCGGCTCTTTCCAAGAGGTCTTCACCTTATCATAGAAGCAGGATCTTGATTTTCAATAAGGCCGATGCTTGTAATCCGGCCAATAGCATGTAATAAGGGCTCGCCATATTGAAGCAGCCACTAAGTTTATTTCAATAAAACTTTACATTTTTTCATTGGAAACTGTTGCTCTTGCTTCATCTCTACCTCACCGAGTCATGACTCGCTGAATGGTGAGTTCGGAGTCTAGCTTCTTCTACATGGCTGCTCCCGCAACTTACTAAGCTCTTCACAACGAGTTCGGAGTCCAACACTTGGCTCGATTCCTCTTCAAATAACCTGCTCTTCAGTGGGTTAGAAGGGGTTCGCCATTCGGAATTGCTCCCACAACCGTTGAATACCTCCACCGATGGTTCGGAGTCCAACACTTGGCTCGATTCCTCTTCAAATAACCTGCTCTTCAGCATGTTAGAAGTGGTTCGCCATTCGGAATTGCTCCCACAACCGTTGAATACCTCTACCGATGGTTCGGAGTCCAACACTTGGCTCGACTTCTCTTCAAATAACCTGCTCTTCAGCGGATTAGAAGTGGTTCGCCATTCGGAATTGCTCCCACAACCGTTGAATACCTCCACCGATGGTTCGGAGTCCAACACTTGGCTCGATTCCTCTTCAAATAACTTGCTCTTCAGCGAGTTAGAAGTGGTTTGCCATTCGAAATTGCTCCCACATCCGTTGATTCTCTCACATAAGCAGCGAGTTCGGAGCTAAAGCTCTTCCCTATAGTTGCTCCTCACACTCGTCTCACAAATAGCTCTCTTCCAGAGCCGAGCTCTTCACCCCGCTCGCCTCCGAAGCGGACCTCTTCTCAACGAGTTCGAAGCTCACAACTCCCTCCTAGAGTTGCTCCTCGAACTCATCTCACAAATGGCTATCTTCCAGAGCCGAGCTCTTCCCTCCGCTCGCCTCCGAAGCGGACCTTTTCTCAACGAGTTCGGAGCTCACAACTCTCTCCTAGAGCTGCTCCTCACACTCGTCTCACAAATAGCTCTCTTCCAGAGCCGAGCTCTTCACCCCGCTCGCCTCCGAAGCGGACCTCTTCTCAACGAGTTCGAAGCTCACAACTCTCTCCTAGAGTTGCTCCTCGAACTCTTTTCACAAATGGCTCTCTTCCAGAGCCGAGCTCTTCCCTCCGCTCGCCTCCGAAGCGGACCTCTTCTCAACGAGTTCGGAGCTCACAACTCTCTCCTAGAGTTGCTCCTCACACCCGTCTCACAAATAGCTCTCTTCCAGAGCCGAGCTCTTCACCCCGCTCGCCTCCGAAGCGGACCTCTTCTCAACGAGTTCGAAGCTCACAACTCTCTCCTAAAGTTGCTCCTCGAACTCTTCTCACAAATGGCTCTCTTCCAGAGCCGAGCTCTTCCCTCCGCTCGCCTCCGAAGCGGACCTCTTCTCAACGAGTTCAGAGCTCACAACTCTCTCCTAGAGTTGCTCCTCAAACTCATCTCACAAATGGCTATCTTCCAGAGCCGAGCTCTTCACTCCGCTCACCTCCTAGGCAGACCTCTTCTCGCTGAGTTCGAAGCACAACTCTCTCCTAGAGTTCCTCCTCAAACTCATTTCCCAAATGGCTCTCTCCTAGAGCCGGGCTCTTCCCTCCGCTCGGATGCCGAGCAACTGCTGATCCGACCCCAACATCACAGAGCCCAACCGGCTAACCGAGCAAGTGCCCATCCGAGCCCCAAAACGGAGAAAAACCACTTTTCTCTCAACATTCGCGTAAGATTTCGATCAGACGGCTCAGATCATGCCAGCACCACTACACGACAAGATAGTGTTTTCTTGGAAACTGTGCCCGCCTCGAGATCCGCGCTGAGATCAATGGCTCAGATCGCTCCAGTAGTACTAAACGACAAGATAGTGTTTTCTTGGAAACTGTGCCCGCCTCGAGATCCGTGTTGAGATCTGACGGCTCAGATCGCTCCACGTCGCTCGATATTCCGAGCCGAGCGACTAGCGATCCGACCCACTCGCGCCTCTTCTTCGCCCCCAGGGTCTTCCTAGCCCAAGGGTCTTCCAAGCACAAGGGTCTTCCTAGCACACCTTACAAGGGTCTTCCTAGCCCAAGGGTCTTCCAAGCACAAGGGTCTTCCTAGCACATCTTCTCCGCTCCTAGGAGTGGAACTCCTCTTCCAAAATCCCCAAGACCAAAGTACTTATCAACTTCATGAAGACAAGCATGTTGTGGGGCTATTTTGACCATGAAGGAGGGTGAATCTTCATCCCACTCCTAAAGCTAAGTTGTAGATCTTCGAACTTGCTTCGAAACGAGTGGTCGCACGCCCCGATCGGACCTCCGTAGCACCGGGAAAGTGGATCTCAATACAACTGCGCCGAATAGCTCGGGAATCCGAGCCGAGCCACTCGCGCGAGGGGAAATCCGAACCGAACCCGAGCAAGAATCCGAGCTATTCCCATCCGAGCCCCAACATCAAAGAGCCCGATCGGCTAACCGAGCAAGTGCCCATCCGAGTGTCAAAACGGAGAAAACTCACTTTCTCCTCAACATTCGTGTAAGATCTCGATCAGACGGCCCAGATCTTGCCAGCGTCGCTAAACGACAAGATAGCATTTTCTTGGGAACTGAGCTGTCTCGAGATTTGTGCCATCATCCAACGGCCCAGATCTTACCAGCGTCGCTAAACGACAAGATAGCATTTTCTTGGGAGCTGAGCCCGTCTCGAGATTCGTGCCACCATTCCACCGTCTAGATCGAGCCACATAGTTCAGATCTCCAATCCGAGCTACTGTCCTACCGAGCTTCAAAGTTGCAAAAAAAATTGCTCCTCAAAATCCGTGCTCGGATTTGCCGAACACGAAGCAGAGGAGAAGCAGAGAAAAAGCGGAGGAGAAAAAGAAAAGGGAAAAAAGGGAGGGGGGGGGGGTCGGGGTCGACCCGTTAAGGATTCGAACCCCTAAAACCCACTTCAGTCACCCGTCTTCCTTCTCCATTCTCCTGGCGCCAAAACCAAACGAGCAAAAACCCAAAACCCGATCTCTACCTCCATGCCTCGCCACTACCATGGCCGAGCTCCTTCTCCAATGCCGAGCTCCCCCTCCATCGTCGGCTGCCTCCGACGCCGAAGCTCACACCTCCATCTCCATAAAAACCAAGCTTCTCTTCAAGCTCCGTTCGTCAACCTCTGCCGAGCTCACCAACCCCAGGGGCGAGCTCCGAGCTCCTCGCCGAACCCGTCGTTGCCGAGCTCTCTCTCTCTCCACTGCCGAACTCTCCACTGACGAAGACGAACTCGCCACTGCCGAAGATGAACACTCCACTGCCGAAGACGAACTCTCCCATGCCGAACTCTCCACTACCGAGCTCCTGCGGCGAGCTCCTCCACGTCGCGAGCTCCGAGCTCCTCGCCGAACCCATCGTTGTCGAGCTCTCTCTCTCTCCACTGCCGAACTCTCCACTGACGAAGACGAACTCACCATCAGCTCCCTCCTCGAGCTCCGTCGTGGTCGATCACGATGCCGAGGTCTGAGCTTCAACATCTCCTTCGAGCTCCCTCGAGCGAGCTCTCGTCACCAAATTCCGACAAGCTCGACTGCGTTCGCCAAGAGCAACACACCTTCTTCTCCGCTGTCGAAGTGTCGACGAGCCCACAGCCAAGCTCCGTCGACACTGAACCCAACTCCTCCAGGGCCGAGCACCGAGCTTCGCCACGTTCACCACGACGTCGAGCTCCACTCCCTTCCGTCGAGCAACACTCCTCCACTGTCGAAGCTCGACCTCCCCCCTCCACTATGAAGAGCTCCAACGATGACAAGCATCGAACCCATCGTCAAGCTTCCCTTCGCGAGCTCTTCTCCTTCGCCGAACGACCTCCCGCTTCGTTCACCGAGCTCGCCGGGCTCCGCTGGCGCTCACAGGAACGGAGTTGGAGTCGAGGACGGAGACAGAGTCAGGGTCGGAGGCGTCGTTGGTCGAAGTCTGGGTCGAAGGAAACGAAGAAGAAGAAGGGAAAAAGAAAGAACAGAGCTGGCGAGAGAGAAAAGAAAAAAGAAAAAAAATAATAATAATAATATTTTTTTTGCCACGTGGCTTCACCACATTGGCTGCGCGAAATGTGGCCTCACCTCCCGGTCGGCAGCCGAACAAGTCCCCATCCGAGCTGAAAAACAGAGAAAAAGTAGCCGAACACCCATGGCCATGGGATCTTCCAGAAATCCGTGCTTCTGGTGATGGACGGTTCAGATCGCGCCACGCGCGCTAAACGACAAGATAGCGATTTTTTGGGAAATGCGCCTCCTCGAGATTCGTGCCGGGAGCCGACGGCACAGATCGCGCCACGTGTCCAGGTATATTTAAATTATTTATTTATTTATTTAATTGTTTTAATTATTTAAAAATTCTGAAAAAATATTTAAAAAATCGAAAAAAATTAATTAAAAATTCTAAAAATAATTATTAATTCAGAAAATTATTTTAAAATTCTGGAAAAATAATTAATAAATTAGAATAATTAATTAATATTTTCGATAATTAATTATTTAATTCGGAAAATGAATAAAAAATTCAAAAAAATGAGAAAAAATTCAGAAACATCTGGAAAAATCACCAAAAATCCAGAAAATTCTGAGAATATTTTTGGGCATTTTACAAGCTCAGAATAAAACCGTTACACCCCAAGCAAGATCCAAAACTCCCTTAAGAACACCGATAAAATCTCGTACGCCATTAAAATAGTAAAACTACTCCTCAAAGATTGTAAAACTCAGTCTCTAGGAGTGGGGGGCTCATGATATGGCTAAAAATAGGATTAAATCGGGACCGTTCACATCGGAAACGAATCTTAAAGCTCAGGGGTAAAACGGTAATTTCACCTACTAACGGGTCCGAAGCGGGTACTGGGTCTCCTTCTCACAGATCCAATAACCTGCGAACGGATCCACCTCAACTGGGTACGGGTCCCGACCCGATACGAACCCAGTCCGACAGGATAGAATTAGGGTCTCTGATTGAACCAAATCAACGGGCCTGATTCGCTACTATCCTCTCACCGGAAATTAAGGGATTACATTCCTAATCTGATTACGAGAATTTTACGCCTTATTAGATCACAAGAATCACATTCCTAATCTGATCCCAACGGTGACTATAAATACCCCCCACCTACCACTGTTACAGGTTAATCACTTTTTTGCCAACTTAAGCTCTTTTTTAATCATCACTGGTTACTGACAAGAGCGTCGGAGGGTGCATCGTCGGGATCAACCCCGGTGTTTCGCACTTTCCTTGTAGGTGTACAGCGGGAGCTCAACAGCCCAACTCCGACGAGCAGGTTCGGACTCGCTATTCAGGTTTTTCCACGAACCCACAAATTCTATCTGTTTACCCCCACACCATAATTAGCGGTAACACTAACCATTCAAAGTGTCCTTGTGGGCAGCTGAAGGCTGTAATAGATGTTGGATCTGCTAATTTTAATTGCCAGTAACCTGACTTAGCATCAAACTTGCTATAGTATTTTGCTCCCTATATCTGTTTAGCTAATTGTTCGGTAGAAGGAATAAAATACCCATCAAATTTTGTATAACTATTTAATTTTCTATAATTGATTACCATTCTAGATTTTCCTCTTTTTATCTCTGCATGATTTCTGACAATAAATGCAGGAGAAGAATCTGTTGCTCAATTTCTAAAAAAGAAAACTTATAATAATCCGGTAGAAAATCTTCAAAGGATTAGACTTGCAATTTATTTAGAAATGTTCTCTTATGATGTCAAATATATTCCTGGTTATACTAATTATATTGCTGATCTTCTTTCCAGGCCATGAATGAAGACGACGATTTTACCAAGAAACTGCAAGAATTATTAGAACAAATGAAGAGACAGGAGGCCTGGCAGTAGGCAGGCTCTAAAAAGGCCGCAAAAGTCTCCACTGAGACTGGCACAACTTCTGCTCCCACAGGAGTAGAAAACAAGGCCCAACTGGCCAAACAGACCCAACAGGTCAATGACTCCACAAAGGCAAAATCAACAGCTTTCACAGAAGCAAAGAAATCCTTTGTGCCACTGACCAAAGAAAAAATACCAGTATCAATTGAGCCTAAGAGGACATTCGCAGCCTCTTTAGTCAAAGATTGGTACAATCTTGAAATGAAACATCACGAGCCAAACCTATATGAAAAATTCAATGGCTGTTTCAGATCAGTTCAATCAGCTGACTTCAGAGGAACAAATTTCTGGCTAACAAAGCTAGAAAATAAATACTGACAAAGAATTACTTAATAGCAAGTAATTCTTTGTCATACGTGGAATGTTTGATTTGTGTCTTATCAAATTTTTCCGAAGTATACGCAACTATTTCTTTATGTTTTGCAACCAAAACACCACCCCAAAATTTTTCTGAGGCATCTATCTGTAGAATTAAAGATTCTGTTTCTAAAAGAAAATAAAGAACCTTTTGTTCTTGAACAAGTTTCTTTATTTCTTGGATTTTCAGTATTTCAGAATCTTAGAGCTGAATAGGAATTTTATCTGTATTCCATCTCCTTGGTTGTTCACCAGTTTGTATTTTATACTTAACTTATTCTTCAGTTAGCTTTTGTTGAAGGTTTTGAACTTTGGCAGAAATATTTGGTGTAAATTTTCTTCCATTGTTCAGTAATCCTAAGAAGCTCTGAAGTTCTTTTAACGTCTTAAACGTTTCCGGAAACTCTCTGATTTTAGAATAAATATGTTGCTGGAGCTCTATTGTTCCTTGCTTAATATATTTTCCTAAAAATTCTGTTTCTATTTTGAACAGTTCTATCTTTTTAGGACTTAGGATTATGCCATGTGTTAGCAATAATTATGCTACAGCTATTAAATGTTGTTTATGCTCTTCAGCAGAACTAGAGAACACAAGGATATCATCAATATATACTACTACATAGGGTAAATGGCCAAATATTGAATTCATCCATTTTTGAAAGATTTGGGGAGCATTTTTCAATCCAAATGGCATAACTAACCATTCAAATTGTCCTTGTGGGCAGCTGAAGGCTGTTAGCTCAATAGATGTTTGATCTGCTAATTTTAATTGCCAGTAACCTGACTTAGCATCAAACTTGCTATTGTATTTTGCTCCCTGTATCTGTTTAACTAATTGTTCGGCAGAAGGAATAAAATAACCATCAAATTTTGTATAACTATTTAATTTTCTATAATTGATTACCATTCTAGCTTTTCCTCTTTTTATCTCTGCATGATTTCTGACAATAAATGCAGGAGAAGAATGAGGACTTGAACTTTTTTGTATTAATTTTAAATCCAATAATTCTTGGATTTGTTTTGAAAATTCTTCTTTATCTTTTGGAGAAACCATTATACTATTTACTCGAACTATAGAGTCTTTATGTGGCTCTAATAATTCAATTTTACAATATCTTGGACTTTTCTCAAACCATTTTAAAGGATTGTTTGTATATAATGGTTCCAGCATGTTATGAACTCCAGCTTTTCAAATTGTTGGCCAGAAACAAGGAATATGTATCTAGTTTGGTTTGCTTATTGTGTTGAATTAATGACACAGTTAATAAATCACCACGCTGTGCTGTAGGTGTATAATGTGGTGCCAATGGGGCAGATAGCGGTATACGCGGAATAAATCTATTGTCAAAGTGAAAAAAATGGGTGCTGAACGGTTCAAAGAAACGAAGATTATCCATTCCAAGTAGGCAATCTGTTTCAAGAACCTGGGGTAGTAACCCAAAATCAAACGAATATGTTTGAAAGTGATTATGTAGATCAGGAATTTGTACTTGTAAACCAATAACCTTATGGGTTATGGGGCATTGTTTTCCCATAAAGTCATTTAGCATTCCAGGTTTGGTTAATGGAGTGCGAAATTGTGGGGGAATAAAGATATCTTGGAGCAAACTTGCTTCAGCTCTGGTGTCGACCAAAGCATGAATCGTGAATTCTTATATATCTGGTATTTTGATTGTTAAGGGTATATAGATATGTAACTGAGCTTGCTTTTTTAAATCAATAGCTCGAATCATTGGCTTGTATTTGGGCCAAAGGGATTTTTAACACTCTTTGTTCAGTGTTTTTCTCCTTTTGAGTTAAAAGCATTTTCTTTGTTTGACCTTCAACAAGTTCTAGTTGTTCAGTCTGAAAACTCTGTCTAGGTGGTATTGTTTCGTCTGGGAGTTCTTCCATTAGTCCGTACACCTTATGTAGGAAAGGAAATAAGGTTGTGCTCTATCTCTGTGCTAGTATAAGCGTGTGGTATTGATCTGTTATATCCAGAAGGGATTGTTGGATTTATCAGCCATTGGGCAGATTCGAGGCTTAACCCTGCTATAAATCCACGGTAAGGGATACTAGTAGCAGAGATAAGGGTCAAAAATGATTAACGGATAGAAAGCTTATGAAGATAACATTAAACCTAGATACTAAGCTATAACCAAATATAGAATGTTCAACTTTTTCACTCGCCATGGATAATCCTCCTACGAATCCTCCTATTATTACCGATGACACCCACAGGTGTTACCATAATTTAAATACAATTAGTTAAACAAATACATGGAGCAAAATACTATAGCAAGTTTGATGCTATGTCAGGTTACTAGCAATTAAAATTAGCATGTTTATCTAGATCCAATAATTCGACACCGAAGTAGAAGGAATAAAATAACCATCAAATTTTGTATAACTATTTAATTTTCTATGATTGATTACCATTCTAGCTTTTCCTCTTTTTATCTCGGCATGATTTCTGACAATAAATGCAGGAGAAGAATGAGGACTTGAACTTTTTTGTATTAATTTTAAATCCAATAATTTGCTTCTTTGTTGATGTTTTCTAGGCTTGTCATCCACCACAAAGCATATCCTTCCCAATAACTAGTAGCATACATTAGAAAATCGGGTACTGACATTTGCGGCAGAAGATAAGCAATTCCGCTCATTTTTTGTAACCAGTTTAATAATGTCTTTTTTATTTTTTTTATGTGGAACATGATCTATGTTCAGTATCATACCAGATGATTCATTCTGGGAGAATGCTTGTTTAGCTTTTCTCGAGGAATGAAGGTTAATTAAATCAGATCTTGTTTGAAACTGTGCTCCAGTAGGATTCTGGCTTTCTGCCATTTCTTCATCCTGAGGAGGTACAGTTTGATTTATTGATTCTTGAGGTTGTTGTGGAACAAAACCACGATTTGGATCTTAAGGAAAAAACCCTTCAAGTGGTGGTAAATATAAACCAGAACCACCACTGGCTCCTGCTCCATTTGTACATATTGCGTACTGTAATTTTTCCGATGTGTCGAAAATGGATTCTGTGGAATCCTCGGATTCTGTGGAATCCAGGTTTTCTTCCAGTTGGGAGGTATAGTCTTGTTCAGACCCTGAATCTTGTTCAAATTCATGGGATTGCCAGTAATTGATTGCATGGGCATGTTTTTCATAATAGGCATATACATCTATACTATCTATTTTTCCAGATAATTCCTTTTGTTGTAATTCCTTAAAGGCATCATAATAGATTTTATCTAAGTCCGTAATATTAATTTTATTTTTTTCTTCTGACGAATATCTAACCATATTTATCTGTGATCTAGATAAACATGATAATTTAAAGTCAGTATTTATTTTTTAAGGTTGATATACTGTTTTTATATTAGTTATATCTTCTTTTATTTCATGTAAGAGATCTACGATATAATTAAAGATTCCTTTTTGTTCAGATCCTCTAGTAGGAAGATGAACATAGTGGTCATATTGTTCTCTATTTAAATTATGGTAACACCTGTGCTAGGAGGATTATCCATGGTGAGTGAAAAAGTTGAACATATTGTATATTTGGTTATAGCTTAGTATCTAGGTTTAATGTTATCTTCATAAGCTTTCTATCTGTTAATCCTTTTTGACCCTTATCTCTGCTTCTAGTATCCCTTACCGTGGAATTATAGCAGGGTTAAGCCTCGAATCTGTCCAATGGCTGATAAATCCAACAATCACTTCTGGATATAAAGGATCAACACCACAAGCTTATACTAGCATAGAGATAGAGCACAACCTTATTTCGTTTCCTACATAAGGTGTACGGACTAATGAAGGATAGCTAATGAAGATTACATTAAATCAGGAAGAGAGCTATAAGCAAATATAAAATATGCTCAAGGAAATTAGTCTATCATTACCTAAGAGAAAATACAAAGAAAGAACTTACAATATATTACAGGGGACTCTCAACTTGAAGCTGGTATTTACAAACAACTTGGCTCTGATACCAATTTTGCGCACACAAACAAACTTAAAAACAAGGCACTCGTACTCACTAAAGAAAAGAAGAAGAAAGGATTTCTGATATGATACAAGAATGGCCAGAGGGACTTATTTATAGGAATACAAGAGCTCTAGTGCTGCATGAGCTGGCAGATAAGGACGAATCTAATTTGCTGGAGGATAAGAAGGAATATTGTTATGGAAGTATGCGCTGGCTTTGAATTATTGAAGCTTTTGAGCTGTCCTTCAATTATTGTGGTTTTAGTGTGTAGTCTGGACCACCATGCTTTAATCAGTGTTGGCTTCTTCTGTAAGCATGTCTCCAGTGCTTGCCGCATCATAGTCTTATCCTTTTTGGTAATTTTCTAGTTTGTCCAAATAGTCTTCTTGTGCAAGGCTCCCAACACGACCCAAGTGTAAAGAGGTAAGGAAGGCTTCGGCTTTCTTGATTCGCTATCCAGAGTCTTCGAATGCAGGTAATTTGTCTATTAACAAAATAATTTTACCTTCATGAATGGAGTGCGCCTCTACTGTGGCAACATAGTCCACTCATTCAAAAAAATCATGAGCAACTTCTAGGCGTTCTTTCTCCTCATCGAATTGTTTTTTATTGAACTTCAAAATTTGGTGTTGAGGTTCTTCCGTAACTCGTTCTATCTCCCAAAGTTGAACAGAGGGAAATAATTTGATGTACTGTCTTTCTTCCCATACGGACCAGATTCGAAAAAGAAAGATTGTCTGGAACCTGTTTGAGTATTCTACAAGTTTTACTTTGCATATTTCAGGAATACTATTCTGGTAGTCTTGTAGGTTGTTGGTATTAACATGTATTTCATGAACAATTCCTTTTCGAATATGCTTTTGATATTTAGGAATATCATGAAAACATGCTATCAGTCTTGGATGTTGATTAGAGTCAAGAATAACATCCTCATCTGTGAAAAAGGATGCAATTTCTGTGTCCTCTAATTGTTTAAAGAAGTTGAGGAGGTGTGTATCATCCAAAAGGTTTTGTTGATACATTGAGATCATATTCTGGACTGTCGTTTCTGCCTCAAGCTCTTTTGTTTTATCATTTTGGATTTCTAGCACTTTGAGTAAGTCTAGAAAATCCTGGATTCTCAAATTGATTAGATCTGAAGTATCCATTTGATTAAATATTTCTTGAAGATTTCTTTGCTCTGAAGTTTGCCCAGAGAATAAGGAAACTTCTTTTTTGTTTAATGCATCTGATCTTGATGAAGATGAGAACTGTGTCATTCTCAAAACTAGTTGTTGTATTTCTGTATACTTTTGATGCTGATGACGAAGTTCGAACGTTCGATCCAGAAGATCCTTTTCTAGCTTTGTTAGCTAGAAATTTGCTCATCTGAAGTCAGCTGATTGAACTGATCTGAAACAGCCATTGAATTTTTCATATAGGTTTGGCTTGTGATGTTTCATGTCAAGATTGTACCTCTTTGACTAAAGAGGCTGCGAATGTCCTCTTAAGCTCAATTGATACTGGTGTTTTTCCTTTGGTCAGTGGCACAAAGGATTTCTTTGCTTCTGTGGAAGCTGTTGATTTTGCCTCTATGGAGGCATTGACCTGTTGGGTCAGTTTGGCCTGTTGGGCCTTGTTTCCTACGCCTGTGGGAGCAGAAGTTGTGCCAGTTTCAGTGGAGAGTTTTGCGGCCTTTTTAGAGCGTGCCTGCTACCAGGCCTCCTGTCTCTTCATTTGTTCTAATAATTCTTGTAGTTTCTTGGTAAAATCGTCGTCTTCATTCATGGCCTGAAAAGAAGATCAGCAATATAATTAGTATAACCAGGAATATATTTGACATCATAAGAGAACATTTTTAAATAAATTGCAAGTCTAATCCTTCGAAGATTTTCTTCCGGATTGTTATAAGTTTTCTTTTTTAGAAATTGAGCAACAGATTTGTTATCTGTCTCAATAGTAAATTGTCGGTATAAGACATAAATTTTTAGGCTTTTAAGGGCTAACTTAATAGCAAGTAATTCTTTGTCATACGTGGAATATTTGATTTGTGTCTTATCAAATTTTCCAGAAGTATAAGCAACTATTTTTTTATGTTTTGCAACCAAAACACCACCCCAAAATTTTTCTGAGGCATCTGTCTGTAGAATTAAAGATTCTGTTTCTAAAGAAAAATAAAGAACCTTTTGTTCTTGAATAAGTTTCTTTATTTCTTGGATTTCCAGTATTTCAGAATCTTGGAGCTGAATAGGAATTTTATCTGTATTCCATCTCCTTGGTTGTTCACGAGTTTGTATTTTATACTTTGCTTGTTCTTCAGTTAGCTTTTGTTGAAGGTTTTGAACTTTGCTAGAAAGATTTGGTATAAATTTTCTTCCATTGTTCAGTAATCCTAAGAAGCTCTGAAGTTCTTTTAACGTCTTAAACGTTTCCGGAAACTCTCTGATTTTAGAATAAATATGTTGCTGGAGCTCTATTGTTCCTTGCTTAATATATTTTTCTAAAAATTCTATTTCTGTTTTGAACAGTTCTATTTTTTTAGGACTTAGGATTATGCCATGTGTTAGCAATAATTGTGCTACAGCTATTAAATGTTGTTTATGCTCTTTAGCAGAACTAGAGAACACAAGGATATCATCAATATATACTACTACATAGGGTAAATGGCCAAATATTGAATTCATCCATTTTTGGAAGATTTGGGGGGGCATTTTTCAATCCAATTGGCATAACTAACCATTCGAGGTGTCCTTGTGGGCAGCTGAAGGCTGTTAGCTCAATAGATGTTTGATCTGCTAATTTTAAATGCCAGTAACCTGATTTAGCATCAAACTTGCCCCTACCGCCATGTTCCTTTTGTTAAGCACTTCCACGGTAAGAAGCTTATTATTCAGAGCTAGCCAGGTCAAAATTTTAGCTTTGAGAGGAACACAGCTGCTCCACAACGGCTTAGCACTCGGGGAAACAATCCACCGAAATTTAAACAATTGTAGAAAGATTTAACCGAATAGTTACTAGAGCTAGTCCATCTCCATTTGAAATCATCGAGAGGTTGCTAGGTATAACGGTTAATACCATCAATACCATCAAAAAGCTCTTGAAGCTCAATCAGAAGAGGTAGTGGAAGAACGTCCGAGAAAGGAATCGACCAGAACTTTTGATTATTGATAAAAACAACATAATCAGACACTAAGACAAAGGGGTCGGAAGCCATTTGATAGAGCTTAAGAAACGCATAAGCGAGCTTGATGTTACTGAACCATAAATCAGACCAGAATCTAGTCCTAGCACCATTAGCGCACAGATGAACCAAACCACATTGAAAAGGGATGGCTACTTTCCAGACACCCTTCCAGAACGAAGAGGATTTATGAGGAAGGGAGGGAGAAAAATCCCACAACTTAGTACGAGAGTAGCAATTGGAAGAAATCATGCGCATCCAAGGCAGCTGCTCCCACTTAAGAAATCTCCATAACCATTTGCCTAAGAGGGCCAAATTTTGGTGTCTGAGATTAAGAGCTCCTAAGCCACCAGCTGCCTTAGGGGTGCAGATCAGTTTCCAATTGCAAAGATGAGACCCGGCTTTATAATTCTCCAACCCTGATCAGAAAAAGTTTCTTCTAATACGATCAATCCTCTTAATCACCCACGACGGAAGGTTAAAAAACGACATCATATATAAAGGAATAGAGGATAGAACGGAGTTAACAGGATGAGTCTGCCTCCGTGAGAAAGGTGTTTACCAGACCACCGGTTGAGTTTCGATTCCACCTTATCTATCATCGGCACCCAATCAGCTTTATGAAGTTTCCCCCATCACAATGGGATACCTAAGTAATTGATAGGGAAGGAGGCCGGGACACAATTAAAGAATTGTGCAATTTTCATCTGCCGGTTATGGGACCCACCCAGCCACAGAACAAAAGACTTTTGAAAGTTAATGGCCAATCCTGACGCACTTTCAAAGACATAGAGAAGTAACTTCAGGTTACGTAAACTACACCCATTTGGCTTTGCAAAGATAATGGTATCGTCAGCATATTGGAGATTCAACACTCCACGAAAAGAACGAGAACTACCAAGGCCTTCAATAACATCAGCTTCCCATGCATTACGAAGCAGCTTACTGAACACATCTGTAACAAGAGCGAATAACAGGAAAGAAATAGGATCCCCTTGACGAAGACAACGCTTACATTTGAACTTATGGCCCTCCATCCCATTGATAATAATGGACGAAGTTCAAGCAAAAATACTGGATTTGACCCAAGCAGTCCATTTAGGGCCAAAACCCCGGTGAAAAAGAATTTCCAGGAGAAAGTCCCAACTTACATTATCATACGCTTTTTGAAAGTCTAATTTCAACAGGATACCTTCCAAATTAGAACTATGACAGTCAGAAATGATTTCTTGGGCCGAGGCCACACTATCCACGATGAAACGGTCTTTAATGAAACCCGATTGCATGGGGTCAATCAAATAAGAGATAATGTCACTAAAACGAGTAGAGAGGACTTTCATGATGATTTTGAAAGTCGTGCTAAGGAGGCTGATAGGCCTAATGTTAGAAACCAAATTAGCACCTAAAAATTTGGGGATGAGGAAAATGTGCACATAATTGATCCTATCGAAGGAAAAGTTCCCTTGATGCAGATCCGAGAACATTTTAAAGAGATCATCGTTGAGGCAATCCCAAAACTGTTGGAAAAAGAAGGCTAGAAAGCCATCCGGACCAGGGGAGGAGTCGCTCTTCAAAGAGAACACCGCATGCTTGATCTCTTCTAAGGTGAAGGGATCTTCCAAGCTCAAAAGATCGTGCGACTGCTGCCCATACAGCTGCTTACAGTCTAGGTGGATACAACGTTGTTTATTAGAACCCAATAGATCCTTAAAGAAGCAGAGAAAAGAAGCATGGATATCGGAATCCGAAGATAAGTCACTGTCATTATCAAGAATAGAAGAAATACGATTGCATCGTTGCCGGTGAAATGCGAAATTGTGAAAGAAGGAGGTGTTAACGTCGCCCTCCTTAAGCCAGCGAAACTTGGCTCTCTGAGCCCATTTAATGTACTCGTTATGGAGAAAATCCGCGAAGTTTCTTTTACAAGCCGCATGTTTGGAATGAAGGGAGTCCGAGATAGGACCAATCTCCTCCAGACGATCAATGGATTCGATGGTCGACAGGAAAACCTCTTTAAGAAAGTTATCATTGGCCACTCTTTCTTTAATTTTTCTACCATATTTAATGGCATGAAGCTTAATCAGAATGCGACCTAAACCCGATGACCCCGTAATAGAAGAAAGACATTCTGTGATGAGATTGACGAAGGTTTGGTCCTGCAAAAAAAATTTTCAAATCGAAACTTAAACAATCTGGGAAAGTTAAAGTTCGACGACAAAGGGATAGGGACGTGATCTGACGAGGGATTGGGCAAGGCCGAAGCGAAAGAATTGTGGAAGAAATTGATCCAGTCGGAAGAAACCAGAAAGCAATTGAGCTTAGCCAAAGTCAGAGGGGACATCATATTCGACCAGGTGAATGATCTGCCACTGAGGGGGCAGATCAGTCAATTGGAGGGAACAGATGTTATCATTAAAGCGGGAAGAGTCCAAGGAGTAAGAGGAAGAACCCGATCTCTCGGAAGAGAATCTGGTAACATTAAAATCACCACAGAAAAGCCAGAAACCATTAATGTCTTGATGAAAGGAGTTAATTTCATTCTAGAAAGCATCGCGACGATCAGCAGTAGAAGGACCGTACACAGACACGACTGTGAGATCACGATTGAATTCAAACCAGTGAAGACGAACCACCAAAAAGAAAGTTAACCGACGAGTCGATATAAGAGAGAAAGCAGATTCTTTGAAGCCGAAGAGGATACCTCCTATAGTTCCTATTGCATCAAGAGAAATCCAATGGGAGATTAAGGATCTGCCTATCGAACGTAAGAAGGCGGACGAGGGGATTCAATTTTCGATTCTTGAATAGAGATCAAATCACAATAGGAGGAAGAAATAAGTTGAGATAACGCTTGTTGCTTAGAAGGACACCTAAGTCCCCCAAATATTCCAAGAGATGCTAATCATTAAAAACGTTAGCTTCATAAGCTTTTGAAATTTCGCGATCGTGAATAGCATCAAAATGAACAAAATTATCCGAATCAACTAGGAAACCCATCTTCCTAGTCATTCCAAGCATATCTAAATTGGAAAGAGAATCAAAATGCACTTGGTATATGGATCCATAATGTTTCTTTCCAGCCGAGAAAGTAGAGGGGGGAGATGAATCGAAACTCCGGAACTGAGCCGCAAGGGGCGACTTAGGTTCCGCCATTAGATTCGATTCTCTAATGGCTTGAATACGAGCACTAGATCGAATGACCGATACACGTTTTTGATTTTGTTTAGCAACCTTTTTTTTCCTTTAGATTTGAAACAGATTGAACTCTGTAGCTTAGGGCGTGGCCCTACTATGGTGCCCACAGACACCACTGCAGAGACCGTCGAAACAAGGGCGGTAGCGGGCCTTTGGACAGAAGGGCCTAATCTAATGGGAAGGAAAGAATCCACTTTCAGATCAAGAGGAATCCTACCCGGCAGGTGAAAGTGACTAAAAGTAGAGAGATAGGAATCGTGGTAGCATGGAAATCGAAGAAGGACTAATTCTAAAACAGACAAAGTTGAAGTACTCCAAACAATAAGAAGAAAGGAAGTGACTAACAACAAAAATTGCAGGAAAGAATATCTGCTTTTGGGAGTGAGACGGATTTAGTTCTACCAACTCATCGCCTAGAAGATCAACTTTATCAACCCAAGCATCTGCCTTGAGAGAGGGAGAGGAAGAAACTTTAGTAGGCAAGGATGAAGTAGCAGGCCCAGAACAGGGGGTACAGTGAACCGCACTCATGAATATGTCCCAGTCTGAAGAGTAATGAGGATTCGCATCCCAAACAGGCCACTTCTCAAAAGCAATAGCTGGATAATGCTTAGCGGGAGGAGGGTGATAGGAGGGCACCGGGAGGGCAGAGGTCAGAGGATCAGAGCTGGCTTTCGGCACAGGGGGCATAGGGGCAAGATCAGTCAACGCCCCCTGTTGAGGGGGAAGGGATTTTCCCGCCGCCAAATCTGGGTTAATCCAGACCAAATTGGGAGCTTTAGAAGGCGAGATTTTGGGTTTGGGAGGAGTGATAACCGGCCTGTGCTGGACCGAAAGATTTTTTCTGGGCTGATCTTTGTGAGACCTCCTCCACTTGGACGAAGGAGCGGTAGACTGAGAAGAGGTACCGACAGAGAAAGAGTTCGGCGCAGTAGAGGATTTTGCTGGGGGAAATGGAGCTACAAGGGACGAAGGAGCTGGCAACTGGGGAACATCAGCAATATCTTGGTAAAAGACCGAGACAAGAAACGAAGATTTATGGTCTTTTAAAAAGTAAGAATCAATCATCTCTTTAACCGACGGACAAAAGAAATCAGCATCAACTTGAAGACATCCTGAAGCCAACATCGTAGAGGAGGAGATGTGTTGTAACTCACCGACACATTTAGTCAAACCAGAGACCACCCTAAGAGATTCACAAAAAGGTGGAAGACCGAGCAGCGTAACCTTAACAGGGGATGGAATCAAGGGAGGTGGTGGGACACCACGATTGATCCATTTACCAACGGATAAGTGGGTTGCTCCAATGGAAAGAGAATTGCAATCGACCAGGTCCGCCAAGATTTTAATGGAAGGACAATTAATAACCACTTCCCCATTGGAACAACAATTGAAAACCCACACCCAATCTTGAACATTACAGAAATTGCTCAGGAAAACATTTAAGGTAGAGTTAGAGATCGATCCTCCCTTAAAAGAAACAGCACTGTATTGCTCAAAGAACTTCAATTTGTCCAAAAATTCAGAATCAGAGATGAACACCACATTGATCTGAGAATTGGATGTCTGCAAGGAGGGAGCTGGGTTCACAATCGGGATGGCGGGGCCCTTAGCCCGGATGCGCTGTGCTACAGGGGGAGTAGGCAGGAGGGGAGAGGAGGAGGAGAACTTGGGGTGCTTAGATTTTGGGGCTTGAAGATCTGCTAGCTTTGAATGGAGAGAAGGAAAATCAAGCGCGGAGATGACTTGGTCGGAGATGGGGACTCCCACAGACAAACCCAAAATTTGTTGCAAAGAAAAGCACCGATTTCGGGAGTGACCAGACTTTAAACAAAACAGGCATTTCATGTTGTCTGTACAGAATGCTCTAATATGCCCCACTTGGAGACAGCGGAAGCAAGTGAGATGCTGGGGATGAGAGGAGGAAGAAGATGGTTTAGATAGAGAAGTATGGGAGGAGGTGAAAGGGCGGTAAGAAGAAGGGAAACGACACCTTAGAATGTTCTTAGGGGTGGGCCAACCAGAGAAAGAGGGCGGCGAGGAAATGATCCGCTGAGAAGGCCCACCATGCACTAGCGCCAATGAGAACTTGATGGGGATAATATTTTCTGAAATATTTTTATTTTTTTTACCACATCGATCCAAGATGAGCCCATAGCGGCCCAAAGCCCGGTCAACAACACAGAACCAAAGAAAGGAGGAAAAAAAGTTGGACTTGAAAAGTCAACGAACCGCTCCTGGCGCGATTCGAAAGAAACACCAAAACTACCGAAAAACTCTAGAGGAACGCCCTCTAAAAAACGAAGGAAAAGAAGAGAAAATAAATCAACCAAATTCCAAAGAAACTCAGACTAGCGACCAGGAGAGAACGTGAGGTAAAGCAAAAGTGAACAACCACAGACAGAAAAAGGAACTTGGAAAATGCACCGATGCGCAGTGAAGAAACTGACTTGGTAAAGCGAAACCAGGACACCACGATGATAGCAAAAAAGATATCAGAGAGGATCTTCAAATAAAAGAAAAAAAAAACACTAAAAGCTTGGCGCCAAATGCCAGCACCGCCAGAAGGCAAGATAAAAAATGGTAACAAGAAGAACTCACAGTGATAGGCTAGAAAGATCACGAATAAAACTGGCCGCTCTAGACAACTTGGACCCTCACACCTGGAGCAGCACCCCTAACCCGGGAGCAGAAGAAATCAGCAGGAGAACCCACACCACACCACGCAAAAGAAACACCCAACAACGACGCTAGCACCGACAGATGGCATGGCCAGATACCCCTAAAAATACTCAAAATTAGGGAACTCCACTTATATCGAAACTCAGCGAAGTAAAAATGCAAGAGCGTAGGCCCTTCCGGGGAAGGGGGAGTCTCACAGAGCGAGCCAGAGACCAGGAAACGGAGAGGAAAGAAAAAGAGGGTAGGTCGGAGATGGAAGGGGGACGACAACTGAAGCGAGGATACGAGGAGAAACAAAGGAACTGGGTCGAGAGAGGTGAGCGAGACGACCAAAATTAATGAAGGGAGGTGGGCCGACGGTGGAGAAGGGCGAGCAGATCTGTAGGAGCACGGTCGGAGAAAGGAGTGTTAGACAATCGCCAGACCAATATATGGGTTTTAATATAATAATATTTTTAATGTTCAAATTTATTTATGATATAATTATTTGTAAAATGCAACTTATTTAAATACATGTTGGTACCACTACAGATAATTATGAACAGTATTAGCTTTAAAAAAAATGTGCATCATATTATCATATAGTGATTCAATCGGGTCGGTTGATCAGTGATTGCTCACTTTAATTTGGCCTGCAATAAGGTGGTTCAGATTTGGGTCAATTCAGGTCGCAAATTTTGGAAATCCAACCATTCGACATGGCCTGTTAACTCGTTGACCAAGTCAAAGTTGCCCACAACTTGCACACTTGACCTGCGGGTTTGGATCCGTTTGACCTGAACGGGTAAAATATTTGACCCACGGATCGAATGGTCTGAAACAGTCTGAAACAAAGTTGTTGGCACTGTTAATGAGGTGTTTTTTTGTGTTTTTTTGTTTTTGTTTTTTTTTTTACCTTAGAAATATTCTCTTAATTCAATCTAAAAATTTTCACACCTTATTCATTCTCTTTCTACCTTCTACCGTTGTTACTCAATTCAATATCAATATAATTAATTTTTTTCAACAAAGAAGCAATTATCAAAGAATTGAAAATTTTTGATTGTATTGAATTGTGTTGATTTATCTTTTAACTACGTCTACTTGAACTCTTCCACCAAAGAAGCACTCTCTAATTTTTAACAACTACTGGACTACGTCTACTATATTTCTTAATCAATTACGTCTCTTTTTATTTTTATTTTCTCTTTCTTTTATACGATTATTCGCAAAGTATGGTATCAAAATTTCACAATTTTTCTATTGTCTTGATTTTTGTTGTAGTTCTTATTTTTTGTATCACATTTGTTGATTTTTTGTTTTTTCTCTTTTTCAACTCTCCTATTGTGTTTTAGATTTGATTTTTAACATATATCTCTTAGATTGTTTTGTATTATTTCACATGCACTAGTAAAACACTAGAAATTATTTTTTTTTCACATTAACTATTTCCATGTTTAGATCATGAGGTAGCGGTTTTAGCCAAAATGGACAAGATTTTCCCGGTAGTTTACGTCGGTCTCTAATAGTCCCACATGGAGAGCCTGAATTTATACCGAATTTTATAGTAGGAACTCGCAGAATAGAGGAAGAAATGTATAATGTTTGACACTAACACAACAAACCGAATCCACTAATAGTAAAAATTAGGGGGCAAATGAGTGATTGACACAAATATTATGACTATATCTCCGATAAAGATAATTCGAGTGTAGGACATAAGATTTGTAAAATTTATGACAAAAGATACAAATGGAAGAAGGTGAGAAAACATGTACAATTAAATGATACATTTTAAATGTAGAATTATTACAAGACCAACAAGTGGCAAAGTTTCAGAAAGTGTTTTTTCTACAAGTAGCAGAGTTTTAATAGATTATAAGAATTACTTGAAGCTGGATTCGTAGGAGATGCTCCTATGCACTGAAGATTGGATGAAGACTGAAGATATGACTCAAGGAAAAGCGGCATCTATATCAACAAATGAAAGCAACTCGCCAGAAGTCCATCAATAAGATTATGGAATTTACGGCGATGAGATCTTTGGTTTAGATTAAGTACATGTGCACGATAGTAGTCTAATACCCTCTCTTCAATCTAATTTTAGGCCAAGAACTCTAGATTGTTCTTTTAAACATGTAATTGAAGGAATTTGTATATTTTTTTAACAGTATTTGTATGAAAAATTAGTTGTAAAATTTCATAGAAGTTGAAATTAATAATATGTACAATTTTGTTCAATTCTTAATCTCTTATACTTGTTGTACAATTTTTATTTATTTATTTTTTTAGATTAAAAAAAGGGTCAACCCGTCAACCAGCCTAACTCGAACTGGATTCAATCCGAATGGGTTCACGGGTCTATCGGGTTAGTTTTTTTCATTTCCCAACCTGGCCAGGCCCGGTCCGGCTAATGGCCCAACCCAACCTGAGCCCGCCCGAAATCGGGTCAAACCCGAATGGGTTGGGCCCAGTCTGGTCCGATGGACCCGACTACCATCACTATTATCATATATTAGAGTGACAGCCAAAATAGATTAGTTCAACAACAATGAGTTCAACATTGTATAATACATCAAACGGACGGCCAAAGTTTTGCAATTTCTTTTTCAAAACAATTTCTAAAAGTTATCAATTGTCAACTAATGGTTCGTGTATCATTGAGAGTAAAAACTATTTGTTTCAAAATGATTACAAAGATTGCCAGTTGATGTTGTGCACGGTTAGTAAAAACCATTTGTTTCAAACTCTTGGAGAACTTTAAAGAGTTAGACACCGAAAAGCTTTTATTTTATGCAATCTGCACATAATGAATCAACCACAAATAAGTATCATCAAGCAGCCCCCCGTGCGAGACAACCAAGCAAAGAAAAATACCACTGAGAATGTTTGACCGAAAGAACAACATTTTTTTACAGATTTATTATCCTATCTATCCACTATCACTAAAAATAACTATTCCTTCAAAAAAACGATGTCTTAGTAAGTGATACAAACAGTTAAGAGCATCCACAGTCATGTGAGCTATAGTTATGAAATAGATTTTTGATTGTTTCCTACAGCGGTGAAAATGCATAAAATTTATTTTAAAAAATGGATGATGTTTCGTCCGATCGAAATTTCAGATTTTTTAAATTTTTTTGGTACTTAATATTATTTTTAATTAATTCTTTAGAATAAAAAGAAAACAAAAGTCGACGAACGAAATATGATGTTTCGTCCGTGATTTGCTACAGTGATAATATGTACTGAGTGGAGTGATTAATCACTAAGTAGTGATTAATTATCTAACTAAACCTAATTATCTACCTAATTATTTGACTAATTAATTAATTATCCAACTTATTTAACTAAAATTTTTTAACCATAGAAAATCATATGAGTCAACTAATAGTCTATAAAAAATCCAATGGTCTCAATCAATAAACCATTGAAAATCCTATACAATCCAACCCATAGAATTCCAAAATTTTCCAAAATTTTGATGTTTCGTACGTGGGTTTTATCCTTTTTCTGAGTTTTTTTAATTAAAAAATTCGAATTTCGTCAGATGAAACATGATCCGAAAAAATATATTATAAAATAATATGCAAATTTCTATTTCAATATGCATATTTGCCTATTCACTGTAGCAAAAAAGAGGCAAAATATACATATTTGTCTAACGACTGCAGCGTGATTTGCATAAATTATGCATTTTATGCATATATACCTAACGACTATGGATGCTCTAATGGGCGAAGAAAAGCTCAGTTCCAACCCTAAAAATGTGAATTTTCTGCACTAACTTACTTTTGGAAAATAATTACCAAACTGACTCACTTTTGAAAATATTTATCCAACTGACCTACTTTTAGACACGTCAACATAAAACGCTATTGGCAACAACGATATATGTTATTTTAATGCCGATATTGCCAAGAGCAGCACCCGTTAATTTTTTTCTTTCACATGCCATTTTTTAGAGTAACTGTACTAGTATATTTCACATTCAATTGTGAACTCTGATTTGAGAAAAAATTGTAAGTGTGAAAACATCATATAAATGATGCCGCTATCTCCAATAAAGACATACAATCGCATGCAAAATGCCGTTATTGGGGATAGCAACATCAGTTACAATAGGTCTTACATAGAAATGGTGACACCCACTTCTCCTTCCCCTTTCACTTTCTCCCTCTCTCTCCCTTTACTCTCAAAACCCAAAACCCTAACATCCTAGATCACAAACCCCACTTCTATTTACTCTCAAACTTCATCTCTCCTACATCCCTATCCTACCACTCCAAAATGCAACTCCCCCAATCTGATAAATCTTCAACATTATCTCCACTCATCTTCAAAATATTATACACAACGTATTCTCCGCGCTCCAACTTACGGTTACATTTGAAGGTATTTCTATAACACGTGTTGTGTAGTTTGCATATATTATGCTTGTGAGTAGTTAATGACTCGAATATTTGTCCATTTATGTATAGGTATGAGTTACGATATACCTATTTGGTTATATTTTGGGGGTGAAATAATTCGAGATCTGAAGACAGGATATTGTTATAGTGATGTTGAACCGGTCATTATTTGGGTTCCACGTAACTTTATATACACACAACTAGTAGACAAGATATTTGAAGTTACTAATTGAGAAAGAAGTGAATGAAGTCGCAAAATCGAAGTCCATTATGCGGCCGAAAAAGGAGAAGGATAACATTTCATGGCGGTGCCCGTAGATAATGATAATGCTTTTAAGTCCATGGTTGCTATGACAGTTGATCTAAATTGTAGTTGGACTGAATTGAAGTTGTATATTGAGAAAATGAAGCTTCCTAATGCTCGGTCACATGTTATTTCTAGTCCAAGCCCCGTTAGAAGTTTCAAACCAGCTGCCAAGTCACATGTAAGAATACCCCATCCATAAGAAGACATTAGAACAACTCCAACAAAACCTGTTACCACAGATTATGAGCCGGTACACCCTTTCACATTGATAAGAGATATTGTTGACATCGACAACGTTATGAAAGACTTCGATAATGTTGTTGTTAATAACAAATTATTAGAAGAGGAAGAAGATGAGGATCACAAGGTTGATGATGAGGAGGTCGGAGAAGATCGGGTTAATGATGTTAACACTAATGTACATGTCAACAATGTGGTTTCCTTGAAGCAATCCACGAGTGCACCTGTACATGAAGTTCAATCAAGTGAATGGATGACCAATGCGACCGTACATGAACATCCACAGTCTTTTATCAGCTCATCGAATATAGATGAACTCTATATCGGTCAAAGATTTCCAAATAAAGATGGCATCCAACATCAAGTTAAGATGTACTCCGTGAAAAACTATCGAGAATTTGTGACGGTGTAACCCCTAATTCCAGAAATACGTATTTTCACGAATATTTTTCTGTATCTCGATATTCATAAATTGTTATTGTTAAATTCATTTTGAGTTTCTTTATTAAAATATTTTTCTAAACAATAATTATAACTATTTCGAATAAACATTGTCTTTATTTTTACTTGATCAACTATTTACATTTTTAAACTCAAATCAAAGATATTGTTTCGGTTTGGACTATTTCAACAAATTCCTATTTTTAATATATAGATATTGCTATATAATTGTTATGGTTATGTTTATTAATTTTTATTATTCTTATTGTCACTGTTATTATTATTGTCAGTATTTTATTCTTAGTGTCATTATTCTTACTAAATGTTATTGTTAGTATTATTATTTTAATTTACATGGTTATTTCTATTCTTATTGTTACTACAATTATTTACAATTATTTATTATTATTGATTATTAAAACAAATTTTTTTTTTTTATAATTATGTTTATATTTGTCTCAAATAATTTATGTAACACAAATTATATTGTTATCACGTATCTTTTTTCCTACATTTGGATTTATATTGATCTATTGTATTATATACAATGTGTTTTATTTTATTGAATCCATACCCATACCCAATACCCAATATCCTACTTTTTCCCAATATATTCTAATCTTTTATTAAAACCCTAACCCTAATCTTATTCATTAACCCCGCCGTCACTACCCTTAATCCCCGTATACTGTTCATCCACCCCTCCCGCTCTCATCTCCTTCTCTCTGTTTTGTTTCACCGAAACCACCCCACTCCGATTGCCAGCCTCCCGATCGTCATCACCTTCAACCACCGTCACCCTCATCATCTCCGTCACCATCCCCTCGCCATCATCGTCTCGCCATCCCTGTCGTCATCCCCCGTGTCCTCGCCATCACTGCTAACCCAATCCACCATGAGTTTTTCCATCGCAATAACTTCTCGCCATTGCCCTACCTATCGCCGTGCACCTCACCATTACCTTCGCCGTCCCTCGCCGCTCTACCGTAGTCCTCTAGCATCGCCGTTCGAGTCCCCGAGGTCGCACGCCATTGTCCCCTATTTTCGATCGAGAAATAGAGCTTCGTCGTCGTCGTGATTGTCGTCGCCGCCGTCGCTTCCCGACCGTGGTACCGACATCGCTCCGCCACCACAACTGCCCAGTCGCAGTCGAAGTGCCGTGCCATCGTCGAGATCTCCCGCGCGTTCTCTCTCTCTCTCTCTCTCTCTGTGCCGAAGTGAGAAGATGGATCGTGAGTGGTTCGTTCCGCTGTTCGGTGTTCGGGTGCATCATATCTCCATCTGCTGTCCCATGTTTGGGTTGGATCCAATGTGAGGAAGAGATCCTATTGGTCTGTTTTGGTGTTCTGTGTTCTGGGCGCATCAGATCCCGTCTTGCTGTCCTGTGTTTTGGCCGATCCAGTGTGGATTTCAAGTGCTGTTGTTGCTTTGTTTGCTTGGAGTTCTTCGCACGGTCTTCGCACGTGCTTTTGGGAGATTTTGCCCGGGGTTCTGATACTGTTGTTCCTATTTTAATTATATCTGCAATAACATGCAAGTCTCTTCTTGAACCCTTTTCATTATTTGCGCTCAAGATTATTTGATCTCCTGCAAGTAGATCCGTCCATTTTGTTATCAAAAATTATTTTTGACAATTCCGTTAAGATTATCGAGGGATTACACGAGCTAACCCGACATACTCTTAATATCTTGCTATCTCTTTGATCTTAAACCCGGTCCCAAATGTTTCATGCATATGCACAATTAAATAACTAGATTTATGCTTAAAACTGCTTGATGAAATGGACATGTTAAATTGAATGTACTGAATCGATTTTAATTGATGAATTGACACCATGACTATAATAAATGTACCTTAAACCTTAGAAATTGCATGTTGACACCTAGAATTCACTTGATTACAAATTTACATGCTTTATGTGATCATATGGTTTATTTATTTGCCTATTCATGTTAAGACAATTTCTGGACTGCTGTATGTTTTACTTTGAATCAGACTTTTAGCCATGCTAATGACATAATTTGAAAGAACTTACTAAACATAAAATACAGTCCTTGATGTCTAGATAATTTTTTCCTGGTCTGGATTTAAATTCCAATTTGTCATTTGTTAGTTATCAACACTTTAATGCAACTGTGTTAGTAATTTCAAACTCATAATTTCATGCGTACTCTGTTGTTCTATATTTTAATTGACCCTGTTAACAGTAAAAGAAAAATCTGAAATAAATTAGGCTGGACCTAGACATATATAGGTATCACCCAGAATTTTTATAGATTTTATAAATAAGTTCTCTGACCTAAAATAATTAGTTGAACACAACTTACTGCATGCTGCCTGAACATAAAACCTGATTAGAATAAAGTTTTCACCCTAGTTTCGGTATCTTTTATATGCCTTAATTATACTCGCTGGAACCGTGTGGAAGTCTATTTTTCAGATCTTCCGGCAAATTTAGATTTGCTAATTTTTAGTGACCATAATCCATATTTTAGTACAGCAAGGTCATGCTATCCTGATCATGTGATATGTAAACCGTAAATCGAAAATGAAATCTGTCAAAAGGGTTGGAAAATAGACAAAATTTTCTAAAAATCATGTTCACAAAACATTTTCAAATACGGACCTTAATAGGATCTAAAATACTGATCAAGAAAGAAAACCGGCAAAACTGAAAATATTGCATATGCACAAAATCTACTAGTTCACATAGACCTCATCCAAAACACAACCTACATGATATAGAGTATACTAGATGTCCAAGTAATATGGTATAGGGTATTTCACAAGTCCACAACAAGTCTACCACGAATAATACGAACGTGCACAGGATAACATATGAATAACGCATATATATAACAAGTTGTGGTCAATCCTAAGTTATATCATGTCATGTATGTCGTGAGGCAACTATGGTAAAATCATCACTATAGAGACAATATCAACAAGGGAATTCACATTCAAATTGTCTCTAGAACACAACTACACTACAGGCGGTATTTAGTACTTGTATTTGCAAAGGAATTTAATACAAGTTACTTGCCTTAACTGATGATGAAAACGACTCCAAGCAAGAATAACGGGAATGGATTCCCGGCAACGAACACGAACTCAAAGAACGAACTCCGAACGGAACACGAATCACAAACCAAGAATCGAAAGCCAAATACGAACGTGCAACGAACACGAGCAACGAATCACCCAACTCGTGCAACACACGCATGCCACAAGAGAGCAAGCGGAAGGGGAAGATGACGACCACGGCAGCGCCGTGCTGCCTTGCAGTCGGAGTGGAAAGAGCATCGAAAGATGGGGGTCGGCGAGGGCTGGTCTGACGCCACTGCGAGAGGGCGACGGCGAGGCTGACGCTGGCCGCACAACAGAGAGACAGAGACAAGGCGATAGGGAGGTAGTCGCAGCGATGTAGTGGATGCGTCGCGACGGCATGGAGAGAATGGAAGAGCCAAGGGGATGGACAGGGGTGCACAAGCTCGGGAGAGAGAACAGGAGAGGGTAGGAGGAGCAAGAGGCAGCTAGGGTTTCACGAAGAGAAGGGGAGCAGTCGGCTGCATGGGTTTATATATATATAGGTTAGCAGGCTTAGGGTTAAGGGAGGGAGAAGGCGGCACAACAGCATAGGGGAGTAGCGGGTCGGGTCTGGCCATGCGAGTGTGGGTCTGGGGTGAAATAAACAGGGTATGTGTTAGGGGATGTAGTATAGGATTGCATATAATTGGGTTTTTAGGAATGCATATTAGGTTAATTAGCAAAGTGGATAATCAGAGAGTTTAGATGGGTATATAGGGAGTTAAAATGGGTATTAGGGATTCAATCAAAAATATAGATAGGGCAAAATGAACAAAATAATAGAAAAATAATATATGGTGTGAACAAATAAAATAAAGAAGATAAAAAATAACAGCTCGATCAAAATGGAACGAAATAAGAGACGAACAAGAATCGAGAATCCAAATTACAGAGACCAAAAATAATAAAAGAATTTATATTGAAAATAGAATCCAATACATGGTCCTAAAGAGATACAACGAAATCAAATACAAGGAAAAAGAAGAAAATACACTCAAAAATACACAAGATGAAAAACATGTGTTACAATTCTGTTATCGTGTAGCTTGCTTTTCAGGATATATCTGTCATGCCCTGCTTTCCAAGAAGGAATACGGAATACAGATACGCGACACAAGTCCAGTGAATGGCTTTCACCATTCATAAGCTATAAGGATCTTTACAATATATACAAGAATAAATAAAAGATATACAAGAGGAATAGTAAATCACGCATGAATAACTGAATTAATATAGTCAACAGGATTACTTGAAAGGAAGCAGGAATATTAAATTTCAAATAATCAAGTCTGGAATGGGACAAAATGCCCAATACAATATCCATGTAACAAGTTACAATTATTCAAAATAAACCAAGAATAAATAGTAGCAAGATCTCCAGCCAACTAGAATCTTTGGTCACCTACTCCATCAGGCAGTTGGTCACCAAAGTTTGCAAGTGACAAATTTGCAGCAAAAGGAAAAAGAAAACAAACGCCCGTCAATGCAAGTTACGGGCCGCTTATAGTGCAGGCAATAAGTAAAGAAAAGATAGACAAGTATAGAGTAACAGCGGAAGCAAGTACAGAAGTAACATGGAAGGAATGTCACAGCAAAATAGAGCAACTAACTCTAAATCAAGAACAGAAACAAATAGAATGACAAGATAATCGGGTGCAAGTGGCATGTAACAAAGTGTCAAGTAGCATGCAAACGAATAATGAGTAACAAGTGTCATGTATCATGTACAAGTAGCAAGTAACAAGTATCAAGTGATCATGTTATTCTCAAGTCTTGTATTTATTCTTAACTAGATAGCACTTCATGCATCCCAAATTTTTACCACATGGTTGCTACATTCATGCAAGTTGCGTTTTAGATTTCATAGTAGATCATAGAGGGCAGTGTACTCAGGAACAAGTATCAAGTATCAAGCATAGAGTATCACGTGTCAAGTGTTAAGTGTCAAGTGATCACGTGTCAAGTATCAAGTATCAAGTATCAAGTATCACGTAGGATCTATGGATCCCCTTCCGAGTACACGGTTCTGTATTTTCCACTATTAGATCTTTCCCTTTAACCCCAGCTTGGTTTCTTATTATTATTATTTACGTTAAGCATGAACGTGCACAAATAAGGCAAGAAATATGGTAAGATAATAAGGGACAAGTATAGGTTGGATAAAGGACATGAACGGGTGATAAACGACTCATCAAAAGCTAGGACAACGAAACTTTCAGTTCTGGACAGCAAGACAGTACTGCACCATATCTGAGTTTTCTGTTGCCACAAACATGCAAATCTAGAACCGTCAGAAAATCTAGAAAATAGACACTCGGCCAAATCCAGCACATATATATAAGTCATATATTAATCACCGAAACAGGGCTCTAAACAGAATTATATACAGAAATCATGTTCAGCCAGAAATCACTAGGTTGTATTCACAAGCATGAAAATGGTACAAAACTTACTGATTTAAATCCAAGAAAAATTTGAGGTATTCCCTAATATGTCTAGTATTAGCAAATAATATTTCATAATATTCCAACATAGATAGTACGGTCAAATAAATTTGGGAAACAGCAAGATACAGCAAATTTGTGAATTTGAAATTCTTGACACACCAGTACTAAAACGGAGATAGATTACAAAGTATAACTCGAAATCCAAATCTGTTGAAAGGTTGGTAAAATAGATATAGCAGGCTATATTTTATATTTACAAATTTTTTACCAACAGCAACTAGAATCAGGTTGAAATTATGGTTCTTTACTGAACAACATGAAATTCTGGAATATAGTAGTTTGTTCACAAGCCTAGAATAGTTTATAAATGTCATCAAATAAATCTACAAAAATTAGGGGTTAATTCCAGTCAAGTCTAGTCATACCCAGAAAAATATTAGATCCAAATCTTACCTTTAACCTCAGTTTAAAAATGAATAACTACATAGAAATCACATAAAATAGAATGTGGAATTTTCAACACAGCTGTAGCAAAACAGCAATAACTCATACCTCACAAATCGAAACTAAGATCTGTGGAAAATTTTGGGAAATAGACAACGAGATCTATGATTTACATTAGCAAATTAATTTGTTTTACTGACCTCAACATGATCTAAAATACTGAAACAAAATAGGGCAGCAGCAAAAACAGAAATCTCTTCTTATGCATTAAATCAAATAGTTCATATGCAATAATTCCAAATCATAACAAAATACAAAATATGGTATACTAGATGTCCAAAATAACATGGTATGGGTGTTTAACAAATCTACCACAAGATACTACGACTAATACATCAAGCATGCAAGATTCATACAACATATCATGGATCATGAACAACATACATACATGCATCAAGAATCTAGTTAGATCTAAATTATTTCATGTCATGTGTGTAACAAAGGACGACTACGGATGGATCAACAAATAGAGACAAGATCTAACCAGGGTTTTTCATGAGAATGAATCTAGAAACAAAAAGTGGCACTACAGGCGGTATTTAGTACTTGTATATACAACAAAAGAATACAAGTTACTTGCCTTGTAGTTATTGACGAATCTGATGAGAGAATGAGAATAACAGGAATAGATTCCCGGCAACAAACATAATACCAACGGATCACGAACGAGATGAGCAAGATGATCACGAACACCATGCTCACGAAATCAATCGCAAGCACACAAAGAGGAGTACCCGGGGGATCAATTGCATACACACAAACCAAGGGATAGGGATCTGCGCATGGCAGTGAGGACAACGGCGGACAGGGCGACACAACTGCACTGGCGCTGCTGTCGCTGGCTGCTGGTGTGGCTGCTGTCGTGGCTTCGGGAGGAGAAGGGGAGAAAGGAGGGGGCTGCTGTCGAGGTGGGCTGGTGTGCAATGCTCGGGAGGAAGGTGCGGCACAGGGGGGTCGCCGAGGGTGGTCGGCAGTCGGGGGTGCACAACGGCGAGGTCAGGCCAACAGGATGCAGGTCGGGGAAGAAGGGGGTACACGGGTAGGGAGAGGAGAGAGATGAGAGAGAATTAGGGTTAGGGTTTTGGAGATAGAAATTGTAGATAACAAAACAAAATTTGTTGGGGATTATAATGAGAGATTTTTGGCAAGTTGTGATTTGGAGAATCAAGAGAATATGAGGAAAAGATATGATCTGCCTGTTAGGAAACGTGAAGAAAATCTGGGGAAGACTGTGTCAAAGAAGAGGGCAGTGGGTTGCGGGTTAGGATCCAGTAGGACGGGTAGATGGGTTCAAATATGGTAGATTGGGTAGAAAACCAGATCCAACAGGGCAGAATTCAAATAAATAGGTAATTAGGCCAGAAATGGAATAAATTAGAAACAATAAATCATTCAGAGACAAAATAATTGGCGGACAATGAATCACAAAAAGGTCAAATCACAGCTGACAAGCAATAGATGAATATATATATATAGGAAAAGAAGAAAAAATACACGATTCAGGAAAAAGAAAGAGTACAAATAGATAGAATACACTGGGAAAAAAGAAATACATTACAAAAATGCACAAAATGGAATTTAGGAGTTACAATATCGGACGGTTATCATATCAAAATTAAATCCAGGGTTTCTCTAGAACTATATATATGTTATTGTAATGTCTCATTTGAAAGGTAAGAGAGAGTACTTCATTGTAGAGAGATTCAGAGTTCTCCATTGTAAAGAATAGATTATCTTTCAACGAGGCTTAAGAGATAGATACGTTCTTAGTGAGAGTGTTGTATATCTTGTATCTTATCTAGTTAAATAATATATTGGTTATTTCTTCCCCGGATTAGGGTTCGCCCAAACTAGGGAAAATATTGTGTGCTTGGTTTAATCTGTTATTTGCTTCGTGGTTTGTAGTGATTGTGTTGTAAAACTCAGTAGCGAAATTCCTAACAATTGACATTGGAGCTTCAGGTTGTAAATTTTCCCGCAGTTCAAGAGTTACTCGAGTTTCATTAGAGAACATAACTTATTCGGGTTTCACGGAGATCAAGCGGTTCGACGATTAAAGACGACCAATCGGCATAAAAGCAGGAGAATTGGGAAGAGATTTGTTCAGAATCCTTGGATTTAATTCAGATGTTTTCGGTGAACGACGTCAGGTGTCAAAGCATAGCGAGTCTATGGGCAAGACTTAGAACTGACTACTCATAATCGCCATTACAGGATCAGATGTACTATAAGAGAAAACTATTTAATTACTCAATGAAAGAAAGTACCGCTCTTCTAGATCATATAGAGGAAGTCAATTCGGAGTCATCTGAATTGAGGGTGATAAATACAGATGATCTAAAATCTTTAAACTTGATGGATTCACTACCATATCCAAGCAGGCATTTGATAATCACCACGCTAAACGATGAGTGAGAGGTTTTCGGTAGCAGATGTGATCGAGGGTTTGATGGAGAATGAACTGTAGCACCCTGAATTCCGAAGACAAGTAATTCGTAGAAATACATGATCTTTACTTCAATCCATACAAAAATACAAGGAATTTTAAATTTTTTTATTTACAACATTGTTCTTTACAATAACACATCGGAAATAAATAAGTACAATACAACATATGACAAAGAAAGTTATTCAATCTCATGACATTCCTCATAATGACTTCAAGTCTATGTTAAATCCAATCCTACAACTAGAAAACTGTGGGCACATCAGTTGCATACAACTAACGCAATACTATAATACAGTGATTTCACCATCTTAACAATCACAAACTTGAATGCAGAAATATAGAAAAATGACTATCCTAATTATGTCAGTATATGATATGAACTTAATGCCTAATGCAGACATTTAAACTTATGATGACACTAATGCATACTTGTTCAAATTTTATGCATCCCATACTACATAGGTCCGAGAGCAAACCCTTAACTTACTCCACAATATAGGGTTCAATCTCTCATTATGCAAAAACCTAAACACAATGAATATACTCTAATGCGTAATCACGCGTGAGTCACACCCTTAGGATATTCGACCTTACCGGCTTACCCCTAGCCCACATTAGTGGATTTAGTTGGCGTATCCTCCGCCACTAACCCTAGCAAGTCGATCTCCCATAATTACGGACCTTACCGGCATACCCCTAGCCCATATACATAGATTTACCGAGCATATCCTCAGTCACGACCATTCCTAGGAACTACAAACTCTTTACCGACCTTTTTGTAGATAGACAGATATACTCCTAGCCCATATACATGGATTTACCGGGCGTATTCCTCGATCACGAACCCCTAGGAGTTGCAAATTCTTTACCTGATATGTTCGTCATTATTTTTATCATATATTCTTCTAGTGCCTATCCTTAAATTCAAATATAAATAATGCCACTTAGAGCTAGATTACCCTCCTACCGGACTGAAGACAACATACCGAGAATGTTAGCCAATACCGGCTACTTCTCAAATTTCATTTATCATAACTTGCCGGTCTCCACGGGTCTTGCTCTGCCTCTAGATTCCAATATTCAAACCGAGATCATATAGGTTATCTTAACCTCAATTGCACAATTTCTCATTATAAAATCGTTGATTCTTTCATCACAAAAATGTTATCGAAGACTCACTTCTTTAGTAGATAATGTATATTATTATTTTTCATCCCAATGAATTCCCCCAAATTTCTATTAGATTACTTCGATCATTATAAAGTTAGCTCATTTTAACATAAACAAACACCTTTGAATTTAGACTAGAAACTAGACTCATCTAGTACATTGTCTAAAATAACTTTTAATCTCCAACGGTACATCTTAAATAGGGTATAATTATTTTCAAATATTTTTTTTATATTCTAAAATATTTCTACAATTTTTCCCAGTTGTTAAAACATGAAAAAATCTTTCAAATAACGATTTATACAAAAATGTGTACACCAGTGGTCGAACCTAGGCCACTCAGCAACCCAAACTGCAACCAAACCAGTGAGCCAACTCACAGTTGTGAAGAAAACCCCCATTCAATTGCATATATATCCTATCTACTGTTAATATATATAAAAATCAAAATTTCAAAAAGAAAGAGTCTCCCAAGACTTGAACCCGCAACCTATAATACTGTTCACAGTGATTTAAACCCAACGCCAAGACCAGACAATCAAGCCTCACATTCTGGCATTAGTACTATTGTAAATCGTTTATTGCAACTCTTTACTTCTAAATTTCTTCAAAGAAAAATTTCAAATTTGCATTTGCTATACAATTTATTTCTAATCATTTCCAGAGAATAAGTGTATTAATCTGAAATAAAACCTATAAACATCTATTCCAAAAAATAAAGGAATTTATTGTCCAACTTGTATAAATTATTCATAGTTCTACAACTTGAACTACATAAATTATTATTCCTTAAGCAACTATATCTTTTTGGGGAGTTTTTTATATTATAACATTGTATATAGAGAATTTAATTCCATGGGTTTATTTTGTAAACTTTTCACTAATTAAGAATTTCATATAACTCTTACACATACATTTCTTCAATTATCTACTACATGATTATAATTAAGTATGTACTAATAAGATTTTTAGGAATTTCCTTCACATACACCTACTAACTATCATCTTCTTATTTCTAGTTTAACAAGAAATACTTATTAACACATTAGAAGACAATCACCCATACATTTACACTCTAATTATGACTAAGTGTGCACAATCAATATTCTAGAAAACTTCTATACTTATACACATCAAATAAATTAGCATCTACACATGTTATTGCTAAGCATGCACAATCTACAAAATTTTAGAATACATTGAAAGCACCCACCTCAAAAATCTCCTAGTAGTTGAATCATTAGCAAAATGTTCCAAAAGCTCCACGACACCAACAAAACCGCAAGCATCCCTTCTTGGAATTTCCAAAGGCAATAGCACCCTTGGACTCTCTTTCTCTCTCTCTCTCTTTTTTTTGTTGATTTGATTTGTGTTCATTTGGGGTTAGAATATGGGGGTATTTATAGGGTGAATTAATGAGTAGTTTTAATAACTCACCACTTCCTAAAAGAGCTCCCCACTCACACACAAACTCCCCACTCTCTCCACTCACTCATTGGCCGACCAACAAGGAAGGGAAAGCACGTGCACGTTCACCCCATGTGTGCACACTTATACATACAATTTCATTATTAGTTTTTCAATTAAATTTGGTTTGTATGTTACACATTGTAATGTATACTAGTTTATCTAATTTTAAATGAGAGTTCATGCATGTTAAGTGCACACCTAAAAATTATGGGCTTTAATTTATAATGGTTTTAATGTGTTACAAAATATAGATTTAAGCCTAGTTGTTTTTTATTAAAATTAACCATACACTAGTGACTTGTGAAATGAGAGTAAAATTTTCATGACTCAAGAAAATTTCTTTAATCGACATGTGCACAAAATTATGTGCAAAGTACGTGCGAAAGAAATATTAAAAATTAAGTATTTTCACGGATGTTACATGACTCCCTCCTTAGAATAGTTATGTCCTCAGATATATACTTAAAGAGTAGAGGGTAAAAGAGAAGAAAAACATACAGGGTTTTTAAGCAAAAAGTTTGGGATATTCACTCATCATCCGCTCTTCTGATTCCCAAGTTGCCTCATCGACTAGCTGATTCCTCCACATTACTTTGACCATGGGTATAGTTTTATTCCTAAAAAACTTTTTTCCGTCTATCCATGATCTGCACTAGACGCTCCTGATAGCTGAAGTTTATCTAGACCTTCTGGTACTTCTGGTAAGTGATGACTTGGATATGGAATGTAGCCTCGCAACATGGACACATGAAAGACATTGTGCACTTAGGCTAGCTCTTCCGGTAATTCCAACCGATAAGTTGTCTTCCCAATCTTCTTCAGTATCTTATACGGTCCTATGTATCTTGGAGCTAACTTTCTCCCTTTCCTAAATCGGATCACTCCCTTCGTAGGAGATACATTCAAGAAGACAAAGCCACCCTCTTTGAATTCCAAATCCCTTCTCTGATTATCTGCATAGCTCTTTTGTCTACTTTGTGCTTCAACCAGTCTCTTCCGGATCAATTCTATTTTTTTCGAGGTTCGTTGTACTATCTCCGACTCGTACATCTGCCTTTCCCCCATTTCATACCAACACACCAGCATTCTGCACTTTCTCCCATACAAAGCTTCATATGGTGTCATGCCAATGCTCATCTAAAAGCTGTTATTGTAGGCGAACTCTACCAGAGCTAAATGCCTCTCCTAGCTTCCGCCGAAATCCATCACGCAACATCTCAAGACACTACAACATATATGGCTTTCTACAACGGGTTTATTATAGCATTTAAGTGTTAATGCTGTTGAAAGTGATCAATAATAGCATTTCTGAAGAAAATACTATCTTTGATTAATTTTGAAATTTATTCTTAGCTGCGACAGCGTTTTTTAAAGGCTGTATTTTTTTACATCATTTAAGAAACACTATAATATCTGTAAATAAACTGAAATGGTAAGGGTAAAAAAGAAAATTCTAATTAAAAAATCTAAATCATTCTCAAACCAGTTTCTTTTCTCTCCGATCGAAATCACAAATACCGTTCATTTTCTCCTCCCCATTCTCAAACCCTGTCCAAATATCTTCTCCCAGCTCCACGTCGCTGTCTTCTCCGTCGCCATCTTCTCCTCACCGCTTCTTGATCCCCACGCTGTCGTCGCCCTCTTCTTCTCGGCCCTCTGATTTCCCACTATATTAGTCACCGACCTCCGCTTCTCTTTCTCTTGCGCAGTCGCCTTCTTCTCCTCCCTGCTTCCCGATCCCCACGCTGTCGTCGCCCTCTTCTCCTCGGCCCCCTGATGCCCCCACTATATTAGTCACCGACCTCCGCTTCCTTTTCTATTTTTATTATATTTTACTGCTGTTTACCTGATAGCTGTGTTCTTAATCTAGGTTTTGGCAGATATATGAGGTGCCCACATCCAGATGGAAATCCTTGAAGAATAGGAGATTGCAGAAGTGGGGTGATTGATTTTTTCCTCTTTCTTTGGTTGTGGAAATATTGAGATTAGTGGGTTAAATTGCATTGCAACTTCTTATTTGGCTTGTTCTTGTATCGGGTGGCATGGTGCATGAGAAGGGTCTCTTGCTGCAAGACTGTAAGTAGAAATTATTTCAAACTGGTTATTGTTAAGTGATTCCTGAGTTAATAATATTGCATGCTTGTAGTCTTCAAGTGGATGCTTATTGTGTTAGTTTCATCATAGTTGCCCTAGAACTGTTCGTCAAATTGACTAGTTGAATCAATGTACTTGAGTTGTTACCAATTTTATGTGTTATATTAGCGTAAAGAAAATAAATAGTCAGGGTATTTCGTTAATAACTTTTGACAGTTTATATCCACACTATGCATTGCAACAAGTAATGTTTGACTGTATATAAAAAATGTAATGCATACAAGTTAGAGAAGCAGCCAAAACATATTTAAACATAGAAGTAAAGATAACATCATAACAAGATAGAATATACATTTGTATATCATAGAAATTGATGAGAAATAGACACAGGAAGTATGAATGTAGGAAACCTTGACATTTTTGAGAATGGCATAATTGAACTTCATTTCCATACCTTCTTCGCAGGTAAGAATACACCAGAAATATATGTTTTGGAAAAGATCACTACAGTTGTGAACATAATGTGCACATTGAATTGAATCTGCAAAATCATTATATAGGGTGCACATTTTTTGTTTTCTTCTACCATCTAAAATTCATACTAATGAAAAAATTTCATTGTGTTGAGTTTATAATTTATATCAAAATCCAGATATACATAATTGGAATTGTATTTGTTTTGTGTCTATCTGTTTTTGATAAACTAATCGGGACATCTTTTTACTTATTGTTGATCATTTTTGTCTATGTGAAGGTAGATAACGAGGACTTCGGTAAACCAGCGGCAGATTATTTTGGAGTTACCGGACAAGGCCCAAGTGTAAGTTTGTTGTCCTCCATAGTGTAACAGAAGATATTATGAAGAGTCTTTTGTTAACTACAATTATTCTCTTGTTACATATACTAGCCTAAAGTATGGTGTTTTTGTTAATAGACTAATTGCACGTTGTGTACAGGTTTTGGCATATACAGGAAACGATTAAGCTAGGAAATTTATGCTAGATGGTGAATTGACATTAAAGAGCATTAAGGTTTGGTTACACACACACACACACACACACACACACTCTCTCAGACATACACAAAGGACATTCATAGCAGCGTGCATACTATTGCAGTGTAATGTACAGTATGTATGCAATGAAGTTCTCATATGAATGAGTGCAGGTTCTCCCTTAAGAAAGAGCCTAAGTTATAGCTTTGGCTTGGTCCATAGATGGTAATTTATTAACTAGGGAGATTGGTAGTACTTCTTTTGGTCTGATTATCTTTAGCAATTGGCTAGTTTCAAGGTTGATCTGTTAAAAGAAATGGAACATATGACCTGGTTTAAACTTGGTCATCTCTCCATTTAGTAGATAGTTAAAGTAATGGTAAAAGGAATGCTTGGTTTGTGCATGCCCGTTAGTCTTGCGAAGGTCTATAACTATAACATCTTGTTTTCTATTTTAAATTTCCTTATTCTGCCTTGTTAAGAGACAATTATAAAATATTCTCTCGAACTTTTCTCTTTTTTTCTTTTCACGTAAGTGTGGAAACTTGTGCTATGTTCCGCATGACTGGTAACTACAAATATTCTAACAATTAAAATCCATGACATTTAAATTATGTCTTAAAGTTTCACTGATAAGTCTTACTTTTTCAATATGTTCTTACAATAGCAAACTTATTTTGATATTTTTTTTCACTTTTCAATTATTAATCACACTGACATTTTTTCATCTCCATTTGCAGGTTGGAGATGTTATGAATGAAACGAAGAATGCAAATTGTTACGATGTTAGTCACTCAAGGGTTTTTTGTCGTCAGTTTTAAGTTTATTAGATGTAACTTTTTATTTGTTTATTGGACGAATTCAAGTTCATTATACGGAATTGTTTTATGATGTTAGATTTTGATATACGTGTACACAACTTTTCAAAACATGTATAGGTTGAATGGTGTTATTGATGTTTTATATATATGCATCCGGAGAATTTTCAAAACTTTTATATGTATCTGTAGATTTTTTTTTGTTGCATACAAGTCAAAAGAAATAGCATTTTTAAAACTCTATAAAAGAACACCTCTTAAAAACGATAGCATTTTCGAAATATTATTAAAGGCATAGTGTTTGGAAAACGCTATAAATACGATAGCATTCCGACAAAACTCTATCGTATTTATAGCGTTTTCGAAACGCTGTTCCTTTTATAACGTTTCTTGGAAACACTATGGACATACCATAGCGGGGGCAATGACAGCATTTGCGAAACGCTGTCGTAGGTCTTTGATAGCATTTATAAAATGCTATCAAATGGCATATTTGTTGTAGTGAGATGTCCTCCAACACCCGATTGACCCTCTCAGTCTGCCCATCTATTTGAGGATGGAAAGTAGTACTGAAGTCAGTCCTGGTTTCCAAAGCTGTCTGAAGGCTCCACAAAAAGTGTGATGTGAACCGCACATCTCGATCTAAAACAATCGACACTGGAATTCCATGCAGTCTCACGATCTCCCCGATGTACAATTCTACCAACTTTTCTATTGACCAGGTGATCTTCATTGCCAAGAAATGAGCAGACTTGGTTAGTCGATCCACTATTACCCAAATCTCATCTTTTCCCATGAGACCACTAGGTAGCCTTGTGATGAAATACATGCTGATGTTCTCCTACTTCCACTCCGGAATGGGTAATGGCTATAGTAAGCCTCTAGGCTTTTGATTCTCTACCTTGATCTGCTGACAAGTCGTACATCTTGCTATGAAGTCTGCTACATCCCTTTTCAATCCCGACCACCAGAAATGCTGCTTAATATCTTTATACATCTTGATACTCCTTGGATGTACTGACAATAGAGTAGTGTGTGCCTCCTGTAGAATGCTCTTCTTTAATTCTGACTGATCAGGTACACACAATCTTTCTCCGAACCACAGCACTTCGTCCCTTACTTGGAATTCTGACAACTTGCCCGTGCTAACTTGCTCCTTCATCTTCTGAATTTCAGGGTCAGATTTCTGACCGTCGATGATCCGCTCCCTCAGCATGGGCTAAAGTCTCAACTGTGCCAATGATGCCCCCAATCTTTGCAATATTACTTCGATTCCAGCTCGATCGAATTCTTCTACAAGTTTCTCCTGAGTTGTAATCAAATAAGATAAGCTACTTTTTCGACTGAGCGCATCTACCACCACATTTGCCTTCTTCTCCTGCACATCCATTGGGAAGTAATGGCTGCGGAACTCCTCCTAGAAGTCCTCCCAAGTAATAGGCTCATCGCCAAGGTCTGCTTCATGGACTGCCACCAGACTCTGGCATCCTTCTCCAACTAGATAGTTGCTAGTTTTACCTTACTAGCCTCCGGGGTCTCCAACACTTCGAACACCATTTCAATCTGCCGGATCCAATCATCAGCTGCACTGGGATCCGCTTTGCCCTCAAAGACAGGTGGTTTCATCCTCTTGAAGGATTCCACCAACTTGATAGCCTCTAGGACTTGCACTTCTTGCCCTGCCCTTGTATTCCGGTTCACACTTGCTGTGACAAAAGTGTTAAGTGTCTAGTATGCGCAGGCCAACTCCATCTCCAAATAAAATCGGTTGCCTTCTCCGCTTGATCCTTCACCATTTCTAGTCCTTCTTCCGACCATTTTTGGTTCATAAAACTTCATTAATCATCAAAAGCAACAATAACATAGACTTGCTTCCAACACAAATTATTCATTTCAGAATAAGCTTCATATATTCAGAAATAAAATTGATCCATACATCCACACATAAAGAACACCAGAAAATTCCAAATCTACTACCTAGTACTCTTAATCAACTCCGGAACAAGGAACCATGGGGTCTGGAGCTTACACCCCCTGTCTCTCTCAGGTTCGACGATCGTTTCCACAATGGTGGAACGATCAGCCTCACCACGCACAGTCTTCACTCCAGGAAGGTGATCAAGCATAACACCCTCTTTTCCATCTAGACCAGCTGATCTAGTAGAGGCACAGATCGACGGGATACTAGACATGGCAAACAACAATCGCAAGAAAGTTACCTAGCCAAAGTGGAAACAACTGAAGCTATCACCACCAGGTGTAACACAGTGATTCATAGAGAGAGAAGCTCTCAAAAAAATTTCAGGGGAGTGAAAGGAAAAGTGGTAAATGAGGGAGGGGAGGTAGGATCAACCCCAATCTATAGGACCAGAGAGGTTAAAATTTCCACGTGGCAACCTCTAAGCTCTTCTCAACAAATCAACGGTTAAATCACACCAATCCGGGTCCAATAGTAGCAGTAACCTGACAACAAGACAGTCAGTAGACAACACGAACGATCGTCAAAACGTTCGGTCAACAGAAAAGGCAACCAGAGGGAGTGAACAATCTCATAAACACTTGGTGTGCGTTGCGAGATGAGCAATCTCACAAACACTTGGTAAACGTCATGGAAGAGGCAGTTTCACAAACACTTGGTGATAGTGGTGGGGTAAGAAAAATCACAAACACTTGGTGGGTGCTACATACACCACCAACAAAAACTCATTGCTCATCAAGCTCCTCTTACAAAGCCTACTATCCCTCGACAACTTCAAAGTTGTTCAAAACTCTCTTGATTAGAACCACCCAAGATCGCTAAGAGATGATCAACTCCAACAATCCAAGCATAATATTGCTCCTACCCCAATGAGAAGACACCATATTGGATATGATCCAGCTCCAAGCGAAAGCAAGATTTTTTGCTAGACTAGAAGATGGGTATACACATATGAAGATATATGTATATGTATTTGTTGCCTACACACAAAAACATATATATGAAATTTTTTGTATGCAAACCCAATCCAACAAAACTTCAAAAAAACCCCAAATACAACTCTCGGTGGAGTTTTCAGGAGATAAAAGACCGGATCGGGTCGGGTCTACGACCCAAACCCGTAAACAAAGTCGAAAAGAGCAAACGAAGGGGGGCAAAACGGGTCGGATCCAAACCCATTAAACCGACCACCCGCTCCACTCCTTCTCCCTGTTCTCCTTCTTCTTTGAATTCTCCCGCCAAAAAGCTCGAAGTGGAGCTCAATCGAAACCCCTTCTTCACTGCACGCTGTCAAGCCCCATGGCCTCCGAAGACACCGAGCTCTCGCCTCGACCTCTCCTCCGCCCAAGTTCCCGGTCGACGAGGAGGTCTCGCCACTCAACCCCTTTTAAATACCAAGGCTATAGCTCGGCAAAAACAGAGCTTAAATCCATAGCTCGGCGAAACGTGCTATCACCATAGCTCGGCAAAATAGGGATTCAACTCCCCATAGCTCGGTGAAGCCACAATGACCTATAGCTCAGTGAAACGGTCATTGCTCGGCGAGAGTTTGAGCTCCGTAGCTCGGCAAAACCCAAATGTCTACAGCTTGGCGGAGCGCTCTCTTGGCACGGCGAAAGCTCCACACTCTCTGTAGCTCGGCCGTTGCGAGCTATCGCCGTAACTCAACGAAGACAGAACTCCATAGCACGGCAAAGAGGACAACCATAGCTCGGCAAAACAAATCTCGTAGCCCGATCGAATGAGCTCTAAGCTCAGGGGCACGAATTTCCCATAACTCGGTGAGTACCCCAACCGTCTCCATAGCACGGCGACGTATCAAACAGCCATAGCTCGGCAGGAGCTCGAACCCCATAGCTCGGCGAGAGCCACTACACCACAGTAGCTTGAGCAAAATGCAGAGCCTCGACGAAGGAGATGACGAGTTTCGAATGGCTCGACGAAGCGCAAACACCTTGTCGAAGCAACCCTCGGCAACCTCGCCGAGCTCCTCAGTCGCCGAGCTATGCCACCGAAGGGGATAAAATAACTCAGCAAATTGGTTCGCCGAGCTGAGGGGTGCATGAAGACGAACCACCACCATCAGATCTCCACGAAATCCGCGCTTGCCCGTGATCAACACGTAAGAATATTTGGTCCTTGATCAAAGCCTCTCCGCCGTTGGATCTCCCTCAACATGCGAGCTGGCTCCAATCGACGCCACAAATCACTTTAAATGGCGAATCAGGTTTGATAAATAAAAAAAAACAATTAAAATCATTTGAAATTCAAAAAATTAATTAAAAATCAAAAATAATTATTTAAATTCGGAAAATTAATTTAAAAAACCAAAAAAATAATTAAAATTGAATTTATTAATTATAAAGATTGAGAAAGTGGTTTTGAAATTGCAAAATAAATCCAGAAAATTCGGAGAAATCCGAAGAACTATGGAAAAATCCCCGAAAATTCTAGAAAATTTGGAAAAATCTGAAGAAATATGGAAAAATCCAGGAAAATATTCACTGCCTTCAGAAGCCACATATTAGTTCCAGATATCTCCGAACACTCCGACTGCAAAAATTATACGCCAGACTCCAAAAATAAGACGTACTACTTCCTGAAAGCCAAGAAAATTGCCTTCCGAAAGTGGGGGGCTTATGATGATGGTAAAAATCACAGCAGATCAACGCCGTGCAATTCCTGCACAGATCTCAAAGCATCTATAGGCAGATTAGCCATCACAGGCCTCTTTTACAGGTTTGGGCCCACTCCAAGACATGGACTTCTTCCAAGCCCATAAAAAGTGACAGACTAGGCCCACTAGAAGAGACACCCAGTCCATGCAGGCTATGAGTCAAATCTCTTATCCCCTAACAAGGATATCTTATCTCTTGAGAGAGAGATACATGAAAGAGATAAGGTAGTTAAACCGATCCAACAGATACGAATCAATCTCTTGAAATGTCTCTCAGGCCTATAAATACCCTTTCCCATCTTCAGTCACTAGGTAATCAACAATTCGCCAGTTTTCACTCTCATACTCTCTCTCTCTTTCTGGTTCTGACTTGAGCGTTGGAGGGTCTGTCGCCGGGGCCACTCCCCGGTGTTTCAGGCTTTTTTGCAGGTCCATCGGCCGCATCAGCAACCGTCGAATTCAGATCACAGGAGGTCAACCAACGATCCAGATTCGTTCTCAGGAGCTCTAACATCTTTTAACGACCAAGGTCACAGGTTTGACTTTTAGTAGTTTTCTTCAATTGTTAACTCACTATCTGTTTGCTCCCACACCGAAATAAGTAGCAACATTACGTTTGTACACAGTTGCCCTCTAGGCTCTATTTTAGTACTTAGAGATCAAATTCAGTTTGTCTTACCAAATAATGATAAATAAACCTTACCAGTTTGTCTGAAAATTTTAGTAAGTTGAGATCTTACATTGTATCGTGTTCTTTACAGTCAATATGTGGCTCTATTCCTTTTTCAGCAAAGTAATTTAGTTGTACAACCGACTTTACTTCACATTTTGGGAATTCTTGACCATGCATGCAATTGCATCTGCATCCACTCAAATATACTCGCAGAATATCTCATGATCTCTTTAATGTCCTATCTTTCGTGAACCTTTGAGAGGAGCATTACTAGCAACAGATCCCTACTACAAAGACCGATGTAACCAAAACTATAATATATCTCCTTTTTTTGGTACAGAAAATGCTCCTCTAATATTTTCTGAAGTTTTTGTAGCCAACAAGATTGATTTTTGGGTATGTATATAAGGATCCTTAATGCACTTACGTGTGCTTATCAGCTTATAGGTGCTTTTGTTATTGATCATGAGGTCTAACTCAATTTCTGGCTTTAGAATGTAACATTTTCTGAACTATGCTGTGAGATTTGGATTTTCTTTTTCCTGCATCACTGCCCCAAGAGACACTCACTACCATGCACATTATATATCAACACTAAATTTATAGCAGATGCATATACTGACCTCAATGAATGTGCACATATATATTAAGCTAAGTATGTTGTTCATGTGTATTGTCTTTGGTTAAAAATCATTTGTATGTCTTCGTTCGGTTGAATAGTTATTTGTGTGTATTCTGCAATTGACATTACCATTTTAATATAGTTCTTTGTATATTGTTGAACAAAGATGCAGCACAATCTCTCGAAGTTCTCTACCTGCGTAGGCGCGGGACCTTCTGTTAGGTCCGGTCTAATAGTAACAGCAGTCTTTCTACAGTGAGCTCAGTGTTGTTTAAAGGGGAAAGGGACGTGGGGAAAAGAACCTATGATAGTTGTTTAAACTTTGAGGAGACAATGACTTGGAGATCGATGAAGATAATAAAGGGATTTTCTTCTCTTTCTCTTTCAATGTGTTTCTAGTATTTTCTTCTCTCTTCACAGCATGCACATTCCTGAGAAATGCAAAAAGGAAAACGAGGGATGAAATGAGCCAATCTTTTGTTCTTTATAAGGCCATGCATGTTGGTTTTATATTAGAAGAAAGATAAAACAATATTACAAAAACATTAGATGAAATTAATCAACAGGCTAATCTTTCCTTGTTAATCAAGAGAAGAACCAAGCTGTGTGGTAAAAAGATGGGGAAGCATCTCAAAAAGATAAATTAGGATGGCAATAAAGAGTGATTTTCAGGTGATTTTGGGGAAAAAAAACAAAAAGTGCTTAATTAATATTCTAATAACACCTTATAAACAAACCAGGAAGTGGGTTGAAAATAGGTGAATCCAAATTCAGGCAATTTTAATAATTTTATAGTACTACAACGAGTGATTTGTTTTTTCAATGCATAATGTTTATCTTCAACTCTAATGCTGTTTATGAAATATCGTATATTGTATACACGTTCGTTAAAGTCCCAAAGAATGTTCAACCAAACACATGCTTCTCCTAATGTAGAATAATATTTAACTTTTTTAAAAAGCTCGAAATTTGAACACACCTCATATACGAAGAGACCAAAAGCTGGGTCGGAGCTAGCTAGTTTCAAAGCAAACTAGCATTTTAGGACATGTACATGTTGTATATATTTTTCATGGTACTAGTTATCACGAGTGGCATATATTCTCTTAATGCTCCATGTTTCTTATAAAAAGACAAGATGCAAAATATATGTAATACACATTCTCGCATTTGTAATGTAATAGTATAGATGATTTGATAAGCGTAGATAGACTGTACCATTAGTGTGCTTCATGCACTTCAGTTAGAAGGTTATGAATATGAATTTTATTTGTATAATAATGTTCTCCAAAGTTTTCATTAGTATTGTTGCCATAGGTTTTGGTGTACGAGCAAATAAATGATTTCTTTGTTTTTCTGTCTGAGGTAGAAATACACCATCTCTAAAGTGTTGATTCTCTATCCAATGGATAGAAGTGCACTGGTTGGTTCATGCAACGAGTTGTCGGTGTATGTAGTCTCCCTAGAGTTTCCTTCAACACACAACCAAATATCACTATAAACAGTAAATTCTGTAGTGAGACACTGAAAACCAGAGACCAGGGCCGGCTCTGAGTTCCTGAGTTCCTGGGACGAGGCGAAAGATCCAAATAATTAATTTTAGAGTATCTAATAACAGTATATATATTTTTTACGAGCAAAAATACGTGTCTATATTTAGAAGGAAAATATAAATTTCGAGCTCATAAAATTGAAAAAAAAAATTGGAGGTCTGAGACCGGCCGCCTCACTTACCTCAAGGAGGGCCGGCCTTGCCAGTGCTCTCCTGTTCATCGAATGCCCCCGGAGGAGTTTAGAATGCATGCATGCTTATTCACAATTTATTTTTATATCTTGATCCGAGAATTGCTCGATTAATACATCCAAGCCCAGTACAAAGCCCATCTCAATCTAATAAACAGGCTACAGCCCCCAAATTTACTGGTTTGGGATAACTACCTTCTTACAAGCTAAACCCGAACCACCCCGAACCTTCTAGAACCAAACCCAAACCCATTACGAGTGAACTCCAAACCCCAAAACCAACCCGACCCGCTAACAAAACCCCCTACATCTTCTCCACAGAAACCCTAACCCCTCTCTCTCCAAAAAACGGTTTTCCTGCATTTATGCCCCAAAATCCAATTACGTCAGCCCTAATCCCATTCCTTCCTCGCCAAATCATGCTCAATTCCAAATCCAACATCGAATCCGAGAAGAAGAAATCAACGAAGAAATCAAAGATGAACAGGAAGATGCTGCTCACCTCGATCGCGGCGTTCCTCGAAAGCAGCGGGTTCGAGAAGACACTGTCGGTGTTCCGATCCGAAGCGAAGATCAAGGTCTGATTCTTCGAATTAGTTGAGAAAAATCTTATTTTTTCTGATCTTTATTTTTTTATATTTTTAATATAAATTTTAATTTGGTAGGGTGATGTGGATGATTCGGTTGTTAATATTGAGGAAGTGGTTTGCAAATTCTTGGATTCCAGGTATGTGTTCATGTTAGGGTTCAGATTGGATAGACTAGATTGATGGTGTATGGGGTCTGAGAATAACTCAGATCTGTTATTAGTTGAAGTATTGGTCTGTACGTACACTGCACACTATTTTTCATATGTTTCTTAGGGCTGGAATGTAATGTGCTCAGGGCCAGCCCCCTACTTGGGGTATGGGAGGCAGCCGCCTCGGGCCCCCCGAATTTTTCGCAATTTTAGGGGCGGCTAAATTTTAAAAAAACCCCACTGAAGTGTTGGTCATTTTTAAAAAAACTCCACAGAATTTTTATTTTATTTTAAAAACCTCACTGAACTATGTTTCCCAGGTATGGGTGAGTGGAGTTTTTTAAACAAATTTTTGTTAAAATATAGTTGGGTGAGGTTTTTTTATAAAAAAATTTAAGTGGGTTTTTTTAAAAAATGACCAATACTTCAGTGGTTTTTTTTAAATTTGGCCTTTAGGGACCCCACAATTTTTTCCCCTAGTTATGTATTGTGATGTAAAATAAAATTGCACTATGTATAATTGTTATTAGGGGCCCCCAATTTAATTATTTTGGCCTTTATATATTTTTTTAATTAATTGGGCTAGTGATTTGATTGAATTTGGGTTTTTTGTTGATTTATCGATTGAATTTGGGGTTTGAAATCCATCTCCAAACTCAATCCGCACCTGCACCCCCTACCTGACCCGCACTCGCACCCGAGACCTGACCCTTACACTTCAATACCCTACCCTCCATTCTCCAAATTCAATCCATATCCAAATACAAATTAAATTACGCTGTTGAGCAGGAGACCCATTCAACATCGTAATTTATTAAAGCTCAAATCCCATCCCTTCAAAATAAACTACACTGATATTCTTTTGAACCCAATTTCATTCATTTGGACCCTCGATTATTTTGTTAAAAACCCAAACTATATGTCATTCTACAATCTATTTCTTGTCTTGTTAATTATTCATACAGACGCATGCTATATTGAAACCACATAAACAATGAATAATTGGAAAGATTCATGAAATAATTCACAATAATCCATAAATAATCCCTAATAACCAACATCTAGGAGAGAATAAACTTCGGGTCAATGTTCGGGAATACAATGTGTAAAACGACAATATTACTAGAAATAAATAATACGAACTAGGTAATAAAATTGGTTAAAATCTTGACTCCATTCCTTGGAAGATTTTCTCACCAAGTCCTTCAGTCAATTCTCCTCGTGTACCTGCAAGCTCATCATCTAGAGTTGGGGAGAATGTCCGTTAAAGCAAGTTACAGACAGCAAGTAGTAACAAGCAAAGAACAATAAAACATGATATATCAAGGAACAATGAACTAAAACAATATCAGAGGTCAATAAACGATGGTTAATAATAAGATTCAATAGTCTATAATCAATGGTGCAAAGATTAATGACGACAATCAATAATCAAAGTCGATAACAATAACCATGATTAAAATGCAAGTGTCAATCCTAAGTTTATCAATTTTTATTATCTTATCTAATGTACGTAATCCTGCATTCCATACCACAGGTTCGGTATATGCAATCAAGTGATCATTAGACTATAGTGGTAAATTTTACAGGTCATGTACTCGGCAATAATAATCAATAATCAAAATCAATAGTCTATAATCCATAATCCATAATCTATAATCCATAATCAATAGAGAAACACAGGCCCCTTCTCCTAGTACAGTCTCCGATGTTGTCCATTATTAAGGAGGGGCTGTCGAGTACTGTTAATGGCCATTGGGGGAGGCAGTGGAAGAGAGGCCTCTGAGTGCAGTGGTTGCGGGGCTTCAGGAAGAAGCTGATGAGTTAGTTGGGCACTCGATTGGAGCGCACAGGAGGTGGCGTTCGGCGAAGTGCAGCAAAGAAGGGGCACTGAGGTTGCTGCGGATGAAGCTAGGTCGAGGGAGCAACGACATGTTGGGGGTGCTGATGTCGGGGCGACTGCGTCGGAGGTCGCGCGCGAGAGGGCGAAGGAGGATTTTGTGGTGGCGGTGCTGCGGTGAAGAGCAGTGAGGGGCATCTGTGACGGGGGAACAAGGGGAGAAGTGATGGTGGAGCTGCTGACTTCAGTGGAGGAGATGATCGGGGTGAGGGTAAAGGCAATGGCAATCGGTGGGAATGGCAGAGGGTTCGGGGTTTGGAGTTGGACGAAGAGGAGGCGTCGGGCGGGTTGCAGCAATGGATTAAGGGTGGAAGGCGGCTGAAGAAGTGAAGGGGTAGTTAGATTAGGTTAAGTTAATTAGGGTTTATATATATATATAGGGATTATGACTGGGGTTAATGATGGGCTTGGGTTAAAAGAAATGGGCCTGGGCCTTAAACATAAATTAAAATAATCAAATATTATGGATTAGAATTTCTTGGTTCAAAAATAATATTCAAACAACTACAATTAATAATTGGAATGCAAGAATTGGAGAATAAAGAAAGAGAAATACAATAAAAATCCGTACAACGAAAACGGGGGTTACAATTCTATCCACCTTACAAAAAGAATTTCGTCCTCGAAATTCATTTAAGTGGATCATAGGAAATCCCCGCGAAATGCCTACCCGAAGAGATGATGGAACTTCTTCTAGATTTCCTCCTCCAGCTCCCAAGTCAACTCACTGGGCGAGTGAAATTCCAAGAGACCCGAACAAGCTTGATGATTTTATTCTTTAGTACTTTCTCATGTCTGTTCAAGATAGAAATTGGTCGAATCTCGCATGATAAGTCTGACCTCACGGACAATTTTGAGTAGTCGATCACGGGACTGTCATCCTTGATGTACTTCGTGAGCTGGGAGACATGGAACACATTATGAAATCTAGAAAATGCCGGTGGCAGTGCGAGCCTATAAGTTATCTTGCCCATTCGTTCCATAATATCGAATGGATAGATGAATCAAAGACTTAGTTTGCCCCCATCTCCAAAACGGATAACACCTCTCCATGGTGATACCTTGAAGAATACATGATTGTCTGCCTCAAACTCTAAAGGCCTTCGATGACAATCTGCCCACTTCCTCTACCTATCTTGAGCTGCTTGTAAGTGCTTTCTGATTTGAGATACTGTATCGACTGTCTTTGTGATTAACTCAGGCCCCAAAAGTTTTCATTCGTCAATGTCATCCCAACAGATTGGCGATTGACATTTGACCATAGAATGCCTCGTACGGTATTGCAAGTTGATGGCATAATCTGCCATTAGCTCCAACCATCTTCTCTGTCTAATATTCAGTTCCTTCTGTGTGAGTATATATATGACTCTTATGATCTGTGAAAATCTCAACTCTATCCCTAATTCCCAAGCAGATAATGCCTCCATAACTTCAAGGCAAAGATTACAGCTACAAGTTCAAGATCATGTATAGGGTGGTTCTTCTCATGTGGCCTTAACTGTCTGGATGCATAAGCGACAACTCTGCCTTATAGGCAATCTTCTCTGAAGGGTTCTACACCACGAAAGCTCCCATCTAAGTTCTTTGGACCTTACCGAGTACTGGAAAAGATTGGTAAAGTAAGTCTATAAGCTTGAATTACCTGCTTTTGCTTCATTCAATCCTGTGTTCCATGTGTCCAAGCTGAAAAATGCTATGAAAATCATGAGTCAGTTGTGACTGATGAGATACCACATTGATGGGTTACTCCTTCTGTTATGGTGCTTGAGTTGATCATGGATAGGCGAGTGTTTAAGAAAAACAAGGTGGGTATTCAGTTGCTTGTCAAATGGAAGGATTCTGCTGCCGATGATGCTATGTGGATGGATATTGATGAGTTTCGGGTGAAATTTCCTTAGTTTGAACTTGAGGCAAGTTCAAACTAAGGGAGGAGTTGTTAGGGTTCAGATTGGATAGACTCTGTAGATTGATGGTGTACAAGGTCGAAGAATAACTCAGATGTGTTATTAGTTTAAGTATCTGTTTGGTATCAACTGTATTGGGTTTGTACGTACACTGCACACTATTTTTCATATGTTTCTTAGGGCGGGAATGTAATGGGCTATTATTATAAAGCCCAATAGTTGTTACAGTGTTTGCACATGTCTCGAGTCCTTTAGTTTGTAACCGTCTATATAAGGCCATGGTTGGAAAGGAATAAGATTTAAGAATTGAGTAACTAACTTTTCCCAAATTATCTTCTCTCTTTCTCTTCTAAACCCTAGAAATTACCATTAATGGCAAGATCGAAGGAGGCGGCCGTCGGAGCTCTTAACAGTTCATTTTGTAATTTTGGAATTGTGAATGTGGTCTTGTTGTAATTGGTAAATTGCGGGACATTTGATGGTGTCATTGTTCTTAGCATTGGCGTTATATGGGCGGTGTCATTGTTCTTAGCAGTGTAAGTGCAAACATGCAAATACCCAATCTGCGTCCAGGGTTTGGGGGATATGGATTAGCTATACTTCGGTTTTCTAAGGAATTACTTGAAACCTTTAATGGATCTTGCTTGTATGGGATTGCAATTGAAATTTTGAAATTGTAATTTAGTTTTTAACAGTGTTCTAAACATCTCACTATGTGGCCGCCTAGGCGCTAGAGCTTGGGCCTTTTAAAAAATCGGTTTGGCTGCCTACGCGGGTCTGAAGCGAGTCTGAGCAGGTCTGGACTTGTGTGTGTGTGTGTGTGTGTGTGTGTGTTAAGTGAACCGATTCACTTAAATCTCCACATTCTCAAAAGTCAAAACCCCCGACCCCCTTGCTTCTCAAAAAACCAAATCCTTAAATTAGAAATCTCCCAAATCGCTCATGCTTTCCCCAAATCCTTAAAATCTAAAATTGTCAAAATCTCAAATCAATCGGCCCTCCTTTCCCATTGGAATCTTGATGATGGGCAGTACGCAAAACGAGTGCTCTACCATTGAGCAATGTTATAAAAGTTGTTAGGCGGTAGTCGGACTGTCGATGGAGGCCTAGCGCCTAGACCTTGTAAGTGGGGCTTAAGCGGTTAGGCGCTAGGCGGTTTTATTTATTTATTTATTTGATTATTTATTAATTTATCGATCTTTTGGTTTTGTTTCGTTGTTGCCCATTCTTACACTTTATTGCTATCCATTCCTACTCTTGAATTTTTTTCTTTACAATTGCAAGAGAGCTTTATAAAGTCGAATTGGTGTATTATTGTCTCGGTGAACATGAAGAATATACATCCATGATTACAGCTATGCTAATTCTTCCACACTGCCCGCTTGGGAATAGGAATATAAGAATATTAGTCTCTGTCAGCTTCAACAAACTATAGTTTGAATATTTGATGGCCAAAATTTATAAAGAAGGCATATAATATAAATGTACAATTGAGTTAGTGTTATTGACATTGTCTGTCTGAATTGGACAAAATGCACTGTTTACAAGCATTTTTTGTCACTAGGAAAATATATTAATTTAAAGAAAATTTATAAAGATGTGCACTTATGGTGGAACGGACTGCTAATTTATTCATTAGTATCACTTGTAATTTAAACACAATGACTTCAACATCCTCAAAATAATGGATAGTGTGCTACTCTGCTTAACAAATCCGGTGTATACAATAAGAGAGAACATACACACAAAAAAGGTGATTGTTATTTGTAATTTAAACATAATCACTTAAAAATTCTTAATGGATAGTGTGCTACTCTGCTTAACAAATCCGGTATATACAATAAGAGAACAACACAAAAAGGTGATTATCATTTGTAATTTAAACATAATCACTTTAAAATCCTCAGAACAATGGATAGACTGCTACTCTGCTTATAATAAGAGAAAACTCAAAAAACAATTAGTTATAAATGTGGTTTGGGTCCTAAGCGGTCTAGACTGCGTAGACCCGCCTAGACCGATTTAGACCTGCTTAAACCTGCCTAGACCGATAACCCGATTTTCTAAATTGCCTAGGCCCTAGGCGAGTCCTTGGGGGAGGGCGCCTTGGCGGCTGTCTATGCCAATTTTTAGAACACTGCCATTGAGCTAATTCTGATTTATAATTTTTTGAGTTATTTTTTAGTATTATGTATATCTTGTATTTTATGCAATATTATATTTTCTTATAAATATATTAAAAAATATTTTAAAAACCGCAAAGTGCCTAGTAGCCGCCTAGGCCCCACTTACAAGGTCTAGGCACTAGGCCCCATCTACCCTACTACCGCCTAGCGACTTTCAGAACACTTGTTTTTAACATCATGATTTAGTTAAATTGTAGTCTTAAATAAGTAAAAATAATATATATTTGCACATGTTAGATGAATGCCAAAGGCAGTAGACATTTATTAGGAAGTGCCTGTGCCTGAAGAATACATTGGAGTATTTAAGAAGCATCCATAAAATACAGTACTGATTGCTTAAGAATAACTACGTTGTAGCTAGGACCTCTGGATGCATGACCACAAACCTCTGGACATTTATTTTATTTTTAATTAGAGGGAGAAACCTCAAAATTCAGCTTATTAGAAAGATCAGGTGAGTCATTTGAAAGCCTTGTTATAGCATTAGATATTTTATTTATTCAATGATCACAAAGAAGGCAAAAAACTTCTAATAATTTTTAACTTTTAACATGTTGCAAGAGGTTGGTCTATCATGTTGATAACTTTTGATAGTTTGCATGCTGCCACTCTCTGTAAGCAAATTGATAGAAATTTTATAGGTATACTGGGAATCAGGAATATGCTTATTTATTGCAGTTAAGAAGAGTAATTAGGCATTTACTTTACTTTTAAGAGGAAGGAGTCTTAAAATCAAAAATAGCTTATTAGAAGGTTGAGGCAAGTCATTTGAAACTTATGGCACTGGATTGTTTCTTTAATTGGCTGATTGCCAAGGACGATATAACTTCTAGTAAGTTTAACATGTTGCAAGAGGTTGTTCTATCATGTTGATATAGCTTGCATGCTACTATACTCATACAATACTTCATTGAGAGATTTTTAGGTCTGCTGGGATACTGGAATATGCTTATTTTAATTAATGACTGCAGTTAAGAAAAGTAATTTGATTTTAGTATACATCATTTCTGGGCATGTAATTGGAAGCTTTTCCTTGTACAATTTATACACCAATAAGCGTTTGGATATTTTGACTGTTTCGTAGTCAAATCTCTAAACTTCGTATGTTTAGATATTTAATTTTTTTCATGCTGGCCAGCTTTAATTGCAAACTTCTCTTCTCATTCTTGTATTTTCTGACACTCCTTAACTTTGCAATATGCAGTAAAGGTCATGAAGAAGCTGCAGTTGATTTGCCAAAAGGTTAGTTCTAACTGCTTCTATTTGTGTTGCATGTTACGGATTAGTAGCGTCCACAACCCATGCATAATATTCTATTTTTACTGTTGTACATTACCCAATCATTTTTTGTCTTTAACTCTTAACCACACATCAATACATAATGAATGCTTCAAAAATCTGTAGTGTCCAATATTATCATCTGGCAATTCCGTGTTGCTCAACTGTGTATACTTGATGCAATTTGTTTCTTTCATAGCTATATAGTGGAAACCAAGGAACAGTTTTATATTCCTTTTCAATGCCAGTACTTGTAAGGCACAGGTAAGTACTTTCCATTATTTTAATCCAGCACATGCATTCATGCATGCTGGGTCAACCAGACAGACATATATGCCTGCATGCACACATACAACATCTACATTGGAGCCTTTCCCATTATTATGAGGTTGTTTATGACTTGGAGCATGATCAACAATGCGTATGTAAAACATGACCAACAATGTGGGTGTAGATGTCACATATCATTTATATTCATTACCTCCCTCTCTCTCTCAATATGCTCATTTTTATAACTTCACTTCTTTTACTCGAGATACATGTGTTCTACAGATCTACAAAAGAACAGTGTTTCTACAGAAGATGAAAACAAGAATGCTGTAGGTGTCCCTGAAGAAACACAAAAGAAAAAGAGAAAGAACAAAAAGGGAAAAAATGAGGGGGTCAAACCTGGGACAGATGAAAATGGATTCGAAAATGACAATTTTGAGCCCAGTAAGTTGGGTGATAAAAAGGATCTTGAAAAGTCAAAATCTGCTGAGGACTCCTGTGTTGAGACCAAAGAGAAGAAAAGAAAGAAGAAGCACAAGATGTCAGATGGAGATGAAAACACTGAGCATGATTGTAAAAAAGTTAAAGAGTTTGTTGAACAGAAAATAGAAGAATTGAAGTCTGTGATAGACTCCTCTGCTTTACAGGTTGACTCAAATGCAAAACATAAAGGTGTGAAGAAAAAGAAGCTGAAGGCAACGTCAGCTCTTACTGAGAATGGAAATGAAGATAATGAAAAGGTTCCCAAAGAATCTGATACTGCCAAGGAGACGTCATCATTACCAGTGAATGAAAATAAAACTGAAAAGAAATCTGACAAGAAGAGAAAAAGATTGGCTTCTGAAGAAAAAACTGTGCAAGGTGAGAACAAAACCATAGACGAGCAGTTAGAGGGTACTGAAAATAACACAGGTACTGCAACTCATCAAAACCCAGACAAATCTATTGAAGATGAACAAACTCCTATCACTAAAAAGAGGAAAACAGGGAATAGCAATGAAGCCAATGATCAAATTTCTAAAAAATCTTCAAAAGAAAACGGTTCGACTACCCAGGATCTACTGAAAGAATCAGGGGCAGATAATTTGTCAAATGGGAATCTTGAGAAGAGTGTAAAGGAAGGTGGGACTGCATCCAAATCTAAGAAAAAGGAAAAGGCCTCAGGTGAGGTATGTGCAATTTTTGTTTTAAGTTTGATGCTGTATCTCTGCATGTTGAAATTTGTGCTACGCTATAATAAAATGTGCAACTTTTGTTTATAATCTACTTATCTTCTGCTATTATGGCAGCCAAAAACAGTCAATGCATTTCAAAGAGTAAAGATTGAAGAGGTTAAGTTTGCTGATGACAGACTTCAAGATAATTCTTACTGGGCATTGGTATCTTTTCCTATTCCTTTTTCTCTATTGCTACTCTTGTTTTCAACTTTAATGTAGGTTAATTTGATGAAAAATATTATTCCTTTTTCTCTATTGCTACTCTTGTTTTCAACTTTAATGTAGGTTGGTTTGATGAAAAATATTTTTGCTTGCTAATTTTTTGTACTTGTGTAAACTTTGTTGTCAGGATGACAATGGCAGTGGGTACGGTGCAAAGGCACAAGAAGTTCTTGGACAAGTTAGAGGAAGGTACTGAGTATTTTATTATTATTATAGTATGCTAGCATTTTAAGTCTCGGACCTTTTCAATATTGTGGATGCACTTCAGCATTTTATGAAAATTGTGTATATAATTTTGTTATAATTATACTGAGTATAACTCTTTTTTTGTTTTTTTTTGAAATTATGGATGATGTTCTAAAGAACCTCAGCCTCTAATATATATAATAGAGCATAAAAGCAAATTGTCTTCCAAAATATAACACCAGAGTGCTTACTAGAGTCTTGGCACACAAATATTACAGACTGTTTAAAATTTCAAATCATAACAAATCATAACTGCTAAAGCTTCAGAGGCGTGATTTGCTGAGAAGTCTATTGAGTGGCATCATCAATCATCTATTGAGTTGTCTACTGAGCATATATACAAAGATACATCCTATTACATTATTTAGCTGAAAAGTCACCACATCATTTCGTCATAAACAATACAAGTGTGCAACACTAATTCTAAGTATCTTATGTAGGAAAAATTTACTCAAATAAATAAATAATTAAATAACAAGCAAAAGATCCTGGACTGCCAGTCTGCCACCAACCTGGTCTTTCTGTGAATGTACTTCTAAAAATAGAATTTGAAGTTAGTATCCTCTTAGATCATTGTTATCTGATTATGGTCAGTTTGATAATATGATTTCTAAACAACTAAATAAGATACCAGGGGGCTGAAGATTATACTCCTCAGCCTTTCCTAAAGGGTTATACATGTATATAGCTTTGTTTATCTGACATTAGTAAAAATGTATAAAATAAGTGGCCTTTGTATATATTATACAAGTTTATACAACAGTTTATACAACAGTTATACGTATCAAATAAGTGCTGGACAAGTATAACAAGATGCGTCCCAAACTAAGCAAATAAGTTATAGAATTGAGGACTTTCACATTATTATCAATGTTCGATACCTGTCCACAATTGAACCTTCACAGTAGAAGCATTCACACGGAAAATGTTGAAATACTAGTGTGAACATATGATCATGTTGTTAATGACTACACAAAACATATCCTCTGCAACGGTCATGTTAATAATGGTTAAAAAGATTTTGCTAAAAACATGAATAGGGGTCAACTCATGGGTTGGTGAGATAAAATTATAAAAGTTTTTTTAGTTTCACATTATCTATATGATACTTTCCATCTGCATAGCTGTAATAATGTTTGGCAGCAAACATGTGGATATAATGATGTGCATCATATATCGTGTTGGGGTTCATTTCAAGGTTCATTCGGAAATGATAAACTTAGTTTTAAACTTTCATGTTAGTTTCTATACATTCATGTTATATGTAGTGGAGTCCCCTAAGTTCTGCATCTTCTTCCTCTTAATATTCAGGGATTTTAGACATGAAAAGACCAAGAAGAAGCGAGGAACTTACAGAGGCGGGCAGATTGATTATAATGCAAGGTCAATCAAATTTAATTACGATGAATGAGTTCAGGTCTATCTATTTACCATATATAATCACAATTATGTATTGATTACATTATTGAGCAATTATTTTTGCAGTCGAATTTGTAACAGGGATTATTGACTTAAATATTTTGCCTTACCAGCAATTTTGTTGTAGAAATGACATTTCTATCTTCTGTCAAATTCTTTTTTTGCACTGTCAAAGCTTTAAACTGTGGCAGCTGTACCTTGTACTTTCATAGTTTGAATGTCACTGCAATTCCAATGTTTCTTTACAGCAAGTCTTATACAATCGTGGAGTACTTTGTATCGTAGAATCCAATATTAACAATTGAAGTATTGATCATTATCATCTTTAATTTCACAGATAGTGAGGTCAGAATATGAAAGATTATCATAAGCTTTTAAAGCTTTCCAATATCTCTGGTTTTAGTCAAAAAGTATTCCCCAGCAAAATTTGATGATTTTCCCTAACTTGGGATCTGTGACTGCATGATTCTTTAGAGGAAATTGGATTCAGATCTAACGATGACATAATAGTCAAGAAAAATAATGGAGTATAACTTTGCCTAGAAAGCAATAATTCCTGTGTGGGAGGTTAGAAGTATGGGATAACTCAAGGGAATTTAGTAAGTTTCACCCTAAAACTCGGTTGAGATTGATAATAACATGGTGAAATTAGGGGGTTTGAAAAGGTAAAAAAGAGAAAAAAAAAAAAAAAAAAACTTCTCCTACACAATAAATGGGAGAGGTTTGTGACTTGGAATGTGTGTTTAGTACTATATCAGTCAACAAGGAATTTTTATCTATCATCAAAGTTCATACCAATTCATTCATGTGGGGACCCAACAATTGATTAACACAATTGAACAAGAAGCTGCTACTTACATTTAATTTAAGTACCCTTTGAATTCATTCCATCTACATTTCCCTCCTTTCATGTTTAAAGATTTGCTTATTAGGTTGGAATGATGATGATGATGATGATGATGATGATGAATCTATGAACATCTTTCTCATTCGTAGAATCATACTGAATTCGCACAATTGTACACATTCACACATCTAATTTAATATTATAATGGGATAGTTGAGTTGTTTGTAAACATACTTATGTATATCGCATAACTAATATGAAAAAGATCTTAGGCTTAACGTCAGACTACGTCAGAGTTTTATCAAACATATTGAGAGAGTTTTATCAAACATATTGAGTTGTAACAGTAAAGATTAAAGATATAACAGAAGGAACTCTGTTTCCATGGCTTTTATGCCTTTGTTTTGTATTCTTTCCATCACTTGAAGTGGTATTGAAAATGGAGAAAATAAACATTTGCATTTCATCACTCATTTATAATAAGAAAAAATGTATTCTGCACATGCTGATAAGCTTCATGTAAACGAAAGAGGCCAACATCAGCTGATAAGCTTCATGTAAACGAAAGAGGCCAACATCAAAGATTTTGAGTTGTAACACTAAAGAGTTTTCTTATGGCTAGTACTCAATGATGCCATCCTCACTAGGCAAAACCTGGCCAAAAGGCAACCACAGGTGGCGACCAATTGTGGATTCTGCGACTCACAGGTGGAAGATTTAAATCACCTTTTTATTCATTGCCCTAGAAGTAAGGCAACTTTGGTTGAGGTACTCCGAGCCTTAGGAACAGGTGACTACCCATGTGTATATGAGGACTTGTGGATTGGTCCAAAATTTGCAACGATTCGCCATGATATGAAGGAGGCATGGTACATTGCAATAGCGGCTACAACATGGGTGTTATGGCTTGACAGAAATAATTTTTATTTTCGTGCTTCATGTAATAGTATTTCTGGTAACCTGACTCACATAATGCATCTAATCTCTTTTTGGGCGACAGCTGCGGCCACCGGGGCAAGAGGCAGGATAGCCAACGTGTTCCAGGTAGAAGAGTTTGACGATGAGGAGGTAGAGTTCGGGTCAACGCTGGATTGAGGGACTGGCTGCACCAGTCATGACAATGCTTTTGCCAGCTGGGGTTTTGTTTCTCCCTACTGTACTCTCTGGTCGCTGGAGGTTGAGTAGTTAGACCCACCCCCCAGGGTTTGTTGGGGGTGTATGTTTGTTATCTTGTATTTTTTTCCTGCATCGTATCTTGTTTTGTACTGTTGGTTTCTCCCGGTATGCCGGGGTTGTTTTATTAACGTCTTATTAATGAAACAGAGTGGCTTTATTCCACCTTTTCCCTAAAAAAAAAACAGTAAAGATATAACTTTACTCCCAAATAAAAAAAAGTATAGATATAACAGGTGGAAATCCCTTTTTATTGCTTTCGTGTCTTAGTTTCTATTCTTTCCATTACTTTAGGCAGTTCTAAAATTGTAGGAAAGATGCATACATCTAGTAGTGTTTGGCCCAGCTTAAAATTAGCTTAGAAGGAGAAGCTGGGCCAAACGTATATTTTGAAAAGCTCTACAAAAAGAAAAGTAGCTTTTTTTTATGAAGAAAAGGAGCTCTAAAAGAAGCTCCCAAGATCTACTTCTAGCTTCTAGCTTCTAGCTTCTAGATCAAAACCAACAAAGAAAAAAACAAATCAAAACCCATTTTGATGAAGAGGTTGTCCGATCGATCCGCTGAGCTCCCAATTTTGCAGGGGTTTCTTTTGCTCCTCGCCCTCTTCCTAACGATAAGGGTTTTGCCCTAGTTGTTGGTGCTGGGGCTGCAATGGCGGCCCATGGGTCACTGTCTTCATTGGCCATTGCCTTTTTCTGTGGTTTTGAAGCAGATCTTGGTGATGGTGCAGCAATGGAACCCCAGAGATCATCATCACTATTAGACAAGGCAGGTTTGGCATTCAGAGATTTTACTGCAGTTTTCGGAGCTGGAGCAGCTATAGCAACCCATATAATCGTCGTCGTCTTCTTCCTTTGGTGCCTTTACTGTTGATTTCGGTCTCATAACTGAAATGTTCCATAAAGATGTCGACAAGAATTAGGGATTAGGGATTTGGTGAAGATGGTGGAGATTAGGGATTAGGGATTAGGGATTTGGAGAAGATGATGTATAAAAGTAGCTTTTAATTGATATATGCCAAACAACTTTTAGCTTAAAAGTAGCTTTAAAGTTAAAAAAAAGCTGACTATCCAAACAGCTTCAACTTTTAATTTCAAAGCTGTGCTTTCTAGCTTCCAAAAAATGCATTTATCTAGATATTCAGTCACATGAGCAGATTAATGCGTACCTCATAGGAAGGAAAATGAATGAGTGATTGGTTGTCCGTTATTTTGTACTATTAAGTATAATTTGCAAGCTAGTTTTTTTTTGTGAAGGAAAAGGTGAAGTATGGCCACCCTGTTTCATTAATATGGAGTTAATAAAACAAACTCAGAGTACCGAGCCAAATACAATAATCTATGCAACAACAAAAGAACATAAATCTACCTCAAAGCATGGAGGGTAGGGCAGAATACGGTACAGACCAACATATACCAAACAAAATACATCTTCAAACTACTCCCCCCAACAAACTCTGGGGTGGTGGGGAACAATCAGCCTCACAAATCTGACTGGCCTGACACTTTTCTTAGTCAAGCGTCGGCCCAATCTCTACGTCATCATCATCGTTTTCCTCCCCCTGAAAAACGCTCGTTATCCTCCCTCTAGGTCCTGCAGCAGCCACATTTGTCCAAAAAGAGATAAGATGCATAATGTGAGTCAAATTACTGGAAGTATTATTACATGTCCTACGGAAGTACCAATTATTCCTGTCTAGCCAAAGACCCCAGGTCGTCGCGGCGATAGGGAAAAATCAAGTTTCTCTCATCGTTCGTCTCTCCGTAGCGAACTTTGAACCTAACCACAGATCCTCATACTTACTAGAATATTCATACATCCCGAGGGGACTAAGAACCTCCACTAGGACTACTTTGTTCCTGGGACAATCCAGAAAAAGGTGATCTCTTGTTTCCGGAGTAGCATTGCAAAACAATTTGCAAGCTAGTTGATTTATGTTAAAAACACAAACAAAAAGGATGATTGGAATATAGGCAAATATGTTTACATTCAAAATGACAATGTATTCATCGATTCATTCACTGATTCATCAATGTTTTGTTATAGACTTTGAGAGAAATTCCTCATGATTTATAGCCGTAACCTATTGCGCTAAGAGTCATGTTGCTTTGACAATGTTTCTGTCCTTTTTGTTTTTCTATTTTTTATTCTTAATTTCAGTGAAATTGTCAGGGAACTTATATAAGATAATTTGAAGTTAGGTTGAGAGGAAAAAGTTTTTTTTTGTTTTTTTTTAAAATTCAACTTCTTTCGTTTTTACGTTTCAACTTTTTTTTAAAAAAAAGAAAGAAAGTAAAGTATGATCACGCTGTTTTTCTTAAAGGAAAATAACGAAATAAATACTATAAGATTAGGGAAGTTTACATTTCATTGTAAAAGCAATATTAATACTTTTCTTTATGCATCTTTGAAAGAGTTGTAAATAGCACTAGTATCGGGTTCTATCGGTCTGGATAGTGCACTATCCAGACCCGGATCCAGACCCGTACCAATTATTGTATGGGTCCAAATGTTGGACCCGGATCTGTGAGAACCGGGTCGGGGTTCGGGTCCGAAGTCCGAGAAATATCTTGAGACCTGATTAGTTTCATATCCATCACCATTGATATGGGTCAGATGACGTGGCCCCTCCTGGGCCACAGGATTCCCTCATAAAGTGTGCACCGCCGGATCATCCGGCCCTGTCACGTCAGTGCGAAAACCACCTAGGTCTCTGCCACGTCAGCATGAAAACCGTCCAGGCCTCCGCCATGTCAGCCCTATACCGTTTGGGCTTCCGCCACGCCAGGTCCACGGGCAACCGGGTCTATACCTGGCCCCAAATGGGTCCAGACCCGGTTGACATCTCCTATAAATACCAGACCCTCTACCCCTTGTCAAGGTGACCCATCTTTTTCCTCTCAAACCCTAGTTACTGTTACTCTTTCAGTAGCTGACTAGATCGTCGGAGGGTCTGCCACTGGGACCAACCCCGGTGTTCCTAGACCGTGTGCAGGTACACGAGACTCCGAATCCAAGCCTTCCGATCCGAGCCGAGCCTCTAGATCCGAGTCGAGCATCCAATCTTCGCCTCACTCACGTCTTCTCCCGAACCGTTACCCCGGCTGAGGGTTGGGACCACCGTCCGCACCCGAGGTTCCGCAAAAATACAAATCGAGAAGAACTCACACCTGATGCATCCACACCCCCCAAAAACAAACCGCATCAGGTTGGCGCCGTCTGTGGAAACTTTCCTAGTGCAGATGCCGGCCCGAGCTCAGCTATCAACGGTACCCCGTCAACCCGAGCTCACATGGCGCTCAAGGCTAGGAGAGCTGTTACCTCTGCGCGTCGGCAGGACGTGCCTCCTCAGGACATCCCCGCCGATGCTCATGGATCCAACAACCCGTGGATCAGCCACGGACACCAATCAGGTGCCTCCCGTTCGGTCCTACCCGACCTACGAGAGGTCATCCAGAATCGACAGACAAGCCGGACTAGGGGAGGGGCCACTTCCAACTCGGTCCCGAACCATCCCAGACCCCCGTCCCAAGGGCGGGGGTCGGCACTCAGCCGCGTCGGCCGGCGGCCGTTTGCTCAACAAAACCGGGCAGAGCGAGCTCCGATCACCCACCAAGAGTTCCAAGGCTTTCGGAAAGAAATTATGGAGGCTATCCGTGGGACCCCCGTCGACGAGGCGGTCCGCCGCTCTCGCTCGCGTTCGGATGTCGAGGCCAGCGATTCCCAAGGCCCGATGGTCCCGCCGGAATATGACGATGACATATTGAAGCACCTCCAAGAAATGGAAGACCGCCTCGACCACTTCGGTGACGGCAGCCCAAGGCCGGCCCAGGGCCACAAGCCCACCCGTCCTTCTTTCTCCACCGCCATCTTACAGGCAGAAATACCCCGGATTTTTTGCCCACCACAATTCGAGACTTATGACGGCGAGGGTGATCCTGCTGATCACATGGAGGGCTTCAAGACCCTCATGATGATTCACAGCGCATCAGTTCCCCTCCTGTGCCACTCCTTTCCCGCCACCCTCCGGGGTCCGGCTCGGGAATGGTTCTCCAAGCTCAGCCCCGGCTCCATCTACTCTTTCAACCAACTGGAGGGCGACTTCCTCACCCACTTCGTGACCAGCTGAAAAGCCGAGAAGACGAGCGCGTTCCTGCTGGGCCTCCGACAGAAGGAAGGAGAATCGCTCCGGCTGTTCGTCCGAAGGTTTACCATTGAGGCGAGGTCGGTCTCCTCCCTCGACCCAGCGGTCGCCTCGGTGGCATTCCGGCACAACGTCCGGCACGGTCAGCTGAAGGCATCCCTGACAGAGAAGCCTCCAGTCTATTTTCCCGACCTCCTCAATCGGGTTGAAAAGTACATCCGGGTCGAGGAGGCCCTGAATCCCGATGACTCCATGAAAATTCTCGGGAAGGGGAAGCACAAGGCCGACGAGGCAGAACCAGCAAAGAAGGTCCCAAAAGACGGGGACATCACAAAAAGGGTCCCTCCGGTCCCCCGCTTCAAGAGGTACACTCCACTGACGCAGAACGTATCGGCTATTCTCTTAGCAATCGAAGACTGGGACCTCGTACAATTCCCTCCTCGACCGACCAATAACAACAAGAAGAGGGATCAGCGGTTCTACTGCCGCTTCCATCAAGACAACGGGCACGACACTGACCATTGCCGCACCCTAAAGGACGAGATCGAGGCCCTCATCCAACGAGGGTATCTCCGGGAGTTCAAACGAGAAGATGCTCGGGACCAGAGGGACACGAGGAACATGAGGCCTTCCCTTCCTCATCGAGCACTCAAATAGCGTCCTGAGCAAGACCAGAAGCCTGAGGAACCCGAGGGTCAGGCCATCTTGCATTGCATCCACGGAGGGCCCATGGGAAGGGAGTCCAACACTTCCCGTAAGGCGTTCGTCCGAGGGGTCAACATCGTCCAGGGCCCCCTCTCCCCCCAGGTCCAGCAACTCCCTGTCTCCTTCTCATGGGAAGACCTAGAGGGAGTTCAGCTTCCGCACTGCAATGCGCTCGTCATCAGCCTCAGCATGGCGAACTTCGAGGTCTGTCGCATCCTCGTTGACAATGGGAGCTCGGTAAACATCCTCTTCTTGGAGGTGTTCGAGAACTTGAAGCTCTCCTGGGATAAGCTCAAGTTAGCCGGGTACACCCTGCACGGGTCTCTGGCATCCTGGTACCTATCGAGGGGATCATGATCTTAGACGTCGCCGTTGGTACGTCCCCTCATAGGCGAACCGAGTCGACGGACTTTATGGTTGTAAACGTCAAGGCAGCCTACAGCGCCATCCTCGACCGTCCCGGGCTCTGCTCCCTCCAGGCAGTCCCCTCGGCCTACCACCAAAAGCTGAAATTCCCCACCAAGTCAGGTGTCGAAGTTGTCCGAGGAAACCAAGACGTGGCACGATCGTGCTATATGATGGCAATCGGGGATGGTGTGTTCCCCCTGGATGCCGTCGAGCTACAACCCAAGAGAACCTAGCCAGAACCTGAGTCGACAGACGAGTTAGAGGAAGTCTCGTTCGAGATAGGGGATGCGTCAAGGTGTTTTTGAGTGAGCTGCTCCCTCGCTCCCAACCTCAAATCTGCCCTGATCGACTGTATTCGCCGCAATGTCGACCTCTTCGCCTGGAAGCCCTCAGATATGCCCGGTATCTCTGAGGACCTCATAATGCACAAACTCAGTGTGATCCTCAGCTCGAAGCCGATTGGCCAGAACTGACGTAAGTTCACCCCGGAGAGGCAACAGGCAGTGAAGGCGGAGGTGGACAAGCTGTTGTCCGCTCGTTTCATACAGGAGGTCAGCTACCCTGAGTGGCTGGCAAACGTCGTAATGGTCAAAAAGGCGAGCGGGAGCTGGAGGATCTGTATAGACTTCACAGACCTCAACAAGGCGTGTCCCAAAGATCCGTTCCCTCTCCCCAGCATTGATGCTCTGATCGATGCTACATCAGGTCACGAGCTTCTTTCCTTTATGGACGCCTTCTCAGGCTATAACCAGATCCGGATGTTCCCTCCCGATATAGCCAAGATGTCTTTCGTCACGGACCAAGGTCTTTACTGTGTTACCAGGTTATGCCCTTCGGGCTGAAGAATACCGGCGCTACTAATCAGAGGCTCGTCAACTGAGTCTTCAAGGATCAAATTGGGCGCAACATGGAGGTGTACGTGGAAGACATGCTCGTCAAGAGCCAGCAGGGACAGGATCACGTCGCCGACCTAGAAGAGGCCTTTGGGGTCCTTCGGATCCACAACATGAGACTCAATTCGGCGAAGTGTGCATTCGGCGTCTCCTCGGGTTCATCTTCAGTCAGCATGGCATCGAGGCGAACCCCGAAAAAATCCAGGCCATAATAGACATGTCCCTTCACAGAAACATCAAAGAAGTCCAGAGGCTAACGGGAAGACTGGCGGCCATCGGCCATTTTCTCTCTAAGTCAGGAGAGAAGTCCCTCCCATTCTTCAAGGCACTGTACGGAACCAGAGGATTCGAGTGGGGTATTCAGTAGTAAGAGGCGTTCGCCCAATTGAAGGAGTACCTCGCCAACCCTCCTCTCCTCAGCAAGCCCGAACCAGGTGAGCCCCTCTGGCTTTACCTTTCGGCTTCGGAGAGCATGCTCAGCGTTGTCCTCGTTCAAGAAGAGGAAGGAGTCCAAAAGCCTATGTACTATGTGAGTAAGGTTCTGCTTGCCGTCGAGACCAGATATTCTAGAATGGAGAAGATAGCATATGCCCTGGTCATGACCGCACGGAAGCTCCGTTCCTATTTTCAGGCGCATTCAGTCCAGGTGCTCACGAACCAACCTCTAAAGGCCGTGCTCTATAAGCCCGAGAGCTCGGAACGACTAGTCAAATGGTCAATCGAGCTCCGTCAATACGACATCGGCTATCAGCCAAGGACGGCCATCAAAGGGCAGGCCCTCGTCGAGTTCATCACGGAACGCACCATCTCCGAGCAACCCGAAAGTAAGGAGGTCGACCGGACGTTGAAAGTTTACGTCGATGGATCCTCCTGCGAAGCGGAGAGTGGTGTGGGCATCATTATGCGGGATCCCGACATTTTCCTCCTTCAATATTACCTCCGCCTCAACTTTCCGGCCTCTAACAACGAGGCTGAGTACGAGGCCATGATCGCTGGGCTCACCCTGGCATATCAGGCCGGTGCTAGACAGATCAGGGCCTTTAATGACTTCCAGCTCGTGGTCAACCAGATCACCGGGGAGTACGAGGCCCGTGACGATCGGATGATCAAGTACTTGGCCGCGGTCCAACGGCTATTGACTTCCTTCGAAGAGTCGGCGGTCTTAAGGATCCCCCGGGAGCAGAATGCCCAAGCTGATGCTTTGTCAAAGCTAGCTTCCTCGTCCTTCGAAGGTCTCGATCGCACCGTCCTGATTGAAGTACTCTTAAAGCCGAGTACCGACTTCTCTGAGACTCTTTGCATTGAAAACAGCTCCTCCTGATGACTGGACCACTCATATCAAAAAATTTCTAATCATTGGAGAGCTCCCCGAAGATCGAGCTGAAGCGAGGCGGGTTAGGGTCCGTTCAGAAAGGTTCGCCGTGATCAACGCGACCCTCTTCAGGACGTCATACACAATGACGGACGGAAGACCCTACCTCCTTTGTCTGACCCCCATGAAGCAAAGTACGCTCTCAAGGAGCTACATGAGGGAATCGGCGGGTGCCATATAGGAAGCCGCTCGCTCGTGCAAAAGGCTTTGAACCACGGGTACTACTGGCCCACGATGTTACAAGATGCCCTTGCCCTGGTGAAGAAGTGTGGCCCCTGTCAACGGTTCTCTCCCGTGAAGAGGGCTCTGCAAGCAAACCTCCGTTCCATGGCCAGTCCGACCCCCTTTGCAATGTGGGGGATGGATCTGGTAGGCCCATTTCCAAAGGCAATGGGCCAACGAAAGTTTCTCATAGTGGCAATTGATTACTTCACGAAGTGGATTGAGGCCGAGCCGTTAACCATGACCACCGAGCAGCAGACCCAACATTTTTTCTGGAAACACATTGTTTGCCGATTCGGGATCCCACAAGTGCTCATTACTGACAATGGGACTCAGTTCGCGGGTAAACACTTTCGAAAGTTCTGCGAAGATCTCGGGATCAAACAACATTTTTCTTCGGTATGCCACCCGCAGTCAAACGGTCAGGCCGAGAACGCGAACCGCCAAATCCTCACTGGCCTCAAGAAACGACTCGATAACTCTTCCAAGAGTTATGGGTCGATGAGCTGCCGAGCGTTCTCTGGGCCCACCGGATGACAAAGAGGATCCCCACGGGATAGTCGCCATTCAACCTGACATACGGCGCGGAGGCCATCATTCCCCTAGAGATCGGGATCCCTTCACCCCGGATCATAGCCTTCGATGAAGTAAGCAACTCCACATAGCTGCGGGCCGACCTGGACCTCATAGACAAGGTCAGGGAGAAGTCTGCCATTAGGAGGAACATCTACCAACAGAGGATCGAAATGTTCTACAACAAGAAGGTGCGACCCACTGACATCAAACTCGGAGACCTCGTCCTCCGAAAGCTGGCGGTGTCCAACCCCGGCCAAAAGAGGAAACTGGCTCCAAATAGGGAGGCCTACACAAGGTATCTGGGGTCGTACGCCTGGGCACATACCGCCTAACTCATCCAGAGGGCAAGACTGTCAAAAGGCCCTGGAACGCAGAGCACCTCATCAAATTCCTAGAAGGAGAGGGTTAGCCTCTACAGCCCAATGTAAATTATGAAGGATGTAACCGGCACGACATGCCCTGCTTTTGTAAAGTTCAAATATATTGTAATTATGCCAGCTTTCTTAAAACAAGTTCTGGCTTCGTATTAGTTCTCCTTAAAAAACATGTCTTCGTTTTAGCCACAAAAGCTTTTCTTATAAGCTTAAGGCTCGGCACTCGGAAGAAACCGCAAGCCACAAAAGCTTTCTTTACAAGCTTAGGGCTCGGCGGTCGGATAGCATCGTAAGCCACAAAAGCTTTCCTTACAAGCTTAGGGCTCGGTGGTCAGATAGTATCGCGAGCCACAAAATTTTTGTTTACAAGCTTAGGGCTCGGCGGTCGGATAGCATCGCGAGCCACAAAAACTTTCCTTACAGGCTTAAGGCTCGGCACTCGGAAGAAACCGCGAGCCATAAAAGCTTCCCTTACAAGCTTAGGGCTCGGTGCTCGGATAGCATCGCGAGCCAAAAAAGTCTTCCTGAGAACAAGTGTGGGGGCTCAGCGTCGACCCCGAGCCAGGCCGCAGCTTTCTTCAAAGCCACTCGGCCGACACGCTCGGCGACGACCGTCAACCATGCCTGCTACTGGCTTTCTCCCTGGTGTGGGGGCTCGACACCTGCCCCTAGCATAGTTTGGACTTCTTTAAGCCCATCAACCTATGTGCACGGCGGCAACCGCCAGCCACACCCGTACCATCTTCCTGAGAACAAGTTTGGGGGTTCGACGTCGATCCTGAGCAAGGCCGCGGCTTTCTTCAAAGCCACTCTGCCAATACGCTAGGCGACGACCGTCGGTCACACCCACTATTGGCTTTCTCCCCGGTGTGGGAGCTCGGCATCTGCCCCTAGCATGGTTTGGACTTCTTCAAGCCCATCAACCTATGAGTACGGCAGTAACTACCAGCCACGACCGTACCGTCTTCCTAAGAACAAGTGTGGAGGCTCGGCGTCGACCCCTAGCAAGGTCGCGGCTTTCTTCAAAGCCACTCGGCCGACACGCTCGGCGACGACCGCCAACCACGCCCACTACTAGCTTTCTCCCCGGTGTGGGGGCTCGATATCTGCCCCTAGCATGGTTTGGACTTCTTCAAGCCCATCAACCTATGCGCACGGCAACAACCGCCAGCCACGCCCGTACCGTCTTCTTGAGAACAAGTGTGCGAGCTCAGCGTCGACCCCAAGCCAGGCCACAGCTTTCTTCAAAGCCACTCGGTCGACACGCTTAGCGACGACCGTCAGCCACGCCCACTACTGGCTTTCTCCCCGGTATGGGGGCTCGGCACCTACCCCTGGCATAGTTTGGGCTTCTTCAAGCCCATCAACCTATGCGCACGGTGGCAACCGCCAGCCACGCCTGTACCGTTTTCCTGAGAATAAGTGTGGGGGCTCGACGTCGACCCCAAGCAAGGCTGCGGCTTTCTTCAAAGCCACTCGGCCGATATGCTCGGCGATGACCGTCGGTAACACCCACTACTGGCTTTCTCCTCGGTGTGGGGCTTGGTACCTGTCCCTAGCATGGTTTGGGCTTCTTCTAGCCCATTAACCTATGTGCACGGCGGTAACCGCCAGCCACACCCGTACCGTCTTCCTGAGAACAAGTGTGGGGGCTCAACGTCGACCCTGAGCAAGGCTGCAGCTTTCTTCAAAGCCACTCGATCGATATGCTCGGTGATGACCGTCGGTAACACCTACTACTAGCTTTCTCTCTGGTGTGGAAACTCGGCACCTGCCCCTAGCATGGTTTGGGCTTCTTCAAGCCCATCAACCTATGCGCACGGCAGCAACCGCTAGCCACGCAAGTACCATCTTCCTGAGAACAAATGTGGGGGACTCGATGTCGATCCGAGTAAGGCCGTGGCTTTCTTCAAAGCCACTCGGCCGATACGCTCGGAGACGACCGTCGGTCACGCCCACTACTGGCTGCTTCAAGAGTTTTCGTTAAGATTTAGGGTGCCCGCCTTCGGCAAATGCACCGAACTTCGAGTCGTTGTTTGACCATCCTCTCACCCGCGAGCAACTCGGGGTTTGTAGCATTCAAAAGCCAAAACCCAGAATTGTTCGAGGGCGGTAGGGGAGCCACCGACCCAGTGCTCTCTCCGAGCTTCCGAACCAATTGATCGGCCCACCAGTCACCAACGAACAACCTGGGGTTTCATGGCCCTCAAGGCCAAAACTCCGAATTGTTCGAGGGTGATTGGTGCACCACTAATCCGGAACCTTCGGACAAAAGTTCTAATTCTGGGGCGCCCGCCTCCGGCAGGCACCCGAATCCCTGACAACCAACAAGGAGGGGATGGGGGTTATATAGCCCCCCACAGGGGCGCAGTTATTGCATCTGGGAAGCCCAAACGGCGGAAGGCAAAACGTTGCCATTAATGCATATCAGAAGGCGAAACGTCGCCATTAATGCTCATCGAGAGGCGAAATGCCATGGATTATGCATCGCCTATGCAAAGTCACGGCGACGGCGGTGACCCCTTGCTCAAAGCCGAGCCCGGCAACAATCCCCACTCAATGGAATTATCAAGGTTAAAGAAGTCGGGAGTCTATTTTTATTATTACTCATCGCGCGCCCGTAACGGCGACATAAATACAATGAAAAGCTTACACCTCACTTGCACTCGGCTTAAAACTCAAAGTCGGTGCTTCCTTCGGGCTCCCTCTCTCGCTCGGTCGGCCCGACCGGAAAAGGCTCCCCCGCCACCGAGCTTCCTGCATCATCAGGCTAGGCCCCTTCCAAGAAAAAGGTCGAAGACGGTCCTAATACCAAATTGCTCGCCTCCTCGATCAAGCCTGCGCCTAGCACCAGCTTCAACCTACGGATCTCCAACTCCTTCTCAACCACGGCCTCACAAAGAAAAGACTCCGAAGCCGACCGCCCGCTAGAGGCATCCAAGATCGACCAGTCCATTTTGATTACCCACCAGTCCCGGTCGGCTATGGTTTTCCTCAGACGAGCGACCTCCAAGCCGAGCTCCCTGGACTTGTTCATGAACTAACTCACTGCGGCCTCTCGGTCCCGAGCCTGTTTTCGTTGGTGAGCCAAGGCCACCTCCATGGCCTCCGGCCCAACTTGGACCAAGGATTCCTTGGCAGAAATAGGGTCAGCACCATGGACCCCATGCATCTATCAAAAAGACGGGAAAACAACATGTCACAAAAGAGACTAAAGAAGCACAAGTCAAGGAGCATCGGCCAAAAAATCATCTTTCATTAGTTTCAAAATTTTGGTGCTACAAAATGCGGTGGCCAGCCCGCGCGAGGCACTTACAAAAATCAAAAAAGAAAAAAAAAAGAGAAGGAGACCTAAACTATGCTTGAGGGGGGGTGGCACCTCTTGGTCAGCCGGGTCGCCCCCGACCTCCTCTTGGCGAGGATCCCCCATCTCCTTGCCGCCGAGTGTTATCAGATGCTCGGGCTGCCAGTTGTAGTTGAGGTGGTCAACCCTCTTGTCCGGATAGATCAACCGAAAGTGCTCCTTGGCCCGGTCATAGGCCTCGTCCTGCACCATGATCAGAGCATCCGCCATAGTGATCTCCGCCTCCTCTATGGCCTTCCGTGCCTTCTCAGCTTCCACCCGGGCCTTCTCATGAAGGCGATCCACGTCCTTCTTATGGTGCTCCATTATCGAGACCAGCTGGGCATCGTGAATGGCCTCCATGCTCCGAGCCTCCTTCAGCTCGTCCGTCGCCTTGTTCAGCTTGCGGAGGTACTTCTCCGCGTTCCTCCTCTCGATGAGGACCTCCTTCTCCAAGCACTTCTGAAAGTGCAGCCCATGAAGCATCGCCTTTCCGAGGAGGAAAAAGTCAGAAAAATCCTAGAATCTAAACTCATTACAAGGTCACAACACTCACCGTGATCGTCACCTAAAACCACCGCATGAAGGCATCTCGGACGTCTGCACCGCCAGCGCCATGCGGTCTCGCTCGGTGGTGATGTTCCTGACCACCTCAATGGCCACGGGACCTTCAAGCAGCGAGTCCCCTGCGACAACCGACCAATCAGGAGCGTGCAGCCGAAGTTCCTGTTGTCCCACCATCTGCACGGCTATGGGCCGAGGTGGGGGAAGCCACTGCTCTGGGACCTCGGAGGTTTTCTTACTGCCCGAGCTCCCCCCGCCTCCTTAGACGCCCTTGGCGTGTGGTGGTGCTTCTTGGATCTCTTTGGGGATGGCTCCATAGCCTCCGAAATTGGTCCTTTGCTGGACCTCGTACCTTGAGCGGTCGCCGCCGCATCTTGCTTCGCCTTCTTCTCCTTCTCTGCCCTCCTCTAGGTGGCAACCTCTAACAAGGCCCACCTGCTATTGAGCTGATTGGCCGTCATCTCTACAAAATAGAAGAAGAGAGGCTAACGTTAACACGAAGACAGAAAGATATAAAAATTTAGAACAAAAACATACTAGGGTCGGCTGGGCTCAGTCCGGCTCGGGCCAGATGCATTTCCGTCACTCGAGGCCACCCTATACTATGCCCCCCGATGATCTTCTCCACCTTCGCCTACTCTTTCTCCGTCAGCTCGCTGCGCTTCAGAGGCTTATGGTTCGGCTTGAAAAAGTTCCAAGCGGTGGGAATTCCCCAAGTCTTCTCGCTCCGGACTATAACATACTTCTCCTTCCACCCTTTGATGGAGTCCGGATGGCCGTGCATCACCTTCTTATGAGGCCTGGGCAAGAAGTAGAAAATTCCCTCCGCATCGCCCAACGAACTAATCCCCAAAATAGCACGAAAGTACGTTAGCCTCGGCTTGACCCCTTCTCTTGGCACTTCAAAATGAAGCAGACCAGGTGCTTCCAAGAGTTAGGGCTGTACTGCATCGGGCTTAACTTCTCCCAATTCAAGACCCTCTTAATGAAGGGGTGCAGCCGTAGCCTGAGCCCCGAGATAAAAGCATCCTCGGGGAAAAAACAGTACCCCGATGCGAGAGCAGTAGTTGGGCGAATGCCGGGGCTCGGGATCAGAAGCTAAAACTCCTTGGGAATGAAGTAGGCCGCCCTCAAGATGTGCAGATAATCTGCCTTCAAGACGCATTGAATACCGTCCATCCTAATCTTCACCCTACTCACGTCACTTGACACTGAGGGAAGAGGGTCGAGATCCCTAACATCTTCAGGGTACATCCTAATCGACCCCGGATTCTTGAAGGTGACTGGGGAAAACTCGAATCCCGATCTAGGAGCATATTTGTCTAGTGGAGGGGGGCTATCCGGAAGGCTCAACTTTCTCTTCCTCCTTCGAAGATGAGGCTTCTTCTCAGGGGACGGTGTCGACAGAGATGGCAGAGGGGGGAGATCACCCTCGCCCTCGACTGCCAAACCTGCGGTGCCTTCCCCCACACCTCCTCGGGCAGCGCTCTCCCCGGCTCCCCGATCGGGCTCTCCCTGATTCCCCTCGGAGTCTTCCTCGTCTTCAACAGCGCCCTCCCCCTCGGGGTCCTGCTCCTCCTCATCATCCTGCTCCTCCTCGTCACCCTCCTCATCCTCAACATCTCCCCCTCCCTCGGAGTCATGCTCTTCGTCATGTTCCTCCTCTTCCTCCTCCTCGCCCTCATCCACGGGCTCCTTCCCCAGCCTACGGGATCTCAAGGGCGACACGACGAAGACCACGTCATCCCCGCCGTCCAACCCTGGGTACGTCAGAACCTCCTATTTTACCCTATAGTCTCCCAAGGACCAAGATGTCTCTAGAGACTCCGCTTCCTTCTCGGAACGGCCTGACGAGCTGGCCTCAGAGCCGGACTGAGCATGCAACATTACGAGTCAGAAATACTAACCTGAAGTATCGCACCTACTGGTAAATCACCGGAAAAAGGTCACCGATGGCAAGTAAGAATCTCTGTTCTTGACAGGTGGAAAATAAAAGAAATGAAATGAAGGGAAGAAAAGTGGGGAGGGGGTGGGGTTTTATAATGGAGGAGGGACTCCTCGATTTTTGCGAAAAGATCTGGCGATTGGATCTTAATCATCAAAATTCAACGACCGCTAAGATCTAAAGTCGCTTCGATTCTTGCGCACATGACGTCAGCAAGGGATACAAGATTACCCCAATGCCCCAGGCTTTTCCAACAAGTCAGGAGGCTCGGAGTTCGGATTGCACCGCGAGCCCCAAAATTCTCCTCTATTTTCACAAGAGACTCGGAGCTCGGATTGCACCGCGAGCCCCAAAATTCTCCTCTATTTTCACAAGAGACTCGGAGCTCGGATCGCACCGCGAGCCCCAAAATCCTCCTCTATTTCATAAGAGGCTCGGAGCTCGGATCGCACCGCAAGCCCCAAAATCCTCCTCTATATCCACAAGAGGCTCGGAGCCTGGATTGCACTGCGAGCCCCAAAATTCTCCTCTATTTCACAAGAGTCTCGGAGCTTGGATCGCACCGCGAGCCCCAAAATCCTCCTCTATTTCACAAGAGACGTGGACCTCGGATTGCACGAGCCACGGAAGCTTCTCCACCCTAAGAATTAAATGAAATGAAATCATTAGATTCTGCTCGGCCACCATTACCAAGGGACCGCTCCACCAATGACAAACCACTCAGAAGCTCCAACATGTTTTGGGGGGATCGGAGCTCAGATGACACCGCTAGCCCCAAAGTCCTCCTCTATTCGCAGGAGGCTCGGAGCTCGGATGACACCGCGAGCCCCAAAGTCCTCCTCTATTGCAGGAGGCTCGGAGCTCGAATAACACCGCGAGCCCCAAAGTCCTCCTCATTCACAGGAGGCTCGGAGCTCGGATGATACCGCGAGCCCCAATGTCCTCCTCTATTCACAGGAGGCTCGGAGTTCGGATGACACCGCGAGCCCCAAAGTCCTCCTCTATTCACAGGAGGCTCGGAGCTCGAATGACACCGCTAGCCCCAAAGTCCTCCTCTATTCAGAGGAGGCTCGGAGTTCGGATGACATCGCAAGCCCCAAGGTCCTCCTCTATTCACAAGAGGCTCCGAGAGTCCTCCTCTATTCACAAGAGGCTCGGAGCTCGGATGACACCACGAGCCCCAAAGTCTTCCTGTATTCACAGGAGGTCCGAAGCTCGGATGACACCGCGAGCCCCAAAATCCTCCTTTATTCATAGGAGGCTCGGAGCTCGGATGGCACTGCGAGCCCCAAAACCCTCCTCTATCCAACTAGTGAGGGGCTCGTCTACCGTCCCCCGACACTCGGCAAACTGGGCTCTAACCCAATAGATCTCGACGTCCCCTTGCTTTTCCAACCAGTGAGGGGCTCGTCTACCGTCCCTCGATGCTCGGCAAGCCGGGCTCTAACTCGACAGATCTCGACGTCCCCTTGCTTTTCCAACCAGTGAGGTGCTCGTCTACCATCCCCCGATGCTTGACAAGCTGGGATCCAACCCAACAGATCTTGACGTCCCCTTGCTTTTCCAACCAATGAGGGGCTCGTCTACCGTCCCTCGACCCTCGGCAAGCTGAGCTCCAACTCGACAGATCTCGACGTCCCCTTGCGTTTCCAACCAGTGAGGGGCTCGTCTACCGTTCCCCGACGCTCGGCAAGCTGGGCTTCAACCCAACAAATCACGACCCCCCTTGCTTTTCCAAACCAGTGAGGGGCTCGTCTACCGTCCCTCGACACTCGGCAAGCCGAGCTCCAACTCGACAGATCTTGATGTCCCCTTGCTTTTCCAACCAGTGAGAGGCTCGCCTACCGTCCCTCGATGCTCGAAAAGCCGAGCTCCAACTCGACAGATCTCGACGTCCCCTTGCTTTTCCAACCAGTGAAGGGATTATCTACTGACCCTCGATGCTCGGCAAGCTGAGCTACAAGTCGATAGATCTCAATGCCCCCTTACTTTTACAACAAGTGAGGGGCTCGTTTACCGATCCTCGATGCTTGGCAAGCCGAGCTCCGACTCTTCTGCGCCAGGCGCAAAAACCACCCAGGTCTCTGTCACGTCAGCCTGGAAATCGTCCAGGCCTCTGCCATGTCAGCCCTATACTGCTTGGGCTTCCACCACGCCAGGCCCACGGACAACCAGGTCCATACCCGGCCCCAAACGGGTCCAGACCCGGTTGGCATCTTCTATAAATACCAGACCCTCTACCCCTTGCCCAGGTGACCCATTTTTTCCCTCTCAAACCCTAGTTACTGTTACTCTCTTTCACTAGCTGACTAGATCGTCATAGGGTCTGCCACTGGGACCAACCCTAGTGTTCCTAGACCGTGTGCAGGTACATGAGACTCCAGATCTGAGCCTCCTGATCCGAGCTGAGCCTTCAGATTCGAGCTGAGCAGCCAATCTCCACCTCACTCACGTCTAATCCCGAACCGTTACCCTGGCTGAGGGTCGGGACCACCGTCCGCACTCGAGGTTCCGCAAAAATACAAATCGAGAAGAACTCACACCTGGTGCATCCACACCCCCCAGAAACAAACCACATCAACCATCATCATCCTTCATCTCCTAATCAGCCAGCAAAAAATGGAATTGAATAAAAGGTTAGTGTTCTTTTGCAAAAACGTTAGGAACTTGGGGTATTTATATAAGGTTATTATTTTTGGGTTCAGGTTCGGATTCAGGTTCGGGTTCGGGTTCGGGTTCGGGTTATTATTTTTGTTGTTATTAATTTTAAAGGTAAAATGTTAATTCCTAAAATACCCCCTCTACACTATTTAGATAATATTGTATAGTTTTTTTCAACGGCTACCAACAACAGTTTGATTTTTAAATTTATCTTCTCAGAGCCTATCCCCTACATATTTATATAAACACTCCATACTCAATCCAGCACTCAACTCCTCTGTCTCCTTGTCTTCTTTGTTTGTTAAAATTTTTTATCACTTCATCTTCTATCTTGCTGTTCTTTTCTTTCATTCTATTTACGATGGCCGGTAGTAGTATTAGAAGGGTTGGTGCTAAAGGGAGGGCGTACACATCTGATGAAGATATTATTCTTTTCCAAAGCTGATATTACTCAAGATCCATTAGTTGGTAACGATCAATCTGGAACACAGTTTTGAGATCGAGTATTTCGCACATTTAAATCGATACTAGGGACTCCGACCGTCCAAACGGCTGGCTCTCTAGCAAGTCGTTTTTCTGCAATTTCAAAATCTGTTGCATTGTTTATTGCGAAGTTGGGTAGTGTTACAAATAGAGGTGCAAGTGGAACAACTGAGGCAGATAAAATATATATAATTTAGGTTATTAATTTGTAATTTATTATTGAAAATAAATTGTACCAAATCATAGAACCTGGTAATTTATTTTGTAATTACGCGAAGTGAGATTGGAGTACATGCAATCTTCCGGGAAAGCATTTAAATTCGATGAATGTTATGAGTTGCTCAAAGATCAGCCAAAATTTTCACTGCGTACAACTCATGTATGTGACTCAGTCCGAAGCCCTCAGTCGGGGGAGGCCGGTAGCACAGTACGTTTCCCAAGTATGCAAGATTGGACTACAGATATCTCGACTGACGTGGAATCGCCTACCCCACTCTCTCGACCACCCGACCGAAAAGCAGAGAGGAAAAAGGGAAAAAAGTTGGCTGAATCCTCGGAATATTCTGAAATGGTTGAATCGAACAAATATTTCAACTCTGTCTATAAGGATGCTCTAGATCAGAGGAGCATAACAACGGTGAAGAAGATTGCGATTAAAGAAAAAGATCACGAATTGAAAAAACAATCGGAGGATGATAGCGTCATGAGTATGAACCTCAGCGTCTTATCCGAAACTCAGCGTATATACTTCATGTCTAGACAGAATGATATCATGCGTAGTCGAGGTTTCATTTAGTATTGAATGTTGTTTTAATATGTATTTGCTAATTCTGTATTCAGTTTATGTCAAGGAACTAGGTTTGTCCGTTGACACGTGCCTACAACACGTCTTCGGAACGGTGCACCTGGTTTGATTATATAAAATAGTTTTGGAGGTTTAGCAAATTAATTGAAGTAGCAAACATATTTTATGAGGAAGCAGTATATCTACATTTAAGCTCAACCATCGCCTTCTTGATCATTAACTTGAACTTACCTCGAATGCATATAGTTTAGAAACACTGTATAGAGTTTTTTTTAATTTCAGCATCACTTTTAGATGCTTGTAATAGTTATGCAAGGACATTGTCATCTAGGTTTTATAAAGCTTACTCTAATCCTATAACCACTAAGAGCATGTCTAAATACAATGGTAACGCAAGTGCAGGTGTGAAGGTATCTACAATACCAATAATCTAAATATTTGTTTGTCTGAGACTCAGTTTATATTGAAATATCTCTTATTATTATTTCAACCCAAATGAAATACATGAAGTTCTCAAAACTCTAATCCAAGCTAATCATTTCTTTTATCTCCACTTTATCTCCCCATTGCATCTTTATAAAAAAAATCAAAATGGATAAATAACAAATTTACTTTAGCTATCTTTCTTGAGTGGAGAGTTTGTACCCTACGCTGGTAAACTCCAATCATCCCAATCCTATATATCCAAACATACACTAAAAGTTCTTATATGTTATGTTATCCATGGTTTCTAATAACCAGTGAAGGAAACAATTCACGATAGTATTTTCTCTTGTAGTAAAGAAATTAATGTTGCATAATTGCCAAGTTATTTTAGGTTGCTGGTCAGCTTACCTGTCCTGTTATGGTTTGGAAGCCCAAATTGAGGCCACCAAATTATACATCTCACACTTACATACACCTTAAATCAAAACCAATAAAAAACTCATCAAATAAATCACCAAATTAAAAAAAAATTAAACCCAAAAATAAAACAATCATACCTCTCTGAACTTAGATCCCATGCACACACAAAATTTGAGTCAGCAAAAAACTAAGCAATCCCCTGCACACACAAAATTAAAAATTAGAATGAGAATTCGGTTAATGAGATGAAATTAGAGTCGTCGCATCGCATATAGAGGCTTTCGATTCGGTGGAGAGGAGTCGCTTGATATTTGCACTCGATTTGGTGGAGAGGAGTCACCGATACGGAATCAGCAGCGGATCAGATATCGGCGACGACCTCTTGATTGGGGTTAGACATTGGATTTAGATTTGGATTTGCTTTGAGATTTTGAAATTTTCAAATTTTAAATTTAAAGTTTTTTTATAAGTTTTTGATTTTTTGGATTTTTTGGATTTTTTGAATTATTTTAAAGTTTTTAATTTATTTAGTTTTTAAGTTTTTTAATTTTTAATTTTTATTTTTAAAAATTATTTTTATTTTCTTGATTTTTTGAATAAGAGGGAGAGAGAGTGTAATTCCCGTTTTCATTTTTCCCCTTTTTTTATTGATCTCCATTGTAATTCTATTTCATTTCTTTTTGTCTCGTTATTGTATTGAGTAATATTAATTCTAATATTATTCATAATTTATTCCTGATCTCAGTTTTATTATTTAAATCTACTCCTTGTATTCCTAATTCAGATTTAATTTCATAATTTGTCTTTGTCTTATTGGGTTATGAATTGTCCTCCTATTTGATCCATTTTGTGTCCAAAGCCAATATCCACCTCCTATTGGATCTTGTACCCAAAACCCACTAACCCAAAACAACCCCCCAAATTCTCCCTGATAGTCAAATCCCTAAGATCTCTCCTAATCACTCCCCACAACCTGTAACCCCCAAAATTTAAAAATTGAATCCCAAATATTCAGCCCTATAATCTCTCCCCGTTACTATTTTAATAACCCTAACTTAATACCCCCAAAAAATAGAGCAGCCGCTATTACCCCCACAAACCCTAACCCCGCACTGTGCAACTCCCCACCTACTGTTGAAACCCAACCCCCCTTTTGTAATATCCCACAAAATTGGAAATGACAATTTTGCCCTCGTGTGTTGTGCACGTATATTTTGTACCGTTACTAGTAATATTTATAACGTGTTTTCATTACGCATTGTGATTTCCGACTATCCATGCATTTCCTTTAATTTGATTAAAATATTATTATACGTATAATGCATGTGTCTTCTATGTACATAGCAACTGCGTCGTGGAATGTATAAAATTAATAAATATATTTTCTTATATTGTATTTTATTATTTTTTACAATTTTCATTGATAAAACTAAATTTTGTATTTTTATATTTTACGTGCGAAGTACGTATTTTTCGGTACACATATTTAAACGTATTTATTTTTAAAATAAATTTTGGGGTGTGTACAATACCTCATAATTTTGAAAGAGTATATATATAGATATAGATATATATATATATATATAAAGAATGTTGATAGCTAAAATGATACGTGAATAGCGTAATATGGTGAAATGAATTATAAGTGGAGAGGCCCACTGTATGGAAACTGCAGATGCTGCACTCTGTGAATGATAATTGTATGAATGGGTTTTGTGATGAGGGGCCCACGGTGTGAAGGAAACTTCACAGATTTGTGTTGTTGGTTCTTGTGATTAATGACTTGGTCAACACCTATATGGGGGCCCACGGGATAGGGAGTCTGGCGTGGCATTAGGAGAAGAGAGGGCCGATTTTGATTTTAGGAGGGAGAGTAAATAAGAGGAGGAGAAAGGTTGTAGGTTATGAAAGTTGCAAATATGAAAGGTGGGAGAGGTGAAAGGTTGTAAGTTTTTAGGAGTTAGAAAAATGTAGAGTCATATGAATTAATTTTGAGAGTTATTAGGGTGAGAATTTTGCATAATGAACCCTAGCTAAATCCGATAAATAATCCGATAAATAAAACCCTATTTTCTACATTTCTCTTGTACCAAAACAAAATCAAAAGAAAAGAGAAAGAAAAGAAAAGAAAGAAAGAAGAGAGAAAGAGAGAAAAGAAAGAGATTGAGAGTTCTTGTGCTTGGAGCCATTACTAGGAAGGAGAAGTCATAGCTAGGAAATGAGGTCTTGCTAGGAGTTAGAAGTGCTTGTGGAACTAGGAGCAAGAAAGAACCCCTTCTTTGTAGTCTTCATTCTCCAACTAAGGTGGGTGATCTCCTTACTTTCTAATATAGGATATTGCATGCCAAAGATGAGTAGAATGTTGGTATGAATAAATAGATCCGTGTTAGAATAAAAAGATATGTTGTTGTTGTACCTTGCTAACTAAAGAAAAAGAATTACTTACCATGCTAATATGTTTACATAACCTTGTGTTTACAATAGTGTTAACATATGTGAATAATTTCAATGAGAAATTATGAATGAAAATCATGCTAGCAATTATGAATTAGTTTATGAGATGATATTGATATATAGGTAAATTTTATGCTAATATACATGCTATTAATAATATGAGTGTGATTAAATAATAAAAGATTTTGAGGTAAGAGTTGATACCATGATTCATGTTAACGTACTTATAAAACTTCATGTTTGGTCAATTTATATTTTTGAATAAAAAGTAGTTTTAATTAACACTTTTGTGATGAAAAATTAGTAGTAAATCATGTAAATGGAAAATAAGAAAAATAAGAGATGATTATTTTGTCATGCATGAACAAAAGGAAAGAACAGATTGTATGAAAAAATTAGAAATATTTTCTTGATAGCAAATATAATAATTTTTTATTAGTTTCGCTAATGGACTCATGCAATTGGTTATAAAAGAAACAAATCGATTTCAATAATCAATAGGAGCAAATATTGTTTCTAATAAGAAGAAACACTAAAAGTTAGACCAACCACACGAAATATAGATTGGAAAAATGTGAGTTACTGTTAGAGATTTTAGCTCGGCTGTTACAAGTTTATTTCAGTCTAAGAAAAGAATTAGAATCAATGGGAATCGAATACATTCTTTTGGAAAATATATTGAATAGCAGAAGAACTCTAATAAAAGTCTAGAAAGCTCACTTGTATCGATGAGCGAGCTCGGCCTAGTGGTCTGGCGTTGCGCTGGCTTTCTCGCTGGCTCGGGTTCGACTCATATAGATCCCAAAACTTTTCTCTTTTTATTGATTTTCAATTATACTCGAGAGTAGAACTAAAGGGGTTTAAAGTGTACATTTGGACACTCAGTCCATATGGACTGGATGGCTTTCGGTGGGGTCTTTGGGTGCTGGCTAGGAGCTCACGGGTTCAAAGCCCATTGTGAGCTTATCTTTTGTGGGTTTATTATTATTATTATTATTATTATTATTATTATTTTTGAGTTTGAGATAGATTAAAAAGTTGAGAATAAATCCTAGTACTCAAATAAAATGAAAGAAGATTTTTGGAAATATAGTTTTAGAAATTTAAAGAAAACATAAAGGTAACTTTTGAGAAAGATTGTGTTTTGTCTTAAAAAACTAAATCATTTAAGAGCATGATTTGTATTATTAAAAGAAAAGTAAAATATCGATTGTGAGATAATTGTCTTTGATGGGAATGGTTCATTTTACTTGGTTATTAGACTTGCAAGTAATCAAATTATGTTGGTGAAAAGAATTATTATTTTGATGATTTTATGAATGAGGAATCATGAATTAGAGTTAAGATGGGAGATTATTCATTTTGTGAACAATTGAAAGATGAAATGATCTAGGTTTAAGACATGATTATTAAAGGGTATGTGTACCCATAATTCTTATGCATGAATGGTTGAGTTTTGAGTTAGTAAAATCTTGTTACCGGCAAACGTTGAAATAAAAGAGTTGAGATATAAATTTGAGATATGGTTGTGGATCTATCTCGGTAGTGATGATTAAGACCGGTAAGAGATAAGACTAATTCTATGCTTGGAAATCTATTCATATCTTGAACTAAAATAAGTAGGCACTTAAGTGAAGATGTAGTAAACCTGGGAAAACGTAAGTGGGGTGCTCTATATAGTCGGCGGTGGACTCCGAGGCTATAGACCCAGTTGGTGGACTGGGGTTGCTCTATGGGAGACGAGCTTTTTATTTAAATCCGGGACTATAAGGACGGGTCAGCGGTGGACTCTGGGATCTTGAGTAGTCGGACGGATAGTTTTGTTTGCCGTCTCCAATGTATATATGTATACCGGGCTAGAGGGTCACTTGCGGGTTGATTCGCACAATGTGGGTTCTGTTATAACAGTTAACGGTGGACTCCGGGGTTGGGATTCAAATTCGTGGAATGATCTGAACCTTATTTTATTACCGGGTAGTTATCATGGTGAGGGACCGAGCCCTTTATTGTGGAGTACGTAGGTGCTTGCCCTCGGACCTATGTAGTATGGGATGCATAGAATCCGAACAAGTGTGCATTAGTATCATCCTAGTATACAATTGTGTGCATTAGGCATTAAGGCATGACATACACTTACATGTTTAGCGTAGACATGTTCTACACTTTATTATTCATTCAACTGTTGTATTTTTATTAAAGTATTGAGATTGTTATACTATTCCCATCGTAGAGAGGATAGCCGAGTATAACATTTCGTCAGTTGTAAGTAACTGACGTGCCCACAGATTGATATGCAGGTAATGGACTATTCATGAAGGAGTAAGGATGCTGTGATGCAAATGATGTTAAAGTTATACAAGTTGTATTTTATTTCAATGTTGTAATCTTTTATTTTCCACTGTGTAAACGAAGTATATTATAACTCTGATGTATTGTTGATGAAAAGTTTTAAATTCCTTGTAAAATTGTACGAAATGAAGTAAAGATCCTGTGGAATCTCAAATTCATTCTTATTTGGAATTCGTGGTGTTACACTTTTTCCGCTTCGAGCCGTCAACCGAGCACCCCCATCGATGCGCCACCCCTCGAGACCTCCCGTCGCCTCGCCCTCCTCATCGCTGTCTGTCACGCCCTGCTTTCCAAAAATATAGAATACGAGCGCTTAATGAAGCCCAGCGAATGATTTTAACATCATCCATAAGCTGTAGGATCGACTCAGCATCACAACAAGAATATAACTATATATATATATATATATATATATATATATATATATATATATATATAGGGAAAGGATCCGTTGCACACTACTTTGGTGCTCACCGCGTGAACACTACGCTTTCGGGCGTTCATATCGAAAATCCGAACCGTTCACATTGATCTACACATCTAAATTAGTCTAAATATGTAAAATCAAATTATTTGAAATTCATTTGCCCATTCATTGAAGTGTTACAAAATTGTATGGCTGAAATTCATTGTTTTTATAGTTACATGATGGATGGGCAAATGAATTTCAAATGATTTGATTTTACATATTTAGACTAATTTAGATGTGTAGATCAATGTGAACGGTTCGGATTTTCGATATGAACGCCCGAAGGCGTAGTGTTCACGCGGTGAGCACCAAAGTAGTGTGCAACGGATCCTTTCCCTATATATATATATATATATATATATATATATATATATATCACCAAGCATGCATGAATAATTCATTAAGCAATAGGAAACAATTTAAACATTAATAATTCCCAAAATGTTTTTAATGTCTTGAACAAAAGATAAAACTCGGGAACGTAAGCCCGTTACAAGTCTTAAGCAACAACAAAAATTTCAAAACGAAATGATTAAAGAAAACTTTTCCCAAGCAAGGCCTACAACGTCTGCTCACCGATTCCAGTAGGTAGCACGTCTCCAAAGTCTGCTTAATAAATATAAAAAGAAAAAAGTAGAGAAAATAAGAGAAAATGCCCTTAGTGCAAGTTAGGGCCACAAATAGTAAAAACGAGTACAAGTAATGGAGAATAAGAATTGGAATCAAGAATGTAACAGGGATATAACAAGTAGTAAAAATCTAAGAACTAGCTAGCAAGAGGGACATCTTAGTAAACAGGCTGGATAACAAATACTAGTGGTGAAACAAGTGACAAGTGAACACATAGGGTATCTAACCTCAAGTGACAGGTATCAAGTACAAGTTTCAGGTAACAAGTCTCAAGTCTAGTGTCAAGTTGTCAGGTCACAAGTATCAAGTTATAAATGTCAAGTGTCATTATTCAAGTATCAAGTCTCATATAACAAGTAATCAAGTTTCAAGTAAACATGTATCAAGTTCGAGTTTCATGTATCAGGTTTCATGTATCAAGTTTCATGTATCAAGCTTCATGTATCATGTAATCAAGTATCGAGTAAGCAAGTATCATGTTCAAGTCTTATAGTTATTACTATCTAGGTAGCACTTCATGCATCCATCTTTTTACTACATGGTTGCTACAGGCAAAGTAATTTCGTTTAGGCCTAGTTATGGAGTCTGTAGGGCGGTGTACTCAGGTATCAAGTATCAAGCAAGTGATCAAAATATGGGCTCTAGAGGTGGCCCCCGTCACCATGACGTGGCACTTAGTTCCATGTAATCTCAAATATATATATCATGTAATCATATAATGGGCTCTAGAGGTGGCCCACGTCACCATGACGTGGTACTTAGTTCTACGTGGCACTTAGTTCCATTTAACATAAAATTATGGGAAATACGGGCCCCCTTCCGAGTACACTTATCTATATTGTCCACTACTATGGTCTTTCCCTTAAACCCCGGCTTATTACATTTATTAATTTTTATCAAGCAAGCATGAAAGTGTGTGAAACAAGTCAATAAGTCATAATTATGGACATGGACAAGTTTTAGGTATTTATATGGTATATTCGAGGGTCAACATGAATAAAAAAATAATACGAACAACGAAAATGTCAAATCTGGACAGCACGACGTTGCTGTACCAAAACTGTGATTCCCGTTGTTACGAGATAGAAAATGTGGATCTGTCAGGAGGTCTAGAAACTAGACTTCTGCCCGGTTCCAATGCATATAATTAAGGTACATGAAAGTTGTGGTAACATGTGTCAAAACAGCGAACTACACAGCTAATGTGTTCAGGCAGAATTTGTGTTCCTGAGTTTAAACATGTGAAACAGGGTTGAAATAATGTTAATTAATTCTAAGAAAAATTAGGGATGTCCTATAGGGTGTCCAGCAACCGCATATAAAGTTTCAAGTCAAACTCTTACTGTTAACATAGTTAAATTAATTTGCAAACTAAAGAAGTGCAGCAGTTTTGCGAATCTGCGTCTACCGACACAACTGCAGTAAAACTGCAATAAATCCTAGACCAACTCCAAATTCGAAAATTCCTGAGGCCATCGACATCTAGACATCTAGAGCTACATTTACTGTTCAGGGCTCGGGTTCAGATTCTGATGTTAAAGGGGTCAAAACTGCATAACAAGATTCAGGACAGCAACATGTGGGAATATCTTACTAGTATAGATTACATGAAATTTGTTATTAGGCGTCTAGGTTAATGTGTGATATAAATACAGGGAAATAATTATCAAAACAGCAAGTAATAATTATTTTTCAAGCCAAAATGGTTGCAAGATCATCAAGTACAAGATATAACATATGTCTACACATCTAGGGCTCTTTAATTCATGTGTCCATGTGTTCAGGAGGTAAAATGAGTCCAAGTAGTTTTGGTATAATACAATGAAATCATTGTGACTCTTAAGATTATAAAATTGAGGAGGTCTAATATTTGATCAACAACGAAAGTCAGGGAGGAGTCACAATTTCTAACTATTTGCAGTATTTCAAATGAACGCTTGTACTAGAACACAAATATGTACAACAGGAATACTTGCCTTGATTGAAGACAATTAGATCCGATTGTTGAAGAAAATGGGATCGAAAAAACCCCGGTCACAATCTCCCAAAAGCACGTGTGAAACACGTGCAAAAATCCAACAGTAGAGAGAAAATCCTACACCGGATCTGCCAAAACAGCGGACAGCTGTTCGGGATTTGCTGTGGCAGAACAGGGGACACTAGAACCCTCCAATCGGATTTCTCCCTTACACCGGATCTGGCTGAATAGCGTACAGCGATCCAGGATCTGCTGTGGGTACAACACCAAATAGCGTTCCCGTCCAACCCGGCTTCGTCTTCTTCCTCACGATGGCAGCGAGCGGAAAAGCAACGAGGCTGCAGCGCGACTGCGGCAGCACCTGTAACGATGACTGGCAGAGGGGTGGCATGACGTCGAGGAGCGATGCGATGAAGTGGTGGCGACGGCGGAGCTGGTGCATGCTCTGTTTTGGGTACAAGAACAGGGGAGGAGGAGAAATGGGGTGTTGGCAGCGACGGAGGTGGGTCGCGAAGCGAGGAGGATGAGAGGGTGAGGGCGATGGGATGAGGAGATGGCGAGGCGATGGTAATGGCATTAAGTGGTGGGTTTTCGGAGGGGTTGGTTAATGGCGAAGTTGGATTTGGATGGGTTTCGGGAGTGGTTCGATGACGGCGGTGGGTTGTTGCTGCAGTGGGGTTGACGAGGAGCGGGCGTCGTGATGGTGAAGGGACGAGGAGACTGGAGATGGCAATGGCGATGGGGTGGTTGTCGAGAGTTCGGGAAATGGCGGAGTTGGTTATTGGCGGAGGATGGGTTCGAGAGGCGATGATGGCAGTGGTGGTGGTTGACGAGGGTGAAGGTCGTGGTGGTGATGTGGGGTTGACGAGGTGACGGAGGTCGGAGGTCGTGGAGGCAGGGGGATTGGGTTGATCAAGTGGAGAAGGAGACGGGATGAAGAAGGAGGAGAGCGGCGGGGTTAGGTTTAAGCAGTAATAGGGTTTAGGGTTAGGGTTAGGAGGTTAGGGTTTAAATAGTATAGGGTTTCGAATTTTTGGATATTAGGGTATCCATTTCGAGTGGGATCCAACTAGGGAATTGGTCAAAATGTATCAAAATGGAGAATAAAGAGATGAATGACATAGAACAGCTCGTTCTTCATGGAGAACGACACAAGGAGCACATACAATTGAATTAGATAAAAGGACCAAAAAATTTGAGTCGAAACAAATTAGTGATTTTATTCAATCGGAACCAAAATACAGGATCTCAAATAGATAAAAGAGTACAATGGGGCAAAATACAGTATAAAAATACAAATACGGGAAATATGAGTTACACTGTAACCCCTCACCCCCTCCTCGTCGCACCGAAGATCCTCGACCTCCTCCTCCGCTCACAATCTCCGAAGAACCCATCGTCTCCACTCAAAACCATTGTCGCCATTGTCGTCTTCGCCTCACAGTGGACCCCCTAGCCTGTCGTCGCTGCCGTCCAAGCGCCAAGAACCCCTCGTCGTCGTCTCCTCTGTTATCGAGCGAAACAAAGCTCTACACATTGTCGCCATCCTTCGCTGTCGCGTCGCTTCCCGACCACAACGCCGCCGCACGTTATCGTCGCCCTTGTCGCTGCCGCCGCCCCCTACCGCCGCAGTCGCCGTTACTCCCTCTCCCTTTCCCAGTTGCATTGGAGAAGAAGAGATGGGAGTGGGTAGTGTTGTTGTTTGCTGTTCGGGTAGAGGAGAGAAGAGTTGGGCTGCTATTTCGATGTGTGGTGTTTTGCTATTGGAATCCTGTTTGCTGCAGTGTGCTTGGCTTGTGTGCTTTACTGTTTGGTGTTGGCACGTAGCTCGCACGTGTCTTGGATTCTTATTATTATCGGAGCTAACGTCATCTAAAGGCAAGTTATCTTACTCGAATTGTATTGTATCATATTCGATATCAATTATTGAATTCCGCAAGTTCATCCATATTGAGTATCATATATTGTTATCGTTATCTATCGTTGGAATACCACGGATTTACATGAGTGAATCCAAGTGGTAGTCTTGACTTCGTACCTTCTTTTTGCGTCTAATGTATAGAGATCTTACATGCACTCGTGTAGTTAGTTATTAAATATAAGAATAGGGAATTATTGTTGCATTCCATCTCATGACATTATACACAACTATTGTAGATTGTATATTAGGGTTGATTGTTCATATGATTGATAATGATAAATTAGTTGATTGTAATTACTAGTGCTATGGACATCTCACATCTTAATACCATGTTCACATAAGAATGACTTGCTGTGAGTTATGATTGTTAAACCCCAATTCATCGTTCTTAACATTTTAATCGTTTTATTCAAAAAGAATATATTGACACCCTGAAAATTTATGCCAACCTGAACATTGTCGTACTGTTTCAACCTAGATAATGTCATTTAAATCAGTCATTTCCTGAATATGAAACGTAGCCCTAAGTATCTAGTTGTCAGTAACATCCAGAATTTTTGTTTTCCGACTTATATTGCATGAGTTACGACCCTTTTGCTACTGTTGCGCTGTAATTTCAGATTCATGTACATACCATGTTAGGCTGATGAATTAAGTGAACTAATGATTAAATTTTGCCGTGATAAATTCCAAATTGGTAGATAACATGCTTAGGGTGATAAAAATTATTTTTACTGATTTTTACAATGAATATTTTCTGCCCTTACAACTGAAATTAGTCAATATCGAGAATCAGCCAGAAACTAAAATATGTAAAGAACACTGAAATTCACCTAGCTACTGTTGTCGGAATTTAGACTTTAAATATGCGTTGTAACCGGGCAGGAGTCTAGTTTCAAGAACTTCCAATGGATCCGCATTTGCTATCCTGTAGCAACGAAAATTCTGATTTTGTTGCAGCAACCTACTGCTGTCCCGAATTGGGTTTCTATATTTAAATAAATATGTTTGAATCTATAATGTAGTTTTTGGTGCATTTGATTGTATAGAGTATATTGCATGATCTTAGGGTTGTTTTGTTATCTTTCTAGTGTCCCTTATTAATTGCATTATTGTATGTTAACTGAATAAAGAATGTTAAACAAGCCGGGGTTAAGGGTTGACTAGGGTAGTTGACAATATAGTGACTGTACTCGGATGATGGCCAGTGATTATTATCGTTATCGGCATCGTGTAAGAAATTACACATGTACAGTATTTTTATCGTTATCGGCATCGTGTAAGAGATTAAACATGTCCAGTGTTATTATCGTTATCGTCATCATACCCAGTACATGAACTATAAAATCTACCACCTTAGTCTAAACGAGATTGATTGTATGCATCGAACCTGTGGTACGGCACACATGGGACACAGTAGTACATGCATTAGTTATGATTAAAATAAATAATAGACTTAATACTTTCATCACATTGTCATTGCATATTGTCATCTTTATTGAACAGTGTAATCATTATTGTTACCATTATTGTTATTGTTTATCATTATCGTTATAAATGATGGTTATTGCACATTGTACTGTTATAGCTTTGTCAATGTTCAAACACTGTTATCGCTTTGTCACTGTTCAAACACTTTGTTAACGTGTTTATACTTAGAGATTTTTTACCCACACCTCTCTTTGAGGTAGTGCCCCATACTATCCCATCTACGAACGCTAACCCCGTTAGCGCGAGTGGTTTAAACACGCGTGTCTATACTGGGTGAGTTTTTTTGCACACCCAAACTAAAGGGAAAAGGTTGTATCCCCTGCAGCACGCTAACTGAGTTAGCGCGAAGAAAATTACTAGGCGCGCTAACTCAGTTAGCGACAAGGATATTTTGGGATTAAATTTTCAAACAGGATAGTTTCGTACATGCATACAAAAAGTGGGATAGTATGGTAAAAAATTCAAACCCCCCCCAATGCATGCATGATGCATACTTATAATCATAATTTATTTTTTTATCTTCATCTGAGAATTGCTCGATTAATACATCCAAGCCCAGTAAAAGCCCATCTCAATCTAACCCGACCCGCTAACAAAACCCCCTACATCTTCTCCGCAGAAACCCTAACCCCTCTCTCCCCAAAAAACAGGTTTCCCGCATTTATGCCCCAAAATCTGATTACATCAGCCCTAATCCCATTCCTTCCTCGCCAAATCATGCTCAATTCCAAACCCAACATCGAATCCGAGAAGAAGAAATCAACGAAGAAATCGAAGAAGAACAGGAAGATGCTGCTCACCTCGATCGCGACGTTCCTCGAAAGCAGCGGGTTCGAGAAGACATTGTCGGTGTTCCGATCCAAAGCGAAGATCAAGGTCTGATTCTTCGAATTAGTTGAGAAAAATCGTATTTTTTCTGATCTTTATTTTTATTATTTTTATTTTTTTAATATAAATTTTAATTTGGTAGGGTGATGTGGATGATTCGGTTGTTAATATTGAGGATGTTGTTTGCAAATTCTTGGATTCCAGGTATGTGTTCACGTTAGGGTTCAGATTAGATAGACTCTGTAGATTGATGGTGTATATGGGGTCTGAGAATAACTCAGATATGTTATTAGTCGAAGTATCTGTCTGGTATAAACTGTATTGGGTCTGTACGTACACTGCACACTATTTTTCATATGTTTCTTAGGGCTGAAATGTAATGGGCTCAGGGCTGGCCCCCCTACTTGAGGCAGGGGAGGCAGCCGCCGCGGGCCCCTGAATTTTTCGCAAATTTAGGGGCATCAAAATTTTTTTCTTATCCGGTAGTTACGTATTGTTACATATTTTGGCGTAAAATAAAATTGCACTATGTATAATTGTAATTAGGGGCCCCCAATTTAATTATTTGGGCCTTTATAATTTTTTAATTAATTGGGCTAGTGCTTTGATGAATTTAGGTTTTTTGTTGATTTATGGATTGAATTTGGGGTTTGAAATCAATCTCCAAATTCAATCCGCACCTGCACCCTCCATCCGACCCGCACTCACACCCGAGATCCAACCCGCACACTTCAATACCCTACCCTCCATTCTCCAAATCCAATCCATCTCCAAATACAAATTAAATTACACTATTGAGCAGGAGACCCATTCAAAAACGTAATTTATTAAAGCTCAAATCCCATCCCTTCAAAATAAATTACATTGTTATTCGTTTGAACCCAATTTCATTCATTTGTACCCTCGATTATTTTGTTAAAAACCCAAACCTTATTTCATTCTACAATCTATTTCTTATCTTGTGAATTATTCATACAGACACATGCTATATTGAAACCACATAAACTGAATAACTGGAAAGATTCATGAAATAATCAACAATAATCCACAGATAAATCCACAAATAATCCATAAATAACCAATATCTGGGAGAGAATAAACTTTGGGTCAATGTCCGGGAATACAATGTGTAAAATGACAATAATACTGGAAATAAATAATATGAATGAGGTAATAAAATTGGCTAAAATCTTGACTCCATTCCTTAGAAGATTTGCTCACCACATTCTTTAGTCAATTCTTCTCGTGTACCTACAAGCTCATCATCTAGAGTTGGGGGGAATGTCCGTTAGAGCAAGTTACAGACAACAAGTAGTAACAAGTAAAGAACAATAAAACATGATATATCAAGGAACAATGAACTAGAACAATATCAGAGGTCAATAAACGATGGTTGATAATAAGACTCAATAGTGTATAATAAATGGTGCAAAGATTAATGACGACAATCAATAATTAAGGTCGATAACAATAACCATGATCAAAATGCAAGTGTCAATCCTAAGTCTATCAATCTTTTATTATTTTATCTAATTAACGTAATCATGCATTTCATACCACAGGTTCGGTGCATGCAATTAAATGATCGTTTAAACTATAGTGGTGAATTTTAATGGTCATGTACTCGGCAATAATCAAAATCAATAGTCCATAATCCATAATCCATAATCCATAACAATAATCAATAGACAAACACAAGTCCCTTCTCTGAGTACAGTCTTCGATGTTGTCCACTACTAAGTCGACCCTTATTTACTTCGGTTTGTTATCATTTTATTATACTCAATTATGAATATGCAATAGGTACAATCGATAATAACGGAGATATCGAGGAGATGTCAAGAAGGTGTCAAGGCTATGCAATGCATGGTATATTTAATTCCATTCATTAGATGTAAAATTAAACATATTTATACTTAATAACATGAAAACACAAATTTTGTACAGCAAACATTGTTGTACAAAAACTAGGGATGGCATCAGGTCCGGGCCAGCCTGGGACCAGCTCGGCCCCCCCTACCCGGGCTTAATCGCGACCCGGCCCCCCTTGGACCCGGTCTGGTCCGGTCCCAGATTTTCGGCATTTGGCCCGGTTAGGCCCGACCCGTTCGAGGCCCGGGACCGGCTGAACCGGCCCGCTCGGGCTCGGGCTAGTCTGGGCCGACCATTGGCCAATTTTTTTATTTTTTATTTTTTATTTTTTTCCAGAAAAAAAAATTTAAAATTACAAAAAATCCCCCCAACGGATTTATACTGGCTAGTTTTGGGGGGGTACTTTAGGAAATCTAAAAAATGGCATTTTCTATAAATACCGTACAATTTCTTTCATTTCTCTTCACTAATTGACTCAAATATTTCATTCTCTCTACCATTTCTCCAATCAACAACAACAATTTGGTGATCAACACTCTCTCAAGTGATCAAGACCAAATTTCTCTACATTTTGCAGGAACAGATTGACAGCCAAAAATTTGGAGATGCTAGTATGCGCCGAAGATTGGATGAAAGCGGAAGAGAGGACCCAAGACTTATTTGAAGCACAAGCTGGAGCTGGATCAATAAGTAGCGATGAATGAATGATTACATTTAGTTAATTTATATTAAAATGTTGTTTAATAAATTGTAATTAATTGGAAAATTTAGGGTGATGAGATTCTATTTTTAGGTTAAGTTGAAGTGCACGACAATAGTCCAATGCATTCTCTTCAATCTAAGTAGAGGCCATCTTGATCTTTAAATTTAAGTAATTCCCTTGATTTGTAATTTGATCTAATTAGACTAATTTGTATGAATTTTATTCATGTACTTCATTTTATTCAAGAAGTTCAAATTTATTAAATCATGTACTTCATTTATTCATGTACTTCAATTATTTATGAAATTTTATTCTTTGCAATTGTTATGAAAATTACAAATCCATATACTTGATCTTTAATAATATTTTACAAAAAAAATTTAAAAAATTCCCTAAACACGGGCCCGGCCCGGCCCGGCCCGACCCCCACACTTGGGTTCGGGCCAAGGTTTTCAACCTTGAGCCCGGCCCGGCCCGCGTAGTGGAGGAGCCTGACCCGGGTTGGCCCGGGACCGGTCAAAACCCGGTCAAACCCGGCCCGGACCAGCCCGAGTGGCTCGAATGCCTTCCCAACAAAAACCAACTTTCCCGCTTCTAAGGAAAAGTAAATCAGGTTCCTCCAGGGATTCCAGAAACTAGACTCTCTGTCGGTTTCAACGCATATTCACATGACACGTTTCGATTATAGTAATTAGGTTTATTAGTATGTTCTTTACAGGTTAGAGTTCTGGTAGTAAGCTGGGGTCAAATTCTTGTATGCATAACGAGACTGGAAATTCATTGATTAATCTTTTAAAAATAATGAAATGACTCCTAATTAGCTTGTCTAGCAACATCCTGTGGAATTTCAAGTCATTGTACTGATAACACATTATTTTAATTAGTTGCCTACTTTTACAAATAGTTTCAAAAACTGGCTTAGTACAGCAAAAAACCGAATTAGAAAGACTAAAAGCATCAACAATAAACGGACAAGAGAAGATTTCTCTCGAAGACAATAGTGCGATTTGTTGGAATTAATTTTTGCAGTTTTTCGGGCCGGATTCCGACAAGCTCCAGCCACCGGCGGCACCGGAAAATGAGTGGATTGCGATCCTCTCGACGAATACTATTCCGTAGTATACTCACTTGCCAAAAACAAATTCCGTATGAATGAGAAATGTTGATCCAAAGTTGGGTACTTGAAATGTTCTAACTTGGCAACTTGGAGAAAATAGATAGTCCCATATCGGAAATTGGAAATGATTTTGTCTAGTATATATACTAGAAAATTGGACTAAAGGGCGTGGTCCGGGGGTTACCACTAACGTGTAGTGGAGAGAGGACTTAGCCAAAATGACAAACATACACGCGCGCACGCGCGCGCGCGCCCGCCCCGGCCCCGGCTTCGGCTCGGCTCGGCTCGGTTTGGTCTGGTCTGGCTTAATTTTTTTTTATTTTATTTTTGCCCAGACAAACTCTTCCCCTACTGAACTGAAAAGGCTTTTCAGATTCAGTAACTGGTGCCCATTACTCTGTAACAGCAGAGTAATGGCTCACCAGTTATGAATCTGAAGAGTCCCCATTACTCTGCTGTTACAGAGTAATGGCAGCTGCTGAACAGTCTCCAATCCAATTTTCTCTATATAACCAGACAGAGGCTTACATACAGACATAGAATTTTTTACATTTCTTTCTTCTTCTTCTCCTCTGCGTCAGTGTTAACTGAGAGTACAACACAGACAACAGTTCGTTGTCTCTGAAGCAAGGGTGCTGCATTCTTCAGAGAAGGTACAGTTGTATCCTGGGAAGCAATTTGCCGGTAACCGTCACACTACGGGGCAAATTCTGCTTTAAGGACAGAGATTTCAAATCTCGACTCTGTGCAAATTTTCTACTTACTGTTTTTCTTCAATTGATTTTGATTCCTTCACAAATTCTGTTGGGATTTTTTATTATTTTATATTCAGGTTCTAACAATCTTAAAGCAGAATTTTTTCCTCACAGATTCTAACAGTTTTGTGAAATCTGTTTACAGGTGCTGTTCGGAAAAAACCAACTAATAGTTTCTATTTCGAACATTTTCAGAACCAAAATCAGAACATGGAGAACACACCCACTGAAGTTGCTACTGGGCTTCTCAGTACCCAGACACCGGTGACCCAAAATGTGACTGCATAATCAGTTGCGGCACATTCGGTCGTTCTGCCCACGCACATAACCGTGGGAGAAAAACCGGAGAAGTTCAATGGAACTGGGTTCAAAAAGTGGCAGGGAAAGATGCAGTTCTACCTCACCACATTGAAGCTGAACAGATTCCTCAATGAATCTGCCCCAATGCTGGCGTCAATGGAAGCATACTCCGTTGCTGCAGTTGATGCGTGGACTCAGGGCGACTACCTCTGCAGGAACTACATCCTGAATGGCTTGGTAGACTCCCTGTACAACGTCTACTGTGTCTTCAAGACGTCCAAACTCCTGTGGGGGTCCCTGGAAAAGAAGTACAAAACAAAAGACGCCGGGTCCAAGAAATTTGTTGTCTGCAAATTTCTGGACTACAAGATGATTGACTCCAAAACTGTGGTGAGTCAGGTCCAAGAACTGCAGGTTATAATGCACGACATTGCTGCAGAGAATATGACGTTGTGCGAACCATTCCAGGTTGCAGCGTTCATTGAAAAACTTCCACCTGGGTGGAAAGACTTCAAGAACTACCTCAAACACAAATGAAAGGAGATGTCTCTTGAAGATCTAATTGTCAGGTTGCGGATCGAAGAAGAGAATCGCAAGGCTAACAGGTCCTATGGAAATCAGTCCATAGAAAAGGCCAATGTGGTGGAGCACGAACAGAAGGGCAAGAAGAGGAAGTTTCTGCCACAGTCTTCAAACAAAAAACCTCTTGCAAAGAGGTTTGCTGGGAAATGCCACAAGTGTGGTAAGCTGGGGCACAAAATTTCTGAGTGTCGCAGTAAGGACAGTAATCATTCAAAAACAGGACATGTAAAAGGGAATGAAAAACTCTACGCACATATAGCTGAGAACTTGTCCACTGGTCTCTCTGACCTGGACCTCTGTGCTGTAGTATCAGAGGTCAATCTTGTAGGGAGCAATCCTCGTGAATGGTGGTACGATACTGGGGCCACCAAGCATATCTGCTCGGACAAGGAAATGTTCACCTCCTACCAGAAGTGCAACAAAGATGAACAACTGTTCTTGGGAAACTCTTCCACCTCCAAAATTGAAGGAACGGGGAAGATAGTGCTGAAAATGACTTCAGGCAAAGAGCTAACACTCACAAATGTGTTGCATGTCCCAGATATTAGAAAGAACTTGATATCAGGTTCTTTGCTAAGCAAGAATGGGTTTAAAGTTGTACTTGTTTCTGATAATTTTATACTGTCCAAGAATGGGGTATACTTGGGGAAAGGATATGTAAAGGATGGACTGTTCAAGTTTAATGTAATAACAGTCATCCCTAAAACTATTGTTCCTGCTGTTCCCAAAGATAATGAAATAACTCCTATTGCCTATATTGTTGAGTCTTCCTCTGTTTGGCATAAAAGACTAGGCCATGTTAATGTAAATTCTATGCGTAGATTAGTTAACATGAATTTGCTACCAAAATTCAAGGTAGATAACTCAGAAAAATGTGAAGTTTGCACGGAGGCAAAACTCACTAAAACTCCATCACGTTCTGTAGAAAGAAACACAGAAACTCTAGGTCTTATTCACACAGATCTGTGTGACTTAAAATATGTGCAGACCAGAGGTGGCAAAAAGTACTTTGTGACTTTCATAGACGATTGCACAAAATTCTGTTATGTATATTTGTTACATAGCAAAAATGAGGCTTTGGATAAATTCAAAGAATATAAACTTGAGGTTGAGAATCAACTTAGAAAAACGATTAAAATCGTTAGAAGTGATAGAGGAGGAGAATATGATGCACCATTTAACATGTTCTGCTCGGAACATGGAATAATTCATCAGACAACTGCTCCCTACTCACCCGAATCAAACGGTATTACCGAGTGCAAAAACCGAACTCTAAAGGAGATGATGAATGCCTTGTTGTTGAACTCTAGCTTACCCCAAAACATGTGGGGGGAAGCATTGCTGACTGCCAACTACATTCTCAACAAAATACCTCACAAGAAAACCGGCAAGACACCATATGAACTATGGAAAGGTAATTTACCTTCGTATAAATACCTCAAAGTGTGGGGGTGTCTAGCAAAAGTGGCAGTACCTAACCCGAAACAGGTCACCATCGGACCTAGGACGATCGATTGCATATTCATAGGCTATGCACACAACAGGAGTGCATATCGGTTCTTGGTATACAAATCTGATATACCGGATATCCATGTAAATACAATAATGAAATCAAGGAATGCTTCATTCTTTGAACACGTGTTTCCGTACAAGGATACTACGTACCCCAAACGTACACGTGAACAAGAGAATGCAAGCACTTCAGTTGATGAACCAAAACATGATACTGATGAGCCTAGACGAAGTAAACGGACTAGAACATCAAAATCATTTGGTCCTGACTTTGTGACGGCCTTTCTGTTAGAGAATGAGCCCAGAACTTTCAAGGAAGCCATGTCTATGCCTGATGCTCCTATGTGGAAGGAAGCAATCAAAAGTGAAATAGACTCCATTATGCAAAATCATACATGGGAGTTAGTCGACTTGCCTTCTGGATGTAAAGCTCTAGGATGCAAATGGATTTTCAAACAAAAATTGAAACCAGATGGTTCAATAGAGAAACATAAGGTTAGACTTGTGGTACAAGGATTTAGGCAAAAAGAAGGCTGATGAACACATTATTATTCACTTTTTAGAGCAATAATCTTAATATAATTAGACATTTAAAAGCTCTATATATGGTATTTAACTCTTATTTTCTCTTTTCCATAGGAAACAGCTTATAACAGCAAAACGAAGCAGTTTCAGGACTTCAAGGATAATACACAAAGAACTGCAGAGGATAAGTCGACTGGTTCCCCAACACAGGCGACTGGACAAGAGAAGCTGATTTTCCACAACTCTCGACACAGTCGACTTATTCCCAAGAGCAGTCGACTGGCCTGATCAAAGAGGAAATCTACAGAAGTCTCGACTCAGTCGACTGGTCAGAGATAAGTCGACTGGTCTGCGGCGGAGTAAACAAATCAAATCTTCAAAGATACACCTGAATCTAATTTCAAATCTATTTGAATCAAGATTTTATGCAGCGAATCAAATCTAAAGACAGGGTATTTCCAAGAGGACGTGGTGAACAGATAAGGAAGGAAAGGAGAAAAGAGAAAGATATTAATCATCAAATCAAATAAAGAAGGATCTTCCTGAAAAAGTGGAAACCCTAATTCTCAGCCGTACTCTATAAATATCAGAAGAGATCAACTTAGAGAGGGGATCATTAGATATATCTCTGGGAAGCGGCTCAATCACCAAGTTCCTGAACAAACATCGAGAGCATCACTCCATCAACATCGAAGAAGGAGAGAGAAGATCCAGCAACCAGAAGGCAGTCGACTGTGTGACAGCCAGTCGACCATATTGCCGGAATCCATTAGTTTAATTCTTCTTCTCTTTTTATTCTTTTATGTTGATCATGTATTCAAACTTGTTAAGCAATAAAGTTATTATTATGTGGAACTAATTTCATAGTTGGGTAGATCGAAACCGTAGTTATGTAATGCTATTTTCTTCTGAACTCTTCTATGTTACTTATTGATTGAATCTAATTGAATTGGTATAGGTTTATGATAGTCAAACTAGTTCTCAAGACTGAGAGCAGTCGACTGAGGTGAGAGCCAGTCGACTGACGTACAGAACTTGGGAAGCTCAAGTTTGGATGTCATTTATCTGAATCTGTTATATGAGCATATTGAGACGACCGAATCTCGTGCTCATAATTTGTAACAAAGGAATCTTTAGGGGTTCTTGGTTCAATCAACTTAGAGGATCTAGATCTGATACCAATTTCTAGAACTTTAAGTGTTTGTTCGTTTCCACTGTTCTTATGTTTTCTCTAAGTATAATTTAGTAGATACCATGCTAGATACTTACGGAAAGAAACGAGTTAGAGTAGATACCATGCCTAATTCTTGGCTTAGGGAAACATTACTTTAAGGAGTAGATATCATGCCCTTGAAGTGAACAAACATGAGTAATTAGAAGTAAGTTCAGAAGGTAGCTTAGCATTATTAACTATTGGTGGAGATCAACAACCCAACTATTCAAGAGATATTTGTGATTCAACACCTCTCATCTTAGTTTTAATCTTTTAGTTCTTTTAGATCTTTACAACAACCCTTATTCATTCTTATTATTAGTTTTATTGATTGGTAAGTTGAAATCTACAATCTCTGTGGGATCGACCCTTGCTATTACTACGATTCTATAAACGATTCGTGCACTTGCGAGGTTTATAATTTGTGTCTAGTTTTATCTATTTATTTAGGTATCTAGATTCCAACAACAAAGGCCTAGATTTCTTCGATACATATTCCCCAGTTACAAGAATAACATCCATAAGAATGTTGATAGCTATTGCAGCTCTACGTAACCTGGAAATACATCAAATGGATGTTAAAACTGCATTTCTAAATGGAAACTTAGAAGAAGAAATATACATGAAACAACCTGAGGGTTACGTAGTTCCTGGACAGGAAAATAAGGTGTGCAGGCTTGTAAAATCACTGTACGGCCTGAAACAAGCTCCAAAGCAGTGGCATGCAAAATTTGACAATGTTATGATGTCAAATGGTTTCAAAATAAATGAATGTGATAAATATATCTACATCAAAGATACTCCAAATGGATACATTCTGGTCTGTCTATACGTAGACGACATGCTCATTATTGGAAACAATAACGACATTATCAAACAAACTATGAGCATGCTTAGTGGCAAGTTTGACATGAAAGACTTGGGAGTTGCAGATGTCATACTAGGAATCAAAGTTTCCAGGACATCTGAGGGGATTACTTTGTCTCAAGCTCATTATGCTGAGAAAGTACTTGAAAGATTCAAGAATTATTCCAATGGGACAGCAAAAAGTCCCGTTGATCCAAGTCTTCACCTGTTCAAAAATACAGGCGAAAGCATATCACAACTGGAATATGCACGTGTAATTGGTAGTCTGATGTACCTAACAAATTGTACAAGACCGGACCTAGCACATTCGGTAAACGTACTGAGCCGATACACGAGTAATCCAGGATGAAGTCACTGGAAAGGAATAACTAGAGTATTGAACTACTTGCGACATACTCAGAGTTATGCGCTGTATTACACCAGATATCCAGCAGTACTGGAAGGCTACAGTGATGCCAACTGGATATCAGACTCAAAGAACTCAAAATCTACAAGTAGATATGTTTTCACACTTGGTGGTGCAGCTGTGTCATGGAAATTCTCTAAACAAACGCTATTGGCCAGATCCACCATGGAATCTGAGTTTATTGCTTTAGACAAAGCGGCAGAGGAAGCAGAATGGCTTCGAAACTTCTTAGAGGATATTCCCATGTGGGAAAAACCAGTGCCTTCCTTATGTGTACACTGTGACAGCCAATCGGCTATAGCACAGGCACTGAGTTGTATGTATAATGGTAAGTCTCGTCACATCAGAAGGCGACACAAAACCATTAGACAACTGCTCTCAAATGGAGTAATCTCTATAGAATATATAAAATCGGCCGACAACCTAGCGGATCCATTTACTAAAGGTCTGTCGCGAGAGCAGGTTGTGAGATCATCAAGAGGAATGGGATTAAAGCCTATGACGAAAGAGGATACTTGATGGAAACCCTACCTAGGAATTGGAGATCCCAAGATCTAGGTTCAAAGGGACAACTAAATCTTGTTGAATCAACGAAATCACTGAGAGATTAACATCTCATACCCATTCTTAGGATGATAAGACAAGTGCTGCCTGCAAATAATTAGGATAAGCTTGGCTTTTAATGATTCCCATAGCTTTGAAATAAAAGTGGGGTATAGCAGGATACTCTTTATGGGTAATCACCTTGTGAGTGTGAAATGGGGCCGTTTCTAGGAGAATGAAAAGAGGCTACATTCTCCAAGTTCACACACGATTAACCAGGGATGTTCAAGGCCAAAATGAACACAACAAGAGAACTTAGTTCTGTGAGGAGATGAAACTGTGTGGTAGTTATTGTCTAGGTTCACATGAACGCCCGGGTAGTTCAAGACATCATGATCACTACTTGGTCAAGTGAATCCGATAGCTAACTACTAAGGGTGGTTCAAAGTTGAAAAATTACTACCATTCCTGATGCAGTGATTTTCCGATTGTACTCTCAGAGTCTTTCTGTCATGTTTTTGTTTTTTCTGTCGTGTCTGGATTACATGGTCTGGTAATTTCCATTCATGTGGGAGATTGTTGGAATTAATTTTTGCAGTTTTCCGGGCCAGATTCCGGCAAGCTCCGGCCACCGGCGGCATCGGAAAATGAGTGGATTGCGATCCTCTCGACGAGTACTATTCCGTAGTATACCCACTTGCCAAAAACAAATTCCGTATGAATGAGAAATGTTGATCCAAAGTTGGGTACTTGAAATGTACTAACTTGGCAACTTAGAGAAAATAGATAGTCCCATATCGGAAATTGGAAATGATTTTGTCTAGTATATATACTAGAAAATTGGACTAAAGGGCGTGGCCCGGGGGTTACCACTAACGTGTAGTGGAGAGAGGACTTAGCCAAAATGACAAACACACACGCGCGCGCGCCCGGCCCGGCTCCGGCCCCGGCTTCGGTTCGGTCTGGTCTGGCTTAAATTTTTTTTTATTTTATTTTTGCCCAGACAAACTCTTCCCCTACTGAACTGAAAAGGTTTTTCAGATTCAGTAACTAGTGCCCATTACTCTGTAACAACAGAGTAATGGCTCACCAATTACGAATCTGAAGAGTCCCCATTACTCTGCTGTTACAGAGTAATGGCAGCTGCTGAACAGTCTCCAATCCAATTTTCTCTATATAACCAGACAGAGGCTTACATACAGACATAGAATTTTTTACATTTCTTTCTTCTTCTTCTCCTCTGCGTCAGTGTTAACTGAGAGTACAACACAGACAACAGTTCGTTATCTCTGAAGCAAGGGTGCTGCATTCTTCAGAGAAGGTACAGTTGTATCCTGGGAAGCAATTTGCCGGTAACCGTCACACTACGGGGTAAATTCTGCTTTAAGGACAGAGATTTCAAATATCGACTCTGTGCAAATTTTCTACTTACTGTTTTTCTTCAATTGATTTTGATTCCTTCACAAATTCTGTTGGGATTTTTTATTATTTTATATTCAGGTTCTAACACGATTACACATAGTTAATTTTAATAAATTTTCTTTGAACAGCAACATGCAATTCTTATTTGAAAATTGGGCAAGCCGTAGAGGCAAAACGTATCTTACATTTTTTTAAGAATATCATGCATTGTATGTGTTGCAGTTATCTCCATATATAATAGAACAAAAAGTATGATTTGCCTTTGTTGGTAAAGCTGTCAAGAACTTTTTTTGAGTGATTTTTAATGTATTATATGTGTATTTCAAAGGCATTATGTATCATTGTGTTGTTGGATGTATATGTATATTCTCAATATAATAGGATAATATTGTGTATATTATTCTATGGGGCAACACGGGTTTACACGTGTTATGTATTAATTATTGGAATGGGTTGAGTGGGCTAAAAGCCCAGTACCCTAAACCCAGTCTAATCTCTTTATAAGCTGGTCTAGAGGTAGTGCTCTGTGATATTCCAATACTGATAAGCAGCGTATAATATCTTAAGCGGCTAGAGATTAACCCTAACCCTAATTTCCCCAAATCAGTATTAACAATCTTAAGATATTAGATTCTCACCTCCGACCAAAAGAACCCGACTTCTGCTACATCCACACCACCGTGGGCGCCGTCGCTGTCGTCGTTCGACCTAGTCGCAGCCGCCTCCGACCACCGTGGGCGCCATCGCTGTGTGGTTCGATCAAGTCGCGGCCGCCTCCGACCACTGTGGGCGCCATCACTGTCGTGGGTCGATCAAATCGATGCCTGCCGTCACGAGCGCAGCCGTCGCGGGCGCCGCCGTCGCGAGCGCCTCCGTCACGAGCACCGACGCTCCCCACGGCCAGCCGCTGCCCCGATCGTCCTCCTTCTCCTCTTTCCCAATCGGAATTTGGGATTGTTCGAATTGGGGTTTTGGGGATGGAGAAGGAGAAGCGGGATTTGGACTTGAGAGTTTTGGAGGAGAATCTGTTCGTCGGAATCCTCCCGCCGCCGCCGATGGGCGCGCCTCCGCCGCCGTCACCGTGCATCGACGCCTCATGGCGTCACCATCGCCGATGGTCGCCCCTCCCGTCGCTAATCAGATGGGTTTCGGGTATCACAAACCTTTCTTCCTCATTGCTGTTGATGGGTTCTGCTAGTCAGATCCAATAATAGGGAACCCGAAACAGAGTGATCCCATTGGCACCCGAAACAGAGTGATCCCATTGGCTCTTGATTGATGTTTGCTGTTTGGCTGTTTTGCTCTCTGGTTTGTGTTTGGTGTTTGGACTGTTGGAGCAGATCCATATTCAGATCCATCAGACCTGGATCAGATCTAAATTAAAGATAAGTTATCACCAAATTTAAATTGTTACTTAATTATTTGTTCGTATTAAGCATTGGTTAATTAAATGCAAATTTGAACAATTGTTTTAGCTATGTGCTAAAAATCAAATATCCATTTTGATAAGTTAAATTATAGATGTTGACTATAAATTTGTATCTCCAATTAAATTGTTGTGAATTAGATAGTGCTAATAAGTCGTTTAATTGGCTAATCTTTAACAATTTGATGAATGTAGGAACTCCAAAGTTACTTACAAATTGTGTGTATTGGAGACGATGGATTTGCATCATGGTATGATAAGTCTGCACTACGCAGGTTTCTCCATCGAATTTGGAAAAACACTTCTAACTTGAAGTGTCGGTATGATTTATTTTAACCTCTTAGTAATTTTATGTGATGAATGTGTTAACGTTTTGTACGTTTGATCACATGATTGAGAGTTTTAGATCATAGTTATTCTCGCTTTGAAAACTAGCATGTTTAGGGTTGTTAAGTATTTTATCATACTATGTGTATAGATATTTTGACAAATCCATTGTTTGCAGTTTGTGTGAGATTATATATTTGCTTCTCTAATAATTAAAATTTTTTGTATAAGATTTATAACAAATGTCCGTAACTTAGATAGGAGCATTCTGTAATGCAGAATATGACTCCATTATTTACGTTTTGCTCTTTATCGTTCATTATACTGTGTGTGCAAAATTGAATTATAAAATATGGGTCATTATCTCGCTTAATGTTTCGAAGATGATGAAGAACGAATAAAGAAAATAACAGCTCAATTTGTTTGAGCACGTGGACATTGTTAGAATCACTAGAGAAAGCAAACAACTTTGTAAAATGTGATAGAGTAATCTTGTATTAGCTCTTATAATGTGCTTACTTTGTCAATCGCATGTATAAGTTGAGTTTAACAAATGAAACAATTAATAATAATAGTTCTAATTATGTTCTTGAACCTAGCATAAGTGGCTAGGATTTAAGAAATATATATTCAATTGTCTGTGAGAAATGTGATCTAATTATCAAAACTGTGGGGAAACGGAGTTAAAAGCTATTGAGTCAAAAGCTTTAACATCCGAATTGTTTTGAAATTTAGAATCACTGTGAACTATATATTAATTTGTTTAATCTTGTTAAAACTCATAACTCTGCCAAATGACACTTCATTAAATATGACAAATGTAAAAGTTGTGCTCAGATTATGATTACTAGAAAATCATTTAGTATGGTCTCTAGGAGCACACAACTTCTTGTGTCAATACATTCTGATTTTTGTGATCTCAGTAGCTTTGTGACTATATGAGACGATTGTTGGTCAGAAGTATTTAATCACCTATGTAGATGATTATTGAATGTTTGTCATACATATATGGAGGCTGTAACACTCGTTATTGTGATAAATTAAAATCTAGTTAAATGCTAAAAAATCAAGGGTTCAGTGTTGATGGATGTGGTGAATATGTTTGACAACTTTAGAGAAGTTTGCATTGGGCATAATCTCCACTGCACTATATTTACAACAATCAAACAGTATTGATAAAAGTTAGAATCAAACTCTTAGTGAAATATAGAATTCTATATTATTGACTGTTGTTTGTCTTGTGTAATAATGAGTGATGTTGTATTGTTAATCATATCTCTAATGTGTTACTACACTTTAAATTGAATTCACCTTGTAAATCATGGCATGAAAACACAAATAATTTTGTTAAAGTGGAAATTTGTGTTGTGATACATTTGTTAGAGTACATGATCCTAGAAGGCCTAAAGTAGGACCTACAACAAATATTTGTGTGTTTAGAAAGTGCAGAATGTAGCTCTGTGGACAGATGTTGGATCTATCTAATTTGTGTTAGAAGAATCTAGATTTGCAAAGTTCTTTGAGGATATGTTCATCAAAGATAAATATATGAAATAATCTAGTCCTACAAACACGTTCAATGATTCACAGTTGGAATCAAGAACCAGCCTTACTGACACTTGAAAACCTGAATGACAAATGAACTAAGAAGAGTCTTTAGTGGACAATGAGATGATTTTGTGTCATACAATAATACTTCAATTTAGTTGATCTGCCAAAAGAGGCTAAAACTATATTAAGTAAGTGGGGTATTGTAGAAGAAACTTAATTTTGATTGTTCAGTAGCAATTTTGATGCTTTTAGTAGCTAACAGATTGACTGAAAAATGGGGTAGATTTATTTGATGTCTACTTACATGTCTGTCATATTGCTACAATAAGTATTCTTCTTACCCTTACATCTATTGAAAATTTTGTCATTCATAAAAGATATTTAAAAGTTTTGTACTTGATATTTTTTACTGAACAGTTTTGTACTGGAAAGTTTTGGACTAATATGTTTAGTGAACAAGATTTACAATTTAGTAAAATCATTGTATGCTTTGAAACATGTAAATAGCTATCGTATAAATAATTTGACAAATTTCTCAAAGAGCCTAGTATATGAATCAAGTAATTCAGATCAGTGCCTTTAACTTTGTGGTATGTCAAATATAATGGCTATTATTTACTTGGTTTTATTGACATGCTTGTTGATTGGAAGTGACATCTCTATCATAAATGGAGTTAAATTGTGCTATCCAAATAAATTTAGCATGAAACACCTAAGTGTTGTGGTCACCATATTATGTATAAGGGTGAGTTTTGGTTGGCAAGGGATAACCCTTAGTCAAACTCGATAAATCAATAATGTGTTTCAAAAGTGGGGATATAGTGATTGAAAGTGTGTTTTGAAACATCTTATGATTATGATAAAAAGGTTGACACCTAATGATGGTGCAACTATGAGACATGTAGATCATTCTAAAAGAATTGAAAGTCTCATGTATACAAAGATCTGCACTAGAATAGACATAGCCTTTGAGGTAGGTATGATCTGCAGATTCACTAAGAATCCCATACACATTTGAGTGCCCTTAAGAGGCTAATGAGATACCTGAGTGGTACTCAAGAGTTTGCTTTGTGCTACTCAAAGTTTAGTGAAAGTCGACAACTAGTGGATATGTGTTCGCACTAGGAGGAGCAGAAAATTATGGAGATTAATAGGCAAACAAGTGTTGCGTTCTCATCCAAGAAATCAGACCTCTATGTGTTATCCTCTGCAGGGAAAGAGGCTGAGTGGATTGAATAACTTATTGCTAATCATCCATTTGAGAAGTTTAATGTAAATTCTCAATTCTGTTATGCGACTATCAAGCTATAATGCACTGTAGCTCATAACTCACTCTATAATCGTAAGAGGAGTATATTAAGGCTGAAAGAAGCCTAGTTAAACTTTCTCATAGATAAAGTGCAATTGTGACAAGCATGGCCAATGCTCTTGCTAAGAGACTTGAAAGTGATCTAATTATCAAAACTGTGGGGGAAATGGAGTTAAAAGCTATTAAGTCAAAAGCTTTAACATCCAAGTTGTTTTGAAATTTAGAATCCAATTGGAGCCATAGAGAAGTTCAAACTGAAGCATCAATTTTAGGCAGTTGACATGCTTTAGATAATTTGAAAAGTTCTATGTAAATTCTGTTAATATATAATTTCATTCCAATTTTGATGATACTATATATTTTCATAATTTACTTAGAATCATCTCATTATTCCAAAAGAAAGCATGAAAACGTGTCGATGTGTTTCCGATGTTTAGAATTGTTGTTATATCATTCCAATTTTGATGATATAACTCTTTTATGGATTCATGTTTCATTCCAATTTTGATGATTCAGAATTAACCATAATTGATTTGACTATTCTATCATTCCAATATGAAACATAGTATAGTTCTTGTGTAGAAACTATAATAGTTCTTGTTCTTTATTTTGTTAAAGAAACTTGATTGTGATGCTTGCGTTACATTTTGCTAAGCTATCGTTGAATTGTACTAAGTTCTTTAGTGGAACCAGATACTTTATGAAATTTACTAGAATTTTTAGAGATGTGTCTCTTGATATTCTTGTTTTCAATAAGCTAGCAAAGATGGAGGAGTTGAATCTGTCAACATAGATTTCAAAATAATGATTTGCTCAAAATGGAGGAGTAAACATAAAGCAGTTTGCAAGGATATAGTTTTGGTTTATTTCTCTGAGGAATAACTTTGTCACTTGCTTGATAAAACTTCTGTTGAGTTTAAGACTCTTGTGTTTATGAGCTTAAAACTCATATTTTGTTCTTGAAGTTTAGTTGCTTTGGTTGATTTTGAAACTATGACAGGTTTCTCTAGTTGGTTTAGTCATTGTGAACTATTCTGTTTTGATATGGTTTTAGAACTATTTGATTATTTTGGTTTAGTCATATTTGAACTATTCAAGTTATAATTGATTTAGTCTATTATCCATGTTCATTATAATTCAATAATGTTTGAATTTTTGTGATCCAATATTATAACATTGCTTAGCCTAATATATTGAGAATATAGGAGGAGATTGTTGGATGTATATGTATATTCTCAATATAATAGGATAATATTGTGTATATTATTCTATGGGGCAACACGGGTTTACACGTGTTATGTATTAATTATTGGAACGGGTTGAGTGGGCTAAAAGCCCAGTACCCTAAACCCAGTCTAATCTCTTTATAAGCTGGTCTAGAGGTAGTGCTCTGTGATATTCCAATACTGATAAGCAGCGTATAATATCTTAAGCGGCTAGAGATTAACCCTAACCCTAATTTCCCCAAATCAGTATTAACATGTGTTACGCTCCTTGCATCTAAATGCTTCATCAGATGGTCTGGTTAGGATTGGACTGAAGAAAGAAGCCTTGTATATTGATCATGTGAATGCAGCAAGAATTGCAAGGAAAGGGATCCGTATTCATCTCATGATAAAGTTTTTGCAGTAACTTGGGTGATTCTGAAGTTGATATTGTATCTTTAAAAAATTGCGTACTTGGATGCTCAATATTTTGGAGAAATTGGAACTGGGTCACCTCCACAAAATTTTACTGTAATATCTGACACTGGAAGTTCAAATTTATGGCTCCCATAATCAAAGCGTTATTGTGTGAGTACATTTCTTCCCTAAATTAATGTCTATTAGTTATTTTGTGCTGAAAAAGTGTAACCCTGCAGAGTGCATGTTATATCCATGCTAAGTACAAGGCAAGCAAAGAAAAAATCTGCAAACAAAAAGACTTTTATCCCGAAATAGGCCTACTTTTTAAAACTAATTTTCAAAATATGCAACTTTCGAAACTAATTTTCAAAATAGATCAACGTAGTACCCAACTGTGGCCTCTTTGATTTTGAGGCCGCAGTTCACAACTGCCGCTTAAGCATATATCATACATATTTGGCTAATAGACTCGGAGACTTGAAAAAATTGTCCATGTGAAAAATAGGAGGTCGCAGTTGAGTACTGCGGCCTCAATACTACAGAGGCCGCGGTTCACTATAGTCTCACAACTGCGGCCTCAGTTATATGGGTATTAGAAATTTTAAGAATTTGATGCCATTGACCATAAAACAGAGGCTGCAACATTTGTAGTATCGAGGTCGCAGTACCCAACTGCGGCCTCCTATTTTTCACATTTTACACTAAGGCAATTTTTTCTAAGTTTCCAAGTCTAATATATGTTTGGACCGCAGTTGTGAACTACGGCCTATATAGTATCGAGACCGCAGTACCCTACTGCGCCAACCTATTTTTCACATTTTACACTTGGACAATTTTTTTTAAGTCTCTGAGTCTATTAGCTAAATCTGTATATATACTTAGGCTGTAATTGTGAACTCCGACCTCGAAATCAAAGAGGTCGCAATTGAGTACTCACTACAAAATTTGCTAGGTACACCGACATATATTCCCTGGCGTTTTACTAATCGCGCCGGGGTAGGATAAGACCAGGAATGGTCCTATTCTGCATCGTTATATGCTTCGTTTTTTACGAAATGCCGGGGTAGTATGATATTCACCAGCATTTTTTTTAAAAAAATGCCAGTGAAGGTAAAGCGATAATAAACCCCACAAATCCTCTACCTTACACCGGCATTTTTATTAATAAACGCCGGTGAAGTTACTAAGATAAATTCCCAATTCCGCCGAACCCTAACATTTTGCTATCTTTTTTCCCAACCCAATTATTTTCGTGCGCGCGCGCTGCCATTTCGCCTCCTTCCCTTCGTCGCCTTTCCCGACCACTCCTCTGCCGTTGGAGGTTGTCCCACCTTAGTCCCCGCCTCTTTGGCTTGTTCACTCTCGCTCTCTCTCTCCCCCAAAACTCCCGATCCGACCTCTTCGAAATGTCGCCGTTGTCGTAGGCCCCGCCGTCGCCGTCTCCGTAGCCCCCGTCGTCGCCGTGTCGCTTGCCACCGCTGTCGCCCGCCTGAGTCCTCCCGTCCCCCCCACCGTCGACATTGAGTGTGGTATAATGCTTTATTCTTCTCGTTGGTTTGAATTGTTTATCATGTACAAAATATTTATGTTATTATTGTGCTAAGTATGTTAATTGTTTTACTAATAAGTAGCCATGAACAAAATAAATAAAGAGTGTTCTTGTTCTTCTTGTTATCATATTTACCGCACGACATCCTCGTTATTTGCCCTATTCCTCTCAACAGCAAGTATCCTTTACCATCATCATCTCCTTGAACGGAAAGCCAAATTCAAGGGAGACTATATTTGAATCGATATTAGACTCGAACACCTTGTGTTCGATAAAATGCCACAAAGGTGGTTGACATAATTTCCACAAAGGTGGCTTAGGGTTGTCTGAATAGAGTAGATTGTATTAAGATTTAATTGTTTTTGATATATTTTTTGCTGAGATTTATTTATTTTATAGTTAATTATTATACCGTTTATTTAATTGCCACTAGGGAAGGTTTTAAAAAAGGTTTAAATTAATTATAAAACGTCTTTTAAATCTAATATCATTGAATATATCAAATTTTCATTTCAGATTGGGTGCTATTGTTATAATGGATATAAGTTGGATTAGTAAACCACGATTATCCAAGAAGTACTGGGATGGTATTAAAGATTTTATTATCTTTACCAAACGAAATTTTCGTGATCCCAACCTAATTCTTTGTCCATGCCTCCGGTGTATAAATTATAATTTGAGGACATGTGACGTAGTACATACACATTTGGTTGTCAATGGTTTTCTTCAAACTTCACACGTTGGTTTTGTCATGGAGAGGGTCATACGTCAGCTCCTGTTTGTCCGGTTGTATTAGAAAATAAAGATGCGCCCTTAGTGAACGATGACTTAAGTGTTCCCGATGAGATGCATGCTTTGGTGCAGGATGCCTTGGGAATTCATAATGTTTCATTCCACACCAACAATCCAACAACCCAAGTTCACAATGAGTCAACAGAAACTTCACACATTGGTGGTGGGGCGGATGAGGAAATGCCCGGCCCCGGCCCTGAAATGAATAAACAGTACGAATCCTTCACTAAGTTGATGGAAGATGCAAGTACTCCTTTGTATCGTGATTGCACCAAATTCTCTAAGTTCTCATTCATTGTCAGACTATTTCAGATCAAATGTTTAAACGGGTGGTCTGCCAAGTTCTTCACTATGCTACTTGAATTGTTGAATGAAGCATTTCCAGAAATTTATATTTCAAACTCCTATAAAATCAAAAAATTCCTAAATTCTTTCAATCTAGGGTATGAGAAGATAGCAGCATGTCCAAATGACTGTATGCTTTTCACGAGAGGTAAGGAAAGTCTGGAGAATTGCGAAGTCTGTGGTTCTTTGAAATGGGCAGAAACACCAAATCAAGACGATCAAACCATTGTGCCTATTAAGGGAAGTAGGAGAAAGAAGCCTGCCAAACTATTGCATTACTTTCCTCTGATTCCTAGGCTACAAAGACTGTTGATGTCTTCGAAAACTTCTTCTGATATGAGATGGCATGCTGAAGGTCGTAATAATGATGGGATTCTTAGACATCCTGCTGATTCTCAATCTTGAAAAAAATTCGATGAAAGATATCCCTATTTTGCTGAAGATCCTCGCAGTGTGAGACTTGGATTAGCTAGTGATGGTTTCAACCCTTTCAGGCAAATGAGTAGTACATACAGCATATAGTCTGTTGTGTTTATACCATACAATTTTCCCCCTTGGAAATGCTTGAAGTAGTCCTCATTTATTTTGTCCATGATAGTTCCTGGACCGAAAGGCCCCAGAAATGATATAGATGTGTACCTACAGCCGTTAATAGATGAACTTCAGAAAATTGTGGGATGGTGTTCCAACCTATGATGCAATGGCTAAAGAAACATTTTCTCTTCGGGTCGCATTGACTTGGACAATCAATGATTTTCCCGCATATGCAAATTTATCTGGATATAGTACTAAAGAACGTTACGCATGTCCTTGTTGTGCTGACCAAACTAATTCAAGGTGGTTGTACAATGGCAGAAAGTTTTGCTATATGGGTCATAGGAGATGGTTGCATGACACACATATATTTCGGGCAGAGACAGCAACATTTGATGGTACTGATGAGTGGGGACATACTTGTGCAGCTTCTTCTGGGTCAGATGTTTTAAGGTGGGTAGATGGTCATCCGTTCAAATATGGAAAAGAACCACAAGTCAGTAAAAAGGGCAAGAAAGGGGCAAGGGAGGAGCAACATGAGGAAACCGATCTATGTGACGAAGATGAGTATCACAACATGACGGATTTAGACGCATGGAAGAAGAAGAGTATTTTCTTCAAGTTGCCGTATTGAGAATTCAACTTATTGCGACATAATTTAGATGTGATGCATATTGGAAAAAATATTTGTGAAAATTGTATAGGAACAGTTATGGAAGATGACCGGAAGACAAAGGACAATCTCAAGAGGCGCCTTGATTTGAAGTTAATGGGCATCCAACATGAGTTGCACCCAGAGGAATTATCGAACGGGAGAGTACGCCTACCTCCTGCAATCTATTCAATGTCAAAATCGGAGTTGAAATTGTTTTGCAAAGTTCTACTGGAACTTAAAGTTCCGGATGGCTATTCTTCTAACATAGGAAGGTGTGTGAACTTTAAGGAGAAGAGGCTTCAGGGTCTTAAGTCACACGACTACCACATCTTGATGTCGGATATCCTTCCTGTGGCCCTAAGGTCTTCAATGTGTGAGCAAATCACTATTGTCCTGAAAGATCTTTATAGCATATATAAAGAAATTTGCTCAAGAGTGCTTCATGTTGAAGATATTAACCAATTGGAGCTGCGTGCGGCTTTGACACAGTAAAATGGAGATGATATTTCCTCCATCATTCTTCACTATAATGATTCACATGATAATCCACCTTGCTGGTGAAGCCAGAATCAGGGGTCCTGTTCATTATCGGTGGATGTATCCCATTGAGAGGTGAAGGAATTCATGTATCTTACAAACCTGAATTCTCAATAGCTCATTTCTTGTATTCCCATGCATCGTTCTAATTCATTAATTTTACATGTTGAGCTACCTTTATCCACTCAAGGGTTATGTTAAAAATAAAGCATATCCTGAAGGCTTTATAGCTCAAGGGTATCTATCAGAGGAGTGTTCATTTTTTTTTTCCGGGTATCTGCAGGGTGTAGAGACATCTTTAACTAGACCGAGGAGAAATCCAGACATTTTCAACCTTGATGGGGCTAAATATCTTTTCAATATCGCTGGCACTACTATTGGTAAAGTTGATGCATTTGAATTAGATAACTTAACATGGGAACAAGCACATCGATATGTGCTAGACCACCATACATCGGTAGAGCCATTTCGAAAGTAAGTCGGTTTTTAATTTAAATCGAATATAATGAAAATTATAGAGTATGATATTAACTTACATTTGTTATTCCTTATTCATTTTCCTATATTTCAGCGAATTTGTTAGAAACATGAAAAGAAGGGCTAGACCAAGAAGACTGCAACCACGTGAACAAAACAAGTTGATGAATGAAAAATTTTATAAGTGGTTTGAATCTCATGTAGGTGAATTAAGAAAATGCAAGTCACTTTGAATATATTTGTATTATTCAAGGTGCTGATACAATTTGTGCAAAATTTATAGGTACATTCTCTAGGTTCTGAAGGTGTGTCATCTGAAATAAAAATACTTGCCAAAGGGCCCCATAAGATGGTCAAAAGATACGGAGGATATATATTTAATGGCTTTAGATTTCGTGCTAAGGATCGTGAATGTAATTTGAAGTCTCAAAATAATGGAATGGTAGTGACTTCTAAGACTAGAAGTTATGCTTCCAAGACCGACACGAGGCTTGTAGATGGAGATATCGATTACTATAGGATGCTTACGGATATCATTAAGTTGAATTATTTTGGTCATTTTTATGTAGTCTTATTTTGTGGGGATTGGACTGAGTCTGATAGGAATTTTGCTAATAACAAGGATAAGTTAGGCTTCACAGTTGTAAACTTCTCAAAATTGATTCACACTGGTACACACATTAACCATGAACCATTTGTGTTCCCATCCCAAGTGTTACAAGTGTTCTACATTGAAGATCCAACCCAGGGTGATGTATTGGAAGATGTTGTATTGTAGTTTTCAAGAGGGTGATATACTCCTTAGTTTTGATGATTGTTGTAATTTTTCATATCAAGTTTGCTATTTGTATCACAAATATTATGTATGCATCAATTTATAGGGATTTGCTTGATTTTCCATTTTAATATTATATGTCTACTAATTTTCATGTCTTATATCTTGTTGTAATATTATATATCTTGTAATTTCGAACATGTTGTATGTTAATTTAATAATTTGTTTTAATTATTTATTAAATTTTCTTCTCTAATGATTTTATTGATTCTGTGACAGGTACAAGATGCCAAGGCGAGCAAAAAGGATCAATATAGTGGAAGGCAATGAAGGGCAAGGGGAGGAGCAACCATTAGAAAATAGTGACAGTCAAACGAATGAGGGAGAGGGAAGCACGCCCACTGTTAAAAAATATAGAGGGCGAACAAGGATGGCAGATGTATGGAAACTGAAGAATGATGAACGAATTGTTGTGGAGGACAACACTCTCGGACAGCTGGTGGGAGATAATGCAAGTAAATTTGCGTCGTTCATTGGTGTAATTGCAAGAAACTCTTGCATAATCCCTTTGTCATATGAGAGTTGGCCGAAGGTGCCCACCACGACAAAGGAGACTGCTATTGCAACAATCAAGGTATTCCCATCTAAAAAAACTAAATAAATGATAGTTGGTTTATGCAATTTAGTTATCCTTTTGTTAATCTTTTCAAATTTCGCAGCAATACTTCTCTTTTCCGGACTCACTTAATTCTTGGGTTGAAAAGTCATTGTCGAAGAAGTGGAGAGACCACAAGAGTGATTTGAAGGCAAAGTACTATGAAAAAACCCGGTCCGAGGCTGATAATGCAAGGGATGTGCCACCCGAGGTGGAGCCTTCGGATTGGCAATTCCTTGTTCACTACTGGAGTTCGGCGGTTGGACATGTAATTACATTACTAATCAACATTTAATGACATCGTGGTTGTATAGCTACTCTAAATTATATCGTTGTAATCATTGTGGAATGTACAGAAAAGGGCGGAGGTCGGTGTTGCCAGCTATTCAAAGCAGCTTGTATTGCACACCGCTGGTACACCAGAGCTTTGCTCTCGTTCGGGAAGAAATGGTAAGCGCAATCAAATTGAACAGTTTTGGCTTACAGTTACATGTTTATAATAAAGTCAACTTACTAATATATAGGAAGAAGAAATGAGTCCTACGACCTTTGGCGATATAGATTTTTTCGACGCCACCCACAGGTCCAAAGATGGGAAGTTTGCGACCTCTACAGCAGAGCTGATTGTGGTACTACTTAGTTATAATGATTCTTTGATTTTGACAAAATAATGTCCAAATTGAATAAATGTCTTGTATTTTGTTAATTTTCGTCCTTTTACAGACTAACGCTAGAAAGAAGTATGATGAAATCTCTTCCACTTCTTCCGCCAACTCTATGGCGGCTTCCACCGACCCATTAACTCAGTAGCGCCTTGCCTTGACTGAAGTGAGGGGAAAAGAGAGGCATGGTCGTGTATGTGGTTTGGGGCTAGGACCAACCCCTACTCGGTTCTTCGGCCGCCATGCATCTACTTCTAGTGGGACTCAGAACGAGGAGATGACACAATTGAAGGCACAAGTGGCACTCCTGCAAGAACAAATTTAAGGTCTTTGGCCAGTTGTGATCTTTCTGAGATCGAGTATGCGTAGCGGCCTTCCCAACCAGAGGAACAAATTCGCTGCCGACGAAGGCCATACGAGCCTTCACGCAACCTAGGAAGCGCGCTCTTACGCTGCCCTCTACCTATGGTCGATCTGACAGATGTCACAATTAATAAGGCAGCAATCTCAAGTCCCACCACAGGTAAGTTTTAAAGTTGGTAGAGAAGCCATTTATATTTGGTAGAGGCTAGGTTTTCTTATAGAGGCTAGGTTTACTTCCAAGTTACTAGCTCAATTATTTTATTCACTTACAGCAAAAAAAATCAGACACTAATAATATATGGTATGCACATAAGAGTCAAGATTTCAAAAAATTTCTCCTCGGTTATTTAAAATTTCTCTGTTTAGAACTGTAACTCTGTCAAGAGTTTCAAAAATATCAAAAATCTACAATTCTTTCAAATGATGTACTCGAAAAACATCAGTCATTATATCATTGTGTTGTTCATGAACATATCATGCAGTTTGCATATGATAAGATATGGTTAAAATTGTAGTTAAATCTTTTTAAAAGATTTAGAAGTAAAAGCAAATCAACCATTTAAGACTATTGTCAATGACAACAGTAACATATAAAACATCACAAATGTTATTTGGTTATGAATCTCATAAGCTTTTAAGACACTAAACTGAGACTACATAGAACACACGTAATTGCCCTACCACCTAAGCTGGGCATTAAGTGCAAACTTTCAAAGGATTTGTTGATATACTAGTAACTATTATAGATAGAGGAATTACTAATATTTAGGTTGGATGTGGATAATGCATGTTGTCAATTACTTCGATTTGTGAGTTTGGATGGTATAGGATTTGTCTCTGACAGTACATTGGCTATTAACCGTTTCCATGATCCCCTTCCCACTTCTCCTGCTAAATGTTGTCAAAGTAGCCGATACACTACTTAAATCTATTGATATTGTTCTCATTTTTGTTTCATCTTCATGTGAGGAGTTTACAATCTGTAGATGCGAAAGTTGTAGTAGTAATCACCTGAGCAGAGTTAGGCAGGAAGGAGCTAAATGTTATATGATTATAATCAACCACACATTAACTTGGAAGGAGGCACAAAGTTTTTATTTCACTGGAGATGATTCAAATCTGTCACTGGATGTCAGCTTTTGTAAGAACAATACTACGTAGATAATCCATTTGCTATGTATTTGGCATGGACTTCATATGTGACAGTGGCTACAATGAATTGCCTACTTTTCTGATGATGCCTACAAGATATCACCAGAAAGGTAAACAAGATACATAAGCATAGTTAGAGGAGTCGTATCTGAGAAGAGAAGACTACCATATCTCAGAGCAGAGGTAGTAGTAGAAATCGATGAACCAAAATGGATACAATTCTTCAATATGGCACTAAAATTAGGTACCATATCATTAAGTGATTCAGTCGTACATTCGAAAATTTCATAGGCTTGATTAATATTGGTAACATGGAGGGACCTGGCACAAAAAAATGGTCTGTGAACGAAACAACTAATTCATAAATTGAGACAGTAGAATTTGCAATGACTTCGGAATTAGTAACAGGCAGTACAAACCTGTGAGGAAAGAAACAAAACAAAATAAGGAACAAAATATATGCAAAAGAGAGTAAAATGAAACTTAAATCTCTGCACAATTTTTTGCCAGCCTGAATCGGTCACAAGACAATTCAGAGAAAAACTTTCGGCTGATACAAACAGATCACATTCATGTAAACAGATAACATTCAAAAAGAGAAACAAGCTTTCCTACCTGCAGCATTATAAATGATACTAATTCAAAGACAACAAAGTGCAAGTTCAGCCTTCAAGTCCAAACTCAACTAGCACTATCTAACAGAGAAACAAACCTTTCAGTTCTGAGGGAAAAGATGGAACTAGAAATAGGAGCAAGCTAAACTATACATACCAAAACTGAATAAATGATTAATCTGTTCTTGATTATAATCATATATGGGGGTAAATGTTATACTTCAACCTCAGGATAAATCAACTACAATCTCAAAATTAGTTTAAATACTGAAGTAATTTTTGGCATAGTTTATATCGATATTTATTAATTTTGTTTTTTTGTTTTTTTTTTTCTAACAGAGCGGCCCTATCAATCCATCAAATGTGAGTCGTGCAGATCAAGGAAATTCAATTGATGAGAATTGAAGCGACTCAAGGGGTATGCTGTAGTGGTCGGCCAAGTCTACATTGGGTTAGTATTTGTTGTTGTGTCAAGTACTGTAATATTTAAATATTATGAAAACTCTGAATTATGTGGTGAACTTGGATAATTAATGGAATGTATGACACTTTATTATCCTTAATTCTTGTGTTTGGTTGTGAATTGCATTAATATGCCTGAAATTGGTTGAATTATTTGTGAATTAGTTTACCGGTGATTGAACTGATATCGTGAATTTAATTGTACTGTATTTTTGCTTATTTGGTAAATGGTATATATGGGGTTGGAAAAAAATTAAAAGAATATACACCGGCGTTTCATGAACACCGGTCTACCTTAGTGTCCAATTGCGCTTCACGATAGAGCGGCATTTTGTAAACGCCAGTGTAAGTATCAGCAGAAACGGCAATAACATACACGGTGTTTATAAAATGCCAGTGTATCTAAATATTTATTTGGGAACTATGATATAGCGAAAAAGAGCTCATTTCGAAATACATGTACACCGGCATTTTAAGAACGCCGGTGTATATTAAAATCATACCGGCATTTTTTAAAATCGCTGGTGTATACCATGTATTTTCTGCGACGCTCGCTTCGGCGGCATTTGCACCGGCGTTTTCATAAACGCCGGTACCTGAAACTACGGCGTTTAAAAATGCCGGTGAATGTTCAAAAAATCGCCGGGAAATCGGGTGTGTGTTGTAGTGGCTGCGTTGGTCTACATTGGAAATGAGTTTTGAAAGTGACCTATTTTAAAAATTAGTTTAAAAAACCGTCCTATTTGGGGGGAAAAAAATTCAAACAAAAAGGCTTATGGTATTATTTTCCTCATTTTATTAACAAGTCTCAATGTTATATCTCAATCTGCTGCAGTACCCGGACTACAGTCCGGTTTTGGTTATTAATTTAGTTAGCATGGAACTTTTTATCATGCAAAAACTTCTCAATTTGTCCCTGTAGACTCCCTAACAAAATTTTGGCATCAGTTAGTTAAATTTTAAGATGTTTGTACTATATATTTCAAAGATTAAGTTTCGGAGCCATCATATGATATAAGAAAAAATTGGATATGTCGGAGTTCTGGCAACTCGTTTTGATGTGAATCTCAGCTGTTTTTTCGTCTGAAAGTGTAATCAATTGTATGCAAAATATCTTATGGTTCCGGGACAGTTTCGGTTTCTTCAATCAAGACAATATAGAAGTAGCAGACCTTCTGTTAAAGATCAGAGGTGAGGTCCAACTGTAAGTGCCATAGCTCTTATTTTAGTAATATATATATATATATATGTATGCTGTATAATGTTCATCTCTGCACCAGCTCTCTCTACGTTGTAGCGAAAAACACTTGAATCCATTCTTCATATTACCAATGCAGCTAATTAACTGAGTTCGAGAATTGTTGATTTTCAAAATTGTATCTGTTACTGCTTGGTTTTTTGGTGCGGGAGTAACCAGATGATATGGATTCTTTTGTGGAATAGTCGAGAATCTGACTTTTTGACTTTCGTTGACGTTGACTATGACTGTCTCCTCCGTTCACTTGCAAAAAATTCGAAACACCGGGATTGTTCCCAGCGACGAACCATCTGACGCTCATGTCAGTAATCTTAAAGATTATGAAAGAGCTTTTGCAGAAAAAATACTGATTACCTCTTTATGGTGGTGGTAGGGGTATTTATAGTCGCCTTTGGAAACAGTTTCGAGATAATTATTTATCTCTACTTCCCGGTGTTTATGGATAGAATTTTACTCGTTTCATGATAAGAGGGGCGGTTTAAACCGCCTCTTAAAGATAATCACGAATTTGAATTACTCTTTAGAATATCTTGGGTTTGTTCGTAATGGGCTGTCACCCTGACCCAGTAAGACAGATCCGTTTTTGGGTTATTGCGCTTGAAAAATATCCAGTTCCCATTTTCGGACTCGTTTATAGGTGAAATTACCGTTTTACCCCTAAGAGCTTTGATATTCGTTCCTGATTTGAACAGTCTTGATTTATTCTATTTTTATTCATATCACAAGCTCCCTATTCCCGAAGACTAAGTTTCACAGTCTTTGAGGAGTAGTTCACTCGTTTTTAATGACTCTTAGAATTTATCGGTGTTCTCGAGGACGTTTAGAGCTTGCTTGGAGTGTAACGATGTTTTCCTGAGTTTGTCAAATACTTAGAATTTTCTTGATTTTTTTTAAATTTTTTTCACATTTTTCTAAAATTTTCCAATTTTTAATCTTTTTTTTGAATTTTTATTCAATTTCCGAATTTTAATAATTAAATTTTGAATTATTAATTAATTATGCTAATTTAATAATTATTTTTTCAGAATTAAAAAAATATATTTTCAAGAATTAATAATTATTTTTTAGAATTTTTAATTATTATTTTTGAATTTTAATTAGTTTTCAGAATTATTAAATAATTAATTCAATTTAATACTTAAAATAAATGAATTAAAATAAAAGAAAATACCTTAATTTAATCACGGACGTTCATCACGAGATGACTTGATCTGAGCCGTTGATCTTGATAGAACGCGCATCGTGAGGCAGGATTTTTTTCTCCAAAATGATCGGATCATCGTCGGTACGGCAAAAGCAGCAAGCGCTGTGAAGGATTGGTGAAGACTGTGGCGGTCGATCTTCGTGGCCTCAGCAAATGCTGGCGATCGCCGCGAGGAAGAAGAGCGGCAAGGGAGGCTGGCATGGAGCTCGACGCTGAGTGATGTAACCCCTGTTTTCATTAATACATAATTTTCAGGTATTTTTCTGTATTTTAAATCATTAGTATTTTGTAAATATTTTCTCCTAAATTGATTATATTATTATTCAAACTATTTTTTGAGCCAATATGCAAATTATTCGATTGTTTAATATTTTATTCAAAGCCCAATTATTTGACTTTGTTAAAAGCCAATTTTTGTATTTTAATTTTTATTATTTGTTAATCTGAAATCCAATTGTTTGCTCTAAAGCCCAAATTTGTATTTGATTTTGTTAAATTAATTCGAGCCCAATTGTTTAGCCCAATACCCTAATTATTATTATTTTGTTATAAGCCTAATTATTGAAGCCCAATTTCGTATTTGATTTTAATTAAATTAATTTGAACCCAAAATATTTCAGCCCAGTGTCTTAATTGTTTTAATTAAATATTTTTGAGCCCAAAAACCAAGCCCAAATCCAGAACCCATATATTGTACAGATTTATTTCCTACTTCTACCCATATACAATTTATTTTGTCCCCCACTTTTCTGTACCGTACTCCAACTCCCCACTCCTCAATTTCCGTACCAACACTTTCCCCCACACTCTTAACTACCCCACTTCTCTCCCCCACTATCTTATTATTTATTATTTATATATACCCCTCACTCCCGTTTCACCCTCTCTCCCATTCTCTCCCTCTCTGTTTCTCTACCAAACAAGAAACCAAACAAAACCCACAACCCAACTCATCCTCCATCTCTCTCTCGCTCATCTTCCCCGAGCGCTCGCTCCCTCCCCATCGCCATCTCCACTTCATCTCCACCTCGTCGTCACCAACCCCTCCGCGTCGCCTCGACATTCTTCCGCTCGAGTGCCGCTCACTTCGAGCTCCACAGTCGTCGTCGTCCCGCTTGTCTTCTCCTCCGCGAAGCCGCCATTGCCAACCCACCATCGAAGAACTCTACTGCCTTCACCACTGACGTCGCCATTGCTACCCCTCGCCTCTCCCGAACTCCGCCGCCGAGCTCCTCGATCGTCTTCTCCGTCGAACTCGCCTCTCGCCATTGCCACGACCACGAAGTATTCTCTGCCTTTACCGCTCGAACCAGTTGCCCATCTGTCTGCTTCGCTCCGCCCTCCGAACCCAGTCGAAGCTCTCGTCATCTTCAACCTCCGCTTGCAACCAGTGCCATCGAGTTCAACCCACCGCTCTCCTCGTCTCCGCTCCGAGAACCACCCGACACCGCCACTTGAAGCTTCGATCACCTCGCTGCTCTTGCTCGACTTCCGCTCGAGCCCATTCATGCCAGTGACTTCCGCCATTGCTAAACCCCCGAACTCCCTCGTCGACAGCACCGTCTCCCCACCTCCTCGCTGCCGTTCGCAGCTTCCCTGCGCCGCCTCTCACTCGAGCTCCATCGCCTTTGCCGTGCCTCTCCTTCAAGCTCCCTCCATTGCTGCCGTCACACGAGCTCCGTCGTCGAGTTCCTCGCCGTCACTGCACCGTTACCCACCATTCTTTTCCCCCTCATCGTCTTCCTCTAGTCGACTTTCACTCATCGTCGCCATCCCCTGCCCAATCGAAGCTCTGCCTCCACTCGCGCCATCGCCAATCACCCCGGAGCTTCGCCCCGTCGCTGCTCCTTTCCTCGCCGCTCGCCCGTTGCTGCTCCCACTCTCACCCAGTCATCGCCGTCCATCCAGTCGCGCGCTCCCTTCTGCCGCTCGCTCTCTCTCTCTCTCTCTTTTTCTATCTCCCTCCCTGTTCAGTAAAGAAGAAGAAGGAGGAGTAGTTTTGGGGATTTGTCTATTTGCTGTTTGGGTATATTATTGGTGTGTTGGTGTTTGGAGTTTGGGACTAGAGCTAGTGAGTTGCTGTGGAGTTATTAGTTGTTGTTGGGAAGTTACTATTTGGAGTGTTGCTGCCTTGGAGTTGTTGAAAGGAGTCGTTGCTATTTGCTACTTTGGAGTTTGCTATTCTAGGAGTTGCTTATTTGGCGTGGCTGCCAAACATCTTACACGTGTTCTGCTGCCCGGGATACTGATCCCGTTATTCTTGCTTCAATTTTATCGTCGTCGACTACCAGGCAAGTGTCTCTTATACAATTTTATTTGCTCTAGTACAAGCCCTTGTAAAAATACCGCAAGTATATTATTTGACCATATTCGTATTATACATAATTCATATCCCGTATTCGTACAAGATCACGAATACTTTGTTGCCATGTCCGTTGCATGAACACGATACATACATATACTATTATACATGATGTTGTGCATGAATTGTTTGTTATTAGGTTGCATATTGTTATAATATATTATATTCTTGATTAAGTGTTATGCATGCTATTAGTTGCATCATATGTTATAAGTCCTAAAATATGTTTTCTTGCCTCGTATAAGTCTTGATACTTGATCTTGTCATGTTATCCTTTGCCATGTTACCCGTCCCTATTGTTGCATGTAGTCATTGTTCATGTTTAATTATAAGTAAAAAGATAACAAGCAGGGGTATAAAGGGAAAAGATTTAGTAGTGGGCAATATAGAAGAGCGTACTCGGACGGGAGCTCATGGTTCCTCGCTGCAAATTTGTAAGTTACAAGTTACAAGTTTGCTAAATTGCAGGTTACTTGATATGTTTCACGCTACAAGTTACACTACATGTTCCACATGCACGTATCTCAAATAAGATACAACTTTCCCGAGTACGTGACCTATAGAATCCACCACTGATCTAAACGTTCACTTGATTGCGAGTAGCAACCATGTGGTATGGGACGCATGAAGTGCTACCTAGTTAGGTTAATAAAAGACATGACATAACACGTACACTTGCATGATCCGTTTACATGTTACATGGTTATGATAACTTGTTTACTCGTTTACATGTTACTAGTTCATGTTGACACGTTTACTTGCTTACTCGTTTACATGTTACATGTTCTTATGGATTATTTACTTGTTCACATGCATGCTATTTATTTCATGAGGTCTTGTTCTTGATTCTGTCACATGTCGTATTTGCTCTATCATATGATTCTTGATTCTCTGTTCTTTTCTGCTTTTGTTCATTCTATTATTGTCCCGTTAGCTTGTCCACTTGCGGCCCGTGACTTGCATTAACGGGTACTTCTTTGTCTCTTTCCTTGTAATAATATACTTGCAGGCCCAGATGGAGAACTACCCGAAGGTGTTGCCGAGCAGAGATTCTAGTCTTGTTTATTTTCATGTTATTTTAATTCTTATTTTATTCATGTAATCCTTGTTGTAATCCGGGCGTGTTGACCCGTAACTATGTGTCTTTCCAGTTGTTGGTTATGTTCATGTAATATGTCATGTACTTTGTTATCCTGTTGTGATTTTATATGATTTCGTGGTTGAAATTGTTATCTTGTTGTTGAGTTAAATATACAGCTTATGAATGATGTATTCGCATCATTCGCTGGGCCTCAGTTACGTGCCTGTGTTTTCGTATTCTGGGAAGCGGGGCGTGACAAGTGATGTCGAGCGCGGCGAGCAAGTGGCAAAGGCTGCGGCGATCGATCGCTGCGAGCTCGGCGGTTGCTACGGCGAGGAAGGAGCACGGCGAGGGATGAGTTCGGCAACGAGGGGAGCTCGGTGACGGGTGATGTCGAGTGTGGCGAGCAATTGGTGAAGGCTGTGGCGATCGATCGCTACCGCGTGGAAGGAGCACGGTGACGAGGGGAGCTTGGCGACGGGTAGAGCTCGACGACAAGGAGTTGGGTTTTTCAGAGGTTTTAAAGAAGAAAGGTTTGTGGGTTTAGGTCCAAACGAGTTTAGACCCGACCCGTTAACCCCTTAAGATTATTTTTGGGTCGAATCTGAGCCGTCGATTACGATCGATTGCGATCGGGAGGCAGAGTTTTTCTCTCATTTTTTGTTCGTAACTACGTCTGTTCGGCTCGAATCGGCGAGCGTGGCGAGCGTGCGTCGAGTTACTGATACGTGACTCGTGGCGTTTGACCGTTGATTGGTCAAATCTGATCGTTGGCCGGTTAACGCCACCTTGCTCATTTTTTGTTCGGATCACTGTTTGCTCGGCAAGCTCAGACCGCTTGGCGAATGCTTAAATGCTGTGAAGGATTGCATTGACTGGTGAACGGTTGTGTTGCTTGGAGAACCGTTGCGATGTTTGGCGAACGGTTGTGAAGAGCTTTACTGTAACTAATTTTTGCAGAGCTACAGAGGTCCGATCAGGGTGTTTGACCACTCGCTTCGAAGCTAACTCGAAGCTCTACAATTTCTCTTCAGAAACAAGTTGAAGAATCATCATCCTTCATGGTCAAAATAGTGCCGTAACATCTTTGACTTCTCAAAGTTGAGAAGATCTTCTGTGTCCAGAATCTTCGAAGAGGAGCTTCGCTCCCATGGGCTAAGAAGGGGAGTTTCACCATGAAGGAGCTATGAAGGTCTTCGCATGACCATTGGGAAGAGTCGTTCGGTATGCAAGATTTGGGGAGCAACTCTAGGGAAGAGTTGAGCTCCGAACTTGTTGTTGCAGAAGAGGGCCGCTTTAGATGCGAGCTTAGTGGAGGATTGTAACTCTTGTACTCTTATTGTGACTAGTTGTGGGAGCATTCCAATGGCGAGTCGTGCCCTGCGTACTTGCTCGAATGCAAGTGGCTAGAGCGGCTCTATGAACCATGAGTGGACTCCGTACTCATCTAAGGTTGTTTCAGGAGCACTCAAACGGCGGGCCGAACTCCGCATGCTTGCTCGGGGGAAAGTGGCTAAAGTGGCACTATGAACCGTGAGTGGACTCCGAATAAGGTGACGACAAGTTTTGGGAGCATTCGAATGGCGAGTCAAACTCTGCACACTTGCTCAGGAGCATGTGGCTAGAGCGGCTCTATGAACCATGAGTGGACTCCGTACTCATCTGGAGTTGCTTCAGGAGCACTCAAATGGCGGGCCGAACTCCGCATGCTTGCTCGAGGACAAGTGGCTAAAGCGGCCCTGTAAATCGTAACTGGACTCCAAACAAGGTGACGACGAGTTTTGGGAGCCCTCGAATGGCGAATCAAACTCCGCACACTTGCTCAGGAGCATGTGGCTAGAGCGGCTCTATGAACCATGAGTGGACTCCGTACTCATCCGGGGTTGCTTCAGGAGCACTCGAATGGTGGGCTAAATTTCGCATGCTTGCTCGGGGGCAAGTGGCTAAAGCGGCCCTGTGAACCGTGAATGGACTCCGAACAAGGTGATGACGAGTTTTGGGAGCACTCGAATGGCGAGTCAAACTTTGCACACTTGCTCGGGAGCATGTGGCTAGAGCGGCTCTATGAACCATGAGTGGACTCCGTACTCATCCGGGGTTGCTTCAGGAGCACTCGAACGGTGGGCTGAATTTCGCATGCTTGCTCGGGGGCAAGTGGCTAAAGCGGCCCTGTGAACCATGAATGGACTCCGAACAAGGTGATGACGAGTTTTGGGAGCACTCGAATGGCGAGTCAAACTTTGCACACTTGCTCGGGAGCATGTGGCTAGAGCGGCTCTATGAACCATGAGTGGACTCCGTACTCATTTGGGGTTGCTTCAAGAGCACTCGAACGGCGGGCCGAACTCTGCATGCTTGCTCGGGGGCAAGTGGCTAAAGCTGCCCTGTGAACCGTGAATGGACTCCGAACAAGGTGACGAGTTTTGGGAGCACTCGAATGGCAAATCGAACTCTGTACACTTGCTCGGGAGCATGTGGTTGGAGCGGCTCTATGAACCATGAGTGGACTCCGTACTCGTCTGAGCTACGACACTTGTACAGCGAGATACACCCCACACACTTGCTCGGGAGCAAACATGCCCTTGCGATCCTTAAATCCTGGATGGACTCTGCAATCGTCCGTTAAAGTGTTGTAGTGAGAGAGATAATGTCATATACATGGTGTTGGATCTGTTAATCACTCATAATTTTTTTACAAAAAAGAAATAAAGGACATATTTTATTGAATAAACTAGACGACCGCTTGAATGCGAGACTTTATGACAGGTTTGAAGCTAACTACTTGGGGAGAGCATTAAGCGCCCTTGTTGTACTCCATCGGGTGCTCGATGTCATTCCTTTGGGCAAACTTGTTGAGGTATCCCCGTCGGAGCAGAGCTTCTAGCTCGTCTTTGAGGGCTCGACAGTCATCAGTGAGATGCCCGTGATTTTTGTGAAACTCGCACCACTAGTTCCTATCTCTTCTTCCACTTAGGGCGTTCATCTTGGGGGGAGGTAGAAGGAGTCCCTCCTTGTCCACTTCCATGAGGATTCTAGAGATGCTGGCGTTAAGTGGAGTATACTTCTCAAATTGAGGCATTGGGGGTGGACGACGTGGCCTGTGACATCCTTCTGGGACTTACTGGGTTCGTCTTCGTTGGTGTTGTTCCGTTTGTTCCCGGATGAGGTCACCTTCTGTTCTTGAGGTCGAATAGCATCCTCCACTCGGATGTACTTCTCGACTCTTTGAAGAAGGTCAGAGAAGTCTCGGGGAGGTCTTTTGACAAGAAAGGCTCTGAGGTAATCATGATTTACATTGTGCCTGAAGGCAGCCATGGCTATGGCTGAGTTGAGTGAGGGGATGGTCCGGGACTCGGCTGTGAAACACGAGACATTACTCTTGAAGGACTCCCCATCTCTTTGCTTCAAGTCAAGTAGGGAGGCACTTGATTTCTCTGTTTTGCGGCTGGTGACGAAGTGAGTAAGGAAGAGCTCCTCAAGTTGATCGAATGAGAAGATGGACCCTGGAGAAAGTCGAGAGAACCACTCCCGTGTGGATCCCTTCAAGGTTGCTGGGAAAGTCTTGCAGAGGAGGGAGTCGGATACTTGGTGGATCATCATGAGGGTTTTAAAACTCTCAATGTGGTCTACCGGATCGGTTTCCCCGTTGTATTATTCGAATGTTGGGACCTTGAAGTTAATAAGGAAAGGAGCCTCAATAATCTTCTTGGAGAAGGGGGGGTCTAACGGGACCGTATCTTCTTTCTTGTTTTTCTCCTTCTTGCTTCAGCAATGCTAGCCGTTCTTCCATCTTTCGGAGGCATCGGAGCACAGCGTCCTCCTGCTGATCAGATCTGGTGGATCCACGGGACTCTTCGCATCGCGGTGGAGAAGAATGGTGAGGACTAGGTTGTCGGATCTGAGGTGGAACTATGCTGAGGGCTAGGAGGATTTCATTCTTGAGCTCTCAAAGCTCTGCCCTGGTAGCCGGCATCTCTCCATCGATTCCCACCCTGGGGGCTGTCCTGCTAATTGAAGTTGAGTGCCTCCTTTCTCATGGAGGAGTTATTTTGTGACCTTTTGGAGAGTGGCGACCCCTTCACCCCTTGGGAGAGGGGGATCTGCTTTGCCTTCGTGGAGAGGGACTTCTCATGGATCTAGACCTCTTAGGAGAAGGGCCTCTCCTGTTCCCCCTTTGTCCTGTATGGGAGGCTTCCTCCCAGCCCTTCTGTCATTGAGATAGGTCCGGAGGTCAGACTCTTGCTGGCGATTGACGATGATTTGACGAAGGTCGGGTTGTAACTGAGGGGGTGCGGAATGAGTAGAGGTGTACACCGATCCCCTGTTTTTGATGAATGGCCTTGTAGATGGTTCAGGGCGACAGCAGAGAGAGCCTCGTGGAGCAGCCGGGCCAGGTGGAGGTGGAGGTAGTTGAAGGAGGGGATCTAGTTGTGGTAGTTGAATGGCTAGAGGGGGTTCCTCTAGAGGAGGTGATGGTTGAGGAGGGTTGGCTCGTCGACCTGAGGCCGCCGCCTTTCCTTTTCCTTGGTAGGGCACCTCTGGAGGATGCAACGAAGGAGGAGGGTTGGCTTGTCGGCCTGAGGCCGTCGCCTTCCCTTTACCTTTTGGCGGAATGTTGAAAACTTGAGTTTCTAGTGAAGTTTCAGTCGGATTTCGTTCTATTCCCACAGACGGCGCCAATCTGTTATTGCTTTTTCGGTGTGGGAGTAACCAGATGATGCGGATTCTTTTGTGGAACAATCGAGAATTTGACTTTTTGACTTTCGTTGACATTGACTATGGTTGTCTCCTCCGTTTACCTGCAAAAAGTTCGAAACACCAGGATTGTTCCAACGACGAACCCTCCGATGCTTAAATCAGTAATCTTAAAGATTATGAAAGAGCTTTTGCAAAAAAATACTGATTACCTCTTTATGGTGGGGGTAGAGGGGTATTTATAGTTGCCTTTGGAAACAGTTTCGAGATAATTATTTATCTCTACTTCCCGGTATTTATGGATAGAGTCTTAATCGTTTCATGATAAGAGGGGCAGTTTAAACCGCCTCATAAAAATAATCACGAATTTGAATTACTCTGTAGAATATCTTGGATTTGTTCGTAATGGGATGTCACCTTGACCCAGTAAGACATACCCATTTTTGGGTTATTGGGCTTGGAAAAGACCCAATTCTCATTTTTGGACCTGTTTATAGGTGAAATGACCGTTTGATATGGCTAAAAATAGGATTAAATCGAGACCGTTCAAATCGGGCACGGATTCTGAAAGCTCTTAGGGGTAAGGCGGTAATTTCACCTATAAACAGGTCCGAATTGGGAACTGGGTCTTTCTTTAAAGCCCAATAACCCAAAAATGGATCTGTCTGACTTGGTATGGGTAGCAACCCATTACAAACCAACCCAGATGAATAAAGAGTGATTCAAATTCGTAATTATCTCTAAGAGACAGTTTCAACTGTCCCTCTTATCACGAAACAAGTTAAACTCTCTTCTTATCCATAAACATCCGGAAGTAGGGATTTATCCTTATCTCGAAACTGGTTCCTAAGGCGACTATAAATACTCCTCTCCCCCACCGTGACAAGGTAATCAATCTTTTTCTACCTAAAGCTCTTTCATAATCTTTCAAATTACTGACAAGAGCGTCGGAGGGTTTGTCACAGAGATCAATCCCAGTGTATCGAACTTTGTGCAGGTTCACAGCAGCAACGAGAAACCATCCGACACACAGGTGAAAGTCAACATGTTTTCTTATTTGTTTCCTCGAAGAATCCACAAATTCATATGTTTGATCCCACACCAGAAATCAGCAGCAACAAATTAGCGCCGTCTGTGGAAAACAGAAAAAGCGATCCAGTCTTTTTTCATTAGCCAAGGTAGTTTCAAGCTATGCCTCCCAAGAAGGGAAAGATGATAGTTTCTAACCGTAGAGCCACTCCTGCTCCTTCTCCTCCTCCAGTCCAGGAGGTTCCCCCTTAACCCACTCAACAAGTCCAGCAACCTGGACAGCCTCTCCCTCAACCCGTCCAGCAACCGCAGCCTGGACGGCCTCTTCCTCAACAACCTCAGCCCCGGCAAGCTCCTCAAGGGCTATAAGAGGATGCTGCGGGACAGGGGCAACCTCCTCATCGCGACCATGTGTCGATACACAACCCCTCGTCTGACTCCATGGCCTCACACAGTCCCCCTACGCCGAAGGATCTCCGACACATCAACATCAACAAGCAGCTTGGGGTAGATCTTTGGACCCTCTTAGATGAAAGACGGACCCATGACGGGATACCTTGCCGAGAACATCAAAGGGGTCCAGCGATTTGGCCTCCTAAAGCACGATCCCCCACAGGCCAGATCACCGAAGGTCCAACTCTCCTAAGAGGCAAAGGGAGTCACCCCACCGTCTTCAAAGGAGAAGTCGCTCTCCAATCGGTTGACCCACCCTACGGGACCACCGGGAGTGGAAGGCACCTGTTACGAGGGCAGAATTCCAGTAATTTCAAGAGGCAGTCTTGAGGGCCCTCAACGTTGTTCCCGACCACGATCAACGGGCACCCAGTCCTCAACTTGCCCCGAGCCACAGGCGTCGTACTCCCAGTCCTCAACCTGCACCGAGCTCATCATCGCACTCCCAGTCCCCTTCTGCATGAGGATGAGTCCCGGGCCTCAACAAGGTACGACCGAAGGGAAGATTCGGTCTACCGCCATCTCAACGAGATGGAGAGGTGCCATGGCCGACTGGACAGAGAAGAAGAGCAACGGGCGAGGAATTTTTGCCCCAACAGGCCTTCATTCTCCCGAACCATAATGGATGCACCAATCCCCGAGAACATCATGCTCCCTTATTTTGAATCATTCAACGGGGAGTCCGACCCCGCAGACCACATCGAGAGTTTTAAAACTCTCATGATGATACACCAGGCGTCGGACATGCTTCTCTGCAAAACTTTTCTGGCTACGCTGAAGGGGCCTACAAGAGAGTGGTACTCATGACTGACCCCGGCCTCCATCTTCTCCTTCGACCAACTTAAAGGCCTCTTCCTGACTCATTTCGTGAGTAGCCGTCGAGCTAAAAAAATGAGCACCTCCTTGCTACTGCTTCATCAAAGGAAGGGTGAGCGACTAAGAGACTATGTTAAACCTTTCACTGCGGAGGCCAGATCCATTGCCTCCCTGGACCATTCCGTGGCCTCCGCCGCCTTCCAATCCAACGTCACTAACGACAACCTCAGAGAATCCCTTACCAAGAAGCCTCCACGGAATTTCTCAGAACTCTTGCTCAGAAGTTAGAAATACATCCGAGCAGAAGAGGCTCTCACCCACCCCGCTCCTGAGGGATCTTCCTCTGGGAACAAACTGAAGGGCACTGTGAAGAAGGACTAAAAAGCTCCAGAAGGACAACGGAGGCCAGCGTCGCCCTCCTCCCCGCTTCGAGAAATTCACCCCGCTCAACGCGAGTGTCTCAGCCATCTTGATAGAGGTCGGGAAAGAGGTTCTTCTCCCACCACTTCCAAAGATGAACACTCTGGGCAAGAAGAGGAACAGGGACAAGTGATGCCGCTTCCACAGAGAAGGTCCTCCTCCGCCTAAGCGAGCCGAGCGGCATGCAGAGACTCTGGACTCTAAAGCAGAGGTCGTCCTACATCTCATTCACGGAGGCCCAATGGAGGGAGATTCGAACTCCTCCCGAAAAGCCTTCATTCGGGAAGTAAATTCTGTACAGAATTGACCTCCCCCAAAGGCCTTAGGGTCCCGGTCACTTTTTCAGATAGAGATTTAGAAGGCGTCCGAACTCCCCATTGTGATGCATTGGTAATAAACCTCCACATGACCAACTTTGACGTACGCTGGGTCCTAGTCGACAACGACAGTTCGATCAACATTCTCTTTCTAAAGGCCTTCCAGGTGATCAAGCTATCCAGGGATCGACTCAAGCCCACCGGATATACTCTCCACGGGTTCACAGGAGTGCCAGTAATGATCGAGGGTGTCATAACTCTCGACGTAACCGCTGGTAAAACTCCAACCACCCGAACCGAGCCGATGGACTTCGTAGTGGTAGATGTGAAAGCGCCTACAACGTTATCCTGGGCCGACCAGGCCTAGCTGCTCTCCACGCCATACCCTCAGCCTATCACATGAAGATGAAATTCCCCACTACAGTGGGCATGCGAGAGGTCAGAGGGAGCCAGGAGGCGGCTCACAAATGCTACATGACCTCGGTGGGAGGACCGATCCTCTCCCTTGAAGCTCTTGAAATCCCCCAAGGGAGTAGCCCACCTATATCAGAACCGGTCGATGAGCTAGAAGAGGTGGCCTTCTCAGCAGAAGATCCGACCAGGACATTCTGGATTAGCAAAGTCCTTCCTCCTCCCGTCCGATCCGACATTATCCACTGTATAAGGGGGAATCGCGATCTATTTGCCTGGACTGTGACTGACATGCCGGGAATCCCCGAAGAGCTCCTCGTCCACCACCTTAGCATTGTTTTGGGGGCTAGACCTGTCCAGCAAAAGCAATGCAAATTCTCCCCCGAGCTCCAACAAGCCATCAAAGAAGAGGTTGAGAAACTCTTGAAAGCTCGGTTTATACAGAAGGTCAACTATCCAGAATGGCTTTCCAATGTCGTGATGGTCAAGAAAGCCAACGGAAGCTGAAGGATCTGCATTGACTTCATGGATCTAAATAAAGCATGCCCCAAAGATCCATTTCCGCTCCTGAGCATTGATGCCCTGATTGATGCAACCTCGGGCCACGAGCTCTTAAGCTTCATGTATGCATTCTCTGGGTACAATCAGATCAGAATGTTCCCTCCAGACATTCCAAAGACCTATTTCGTCACCGACCAGGGTCTATATTGCTACCGGGTCATGTCCTTCGGGCTCAAGAACACCGGTGCCACCTATCAGCACCTTGTTAACAAGGTCTTCAAGGAACAGATCGGGCGGAACATAGAATTCTACATAGACGACATGTTGGTTAAGAGCATCAGCAGATCAAATCATGTCTCTGATCTCCAAGAGGCTTTTAACGTGTTGAAGAAACACGATATGAGGCTAAACCCGAACAAGTGCGCCTTCGATGTCTCATCGGGTAAGTTCCTGGGGTTCATGATCAACCAAAGGGGCATAGAGGCCAACCCCGAGAAGATTCAGGTCATTCTCAACATGGCTCCCCCTCTAGTGTTAAAAATGTACAGAGACTCACCGGGCGCCTCGCAGCGATAGGGCATTTTCTCTCTAAATCTGGAGAAAAATGTATCCCGTTCTTCAAGGCCCTCAGGGGGCTAAAGGATTTGAGTGGGGGCAATAACAACAAGAGTCCTTTGATCAGCTCAAGACCTACTTAGTCAACCCCCCACTCTTGAGCAAGCCAAGGCCCAAGGAAGTTCTAGACTTATACCTCGCCACTTCGGAGCAGACCCTCAGCGCTGTTCTAGTAAAAGAAGAAGGCAAGACGCAGAAGCCTATCTACTATGTGAGTAAGGTCCTTAGGAATGCTGAACTCTATTATTCAAAGCTAGAGAAGATGGCCTATGCCTTGGTCATGGCAGCCCGAAAGCTCCGCCCCTACTTTCAGTCTCACTCAGTGGTCGTTCTTACCGACCATCTGCTCAAACAAGTTCTCTACAATCCTGAGACCTCGGGGCGCCTTATGAAATGGTCCATCGAGCTGATCCAGCATGATATCAGCTATCAGCCTCGAACCGCTATCATGGCTCAAGCCCTAGCGGAGTTCATAGTAAAGAGCACGGTTCCTAACACCAGCAAAGCAATAGAGGAACCCCATTCTGGACAATGTATGTTGATGGGTCCTCGTGTGCCGATAGGAGTGGAGCAGGAGTCATCCTGGATGGCCCAGATGATTTCATTCTCCAATACTCACTCTGTATCAACTTCAGGGTATCCAACAAAGAGGCTGAGTATGAAGCCCTTATAGCCGGCCTGTGCATGGCTCGCAAGGCCGGGGCAAAGCATGTCAAGATATTTAGCGACTCGCAGCTGGTGGTGAACCAGGTATCAGGGGAATACGAAGCGCGAGACGGTCACATGGCCAAGTACTTGGCCAAAGTCAAAGAACTGATGGCCTCTATTGAGGATGCACAACTCCAGTGAATCCCCCGAGAAGAGAATGCGCAGGAGGATGCCCTCTCGAAGCTAGCTTCCTCTTCCCTCCAAGGGCTCGAACAAACTGTCCTAATAGAAGTCCTCCTGAGGACCAACATCGAGGAAGAAGATCCCGAGCCTATGGAGACGCTGCCCTTAGAACTTGAAGAGAACTGGATGAGGCCCCTGCTCGAGTTCCTCAAAGATGGGATCCTTCCCTTAGACCCTAAAGAGGCTCGAAAGATCAGAACCAGAGCCAAGTGGTACACACTCATCGAGGGAGTCATGTACAAATGCTCCTACACACAAGTAGACGGCAGACCCTACTTGAGATGTCTCTCCCCAGAGGAAGCCCGGTATGCTTTGAAGGAGGTCCATGAAGAAATGTGTGGCGCGCACTTGGGAGCAAGGTCCCTAGCCCGCAAAATCTTGAATTATGGATACTTTTGGCCTACCCTCCTTCGCGATGCCGAACAACACGTTCGCCAATGCGGCCCATGTCAAAAAAAATTCAACAATCTACCGCCTACCGCAAGTCCAGCTCTCTTTCTATCTAGTCCAACCCCTTTTGCAATGTGGGGAATGGACCTGCTCGGGCCTTTTCCTCCAGCACCGGGCCAGCTAAAATCCCTTGTTGTGGCGATCGACTATTTCTCTAAATGGATCGAAGCCGAGCCCCTAGCAATGATCACAGAGAATAGAGTGCAACGCTTCTTTTGGAAAAAAATGTTATTTGCAGATTCAGCGTGCCCCAAATCTTGGTAATGGACAATAAAACTCAGTTTATGGGGGTAGCCCTCCGCACTATTTGCACAGACCTGGGCATTCAGCAACAATTCTCCTTGGTCTCCCACCCAAGTCCAACGGACAAGCAGAGAATGCCAATCGGCAAATTATCTCTGGCCTAAAAACGAGACTGAACAAATCCGCTAAGGGCTTATGGGTAGAGCAACTCCCCAATGTGCTCTGGAGCTATCGCACTACCATGAGGATCCCCACAGGAGAATCCCCCTTCAACCTCACTTACGGCTCCGAGGCCGTGATCCCGTTAGAGATCGGTTTACCTTCTCCCCGCTTGATCGCCTACAATGAAGAGAAAAATGTGAACGTGCTTTGCAGTAACTTAGACCTCATCGATGAGATCCGAAAGAGATCCTCCATCCGGCAAGAAATGTATCGACAAAGGATAAAGCAATCCTACAACAAGAGAGTCCACCCTGCTAACCTCCAAGAAGGGGATTTAGTGCTCAGAAAGCTATCAATTTCTTTTTCCAGCAAGAAAGGTACGCTAGCACCTAATTGGGAAGGTCCATACAGGATCTCCAAAGTTGTCCGACCTGGCGCATATCAACTTGAAGATCCGGGGGGCAGGAGAGTGCCAAGGACATGGAATGCAGAGAACTTATTGAAGTACCAAGAGGGTGTTACAACACCGCTCCAAGAAACTTCTAGCTAGATCTAGAGCATTTCCTTTCTTATTTAGTCTGTTTTTGCAAATGTAATAAGGGCTCGCAACTCAGAAGCAACCACTTAGTAGTTGTTTTTAATAAAAAGCAGTTCTCTCTCTTTCTCAGAAAAACTGTTGTCTTAATATTCTTTCATCGAGCACATACTCTCTTAACAACAAGTTCGGAGTCCAACACTTGGTTCAATGCTACTTTTGCTACTTGTGAACGAGCGAGTACAAAGTAGTTCACCATCCGGAATTGCTCCGACAACTGTTGATACTCTCTTAACAAAAAGTTCAGAGTCCAACACTTGGTTCGATGCCGCTTTTGCTACTTGAAAACGAGCGAGTACAAAGTAGCTCACCATTCGGAATTGCTCCTATAACTGTTGATACTCTCTTAACAACAAGTTCGGATTCCAATACTTGGTTCGATGTCGCTTTTGCTACTTGCGAACGAGCGAGTACAAAGTAGCTCACTATTCGGAATTGCTCCTACAACTATTGATACTCTCTTAACAACAAGTACGGAGTCCAACACTTGGTTCGATGTTGCTTTTGCTACTTGCGAACGAGCGATTACAAAGTAGCTCACCATTCAGAATTGCTCCTACAACTGTTGATACTCTCTTAACAACAAGTTCGGAGTCTAACACTTGGTTCGAAGCTGCTTTTGCTACTTGCGAACGAGCGAGTACAAAGTAGCTCGTCATTCGGAATTGCTCCTACAACTGTTGATACTCTTGCGAACATTAGCGAAACACAAATTCTCACAAGAAGCTCGAGAAATGGGTATACTATTTTATCAAAATTTGAGGTACAAGTCTAATTCCAGACCAAAGCTCACATTATTTCATCAAGATTTGAGATGTAAAACTCATATGAAACAAAGACTACAAGATTACAAAATTCTTCCATAGCCTCTCCTAGGGAACGGGATGCTTCTATTAAGCGACTCGCGGGGTCGGTGAGCACTGTGTTGCCGTCGCCTCATTTCCGTAGAAGTCTCCAAGCCGGCAAGCTGTGTAATACCCGCAAAATTGGAAATTACAATTTTGCCGTCGTGTGTTACGCACGTGTATTTTATAACGTGTTTTCACCACATACTTTGATTACCAACTATTTATACATTTTTCGTATTGATTTTTCCCTATTTTGAGTCAACAAAAATATAATATTTCAATCTTTGTATTCTACGTGCTTTTTACATGTTTTCAATGCACGTATTAATTACATATTTTTCGCCGCCACGGGTGATAATTTCTGGGTTTCAATTATTTATTTTATGTTTTCAAATCTATTTTTATAAAATAGAAATTTATTTTTCCTATTTTTTATTAAGATAATTTTGTACGTACAATGCACGTGTTTTCTACGTTCAGTGATTTCATCATGAAATATATAAAATTAGTAAATATAATTTTTCTTATATTGTTTTCGATTATATTTTTAATAATTTTCCGTTGGTAAAATCGATTTCGCATTTTGATATTTTACGTTCGACGCACGTGTTTTCGGTAAACAAATTTGGGCATATTGGTTTTCAAAATAAATATCGGGGTGTGTGTAACACCGTGATTTTTGAATAATATAGTGATAGTAAATATAGTGATATATGTGTGTATAACATATACTATATAGCATATAGCATATATGTGTATAAAGTAAATTAGAGGAGATGGTTTTAATATGTGTAAATGAATGTGAAGGTGAATGATAGGGGCCCACGGTTGAGAAGAACACCAAGTGGGCTGGGTATTATTGTTTAGAAGCATAATAGTATAGAAATGAATTAGGAGATGGGGGCCCACTTGAGTAAACACAGCACACTTGTGTACTGTGTGATAATTTGGTTGGCCGGGTTACACTTGCTTGAGGAAAGGTGTAGCATAGTGGGGAGTTGGAGAGTTTGGAAGGTTTTGGAGGTTACAAATGTGAAGAGTTGGAAAGGTGAAAGGGTGTAGGTTTTAGGAGTTAGGAAAATGTAAGGTTGCATGAGTTAATTAGGAGAGTTATTAGGGGAAATTTTGTGCAAAAAGAACCCTCCCAAAATCCTATAAATAGAACCCTATTCTCTACATTTTTCTTGCACTAAAACAAAATCAAAAGAGTAGAAAAGTAAGAAAAGAAAGAAATAAGGGAAAAGAAAGAGAGTAAGAAAAGAAGTGTTCTTGTGCTTGGAGCCATTACTAGGAGAGGAGCCTTTGGAGCTAGGAATGGTGACTACTTTATTTCATTTGTTCAACCTTCAACTTGAGGTGGGTTGTTTCTTTACTTGTGTAACACCCCGTGATTTTCAAAAAGTATAATAGTATATAATATAAATATATATGTTAATATATATAAGGTTTGGCTGTTAGTAAAATGGTGATTGGTATTTATGGTGATATATGGTATATGCATGAATTGTGACATGGTGGAAGAGGGGCCCATGGTAAATGTGCAGCATAAATTGGCTGTTGACTGCTCCTCCATGTGTTGACGTGGAGGGGGGGGGGGGCACCTTTCTTCATTTGAGAAAGGAGGAGCTGTGTGCTCACGGGATTAGGCAGCACAGGTAAGTGTAATAGATCCCATATCGGTGAAAGTAATATAATAAATAATATATAAATACTAAATGCCAAGGATCAAGAGGCACATAATCGGTTAACCAACTTTTGAGAGGTAGTCTGTGGTGGGCAGTTGTACTACATAATATCTAATTTGTCTTATAAATTTTATAAATTGTCTGAGTTAGGGGCAGGGGCATTACAAATGGTATCAGAGCCAACTTTCGACATCAGGTGTGGGTAAGAGTGGGCGAGAATGTATGTCTGAGATGGAGCTAGCAAATGTACGTCGGAAAGATGTACATCGGGGAATTTCAAAGAGTATCTATATAATAAAACACAAAGAACCTTCAATCATCCCAAAAATCAAAGGCCTATATCTAACCTCACAAAACATATTTTTCCCCCCAAAACTCAAATTCAAATCCCCCACCCAAAACAACTCCTATATTTATTATTATTATTATTATTCCTCTCTCTCTCTCTCTCCCTCCCTCTTCTATTCAAAAAATTAAGAAAATAAAAATTGTAAAAATTTTTTAAAAATTAAAAATTAAAGAACTAAAAAATTTTAAAAAACTTTAAAAATAATTTTAAAAAAAATCAAAAAATCATATAATATGTTTTTTTTCTTGTCTCCCAAAAGTTTCTCATATAATATGTTTGCTACTTCAATTAATTTGCTGGATATCCAAAACTATTTTATATGATCAAATAAGGTGCACCGTTCCGAAGATGTACCGTAGGCACGTGTAAACGGGCAAACCTAGTAATAGTATATAATATGAATATATATGTTAATATATATAGAAGGTTTGGTTGTTAGTAAAATGGTGATTGGTATTTATGGTGATACTAGATTTGCCCGTGGGCACGTGCCTACGGCACGTCTTCGGAACGATACAAAACACAAAAAGTCTGTAAAGAGTAAAACAACAATTATATAGCTCAAGTTTGAAAAGTATGACAATAATTAGTTGTAAATAAAAGTCCATGTTTTTATTAGTATATGTTGAAAAATAATTATAAATGGGGGTATAAAATATAACATGTGAAAGAAAAAAAATATTAAAATTATGAAAATCTAAATTTCTAAGTAATATAGAAAGAATGAGAGTGAGAGATAGGAAAAGAGAGAAATATGAAAAAGTGAAGAGAGAAGAGAGAGATGGTAATAAAGTAACAAGTTTTTTAGTTTGGGGGGGAAAAAATTTAGTTTTGGGATTTGAAATTTTGGAGGGAAAATATGTTTTTTGAGATTTGATCTAGGCCTTTGTTTTTAGGGGGATTGATTGTGAGCCACTTGATAGCTTTCTTTGTAATTTATTATATAGATATGGTATATGAATGAATTGTGAAATGATGGAAGAGGGGCCCACGGTAAGTGTGCAACATAAATTGGATGTTGACTTCTCCTTCATGTGTTGACGTGGAGGGGGGGGGGGGGGGGGGGGGGGGGGGAGGGAGGGGGTTGTGAGTGGGGCCCACCTCTCTTCATTTGAGAAAGGAGCAGCTGTGTGCTCACGGGATTAGGCAGCACAGGTAAGTGTAATAGATCTCATATCGGTGAAAGTAATATAATAAATAGAGTAATGCTAGAGCCACTACCAATTTCACTACCATTTTCTTCACTACCTTAGGTGGCACATTCCAATAGGTAGGGAATAATAGAGTAGGTGGGAGAACTCTCCAACAGGAGTATGCCACCTAAGGTAGTGAAGGAAATGGTAGTGAAATTGGTAGTGGCTCTAGCATTACTCTAATAAATAATATATAAATACTAAATGCCAAGGATCAAGAGGCACATAATCGGTTAACCAACTTTTAAGAGGCAGCCTGTGGTGGGCAGTTGTACTGCATAATATCTAATTTGTCTTATAAATTTTATAAATTGTCTGAGCTAGGGGCAGGGGCATTACAAATGGTATCAGAGCCAACTTTCGACATCGGGTGTGGGTAAGAGTGGGCGAGATGTATGCCTGAAATGGAGCTAGCAAATGTACGTCGGGAAGATGTACATCGGGTATGCCTGAGAGGGAGCATATTGCAGAATCAAGGGAGCATATTGCAGAATCAAGGTATCCGGGTGTGTGTAACACCCCGTGAATTTCAAAGAGTATAATACTATATAATATGAATATATATGTTTTTTTTATGAAACAGATAGAGTCCAAAGACTCCAGCCATACAATCGTATAAATAATCAATAGTTTACATGAAGGGTTTTACCAGAGGTAAAACAAAATACCAGAATGGAAAGTCTATATACAGTGAACCGAACAACAACTCGACAATAAATTAGGGAATACAAAAATATGAACTAAGCAGCAGAGGAGCATGCCGCAAGAAAACGACCGCAACAGTACCATGCGCCACTAGCTGCGCGAGTAGGAAGCAAGCCTGAAGCTACGGGCTAAAGGATAGCGCACAAAGACCAGGTGATCCACAGAGCCCACATCAACCAAGCCAAGCAGTCAACAGCATACCAAACAGCAGACAAAAAAAAAAGCACAGCCCAGAAAAGGAAAAAAGCTAGGCAAAGAACAATGCAAACATAATCGCCAATAGAGGGGATATGATGGGGGAAGAAAAGGGAAGCGAACAAGAGTTCCCAGGAAGAGAAAAGAAAAATAAAGAAGCGCAATAGTGAACTCCATACACACACACTGATGGGTCGCACAGACAGACAGCGGGCGAACCAAACTCCACAAGCAAGATGGACTCCAAGTCCACCCTCCTAATACCACAACAACTCAAGGGGCACCCCCAGAGATCCACATCAAGACTGAAATGCATAGAGATGACGCGCACTAAAAAACACAAGCTATGCTGCAAGAATCGCAGCAAAAACGAAACCAGAGGAACAGACAGAATTAGGTGTTACAATCAGACCAAGCGCACAACACAGAAAACAGATAAACATCATAGGAAAGAAAAAACATAATAATCTCCAGCCAAAGAAGTAATAGGGAGAGCAGAAGAGAGTAATAGTAGCCCAACTAAGCTATACAAACCAGTGCCAAAAGAGCAGTTGGAATATAAGCAACAAGCACAACCAAAGCCAGCAAAAACAATCCCTACGCCAACAAAAAACAAGAGCCCGTTGGGATACAAAGAGAAAGATACGGCTGGAGAACAGCCAGCCAAAACATCAGCTAAGGCAACCAAGAAACTGCCCGGAATTAACCCTGCAATACACAACAAGAGAAAAGAGAAAAAGTATGTAAGAAAGATAGAAGCATGAGAGAAAGAAAACTATAAGAAGTACTATAAAGCTTGAAGATTTTTTAGACAATTAAAAGATTGCAGCAATTTTTGAAATGCCATTGAGGCGTTCTCTTTAAAAGCTGGGCTAGAAGCCCAGAGATTGAACAGGAAAAAGAATTCGTCGATAATAGCCACAATCGGTTTGCATCGATGACGGAATAACCTACAGTTTCTTTCCTTCCATGTAATCCAAATGATGGTGTGAGTAGCTAGAATCCACGCACTTCGAAACATACTGTTCGAAGGCGTTAAAGGCCAAACAGATGATAATTAGAAGGGAATCACCCTCGTATTCGAAGCTAAAGTATTACTCTTCCAAAGGGGGAGAATGAAAGAGCATTGAATGAAAAGGTGGTTGACGTCTTCCGAGAATTGGTCGCACAGCGGGCAAAGTTGCCCCCAGGCTAAGTTTCTTTTGTTGAGAATCTCGACAGTGAGAAGTTTGTTATTAAAGGCTAACCAAGTATTGATTTTGACTTTAATAAGGACACTGAAATCCCAAATGAAATGCGATGAAGAAGATCGCGTTCCTCTAGAATTGAGGAAACGATAAAAAGAGTTAACCGTGAAGACTCCCGACGCAGTCCAGCGCCAGGAGATGCCCTCGAGAGGGAACCAAGAGTAGCCATTGAGGAGACTTAAGAGGTTATTGAACTGTTCAATGAGTGGAAAGGGGAGTTCAATAATGAAGGGAATCGACCAGTGCCTCACATTATCAATATGAAGAAAAGACTGCTACCGTGGCAGCCGGGAGCGCAGCCAATCGGAATAAGGAAGGGAATGCAGAAGATAGTTTGATGTTACCGATCCACAAGTTGGACCACAGACCAACAGTGGTCCCGTCAGAGCAAGATCGAGAAATGCTACACTGGAAAGCATTAGACGCTTTCCAAATACCTTTCCAGAAAGGTGAGGCATAACGAGAGGTGGAAGGAGGGAATTCCCACCAATTGGAAGAGGATCGATAATTTTTGATGCAACGAATCCAAGGGAGGTGATTAAGGTTGTGGAATCTCCACAGCCACTTGCCTAGAAGGGCGATATTATGATCCCTAAGGTCCAGAACGCCGAGCCCTCCTTCAACTCTAGGAGAACAGATGAGTTTCCAATTGGCTAGATGCGAACCAGGATTATAGATAGAGGATCCCGACCAGAGGAAGTTACTCCTGATCTGATCGATCCTTTTGATCACCCAGGAAGGTAAGAAAAAGAACGACATCATATATTGGGGCAATGCTGAGAGAACTGAATTGATGAGGATTAATCTACCACCTCGAGAGAGGACTTTGCCGGACCAGACAGAGAGTCTAGACTCCACTTTGTCAATCAGTGGAATCCAGTCAGCTCTGAGGAGTTTACCCCATCTGAGAGGGATTCCAAGATAGGAGATTGGAAAGTTGGCGATGGGGCAATTAAAGAAATTGGAGACCTCTGCCTGACGATTGGGGGATCCGCTCAACCAAAGCACAGAGGATTTTTGGAAATTGATAGATAAACCTGATGCCAATTCAAAGCAATAAAGGAGCAGTTTCAGGTTACGAAGAGAGTGAAGGCTAGGCTTGGAGAAAATAATAGTGTCGTCAGCGTATTGGAGATTTAGAACACCCTCAAAATGGGGAGAAGAACCAAGGCCCTCAATCATTTGCATGTTCCAAGCATTCCTGAGAAGTCTGTTAAAGACATCAGCAACCAGAGAGAATAGAAGGGAAGAAAGGGGATCTCCTTGGCGGAGACCGCATTTCACTTTAAATTTATGGCCCTCTGAACCGTTGATATAGATTGCAGAGGTGCCAGAATAAAGACTTGATTTAATCCAGGCAACCCATTTGGGGCCAAATCCCCTGAAGGAAAGAATGTCCAAAAGGAATTCTCAATTGACATTGTCATAAGCTTTTTGAAAATCTAACTTCAGAAGGATACCCTCCTCTCGGGATCTATGACAATGGGAAATGATTTCCTGCGCTGAGGCCACACTATCAAGGATGAATCGGTCCTTGATGAAACCCGACTGAGCAGAGTCAATGAGGGGGGAAATGATGGCACTCAGCCTAGTCGAGAAGACTTTCATAATGATGTTAAAGGAAGTGTTGATCAGGCTAATAGGCCTAAAATTGGTCAACAAATGAGCCCCCGCAACCTTAAGGATAAGAACAATTTGAGCGTAATTAATGCGGTCAAAAGAGAAGTGACCCTGATGGAGATCCTGAAACCATTTGAAGAGATCATCCTTGAGCCAATTCCAAAATCTCTGGAAGAAAAAGGCAGGGAAGCCGTCAGGACCTGGGGCTGAGTCGCTTTTTAAAGCAAACACCGCCGAATGAATCTCCTCCATAGAGAAAGGAGCTTCGAGGGATGAAAGATCGTGAGATTGATTGCCATAAAGTTGGAACCAATCGAGCTCAAGGGTGCATTGTTTATTCGAACCAATGAGGTTTTTATAGAAGTTAAGGAATTCCCGATGGATTTGTCCATCGGCTGACACCTCACCCCCTTGAACAGAGAGAGAAGAAATACGGTTACAACGTTGCCTATGGGATGCAAAGTTGTGGAAGAAAGCGGTGTTAGCGTCACCCTCTTTCAACCATCTAATACGAGCCCTTTGAGCCCATTTAGTGTGATCTTGCTGGAGAATATTAGCATAGTCCTGCTTGCAAGAAAAATGCTCAGCACGGGCGGCTTCCGATAAAGGATGAAATTCTTCCATCTTGTCAATGGAATCGATAGTTTGGAGAAGAAAATTTTTGAGGAAGACAGTATTGTGATGCCTCTCGGATCGCCAGATTTTGCACCCGTGTTTGATAGCATGAAGTTTTAAGAGAATGTTACCCAGGCCCGAGGATCCCGTAATAGAGGCTAGACATTCCCCCACCAGACTAACGAAAACCTGGTCTTGCAACCAAATTTTTTCAAAGCAAAATTTGTGCTGGTGGTGGAAAGGGAAATGGGACGACAGAGAAATCGGGCAATGGTCAGAAGAAGGATTAGGGAGCGCCTGAACAGAAGACTGGGGGAATCGGTTAATCCAGGATAGGGAGACAAGAAAGCGGTCAAGTTTGGCTAAGGAGGGAGGTTGACGCTGGTTTGACCAAGTAAAAGATCTACCAGAAATCGGTAGATTGGATAATTGTAAGGTGCGGATGCAGTCATTGAAAAAGCAGGATTGGTTGAAAGAAACAACGGGGTTAGATCTTTCAGAAGCGAAGCGAGTGACATTAAAGTCCCCGCATAAGAAACAGAGGTCAGATATGAAGGGTTGTAAAGATAGAAATTCATTCCAGAATATAGGCCGTCTCTCCGCGGTCGAAGGGCCATAAACCGAAATAACATTGAGAGGGCAATTGAAAAGGGTCCAATGAAGTTGAATAATAAGAAAAAAGTTAAGGCGTTGAATAGCAACTAGAGAAAAAGTCGATTCTTTGAAGCCGACAAGGATCCCTCCTCTCGAACCTTTGGCATCTAGAGAAATCCACTTCGAAATAAGGGAACCGCCTAGGTTTCGATAGATAGAGATGGAGGGTGAATCCAATTTGGATTCTTGAATAGCGATTAAGTCGCAACGGGAAGAGGATATAAGATCAAAAATTGCCCGTTGTTTAGATAGGCAATTCAATCCACGAATGTTCCAGGAGACGCTAATCATGGGGCTGAATATGCTCCATGACTCTACGACGTTCCAATTTTCTAATGGCATGGATACTATGAGGGTCCGCGGGGTTTAGGAGAAAACCCATATTATGTGCGAGGGAAGCAATTTTACCATCAGAGAGCGAGTCGAATATGGGAAAATAAAGAGATCCGAACTGATTATTGGGAGTTGGGATGTGGTCCGAAGAAGTCTGAGATAAAGAGAAGTGAGGTCCACTCGAGTGAGGATCACTTGAGATCAGCTCATTGAGCACCGGAGCAATTTTCTTTTTAATGGCCAACAGGCGAGCGCTAGATCTAATGAAGTGCTGAGAGGAATTTGAGGGTTTACAAACCTCAAAATCGGAGCACCTCGACTCCAAGGAAAGAGAGGGGAAAGTGGGAGAAGAGTTTGTTGGGGGGGGGGGGGGGGCGAGAAGTGACCGGGGTAGAATCCGAAGCTAAGAACTTAGCATTGGCAGAAGATAGAGATAGGGGAGAGAAGTGAGTCGGAGACTCCAAGGGCCTTCGGATCTTCGTATCGTCGGATGGAGAAGTCCAAACACGATACAAAGATCCAAGGCTAGCAGGTATCCCAAGGACAAGGTCCCGATGGGATACGTTAACTAATTGGACCAACACAGCCAGATGCAATAATTTAAATAAACAGAACGCGTAGACAATAATGAAATAAGAAAAATGATTGGCTAAAGGAAAAGGAAATACCTGTTTGTCTTGCGTAGCTCTATTGAGGTCCTCTTCTTCTTCCAGAAGCAGAGGATCCTCATTAATCCAAGAAGAGACTTTGGAAGACTTCGAAGATTTGAGAATGGCAAGTTCGAATGCTAGCTCGGCTCGCTTGGGAGTAGGAAAATGAGCGATCTGTTGAAATTGCTCCCAATCCGAAGCAAAGTTGGGATTGACCTCCCACTCAGGCCAAGGAGAGGAAGAGGACTTGCCTTTAGCTATAGATGAAGAGGTAGCAAGCGGAGCAGTCGAGCTAGGAACTGAAGACTGAAAGACTTTAGGGGGCGAAGTTGGGGTGACAGAAGATTTAATAGGCGTAGTAAGAGTGGAAGAAGAGGAACCCTTCGCAGGGTTAATATCAGGGTTGATCCACACAAGGTTAGGCGCTTTAGAAGGGGAAATCTTAGGAACTGGAGGGTGAGCTGCAGGCCTGGGGGGATGAGAAAATTTGCTGCGCGTGGAACCCCCATGGGGAACATTCACTGCAGGGGAATAAGTTTTCACAGGAGAATCGTGACCAGGGTGAAAAGGAGCCTTAAGATCAGCTTCAAATTTCGGTACAATAGCCTCAGATAGGGAGGTAGGGAGTGGCGCAATCGAAGCCGACGACTCGTGGTAATGAGCGGACACAGAATAAGAGGATAAACCGTCTGATAAGCAAAATGCCTCAATACGGGGAAGGGATTTGGTGCAGCGAAAGATCGCTTCAATTTGCACACAGCCAGAAGCAAGCCACGCTTTAGAGCTAATGCTGACTAAATCACCAATACATTTGGCCATTTCACCCACCAAATGGGGAGAATCACAGAAAGGAGGAAGACCCACTAAAGAGACTTTAATATCAACGACATCAGAACCCTGAGATAGAGAAGGGATCTTCACCCATTGGCGGACAGAGAGATTGATGGAGCCGATAGTAAGGGAGGGAGACGCAATCAAATCTTCTAGTAATTTTGGAGAGGGACAACGGATCACCATGTCACCATTGAACAGTTGTAAAGAACCCACTCCCAATCCTTGATATTACAGAAATTGCTAAGGAAGGAATTGAGAGTGAAAAAAGGAACCACACCTCCTGAGAACGAAATCGCACCGTACATACTGAACGACTTTAGACAATCCGAAAGCACAGATTTAGAAACGAAGACTTGAGTGACTTGCTGTTTGGGAGAAGGATAAGAAGAAGTAGCCGAAGACACCTTCAGAGGCAGAGAACGCTCAGGGATGCGGAGGTCCGAAGAAGGCGTGGGGAGCAATGGGGGTTTGGGAGAAGCATACTGCTTACGGGATTTAGATGGTTTAGAAGAGGGAAGCTTGCTGCGAAGAGAGGTGAGATCCACAGCGCTGATAACCTGATCGGAGATCAGCGCGCCTATGGGAAGCCCCAGTATTTTTTGAAGCGCAAAGCAGTGCTGTTGCGCATGCCCATCTTTGAGGCAGAAGATGCATTTCATTTTGTTGGGGCAATGGATTTTGATATGGCTACGCTCAAGGCAACGGAAACAGTCAGCCAGGAGCTGAGAGAACGAGAGGAATTGGACGAGGAAGATGAACAGGTGAGATTAGGAGGGCGGGAGATTGTAGTGGAAGATAAAGAGGGAAGCTTCGCGAAGTAGTTCCTAAGAGGATGAGAGAAGCCCGCACCAGAAACTTTAGTGGGCTCAGGTTTGAAAAGAGAGGTAGTATTGTTGTTGTTTGTTTTTTTTTTTAACCACCTCAACCCAAGAAAGGTCCATGGGCCTAGAGATACAAGGCCCACACAAGAAAGAAATCCACAGACTGTGAGAGAAGAGAGAGAGGAAGATGAGACAAGAAATCGTGCGTAATGGCGATACGCTAGATAGAGCCAGAAGCAGAAGAAAAGAAAGGATCTCAGCCAGAATCCTCCCAAAGGAGGAGAAAATAAAAGCACACTAATACACACAGAGATCTCACGGTGATAAGGAACCACCTCACAACACCCAGGGGGCGAGCGAAAGCCAGCAAAATGCACAAGAGAACACAATAGAGAAAGAATAAAATCACAGGGAACAAAGTGAAAATAAAGAGTAAAATAAAGAATACTTACAATGCACAAGTAGACAGCACTTCTGAGAAAGGGAGGAACCTGATGCTGCCGAACAAAACTCCTCCGAAACACCGAGATGGCGCAAGGCAGGGTCAGAGCGAGAAGGACCTCAGGCTGGAAGAGGGGCCGCGCCTCGAAGAGGATAAAGAAGAAAAGCCGGGGAGACTGCTCAGCACTTAGGGCGAAGAGAGGGGGAGAGAGGGGATCACACCGGCGAAGAAAGGGGGAGAGAGGGGATCACACCGGCGATCTACAAGGGCGGAGCTGAAATGAAAAGGGTTTGGAGAGAAGCCGGAGAACAACTTTTGTGAAGGAAGGAAGGGGATCGGATGAGCCCAGGAGCTAGATCGGAGCGAGGAAGGGGAGGGGGGATGCTTAGAGAAAAATCGCCTTTTCTTTAATTGCCATTTCTGAATCATTCTACTAATTTTTTCATATGAATATATATGTTAATATATATAAGGTTTGGCTGTTAGTAAAATGGTGATTGGTATTTATGGTGATATATGGTATATGAATGAATTGTGAAATGGTGGAAGAGGGGCCCACGGTAAGTGTGCAGCATAAATTGGCTGTTGACTTCGCTTTGATGTGTTGACGTGGAGGGGGGAGGGGGTGTTGTGAGTGGGGCCCACCTTTCTTCATTTGAGAAAGGAGCAGCTGTGTGCTCACGGGATTAGGCAGCACAGGTTAGTGTAATAGATCCCATATCGGTGAAAGTAATATAATAAATAATATATAAATACTAAATGCCAAGGATCAAGAGTCACATAATCGGTTAACCAACTTTTGAGAGGCAGCCTGTGATGGGCAGTTGTACTACATAATATCTAATTTGTCTTATAAATTGTATAAATTGTCTGAGCTAGGGGCAGGGACGTTACAAGCTGAGTAGCGTCGTCGGCACCCAGGAGCCTAACAGTTGCCCCGACAGATGCTCCGCTCGACGAGCCGGCCAATCCGCTTTGCGCGTCCCCAAGATGTCTCAAGATGGGGGGGGGGGTGCGAACGAAGTGCCAACTCATGAAACGACCTTTCTTGGGCATACTCACCCCGAGGGAAGGAAGTGCTTATGACGTTACTCCCATTAGAAAGCCATCGCAGATGAAGATTCTCCACCTCTAGCTCCACTACCCGCTCCTTCAGTGTGTCGTTCGGCACTTTGATCTTCAGGCGAGGCATTCAGCTCGAATTTCCCCCAAGAGATACCTCAGAGATAGTCCTCCAAAGGTGCGCCGCCTCCAGACTTTTCTCGAGCACAACGTTCTTCAATTCGTCTCTCTTGGATCTCACCTCGAACAAAGAGTGACGAAGAAATTTGAGTCTCAAGTCTTGACTGACAGCCATCGAGGGGCAGGACTCCTTGCCTTTGGGTGCCACTTCATGAGTTCTCTCCTCAAGGCACCTCAGCTCGATGTCCCAACGAGCCAAGGTCACTCTCAAATGACCCACCTCCCATTCTACTCTATAGAGTAACTCTCGAGACCGAGTTTGTAACACTTGTCTTTCATTTTATGTATTTTTGGGTGTTTTTTTTGTGTGTATTTATTCACATTGTATCTCTTTTTGAACCTTGTTTGGATCTTCCTTATCCATATATATTAATCTATTTGATTTTCCGCTTTTATTTGATCTTTTAGATTCAATTGTCTGTCTATTTAATTTATCTTTGGTTGATCAAGCTATTATTTTTGATCCTCACAAATTGCTTATTCATGTAATATTTTATTTATTCATTTTGTTCTCTTCTTCTTATTGGATCTCTTATTTAATATCCTATTTCTATTTCTTGTGGATCTTTTAACCCTACAACCCATTTTACTAAATCATATTCTTATTGGGTTTAAAACCCCATATCTATTATAAACCCAATAAACAACTCCAACCCGAAACCCTATCTACACCTAAACCCTAATACTATCCTTGTATATATATATATATGTGCCTATATATATTGTGTTACATCCATCCCCTATTCACCTTCATCTAAACCAAGCCGCTCATCCCCTCTCCCTCTCCCTCTCTCTCTCCCGTGTGCTGACCCCTACTCCAGAACCCATAATCCAAGCCTCCTCTTCCTCCACCACCTCGGTAGTCCCCTCATTCCCTTCTCCTTTCTTGCAGCAACGCCAGCAAGCCAGCAGCAGCATCGCGACGCCCTGCACCCGAGCTACAGTGCCGCCCTACCCTCCTCCTCACGACGCAACAGCAGCCAGTGCACTCCCGTGCTCCCTTTGCCGACCGCAGCCGCATCGCGACAGCAGCACCTCCGCTACCCTCCCTTGTGTGTGGGTGTCGGTGGGTGTGTGCGCGTTTTGATCTCGAGGCTTTGTTCGTGGTTCGTGTTTCGGAGTTCGTTCGTTGAGTTCGTGCCCGGGAATTCGTTCCCATTATTCTCTTTGCATCGTCGTTTTCGTCGTCGACTATAAGGCAAGTAACTTGTATTCTTTTTATTGTGTAATACAAGTACTAAATACCGCCTGTAGTGTAGTTGTGTTCTAGAAACAATTCTTGTGCAAAACCTTGTTATATCTTGTCTCTATGTGTTGATCCGTCCGTAGTCGTCTCTAGATACACACACGACATGAAGTCTAACTTAGATCTAATTTATCCCTGTTGCATATCTGTATGTTGGTTGTGAACCCTAATATGATGTGAGAATCTTGCATGATTGACGAGTTACTGGTAGTATATCCTATGTAGATTTGTTAAATACCCTATACCATGTTGCTTGGACATCTAGTATACCATATTCCACGTTTTGTTGTGATTTGGATGTGTTTCATATGATCTAGTTGATTTTATGCATGAAGAATAATTCTGTCTTTGTTGTGACCCCGTTTTTGTTTAGTATAGAAATATAGAGAATTCTGTCTACTTTCCAGATTTTCTGACAGATCTCAGTTTCAATTTATAGTTGTAAGTTATGGCTATTTTACTACAGATGTGTAAAAAATTTCCGATCTAGTTTTATATGAATTCTATATGGTAATTTATTTTATACTCAGGTTAAAGATAATATTTTAGTCCAATATTTTGCTGAATAGAACTAGACTTGATTGGGATTTACCCCTAATTTTTGTGGATTTAATTGATGACCTTTATAAAATATTCTATGCTTGCAAACAACTACTATACTTTAGAAATTTCGTGTTGTTCTGTAAAGAAATTTAATTTCAACCTGTTTTTTACAAAATCTTTGTGAATGTGAATTGTAGCCTACTGTATCTATTTTATCACCCTTTTGACGGATCTGGATTTCGATTTATATTTTGTAGGATATTGCTGTTTTAGTACTGCTTATTTATGATTGCAGATTTACAAACTTTTTGTATCTTGCTGCTTTCTGATTTTACTTGACTATTCTATCTATGTTGATAAATTATGAAACTTTATTTTCTGATACTAAACATACTAGGGAATACCCCAGATTTTTATTGGATTTAATCAGTAAGTTTTTATACTGTTTTCCTATTTATAAATACATACCTCTGATTTCTGGCTGAACATGTATCCTGGACAAAATTCTGTTTTGAGACTTATTTTTGTGAAGTACCATATGACATATATATATTTGCTGGATTCGGCCGAGAGTCTATTTTTCAGATTTTCTGACGAACCCAAATTTTCACATTTGTAGCAACGGAAATTCCAGATTTAGTGCAGTACTATCTTGCTGTCCTGAACTAGAATTTTCGTTGTTCTATCCTTTTATGAGTTGTCTTTTATCTGTATATGTTTATCTTTTAATCTAAACCTGTTACCTATTTATACCATGTTATTCTTGCCCTATTTTGTGATACTTATATGCCTGTCTGATAATAATAACAAAATAACCAAGTCGGGGTTAAGGGAAAGATCTAGTAGTGGATAATATAGAAATATGTACTTAGAAGGGGGCCCGTGTTTTCCATATGATTATCTGTTATTTATTACGTGTTCATGACTACATGATACATGATTCTGTTATCTGATTACTGACTGCACACTTCCTTATTGGAAGGTATACTAGACGAGAATTTGTAGGTTCTATCTATATGTTATCTGTGTCTGTTATCCACTGTCTGATACCCTAATACACGACCCTATATAATCCACTACGAAATCTAAACGTAATTTTTATGTAAGTAGCAACCATGTGGCAAAAACCTGGGGCGCATGAAGTGCTATCTAGATAGAAATAAATACAAGACTTGACATAAGCTGACATCTGTTATCTGTTTTTCTGTTACCTGTTTACCTGTATCTATTATCTGACATCTGTTATCTGTATATCTATTTGCATACCATCTGATACTTGACATCTGTTACATATCACCTATACCTGTTAGCACACCATGTTACTTGGTTCTGTTTTTTGATTCATGTTAGACATTCTGTTTTGCATTGTCATATCTATTCCGTGCTATGTTTGTTTCCGCTGTTACTCTATTCTTGTCTATCTTTCCTATACTTGTGCCTGCACTACAAACGGCCCGTAACTTGCATTGACAGGAGTTTTGTTTTCTTTTTCCTCTTCCTGCAATTTATTAAATTGCAGATTATGGAGACCAGTTGCCTGATGGAGTAGGTGATCTGAGATTCTAGAACCTAGAGTTTTGGCTATTATTATTATTATTAGTTCATGTTGCTTATTTTGAATAAATGTATCTGTTACTTGGATTATTTTGTATTAGGCAGTATGACCCAGATTTATTGACTTGTTTAGATCTGGTTTGTTTGAGATTATTAAATTTCGTTTCAAGTAAGTTCTGTTGGTATATTGATTCATTTATGCATGTGTGGTTGACTTCTCTTGCTTCCTACTCTGATTATTCCTGTAAAATGTTGTAAAGATCCGGACAGCATGTGGATGATGAAAATCATTCCCTGTATTTAGTCACGTATCCGTATTCCGTATTCTCTTTTTGGGAGACAGAGCATGACAAGGTTTTTTAGTGGTATCAGAGCCATGTTTGGATAATGTATTAGTTTGACTGATATATTAGACAAGCTTGGCTCGATCTGGGATTGGCTCAATAGTACACAGACCATGCATACATGAATGAATTGTAATCAATTTTGATTTGGCTGTTGATTGTTTTTAATCTTGTGCAGGCCATGGCTCGCAGAGGTTCCACTTCTCGTTCTTAGGAAGATCAGCCCAAACTTGAGGCCGTTACCAATGTGTTGGAATGGCTGATCAATATGCAGTAAAACCACAGTGACCTTGTGAAGGCTGCTTTGGAAGCTGCCTGGGTTTTGCCTCCCGCTATTCCTATGCAGGCAGCTCTCCCTCCTCATCTGGGTACAGTCATAAATTTCATGAGACTGCATCCTGACATATTCTCGGGCAATGAGATGCCTTTGGAGGCAGAACAGTGGCTGATCAGGACTGGGCAGTTACTTTTGGCAGCAAGAGTTGCTGATGCTGATAGAGTGGATGTGGTAGCCATCCAGTGGGTGGATCTGGCCCACATTTGGTGGAGATCCGAGTTCGAAAGGCTCGAATGGCCTGTCACTTGGGCCACTTTCACTATGAGCTTCTTGGAGAAGTTCTTCCCTAGCAGCACTCGAGTTGAAATGGAGCAATAGGTCCTTGCCCTGAAACAGGTTGGTCATTGTTCTATTATTGAAATTTTGTTACATATTGTCTATGCAATGTTATAACATGAGACTTTCTTGGAAACAGAGCTCCAAATCTATAGATGAGTATGCAGCAGAATTTACCAGACTTAGCCGCTTCATAGCCGTTCTTGTGGCAAATGAAGAGGACAGGGATCGTAGATTTACACTGGGACTTGAGCGAGAGATTCGGGTGCAGCTCATCTTCCTTCGCTTGTGTACTTATGCTGTGGCTCTTGAGATAGCTCGAGCTCAGGAGCAAGCTCGTGGCAGGTTGACTCCTCCCCAGCGGACTATTCCGCACTCTGTCGTTGCTAGGCCTTCTGGTGGGCCAATTCGGAGGCCTGTCCCAGGCCATCCTATCAAGGCAACTCCGTACTCTTCTGCTGGTTTACAGAGGGTTAGTTTTTGCGACTTCTGCCAGTTGGCTGGGCATGATCGCAGGAACTGCTGGCGATGCTTCAGATTTGGCGATACTAACCATTCAGTGTGGGATTGCCTGCAGCAGCGGATGGCTCTTCCAGCCAGGGTCCAATTCAGCAGGTGGCTCCAGCTCGTGGTCCAGTCAGGTCACCACTTCCCCCGCAGCGACAGATTTTTGGTCAGAGGACCGCTACCCCCAGGAGAGGTCAGGTGTTCAACCTAACTGCTGCAGATGTTGAGACAGCAGAAGGTATTGTTGCAGGTATATTTTGCATTTTGTTGTTTTGTTGATTCTCTTTTGCTTCTTTTCATTTGTCTTGCATTATTCTTTTATATTTTCTTTATGCATTGTGTTTTTCCTCATCCTTGATCATCAATCCTTTTCCTCTTGCTTAGGTATTGTCCTTGTTTACTATTTTCCTGTTCATGTTCTTTTTTATTCTGGGGCAACCCATTCCTTCGTCTCTTCCCGCTTTATGGCTCGCCATCAGTTGGAGTGCAGCGTTATGTCAAAGGCTTTGAACATTGTGACAGGCGGCGGTATTTTCATTTGTTCTCGGGAGTGCGGGTAGAGTCCCGTGGTTATTGGTGGCACAGGTTTCAAGGCCGACCTGATTGTAATTGGAAATTCAGGATTCGACGTTATTCTCGGTATGAACTGGTTAGGTGAATCCCATGCCATTATTGATTGTCATGCCAAGAAAGTTGTATTCTGGATTCCAGGTCGCACAAAGTTTGAATTCCATGTCGGGGAGATGCCCCCTGGCCAAGTTGAGACTGCATTTGATCAGGAGGTTTGTGCGATGGAATTGCATTCAGGATGTGAGGCTGTGCCTCTAGTAGTGTGGGAATTTCTGGTTGTTTTTCTAGAGGAATTATCTGGCTTACCCCCTGATAGGGATGTGGAGTTCGGTATTGAAGGTCAGCCTGATACGATGCTGATATCGAAGAGTCCCTACAGGATGGCACCGGTTGTGTTAGTAGAGCTTAAGGTGCAGATTTAGGAGTTTCTTGATTTGGGGTTCATCAGACCCAATGTTTTGCCGTGGGGTGCTCCAGTCCTTTTTTTCAACAAGAAGGATGGTAGCCGTCGACTGTGCATTGATTATTGGAAACTGAATAGTGTTACTATGAAGAACTGATATCCGTTGCCCAGGATCGATGATTTATTTGATCAGTTGAGCAGAGCAGCTATTTTTTCGAAGTTGGATCTTCGTTCTGGGTATCATTAGGTCAGGTGAAGGCGACTGATGTGCAGAAGAATGTGTTCAGGACCAGATATGGGCACTGTGAGTATCTTGTGATGCCATTCGGGGTCACGAATGCGCTAGCTGTATTCATGAGTCTTATAAACAGGGTCTTTTTCTAGTTCCTGGATAGATTTGTGGTGGTCTTCATTGATGACATTCTGGTGTATTCTCGGAATCGGGAAGATCATGCCGAGCATCTTAGGTTGGTTCTGCAGATCTTGAGAGAGAATCAGCTCTATGGAAAACTCAGCAAGTGTGAGTTTTGGCTCGACAGAGTTACTTCTTGGGGCACATTATCTCGGGCGATGGTATTTTAGTAGATCCATCCAAGGTTGAGGTTGTGAAGGATTGGCCAGTTTTCAAGTCAGTTTCTGAGGTGAGGAGTTTCCTTGGTCTAGCTGGCTATTATCGGATATTCGTCCAAGATTTTTCGAAGATAGCAGGACCATTGGCTAAGCTGACAGGGAAGGATCAGAAGTTTTGTTGGTCTGAGGCTTGCAGTGAGGCTTTTGCTGAGTTGAAGAGCAGGTTGATGTCAGTGCCAGTGTTGACTATTACAGAGGGTTCAGGCAGATTTTTTAGTTCACTATGACGCTTCTGGTAAGGGTCTTGGAGCAGTTCTAATGCAGAAGGGCCGAGTCGTTGCTTATGCATTGAGGCAGTTGAGACCGCATGAGAAGAACTATCTGACTCATGATTTGGAGCTAGTGGCAGTGATCTTTGCTTTGAAGCTGTGGAGACACTATTTACTTGGGGACCGAGTGGAGATCTTCACTGACCACAAAAGTCTCAAGTACGTCTTCACCTAGAAGGAGTTGAACATGAGGCAAAGGAGTTGGTTGTAACTTATGGTCGATTATGACATCAGTTTGCAATACCATCCTGGTAGAGTAAACTTGGTGCCAGATGCTTTGAGCAGGAGATCGGCAACTATGTTCCTGACTCAGCAGAGTGATTTGGTGGAGTGGATGCAAAGGTTGGAGTTGGATGTATTATTGCCGAGTTCTGATCGGAATTTTTTGGTGCTCCAGCTTCAGTCGTCTCTTGTTGATCAGATCAAAGAGGCTCAGGCTGGTAAAGTGCAGTTGCAGGGTTTCAAAGCAGAAGTTGAGGCTGGTTCCCGAACATTTATGGTTATCCATGCTGATGGATAGCTTCGTTTTGTGTCCAGGTTGTGTGTCCCGAAGGGTGAAGTTCATCAGAGGTTGCTTGAGGAAGCCCACCAGTCATCATATTCTATTCATCCTGGAGGTACTAAGATGTATCAGGACTTGAAGCTTCATTTCTGGTGGCACGGTATGAAGAGGGTTGTGGCTTGGTTTGTGTCTCAGTGTTTGATCTGCCAGCAGGTGAAGACGAGCATCAGAGAACTGTCGGACTTCTTCAACTGCTTTCCATTCCGGAGTGAAAGTGGGAACATATCACTATGGATTTTGTGACCGCTTTGCTGAGGAGTCCTAAGGGTCATAATGCCATTTTGGTGATTGTCGACCAACTGACGAAGAGTGCTCACTTCATTCCCTTCCGAGTCAGACAGTCTACTGAAAGCCTAGCTAAGAAGTACATGCAAGAGATCGTTAGAATTCATGGGGTTCCAGTTAGTATTATATCCGATAGGGATACGAGATTCAGGTCTCACTTTTGGGAGAGTCTTTAGAGTAATTTAGGGAGTAAATTGAAGTACAGTACAACTTTTTATCCCCAGACTGATGGACAATCAGATAGGACCATCCAAATTCTAAAGGACATGTTGAGGTCCTGTATGCTGCAGTTCGGTGGATCATGGGAGGACCATTTGCATCTCGTAGAGTTCTCGTACAATAAAAGCTCTCAGGCCAGTCTTAAAGCTGCACCGTTCGAGGCACTTTATGGGCGGAAGTGCAGATCACCAGTGTGCTGGGATGAAATTGGTGAGAGGAAGTTGTTGGGTCCGAAATTGATCACCAGGACAGTTGATGCGGTGACTCAGATCAGGAAGCATCTTCTGCCATCTCAAGATAGGCAGAGGCGATGGGCTGATATCCATCGGAGAGCTTTGGAGTTTGAGGTTGGTGACCATGTTTTCCTAAAGGTATTGCCTTGGCAAGGTGTCATTCGGTGGTGGGGGCAAGCTCAGCCCTAGGTTTATTGGACTGTTCGACATTATGGAACGAAAAGGCAAGGTGGCCTATCGTCTTGCATTGCCGCCAGCTTTATCAGGAGTGCACGATGTTTTCCATGTCTCACAACTCAGGAGATATATCCGAGATGAGAGCTATGTGATCGACTACTCTGAGTTGACCGTGCGGCCGGCTTTGACTTGTGAGATTCCGCCAGTTGCTATTTTGGACCGGTGGGAGAAAGTGCTTAAGAACAAGGTCATCAAGATGGTTTGTGTTTCTTGGAATTCTCATTCGCTGGGTGAGTTGAATTGGGAGTTGGAGGAGGAGATTCAGCAGAAGTTTCCTCATTTGTTTGAGTAGTTTTTTTTTGTTTTGTTCTCTCTTTTCTTTTCGGGGTTACCCTATGTACTTCTTGTTTGAATTTCGAGGATGAAATTCTTCTTGTTAGGTGGGTAGGATTTGTAACTCCTGTTTTTCATTTTATGTATTTTGGGGTGTATTTTTTTGTGTGTGTATTTATTCACATTGTATCTCTTTTTGAACCTTATTTTGGATCTTCTTTATCAATATATCTATTTGATTTTTTGCCATTATTTGATCTTCTTGATTCAACTGTCTGTCTATTTAATTCATCTTTGGTTGATCGAGCTATTATTTTTTATCCTCACAAATTGCTTGTTCAAGTCCTATTTTATTTATTCATTTTGTTCCTGTCTCCTTATTGGATCTCTTATTTAATAACCTATTTCGATTTCTTGTGGATCTTTTAACCCTACAACCCATTTTACTAAATCATATTCTTATTGGGTTTAAAACCCAATATCCATTGTAAACCCAAAAAAACAACTCCAACCCGAAACCCTATCTACACCTAAACCCTAATACTATTCTTGTATATATATATATGTGCCTATATATATTCTGTTACATCCATCCCCTGTTCACCTTCATCTAAACCTAGCCGCTCATCCCCTATCCCCCCCCCCCCCCCCGCTCTCTCTCCCGTGTGCTGACCCCGACTCTAGAACCCATAATCCTGGCCTCTTCTTCCTCCACCACCTCGACAGTCCCTCCTTCCCTTTCCTCTCCTGCAGCAATGCCAGCGAGCCAGCAGCAGCATCGCGATGCCCTACACCCGAGCCACAGTGCCACCCTGCTCGCCTCCTCGCGATGCAACAACAGCCAGTGCCCCCCCCGTGCTCCCTTTTCTGACCACATCAGCATCCGACAGCAGCACCTCCGCTACCCTCTCTTGTGTGCGGCTGTCGGTGGGTGTGTGTGCATGTTGATCTCGAGGCTTTGTTCGTGGTACATGTTTCGGAGTTCGTTCATTGAGTTCGTGCCCGGGAATTTGTTCCCATTATTCTCTTTGCATCGTCATTTTCGTCGTCGACTATAAGGTAAGTAACTTGTATTCTTTTTGTTGTGTAATACAAGTACTAAATACCGCATGTAGTGTATTTGTGTTCTAGAGCCAATTCTTGTGCAAAACCCTGTTATATCTTGTCTCTATGTGTTGATCCGTCCGTAGTCGTCTCTAGGTACACACACAACATGAAGTCTAACTTAGATCTAATTTATCCCTATTGCATATCTGTATGTTGGTTGTGAACCCTATTATGATGTGAGAATCTTGCACGCTTGACGTGTTACTGGTAGTATATCCTATGTAGATCTGTTAAATACCCTATACCATGTTGCTTGGACATCTAGTATACCCTATTCCACGTTTTGTTGTGATTTGGATGAGTTACATATGATCTAGTTGATTTTATGCATGAAGAACTGCAACACCCCGAATTTTAAATAAGACCAAATTCGAAGTTCCACATGATCTTTACACTTCTCTTCATACAATTTTACAAGGAAATTAAAAACTTTATTACATCAAGTTACATTTAAACAGCGGAAACAAATTTACATCAATTGCATGAATGAAATGAAACAACACTTGAATAATTTTTTAAGCATTAACTCCTCCTTATTCTTTTTCATTCACTTTGTCCTGCATGGAAACTGTGGGCTCGTCAGTTCATTTAACTGACGCAAGGATATAATACATCAATTTTCTCTTACTTAGAAAGCACACACTTGCACAAACAAAACTACGGGGACTATCCTATTGATGTCGTGTTGTGTTGTGCACTTAGTCCTTAATGCAGTTATTCATATTATATGACACTAATGTGCACTTGTTCGGATTCTATGCATCCCATACTACATAGGTCCGAGGTCAAACCCTTAATCGTACTTCATCTTGTAGGGTTCAATCCCTCGCCATGACTTAAACTACTACGGTAACTACAGAAAGTATCCTATATGTTCTCTGAGTTATGAGCCCATGTCCAGACAACCTGGAGGGGAATCTCACGCACTGACATGACGCATCATGCAGGAAGACTATGGACAATTCAACCTCCGTCATGGAACGATGGCACCACCCGTAGTCACCAAACACCCCACAAGTGTCACCACCAGAACGATAATTCCGGAGTAGTGCTCACGCCATGACATGATGGATCAAGCAGGTAGTCAGTGAATCACTCTCACACCGCCAATCCGATGGCCCTCATACTTGTGTTTTTCTTACTTTCGTCACATCTCCACTATGAATCTAGTCCTTAATTTATTTGAATCATGAATAAAATTAATCCCTTAGAGTTAGCACTCCCTCTATACCGGTCTTAACCATCAATTCAACAATACGACCCAAACTTGGTCTTTTCTTTCCAATATCTCATCTCAAAAATACTCTTTCAATGCCAATATAAGGCTTTCAATTCCATTTCATGTTCATAGCATTTATGTATTCATATTCATAAGATCTTTCATAATTCATTATGATATTTGATTTCACTTTCATGTACAATTTCATGCATAGAATAAATTCATTTGTCACATTCATAATTCATTCTTTCCACATAATTCTCTTATTCTCATTCTATCAATACTAAATCTAAAATTCACACTTTCAATTTTTCCATTATCAAAATCTCTTTTCAAAACTCTTTTAAACAATACATTTATTTTTCTTTATCTAAAGACATATAAAACTTGAAAACCTATAGTCAAGGCAGTCGATTGTTAAAGCATAGCCGGTCGACTGTTCTGCGAGGGTTTAAAACTCGAAAACCAAATAGTCAGGGCAGTCGACTGTTAAAGCATAGTCGGTCGATTGTTCTGCGAGGATTTAAACTCAAAAACCAAATAGTCAGGGCAGTCGACTGTTAAAATATAGTAGGTCAACTGTTTTGCAACTAAAATCCGAAATTTTTTGCCTGACAGTCGACTGTCGACTCTAGTTCGGTCGACTGTCGATTGCACTAGGTTGCAATTTAAAGTAGATCATGGATATATTTTTGACATTTGAGAACAAAATCACAATTTTCACTTTATTCATAATCGAAGTTTCCGCAAAATTACTTTTTCTCTTTATTGCTAAAAGTCTATTCTTTTAAATAAATTAGTCCTAATTCACAAAATGTTCGTTTCTTTTTCCAACAAAACAAACATGCAAATTTAGGTTTTTAATACTAATCTCAATAACAATAACCATGTATAATTTATTAGTCATTTCTACTTTCATAGCATGAAGGTTTCCCATAATTCCAATTCATTCATAAACACATTTCTTCACATTGCAATTTTCCACATACAAGAACATCTTAATATAGAGATTTATACTTTCTTAATTAACATACTAGTGCATTATCGAGTTATCACAACAACATTTCTATTCACCTCATTTAATCAATTGATTTCATGCAATTCCACATGGGTTCACTTTCTCCTTAATCATGGTAATTAATCATAAAACAATGTTCTCTTATTTATTCTAACATGATCACAAACACAAACCTAGCATGGTAACTAATTAGAAGTTTGAGAAAATTGCCCACATATTTTGAAGAAAATAAGTACAAAGTTCCTAGGAATCTCCTTGAACAAATAGCGATCCTTCTCCTCCTAGATCCTGCGACCATGAATGCGCCTTCTCCTCCTAGACTTGATGAACCCGAGCCTTCCGTGTTCTTGATGAATTACCGGCCTCAAATGGGGATGAACACACACAAAAGCACACAACTCAATCTTTTCCTCACTCTCTCTCAAGCTTTTAACTTACTAATTTGTCCCTTCTTTTCTTTCTTTCTTTCAATCTTTTAGGTGTAAGCATGAATAGGGTAGGGGTATTTATCCAAATTTTGAGTGCAAATGGAAGGATAGGATTAGTCCAAATAGTTAGGGATCAAAGGCTAGGATGAGTTGGAAAGTTGTAGCAACTACCCATGATGGAGCAACCACCTCACCACTACTCCCATCTCTCCCTCTCTCTTTGTGGAATCCGGCCACCCCCCTAGGGTGCATCATGCATGTGCTAGTGCAATGCACATGCAATACTAGTACCCCCCATTAAAAGTTTGTTCATGAAATTTATTTAATTGCCTACTAGATTAGTCTACACTACAAGTTAGGCTAATTAAAAAAAAGAATTAAATTAATGGGCTCACTATTGGGCCAATTAACCATGGACTCTTAATCAATTAATTAGTTAATCAATTAAAGTGGACTAGAAGGAGACAATTAGGCCTAGCATTTTAATTAGGCTTTCTAAATTAAAAGAGAAAAATATGATCAAATTGTTCATGAGAATATTTTAGAAAAATAAGTGCGTAAATTTGTATGTGCACAACACGTAAAAATAAACAGACTCTTATCTAATTAATATTGAAAATCCAAGATGTTACAAGAATAATTTTGTCTTTATTGTTACCCCGTTTTTGTTCAGTATTTTAGACCCTATTAAGGTCAGTAAATGAAAATTATTAGTGAATATGAAATATAGAGAATTTTGTCTACTTTTCAGATTTTCTAAAAGATCTCAGTTTTGATTTATGAGTTGGAGTTGTAAGTTATGGCTATTTTACTACAGTAGTGTAGAAAATTCCAGATTCAGTTTTATATGAATTCTGTATGGTAATTTATTTTTATACTGAGGTTAAACATAATATTTTGATCCAATATTTTTCTGAATACAACTAGACTTGATTGGAATTTACTCCTAATTTTTGTGGATTTAATTGATGACCTTTATAAAATATTCTATGCTTACAAACAACTACTATACTTGGAGAAATTTCGTGTTGTTCTGTAAAGAAACTTAATTTCAACCTGATTCTACTTGCTTTTTACAAAAACTTTGTGAATATAAATTGTAGCTTACTGTATCTATTTTATCACCCTTTTGACGAATCTGGATTTCGATTTATATTTTGTAAGATATTGCTATTTTAGTACTGCTGTATTTATGATTGCAGATTTACAAACTTTCTGTATCTTGCTGCTTTCTGATTTTACTTGACTATTCTATCTATGTTGGAAAATTATGAAACTTTATTTTCTGATACTAAACATACTAGGGAATACCCCGTATTTTTATTGGATTTAATTAATAAGTTTTTATGCCATTTTCCCATTTATGAATACAAACTTCTGATTTCTGGCTGAACATGTATCCTGGACAAAATTCTGTTTTGAGATTTGTTTTTGTGAAATACCATATGAATTATATATATTTGCTAGATTCGGCCGAGAGTCTATTTTTCAGATTTTCTAATGGACCCACATTTTCACATTTGTAGCAACGGGAATTCCAGATTTAGTGCAGTACTGTCTTGCTGTGCTGAACTAGAATTTTCGTTGTTCTATTCTTTTATGAGTTGTCTTTCATCTGTACATATTTATCTTTCAATCTAAATTTGTTACCTGTTTATACCATGTTATTCTTGCCCTGTTTTGTGACACTTACATGCCTACCTGATAATAATAATAAAATAACCAAGCCGGGGTTAAGTTGTAACATCCTGGATTTTCAATATTAATTAAATAAGAGTTTGTTTACTTTCACGTGTTGTGCACGTGCAAATTTACACACTTATTTCTCTAAAATATTCTCATGAACATTTTGATCATATTTTTCTCTTTTAATCTAAAAAGCCTAATTAAAATCCTAGGCCTAATTGTGTGCTTCTAGCCCACTTTAATTGATTAATTAATTAATTTATTAAGAGCCCATGGTTAATTGGCCCAATAGTGAGCCCATTAATTTAATTCTTTTTTTTAATTAGCCTAACTTGTAGTGTAGACTAATCTAGTAGGCAATTAAATAAATTTCATGAACAAACTTTTAATGGGGGTACTAGTACTACATGTGCATTGCACTAGCACGTGCATGATGCACCCTAAGGGGGTGGCCGGATTCCACAAAGAGAGAGGGAGAGATGGGAGTAGTAGTGAGGTGGTTGCTCCATCATGGGTAGTTGCTACAACTTTCCAACTCATCATAGCCTTTGATCCCTAACTATTTGGACTAATCCTATCCTTCCATTTGCACTCAAAATTTGTATAAATACCCCTACCCTATTCATACTTACACCTAAAAGATTGAAAGAAAGAAAGAAAAGAAGGGACAAATTAGTAAGTTAAAAGCTTGAGAGAGAGTGAGGAAAAGATTGAGTTGTGTGCTTTTGTGTGTGTTCATCCCCATTTGAGGCCGGTAATTCATCAAGAACACGGAAGGCTCGGGTTCATCAAGTCTAGGAGAAGAAGGCACATTCTTGGTGGCATGATCTAGGAGGAGAAGGCACATTCTTGGTGGCACGATCTAGGAGGAGAAGGATCGCTCTTTGTTCAAGGAGATTCCTAGGAACTTTGTACTTATTTTCTTCAAAATAGGTGGGCAATTTCTCAACTTCTAATTAGTTACCATGCTAGGTTTGTGTTTGTGATCATGTTAGAATAAATAAGAGAACATTGTTTTATGATTAGTTACCATGATTAAGGAGAAAGTGAACCCATGTGGAATTGCATGAAATCATTAGAAAAATTGACTGAATGATGTAAATAGAAATGTTGTCGTGATAACTCGATAATGCATGAAATCATTAGTATGTTAATTAAGAAAGTATGAATCTCTATATTAAGATGTTCATGTATGTGGGGAAAATGCAATGTGAAGAAATGTGTTTATGGATAACTGTGAATTATGGAAAATCTTTATGCTATGAAAGTAGAACTGACTAATAAATTATACATGGTTATTGTTATTGAGATTAGTATTAAAAATCTCAAATTTGCATGTTTGTTTTGTTGGAAAAGAAACGAACATTTTGTGAATTAGGACGAATTTATTTAAAAGAATAGATTTTTAGTAATAAAGAGAAAAAGTAATTAACTTCGATTATGAATAAAGTGAAAATTGTGATTTTGTTCTCAAATGTCAAAAATATATCCATGATCTACTTTAAATTGCAACCTGGTGCAATCGACAGTCGACCGAACTAGAGTCGACAATCGACTGTCAGGTAATGAATTTCAGATTTTAGTTGCAGAACAGTCGACCTACTATATTTTAACAGTCAACTGCCCTGACTATTTGGTTTTCGAGTTTAAATCCTCGCAGTACAATCGACCAACTATGCTTTAACAGTCAACTACCCTGACTATTTGGTTTTCGAGTTTTAAATTCTCACAGAACAGTCAACCGGCTGTGCTTTAACAGTCGACTGCCTTGACTATTGGGTTTCAAGTTTTAAATGTCTTTAGATAAAGAAAAACAAATGTATTGTTTAAAAGAGTTTTGAAAAGAGATTATGATAATGAGAAAATTGAAAGTGTGAATTTTAGATTTAGTATTGATAAAAATGAGAATAAGAGAATTATGTGGAAAGAATGAATTATGAATGTGACAAATGAATTTATTCTATGCATGAAATTGTACGTGAAAGTGAAATCAAATATCATGATGAATTATGAAAGATCTTATGAATATGAATAAACAAATGTTATGAACATGAAATGGAATTAAAAGCTAGAGGGTAGCTAAGCCTTATACCGGCATTGAAAGAATATTTTTGAGATGAGATATTAAAAAGAAAAGACCAAGTTTGGGTCGTATTGTTGAATTGATTGTTAAGACCGGTATAGAGGAAGTGCTAACTCTAGAAGATTGATTTTATTCATGATTCAAATAAATTAAGGACAACATACATAGTGGAGATGTGACGAAAGTAAGAGAAAAACACGAGTATGGGGGCCATCAGATTGGCAGTATGAGAGTGATTCACAGACTGCCTACTTGATGCGTCATGTCATGGCGTGAGCACTACTCCAGAATTATCGTCCCAGTGGCGACGCTTGTGGGGTGTTTGGTGACTACTAGTTGTGCCATCGTTCCATGATGAAGGCTAAATTGTCCATAGACTGCTTGCATGATGCGTCATGTCAGTGCATGGGATTCCCCTCCAGACTGTTTGGACATGGGCTCATAACTCATAGAACATCTAGAATACTTATCGTAGTTACCGTAATAGTTTAAGTCATGGCGAGGGATTGAACCTTACAAGATGAAAAACGATTAAGGGCTTGCTCTCGGACCTATATAGTATGGGATGTATAGAATCCAAACAAGTGCGCATTAGTGTCATGTAATATAAATAACTGCATTAAGGACTAAGTGCACAGCACAACATGAGATCAATAGGATAGTCCCCGTAGTTTTGTTTGTGACAAGTGTATGCTTTCTAAGTAAGAGAAAATTAATGTATTATATCATTGCATCAGCTGAATGAACTGACGAGCCCACAGTTTCCATGTAGGACAAAGTGAATGAAAAAGACTGAGGAATTGATGCTTAAAGAATTGTTCAAGTGTTGTTTCATTTTGTAATTGATGTAAATTTGCTTCTGCTGTTTAAATGTAACTTGATGTAATAAAGTTTTTAATTTCCTTGTAAAATTGTACGAAGAGAAGTGTAAAGATCCTGTAGAACTTCGAATTCGGTGTTATTTGGAATTCGGGATGTTACATAAGGGAAAGATCTAGTAGTTGATAATATAGAAATGTGTACTTGGAAGGGGGCCGTGTTTCCCACAAGATTATCTGTTATCTGTTACGTGTTCATGACTACATGATAAACGATTCTGTTATCTGATTACCTGACTGCACACTTCCTTATAGGAAGGTGTACTCTGAAGAGAACCCATAGGTTCTATCTGTCTGTTATCTGTATCTGTTATCTATCTGTCTGATACCTGAGTACACGGCCCTATACAGTCCACTACGAAATCTAAACGTAATTTTTATGTAAGTAGCAACCATGTGGTGAAAACCTGGGACGCATGAAGTGCTACCTAGATAGAAATAAATACAAGATTTAATATAACCTGACATCTGTTATCTGTTTATCTGTTATCTGTTTACCTGTATTTATTATCTGACATCTGTTATCTATATATCTGTTTGCATACCATTTGACATTTGACATCTGTTACATATCACCTGTACCTGTTAGCACACCAGGTTACTTGGTTCTGTTTTCTGATTCATGTTAGACATTCTGTTTTGCTCTATCATATCTATTCCATGCTATATTTGTTTCCGCTGTTACTCTATTCTTGTCTATCTTTCCTGTACTTGTGCCTGCACTACAAGTGGTCCGAACTTGTATTGACGCGAGTTTTGTTTTCTTTTTCCCCTTCCCGCAATTTATTAAATTGCAGATTATGGAGACCAGTTGCCTGATGGAGTAGGTGATCTGAGATTCTAGTTCCTAGAGTTCTGGCTATTATTATTATTATTATTTCCTGTTACTTATTTTAAATAAATATATCTGTTACTTCGATTATTTTGTATTGGACAGTATGACCCCGAATTATTGACTTGTTCAGATCTGGTTTATTTGATATTATTAAATTCTGTTTCAAGTAAATTCTGTTGGTATATAGATTCATTTATGCATGCATGGTTGACTTCTCTTTCTTCCTACTCTGATTATTCCTGTGAAATATTGTAAAGATCCTAATAGCTTATAGATGATGAAAATCATTCACTGGACTTAGTCACGTATCTATATTCCGTATTCTCTTTTTGGGAATCAGGGCGTGACAGAGCTAGCCCCAACTTGACGATGCCCAGCTCAGAACGAAGATGTAGCGCTTCACTGACCTAAGAAGTCGACAAAACGAAAGCATAAATCACTAAAGTAAGAAGCCAACTTGACAATACTACTTCTAAACGGGGCTATTATGAGGCGACTCGAAAGCAAGACGAGCCCTCAATAGCTTCGGGGCCTCACAACACTTGTCCAAAAAAGCATTTCATTAAAATTCAACGAGAAGTACACGAAGCGGTGGCCAGTCTGCAGTTAGTCTTCGATACATAGTTTGGAATTAAAAAGAAAGTTATAAATAAAAAAGAATACAAGTCAAGGGTCGACCTCTTTCGAGCGATCCCCGGACTCTAAGGTCCCTGACCCTTGTGACTTAGCGACGATGGCCAGGGGTAAGGCATCCGATATGACCTCTACCTCTGCCTCATTGGTCTCCACCTCGACCTCTTCGGCTTCCTCAACTTCTTCGTCCTCCTCGGAGAGGTAGTCGAACCCAGGGACAGGGTCGGGGAATAGGCGCCACCCAGCACAATCTATGCCCGGGAAAGCCTCCCTGACTTCATCGATCGTGTGAGCATAGGCCTTTGCCATGTTAATGTAAAGGAACCCCTTGGCCTTCTCCATCGCTTGATCCTCTGCCTCCTTCGTCGCGCGACCTTAGCGGCAGCAACGGCGTCCTCCTTGTCCTTCGTTGCATGCTCTTTCTGTTGGAGCAGTAGGGTATTGTCCGTCGCGAGCATCGCGACAACGGCCTCGAGATGCTCCAACCTCAAAGCCTTTGCCTCGGCTTCAAGCCTCGATTGCTCGTGGTCTTTGGCGATCTGGGCCTTCTCTGACCGAGCCTTATCAGTCTCCTACTTCAGCTCTCTCTAGCTCAGTCATCTTCTCCATCAAGTGACCGAAGTGGCAAGTTATCTACAAAAGTAAAAGGGCAGAGCACCATCGCTCGAGTTTTAAAAAATAAGGGGAACCAGCTACATAAAAACCATAAATCAACAACTTACCAACACAGTTGCTCGGGCGATCTCAAGGGCGTTGTCTCCAACGCCAACCATATCCATCGCGGCATTGTCCTTCGGCGTGGCAAGGTGCCGAACAGCCTGCATGCAGGACGACGAGTCACCCAGAAACTCGTCGAGCTTGTGGACTTGTCAGTCCGGGGCGAAGATCTTCTTGTGTTCCTCGGCCAGGAACACCTCGACCTCGGCAGTTAACGACGGGGCCTCCAAGCCCAACGCCGCAGATAGGGGGAAGGCCCCAGTCTCATCCAAAGCCGATGTAGCCGCAGGGGTGTGCGGCCGCTGAACAACTGCGGCCTGCTTCGCCGGTTGCTCTACGGCAGCGGCGATGGTCTTCACCCTCGGCGAAGACACCTTCGAGACCACCCTCTTCCTCTTCCTAAGAGCCTTGCTGCCCAAGACCCCACAATTTGCCAACATGTCCTCGAAGTCCATAGATTCTGCAAAAAAAAAAAGATAAACAAGGTTAAGTGTAAGTGCAAGTCTGACCCAAGGAGAAGGGGAACGCGGGGCTAAAAATAAAAAGCGTACTGGGGCTTATAAAGGTGAGACCCCCCCCCCCGGCGCTGAAGAGCACCTCCTCGGTCAGGTCCTTCCAATCGAACTTCGGCCGATCGAGGAGCATCCGAACCATCTCGTCCTCTTCGGGGCTAAGCACCGGGCTCTCCTTCACCCTCCGTGAAACCTCTTCGACCCAAGTCATTGGGATGACCCATGGCTCCGGACTCTGGATGAGGAAATATTTATCCCTCCAATGCTTTATTGAGTCAGGGCAACTGACAAGCTTGGCACCATGCCTCAGAGCCAGGTAAAACCAGAACTCTGACGTCTGTTGTTGGTGAACCCGATATACGGTCCGCAGCACCCTCAACTTCGGCTCGAGCCTCGCGGCCTGACAATGAAGGATGAATCCATTGATCAGCCTCCACACGTTCGGCATGTACTGGACCAGGCTAATCTGAAACCATGGTAATACTTCGACGATGAAGGGATGAAGAGGGAGCCGAGCACCGGCGATGAAGGCGTCGACGGGCCAAAAGCACATGTCCGCTGGCATCGGCGAGTTGGCCCTCACTCTGGGTCCGGGAAACATCAGGTTGTACTCTTTTGGGATCTGAAAACATTTCCGGATCGATGCCAGGTCCGCCTCGTTAAGAATGGAGATCATCTCGTCGGCCTCCGAGGTCTCTCTGGCCACATTCTCTTCAAATCTCTGCCCCATACCATACATAATACGCTCGGCCTGGTGGTCCGAAAGATCCCGAACCCTCTGAAGCCCGGTTAGCACCCCTTGGCAATCTACCGAATTCCCCCATCCTCCCCTCGCCCTCTACCACGGTTTCCACTACGACCGAAGATGACCCTACTACGGCCTTACCCTTATCGATTGGGGGAACTTGACTTATGGTCGGCTCATGTGCGGGAGCAAGGGAGGTCTCTTGCCTCGAAGGAACGCTAGACATTCTCTAAAAATAAACTATGTGTAAAATTACCTTGATGTGACAATGGTGGTCAGAAATGATTGCCGGAACTAGGAGAAACTTGCTTAAAGCTCCCGTGAAAGAGAAGAAATCATCTGAGTAAAAAGTTAGAGAATGAGCAACTGAGAGGAGAGAATGAAGTTTTATAGAGAGTGGCACATTAATCGAGACTAAAGGGCCCCAAAGAGCGCAAAGGCCCGACCCATTTACCACAAAACGAAAAAAATATGGGCAACTCAACAAATGTGTTGACTGGTCAACGCGCCACGTGTTGCTCTCATAGACTTCGGCAACGTGTTCCGAGCACTCTTGCCACCGACATCTAAATGCGAGAAAATGCGTTGACTGGTCAACGGTCAACCCACCACGTGTCGTTCTCTCCTAGACTTCGGCAACGTGTTCCGAGCACTCTTCCACCGACGTCCAAATGCGAGAAAATGTGTTGAATGGTCAACGGTCAACGGTCAACGGTCAACCCGCCACGTGTCACACTCCTAGACTTCGGCAATGTGTTCAGAGCACTCTTGCTACCAACGTCCAAATGCGAGAAAATACGTTGACTGGTCAACGGTCAACACGCCACGTGTCGCTCCCCTAAACTTCGACAACGTGTTGGAGCACTCTTGCCACCGACATCCAAATGCGAGAAAATGTGTTGACTTGTCAACGGTCAACAACCAGCGCGCCACATGTCACTCTCCTGGACTTCGACAACGTGTTCCGAGCACTCTTGCCACCGACATCCAAATGCGAGAAAATACGTTGACTCATCAGCGGTAAATGCACCACGCGTCGCTCTCCTGGACTTTGGCAACGTGTTCCGAGTACTCTTGCCACCAACGTCCAAATGCGAGAAAATACGTTGACTGGTCAATGGTCAACCCGCCACGTGTCGCTCTCCTGGACTTCGACAACATGTTCCGAGCACTCTTGCCACCGACGTCCAAATGCGAGAATATGCATTGACTGGTCAACAGTCAACCCGCCATGTGTTGCTCTCCTGGACTTCGGCAACGTGTTCCGAGCACTCGTGCCACCGATGTCCAAATGCGAGAAAATGTGTTGACTGGTCAACGATCAACGATCAACCCGCCACGTATCGCTCTCCTGGACTTCGGCAATGTCTTCTGAGCACTCTTACCACCGACGTCCAAGTGCGAGAAAATACGTTGACTCTTCAGCGGTCAACGTGCCACGCGTCGCTCTCCTGGACTTCGGCAATGTGTTCCAAGCACTATAAATACCTCTCTCCCCCCACCGTGACAAGGTAATCAATCTTTTTCTACCTAAAACTCTTTCATAATCCTTTATATTACTGACAAGAGTGTCGGAGGGTTCGTTGCCAGAATCCATCCCGGCGTATTGAACTTTGTACAGGTTCACGGCAGCAGCGAGAAATCATCCAACATACAGGTGAAAGTCAACAGGTTTGCTTATTTGTTTCCTCAAAGAATTCACAAATTCATCTGTTTGCTGCTTATTTGTTTCCTCGAAGAATCCACAAATTCATCTAACTGTTCCCACACCAGAAATCAGCAGCAACACCGTTTTTCCCCTAAGAGGTTTGATATTCGTGCCTGATTTGAACGGTCCCGATTTATTCTATTTTTAGCCATATGAGTATCCACAAGGATCACATTTATCTGGAGATGGTCCTTTGATGGAGACTGTCACTAACTTCACAAAAAAGCGACTTCGAATTCATTTCCTGAAATTATTTTATAAATTCATGCAGTAGTTGCATCGAGACTCTGGTTGAGAAGCACGAGTAGGAGTCTCTTTTCTACAGCTTGTGAGATGGCTGTTGCTTGGATTGAGAATCAGCTTAGAACAAACCAAACTAAGCAACAAATATCGACATATGCTAATAAGTATGGTATGAACTCTTTATCTCTTTCTTTCTGCAGTATGTTCCGAAGGTAGAAGCAGAAGGAATGGGTATATGTTTGAGTGGTTTTACGGCATTTGATGTGCCACCTCCACGAGGTGCGGCCTTCTGTGGTACATTTCTTTGATCGATTATTAGGGCTGAACAATTGTTGTACATATAGTTTATGTATGCATGTAACAGTCAAATAAGTCTAGATTACAAAGCGTTGGATGCATTCATTTTTGCAGGATACTTGTTGTAGATGTCTTCATCATGGGTTTGTATCACAGAGTGTTCGATTTTTGTGATAACAAAATAGGATTTTGGTGTGATATATTTCCAACATCTGTAGAGTTTCTACTTTGATTAGTTAGATGGAATAGGAACTAACCCGTTCCCATGACTGTTTCAGTTTCCATTGCGATTAGTCTAACAAGATAACATATGTTTCACTGAATTGCTTGAAAGATTGATTTATCGATCATTCCTTTGATACAATCTCATCCAAACGACCCAGGATTCAGAGTAGATAATAACATCCGAATCTTGAGTATCAGAGTATGCATCTTAAAACCTAAGAAAGAAGCTTTAAAGTAGTAATTAGTGCTGAGCAAGGATAGTAGCATAATTGTAACTTTGAAATTTTTTCAACCGAAATATAGGACTCTATTCTCTTTTGATATAGTGATATATCTATCCTTCTCATTCTCAGTTACATCAGTCCATGTTCATCATCTAGTTTCCACCTATACTCAGTGAAGTACTAACATAACTGAAACAGAAGAGAGATCAGATTATAACGAAAAGAATCAAAACAAAACAAACAAACAAACCCAAAACAGAGACATTTACTATTACTACTTATACAGAGTTAGTTATACGAACCAACCTGATTTATTTACACAAACTTAAACAGTCCCTCCCCCCTCTCAAAATCAAATCAAATCAAATCAAATAAAAGTCACTGCAAGAAATAGCCTGACAAAAAGAGACAAAATGCGAATAACAAACTGCCATAAATGAGCAGAGCCTTCTGGCCAGAAGTCAGAGTATTCCCTCCCAGCCCAAACTGCTGGTTCTCCGCAAAACCCGCAATCTCCACACTCTTACTTCGAAAGAACGTTTTCGCAGCACCGCATGTTGGGCACCTCCAATCATCGGGAAGCTTCTCGAAACTGAGCCCTGGCGGTATCGGGTACGAAGGGTCGCCAGAAGATTCATTGTAGAGATACCCACATGATCCACATTCGGAGATTCCTGTGTTGAGTACCGCGAACTTCTCCTCCAGCCTTCTGGGGTCGAAACTAGGTGCACTTACTTCCTCTTCTTCTTCTTGTGTTTCTGGTTCAACTTCAGTGTTGTTCTGCGGGAGGGGTTTGTCGTCTTTGGAGAGGTCGACGGAGTGGATGAGATGATAGTGTTTTATGGTGGTGGTGGTGGTGGTGGTGAGTGTGGGGAGTTTGAAGGGAAGATGGGGGGAGGGTTTTGAAGGTTTTGGAGGGAGGTGGTGGTGGTTGTGGTGGAAGAAGGAGAAGATGGGTCTTATGGTAGAAGAAGCCATTGGAGTGGGACTGGATGCTCTCTATATGTGTACGTGTATGTGTATCTGTATCTATCCGTGAGTTTGGTTGGATTAGATTTAAGGCTTGAAGGGAGTAATGAGAGGATGAGAAGAAGTGGGAGGAGAGAGGGAGAAGAGTCCATGCCAAAGCATATATGTCCCCTCAAATTGGGGGGTTGGATAAGGTGTGATTGTGTGTAAACTAGCCAGCCTTTGGCTGTCTGAGAAAAGGTGGGTTCTAGTGTCTACAGATTTTTATAATACGTGCACCATACGTATTTATTATTATTAAAATAAGGCTAAATATAAAAGAAGGTAGACAAAGTTTTTGGAAAGTTTAAAAAAAAATACGCTAAGCTGTTGTAGGTTGTTATAGTAAAGAATTCATGCTTGAGTTGTTGTAGTAAGAAACCCATGCTAGTTGTTCTAGTACAGAACCCATGCTTGAGTTATTGTAGTTGTTCTAGTAAAGAACCTATGCTTGAGTTGTAGTTCTAGTAAAGAACCCATACTTGAATTATTGTAGTTGTTGTAGTAAAGAACTCATGCTTGAGTTGCTAGTTGTTCTAGTAAAGAACTCATATTTGAGTTGTAGCTGTTCTAGTAAAGAACTCATACTTGAGTTGTTGTAGAGTTGTAGTAAAGGACCCATGGTTGAGTTTGTGTAGTTGTTCTAGATTCAAAAGGACCCATGCATGCTTAAGTTGTTAAGTTGTATGTTGCGATGGTTGTTAAAAAGGAACCCATGAATTTTATCTCGCATGTTAATCTAGTTAAACTATTGAAATGAACCCATGTTCCATATTTGTTCTAGTTCGACTTTTAAGAAGAAACCTATGAAACTAGCTCCATGATAGTTCTAGCTCAAATTGACAAGGAACCCGTGCATTTAGGTTCTAGGTGGTTCTAACTCAACCTAGAAAAAGAACCCATGAACCTAGTCACATGTTGCCCTAGTTCAAATTTGGGAAAAAGAACCTATGAATAATAGTTGTATGTGGTTCTAATTGAAGTTGGACGATATAATGTGAACATGCTTCATCTTCAATGTATGAGTAATAATGGTTGGGAAAGTCACTAGTATTGTTAGCTCGATAAAAGCTCATCTAGGGTCTTATAGTTAGCCTAGGGATCATCGACCATCAAGACTCGCATCTTACCACCTTGGAAACTATGGATAAATTCCACATCGTGCACCGACGGATCTTAACTGATGTGGGTCGATCGCGGGCCGAGAGTGTTGACGAGATCCGAGTTAGGGATAGTGATGAGTGAGGGGGATCCCTTCACCGGTGTCTTGGATCGATAGGCCAGGAGTTGGACCGGGATAATCATAAGAAAGTTCTTATTGAAAACCCCGAGAGATTGTTTGGGTTTAGTGATGTCGTTAGGGTAATAACTTATGGCTATTACTACTTAACATTTACTTATTATCATTTTCGTCGAAGGGAAAGAGTTGGTGTTAAGGGTGATACCTTATGATCCGACCTGTTCTATCAGCTGACACTAGGCAGTGTTATTGGTTGTACTCTTCTTGTCAAAGGGATACGGTCTGTGCCTTCTCACGGTTGGGAGCACGGGATTTGTATCTCGTCTGTTAATTTCTGAAGTGCCATGATAAGGGCAGGCGGAGCTAGGGGATGGACCCCTGGAACTCCGTCATATTCTATATCTAAGGGTGAGAAGCCATAGACTACGGTCTATTAGCTAAGGGCCACAGGGGATGCTTCGAGCTAACCTGCACTGCAGAAACCCTAAAGATTCGTCAAATTTTTTAGTGAGGTTCGGTACGCCGGGTAGTAGTGGCAAACATAGACACCATGATCTAACTGCGGATGGCAGGATTAGACCGTTTCAAGGCAACCTCATCAGTCACGTTGTATCTTCATAAATAAGTTGAGTACAAGAGTAGAATTCGTGGCGCGGGTTCAAATCCCTATATATGAAAAAACGGCTTAATATGAGGCGTATGTAGTATAGGCTGCATACTGTTTCAGATTCTTTCTTGCATTAGAATAAGTGCATCATTGCGTTAGTTAATCCTGCATTAGATTCTAAGTCATAGCATACACTGCCACATCAATTATATATACACGTTTCTCTTTTCATCAATCTGTTTGCTTAAAGTAGAAAATCGCTGCTATTCATTAGCCTTAAAGCGTCAGTATATGTACTAACATCCCCATTTCAATAGGTACTGGATTGCAAAGCTACAGGTACAGGATTCAGGAGCACTCAAGGCGAGAGAAGAAAAGTTGATTTTATTTTCCGCTTATTATATGTTGGTTACTATTGTTTCATTTTTAACAATTATTGTAATTTATTTATTTGTTGGGAAGTATCCATGTGAGGTATCAAGTGTTGTTCTTTATTCATTGAACTCTGATGTAAATTTGTTGAAAGTTGTAACACTTGGGCTTTTAAAGATATTATTGTAATATTGATGTAATGTATTGCAGTTTTATAACATTCAGACTTGTAATACATTTGTGTTGAATAAAAAAGTTTTAAATTTTCTTGTTTTTCTATGTATTGTGGCTAATTGAAGGAAAGATTCTTGATTATGTCACGGTTTCCCAGCGTATGGAAATCGAGGGCGTTACAGATGATCCCCGCGGTCGCCACACTTGCTGCCGTCGGCTTCCAACAGTGCAGCATCAGATCTCCTCTTCAATCTGGGCCGTTGATCAACATTTTGATCATCTTCATCAGCAACTATTTGATCTGGACCTTTGATCTAGATCGTGATCGTGATCGTGATCTTTGATCTCTTGATCTTGATCATGGCTTGAACCTCAGCCGTCCGATGCATTTTGATCATCATCTTCACCATCATCTGATCTGGACCGTCCGATCTTGTTGATCTTGATCTTGATCTTCGATCTTAGCTGACCGGTTGTGTTCGTGATCTCGATCGTCTTCATCTTGTTCGCGATCGGTTGTTCATCTTGTTCATGATCATCTTGTTCGTGATCGTTGGTATTGTGTTCGTGCATGGGAATTCATTCCCGTTATTTTTGTTCTTGCTTCATCATTTTCGTCGTTAATTTCAAAGCAAGTAACTTGTATAATTTCTATTTGCATATACAAGTACTAAATACCGCCTGTAGTGTAGTTGCTTCAAGATCTATTCCCATGAAATCCCTTGTTTGATTTTGTCTCTAGTTGTTGATCCATTCGTAATTGTCTCGCACACACACGACATGAAATAACTTAGATCTAATAAACTCTTGATGTATACATGCATGTTGTTCGTGATTTATGAGCTGTTGTATGATCTCGTATGCTTGATGTGTTAGTAGTAGTATAACTTGTTGTAGACTTGTGAAATACCCTATACCATGTTGGTTGGACCTCTAGTATACCATATTTCGTGTTTTATTATGATTTGGAGGTGTTACAAATGAACTAGTTGATTTTATGCATGAAGACTATTTCTGCTTTTGATTGTGATCCTAATTTGTTCAGTATTTTAGACCCTATTAAGTGCAGTAAAAGAAAATTATTTGTGAATATGAATCACAGAGAATTCTGTCTACTTTCCAAAATTTTCTACAGATCTCACTTTCGATATATGAGTTGCAAGTTATGGCTATTTTACTACAAAGGTGTAGAAAAATTATAGATTTGGTTTCCTGTGAATTATGTATGGTTACTTATTTTTATACTGATGTTAAAGATAATATTTTGAGCCAATATTTTGCTGAGTACAATTCGACTTGGTTGGGATTAACCCCTAATTTTTTTGGATTTAATTGATGACTTTTATAAACTACTCCATGCTTGGAAACAACTACTATACTGGCAGAATTTTCATGCTGTTCAGTAAAGAATCTAAAATTCAACCTGATTCTATTTGCTGTTTATAAAAACGTTGTGAATATGAATTGTAGCTTACTGTATCTATTTTATCACCCTTTTGATGGATCTGAATTTTTCTTTATATTTTTTAAAATATTTATGTTTTAGTACTATTGTGTTTATGATTTCAGATTTACAAAATTTCTGTATCTTGTTGTCTTCTGATTTTATTTGACTAAGCTATCTAGGTTGGAAAAATATGAAAATTTATTTGCTGATACTAAACATACTGGGGAATACCCCAGATTTTTCTTGGATTTAATCAGTAAGTTTTTATGCAGTTTTGCTTATGAATACAAACTTCTGATTTCTGGCTGAACACGTTTCCTGGATACAATTATGTTTTGAGTGCTGTTTTTGTGAAATATCATATGACTTATATATATTTAATGGATTCGGCCGGGAGTCTATTTTCCAAATCTTCTAACGGATCCAGATTTGCATGTTTGTGGCAATGGAAATCCCAGATTTGGTACAGTACTGTCTTGCTGTCCAGAACTAGAATTTTCGTTATCTTAGTCTAGTTTGAGTCATTTGCCACCCGTTCGTGTCCTTTGTTCAATTTGTACTTGTCCCTTGTTGTCTCTCCATATTTATTGACTTGTTTATGCGCGTCCATGCTTGACTTGAATAATAATAATAAGAAACTAAGACGGGGTTTGATGGGAAAGATCTAATAGTTGAAAATACAGAAACGTGTACTCGGAAGGGGATCAATAGATCCTACTGGTTACTTGGAGCTTGATTACATGAAACTTGGAGCTTGACACTTGATACACGATACATGACACTTGACATGTGATTACTTGACACATGCACACTTGACACTTGGTACTTGATATCTGGTTACTTGGAGCTTGATACTTGATACTTGGAACTTGTTCCTGAGTACAACTGCCCTCTATGATCCACTATGAAATCTAAAACGAAATTGTTTGAATGTAGTAACCATGTGGTAAAAACCTAGGACGCATGAAGTGCTACCTAGATAGGACTAAATACAAGACTTGAAAACAACATGATCACTTGACACTTGCTACTTGTACTCGATTCTTGACATTTGCTACTTGTTACTCGTTATTCATTTACATGATACTTGTTTACTTGACACATGTTACATGCCACTTGCGCTCGTTCATCTTGCCATGCTAGTTGTTTTTGTTCTTGATTTAGATTTAGTTTTCTATTTTTTTGTTACATCCTTTCCATACTATACTTGCTTCCGCTGTCACTATATTCTTATTTATCTTTCCTGTACTTGTTACCTGCACTACAAGCGGCCCGTAACTTGCATTAACGGGCATTTTTTTCTCTTTCCTTTTTCCTGCAATTTGTTAAATTGCAGATTATGGTGATCAGCTGCCCGATGGAGTAAGTGGTCTAAGATTCTAGTTGGTTAGAGCTCTTGCTATATCAATTTATTTCTTATTGCTTATCTTGAATAATTGTACTTGGTTACATAGATTATTTTGTATTGGGATTTGTGTCCCAGACTTGTGTTTTTGTTCCAGACATGATTATTTGAAATTTCGTATTCTTGTTTCTTTTCAAGTAATCTTGTTGACTATATTAATTCAGTTATGCATACGTGGTTAACTATTTCTCTTGTATATCTCTTATTTATACTTGTACTCGTTGTAAAGATCCTCAAAGCTTATGAATGGTGAAAGTCATTCGCTGAACTTAGTCACGTATCCGTATTTCGTATCTCCTTTTTGGGAAGCGGGGCGTGATAAGAATTTTAGTGGTATCAGAGCAACAGGTTTGGGTAATATATTAGTTTGACTAATATATTAGACATGTTTGGGCTCAATCAAGGATTGGCTTAACAGTACACCGACCACGCAGTAACATGAATAAATTATAATCAACTTGATCTGGATACTCGTCGTGTTCTGTTCATTTGATTCCTTCATATTCAATTCCTTGATTCCTTGATTCTTCCGTCTTTTTCAGTCGTCTTCATTTGTTGATTTCTTCTTAGGTATGAATTCATTCTTTTCATACCCATATCTTTCTTATTCTGGTGCTATCCATTCTTTTCTTTCTTGCTTGGTTCGTTGATCAACATCATTGGATCTACATCAACATGTCAGCAGCTTGGATCATCACCAGGAGATGGAGTGTCTTCTTTTGCTTCGAGATGGTGAGCCACGAAGCAGATCGCTAGAGCTAATGGATGCTACTGGCAGAGCAGATTCTATCCCGACCAGAGTGGTGCAGGGGAAGTGTGTGGGCCCATAACCCACAAGTCCCATAATCCTCTTGTTGCTTCTCCTCCTTTGTATTGTTTGCTTCCCTCTATTCCTTGCATTCGTCCTCATCCGTTGACTCGTCTTTGATTCAATTCTTCCCTATCCATTCCCTCCTCGATTCTATTCTATCCTTGATTCCAGTTCTACCTACTCCCTATCTTGCTTTGTTATCTTGTGTTATTTCTTTCCTTTTGGTATTGTTTATTCTCTTCCATGCATCCCATTTGACATTATTGTTATCCGCTTCTTTCTTATTCTGGTGTTGTCACTATCTTGTTCCTTCCCCTTTAATTCTTTATTTTTTTACCCCCCCCCCCCCCCCACCCCACAAGTTTGTTTTTGCCTTATCCTATGTACCGCCTAAGCAAATTTCGAGGATGAAATTTTGTTGTAAGGTGGGTAGGATTTGTAACCTCTGTTTCCGCAAATACGTATTTTCTGTATTTAAAATAACCTCTGTTTCCGCAAATACGTATTTTCTGTATTTAAAATTTTTGTAAATTATTTTTTTGCTTTCAAACTCTTTTGTTAAAACGTATTATTGGATCTTCTGTTAAAGCCTATTCTAATCGATAATTTTATTTGTGACTATTTTCCAATAAATTTATATCGTAATTCAAATCTTATTATTATTTGCGACTATTTTCCAATGAATTTATATCGTAATTAAAATCCTGTTGTTGTTGTTGTTGTTGTTGTTGTTGTTGTTAACTTTTATTTTTGAAAAGCTTATAGATCGAATTGTTGTTGTTGTTGTTGTTTAACTTTTATTTTTGAAAATCTTATAGATCGAAATCTATACATTTTATTTTTGAAAGCTTATAGATCGAAATCTATACATTTTATTTAATTAAATATAATTATTGTTGTTGTTGTTGTTGTTGCTGCTGCTGCTGCTGCTGCTGTTGTTGCTGTTGTTTTTTTTATAAACTTTTATTTTTGAAAGCTTACAGATTGAAATCTATACATTTTATTTAATTAAATAATATATAATATTATTTTGCTCCTTTTTTTGGTTCGATTCAAATACTGTCTTGATCTTTTGTGAGATCCTACATTCTATTGTATTTAGTAGTATTTGAGTATAATAATTTAATGCATTCAAATTGATTATTTGTACTACAATATTATTGTTGATCTATTTATTCATATATTTTCCTAAAACCCTATTCTAATTCCTATTGGATCCTTTATAATCATTAACTGTTGCCGCTGAATTCTAGTGTGGGGGCAATAGATGAGATTTGTAGGTTCGTAAGGAACTCAAACAGGTAAAACCCTTCTTCTTCCTTGTTGACTGGTTGAGTCCTTGGTGCTCCCTTGAACCTGCACAAACGTTCGAGACACCGGGATGGATCCCAGCGACGAACCCTCCGAAGCTCAAGTCAATACACAGAAAAAGTGAAGAGAAAGAGCTCTAGTGTGCAAAGAGTGATCACCTCTGACAGTAGGAGGTAGGGAGTTTTTATAGTCACCAAGGGGATCTCTTTCAGGATAAGAGTGAATCCCTACTTCCCGGTGTGGCAGGATAAGGGTAGTTATAACCACCTCCTCAAGATTAGGGGGAGCAAGGATTTCCTCGAATCCTGTTGAGTTGGCTCGCAACGGGTTGAGACCCGAACATATCTGTTCGTGGGTTAGCGGGTCCAAGAAGAGGGACCCGATTCCCAATTCGGACCCATTTACGGCCTTTGGGGAGTAGTTTTTTCCAATGGTTAGATCATCTTGCCCCTGGGACTTTAAGATTCGTATCCATTTTGAATGGTTCCGATTCAAGATTCGTATCCATTTGGAATGACAATCTTAAATGAAATGACCATCTTGCCCCTGGGACTTTAAGATTCGTATCCATTTTGAATGGTTTCGATTCAACCCAATTTTTAGCCATATCACGAGCCCCCCACTCCCAAAGTCTGTGTGTTACGGCCTTTGGGGAGTAGTTTTGTTGTTTCAATGGCGTATAGGGCTTTATCGGAGTACTCAAAGGAAGTTCGAATCTCGTCTGAGGGGTGATGGTGCTTTTCTGAGCTGGTAGTGTGCCCAAGCTTGCTCTCTGGTCCTTCTAGATTTTTTGGTGATTTCTTTTAATTTTATATTATTTTTTCAAACCACTTATTCAATTTTGCAAAGCGATGATTTGTTCTCCGGAAGCGCTAATTAATTATTCTAACCAATAATTATTCACCCAGGGGCTCAAAAATGTTCCCCCAAATTTATTATTATTTTCTAGAATTTTTAATTACTTTTCCCGTATTTTTAATCATTTTTCGCAATTTTTTGAATAAATAATTTGAATTAATAGATAAAATATAATTTTAAATACCAATTATGATGTGGCGAAATCTCGACCGTCCATCAGCCTTTGGCACAAAATTCTGAGCAATCTGACGGCTTGAGTAGCTCGGAGGCTTTTTCTCCTCGTGTTAGGGTCGGTGCCACGGTGGATCGGTGGCTACACACCGAGGGACGTGGCTTCATCTGGAGCGTCCATCTGCTTCGGAGCGGATTTTGGAAGGATTAGACAGTTAGTAAGATGCGTGGGGATTTTTTCTCCACATGACGTGCTTGGTGCCACGGTGGATCAGTGACCATACACCGAGGGACGTGGCTTCATCTAGAGTGTCCATTTGCTTCGGCGCGGATTTTGAGGGGATCGGACGGTCGGTAAGACGTGTGGGGATTTTTTCTCCACATGACTCGCTCGGTGCCACGGTGGATCGGTGACCATACACCGGGGGACGTGGCTTCATCTAAAGCGTCCATTTACTTCGGCGCGGATTTTGAAGGGATCGGACGGTCGGTAAGACGCATGGGGTTTTTTTCTCCACATGACGCGCTCAGTGGGAGTTTTTCTCCACATGATGTGCTCGGTGTCGCGGTGGATTGATGTATGATTATCGAGGGACGTGGCTTCATCTAGGTCGTCTGATGAGAATCAGACGCGAATCACGACAAAAATGGCGTGGATCTCGAGAATAAAATGACTTCTGTCGACGCGGCGATATTTGGGATCAGGCGCGAATCACGAGGAGAAACTGGTTTTTCTCCAAACGCCGCTCGGTGCCACGGTGGATCGGTGTTTAGTCACCGAGGAACGTAGCTTCATCTGGGCCGCTCAATCCCTGTTGGGCGCAAAAAATTGAGGCGTCTGATCAGTTCGCAGTTTCTAAGGCGTCGCATGAGATTCCACCCTTTGGCCTTCCGTTGTTATGCCTTCTTGGGCTTTTGCCGTTTGCTCGGCCCACCCGCTTCAGAAGCCCATGCGGCCTCGCTCTCAGCACTATAAGTCTACCCTTCCTCTCTCACTTTTTTTTCACTTCTTCACTTCTCCACTTTTTACTCGTTTGAAGTTTTTTACTCCCGAGCGGCGCTACTAGCGGAGGTCTTTGCTCTCGAACGGTGCTATTAGCTGTCGCAGCTAGGCTACTTGGTTTTCCAGCAAGATATTCCGACTGTAATTGTCACATCACGGTAAGTTATCCCCTCTTTCGTAGTTTAGCGAAATGTCTAGGGTATCTTCAGGGATTGAGACCTCTACCTCGGAGCGTGAGGAGGAGCAGCCCTTGGCTCCGGTTTAGAGTGCGAATAAGGGGAAGGCAGTGGTTAGACCGGTGAAGTCGGTGACCATAGTAGAACCGGAGCGTAGGGCCGGGGCATTAGGTCGGCTTCCGGGCCTCTTGTCGAACCTCGGAGGAGTGAGGCAGTATTCTCCTGAGCATCTAGCGAAGGTGGTACATGGGAGGTCTGCCTCCTACGAAGAGGGCAGGGCGAGGGAGGTCACCGAGGTCGATGACGTCCACTCGATGCTGACGGAGAAAGACCTGGTCCGGATTCGAAGGAGTTTTCAGATCCCGAAGGGATTTGTGCTCCTTCTTCCGGGCCCAGGTATCCGAGCTTGCACACCAATGTCTCCTGACACGTGCATCTTTCCCTTCGATGCCTTCTTCGCTGGGTTGCGTCTGCCCATTCACCCGTTCATCGCAGAGGCTCTACAGTTCTGCGGGCTGAGTCCGGTACTATATATGCCGAACATGTGGTGACATGTCACTGGCTTCATCCTCCAGTGCCAGGTGAAAGGCGTCATGCCCCAACTCATCATTCTCCGGGGTATGTACCGAATATATCGAAAAAGCAGAACCAAATACCGGTATTATCTATCGCCAAAGAGAGGGGTGAAACTGATCGAGAACCCAGAGTCTATCAAATTTTGGAAGGAGAAGTACTTCCTTGTTCGAGGCGAAGCTCTGTGGACGATCCCGACCATGTGGAGAGAGGAGGTGCCGAAGTGGGCAAAGATCGACCGACTCCGGAGGAAGAAGACACCGTGGCCAAACTTATGGCTCGGGAGCTACTTGGGTGGAAGGAGGTAACCGAGGAAGTCCTCTATGGTGGGGGTCTCACTTCGATCGACCCTAGTATGCTTCGCCTTTAGAATTTTGCCTTTGCTTTCTTGTTTAAGTCTTAACTTTTTCCGTAAATTAATACTTGTCTTTTTTCTTCTACAGAGACTCCAGGCATGGATTTCAAGGCAATGCTCTCGGACCGAACCGGGGTGGCATACAAGGCCCCAGACGGCAAGAAAAAGAAGAGAACTTCTTTGGGCCCTTCTTTCGCGAAAGTGCTCAAGGCCTCGGTGGTAGTGGCACCGAGTGTCGACGCGACCTCGATCATCACTCTGGACCCGAAGCCGCAGGCCCCTGTCACTACCCCCGCCGCGCCCACCGAAGGGACCTCCCTCGATCAGGTCTTGGCGCTCGAAGCTCCCCCTCTGACTGCGGTGGCGGAGAGCATACTGACTGAGGAGCACAAGAGGCTATTTGTCCCCAACTGGCGAGTCATGAGGCACGATGGCCTCCTCGGGGACGCCATCAGTTGTATGTAGGCAATTTGGCACCTGCCGAACCCTAAGGACCGGGCTGCACTGAAGGCGGGAACGGTTGGCGATGACACCCTCGAGATTGCCAAGGCCTCGATGACGGTAAGTTGACTCTTACCCACCTCTCTTTGACTCCGGCCCTTTTGTTTCTCTCTAAGTGCTTGCATGGTTTTGCACTTTGCGCAGATGACTTGCCACTTTAGCCATATGCTGGAGCAAATCACCGAGCAGGAGAGGGAGTTGAAGATGGCAAGCGACAAGGACCACACCGAACGAGCCAATGCCGTAAAGATGTTCGAGACAGAGAGGCATTTGGCCGATTCACAAGCGGCGGATATCCAAGCTCTCGTGGCCGCCCTCGTCGCCGTGAAGGAACAGCTCGCCTTGGAGAAGGATAGGGTGGATAACGCAGAAGAGCCGGTTGCCAAAGAGAGGGAGGTGGCTGCAAAGGCTGCCGAGGATGCGGCCCGGGAAAGGGAGGCAGCGGTGCAGGTGGCTTCGGAGGCCGTCCGAGAGGAGGCGAAGGCTCACATGTGAACCAACATGGAGCAGTCCTATGCGAGGGCCCTGAAGCACGTAGCTGCTCGTGTCCCCGGGTTCGACGGTGCGGGGTACAGCCTCTACGACCCCCTTGAAGACGATGTTGTCCCTACCACCGAGGGGTCGGCGGAGGTCGAAGAGGAAGAAAAAGAAGAAGAAGAAGAAGGCGGGGGTGATGCCGCTGCTAAGGTGCCTCCCACCGAGGTGGCCCCCTGATCCCCCTTGTTCTTCGTTTTTTATTTTGTTCTTTTATTTTCGCAAGTAGGCCTTGTAGCGGATTGGCCACCACCTGATGTATTAGTAAACATCTTTGAATGAAAAAGAAAACTCTTTTTTTTTGCTAAGTGTTGGAGTACTTTGTCTTTGAGTCGCCTTGTAGCTTGAATATATTCTCTTGCGGACTTTCTTCTTGACCTTAAGAGATCTTACTTCTCTTGTTCTCTCCAGGATCGCATCGTGGCTCGTCTTCGCGCTGAACTCAGGGTTGCCAAGCTAGGACTTTTGCGAAGTCAAGAGCTACTTCGTAAAGCGGAGTGTGAGCTTAGTTATCTGAGGTCGATCCTTGCTCATCGCAACATAGAGGTGAAACGGTTAGAAGAGGGGCATCATGAGGCGGAGCCTGAAGGTGAGGAAATGGGTACGTCGATGGCTATTAACCTCGGCTTGAGACTCTCACATCTTCGCCGCTCTCTATGTCAGACCGCTGTGGAGAGGGATGAACTGGAGAAGGTGGTTGTTGAAAAGAGCATCGAGGTCACCCATCTATGGCGGACAATCTCTGATGCCTCTCGAGGGGCAGGGTCAATGCGGCTGCCACGCTTGGAGATAAATGTCACAGACGTCTCGCTCAGGGAACAGATTATCGAGCTAGAGAAAGAAAATGCTTGCTTGCAACAACTATCTAAGGGAAGCAATGCCAGGACCACTCCCATACCCCGAAGGGGTATGTTCGAGGAATATTGTTATGCGGACCAACGCTTCGCTCGTCCCTAGTACCTCGAAGTCCCGGAGAAACGCAAAGTGGTGTGGCCACTTCGTCGAGCGGAACATCTGTTGGGGCCACCGTTAGGTCAGGGCCAGATGATGCTTCTCGATTTTCTAGCCTGGGGACGTCCGCGGAGGTGGGGCGATGACAACACGGTATTCGTCGTCCTCGTGTGTTGCTCAAGAGAAGCATTCCCATCCCCCGAAGATGCTAGGGATAAGTCTGGTAGTTTTGTGTTGCCTCGCTTGAATTTTGGCCTTTGATAGGAGTTGTCTTCTTTTTGTAGAGCTTGTGTGTCGAAGGATACTTGTAATCACAATTTTGATCAAATAATATAAGACTTCTTCTGAGTGCTTGCTGCCTCGTTTATGCTTTGTAAGTGTTCCAAAGGTTGTGGGAGCTATTCCAAATGGCGAGCCTCTTCATTCTCACTTGTAAGCAAGTTTTTAAAGCGGAATCGAGCCAAGTGTCGAACTCCAAACTCGTCGTTTAAAGAGAGAATCAACGGTTGTGGGAGAAATTCTGAATAGTGATACGCTTCGTATTTGCTTAGAAGCAAGTAGTTAAGGCGGAGTCGAACCAACTGTTGGATTCCGAACTCGCCGTTTAAAGAGAGAATCAACGGTTGTGGGAGCAATTCCGAATGGTAAACCGCTTCGTACTCACTTATAAGCAAGTATTTAAAGTGGAGTTGAACCAAGTATTAGACTCCGAACTCGTCGTTTAAAGATAGAATCAACGGTTGTGGGAGCAATTCCGAATGGCAAACCGCTTCGTACTCACTTATAAGCAAGTATTTAAAGCGGAATCGAGCCAAGTGTTGGCCTCCGAACTCGTTGTTTTAATGAAACAATTTTGGTAAGTAGAGTTAGACTATTCAGAAGATAGAAAAGTTGTGGGAAAAGATTTCCTTTTATTACAAACCACTGGGCGGCCGCTTCTAAGTTGCGAGCCGCCTTTACATTGTGACAAAGGGAAAATACAAGTAGGGAGTTTGGACATGTTTTCTGGAGCTCTCTTCGGGAAAGTTGCTTGGAGCGGTGTTTAGACACCCTCTTGGTACTTCATCAAGTGCTCCGCGTTCCATGTCTTTGGTATCTTCCTGCTCCCCGGGTTTTCGAGTTGATACGCGCCCGGGTGTATAACTCTGGAGACCTTATATGGTCCTTCCCAATTGGGTGCCAGCTTGCCTCTCTTGCTTGGGTCGGAAATTGACAACTTTCTCAGCACTAAGTCCCCCTCCTTTAGGTTGGTGGGTCGTACATTCTTATTGTAAGCTTGAGTAATCCTATGACGGTAGGTCTCTCGGCAGATTACGGCTCTCTCACGAACCTCGTCTATGAGTTCTAGACAGTTGCGAAGCTAGTTTGCGTTCTGCGCTTCACTGTAAGCTATAAGTCGAGGTTAAGGCAGGCCCATCACCAAATGGATGAGAGCTTCGGATCCGTACGTGAGGTTGAAAGGGGACTCCCCCGTTGGAGCTCTTTTGGTGGTGCGATAGTTCCAAAGCATATTGGGGAGTTGTTCGACCCATAGCCCCATAGTGGACTTGTCAAGCCTCTTCTTCAAGCCAGAGAAGATTTGTCGGTTCGTGTTTTCCGCTTGGACATTGGACTGGGGGTGCGCCACTGAAGAGAACCGCTACTGAATTCTGAGGTCGGTGCAAAAGTCACGAAAGGTCGCTCCCGTGAATTGGGTTCCGTTGTCGGTTATAAGGACTCGAGGTACCCCAAACCGACAGACGATGTTGTTCCAAAAGAACTTCTGCACCTTGTGCTCAGTGATTGTTGAAAAAGGATTGGCCTTTATCCATTTTGAGTAGTCTATTGCTACCATAAGGAACTTCAGCTGACTAGGTGCTGGAGGGAAGGGTCCGAGCAAATCCATCCCCCACATTGTGAAGGGGATTGGACTCGCCAAGGAAGCAAGTTGTGCTTGGGGCAGGCGACAGATTGGGGCGAACTTCTGGCAGGAGTCGCACTGGCGGACGTACTCCCCGGAGTCACTTAGTAGTGTGGGCTAGAAGTAGCCGTAGTTCAAGAGCTTCCGGGTGAGGGATCTCGCTCCCAAGTGCGCACCACATAGACCATCATGGGCTTCCTTTAGGGCGTAGAGCACATCCTCCGTGGAGAGGCACCTCAGATAGGGCCGACCAACGATCTGGGTGTAGGAGCGTTTGTACATGACCCCATCCAGGAGTGTGTACTGCTCTGCTCGTGTCCGGACCCTCCTTGCTTCTTTCGGATCTTCGGGAAGGACTCCATCTCGGAGGTACTCGAAGAGGGGCTTCATCCAGTTTTCTCCAAGTGTTAGGGTGTAGGCTTCCATTGGCTCCGAGCCATTTTCGTCAATGCTTGGTTTGAGAAGGACCTCTATTAAGACGGTCCGTTCTAGACCCTGGAGAGACGAGGAAGCGAGCTTAAAGAGGGCATCCGCTTGCGCGTTTTCCTTTCAGGGAACCCGCTGGAGTTGAACATCTTCGAATAGAGCTAGAAGCTCCCTCACCTTTGCCAAGTGCCTGGCCATACGGCCGTCCCTCGCCTCGTACTCCCCGGATACCTGGTTGACTACTAACTGGGAGTCGCTGAAGACCCTTACGCGCTTAGCGCATGCCTTGCGAGCCATGCAGAGCCCCGCTATAAGGGCCTCATATTCTGCCTCATTGTTGGATGCCGAGAAGTTTAGGCGGAGGGAGTACTGGAGGACAAAAGCATCAGGGCCAGTTAGAATAACGCCAGCCCCGCTCCCATCAGTGCAAGAGGACCCGTCCACATAAATGGTCCAGACAAAGGGGTCGGCACACGACTCGCTTGAGTCGGGGATGGTGTTCTCCACGATGAACTTGGCCAGAACTTGGGCCTTTATCGCCGTTCTGGACTGGTAGCTGATGTCATGCTGACTCAGCTTAATGGACCACTTCATGAGCTGCCCGGAAGTCTTGGGCTTGTGGAGAACCTGTTTCAGCGATTGGTCGGTAAGGACGACCACCAAGTGGGATTGGAAGTAAGGGCGGAGCTTTCGGGCCGCCATGACCAGGGCGAGAGCCATCTTCTTCAGCTTTGGATAACGGAGTTCGGCATCGCGGAGCACCTTACTCACGTAATAGATGGGCTTTTGCATCTTCTCCTCTTCCCTTACCAGGACCGCACTGAGCGTCTGCTCCGAAGCTGCAAGATAGAGGTAGAGGACCTCCCCAGGTGTTGGCTTGCTCAGGAGCGGGGGGGTTAGCCAAATATTTCTTGAGCTTGTCAAAGGACTCCTATTGTTGCTGGCCCCACTCAAAGCCCTTAGCCCCCATGAGGGCCTTGAAGAAGGGGAGACATTTCTCCCCGGAATTGGAGAGGAATCGCCCAATCGCGGCGAGGCGCCCCATGAGCCTCTGTACTTCTTTGATGTTGAAGGGGGGAGCCATTTTTAGAATGGCTTGGATCTTTTCGGGGTTAGCCTCGATGCCCTTCTGGCTGACCATAAACCCCAAGAATTTGCCCGATGAGACACCGAACGCGCACTTGTTCGGGTTTAGCTTCATATTGTGCCTCCTGAGCACTCCGAAGGCTTCTTGAAGGTCGAGGGTGTGCTCCTGCCCTCGGGCGCTCTTGACTAGCATGTCGTCGACGTAGACCTCCATGTTTCGGCCAATCTGGTTTCGGAAGACTCTGTTCACCAGGCACTGATAGGTAACTCCCGCATTTATCAAGCCGAACGGCATAACACGGTAGCAATAGAGGCTTTGGTCCGTCATGAAAAAGGTCTTCGGGATGTCGGGAAGGAACATCCTAATTTGGTTGTACCCTGAGAAGGCATCCATAAAACTGAGGAGCTCGTGCCCGGAGGTTGCATCGATCATGGCGTCGATGCTGGGAAGAGGAAAAGGGTCCTTCGGGCATGCCTTGTTGAGATCGGTGAAGTCAATGCATATTCTCCAACTCCCATTGGCCTTCTTGACCATCACCACATTGGAGAGCCACTCAGGATAGTTTACCTCCTGAATAAAGTGGGCGTTGAGGAGTTTATCAACCTCCGTCTTGATCTCCTGTTCCCTCTCGGGGGCAACTTCCGCCTCTTTTATTAGATAGGCTTGACCCCAGGGGTGACGCTCAGATGGTGCATTGAGAGTTCCTCTGAGATCTCGGTTATGTCTGCCGCAGTCCAGGCGAAGAGGTCGCGGTTCTCCCGTATGCACCGGGAGATATCTTGCTTAATGGAGGGGGAAAGATCCTTGCTTACGCGGAACGTCTTAGTGGTGTCTTCTTCAGAGAAGGTCACTTCCTCCAATTCATCCACGGGCTCGGAAATAGCCTGATCACCTTCCTGAGGTAGTTCGAGCGCTTCCAAAGAGAGGACCGGACCCCCCCCCCCCCATTGAGGTCATATAGCACTTCCGAGCCGCTTCTTGGCTTCCCCTTACTTCTCCTACTCCTGAGGGGGTAGGGAACTTCATCTTCATGTGGTAGGCTGAAGGGATGGCTTGAAGCACGGCCAAACCCGGTCTACCCAGGATAACATTTTAGGCGGCCTTGATGTCGACCACCATGAAGTCCATTGGCTCCATGTGAGTTACCGGGGCCTTTCCAGCTGTTATGTCGAGGGTTATAATTCCCTCGACCATAACTAGGACCCCAGTGAACCCGTGGAGAGTGTAGCCTACGGGCTTGAGCCGATCACTCAACAACAGAAGGCCTTTGAAGGCCTCCAAGAAAAGGATGTTGACGGAGCTGGTCGAGGACTATGAGAGCGACGATGATGGTGAGGAGCTGGCGGAGGGCTGGGAGCCCGACAGCCATTGTTGGGGGCAACGTTGAGCGCCCGGAGGACTGCCTCCTGGAACTGCTGAAATTCCACCCTTGTAACAGGGGCCTCCTGCTCCTGCTGAGCTCGAGGGGCAGGACGGCCTGCTGGGGAGCGGCTCCGTCTTGGGCGACGCTGGGACAACTCCCTCTGCCTCTTGGGAGAATGGGACCTCCCTTGGTCGGATCGGTGCAGTGACCGGCGGGGGTTCGCATCGTAGGTTCGCCTCTCATCTAGATGGGCACGAAGGTCGGGTCCACGCTCGGTCTGCCGATTGTTAAGCACATGTCGCAGATCCTTTGGAGTGGGAGGAGTATAGGAAGCCATAGAGTCTGTGTTGGTATTGTGGATGAAAACCCGAACCTGATGCACAGGTTGCTTGCAGCAGCTTCGTTGAGAGGGTTCCCCCATGGCGATCTGGGGGTCCCAGAGGCTGTTGAATGGACTGCAGAGCCTGGGGATCGAGCTGCTGGGTTGGTTGGTTGGGATGAGGGAGATCCCCCTGCGAAGGAGGAGGAGGAGGATGAGAAGCGGTTGTTCTTCAATTGGAGTTTGCGGTCTCTTCTTGGGAGGCATTGCTGGGAGTGGCTTTGGTGGAAGGAGGAAGGTTGGGTTGCTTGTCAAGTGAGTTTCCCACAGACGGCGCCAATTTGTTGTCGCTGAATTCTGGTATGGGGGCAATAGATGAGATTTGTAGGTTCGTGAGGAACTCGAACAGGCGGAACCCTTCTTCTTCCTTGTTGACTGGTTGACTCCTTGGTGCTCCCTTGAACCTGCACAAACGTTCGAGACACCGGGATGGATCCTGGCGACGAACCCTCCGACGCTCAAGTCAATACACAGAAAAAATGAAGAGAAAGAGCTCAAGTGTGCAAAGAGTGGTCACCTCTGACACTAGGAGGTAGGGGGTTTTATAGTCGCCAAGGAAATCTCTTTCAGGATAAGAGTGAATCCCTACTTCCCGGTGTGGCAGGATAAGGGTGGTTATAACCACATCCTCAAAATCAGGGGGAGCCAGGATTTTCTCGAATCCTGTTGAGTTGGCCCCCAACGGGTTGAGACCCGAACGGATCCGTTCATGGGTTAGCGGGTCCAAGAGGAGGGACCCGATTCCCAATTTGGACCCATCTGTAGGTGAAATGACCATCTTGCCCTTGGGACTTTAAGATTCGTGTCCATTTTGAATGGTTCCAATTCAACCCGATTTTTAGCCATATCATTAACCCTTTAAAAACCCAACCCAAACCCTATTGGATTTACAACCCGATATCCAATTACCCAACCCGTTACCCCCAAACCCTAATACCAACCCTATATAAATTCTACCTACTATTTTACCCTATTCACAACCAACCCTAGCCGCTAAACCCCATTCCCTGTTTCATCACCCCTAACCTCCCGATCCTCTCCCTCTACCGCTGTCTCCCCGTGCACCTCTGTCCCTCGTTTTCTCCGTCGAGCCTGCCCTCGACTGCCGCCTGCACCATTGCTTCCATCGACCACCTCCTTGTGCTCCCGCACCTCCTCGTCCCCGTCACCTCTCCTCGCCGACCTCCTATGTTTCACCCATCGAAACAGAGCACTCCCCCGACCTTCGACTGCACGGCCCGTTGCTGCTGTCTTCGACTGCTCCTCGCAGCGCCTCTCCGTCGAGCCACGGCCATGGCCGCCCTCGTCTACCTTCTCCTGTGCCCCCGTGCACCACCGTAGCTTGCTTTTGTCAGCTTCCAACAGTGCAGCATCAGATCTCCTCTTCAATCTGGGTCGTTGATCAACATTGTGATCATCTTCATCAATAGCTATTTGATCTGGACCTTTGATCTAGAACGTGATCGTGATCTTCGATCTCTTGAACTTGATCATGGCTTGAACCTCAGCCGTCCGATGCATTTTGATCATCATCTTCACCATGATCTGATCTGGACCGTCTGATCTTGTTGATCTTGATCTTTGATCTCAATCATCCGATTGTGTTCATGATCTCGGTCGTCTTCATCTTGTTCGCGATCGGTTATGCATCTTGTTCATGATCATCTCATTCGTGATCGTTGGTATTGTGTTCGTGCCCGAAAATCTGTTCCCGTTACTCTTGTTCTTGCTTCGTCGTTTTCGTCGTCAATTTCAAGGCAAGTAACTTGTATAATTTCTATTTGCATATACAAGTACTAAATACCGCCTGTAGTGTAGTTTCTTCAAGATCTATTCCCATAAAATTCCTTGTTTGATCTTGTCTCTAGTTGTTGATCCATTCGTAGTTATCTCGCACACAAACGACATGAAATAACTTAGATCTAATAAACTCTTGATGTATATATGCATATTGTTCGAGATTTATGAGGTGTTGTATGATCTCATATGCTTGATGTGTTAGTAGTAGTATAACTTGTTGTATACTTGTGAAATACTCTATACCATGTTTCTTGGACCTCTAGTATACCACATTTCGTGTTTTATTATGATTTGGAGGTGTTAAATATGAACTAATTGATTTTATGCATGAAGAAGATTTCTGCTTTTGATTGTGAGCCTATTTTGTTCAGTATTTTAGACCCTATTAAGGTCAGTAAATAAAAATTATTTGTGAATATGAATCATAGAGAATTTTGTCTATTTTCCAGAATTTCTGACAGATCTCACTTTCGATTTGTGAGTTGCAAGTTATGGCTATTTTACTACAGAGATGTAGAAAAAATTACAGTTTTGGTTTCATGTGAATTTTGTATGGTTATTTATTTTTATATTAATGTTAAAGATAACATTTTGATCCAATATTTTGCTGAGTACAACTAGACTTGGTTAGGATTAACCCCTAATTTTGTGAATTTAATTAATGACTTTTATAAACTATTCCATGCTTGCAACCAACTACTATGCTGGTAGAATTTTCATGCTGTTCAGTAAAGAACCTAAATTTCAACCTGATTCTATTTGCTGTTTATAAAAACTTTGTGAATATGAATTGCAGCCTACTGTATCTATTTTATCATCCTTTTGACGGATCTGATTTTCGATTTATATTTTGTAAGATATTGCTGTTTTAGTACTGCTGTGTTTATGATTTCAGATTTACAAAATTTTTGTATCTTACTGTCTTCTGATTTTATTTGACTAAGTTATCTAGGTTGAAAAAATATGAAAATTTATTTACTGATAATAAACATACTTGCGAATACCCCAGATTTTTCTTGGATTTAATCAGTAAGTTTTTATGCCGTTTTTCTGCTTATGAATACAAACTTCTGATTTCTCGCTGAACATGTTTTCTGGATACAATTATGTTTTGAGAACTGTTTTTTGTGAAATACCATATGACTTATATATATTTGCTGGATTCAACCGGAAGTCTATTTTCCAAATCCTCTGACGGATTCAAATTTGCATGTTTGTTGGAACGGGAATCCCAGATTTGGTGCAGTACTGTCTTGCTGTCCAGAACTAGAATTTTCGTTGTCTTAGTCTAGTTTGAGTCATTTGTCACCCATTCGTGTCCTTTGTTCAACTTGTACTTTTCCCTTGTTGTCTCTCCATGTTTCATGACTTGTTTGTGCACGTCCATGCTTGACTTGAATAATAATAACAAGAAACTAAGCCGGAGTTTAAAGGGAAAGATCTAATAGTGGAAAATACAGAAACATGTACTCGGAAGGGGATCAATAGATCCTACTGGTTACTTGGAGCTTGATTACATGACACTTGGAGCTTGAGACTTGATACACGATACATGACACTTGACACGTGATTACTTGACATATGCACACTTAATACATGGAGCTTGATATCTGGTTACTTGGAGCTTGATACTTGATACTTGATACTTGGAGCTTGTCCCTGTGTACAACTGCCCTCTATGATCTACTATGAAATCTAAAATAAAATTATTTGAATGTAGCAATCATGTGGTAAAAACCTGGGATGTATGAAGTGCTGCCTAGATAGGACTAGATACAAGACTTGAAAACAACATGATCACTTGACACTTGCTACTTGTACTCGATTCTTGACATTTGCTACTTGTTACTCGTTACTCGTTTACATGATACTTGTTTACTTGACACTTGTTACATGCCACTTGCGCTCGTTCATCTTGTCATGCTAGTTGTTTCTGTTCTTGATTTAGAGTTAGTTCTTTATTTTGTTGTTACATCCTTTCCATGCTATACTTGCTTCTGCTGTCACTCTATTCTTGTTTATCTTTCCTGTACTTGTTGCCTACACTACAAATGGCCCGTAACTTGCATTGACGGGCATTTTGTTTCTCTTTTCTTTTTCCTGCAATTTGTGGTGATCAGCTACCCGATGGAGTAGGCGGTCTAAGATTCTAATTGGCTGGAGCTCTTACTATATCTATTTATTTCTTGTTGCTTATCTTGAATAATTGTACTTGGTTACATGGATTATTTTGTATTGGGCTTTGTGTCCCAGACTTGTGTTTTTGTTCCAGACATGATTATTTGAAATTCAGTATTCTTGTTTCTTTTTAAGTAATCTTGTTGACTATATTAATTCTGTTATGCATATGTGGTTGACTATTTCTCTTGTATATCTCTTGTTTATACTTGTATTCGTTGTAAAGATCCTGACAGCTTATGAATGGTGAAAGCCATTCGCTGGACTTAGTCACGTATCCGTATTCCGTATCTCCTTTTTGGGAAGCGGGGCGTGACACAAGCGCTGTATCAAATATCGCTCCCTCACCAATCTCTTCAAGTTGCGACAGGCACAGTTTAAGAATTTCTTGTGTGAACTCATTTTTAATAATTTCTCTATTCCATCAGTTGTGTGGGGCTCCCACACAATGTACTCCTCCTGTAGCTGGTCAAGTTCATCTTTATAGTATATTAACACACCACGTGAGTTATCTCTCCATGTGTGTGTCTCAGTCCAGTACTCACCTGGCAGTGCTAACATTACCTCATTCTCCGCATGTTCCAACCACCACTGCGACTAATTTCTTATTCGGGGTCGACCAACATGTATACGAACCCAACTCCATACCTGCATTATCACCATCGGTCACGCCATCTGCACCGAATAACCCCCCCCCCACCCACCTCCACACCCACACGCAAACTCTGGTATAGAGATACTAATGCCGCACTACCCCAAGTATATCGGATGGCTATCATAAGATCGGCGATAAATAGCAGATAGCGGCACGGTATCACCCGAGGAGTTCGGAAAGATAACTCCTCCAAAAAGTTCAGCAAACACGCTATGGTGTAGCACTCAACATGGAATTCAGATGAGTCATCGTTCAAGAATAGTCAAATATCGACTTAAGTCATGAAAGGCGTATCGATTTGCCAACAAATGTCATCTCACCTGGTTCAACTCTTAGAAAGTTTTAACCAACTCCTCTCTATCAAAGGTCATACTCCGGTCACGGTCATCTCACCTACGAGAAGATGAAATGAATGTGTCTTTGTGGCCATCTTTCTTGATAGCCGTAAGCAACACATAATCTAGCTTCATCATTCTCATCAATCCTAATCTGTAGAATCCTGTCTCGACTAATAAGTCGTGTGTACGTGGATGCATGGGTAACTCCATGTGCATACGGAACATGAACTCCTTTGATGAGACGTTCCACACTAACTGAGATATGTGGCTCTACTGTAACTTCAGGAGTGTAGGGTCTCTGGGTTATGGACCTCCAGGTGCAGCAGACGACGAAGATGTCTAGCCAACATTGATTAGCCAACAACCTACCCATACATGATAAATTAGTTTAACTAATTACAACGTTATATCTAAAAATACAAAACCGTGCTAAGAAATCATAGTAAACTTACATGTGTAGGTGATCGTCCACGTCCCCAACCACCGCTAGTAGATGACTCGTCGGTACTATTCGAGGGTTGTCGGCCACTTGTACCAGTAGCCTCATCTATATCGTCCTACAAAGAATAGATATTTTTTTGTAATTACATGAAATAAACGTATTATTCGAACATCCAAAAGATATTACTTAACTGGAGCCTACTAGTACTACCCGAGGATCTTGTAGTACTTTTCATTTGTACCATTAGTGCGAAGATGACACTACATTGTAGTACTGAAAATAGTAGTTGATTAATGTGGTATATGGCAGCATACAATTCTCAATACACTACTTATATAAATTCAATCACAAACACAACATACATACACTACTCGTATTAACAAACAGAATTGTGCCTTCACAATATCTCAATACACTACTCATATCAATCCATACATATAAAACAATTCAAAAAGTTGCTAGTCATTATCCAATCACAAAGATTATATTTATACACTACTTATACTAACCAAACCGAATTGTGTCTTCATAACATCTCAATATACTACTCATATCAATTTATACGTATACAACATTCTCAAATTTGCAAGTCATTATCCAATCAAAAGCATAATAAATGAATTTGACTACATATAACAAAAAAATATAGTTTAGGGTTTTATGATTACCTTTAAAAATTATGGAACTTGATCGCGAAAGATGATGGCGCGGATGATGTCGTAGATGAGTGGGGAGGACGTTAGAGACACTGCGAGATTTTAAATTAGGTTTTAATTTGAAGAGAAAGATGTGAAATTGGGGAAAATGTCAAGGAATTAGGCCTTCAAGATTAGAAAGAGGAAGCGGAGGGAGAAAGGGAAAATGTCAAGAATCTGTTGGAAAAGATTTGACAAAGATGGAGGAATCACCGCAGTTGGAGAGATTTGGGATGTAGGGTTTAGGAATTTGGGTTCAGGAGTGAAGAACTAGGTCCCTCTTGAGGCCGCTGTTGAGAACCGCTCAATTGTGGCCTCTATATAAAGGTGTCGCGGTTCCCAATTACGGTCTCTCTTGAACAAAAAACTTAGAACTTTTTGCCTCTCTATTGCCAACTGTGACCTCAATTTTACACTACTGCAGCATTTGGCAACTGCGATATACAAAAAAAATGTGAAGAATTCGCAGCTGGAAACTATGGCTTCAATTGTAGTTGTCGCAGTTCTCAACCGTGGCTTATGCTAATGTGGCCAATATTGATTTACCCCAAGAATTTGTTTGGAAAGAGGGCTCATGGGGGGAATAAGTTCTAAAAGGTGGGGTTGTGTGTGTGTGTGCGCGTGCGTGCGGGGGGGGGGGGGGGGGGGAGATCGGGGTCAATTAGGTATCTTTTTCAAGGATTTGGATCCTCTACACTGGCGAAAATAAGTGTCGAGTAAACTTGATTAATTGTGGCCATCCATCTAAAATCATCTTCGATGAATGGTTACAATTAATTGGTCATCTCCTTAAATCATGTCAATTAAATTATTTACCATTTAAGTATATCTTAAATTTAAATACGAGCATATGCAAATTTGCTAAGTCTTTTTTCTCAAAGCACCATATACAACTAAATATATGCGTTCTACTGTTATTAATGGTTGCTCTATTTTTTTTAGGAAGGTAGCCTCTATTGTTTTTATTAGTAAGGTTGATCTCTACTGGTATTAATGGTTATGAAAAAGTATGCAAAAACTTGACCAATGATAATCTCTAATATTATAATGGAAGAAGGCTTTAGTATCATTTGTCAATCTATCAACACGTGTGACGCACACACATAACTAATATGAATGAGATTTCAAGTTCGAGTCCTCACTACGTCAGCGTTTTTAGTTTTTTTTTTTAATTATTAAGACATGCATTGTCCGTGGATAACTAATATAAAAAATGTCTCAGGTTCAAAGTCAGACTACGTCAAAATTTTTACTTTAAAAAATATATATTTATTAAGACTTGCATCGGTACATGTAAATTACTAGTTTGTATAAATTTGACATTATAATTTTGAATTGTTGGAGGAATGAATTACAAAATAAAGTGTTTGTGAATTTTGCAGGTGTTGGTGTGTGCAAAATTAGTAAGGAAGTTTTTTACAGAAAAGTATCAATTATGTGTAAAAGCATATTTATGACTAATTGAAACTTATATAGATAGAAAGTAATTTAATTTGCATGATTTAAGTATAGCTTATAAATGACCAATTAATATGCATCATCCATCAAAGACGATTACACTTGATTTTCGCCAGTGTACAGGATCCAAATCCTGCCATGGGTGGATGGAAGTATAGTGGATTTTGCTCTCTATGGTGAGAGAGATCTATGGATTTGACATAGCTATTGTCAAATGCCGTAGAGTATTCTTATAATTTTTTCAAGAATAGTGGAAAATCTTAAGTGGGTTGCTTGGGGACTGGATGTAGATCAGGATGACCGAACCAGGATATATCGTGGTGTTTGCTGTGTTGACTCTCTGTAGTTTGATTTCTCCATCTAGAAATTTTATTTTCGCTGAGTTATATTGAAAATCGAGTCTGTGCAATCGACTGGTTTTCGCTTTAAGTCGACTTAACAGACTGGTTGCTATTCAGTTCATTTACTCTTATATTTGTACTGACAGTCAACTGATTTCTCCGATACAGTCGACTTAACAGTTGCGAAAAATTCTATTTATTGTTTAATTCTATTTTTATACAGTCGACTCAACCCGGCCCAATTGCCATCACGAAGAATACCATAAGGCAAATGTATGGAACCAAAAACAAGAATTATTGTTTTTTTATTTTTCTAAAAGAGTGATAGCAAATGAAAATGATACATTTGTAGACAATTTAGTTATTATATTTTGGACAATGTCATACGCTTTTCATGCACATCCTACAGTTTGTGCATTGATTTTTCTTTTTTTTCCTTTTTTTTTTTTATTTCTAAATTCTCAAAAAGAAAGAAAAAACTTGTTATGCATTCTCTGAAAATCGAGATGCACACAATTGATGATACTAAATTATGAGACAGTAAATTTTGGCCCATGCAATCCAGTAGAGGTGGACAACTATTATCCAAATCGACCAATCCAATCCGAACCGACCGGTTTTTAACCGAACCAATTGGAAATTTGGGTTAGTCTGGTTCTTGATCTTCAATAACCAACTGGACCGGTTCGGATGTTGGATGGGGCATTCAAATAACCAATGAAACAGAACCGACCGTACCTCTATGCATTAGTCCATAAAAAATATAGTTCTCCTTTAATTTCTTGAATATACAAACAGTCACTCTCATTTTCTTGGAGATACAAACAGTCTCCTTTAATTTTTTTAGTACAAACCGAGCAGTTGTTCTACCTATGTTTTGATTCTCCATAATCTTGTGTGTTATGTTGTTGAGAAATGCTTGATTTACAGTGTGGCCCAGCTTAATAGAATCATAAAGTTGATGTAACATTTAATAGTTACTTTAATCAAGTCAAATAGAAATTATTTTCTAAATCTTTTTTATTGTACCTAAAATTCAATTAGCTATGGTTATTGTTGTTCCTTTTATGAGAATAAACTAAGATCAGAGAAGTATGCATTTGAAAAAGCAGTGTATCTCACCCATTTAAACATCATCATCTCAATCAATTAATATCAACTTGTGGTTTTATGAATCTTCATTTTAAATTCATTTCTGAACAACAAATAGCAGGTTGTTTCTTAAATTTGATTGAAGTTGATCTTTTAAATTTCAACAAAATTGTGAATGATGTTGGAGGTAAAAAGTAGCACGCCAAGCCGACCATCCAATTCAATCCAAACCGAGCACAATCGGTTTGGATGAAAACCGATCCAATTAAGGCTCGGATTAGTTGCGGATGAGAAAATTAAAAAACTGATCTTCTTTAGATCGGTGGTGGATGGTCCATATTAGATCGGATACCGACCGATGCCCACCTCTACAATCCAGGTAACTTTTTTCCTGTCGTTCTAGTTATTAACAGTCAAATTTAGTCTATAAGTATACTAGTAATTTACACGTGCGATGCACGTTTTAATAATTTTAATAAATAAAAATAAAAACTCTGATGTAGGGCGGATTCGAACCTGAAATCTCCTTTAGATTAGTTATATACGTGTATTGCACATGTTGGTAGATTTACAAATGACACTAAGGCCTTCTCCCATTATAATATTACTAGTATTATACACGTGCGTTGCACGTGGGGAAAATGGGGAGGGGGGAATAAAAAGGGCAAAAAAAAAATCTACCAACACGTGCGTTGCACGTGGGGAAAATGGGGAGGGGGAATGAAAAGGACCAAAAAAATCTAGTATTATACACGTGCGTTGCACGTGGAGAAAATGGGGAGGGAGAATGAAAAGGACAAAAAAAAAATACCAACACGTGCACTGCACGTGTTGACAAAATGACACAATGACAAATGACACTAAGCCCTTCTCCCATTATAATATTAGAGATAGATTAGATATAATAGTAATAATATAGTATTCCCATAGAGAAATGCTACACATATCATAAAGTCTACAACTCTCGAAGTTGAGTTAAATTTTTTTGATAATTCCAAGTTGCATTACAAAGTTGTGAAGTACCAAGAGATAGGGCTGCAAACGATCCGAGCTACTCGTGAGCTACTCAGCTCGAGCTCGGTCAAAGCTCGACTCGAGACGAGCTCGAGCTCGAAAATCGAGCTCGACAGCTTAACGGGCCGAGCTCGAGCTTGGGCGTTTTGTAATTATTAGGCTAAACTCGCGAGAACTCGGCTCGAACTCAGTCAAAGCTCGGTCAAAGCTCGGCTCGACTCGAGCTCCAGCCGAGCTCGAGCTTGAAACCGAGCTCGATTGATTAACGAGCCGAGCTCGAGCCTCACGAAACTCGGCTCGACTCGGCTCGTTTGCAGCCCTACCAAGAGATATACTACATTGTTCCTACTTCCTTACGATCTTAAAGAAATCATACTGATTTCTACTAATAGTAATTACCACAAACCATATTGATCTATCGTATTCACTCTCCCGGTCAATAACCAGAGAAGCAACGGTAATTACACTATCTCAATACTGCGAGCACTGCTAGACACAAAAGTGGGGGCATAATTATCAGTCAAATATACATCCATCACTCAAAAGACAAGCAAATAACAAAGAAAAAAACGAAGAGTAAAGATGAAAGGTTTTCCAAAATGACCAACTTTTTTAAAGTATTGACCAAACTGACCCACTTTCGAAACTAATTACCAAATTAACATACTCACTATCTGCAATCGCGAGTCTAGTTCAACTGACTGACCTCACTATCTCGGATAGCAAGTGTAGGTCTATACATTCAGGTAGAAATTGCATGTTCACATTTTATTTGAATAAATGAGTACAACTACACTTGCTATTTTAAATAGTGAGATCATTTGAACTAGACTCGCTAAATAAATGAGTACAACTACACTCGCTATTTGAGATAGCAAGGTCAGTTGAACTAGACTCGCTATCACATAGTTATATATATTTTAGGTAGAAATTGCATGTTTAAATTATCTCTAAAAAAATGAGTATAACTACACTCGCTATCTAAGATAGCGAATTCAAATGAACTAGACTCACTATCTGAGATGGCGAGTGAAAAATGAGTACAATCATTTGCACTAGACTCGCTATCTCAGATAGCGTGTAATTGTATACATTTCATGTACAAAATTTCTCTGGAAAAAATAAGTACAACTACACTCGCTATCTCAGATAGCGTGTAATTGTATACATTTCATGTACAAAATTTCTCTGGAAAAAATAAGTACAACTACACTCGCTATCTGAGTAGGACTGTAAATCGAAGCGGACTAGACCAAACAGCCATATGTTCAAGCTCGGACCGAAATTCTACTCGAACGGGCTTATGTCAGGCTTGGTCCAGGTCGGATAAATTTTTATAGCTCGGGCTCTGTTCGTTATAACAAAAGGCAATATTTGTTCGGACGGACCGGACTCGGTAAAGCATCGGACCTAATAATTTGTTCAAGTTAGTTCGTATAACAGTTCAGACGGTCCACGGTCGGACCAATTCTCGAACCAGACTCGAACGGACGACGTACCGTCCTGTTCATTTTACAAGCCTATATCCGAGATAGCAAGTCTAGTTTAAATGAACTCACTATCTCAAATAACAAATGTAGTTATATACATTTTAGGTAGAAATTGCATATTCAAAATTTCTCTGAAAAAATAAGTATAGCAGGTGTAGTTCAACTGAACTCGCTATCTCAAACACCGAGTTTGAGAAATGAGTACAACTACAGTGGCCATCTGAGATAGCGAGTGTAGTTGTACTCATTTTTCCAGAGAGTTTGTTTTAGAAAAAAAAAACTATAAATCAAACTCGCTGTTTCCAATAGCGAGGCTGGTTCAACCAAACTCGCTGTTGGAAACAGCAAGAACCAAACTCGTTGGAAACGGCAAGTCTGTCTTTTAGACTTTTATATCTTCGCGAAATTTCTCATAGTGGTGGAGAAAATCATTAAACTACAAGCGAACTTATTTTCAAATAACTCACTGTTTGAAACAGTGAGTATTAACAGTGAGTATGTCGATTTATGTGAATTTGGTATATAATTCAAAAGTAGGTCAGTTTGGTAAATATTTTCAAAAATGGGTCATTTTGGGGGAAAAAATTCGAGTAAAGATATCAATCTACCAGGCCAAAAAGAACTAGTACCAACCAAGTTCTAAAGCCCCACCCAAATATATGAGTGCGACACCGGATCCCAGATCTTTAAATTGAAGCAAGAAGAGATGGCACCAATCACCAAAATTTCTGAACCAATGAAAAGCAGGTTAAAAAAGTGCAGGAGTGATCTCAGTGATGATAACGAAGGCCACAAGGGCACGTGCCCTTGAGCCTTTCTTTCACACCTCAATCTCAGTCAACTAACCTTAGCAGATGGTGGGAAATGTGGAATGGATAGAAAGTAAAGATATAGTAGGAGTCTAAATTAGGAAGATGGACATCTCCACAAATCACCAAAAGAATTTGAACTCAAGTTGGGGTCTCTTTCTTTAGATATCCAGATCTGAGGTGAAAGTGACTCTTCCTCTTATCACACGCAACACACTTTACCAACTCCCTCTGCATTAATAGTGGAATATTTCCATAGCAAAAACAAGGCCAAGTTTCGGAAAGGGTTATACCGTCTGCATAAATATTGGTTCAAACTTTACTTGACAATCTGATATTGGTTCGTACTGTTCACATAGCATTACCCTTTCGCAAGACCTCCCAGGAATTCTTGGTCGGCAGGATTACCCAAAATCGGGCATAGAAAGAATGAATTCAAGCAATACATTTTGAGCACAGATAACAAAATTCAGTTCCGGCGTACAGCAGAAAGGAATTAACTGAATGTGGACGGATAAGGCCGAATGACAAATAAAATTTTTTTAAAAAAATCAAAGAAAAACTTTTTGAACCTAATAGATAAAGATGCTAACAATCCATGTCGGCAAAAGTATATAACAAGGTTATCTGAGAGAACAAAAGAAATATAATACAGTTACTAGACCGTACATAAGCTTGAAACTTACTCAACGAATCCCTTACACTGGGCGTTAGTGGGAAGTTTTCTATTTCCACTGTAACTCCCTTTTTATTTCTTCATTATTCCAAAGAGCCCACGGATGCGATCCCGCTGCTCATGTTTCTTGACTTCTGCCTGCTAACATAGTCATCGCAGTTGTTGCTTAAGAGCCTTTTCATTGGAACTGAATTTAGATGTTCGTCGCTCTCCTTTCCCATCTGCTGCACTTCTTGAGGCGAAAGTATTTTTATGCACCAGACATTATTCACAAATTCCCTGTCATAGAAATGGAGCAAAGTTGTCAGTGAACCCGCATCAATACAATCACAGTATGTGCTTTGAATGTCAAGAAATGTTGAGAATACAAATAGATAAGGTTGTAAAGTATCTCTTATACATGAGCTAACACTAAAGAATATGACAAATGGTATCTCTCTTCACTGTTGGTGCTATAACCTATGTTGCTAACACCTTATTTGAAGCCATGACAGGTCGGAACACGAATTGAACATGACAATACTTCTACATATTGACTGATCTGTATCAGATCCATGTCATGATGACATATCCTATTTGTGTTTTAAAGTCTGACTGAAGCAACTAGCCTGTGGCAAGAAGGTTTCAACAATATAAAGCCCGTGTTGATAGTGTTGGTTAGGGAGATTCAAAACAAACCATAAAATCATTTGATCAGATTGAAAGAGTTGGATTAAATGTAACTGCTGTTGTTGTTGGTGGTGGTGGTGGTGGTGGGGTGTGTACTAGGCTATGTTACACAGTTCTACGTGGCGGACACGAATCCGCTATCTCAGATAGCGAGTGTTGTCGTATGCATTTCAGGTAGAATTAATATAGAATGGATTTATAGTGTGATTTAGTTGAGTGTATTTTTGGTTAGTTCTTACTTACCTCATCCTATCATTTACAACTGCAACTAGTAATGCTAATTATACAACTAATTAAGCTCGTACCACTGTTGTAAGAAACAAATATGTAGTCAACTGAAGAGTGTAAAGCTTTGCAGCTACTACCAAACAATAGCTATAGTTATTATTATTACATGTCATAACAGTTGAACGACAATATTATATGCAATAATGTTTGCCAACTCAAAACCTTAAACCAATCATCCAAGATCCCGAATTGTGCATATTTAGTTGAGTTTGAGATATAGCCACTTTATTTCTATCTGACATATGATATGGCATAATGTATGTGTGTTTAAAGCTAAGTCATAATGTATACAGGGAAAATTTGAGATTCTTAACTGTTGTGGAAAATAAAATAACTAGGCTCGCTATCTCAGATAGCAACCCTAGTTCAAAGAGGCTCGCTATCTGAGATAGCGAATGTGAGAATTGAGAGTTTCCACGGATTCTGAAAAATTACAAATTCTCATAGCGACCTTGGTTGCACAACCAGGGTCGCTATCTCATCGCTATATTTTAGCGACTGGTACAATTCGGGATCTTGATGATGGGTTTTGGGTTCGAGTGTGAGAGTAGAGAGCGTTGTGAGTGATGAAGTGGATCTCAATACATTTTGAACGAATTTTATTGGTGAAATAGCAAATTTGGGAGGCTAGACTTTATATTTTAGGGTAGTTTTTCAAAACCTTCTCAGTGTAGCTGTTTCCGTGTCAACGTATCTGTCTAGGTAAACACCAGTTCATGGAAGGTGTCCTCACTCGTCGGTACATCATACATGTTTAGATATATGTTTGGCCCAATTGTTTTCAATTGATACAGACAAAAGGAAACTAGAACAGAGGAAGGTCCACAAGATAAACCTACTAAACTTCTTGGTTTAGTTAGCATATTTAATAGCATGTTTAGATATATGTTTGGCCCAATTGTTTTGAATTGATACAGACAAAAGGAAACTAGAACAGAGGAAGGTCCACAAGATAAACCTACTAAACTTCTTGGTTTAGTTAGCATATTTAAAAGGGAACGGTTAATGCTAATTTGATGTTTTAAGAAAAAAGTTCTGAAGGGGTTAGTTCTAGATGGTTCTCAGAGAGTTCACTTGAAACAAGTATATGGTTTTCTATCAATAGAAGCATTTCAGTGAAAACCTCTATTAGCACCAACTAAAAGCAGGTATTGTCCCAAAGAGAGAAATTATGAGACAAACTTACTGCCAAGGATCATCGCCGACGAGAAGAACATCATTCTCACGGTCAACGAATACAAGCTGCCAGCCTGATCTCATAGGGTCCTCCAACTGGCCTTCAAGGCCAAACAGACGCCCAAGCTCACTGCGGACCTCTGGATAACTGCTGAATTTGGTGATATCCAGCGATCTCCCAAAGGATCCAGTTTTGTATACCTAGCAATACCAGTGGAAAAGATTCAGTAATAAAAAAAAATTAATCACAAAGAGCAACTTATTTCAGAAGGAACCAAGTATAGGTTGAATCTTCGTGCCTGGTTAGAATTATTTTGGCATAAACATCGAACAACCTCCAAATAACATTTCGATTATACTGAGGTAAAGCACATCTTTCAGTGAAATTTTATTTATGTAACACTAATATAATAGGTCTAGTTCTAGTATTAGAAACATAATTAAGAAGGACATAAACAACTGACAAAAATTCAGTTCTGCTGAATTGCACAAGATTTTATATCACTGAAAATTTAAGCTAATATTTTAAAGGTCAATGTCATTAGTTAGATTCAGTACTCCGTTTTGTTTCTAACTATATATACCTAGTCAATAAAGAGAAGGTAATGCAGTATTCACAGTTGTAACTAAGGTTATAATTTTAATGGCTGTATGCTAGCAAGTAAACATATTCACCTTAACAAAGGTCCCAGTTTGTGGATTAACTTGCCCCGCATTCTCAGGAGACTGACGGAAGCCTGTTTCTTCTAAGCAACTGGAACTTGCCACTGCTTGACTCAATGGGAAGTTGGTTCCATTTGGGCTCAGAAAATTTCCAGTTGCAAATGATAAAGCTGTTGAATCAGTTTCACTCCCAACACTCCTGAGACTTGGCATTCCATTCTGCATTAAAAATGATGAAGAGTCTATGTTGACACCAAAAAGCAGATTGCTCTGTGGATCAGTGCTACCATCTTGATCAAAGGTGCATTCTCTTCCTGGAAATGGCGGCAATGTGAAGCCATGAGAAATATTAGACTGCACAGAACCTAACTGTTCAACCTGGGGTTGAATCGTCTGGGTCCTACAAGGAGGGACAGCCTCAACAGCTAATCGCTTAGAATTCCAACCACCTGGATTCATCAGTGGGCTTGTCCTTGGTACACTTAGAATGCTCGAAGTTTCTTCAGGAGAGTAGGAGCGCAAAACATTATGCAGGGGTGACACAGATGTGGATACTGGGTTACCATTGCTATCTGGAGTATTTTGCAGACCAAATGACGGTATCATTTGTAGAGTTGAAGGTTGTGCCTGAGAAGTTGATGTCAGCTGAGACAAAGACGAAACTACATTCGGAACTTGATGATTAGATGGAGGCTGTTGTTGCTGCATTTGATTCTGTTGTTGTATTTGGCTCTGCTGCTGTTGTAATTGGCTTTGCTGCTGCTGCTGTTGTAATTGCTGTTGCTGCTGTTGTAATTGCTGTTGCTGCTGCTGAAATTGCTGTTGTTGCTGCTGCTGTTGCTGCAACTGTTGCTGCTGTTGCTGCTGTTGCTGCTGTAATTGTTGTTGCTGTTGTAATTGTTGCAGTCGTTGCTGCTGTTGTAATTGATGAAGCTCATGATGTTGCTGTGTATCACTAAAAGTGTGACCCTGCTGCAACTGCTGTTGAAGGAATTGGGCCTGATTCCGGTTCTGAGCCTGGCTCTCTTGGATGGACTGAAGGAAGGCTTGCTGAGATTGAGGTTGTAGTTGCTGAAGAAGCTGAGTATGTAAGAGAGGAGAAGCTCCGTTGGATATTGCTTGAGGTTGTTGGAATTGGAGCATTGAAGGCATCGCTGCTTGTTTGGAAGGATCCACAGTCCTCATTTCCTGAAGTGCTGCTGCTGCCATAGCCTGGTACATATCAGGTTGTAGACCAAGCATGGATGCATCAAATCTTGGCTGCATCCAGGGTGTCATTCCAAGTCCTTGGAAGTTCAGTGATTGGAATCCTCGGTCCCCATTTTGAAGCCACATCAGCGGAGAATTCAAGCCAAGTTCATCTTCTTTCATGCCTGCATGAACGAAAGGGAAATTCAAAAATTATATGAGGGGAAGGGTCTGCTTGGCCTATCAAATTTGCACAAGAAAGTGAGGAACTCATGGAATCTCCAATCAAATTCCATTAGGAATTAGCTTGGCAAAACTTACAATGCCAATAGATAATTTTGTGGTCCCTATGTGAGATTTCTCAAATGATTCTCTTGAAAAGGTAATTCAAGGAACCTTCCAACTATTACTCATTCCTCATCTATCATCCATAGTAACCTTCCAAATCACTCCTCAAATAAAAAATTATATTGCAGAAATGGTAATCTCTCCCACTTATTTGACTCCAAATTTCCTTATATCAAAAATTAATTTGCCCAGCATAGCACTTAAAAAAGATGTCTAAATATAGGTTTCATTTGCTCGTGGAAACTATTAGGTTATCTAATTTTTCTGTTCTAACTGTTCATAATTCCATGTGCCAAACCCCAAACTGAAACATACTTATTGGCTGTGTGCATGACAAAAGTAATCCTAAAACCATACCATGAAGAGAAGGCAAGCCTGAGGGCCATGGACGCTTTAGTCTAAGAGGGAAAGGGGAAGGATACATTGGAAATGTCGTGAGTGGCTCAATCTCCCAAAGTGAGACCTTTGGCTGCCTTTCCCCAGCAGTAGACTCATCCCAACCAACCTGCGCCATTTAAAAAAGAACCCCAAGCATGATTAAATTGAACACATTTCGGAAAGGAGTAATTGAACCCACATGCTTTGCAGGATAAAAAGGTAAAACATACCTTGACAGAACGCCAATGTGAATTAGGCCAACGGACTGGATCTAGGTCACTTATCCCAGTTATTGTCCCCATGTACCTGAAAATTATACAGGCAGGGCAAAATAAATTATACAAGTCATATAAACCCAACAAAATATGTAAATTTAACAGGTAAATCCCAGCCCAAACTACTCCAAACATAAAAAGTATCAAAATTTGATCATCCATATATCAATAAACCTAATCAAATAGTAATACTAGAATTGAAGTCACAACAAGAAAAGAGGGCAATGATGAGTCTGTAGTTACCGGCGGACACTTGACTCCTCAGTTTCAAATAGCATCCGGAAACGCATTCCCACAGAAACACGAGTGTGATAGACTGCCTTGGCATACTTAGCCAGTGGTATGACAAATTCAGAAGGACTCGCCCTAAGAGCATATGCTAAATGTCAAGAGAAGAAAGAAAAACTTGGGAGTATTAATTGAAAAATGCAGTAACAGATACCTTGAGTTATAAAATATAGTGAAGCGACTATTAGTAGCAGCAGCATGAGCTGCTGCAGCTAGAAGGCCTATGTGCATGCTATCACTTGATAAAACTGATGAAGGCATAACTGTTTGGGAGCGACAAGCACGCCGAATTCCCAGGAGTAACTGATTATTCTCATTCCTGAGAGTCAAAACAGATACAGCACAAAATAAAAATATAGAAATAAATATAAGATGAATATGCAGTCAAAACAAGGTCTGAAATCACTCTACCAGATAAAAAGGACTGAATCCCCCGCAACAAGTCTCTTTGCACTTACAAACACACTCCATCCTGTTGTAAGGAGGTGCCTCTTTGGTTGACCTGCAAGTAATGAATTTACTGAACTGCATCAAAAAAATGGATTGAATACTTACCATGTCAATTAGGCCTCATTTAAAATATTATTAATTACAATAGCAATTTCCATACATATAAGTGCCTAATTAAATCGAGCATTGATAGATATATCAAAAAAAAGGAAGAACAACAACAAAGCCTTTATCCAAACTCTTTGGGTTTGACACATGACATATCAACAATAAGAATGGACCAAGAAATCCAGAAGACATAGCAAATATTTTTCAGTCAAATTCAGAATTTCATACGGTGGCCGATAAGTCATGCAACCTATAATTTTGTATACTGTTTAAAATATGACTACTGGCTTATGCTATAATTGGGACTTAAAGATTAATTGAAAATTTTGATTTCCATAAAAAAAGCATATTAGGTTTCTGATTCTACTAACTTTAGCAAGTGATGACACTATAACATAACTTTCATGTAAATTTTATATGGTTTACTCAATGACTATCACAACTGGCACAATGTTCTCCATGTCTTCAATGCTTACTAAAGAGCAGACTTCGGTAACAAATTGATTTTGACAGTTCCCATATAAACTTGCTCAACTGCTAGTCTAAACTCCTTCCAGGGGCTAAAACTACCTAAAACTTCCTGCTCATCTACAAATGGTTTCACTCTCCAAATTCTCAGTTGACTTCATACTCCTGAGATCTTAATAGAAAAGATCGCCAAATCCATCGAGATAGAAGTTCTAATACATGCCCCCAACCAAATGCAACTACATGTAAATTGACACCTAACTCCTACATCATTGTTTCATCATTCTCTATTGCCTAATTGTCAGAATCATAACCATATATAAAAACTTTAATATGTCTTATGCTTCTATGCATGTACAATTATTGCTCATGACACGAGAAACACCGTCGCTTGTGAAATTCTCATTGTAGAAAACCTATCCGTGAGTTTCAACTGAACTGAACTTACCTCGGAAAATATGACGAAATTTCCACTCAGTGTCATGAAGGTCCCTTGCAATCAACTCTTGTGCAGGAGGCTGCTGGGAAAAATCCTGAAAAGATAAGAAAGCAATAGGATGGATAAATTAAGATAAATTCTCTTCATAATTTAATGTGTAAATAGATGAACATTCTAATATTGGAAGGTAGCAAACTAACCAATGGAGGAAAAACTTTTTCAGCTGCCCGGCGCGGGACGGAGAAACCACCATGAGTACTTGTGTCACTTGCAGTCAGTGTCTTACAGAAGTAGTTTGTTGGCTGTTTGCTAGGGGTGCCCAACTCAGCTGGGAGGTAGGGATCCTTTTGCTCTTGCTATGGGGAAGCAGATAAAGGTTAATACAGATAAGAAAAACAAAAAATTGTTAAAGCGAAATCTGAACTTAAAAACATTGTTGGTTACCGGGCTCAATGGTTGCAATGTCATTTGCGCATAAACCTCATCAGTCTCTACATCAGCCTGCATCAAAAAATTGTGATAGTGGCACATTCTTTACAGATTAGAACCAACACCCTTCTGTATAAGTTAAACAACAATACTTGGGACAAAAACTTACATGCATGGTTACATTATGAAGCTGACAGATCAACTGAGGAGGCAGGCTTGGATAATTGGGAATGTGAGCATCAATTTCCTTGTTGGTTGATGCAGACACCTGCACAGAAAAGGACACATCATAGAATTTAATTTAATAAATACACTAGGACCAGAAGTCTAAGGAACCAAATTTCTACACTTCTACCAAGCAGAATTGCATATGGGCATCGAATTAGGTATAACAGATTTTGTATGTAACTAAATCAACACCATTCTTAATAACTCACCAATAGTCTCTACATAACGACACTTCAATTCATTTTGGTCAAAATTAAACTGAAATTTCTAAAGATCGGAATTGAAGCACAAGGACATGACAAAATGTGCAGATACATGCATTCCTTGGGCATAAGTTCCCAGTAGTTATTATTCTAAATAGCAAGGGGAGATGCCAAACTCCTAGCCCCGGGTATTATAGCCTATAGGTATAAGAGGGCTCGAGAAAACCAAGTCAATGGGAGGAGTGATTCTAGCCTATGAACTGAAGGTCCTCCAATATATGTTCATGAAACCAAGTACAAATCCCTTAATTAGGAAGGACTAGATGGAGAAAGGTGCACATTCTTAAATCAAACACCATATAAGCCAAATAAAATAATCAAAAACACATTACTACAGCAAATAATGAACAAAAACATAACTCATTCTCAGCAATGCATACTCTTAAAAATTATCCAATACTAATTTAAAGATCAACGCCTCACCTGCTCACTATGGCCTTGAGGAAAGTAAACAACACGACTACCAACTGCAGGTAGTGAAACAAGCGGTCCTGCACATGCATGCCATAGTTCCGAATTCAAACACCGTTGTTCTCCTACAATTTATCACCACCACATAAATTTAGAATTTTCTCATCTTCCCTCAAGAAGACAAAGCATGAAAAACATTATCATGAAGTATCATTAATAAAACATGATGTAACTTTGTTCTTTTCCGGAAAAGAATACAATTCCTTATGTACACCCAAAAAGTCATAAAAGAGTGCCCACAATCCTCAATCCTTCTCCCCATATAACCAAGTTCCACAAAAAAATTTCAAGTATATTAATATTAAAAAACGATGCAAACAATATTAGTTTATGGAACAATCGACACATCATCTACAATGACCATATATCAAAATGACAAAGGCCTCAACTCTAAAATTTGAAGCGGAAATTCATGATTCGATCCGGAACTATTCTAGTGCAGCAAACAGAGCTTGAAGACATATTAAACATCGAACATAATAAGCTAGATGAATAAATGGCAGCAAAACCTCACCCTCTTGTGGCTGACTAACAACCCCAGAGGACGAAAGCCTCATCTTTCAAGATCCCGAAAACCGCTCTAAATCGAAAACTCCAAACCCAAACCCAAACCCAAATGACCAAAGCTCTCTCTCTCTCTCTCTTTTCTTCAAGAGGCAACCAACTCCATATATCACAACAGAGCCAGCAAAAATATTTCCCACCTTAAAACAAAATCCCACCAAGCCTTAAAAACATTCCACAACTTTCCAAGTTAGCCCCTCTAAAATCCACAAATTCCATTTTCACCACACGCAAAAAATCCCCCTTTCTTCCTCATCCTCCCAATCTCATCACTCCAAACCCTATAGCTCAATTTCTTCCCTTTCTTCCACTTCCTCTCTCAAAATCCGAGATTTAAAACCGTGAACTACCAAAGAACGTAACTTTCAACTAAAAGCACGTTTCTCAAAGCAAATCCAACGGATCTCAGCTTCCAATCTTCCAATCCAAGCTCCCAAACTTCGAATTTTTCGAGATTCTCAGATCTCAGTGTAGGAAGCTTCTACAACCTTCCGAAACCCTAGCTACCTCAGATCTCTACCTCCGAAGCTGCTCGAAAGTTCAAACGGCGCGCCTTTCAAAGCAGGACTCGAGCATTTGGACGGCGAGGATCGCATCTAAGTCGAAGCTACTTCAAAATAGCTCAGCTTTCGTCTTCTTCTCTTCTCTTTCTCTTTCTCTTTCTCTTTCTCTATCTTACTTTCTCTCTCTCTATCAATCAGTAAAAACCGCCATTATTAGTTTTTCTTCATTCCTTTTTGGTCCTCCCAACTTATTCCTAAATTACTAATTTGCCCTCGAAAATTTTCCCGGAATTACGGGAATTGCCACTCATGACTTTTGAATTTACGGGAATTACTGCGCCTGCCTAAAAGTGCCCGTTGATAAATAGCACCCGATTTTTGGAGTGGGTTTGATTGGAATCTGTAGAAAATGAGTGTAGTAAGTAATAATAGAGAGTGTTAATATCAAGAGCATTTTATTTTTCGAGGTACTCTTTTCTTCGTACGAGGTATCCCCTTCAGTGCCTTCACGCTCCTAAAAGAAAAGCATTTTTTTATCGGTGAATACTAGACGTCGGATTACGTCAGGATTCGTGCTGCCTAGATCCGGGAATGAGGACCGAAAAAGCGGTTTTTTAAAAAATTCATTTTTTATTATTATGTATAACTACTAATCTCTAATATTATAATTGAAGAATTAGGATTGTCATTTGTAGATAACTTGTAATTTGTAGAACTTCAACCATCTAATATCAACAATTTATTTTTATGAGTAATTTGTACGTGCATAATTAATTTTTTAAATATATTTTTATATAGTAAATAATAAGACGTAATTTAGCATTGAACTTGAGACATCAATTTACTCATTACATACTGTTTATAAATTATCCCCTAGCTGCACAAACTTTTATTTTATTTGATTGACACTTTTGTAAATAATTATATCGTAAATAAATTTGAACTTTGAGGGGTATTATGGTAACTAACAACAGTTGAGTAAATGAATGATTAATATAACTCCCACTTTAAAATGAATTGTTGAGGTTAGATGGTTAAATGTCTACAAATTACAGGTTGTCTACAAATGACAACCCCAACTCTCCCATTATAATATTAGAGAAGTGTGTGATATAGTAATCATTCATTTACTCAACTATTGGTAATCACCATAATACCCTTAAAGTTTAAATTTACATTATTATTTACAAACGTGTCACTCATATAAAATAAAAGTTGATGCCACTAATGATAATTTGTGAGTATGTGATGAGTAACGGGATGTCTCAGGTTCGAGGCCAGATTATATCTTTCTTTTTACTTTAAAAAAAAGAAGAAAAAAAAATTACGACGTGCATCGCACGTGTAGATCACTTGTCTATCTAGTTGGGCATAAATTATTTCATGAACATATTTTGTTGGTTTTAAGATATATATATGTGTGTGTGTGTGTGCGTGTAACCCCTGTTTCCCCAAATCTGTATTTTCTGTATATTTTTGGTATTTCAAATTTTTGTAAATTAGGTTTTTCTCTTTCAAATTATTTTTGTTAAATTGTACTATTGGATCTCCTATTGAAATCTGTTTTCGCTCAATAATGTTATTTGTAACCGTTTTCTATGATTTTCAATTTTGTTATTATTACTACTTGTTGCTGATGATTTTGGTGTGGGAGCAAACAAATAGAATTTGTAGATTCTTGGAGAAAACAATAAAGCAAACCTGTTGACCTGTTGACCTTTACCGACTTGTTGACTTGGTCTCCTGCCGCCGCCGTTCACCTGCAAAAAGTGTGAGACACCGGGGTTGATCCCGGCGACGCACCCTCCGACGCTCAAGTCAGTAATCAGAAAAGATTATGAAAGAGCGTTAACTGGCAAAAGATTGATTACCTCTTAATGATGGTGGATGGGACGTATTTATAGCCGCCTTTGAAATCAGATTAGGAATGTAATCCCTAGGATTAGATTAGGAATGTAATCCCTAATTCCCAGTGAAAGGATAGATATGAATCAGGGCCGTTGATTAGGATTAATCAGAAACCCTAATTCTATCCTGCTGGACCGAGTTTGCTGCGGGTTGAAACCCGCACCCAGTTGAGATGGGTTTGTTTGCGGGTTACTAGGCTTTTGGAGAGAAGACCCAGTACCCACTTCAGACCCGTTTGTAGGTAAAATTACCATTTTGTCCCCAGGCTTTGAGATTCGCGCCAAGTTTGGACGGTTCTGATTTAACCCCATTTTTAGCCATATCACGAGCCCCCCACTCCCGAAGACTGAGTTTGATCAACCTTTGAGGAGTAGTTTCACTGTTTTAATGGCTTACGGAGTTGTATCGGAGCCCACACGAGGGGTGTCAAATCTTTAAATGGGGTATCGTGGTAATTTCCAAGTTAGTAGTGCGCTCTAGATTGTTCTTGAGCTTTCTTCAACTTCTGATGATTTTTCCTAACTTTGCGAAGTGGTGATTTTTCATTCGAGGGTCTTTAATTAACCTTTCGAAGCAATAATTATCTACCTAGGGTTTCAAAAATATTTCCCCGGATTTATAATTATTTTTTAGAATTTTTAATTAATTTTCCTGAATTTTAAATCATTTTTTCGCAGTGTTTAGGTAGATGATTCGGTGTTATTTTTGTCGTTTCATGGCCTGGATGCTTCGGCCTCGTCGCCGACCCCCTCCAAACACTCGCTACGAAGGAGGCCAAGGTCCATGGGGTTCGGCACCTTCCGCCGAAGCGCACAGATACTTCGGCCAGGCTATAGGCGTGTTCGGTGGATTTTTGGCGAAGTTCGGAGTGGTTTCCTCCCCGTAAGAGGGTTAGTGCCGAGAGCGTTCGGCAGCATGTGCCGAGGTCCACTTTTCCATGTAACATGGTCGGTGGCAAGAACGCTCGGCAGTATGTGCCGAGGTCCAATTTTACCATGTAACATGGTCGGTGGCAAGAACGTTCGGCAGCATGTGCCGATGTCCAATTTTTCCATGTAACATGGTCGGTAGCAAGAACGTTCGGCAGCATGTGCCGAGGTCCAATTTTTTCATTTAACATGGTCGGTGGCAAGAACGTTCGGCAGCATGTGCCGAGGTCCAATTTTTTCATGTAACATGGTCGGTGGCAAGAACGTTCGGCAGCATGTGCCGAGGTTCAATTTTTCCATGTAACATGGTCGGTGGCAAGAACGTTCGGCAGCATGTGCCGAGGTCTTGGGGTGCGATTTTTGGCAGCATAGGAAACGTCAGGCTGAGTTGGCTGCTGCTGAACTTCTGAGGGATGTAACAGTCATTATTGCGATGGCTGCTGATCTTCTGACGGATGTAACAGTCATTTAATGCGATGGCTGCTTATCTTCTGACGACTTTGACAGATGTGCCAGTCATTAATGCGATAGTGCAGATAATCTTCTGACGATTCTGATAGATGTGCCAGTCATTAATGCGATAGTGCAGCTAGGCGCGGTAAATAATGTGACGGTTCAGGTCGTTTTGTCGCCTTGTGTAAATGGGCTGGCTCTGTGGGCCCATTAACCTCGTTTCGTGTGCCCAACTCTATAAAACTTCACCCCCCCTCTCATTTCTCACTTCTCCGAATTTTTACTCAGGCAGTAATTTCTACTGGTGAGAGCTCACGGTGATCGTCGATTGCTTTTCCGGTGAATATTCTGACCGTTCCCATCAACTCAAAGGTAATTTATACTTAGTCTTTTTTAAGTATAAATATGTCTCTTTCTCCTTTATCCGAGCCCTCCCCTTCTACCACCGAAGTCCCTTCTCCGCGTCGCCAAGATAAAGGCAAGAAGGTATCCGGTCGAGACAGCATAGTGGAAGATCCGAAGCGAATGGGGCCGTTCGGCAGGTATCCAGGACCACTGACAGGGCTTCAGCGGGTTAGAGAGCTTCCTGAGGAGCATGCCGAGCGCATCATTCATGGGAGGGGAAGAGCCTTCGAGGAAAATGAGGCAAGAGAGACCTCTGAGGCCGATGAGACGGTCTCTATTCTCAGCTGGAGGACTTGGTAGTGATCCGGGGTTGCTTCCAAATTCTGGAGGAGTACGAGCTTATGCTGCCGGGACCCGGGGTTAGGGCAAATTCGCCGATGCCAGTAAACATGTGTTTCTGGCTAGTCGACGCCTTTATCGCCGGGGCTCGGCTACCTCTCCACCCGTTTGTGATCAAAGTGCTGAGGTAGTTTGGGGTCAGCCCCATTCAACTGATGCCGAACGCGTGGAGAGTTATCAATGGGTTCGTACTCCACTACCAAGCGGCTGGGATCGAGCCAGAGCTGAGGGTATTCCGGACTATCTACCGGCTTCATCAGCAGAATCGGTCGGAGTTCCGGTACTACCTAGCTCCGAGGCACGGAGGTCGGCTCGTCGTCTGCCCCGACTCCATCAAGCACTGGCGAGATAAATACTTGATAGTGCGGGGCGTTGAGGCGTGGCCCATACCCACCAGTTTTGTGGAAGAGGTGTCGAGGCGAGTGAGGGAGTCGCCGGTGCATCACCCTCAAGAAGAGGAGGCAGTGCAGACTCTTCTTGACAGGCCGAAGTACGATTGGAGGGAGCTTACCGAGGACATTCTCTTTAGGGGAGGGCTCAGCCGCGTAGACCCCAGTACGCGGCTCTTTCTATGCTCTCATTTTTTTTTAATCTTACCTATTCTAACTTGTGTCTTTAACCGGCTTCTAATTTGATGTAGAGGCAATGGATTTCGACGCGGTGATGGCGCAGAGGGCTGCCCTCAGAAGTAAGGTGCCGAAGAAGAGCAAGAGGGTTTCCACCAAGCTACCGCTCGCGAAGGCTCCGAGGGGCGCGAGCGAAGCCGATGCCGTTGAGCCTCCGGGTGTGGTGACCCCGACCTCGGCCGCAGGAGTAGCCTCAGCGTCGAATGAGGCAGGAGACTTCCCGATCTCCACAGCTCTCGGGATGGAGACGCCCTCGCTGACGGCGAAGGCCGAGGAGCTCCTCACTGAGGAGCACAAGAGGATCCACGTTCTGGACTGGCAGGTTCAGAAGCATGATGGGTTTCTCGGCGACTCCTTGGCGAGTATGCAGGTGGTCAAACACCTGGCGACGCCAAAGGACCGAGCCGCCATGGAGGCTGGCATGGCGGGCGACGACGCCATTGAGATCGCGCGCTCGGCAGTTTCGGTAAGTGTCGAATTTCTGCTCTCCTTGGTTACTTTCTCTTTTGATTTTTCTAACTCTTGGCACTTTTTTTTGTTGTAGATCATCGTCCACTTCGTTCATCTTTCGGAAAAGATGACGGAGTTGGAAAAGGAGCTGAAGCAGGAGACCGACCGGGCTCGGGCCGAGAAGGCTCGAATGGGCACAGAGCTCGACAAGCTGAGGGTCGAGCTCGAGGGGAGGTCGACGAGGGTCGGGTACCTCGAAGGCCAGGCCGCGAAGCTCGAGGCCGATCTTCTACGGCAGAAGGAGGAGTCGGCCAAACAGCTAGCCGAGGCGGCGAAGACCAAGGATGCCGCGGTGAAGGGGGCCGAAGAGGCCACCATGGCGAAGGCCCAGGGCTTCCTTGCCCAAAACATGGCCAAGGCCTATGCCCAAGCCATCTCTCAGGTGTCGGAGCGATACCCTGAGGTGGACTGCTCGGGGTGGAGGCTGTTCCCGGGCCATGTTGAGGGCTTCGACCCTAAATCGGAAGGAGAGGAAGAAGAAGGCGAGGATGAGAACGACCATGAGGTTGAGGTCGTCGACAAGGTGCAGATCACTGAAGTAACACCGCTGGCGATTCAGCCCCCATCGGGGGGTCTGTCCCCATCCACTCTCGATGCCCTGGAAAAGAGGTCGACCCTTGATTTCACCTCTTCTTGCCTTTTTTTTTGGTGCTGTCCTGTATTGCCTAATTGCGGACTGGCCAGCGCATTTTTTGTGATAAATAAAAGAAACTATTGAACTCGACCCCTCGTCATCTTTGAATAACCCCCCCCCCCCTTTGGAAATTTGGCTAAGTGTTTAGACGAAGAACTTCCGCTTTAGTGCTTGTAGCTTTTATTCAGGGGTCAGACGAGGAGTGAACTTTTAATAATTTACTGAGCTCCGTTATTTGCCTTGATCTTTTCAGCTTGCCGAGCGACCCTCTCAGCCGAACCCACTCGCTCCGAGGAGGAGTTTGGTTCCGAGGATAGCTTGGGGTCGACGAGGTTGAGTCTGGCCAGGTGTCGAGAGCGCCTTTATGAGGTCGAGTTAGGGTTGCGCAGGGCTGAGAGCGAGCGGAACCACTTGCAAATGATTTTGAGCCAACAGGACATCGAGATTCGGCGACTGGAGGGTCGGCTTGCCGATATCCCCCCTATAGACGAGGAGGATGGCTCGTCGACAGCCTTCACCAACAAGCTAAAGTTGAAGTGTCTCCAGCTTTCCCTGTCGAAGATGATAGCGGAGAGGGACGATATGCTCACCGAAGTGCACCACTTGCAGATTGTGGAGGCCGAACTTCTGGCGGAGGAAGAGGAGCTGACCAAGGCAGTGGGCAGGCTGATGACCGAACGTGACGAGCTGACGGCGGAGGTCAATGCGTTGAAAAGAGCCACAGTGGATAGGGGCATCGAAGTCACTCACCTCCGTCGGATTATTGCTAGTCGCCCCAGCATTCCGAGCTCCGCCGTGCCTCCTTGCTTCGAGTTAAACACCGGAGACAAGTCTCTGAAACAGAGGATCGCCGAGTTGGAGGTTGAAGTGGCTCGCCTAAAGCATTCGGGGCCAATTAATGTCAGGAGCACTTCATGCACTCGCGAGGAGGGTGAGCGAGGCATTTCATTTTATGAGCTCGCGACACGTTCTCCCGTAGGTCGACCAAGTCCGGGTGATGCCCAAAGTGTTGTGGCAATTTTATCGAGCGGGGCGTCTGCCGGGGCAACTGTCAGGAGCAGCACCGAGGACACTTCTCAATTCACCGGTTTAGGGACGAGTACCGAGGTCAAGCGTCGCCGCCCTCGGGTGTCTTTGAAGCGAAATATCCCTGCGCCAAGGAAACGCTGAAGATTTTTTGTTTTTCAAGTTTTGTATTTCGCCTAAGTGTAACGAGTCGGCGTTGTAGTTTTTGCTTTTGGAAGTCTTGTAGCTTGGTTGTAGAGAAGATGCCGCTTTGTAATTAGCCCCCCGCACTTAATCGAAATGATGCTTTTTCTTTCTTGAACTTGTGCGTTTTTTAACCCTTTTTATTGTTGTGTTACTCGTGACTGTCTTTAGCGTGCCGAGGTCCGGAGATAAGCTTTCGCTCGTTTGGGCGTCGGTGCCAAGAGCGCTCGGCAATGTGTGCCGAAGTCCAGAGAAAGGTTTTTCGTTTATTTGGGTGTCGGTGCCAGGAGCGCTCGTTAATGTGTGCCGAAGTCGAGAGCAAGGTTTTTTGCTTGTTTGGGCGTCGGTGCCAAGAGCGCTCAGCAATGTGTGCCGAAGTCCAGAGCAAGGTTTTTCGTTTATTTGGGCGTCGGTGCCAGGAGCGCTCGACTAGGCGTACCGAGGTCCATAGCAAGATTTTTGCTTGTTTGGGCGTCGGTGCCAAGAGCGCTCGGCAACGTGTGCCGAAGTCTACAATAAGACTAGGCAGGCTGAGCACTGCTTCGAACCTCCTGGCTCCTGAATCTGTGAGGACGAGTTCCATGTAGTGGAGAGCTGCCTATTGGAGGATTACTTCAACTTTTAAACGAACCATAAGAACCAAAGGTTAGCTCCTCAGGGTCCTGGTCATGGTTCGGCAATATACGAGATTCTAGAGGTGTTTTCATAGTCCGATATTTGCTCAAGGACTAGGGTGGTCGAGGACCTTCGACTTCTCTTGAGGAAACACGAAGAATATAGCAAATTCATATCAATGACCTTCCAATCCGCGAGGATCAAGAGATGCATACGAATGGTAGACCTAGCATCAGCTCCTCCGATGTATAGTTTAGTTGTAAGTATTTCGCGCTCGGCAGCGAAACAGGAGTATATTTCAACGGTTGTGGGAGCAATTCCGAATGGCGAACCACTTCTAGCTCGCCTAAGAGCGAGCTTGCGAAGCGGAGTCGAGCCAAGTGTTGACTCCGAACTCGTCGTTAGAGTTTGTTTCAACGGTTGTGAGAGCAATTCCGAATAGCGAACCACTTCTAGCTCGCCTAAGAGCGAGCTTGCGAAGCAGAGTCGAGCCAAGTGTTGGACTCCGAACTCGTCGTTAGAGTTTGTTTCAACGGCTGTGGGAGCAATTTCGAATGGCGAACCGCTTCTAGCTCGCTTAAGAGCGAGCTTGCGAAGCAGAGTCGAGCCAAGTGTTGGACTCCGAACTTGTCATTAGAGTTTGTTTCAACGGCTGTGGGAGCAATTCCGAATGGCGAACCGCTTCTAGCTCGTTTAAGAGCAAGCTTGCGAAGCGAAGTCGAGCCAAGTGCTGGACTCTGAACTCGTCGTTAGAGTTTGTTTCAACGGTTGTGGGAGCAATTCCGACTGTGGGAGCAATTCCGAATGGCGAACCACTTCTAGCTCGCCTAAGAGCAAGCTTGCGAAGCGGAGTCGAGCCAAGTGTTGGACTCCAAACTCGTCGTTAGAGTTTGTTTCAACGGTTGTGGGAGCAATTCCGAATGACGAACCGCTTCTAGCTCGCTTAAGAGCGAGCTTGCGAAGCGGAGTCAGCCAAGTGTTGGACTCCGAACTCGTCGTTAGAGTTTGTTTCAACGGTTGTGGGAGCAATTCCAATTGGCGAACCGCTTCTAGCTCGCTTAAGAGCGAGCTTGCGAAGCAGAGTCGAGCCAAGTGTTGGACTCCGAACTCGTCGTTTGGGTTTGTTTCAACGGTTGTGGGAGCAATTCCGAATAGCGAACCGCTTCTAGCTCGCTTAAAAGCGAGCTTGCGAAGCGAAGTCGAGCCAAGTATTGGACTCCGAACTCATCATTAGAGTTTGTTTCAACGGTTGTGGGAGCAATTCCGAATGGCGAACCGCTTCTAGCTCGCTTAAGAGCGAGCTTGCGAAGCGGAGTCGAGCCAAGTGTTGGACTCCGAACTCGTCGTTTGGGTATAAAGAAGGTAAAAACAGAGAGATACAAGCAATTCACAAGTAAGATAGGAAGCAAGATGTTCTTTATTGAAAACTAATAGTCGGCTGCTTCTAAGTTGCGAGCCGTTATTACATTGGAGAAATAAAGAAGCAAAAGTAAATTACAAGTGAAGGGAAAGGAATGGTTCGACATTTGATGGTACTCGGAGAGGCGTTCATGTGCTCTCTTGGTACTTCAAGAGATGGTCAGCATTCCATGTCCTGGGAATCTCTCTTCCTTCAAGGTCTTCTAGACGGTATGTCCCGGGCCGAACCACTTTGGTGATCTTGTAGGGTCCTTCCCAATTTGGGGCCAGCTTGTTCTTCTGACTGGGGAATGATATAGCTAACTTTCTGAGGACCAAGTCCCCTTCTTTGAGGTTGGTGGGACGGACCCTCTTATTGTAGGCCAGCTAGATCCTCCTTTTGGAAGTGCAGTAATTCCAGAGTACATTAGGAAGCTGATCAACCCATAAGCCTTTAGCGGACTTGTCCAGCCTCTTCTTAATACCGGAGAGAATTTGTCGGTTGGCATTTTCTACTTGACCATTTGACTGTGGGTGGGAGATGGAGGAGAAGCATTGTTGGATGGCGAGGTCTTCTCATAGAGCTCGGAATGCGGTCCCTGTAAATTGTGTTCCATTGTCTGTTATAAGGACTTGAGGGACACCGAACCTGCAGATGATGCTCTTCCAGAAGAATTGAAGTATTTTGTTCTCGGTGATTGTGGCCAAGGGCTCGGCCTCTATCCACTTTGAAAAGTAGTCGATTGCCACGACTAAGAACTTGAGCTGGCCAGGAGCTGGGGGAAACGACCCTAGTAAATCTATCCCCCACATTGCAAAGGGGATCGGACTTGATAGGGAGATGAGCTGAGCTTGAGGTAGGCGACGAATGTTGGAATGCTTTTGACAAGAGCTGCATTGCCGAACGTGTCGCTCGGCGTCTTGGAGAAGGGTAGGCCAGAAGTATCCATAATTCAACAGCTTTCGAGCAAGTGATCTGGAACCTGAGTGTGCTCCGCCTATGCCTTCGTGAAGTTCTTGCAAGGCGTATGTGGCTTGTTCGGGGGAGAGGCACCTCAGATAAAGTCTGCCGTCAACTTGTGTGAAGGAGCATTTGTACAAGACCCCCTCAACAATGGTGTGCCGCTCCGCTCTGGTTTTGACTCGGTGAGCTTCCTTAGGATTTTCGGGAAGGAGCCCATCCCTTAGGAATTCTACCAGGGGTTTCATCCAATTATCTTGAAGTTGAACAGGCAGCGACTCCATGGAGTCAGGAGTTTCTTCTTCTATGCTCGGCTTCAGGAGCACTTCAATCAAGACGGTCTGCTCGAGACCTTGGAGGGAGGAGGAGGCTAACTTGGAGAGAGCATCTGCCTGGACATTTTCCTCCCTGGGGATCCGCCTAATAAGTGCCTCTTCGAAGAGGGCCATGAGATTTTGGACCTTAGCTAGATACTTAGCCATTCGGTCATCTCGCGCTTCATACTCGTCCAGGACTTGATTCATGACCAGCTGAGAGTCACTAAATATGCGGAGGCGTTGTGCCCCGGCCTTGCGAGCCATTCCGAGACCGGCTATAAGGGCTTCATATTTTGCTTCATTGTTGGAGGCCTTGAAGTTGATGCGGAGGGAGTATTGGAGGACGAAGTCATCGGGGCCTACCAGAATAACCCCGGTTCCGCTCTCTTCGGTACAAGAGGATCCATCAACACATACCGTCCAAATAGGAGGTCCGTTTGCTGCTTGACTGACCTCGGGAATGGTGCTTTCAACTATGAATTCAGCTAAGGCCTGAGCCTTGATCGCGGTCCGAGGTTGGTAGGATATATCATGCTGGCTCAGCTCGATGACCACTTCATAAGGCGGCCAGAGGTCTTCGGCTTGTGCAGAACTTGCTTCAGCGGTTGGTCGGTAAGAACGACCACCGAGTGAGACTGGAAATACGGGCGAAGCTTCCTAGCTGTCATAACCAAGGCGTATGCCATCTTCTCTAGCCTTGGGTAATGAAGCTCGGCATCACGAAGTACCTTGCTTACGTAATAGATGGGCTTCTGAGCCTTGTCTTCTTCCCTCACCAAGACAGCGCTGAGGGTTTGTTCGGAGGCAGCTAAGTAGAGGTAGAGTGTTTCCCCGGAGATAGGCTTGCTGAGGAGAGGGGGTTGACTAGGTAGGCTTTAAGCTGATCGAACGACTCCTGCTGTTGCTGACCCCATTCGAAGCCCTTAGCCCCCCTGAGAGCCTTGAAGAAGGGAAGACACTTCTCCCCTGACTTGGAAAGGAAGCGCCCTATAGCTGCGAGGCGCCCGATTAGCTTCTGAACTTCTTTTGTACTTTTGGGAGGAGCCATATCCAGTATGGCCTTAATCTTCTCGGGGTTGGCTTCGATCCCTCTTTGGCTGACCATGAAGCCCAGGAATTTTCCCGACGTGACTCCGAACGCACACTTGTTCGGATTGAGCCTCATATCATGTTTTCTTAACACGTCGAACGCCTCTTGCAGGTCGGTGACATGGCCGGCCCCACGAATGCTCTTCACAAGCATATCATCAACATACACCTCCATGTTACGGCCGATCTAGTTTTGGAAGACTTTGTTAACGAGGCGTTGATAGGTGGCGCCTGCATTCTTCAACCCGAAAGGCATCACCCTGTAGCAGTAGAGGCCCTGATCGGTAATAAAGGAGGTCTTCGGGATGTCTGGGGGGAACATGCGGATTTGATTGTATCCGGAAAAAGCGTCCATGAAGCTGAGAAGCTCATGGCCCGAAGTGGCATCAATCAGGGTGTCAATTCTTGGAAGGGGGAATGGATCTTTGGGGCATGCTTTGTTCAGGTCGGTAAAGTCGATACAAATTCTCCAGGTCCCGTTGGCCTTCTTTACCATCACAACATTCGAGAGCCATTCGGGGTAATTGACCTCTTGTATGAACCGAGCCTTTAGGAGCTTGTCCACTTCCTCTTTTATAGCTTGCTGGCACTCGGGAGCAAACTTGCGCCTCTTCCGTTGGACCGATTTGGACCCCGGAGCAACGCTGAGGTGGTGGACTAGGAGTTCTTCGGAAATTCCAGGCATGTCAGCGGTCGACCAGGCAAAAAGATCGTGGTTCTTTCTAATGCACCGGACTATGTCGGAGCATAAGGCAGATGGGAGGGTCTTACTGATAAAGAACTTGCGGCTCGGATCTTGCTCAGAGAAGAGCACTTCCTCCAATTCATCCACTGGCTCGGACGTTTGTCAAACACTTTCTTGGGGGATTTCAAGTGTTTCGAGGGAGAGGACTGGACCTCCAGTGGAGGTCATGTAGCATTTGCGGGCCATCTCCTGACTGCCTCTCACTTCCCCTACTCCTGCCCGGGTGGGAAACTTCATCTTGAGGTGGTAGGCGGAAGGGACGGCTTCGAGAGCAGCTAGACCGGGTCAGCCGAGGATCACATTATAAGCGGCGGGGACATCGACGACCATGAAGTCCATCGGCTCCGTTCGGGTAGTAGGAGTTTTGCCAGTGGTTACGTCGAGGGTGATCACCCCTTCGATAGTCACTGGCACTCCCATGAACCCATGGAGCGTGTAGCCAGTGGGCTTAAGCCTGTCCCGGGGTAACTTGAGTCCTTTGAAAGCATCGAGGAAAAGGATGTTAACGGAGCTGCCATTGTTCACTAGGATTCTCTCCACTTTAAAATTCACCATATGGAGGTTAATGACTAGTGCGTCACAATGGGGGGTTCGGACGCCTACCAGGTCTTCATCTAAAAATGTAACGGGTACTCCGAGGCCTTTAGGGGGAGGCATGCCACGTACTGAATTGACTTCCCTTATGAAAACCTTTCGAGAGGAGTTGGAGGAGCCCCCTATTGGGCCCCCATGAATGAGGTGTAGGACACGCTCCTCTTCGAATTCGGGTGTCTCTCCGCGTCATTCCGGATGCTTGTTAGCCCCCCGAGGAGGAAGAGGAAGGTCGGTTTGTTTTTTTCTCACGAATTTGGCCAGCTGCCCCCTCTGGATGAGGGCCTCGATCTCGTTCTTCAGGGCCCGACAGTCATTGGTGTCGTAGTCGTGGTCCCGGTGATAGCGGTACCATTTCTCTTTGTCCCTCTTCTTGCCAGGGGTGTTCATCTTCGGGGCAGGAGGTATCACCCCTTCCTTCTCTACTTCCATGAGAATAGTGGAAATGTTGGCATTAAGAGGAGTGAATTTCTCGAATCTGGGTGGAGGGCGGCGCTGACTGCCATTATCCTTTTGGAGCTTCTTGGCTCCTTCTTCTTCTGTTCCCTTTCTCTTGGACCCGGAGGAAGGCCCCTCAAAATTGGGGCGGTGCTCAGCTTCCTCGGCCCGAATATATTTCTCGCTTTGGAGAAGGCGATCGGAGAAGTTCTGCGGGGGCTTCTTGGCAAGGGAGGAGCGGAGGCTGGAATTAAGGATGTTTGATTGGAACGCTGCTGCATCGACCGACTGGTCGAGGGAAGCGATAGACCTAGCTTCCGCGGTGAACCTTTTTACATAGTCTCTTAGCTTTTCACCCTTCTTCTGGTTGAGGTAGAGTAGCGAAATGCTGGTCTTCTCAGTTCGGCGGCTACTCACGAAGTGGGTGACGAAGAGGGTCTCGAATTGCTCGAAGGAGAATATCGAAGATGGGGCAAGGCGAGAGTACCATTTCCAGGCCGAACCCTTGAGGGTAGCGGGGATGGTCTTACACAGCAGAGCATCGGAAGCTTGGTGGATGAGCATGAGGGTCTTAAAGCTTTCGATGTGGTCGACGGGGTCGGACTCCCCGGAATAAGTCTCGAATTGGGGAGGCTTGAAGCCTATTGGAATGGGCGCCTCCATGATGGTTCGAGAGAAAGGCGGTCGACTTGGGCAGAGGGTCCTCCCTCTAAGCTCTTCTTCTCTGTCTAGCTCACCCAAGCGCCTTTCCATTTTGTGGAGACGACGGTAGACAGTGTCATCCCTTCGACGGTAGTCAAATGAGCCTTTGGACTTGTCTTCGTACGAGGGAGAGTGGGGGCTACGACGACGGTAGCTCCTGGAGCGCCGAGGACTAGGAATGTGCTGGGGGTTGCTAGGAGCTGGGGGAGGAGTTAGGGACCGTTGGCGAGGACTTCGGACCGGAGGAGTGGGGACCCTCTGAGCATTGTTATTGTTGGGTCGGAGATTGAGGGCTTGTAAGATGGTTGCTTGGAATTGCTGGAACTCGGCACGGGTGATAGGCGCCTCATCATTGCTCGGGGGTTGTCGACCAGTAGGAGAAGGGGGTCTTCTCCTATGGTGGCCTGGGGACTCTCTCCACCCTCTGGGAGGAGGGGACCTTCTGTATTCTCGGCGATGAGGAGATCGCTCATTTGGACGGTGTTGGCGGGAGGCTCCCTCTCGGGCCTGCCTTTCATCCAATCCTTCTTGATCGTCACGATCATGACGATCATCAACTTTCGTTGATTGCAGCCGTTCGATCGATAGATCTTGATCTTCATCATTGTCTTCATCATCAGGAAAATCTGACCATCCGATCTGATCCGATCATCTTGATCTTGATCTTCGATCTCAGCCATCTGATTGTGTTCGTGGTTTTTTTCGTGTTCACTTTGATCGTGATTGGTTCGTGCCCGGGAATCCGTTCCCGTTATTCTTGATCTTTGCACCATTTCCGTCGTCGTCTCTCAGGCAAACCTTTTGGCGGATTTCTGGGTAAATTAGATTTTGGCGGATTTATTCTGGGTAATCCGTTCCCGTTATTTTTTATCCTTGCACCGTTCCTGATCTGAAATTTTGCTTAGTATTTCTAGACTTAATTTTGCACCGTTTCCCCCCAGAATTTTGGTGGATTTATTTAAGGAGTTTTACACACCTTTTCATGCTTGCAAATAAAGAGTTTACATGCAGAATTTTACTAATGTTCAGTAAAGAACTTGATTTTCGACTTAATTCTACTTGTTATTTCTAAAATATTTCTGAATATGAAAGTTAGCTTATTGTATCTATTTTCTTACCCTTTTGGCGGATTTGGATTTCGATTTATGGTTTGTGAGATATTACTGTTTTCGTACTAAAGTGTTTGTGATTTCAGATTTACAAAACCATCGTGTCTCGATGTTTTCTCATTTTACTTGACTACTCTATTCTTGTTGGAAAATTGTGAAACTTGTTTTTCTGTTACTATACATATTGGGGAATACGCCAGATTTTTTGTGGATTTAATTAATGATTTTTCATGCTTTTTTCCTGACTTTGAATACAATCTTCTGATTTCTGACCGAACGTGTTTTCTGGATTCAAACCTGTTTTGAGTTATGGTTTTGTGAAATACTATATGACTTATATATATTTGCTGGATCCGGAAGGGTTTCTACTTTCCAGATTCTTCGATGGATCCAGATTTGCATTTTGTAGCAACGGGAATCCCTATTTTAGTACCACACTGTCTTGCTGTCCTGAACTAGAAATCTCGTTGATTTATCCTTTTGTGTGTTATCTTTCACCCGTACATATTTATCTTGCAACTTGAAATTGTTGCTTGTTTATAGCATGTTATTCTTGACCTGTTTGTGACACATACATGCCTGTTTGATTAATAATAACAAAATAATCAAGCCAGGATTAAGGGAATGACCTTGGTAGTGGACAATATAGGTATGTGTACTCAGAAGGGGGCCCGTGTTTCCCATTACTTGTCGCCATGTTTCATGATTACATGATTCATACTTGATATTACTTGTTGCCATATTTCATGATTACATGATTCATGCTTGATATTACTTGTTGCCATGTTTCATGATTACATGATTCATGTTTGTTATTATTATATGATTATATGTTGTCATGATTCATGACGATTCATGCTTGTTACTACTTGTTGCCATGTCTTATGTGCTTGATACTACTTGTTGCCACGTGTTCACGATTTCGTGACTCGTTCTTGATACTACTTGTTGACACGTATTCACAATTACGTGACTCGTACTTGATACTACTTGCTGCCATGTGTTCACGATTACGTGACTCATGCTTGATACTTGTTACTTGACTTGACGCCTGAGTACACGACCCTATAGAAACCCACCACTAGGCCTAAACGAAATTTGTATGTAAGTAGCAACCTTGTGATAAAAACTGGGGCGCATGAAGTGCTACCTAGATAGTAATAACTACAAGACTTGATTACTTGTACATAATACATGATACCTGATACTTGTTCACTTGATACTTGATTACTTGTACATGATATATGATACCTGATACTTGTTCACTTGATACATGTTACTTACACTTGTTTATCTTGCCATGCTAGTTGTTATATTTTGATACCATGTCTATTCCATATTATTTGTTTACCTTTCCCATATACTTGTATACTGCACTACAAGCAGCCCGTAACTTGCATTGACGGGAGTTTGTTTTCTTTTTCCTCTTCCTGTAATTTATTAAATTACAGATTTTGGAGATCAGCTGCCAAATGGAATAGGCGAGATGAGATACTAGATGCTGGAGTTTTCTATCATGTTTCTCCTGCTATTATTATTATTTCCTATTGCTATTTGAACAATTGTATCTTATACTTGGATTTATTTATATTTGGGCAATGTGACCCACGATATTGACTTATTCAGATCTGGATTATTTGAAATTAATATATATTTTGTTTCAAGTATTCTTGTTGGTATTTTGATCCATATATGCATGCTTGGTTGATTCTTTTGCTTCCGACTCTGATTATTCTTGTGAAATGTTGTAAAGATTTTTAAACAGCTTATGGATGATGAAAATCATTCGCTGGGCTTAGTCACGTATCTGTATTCTCTTTTGAGAAGCGGGGTGTGACAATGTGTGTGTGTGTGTGTTCAGGTGTGTTCAGGGGTGTGTGTGTTCAAGTTAGCTTTAATCCAACTAGGTTAATAACCTTTAACGCATCTACTTCCCTTCGAAGATCCATTTTGATGAGGTTAAAAATTGCGGCCGCTCGATCCTCGCACGAATCTCGAGGAGATCTCACAACTGCTTGCAGGCCCCCTATAAGCCCATCACGCAAATCCAATCCAACATGGACCAAGTCACATCCCCTAATCAAGGGACCTGGGAATACTCCACCATCAGGTTCCCACACCTATAAATACAGCTTACCTCTACAGTAATCAGGCAATTGCAATTTTCACCACTTAAGCTATTCTTATTCCTTCGGTTAATGACTAGAGCGTCGAAGGGTCTGTCACTGGGAATCCTCCCGGTGTCTCAGACTTTTTTGCAGGTTCCCGACGATGGTCGAACTACCCAGATCCACCACTTCAACCACATCAGCCTTACACCATAATGAAATCGAGGGCCAAGATCTGAGTTTCTTTTTCCCTAAAAGAACTCACATTATTTGTTTCTCCTACACCCGAAAACAAGCAGCATCATATTGGTGCCGTCTATGGGAACCCCAGATCCGAGCCTCTTTTCCAGACTCTACACCATGATTGTCTCTCCCTATGGCTCCCAAAGCCAAGAAGACTCCACCTGGGGGTTGTCTGTCCGACCCTCCACTTCCTCCTCCATGCTCGAAGCGAAGTTGAGCAGCGACCCAAGGGTCCTGACAGCCACAGAACCTAGGATTTCCCGCCCCGAGCACTTCCCGCACAGTGGCACAAAAGGTTGCCTATCCGGTGATCTCCGACCTGAGGAATTTCATCAGCAACCGACATAATGAGGTCGACCTCCGAAAATGCCTCAGTCGATCCCAGAACGGGGGGGGGGGGGGGGGGGGGGGCCTCGGACAGCAATCCAAGTCGGAGCCTCCACTGCTCTCTCCACTGCTCTCATGGTCGAGATAGGGAGCGTAGCCAATCCCCGAGGGACCTCCCACCCTCGAACAACCGCAGAGACGGGGGTCACGTGACCAGAGCAAAGTTCCATGAATTTTGAGATGAATTCTCTGGGCGATCTGAGGTGGGGCCCGGACCGTGCAACATCTGAGGGGTCAGGACTAAGAACGATTAGTGTCAGGGGTCAACCCGATTCGAAGGACGGGAGGACCCCATCCTCAAACGACTGTAAGAAATGGAAGGTTGCCTTGCCCGGATCGTCGAAGGCAGGAGGCAGTCTGAACAAGCTAACCATCTCCTCCCGTATCCTCGACGCTCCAGTTCTGTGGAGCTTCAAGCCTCTAGCATTTAAGACCTATAATGGAGAAACAAATCATGTTGATCACATCGAGGGCTTCAAAACCCTCATGATGATTCACAGCGCCTCGGATCTCCTTTTTTGCCGTGCGTTCTCGGCCACCATGAGAGGTCCCGCACGAGAATGGTTCACCAAAGTCGCCTCTGGTTCGATCTACTCCTTCGACCAGCTCGATGAGAGTTTTCTCTCTCACTTCGTGACTAATCGAAAGGCTGAGTAAATGAGCACCTCTCTGTTGGACCTCAGACAGAAGGATGGGGAATCCCTTCGAAACAGTAACCCCTGTTTTTTATTTTATGTATTTTGGAGTGTATTTTTTTTCATTTTCGGTGTATTTTATATCTCTTGTATTTTTCTGAACCGTATATTGGATTTGTTTTCAATATATATCCATTTTATTTCATTTTGAGCTCCTTGTGTTTGATTGATTGTCTCTTTCGTCTCGTTTTTCATCATTTTGATCTTTTCCTCATTTTTGGTCTCGTTCCCTTTATTTTATTTTCTCTTGGTGTTATGGTAGTATTTTGGTTGTATTTTCCTTTTCCCATTATTTTATCCCCTAATAAGATTTCCAAAGCCAAAAATCTCAATCCTAATTGTATTCCTATTGTTATTTGACCCAATATCCATTACCCAATTGTATACCTATTACTAGATACTAATACCCACAACCCATTAACCCACTTTAAACTCCTATATATAAACCCCTATTCCTAAAACCCTAAACCCTAACCCTAAATCTCTCTCTCCCTCTCCTAATCCCAGCCTCCCCTTCCCTTGTGTGCTCCCGACCTACACCAACCCCCAAACTCAACACCATCCCTCCCCAGGCAGAGCCCCATTATCGGCCACCACAACCCCCTCCGGCCATACTACACCTCCATCTTCCCTTGCTTGTTGCCGGCAACCACCATCACCACCATCAACATCAACTCTTGCATCATCCTTTCTTGTGGTGTTCTCAAAGTGGGTGTTTGCCACTTTGATCGTCGTTGCTTCAAGGAGATCGTTCGAGGGTAGTTTTCGTTCGTTGGGTTTGGATTCGTTGCTTGTAGCAGATTTTGTTCGTGGGTTTCGCTTCTCTTCGTATTTGCATCGTTCTTCATCCCCTAATTAAGACAAGTAACTTGTACTCCAATTCATTTGTTTGATACAAGTCAAAAAGTTTACCTATAGTGTAGTTGGGTCTAGAGACAACCAAATATTGTGATTTCCTTGATGGGTTTTGTCTCTATTGTGATAATTTGTCCATAGATGAATTTTGACACAAATCTTGATATGTGATAACCTAGGAATTGCCCAATTCTTAATTTTTAGTCATGTATGTGAATAATTGTGTGAATTTGTGTTTGGATTAAGACCCATGTGAATTAATAGGTGTGTACATGTTAATAACCCTAAATCATGATGTTTATATGCTTGGTAGGTTGTATTTCAAGTTTGGATTTGTTTGGATCAATATTCTTGAAGTTATGATGTTCTTGTTTTGAAGTGTGAAATCTGTATTTTCTGGATGTTCTGTTTTGTTTGCAGTTTTCGTCTATGCTACAGCCAGTATCTTGATTCTAGTATAAAATATGAATTTTATATAATTTTGTCTATTTTCAAACCCCACTAGTTTTTCTTGATTTGGAGTTCATATGACTGAGTTATGGCTGTTTTGTACAGAGGTGTCGATCTATTTCAGATTCTGTTTTGGGTTAATTTTATTAACAAACTATTTTCAAGAACTATTCTATACATATTATCTTGATCCAATATTTTGGTCAGTGTTTCTTTATGAAGTTAGGGATTACCCAGAATTTTTATGAATTTTATTGATAAGTTTTATGTGACGTTCCATGCTATTTTCTAAAATCTACTCGTGCTGTATTTTGCTTGATGTTCTATAAAGAAGCCTATTTTCACCATGATTTCTTATACTGTATGAAAATTATTTGTGAAATAAGAAAGTTAGTAAATTCTATCTATTTTTAGATACCTTTGGCGGAATTGGATTTCGATTCACTGATTGCGAGATATCTTAGTTTTCGTACAGCAGTGTTGAGATTTCCAGATTTGCTAAACTATATTTTCTTGATGCTTTTGTATTTTTGATGACTAATCTATTCTTACTGGAATATTATGAAACTTAATATTTTGATTCTAAACATATAGTGGAATACCTCAGATTTTTCCTGGATTTAATTGATGAGTTTTGATGCTGTTTTCCGGACTGAGAATTTGTTTTCCTGATTTCTGACTGAACATGATTTCTATTTTCAAACATGTTTTGAGTTAAGATGTTGTGAAGTACTATATGACTTAATTATATTCGTTGGATTCGTGTGGATGTCTATTTTCTAGATCCTTCAACGGATCTTGATTTGCATTTCTGCAGTGACAAGAATCACTGTTTTAGTACTATACTATTATGCTGTCCTGAATATTAACATACACTGTTTTGCTCGTTTGTGTGACTGTATATTGTCTATGCATGTTTATTTGTTTCCCTGAACCTAGTACTGATTATACCATGTTAGTCTGACACTATTTCATACACATTCATGCATGTTTGATGACCATAATAAAAATAACCAAGCCGGGGTTTCTTAAGGGGAGATCTAGTAGTGGAAAAGATGGAAACGTGTACTTGGAAGGAAACTAGTGTTCCATACTGTTACTGTTACTGTTACTGTTACTATTACTGTTACTGACCCTGTCTACATTACTTCCCATAGGGAGGTGTAGAGTAGAAGAGAACCACTAGGTTCTGAATGTTACTGTTACTGCTACTGTTACTGATCCTGAGTACACTGCCCCATCATGGTCCACTATGAAATCTAAAAGCAAAACTGTTTGTTGTAGCAACCATATGATATAATTTTGGGGCGCATGAAGTGCTACCTAGCTAGTAATACACACAAGACTGTAAGAACATAAAACTGTTACTGTGAGACTGATACTGTTAGACTGATACCGTTGGACTAATACTGTTGGACTAATACTGTTATACTGTTATCCTGATTCACTGATATACTGAGTTTACAGTTACTAGAGACTGTTAGTTGCCATATGACACTACATTTGACATAAACAAATGTACTGTTAGGATACCATGCTAGTTGACTTCCATGTTATTAGTTAGTTTCCCCATGTGCTTGTATCCTACATTATTTGTGACCCGCGACTTGCAATTGACGGGTACTTGTTTTCTTCTTTTCTCCTTCTCCTGCAAATTTATTAATTGTAGATCAGGATGGACGACTGCCAGATGGTATTGGCGAGATGATGTATTAGTGATGGAGATTTTGCTTTATTATTAGTATTTTATTGTTGCTTGAACATTGAATAAAGTGTATTTGGTTTATTGGATATTCATTGTATTTGGGCGATGTGACCCAGGATATTGTTTTTCTCCATACTCTGATTTATTTGAGAATATTGTATTTGGTTTCAAGTAAATTTCTAATGGTGTTTTGTTTCAATTTTGCATGTTGGTTGACACTTTTGCTTCCGCCTCTGATTAATTGTGTAAGATATTGTAAAGATTTCTTGAACAGCTTATGGGTGATGAAAATCATTCGCTAGAATTTTTTTACGTATTGGTATTCCGTATTCTTTTTGGGAAGCGGGGCATGACAGGGTTTTTAGTGGTATTAGAGCGTCAGGTTTGGCTAATGTATTAGTTGCCTAATATATTAGACAAGCTTAGTTCGAACTGGGATCTGCGCAATATCTCACCAACTATGCATGCATAAATGAAATATATACCAACTCAGATTCTGGATGCTAATTGTTTTTGGTTTTGTGCAGATTATGGCTCCCCGAGGTTCTACTTCTCAGTCGCAGGTTAACCCGATTGAGGGTGTCACTACTGTGCTGGAGCGGCTGATTAATCAGTAGCAAAACCACAGTGATTTTGTGATGGCTACCCTTGAAGCTGCCAGGGTTCCGCCTCCTGTTGCGCCTGTGCAGGCAAATCTTCCGCCTCGCCCAGGGATAGTTACAGATTTTATGAGGCTGCATCCCGATCGTTTTTCCGGCACTGAGACGCCTTTGGAGGCTGAATAGTGGTTGATCCGGACTGAGCGCTTGTTGTTAGCGGCTCGTGTTGCCGAGGCTGATCGGGTGGATGTTGTTTCCATCCAGCTGGTGGATTTGGCTCATATTTGGTGGATGGCTAAGTCGGAGCGTCTTGAGAGGCCTATTACTTGGGCTACTTTTACTCGGGATTCTTGGAGAAGTTCTTCCCCAGTAGTACTCGAGTTGAGATGGAACATCAATTCCTGGCCCTAAAACAGGTTAAGTCATTGTTCCATTTTGGATTTGTTACATAATTGTTCATGCAATGTTGTAACATGGACTTTCTTGCAACATGGCTCTAGGTCAGTGGATGAGTACGCTGCTGAGTTTACTAGGCTTAGCCGCTTCGCTGCCGTTCTTGTAGCAACCGAAGAGGATAGGGCTCGTAGATTCACAAATGGGCTTGAGCAGGATATCAAGAGGCATCTGGTCTCTCTTCGTCTGTGTACTTATGCTGAAGCTCTTGAAGCAGCTCGAGCTCAGGAGCAGGCTCGTGGTGGTTTGGTTCTTTCTCCGCAGACTGTTCTGCATTCTGCTGTTAGGCCTTCTGGTGGTCCTGTTCGGAGGCCTGTCCCAACCCATCCAGTCAGGACAGCTCCGTATCCTTCTGATGGCTTCCAGAGGGGTGGTTTTTGCGACTTCTGTCAGATGTCTTGGCATGAGCGTATGAATTGTTGGCGCGTCAACTGTCGGTGCTTTAGGTGTGGCGCCGCTGATCATTCTGTACGTGATTGTCCGCAACAGCAGCAGGTGGCTCTTCCAGCCAAGAGTCCTGTTCAGCAAGCAGGCCCAGCTCGTGGTCCAGTTAGGCCACCGCTTCCTCCTCAATGCCAGATTGTCGGTCAGAGGACCGCTGTTCCGAGGAGAGGTCAGGCTTTCAACTTGACTGCTGCAGATGTTGAGACGGCTGAAGGAGTTGTGGCAGGTATACCTTGTTTTGTTGTTTTGGTGTTTTGTTCTCTTTGTTTTATTTCTTTTAGTCTTGCTTTGCTTCCTTTTGCTATTTTTCCTGCATTGTTGTTTTTCCCTTACCCTTGATTGTCTATGCTTTCACCTTGTCTTTTGATTCTTTTAGGTATCATCCTTGTTTGCTCTTTTCCTGCCCATGTTCTTTTTGATTCTGGGGCAACCCATTCTTTTATCTCCTCTCGATTTGTCGCTCACCATCAGTTGGAGTGTAGCAACATGTCAGAGGCTTGGAACATCGTGACAGGTGGTGGAGTTGTCAGTTGTTCCCGTGAGTGCAGGCAATGTTCCGTTGTTATTGGGGACGCAGATTTCAAAGCCAACCTGATTATAATTGGAAATTCGGGATTCGACTTATTCTAGGTATGGATTGGTTGGGTGAAGCCCATGCCGTTATTGATTGCCGTACCAAGAAAGTTGTCTTCAGAATTCCAGATCGAGCAGAATTTGTCTGTGACGCGTTGTGACGCCTTGGTCATAAGTCTTGTCCTCACCAATCACGAGGTCTGCTGTATCCTCATCGACAACGGAAGTGAACATCATGTTCCTAGCAGCCTTCGAAGCCTTGAAGCTCTCTCAGAAGAGGCTAAAACCAGTAGGGTACACCCACCACGGCTTCACCGGTGCCCCAGTCTAGATCGAAGGAATCGTTACCCTGGATGTCAATGCAGGGAAATTCCCGACCTCCCGAACGGAGGCAATGGACTTCATGGTGTTCGATGTTAAATCTGCCTATAATGCTACCTAGGCCGACCCGGCCTCGCTTCCCTCCAGGCGGAGCCCTCGGCCTACTACATGCACATGATGTTCCCAACCAAGTCTGGGGTAGGGGTAGTCAAGGGAAATCAAGAGGCAGCTCGGACATGTTATGCTACCACGGTGGGGGGGTCACCTTCCTCCCTCTCAAAGCAGTGCAGCTCCCGTTGGATCGAAGTTCAATAAGTTCCGAGCCCATGGACGAGCTCAAGGAGATCCCGTTCTCCTAGGTCGAGCCTGCCAAATACTTTAAGATGAGCAAGTCTCTTCCCCCTGCCCTCAAGGGGGGAGTTATCTGTTGTATCCGCTGCAATCAAGACTTGTTTACTTGGACACCCTCAGATATGCTGGGGATATCCGAGAACCTCATCATGCATAGACTAAGCGTCCACCCGAACTCCAAGCCAGTACAACATAGATGCCGAAAGTTCGCCCCCGAAAAGCAACATGCGATGAAAGAAGAAGTCAAAAAACTCTTATCCGCCCGGTTCATTCAAGAGGTCAACTACCCAAAGTGGTTGGTTAACATCGTGCTGGTCAAGAAGTCCAACGGAAAATGGAGGATGTGTATCGAATTTACCGGCCTCAACAAGGTCTGCCCTAAAAATCCATTCCCCTTTCCCAACATTGATGCCCTAATCGATGTTACGTCCGGACATGAGCTGTTGAGCTTCATGGATGCCTACTCCGGTTACAACTAGATTCGGATGTACCCCAGACATTCTGAAGATGGCCTTTATCACCGACCAGGGGCTTTACTGCTACAGGATCATGTCATTTGAATTGAAGAACGCGGGTGCCACTTACCAAAGGCTCGTTAATCGGGTCTTCAAAGAACAGATTGGTTGGAACATTTAGGTCAACGTTGGCGACATGCTTGTCAAAAGTCTTGGGGGGAAGACCACGTAAGCAACCTCGAAGAGGCCTTCAGGGTCCTGAGAATGCATAACATGAGACTCAACCCCTCCAAGTGTGCCTTCGGCGTCACCGTAGGGAAGTTCCTCGGCTGTATGGTTAGCCAACGAGGAATAAAGGCAAAACTCGAGAAAATCTAGGCCATCCTAGACATGGTCCCTCCAAGGAATGTCAAAGAGGTGTAGCAACTCACTTCCCGTCTCGCTGCCATCGGTCGTTTTCTTTCAAGGTCAGGGGAGAAGTCCCTCCCTTTCTTCAAGGCCTTCCCGGGGGCAAAAAACTTTGAATGGGGAGAGCCTCATCAACAGGCTTTCGATCGGCTCAAGGAGTACCTCTCTAATCCCCCTCTCCTTAGCAAGCCCGAGCCTGGTGAGGTGTTATACCTCTACTTGCGGCTTCAGACCAGGCCCTCAGCGTAGTCCTAGTCAGGGAGGAAGAGGAAGCCCAAAACCCCAGCTACTATGTCAGCAAAATCCTCTGTGACGCCGAGCTCCGATACCCAAAAATGGAAAAAGTCACCTACGCCTTGGTCATGGTCGCGAGAAAGCTCCGTCCATACTTTCAGGCTCATTCTGTTTAGGTCTTCACGGACCAGCCACTAAAGTAAGTCCTCTATAATCCGGAGACCTCGGGCTACCTAATCAAGTGGTCCATCGAGCTAAGCCAATACGACATCAGCTACAAGCTGAGGACGGCCATTAAGGGACAAGCGCTCGCCGAATTCATTACTGAATGCACCATCCCAGAGGTCCTGCGAGGAGAGTAGCGGGATCGGAGTCATCTTGAGAAGTCTAGATGGCTTCATCCTCCAGTACTCCCTGCGGTTCAGCTTCAAGGCATCTAGCAATGAAGTAGAGTACGAAGTCCTGATAGTCGGACTCCTCCTAGCCCGAAAAACGGGGGGGGGGGGGGGGGGGGGGGGGGGGGTGATTCAAAGCCTTCAACAACTCCCAAATCATCATCAATCAAGTATGCAGAAAATATGAAGTCCACGATTCCCGAATGGTCAAATATCTGGCCCAAGTCAAGCTCCTTCTGGTCGACTTTGAAGATGCCTCCATCGTCAGGATCCCTCATGAAATGAACAGCCAGGCAGACGCCCTCTCCAAGTTGGCATCTTTCTCATTCGAGGGTCTAGATCGGACAATCCTGGTGGAGGTCCTCGTTCGACCAAGCATCGATAAGGAAAAATAATGAATTCTTGTGTATAGACCCACCCGCCCAACAACCTGCCTGATCGACCTTATCTTGAACTACCAGAGAAATGAGGAGTTTCACCAAGATGTCTCCAAGGCTAAAAGGATTAGGGTCAGGGCCGAGAAGTTCGTGCTTATCACCAGCGTGCTCCTACACAAAGTCCGATGGCTAACCATACCTCGATGTCTGTCACCAGAAGATGCCAAGTATGCACTCGAGGAAACACTTGTAGGGATCGGCAGCTGCCACATGGGCAGTATATCACTTACGATGAAAGTAAATTAAAGAAGTGTGGCACATGCCAAAAGTTCTCCTCGGTCCTCCATTTTCCTCAAGGCAATCTCAAGTCCCTTGCCAGTCTAGCCTCTTTTGCCATGTGAGGGATGGACCTGGTCGGACCATTCCCTAAAACCATAAGCCAGAGGCACTACCTCATTGTGGGTATCGACTATTTCACGAAATGGGTCGAGGTAGAGCCCCTGGCTACTATTACAGAGCACCAGGCCCAACAATTCTTCTCGAAGGATGTCAGCTGCCGTCTCGAAATCCCAAGAATCCTCATCACCGACAATGGTACCCAATTCGGAGGAAATGGCTTCCACAAATTCTGCGAAGACCTTGAATTCAACAGAGATTCTCCTCCGCCTCACACCCACAATCCAACGATCAGGCCGAGAATGCCAACCGATAAATCCTTGACGACCTTAAGAAGTGATTAGAAAAATACCCCTAGGGGCTGTGGGCTGACGAGCTGCCCAACGTACTATGGTCCCACCGTACGACCAAGAGAATTCCCACGAGCGAGTCACCCTTTAACCTGACCTTCGGAACTGAGGCAGTAATCCCCCTGGAGATCGGGTTGCCATCACCACGGGTCATGATCTATGACGAAGATTCTAACTCAGACGGCCTCAGGACAACCCTAGAGCTCCTCGATGGAGTTCAAGAAAGGGCGACCATCAGAAGAAACATCTACCAACAAAGGGTAGCGATTTTACAATCAGAAGGTCCAACCCGCGGACATCAAAGAAGGCGACATTGTGCTCAGGCACCTTGAAATATCTGAGCCGAGCAAGAGGGGAAACTAGCGCCTAGTTGGGAGGGCCCGTATAGGGTCTCCAAAGTAGTCTGCCCAGGCACGTACTGACTTGAATCCTCGGGGAGCAGGGTAGTCAAGAGGACCTAGAATGCATAACATCTAATGAAATTCCACGAGGGCCCGTAGGGGTCCACTTGTAATGAGGCCTTCAGAAGCCAACGCATGTACTTGCTATCAGTAAATGAATAAAATTCCATTTTGATTTTCGTTCCAGACTCAACTTATTCAGTCACTTGCAATGGGCACCCGAGGCCCAACCTCAATCCTTGAAGGATATCCCCCTCGGGGTTGGCATCCGATGTCGAAGGATTCGACGAAATAAATCCTTGCAGGATCCCCCTCGGACTTGGCATCCAATGTCGAAGTCTTCAACACCAAAAATCTTTGAAAGATATCTCCCTCGGGGTGGCATCCGATGCCGAAGGCTTCAACACCAAAAATCCTTGGAGGATCCCCCTCAGGGCGTAGGTCCGATGAGGAAGGTTCCTCGCCAAAAACCCCGGAGGTTACCACCCTCGACATGGAATCCGATGTCGAGGGTATACATGCCCGCAATAATGCGCAAACCGCACGCACGAACAAATAGTCAAGACAAAGCACTTTTCATTAAAAAGGAAAACGGTTACAAGTATGGTTGGCATTCGGGTCGAACGGGCCGGACCCGCCCGGGTTCGGGCCGGGTTGTTTGCTTAACCGGGCCGGGCCGAGCCGGGTCGAAAAGTAGAAATGGCGACCCGCCCAACCCGTGAACCCTTTCGGGTCCAACCCGGGTCTGTTCGGGTCGGGTCGCGGGCTGACCCATTTAGATAGGTTTTTTTTTTTTAATATTTTTTACTTTAAAAAAATAATAATAAAAATAATAAACAGTAAAAACCGTAATAATAATAATAAGATTGTAAGAGTGAAATTGCCAAAAAATTTTGAAATATTATTCATATGATTTCAAGTTATACAAGTTTCACAATTTCTAATAAGAAATAAAGAATTCACAAATTTGTTTTATAAACATATTTCTTATATACAATTTCAATTTACTTCAATATTTATAATTTGAAATAACAAGCAAAGATCTAATACAATTTTTTTTAACTATTTACAATTGTCTTCAAGTTGGTGGCCTTATTGTTGACTTGTTGTTGTTCAGTTGTTGATATTGCCGTATTGAATTCTTCATTTTGGTTGCTATTGTTGTTGTTGTTGTTGTTGTTGTTGTTGTTGTTCCGGCGAGTTGCTCCCACTTGTGGATGTAGATAATGTTTTTTCTTGTGTCCTATCTTCAGCCTTCAGCCAGTCTTCTGTGCAAACGAGCATCTCTAACGAGTCGGACTTCAAGCGGTTCCTGTAATCAGTTAGAACCCTGCCACTTGAAGAAAATGCACTTTCAGAAGCAACTGTAGAGACAGGAGGAGTTAGTAAATCTTTAGCCATATATTTAAGAATACTATAAGTGTGTTCATGGTCTTTCTACCATTGTAAAATATCTAGTGAAGAAGAAGAAGACTCAGAATCTTGTTGGTTATACCAATTTAATTCATTTGATTGATTAGTCCTAGGTTTTTTGGATTGAATTTGTGCAAGTAAATTAAATGTTCTATCATCAAATTTGCTCTTACCCTTACCTTTGGAACTACCAGAATAAGAACTAACTACAGAAGTTATACTACTAGAAGCAAAAGATCTATCATAATAATCATACAAGTTATTTATTGTAGATTCAAATTTAACTAAGAAAGAAGCGCAATCAATTTCTATTTCTATTTCTATATTTTTCCCAAGTAATGCAAAAAACATTTCAATCAAACTCTTCGTACCTTCTAATTTGATATGAGAATTCATAACAGTAGCAACACAAATCAACATAGGAGGAGGATAAAAATACTTCAAAAATATTTTGTATGCAGGTTTTACAATATCACCAACAAAAGTATCATTTAATATTTCGTTAAATGTTTGCATCATAGTAACTATTGAAATAAAAATGCTACTAGAAGTAGATTCATATGATTTTGAAAATTTTAAAGTTGCGGTTTTAAAAGGTTCTAAAAATTTCAACAAAGATTCAGCATAAAACCAATCTGTGGGAGTCATTTCAAAATTTGGCATATTTTTTGCGATACAAAAATCATTTTCAACTACTTTATATTCGATAACATGTAGTAAATCAAAAGTAGAGTTCCATTGGTGTTTAACATCCTTTGGAAATCTTCTAAAAGGTACATTTGAAATCCTACACCAATTATTCCATTCTTGAAATAGGCTGGGACTTAATACAATAAAATGTACACAATTTCTAATTTTAAGTATATATGGATCAGCTATTTTTAATGCATCTTGAACACATAAATTAAAAATATGACATGCACATCTAATATAAAAAATATTGTCAGATGGAGGGTTTAATGCGGATTTTAAAGTAGTAATTGCTGCATTGTTGTTAGATGCATTATCAAAACTAATACACATAATTTTATCACGAATATGAAAAACATCACAAATTTCTAAAATACGGTTTGCTATTTCAGCACCACAATGGGGATAGGGCAACGCGGCAAGTGATATGATTCTTTTTTGAAGAATCCAATCATTGTCGATCCAATGACAGGTTATTCCCATCATTGGAATATTGTTGACACTCATCAACAATCCGAAGTTAAACTAACTCTACAAGTTAAACTCCATAAAATTGCAATCAAAGCGTCCTTCATTTCATTGTACACTTTAAAACAATCCGATTTGCAAGTATTTCTCGGGATTCTTCCAAAATGAGGGTTTAAGGCCGTTTGATTAAAATTTTCCAAGTCCCTACTCTCGGGATAGGAAAATGGTAACTATTCCTTTATTACTAATCGGGTCATTTCCCGACGAACAAGATCGGGATCATAAGGGTAGCTATCAACTTGACCGGTCCTAGGGTTGATTTTTTGTTGGCCGGGTAGGTCAACAAGAAGGTCTTTATGGTTATGTTGGATGTGTCTACTAATTATACCGGTGGCCATCACCCCTCTTGAATTTGTATGCCTTAGAACATGCTTTACAAACTTTCAAACATATACCCGGATTTTCTTCGTCCGGGATAAATTCGTAAAATTTATGCTAATTACTACTTTGCCTACCACTACGGGGTTGTGTTGTTTCGGTTGGTTGTTGCTGTTGTTGTTCTTCTTCTAATTGTATGTCTCCTACAACCTCATCATGTGTACCCCATTGTTGGGTAGGAGGATCATGGTACTCTTCGGCGGGCTCAATAATTGGGACAATTGATGGCCTACGGGAAGTGCCGGTGGAATCTTGCCCACTTTAGTTACGACCGCTACCGCGTGATCTAGACATAATGTAGTAATGTATGTAAAAAAAACTACACAATGTTGGAGTGATGAGTTATAAAAAAAATCTAGAAAATAAGAGGGTTGAGATAGAGAAGATAAAAAAACCAACAAAAATTATAACTACAACAAAAATTAAATAAGAAGAGAGGTATGAAATTTTGATACCGTTCACCGTGGATACGCGTATATAAAAAAATCCGTAAAAATAAGAATAGAAGTAGAAGTAGAAATAAGCGATTCCGGAATTGAAGAGTTGAGGAGAGCTTGAAGGAGAGTTGAAGACTTGATCACTTGGAGTTGGAAGAGAGTTGAAGAGTTGAAGACGTTGCTGAATTTTGATTTCGATACGATCGGAATTTGATCGTGTATATGCCTTCAAGAATTGCTTGTTCAATACTTCAATTGTTCACAAATTTCTTAGAAATGAGTTATAATAGTAGAGAGAGTAAGAGAGATTTTTGTGAATTTTTTGATGGTGTTTTGGGGGGTATTTATAGGCTAAAAATAATATTAAAAAAACCAAAAAAACCAAAAAACGGCAATTAGAGCCGTTGAGGGCTCTCTGGACAACAGTGCCCAACGGCACGTTTCGACCCGTTGGACCCACGGGTCAATGGTCGACCCATGGTGGGTCGAACGTTTGACCCATTCGGGTCTAACGGTTCGCAACCCGCGGGTCGACCCGCGGGTTGGCGGGCGGGTTGGATTTTTTAAACGGGTTCGCGGGCCGGGTTGCGCGGGTTGGATCCGTTATTTTCGAGACCCGGGTCGACCAGTTACTGTTCACGGGTTCGACCCGAACCCGTGACACCGTTTCGCGGGCCGGGTTATACGTGCGGGTCGCGGGCGGGTCGACAGTTGATCCGGCCCACTTGCCATCCCTAGTTACAAGGGCTCAGTGGTCAATTCACATTTTGACAATTACAATAGAACCAAGTGAACGACCACCTACACCCTCTTCTACTCGTCTCGCACTTCCGCACTGGCTGAGGTCGCTCATCGCCCGCTATGTGGTCATCTCGCACTTCTGCACTGGCTGAGGTCGCTCATCGCCCGCTGTGTGGTCATCTCGCACTTCAAAACCGGCTCGAGACCGGCTTACGCCCCAGTTCATCGCCATTTCCAACGCCTTAAGTGCATAAGAGGCATCACACATACCCCAAGTGCAGAGGTGGCTCCCTGAGATGAAAAGCGATGATGATGAAGGACGTCTGCCAGGCCAGGCAGGGCGGCTACCCCATACAGTGGATTAACTCGTCGTGCCAAAAAGGAAGGCATTATATGTGCCCGACCTTAATGGTGAGTCCCTCATCTGGAGAGAGTTCTCTTTAAGGAAGGGAACTCTCATCTTTGAAAACTAGCTAGGGACATCAAATCCTGGAATCCGAGATACCTCTGCTGACCCCAAGAAGTAGTACTCCTCTCCTCTCCGAGCCTCATTGAAGCAGTAAGATCCGCATGAGGGGTCCTAGCTAGAAAGGCTCCCCCAAGTACTGAGGGGAAAGAATAGAGCAACGTCGTTGCCCCTCAGGACCCAGTGGGAAATACTTCAGATCTCGAAATCTGGGACAAAGATGGGTCCCCCAACAGAACACCGATCCTGATGGGGCCGAGCCCAGCCCCTCTTGCCATTTTCTCACCATCCTCGATCCATTTACGAATCTTCGGGATGCTAACCACAGGCCCCACTGAACACTAAGACATCGTAAGTTGAGGATGGGAGTTTGAGAATTGTGAATCTAACATCCAATGATAGAAATTTTATAGATACCACGACGAACTCCCCAACCACCCGTATTTACTGCAGGCGATGCTACAACTCCATAGGCGCATTGAATGCATCTACCGGTGATGTAAGCAAACACATGCCATGTCACGTGACTAGCGAGGCCTGGATAAATTCCTCGGCGTGTGATCCGAGGCCGACCCACATCAGTTCTCACAGACCTCACTCTCTATGCCCTTAACGTTTGGTCCGAGACCGACCATCATGGGATCGCACAAACCTTTGCTCTCTAAGCCCTCGGCGAGTGATCTAAGGCTAATCCTCATGAGCAGTCATAAGGCCTCACCTCGTCGCGCTCTCCGCATGGTCTCCGAGGCCGACCCTTTATAACTCGGTCGTCTCGGATGTCGCACCTTACGCCGATGCCTCAACAAGAACGATTCTACCAGTTCTACGGCCTACATGAGCCAACAACAAGATTTCTATTAAGAAATAAAATTACAAAGGCGGCGACCCGTCTGATGTCGGAAAATCAAACAGTTACAACAAAGTTACAGCCAAGCTGTAGCTAAACGCTCGTACAATCCACCTCTTGTCACTAATGGGCCGAATCGGACGCACCACGGTAACGGAACCCCAACAGGAATATTTGCAAAAATATTCAGATCCGACCGCATGGACCGGACACAGACGCCCCTACAACCTTCCTCTGGGGGCAAGTTCGGGGAGCCACACCAAAGATGCCCGAGCAACTAACAAGCACCACATCACCGCTCACGTCTCTCCGGTGAACCCTTAAGCCTGTTGCAAAAATTGAATATTTGGTACCGGCCTTCAGATACTAACGACAACCATCTAGTCTCGAAATCTGAGCCGTACCTGATGAGGCATCAACGGGATCCCCCAGACCTACCAGGGTTCCCATGAACCAGAGCTGCCAGTACGAGAAGTTCCAGCTGGGCCAACTACCCCCGAGCCGCGGACAAGCCTGACCGCGAATGGACCACGTCTCTCAGGTTTTAGGAGTAAATCCTCAGATCTCGGAATCCAGGGCAAGTAGCCCAAAACTGGTGCAGATATTTTTCTTTGTGGTCGTGGACAGACTGATTTCTTGTGTCCAACTTCCTCACAGAAATGGCATACTACAACCTCGGTGGTCCCCTAGACTTGCTCCCATTCATGCTGTAGTTGTACCAATCTGGAATCAAAGTGTTCCTGCTTCTTTGCTAGGCCTGCTAATATAGCTCTGCAAGCACCGCCCAGTTTCTTAGCTCGACGACCTTTCCTAGTTCCGAACTTCCTCAGTTTCCTTCTTCCCAGATGTATGTTGGCCGCTATTGCTGTGCGTTGATCCATACTTAGCCATTGCGGTGGTGAGGGCGAGTCTGTCTCGAGGTTAGCTTGTAGTGAAATCTTCTTCGGCTCCTCGCTCACGATCATCGGATCATCCCTTGAAATCGGCTTACTCTCTTCCATCAACACATCCTCGGTTAGGATATCCTCGAATACCATCCTTAAAACACATATATACTGGAATTAGTTCAGATATAGAAAAATTATAAAACATTAGTTAAAAGAAACAACAATATGAATTATAACTATCTACAACTAGGTAAAACCTGACTCCTAAAAGGCATCCAAGTTTAATTTTCCTACTGTGTTGGACTGTAAATTGAAGTCAGCTCCGATACCACTCTGTAACGCCTCGATTTCCATACACTGGGAAACTGTGACATAAGCTAGAATATTTTCCTTCAATTAGCCACAATACACAGAAAAGTAGGAAAATTTAAAACTTTTTATTCAACACAAATGTATTACAAGTCCGAATGTTATAAAAATACAATACATTACATCAGTGTTACAATAATGCCATACAAGCCCAAGTGTTACAAACTTTCAATAAAAATTACATCAGAGTACAATGAATAATATATTATACTTGGTACTTTCACCTGGATGCTTCTCAACATAAATAAATTACAATAGGAACAACGGTAACAACATATATTACAATTGAAATAAAATCAACCCTTTGCTTCTCTTGCCTTGAGTCCTCCTGAATCCTGTACCTGTAGTTTTGCAATCCAGAACCTATTGAAATGGGGACGTCAGTACATATACTGACACTTTAAGGCTGATGACTAGTAGCGATTCTCAACATTAAACAAACAGATAGATGATATATGATTGATGTGTCAGTGTATGCTATGACTTAGACTCTAACTCAAGATTAACTAATGCAATGATACTCTTATTCTAATGCAAGCAAGTCTCCGGAACAGTATGCAGCCCATATCCACATACGCCCCATATCAAGTCGTTTCTTCATATTTAGGGATTTGAACCCGTGCCATGAATTCTACTCTTGTACTCAACATGTCTCTGAAGATACAGCGTGACTGATGAGGTTGCAGACATGGTCAAGTCCCACCAATGCAGTACGCTCATGGTGTCTATTGTTGCCACCACTACCTTGCATACCGGACCTCACTCAAAAATCTGACGAACGTAGGGTATCCGCAGCACAGGTTAGCTCGAAGCATCCCCTGTGGCCCTCTAGATGATAGACCATAGTCTTTGGCTTGTTTGCATTTCTTGATATAGAGCATGACGGAGTTTTGGGGGTCCATCCCCTAGCTCCAACAGGAATCTCTCCCGCTCTTATCTTGGCACTTCAGATTTTAACAGACGAGATACGGATCTCGTGCTCCCAACTTGTGAGAAGGCACAGACCGTATCCTTTTGACAGGAATGGTACAACCAATAACACCACCTAGTGTTGTCTTATAGAACAGGTCGGATCATAAGATATCACCCTTAATACCAACTCTTTCCCTTCGGCGAAAATGATATTAAACAAGGGTTAAGTAGTAATAGCCATAAGTTACTACCCTAACGATGTCACTAATCCTTAACAATCTGAGGGATGACAACAGTACTAACATAACATGCTAGGTCTTAAGTTAGACTTCGCAAGATAACTCTACTAGGTGCTCACCTAGACTTACCAGAATCCCTAAGAATCCTGTTCATAGCCAAGACCCCGGCAATACGAACGTATTCACATGCTACTACCCTGAACTTGGATTCCGTCTACACTCCCGACCTGCAATCAACCTACACTAGTTAAGAACTGACGGTGCATGAGGGGTGACTCATCCACAGTCCACGAGGAGTAAAATAAATACACGTCTTGATGGTCGATGGCTCCTAGGGTAATGATGTAACACCCCGAATTCCAAATACAACTGAATTCGAGATTCCACAGGATCTTTACACTTCTTTCGTACAATTTTACGAGGAATTAAAAATTTTTCACTTTACATCAGAGTTACAAGAAATCTTTACACTTTACATTTTACAGCGGAAGCAATTTACAACATTTATATAAAATTACAATAACATTTGAATGATCTCTAAGCATCAGTTCTCCTTTAATCTTTATCATGCCATTTACCCTGCATACAAAACTGTGGGTACATCAGTTTATTCAACTGACGAAATATTATACACGGCCATCCTCTCTATACCGGAAACAGTATAACGATTCTCATTTCTTAACAAAATCACAAACTTGTTCACAAAACAAAGCTAAAGGGACTATCCTATTGATGTCGTGTCATGCTGTGCACTTAGTCCTTAATGCAGTTGTTATGTTATATGACACTAATGCGCATTTGTTCGGATTCTATGCATCCCATACTACATAGGTCCGAGGGCAAGCCCTTAATCGTACTTCATCTTATAGGGTTCAATCCCTCGTCATGACTTAAACTACTACGGTAACTACGGTAAGTATCCGAGATGTTCTATGATCTACGAGCCCATGTCCAGGCAGTCTGGAAGGAAATCCCATGCACTGACATGACGCATTAAGCAGGCAGACTATGGACAATTCAGCCTCCGCCATGGAATAATGGCACCACCCATAACGACCAAAACACCCCACAAGCGTCGCCACCGGGACGATAATTCCAGAGTAATGCCCACGCCATGTCATGACTCATTAAGCAGGCAGTTTGTGGATCACTCTCACATCGCCAATCCGATGGTCCTCATACTCGTGTTTTTCTCTTACTTTCATCACATCTTCACTATTTATCTAATCCTTAGTTTATTAGAATCATGAACAAAATCAATTCTCTAGAATTAGCCTTTCCACTATACCGGTCTTAATTTTTTATTCAACATGACCCAAATCTTGGTCTTCTCATTTCAAATTTCATTTCAATTTATTTCTTTTCCAATGCCGGTATGAGGCTTAGCTACACTCTAGTTCTCAATTTCAATTCACAATTACACAAGAATCAAGTATTTCGAACTCATAAGTTCATTTTTCATGATTACATCAGGATTTCATTGTCATGTTCATAGCATTCATAATCGTAAAATCTTTCATAATTTCAATAGAATAATTCACTTCACTTCATATACAATTTCGTGCAAGGACAAATAAAATTTACTTTTCTAAATTATCACGTCCAATCTTCATTCATCTCTTTCAAACAGTATATACGTTTATTTTTATCACAAAGCAATATTAGAATCTGAGATGTTGAAAAAGAGTCTGGAAAGTCGGCTCAAAACATAGCCAGTCGACTGTTCGGCAAAAGAAAAATATTCAAGAAAATGTTCGGAATAGTCGACTGCTACACATAACCAGTCAGCTGTTCTGCAGTGTTTAAACTCTAAAATACAAATTGCGGGGCAGTCGACTGTTACTCAGACCAGTCGGCTGTTATGAAAGTTTTTAAACTCGAAAATACAAATTGCGAAGCAGTCGACTGTTACTCAGACCAGTCGGCTGTTCTGCAGGGTTTAAACTCGAAGGATTTTTATAATCAGGTCAGTCGACAACTACCTATATTCAGTCGACTGATCAGTATTAAAATTTTAAGTAAGGAAACGTTTCTTCTTCCCTTTCGGTTAGTACACAACATTTTAGTTAAACTACAATATGTTCATTTATCAACACGAACATGCAACTTTATTTGACTACCATCACCACAAGCATGGTTTGCTAATTAATGTAGGGATTCTTACGACTAGTATTTTTCACACAACCACAACTCCAAAGAAAACGTATTTTCCCATAATCATCATTTTTTCTACAGAGATAAACATTTATCCCAATTCAGTATGCTAGATTAAAATAACATGACATTAATCATACCACTTCATTAAGTTCCCCTATTCATTTCATACAATTATACTTGTGTTCCATTTTCATTTTAATCATAATATTAACGAGGAGCAATATAATGGCATTCATTTATTCTTGCATAATTAGCACAAAACCTAGCATGGTCTCTAATTTAGAAGTCCTGAAAAACGCCCACCTTTTTGAAGAAACAAAGAGAAATCCCTTAGAGCTTCCTAGATTGCGATGCACGCCTCCTCCTCCTTGCTCCTTGCCAAAACCGAAGCTTCAAGTTAGGGTTGAATAGCCGGCCTCCAAGGGAACACTCACACTAGAAGCTACTCAATCTTTTTCTTCCCAAAATTCTCAATCTTTTCTCACTCTAATCTTTTCTCTCTTTAACAAATTTTTCTATTGTACTAAGATGAGAAGAAGCTATGGGGTATTTATACATAATTTTGAAGTAGATTAGAGGGCTAGGATTCAATGGATGGTTATAGAATGGAGGGTTAGGATGAGAGTAGGAGTTATAGTAACTACCCATACACTAGGTAACCACCCATGCACACAAACCACTCCTATGCACAAACCGGCCCTACTTTGTGTGCAATGCACACTACGTGCTCCGCACGTGCCACCTAGTACCCTTAATTAAAAGTTTGTACAATTTTAATAAATTAAATTGTTCACATTTTGTCTCTTCATGACAAGTGTGGCCATTTAATTAATTTATTAAATTGGTGGGCTTCATAAGTAGTGGGTTTAGGTTGTGGGCCAAACAACAAAATAGTAATAAATTAAAGTGGGCTAAAACAATTAATTAGTGTTTTAGGCTTTTTAGAAAAATAAAGGAAAGGAAAAATAATTGTTCATACTATCAAAAGAGATTTTGTATATAAAAATAAATAAATAATATACATATGAAATTTTCACGTGCACAACACGTGAAAGTCAATATTTTATTAAAAAGGAAATTCAGGGTATTACAAATGATATTACCCTAGACGAGCACAATAACTGCGTACTAGCTAATAAGCTACATACGAGCAAAACAACTTACATACGAGCCGACTAGCTACGTATGAGCCAAACGAATTACATACGAGCCGACTAGCTACGTATGAGCCAAACGAATTACATACGAGTCAACTGGCTATGTATGCAATAAATGAATCATATAGAAGCAACCATAAAATTCTTCTAACAACCTAGATTCAAAATAACATGCTACTAGCAATACTTGATCTTTAAGACATAAAAGAAACATACAAAGCCTTCTAACAACCTAGAAGTAATTAAACATGCTACTCTCATCGGAATTCAACAAAATAAGACCTTTTAGAAAGGTGAGAACATCTACTACAACTCTCTAGTTGAAAATTTTCTCAGAATAAGTCAATAAGAGGTAGAAAAACCTCGAACAACCTAAACAGCGAGCTTCAGCCAAAAAGGCCAGCTACTGTGACTTTGTAAAGGTCATAACTCCTACTCCGCTTATCGAGATATCTAACCAAATAGGACATTTTGGAAAGGGGGGGACATCTAATACAACTTCCTAGTTAACAACTTTCTCAGATTCCTTATGGAATTCAATTCTCCGCTCTTTAAACACAATTCAAGAACAACAAAAGACAGCACAAAGCTTAAACTTGTAAAGCTCGCAACTTTTGCTATACTTGTCAGAAGCTAACAAAATTATACTTTTTGGAAAGGGGAGGAAATCTACTAAAACTTCCTAGTTAACAACTTTCTCAGATTCCTTATAAGATTCAATTTCCCGCATTTCGAACACAATTCAAGAACAACAAAAGACAACACAAAGCTGAAACTTGTAAAGCTCGCAACTTTTGCTATACTTGTAGGAATCTAACAAAATTATACTTTCTAGAAATGGGAGAATATCTAATACAACTTCCTAGTTAACAACTTTCTCAGATTCCTTATGGAATTCAATTCCCCGCTTTTTAAGCACAAAACAAAAAGCAATAAAGATAGCCCTAAAGCTGAAACTTCAAAAGCTCATAACTTTTGCTATACTTGTCGGAATTTAACAAAATAGGACATTTTGGAAAGGTGGAAAAATATAATACGACTCGCTAGTTGACCACTTTTCCAGATTCCTTATAGAGCTCAAAATCCAGCTCTTTGAACACAACTTAAGAACAACAAAAAACACAGCAAAAGCTGAAACTTGTAAAACTTATATCTTTTGTTATACTTATCAGAATTTAGCAAAATTGGCCATTTTGGAAAAGGGAGAACATCTAATATAACTCTCTAGTTGAACACTTTTTCAGATTCAAACAATAAGAGGTGCAAAAACTTCGAACCATCTAGACAGCGAGCTTTAGCCAAAAAGCTGGCTGCTGAGATTTGTAAAGCTCATAACTTTTGCAATACTTATCAGAATCTAACAAAATAGGCCATTTTGGAAAGGGGAGAACATCTACTAAAACTTTCTAGTTGAACACTTTTTCAGATTCAATCAGTAAGAGATGCAAAAACTTCGAACCATCCAGACAGCGAGCTTCAGCCAAAAAGCTGGCTGCTGAGATTTGTAAAGCTCATAACTTTTGCAATACTTATCAGATCTAACAAAATGGGCCATTTTGGAAAGGGAAGAATATCTAATAAAACTTTCTAATTGAACAATTTTTCAGATTCAATCAATAAGAGGTGCAAAAACTTCGAACCATCCAGACAGCAAGCTTCAGCCAAAAAGCTGGCTGCTGAGATTTGTAAAGCTCATAACTTTTGCAATACTTATCGGAATCTAAAAAAATAAGCCATTTTGGAAAGGGGAGAACATCTAGTACAACTTTCTAGTTGAACACTTTTTCAGATTCCGTAAGGAACTCCAAATCCAGTCCTTTAAATGCAAGTCGAATCAATCAAAACAGCAGTTTTGTTGCAAAACTCACTGTTTTAGGGAAACGATTTGTTTAACCCATCAAATTAACCCATAAAATTCTATAAAAATTAAAGCATGATAATAACACATATGACAACCTCTAAAATTAATTTGGGCTCAAGATTTCAACTTTAGCACAAGTAATTAATTCTAACTACATACTAGTTTAGGGTTGATTCTTTAGTGCTCTAATTAAGTTCCACTACTTCAATCTTTATATGCCATTCTATTATAGTCCATACTCCTCATATGCACATGAAATTAGTCCAAGATCTTCTATACTAACAAAAACAACAACAATAAATCAAGTTGAGAAACCCCACCCAAAGTGTAGGAAGAACTAGCTAGCTTCTTCTCATCCTTGTTCCTTGTTCTTACTCTTCTTCAAAGAGAACTCCTGAAGAAACCCACTCTTTTTCTTTTGATTTGATCTTTCTTTCTTTCTTTTTTTTCCCCTATTTTACTCAATTATTTTCTATATAAAACAAGTAAAGAAGAAGAAGAATGAGATGAAAGAGATGGAGAAAACACAAAGTGAAAGAGGGATTTTGCCCTTGGAGAAGTGTGGCTGGCCAATAGAGGGGGGGGGGGTATTATAGGATGAGAGGGGGTGGGCTTGTGGTTGAGAAAAGACCACTTGTTCTCATTCTTGTGGTTAAAACAATTGGAAATCAATTTGCAAACTTAAATTGCAATCAACACCCTAATCATCTCTAACCCTTCATTTTGATCATGATTGATAAAAGATAAAAGACATTTACCCAAAATCACATACTACATGATTTCGTACAAACGTACGAAATCGATACATTACATATACATACATATATCTATATATACAAATAATTTTTATTAGTTAAAACGAATAATCTCTACCAAAAATATTTTAATTAAGAAATAATTATTATTATTATTTTATGACCGACTCGAAAGATATTAGTACCAATTTGATACAATACAGATGTATACAGATTAATATATATATATATATATATATATATATATATATATATATATATATATGGATAATGTTTATTAACAAAACCAGGTAAATTCATCAAAACATTTCAATTATAAAAATAATAATAATATAATAATTTTTAATATCAAGCCTAGATATTTCAGACATTTTCTCAAAAACACATTTTGCAGGATTTTGTACAAGTGCACAAAACCAATACAATACATATATATACATACTTGTATATATATATAGATAACGTTTTATTAGTAAAACCAAGAAATTTTCATAAAAATATTTTAATTTTAAAAATAGTAATAATACAAATATAATATCCGACCGGGATATTACAACTAGTCTCTTTCCTTTGACAGCTCTGCTCGAGCCTCCCTCTTCTTGGCCAGGTCTGCCTTCAGCTGGACTATATGCTCCCGAAGGTCCTCGGCCCGCAAAAGGAGTTCGGCCTTGGCAGCTTCTGTGCGCTGCGCATCTCGCTGATGCCGATCCCGTCTCCACTTCAGCTCGGCTCCATGCATGGTTGCCTACACAAGATCAGTGAGGTACATTTAGTCCAGCGCAAGGGAAGCAATTACAACAAATATGCAGCATAAACTCACCGGAACTGAAGCCTGTGCCCAACCGACGTATATTTCCTCCTCAACTTTGCCTTCAAAATCGGCAAGGTCACGAGGAGTGGCAAGATAGGAAACCATCTCCAATGCAGCTGCCTTGATCGACGCCTCTGTATCCTTCACATACCATGAAGGAACCCACACCTTCGTCGACTTGGGAGGTTTGGTCGAGGTTGTGGCACCAGCTGCGGGGGGGGGGGGGGGGGGGGGGGGGGGGGGGTCCTTCCCCCTCCTTTATGATGGTTGACCCGACTACTTTAGACTTGGGGGCTCCACCCCTTGCACCATTTTGCTCAAAAGTTCCTCTACTTCTAGTGGTGGTTGCTTTTGCGAGGTATCCTCCTCGGGAGCATTGACGTCGGCTCCTGCCTTCACCCTCGCCTGGACCTCCTCCCGAGCCTTCTTCTCGGCCCTTAACTCCTTACGTTTCGCCTTTATGAGCATGGGATCCACCATCTTCAACAGCCCTGGTCGGAAGTGTGACAGGGTAAAAATGGCCTGAGGCCCAACCAGGACCCAATACAATTCCCACTCAGAAAGGTAAAGATAGCAACCTGGTTCGGCTCCGAACCACTTCAGGGTCGGTGCCGAACCTCGTGTTTTCCCTCACAGTACTGGCCTCCTCGTACTGACGAGCCTCAGTAGCCCTCGGAGTCCGATCCGAGACAGTCCCCCGGGCCGTCCCCCCTCTCTGGCGGGGCAGAAGGATGACCTGGCGCAGCCTAGGCCTTCCTATTCCCCCCCCCGCAGCACAGGAGACCCACGATCAGCCACGTCAACTCCAAATACCGCCAAGGGTGTTGCCACGTCAGCCCTATACCACTCCTGGTATTGCCACGTCCGCCCTAAACCCCCTGGGCCTTCTGCCACGTCAGGCCCACGGGCTTTCGGATCCAGACCCGGCCCCCAAGTGGAACCAAACCCGGTTGGGATTCTCTATAAATACTAGACCCCCACCCACCTTTTGAGGTAATGAATCTTTTGCCACTTAAATATACCTAGTTATTGCTACTCTCTCACAGAGACTGACTAGAGCGTCGGAGGGTCCGCCGCCGGGATAAACCCCGGTGTTTCAGGACCGTCTGCAGGTACACAAGACCTCGGATCCGACCCTTCCGATCCGAGCCCAGCCTTCAACATCTTTCCAAGCCCATCGCAGGTCCCAGAAGGTCAACCGAAGATCGGCAGACGAGCGGCATTCTCCTCCAATACAAATCGAGTCCGAACTCACACCTGGTGCATCCACACGTCTCCCAGAAATAAACAGCATCAGGTTGACGCCGTCTGTGGGAACGCTGCTCCAGAAGCCGATCCGATCCAGACCCTCAAAGGCCATCGACAGCCGAACCCTCATGGCCTCCAAAGGCAAGGGGGCTGCTTCCTCCGTCAATCAACGGGACTCGCCCCCACCCACTGATAAAGCCAGGCCACGCACGTCGAAACACAAGGCTCTCCCTCGGGAGTCCCAAAGGAGCGTCGGCCGGCCGGCCCAGCCCGACCTCCGGGGAATAATCCTCAACCGCAGGATTACCCACAGCAGGGGAAGGGCCGCTTCCAACCCGGTCCCGAACCGTCCGAGACAGCCGCCCGAGGTACGAAGATCTGCACTCAGCCGAGTCGGAAGACAACCGTCGGACCAACCAAACCAAGTCGAGGGAGCCCCCGTCACTCACAAGGAGTTCCAAGACTTCCGAAGAGAAATTCTGGGAGCCCTCCGACGGACCCCCAGGAAGAGACCCCCCATTCCCAAACAAGGTCGGACGCCGAAGCCAGCGCGTCCTGCCCTTCAATAATCCAGCCTGAGGATGATGGCGTTCTCCTAAGGCGCCTACAAGGGATGGAGGATCGCCTCGATCACATAAGGGACGGCGGCCAAAGAGCGACACAGGGGTACAGACCTGTCCGTCCTCCCTTCTCCACCCCCATCCTCCAAGCGGAAATACCCCGGAATTTCCGACCCCCTCAATTCGAGACCTACGACGGCGAGGGAGATCCTGCTGATCACATGGGGGGTTTCAAAACCCTCATGATGATTCACAGCGCCTCGGATCCCCTGCTATGCCGAGCCTTCCCTGCCACCCTTCGGGGTCCCGCTCGTGAGTGGTTCTCGAAGCTCGCCCCTGGCTCCGTTTACTCCTTCGACCAACTCGAGGACAATTTTCTCGCCCACTTCGTCACCAGCCGGAAGACCGAAAAGACCAGCGCCTCGTTACTCGGACTCAAACAGTTAGAGGGGGAATCACTCAGAGTGTTCGTCCGGAGATTTACCGCTGAGGCAAGGTCGGTCTCCTCCCTCGACCCGGGCGTCGCTTCAGCGGCGTTCCGACACAACGTCCGTCACGAACAGCTGAAGGCTTCTCTGGCGAAGAAGCCTCCCGTCGACTTCCCCGACCTCCTCGGTAGGGTCGAGAAATACATTAGGACTGAGGAGGCCCTTAACCCCGAAGATACCAGGGATGCCACCGGGAAGGGAAAGCGGAAGACCGAAGAAGTCGAACCATCAAAGAAAGCTCCAAGGGACCCGGGGGCCATGAAGAAGGTCCCGCCGGTCCCCCGCGTCGAGAAATACACTCCCTTGACACACAACGTATCCGCCATCCTCCTAGAAATCGAAGACAAAGGCATTGTTCGACTACCTCCCCGACCTAACAACGGCAAGAACTGAGATCAGCGCTTCTACTGCCGCTTCCACCAAGACCATGGACACGACACAGATCAATGTCGGGCCCTGAAAGACGAGATTGAGGAACTTATCTCCAGAGGATACCTCCGAGAAGTCCCGTGGGGTCGACGAGAAACTAGGAGCGGGATACACTCGCCTCCGAACCCCCCTCCGAGCCGCATACCGGGTTGGGATCCCGAGTCCGAGGGAGCCGCGGACACACCATTTATCTTACAGTGAGTCCATGGAGGGCTAATAGGAGGGAAATCAAATACTTTCCGAAAAGCCTACATCCGAGGGATGAATACTGTCCAAGGCGATCCCTCTCCCGAGCTACAAACCGTGCCAGTCTCATTCTCAGGGGAGGACCTTGAAGGCGTTCGCCTCCCCCACTGTGACACCCTCGTCATTAGCCTCCGCATGGCTAAGTGTGAAGTCCTCCAAATCCTTGTCGACAACGGCAGCTCGGTGAACATTCTTTTCCTCAAAGCCTTCGAGAAACTGGAGTTAGCTAGAGGCAAGCTCCAACCGGCCGGATACACCTTACATGGGTTCTACGGCGCCCCTGTCATGCTAGAAAGGATTGTCACAACGCCAAGACAGCTTACAATGCCATACTCGGCCGATCCAGATTATGCTCCCCCCAAACGATGCCTTCGTCCTACCGTCCGGAGCTCGAACTTTCCACCCCACAAGGGGTCGGCGTCGCCCGAGGCAGCCAAGAAGCAACGCGATCGTACTGCATGACCATCGACGGAGGAGCAATGTTCCCCCTGAATGCCGTCATGTTCAAACCCAAGAAGGACGGCCCTACCCCCGGACCTACCGTCGAGCCAGAGGGGTTCCCCCTTGACGCCTAGCACCCAGTAAACTCCTGCAAAGAGCAAGCCTAGACTTTAACTTGGCTGGAAGTAAACCTTTTGAAAAGCTTTCCTTTGTATAGGACCGTTTTAGCGGCCCCTCCTATCTTATACTAAGGGAATCTCATTGTATCGTACTCCAAACGCCTCGGCAGACCCGACCTAATATCCGGTTAGAGGGTCGACCGCCAAGGCGTCACCTCGCCCCACTCCGATTCCTCGCGAAACAATAAGGCCGAGCCACATCCCCTTCATCACTTTGTATACTGTCAACAGGGGCAAAGGCCGTTACAGAAATACTCCCCTCGTCTCGAGCGGCACGCCACGTCGGAACGACGGGGCCCACCTCGGGAAGGGAAGCCGCAACCTCCGAAGTAAGCCAACTCGAAGCACATAAGCGGGGAGATCCGGAAACGACCGACGTCAAAACCCTTGGCAAGTCCGAATTACCTTTTTATATATACACAAAAAGGCGGGGGCCAGTCCGCGGGAGGCAAATACAATCGAAAGGAGGAAAGGAGAAAGAAAGACAAAACTATACAACTCAATTTCCCTCCTCGGCGTCAATCGGGTTCACAGGACGATCGACGGCCGGGTTGTCAACAAGCCCCTCTCCAGCAGGAATCTTCGGGGTCCCATCAATCTCCATGTCGTACTCGAAGTTCGACATATCGAGGGTCGGATAGAAATGCCTCACGTGACTGAGCGCCTTCGCGTAGCACTCATCCTGGGCGGCTATCACCATCCGCTGGCCCGCATCCGTCAGCTCTTTCCTCTCATTGGCGAACGCAGCTATCAACTCCCCCTTCTCCTTGGCAAACTTCCTCTTCAAGGAGGCCACCCTCTTCCCCCACTCGGTGTCCTTGGCCTCGAGCTCCAGCTTCATCTGTTGCTCCCTCTGACGCGAACCCTCGAGCTCAATCCGCGTCTCCTTCGTCTCTCGCTCGCTCTTGTCCGCCCGGGCACGCTCTTGTAACAGGGACGCTTCGTAGAGATTCTTCACGTTAGCTCCCTGCATACAAGCCTGCAACCGAAAGAAGCAGGTAAAGAAGAAAACTCCTGAGGCAAGACCAAACAGAAAGGAGGAGGTCGACAAGCTTACCGACACGGTGGCCTGCGCCAGGCGCGTGAAAGCCACCTCCACGGGCTCGTTCTCCATCATCTGGCGATCACGAGGCGTTGCCAGCTTCTCCACCACCTCTACGGCCTGGGCTTCCTCGGTCAGACAGTCGCCCATCCGAACCGACCAGTCCGGCGCCCACCGCTGCCGCAGTAACTCCACCACCGGGTCCTCCTCCTCGACCCCCACCAAGGGACCTTTCCCCTTGTCAAGATCGGAGGCCCTCGCCGGGCCCTTACCCCTCAAAGGGGCGCCCCCCCTTGCCCGTCTCCGAACGAGTCCTCTTAAAAGTCGGCTCGAGCGGTACCTCCGAGATAACAAGGGGCGGCACCCTCGGCCTCTTCGCCGCCTCTGCCATCTTCTTCTCGGCATTTTCCTTCTTCATGGCGAGCCTCCTTGCTTGGATCGATGCCTCATCCATATCTGCAGAAAAAAACCATTAAGAGCAATGAGCGAGAATGTACGAAAGGATCGAGGGAAAAGAAACAACTACATACGGAGAACGGCTGGGCTCAGTCCAACGCTCGCCAGGCGAACCTCCGTCACCTTCGTCCAATTAATACTAGGGGACAAACGGAGACGCTCGACAAATCCCCACTCCTCGACCGTCAGATCCCCCTGCCCCGGCGCAGGATAACTCGGCTTGGAGTAGTTCCATCGAGTCGGAATGTCCCAGGGCTCTTCACTCCGGATCACCAGATATTTTTTCTTCCAATCCTTGATAGAGTCCGGGTGGCTATGAACAACCTTCCTCCTGCTCCGGGGGGAAATATAGTAAACCCCCTCGGCCGCCGAACTAATCATCAGCATCGCTCGGAACACGTTCAAGCGCAGGGGTACCCGTTGTTCCTCGCACATCAGTACAAAACTGATTATCTGCTTCCAAGAGTTCGGCCCAAACTGCATCGGCGCCAAGGAGGCCCAGTTCAACACTTCCCGAACAAACGGATGGACCGGCAGCCTCAGTCCAGAAATAAACGCGTCCACGGGGAAGACACAATACCACGCAGACAGGGGATCGGTCGGGCGAAGAGTAGAGCTCGGCAGCATCAATTCGTAACTAGGACCTATGTGGTACGCCAGCTGCAAGACCTCCAAATCCCCGCCATCCAAGGCGGTCAGAATCGCGTCCATCAACACTCTCGTCCGACTCGGCAAAGAGGCCTGCACACCAAAGAGCTCCTGGTCGGACAGGTTGTCAGGATATTGACGGAAATGCTTCGGCTGCGCGGGCGAACCTGTCCCCTGGCTCGAGCCACCAGTCCCCAACCCTACCTTCCTCGGAGCCTTCTTCCTCTTCTCGGGTCGCTCCGGCGAGGGAGTGAATAAGGGCCCCCGACCAGTCAGCATGGAACTCGGACCTGCCCCCGGAACCGTGGATCTCCTTACAATGCCGCTCTCGCCTCTCTCACCCTCGGTAGCCGACTCCAAAACACGGACGTCGTCCGAGCCATCAGTCGCTTCCTCCGACTCACTGCTCTCCACCACGAAGGGACGACGAGAGCGCGACCGCCTCGCACCATGTGCCACCTCCTCAACCACCGGTTCCTCCCACGAAACCGTGTTAGAAGACTCATCAACGTACACTGACTCCTCCTCGAGTACGGGCTCCTCCCAGGACGTCGAGTCAGAGATAGGCTCCACCTCCCCCCTAGACGTCGACGCTGATGAGCCGGACTGAGCCCTGTCCATCTATGCCTAGACTAAGTAGACTTGCCAACTCACCTGGGGTTACTTTGGAAGGGCAAGCCTGGTACAGCAAGACGCGAAGATGAGCGCTGAAGTGTTGAAAAATTTTATTTTGAAAAAGAAAGGAGTGGACAGATAGGGGAGAAGGGGGACTATTTATAGGAGATAGAAGCGACTCCTCGATTCCCGCAAGTACTGTTCACCTATCTGACATGCAACTGCCGCCTAAGAATTCGCGCCACATCCTCAAAACGTGCGATGCTGACATCATCCATTGACAGGCTGGCAGCCAGTCAAGGAGGCCAGCGCGGAAGAAGTATTCGGAGGAGGGAACATTTTTATTTTTAAGATTTAAGGCGCCGTCCTCAGACAGATGCCCCGGGCTCCGAGACTGGGTCGGTTCCCCTTTCACCCGCGAGCAGCTCGGGGCTTACAGCGTCATCGGCCGAAGACCCGAACTGTTCCCGGGTGAGACAGAAACCGCCTCAACCTGGAGCCCTATTGGGACGCAGAATAGTCAGCCTCCAATCGGAGAACTACTCATCTACCCGGGGCCCAAAGCTTCAAGACGCCCCCCTCGGCAAGCACCCCGGTCAAAAGCAGATCAACATCCGAAGGCCGAAAGAAGTGCTCCATTCCGAGCCAGTTGATGCAACTGCAAAAGACCAGCCTACTCCAGCAACGGAACCTTCGCAGTTGCAAACAACCGGCCCGGAACGCCCTTTATCCCTCTCGGAAGGATAGAACCTCCACAGTTGCAGACTGCTCACCCTTCGAAGTTCGGTCGTTATCCCTCTCGCCCGGATCCCCCCTGGATCTGGCCGCCACATCAGGGCCATCAGATCCAAGAGAAGATCGAGCGACAAAGAAACTACCTCTCCGACAAAACCGGGGGTAAGAATTATCAAGAAACAGGCGTCCGCCGAAGCAGACACCTTTAAGGGCCAAGCAGACCACCCTTGCTTTGATCTGAACCACTACGAGAAAAAGGGGGGGGGGTACTTATAGCCTCCCCCAGACGCCGGCCTTTATGACATGGGGAAAACCAAACGACGGAAGACCATGCGCCATACATTTATTAGGCGGCGCCATTAACGCACCTAGGAAATGGGAATCTTGCACAGATCCCAGGGCGCCCCCAAATGCTCCGCGAAAACAACAGACTACCCTACTCAAACAGCCCCAAGGCACAACGGTTCGCCCACAAACGGCCCGACCTATAATCCCCTCACCAGCTCGAGGTCCGATCTGGCGCCAGGGCACCCCTCTTCGGAGGATCCACCGGCTGGCCATCACCCTTACCAGCCCATAATTCCCCCTCATCTCGAGGTTCGGCCTGGCACCAGGGTACTCTTCTCATAAAGAAACAACGGCTCGCCTTCACCCTCACCGACCCGTAATCCCTCGCCGGCTCGAGGTCCGGTCTGGCACCTGGGTACTCTTCTTCGGAAGATCCACCGGCTGGCCATCACCCTTACCAGCCCGTAATTCCCCCTCGTCTCGAGGTTCGGCTTGGCACCGGGGTACTCTTCTCAGGAAGAAACAACGGCTCGCCTTCACCCTTACCGGCCCATAATCCCTCGCCAGCTCGAGGTCCGGTCTGGCACCTGGGTACTCTTCTTCGGAAGATCCACCGGCTGGCCATCACCCTTACCAACCCGTAATTCCCCCTCGTCTCGAGGTTAGGTCTGGCACCCGGGTACTCTTCTCAGGAAGAAACAACGGCTCGCCTTCACCCTTACCGACCCATAATCCCTCGCCAGCTCGAGGTCCGGTCTGGCACCTGGGTACTCTTCTTCGAAAGATCCACCGGCAGGCCATCACCCTTACCAGCCCGTAATACCCCCTCGTTTCGAGGTTCGGCCTGGCACCAGGGTACTCTTCTCAGGAAGAAACAACGGCTCGCCTTCACCCTTACCGACCCATAATCCCTCGCCAGCTCGAGGTCCGGTCTGGCACCCGGGTACTCTTCTTCGGAAGATCCATCGGCTGGCCATCACCCTTACCAGCCCATAATTCCCCCTCATCTCGAGGTTCGGTCTGGCACCCGGGTACTCTTCTCAGGAAGAAACAACGGCTCGCCATCACCCTTGTCGACACATAATCCCTCGACCTCTAGAGGTTCTGTCGAACACCAGGGTACTCTTCTCCGGAAGAGACAACGGTTCGCCATCGCCTTCACCTACACGTAAACCCTCGACTAGCTCGAGGTCCTATCCAAGCCTCAGGGCAGCACCACCAGGAAGGCCCTGTGATTCGCCCTCCCATTTTTTCTACAACCATAAGCACTCCTCCACGGCTAGCTCCCGCACCCCCCGCAGGAGTGGGGGGCTTGTGTGACAGGGTAAAAATGGCCTGAGGCCCAACCAGGGCCCAATACAATTCCCACTCAGAAAGGTAAAGATAGCAACCTGGTTCGGCTCCGAACCACTTCAGGGTCGGCGCCGAACCTCGTGTTTTCCCTCACAGTACTGGCCTCCTCGTACTGACGAGCCTCAGTAGCCCTCGGAGTCCGATCCGGGACAGTCCCCCGGGCCGTCCCCCCTCTTTGGCGGGGCAGAAGGATGACCTGGCGCAGCCTAGGCCTTCCTATTCCCCCCCCCCGCAGCACAGGAGACCCACGATCAGCCACGTCAACTCCAAATACCGCCAAGGGTGTTGCCACGTCAGCCCTATACCACTCCTGGTATTGCCACGTCCGCCCTAAACCCCCTGGGCCTTCTGCCACGTCAGGCCCACGGGCTTTCGGATCCAGACCCGGCCCCCAAGTGGAACCAAACCCGGTTGGGATTCTCTATAAATACTAGACCCCCACCCACCTTTTGAGGTAATGAATCTTTTGCCACTTAAATATACCTAGTTATTGCTACTCTCTCACAGAGACTGACTAGAGCGTCGGAGGGTCCGCCGCCGGGATAAACCCTGGTGTTTCAGGACCGTCTGCAGGTACACAAGACCTCGGATGCGACCCTTCCGATCCGAGCCCAGCCTTCAACATCTTTCCAAGCCCATCGCAGGTCCCAGAAGGTCAACCGAAGATCGGCAGACGAGCGGCATTCTCCTCCAATACAAATCGAGTCCGAACTCACACCTGGTGCATCCACACGTCTCCCAGAAATAAACAGCATCAGGAAGATGCGCAGTCCGAGAAATCGAAGTGGAAGGAGAGCGAATGAACGTGACCAACAGCTGAAGTAGTATATATAGAAGTGAGATATCGATAACTACGTCAAGTGCATGATCCCACATGGGAACACGTGAGCACATGCCAAATGCACCTCTCCTCCACATCCAGCGTGTCTCCAAGGCCGAAACTCAAGAGAGTTCAAAGCGCCACCGGCTCACCACAACCTCGGAGAAGCATCTAAAGCCGAGCTTCAAGAGGAGAGTTCAAAGCACACCCAATTTTCCCGACCCTCGAAATGTGACAACCGAGGTTGGGCTTCAAAGAAAGAATTCATCCCCTCGACAAAGTTTCCAAGACCAAGCCTCCAAAATAGTGCTTCGCCCCCTCGACATGGTTTCCGTGCCCGAACCTCCAAGAAAGAGTCCCAGGCCCTCGACACTGTCTCCGGGGCCGAACCCCCATAAAGAAATCTCAAACATCGATTCATCAAAAAACCATCATACAAATAACGAAGTTCGGCGAAACATCTTTATTATAGACCAAAAAACAAAGTTATTACATTCGTAAGTTTACAACGGAATCACAGGTTCAAGGCACGAGGTTCCGAGCCCCGAGGTCATCATCCGGACCCGATCCAAAAAGTATCGCTTCGGCAATCGAGGGGTCAGCGTCCAGGTGGAGCACCACCAAAAATTTCATGCTAACAATGATGGTCGACCTTCCTACTCCACTCTGGGCATCCTCCAGAGCCCCCACTCTCGAGCGGATCCCAGGGTAATGTTGGAATATGTCCTAGAAGCCAGTTGTGTATTGACATTACTAGTTTATATTGTATCATGATATTTATTTCATATATGAGGCATTTCATTTATTGTGATTAAATGAACATAATAAAGTCCTTAGAATAGTAGGTTCAATACCATGGGATATCAAGTGCGTAACTTGATTGTGAGATCCTATTGGTTGTAATCAGAACACTATTCTTAAATGTCCCTAGTCAAGTATTATTGTGAATTATGACAACAATAATGCATAGATTCTAGTATGTACGTAAACTGATGACCATATCTGACGGATCATGGATATGAGATATCAAATCTTCACATAGGTACATATTAGAGTAATAATGTACTGGACTGACCTTGCATGAGAACGCTGCATGGATCGTTACAAGAGTGTCATAAGCATTCTCACAGTGACCATGGTGTATGTAGTCCTTTGATTTGAAGTTACTACGGTTCCCTTCATGAGAACTTATATGTTTTAATGTCGTCAAACGTTGCCTGTAATAAGGTAATTATAAAGTTAACTATTGGATATACTACAAATCATACGGAGAGATGTGAGTGAATTAGATAGGATTTGTCCCTCTTACATAACAGGAGCGATATCTGTGGGCCCCTTGATTGAGTGAGACTGTAAAATGCATGGTCATGCTCAAATGAGTCAGTATGAGATATTGAGCTTATTTATTTTAGTAAGTCTACTCGGACATCAAGAAACCAAAGAATGAACTATACAAGGGTGACACACTCTATGTCTTGTGGTCAATTAAGATATCTGGACAAAGGGACTAGACTACAGGTAACATTAGTTACAGATAGGTTATGTCTAATCACTGACATTCTCGTTACTTGAGTAGCAGTGATGTATTGCTAGATACCGCTCATTATTTATAATATTAGAATATGATTTTAGTATTACTGTCAACGTAACGAGAACCTACAAGGTCACACACTTTGAATGGATCGAAATTGAGATTTAAATTCATAAGATGAATTTAATTGGGGATCCAAGTAAGACTTGGACTCCTGACATTGGTTGGACATTTAATTAGATTAAATGGGCTGACTAAAGTTCAAAGGCCCACACACGAATCTGAAGCAGGTCAGATTGTGAGTCCAACAGCTTCATTCCTCTCTTAGGATTGATTTTCTGCAGCTATATATATGATACGTATCTGTGGAAAAGTGTCACATGAGAAAACCTTAGCCGTCACAGAAATTGTGAGAGAAAGAAAGATCGTGAGGAACATCCCCATCCCGCAGCTAGCACCGCGGTGTAAGGTAAAGCTTGATTTGATCCGTTCGTGTGGATACCGTAGAGGTACAACAATATTGTAGTGTTGTGATCGACATTAATTGGAGACAACAGATCCATCTTCAAGGTATAATTCCTAAGCATGATTTATGGTTTTTGCATGAATCCATGGCTAGGTTTTGATATTTCTTTATAATTTTTCCGCTGTGTATTTGATTTGAGACTACCATCGAAACGTAACAAGTAAGACTCCAACCTCGAGAAGGGACTGTAAAAGGTGGACATCTGGCTCACCTCCCCTAGTCTGGCCCTAAATCGGATGATCTCAAAGTCCTTCCCCATGAGCATCCATATAAGGATGGAGTTCGAGGACTAACCGCCAAAGAGACAAGAGGGCCGCCAGCATCAGCCTGAGCGAGAGCTATATCGCCATCAAAAAATAATGCATTCAGACGAGCTAACTTCTGATCCACCTCTTCCATCAACTGATATAAAAGCTGAATGCCCCTTCCTGATAAATTGCCTCCTTGCGAAGGCAAGTGATCATCTCATCGTCCTGACCTAGCTTATCACAAAAAGCGTGAACCTCGCTCTCATGGTCCTCCTCCAAAGGTCCACGTCCCATAACCTGATCAGCAAGATACATTGCGACTTAGACACGAAATAGACATTCATGACCAGTTGTGAATTTTTATTTAGATAAAAAATTTATAGTATGCAGTGGTCAATCCACGCCCGGCGTGTACAAAATTGAGAACATGTACAAAAAAAGAGAAAACTTTAAGTTAAGGGATGACCTCCCGAGGAGGAGAGTGATCGGCGTCAACTCCAATGGGGTCACCAATATCAAGAGGGGGTTCCCTCGGCGTCGAAGGGGTGTTGCCGGAGCCCAGTTCTGGGCCATAGCAGAGTCCCTCAAGGTCAATGTTGGGGTGCCTATCCTTGATATGTTGAAGGGCTCACTCGTAGCCCTCCTCCTAGCGTCGCACGATCTGGCCAGCTACGTCATCGACCTCTGCCGCCAATTTCTTCACCCTCTTCTCTAACCCCTCGCCTCGGGTCTTCTCATCAAGCCACCTCGATTGGTACCACTGGGCCCTGCGCTCGGCAGACTCTAATTCATAATCATACTGCCTCATCAGCTCACTCTCATAAAGTGTGGTCTGCAATGGAAAGAAAAACAGTGAGATACCAACTAAGGGATACAGACGCTCCAGAGCGAGCACTTACCACTACCGAGTGCTGAGAGTACTATGCCGAGCTGAATGTCTCATTGGCATGCGCCTTTCTGTCCCTCGGAGGTGCAAGATTTTTCACCACCTCGACGGCCATCCGAGACTCCATAATGGAGTCGACAAGCTTCACTGGCCAATCGGGAGTTAAGGTTTCTCGAGCCTTATCAGGGATGACCTCCTTCGGGAAATGGTGGATCGACGGCACCGGAGACTCTATCAATTCTTGGGCTCAGAGAAATCTCTCAATTGGCTCCATCCTGGAAGAATCCTTTGGGTCCCGGATAGCCAGGGTCCTCGTCCCCCTCGCCCTTTTTGGATGCTCTTTCGGGGACCCTCTAGCACTCAGCAACATCACCCTCTTCTTCCCCTGATTCTCAGTCGTTCGCTGTGCGGTCGGGGCAGCCAAAAGTGCATCGACATCATCATCTTCTGGGGCTGTAAAAGAAGCATGTCAGAATCGAACCTCAGACAAATAACAGCAGAAATTACAAGGGGAAGAAACTCATTGGGGACATAAAGGACTCAACTCATTGACCGCAAGAAATATCTCCGTCACCCTGGACCAATCGATGCTCAGATTATCGTCGAACTGCCTGCCAAACTCTGCCCTCTCCTCTTTGAAGAGTTCTTCGAGCTTCAGGGGATCCTTCAGAGCTAGCCCGTACGACCATAAGGTCGGTATGTCCCAGGGCTCCGGGCTGTAGACGATATAATACTTCTTCCTCTAATCCTTTATGGAGTCGGGATGGTTGTGCACCCTGCACAACTTGGACCAAGGGGAGATATACCACCGGTAGGAGCTTTTCAGAAGTGCGCTAAATCCTAAACTTGCTCGGAATTACCTGAAGCTCAGAGGGACGTCATTCCTCTGGCTAAGCATGATGAAACTTGTCAGCTGCTTCCACGAGTTTGGTGCATACTGCATCGGGCTCATCCCTGCCCATTTCAGAACCTACTTGATAAATGGGTGGAGGGGCAGATGTAGGCCCGAAGCAAAGGCATCCGGAGGGAACATGCAAAACTTTTCCCCCAATTGATCGATCGGATGAAGGCCTAGTTTCCGGAGCATCAAAATGTACTCTGTGGGTATAAAGAACTTTTCCTAATTAACGGCAATGTCATTCTCCGTCAAGGTATTCTGCATCTCGTTAGCCTATGTTTTTGATCTATTCGGTGAAGACGGGGGAATGCCGAACTGATCCAGATCCTGTAAGTTCTCCGGATAAACTCGAGAATACACACAGCCAGCGGGATCGTCCTTATAGGGCATCGGCCCGTGCCCCTTATCGGGAGAGAGGTTTCGACTCTTCCACTTGGCAGGACAATGACCACAAGGAGGCAGGATGCCTATAATATCATCCAAGGCTGCTCTCACCCCTCGCACAGAAGGGGTTCACGTAGCCTTGCCCTCGTCACGAATCGTGATGTTATAACTTTTGCCCTACTCTTCCTCCGCCTTCATCGGCACTAGGGGATTCTCTTCCTGGGTCTCGATATCCACAAAATTCGGACCTTCGCTTGTGACCTCAATAGTAGCCCCGTCCGCAGGCAGCTCGAGGCCTCCCGCTTCAGTACTTACCCTCTCAATGTCGACCTCCTCCGACACGTGGGGCTTCGAAAGTTGTTGTTCGACCTCGCTTTCCCTCAATGAGGAGCGAGCAGAAGCCTTGAAAGACGAGGACCCATCACCTCCCGAGGATGAAGCCAAGCTGCTAGATTGACTACCAAACATGTTCGATGAACTCAGAAAATTTTTGTTGAAGAAAAAAAAAGTGGTCCCAGATGGAGTAAGGTTGGAAGACTTATAGAGGAAGGAACAACTTCTCAATTAACAGGACACGCGACTTCTCTTCGATAACCACGAACAAATGCAGAACATCACTTGGGAGGTCAGTGCCACGTGACCACTATATCCAAGCCCTCTCAAGGCTTCAATTTTGCCATGCCTCGGCGTTGCATCCGGGACCGACCCTCGTGAGGAACTTCCTCAAGGCTTCAATTTTGTCACGCCCTCGGCATGACATCCGAGACCGAATCTCATGGGGAGCTTTCTTAAGGCTTCAATTTTGCCACACCCTCAGCGTTGCATCCGAGGTAGACCCTCATAAGGATTTTTCTCAATGCTTCAAATTTGTCATGCCCTTGGCCTTGCATCCGAGGCCAATCCTTATGAGGAACTTCCTCAAGGCCTCAATTTTGTCATGCCTCGGCGTGGCATCCGAGGTCGACCCTTATAGGGAGCTTTCTCAAGGCTTCAATTTTGTCACGCCCTCGATGTGGTATCCGAGGCTGACCCTCATGAGGAGCTTTCTAAAGGTTTCAACCTCGCCACGCCCTTGGCATCACATCTCAGGCTGACCCTCATGAGGAGTTTTTCTAAGACTTCAATTTTGCCATGCCCTCGGCATGGCATCCGAGGCCAACCCTCATAAGGAGATTTCTCAAGGCTTCAACCTCATCATGCCCTCGGTGTCGCATCTGATGCCGACCCTTGTGAGGAGCTTTTCTAAGGATTCAATTTTGTCATGCCTTCGGCATTGCATCCGAGGCCAACCCCCATGGGAAATTTTCATGGCTTCAATTTTGCCACACACTCGGCGTAGGATCCGAGGCTGGCCCTCATTAGGAGATTTCTCAAGGCTTCAATTTCGTCATGCCGAGTCCGAGGTCGACTCGCAAGAGGAGCTTTTCCAGGACTTCAACTTTACCAAGCTCTCAGCATGGCATCCGAGATCGAATTTCTTGAGTTCAGCGGGCCTCCCGCCACCACACCCTCGGCATGGTATCTGAGGCTGACCCTTGTGAGGGGCTCACTAGGCCTCCCAGCCTCCATGCCCACGGCGAAGCATCCGAGGCTGACCCCCACGGGGACCCCGAGCATGGGAGACTCACTCAATCCCACAAATTCACACCATAATGAGACATTCCCAATTTTGATACGTGCAGATCGTCGTTGTCAACGCGACACCTGCCATGGATCAACTACTCCTCAGAAGAAGACCGAAAGGTCACCTCCGAGAGTGGGGGGCTTATGATGAGAGTAAAAATGGTAAACGATCTGCACCGCTCGATCCTGATATGAATCTCGAGGAGATCTCACAACTACTTGTGGGCCACCTATAAGCCCATCACCCAAATCTAACCCAACGTGGGCCGGGGCGCATCCCCTAATAAAGGGACCCACGAATACTCCACCATCAGGTTCCCACACCTATAAATACATCCCTACCTCTACAGTAACCACGTAATCACAATTTTTACCACTTAAGCCATTCCTAATCCTCGGGTTCCTCCTGGTGTCTCAGACTTTTTATAGGTTCCCAATGACTGTTAAACCACCGAGATCCACCACTTCCACCACCTCAGCCTCACAGCAGAGTCAGATCGGGGACCGAGATCTGAGTTTCCTCTTCCCTAAAAGAACTCACATTTTATGTTGCTCCCACACTCGAAAACAAGCAGCAACACAATTCTGGATCTTCTTCTGTTGCTGCTGAAATCGGTATGGGGGCAAACAGATAGATTTGTGGATTCGAGGGAAGGTGAATAGTCATACCTGAACAACTTCACCGAAGTCTGACCGAGGTCCTTTTGTCGTTAACCTGTAAAAAGTGTGAGACACCGGGGTTGATTCCGGTGACACACCCACCGACGCTCTTGTCAGTAATCTGAATGATTAAGAAAGAGCTTTAATCGGCAAAAGATTGATTACCTTCTTATTGGGGGGGGGGGGGTTATAGTCGTCTTAGAGATCCATTTCGAGATAAGAACATATCTCTACTTCCCGGTGTGAATGGATAGAAGCAGTTAAGACCACCTCTTAGGGATAATTATGAATATGAATTCTTCTTTATCCTTCTAAACTGGTTTGTAACGGATTGAAACCCATACCCAGTAAGACATATCCGTTTATAGGTTATTGGGCTTTGAAGAAAGACCCATTCCCCATTTCAGACCCGTTTGTAGGTGAAATTTCCGTTTTACCCCTGAGCTTTAAGATTCGTTCTCGATTTGAACGGTCCCAATTTAATCCCATTTTAGCCATATCACTATAAGAGAAAATGAATTAATATGTGCAAGGATTGATGAATCCAATATACCACATCCGATTTATAAACAGAATAAACAAAGAGATAGTTCTTCTCCCAAAGCTTCTGAAATGAGCTTCTATATATGAATAAACATTTTTTTTGGATTTAAAACCCGGAAGAAAACTCAGATAATTCCTTAATAAGGAATTTCAAAAGAAATACAATGAACCATTCCATGAATGGTACTATGCTCATAATTTTGAAGAAAAAATATTATTCTATAAGAATAAATACTTTGAGATTCTTGAGTCTGAGAATCAATTAAAACACTTTATTCCTTGTCATGTTGATTAGTATGTCAAAGGACAAGAGTAGAGAAAAAATGTGTTAGAAGAATACTATAAAAAGTGAAAGACTAATACTGGTAATACTGTTAGTGCGCTATACCCGCCTCCTGAGCCAATAAGACTCACATGAATTTATGCTGGTGGCATAGAGGCCTGTAGAACCCCATATTTTCAAATATTATTTTAATTATTTGAAAATGAATTTAAATGATTTTTGGGGATTTAATTAATATTTTCTAAGAAATTTATCTTTTGTACACGTGCAATACACGTGCAAATGACTTTGTAGAAGTTTGAAAAATTAAGATTTCTTTATGAAAAATCATTATTTATTATTTAGAATTTATGTAGTATTTTTCCAGATTTTTCTGAAATTAATTGATACTATTTGCAATTTTTGAGAAAAGAATGACTTATTTGCAAAATTGACATTTTCAAGGGTTGAAATGCAAAATTGACATTCTGGACGTTTTGAGCAGGTTAAGAAGTATATTTTCTATTTAAATCCTAATTTAAAGGAGTTTTATTGAATTTACAAGACTAATGTATATATATGCAAGTTGTATTTTTGAGAAGGATTGTTTTGCAAAGTGTGAGTAAAACCCTAATATTTTATCCGGCATATATAAGGAATTTTTCTTCCCAGCCGTCATTTACAATATACAGATTTTTGAGAATTGTTTTGAGGAGCAAGAAGAGGATTTTGGATCTAGCAAGAAGGAGAGCATTTTTGTAGATTTCTCTTCAAAACAAGGTGAGTGGTTTGTTTTTGTTTTGCTTGTCTTGTTTTGTTTGCTTTGACTGATGAATGACGTAAGATACTTTGTTTGAGATCGGTATGATGTTGTTTTGTTTGTCTCATTGTATGCATAATATGGATCTTTTATTTTGATATGGATGATGAGAACACTTGTTGATATTTGGACCATGTATGAGAACTATCAAGATTTGTTGAGAAAATATTGATCTATGGAATCGTAATATTGGAAGGCATGTTAAGAACTAATTATATTGTGATCGAATGATAAACATCTAGATCTTATGAATTTTAGATCAGATTTGATTAAGAGTTGAGGAAGAAGTTTTGTTGAGAAACCCTAATGGAAGATTTGTGGTTTAGATCTTGAGAAGTTGAGATTTGAGGAATTGATTGATGAGTAATGTATTCGTATTGGCGATTATTTTGAGAGTTATCATTGGCTTGTGTATGAACTATTGTGTGATAAACAATGAACCATGATTCTTTAGAGATCTTCAGTTTAATTTTGTATCCAGATCTATTTTTGAAAAACTGTAAGCCGACAGTCGACTGGCCTTCTGTTCAGTCGACTGGTACGACGCTACTGATTATCTTCAGTCTTCTGAGAATTGTTCGGGACAGTCGACTTGGACTATGTCAATCGACTGGTCTGCTGATTGTGAATTTGTTTAGTCCCTTCGGGACAGTCGACCTGTGAACTTATCAGTCGACTTATATACTTAGAATATTTTGATGAGAATTATTTGTATTTGTCTCGGGGCAGTCGACTGATGACTTCCCAGACGACTGATTATGCCTTAGTTTATTTTTGTAAAATGTTGGAAAATTGTCCTCTGGACAGTCGACTTACCTCAGCATAATTCGACTGGTCCTGAAGGATCTTCGTATTTGATTGTTGGATATTCAGTTCAGTATTGGAATTTAAGTTATTCAGTTCAGTAATTTGTTTTTGAGATATTCTTTAAGAATATGATTTTGAGATATTCAGTTGAGCCACTTGGTTAGTGGGATGTTGTTCAGATATTTGTTTTGGGTCTCTAGAGGTACGTGACCCTAGTATACCGGTGTTGAGATATTTGTTGAGTTATTTGTTGAGGCCCATTGAGGCAAATTTTCAGTTATTCAGATTTTTAGTCCGGTAGGGTACACTACTCTAGGAGATTCTGTTCAGTAACCCAAATTACTAAGGACAGACATTAGTAGTGTCATGACAAATGGGAACATGAGTTATGCACCTCAGTAAGGCTTTAGATGTGAGACTTAATCTCCTGAATTATCCAAGTAGTTAACTTGAGATGTGAGATTTATCTCCTGAATTATCCAGGTAGTTAACCTGAGATGTGAGGTATATCTCCTGAATTATCCAAGTAATTATCTTGAGATGTGGGATTGAACTCCTGAATTATCAAGGTCGAGGCGACGCTTTTGTGGTATCCTTGTGATGATGAGACTATGTTTAGATGTGGGAAGACCTCCTGAATTATCCAGGGAAAATACCTGAGATGTGGGATCTATCTCCTGAATGATCAAGCATGGGCAAATTATCATAGTTTATCTTCATCTCTTAGTAGTCATCGTTGTCAACATTTAGTCATCATGTTTTCTTGACTCACTTTTCTGCATTTGGATTTCCTGCTTTCTCACACTTGACTTTTGTTTTTGGATATCACTTGTTGTTTACATTTCTTGCTATTTCACACTTTACACCTTTAGTTATTATTGGTTGGATGCTATGATTTAAATTCATTTATATTGCTATTTGATTTTTATGCCACTCACACCATTTATGGCTGACCCCTTTAGTTTGGGGGTTAGGGTTCAACTCTAGCCTCACATGTTGCAGGTTATTGCTTAGAGTTGGAGATTGGATGCTTGAGTTAGTTTTTGAGATAAATGGACTATTAAGTGTTTGGTGTTAATTTGTAAAGACATGTTGAGCAAATTTTGAGTTGTTTAGTCTTCCGCTGTGATATGTAAAAGTTTTGTTGTAATAAATGTTGAAAATTTTAGTGGTGTTTGGTTGTGTTTATTGTTATATTGAAGTTGATCACTGGGAATGTGCCACGTATTTTCTATGCTATTCATCTAGAAATTCGGGGCGCTACAAGGCCAGTCATTTCTTTAAAGTAAATGAATACAATGAAACTCTTAAAGAGTTCAATAAGATTTATAAGCAACAAAATTACTCTAATGTTTATTTACAGGTTGTAGATCAACAATTAACGAGAAAGGAACATATTTTTTCAAAACTCGTTAGTAAATTAGAAACTACAATTCCAAATTTTAAATTTGGAGGATCTACATCTACGTCCGTTATACAGAAAACTACCACTGAAATTTCCTTACAACCAAATCCATAAATATCTGGATATATATTACATAAAGAAGGAGTTACTTCAGAAGTTATTGACGCTTTAACCAAGCGAATAAATGATTCTAAACTTCTTATTTTAGATGGAGCATCATCTAAAGCACAATCAAAATATTCTGATAATGAAGAGGTTATATCTGAAATATCAGACAATGAACCAGTTATTTCACATCAAATTCTCATTACTGAAAACCAGTTTAGAGAAATTAATCACATTTCTAAGCATAGACCAATGACACTTGGTAAATGTTATTATAAAAGACCAACACCAATGGATGTGTTGTTTGAAGAAAATGAAGCCCTTATGTCAAAAAACTTTTCAGGGTCATCTATTAATGAATGGAATATAGATGGTTTACTGAAACCTAGATTATGAATGAAATACATCATATGTTAATGTATACTACGGTTAGTAGAGCCACTGGTAATACGGATAAACAAATTGTTGCTTTTATTACAACAGGTTTTACGAGCACTTTAGGAGGGTGGTGGCATCACTACCTTAGTGAAGGCGATAGACAGAATATTTATAAGGCTATCAAAATAGAAAATGAACATAAAAAATAAGATGTTGTTTATATCCTTTCTCTCTCTATTCCAGATAATTTTATTGGTGATCTTGGCGACCATGGAGAAAGAATACGGACGTTATTTCAGAATTTAAGATGTCCTACATTATTCCATTTCCGATGGCATAAGGATACATTCCTAAATCCGGTTTTGAACCTAAAAGATGCTAAGCACCTACTGGAAATCTAAGTTTATTGATGGATTTCCAACTCTATTTTTCAGAACGAATCCACAATCAATTACAAATTTCTGGAGGGGGGAGTATAGATTATACCAAATACTCCTATGGAGCATTAATAAATGCTTGTGTTAGATAAGGTTTATCCTTATGTAATGACCTAAAATTAAGAAAGCAAATAAAATAGCAAAAACTGTTAGAAAATACACAGTTACGAGAATTTTGTGAACAATTTGAAGTCGGTTCGGATTATACTCCAAAAACCGTATATTTACAAAATAGTTCACAAAATGAAGAAAGTAATTCTGAATGTAAATGTACGGTTAATAAATGTAATCAAGATAAATCAGACTACTGGAAGGAAATAGTTGAAATTAATGGTTTATCTGTAAATGTTATTTCCTCAAACAAGAAAATGATAGAAAATATATTATTTTATGGTGATATATCATATGATCTAAAAGAAAAGATAATAAAATCTCTTCTTAATGAAGAGAAAAAGAAACCTAAAATGAAAACCCCTGACATTAATAATGTCAATAAAATTCCTGAGGTTATGCATAGACGGCAAGATAGGCAAGTTAAAACTTTGTCACTAGTCGATCTTAACAAAGAGGTTAATAATCTGAAAGAAGAAGTTAAACTTCTTAGACGAGAAAATGAATTGATTTTATCAAAAAATAGAAGATAATAGCATATTACAGTAATTGTGGGAGACTCCTCTAAATCTCATAATTTTGAGTTATTAAATATTTTACAACAAGCAACGTTTCAAAAATGATATATATCCATCACCTAGGTTAGAGCCAAGAACCATTTTATAAACGATTGAATAACACTTTTTGATAGCAGTGCTGACTTGAATTGTATATGAGAATGTATTGTTCCTTCTGTATATTTCGAAAAAACCACTCAAATACTTAGCAGTGCAAGTGGGAAGAGATTATATGTTAATTGTAATTTAACAAATGCACATATTTGTAGCAACAATGTATGCATCTCAACTCCCATTTTATTGGTAAAAGATATTACCCAATTAGCCCACCCCACCCTAGCTATTTATAGCCAACTCCACCTCCTCACGTCTCTTATCTGACTAATGTGAGACTAAATGTATTTGAATTTTAAACTTTGAAAAATTTTAGTCCCACATTGGTGAGATGAGAGAAGTGAGGAGGTGGAGTTGGCTATAAATAGCTAGGATGAGGATTGGCAAATTGACTAATGGATAGTGATCAATTATTTTTTATGTTCACACTCATTTTTATAAATTTTGAAATATTTTAGAGTATATCTATATGCATATATACATATATTTTGCAGTATATATATACTTATATACATATATTTTGCCAAAAAGAAAATTCAAAAAATTTCGAAAATATTGGGCCTTAACAGTTTACCCGGTTGGGACCGGACGGGCCGCTCAAACCGGTCCCGGTTCAACCTTGGTCGGGCCGAATTCGGGCCAGGTCGATGCGGGTTTTCGAAGGTGAGCTCCTAGCCCGGCCAAGCCCGGGGGGGGGGGGGGGTGGTTCGGGTCTGGTTTGGACCAGTTTGGTGGCAGGTCGGGCCGGTCCCGGGCTGAACCAGTCCCATTGCCACCCTAGGGAGGTGTTTATGAAGACGGTGAAAAAAAAAATTTGCATTTTTTATATTTTCAAAATGTTATGACATCTTAATTTATCAATTTTCAGTTAACTCTCTCTTCACTGTACTTATCTTAGCTTATCGCAGTCTCCAATAACGGGTGCTGGTGTTACTTAAGTCGTTGTCTCCAATAATTCAGAGTCTTTCGGTTGAAGAATTCAAACAGAGACTTGACCCAACAACAAGCAAGCCTAACCCAAACTGAGTCTTTTAGGCGCTTCCAATTTCTTGCAAAGTCTTTCCATCCATAATACGAGATGACATTTTTTCCTTTATGTCTTTTTATAACCATGCTTATTGATTGTTAAGGGTAAGGTAGAGTTAGGATTAGAGTTATAGTTACGGTTAGTGCAACGGCTTAGGTTAGGGTAAAAAATGAACTATTCTTTTCTTTCTCCTATTTATGTTTGGACTGACTTTTTTTTAATAATCTCTGACGCGCACTGAATTTTGACTTTATTATTATGTCTTTTTAATACACTGAATTAACCATTAGGGTTAGATGTAGGGTTAATACTCTGAATTCAAGTCATCGTTGGATTTCTTCTCTGAAAGAATCCGCACTACTGCAGACCATGGGTTCAGTAACTCCAACACCCGTCTGTGCATACTGCAATAAGCGAAGATAAGTACAGTCAAAATAAAAAAATTGCAAAAAAAAAAAAAAAAAAAAATCGTTGTCTACATAAAAATCCCCTCCCCCCAACCCTTAAAAAAAGATTTTGAAAAACTAAAAACTGGAAATAACTAGAAAAAGAAAATTTTATTTGCAAATTGTAGTGCTATTTTCCCTAATTTATTCTAACATATAGTCGTTGTTAATGTTATAGTAGGTCGTTGTTTAAAAACAACGACTATAGTTGGGTTTTTTTTATTTGGATTTACAGTTTATTTTTAAATTTTTGGTTGTGTTTAATACGATATTTTTTTAAAATTTGATGTTGTTTTTTATAAAATGTAAGCAAAGAAAGCAAGGTTTTATATTGTTATCGGATTTATGTATGGTTAGGGTTAGAGTTTAGGATTACGGTAAGGGTAGGGTAGGGGTTAGGGTTATGGTTGGATGGTAGGTTTAGGGATAAAGTTGGAGGGAAGGGTTAGGGTTAAGGTTAGGGTTAGGGTTAGTGTTAATTCTCCGTTTGAATTATTCTTTCCAAAAGAGTCCAAATTATTAGAGACAACGGCTTAGGTATTAGCTAGCGCACATTATTGGAGACTTCAGTAATAAAAATTAGATGTAATTAGATATTGAAAATAATAAAAAATGCAAAAAATTAAAGAGCTTTCCCTCTTCATAACCCCAAAAATAACCCATGGAAATCAGCAAGAATCTATAATCTCAAAATATTTTTGTACTGAACCCGTTGTTCGAGAATTTCTTTCAAATTTGAACTAACCTTAGGCCTAAGTTAGTTGAAATTTATTTAAAAATCCTTGCTCTTTTTAAAATAGCTTTTCCTTATGATTTACATGATCTCAATAGATGCGTTCATCTCATTCCCCAGTGATGACATCACTTTTTTAAAATATAAAAAAATGGCAAAAAAATTATCTTCCCCGTCTACGTATATAAATACCCCCTTAAAAAATACACAAATTATAAATGACCAAAAAAACCAAAAACAAAAAATAACAAAAAACAAACAAAAGAAACAAAACAAAAAACAAAAAATACATTAAAATACATTTAAAACAGGTAATATGGTAGGGTCAAGTCAGAGTGCAAGGCTCAATCCCCAAATTTATTGAAATCCTAATCCGTTGTTTCAAACAACGACCTAGGTTGTCCTAAGTCGTTGTTTTAAACAACGGCTTCTCTAGATGCAAATATTCAAGTTCAAGTCAGAGAGCAATCTCGTTCTTCCTCATATTCAAGTTCAAGTCAAAGAGCAATCACGTTAGAGATAATTTAATAAAGTTAGTCCAAACAAAAATAGTTGAAAGAAAAGAATAGTTCCTTTTTTACCCTAATCTAAGCTGTTGAACCCTACCCCTAACACTAACCCTGCCTTACCCCTAACAATCAATAAGCATGGTTATAAAGAGACATAAAAGACTAAATTTTATCTCACATTATGAAAGGAAATACTTTGCAAGAAATCGGAAGTGCCTAAAAGACTCCATTTGGGTTAGGCTTGCTTGTTGTAGGGTCAAGTATCCGTTTGAATTCTTCATCCGAAAGAATCTAATTTATTATAGACAACAACTTAAGTAACTCTACTACCCATTATTGGAGACTGCGATAAGCGAAGATAAGTACAATGAAGAGAGAGTTAAATGAAAATTGATAAATTAAGATGTCATCAAATTTTAAAAATATATAAAAAAATGCAAAAATATATTTCTTCACCATCTTCACCCCCTCCCCCCTTCCCCCGGTCCTCTAAAGAAGAAAACAAAAAGGCAAGTTTTTTGCTCAAATTTTGCTTAGCCTTAAGCATCTGTTTCAAACAACGACATAGGTTATAAGAAGTCATTGATTAAAACAACGACTTCAATTGACTCAAATTTTGCTTAGCCTTAAGCGGTTGTTTCAAATAATAACCTAAGTTATAAGAAGTCATTGCTTGAAACAACGGCTTCAATTGGTTCAAATAGACAAATTCAAGTCAGAGAGTAAGAGTTTTTGGCTCAATTTTTGCTTAGCCTTAAGTCGTTGTTTCAAACAACAACCTAACTTAAAAAGTTCAAAAAAAAAAAACAAAACTTCAACAACATGTGTCAGATTGTTGGGTTTCGGTCTGGAATGAGAGAAAGGCAACAAGGGAGAGAGAGTTTGAGAGAGAAAGATGGAAGCTTGGGCTGTTGGATTGGAGAAGGATGAGAGAGCAACGAGAGAGAGATAGGAGTTGGGATTTTGGGTTTCGGTCGGGAGAGAGAGAGAGAGAGAACAGGGAGGTAGAGAAAGTGAGAGAGTGAGAGTGTTATAATTTTTTTCCAAAATGACCCACCTTTTGAAAGTATTTACCAAAATGGCTCACTTTTGAAACTATTTACCAAACTAACTAAGATAGCGAATCTAGTTCAGCTGACCTCACTATCTTAGATAGCGAGTGTATGTCTATACATTTCAGATAGAAATTGCATGTTCATAGTTTCTTTGAAAAAATGAGTACAACTGCGAACGCTATCTGAGATAGCAAAGTCAGTTGAACTAGACTCGCTATCTGATATGGGGAGTGTAGTTATATACATTTCAAGTAGAAATTGCATGTTCAAAATTTATCTGAAAAATGAGTACAACTACACTCGCTATCTGAGATAGCGAGTTCATTTGAAATAGACTCGCTAAATGAGATAGCGAGTGTAGTTGTATACATTTCATATTCAAAATTTCTCTAAAAAATTGAGTACAACTACATTCGCTTTCTTAGAAAGCGAGTTCGCTATCTCAGATAGCGAGTGTAGTTTGTGTACATTTCATGTTCAAAATTTCTCAGAAAAAATGAGTACAGCTACATTCACTATCTCAGATAGCGAGTGTAGTTGTACTCATTTTTCAGAGAGTTGGTTTTAAAAGAAAAAAACTACAAACCAAACTCGATGTTTCCAACAACGAGTCTGGTTCAACCAAGCTCGTTGTTGGAAACAAAAAATCTATCTTTAAACTTTTGTAACTTCACGAGATTTCTCCAAGTGTTGGAGAAAAACATAGAACTACACCAGCTATTTGAAACAACAAGTAGGTCAATTTGGTAGATAGTTTCGAAAGTGAGTCGGTTTGGTAAATATTTTCAAAAAGTTGGTTATTTTGGTAAGAAACCCAGAGTGTTAGAGGTAGCACTATCACATTTATCCGATACCCGGACCCGACCCGGACTCGGCATTTGACCGGAACCGACCCGATCTATACGGGTCTGGGTTTGGGTCCTAAAATAAAACCCGATGCACTTTCAGGTTCGGGTCCGCTCAAAATAGAACCGACCTGGTCCCAGACCCGGACCCGGACCCGTTAAAAAATACCCCCAAACATATAGAATTTGAATAATAGGGTTATAGGAATATACATATAAAAGTAATTGTTGAAGATAGATATGTAAATTTAATATTAATTCATGTACTTAATTACAAAAATTGTTAGAATCATAGGGTATCGGGTGCAAAAATACTTAAGTGAAAATATTTATTCTCTACAATCGGACCCGACGGGTAATTTTTTTAATTAGGACCCAGACTCAGACCCGGACCCGGTTCTTGCAAGTACGAGTTCGGGTCCAATTTTTGGACTCACAAGGTACCGGGTCCGGATCCAGGTAGTGGAGGACCCGATACCAGCTCTAGTTAGAGGTGAAGGGGGTTTTGGGGTGAAAACCCCAAGATACCCCCTCGTTTTTTAAGTGAGATGGGAGGGGTTTTGGCGGGCTCGATCTGAGTCGTTGGATCATGATCAAGTCGTTCCAACCACTGAGATCTAAGTTTGCAATGGATCTGTGCGAATATACCCATTTGTAATGAAGCAGAGCGTGTGTGTGTGTGTGTGTATATATATATATATATATATATATATATATATATATATATATATATATAGGCTTTTGCTCCATTGAAAACGGATTCGTTTTCAATGGGTTGGAAAACAGCCATCTCCACCGTCCGATTGACCTTGATCTTGATCAGCAGATCAGATCAAGATCCGCTTAAGTCTCCCACTAACGTTCCAAAAAGCGGAGGGGTATTTTCGTCACTTCACGCCAAAAAAAAATTGGGACTTAGCGTTTTCTTGGAGTGGAGTTTTTTTTTTTCGGAAAATTTACTTAGGCTGTTATTGGAAACAACGGTCTAGGTTGTTTTTTTATAAAAAAAAACATACCTTGGCCGTTATTGGAAACAACGGCCTAGATATGTACAAGTATTTTTCCAAAAACTTGTACATACCCAAATCAACCTCACGCTGTCTTCGTCACACACACACTCTCTCTCTTTCTCTTGAGCTCCCAAAAGCCATCCCCAAACCCTAGTTCACTCTCCCAACTCCTTGGCATCGATTTCTTTGCCTTCTCGAACTCCCCATCTTGTGGAAAGCTCTCTATCTCTCTCTCCATCTCCCGAATACTGCAAACCCTAATTTAACATCCAAACTCCCAAATCATCTGAACCCTAGCACAAATTCCCTTCCTTTCTCTACAACTGCGCGAAGCGGCTTCTAACATCTTCGCCAACTCTCTATCTCTCTCTTTCGACTAGGTATTGACTTAATCCCAATTTACTATAATGAACTATGTTAATTTATTGAATTTTTTTTCAATTTTGGAGTTGGGTTTTTTTGTATTATGCGTAGTAGTCTAGTCTATAATTTAGAGAGCATATAATTAGCTCTGATCATGTATGTTGTATATATTTTGTTGATATTTTCGTAGATATAGTGTTAGTTGTAGTGGTGGAATATAGGAGAAGCAAATAAACGAGATCCAAAAATTCAATTTGTACGAGTAGGTTGGACTCGCCGTGTAGAAGGTAACGGAACTTATAGAGGCAATTTCCGTCTCACAGTTTGTGAGATACGTTCGTTTATCAATTTTATTCAATACAACAGATATAAAGTGATACACGGCCGTATCTTTCAAACCGAGAGTCAGAACTCACCGCTACAAGTTCCACTGGCCTGTGTTTGGTGTGCCAGAGTTGACGCCCAAATTTAGAAAATTTTTCTTCTCATTTTTGTTGTTTTGACGCGTATATAAAAAACCTTTAATCCACCTCAGAATTTGTGGAATACGTTATGAATAGAAAATTGCTTAAACGAAGTCCAAATAAAACGAAACTGTGTGAGTAGGTTGGTCTCGCCACTCACAAGTCATACCAACCTGTACATGCAAGTTCCAACCCGCAGTTTGCGAGATATGTCAATGTATCGCTTTCCGCTCAGTTTTCAATAGTGAAAACGATACACGGCCGTATCTTTCAAACCGTGGGTTGGAACTCCCATGTACAAGTTGCGTTGGCTTGTGTGCGGGGAGCCCGACCCAACGGCCAAATTTTGGAATTGTTGCATCTCGTTTGTGTTATTTTGACGCGTATATGAAAAAACTTCAATCTACCTCGAAACTTTTTTAGTACGGTCTCAATACAAAAATGTTTAAACGAAGTCCAAAAAATACGAAATGGTGCACGTAGGTTGGGCTAACCATTCATAATGCAACGGTACTTATATTTGCGAGTTCCGACCCACGGTTTGTGAGATACGTCAATGTATCGCTTTCCGCTCTTTTTTAAAGAGTGAAAGTGATACACGGGCGTATATTTCAAACCGTGGGTCGGAACTCACTTCTACAAGTTGTGTTGGCTTGTGTTTGGTGTGCTCTAGTTGACGGCAAAATTTAGGAATTTTTGCATCTCGTTTGTATTGTTTTAACGCGTATACGCGAACTTTTGAAATTTTTGCATCTCGTTGGTTTGTGTTTGCTAATTTTCGGCGAGTAATTAGTTTCATATATGGGAACTTTGTTACAGAGAAATGGCTAGAACGAGGGGAACCGGAAGGGGAAGGACATCCCAGGAAGCACGGGGGAAATATTCCACAGAGAATGTGAGAACTATTAATTTGTATTGTCCCTAATTTTGTATTTAGTGATATTGATTTTAGACTAATAATAATTATGTTTTTTGGTTCGTGTAGGTTGGTGCATCCTCTTCTATGACAGGACATCGTGGTCCAGGACCAATATATCCCGGCGAACTGACCTTGCAAGATCGCCACAGATCCGCGGCAGTATGGGGTGGAACGACGCGGAGGTATAATTTCCGCACCCACGAGACCATGAAGGTGCATCCACGTATTGTCGAGTACCTAGTAGCGGCTGGTTTCTATGGAATCAGCATGATGGGGAATGTTAAACTCGACCGAGCACTTCTCTCAGCACTCGTGGAGCGCTGGAGGCCAGAGTCGCACACGTTCCATCTACCGGTCGGAGAGATAACAGTGTCGCTACAGGATATAGCGATGATATCCGATCTTCCAATAGATGGGTTAGCCGTGACGGGTAATATAAACTTTGATAAAATAGAGCTGTGCAATGAACTGCTCGGTACAGAGTTTGATGAGGCGGCCACAGAAGATGATGACATTTTCTAAGGATAATCAATTTGACTATCTTGGTTGAAGGGACGTTTTGATGGGACGCTGACCAATGCATCGCCCGACGACTATGTATAGTCCTACACCAGAGCTTACATTCTAACAGTGATCGGAGGGGTTCTCTTGCCTAACTCATCCGGCGATACGGTGCACCTCATGCACCTACGATTGCTCGCCGACCTAGGCTTAGCTGGTCGGTCAACTGGGAAAGCTGCGCATTGGCAACGCTATACAGGGCGTTGTGTCATGTAGCGCTAGATGGGACGGAGATGACCGGACCGATGGTTTTGTTACAGGTTTGGTCATGGGAGCGACTGCACTTGGGTCGTCCCCGCATTAGGAGACCGGCAGTCGGTTGGATGGTCTAACCAGAAAATCCTGCTATGTTAGCACCGCTAGGGGTATATTGGGCTGGTAGTCAGAGTTACAAAGACAACCCCAAGGGTGTAATAACGTAGTACAGAGACGAGCTCGACCAAATAAGTGAAGAGTTCATGATATGGGTGCCGTATACACCCGAGCGGGTGGGAAGACTACCGCCGATGTGCACAACCGGGTCGCAGTTGTGGCTGACGATGGCCCCACTCATCAACTTCGGTATAGTGGAGCATCCGCGACCGGAGAGAGTCCTTCGTCAGTTCGGTCTTCAATAGGATAGTCTCCCAAGCTGCAAAAACCTATACGATCATGAGTTACACGCCGTGAGGGGTACCGGTCGCATGCCTACTCATGATTGGGCAGATTTCCATCGTGTTCACGTTGCAGAATGGAACGAGCGATGGTTTCAACTTGTAATTACCGATGTAGAAGAGTACGATGGCAAGCTGCAAGGGAAGTACATGCAATGGTACAAATCAATGACACGTCTGTACATCTCTCCTGATACAGAACTACCTGCTGGTGTTCAACGAGAAATTGAGGAGAGGGAGATTGAACCACCACCCGCCTATTCCACTTCACAACCCATGTTCCAACCGAAGACCACAGCTATATGTACAGTGGTAACTACAATCTTCATATTTCTTTTAATGTTCGTTATATTTAAAGATCATGAATTGTTTAATTTACCAAATTTGTGTAATTATTTTTGTTGGGGTTTTATGATTTAGATTGATAATACGATGGACATGGCAAAAGAATGCGCGGAGGTAGTAAAAGTAATGCTGGCACGGCTATGAAGAGGTTCGCTCAGAGGATGCTCGCTTGTTGCCGTACCAATTTGGATGTTTTGGGAGAGGCCGAACGTTTGGATCGAGCATTAAGCTTACCGAGGGGCCGACGTAAAAGCGTGAGGGGTAGGCCAGCTACATTGATGGGGCGACAACAGGAACGTGAGCTGAGAGAACAACAAGCTTCAACTTCACATCCATCTCACGAACAAGAGCAGGAAGAAGATAGTGAGGATAGGGTTGTTGGAGACGTACAACAAGAGGGAGGGGAAAAAGAAATCCCCGAGTCGCCAACCACGTTCCGGCATCGAAATCCTACTCGGAAGAGGCCACAACCATACACGCCCGGTTCTTAACCAATACATTTTGTTTGTTGTAATTTTTTTATTTTTTTTGTTTGGTTTTATCCTGTTGTAACTTAACTAGTGGAAATTATGGTTCATAAGTTTAAGTGTAGTTGATGTTGTTGTTATTAATTGCTAATAGTCAATTATGGTTGGTGATTTTGGCGGCTGTAGATATGAATTTATTCGGAGAGTGCAGGTGATGGCAAAGTGTTTGGAATTTGGTTAAATTTTCAAGTGTAGCAGCTTCAACTACTGTGTACACATGTAGATTAATTTTATTTTATTTTTTAACCTAGGTCGTTGTCTCCAACAACGGCCTAGGTAGTAGGATTAAGGTTGGAGGATTTGTCTTGCTATCTGACTTGTTGGAGTTAAAAATAGAAACAAGTCAGAGAGCAGCTCCCCTATATTGTTTATGCCCTAGGCCATTGTCTCAAATAACGGCCTAGGTAGTAGGCCAAAAAGATAGACAATTTGTCTTGCTCTCTGACTTATTGGTGTTAAAAATAGCAACAAGTTAGAGAGCACCCCAAAATAATGTTCATACCCTAGGCCGTTGTCCCCAACAACGGTCTAGGTAGTAGGCCAAAAAGATAGACAATTTGTCTTGCTCTCTGACTTGTTGGTGTTAAAAATAGCAACAAGTCAGAGAGCACCCCAAAATAATGTTTATACCCTAGGCCGTTGTCTAAGTAGTAGGCCAAAAAGATAGACAATTTGTCTTACTCTCTGACTTGTTGGAGTTAAAAATAGAAACAAGTCAAAGAGCAGTTCCCTTATATTGTTTATACCCTAGGCCGTTATCTCCAACAACGGCCTAGGTAGTAGACCAAAAAGATAGACAATTTGGGGTGCTCTCGACTTGTTGGTGTTAAAAATAGCAATAAGTCAGAGAGCAACTCCCCTATATTATTTATACACTAGGCCGTTGTGTAGTAGACCAAAAAGATAGACAATTTGGGGTGCTCTCGATATGTTGGAGTTAAAAATAGTAACAAGTCACAGAGCAGCTCCCCTATATTATTTATACCCTAGGCCGTTGTCTCCAACAACGGCCTAGGTAGTAAACCAAAAAGATAGACAATTTGGGGTGCTCTCGACTTGTTGGAATTAAAAATAGCAACAAGTCAGAGAGCAGCTCCCCTATATTGTTTATACCCTAGGCCGTTATCTCAGATAACGGCCTAGGTAGTAGGCCAAAAAGATAGACAATTTGTCTTGCTCTTGACTTGTTGGTGTTAAAAATAGCAACAAGTCAGAGAGCAACTCCCCTATATTGTTTATACCCTAGGCCGTTGTCTCCAACAATGGCCTAGGAAGTAGACCAAAAAGATAGACAATTTGGGGTGCTCTCGACTTGTTGGTGTTAAAAATAGCAACAAGTTAGGGAGCAACTCCCCTATATTGTTTGTACCCTAGGCCGGTAGTAGACCAAAAAGATAGACAATTTGGGATGCTCTCGACTTGTTGGAGTTAAAAATAGCAACAAGTCAGAGAGCAGCTCCCTTATATTGTTTATACCCCAACAACGGCCTAGGTAGTAGACCAAAAAGATAGACAATTTAGGGTGCTCTCGACTTGTTGGAGTTAAAAATAGCAACAAATCAGAGAGAAACTCCTCTATATTATTTATATCCTAGGCCGTTGTCTCAAATAACGGCCTAGGTAGTAGGCCAAAAAGATAGACAATTTATCTTGCTTTCTGACTTGTTGGTGTTAAAATAGCAACAAGTCAGAGAGCAACTCCCCTATATTGTTTATACCCCCAACAACGGCCTAAGTAGTAGACCAAAAAGATAGCAATTTGGTGTGCTCTCGACTTGTTGGTGTTAAAAATAGCAACAAGTCAGAGAGCAACTTCCCTATATTGTTTATATCCTAGACCGTTGTCTCTAACAACGGCCTAGGTAGTATGCCAAAAAGATAGACAATTTGGGGTGCTCTCGACTTGTTGGAGATAAAAATAGCAACAAGTTAGAGAGCACCCCAATATAATGTTTATACCCTAGAAGTAGGCTAAATGTTACATGTTGTATGCTTTTTTCAATTTTCTCTTCACTCTTTACGAACAATCTCTGTGGAACTTTATACAAAAGATAGATGATAACTTGGCTTGTATAAAATTTATATGTTTTTTTATTTTTTAATTTGACTACACTTAACTAACCAATACATAATCACGATGTTTTAATATCTACAGAACACCCCAGAAAATATAACAAAAACTATATCATTCGTTAGGCTTAGGGTTAGTGTTAACGGGGGTTAAGGGTAGGGTTAGGGTTAGGGGTTAGGGGTTAGGGGTTAGGGTTAGGGTTAGGGTTATTGTAGGGTTAAGGTTATTGCAAGGAAGACATTTGCAGTAAGATCTTGTTTTGGTTTATCATTAATTATGTTAATATTTGTAGTTGGGAGTTGATAGGTCATAAGTTTATAGATATTTAAGTTCTATCAATTCTGTTTATGACCAATATATAACCACTTGTTTGTGTTATGAATGGAGCATTAAACTCTTTTCAGCATTAAATTAGAAGAAAAACAGTATAGTCACATGTGTCTCTCCACTCTTTACGTACATTGTCTTCTGAACTCTACAAAATAGACATTTATATGTATGTTTTTTTGCTTATATTTTTTATTTATTTCCATTCATAGCCACATAAAATACCAATATAAAATCGAAACCATCAAACGAATAAAAAAATTAACACAAATTAATTGGTTTTTTGTTTCATAAAAATCAATAAATTATGTTCTGTAGGTTAGGGTTAGGGTTATAGTAGGGTTATGGATTAGGGTTAGGGTTAATGTAGGGTTAGGGTCTCCACTCTTTTTCTCTTCGTAGTAAAATAAGTTCAATATGGAAAAAACCTAAAGTACATAGCCACATGTTGCCTACCCCACATGTAGCCTATATTTGGGAAAAAACACATTTAGATTCCCACATATAGCCAGTATATCGGAAAAACTACATGTAGATTCCCACATGTATAACCCAATAAGATAAGAGATGAATTCTTCTATCTCTGGCTTGAATAATAATGTATAATCTATATATAAATTTATTATTATAATAATATAATATATAATAATATATAAAATAATATATAATAGTAATATATAATAATAATTATAATAATAATAATAATAATAATAATAATAATAATAATAATAATGGTAAAAGGGATATGAGCAACTTGTTCATTTAGTAAATGAGCAATTGATTATGTGGCATGCATGTAATTGGACAATCTTTAAAAGGGTTAGTTGTCCAATGTATCAATGCATGCCACATAATCAATTGCTCATTTACTAAATGAGCAAGTTGCTCATATCCCTTTTACCCTAATAATAATTATAATTATAATTATAATAATAATTATAATTATAATTATAATTATAATTATAATTTATAATTATAATTATAATAATATATTATAATAATTATAATTATAATAATAATAATAATAATAATATTATTATTATTATTATTATTATAATTATAATTATTATAATATATTATTATAATTATAATTATAATTATAATTATAATTATAATTATAATTATAATTATTATTATAATTATTATTATTATTATTATTATTATTACTATTATTATTATTATTATTATTATTATATATTACTATTATATATTATTTTATATATTATTATATATTATATTATTATAATAATAAATTTATATATATATAATTATAATATATTATTATTATTACATATATATTATTATAATTATTACATATTAATCCTCGTACATTGTTTACAATAAAAACGTTCCTGAAGACATTGTCCAGACATGCAACTGGGAAGAATTCCACAAGATTGGGAAGAAGATGTATGAACTTCTTGCAATTCCAAAAAAGTTCATATATTGCGTTAGATTCAGTTCGCTTTAGAGCGCAGAGTCATCAGATCCAAGTCCTTGGCTATCAAGAAATTGATCTGATCACATGCAGTAGAACAAGTTCATTATGGAAAAAACTAAGTGTAGATCCCCACATGTATGAGAAAAACCACATGTAGCTCTCCACATGTAGACCATATTTGGAAAATTCCACATGTACAATGAAATGGCAGACATATTTTTTAGAGAATCTCACATGTACAAGCCGTTCATTAGAGAGATTATGAACAGAGTGGTGGAGATTCTCTGTTAATAGAGGTTGAAGGGAAGGTGAAGATTCTTTGTTAATAGAGACTGAAGGGAAAGATGTAGAATGGGAGATAAGGTCAGGATAGAGATGAAGAAGGATAATTAATGGGATAGCTGCGTGACATTAACACAACGCAAGACTAGGTCCTAAGTTAGCTTGAATCATCCTTGGGTAGCTTGAATCATCTGCTTCTTCTTTTATAACCTCGGTCCTTGTGCTTTTTCCCCACATGTAGATCTCCACATGTAGCCTATATATGGGGAAAACCATATGTACATCCCCACATGCATGTACAAGTAGACCAATACGGATGTGGAATCTCGTCGTGAAGTAATTGTGTGCAGTTCTTCGAGACGCTGTGATAATGATGATATCCCTATTGGAAAAGCCTAAGTTCGCTTTAGACCGCCACGCCATCAGATCCAATTATTTGGCCATCAAGAACTGGATCTGATCACATGTAGTAGACCAAGTTGGAAAAAACCACATGTTAAGTCTATGTCGCCACATGGAGTGTTCATTTTATTTAGGATAATACCTGCCTACTATTATTGCAGACACTTCAAATTGGACATCACATGTAGTAGAACAAGTTCAATATGGGAAAAACCTAAAGTACATAACCACATGTAGATCCCTACATGTAGCCTATATATGGAAAAAACCATATGTACATCCCCACATGTACAACAAGACCAATATGGAAAAAATCACATGTAACAACCCACATGTAGTTTTTCCCACATGTATAAACCAATAAGGTAAGAGATTAATTCTTCTATATCTGACTTTCTGACGCCGAAATACGAAGAGGTGTGAAACCCATCTGATGCACTCTTCCGAAAACACCCTCCTAAAATACAAAAACCAAAATCCGAATATCAAAAATATTCTATGATGGACAAGAAGAAACAAAAAAAAATCCATTCGGCTCACTTTTGAGCGGAGAGCAATCGGATCCAACTACTTTGCCATCAAGAACCAGATCTGATTATTTTCGGAAAAAACGGTCTAAATAGGGACCATCATGTATTGGGAAACCATAACAGAAAACTACATGTATATTAGATCACATGTATAACCCAATGTGAAGAGTATTTGAAAAAAAGTTCAAAAATCACTCTAAAACACTTTCTGCAACTGTTGATTTTGTGGAAATTTTGGATGTGGAATCTCGTCGTGAATTAATTGCGTGCAGTTCTTCGAGCAGCTGTGATGGTGATGATATCCCTATTGCTTCACGTAATAACAGAGTTCGTTAACATAAAACTCATCTAACAAAAAACCCCTAACCCTAACCCTAACCCTAACCCTAACCTAGGTGTGACTCCTAACCCCCTCTTAACACTAACCTTAACCTTATACATGTAAACCTACTTCTTTATATTTTTTGGAATATTTTTTGTTTTTTGTTTTCACAAAAAGGATGATAATGAATTATTTTTTATTATTTTTTGTACATATTTAACCACCATGATTATATATTGGTTTGAAAGGTGGTGGTAATGGGCATATTAAAAAATATAGCTAAACGATATACAAGTGTAGATCACCTGTCTTTGGTATAAATTTTCACAGAGACTGTACGTAAAGAGTGAAGAGAAAATTATAAAAAAACCAAAAACTTCATACCTAGGCTGTTGCTAGAGACAACGGCTTAAGGTATCCATATAAAGGGGTACTCCATGATTTTTTGCTTTTTTCAAGTATTAAGCTACAACCTAGGTCGTTGTTGGAGACAATGGCCTAAGGCATTTATAAGAAATGGGGTTGCTCTCTGACTTGTTCCTCCATTGGTCTTCTTCAAGTCAGAGAGTATCCCCAAAATCACAACTTTTTGACTATAACCTAGGCCGTTGTTGGAGGCAACGGCCTAAGGTATTTATAAAAAATGGGGTTGCTCTCTGACTTGTTGCTCCTTTTGTCTTCTCCAAGTGAGAGAGCAGCCCCAAAATCACAACTTTTTGACTATAACCTAGGCCGTTGTTGGAGGCAACGGCCTAATGTATTTATAAAAAATGGGGTTGCTCTCTGACTTGTTGCTCTTTTTGTCTTCTCCAAGTCAGAGAGCACCCCCAAAATCACAACTTTTTTACTATAACCTAGGCCGTTGTTGGAGGCAATGGCCTAAGGTATTTATAAGAAATGGGGTTGCTCTCTAACTTGTTGCTCCTTTTGTCTTCTCCAAGTCAGTGAGCACCCCCAAAATCACAACTTTTTGACTATAACCTAGGCCGTTGTTGGAAACAACGGCCTAAGGTATTTATTAGAAATGGGGTTGTTCTCTGACTTGATGCTCCTTTAGTCTTCAACAAGTCAGAGTGCACCCGCAAAATAACAACTTTTTGACTATAACCTAGGCCGTTGTTGGAGACAACGACCTAAGTTATTTATAAGAACTGGGGTTGCTCTCTGACTTGTTGCTCCTTTTGTCTTCAACAACTCAGAGAGCACCCCTAAAATAACACTTTTTTGACTATAACTTGGAGACAACGGCCTAGGTTATCAAAAACATATTGTTTTGCTTTGTGACTTGTTGATCTTTTTAACTAGTTATATTGAATACCAAACAAAATTCATCCAACAACGGCCTCGGTTTAAATATATATATATATATATTTACAACTACAAGTACAGCTACAGCTGATACAATTGAGTTACAAACCAACATTTGCGAACAACAACATTATTAACAAACGACACAAACAAACGATACTTAAGTCTGAAGAACATTTACAGTTACCAATCAAAGGTAATTAACCAAGTTGCACAAAGAGTTAAAAATATACCGAACAATTACATTTTAAAAATTACAATTCACAGTGGATCGTCATATCTCGACTCAGAACTGTCTTCTTCGGAAGGAATTACTTCTTGCCTTCATTGAAAGATTAGGTTTAGTTAGTAACAAACTCATTTGGCACAAATAAAGTATAATAAATTTAAACGAGGAACAAATAAATAAAGTACGAGTCTTACCCCTCAAATAAAGTTGGAAAATTTCTTGAATCATGATTCATTTGGACAATGCCGCTTCTTCAGCACCTTCTCGATTTTTATGCGGAGTTGCTCTCTAATCGGCCTCAATCTTTTGACGTGAGACCTTCCCTTTGTCGTGCACTACTGTGGGTCACTAATGTGTGTAGGTATGTGTCCACTCCTTTGATCATGAGGTTGTGCACTACCATGCGGTTGTGAACTACCTCCGGGTTCGACACTGTCATGTGGTTGTGAGGCCTGTTCCGGTTGTTCACCTAATCCAGGTTGTAGTCGAGAAACCCTGTCAATGATCTTCTACAAATTCTCCAACGTGTATTTGTAACTCTCATTGGAGGAACAACTGAGATCGACAATTTGTTTTGCGTGGTAGCTCAACTCACAATATCGAGAAGCAAAATTCTTGGTATTGGGTTCGGTTGGAACTGATGTATAACTTCTTCTCATCACATTCCTAGTCCATCTTCTTTTAATATATACATCCGGGAGGGAAGTGTGATGGCAGAAACGAAGTACAGCTAAAATATGCCTGCATGGAATGGTAACGAATTCGAACAAGTGACATGCACATATAATAATTTCATTGATTTTGCATAATTGAAGAAGGCGAGCCGGTTCTGATTCTCCACAGAGTATCACATGGAAAGTTGAACTATCCGGTGTCTCAAGATCGGCAACAAATGTCACATTGTATATGAAGCTTTTTGTGACTTCATCTTGGAATTTGTAAAATATTTTCAAAGTATATGTTTTTGCCATTTGTGCCTCCAAAGCCCATTCGCTCTTCAACTTCGGTCTCTTCTCACGGTTACGATGATTTTCTTTCAATTCATCGTGTCTTTGCCTTCCCAAAAAATGGTCGAAGATGACGGCAAATTCATGCAGGGAATATTTTTTTTCTGTATGATGCTTCAGGGCAAAATGTACGAACTCAACCCGTTGGCTACTCAACATGCCGGCCCAAAAAGAATCTTTAGCGTAGATAGGTGCCCAACTTTCACGGATATCAAATATATCGTTCAACCACTTGTTACTCTCCAATCCGTATTGCAAAATCAACAAATTCCATTTTTCTACAAATTCGTGTATATATTCGGAATTGTTGATTACATTCTTCAAGGACTCCCTAAACTTGTCGACATCGGTCGAAAGACGAACCTCCTTGTGTAACTTATCAAAAATGTGCCAAATACAAAAACGATGCCGAGTCTGGGAAAAAACTTTCTTAACTGCGGCGGCGATCTCACGGTCTTGATCGGTGACTATACCGGATGGAGCACGATTCATAACTCCTAACCACTTTTCAAAGAGCCATTCAAACGAAGAGGCCGTCTTATTTGGAATGAACCCACCTCCTAAGAAAGTCGATTGCCAATGTTGATTCACTCCAACAAACGGAACAAATAACATTCCGTAACGGTTCGTATTGTACATGGCATCAAAGCAAACTACATCGCCAAATTCTTCATTATTCATCCTACAAATACCATCTACCCACATACAATGTGACAACCACCCTTCGGGATCGACTTGAATGTCATAAAAAAATGAAGGATCCGTCTGTTTCTTAGATTTGAAAAAATCAATTAGCATTGTAGAATCGTGTCATTTCAATGCTTCTTGCGAATCTCTAAGTAAATTTCTAACATCTTTTTCTGTGAATCCTACTTGATCGTGACCACCACTAGCACTTTCGAAGAAGAGCATTTGTCGACATGTTTGGATATTAGCTTGGTTCATTTGATCTATTATCTTTTTGTCCGTATTTGACACGGACCTGTTCCGGAGCAAAAGGTGCCTTCTACCGGGTGAATTCGTGATTGTGTTCTTCGTGAAATGAATACACCATCCACGTATTACTTGCTTCGTTCAATTTTACACGAACGCAAGCATTGTAATCCATTTTACAGGTTGTTCTCCGTCTACCATCACTATGTTGACTCGGCGATGACCCAGCTTTATTACAAAGATATAACTTATCTACTTCCATTCCTCCCTTTAATTTATTCCCATCCTTATGCATTGCAAAATCCCCACGACGGGCATATGAAGAATAAAAATTCTCGGCCTCAACTAAAGTGGGGAATGTCATACCTAACTTTGGTTTCAGATGGTCTTCGACTATCGGCATGGAATCAGTGATTGGTTCTACCCGCACAAAATTATCGCCAGCAACAGAACTCTCATATCGTTGTTCATCTAGGATAAAAATATATTATTGGTCAATTAATAACACATTATATATAAAATAGTTTGTTAACAAACGATTGAGATATATATACATACGAAACAAAATAAGTGACAACACATCGAAAACGACGTCATATAAATACAAAACTCTTCTATTGGGTCCGGCTTGCCGCGCACAAGGTAACGGAACTTCAACAAGTAATTTTCGATCCACGGTTTGCAAGATAAGGCCGTGTCTCGCTCGCATTCCCCTCATTCTTGAACTGAGGTTGTTGTTTGATATACGGTACAAATCTGCGCAAACGAGCTCAAAAAATTCCTAAACTTTGGGAGTGGGATGGCGGCAAAACACATGAGCCAACCAAATTTGTAGAGGTCAGTTTCGACTCACGGATTGCAAAATACGCCAATGTATCGCTTTCACTCACAGGAATCAGTTGAAAGCGATACACGGCCGTAAACTTCAAACCGTGAATCCAAACACACTTCTACGAATTGCGTTGGATTGTGTATGGCGTGTCCGACATACTCGCAAAGTAGCATAAAATTTTTTTACATCTACTTCCCCAATTAAACTAGAATTACCTACTCTATAAAAACCTACGCATAATATAGCAATTGTACACTCAAACATGGGTGAAAATTTTTCAATCAATTAGCCTAGTTAGAACTACTCAAGTGGAAACAAATTAGTACCTTCAACAATGAGGGTGTTCGGGAGGCCGCAAAGTTGCTGCTGTAGAGAAAGGAAGGGGAGTAAGGTTTGGCTAATTTAGGGGGATTAGGGTTTTAGGGTTGGATAGATTTCGTATGGGTTAGGGTTTTTTTTGTAATTGGGATCTTCAAAGGAAGAGGGCTAGAGACTGAGAATAGGGAGAGATTCGGTGAAAAGCAACGATCAAGAGAGAGGTAGGGTTTTCAGTTTGATAGAGAGACAGCTACGGTTTGGGGAATTGGGTTTATCGAGCTCCACTAGCGAGAGAGAGTTATGAGGGAGATGAATATCTGAGTATGTACAAGTGTTTGGAAAAACACTTGTACATAGTTAAGCCATTGTTCCCAACAATGGCCTAAGTTGATTTTTTTTTTAAAAAAACAACCTAGGTCGTTGTTCTGGACAACAGCCTAAGTACAATTTTTTTCAAAAAATAAAATTCAAACAACCTAGGCCGTTTTTTCCTAAGTGAATTTTTCGAAAAAAAAACTTCACGCCAAAAAAAATACTGAGTCCCAAACGTTTTTGGCGTGAAGTGACGAAAATACCCCTCCGCTTTTTGGTCCGTTAGTGGGAAACTTAAGCGGATCCTGATCTGATCCGCTGATCAAGATCAAGATCGATCGGACGGTTGAGAGTTGCGTTTTCCAACCCATTGAAAACGAACCTGTTTTTCAATGGAGCAAAACCCGTATATATATATATATATATATATATATGCGCTCACACACACACTAGGTTTGCCCGTTGACACGTGCCTACGGCATGTCTTAGAACGGTGCACCTGGTTTGATTATATAAAATAGTTTAGGAGGTCCAGCAAATTAATTGAAGTAGCAAACATGTTATATTAGGAAGCAGTATATCTACCTTTAAGCTCAACCATCGCCTTCTTGATCATTAACTTGAACTTACCTGGAATGCATATTGTTTGCTAAAAACACTGCATAAAGTTTTTTTTAACTTCAGCATCACTTTTAGATACATGTAATAGTTATGCAATGACATTATCATATATGTTTTATAGAGTTTACTCTAATATCATAACCATTATGAGCATGTATAAATATAATGGTAACGCAAGTGCAAGTGTGAAGGTATCTACAATACCAATAATCTAAACCTTTGTTTGTCTGAGACTCAGTTTGCAATTGAAATACCTCTTATTATTATTTCAACCAAAATGAAATACATGAAGTTCTCAAAACTCTAAACCAAACTAATCATTTCTTTTATCTCCACTTCGTCTCCCCATTGCACCTTTATAAAAAAAAATCAAAATGGATAAATAAAAAAATTTACTTTGGCCAGAAAGAAATGGAGGAAGCTAACGTGCAGGACATATTACTCCACAAGGCCCTCGTCCGCATAGGCCAGACAGAGAGCGAGGAAGGAAGCTGCTCATGGTAGACTCATCAGAAGGAAATCTTCTTTACTGTTTTTGTTTCAAATGCACTTTGTATGGGTTGTTTTTTGGGGGCTTTAGCATGTCAGCAGCCCGAGTACTCCTTACTATCTTGTTTTTGATGATGTAGCACATCGATCAAGGGTTCAGGTTAGTACACTGAACTAGCTTGATCTGTTTTGTCTTAAGAACTTTTACCTAGCTTTAATATATATTTTTGTGAGGTAGGGAATTACCCTACCTTTTCCCGTCAAAATATATATATATATATATATATATATATATATATATATATATATATATATATATATATATATATATATATATATATATATATATATATATATATATATATATTTACTTTAGCTGTTTTTCTTGAGTGGAGAGTTTGCACGCTTCACTGGTAAACTCCAGCCATCCAAATCCTATATATCCAAACATACACTAAAAGTTCTTATATGTTATGTTATTCAAGGTTTCTAATAACCAGTGAAGGGAACACTTCACGATGGTATTTTCTCTTGTAGTAAAGAAATTAATGTTGCATATTTGCCAAATTATTTTAGGTTGCTGATCAGCTTACCTGTCCTGCTATGGTTTGGAAGCCCAAATTGAGGCCACCAAATAATCCAACTCTCACTTGCGTATACCTTAAATCAAAACCAATAAAAAACTCATCACCAAATTAAAAAATTTTAAACCCAAAAATAAAGCAATCATACCTCTTTCAACTTAGATCCCATGCATACACAAAATTCGAGTCAGCAAAAAACTGAGTAATCTCCTGCACATACAAAATTAAAAATTAGAATGAGAATTCAGTTAATGAGATGAAATTAGAGTCGTCGCATCGCATATAGAGGCTCTCGATTCGGTGGAGGGGAGTCGCCGATACGGAGTCGCTTGATATTCGTGCTCGATTTGGTGGAGGGGAGTCACCGATACGAAATCAGCAGCAGATCAGATATCGGCGACGACCTCTTGATTGGGGTTCGACATTGGATTTGGATTTGAATTTGTTTTGAGATTTTCAAATTTTCAAATTTTCAAATTTTCAAATTTTCAAATTTTCCAAAATTTTAAAATGTTAAATTTTAAATTTTTTGATTTTAAAAATTTTAAATTTTGAAATTTTTTTTAAAAATGTTTATTTTTTTATTTTAAAATTTTTGAAAAAATATTTTATTTTAAAATTTAAAAATTTTAAATTTTTTTAAATGCATTTTTAAATTTTTTTTAAAAAAATTAAAATTTTTTAAATTTTTGAAATTTTTAAAATTTTTATATTTTTTGGAACTTTTAACATTTTTAAAATTTTAATTATTTAAAAGAAGATTAATAATTTTTTATAAGTTTTTTAATTTTGAATTATTTTTAAATTTTTTATAAGAAGGAAATTTTTTATAAGTGTGTGTGTGTGTGTGTGTGTGTGTGTGTGTGTATAAGGGGGGCCTTCGGTTGAGCACTACTTTCGTGAGCACTCGCCCTTCCGGTCATTGCATGGATGATCCAAACCGTTCATTGATCTACGCGTTTAAATTAATCTAAATATGTAAAATCAAGTCATTTGAATTTTATTTGCCCATCCATCATGTCATTATAAAAAAACGATATTCGGCCATACAGTTTTTGTAACACTTCAATGAATGAGCAAATAAATTTCAAATGACTTAATTTTGCATATTTAGAATAATGTAGACGTTTAGATCAATGTGAATGGTTTGGATCATCCATACGATAGCTAGAAGGGTGAGTGCTCACGGAGTTCTCACGGAAAGGAGTGCTCAATGAAAGATTTTCCTATATATATATATATATATATATATATATATATATATAATAAAACACAAAGAAAGCTATCAAGTGGTTCTCCTTCAATCTCCTCAAAAATCAAAGGTCCAGATCTTACCTCACAAAACATATTTTCCCCCCAAAAGTTCCCTCCAAAACTCAAATTCAAATCCTCCACCTAAAACAACTTCTATATTTATTTATTATTATTTTTTCTCTCTCTCTCTCCCTCCCTAACCTATTCAAAAAATTAAGAAAATAAAAATTTAAAACTAAAAAAATAAAAATTTAAAAGCTTTAAAAATAGTTCCAAAAAAATCAAAAAAATCATATAATGTGTTTTTTGCTGGACTCCAAAAGTTTCTCATATAATATGTTTACTACTTCAATTAATTTGTTCGACCTCCAAAACTATTTTATATGATCAAATAAGGTGCACCGTTCCGAAGACGTGCCGTAGGCACGTGTCAACGGGCAAACCTAGTATATATATATATATGGAGAGAGAGAGAAAGAAAGAGAGAAAGAAAGAATTAAATAAATAAATGAGTTGTTTTGGTAGGAATTTGAATTTGAGTTTTGAGGGAAACTTTTGTGGAGAAAATCTATTTTGTGAGATTAGATCTAGGCCTTTGATTTTGGGGGGATTGAATGAGAGCCACTTGATAGCTTTCTTTGTGTTTTATTATATAGAGTAGATTTTCCCGTGGGCACGTGCCTACGGCACGTCTTCGGAACGATACAGCATATGAAAGTCTTGTAAACAGTGAAACAACAATTATGTAGCTCAAGTTTGAATAGTAAAATAATAATTAGTTGTAAATAAAAGTCAATGTTCCCGTTAGTATATGTTGAAAAATAATTATAATGGGGGTGGAAAATCCAACTTCTTAGAACTCTGAGTGTGGAAAATGATAAAATTTAACTGTTGATGAGATATTTACTATTTTCACTGTAACATGAGCAATAAAAAATGCATAAAAATCTGAAAATTTACAAACCTGAAATCTGAAAATAAATAAATAAATATAGAGAATGAGAAAGAGAGAGAGAGTGTGTGTGTGTGTGTGTGTGTAACCCCTGTTTTTTTATTTTGTGTATTTTGAATGTATTTTCCGCTTTGGGGTTTTTTTTCTCTTTGTATCCCCTTGTAATTCTTTTGACCGTATATTGGCTTCATTTTCAATAAATTCATTTTGTTATTTTTGTCATCTTTATATTTTGAATTCTTGACCCTGTTGTCTCTTTTGTTCGTCTCCATTTGATCGAGTCATCATTTGTGATGCTCTTTATTTTATTTATTCACGTCCTATTTTTATTTCTAAGTTTTGGTGCCCGTCTTCTTTTTTTTTTGTCTATATATATTTTTGATCACCGTAGTTCTTTTAAAAAAAATTTAAAACCCCCTTTTTTTTCTTTATCCCTGATAGCCAAATTTCATGAGCTTAATACCCTGTTTATATGTATAGCAATACCTATATAAATCATATTCTCTAAAAAAAAACCTAAACCATATACACAGTTTTACCTATGTATTTATAATCATATACCCATTCATTTAACCACCTAACATTAATCCTTCATTACTTTCCTATTATATATCCCCACTCAATTTCTTACCTGGTTTACTTACACTACCGAAATCAATACCCACACCCGATGCTTACCTGTGCCGCTCCCCCTCTCACATAACCCTAAAATCTCTTAATCCCATATATTTAAACCATGCACTAAAATCTGTAGCCGCCACAATTTTCCCCCTAACCCTAACTTCATTCAACCTATATATATATATTAATTCCCTTTGCCTTTCACCAGCATATCCAAAAAAAAAAAAAAAAAACCACCGAAAAAAATATATAAGGAACCATACCCTGCTGTGAACATCCCGGCTTCTACCCCTCAACTCCATCCCGCTCCTCGTCCCTCTTTGTTTGCGAGTGGATTCTCGTTTGTTCGTGGGTTTTGTTCATGGGTTTGTTGATTTTTCGTTCGTGGGTTTTGTTCGTTGTCGGGATCCGTTCCCGTTATTCTTGGTGTTCTTCGTTTTTGTCTTCGGTTAAGGCAAGTAACTTGTACTCAAATTTTTTTGTATGATACAAGTCATAAATACTGCTTGTAGTGTAGTTGGGTTCTAGAGACAACTCGGGTGTGTATATTCTTGATGAGTATTGTCTCTATAGTGATTTGACCATAGTTGCCTCACGACACAAAATTTGACATGAAACAACATAGGTTTTGCTCGTTCTTGATTTGCTCATGTACGTGAGACTTTTTGTAAGAATTTGGGTATTTGTTGAGAACTACGTGATAGACTTATTTTAGATATGTTAATTACCCTATTTCATAATGTTTGGACACTTGGTAGACTCGACTTCATATTTGGTTGTGTTTGGATCAAGTTTCGTTGAATCTATGTTAATTTTGTTTTTTGAGGAAATTCTATGTTTTGTCGATGATCTATCTTGATCAGTAATTTAGATCATATTAAGGTCAAAATCTTAATTTCAATATGAAACATGAGTTTTAGAAGAATTCGTCTTCTTTCTAACCCCTCTGACCTTGCTCGATTTCATTTTCGTATGTGTGAGATATGACTGTTTTACTACAGAGGTGTGGATCAATTCCAGATTCCGTTTCTTGATGATTTTGATGACTAAATTATTTTTATACTTGTGCTACACATATTATTTTGATCTGAAACTTTTGTCAGTATTTCTATACCTATCTAGGGATTACCCAGAATTCTGGTGGATTTTATTGATGAGTTTTATAGCCGTTTCATGTTTGTTTATGAAAGCTATACTTGCTGTATTTTGCTCGCTGTTCTGTAAAGAATCGTATTTTCACCCTATTTTCTTTTACTGTATGAAAAATATTTATGAAATACAAAAGTTAGCTTATTGTGTCTATTTTCACATCCCTTTGGCAGATTTAGATTTCGTTTCACGGTTTGCGAGATATTACAATTTTTGTACAACAGTGTTGGAAATTCCAGATTGCCTAACTATCGTTTCTTGATGTTTTCTAATTTTTATTGACTAAACAAATTTTACTGGAAAATTATGAAACTTTATATTCTGATACTAGACAGCGTGGGGAATACCCCAGATTTTTCTTGGATTTATTTATTGAGTTTTGAAGCTGTTTTCCCGACTGAGAATTGGTTTTACTGATTTCTGTCTGAACGTGTTTTCTGGATTCGAATCAGTTTTGAGTTATGATTTTGTGAATTACTACCTAACTTATTTATACTCGCTGGATTTGGTTTGGAGTCTATTTTCTAGACGTTTCGACGGATTCAGATTTGCATGTTTGTAACACTGAAAATCACTGTTTTACTACAGTGTGGTCTTGCTGTCCTGAACTTGAGATTTGGGTATTTTATTCTTTTATGAGATATCTTGCACCCGTACATGTTTATCTTGCAACCTGAACTTATTACTTGTTCATGACATTATATTCTTGCTCTGTTTTGTGACACGTACATGCTTGTTTAATAATAATAAGAAGTAACAAGCCGGAGTTAAGAGAAAGATCATAGTAGTGGACAATATAGGTATGTGTACTCAGAAGGGTGCCCGTGATCCCATTAATTGTTGCCATGTTTCATGCTTACATGATTCATGCCTGTTATTATGATATTCTGCCATGAACTCACGATTACATGATTCATGCATGTTATTATTATATTATGCCATGAACTCACGACCACATGATTCATGTCTGTTATTATTACCTGTTGCCATGTTTGATGACTACGTGATTCATGCCTATTTCTGTTGCCACGATTTCACTACGTGATTCGTGCCTATTTACATGCTACTTGTTACTTGACTTGTCGCCTATCCTATAGAAACCTACCACTAGGCCTAAACGTAACATGTTTGAATGTAGCAAGCATATAGTAAAAATCGGGATACATGAAGTGCTACCTAGATAATAATAATACAAGATTTGAATATGATACTTGAACATGATACATGCTTCCTTGACACTTGACTACGTGATACATGAGACTTGATACATGACACTTGATACCTGATTACATGATACTTGACACTTGATGTTTGTTTACACGATACTTGTTTACTTGACACTTGATTCATGCCATTTACACTTGATCACATTGTCATGCTAGTTGTTTCTTTTGATATCATACTTATTCCATGTTGCTAGTTAGTTTCCCTATGTACTTGTATCCTGCATTACAAGCGGCCCGTAACTTGCAATTGACGGATACCTGTTTTCTCTTTTCCTCTTCTCTGCAATTGTTAAATTGCAAATTTTGGAGGTCAGCTGCCAGATGGAATAGGCAAGATGAGATATTAGTTGCTGGAGCTCTTGCTACAATTATTTATTTTCCTGTTATTCATGAATAATTGTATCTGCTACTTGGATATTTATTTTGTACTTGGGCGATGTGACCCAATGATTAGTAACTTGTTCAGATCTAGTTTATTTGATAATTATAAATTTGTTTCAAGTAAATTTGTTGGTATCTTGATTCGATTATGCATGCCTGGTTGATTCTCTTGCTTCCGACTCTAATTATTTTGTGAGATGTTGTAAAAATTCCTGAACAGCTTATGGATGATGAAAATCATTCGCTGGGCCAATTTTACGTGCTCGTATTCCGTATTTTTGGGAAGCGGAGCGTGACACAGAGAGAGAAAGAGAAATAAATAAATAAATAAAGGAGTTGTTTTGGGGGATTTGAATTTGAGTTTTTTTTGGGGGGTGGGGGGGGGGGGGTGTGGGGGGGACTTTTGGGCGAGAAAATATGTTTTGTAAGGTTAGATCTGGACCATTGATTTCAACCCTATTGAACGAGAGCCACTGGATAGTTTTCTTTGTGTTTTATTAGAGCACCCACAGTCGTTTGCTAAAATGTCATTTTATGCATTTTTAGCTACTGTAGCCGACACACTAGTGAGCTATTTTGCTATTTTTTTGTCATTTCGCTATCATAGAAAGGTAAAAATAGCAATGGATATAGCAAAATGCATATTATGCGTGACGAAACATCATGTTTTGTATGGATTATTTAAATATATTTTTAAATAATCGAACGAAACACCGAAGCAAAAAAAATTAAAAACAAACAAAAAACCCAGAAAAGAAAAGTAATGGCTGGACGAAACAAGAGGCCATTCAGGTCCCATTGCCTTTTTAAAAAAATGCAAATGACCATCATTGGTTATTGGGTTCAATTATTTAATTTTTTTTGCCAATTTGTAAACTGTTTTTGCAATTTTTTAAAATATTTTTGCAATTTTTTTTGCCAAAAAGACCTCCTTAAAACCCGGACGGTTATTTTGCAATTTTTTTCCTTTTGGGATGAAACATCGTCATGTATATTTTATTAATATTTTCTCAGTTTCTAGCAATATAAATTATTTTTTTAATCACATACGAAACATCATGTTTCGTCTATTTCAAAATGTGCATTTTTAGCCTTTTGACGACTGCAGCATTACGTCGAAATGGAAAGGTAAAATATGCATTTTGCCATTTTTTTACCTCAGGCGGCTGTGGATGCTCTTATATAGATTATTTGTTATCCTTTTCGATGTTAGGTGTAGAAATTCAAATGTATCAGTTACACATTAAACAATAGATCGATGATCGAGAGTTGATAGTTGCTAGTATTTTTCATGTGCAATACACATTTTGATAAGAGTTGGAGAATTTTCACGTACGATATATGTGTTAAAAAATAGTTTTGGAGTTGGACGTGCATTGCACGTAATTGGGAAAAATATTTTGAAGAAAAAGCTACGATTACGTGCAATGCATGTGTTTATAAGTAGAATTTAAGTTGTACGTGCAACATATGTGTGTGTTTGGTGTTAAAAAATATTGAAAATTTATTTTGCACACACTTGCACGTTTAAATAGGTTAAAAAAAATTATTAATTTTTGTTGTAATTAATGGGAGAATTTGAATTGCACGTATAACACAGGAATTTGTATGTTGACTAATTACAATTCCAACTCTCCCATCTCTCCATATAATGGGAGAGTTTATATAATCAATTTCAAGTCTCCAAAACAATGAGTTGTCTCTCATTCTGAGATCTCATCTCATTGTACAAATAAAATCTATATAATAAAACACAAAGAAAGCTATCAAGTGGCTCTCTTTCAATCCCCCAAAAAATTAAAGGCCCAGATCTAACCTCACAAAACATATTTTTACTCCCAAAAATTTTTCTCCAAAACTCAAATTCAAATCCTCCACCCAAAACAACTTCTATATTTATTTAATTTTTTTCTCTCTCCATCCCTCTTCTATTCAATAAATTAAGAAAATAAAATTTTTTAAAAAAAATTAGTAATTTAAAAACTTTAAAAATAATTCAAAAAAATCAAAAAAATTATATAATATGTTTTTTGCTGTACCCCCAAAAGTTTCTCATATAATATGTTTGCTACTTCAATTAATTTGTTTGACCTCCAAAACTATTTTATATGATCAAATAAGGTGCACCGTTTCGAAGATGTGTCGTAGGCACGTGTCAACGGGCAAACCTAGTTATCCAATAAATTCCATAATTTTGGCAACTAAGTGCACACTGCACGTGCAAAATTGTTGTAGTAAACAAATTGACGTGAGTACAGTGATTACGCAGATTTTTATCTCGAAATGTCCCACTTTTCAAAAAAAATATCAAACTGACCCACTTTTGAAACTAATTACCGAACTAATCCATCCGTTGTTTCAAAAAACAAATTTAGTTATCGTAATTTCGCCAATACTTGAAGAAATTTTATAAAGTCTCAAAACACTAAAACTAAACTCATTGTTCTGAATAGCGACCAGATTTGAACTAGACTAGCTATTTGAAACAGCAAGTCTGGTTCACATCTGATCGTTGTTTTAAACAGCGAGTTTATTTATAAGAATTTCTCCATCACTTGAAGAAATTTTCCAAGTTTCAAAACACTAAAGCTGAACTCGATGTTTTGAACAGCAAGCATATTTGAACTAGACTCGTTGTTTGGAACAACAAATCTAGTTCAATTAGGATCGTTATTTGAAACATCGAGTTTAGTTATAAAAGTTTCTCGAACACTTGCAGAAATCTCGTGTACGTCTCAGAACACTAAAGCTAAACTAGCAGTTCCGAACAACGACCCTATTTGAAACAGCAAGAGAGTCAGATTGATAATTAGTTTCAAAAGTGGGTCGGTTTGGTATTTATTTTTAAAAAGTGGGATATTTTGGAGAATAAAAAAACAATTACGGGCAACACATGAAAGTACACTTTGACAGTTTGACCGAACAAATCCCAAAAGATCGGGCGGGCAAAGAACTAACGGCCCAGATTTAGTTATTTGATGTAGCCGGCCTAATCTTGTCCGTCGAATGTGAAATCTAAAATGTCGGTGAACCTCTGTAAATTATATTACATGGTTTATTACTGCATAATTTTCACTTGTTTTGCTTTACCTTTTTACTTGACAGCAAGTAAATTGGACTAGTGATTTGAACAAGAGGACAGGAGCATTGTTACCTACACTGTCTTGCAATTTGACCATGACAATTGACAAGTCTCGTAGTGGGCCCCGCTCGTACGAACTCTTCCATATGTTTCTTTCATTATTTCTAGTTTTTTTCCTCTTTTACGTATATTACATGTTTTTTTTTATGAACGTATATTACATATTGACATAAGTATTTTGTGCGGCCCCGTATTTATCTCTGCTATTATAATGGGAGAAGGCCTTAGTGGTATTTGTCATTATTTTTTGTATTTTTTTTAATTCTGTCATTTTGAAGCCAGCTCACTTTGGTAAATATTTTCGAAAGTGGACCAGTTTGGTAAATAGTTTCGAAAGTTGATCGGTTTGGAAATTATTTTTCTTTTTTTTTCTTTTTCCTTCTTCCTCCACGTGCATCGCACGTGCACATTTTCGAAATGGACCAGTTTGGTAAATATTTTCGAAAGTGGATCAGTTTGGAAATTACTTTCCTTTTTTCCCTTTTTCCTTCTTCCTCCACGTGCATCGCACGTGCATGATACTAGTTAATTATAGTCGGAAAATGGATATATGTCCACAGATGACTCATAATGAACCACATTCAGGGCCGGCCTCTGGGTTCTTGACCCCGGAGGCGAACTCCCGAAATGAGGTTCCTGATAACATTTTTTTTACGTATAAAATACGGGTTCATATTTACAAAAAAAAAATATAAATTTGGAATTCCTTAAAATCGCAAAAACTTCGGAGGCCTGAGGCGGCGGCCTCACCCACCTCAAGGGTGAGGCCGGCCTCACCCACCTCAAGGGTGAGGCCGACCCTAGCCACATTAATATGTTTCTTTTGTTGGTTCTTTAGTTTTCCTTTTTGTGTCTGCGTATTGATCAGTTTTGTGCCTTGATATTAATCATGGTCTAAAATGCATATAAGAGCATCCACAATGGTGTTTCTCATTTTTTAGAAAATGGCAGCTACAGTAATATAAAATAGGGTATTTGTCGGCAGTGGTTGTTTCTAAAATTTTGCTAAAATTTGATAAAGACGAGACATGTTGTTTCGTCCGGTTGGTTTTAGTTTTTTTAAAATTAATTAAATAGTGATTAGATATTAATATAGGTTAATTAAATAAATTAAATAATAAAATATATCTAAAACCTGCTTAACTAGACACTTATACACTAAAACCTAACCTAATTAATCCCCTTGCTGGGACGGGACATGTTGTCCCGTCCAAGCAAAATATGCTTGAGACGGGACAACATGTCTCGTTTCAGTATTTTTTTGATTTTTTTTCAGACTGTACCGTCTGATCATTTAAAAAAAAAAAAAAAAAAAAAAATTGGAACGATACATGTTGTATCGTCCGACGATCTAAGAGAAAAAAAAATTGGGACAAAATATGTTGTCTCGTCTCTATAATATGAGAATTGCAAATTGGTTTCTCATAAATGAAAAACTAGTTACTTTGTCAAAATATGGCAAAATAGCAAATGACTGACAAATATAACAAACGATTGTGGATGCTCGAACCGCAGTATATACTTTTGTAGAGATTCAGATTCAGTAATTTTCTGTTACATATTGCATGTGCCCAAGTGACATTAGTGGTTAAGTTTTGATTGTCCATAAGGTTTTTTTTTGTTTTGTTTTTTTGTTTTTTTGTTTTTTTAAATTAGGGGCATGCAAGCAATATCCCACAATTACGGTTGTCCTGAATTGTACTCGACTCGACCTAGGTAGGGTACTAATCACATGTTTCTCAGAAACCTTAATTTTGTAACTACGAAACCATGACTGGTTTCATGTACTGGATATGAGCACTATGACATAAACAGCTCACCCACCACTATTGAAAGCCCCCATTATTGTGATTGTAATGTTCAGATCCAGCCATCCTCGTCGGTACCTTCCCAGCACTAAACCACCTGATACACACGCTCTAAGCTCTTTGAACAAGTCAATCGTGTTGGTATATATATATATATATATTATTGTGATTGTAATGTTCAGATCCAGCCATCCTCGTCGGTACCTTCCCAGCACTAAACCACCTGATACACACGCTCTAAGCTCTTTGAACAAGTCAATCGTGTTGGTATATATATATATATATATATATATATATATATATATATATATATATATATATATATACTGGACAACTAACTTTTACAACTAACTTTTTAAAGAATTTTCCAATTACATGTGTACCACATCATCAATTGCTTATTTACTAAATGAGCAAGTTGCTCACACCCCTTTTTCCCATATATATATATATATATATATATATATATATATATATATATATATATATATATATATATATATATATATATATATATATTTAGGGGGAGAGAGAGAGAGTCTATTAAGAGCTGGGAAGCTGAAATCCTTATCGGGGGTTGGGGTTTTCAGCCATTCGATCGCGTTTGATCGCAATCGAACGACTCAGATTTGATCCCACTTATCTTCAGAATGTTGAGGGGTAAAAGGGGCAAAATCGAAATCTGAGCGCCATCTCTCTTTATTTCTCACAATCAATCGACCTCCTCTCCCTCCCGTTGTCTCTTTCTTCGTCGACCAAAACCCTACTCGATCGCCTCTCCCTCCTGCTCTGTCTCCGACTCTTCGTCGAAACCCAAATCTTCGAATCGGCTCTCTCTCCTCGACGACAAATCGTTCTCAGTAGTTGTTTCGAGGAGAAACCCAAATCGATGTTAGGGTTTCGATTTCTACTCTCAGTGGGTTCTGCCTCTCTCTCGACGACAAACCCAAATCGCGATTAGGATTTCGATTTCTTCTCTTGGTGGGTTCTCTCTCTCTCTCTGCGACGAAAAACCCAAATCGCGATTAGGGTTTCGATTTCTACTCTCAGTATGGTTCTCTCTCTTCGATAACCCAAATCACGTGAGATCTGTCTTCAAATTGGGGGCATTTTGTGGATATCGAAACCCCTTATCGCGGTGGGTTTGGCTGACGCTTGACGCCCTCTGTCCTTGACTACCATTACAGGCTCAGATTTCGAAGGGAAGTGTTTGATTCTCATACATACTTTTATGATTTCTGTTCAATTTCTTGCATTTTCTTTTGGTTGTGTGTGTAGACAATGATGAGATTCATTTTGATATAAGTTGGTTATTTATTTTTGGGGACTGAAATTATTGTTTTGAAGCATATTTGGTTGTGTGCCATGATAATTATGCAAAGTTGAATAGAGTTTGGAGAATGAGCGAGAGAGAAGATGAGGAAGAAATGAATGAATGTTGTAGAATCCCCAACGCCCTCAACACTTAGCTTACATTTATATGCTCAATACGTATATATTCTTCTTCTTATTGAGCTTTGTTTATGTCCGTTTTATGCTCTGTTTGAGCTCTGTTTATACTGATTTCTGTTGTGCAGAAAGCTTTGCTGATTGAGTTTTGTTTATATTGTTTATGAGAGTTTGAACAAACATTTATGCTTAATTTGAACAAACAGTGAAATATAAGTGTGTTCTGAGACTATGACTACTTCATTTTAATGATTTTGTTGAATATAAGTGAAATATAAGTGTGTTTATATATATATTTCTGCTTGTAGTTTGCAAAATATATTAATTGGTTTAGTTTGTGAATTTGTGTAATTAGTTCAGTGATGAATTCTGAGACGGGGGAGATGGTGGCGATCAAGAAGATTGCTAATGCATTTGATAATCACATGGATGCGAAGAGGACGCTGAGGGAGATCAAGTTGCTCAGGCACTTGGACCAGGAGAACGTAAAGAAACTTTTTTGCTTGTTGGTTTTCTTTTACTTCTACTTTTGGTCAAGTTTCAAAAATTAATTATCATGATTTTCTGTAGTATTTTTTTTCTTTTTTTTTAAAGACAAGTCAGTCTATTAATTGCTGACTTTGGTAGGAGTCATATAGTCTGTGCTATTTATCGATAATGCTTTCTCTGAATATAGTGTAATGCGAGTAATATGTTGGGAGTTTTTTTTATTATGTAGAGAATTGGCACGCCAACTGATGCTGATCTAGGATTTGTAAGGAATGAAGATGCTCGAAAGTATTTTAGGCATCTCCCTTTCCATCCACGTCGGCCCATTGCAAGTCAGTTACCTCATGTTTAGCCTCATGCTATTGACCTTATGGAGAAGATGCTCACATTTGACCCAACCAAAAGGATTACAGGTATTTTCTCTTGTTCTCTCTTCGTGTAACACCTAGTGAGAATGGAAATAGCATAGTGTTGTTTGAGTTTCATGTTGACTTCGGTCAACGGGTGGGTGGCATGGCCAGCACGTGGGGCCACTACAAGACTAACAGTCTTTACCGGCATTTTTTTGAACATTTACCGGCGTTTTTAAACCCCGCTGTAGATACCACCGGCGTTTTATAAATCGCCGATGCAAGTGTCGCTGAATCGTGTATCGCTGTAGCTTAGGGATATTTCCCGACATTTTTTACGAACGCCGGTATGGATAAAAACTACACCAGTGGTTAAAAAAATGTCATCGAAAGGGTGGTTTCGTTTAGAATTACTGTTTCCGGCCATAACCTACACCGGCATTTTTAAAACGCCGGTGTAGACTGCCATTTTTTGCTGAAAGCTACACCACCGCTTGTAAAAACGCCGGTGTAGATATATTTTTAAATTTTTTTAAAAATTAATTTATTAAAAAAAAAATAAAAAAAAATCGGCACTCTAACAATCAAAACCAATTGCAAAACTAAAAGATACCCATTAAAATATATATGAATGAAGCTTAATAGTATAATATCATCAAATTGTAATCTCATAAATATAATAATGTGATCTCACCACATTCATAACCAAAATATGGAGTTCAAAATATTGAGTTACAAAAAGTGAAAAAGATTATTTTCACTGTCAAATTCAGGCAAACAAGATACTAACTGAGATGAAACTTATACTTTTATAATACTCATGAGATAACTGTCAATTGAAACCACAACATAAGTTCAAACAGGATTATTTCATCACTAGTCACTCCTCTATAAATCATAGTATGCAACTTCAGTTACATAATCCATCTCATCATCACTTAAAACCAATGAGAAAGAACAATCTCATTTTCAAACCCAAGCAACAAGCATGAACATTATCTTAGAAACTGATACTCATCTAAACATCATGATATAATTGTATATAAAGTTTAGATAAAAAAATTTCCATCACTAGTCACTCCTTTATAAAAAAAATCATAGTGTGCAACTTCAGATACATTATTCATCTCATCTCCAAATTCAGACAAAAAAGCAACTCGTAAAACCAGCAACCAAAAAGTAAAGACTCATCTCCAAATTCCTTGTCCTCCTTTTGTTCTCCTCCAAATTTATAAAACAGAATAACCTTTCTTTTACTTTTTTTTGAATATGTGTCTTTCATATCATTCATCACAAAAATCCAACTAGATGTTCAGATCTGACACCATAAGTAAATTGAAGTAATAGGCAAACTCCCCAAGATCTATAAGTAAATTGAAGTAGTAGGCAAAAATCCAACCAGATGTTCAGATCTATACACACACCACCACCTCTAGTGTACACAGTAGATACTCCTAGAGTACCTGATATAATTTTGGAAAGATTGACCAAGGCATCAATTTGTCAAGTATTTAGTACATGCTACCCAAAGGGTGAGTTTGAAAGCCTGAAGTTAGCTTGCACTTTTATATGTAAATCACTTCGAACGATTTCAGGTGCAAGTAGCTTGTTGTAACAAGGGTCAAATTTTTTGCACATGAGTTGCAAATCAATTAAATTTGCCAGGAACCAAATGACTGCAACTGGGAATTTGAGTTGCAAACTGACCTGGTTGCAACAAGCCATACACATTCGAAGAAAAAAAAAATTCCTAACAAATAACCAATGCATTAGATATAAAGGCTCTATGTATCAAACTAAAAATTAAAAACTAACAATTATCCTCTTACGTTACGTGGATCAACTCAGTTGTAATCAATTTTTACAGCCCTAGTGATGCAAGGGTTGCATCACAAACAAGGATTTTCATTTTTTGTGTGAGCTTGTAGTTCTATTGGTTACTAGATCTTAGAAGCATTTATCCATGGATTATTATTCTAAAGTGAGTTTGTTGGTCACATGATTGTGTGGGAATACCTCATTTCCCTTTCCCTTTAGACATCATCACATTTAGAAGAGGATACCAAATCATACTTACATGTCCTGATAAATAATCTGATATCATTCCAAATTTCTTTTATTAATCTACAATCAAAGTTGCTTTTTCATCAAACTTAGAACGAAAAAAAGATCATTTTTTTTTCAAGAATAACCAATCAGTGCAAAGGCCTCCTCAATTCCAGATTAACATCTTAACTTTGGTCATGCCAGTTTAATACAATGAGCAACATCCTCCTCAATTTCCCATGAAGAAAAAATGACACTTCTGAGTACTTGATTCTCAAATTAGGAATTATACACTCATTTATTCTCAAACTCCTACCAAGCAAGTTGTCAAGTGAGCACAAAGCAAAACAATGTAGAACCAATCTCAAGAACATACAAGCAAGCTAAATTAGAGAGTTGGGAAAAAATGTAGAACCAATCTTAAGAACATACCAGCAACATCATAGTCAATGCATAATTTCACATCCTACAAATTAAACAAAAATTAAAAAAAAAACGATTCAGAAATTTCAAGAACAAACCTAGGGTTTGTGTAGAGGAAGGGGCGACGATGGGGAAGGGGGGCGGCGATGGGGGGAAGGGGCGACGAAGGGGGAGGGGGTGGCGATGGGGGAAGGGCCGACGGCGGGGCAGGGGGGGCGGCGATGGGATAGCCATGGGGGAAGGGGCAATGCCGGAGGAGGGGGGCGGCGATGGGGGAAGGGCCAACAGCGAGGAGAGGATGCGGCGATGGGAAACGTGGTAACGTCGGGGGAGGAGGGCGGGGGAAGGGATGGGGGCGGCCATGGGAGGAGAGAGATGGAGAGAGAGAGATAGAGTGAAAAAATGGGGAAATTAGGGATAAAATGAGAGAGAGAGAGAACGTGAGCGGGTACGTTTTCCTTATCCGTAATCTACACCGGCGTTTCAACGAAAAAATGCCAGTGTATACCCATATTCACCGGCGTTTTTTACATACGTCGGTGTAGAGTTGGATTTTTTTGTTCTTTTACATTAACTTGGTTCTATAGTGGCGTTTCTAGCAAAACGCCGGCATAGATACGCCGGTGTAAAACTTTTTTTTTGTAGTGGGCCCACCCGGGAGAGGTTTGTGAAGGTAAATGCTGAGAGATAGTATCAGGAATAATCCCATATCGGTTAAATACCAGATTAAAATAATATATAAATAATATAACCTATGATTAAGAGTCACCTAATCGGTTAACCAACTTTTGAGAGGCAGCCTGTGGTGGGCAGTTGTACTACATAGTATCTAATTTGTTTTATAAATTGTATAAATTGTCTGAGCTAGGGGCACGGGCGTTGCAAATGGTATCAGAGCCGACTTTCGACACCGAGTGTCGGTAAGAGTGGGCGAGATGTATGCTTGAGATGGAGCTAGCAGATGTACGTTAGGGAGATGTACATCGGGTATGTCTGAGAGGGAGTGTATTGCAGAATCAGGGTACCCTAGCAGAATCACGGTACTCCACTCCACAACGGCCAGAAAGGAGATCCTGCACTAGATTGTGCATGCCCTGTGCTCATCAGCGAGGACGCTGATTTCTGAAGGGGGGTGTGTGTAACACCCTGTGAGAATGGAAATAGCATATTGTTGTTTGAGTTTCATGTTGACTTCGGTCAACGGGTGGGTGACATGGCCAGCACGTGGGGCCCACCCGGGAGAGGTTTGTGAAGGTAAATGCTAAGAGATAGTATCGGGAATAATCCCATATCAATTAAATACTAGATTAAAATAATATATAAATAATATAGCCTATGACCAAGAGTCACCTAATCGGTTAACCAACTTTTGAGAGGCAGCCTGTGGTGGGCAGTTGTACTACATAGTATCTAATTTGTCTTATAAATTGTATGAGCTAAGGGCAGGGGCGTTACACTTCGTTTGTAAAATTTTGAATTCCAGAATGGTTAATCAACAAATGATTTCCTAAGGAGTTAATTATCTTATTCTCTACTTGTTATCTTCAAAATATTTAGATTTTTGTCAATTTCCTTCCCTTGGGAATGTTCCCAACTCTGCATCTCTTACCTGTAATCATTTTCAGCAGTTGTAGTATCAGACTTTTGGTCTTTATTAATAACTGTTTAATTTATAATAAAAAAAACTAGAGAAAGTTTTCCATTATTAACTCTGGAGAATGTCATTATATATTAATTTTTTCTAGGATTAATTTTCCTACTAGTTCGTGCTTTCATTTCATGTTTATTTGAATTGAATTTTGTTGTCATATGGAGCATATACTTCCAACTCTTACTCTTCTGTTTAATTTTACGGTTGAAGAAGCACTTTTCCATCCATATCTCGAAAGATTGCCTGACATTTCCGATGAACCAGTATGCTCGGAACCATTCTCTTTTGAGTTTGAGCAGCATGCCCTGACCGAAGATCAGATGAAGGAGTTAATATACAACGAAGCCATATCTCTCAATCCTGAATTTAGGCAGTAATTGCTGTAGAAAAAAGGATTCCTTGCAGAGTTGTGAATACAACAATCATCTTTCTCACATGTTGTCCCATTATCTTGTATTTGTTCATATTAGTTACTTGTGTGTGATAAAACAGAGTGATATTGCAATTATGTGTTTGCATAAAACCATACAAGCAATGCAATGTGATTCTTTTTCTTCTTTCCACCTCTTTTTAAGCCCTTTGGCTATGTGGTGGTGTGGTTAGCTTCAAAATGTTTTAGACATTTGAAGCCCATGTATCAACTTATCCGCATATATCAATGATCATTAAATAGAGAATAGAGTTTTTATTCTCTTCATCATGTTCATACCTGGATTTTTTCAGTTGTTCTTTTTCTGTTTACTAGTTATGTTCGTTAACATTTCCTTTATTCTTATTCATGGAAATCTACCGATAGATTGTTTTGAAGGAGCATTATATAGTATTATTAGTTCAGTCCTTTTGTAATTTCTTTAATATGTTCTAAAATTGATCAGAATGTGTTGTTTAATTGTCAAGTGACGAACGCATCCCTCCCTTCATGCATTCAGAAAATAAGAATGCAACTCAAATCATACATATTCAGATTTTATTATCTCAGTAGAGGGGAATCCACGTGAAAATCGGCTTGCCAATGTGGGAGGGTGGGTGGTGATGTGAAAACAGGAAACTCATGTTTCTTCTCATGCATCATAGAGACATTTTCTTCTCCTCTCCTCGCGTACAGATGTGTTATTCCCACTTCTTTCTTGAAGTCAGCATTGATTATCCACAAACACTGAGTCGCATTGCTTAAAAACCCTGCAGTTTATAATAATGCAAAACTACCTATCTTGTGCGAGGACATTCTCTAGTAACTAATATAAACACAGAAAAACAGAATTAAAACACGACAAAAAACAATAATCTAATATCTTAGCCAGCAACCAAAACCACCAAGAAAATAACTGACGACCATACATCAAGAAAGAATTATAACAAGACAAGCAATAAACATGATGCCCATTAACTATAAGCATTAATACCATACGATGAAATTTTGTAACGAAATTCTCCGACAAAGCATAATATCTCAGATTCCAAAATAACACAAATAAAAGGGCAAAACTGCACCAAATTTGAAAATTCAACTAAAACAACAAATACTAATATCACTAGGCTGCAGTTTCTTTCTTCAGTTTTGACAGCTCTTGCCTGATAGCACCACCTCTCTGATACAATTACATCAAAAACCAAAGATTCATTAGGTTTAAAATATAAGAAAAGTCAAGACAGTAAAATGGGTTAATTAACAAACCTTGATTTTTCGCCACCATTACCTTGAACCTGTCAAAGTCATTGAGAGAAGCACGCTTCTTCTGCACGATCAACTTTCATCCCCACGAGCTGTTCTCCTACTTGTTCTTCACATCTGCAAATTGATAGTTTTGTTTTTTAAGTTACATAAGAATGCAACATCACATACTGTTTCTATTTCCAAAAAGACAAGCCAGCAAACATATTCTCTTCAATCCTCCGCAAAACTAGTAAGGGCAATAACAAGGAATAGAATTAGCCAAAGGACAGACAAGAATTCTTCCCTAATATCTTGCAAGAGGAACCGATGTTCACTACTTACCCAAGTTCTGAAAGCTTGAGGTCGGCTTCAGCATAGTCAGCAAAGAAGTCATCTTCATCCTATATAGGCAAAATAATAATAATAATAAGGAATTTAAACTCAAAAGTTTACCTAGATTTATGATATTTTTTATCCATTGTTTCAGTTTATAAGAGGAATTTAAAGTACCTTACTTGAAATATGAGTTATCGAAGATAAGTGGATTTGAAGTCCAAGCTCCCTCAAACCCTGAACGCTCCTTATGGCACCTTCCTTGTGAGATTCAACAACAACCCAACCTTACTTGATATATCTTGAAAATCATCATCTCATAATAGACTTACTCATGTATATATATATATAGAGTAAAAAAACCATTAGGCTCAGAACACGATAAGGGCCTCTTCTCACCATCTCATAATAGACTTACTCATGTATATATATAGAGTAAAAAAAAACCAGTAGGCTCAGAACACACTATTGTCACTAGGGCTGCATTGGGATGCCGTGCCAACTAAAATATGACGGATAAATGATCAAGCATAAATACAACAAGCTGAAAAAATTATTTAGATCATAAAGTGTTTCGCATCACTGCTTACACCAACACACCGAAGGAGAGAATCAAACCCCAAAAGGCTAAAATGAGTATCCAAATCTATATAGAGTTGGTCTATTAATCTATATAGAGTTAGTCTATCCAAAAAATAACTGTAGGCTTAGAACAACAACAACAGCAAAAAAAATCTGTAGGCTCGGGACAACAAAAACAACAGCAAAAAAATCTGTAGGCTCAGAACAACTTTTTGCTGTAGGCTCAGAATAACAACAACATCAAAACAATCTGTAGGCTCAGAACAACACCAAAAACTGAACATGAAGCTCAGAACAACAGAAACTAAACATGAAGTTCAAAATGTGTAAGCTCAGAACAACAGGAACTGAACATGAAGCTGAACACCACCAAAAAAAATCTGTATACCAATTGCCGAAAACAGAAACTGAACATGAAGCTGAAATGACTTGCACACTAACTTGGTAGGAGGGTGCAAAAAAAAAACAAAACCATTTTACTCGTCTTGTGTAAACTTTTCATCACAGCCTACATACTCCAAAAGGGAAAAATCATGAATAAACAAAATCATGCTTAAACTTTTCATCACTGCCTACTAATAAATCAAGTATAAGTGAGTCAAATGCAGAAATTTGAGTTTGTCACTATGGCTGCTTTATTAAGCTATGCCTACTAGTTCCCGCCCAATTTTATTTTTTTTACATCTCCACCTCTTCTAAGTCAATCACTTTAACAACAACAATGATAAATTTCAAAATATACATGAATATGTATACCAATTGCCGATAACAGAAACTGGACCTGAAGCTGAAAAGACTTGCACACTAACTTGGTAGGAGGGTGCAAAAAAACATAATCATTTTACTTGTCTTGTATAAACTTTTCATCACTGCCTACACACTCCAAAAGGGAGGGAGTGGAGGTCGATTGATTGTGAGAAAGAAAGAGAGATAGCGCTCAGATTTCGATTTTACCCCTTTTACCCCTCAATATTATGAAGATAAGCGGAATCAAATCTGAGCCGTTCGATTGCGATCAATCGCGATCGAATGGCTGAAAACCCCAGCTCCCGATAAGGATTTCAGCTCCCCAGCTCTTAATAAACTTACTCTATATGAGGAACCAGTAGGCTCAGAACACACTATTCTCACAAGGGCTGCATTGGGGTGTCGTGCCAACTAGAATATGACGGATAAATAATCAATCATAAATACAACAAACTGAAAAAATTATTTAGATCATAAAGTGTTTCGCATCACTGCCTACACCAACACACCGAAGGAGAGAATCAAACCCCAAAAGGCTTAAAGAGTATCCAAATCATACGCATGCAACGTGAGTTACAAAAATATAGTGATACGTTCAATCATTGTGTGTCATCGCTGCCCAAAAATCAGATGAATTGGGCTGGACTCAGATCACTTAAATGTAAGGTAAGTATTGAGGGCATTGGGAATTCCACAACATTCATTCATTTCTTCCCCATCTTCTCTCCCGCTCATTCTCCGAACTCTATTCAACTTTGCATAATTATCATGGCACACAATAAAATATACTTCAAAACAATAATTTCAATTCCCAAAAATAAATAACCAACTTATATCAAAATGAATCTCATCATTGCCTACACACACAACCAAAAGAAAATGCAAAAAATTGAACAGAAATCATAAAAGCATGTATGAGAATCAAACACTTCCCTTTGAAATCTGAGCCTGTAATGGCAGTCAAGGATAGAGGGCGTCAAGCGTAAGCCAAACCCACCGCGCTAAAGGGTTTCGATATCCACAAAATACCCCCAAGTTGAAGACAGATCTCACGCAATTTGGGTCGTCGAAGAGAGAGAACCATACTGAGAGTAGAAATCGAAACCCTAATCGCAATTTGGGTTTTTCGTCGCAGAGAGAGAGAGAGAGAGAACCCACTGAGAGAATAAATCAAAACCCTAATCGCGGTTTGGGTTTGTCGTCGAGAGAGAGGCTGAACCCACTGAGAGTAGAAATCGAAACCCTAACATCGATTTGGATTTCTCCTCGAAACGACTACTGAGAACGGTTTGTCGTCGAGGAAAGAGAGCCAATTCGAAGATTTGGGTTTCGACGAAGAGTCGGAGACAGAGCAGGAGGGAGAGGCGATCGAGTAGGATTTTGGTCGACGAAGAAAAAGACAGCGGGAGGGAGAGGAGGTCGATTGATTGTGAGAAAGGAAGAGAGATAGCGCTCAGATTTCGAGTTTGCCCCTTTTACCCGTCAACATTCTGAAGATAGAGGGATCAAATCTGAGTCGTTCGATCGCGATCAAATGCGATCGAATGGCTGAAAACCCCAGCTCCCGATAAGGCTTTCAGCTCCCCAGCTCTTAATAGACTAACTCTCTCTCTCTCTTTATATATATATATATATATATATATATATATATATATGCACGCTTGGGAGGAGCTAGTAGACAATGTTACACGCACTCAATCGTGTTCACATATCTCCTTTAGATCTAACCACTTTTAGGATTTGGTTAGCTTTATAGCTTGTCTGAACTTTGTTTTGTTATTTTTCTTTAGCAAGAGCATCGTTCTTCATTCCTATAAAACTTCATAGAGTTAGTACCCAACAATTCAGGTTGGATGTGGATCTGAGCGAGCTAGCTAGTAGGGTTAATGGGTTGGATTTCAACCCTACATATTCATAATAAACCACGATTAAAATTAAGTATTTTAAATGACCTTTAGTGGCGTGTGCTTATGTATAATTAAGTGACAAAGAGAAGTCTAAAAAGGTTGGCAAGAATGATTACAAATTAGTTAGCATCACAAACAAAAGGAAGTAGTAGCATGGAGGCAAAGTAATCACCATGTTTGACCCTTTGTTTCTCTAGTAGTAGACACATTTGAGAAGACAAATTAAACAGGCGAGGTTTCACCTGAGTTTAGTTGAGCACCTTAGGGGACCACAAGGGGTCTTTCATAGGAGACAAATTGGTTATATTTTTAAAAATTATTTAGTAAGGAAGAACATAGGGTTCGAGATTACAACTGTCACAAATAATTAGATGTAAAAAAACCAGAAAAAATTACGATTTCAGGCGAAGCAGATTAGTGATGCTGAAATCTCTAATATTATAAATGGAAAAAATAGGTGTTGTCATTTATAAATCTATCAATGCATGTGAAACACGTGCATAACCATTATAAAGAATATTTTAAGTTCAAGCTCAGACTACGTCTGAATTTTTACTTTTAAAAAACTATATTTATTAAGACGTGCATTGCACATGTAAATTACTAGTTTATGGTGATCGAAGAGAGAGGGATCCACAGGTTCTTGCAAAAGAAAATTCATGGACGACTTGAATTAATCTTATTTTAGAGTAATATTCTTTTCTATCGAACCAACCAACCATTAAAATGTTGTGAAACAAATGTTGAATGAATGATAGGAGCTGAACTTGTGAATGCTTGTTCTTAGCCATGGAATTGATCTAGGGTTTGGAGCTCTAGAATTGGGGAAGAAACAGTTAGGATTTTTATTGAATCTTGAATGAATTACATTTAACAATCTCCACTCTTATATATGAAGGAGATTTACATAAAATGCACGTAATGCTACATTGTTACTGAACTACTAACTCACACAGACAGCTATATAACCCGATCCGCTTACAGGACCCGACTTGAAGCATCTATTCAGAATGAACAGTTATTTACATCTACAATGTTACGTATAAATTTAAATTGATACACATACAGTTCATATCATCTCTCTGTAATCTTCCATCTTCATATACTCTTCCATCTTCATGTGCAACTAGCTCAACCCGTAACAACTCCACCCCGCTCAGTTTGAGCTTTCCCCAAGATCAAAATCAGGAAAGCTGCGCCTAATATCATCAACATCTTCCCAAGTAGCTGCAGTAATAGGCTATGAAGACCACTTGATCAAAAGCTTGACACCTGCTCCCAATCCTTTCTTGTAAACCCTTCTATCTAACACAAGCTCTGGCACAACTGAGGTGTCATCTTCAGACCACCATTCAGGCATATCATCAGAGACCACAACAGGAGGATCACCCCAAAATTTCTTCAGTCTTGAGACATGGAACACTGGATTGATAGCAACATTTGCAAGCAAATTCAATCTGTAAGCTAGTTGTCCTACTTTCTCCAGCACATTGTATGGACCGAAATATTTAAGAGAGAACTTATGAGAAACTGGACTTCGTAAGTTAACCTGTCTATATGGTTGCAACTTCAACATGACCCAATCATTCACCTCAAAACATCTCTCCTGCCTCTGCTTATCTGCATAAAACCCCATACGTTCTTTGTGCAGCTTGGATATTATCTTTGAGGAACTTCCAAATAGAATCCCTAGACAACAACTCTTCCTCTACAGTTTGCAAGCTAGATGTGCCCCTCACATAGTGCTTTGGAGATGGGGGCATGAATGTCAGACCAACTTGAAACTCACCCCGTGCGGGGATTCTTTTTGCACTAGTTTTAATTTTTCGATCTGTAACGGCCGAAATAAATGCAAAATTAGTTTTATCTATGTCATGAACGAATCAATGCAAAAAACCGACAAAACAGTTTTGTCTGCTACATTAATTCACACGTTTTAAAACCGAGAAAGGGATTCTTTTTGAACCAGTTTTGATTTTTCCGATCTGTAACGGCCGAAATAAATGCAAAAAATAGTTTTTTTCTGTGTAATAGATGAATCAATGTAAAAAAAACCGATGAAACAATTTTGTCTACTGTATTAATTAGCACGTTTTAAAATTGAGAAACGATTTTGTCTGCCGTTACTTCCTGTGCATTCATTCATTTGTCTTCCCCGTCCCCTATAAATTGGGACCCCTCTATTCTCTTTCTTCACACCAGCAATATTCTTATCTTTGTTCTGTTATTTCTTTCCAATTCGGTTGTTATAGTGTCTCTGTTGAGTCGGTGATAGAGTTCTACATTGTTTTAGTTCGGGAGTGTGACGTGGTGCTATAGCTGACACTCCTCAACTGTTGTATCCTAGGAGACTGACGACTCTGTAATCTCCAGAACTTGGACGAGGTAAATTTGTTTTAGGGTTTGTTTGGTTGGAGGGGAATGGAGGAGAGAGGAGGGGAGGGGAGGGGAGGGGAGGGATTTTTTAAAATATTTTTTGTTTGGTTCATTTTTTAGGAGGGGAGGGGAATGGAGGGGTGCAAAATCCCTCCTGAGCCAATTTTGGCTCCCATCCAAAATTTGGGGGATTTGGAAGGGAGAGAAAGTAAGTCTAATTTTTTTATGTGATTGGACTAAATTGCCCTTTTCAGATATGAATCCCTAAAATAAAAAACAGATCCTCTCTCTCCCGACTCTCTGTCCCCCACTCACGCTCTCTCTTTCTCCCCCTCCTCGTCGCCTCCCCTCTCGTTTCCGTCCATCGTCCCGCGGTCGCCCTCCTCTCCGTCCATCGAACCGCCATCCCGCCGAACTGCCGTCCTGCCATCCCGCCCTCATAAGTTTGTAAGAATTATTTACACCTTATCAAATGTCCACATTTACATCCACAAAGCCGCAAATCATGATTTTGTTTATCTCATAAATAATTGATCAAACCATCCATTCAATTATACTGTAAACACTACAACAATAGAAAAACAAGCTACATCTTAAATTAACACCACCAAAAAAATACTTGGAAGCTCAGGTAATATATCCTATTATAACTTAGAAATTCTTTCAACAAGAAAAAGGGAAATAAAAAGAACACAATCAAATTAGAATTAGAAACAATAATACATAGGCTCTCTTAAAATGTAAAAGGGTATAAAAGTAATTTAATTATAAAATCTTTTCCCTCCCCTTGTGAACCAAACAGAAAGATAGTTATTTTTCCTCCCTTCCCCTCCCCTCCCCTCCCCTCCTTTGAATCAAACAGAGTCCTGATTAAAATCCCTCCCCTCCCTTTCCCTTCCCTCCCCTCCCCTCTCCTCCATTAAAATCCATCCCCTCCCCTCCTTTGAACCAAACAGTCTCTTAAGGGTAATGTGTGATTTACAAGCCTCGACTCAAATCGGTTTGGTTTCGTTTCTTGTTCTTTTATTTTCTTCACATTTTGTACGGTTTTCGCCTCCTCTCCCTTTTCTCTGTTTTCTGCCTCTCAATCTAGACTTGTTTTTTCTTTTCTTTTTTGCAAACTTTTCATAACACAACCTCAAAAGGAGAGATACCAATACTGGTATGCCAATTGGTGTTATACTAATATTCAGCCCAATTAGCCACTTAACCCAATCCCTTGGTCTTTCCCCACACATGCAGCAAAGATACATTTCCAATAACTTATTAACAACCTCAGTTTGACCATCAGATTGAGGATGATATGCGGTGGAAGTCTGCAACTTACAACCCTGTAGTTTAAAGTACTCTCTCCAAAAAGTACTAATGAAAATTGGATCCCTATCAGAGACAATACTTCTAGGCATACCATGGAGCTTGCTAACTTGTTTAGTAAAGATTTGTGCCACAACTTGTGCTGTATATGGATGAGACAAATTCAAGAAATGGGCATAATTGGACAATCTACCAACTACAACAAAAATAACTGATTTCCCTTGACTCTTGGGCAAACCCTCAATGAAATCCATAGAAATATTTTCCCAAATCATTTCAGAAATAAGCAAAGGAAGTTGCAATCCTGCAGGCAATTGAGATTCATGTTTGCACTTTTGGTAGATAACACACTCCCTAATTAGTTATTTTATACCCTTGTTCATGCCTTCCCACACAAAAGATCTCTTAATTCTGCTTGTGAAATCCTGAATGTCTCCCAACCTTAGACTCGTGATTTTCACAAAATACTCTGCAGCTTTGAAGTTGGACTAATTACGATCTTCCCCTTGCAAGTTCCATCATCCTCTCTCCGCTCCAGCCAGTGATCCACTTCGAATAGAACTTAACGTTGTGTGCTAGGTTTCTACCAAATACCACCAAGGAATTTGTACTTGTTACAGCACAACTCACCCTTTTTGACCTCTCAGTTAAGCTTTGCAAATAGGGATCTTGCTGAACCATCAACTTGAATAACTCCAACCACTGAGGAACTACCATAATCAGTTCACAAACTTGGCCTTCTTTCTCATGATGTCTCCTTGAAAGACTGTTAGCACCTAGATTGTCCTTACCTTTATTATACTCCACTATGAAATTAAAACCCAATAATTTACACAACAATTTATCCTGAATGTCCTATGCACTCTTTGCTCAAGAATGTATTTAATGCTTCTTTGATAAGTTTTGATTATAAATTCCCTACCAAGCAAATATTGCCTCCAATGTTTAACTACTGTGAGTATAGAAAATACCTATTTTTCATAAGTGGGTAGAGAGAGAGAGACTTACCCTTCAACCCCTTACTCATATAAGCAATTGGGTGTTCTTCTTGCATCAGTATAGCTCCAGCTCCTTGAAGGGAAGCATTTGTTTCCAGTACAAAATTTTAGAGAAATTGGGTAATTGCAGTACAAGGGTAGTAATCAGGGCCTTTTTCATTTAAGTGAATGCTGCAATAGCAGTTGCAGTCCATTTAAATCAATTTTCTTCAAAAGCTGAGTCAAGGGTGCAACAATACCCCCATACTCTTTGACAAACTTCCTGTAGTAGCCTGTAAGGCCTAAAAATCCTTTCGGCTCTTTAACGTAGTTTCGCTTTGGCCACTTAGACACTGCCTCAACTTTGTTTAGATCTACTACAATACCTTGGGAACTAATCACATGTCTCAAATACCCAACAGTTTCTTTACTCTCCTTGTCTATTAACTAGTGATTCTTCAAAATCTCCTTAGTTTTAGTCAAATGCTGAACATGACTCTCCAAAGATGGGCTATAAACAAAAATGTCATTAAAAAAAGACTAGAATGAACTTTCTCAAATGCTCTTGACATATCTCATTCATGAGATTTTGAAAGGTGGTTGGTGCATTGGTGAGCCCAAAAGGCATAACAATGAATTCATAGTGACCTTGGTGTGTCCGAAAGGCAGTCTTATGAATATCTGATTCATGGACTCTAATTTGATGATATTCTGACCTCAAGTCTATTTTAGAAAAGTATTTAGCCCCCAAAAGCTCATCTAACAGCTCATCAATGACATGAATTGAGAATTTTGCATTCACTGTTTGAGAATTAAGAGCTCTATAGTCTCCAGCTACCATCAGCTTTCTTCACAAGAATTACGGGGTAAGCATAGGGACTATTACTGTTCCTGATCAAGCATGTATCTAGCATTTTCTTCACATGCCTCTCAATTTCATTTTTTGTGGTAATATGGGTGTTTGTAGTCGAATACAAACTAGTTTTTGACCTTCCATAGGGGGGTGTTTGGTGATAACACTTCTCTTTGGAGGCATACATATATGTGAAGTAAACACTTCAGGATACTTATTCAAAACCTACTTAATAGTATCCTCTTGTACCTCATATGCATAAAAGAACCCATAGTCAAACTACTACTATGAGGAACATTGTATAGCTCTTTACAATGTTGAATTTATAGCTTAAAAGCTTGACATGAATTTTCCAAAACTTTAGGGAGTTCAGCTGCATCAATCAGTTATAATTTTCTCTCTTTCACACCCTGTCAAATCTGCAGCTTACCTTTCAACATAAATTCCATAGTCAAGTTACTGAAATCCATGGTTACTCTCCCCCAAAGATCTCAACCAATGAGCTCCAAGAACCATTTGAGAAGGTCTCAATGGTAAAATTAACAATTCAGCAATGAGACTTACCCCTTGTACAGAAAATATTGCATTTTCTATCTTGCCTTCACTGTGCATAACCTTTTTCCATTAGCAACAGTCACTTTGAACTTGGTTCGGTATGAATCAATAGTCCAGTTTTTAAAGCTGTATGTGGATCTATATAATTGTGAGTGGAACCAGTGTTTATCAAAATATTCACTTCTCTATCTCTGATTCTACCTTTAACCCTTAGAGTTTGTAGATAAAGTAAAAATCCAGCAAGTGCATGACAAGATATTCTGGGAATCTCTATCTCCATACTCATACTTATAGCCTCTTCTTCCGCAGTACACTCCTCTGTAGTATACTCTTTACCTTCATCATCAAACATTTTCAGAAAGAAAAACTTTTGAGATATGCATGAATGATCGGGGAGGTATTTTTCTTCACAATTAAAACAAAGACTGTTATCCTTTCTCTCATCCAGTTCATGTGGCTGTAACTGCTTAGAAAAATTTGAACTCGAGGAGTTGTCTCAGTACTATTTGAACCAGAGCTATTAGTTGCAACTACATTGGGAATGAAAGTGGACTTAGTAAATTTTTCGTTACATTGTATCTTCTCTTCATAACTCCGAGCCAACCCTATAGTTTCATTCACATTCTTAGGTATTTGTGACTTAACATCCCACCTTATCACATCCCTTAAACCACTTAAAAAGTGCTAAGATAGTGCTTCTCGATCCACCCTTCTAGAAAGTTTGGCAACATGTCGAACTCTTGAACATACAACTCTAAATCTCCTTTTTGGCTCAGTTTAGACAACTCTTCCAAAAATTGAAACCAAGAAATTGATTCCTTCATACTCTTAATGTGTCTATGAAACCACTCAGTAGTTCTACCCTTAAGATTCAAGGAAGCAAATCTCAATTTCTGCTTATCTTCCACCTCATAGAAATCCAAGAATTGTTCAGCACTACAAATCCATTCCGTAGGATCACCTTTGGTCAACACCGGGAACTCAAGTTTAAGTTTGAAAGGGATTCTCGGTGCATTACCAAATCCAAAAGGAATCCTAGTTTGAGCCAAGTTAGGGTTTGATACCTCATGAACAGGATTAGGGATCGGAATCGCTGTAGGAATCAAAGTCGATGAAGGACGATGTTGAATCTCCATCTCACGAAGTTGTTTCATAACGAAATAGCATTGTGTTTGTACGGAAGCCATTTGATTCCTCATTTCCGCGATCTCCGACTTCGCCACCATTTGTCTTCCAACATCACGATCATCGTCGTCGCCGTGGTTGGCTTTGATACCTTGTTGATAGGAGCTGAAACTTGAGAATGCTTGTTCTTGACCATGGAATTGATTTAGGGTTTGGAGCTCTAGAATTTGGGTAGAAACAAATAGGATTTTTATTGAATCTTGAATGAATTACAGACAACAATCTCCACTCTTGGCTTTCATGGACAAAACAAAGATTACAAAACACTAGCTAACTTTTCCGTATAAAAAGGGCATGCGTGCTTTAAGTTACCCTCACAAACCCCAACCATATCCTCAACTAAAAGATAAAGGAAGGACAAATCACCAATACTCTATTATTAACTTTTCCGTATTGAAAGTTCATCCTATGCATAGCACGTGCAATGTCAAGAGTGAACATGATAAGAATTGCCACTGGCAATAATGGAGCAACCCCAACCACCCCTCCCCACCTCTACTGATCTCCGGCTTCGACTCACCCAGCCTCTCCCCTCTCCTCCTCTGATCTTCTACTTTGACTATCCCCTCCATTCTGTTTTTCAACCAGACCTCATTCCCACCAACTGCATCCTTAACCCCAACAAGATACCTGCAAGACCATCGACATGCTTTCACTCATCGAACTAAGTGGGTGCGGGCCCAATGAGGAGGTCCATCACCCACCAGCACCCACACCCCCCACCTCTGAATCCACCGCACCCCACCAACAACAGCAACCACAACTCCCCACCGCACCATCAGCCCCAGCAACCAACTATGCTCTGAACCTATCCGCTATCAAAACTACCGTGACGCTCCTAGAGCCACCTGTTGCCGCTAAATTCGGTGTGGGGGCAAACAGACAGTATTTGTGAGTTCGTAGAAAACCTGAATAGCGAAACCAAACCTGACCCGTCGGAGATTGATCGTTGACTCCCGCCGTTAACCTGCAAAAAGTGCGAGACACCGGGGGGGATCCCGGCGACGCACCCTCCGACGCTCAAGTCAGTAATCAGAAATGATTAAGAAAGAGCGTAAATTGAGAAAATACTCATTACCTCGTAATGGAGATAGATGGGGGGTATTTGTAGGCATCTTAGGGACTGGTTTTAGGAATGTAATCCCCGTGATTAGATAAGGAATATTCTTCGTAATCAGATAAGGCATGTAATCTGATAAGGTATATTCCCTGTAATCAGTTAAGGAATTTAATCCCTAATCCCCAGTGAAAAGATAGATGTGGATCATGGCCGTTGATTTAGATCTAATCAGGGACCTTGATTGTATCTTGCTGGACCGGGCATGCAGCGGGTTGGAACCCGTACCCAGTTGACGTGGATCCGTTCATGAGTTAAAGGGCTTTGAATAAAGACCCAGTTCCCATTTCAGACCCGTTGGTAGGCGAAATTACCGTTTTACCCCTGAGCTTCAAGATTCGTGTCCGATGTGAACGGTCCCGATTTAATCCTATTTTTAGCCATATCACGAGCCCCCCACTCCTAAATACTGAGTTTTTCAGTCTTTGAGGAGTAGTTTTGTTGTTCTAATGGCGTACGGGATTTTATCGGTGTTCTTAAGGGAGTTTGGATCTTGTTCGGGGGTGTAACGGTGTTGTTCTGGGCTTGTAAAATACCCAAAAATATCCTCAGAATTTTCTGGATTTTTGGTGATTTTTCCAGATTTTTCTGAATTTTTTCTCATTTTTTTGGATTTTTTATTCATTTTCCGAATTAAATAATTAATTATCGAAAATATTAAATAATTATTCTAATTAAATAATTATATTTTTCAGAATTTAAAATAATTTTTCTGAATTTATAATTATTTTTAGAATTTTTATTTAATTTTTTCCGATTTTTTAAATATTTTTTCGGATTTTTTAAATAAAAAAACAATTAAATAATTAAATAAATTAAATAATACCTGGACACGTGGCGCGATCGTGTGCGTTGATCACGATCAAGCGAGCGCGCATCGGGAGGAGAAAGAGAAGAACATTTTTTTGGTGTAACATGGTCGGTGGTTCGTGAGTGCTCGGCAAAAAGTGGCCGAAGTCTACGTGGACGACACGTGGCGAAGTCAAAGTTTGACTTTTTTTTTTTTCCTTCTTTCTTTCGCGCGCGCTGGCTTTCTCTTCTTCTTCGTTCTTTCTCTCTTCTTCGTCTCTTTCTTTTCGTTCGTCTTCGACTCGTCCCGTGCCCTTCCTCCGTCGTCACCTCAACGAAGAGAAAAGCTAGGTGGAGCTCATCGGAGCTGAACGGAGGCTCGAAGGGGTGAGGTTGGAGACTGAGGTGAAGGTGGAGCCTTGGTCAGGGAGCTCGAAGCTGGCGAAGAATCGATCGAGATCTAGCGGAGAGGAGTTCGGTTGTGGGAGAGCTCGACGAAGGAGATGTTAGTCATGGCGGAGCTTGCTCGATGTGGGAGAGCTCGACGGAGCTTGGCTGCGATTGGAGCTCGCGCCGTGGAGGAGCTCGCCCCTGGAGCCGGAGCTCGGCAGTGGAGGCGCGGAGCTCGGCGCGAAGTCGTTCGGAGCTCATTATTCGAGCGTGGAAGGAGTTTTGGGTTCGAGCTCTGGAAGGGGATGAGCAGCGAACGAGGGGGTTCGCCGTTGGACGACTCTGACTGTGGCGAGCTCGGCGATTTGGAAGCTTCGGTGAAGATGGAGGAAAGGAGCTCGGCGGTGAATCTCGATGGAGCTCCTCATTGGAGTTGGAGGCTGACGAGGTCGGAGCTCGAAGCAGTGGAGAGCTCGGCATGGGAGTTGGCGACGAAGCGGAGTTCGAAGCTTCGGAGGTTGATGGGTTGGCGAGCTTGGCGATGGGTGCTCGACGCCGTCGGAGGAACTCGACGCCGCAGCGCTCGTCGGAGCTCAACGTGAGCTCGGTGGAGGAGGAGGTCGGCGAGGGAGCTCGGCACCGTGGAGCTTTGGGTTTCTTCGTTGCTGTTTCGGCGCAAAGAGCTTTGGAGAAGGAGATGGGAAGGTGCGTTCGGGTTTGGATCTTTAATTGGTCCGAACCCGGCCCCTTATTTATTTTTTATTTTTTTTTTCGCGCCAGCTTTTTCTTCTTCTCCTTCTTCGTTCTGTCTCCCTTCTTCTTCTTCGTTTTTGAAGCGCTAGTGGCCCAGAGCGGAGATCGACGGGGGAGCTGGAGTTCGGAGCTTCGTCGGAGGCTTAGTGAGCGGAGTTCGGAGCTCGAAGCGGTGGAGAGGCGTTTTGTGGTGACGGAGCTCGTGTTGGTGAGGTTGGGTTCGCGCGAAGATGCATTCGGCGGAGCCCGAGGTTGAAGAAGGCGGTGTTCGGAGGTGAAGCTCATCGATGGTGGTCATCGAATGGAGCTCGGAGCTTCGTCGAGGAAGTGGGCTCGATTCTACGAGCGCCATTGCCCCCACGCTCGCGAAGTGGAGCTTGACGGGGGAGCTCGTCTTCGGAGGTCGACGAGGAGTGGAGCTAGAAGGTGGTCGTCGGAGGTGGATGTGGCCGAGCTCGCTGACGGTGTTCGAGGCCATGGCGAGGCTCGGTGACGAAGCAGGAGCTCGGCATGGTGCGTTCGGTTGAAGGTGACGAGCTGGTCGACACCATGGCGATGGGTTCGAGCTTCGAGATGGGGAGCTCGGCGATGTAGTGGAGCTCTCCCGTGGGTTCGTCGAGGGTGGAGCTCGGCATGTGTTAGGTCGGAGCTTGCGAGAAAGTGACGGGCTGCATTTTGTTTTTTGGTTTTTACTTGGGTTTGGCGCCAAGTCTGTTGGGGAAGAAGGGATGAGGGTGACGTGGCATTTTGGTTTGGGTTCGGGTCTCCTTAATGGGTCCGAACCCGGCCCCTTGTCTCTTCCCCCCCCTTTTTTTTGTTGTTCGTGGGTCTTGTACTGAGAGTGTTCCGAACTCAATTGTGCCGAACTCAAATGTGCCGAACTCAAGCCCGTAAAACGGTCGGTGGCAAGAACGCTCGGCACCGGGTGCCGAACTCAACTGGTGCCGAACTCAAATGTGCCGAACTCAAATGTGCCGAACTCAAGCCCGTAAAACGGTCGGTGGCAAGAACGCTCGGCAGCGGGTGCCGAACTCCAATTTTGCCTGCAGATTTCTTCTTGATATTCCCGGTGCTACGGAGGTCGGCTCGGGGCGTGCGACCCCTTGTTTCGAAGCTAATTCGAAGATCTACAACTTCTCTTTAGGAGTGAGATGAAGATTTACCCTCCTTCATGGTCAAAATAGCCCCGCAACATTCTTGTCTGCCGAGGTTTGAGACTTGTTGATTTTTTTGGTTGTCTTGACTGCCGAACTCAAGCCCGTAATACGGTCGGTGGCCAGGGTGCTCGGCGGATGATGCCGAGCTGAATTGGTGCCGAACTCAAGCCCGTAAAACGGTCGGTGGCACGGGTGTTCGGCGGATGATGCCGATCTGAATTGGTGCCGAACTCAAGCCCGTAAAACGGTCGGTGGCACGGGTGCTCGGCGGATGGTGCCGAGCTAGAATGGGTGCCGAACTCAAGCCCGTAAAACGGTCGGTGGCACGGGTGTTCGGCGGATGATGCCGATCTGAATTGGTGCCGAACTCAAGCCCGTAAAACGGTCGGTGGCACGGGTGCTCGGCGGATGGTGCCGAGCTAGAATGGGTGCCGAACTCAAGCCCGTAAAACGGTCGGTGGCACGGGTGTTCGGCGGATGATGCCGATCTGAATTGGTGCCGAACTCAAGCCCGTAAAACGGTCGGTGGCACGGGTGCTCGGCGGATGGTGCCGAGCTAGAATGGGTGCCGAACTCAAGCCCGTAAAACGGTCGGTGGCACGGGTGTTCGGCGGATGATGCCGATCTGAATTGGTGCCGAACTCAAGCCCGTAAAACGGTCGGTGGCACGGGTGTTCGGCGGATGATGCCGATCTGAATTGGTGCCGAACTCAAGCCCGTAAAACGGTCGGTGGCACGGGTGCTCGGCGGATGGTGCCGAGCTAGAATGGGGCCGACCTCAAGCCCGTAAAACGGTCGGTGGCAAGAACGCTCGGCAGCGGGTGCCGGACCCCAGATTTTGCCTGCAGAGTTCTTCTTGATGTTCCCGGTGCTACGGAGGTCGGCTCGGGCCGTGCGACCCCTTGTTTCGAAGCTAATTCGAAGATCTACAACTTCTCTTTAGGAGTGAGATGAAGACTCACCCTCCTTCATGGTCAAAATAGCCGGAGAATATCCTTGTACACATGAGGTTGAGGAGTGTTTTGGTCGTGGGGATTCTGGAGGAGGAGTTCCACTCCTAGGTGGCGGAGAAGCTGTGCTGGGAAAACCCTCGTGCCAGGAAGACCCTTGTAAGAGCCGTGGGAAGACCCATCCTGTTCGGGGAGAGGTCCGTCTGGGGGGCAAGCGGAGTGAAGAGCTCGACTCTGGGAGAGAGCCATTTGTGAGACGAGTGTAAGGAGCAACTCTAGGAGAGAGTGGTGAGCTCCGAACTCGCTGAGAAGAGGTCCGCTTTTGGAGGCGAGCGGAGCGAAGAGCTTGACTCTGGGAGAGAGCCATTTGTGAGACGAGTGTAAGGGGCAACTCTAGGAGAGAGTGGTGAGCTCCGAACTCGCTGAGAAGAGGTCCGCTTTTGGAGGCGAGCGGAGCGAAGAGCTTGACTCTGGGAGAGAGCCGTTTGTGAGACGAGCTTGAGGAGCGACCCAAGGAGAGAGTGGTGAGCTTCGAACTCGTTGAGAAGAGGTCCGCTTTTGGAGGCGAGCGGAGCGAGGAGCTTGGGTCTAGGAGAGTGCCATTTGTGAGACGAGCTTGAGGAGCAACCCTAGGAGAAAGTTGTGGGCTCCGAACTCGTTATTTAAGTGAGGGAATCAACGGTTGTGGGAGCAATTCCGAATGGCGAACTACCCCTAGCTCGCTTAGGAGCGAACTTGCGGAGTAGAGTCGAACCAAGTGTTGGACTCCGAACCATTCAACGGCTGTGGGAGCAATTCCGAATGGCGAGCTACTCCTAGCTCGCTTAGGAGCGAACTTGCGGAGTAGAGTCGAACCAAGTGCTGGACTCCGGAACCATCGTAAGGTTAAGGGCGTGGGAGCAATTCCGAATGGCGAACTACCCCTAGCTCGCTTAGGAGCGAACTTGTGGAGTAGAGTCGAACCAAGTGTTGGACTCCGTACCATTCAACGGTTGTGGGAGCAATTCCGAATGGCGAGCTACCCCTAGCTTGCTTAGGAGCGAACTTGCGGAGTAGAGTCGAACCAAGTGCTGGACTCCGGAACCATCGTAAGGTTAAGGGCGTGGGAGCAATTCCGAATGGCGAACTACCCCTAGCTCGCTTAGGAGCGAACTTGTGGAGTAGAGTCGAACCAAGTGTTGGACTCCGTACCATTCAACGGTTGTGGGAGCAATTCCGAATGGCGAGCTACCCCTAGCTCTCTTAGGAGCGAACTTGCGGAGTAGAGTCGAACCAAGTGTTGGACTCCGGAACCATCGTAAGATTAAGGGCGTGGGAGCAATTCCGAATGGCGAACCACTTCTAGTTCGCTTAGTAGCGATCTTGCGAAGTGGAATCGAACCAGGTGTTGGACTCCGAACCCGTTGAGATGAGGTCCGCCTGAGAGGTGTGCGGAGCAAAGAATTCGGCTCTGGAAGAGAGCCATTTGGGAGAAGAGTTTGGGGAGCGACTCTGGGAGAGAGTTGTGCGCTCCGAACTCGTTGAGAAGGGGTCCGCTCCGAGGTGAGCGGAGTGGAGAGCTCGGCTCTGGAAGAGAGCCGTTTGGGAGACAAGTTTGGGGAGCAACTCTAGGGGAGAGTTGTGCGCTCCGAACTCGTTGAGAAGAGGTCCGCTCCGAGGTGAGCGGAGTGGAGAGCTCGGTCCTGGAAGAGAGCCATGTGTGATGAGTTTGAGGAGCAACTCTAGGAGAGAGTGGTGCGCTCCGAACTCGTTGAGAAGATGTCAGCAAGTTATGGGAGCAGCCATGTAGAAGAAGCTGGACTCCGAACTCACCTTTTAGCGAGTCGTGACTCGGAGAGATAGAGATGAAACGAGAGCAACAATTTCCAATGAAAAATGTAAGGTTTTATTGAAATAAGCTAAGTGGCTGCTTCAATAGAGCGTGCCGTTATTACATGTTGTTGGCCGGGTTACAAGCATCGGCCTTATTGAAAATCAAGATCCTACTTCTATGATAGGGTGAAGGCCTCTCGAGAGGAGCTGGGAGGTTCTGAGTCTTGAAGCTCGGAGGGCCTTTCCGTTCGTTCGTTGGTTCCTCAGGGGAGAGGCTCGGCTCCATCGTTTTGGATGAACTTGGTCAGGTGTCCCCGCTGTATGAGTTCTTCGATCTCCTCCTTGAGAGCTCGACAATCATCCGTGTCGTGGCCGTGGTCCCTGTGAAAGCGGCACCACTTATCTTTGTTCCTCTTCTTTCCAGGTGTGTTCATTCTAGGGGGAGCGCGGAGTAGCCCTTCCTTGTCCACTTCCATGAGAACTTCTGATATATTGGCAACGAGGGGGGTGAACTTCTCAAATCGAGGAGTTGGGCGATGCTGTCCATTATTGTCCTTCTGGGATTTTTGGGACCCCTCTTCGCTCGTGCTCTTCCGTTTGTTCCCGGAAGATGTCTCCTCAAAGCCCGGGAGATTCTCGGCTTCTTCGGCCCGAATGTACTTTTCACACCTGAGAAGGAGGTCGGCAAAGTTCTGTGGAGGCTTCTTAGCAAGAGAGGAACGGAGGCTGGAATTGAAGACATTGGATTAGAAGGCGGCCGTTGCGACGGATTGGTCGAGGGAAGCTATGGATCTGGCTTCAGCTGCGAACCTCTTCACGTAATCCCTCAATTTCTCCCCTTTCTTCTGGTGGAGGTGCAATAAGGAGATGCTGGTCTTGTCAGCCCTTCGGCTGCTTACAAAATGGGTGACGAAGAGAGTCTCGAACTGCTCGAAGGAGAATATTGATGCTGGGGCGAGGCGAGAGTACCATTCTCGAGCCGGGCCCTTAAGAGTTGCAGGAAAAGTTTTGCAGAGGAGGGCATCGGAAGCTTGGTGGAGGAGCATCAGAGTCTTGTAGCTCTCGATGTGGTCAACGGGGTCAGTCTCCCCGGTGTAATTTTCGAACTGGGGAGGTTTGAATCCGAATGGCACAAGCGTATCCACTATGGTTCGGGAGAAAGGGGGTCGGCTAGGACGTATGGTCCTTCCCCTAAGCTCCTCTTCTCGGTTTATCTGGCCCAGACGCCTTTCTACTTCATGAAAACGATGGTACATGGCGTCATCCCTCCGACGGTAACCTGCCGAGCCTCGAGACTTGTCTTCATATGAGGGAGAGCGAGGGCTGCGGCGATGGTAACTTCGGGAGCGACGAGGACTTGGGGTATGCCGGGAGTTGGTAGGAGCAGGACGAGGAGAGGGGGACCGTCGGCGAGGGCTTCGAACCGGGGGTGGAGATGGAGCCTTGGGTGCGTTGGTGTTGGGACGGTTGTTGAGAGCTTGTAGGATGGTTGCTTGGAAATGCTGGAACTCGGCACGCGTAATGGGTGCCTCATTGTCCCTGGGCTGTCTCCGACCTGCAGGGGAGTGCGGCCTTCTTCGGTAGTGCTCGGGAGATTCTTTCCGACCCCTTCGATTAGGGGTCCTCCTATACTCCTGGCGGTGAAGGTACCGCTCATCCGGACGGTGCTGGCGGGAGGTTCCCTCTCGCTTCCGCTTCTCCTCCAGATGACTGCGAAGATCCACGTCCTTCTGCCGATTCTGAGGATTGTGTGAGGCCATGGAATCTGTAGAGGCATTGTGTATGGAGACGCGGTCTTGGTGGAGGGGTTGCTTTCCGCGGGAGCCCCCCGGACCGGCATTCTGAGGTCCGGTAGGAGCCTTCGGGGGTTGTTGATTCTGAAGGGGCTGATCTTGCTGAAGAGGGTCTTCCGTCTGAAGCGGAGGTCGTTCTTGCTGCGGAGCGGGTTGGACGGGGACTACCTCTTGCTGATCGGCGGGGTTGGGTCCACGGTTGGACCCTCTGGATCTTACTTTCCTAGGAGGCATGGCTGGAGAAGATCTGACCAACGGGAAGAGGAGGGGCTGCTATTCGTATGGTTCCCACAGACGGCGCCAATCTGTTGCCGCTAAATTCGGTGTGGGGGCAAACAGACAGTATTTGTGAGTTCGTAGAAAACCTGAATAGCAAAACCAAACCTGACCCGTCGGAGATTGATCGTTGACTCCCGCCGTTAACCTGCAAAAAGTGCGAGACACCGGGGGGGATCCCGGCGACGCACCCTCCGACGCTCAAGTCAGTAATCAGAAATGATTAAGAAAGAGCGTAAATTGAGAAAATACTCATTACCTCGTAATGGAGATAGATGGAGGGTATTTATAGGCGTCTTAGGGACTGGTTTTAGGAATGTAATCCCCGTGATTAGATAAGGAATATTCTTCGTAATCAGATAAGGCATGTAATCTGATAAGGTATATTCCCTGTAATCAGTTAAGGAATTTAATCCCTAATCCCCAGTGAAAAGATAGATGTGGATCATGGCCGTTGATTTAGATCTAATCAGGGACCTTGATTGTATCTTGCTGGACCGGGCATGCAGCGGGTTGGAACCCGTACCCAGTTGACGTGGATCCGTTCATGAGTTATTGGGCTTTGAATAAAGACCCAGTTCCCATTTCAGACCCGTTGGTAGGCGAAATTACCGTTTTACCCCTGAGCTTCAAGATTCGTGTCCGATGTGAACGGTCCCGATTTAATCCTATTTTTAGCCATATCACCACCCTTACCTAACTCTCATCGGACCCCCTCGCCTGATGATAGAGGATATCGACGGCTCAGACGAGCTCCCTCCCCGGCGCGTGCACACCAACGTGCGCATTACCACCATGAGGGGAGGAGCTATTATCCTCATCGCCTTCGAGAGGAGTCTAGCAGGGAGCACAGACACCAACGTCGAGCAAAGGAAAGCTATGGGGGACGGGCCCAACGATGGGGTCCTCCTACCGGCCCTGTTGGGCATAAGAAAACCCCGCCATCGGGCCAATGCCACCACCAAGAGTTGGTCTCCACCAGAGGGGTTACAGCAGTGAAGCAATCCGTCACCCTCCGACACAATCCAAACCACCTCACTACCAATCCAGGCTTGTTTACCAACGCAAATCCACAAATGATCGCACCAAGGATGCAGAGCCTGTCCAACCACAGAACAATCATAGAGCATCATCTGTCCACCACCATGAACCCCATACATCCCACCAGACCAACCACCAACACCCTAACACCTCTCACCACGCCAGCCCACCACCACAAGAGGTCCCTAAGCCTAAATCCAACGTTGAGTGCGCCCATGAGGGGAATACGCAAGATGGGATTACAGCGGAAGGAAATCCGATCGAGGGGGATGGGGAGGAGCAGTGGGTTCAGGTGCATAGTAAGAAAGTCAGGAGGCAGAGTATCTCCTCCAAACCCCAGATTGAGCAAGCCCAGCACAAGAAGAAACAAAGGAAGGGCAAGAGAAGACCTGTGCCGTGCTTCAATTGTGGCGATTTGGGGCACTACAGGAGCGAATGCACCAAGGAGGTCCGATGTCTCAAGTGTATGAAGTGGGGGCATCTATCTTACGTATGCACCAATGTGGTGGAGACCCTTAGCGACGAAGAGCGGCCAGTGAGTCGAGGCCGATCTCCCAACAGCCCCACGGTGATTAGACTAGCTAAGAGTCTTGACCTGATCAAGAACGAAGAGCATTGGCTGCGGCAATGGTGTGCAATTGCCACAGTCAAGTCAGGGAGACCCTCGGAGACAATCCTTATGCAAGCCCTTACTGATAAATGGCCGATGAGAGCCCATAGAGATTGGGTGGTCAAGAAAATGTGCCACTTGCAATTTCTTATCTCATTCCCTTCTCCGGAGAAGGTATCGAAAGTGGTGGGCTTGGGGACTGTCGAATTGGGGCATTTCAAACTTGACTTCAGCGCATGGACGCCAACCTTTAGAGCCGAACTACCCCAAGGAGACAGATTTTGGATCTGGATCCACAATGTTCCCTTACACTTCTGGAAGCGAGAGGCACTCCAAGAGATCGTTGCCGAATTTAGGACTGTCGAAGAGATTGATGAGAAGATGGTGCGCCGTTCTGAGATCGTCTCGGCAAGAATTCTCATTAAGAGCGTAGATATCTCAAGGATGCCTCGCTTCGCCAAAGTATAATCCTTCGAAGACTCTTATCTCATCAGATTCGTTCTCGACAAACGAATTGAATCTCAGATTGAACAAACGGCCACCATGTCCCCCACCCCAGCAACCGCCCTAAGAGATAATAAATCATACAGCCAAGTGGTTTCACCACGTTGGGACTTAACGATAGATGGGGCCCATGAGATAGAAAGGGCTCACAGAGAGCTCATCAAAGCCGCGAAGGGGCAAGAACGACGCCAGGGACCAGCGGCAGAGGGATCAGTACCGGAGATAACATCACCTTGCAAAGAGAGGTGGCAAAGATGCCTACCTTTCAGATCCAACGACCCCAATCACTCATAGAAGGCCATCTCTTCGTATCCAACGGTAGATCTACCAAGGATTCCAGATCTGGAAGGTAACGCAGCCCCAAAAAGCACCCTGAGAAAGGAGAACCAAGACACAGCTCAAAGTGGAAACCAACTGCCCAGAGTTGGTGGGGAAGCGACGATAGAGGAGCAGAGAAGAAACGTAGACTGCGCTAAAGGGGAAAATGGTAAGAGTACCATGAGAAACATGCCAGACCCCCAAAACCACCCCCAAAAGTGGCAAGAGTTGGTAGTATTGGGTCCTGAGCCGAGATTGGGAACGTCTTCTTTGAGGAAGAAGACGAGCAGCAGAAGTGCTAGCAACAGAGAAACTACCCAAAAGGGGAGAGAGTCAGGAGTTGGAGTGGTTGAGCTGAGAAAGGGGAGAGCTCAGAAGGGAAATGGAGTGGGTAGCGACTGCAGAGAGGAGAGCGCAAATGAAGTTGGTGAAGGCAAGAGGGCAGAGAGGTAGCCTTTGATAATCATGCCACCATCGCAGGGAGAGCCACGTGGAGAAGGCGCCAGCAACGAGGCGACTTTCAACCCACGCAGAACACTAAATACAGTGTAGGGTGGTCTTATCGAGGAAAGGCGTCTGCTGAACTGCGAAGGAGTATCCAAATTAACGTGTGCTGGCAGTAAACGGTGGGATAAAGGCATCTCGAATGAAGAGATTGGAGGTCTGCTCACTCGCGGAGCAGCACAACAACTAAAGCTGGCCAGCGAGGTCATTTTGGCTCCGGGGGAGGGTATTTATAACAAATCTAATTGTGTTAGTGGGCCCAAAGAGGGGTCCAAACAAAATGAGTCTCAACTCTCGAAGTATAGTGGGCCCACTGAGGGGTCCACTTCAGGAAACCATGCCAATCTAGGCGAATCACTAGCACTCTGTGGGCTCAATGAGGAGTCCGTGAAGGGAGGGCATACTATACAAGCGGTTATTCAGCATGCTGATAGTGATGAGGACGTCGAAGGGCGTTTGAATTTGGAAGTAGATTTTACTTTTTCGGACGGGGAGTCAGAGGATCTCGAGTTTATTGCTGACCCACAGAGGGCACTCTTTCCAGAGCTAGTCTTATCCACCTTCCCAGAATCAGTGCCTAGTTATAGTGCTGGAGCATCAGTTAGGACAGCTGGGTTCAGAGTACAGCGATCTTCCAAGAGGGTTCATGTGGAGTCCTTGGGATGACTACCTGGAGGTAGCTGCAGCGGCCAAAGCAGCAAAATTCGATGATGGAGGTACGAAAAGTTTTTTAGCATCTATCTTAAATTTTATGTCAGATTCAGATGTGTTTACTCTTGCTCAAACATGTGGATTAGAAGTTTGTGATAAAGAGCGTAATGCTCTATTGCCCAACAAAATACAGGGTTGGGAAACTAAACGGGCTACGACGAGCTCGCATGAAGACTTGCGAACATGCCAAGAGTTGACGGTGTTCTCGGAGGAAGACACCCGTCCTACAACCACGATCAACCTAAACACGGTTACACAATGAATACACTATTCTGGATTGTTAGGGGTTTGGGGGATAGAGGGAAGAGGGATATGGTTAGGGATGTAATTATGAGCTCCAATGCGGATGTAGTGGGGTTACAGGAGACCAAACTCTCGAACGGGTTTAAGCTCAAAAGAGTAGGGGGCAGCAGAATCAAAGAATGGGTTCTACGCCCATCTGCAGGAGCATCGGGGGGATTGCTATTGGATTCAACCCGGATGTCTTCAACTGTTCTGAGGAGCACTGCGGAACATTTTTCCTGACTGTCCGGCTTAAACGACGATCTGATAATTGGATGCAGACTATCACGGTCGTCTATGGGCCGAACGTGGCTGCAGATCGTGAAGTCTTCTGGCAAGAACTTACCAGTATTTGCCAACGTTGGCAGGGAGCGTGGATAGTCGGGGGGGACTTCAATATCACCAAATTTGCTTTTGAGCACAAGAGAAGAGGGTCCAGCGACAGGCACAGAGAAGAGTTCAATAGGGTGATCGTGGAACTAGAACTAATCGATATCCCTATCAATGACAGACTATTTACTTGGTCTAACATGCAAGCAACTCCAATTATGGCCAAATTGGATAGATTCCTTGTGCCCATGGATTGTAAGGCTAAATTCCCATTAGCTAGCGCTAAATCTATCCCTAGACCGACGTCAGATCACACCTCGGTCCTACTCGATACCGGGGTATAGGGAGCTCAAAGGCCAAGGAGATTCAGATTTGAGAAGGCCTAGCTGGAAATTCAAGGATTTCATCACATGGTTATGGAAAACTGGGTGCTGCCAACCACTGGGACGGATGCAGCATCCTGATGGTGTGAAAAAATCCGCAGATTAAGAAAGCAGCTGTGTAGGTGGAACCGGTCCAGATTTTCGAACATATGGCGTACAAAAGACTCCTTGGAAGGCATTGACGAACTAGAAAGGTTGGAGGAAACTAAAGTCCTGTCACAAGACGAAAGAAACAGGCTGCTAGACCTACGAGAAAATATCGCCAATCTTTATAAGCTGGACGAGATCAAATGGCAGTAAAGGTCGAGGCTTACGTGGCTCAAAGAGGGAGACGCGAACACGGCCTACTTCCACCGAGTGGCAAGCGCCCAATCTTTATAAGCTGGACGAGATCAAATGGCAGTAAAGGTCGAGGCTTACGTGGCTCAAAGAGGGAGACGCGAACACGGCCTACTTCCACCGAGTGGCAAGCGCTGGACGCAGGGCCAATCTAATCTTATCACTACAAACGGACACGGGAACCTCGCAAGACGAAGCTGTGATTTCTAAAACCTTTCAAGATTACTATATGGGCCTCTTTGGGAAGAAGAACGATTTCAAGGTCCCGCTCAGGGAAGACTTCTGGCAAGACTGTCAGAACGAGTCAGCGCAATCGCTCTCTAACTTGGAAACTCCTTTCTCGAAAATGGAAGTGGAAAATGCCATCAAACAAATGGGTGCAGACAAGTCACCTGGGCCGGATGGTTTTCTAATGTTGTTTTACAAGGTATTCTGGAAGGAAATAAAAGGGGACTTTATGGCGTTGATGGAGGGATCCTTCCATAACAAGCTCAGATTGGGCATGTTCAACTTTGCGGAAGTTGTGATGATCCCTAAACGGGCGGAATCTTTAAGGGTGGGGGATTTTAGACCGATCAGCCTCATAAATTGCTCGGCTAAGATCATCACAAAGGTCTTGGCCATCCGCCTGGGAAGCTTAATGGACAGTTTAATTCCCAAAAGTCAGACTGATTTCATCAAGGGCAGATGTATCCTGGACTGTGTGGCTACTGCAGAACAGGTCATCCACCACTGCCATACAGGCCAATCTAAGAACTTCCTTCTCAAACTAGACTTCGAGAAAGCATATGACTCCGTCGACTGGGAGTTCTTGATGGAAGCTTTCAGAGGGAGAGGCTTCGGGGATAAATGGGTTAGGTGGATCAAACAGTGTTTATACACTGGTAAAACGGCAATCTCAATCAATGGGCAGCCGGGACCACCGTTTTCCTGCAAGAAGGGGCTCGGACAAGGGGACCCACTGTCTCCCCTGCTCTTCACCATCGTCTCAGATGTTTTGAGGGGCATGCTGGACAACTGTCGGAGGAATGGCTGGATTACACCTGTGGCTAGCAGCCACTCTAACCAAGGGTGCACGATTCTCCAATATGCTTATGACACCTTACTATTTGTTAACGGGAATAGGACCGAGACAGTCTGCTTTAAAGGGGCCCTCTACTGCTTTGAAGTATGGTCATGTCTCCGAATTAATTTCCATAAAAGTGCTTTGATTCACATTGCACTCTCAGATGTAGAGGCACGGGAACATGCGACCATTCTAAACTGTATGACAGATGAGTTCCCGATCAAATATTGAGGGCTCCTACTCAAGCCAGAAAAGCTTACTAAGTCGGACTGGCTCCCTATCATAGACAAGGTAGAGGACAGATTGTCGGGATGGAATGGAAAATCGCTTTCACTTGGTGGCAGAGTGGTCCTCATCAATTCAGTATTCCTCATCAACTCAGTATTGTCTAATCTGCCCATCTATTACATGTCATTTTTTAAACTTCCTAAATGGGTAATCCAAAGGATCGACCGAATCTGTAAAAGGTTCCTTTGGAAAGGGGCAGACTCGAACAGGGGAGGATATCACCTGATCAAATGGAGTATGGCTTGCATGAAGAAGAAGCATGGAGGGCTAGGCATCATCGACCTTAGAGACATGACTCTTGCCTTCCTGGGAAAATGGTGGTGGAAGGTATTTCATCACAGCGAGGAAGGTTGGCAGGATTTCATTCAGCCATATCTTCGGAGAAAAGGTACGAGAAGTTTAGGTTTCCGAGTAGGGCCTAGAGTTTCTCGATTCTGGAAAGGTATTTCCAAAGCAAGCGGACCGTTCAACTCAGTAGTTACCTCAACTATAGGTAATGGACGATCCACCAGATTCTGGTGGGACAAATGGTGCGGTGCACATACACTCAAGGAAACCTTCCCAGAACTGTATGAGAAAACGAACCGACCAAATATAACGATGGCCGAGACCTGGAAAAGGGCAATTGGAGACCGCCGCTACGAGGAATCCCTACTCCAGAATTACATCAACAAATGCTTGAATTGCAAGCACACATCACACGGACTGGTGCGAGGTGTGTACAAGGCCCAGATCAGATGCGCTCGGGACTCGAGCCCAAGGGAGCTTTCACGGTGAGGTCTCTGTATCACCGAATTCACTATCGAGGATGCAGACTAAGCTGGGCCCAGGTGTTATGGAAGGTGAAAACCCCCCTTAAAGTCAGGGTCTTCCTATGGCTAGTGCTCAACAATGCAATCCTCACCAGAGAGAACCTTGCCAAAAGACAACTCCAGATAGTGACCAATTGTGGATTCTGCAACATGCATGTGGAGAGTCTGAATCACCTCTTTATTCACTGCCCAAGGAGTAAGACAACTATGGTAGAGGTGTTACGAGCCTTAGGAACATGGGACTATCCCTGCGAATATGAGGATTTGTGGATTGGTCCCAAATTTGCTTCGATCCGCCACGAAATGAAGGATGCGTGGTACATTGTCATTGCGGCAACTACATGGGTATTATAGCTAGACAGAAATAATTTCTATTTTCGTGCTTCATGTAAAAGTATTTCCGGTAATCTTACTCATATCATGCATCTTATCTCTTTTTGGGCTACAGCTGCTGCCACAGGAGCGAGATGGAGAATTGTCAGAGTCTTCCAGGTGGAAGAATTTGATGATGAGGAGGTAGAGTTTGGGCCGACACTGGAATGAGGGACCGCGCCTTCCACACTCATCAACGTTTCATTAGCCACAGTCTGAGCTACTTGGTTTGATGTATCGACCTACTGTACTTTTGGGTGTATGATGTTTGGATGATTAGACCCACCCCCCAGTGTTTTGTGGGGGGATTATGTTTTATTTCCTGCATTGTACTTTTGTATTCTCCCGGTACACCGGGTTTGTTTTATTAACTCCTTATTAATGAAACATGGTGGCGTTATTCCACCTTTTCCCATCAAAAAAAAAAAAAACAATCTCCACTCTTATATATGAGGGAGATTTACATAAAATGCACGTAGTGCTACAATGTTAACTGAACAACTAACTCATATAGACTGCTATATAACCCGAACCGCTTAGAGGACCCGACCCGAAGCATCTGTACGTTCAGAATGAACAGTTATTTACATCTAAAATGTTATGTATCAACTGATACACATACAATTCATATCTTCTCTCTATGCTCTTCCATCTTCATGTGCAGCTAGCTCAACCTGTAATATTGAACTATTGATTGGATAGGGTTTTTTCAGTTAGAGCATCTACAAATGGTTGAATCATTGTATTACACTCTCCAATATAAAACCTAAAGATGAGGATGTTCATCCTTGGAAGCTTTTAACGCAAAACATTGTGGATCACTTATCAGACGTGACACTTTTGTTAAAAATATATTTTAATAAAAAGATAAACTAGCTACTTGAGAATCCACTAACGTAAAATAAGATTTCTTCTAAAAAAAATATATACATTTTGACCAAAAAATACATATTTCTTAGAAATATCTTTGATGCTAAATTGTTTAAAAGAGTATTAAAGTAACCAAGGTCAATTAAGGGTCTTGTTAAACATATCTTCTTCATGTTTAATTATGTGCTTGAGTGTCAATATGGAATTCTTATCCTCCTAGTTGATGAAGTAGGATGGAATTGACTTCCACCTATAATTGATTTTTAGGGTTTTTCAACACAAATTCTAAACAAATACTAAATTTCCATACTCATTCCCAACAAATTGCTATTTTTGTAATCGTCCTCGATCAACTTAAAAACTGATTATTTTGAAAGTCAAGTTCAACATTATATAAATTATAATCTATTGAACTAATTTTAGAAAAAAAATATCTTAAATAGAACGGTCTAAAATATAATAAGATTACAAAAGTAGAGAGACAATTTTGAAAGAATAAGATGTGATATTTTTTTGGACTGGAATCTGTTGATACTGTCATCGTTATCAAAAAAAAAAAAAAATCGTGGTATTTTATTTTATTTTATTTTATTTTATTTTGGAAAATAGACTCAACACACCAGAATTTTTATAATATCGTTATCAATTATCTGTTGATCACTTTCGGGAGTAACTAATATAGAATTAGTGTAATTTCAATTTTTTTATGGATGCTTGTGTGCAAAGAGCCCTAATATTTATTTATGAAGAGATGAACATCAAATAGAATCTTGAATGATTGTGAAGTAAGATATATACATATCAACCACCACAAGTGGCCTAGTGGTAAGAGCGATGGGACTTGGAGTGTGCTCCTCCAAGATTCTGGGTTCGAACCCTACGGTTTCCATAGATGGGGATTAAATACCTCTGGGTGGCCAGTGACCGCTATGCTAGATGGGCTGGCGCAACAACCCAACCAAAGGTTGGGAGCCTTGTCACGAGGACTGGAATTAGTCTGACCCGTAGAGGAGGATGGAGACCCAGTATAATCAAAAAGATATATACATATCATTATAGGCCCTACTGAGAAACAAGCAATGTGGGGAGTGATGGGAAAGCTTATAAGAGGGCCCTCAAAGGATCATGAAAAATCTTTTGACTCTTGTGGAATTATAATAGAGCTAAGAAGAATAGACTGTCTTTGTTTCTCCAACCCTCTCTCTCAATTATTTTATTATTTCTTTGTTTTTGATTTGGAGAGATCTGATATGCCTGCATAAGTGAATCCATACCAAACAAATGGAAGCATTAGTACTCGGTCCACATAGTCATGGGTTTCAATCTTAATCGATTAAGGGAGGGAGAAAAAAAATATAAAAAATCCAAAATTTAAATATCTTGGTTTATGAGAAATTGATAGCAAGAGTACATAGGTCATCTTTGAAATAAATTGTATTACATCGAAGATTTCTTGATAGCGGACCGTCCGTTTGACTCAACGGTAGCCAGTATCGTGTTAGAAATGACCAAGAAACGTTTCCAACACAAGTAGAATGTGTAGTCGTTGACATTCGAAATTTTTTATATTTAACATTTAGAAATAAGAATTTTGACTTCTAGCTATAGTCGTTTGAACTCAAAATATGTGAGTATATATATTTTTTTAAATGACAGACAGTCGAAGATCTATCGTCCCGTTTAAATTTTTTGACACCTTTACTGTTAAAATATACAAGACGAGGGATCAAATCGACTCCATTGTAAATTATTAAAAAATAAAGAAAAAAATTGCACGGACACTGGATGATCTTGCGTCCGATATTTTTTTGTTTTTGTTTTTTAAAATGGCATGGACGGGATATGAAATCCCGTCCGATAACTTTTTTTTTATTTTATTTAAATGCATGCACGGATGGGAGATGAAATCCAGTCCGACATGTGTGGGGCTAATTTTCACATCGAACACAAATCCATCTTTCGTCCGAGAGTTGTTTTTTTTATTAAAAAAAAGGCACGAGAGATAATATGTCGTTTGATACATTTTTAAAAAAAATTGTGACATGATAGATCATCTTGCGTTCGAACAAAAAAATGGTTAATGTTACCGCTGATTCTGGTGTGGGGGTAAACAGATGAGATTTGTGAGTTCGCGGAAAACCTGAACAGCGGATCCAAACCTTCTGATTCCTGCCGCTACCTGCAAGGAAGTGCGATACACCGGGGCTGATTCCGGCGACGCACCCTCCGACGCTCTTGTCAGTAACCAGCGGTGATTAAGAAAGAGCTTAAGGTGGAAAAAGAGTGATTACCTGGTCACAGTGGTAGGGGGAGGTATTTATAGTCGCCATGGGAGTGATTAAGGACTTGATTTTCTGTGTAACTGTCAGGAGAAAAATCCTCCCAATCTGTTTAGGAAACTGACCCTTGATTCCTGGTGAGAGCAAATCAGGCCCGTTGATTCAGTAAAATCAGTGACCCTGATTTTCCTCTTGCTGATCTGGGTTTGTCTTGGGTCGGGATCCGTACCCAGTTGGAGTGGATCCGTTTGTAGGGTGTTGGGTCTGTGAGAAGGAGACCCAGTACCCGTTTTGGACCCATTTGTATGTGAAATTACCGTTTTACCCCTGAGCTTCAAGATTCGTGCCCAATCTGGACGGTTCCGATTTAACCCCATTTTTAGCCATATCACGAGCCCCCCACTCCTAAAGACTGAGTGTGATCAGCCTTTGAGGAGTAGTTTAACTGTTTCAGTGGCTAGTGGAGTTGTATCGGAGTCTGAATGGAGGGTTTTGAATCTCGAAAGGGGGTAGTGAGGTAATTTTTTGAAGCCATATGCTGTTCTGTAGCCGTATCGAGTACTTGACGGCTTTTATCTATTTTTTCGGATTATTTATTTAATTTTACGATATGTTAACTAATCGTTCGGGGGCCTTAACAGTACATTCTAGGCAATAATTGTTCGTTCAGGGGCTCAAAAACATCCCCCCGAATTTTTAATTATTTTCTAGAATTTTTAGTTAATTTTCCCGAATTTTTAACAATTTTTCGTAATTTTTAAATAAATAAAACGATTTAAATAAATAAAAATTGGTTTTTAAATACCGATTAATGACGTGGCGCAATCTGGACCCTTGATCAGTGCCGAGCACGAATTTCTGAGTGATCAGACGGTCCTTATTCCTCGGCAGGTGGTTTCTTCGTTAACGAGGGTCGGTTCCTCGGTACCTCGGCTCGGCAGGTCGGCTCCTCGGCTCGGATTCAACCGAGGTACGTGGCGTCATCTGGGCCGTTCATCTCAGCGCGGATCCCCAAAAAATGCTATCTTGTCGTTTAGTGGACGTGGCAAGATCTGAACCGTCCATCATGACGAGCGCGTTTTTCGACAAGATCGAACGGCTGATATGGGTCGGCATGTTTTTTCGCCATATTCGAGGGTCGGTACCTCGTCCCTTCGACTCAGCCGGGTATCTCGTCAGATACGAGGGTCGGTTCCTCGTCCCCTCGGTTCGGCAGGATGTTTCTCCATATACTAGGGTCGGTACCTCGTCACCTCGGTTCAGAATTTGCCGAGGTACGTGGCGCAATCTGGGCCGTCCATCATGACGAGCGCGCTTTTCGACAAGATCCAACAGCTGAGGATGGTCGGCGGGTTTTTTCGCCGTATACGAGGGTCGGTTACTCGTCCCCTCGGCTCGACACATGTAGCTCGGAATCAGCCGAAGTACGTGGCATGATCCTGGGCGTCCATCTCAGTGCGGATCCCCAAAAAACACTATCTTGTCGTTTAGTGGACGTGGCGAGATCTGGACTGTCTATCATGACGAGCGCGCTTTTTGACAAGATCCAACGGTTAAGGTAGGTCGATTCCTCGTCCTCTCGGCTCGGAAGCTCAGCACCGTTGGCCGAGGCACTGAGTCGGAGATTTTGAAGGATGTCTTTGATGGGTTGCTATCTTCCGAGCCCAGTAGCTCGGCTGCTCGGCCAAGCTGTTCGGTAGCTCAGTTAAGCAGGCCGGTGACAGGTAGTTCGGAAGGCGCACGTGGTCGGATCTGGTGCGTCCATCATGGTGCGAATCACGAGGATGGGGTTCAGATCACGAGAAAATGTTATCTTGTCGTTTTGTGGGCGTGGCGCAATCTGAACCGTCCATCGAATTCTGACACGAATTTTGGAGAGATCCGATGGTGATTTCGCCTCGGAAGGATTTTTCTCCATATACGAGGGTCGGTTCCTCGTCCTCTCGGCTCGGAAGCTCGGTTGTCCAGTCAAGCTGTTCGGTAACTCGGTTAGGCACACCGGTGGCCGAGTCGTGGACTTGGTGATTTGAGGATTCTCTGTTTCTTGAAACTGAAACGTCGTTTTGGCTTCTTAATGGGCTTTTTAGATTCCTAAGGCGGCCCAAACTCGCTTTTGGGGTTATAAAAGATCATTCCCCCCCGCCCAAGCTCATTCTTCACTTTTCACTCTTAAGATTTCACTTTTACTCTTTGCTCTCTGCCAGTGGTGATCGTTGCTCCAAGGCGGTTGCGCTAGCTGTCGCGTGGGCCAGGCAATTTCCGGCGAGCTCATTCCGACCGTGAACGTCACTTCAAAGGTCAGTCTACTAGCCTTAGCTTTTTTTTTTAGAGATGTCAAGAGTGAACTCGGGGAGTGAGGCCTCGTCTTCGGGCAATGATGGTGCCGAGGAGAGAAGGAAGGCAGAGATCCGAAGGAAGGGGAAACAGGTCGTCGAGCCGTCTGCGGCCGAGGCGAGGAAGGAGAAGAAGAAGAGGAGGGTGGTCACCCAATCTCCCGTGGTCGTGGAGAACCCGAAGCAGGCCCCCAGGATGGGGCGATACCCTTCTATACTGTCCGGGCATTCGGGGGTGAGGCAGTACGAAGGTGATCTTTTGAAGAGGGCGATCTTCGGCCAGTCGGAAGTATACGAGGAGCCCAATCCGGCACTTCCTACCGAGGCAGACGAGATCGGGTCGGTGCTATCCGAGAGGGATCTCCTTCGGATAAGAAAGGGATTCGCCATCCCTCCGGAGTATAAGTTAATTGTCCCTGGCACTGGGATGCGGGCGAATTCCAAACTATCGTCGTCGGATATGTGCATGTTCGACTTTGACTCCCTGAATGCCGGACTGCGCTTTCCGTTGCATCCCTTCATTCTCCAGGTCCTCGGGTGGTTCTGCCTCGCTCCGACCCAATTTATGCCGAACACATGGCGTCATGTGAACGCTTTCCTGCTTCAATGCCGCAATGCTGGAGTCGAGCCGGACCTAACGGTCTTCCGAGGCCTGTATCGAATAAACCGGTAGCACAAGACAGAGCATCGGTACTACTTGGGGCCGAGGAAGGGTGTTAGGATCATAGAAAACCCAGACTCAATTAAAGGCTGGAAAGAGAAGTTCTTTATATTAAGGGGGGAACCAATATTGCAAATTCCGACCCGGTGGAAACCGGAGGTGCCCAAGTTTGCGAGAGCCGACCCCGTACTGTCTGCGGCCGAGGAGGAGGTGGCGAGGAAGATCATGGCCCTCCCCTTGTTGAGTTGGAGGGAGTTGACGGAGGAGGTGCTGTTCGGGTCCGGCCTTAGCCCCATCGACCCGAGTATGCTCCTGACATCTCATTTATTTTTATTTTTCTTTCAAGTCTTTGGCTCGTCTTACTGACTCAGTTTCTATTTCATTTGATGCAGAAGCGATGAAGATAGATTTCAACGCCATGATGGCCGACAGGTCCAAATTGGCCGGTGGCAGGAAGAGGAAGAGGCCGACCGTGGCTGCATCGTCAGCTCCGTAGCCCAAGGTCGCTTTGACCACCACTCCGCCTCCTCCGACCACCGAGGTGCCCTCGACGGTGGTTGTTGCCGAGGAGCCCTCGGCGCCTGTGGCCTCGGCCCCGGTTGGTGGGGCCTTCGATGTTAATGCGGCGCTGTCGCTTGAGGCTCCGCAGTTGACTGATGCGGCCGAGGAGATCCTGACCGAGCAGCACAAACAGCTATTCGTGCCGAACTGGCGAGTGAAGAATCACGACGGATTTCTCGGGAACTCGCAGATGTCGGTGCAGGTCGTCAAGCACCTGGCAACCCCAAAGGATAGAGCCGCGCTGAAGGCGAGGACGGTCGGCGATGATACCTACGAAGTGGCTCGGTCGCTCGTATCGGTAAGTTTTTCATTGTGGATTTCTTTAAGTCTACTGCTCGGCCTGTATCTTGCTCTTATCGTTGTCTTCACAGGCCACCTGTCACTTCGGCCATCTCCTCGAGACGTTCGCCGTGCAGGAGAAAGAGCTGAAGGCCGCCAGCGACAAAGACAGGGCAGAGAAGGTCAAGGCGGTTCGGCAACTCGAGGCCGAGCAGAGGCGAGTCGAGGCCTTGGAAGTCCGGGTTGCCGATCTTGTGGCCGACCTGGAAAGAGCCAAGGGACGACTTGATGCGGAGTCTGCCAAAGCTGCGAAGGCTGCCAAGGAGCTGGCCGCATCGGCGTAGTCTCTAGCCGATCTGAAGGCGGAGAAAGAGGCCTTGGCCACGCAGATTAGGGCCGAGGTCGAGGCTGAGTGTGAGGCCAAGACGAAGAAACACATGGCCAAGAACATGGAGATGTCCTATCAGAGGGCGCTCGACCATGTTCAGGACCGTGTCCCCGGCTTCGAGCGGGTCGGCTACAGGCTGTGGCTGGGGTCACCCTCAGGCGGCGAGGAGGAGGGAGCCGAAGGTGACGAGGGGGAAGGCGACGACGAGGAGGTGGAGGCCGACCCTTCGGTGGCAGACCCCCAGGTCGAGGGGAGAAACGAGGGGCCATCTGGCGACGCGCCTGTGGTCGAAGCGGCGACGCAGGTGGACCCCTGATCCCCTCGTAATTTTTTGTAGTTTTTGTTCTTTTTCATAAACAGTGTAATGCCTTTTGCGGACTGGCCACCGCTTTGATGATGAATGAAAAAAGATTGTTTTGATTTTGGACTTGTCTAAGTGTTTGGTTCGGTCATGTAGTTCTTCAAGTTGTCCCTCTTTTATTTCAGATCGCCGAGCAAACTCGTATCACCGCGGCAGCTCGGCGCCGTGCGGAGTTGTTTCAGCAGTCCCGGGAGGATCGCCTCGAGGGCGAGGTCCATCTGACGAGGAGAATACTCTATAACGTAGAGAAGAGAAACAGCGAGTTGTTGGCCGAATTGCACCATCTGCGGATAGTCGAGGTCGAACTCTCTGCGAAGTAGGAAGAGTTGGCCCGGGCTTTAGCCGAGCGAGACGATTTTGCAAGGAGGGTAGAACAGCTGCAAAGGGTAACGGTCGACAAGAGTATCGAGGTGACCCATTTGCACCGTGTCATATCTGATAGCGCCGAGTATCCTGGTTCGGCGAAGCTTCCTCGGTTCAAGGTAATTGTGAAGGACGACACACTGAAGGACAGGATCGTTAAACTGGAGGAAGAGGTTGCTCGGCTTAAACCTCAGCCGGTGAGGGCTAATGTTAGGAGTACTTCGTGTACTCACGAAGAGATTGACCGAGGGATCACATTCTATCAACTCGCGAGCCGAACCCCCATCATAGGTCGAACAGCAGCCGACGCCCAAAGTGGAGTAGCGGTATCTTCAAGTGGCACTTCGGTTGGAGCGACCGTCAGGGTCAGCGGCGAGGGAGCGTCTCGATTCATCGGCTTGGAGACGAGCTCGGAGGTCAAGAAGAGCCGACCCAAGGTATCCCTGAACCGGAGCGTCCCCCTTCCGCGGAGGCACTAAACGGGTCGTATTGCATTTTTGGGTCTCCGAACTGTCTTTTGTTGCGCCCATTTTTGTAAATTTATCAAAGTTATATTAATGAAATTGAAGTTGGCTTGCTTGTTGTTGTGCTGTAATTGCGTTAGCTACAGTAGGCTTGTAATGAACCGCGAGAAGCGAGTGTTTGCTTCGTCGAGCACCTTGGCCACGAAACTCACGCTTTAGCCGCGGTTCCGACTCTTGCTCGGTACATACCGGTGCGGCTCGGTGCCTCGGCAGAGGTGTAACTGTTTCGAAGCTGCGGCCACGTGGCCTGATCTGGACGGTGGATCTTGATCAGGGCGCGGATCACAAGAAGGGAGGCACGAGTTCCAAGAAAATACTATCTTGTCGTTTTGTGGACATGTGGCATGGTCAGGTCCATTCATCACACACTAGCACGCATTTTGAGATGATCTAACGGTGACTTCGCCTCGGAAGGATTTTTCGCTATATACGAGGGTCGGTCCCTCGTCCGCTCGGCTCGAGGATTTGAGTGGGCGTGGTCGATCCGAACAATGTAATCCGAACCAGCGTTAGCATTGCTCGACGGTTGTGGGAGCAGTTCCGAACGGTGATCTACTTCTGGCTCGCCTAAGGGCGAGCCGGGGAAGTAAAGTCGAGCCGATTGTTGGACTCCGAACTATCGGTGTGGCCCAACGGTTGTGGGAGCAGTTCCGAATGGCGATCTACTTCTGGCTCGCCTAAGGGCGAGCCGAGAAAGTAAAGTCGAGCCGAGTGTTGGACTCCGAACCATCGGTGTAGTTCAACGGTTGTGGGAGCATTTCTGAACGGCGATCTACTTCTGGCTCGCCTAAGGGTGAGCCGGGGAAGTAAAGTCGAGCCGAGTGTTGGACTCCGAACCATCGGTGTAGTTCAACGGTTGTGGGAGAAGTTCCGAACGGCGATCTACTTCTGGCTCGCCTAAGGGCGAGCCGGGGAAGTAAAGTCGAGCCGAGTGTTGGACTCCGAACCATCGGTGTAGTTCAACAGTTGTGGGAGCAGTTCCGAACGGCGATCTACTTCTGGCTCGCCTAAGGGCGAGCCGGGGAAGTAAAGTCGAGCTGAACATTGGACTCCGAACCATTGGTTGAAATTAAAAACAAAAGATAAAGGCGGAGAGATGCAAGCAGATTTATAAGTATGAAAGCATTCTTCATTGATAATTGACGGCAAATCGTTTTTACATATAACAACTCAAGAAATGGATTACAAGTTAGAGGAGAGGAATGGTTCGACACCTCGTGAAACTCAGAGAGGCGCCGGGGCGCTTTCTTGGTATTTTAGGAGGTGGTCGGCATTCCAGGTCCTCGGAATCTCTCTGCCCTCTAGATCTTCCAGACGATAAGCTCCGGGCCGAACAATCATTGTGATCTTGTAGGGTCCTTCCCAGTTCGGGGCCAGTTTGCTCCTCTGATTAGGGAAGGAGATGGCTAGCTTTCTGAGAACCAGGTCCCCTTCCTTAAGATCGGTGGATCGGACTTTCTTGTTGTATGCCAGTTCGACTCTCCTCCGATAGTTCTGTTGGCTTATTGATGCTCTTTCCCTCAGCTCGTCCACCAGGTCTAAGTTCGCTCGGAGGTCCCTGGCATTCTGTTCCTCACTGTAGGCTGCGAGACGAGGAGAGGGTATTCTGACTTCGAGTGGTATCACCGCCTCGAACCCATAGGTGAGGTTGAACGGGGACTCGCCCGTGGGGGTCCGCTTGTTGGTGCGGTAGTTCCACAGCACATTGGGGAGCTGGTCGACCCATAAGCCTCTAGAACACTTGTCGAGTCTCTTCTTGATACCAGAGAGGATTTGCCGGTTTGCGTTTTCCGCCTGTCCGTTCGACTGAGGGTGGGAGATGGAAGAGAAGCGCTGTTGGATGGCCAGATCTTCGCACAGGGCTCGGAATGCGACACCGGTGAACTGAGTCCCATTGCCCGTTACGAGGACACGGGGGACGCCGAATCTGCAGATGATGCTCTTCCACAAGAATTGAAGCACCTTGTTCTCGGTTATAGTGGCGAGGGGCTCGGCCTCAATCCACTTCGAGAAGTAGTCGATGGCTACGACCAAGAACTTGAACTGACCCGGAGCTGGAGGGAAAGGCCCTAGTAAATCCATCCCCCACATTGCGAAGGGGATAGGACTTGATAGGGAGGCGAGGTTGGCTTGAGGGAGGCGACGAACGTTGGAATGTCTTTGACAAGAGCCACATTGCCGAATGTGTCGCTCGACGTCTTGGAGGAGAGTCAGCCAGAAGTATTCGTAATTCAGAGCTTTCCGAGCCAAAGACCTAGACCCTGAATGCGCTCTGCCGATGCCTTCGTGGAGCTCCTGTAAGGCGTAGTCGGCTTGTTCTGGGGAGAGGCACCTTAGGTATGGTCGGCCGTCAATCTGGGAGAAGGAGCGCTTGTATAAGATCCCCTCGATCAAGACATACCACTCGGCCCTGGTTCTGACTCGGCGTGCTTCTTTGGGGTCCTCGGGGAGGAGTCCGCCCCTTAAGAACTCCACTAATGGCTTCATCCAATTATCTTGCAGTAGGACCGGCAATGACTCCACCGAGCCGGGGGTCTCATCTTCTATGCTCGGCCTTGAGAGGACCTCGATCAAAACGGTCTGCTCGAGACCTAGGAGGGAGGATGAGGCCAACTTGGAGAGGGCGTCGGCCTGTGAATTCTCCTCTCGAGGGACTCGTTGGATTAGTGCCTCTTCAAACCGGCTCATGAGGGCTCGGACCTTGGCGAGGTACTTTGCCATTCGTTCGTCTCGCGCCTCGTACTCACCCAAGACTTGGTTCACAACCAGCTGAGAGTCACTATGGACTCGGAGGCGCTGTGCCCCGGCACTTCGGGCAAGTTCGAGGCCCGCGATTAGTGCTTCATACTCCGCCTCGTTGTTTGAGGCCTTGAAATTCATGCGGAGGGCATATTGGAAGACGAAGTCATCAGGGCCGTTCAGGATGATACCGGCGCCGCTTCCTTCGTTGCAGGAGGAACCGTCCATGAAGACCATCCAAATGGGGGGACCGTTCGGGACGTGGCTGACCTCGGGAATGGTGGACTCGACTATGAAGTCGGCGAGGGCCTGAGCTTTGATTGCAGTCCGGGGCTGGTAGGAGATGTCGTGTTGGCTCAGCTCGATGGACCACTTCATAAGCCGGCCTGAGGTCTCTGGCTTGTGAAGGATCTGCTTCAGCGGTTGGTCGGTGAGGACCACAACCGAATGGGACTGGAAGTACGGTCGGAGCTTCCTTGCCGCCATGATTAGGGCGTAAGCCATCTTCTCTATCTTCGGATAACGGAGTTCGGCGTCCCGAAGCACCTTACTCTCATAGTAGATGGGCCTTTGAGTCCGGTCCTCTTTCCTCACCAAAACAGCACTTAGGGTCTGCTCGGAAGCAGCCAAGTATATAAAGAGAGTTTCCCCCGGAACGGGCTTGCTGAGCAAAGGAGGGTTCACCAAGTAGGCTTTCAGCTGTTCGAACGACTCCTGTTGCGGTTGGCTCCATTCGAAACCCTTAGCCCCCCTGAGAACCTTGAAGAAGGGGAGACACTTTTCCCCAGACTTGGAAAGGAATCGGCCAATAGCGGCGAGGCACCCCGTAAGCTTCTGCACTTCCTTGACGTTCCGGGGCAGGGCCATGTCCAGTATGGCCTTGATTTTCTCTGGATTTGCTTCGATCCCTCGCTGGCTCACCATGAAGCCGAGGAACTTTCCCGAGGAGACTCCGAACGCACATTTATTCGGATTTAGTCTCATGTTGTGCCTTCTCAATACGCCGAATGCCTCCTAGAGGTCGGCCACGTGGTCGGTACCCCGGATGCTCTTCACGAGCATGTCGTCGACGTATACTTCCATGTTGCAGCCTATTTGGCTTTGGAAGACTTTGTTGACGAGGCGCTGGTAGGTGGCTCCAGCGTTCTTCAATCCGAACGGCATGACCCTATAGCAGTAGAGGCCCTGGTCGGTAATGAAGGAGGTCTTCGGAATGTCCGGGGGGAACATTCGGATCTGATTATAGCCGGAGAAGGCGTCCATGAAGCTGAGGAGCTCATGGCCCGAGGTGGCATCGATGAGGGTGTCGATATTTGGGAGAGGGAATGGATCATTCGGACACGCCTTATTCAGGTCGGTGAAGTCGATGCATATCCTCCACGAACCATTGGACTTCTTAACCATGACCACATTGGAGAGCTACTCGGGATAGTTCACCTCCTGGATGAACCGAGCTTTTAAGAGCTTGTCCACCTCCTCCTTGATGGCCTGTTGTCGCTCGGGGGCGAACTTACGCCTCTTCTGCTGAACCGGTCTGCACCCCGGTTCGACACTGAGGCGGTGCACTAGAAGGTCCTCGGAAATCCCGGGCATATCCGCGGCAGACCAAGCAAATAGGTCGCGGTTCTCCCGGATGCACTGCACCAAGCCGGAACATAGGGCAGTTGGCAAGGACTTGCTGATGAGGAACTTTCGACTTAGGTCATCGTCCGAGAAGAGTACTTCTTCCAATTCATCCGCCGTCTCAGACGTGGGTCGGGCATTCGGCTCGGGGATTTCTAGAGTCTCGAGGGAGAGCACCGGACCCCCAGTGGAAGTCATATAGCATTTCCGAGCCGTCTCTTGGCTGCCCCTGACTTCTCCCACTCCCAACTGGGTGGGGAACTTCATTTTAAGGTGGTACGCTGAAGGAACAGCTTCCAGGGCAGCTAGGCCGGGCCGGCCTAAGATGACATTATATGCAGCCGAGACGTCGATGACCATAAAGTCCATTGGCTCGGTTCGGGTGGTAGGGGTCTTCCCAGCAGTTACGTCCAGGGTAATAATCCCTTCGACAATTACTGGTACCCCCGTGAACCCGTGGAGCGTGTAGCCGGCCGGTTTGAGGCGATCCCGAGACAGCTGCAGCCCTCGGAAGGCCAAGAGAAAGATGATGTTCACCAAGATCCCGTTGTCTACCACGACCCTCTGCACCTTGAAGTTTGCCATGCGAAGGTCGACGACAAGTGCGTCGCAGTGTGGAGTTCGGACCCCCTCGAGGTCTTCATCGGAGAAAGTCACTGGGACGCCGAGGCCTTTGGGGGGATGGGCGTTGTGAACTGAGTTGACCTCTCGGACGAAGGCCTTCTGAGAGGAGTTGGAGGAGCCCCCCATGGGGCCTCCATGGATGAGGTGCAGAACTCGTTCTTCCTCGAACTCGGGGGTCTCATCGCGCTGCTCGGAGCGCTTGTTAGCCCCCCGAGGCGGAGGAGTGGTGCGCTCCCCCTGATTGTTCGCCTTCACAAATTTGGCCAACTGCCCCCTCTGGATGAGGGCCTCTATCTCATTTTTCAACGCCCGGCAGTCGTTGGTGTCGTGGCCGTGGTCCCGGTGGTAACGGCACCATTTCTCCTTGTTCCTCCTCTTGGCCGGGGTGTTCATCCTCGAAGCGGGAGGTATGACTCCTTCCTTCTCCACTTCCATCAGGATGGTGGAGACATTGGTGGTGAGAGGAGTGAACTTCTCGAACCTGGGGGGAGGACGACGCTGACCGCAGTTGTCCTTCTGTAGCTTTTTGGACCCCTCCTCCTCTATCGTCTTCCTCTTCGATCCGGAGGTGGATCCTCTGAAATTCGAGAGGCACTCGGCCTCTTCCACCCGAATGTACTTCTCGCACCTTAGGAGAAGATCGGCAAAGTTGTGCGGGGGCTTCTTGGCGAGGGACGACCAGAGGTTGGAGTTGAGGACGTTCGACTGGAACGCGACAGTCGCCACAGACTGGTCGAGGGAGGCGATGGACCTGACCTCCGTGGTGAATCTCTTCATGTAGTCCCTCAACTTTTCTCCCCTCTCCTGTCGGAGGTGGAGCAGAGAGAGGCTAGTCTTCTCCGTTCGCCTGCTACTCACAAAGTGAGTTATGAAGAGCGTTTCGAACTGCTCGAACGAGAAGATGGAAGAGGGAGCGAGCCTGGAGTACCATTCCCGAGCCGACCCCTTGAGGGTGGTGGGGAAGGTCTTGCAGAGCATGGCGTCGGAAGCTTGATGGATCAGCATTAAGGTCTTGAAGCTTTCGACGTGATCAACTGGGTCGGACTCTCCTGAGTACGTTTCAAACTGCGGAGGTTTGAAACCCCTCGGTAGGGGGGCCTCCATGATTGTCCGAGAGAAGGGGTCTGCTGGGGCGGATGGTCCCTGCTCTCGACTCCTCCTCTTTGTCCATGCGACCGATGTGCCTCCCCATCTCGTGGAGACGACGGTAGAGGGCATCGTCCCTCCGTTGGTAATCATACGATCCTCTGGACTCTTCTTCATAGGAAGGGGAGCAGGGACTGCAGCGTCAATAGTCCTGGGATCGGCGAGGACTATAGGGGTGCTGCTGTCGACTGGGAGCCAGGAGAGGACTTCTGGATCGGTGGCGAGGACTTGGAACCCGTGGGGGTGTTGGAACCCTCTGGGCATTATGGTTGTTGGGGCGAAGGTTGAGGGCCTGCAACACAGTCTCCTGGAATTGTAGGAACTCGGCACGAGTGATAGGTGCCTCATCATTCCTCGGATGATGCCGATCCGCAGGGGAATGTGGCCTCCTCCTACGACGCTCGGGAGATTCCCCCCGGCCCCTTCGGTCCGGAGACCTCCTACCGTCTCGGCGATGAGGAGATCGCTCACCATGATGCTGGCGGGAGGCTCCCTCTCGGGCCCACCTCTCATCTAGGTGGTTGTGAAGGTCCTCTTCCTTTTGGCGATTCAGAACGGTGTTGCGGAGATCGGAGGCTCGGGGGTGATGGGAAGCCATAGAGTCTGAGGAGGCATTGTGAATTGAGACATGGTCTGGATGGAGTGGTTACTTCTGTCTCTGCTAGTTCTGACCAGCAGGACCATTTGGGGGTTGTTGGTTCGGAAGAGGAGGCTGGCCCTGTTGGGCCGGGGGAGGAAGATGTTCGGGTTGCGGAGCAGGATGGACGGGGACTTCCTCCGGCTGATCGGCGGGATTGGGTCCGCGGTTGGACCCCCTAGACCCGACCTTCTTGGGAGGATGGTTGGGGAAGGGCTAGTTAACGAGGAAGAGGCGGAGGCTATTCGTGTGGTGGTTCCCACAGACGGCGCCAATCTGTTACCGCTGATTCTGGTATGGGGGTAAACAGATGAGATTTGTGAGTTCGCGGAAAACCTGAATAGCGGATCCAAGCCTTCTGATTCCTGCCGCTACCTGCAAGGAAGTGCGATACACCGGGGTTGATTCTGGCGATGCACCCTCCGACGCTCTTGTCAGTAACCAGTGGTGATTAAGAAAGAGCTTAAGGTGAAAAAAGAGTGATTACCTGGTCACAGTGGTAGGGGGGAGGTATTTATAGTCGCCATGGGAGTGATTAAGGACTTGATTTCCTGTGTAACTGTCAGGAGAAAAATCCTCCCAATCTGTTTAGGAAACTGACCCTTGATTCCCGGTGAGAGCAAATCAGGCCCGTTGATTCAGTCAAATCAGTGACCCTGATTTTCCTCTTGCTGATCTGGGTTTGTCTTGGGTCGGGACCCGTACCCAGTCGGAGTGGATCCGTTTGTGGGGTGTTGGGTCTGTGAGAAGGAAACCCAGTACCCGTTTCGGACCCATTTGTATGTGAAATTACCGTTTTACCCCTGAGCTTCAAGATTCGTGCCCAATCTGGACGGTTCCGATTTAACCCCATTTTTAGCCATATCAGTTAAATTTTTGGACGAACGAGAATTCATCTTTCGGTTGCTGTAATTTAAAAATTCATATATCTCTTCTCAAATTAGAAGAGTATTGTTCTTCAAAATTCAAAATTTGGAAATATAGGGAACGACTGCAAAATATTTTTTTCCAAAATTCATAGGGAACAACTATAGATGCTCTAAGAAGCGACCATATTGTAATGTTAGAGCATCTGTAGTCATTTAGACTCAAAATTTTCATATTTGACTTTTAGAAATAAGAATTTTGAGTTGGGCTTGTAGTTGTTAAAACCCAAAATTTGGTCCAACGGTGGATAATCGTTTTAATTTTGAATCTCAACCATTTGTTTTAAATAAAAAAATGAGTCCAAAGCATTTATAAAAAAAATTGTACCCATACGAACACATAACAATTTCTATAGGCCCGTTCCATCTCATCCCTTGATCAAATAATAATATCGATCTTAAAATAACTTTATATGCATAAATAATCCTGTAGGCTATATTCCATAGAAATTAAAAATACAAAAAAGGAGAAAAATCTCAGGACATGATGTTGTGTCCGTCCCTTTTTCTTCTTTTTTTCGCTCGGACGCAAGATCATCCGATTTCTTCAGCGATTTTTTTTTGTCAGGCGAAAAATGATTTTGCGTCCGACACATTTCAATAAAAAATCGGACGCAATATTAACTTGCGTCCGATCTATTTATTTTTATTTTTTCATTTTTAATTTTTCATTTTTAATTCTACATACGCAAGATCATCTTGTGTCCGAAACAATTTATTTAGAACGGACACAAGATGATCTTGTGATTCCTATATTTGAAATTTTTTTATATCTTCTCTTAAATGTAGGCGGCTACTGTTCAATTTCTTTCAAAATTTGAAAATATAGAGAACGACTACAACGTGTATTGAAAATATAGGGAACCACTAAAGATGCTCTAGGGCTTCATAGTTCACACACTCATTTCATTTTGAATGTCCTTTTTTAATGTGGCTCTTTTTTTCTTCACCACAATGACAGTGCCGAAGAGAAAATCTTCATTCTAATAAGTCAGTATATTGCTTTTAACATGTCTATGCTTAACTTTTTCCTTTTCATTGGATTGATTAATTCATTCTAATTCATCAAAGGAGGCGATTCAAAATTCAAAAAAAACCCTTCTTCCTCGGCACTATCTCTCCCCAGATCCCGTCGTTCCTTCCTCCATCTCGCTTTCGCCCTTCAATCAACTTTGTTGAGCTCCCCAATCCCTACCGACCCATCTCAGCCTTATCGATTTTGAGTCGGTGCGCTCCCCCTCTCTCCGCTGGAAGCCTTTGTCCCTCTTCCATCCTCCAGCGCTCTCCGTCCGTCCGGACGCGATCTTTGAGCCTCTCTAGGCGTAGCATGGCGCTTCTCCCTTCTTGCTCTCCTTTTGTCCATCTCGGTGGTGGCCAGATCCGTTCGGATTTTTGCGGCTGTACTTCGACTCGCCTTCCTCCAGCCCTGAGTGGTGTTGCTCCTCCGTCCGTTCGCCGGTGTCCCCCTTTTTGAGTTTGCTCTTCAGCCAGGAGTCTCATCCCCTCCCAGCGGCGATCCAGCGACATTCCATTCCCCCTTTTCAACAGCGCCCTGTAAGTTTTCTGGCCTTTTCTATCTTAAGTAATTATCCCGGTAGTCTTGTTTATTTGGGTGAATCCCTGGAGCACTTCTGTTGGTTGTTGCTTATAATTAGCTCTGTGTAGTGCTCCGTTAGCAGTTAATCCTTTCGGGCTTTCTGGTTGTTAGTGCTGGCTTTGTGTTTCCCCATTCCCTGGGGACTTTTTTGCCAGCGACTACTTCAGCTCATGTCGGTGACCTGACTGAGTTATTATTCTAGATTGACCGTTCTATCTAACCTCTCTCTCGCTCTTTTTTCTCCTCTCTTGTTCTTCTGTTTGGAGAGTGCGGTTTCTCTTCTTTAAGAGGCATTGTGTTGGTTAAGCACTGGTTTCGACTTTCCTGTGGCAGTGTTATTGGTCTCCATTCTGTGAAGTGTTCTCTCTTTACACTTCCTTTCCCTTATTGGAGCTTAGTTTTTTTCCTTTCGTGGAAGGTTTTCTTCTATGAATTTTATCAAAGCTATAGCTAGCTCTGACCGTTCACCTTCGGTTCAGGATTCGCAGAGGGATGTGTTCTCTTCTTCTACTTGGGATTTCATATACCCCTCTCAAGTTTCTCCCAATTGCTTTAACTCCCTTTCGTCTTATATGCCCGATCTTCATCGGGTCTGCTTTAGGTGCCTCCTACCTGGGCATCTTAAGCGTGATTGTTCGAACAAAATGAAGTGTTTATTCTGTGATAAGCTTGGTCACTCTCGTAGTCGTTGCTTTACCCTTCAAAATCTTCTGGGATGGCCCAGAGATCATCCATTACTAGCCAAACTACTTTCCTTCCTTAATTACCCCCTCTTAAAGCGCAAACTTCTGAATAGGTTGGTTAGTAAGCACAGTAGGGTTGAGAGCTAGATCCTCGACTCCTCTGTCTTGGCTGAAAGTTCAGCGTCGAATTTCTCCCCATCTAGTTCTTCTCCTCGCGCATATCCAGTCACTCTTATTCGACCTAATATTGCTTTCCTTTTTAAGGATCGCAAAGTTTTCACGACCCTTGTTTCCTACCCTCGCTGGGCCCCTCTCAAGGATCGCCCCTGACCTGTCTCAGTGGCTTCGTCATTATTCGGGAAGTTGGGTATATATCCTGATTGGGTTAAATCCTATTCCTCGTATCTTTCGTGGTCTCGTGGTGCGAGGGAGTCTGCTCCTCACTCCAGCACTTCGGCCCCCCCTGTGCATCTTGAAAGAGCTATTATTGATTTTAAGGCCCCCTCTCTGTACTATAACTTTCCCTATGCTTTGAAGCTCACCCATCCCTTAAGTTCTGCGATCTCGTTTCATTATCCAGGATGCCTATACTCTTGGTATCAACTATTAGGGGCTCAGTCATGGCTCTATCAGGTCCTGAAGGCTTTCAAACTCTTCTTGCTCTCCCTTCCCCCCAAGTTTTCTATTAGTCTTGACGTCACTTCTCTTCCACTTTGGACCGGCACCACCAAGTCCATCCCATCCATCTCTTCGGTTGCTCCCAGCAGTCTCCATTCCCCCCTGTGTTCCATTTCGGTAGATGTCTCTTCATCTGATCCAGGGGTGTTGTCGCCCCCTTCGGCTAGCGCTGCCCATCCCCCTATCAAGCGCGGTTACAAAAAGAAAGTTTTCGATCTTTTGAAGATTCGAGTGACCGCTCGCCTACTTGCGAGGAAAGCCAGCTCAGTGTCAGCTGTTTAATCGGGGCACTGTTGAGTATCGCCTGCTCGTTGACACCCCCGGTGTTTGTAGTGTCTCTCCGCCTTTTTGCCTCTAGAGTCCCTCTAGACTGCTAGTGGATTTGGATGTCGTCGGGGAGGGAGTTTTATCCCAGTCTTCGTGGCTCGTTAGCTCGGGTCTCTGGGCCTTCTGCTACGCTCTCTGGTTTCGGGATGGTGGTTTCGTTGCCGTGATTTGGCCCTCAGTATTGTTACTTGTTATTGTATTTCTTTTTATTCGTTTATTTCTGTTTTACCTCTTGTAAAACCCTTGATGCTTGTTTGTATTATTACTGTTTTATTGATTAATATATTTTTGATGGCTGGAGCCTTTTGGCTCTATCCGATTCATCAAAAAAAAACATGTCTATGCTTAACCAATCTATTCATAGATAACCGTACTTGTCCACAGCGCAAACTCTTATATTTACTCCTGCAATTATTTAGCTTGTTATTTAGCACAATGCATGTTTTAATAAATATATAGTTTTTAAAATAATATAATATAGCACGTGTGAGACACATGTTAATAAATATATATTTTTTTAAATAATATAAATAGTCTAATGAGAGAATTGGAGTTGTACGTGCAATACACGTAAATTGGTAGATTTAAAGTGTATAATGGAAGAGTTTAATTTGCACATGCGATGCACGTAAGATAATAGATTTACAAATGACAATTCCTCTTCTCCCAATATTAGAGATTAATGTGGGCCCTACAAGTTAACTATCCCTCTACTAGAATTCCCCCGCAAGAGATTTGATCTGCTTGCAATCTTGATCAAAATGAGGGAAAAGGAATGTTCGATTTGTGAGGAAAAAGCGGCTGTTCTTGATTATAATGCTTGATATTGATTACTATGGCTCATGGTCAATTTATACAAGTAGATAGTCCAATAGATGGAAAGACTTGCAGGAAAAGAAAATACAATAGAAGGAGATTGTCATTCACCGCTTCTCAAAGACATGGAATACAAGCGGATGACATTGGCTCAGCGAATGACTTGCGTCATCCATAAACTGTTATTGTTCAACTCAACAATATAACAAGATAAATACAACCACGCATGCAATAAGAACAATCACATAAATAACAATACTTGGAATAAAAATATGAAATAACCAAATACGATAGTCCAACGTCTGGAAACAAATAACAATCTCTGGGTCAAAAGCCCAATAATACAATGTTTTAATAAAAGTTGATGCATAAAGTCCAATAACATAAACAACTAACCAACAGTCTAAAAAGTGGTCAATCCTCAGAATTTCTGCTTTCCAAGTCCTGCAGGTAACTCTTCTTGATCACCAGTGAATACCTTATCTAAAAAGAGAAGAAAATTGTCCTTAGAGTAAGTCATGGACAGCAAGTAGAGAAAGCAATGAACAATGAAAGTACGATATAACAATGAATTCAATAAAATAATAGGAATCAATAACAATGGACGATAGCAATAATTAATATCAATGGTAATAATACGATGCGTATAACAATAAACAATATTTCAATATTCGATGTCAATACTCAATGGTCGATGTCAATATCAATAACAATATTCAATATCAATAGCAATGACAATGTTCAACATGTAGTGTCAATATTGTGTCAATTCCTAAGTCTATTAGCTTTTAGCCTAACTAATGCATGTACTACTACATCCCATACCACGGATTCCGTACATATAATCAAGGTCGTTTAGACCTAATTGGTGTCCTCTATAGATTATGTACTCGACAACGATAATCAATATTCAATAATCGCAGTTCAATATTCAATGCACGATACGATAATTCGGCAATGATATAATACACGATAGATTGGGTTACCGTCGTAAGCCACAATCAATCGATAAAACAATAGCCGATAACAATATTTAGGAAAATATGAGCCCCTCCTCCGAGTACAGTCTCTATATTTTCCACTACTTATATCACCCTTAAACCCCGACTTTTTAAACATTTTATCGATGCAATCAATACATTATGCAATTTAGAGAAATTCGATATACGATGGTATCAATAGAATTAACAATAGAACGATCAATGAGAATGGGATAATTAGAATGGTGACAATAGTACATTAGGATCATGCAATGCAATTTATACACTTCAATCCATTCAATATAACGATATATATATAATTATATTAAGAAAAATATGGAAATACAATTCTGGATAGCAGTAGGTTACTGTACTAAAATCAAGTTTTCCTGCTGCTACAGAAATCCAAAATTGGACCCGTCAGAAGTTCTAGAAAGTAGACTCCTGCCCGATTCCAACGCATATTTAAAATATAAAATCATATAACAATAGATAGGTTAATTACACCGTTCTTTACAGATTATACGTTCTGACTAAAAATCAAGATCAAGTTGTTATATTTGTAAAATTAGTAAAAACCCAATTTTAAATTCATCAAAATATTCATTAAGTTCCTAATCATGTTAACTAACAATTTGGAAATTATCAGGCCTATATTCTAACATTAACATAGCTTTTTAATAACTTAAACAGGAAGAGATACATGAATCAGAATTTCTGAAAGTAAAAGGACAGCATTAGTAAAAACACCATAACTTTTGCAATAAAACTCGGAATTCAAATATTTTAGATGTTCTGAAAACTAGAAACGCAGGGCAAAAATTTTCGTTTAGAAAGATATAATTTTTAATATCAAATACTGGGTCAAAAAGATCTCACAGGTTTCAGGCAGACAGTGAAAATCAGGGTTCAACATATTTCATGAAATAAAAGCGATCTAAACATGTTGAACTTCAACTCAATAGTTAACAAATCTTAGATTCAGCATGGTAAACATAATAACATGGTAAGCACAATGAAGAATACATCTATACACTAGTTTAACATCAACGATGCATCAATCAATCATTCAAGCACAACAACCTAATAATCAATTATACAATAGTTTATTTGTGTGGTGTCATGCGTGAATAGTTTCAATTATCAATACTATATGAATGCATGAAAGATTCGACATTTTAGAGTCAATAATGGCATGAAGTCAAGAATATTTTGTGTAACACCCCGCAAAATAAAATGATTTATTTTGCATTACTATATAATATTAATTTGGTATAGTTGACTATTTTGACTATTTTCTTGAAATTGCAATTTTGGACTGCAACACACGTGCAGAGTTAGGAAATTTTGAATTCTTAAAATTTTATGATTAATGATTGATTTTCCTCATTTATTTATGATATTTTAATTTTCAGATTTATTTGAATTTATTTGACTATTTTATGAATTTCTCAATTTTACACGTTCAAGACACGTGCAAATATTTTTTGGGTGCAAATCTCCACTTTTATATTTCTGAATAAATTCTAGTATTTATAATTAAGTATACCCTAAATTTTTGAGGATTTTCTAAGTAAATAAACTATTTTTATAAATACTTCGAAATATGAGCTTTTATGTAAAAAGCTGTTTGTATCTCAAACAAATAATGAAAATTCGTTTTTTACTATTTTTTGGGCTTTTCATGGTCATCATTGAAAATAAAATCTATTTAAATTTTATTTAGAGTTTATTTGGTAAAGATTTAAACAAATATAGTGTTTTTGCAAATATGGAATTTAAGTGGATCTTGTGCAAATATTTTTTTGGGAAGTTCAAAGTCAAAAATTATTTTGGGGAAACCCATTATTTATTATTATATATTATTCGTGAATTTTCTAGATTTTTCTGATAGTTATTTGACATATTTGCAAATATTACAAAAAGATGGAATTTTGTGCAAAATCACCACTTGTAGTGAAAACCCCAGATTTTCATATTTTTGGGCTGGATATGATGCCTAGTCAACTCAGAGGCAAAGAGTTTACTTTTCGTTTTAATAAATTTGGTTTATTTTGCAAGTTTTGATAAAGAAGAGTCTTTTTGCGAAAATGCCACTTAGAGGGCAAAAGTGCAATTTCGTTTTCTGGGTTTTCAAAACAATGCCGGCCGATATTAGGGTAGTTATTTTTGTTTTTAAATCTCAATTAAGTTGGTTTTATCTAATTTCCAAGAATAAGAATTTATATATGTAAAGATATATTTAAAAGAGATATTTTGCAAATCTATTCAAAAACCCTAGATACCCTATTTCCGGCCTATTAAAGGTGAGGTGCAGCCGTCTCTTTACTGTACAACACAAAGGGTTTTCATTATTATTATTTTCTTGGAGTTTCAAAACAAGGATCTTGGATTTTTGCGAAAGAAGGGCTTTTTCTTATTCTCTTTATTAATTTGGTCGATTTCTTCAATAAGGTGAGTGACATATGTTTGATTTCTTTTTGTTCTATGCATGTTGTATGTGATTATTTGTCTATTAGAAAGCATGTTAGATGATGGTACGAAGATATAATGAATTTCAATGAGTAGATGAACTAAAAAATTGAATCTTTCTTGAAAACCTTGCTATTAATGATTAAAATTACATATAGATGACTTGAGATTGTTAAAAAACCTAATAGAAAGCATGAGTAGGTTGTTTCCCTTCATCTACTTGCTGTTTTGACTTGTTATGGTGAGATTATATGTTGTTTAATGCAAAAGTAAACCCAAAAAAAACACCTAACCTTTACTATGTATATAGACATACATATTGTTCTTGATGTTTGTTGAGTATAACTTGATTAATACTTGTTGGAATTTGCTTATATATCATGGGTATGTTGTTTTGAATGATATCCTTACTGATTTGATTACAAAAATCAAGTTTGCAAGCTGTTTATTTCAAAAAGTGATAAAAAATGAACCTTTCACTGTGTGTGTAATGTGTAGGCTCTGTTTTGAGTTTTGATGAAAAGGAACATGATTGTTTGCATGCTGTAATCACCTATAATCATGAGTAAACTATTGGGATCAGTAGGGTTTGTGTATAACAAGCTATGAAAGGGTTTATTGAATCAAAAGATTGAATTTTGAAGTAAAGAGGAGTTTGTTTCTTTTCGGGTCTGATGCTTTATGGCCGAAGTTGAGCTGGGTGGATTTTTGTGACGTTTTTAATTGGATTTGAGTTGTTTTAATACTGAGATTGATTAGAACTATATATTGCGTATTTACAATGGTTTCTCGATGCTTAGATATACACACATACACTTTTATATATATATATATATATATATATATATATATATATATATATATAAGGTAAAAGGGATATGAGCAACTTGCTCATTTAGTAAATGAGCAATTGATTATGTGGCATGCATGTGATACATTGGACAACTAACCCTTTTAAGGCTTTTCCAATCACATGTTTGCCACATCATCAATTGCTTATTTACTAAATGAGCAAGTTGCTCATACCCCTTTTTCCCATATATATATGGGAAATGATCCATTGAAAATGGATCTAGTTTTCACGGGTTGGAAAACACCAATCTGAGCCGTTGGATCACTCATGATCGTGATCAGCGGCTCAGATCGAGCCCCTCATCACCCGGTTAAAATGATCAGCGGAGGGTTATTTTGAAAATTTCGTCCCAAATAACTCTTCACCCGTGAAAGAAAAATTGATATAACCTAGGCCATTGTTGAGAACAACGGTCTAGATTATAAAAAATTGAATCATAGGCCGTTGTTCCGTTGTTCTCAATTTTATAACCTAGGCCGTTGTTCCCAACAACGGCCTAGGCTATAAAATTTCTATAAATTTCTATAAAATTTTATAGCTCCTAGGTTATGAACAACGGCCTATGATTCAATTTTTTATAACCAACGGCCTAGGTTATATCATTTTTTTAGAATGAATCAGGCGAAGAGTTATTTGGGACTAAATTCCCAAAATAACCCTCCGCCACTTAAGTCATATTGGGTGATGGACGGGCTCGATCTGAGCCACTAAATTTCCAAAATAACCCTCCGCCACTTAAGTCATATTGGGTGATGGACGGGCTCGATCTGAGCCGCTAATCACGATCATGAGCGATCCAATGGCTCAGATTCGTGTTTTCCAACCCATGAAAAGAAATCCGTTTTCAATAGAGTATTTCCATATATATATATATATATATATATATATATATATATATATATATGGGTAAAAGGGATATGAGCAACTTGCTCATTTAGTAAATGAGCAATTGATTATGTGGCATGGCATGCATATGATACATTGGACAACTAACCCTTTTAAGGCTTTTCCAATCACATGTATGCCACATCATCAATTGCTTATTTACTAAATAAACAAGTTGCTCATACCCCTTTTCTCCTATATATATACATATATATATATATATATATATATATATATATATATATATATATATACACACACACACTTTATTACACTGTTTTGAAGAAATTGGGTTTTTTGAGTGTTTTATGGAGTTTTGATTTGAATCTTGATTATTTGAGTACTGAGATAATTTGAACAATATATTACCTATATACGATGTTATTTTGATGCTTAACTAATGCACTAATACACACATATACATATTCACATTCACATTTACTGGTTTTGAAGAATTTTGTGAAAAATCACTTCTTTTGATATCTTGATATGTTTTGATGTGTTTTATAAACTTCTATATGTTATACAAGATATGTTTGATCATTTCAGGAAGTTTAATTTTGATTTTACAAAGTTTTAATCGAGTATCAGTCGAAACATGCACCAAAAATCCAACCTGGCTGTATAGCAAGTCACGGTCGACCACACGGTCGACCGTCATGCTTCTACTTTGAGAATCTCGAATTGACAGTCGACTGCTCTGTTTGAGCGGTCGACCTTCAATTATTTTCTTGGCTGTTTTGGTTGAGTTTTATTCGTTTCGTTTAAACTGTTATTTTCTCGATATTATGGATTATTGCCCTACTATTTTAGATGATGTTTTTACTACAGATTACAGTATTTTACAGAGAGTTATAGTTTATTTATAATAGAGTTTTAAATGTATTCTTATGATCTTATTAAGTGAGTTATATGTGTTTTCAAAGGAGTTGATGTTTTGGTGATATTCTACGACTTAAAAATATGATTTTCTGTTATTTAATGGGTTTAATATTTTGTTTAAATTCTGGAATTTTATAAGCACATTAAATGAATTTGGATTTTTGTTGATTTAAGAAGTTTTCTTCATATAATTGTTTTGATGATGAATTTGTGAGTTTTATTGAAAGTTTTTGTATTGATGGTTGAGTTATGAGTCTTTAGAGATTGAGTGGGGCCCTAACTACCAGCAGTTGAGATTTTGGTTATTGTTCAGTTGAGTTAAGCCCGGTAGGATACACCAACTCTAAGAGATTCGTAATCTAATAAATAATTAATTAACTTAACAAGATAAGGACAGACACTAGATGGTGATATGATGAAATGGGAACATGGGTTATGGACCTCAGTATGGCTTGTGGTGTGAGATAATCTTCGGAATTATCGAGGTGTGAGTGAAATAGTCTCCGAAATTACCTACGGTGTGGGATTGATCTCCGAAATTATTGGTGTCGATGCGACACTCATGGGGTATTCGTGTGATGAGGCGCCATAGCTTGCGGTGTGGGATATTCTCGAAGATTCCTAGGTGTGAGTGAAATAGTCTCCGAAATTATCTGTGGCTAGAGATTGACCTCCGGAATTATCGAGGCATGGGCTAATACTCACAGTTTATCTAGATCTCATAGTAGTCATCGTAGTAGGATTAGTTGCATAACGGGGGATTGATCCCTATCAAGTGGAAAACGTTAAGGGCTTGCATTGGACCTATGTAGAGTGGGATGCATAGAATCCGACAAGTATGCATTAGAGAGTCAGCATATATCATTGATGTTTTCTTGACTTATTTTCATGCATGTTGTTTCCTGTTTTTCTACACTTGACACTTAGTCTAGTTTTACTTGATGTTTTTATGTTTTATTTATTGTTATTTCTTATTTTATTTATTCTTGCTGCTGATACATGTTGTTTATGACTCTATGCCTTATGTATTATTTATATCACTCACACCGTTCTGGCTGACCCCTGTAGTTTTGGGGGTTAGGGTTATCTCTAGCCTCATGTTTTACAGATAGGTACTTATAGCTTTGGGATTTGGATGCATGAGATAGAATGATGTTATGGCTTATGTAAATTATAAAAGAATGTGTTGTAAAAGAAAGAAATTATAATTTAAGATGGTTGTTTTTCGCTGTACTTTGTAAAGAATTAATGTAATAAAAGTTGAAAAAAAAATTCTGTATTTTTGCTATGTTTACTATTACAATTGAGGTTGATGCTAAAAATTGTGCCACGTATTTATGAGATATCATATTGAAAATTCGAGGTGCTACATTTTGGGTTAGCTCGTGTAAACCCTCAATATACTCAACGGAAGATAACAATATAACAATACGTTAATAATCAGGATCTACTTGTAGAGTTTCAATAAAGACTTGAATTTGACACAATATGCAATTCAAGAGGGAAGTGACTTGCCTTTATAAACGATTAATCCAAAATAATAGAATAACGGGATTAGGATCCCGACGGTGCCACGTACAACTCATGTACCCACAAAAGCATGTGCACACTACGTGCAAGCAATCACAGCAGCAACTCAGCGATTGCCCAACATAACGGAAAACAGCAAAAGGGCAACACAATAGTAGCTAGCAAACCAACAGCAAACAACGGTTCACCCCCATAACAACAAACAGCGGCCACGCACAACAGTAAAGCGACTGCGGCGACTGCGGCTCGACTTCGACGGCGGTAGCAGTGGACTGCGGCAACTGAGGGGAGAGGCAGTAGGGTGGTCTCTAGCGGCGACAAGCAGTCAGCAAGGGCAGGATCCGATGGGTGGTGGTGCACGGGGTTGGATGCACGCGGTGAAGGCGAGGCGGAGGGAAGTCGATGGGGATGGGGCATCGACGATGTGGACGAAGGGTGATGAGGTGGGTGCCGAAGAGGGGAGTAGGTGGCGGAGGTGCGATGGAGGATGAAGGCGACGGTGGCGCTCTGTTTCGGAAGAAAAACAGAGGAGATAGGAGGAAGGTGATGGGTTCGGTGGTTGATGTGCGTTAAGGGGTGCTCGGGGTGGTGGAAGAGCAACGGTAGCACTGGCAGATGAGGAGCGGGATGATCGAGGGAATTGAGTCGAGCGGTGCTCGGTGATGGGAGCGAGCTCGAGGGTGGTTCGAGCAGTTGGATGATGAGGAGAGGTGAGTTGGGTTCGGGGTCGACCAGAGAAGAAGGAGGAAGGCAAAAGGTAATGGCAGCTCGGCGAGGAGCAGCCGAGGGTGGAAAAGATGGGTTCGGCGAGGGATGGTGAGGTGGGTTTGGTGTGCTCTATTTGCTTCGGAACAGAGGAAGAGGGAGAGAAAGGGGTGAGAGAGAGTCAGTGCGGGGGGGGGTTAATATATTAATAGTATTATAATGATTATAATATTGGGGAAGGGTTGAATGGCTGAATAATAGGGTTTAAAATTTGGGGGGTTAGAGGATGGGATAATGGGAGTTAAGATTTGAAAGTGATTAGAAGAGATAAGGTGAGAGAAACGTGGAGATTGAGGGGATTGAACAAATTAGTGGGATATGAAGGGTTGTGGGTTAGTGGATTTGGGATCCAATAAGAAGTGGGTTAAAGGATTTTATTAATAGGTCGAATATGGATCAATACTATTGGGCTTTACTGTTATTTAGCAAGATAAAGACAATTATTTCATGGGCTTGGAAACAAATGTGGATCAAATAATAAGATAATTATCAATCCAACAAGAATAGGATTATCATGAAAAATAGTCCAACAATGAGAAAAGGTAATTCATGAAATTTAAATTCGAATTACAAAAAAAGATTACAATGAATCAAAAAAAAGAAAAGATGAAAATGGGAGTTGCGGAGATACTTACCTTTCAAATCTCATGTAGGATTAAGGAGTGAGTGTTTGTGCGGAAGAATTAAATTGAAACTAGGGGTTGTGCATTGAACGTAGAGTTCATACAAAAATGCAAACAGATCTGAGAGTTTTCATCGGAGGAATCCAAGTTTAAGTTGTGGGATGCGTGCAATTAGCATGTGTTTGTTGAGAAGTAATTTTGTTTTGGAACAAAGCATGTAAAGGGAAGGAGGCGAGGTTTCTACTACCCATGGGAGGTAGAGTGATTTCGATGATGGCCGGAACCACTCCACCTTGATTACGAGAAGAAAAATAGTGTAACTCTTATGAAAGTAGGGGCTATGATATCTAGGGATGCTGTCTAATACAAATATATTCGATTAGATCTGGATCCGTATCTGAAATTTTGGTGGATTCAGATATGGAAAACTCATATCCGGCCGGATTCGGATGCGATTATGGATATCCAATTAAAAAAACTCGGATGCGGATACAGATACGGATATGTATTAAAAAGCATACGGATATCTGTATTCACATAATATAATTTGTATGTTTTTTTGTTTATTTACATAATATAATATTATAAGTTATATGTTATGTTGTTAACTATATGTACTTAAGCATACAGTTATATCAATCAATTATGTTTTTCACTATATTGATTATTAATTACTTAATATTTTGTGAATTATTCAACTTATCGACTTTAATTATGTTACTTCATTTGGTCAATCATAATGAACCGATTTTAAGAATCCCCCCAATTTCCCCAATTCCTCAGTTCCCCAAATCTCCAACTTCAAGTCTCCTACCTGTCTATCAGCGTCTCCTCTCTGACCCCCTCTCGAACATCCTCTCCAACCTTCTCTCCGATATCTGTTTTTATCTCTTAATTCTCTAAATTCTCAAAGCCTCATAGCTCCTCAATGACACTTCCACCTTCCCCAACTTTTATAGGAGTTGTCATTTATATGAATTAAATTTTTCTTTGCTTCTTTTAAGTGATAATTTCTTATTTGTAATTAGAAATGAAAGTCGGTACTTGTATGTTATCCAAATATGATTTAATGATATTTGTATTTGAGTACTAATTAAGAAAAAAAAATATAGAAAAACTATACATTTGATCTCCAAATTTGTATCTGTCTTCAATAGACCGTATCCGATTTGTATCTGTATCCCAAGTTTGCTGAAATTTATATGATTTTTTTCCCAAGGCATATATGTATCCATATCATAATCTGTTTTTGGAATTTAGATACGAATGTTGGTATAGTCAATATATGATCCGTAGCTAATCCGAAAGCATCCATACTGATACCATGTTAGATTTGTGAGAAGGAAGTAGTTGTTCTTGATTATAATGCTGGATATTGATTACTAGGACTCATGGCTAATTTATACAAGTCGAGAGTCCAATAAATGTAAAGACTTTCGTTCAAAAATAAATAAAACATAAACATAAAGACTTGTAAGAGAAGAAAATACAAAATGAGATACTTGCCTAGAAAGAAAATATACAAAAGAAAATAAATAAGAGAAATAAAAAAGAAAATAAAAGAGAAGATTGTTTTAATGTGTATTAGCATCCGATTCCGTTAACAAAGGAAAGATTAAATATCAATTTTAAGTACTTTGTTTCGTTAATAATACTAGTAATATACACGTGCGAAGCACGTATTATTTAAAAAAAAATAAAGTAAAAATTCTGATTTACACGTGCAATGCATGTCTTAATAAATATGATTATATATTTATAAAAGTAAATGTGAAGACTATAATGAGAGAGTTGGAGTTGCATGTAAGTAGGTAGATTTACAGCTCCAACTCTCCCATTATATATAAAGATTATATATTATATTATAGATAGATGGATAGATAGATAGACAATAAGTTACACGTGTGATACACATTTAATATATTTAAAAAAATTAAAGTAAAAAAATCTGACGTAGTGAGGACTCGAACTTGAGATCTCCTTCATATTAGTAATGCACGCATTGGTAGATTTACAAATGACACTAAGGCCTTCTCCCATTATAATATTAGCAATTAGTGATGTGTAGAATGACTACCTAGGTCCTTTTTTGAAGAGAATGTGTTGTGTTCGAAATCTGCCTATAGGTGGTCGACAAAGTCAAAGATAGTGTTATGTTAGACATGATAGAAGGACCGAGGACGGACACATACAACATGAATTTTGAGTTTAATGTTTACTGTCATGGCTTCACAGTTTGTATACTTTGTTAAGGATAGGAAAATGAATTCTTATTTATAAACTGAGTACAATATGTCTCATATATATATGAAAGAAACGAAGACTAAACTAATACATTATTCGATATGGAACTAAACTAATGTCTCTCATAATATAATATCTAACACCCCTTCTCAAACTCAAATTGGTTCAAGCAACATGGGTTTAGAATAATGGCGATGTTCATGTGGTAGGGAGACACACTGTGATGCATGGACGACACTTAAGTAGATGGCGCAGGAAAGGCGCTCGATGGTGCATGTGTTGGGATCTCACCCCGGACTTGAGAATAATAGTAGTAGTGGTGGTAGTGCATTGTTGGGATCTCCATATCCCGAACTGTGATGGGATCTCGCCCCTGACTTGAGACGTAGTAGTAGTAGTAGTAGTAGTAGTAATGAAAAGAAGTAGTGGTGACGCACTGCTGGTAACTTCATATTCCGAACTGTGTCGGGATCTCCACATCATGAACTGTGATGAGATCTCCCCCCTGACTTGTGACGTAATAGTAGTAGTGGAAGGAAGTAGTAGTGCCACACTGTTGGGATCTCACCCCTGAACTGTGGCAGGATCTTCATGTCCCGAACTGTTATGAGATCTCACCCCTGAGTTGAGAATTGTCCCTGAAATAAGAACTGGATGCGGAAGATGGTGAACATCGACGAAAGATGCGGGAGACAGGAAATGTGATGATGTTGATATCTCCCCCTCTCAAACTCACGACGGCAATGTGAGGTTGATGACGATGTGGATGTAGAATCGGGAGAACCTGCAAGAAAGATGATTCTTTTTTTTGGGGGGGGGGGGGGGTAGAAAACGAGTTTGGGTTTAGGTATACAGGTCGGGTAGGGTTTTAGGTGAGAAATGGGTGGCTAGGGTTCACAGGGGAAGGCGGCACGGCAAGCCGCGAGGGGAGACGATGAGTTTCTGATAGGAGGGGAAGCAGCGGAGGGAGTTGAGGGAGTTGATGGTGGCGCCACTTGAGGTGTTCTGGGAGTAGGTGCAGCGGACGATGGAAGGAGTTGACAGAGTTGATGGGGGGCACCGGGATAAGGGGTTGTTGGAGTTGATGGTGGCACCGGAATAGGGGTTGTTGTCGATGATTGTTGGAGTTGATTGTGGGGCCGGAGTTCTTGTTGTTGATAGGAGAAGATGCTGTTATTAATGGGATTGTTAGCAGAGGTGATGTGAGTTGTTGGTGATGTCGAGGATGTTGGTGTTGGAGTTCGCCGGAGTTGGATTTAGGGCGTCGACAGAAAGAAGGGTGATGTTGAAGAAGATGGTGTTGACTGTGTTAACGAGGAGGACGAAAGTAGATTTGCTATTGGTTGGTGAAGACAGTGAGAAGAGTTGGGTTGCCGGAGTTAATGCTGGATTTGGGTTTCAGAGTTGGATGTCATTGCTGTTATCGAAGTTGTTGAAGGAGGCCGAAGTTTGTTGGTGTAGCTGTTCTTGTTGTTGTGGATTAGGGTTTCGAGAGAGGTAGGTGATGACAACTAGGGTTTGTGTTTGAGAAGGGTTAAAGATACTAGGGTTTTGATTTTGGAGATTTGGGTTTTGGGATTTGAACGGAAGAGGAATGTCGGGAGGTGGAGTGATTCCGATAAAGACGAGAACCACTCCACCTCGATGACGAGGATAAAATTAGTATAAGCCTTATAGGATTATAGACTCTAATACCAAGTTAGAATTAGGGATAGAAAAATGACTTCTTATTTACTGATTAAACTGAGTATAATATGTCTCCTATATATAGGAGAGAAGGAAAGAGTAAACCAATACATTATTCGATATGAGACTAAACTAATGTCTCTCATAATATATAACTTAATATCTAACAATTTCACTAAGTTCACTTGTTTTTTTTCTTTACAATAACGAAGAGTAACAACAACAACAAAGTCTTCATTCTAACTAGTTGGTGGATCTCTTTAGTAAGTATCTTTAATCTTTTAAAATGGAGGTGTATTAAAGTTCAAACATACATCCATCCATACATACATACATATATTTGTTTTCAGAAATAAAGTTATTAAGATAATATACTGTAGAAAATATCGTAAGCCCAAAAGAATACAGACCAGGCTGTTAAATATTGGGCTTAGTTGCTAAATGGGCCTCAGGCTTGGACTATTTAATGGATTTGGATCCTAACGGGTTACTTTACTTATTCAGCAAGCAAATACAGATGCATTCAATTCCGGGTCGGGTCAGATCGGGCTCATTTCCACATCCGCTCTATTGTCTTCTCAAAAATTTATCCAAGCTTATCTCTTCTGCAGTTCAGTTCAAGTTGCAAGCTTTGGAGCTTCTCATTCCTTTTCCAAAACCCTAAAACCCTAAATCAAAGGTCTATCTCTAATCCCTCTAAATTTCGTTTCATTTTATTGATTTATAATTCAAATTCCCAATTTTATTTACTGAATCAGCATCCCATTTTCGCTTTCTGTGCTCAATTTTGTTATCAGAGCAGCTCGAATTGTTGTTAATTGGGAGTTTTCTCCCCTTTTTTGGAGTATTTGATGAGTTTAGTAGGAAGAGAGTATGCAAAGATTGCAACTTTGTGCAATTCTTGGATTTTTTCTGACATGTTTTTGTTTGTTTGTTTGTTGTTGTTGTTGTTGTTGCATTTTCGCCAACGGGATTCATGGAAGTGTAAATGGTGCACTTACATTCCTTTGTAATATGGTAGAATTGAGCGTAGTATCTGTGTTATTAATTTCATACATTAATGTAGAAATTTATATGTTATAAACTTATAGTATATGGGCGCAACAAAAATGTTGAAATTCTTGAGCTCATGTATGCCTTAAATTTACACCATTCCTAAAAGAAAGAAGGAAAATGGTTCCATATATATTGATTTATATTGATTGCGTATGTTTTGGAATCCTTAACTTGTACTTTTTTGGAAAGGAAAAAGAAGAAGTGTTCCTTTGATCTAACTAATGATGACTGTGATGGAAGCTAATGTCATTATTGATTGATCCCAAAATTGTAGATTTTGATGTGTTTAACTAAGTGAGACAGGATTGAGGATGGCAGCCTTATCAAATACTTGTTCCTTTCGAGGTGATTTTTTTCATCTGTTTCATTGATTGGTGCGGAATAAGATGTATATCCTGCTGTTATCCTACCAATATATCAGATTTGTTTTTCTTGGCAGATGGGTTTGGCAGGACTTTCTTGACAACTAATGGTGTTCATATAAAATGTTTGGGGCATCAAAATTATCAGGTGTGTTGAAGCTGCGTACTGTTTATCATTGAAAAGTTTTGAGTACTTTTTATTTAGTCTCTGAATGTAGTACACATTGAGCTAATTTCCATCCTTTCCATCTATGTACATTTGATTTCTGATTTTTCCCTGTTGCTTTTACAATGAATTTCCGTTTGCAGTTTGGAGATTTATTACATCCAATCAGAGTGAAATTCTTATTTCAACCAAAGAGATATTCCCAAAGACAGAGAGACCCATCTCATTGTATAACATGTGTGAGCAAGGATGGAAAATTTGACCCATCCTCCATTGAACCGCCTCCTTATTCCAGCTACATGGATTCCACATCCGGCCAGCTCGAACCGGCATCTGGTGCACGTGCAAGTATTCCGGGCAAGGAGTACTGGCCAGAAGGGACCCTTAGTAGGGTGAGGGCTGCACGCGCTCCAGAACCATCTGGCAAATCAGAAGGGAAACCCTCTTATGGCAAGAATCCTGGAAGTAGAAGGAAGAAGTATAAGGGGCAGTCAGCTGCTTCAGATATCGCAGAAACTGATGCTGACTTTAGTAGTACAGACATGCTTGACAACTCAGATGATAGTTTGGAGGAGGTGAATGATCCATCTCAGGAATTTGTTGTATATCAGACAGAAGTAGAGGAGGAGAACCTCAGTTCTTTTGAGGAGGACAAAAGATTTGGGCGTCCCCATCCATTTATTGATCCAGCTATCGACAAACCTATAGAAGAACCTAAATCGAGTGAAGAGCTTTGGTGGAATTGGCGAAAGCCTGAGAAAGAGCAGTGGTCAAGATGGCAAAGGAGGCGTCCAGATGTTGACACAGTTAGTAAATTTCCTCCATTTTTTTAATATATGGTGACGAATGAATATATTATCACCCTTTAATTCATGTTATTGTGGTTGCTTGTGACATTACTGGTGTTTCTTTAATTTGTTTCCCAGGTGTTTGCAAAGGCGATGGCAGAGACGGGCCAGATAAAGCTTTATGGAGACCATCCTACTCTAACTGAGACTGCTCTTGCAAGGGCAAGGCGACATATATTTAAAGAAGAAAGGTATGGGCTGTATGGCGTTCAATAAAATGCTACCATTTGGACTGTACCTAGCGTGAATTTCTGTATGTGATTCTATTCAGGGTTAAGGTGCAAAACCAACAATTATGTGTTTGAGCTGAAAATTAATTCTGTTTAGTTCTGTAGGTAAATTAACTACTATGCCGAGTTCCATGAGATTTTATATTGTTATGCTAATGATATTCGGGAAATCAAATCCTTGTATCACCGCAAACCCAACCTGTATCACCGGAGAAGGGCAGTGTTCTGAACCCAACCTGTATCACCGGAAACCCAATTTGGGTGGGATAGGGTTGCAGATTAGGGTTTTGAAGTAAGGGAGGCAGCCATCAAGGAAGTTAACAAACTCCACTTTGGTGCTTCCGGGTGCCTGATGTGTGCACAATATATGTACTTGACTATTCTCTACTCAAACAATACTTCACTTTGTTATATTCTGGTGCCTCCACTACTGGAGAGTCATACATCATGAAACTTTAGAGGTGACTACATTATTAGCACATTCTAACTGTAAGAGAAAAAGATGGTTCATAGCAAAGATTTTCTTGCTTTGTGCCTTACCATCAAGGTAGGATCCGATAACATTTTAGGCATCTTTTTGTGTATGAGAACTTACCTATCACTGAGTTTTGCATTTGGTATCAAACTAATTATTGACTATTTCTTAGCATCCTCAAGGTCAAGTGGCCAAGATTATTCCCATGTGTGGAAAAAATTTGTAGTCCATATTTAATAGTTTATTTTGATGATTAAATTTTTTTGAGAATATGATAGCTGATTGTATTTTAATGTATAGTTTTTTTTTCCTTTTCATATGCTTGATCTAGATATTGGATTTTAGAGACCCTGAATAACAACACCATGCTCTGCACATTTTAAAGTTTTATGGTGGTTGGGTCACCAACACAAGCTGAATCAGCTACCACACAGATTGTATTTGTTGTATTAGATACTTCTGCCAGAATAAGTATGGAATATAACCCACAGTTTCTTATGGGAGGATAAGTTGTGCATTTTACCCACAGTTTGGGGATGTAATGATATTCTTTGTGGACTTCGTGGAGTTCTGAAGGAGGTCTTGTGTATGTATCACCTCACTGGGCTATAACACACCAGAAAAATCATTTACGCGATTTTCTAATTCCGAAGGAGATATTTTTTCTTTTTTACTTTCTAGTTATTATTTGGTAATAAATAAAATGAAGTAAAAAAAAAGAATGGTTCCTTGATAAAATTCTCATGGAAAATTATTTTGTGAATTTTACGGCCCACGATTTATGTGGGTTACTCAAGACATACTCTTGCACAAATGGCGTGATTATAGGTTTTGGCAACTTACTGTAGTTAGTGAAATGGGAACCGTAGACGGGGATAAAGAACACCACACTGTCTAACATTTGAAGTTTTTTCTTCTTTGTTCTTGCTTGAGATTTTAAAATTGACTTAGATTTTAATCCTTAAATGAGATTTCAGTTTTATCTCATGGATTTGGATGGTAATTGAAAGTTCATTTATATCAAGAAAAGAACAAAATCTTTGCATTAAGTACTATGGTGTTCACATCCATGACTGACTGACTGACTTGTATTTGATTGCTGCTGCAAATTGTAGGCTACAAGCTGAACAGAGGAGATTAGAAGAAGTAGGGCCTTTGGCATATTATTCAGAATGGGTTAAAGCATGGGATAGGGATACTTCACGTGAAGCAGTGCAAAAACACTATGAAGAAACAGGTGAAGATGAGAACACCCAGCTCATGATAATGTTCCAGCATCAAACTGCTGAAGAATACCGTATTATGATGGGCACGGATATTCGGATTAAGCGGGATCCTCTAGCCATGCGGATGCGGGAGGATCAAATAAAAGAGAGTATGATTTAATCTTGGTTTTATATAGTATATTTTATTCTGAAAGAATCTTGAATTGGTGTTAATTGATTGTTCTGTACATTAAATAAAGGTTATAAATTTCTTATAAGTTATAACTAAATCAGTACCATCCAAATGTTTATGTTCTACTAATTGGATATAAAGAGGAAGTAGTTACTAGTTAGAATATCAATGTTAATCCCTCAACCCTCACTCAACTTCAGAGTTTTGACCTAGTTCTAGGATCATATCACATGGTGTCAGAGTTAATCATGTTCGATTCTAAATGGGTGCGTACTTATATAAAAAAAAAAAAAATTTAAAAAAACTGCATAGTTTTGGTTGAGTGGCCACACAAATGCACCCTACTGTCTGTGAAACACTATCCCAGTCCTTATCAACTGACAATCTCGATTGAACTGGTAGTTGCAGTCCCCTTTCTTTCTTTCTTTTTAGCAGCTTCTGTATAGAGTTGTAACTGCAAATGTTTATTATTTGAGAGTGTTGCATATGTCCACCAATTAAGTAACCTTTATATCTATTTCATCCCTAAAAGAACCAAGCACATCTTGATAGAAATATTTGCCTTGCTTTTCATTGATATGATAACCATGTATATATATAACAACCTTGGCTACAAAATCATAATTGATTCCTATAATTGTGTTGCCATGATTTCTACTGATTGATTCCTCTAATTGTGTTGCCATAATTGTGACTGATTAATTCCAATAATTGTGTTGCCATGATTCCTAAATTAATGTATACTAAATATAAAAGATACTAAATATAAAAGATATTGACATATTCTAATACACCCCCGTAGTCGAAACAGGAGGTTGACGAATGTTGAGAGTTTGACGAATGTTGACACTGTGTCGAAAATCATCAAAGAGTTGCAGCGGAAGTCCCTTTGTGAAGATGTCGGCAATTTGGTAACGTGAAGGAACATGTAACACCCGTACTTGACCACGAGCAACCTTTTCACAAAGTGTATATCCATCTAAATGTGTTTAGTGCGTTGGTGTTGAATAGGATTGCCGGAAAGATATACCGCACTGACATTATCACAATAGACTAATGTGGTCTTCGTGACAGGACATTGAAGTTCCAAGGGTAAGTTTCTAAGCCAACAGGATTCGGAAACTACATTAGCAACTCCACGTTACTCGGCTTCCGCACTGGATCGAGACAAGGTAGGTTGTCGTTTTGCAGACCAAGAGATTAAATTGTCCCCAAGATATACGCAATATCCAGACATGGATCTTCGGTGTCTGGACATCCATCCAAGTCTGCATCGGTATATGTAGTGAGTTTATAACTGAGGAGGGAGAGATATGTAGACTGAAAGTAAGAGTACCCTTAATATAACGAAGGATTCGCTTCAAAACAGTCATATGTTGGGTCCTTGGGTCATGCATAAATAAACATACTTGTTGAACGGCATAAGAGATATCTAGTTTTGTAAATGTCAAATATTGTAAAGTGCCGGTAAGACTGCGATATTCGGTTGGATCATGATATGGGTTTCCTGAAGATCCACTGAGTTTTGCTTTTGTGTCTACTGGTGTAGATGGTTTGCAGGACATGCCTGCTCGCTCAATAATTTCTTCAGCATATTTATTTTGTGAAAGAAAAAGACCTCCTGAATGTCTTGTAGCAAATATACCCAGAAAATAACTTGGGGGACCCAAATCCTTCATGGCAAATTCAGGCCAAGTTTAGACATGATGGATTGACGGAGAGTATCTGAAGATGCAGTAAGAATAATGTCGTTCACATAGAGAAGGATATAAGCTGTATCATCACCTCAGTGATAAATGAATAAGAATGATCTGAGACACTGTGAGAGAAACCCAACGTGGCTACAAAATCAGTAAATCGCTGGTACCAAGCCTGAGGGGCTTGTTTGAGGCCATAGAGAGACTTCTTTAGCAGGCAGACATAGTCAGGATGTTGGGGATTGCGAAAACCAGGAGGTTGGTGCATGTACACAGTTTCATCAAGATTTCCATGTAAAAAGGCATTTTTGACATCTAATTGATGAAGGCACCATGATTTAGATAAAACAACGCTGAGTACCGTCCGAATAGTAGCCGATTTGACTACTGGACTGAAGGTCTCACCACAATCTATACCAGTTTGTTGACCTGCACCGTCTCCTACTAGACGAGCCTTATAACGTTCAAAGGATCCATCCGATTTTTTCTTATGCCTGAAAATTCATAAACTGCGAATAATGTTAGCATTAGCCGGACGGAGTACTAAGTCCCACGTCTTATTTTCAATAAGAGCATCATATTCGTCTTTCATGGCCATTTTCCGATTATGATCATTTAATGCATTAAGGGGATTAGTAGGCAAGAGAAAATTGGAATGTTGGGTAGAGGTATGGAGATTAAAAAGTTGGCAAGGCTTGTAAATGCCGTGTTATGCTCGGGTGGTCATTTGAGGAGAGTGTGGTGGGTTGGCTAGAGAAGTGGGTTGTTGTAAGGGAGTTGAAGATGTGGATTCTGGAGAAGATGTAGGCTCATGTTGGGCTTGGAGGGGATTTGTGTTTTGGGCTGGTGTGGTGGTATGTTTGGTGGGGGAGGAGGTGCCTTGCGGAGTAGTATGGTGTGGTGAGGAGGATCGGGCCGATGTAGTTGGGTGTTGGGTGGGGGAGGATTGTGCCGGATTGTTAGCGGCTAGATGTGGAGATGTTTGGACACCATGAGAGGTGAAAAAGGGTTGATTAGGTGAGTAAAGGAAATGTGTAGTGCTTGTATCCAAAAAATCATAGCTGGAGGATGAGGAAGCAATTGAATTAAAAAAGGAAAACATATTTTCATCAAAAACAACATGCCTTGAAATGACTATTTTACGACTCGACAACTCATAACATTTATGACCTCTATGGTTCGATGGATATCCCAAAAAAACACAAGGTGTTTATCGAGCTTGCAATTTATTTCTAGAAGTGGAAGGAATGAGAGGATAACAGAGGCATCCAAAAACTCAAAGGTGAGAATATGACGAATCTTTTTGGTAGAGAATTTTGGTGGGCATTTGGAGGGCAAGTTTTTTTGTTGGGAGAATATTGAGAAGGTAAGTGGCCATTTGTAGGGCATGATGCCAAAACGAAGGTGGGAGGGAGGCATGAGCAAGAAAAGTTCGGATGATGTTATTTATGGTACGAATCTTTCTTTCGGCTTTTCCATTTTGAGATGTATGAGGACAAGAAAATCTAAAAGCCATTCCATTGAGTTCACAGAACTTATGAAAAAGTGCATTGTCGTACTCTTTTCCGTTGTCACATTGAAAACATTTAATTTCTCGTTCAAATTGTGTTTTAATGTGGGTACGAAAGTGGAGAAAAATGGAATGGACTTGAGATTTATTTGCAAGAGGAAAAGTCCATAAAAAATTCGTGAAATCATCAAGAAATAAAGCATAATAACGATGTCCACCTGAACTAAGAGTAGGTGATGTTTAAAGATCACTAGGCACAATATCAAAAGGCATTAAAGTGGATGACAAAGACTCATAAAAAGGTAATTTTATTTGCTTCCCAAGGGGACAAGAATGACAAAAGAAATTATTTCAAAACTTATTACAGATAATAAAATTGTTTCGGTGAAGAGAATTTAAAACAGGAGCTCCCGAATGTCCTAAACGATTGTGCCATAATTCATTGGATAAAGCGGCAAAGGTGGATGGTGTTGTAGTGGATGGTATTGTGGTAATAGGATAAAGTTCACCCAAGCTGTTGCATCTCATTAAATGCATTCCGGTCTGAAAATCCTTCACAGAAAAACCGAAGGGATCAAATTCAACAGAAACATCATTGTCAATGGTAAATTTTCTCACAGAGACTGATTTTTAATTAATTTGGGTGCATGCAAGACATTATGTAAGGTTAAAGGATGATGTGGGTTAGGTAATAATGCATTTCCACAACCAATAACTGGAATATGATGATCACTACCAACAGTAATATTATTACTCATATTGGAATAAGACGTAAGATTACCTCCGTTTGCAGTCATGTGAGAGGTGGCCCCTGTGTCCATATACCATTGATCGTCAGAAGGAGAGATAGATAGAGTATGCATTGCAGCATGAATATCGGTTGGTGCATATGACGACTGTGCATGTTGAGGGGCGACTGCTATATAGGCCTGCTGAGGCTTAGGCCCAAGAATTACTGGCTGGCGGGCCTGCTGAGATGTGAGTTGTTTCTGCCAATTTTCTGTTGTAGGATATGAACAAGGTGGTGTGGCCCATGGCTGCCACGGTCCTGCCATGGAGGATACGTCCACTACTGTGTTTGTGTTGGAGGCGGCTGCCATGACGTGGGCCGGTGGGTTTGCGATCGGCCACTACGACCACCTCCTCTGCCTCTACCATGGCCGCTATGGTTGCTTCCTGCGCCGCCACGACCACTGCGGCTGCTGCTTCTATTGTTGTTGCAGTTTTGATGGTGATACAAATTTCCAGCAGAGCTGTCATGTTGAAATACTAGGAAAGCAGAGCTATCTGTGGTGTTTGCCGTCCTTTTTGTCCGTGCCGTTTCCTCCAAAACTAGCATAGAACGGGCCTTGTAAAACGGAGAAAGTGATTTTCCATGACGAATTTGGGAACCCACAGTGGCATAAGCATCTGTTAACCGGAAACGAGCTGAAGCACCAACCGTTCGTTTGAAACGGGAGCACCAACATTAGATAGTTGATCCGAGAGATTTAAGGTGTTGACAGTAAGATGAAGCAATAAGAAACTGCTCTATGGTGACTCGAGAAAATTCTTGTTCTAGGTAGAGAGCCCTAGAGTTTTTGTTGTCGAAGAAGATATCAAACAGTTGGTTCCAAGCAAGTTCAGCAGTTGAATCACGTTCAATAATTGTATTGAGAAGATCATTAGAGATGGTGCCATAAATCCATTGTAGGACAACAGCGTCAAGGCACAACCAAAGAGTAGGATCGGTTTGTTTGAGAGAGAGAGAGAGTGGACGGCGTATCATTTGGAGATGGGGGAATGATATGATTAAGAACTTGATCGGCTCTGGCATGGATCTTGAAGAGTTCAGCCCACGTATTATATTAGCCTTTTTCAATATCGAGCATGACTTTGATGAAGTTGGTGATGTTAGGGATGGTGAGAGCAGGATGAAAGGTGGAGGTAGTAGGTTTTGGAGGATTCGAAGATGGTGGTATTGTAGAGGAAGGGTGATCTTCGGCCATGAGGAATGATGAAGGCTGGAGATTATTTGAAACCTAGGCTTATTGATTCCATGATAGAAATATTTGCCTTGCTTTTCATTGATATGATAACCATGTATATATATATATATAACAACCTCGGCTACAAAATCATAATTGATTCTTATAATTGTGTTGCCATGATTTCTACTTATTGATTCCTCTAATTGTGTTGCCATAATTGTGACTGACAGTGTTCTAAATGGCGTTCGCCTCGGACGCCTAGGTGCTCAGATGGAGGAGAACGAACCGCCTTTGCATTAGGTGGTGGTCTAGGCGGTTAGAGGCAATTAGGCGGCCGTCTTGTTGAGTATGCGTCCGTGGCGCCGATCAGGCGTCCTCCTGATGTCCAACGCCTAGGCATTTTTTATTTTTTAAAATTTTAAATACTATAAATTAACACAAAGAAAAGAACTACTATTAATCTATTAATCTGTTATATACTATGTATGGATCTTAAATAGTAGTGGAATTGTTTTTACTTTTTTTAGTATTATTGGTGATGGATTGCACATAGTTCACTTATTACACATATTAAAATAGCACATGTTACACATATTACATCTATTGGCATATTGCACATATTACAATTGGACAATTGTTTTTTTTTAATTGCACATATTACACATTAATTGCACGAGAAAGTTTTTTTTATGCATAAACACCCTTTAATTACACATTACACAAGAACATGATGAATATTTGCAATTGGATTGCATAATTATACTCACGATTGAAGAATAGGGCTAAAATTAACTAAATCGGTAAAATAAATTCAACCGCCTAGGCGCCGCCTAGGCACCGCCTAGGCACCCTAGGCGCTAGGCGTCCCTTGACCGAACCGCCACCGCCTGACGCCGTTTACAACCTTGGTGACTGATTGATTCCAATAATTGTGTTGCCATGATTCCTAAATTAATGTATACTAAATATAAAAGATATTGACATATTCTAATACATCTAAATACCAGGAACCATTTGTAGTCTTTTTGGCTCCTGTGTCTCCATGTATGCTGTCAATTACTACATAGTAAATTAGTACTGTCTTAAAATTTTCGTTGGTCTTGTAGTATGGGGTGGTGATCCAGTTTACCCTACTATCAATTACATTCAAGACCCGGATGAAGTGATTGACTACAGAGGTCCAGATTTTCATGAGCCCACACCAAACATGCTCTCTTTCCTTATGGAGGTAAGCATCTTACTCTAGCACGCAGTTATTTTGAAATGAATAGTATTAGTCTGTCCTTTTCTTTTATGCGCATACAGCTACAGATTTGACATTTTATATAATAATGTAAAAAACTTTAGTATTGTATAATGTAAGCATCCTAAGTGTTTTGGTTGTTCACGTCTGTTGATGATACCGTTCTTACCCAAAAAACACTCTATTCACGTGTTCTCTTTTTGAGAATTGACTTGGTAGATGGGTACAATTCAGTTCTGTTATAATGTGCGGACAATTAGGAACAACGAATATGAAACTATGAAATTCATTTAAGGAATTGTTTCCTGGCAATTTTCTTCTTGTTTTTTGTTTTCAAATTATTTTTTCAACTAAATTTGCTGGAGCCATAACCGTTCAAACCATCCATGAATCCATAGTACTAATTCGACACAGTTTATATTGGAAGCATTATGATACCACTACGATCATTTAATGTAAATTTACATGCAACTTTCTATGATCAGAAAGTTGAGGTAAGTTCAGCACTTCAACCCCATATGCAACTGTGGTTGCAGTTGCAACTTGCAACTTGCAAGGGCCATTTGAGTTGCAGCCAGCCACAGCTTATAAAGATTGACCTTGTTATTCCTCTAATTTTCTTTTTTGTTTTTGTAAAGATGATAGTGAAAAAGTGTAAGGACTGAACTTCTTATTGACAAACTTGATGTATTTCAAAAATAGTTTTGAATTCCACTTCTGTTTGTTGCATTTCTTTCATAATTACTGGACTGTTCAAACCTTTGTTACACTATACTGGCTTTATAATTACTCTCTCGTCTGTGCAAGTCAGCTGATCATGTGGCTTTTTCCCTTGACAGCAAGGGCATATCATTTCCAGGGAAGAACTTGAGATTATGTTGGCAAAAGAGAAGAAACAAGAATTTGAGGTAAATGTATCTCTTATTTCATGCCTACATGCCTCGCGGAATGTTATATATATATATATATATATATATATATATATATATATATATATATATATATATGGGAAAGGCTCCGTTGCACACTACTTTTGGTGCTCACCGCGTGAACACTACGTCTTCGGGCGTTCAAATCGAAAATCCGAACCGTTCACATTGATCTACACATCTAAATTAGTCTAAATATGTAAAATCAAATCATTTGAAATTCATTTGCCCATCCATCACGCGACTATAAAAACTAAAAAGGAATTCATTTATACACCTTCTGCATCCTTTTTTCTTATTTGCATACCCTTGCTATTTGCCTAATTAGTTGAACATGTCCCGGTATTGTAATTATGGCTGCAGGTTACTGATATAGATGAAGCTATGGCAAGTGCAGTTGACATTGGAGAGAATGATGTGAGTGTACTATCAGTTTTTCCCTTTTACACTAAATTTCCTTCACCTGCCAGGTAAATAAAATGTTTGCTTTGTTTATATGGTTATATAAATAGGATGAAGAGGATAGTGAAGATGAAGAGGATGAAACTGAAGATGAAGAAGAGAAAATTACGCGCAATTGGAGCGTTCTGAAGAGTACTCCTGAGCTACGCAAATCCAAGGTGCATATTAAGATAATAAGAACTTCACCAAATTCTGTTGTGTTCTTTATGTGAAGTCAGTCATTTATTGCCTGCTGAATTTATTTAGCATTAAATGAACAAGATTCCACATGCTATCATATCTGCAATTAAACCATTTGGTCACGTTGACAGGAAAAGTAACATGTAATACTAAAGAATGTGTCATTAATCTTGAACTGCTTAGCTCCATGATATGTGAACTGGGCATGTCAGCTAAATAGTTATTGCATTTGGATGTTCGTTCCCAGGAAAAAACAAAGAAGAAAGAAGGCCAAATGTCACTAGAAGAGGCTATAGATGATTCAGAGAACTTAACAGATTTCCTAATGGACTTTGACGAAGAAGAGTGAATGCGTTTGACGGTTGCAATATTACCCCTGATAGAACTGGTGAGTGCTAAACAAATTGTATCTTGATAATACTTAAATAGGAGAAAGGCGACTGCCTGATATCATGTAGAGTGAGTGTGATTGCTTGGTTGGTCGGAGACTGCAGTTTCAAGCAAGGTGCATTCTTATTTGGGTATTAACTTTTTGCTGGTACTCGTATAATTCCTTTTCTTTTTCATTGATATATTGAAATTTAAATAGAAAATTAAAATCACCATGTTCGTAACATGCAGAATTTCATCTCCAAGCAAAAAGGCAGAGCGGTGGCTTTGATACTTCCTGTGCCAAGGATGCAGACTATGAACGGGGAACAACGCAAAGGTTGGCAAGAGAAGAACCCGAATTAGTCACTTGTGCATTACACATGTGTTTGTTCCTTGTGAGAGAATTTGTCAGTATACATCTTGTAACAGTTCTATATTCGGAGCATTGTGCATGCTGTCTGAAGATCTATCTGGTATATTTTTGGTGGTTTTGTCCTAGTCTTATACAAATTTATGTAATACCATATTCAACTCAAGTAAGAAAAAAAAAATTATTTGTGAAAATTGTAGATTTTCTTGCTTTCCCATCTAAATCCTGCTTGCGAAGGAATCCCCATTGGAGTGGCACAGTTTCTCTAGAATGTGGATACTTAATATCGCCTGTAAATTGAGCCGCACATCAAATATATATTTTCTGGAAATGAGCCATGTTTTTGGAAAAGTTAGAAAGTTTAAAGTTCGCTACAAGATCATGGGAAGATGTATGATTTTGGCAACTTTTTAAAACTAAATTCCAAAATAGACCACTTTCAAAACTAATTCCAAAGTTAGACCAGTCCTCATCGGCCATAGTTGTGAATTACGGCATGTTCGATTGTGAGTTCTATGTTTTTTTTCTGTGTTTTTTTCTATGTTGGAGTTCTCAACTGTGATCTTAGTTCATTTCATATTTGGACTAGAAAGATTTCGACACTTGAACAATTTTTTCTAAGTAAAAATGTACTAAATATAGGCTGCAATTTTCAACCGCGGTCTAAATATAACAGAGGCCACAGCGGCCTATATTTAATGCATTTTTACTTAGAAAAAATTGTCCAAGTCTCGAAGCCTCTCTAGCTCAAATATGAAATAAATTAAGGCTGTAATTGAGAATTGCAGCCTCGAAAAAACACATTTTTGAAGAGGTCACAGTTCGCAAATGCAGCCTCACAATCGAGCAGGCTATAGTTCACAAATGCGGCCTATGAGGACTGATCTATCTTCGGAATTAATTTTGAAAGTGGTCTATTTTGAGAATTAGTTTCACAAAGTGGCCCATTTCAAGAAAAAACTCAGGACGTATGCTATAGTAGATGTATTTTTCCAAAACTAATGATAACAGTGATGATAAATCTAGCTGCTAATTGAACGATTGTCTACAATCCACATAGCTACACAATCTAAAGTATTGGAGATGGATTCGTATCTTGTTGGTAACAGCAGTTACTACACTAATTTTGCGGACAGGCAAAGAAACATTCCCATTTTCAAGCATGAACACAAATTTACAAACTATAAACCTTTTTTTCATTCCATTTCAACCTCAACCAAAGTTACGATTCAAGTTAACCGAAATGGTTCAGTTCAGTTGTAGCTCATACAGATACAGATAAATGCACAACAATCCTCGAGTAGAATAATACAGCGACAGACAATAGTCTTTTCCAAACAGTAATAAAACAAGAAAGTCGGCTTTAAAACACTGCTATAATACAAATATTATATTCTGTATATTATTAAACATGCACTATTTTAGGGGTTGTAACTTGGAAGCTGCAATGGAGTCTATGATCCATGAGTTATCTGCCACTCTGGCTCCACTAGCATTTGCAAGAGCTTGTGCTTCAGATCGCCTACGACCTAAAACTGCTTTGTGACTGCATTTTTCCTTCTCAGAAATCTCAATGCTGTAGATTATGAAGGTCTCCGACAAAGAAGAATTTTGAAACATCACTTCTTGGTCCTTTGCAAGGGGTTTTCTTTGCAGAACTGAACCCCCTGCTGCAGTAATAAGATCTTGCAGGTAGCCTTTGTATTTAGGAGTGAAGTCTACAGAGAGATAGAACCTTAAGTTAATGAAGAGCTTCAATTCCTGAAAGTGAGAACAAAGACAAAATCAGGTATCTATAATAGTATTGATTACAAGTGAAATGATGTAGACAAGTGAAATGATGTAGACAAGTAATCAAATACAAAGGTTTACCTTATTATTGCCCCTCAGTCTTCCTAATCGAGGACCACCAGTAATTCCGTGGACATCAACCATGATCTCGAAGCTTTCTTCTTCTACAGGTTTCATGGCCTTCATACATGCTTTGATCCCTGTATCGCATAAATAGAATGAGAAATTGTTTGAGTGTCTACTTAGATTGGTAGCGGCAAGTGACTATAAGTGAGAGTTGCACTTACATTCGATGCTTAATATCCATTTCCCATTCAAGATGCCCATCAGGTACTTGAGGGTTCTCTTGCATGCTCCCTGCTCATCAGCAGATGCAATGACATGAGTCACTGCAGGGCTCCATGACTTTGAGATGGTTATGCCAGTCAACCTTGTGAACTCGGATATAACATCCTGATAATGGAAATGGTTAGAAACCTCAAGTGAACTCATCATATCTTTACAAAACTTCAAGAATGCAATTTGAACAACCTTTTCTGTAGCAGTCAGCGCCGAGCAACAGAGAACCCATTTGCTAGGTGTCCCAAAAGGCCAGGACCACTTTTGGCTCATATCTTGATTATCTTTGCTCGTGACAGCTGCTTTGAGCAGACTGAACATAGAAAAATAGATATTAAAAAAAATTAATTCCTGTGATTAAGTACATGAAGTTGCTGATATTGATTTAAACATACCTGTTAGACTCTTTTGGATCAGGCCTCTTTCTTCTTTGCATCAAGGGCTGAGATACTTCGTTTGGCAAATTGGATGAAAAATGAAGAGGGCAAAGCATCACAAAATTATCCTATTGGCATAAATTTTTGCAGATGGTCAGTAACAAGAAAAAATAATGTATTGTATTACAAAAGTAGATTTTTGTTTTATGCCTACGACTGTAATAAGAAAAACAACTTACATTGTCCCATCGACACTCAGGAACCAATTTAGCGCAAGTGAAGTGGAAGCTCTTTCGGCAACTTTTCTCATAACATCCAAGAGCAGCTCCCTTGACACCACAACAGCTGCATTTTATCCTTCTACTTCTGGATACTTCCGCTTCAAGATTTCTGACCAAATCATCTTCTTCAAAGTATACATCAGGAGCCCTTCAATTGAATATAGAATAGTCAGTATAACTATAGAAATGATCACTGTTACTCAAACTTTCATGTAACCTACAATAAGTATTCCATCATGAGAAAGAATTGCCTACCATTCAGTACAGTGTTTGTGCGAATGAATCACATTGCTTCCATTATTATCTGCTGCTACTGGTTTGCCATTGAAGTAGTGCATCATCTCACCAGAATCCTGTTAATTGAAGATATAATGGCCATTTCAGAACTGAATCATTTATGCATTTGAAGACAGTCCTAGAAAGAACATATGTTTATGATTACCTTTGTGTCATTGGACCTTCGACAGAAGGCACACAGAACCTCAGAAACATGATTTCCACATTTTCTCAAGCGGCCCATGGTACCAGTTTGGTTGTTATCACACCCACCAGTTTCAGGTGAAGCAAGATGAATCCCATTAGCATAGTCATCCTCTGCTTCATCAACAAATTTTATTTTCCGTTTTCTCTTCCCTTTCGATTCACCCAACTGCTTCTTTTCAATCTGTCGTCCACTTCGAACTCCTCTTCTATTTTCACTTGGGTTTGATGAGAATCCTTGTTTTCCGATGTTAACTTCAGTGGTAGTATTTACTTGTTCTTCATCATGTATTTTAAATATACCACAATCCTTCAACAGCTTTTTGTACTTCTGCTTGGGTTGAGATGTGACTAGTTTTCTCCTCTTCCTACTCTTATTTTGCAAATCCAGTCCCTCATCATTTCCATCAGTATTGCTTGGATTTTTCGCATCCTGGTTCTGGATTTTCTTTATAGAAGATACAATAGGAACCTGTCCTGATGCTTCAGCCATAGCAACATTATTGTTGAGATTATTATTACTGCTACTTGGGCTTTTACCCCTCTTGGTGAATCTTCTTTCCCGATTTGGAAGTTCGTAATCAGAATCGTCATCTTCTTTTCCCAGAGAAAGAGAATCCTGATCTTCCTCGACTGAATCTTTAACTATTTCTCTAGCATCATCTAGGACTTCTCGATGAGCTTCATCCAGAGAATTGTCACTTTCTATCTTGGTCTTCTTCGAACGATTTCCTCTAGTTTTTGCAGGCTTCTTACTTTTGACAGAGCTACCTTTCTTTGCAACAACATTTTTACTTCTTTGATTGCTCTTCTTTGATTCCCCAATTTTGAAGCTTTTTGCTGAATTCTCTCGACAAACTCCGTTACTTAATTTTGTTCCAGTTTGCAGCTGACAATCTTTCTCCTGGTTGGCATCAAATTTGCTCTTACCAGTACCCTGTAGTTCAACAAAGCTTCGGATATTGAGTATCAAGTGAGAATAGTTGAAGAAAACTCTACAATAACAATTTATATAACTAAATTAAATGTCAACTAATACACAGTTACACACTTTTAAAGGGGTTGAATAGAGCTCGGGGGAGCAAGTCATTTGAGTCCATTCAAACAATTCACTATCAAGAGCATCAGCAACATTGGATTTTCTCTGCAATCATACACATCAACATAAAAGCTTTAACTATCTATAAAACCAAATGTGTAACTGTTTTACTTCAGAGTTGATTATAAACTTACAGTAGCAGTCATCTTAGCTGGAGAATTATCATCTTCAGAATCTTTGATGTCACTAAAACAAGGAACGTAAGGTTGAGATGCATCATTGACCAACTGGTCACTTGGTTTCCCAGAGGCTTCATCATCTTCATCTTCATCATCCTTATCTTCTCTCAAACAGAAAAAGGGCATAAATAAAGGATCCTCTAGCCCATCAGCAACTTTTTTCCTATGCTCATTCGATACCTTGTTACTCCCAAACTCAACTGACAGTTTAGTAACCTTTTTGACTTGCAGTGGAGTATCAGATTCGGAAGCCATGTAAGGGTTCACGTGGACCCGTTTCTTGGCAGGAAAAGAAGGCATTTGTGGTGGGCATACATCAGATGTAATTTGATCGGATTTATCTAATTTCTGTCTTGTTTTATGATTTAATCCTTTGCCCTTCGACCTTCCTTGGTACGCTAATTTAGTCTCCAATGTACCAGAGTTCTTTTCAGTGTCACCTTGGGTCAGCCAATCAACGAGGAAAAGGAGTTGAAGATAAAAGGAAATAGAATGCACAACTAGATACCAATTACATTTAGTACTTCATGAGTGAATAACTAGTTATCAATTTTGTATATGATGGGAAGTTAGACATAATAGCTATTACTGTTGACCAAGAGCGCAGAATATGCCTCTAAAGCTATAACATCATGTAAATGAGGAATATATAAATATGTATATGGTCTTAAATCATATGAGCCTTCCTTTTTTTGCAGAACACGGAATGTGCACAACAAGATAATACAAGTATCATCTGCACAAGAGCAGTCAGGTGTTGTAATCACCTCCAAATCAAAACAACAAAGATAAGTAAATTAACCAAAAATACAACCAGAATGTGCACACGGCACCATCACAAAACACACCCAAAATTTTTGAAGGACCCTGCTACTACACCAAACTCCAAAGTTTCAATTTACACTTATATACTAACAAGCGCTTGCAGGTTGGGCGCTCACTTTTATTTTATGGGCCGAGATAAAATGAGACAAACTTGTGTGCTGAGACCTAGATATGCGCAGCAGTCTATAATTTTTTAAAATTCTGCGGCAAAAATATGCATCGAGTGGGACGCAAGCCTAGGTTGCTATAGTACCTATCAACAATAATAATTAGATTGACAGCTTGATTAGTGGAGAATCAGATTGACAGCTTGATTAGTGGAGAATCAGTAGGAATATATTCAGTTTTGGTAAATCTGTTGATAGCTTGATTAGTGGAGAATCAGTAGGAATATATATTCAGTTTTGGTAAGTCTGTTGATAGCTTGATTAGTGGAGAATCAGTAGGAATATATATTCAGTTTTGGTAAGTCTGTTGATAGCTTGATTAGTGGAGAATCAGTAGGAATTTGTTAGCTTGATTTACTCCAATATCAGATCTGGTAAGTTGTATATATATACTACCACATACTAATAACAAATCAATCAAGTTATTTACAATCTCTCTTCTTCTTTAGTACCATGTGAAAGAATCTACCAGTCACCAAAACCGAAAAGTTTTAATGAGGGTTAGAGGGTTTTACACTTGTATTCGAATAAAAACCACAGAAGAAGACAGATGATTGATGCGCTCTCCTCTCATAGGACAATAATGTGAATCTTTTGACAATGGAACAATACATAAACAGCAAAACAATACAGCATAAATTTTTTACCACTATCCTAAGCTACAATTCGCCTTTCCTATCAAAAATGAAAGATGGTAATAATACAAATTGAACGCCAATACTAATTTCACCAGTGAGCTAATACCAAGCAAATTTAACAGGAATATCTTTTTAATCATATTGCTTTACATACTAATAAATAACCTTAGTTGAATAAATCAAAAATGGTTATAATCAATTTACCAGAATTTTTGGTTGAAGGTCCTCCTTGGGTGGTAAGGATGTTAACTCCCGCCGCAACCTCCATGCCCTTAAAAACGCTCACCAAATTATCCATATGCGGCGCAGGCCGAACCTCTAAAACCAAACAAACAAATTTTCAATAAACAACCAACCGATCAAAATCTCAAAGCCAAACATACACACCTCTCCTCCTAAACGGAACTTTGCACACAGGGCAATCGGATATCGATTTCATCGACTCAACAACGCATGGACTAAAAAAGAGAAACCCAAATAAGAAACCGAACTAAAAAAAAAAATAGGACTAAATAGATCTAATAAAATTATGGCTCACTTGCAGAAGACATGGTTGCAGGGAAGCGATACCGACGATTTCAACAAGCTCAAACTACACAAAATCAATCAATCAAACAAACAAACAAATAAATACAAAAAAAGATTCATCATTTCTTTGGAAAGGAGAGATTTTGAGAGATGGGTTTGTACCAAATTGGGCACTTGAGCTCTCTTCCCATCTTTTCGAGATGCGAAAGATCCGCCATTTTCACCCTTTTCTGAAATCTAGGGTTTCAACCGATCGACACTAAAACCAAAAGGGGGGTTTCAAGAACGACGAGAATGGGAAATTATGGTAATTATTGGTAGATTTATTATTATTATTATTATTTGTGGGGGGGGAGGGGAGGAGGTGAGATTTTTGAGCTCTGGGATTTTGGATAGAGGAGCGACCTTTTTGGAATTTGAACTTGGCGGGAGTTTTCCCTCCTCTGAAATTTTGGTGTAGATTTCGGATTTTAGGGGTTCATTTCCGATAAATTCTTATTGGGTTTGGATTCAGGTATCAGATCAACGGAATCCATTATTCTGCAGGGGCACCAACTGTAATTATAAACAATTCCAGTGGCATTTCCCTCCCTCGCCGCCTAATTTTCCGCCTTTAATTTTTTTATTTTTTGCATCCCGAAACATCTGCAAGATTTAGTCAGTGTCATTTTCTAGATTAGTAAAAGACAAAAAATGACATTGTGTTTTAGCAAAGCCAAAATAGAAAGCTCACGTCTAGACTTAGTAGGTTGGGAAAAAATCGGATCTCTGAATGGAGAATGTCCCCATCTGTTGGGACATCAGGGGTTATCGCTCTTGGCTTTAACCCTGACACCTTTTGTTGTCTAGATGAGCTCCACGGTCAATTTTCTCTGTCGGTATTGCTCCAACGAAAATCCGACCTATGGACCCAATCGATTACGGTAGTCTATTGACCACATACCTCTGCCCCTAGAATGGCTTTCTAGGCGGAACTTAGAGCGGTCCAGGCACACTGGCCACACCCTTGGGTGGTGGGGGTGATTTAAAATCACTAGATTCGTCTCAGAACACAGAGGCAAAGGATCCAGTGACCCCGATTGGAAAACATTTAATGAGGTAATCACGGACCTAGAACTAGTTGGCATCCCCATCTCTGATAGGCTTTTCACCTGGTCAAACATGCAGGTGGCGCCCATTCTAGCTAAATTAAATAGGATCTTGGTCTCCACGGGCTGGGTAACCAAATTCCCGTTGTCGTCGGCTAAATCTCTTCCTAAACCCACCTCAGACCATGTACCTATCTTGTTGTCTTCCGGGGAAGATCAACCCAGAAAACCTTCAAGGTTTCGGTTCGAGAAAGCATGGCTTGAAATCCAAGACTTCCATTATATGGTCAACGAGAGCTGGTCTCGCCCGACCACGGGCTTGGAGGCAACCGCAATATGGTGTGAAAAAATTAGAAGACTCAAGGGCACACTCAGAAAATGGAACCGAACCAGATTTGTGCTGATTTGGAGAGCAAAGGAATCCCTTTTGGAAGGTATTGAGGAGCTTGAGAAGACTGAAAAAACTAGGGATTTGATACAGGAAGAGCGGAATAGATTGCTCTAATTCAGGCAGGAAATTGACCAACTCTACAGGATTGAGGAAATCAAATGGCAGCAACGGTCCAAAATCTCGTGGCTCAAAGAAGGAGACGCGAACACAGCATTCTTTCACCGAGTTACCAGTGCCCGACGTAGATCTAACCTCATTCACTCGATCCACTCAGATTTGGGAATGGTACAAGGCGACGACGCTATTAAATTGACATTCCAGTCCCATTTCAAGCGCCTCTTTGGGCACAAAGGGGACTTGCGAATTCCTATCCAACACGACTTCTGGCAGGACCCGGCAGGTAACTCCGTTCCTAGGTTGCAAGCCCTAGAAGCACCCTTCACTGAGAAGGAAATATGGGAGACAGTCCAACAACTTGGAAAAGATAAAGCTTCAGGTCTAGACGAGTTCCCGATACTATTCTATCAGATATTCTGGGAGGAAATCAAAGGTGATTTGCTGAAGATGTTCGAAGTCTTCTACGAGCATAAACTCAAATTAGGGAGACTCAATTCTGCGGAGGTTGTGTTGATCCCTAAGAAAGAAGACCCTCGAAGAGTTAGAGACTTCCACCCTATAAGCCTCCTTAACAGCTCTGTAAAGATCATTACTAAGACCCTCGCTAACAGGCTGGGAAAGGTAATGGATGGCCTCATTGGTGAGGACCAGACGGGATTCATTAAAGGTCGATGTATTCAGGACAGTATAGCAACGACTGAGGAAACTATCCACCAGTGTCACACATCGAACTCTAAGAGCTACCTTCTGAAGCTGGACTTCGAGAAAGCCTATGATTCTGTTGAATGGGATTGTTTGCTGGAAGCGCTTGCTGGAAGAGGTTTTGGGGGGAAATGGATCAGATGGATCCACACATGTTTGACCACCAGCAGCAATGCCAATTTTGGTAAATGGGGTGTCAGGCCACCCATTCTCGTGCAAACGAGAGCTCATGCAAGGAGATTCGCTCTCTCCCCTTCTCTTTACCATTGTGGCAGATGTACTTCGATCCATGATGACTAAATGCAGTAGAGTAGGGTGGATTGTACCAGTAGCCAAGGGAGTCAATCGCCAAGGGCGCTCTATACTCCAGTATGCATATGATACTCTCCTATTTGGCAATGGCAACCTACGGGAAACTATCGTCTTCAAAGAAATTCTTTATTGCTTTGAAGCTTGGTCTGGCCTCAGGGTTAATTTCTACAAAAGTGCTCTCATCCCCATTGCCCTGACACCGGAGGAGACACTTGAACATGCCACAATTCTCAATTGCTCCACCGAGATTTTCCCCATTCAGTACCTAGGATTGCCACTAAGACCCGGAAAACTCTAAAAGACGGATTGGCTACCCATTATTGGCCGGGTTGAGAAATGGCTAACAGGTTGGAAAGGCAAAGTCCTATCTTTGGAAGGGAGAGTCACACTTATTAATGCAGTCCTATCAAACCTTCCTATCTATTATCTGTCCTTCTTTGAAATGCCACGATGGGTAATCCAGAGAATTGACCGGACTTGGAAACGCTTCTTATGGAAAGGGGCAGACCCCGATCGAGGAGGATATCACCTCATTAGATGGAAGAAGGCATGCATGAAAAAGATACATGGAGAACTAGGTATAATTGATCTTTGCGATATGAATCTGGCACTACTGGGTAAATGGTGGTGGAAAGTGTTCCACCCTAATGGAGAAAGGTGGCAACAATTTGTTCGGAGATATATGCATGGGAATGGAACGAGAAATCTAGGATTCAGGATAGGCCCACGGGTTTTCTGGTTCTGGAAAGGCATCACTAAGGCCTACAAACCCTTCTCTAGCTGTGTGACATCAGTTATCGGAATGCCAGACTCACCAGACTTTGGTGGGATAAGTGGTGTGTCGATCACACACTCAGAGCCTTGTTCCCCGATTTATATGACCAGGCATCACAACCACACTGCACGGTGGCCGCAACCTGGAAAAGAGGCACATGGAAGCCACTATTCAAACAATCACTCGACCCGGGTTCCCAGATTAGACTTATGGAACATCAGACCTATATCACCAACACTGGTATTGGGTGCTCCCAGCGTCCGGATAAGAAATCCTGGGGTCTGGAGAAAAATGGCAAGTTCACAGTTCACTCCATGTACAACCGCATTCACTTTAGGGGTTGTACCCCAAAGTGGTCAGCCGTCATATGGAAGACGAAAGCCCCATCAAAAATCAAAGTTTTCTTATGGCTGGTACTGAATGATGCGATCTTGACTAGGGACAACCTCGCTAAATGCCAACCGAGTGTGGACTCTCAATGCGGGTTCTGCCACGCTACCCTGGAAACTAGAGACCACCTTTTTCTATTGTGTCCTAAAAGCAAAGCGGTACTCGTAGAGGTACTCAACACCCTCGAATGACTCAGTATCCTAGTATATACGAGGATCTGTGGGTGGGTCCGATGTTCACATCGGAGTGGAAATCTATGAGAGAAGCGTGATATATCGCTATCGCCGCAACGACTTGGGTTCTTTGGCTAGACAGAAATAATCTTTACTTTCACAGAAATTGTAATAGTATTTCTGGTAATTTGACTCACATTATGCATTTTATTTCATTTTGGGCTAATGTGGCAGCAGCAGGTCCCAGGGGGAGGATTGCGAGCGTATTCCAGGTGAGGATTTTGATGATGAGGAGATCGAGATCGGTCCGACGATCGATTGATAGCCAGCTATTGCTACTCTGATCATGGATACCCACCACCCCAGGGTTTGTTGGGGGGATATGATGTATTTCTTAGCGGCTACTCTAGGTTTTTTTTGTCCCACCCCCCATGTTTGGGGTGGAGTTTATGCACTTTTGTTTTGATGGTAGGACTATTGGGCTTAGTACTCTGAGTTTGTTTTATTAATCCCTTATTAATAAAATAGGGTGGCCAGACTCCACCTTTTTTTCAAAACATAAAAAATAAAAATAAAATAAAATAAAATAGAAACACATCACAATCAAACAATGAAAGATCTTACACTTGAAACCCCTAAGGTAATCTGAACCGTCCAATTATTTAACTAGTATTATTAGTTGTATTTCTGCAATAACAACATTTGAGGATGAATAACTTACATATGCGTTAAATACTCAGCACCAAAGAAAAAAGAGAAGCAACCCTCTTCAAAGAGAATGAGAGCACAAGAGAAACAAGAGAAGCAGCCCTCTTCAACCTTCTCCAGCACTTCAGCAAGCGCGACAGGAGCTACGATCACAGGACATCGACGATGCCAAAGTACGAAAGGGGGCAGGAGATGGAGCCACGACCGAGCAAGCGATACGGTGCTCAGCAAGAGACTCGGACCAGAGCAAGGGGGAGAACCACAACATGTTCACCTGTTGGTCATAGAGACCGGACATGGGACACAAGGGGGGCGAGGAGCTCATACAGGAAGGTTGTAACACCCCGCAAAATTGAGTAATGACAATTTTGTCTCTCGTATGTTACACATGTATATTTGTACCGTTACGGGTAACATCCGTAGCATATTTTAATTTAAATATTATACGTATTTTGTATTCTGACTATTTATACATTTTCGTCTTCTTAAAACTCAATTTTCATTCTATTTTAAGCCAACATAAACATTTATTTTAATCTCTGTGTTTTCACGTACATTGCATGTACTTTCAATACACATGTCGATTACGTATATTTTTCGTACCGTGAAATGTTCGTAATATTATTAAATATACATTTTTGTATTTGGACTGTTTTTCGTTATCTCAAATTAATTTTAAATATTTTTCACGTGCATCACACGTAAATTTTTTTGTTTATTTTTATTTCTACATTTTCTAGATGTCATGCACACTTTTCTTCTCATTTATTTTTTCACAAATGTATTATTCATTTTTTTTATTAAAAACCATGGGCCCAAAATTCTATTTAAAGCCCACTAGAAATTCATTAAAAAAAGAAGCTCATTAATTTATTATACTTTAAATATTCACTTTTAAATCCTACATTTGTCATGTAACAAGTATGTACATTTATGCTATAAACAAATGAATGAGAAGTGTGTACATGTGGTAAATTCAAAGAGTGTTAGCCATGCATAAGAATAGGATGAGTTGAGAGTTTGTGAGAGTAATGGTGAGTGAGTGATTAATTTTGTAAATGGATTTAATGTTGAGTAATAGGTGTCTCTTCATTCACCCATTTAACACTATAAATACCACTCCCTTTTTTCATGAACTCTTGCACTAAAAATCAAAAGAAAAACAAAAGAGAAGAAAGAGGAAGAAAAAAAAAGGAGTTGTTTGAGTTCTTGCTTGGAGGAAGGAAAGCTTGCTAGGAGGAGAAGGGAGTCCAATTCTTGGAGCTAGGAGCCATCTACTAGGAGTTCATTTTCTTTCTTTAAATAAGGTGGGTGACTTTTTGAAATTTCTAAAATTTAGTAGTATGCATGTGTAGGAAAATTGATATTTGAAATTGTTTATACATATGAGTAGTGGTTAATTTGTGATGATGATATTTAAATGAAATGCATGCTAATTGAGAATTTATCTTATAGATAAGTTGAAATGATGTTGTTTGGGTGCATGGTAATATATTATGATTACATTGAATGAATTTGATATAAATTTATACACAAAGTTGCTAAATAATGCAAAGAAACTTACTGTCTTGAATTTTGTTTGCACTTCAGAAAATCATGTCTAATAAAATTAGTTAGAATCTATAGCTAAAACTTTTTTGAGAGTATCTTGTATGTGACGGGAACATCCCTTTAAAATTTTATAAGATTTGGAGGTCGTTTACTATTTTAATAAAATCTAAACTCAGAACTGGTTAGTAGTTGACTGGTTGCTGGAAATCTGCACACATTTCGGTTTTTGATCATTTCAGCATTGTAAATGAAGTAATTTGAGAAAAGTTAGAATTAAGAACTTGCAGTAGACTCGTTAACCTTTCTTAAAAGTCTAAGAAATCAAATTTCCACAAATGATTGAATTTATAATAAATTTTACAAGACTGTACAAGTGGTAGTATTTCAGTAATTCACACTACTGTAGATTTCGAAGAATTTAGTGTTATAGATACAATATTTTGGAGAAAATTATAACTAAGAAATTGTAGTAGGCTTTCATACCTTTATTTTGATCTAAATAACGTAAAGTTTCGTGAAGTATATGATTTTCTATGATTTTTACAAATAGCATGAAATGCAGTCTTCTGACTGTGAATTTACTATTTTCCAAATGATACTTAGACGAAGTGATTGAGAATATTGTCTCACTTTTTAAAGTTATATTTTGGAGAAATAAAGAACATATTCATGCATAAACGAGATGTGAACTGAAGAGATATATATATATATATATATATATATATATATATATATGAATGATTAAAGATGTTAAGATTGATTCAAAATGAATCAAAGTAAAATGATAAGATGAATTTTTAAAGATGAATTTTTTTTAGAGATTATGTTTGAATCTTAATTAACTTATGTTGAGAAAGTTTTGGCGAATATGAAAAGTGTATTGTGAAAATGAATAGTTTGAGATTGTTCTTAATTGATGAATAAATAAAAACGAATGAAAAGATTTGAATGAAATATGAATACCTGAAATTGGAAACATGAGTTATAAGGGTATGAGTGCCCCAAATTGTTGAACATGGAAAGATGTTGATTCTAGAGGCTTAGTGATACCAAAGTACCAGCAAAAGTAATGGAAAGGAATAATTGATTTTTGAGAAATGGCCAATGTGGGCTGTCGTTCTCGGTATTTTTGTGTAAGACCGGTAGGAGGGTAAACAGTTTTAGGTGGTATTATTTATTCGTGTTCAAACTTAAGGAATAGGCACTAAGGGGTGATGTAATAAAACTTGGGTAAACGTAAGTGGGGCGCGTCTATATAGTCGGGCGGTGGATTCTGGGACTGTGGTTGCTTATGGAGCGAGACGAGACTCAATTAAATCTGGAATTATGATTGATCGGGCGGTGGATTCCGGGATCATGATTAGTCGGGTGAATATGAGGTAGATCTCCAATATATATTTTGGGGCTAGAGCGGCACTTGCGGGATGTTCGCACGATGAGGATTCTGTATAGTTGGGCAGTGGATTCCGGGACTAGGATCCGTACTCGTGGAATGTCTAAACCTTATTTTGTTACCGTAGTAAGATTTCATGGTGAGGGATTTAACCCTATAATGTGGAGTACGTAGGTTCTTGCCCCCGGACCTATGTAGGATGTGGTGCATAAAATCCGAACAAGTATGCATTAGTGTCATTGTAGTATAACATTTTTAAGTCATATCAACACTGACATGTTTAGGGTAGTCACTCTTTACACTTTTATATGCATTCAAGTTTATGTTTGTTAAAGTAAGAGATTTCGTTATAATACAGTATAGAGAGGATCATTGTTTATAACATTGCGTCGGTTGTAAGCAACTGACGTGCCCACAGATTTTCAGTACAGGGCTTGATTGAATTGGTGAGGACTTAAAGACGGTTGATAGTAAAGATTATATTCATGATTAAAGCTGCTGATATTAGAGTTGTCTTCATGTTGTATTTTTATTTAACTTCTGTTGTGTAACTCTGTAATAAACATTGTTGTGTAATAAAAGAAAAGTTTTAATTTACTAGTAAAATTGTACGAATTGAAGTAAATGATCCTTTTATACAACGAATTATATGTAAATAGAATTTGGGGTGTTACAGAGTGGTATCAGAGTAAACTTCAATATAGTACAAAATTACAAGGACAACATATTAGGGTGGACATTAGAGTGTGAGTTCAGCTTATAGAGATTTAAATGTAAGCTGATTTACGTTTGTGTTGCTCTATACACTAATGTCTTCTCCTCCCTTTCCCTAGTAGATGGCCGGAGTCATGAATCTTGAATTTGTGGAACTTGCATTCATGATACTCTCCTCGTATACAATTAATGTGATATTGTATGCGAGCATGCTTTTTCTTGGTATCAAAGTGGCGCAGTGGAAGCGTGGTGGGTTTGAACCTACATTCATGATGCCTTACACGTGGACACACTTCTCTCTTTAATTTTTTCGTGGATTTTCATCGCAATACTTTATCATTCTAAAAAAAAAAAAAATTCTTATACTATTGATTCACTTCGGTATTTACAACCCTTAATCTTATTCTTTTAAGTTTGACTTACTCATTTTCTTTCTTGATGTTTCTTTTATGCGCTTTTACACCTATTTATTTACGCTATTACTCTAACGTATTCTATTAAGTTTTGAACTAATACTTATTTAATTATTTTTAAGACTATCATTTTCCTTTGTTATTATTAGATTTTGATTTTTGATGTTTGTATGTTTACATTCACTGTGATTTCACGATACTATATTTTTCCATTATTTTAAGATTGTAATGTTTTAGATATGACATATTTTTACACATTATAAATCCTTTTCCAATTATTTTTGTGATATAGCTTATATTCGATATTTAAAATCTATCCTTTTATTTGAATATTTTATCGTTGTAATTTTCTACTCTTACTATCTCAACTTTTACTTCTATTTTCATATCACCAATTTTAAAAACATAACTTCTATTTTCATACTCTATTAAACACCCAATATCCAAGTACATATAGAAGATTATATCTTCCCATTTTCCGTTTTGGTGCAACCTGATGTCGAGAGGGTAAATTTGCAACTAGACATCAATAGAGGCAAACTGCAAATGGATACCGGGAAGATAAAGTCTGCAACCGAATGTCCATAAGGCAAACTGCAATCAGATGTCGTAGAGGCAATTCTGCAACTTGTCAAACCTGCAGTTGGACACCAACGAGGCGAACCCACAACAAAAATGGATTTTTCTATTTTAATAACCCTCACTTTTGTTTATTTTTAAATCGTATATATAATTATTGTATTTACTTTACAAGTTATTTTATGATATTATCTTGTTATACATAAATTATTTTATATTGTCTATACTTTTAACTAAATTTCATGCTCATATATTTTTTCAAAGCTTTTTCTCTTGAATTGCTAGTTCAATTTTTATCTTGTAATATATGGTATTAGTTCAGTTTGCAATTTTAATCATTCTACTGTTTGTTGCTTTGATAAAATTTTCGATTACTAAGCCTATAAATAATTTATTAAAATATCTATTGACTATGCTTCCCAATTGCTTTGTTTTTTATTATTTCACAAATAACGAATTAATTTATACGGTCCTTTATCTAATATTTTACCTAATATTGTTTTTGTATAAAATTTTATTTCAATCGATACTCTCTTTTATGGTCGTGTTTCTTTAGTTTTTTTGTTATCTTCTTATAAATTTTGATACTCATAGTTTTCTTCTACAAGTTTATCTTGTTTTTCCACATTACATATTTTCAAACTACATTTATTTTCTTAATATTTGCAGTTTCCTAGATGCAATAATGATATTTTTTTTGGTGTGTACGAAATACAACTTTCACCCTAGTAAGTTCTGAGGACATAACTATTCGTTGTGGGTTGGGGGGGGGGGGGGAGGGGAGTGTAACATCCTGCAAAATTGAGTGATGACAATTTTGCCCATCGTGTGTTACGCACGTATATTTGTACTGTTACGGGTAACATCCGTGGCATATTTTAATTTAAATATTATACGTATTTTGTATTTTGACTATTTATACATTTTCGTCTTTTCAAAACTCATTTTTCATTCTATGTTAAGCCAACATAGACATTTATTTTAATCTCTGTGTTTTCACATATATTGCACGTGCTTTCAATACAAGTGTCGATTACGTATATTTTTCGTTATGTGAAATGTCTGTAACATTATTAAATATACATGTTTTTTATTTTGACTGTTTTTCGTTCTCTCAAAATAATTTTAAATATTTATCACGTGCATCGCATGTAAATTTTTATGTGTATTTTTATTTCTACATTTTATAGATGTCATGCACACTTTTCTTCTCATTTTAATTTTCACAAATGTATTATTTTTTACCCATGGGCCCAAAAATCTATTTTCAAGCCCACTAGAAATCCATTAAAAAAAAGAAGCTCATTAATTTATTCTACCTTAAATAAACACTTTTAAATCCTACAATTGTCATGTAACAAGTATATACATTTATGCTATAAACAAATAATTAAACAAATGAATGAGAAGTGTGCACATGTGGGAAATTCAAAGGGTGTTAGTAATGCATAAGAATAGGAAGAGTTGGGAGTTTGTGAGAGCAATGGTGAGTGAGTGATTAATTTTGTTAATGGGTATTTAAAGTTGGGTAATATGTGTCTCTTCATTCACCCATTTAACACTATAAATACCACTCCCTTTCTTCATGAACTCTTGCACTAAAAATCAAAAGAAAAACAAAAGAGAAGAAAGAGAAGAAAAGAAAAAAAGAATTGTTTGAGTTCTTGCTTGGAGGAAGAAAAGCTTGCTAGGAGGAGAAGGGAGTCCAATTCTTGGAGCTAGGAGCCATCTACTAGGAGTTCATTTTCTTTTTTTAAATAAGGTGGGTGACATTTTGAAATTTCTAAAGTTTAGTAGTATGTATGTGTAGGAAAATTGATATTTAAAATTATTTATACATATGAGTAGTGGTTGTGATGATGATATTTAAATGGAATGCATGCTAATTGAGAAATTATCTTGTAGATAAGTTGAAAGGATGTTGTTTGGGTGCATGGTAATATACTATGAATATATTGAATGAATTTGATATAAATTTGTACACAAAGTTGCTAAATAATGCAAAGAAAGTTATTGTTTTGAATTTTGTTTGCACTTCAGAAAATCATGTTTAATAAAATAGTTGGAATCTAGAGCTAAAACTTTTTTGATGGCATCTTGTATGTGTCAAGAACATCCCTTTAAAATTTCATAAGATTTGGAGGTAGTTTACTATTTTAATAAAATCTAAACTCAGAACTGGTTAGTAGTTGACTGGTTGCTGGATATCTGCACACATTTCGGTTTTTGATCATTTCAGCATTGTAAATGAAGTAATTTGAGAAAAGTTAGAACTAAGAACTTGTAGTAGACTCGTTAAAAGTAATGAAAATGAATAATCGAGGCTTAGTGATACCCAAGTACCGTCAAAGTAATGAAAATGAATAATTGATTTATGAGAAATGGCCAATATGGGCTGTCGTTCTCGGTATTTTTATGTAAGACCAGTAGAAGGGTAAACTAGCTCTAGGCGGTATTATTTATTCATGTTCAAACTTAAGGATTAGGCACTAAGGGGAGATGTAATAAAACTTGGGCAAATATAAGTGGGGCGCGTCTATATAGTCGGGCAGTGAATTCCGGAACTATAGACCTAGTCGGACGGTGGATTCCGGGACCGTGATTGCTTGCGGTGCGAGACGAGACTCAATTAAATATTGGATTATGATTGATCGGGCTGTGGATTCCGGGATCATGATTAGTCGGGCAAATAGGAGGCAGATCTCCAATATATTTCGGGGCTAGAGCGGCACTTGTGGGATGTTCGCACGACAAGGATTCTGTATAGTCGGGTGGTGGATTTCGGGACTGGAATCCATACTTGTGGAATGTCTAAACCTTATTTTGTTGCCGTAGTAGGATTTCATGGCGAGGGATTTAACCATATAATGTGGAGTACATAGGTTCTTGCCCTCGGACCTATGTAGGATGTGGTGCATAGAATTCGAACAAGTATGCATTAGTATCATTGTAGTATAACAATCTGCATCAGGCATTAAGTTATATCGCACACTAACATGTTTAGGATAGTCACTCTTTACACTTTTATATGCATTCAAGTTTGTGTTTGTTAAAGTAAGAGATTTCGTTATAATACAGCATAGAGAGGATCGTTGTATATAACATTGCGTCGGTTGTAAACAACTGACGTGCCCACAGATTTTCAGTGCAGAGCTTGATTGGATTGGCCAAGACTTAAAGACGGTTGATGATAAAGATTATATTCATGATTAAAGCTACTGATATTAGAGTTGTTTTCATGTTGTATTTTTATTTAACTTTCGCTGTGTAACTTTATAATAAACATTGCTGTGTAATAAAAGAAAAAATTTAATTTCCATGTAAAATTGTACGAATTGAAGTAAAGATTCTTTTGTACTACGAATTTCATGTAAATGGAATTCGGGGTGTTACATAGGTTAAGGGAGGTTGAGGACTTAGAGATGGGGCCTAAGAATAGGGGTTTGGCGAGGGAACGTCGAGCATCATCGGAGCTGCGCCACCTTGGAGCAAGACCGTTAGAAGTCAAGAGGAGATCCTTCGCAGAGGTGACTAGAGGCAATTATAGAGGCGTCGACGAACATAGAGTTGATCGACGATCACCATCACAAAATGAAGTGATTGTTAGAAAGAGGGAAGACGAAGCCGGTGAGTCGATCTTGGTGAAGCCTAGGAAATCCAAGAAGATCGTCAAGAGCGCTGATAGGGATGGGAGTCACAGCTCCTCAGGCGACAGGAGAGTTGACGGTCACCAAACATGCCCAAATGCGCCAAAACCGGTCACCCGATCAATAATTGCAAGAACGATTGGTTTTGCTATGTCTACAAAACCTCCAACCACATTTCGACGGCGTGCCCCAGAAACAACGCCATCTCTGTGTTGATCTCCAAGGATCCTCCTCTTCCGACAGCAACGCTTAACTCTGAAGCGAGTAAAACTCAGGTTAGCTCCACTGGCGAGAAGAAAGTTATTAAAGCGACGATTACTCTGACACCGTTAATGGTAGATTTTGAAAGACGGTACAAGAGTTGCATCATGGTGAAAACTCAAACTGGCAACCCCAAAGTTAAAGATATTACGGAGCTGCTCGTCGCTACAATGGTGTCTTCACCAATGCCAACTTGGGTGGTGCAAGAGATCGCTCAGAACTGCTTTTTTGTGCATTGCAGCAACGGGGAGATGGCTACAGAGGCATTGAGGGTGAAGGGTTTGGAAGGGAGGGATTCGCAGGGAATGGAGTTTTCATCACAGTCAAGCCGTGGTCACGAGAGTTTGGAGCGCTTAAAGAAGAGTCCTTTCCATTAGTGTGGATTCTCCTTTACAACCTGTCATTTCATTGTTGGGTGCGCTCAGGGTTTCAAAACCTTATACGTAGCTTTGGAATGTTGATCGAAATCAACAAGGGCACTCTCATCCATTCATGTCAAAAGTTTGCATGTTTATGCATAGGGGTCGCGAATAGGGCATACATCCCGTCCAAAATCATAGCTAACTTCGAAAACGAAGCTTATGAGGTTAGGGTGATTGTGGAAGTGAAGAAGAGTGTGTCATTTCGCGGCACGACAATGGTGGAGGGCAAAGAATTCGACGGTAGGGATGATGAGCAGGAGGTTGAATATAGAGTTAGACCGTTGGATTTGGGAGTGACTAATCCTGGCCTTTCATCACGAGATCAGATCAAGGTTGCGTCTAAGCTGCTCATCAATTCTCAAGTCAATCTAGAGCGTCAATTTCAAATTAAGAGCAATGTGGAGGGTTCACGTGAGCGCGACATGGGGATTGAGTGCGATCATAGCTGCCGTGTCCCCATTCAGCAAGCAAGTGAGGCGCTGGGCGAAGTAGTGGGCGATGTGGCAACCTGTACGAGGAACATCGGAAAAACTGGAATTTTGAAACGTTGTGATAGCGGGGGGCTCGAGGCAAACAAGGAAAAGCGAGTAATCAACGAAGACTGGATGCAGTTTTCGAAGAGCAAAATTGAGGACTCAATCAAGGTCGCGCTGACGTCTTTGATAAAAAATAAAGGACCTTTCATCGAGCACAATGGGCCAAGGCCCATTAATTCAGAAGGTCAAGCTGTAGTTGAGGCTCGAAAAGACACCACATTGTTAGAAAAGCCCAACCCAAACGCAAAGCCTCGAAACCTGATGCATTCAGTAGTGAAACTCAAATTGAGGAAGCAAATCAACAATCTACTGATCAAGATTCACGTGGTGGGGTAATTGGCTCGTTAGACTGAGTGCGAGAGGGCAATATAATCTCAGAAACAGAAATAGAGTGTGGGGACAAGGATGTCAAGCGAAGTGTCTGTACTAGCACTAAAAAGAAATTTAATGAGTATTAAAGGAAGGGTAGGAGACAGTTGGATAAATGGGGAATGCAGGGCCCTAGCGAAGAGGATCTAATCAAAATGGCTTCCAAAGCGAAGAAGCCAGCTACTGCTGGTGGAGGTATTTTGACTTCCGATTATTCTGTTCTAAATTTATTAAATGATGACTCGCTTATCTATTTTACTAGTCTTTACGGTCTAGCCATGGGTTCTAATAGGGTTGATCAGTTAGAAAAAGTAGCCATCAATAGTGGGGAGTCTAAGTTGGCGACCGCATAATGTTACGGGTTGCTCCGTGGTTGTAGAGGGTAGCTGTCTAGTATAGTCATTAATGGTATACATATTTTGGAACGTAAGAGGGATGGGACAAAAAACCAAAAAAAGATCGATTAGTAATATTATTAATAAAATTCAATAGTTTCTGCGGGCTTCAAGAAACTGGAATTGAGAATCTTTCCTTAGAGGAGTTTAGAGATCTTAGATGGGCGGCGGACTTTGATTGGAGATTTAAGTCTATCGTGGGTTACTTGGGGGGAATAGCTGTAACGCCCCGAATCCCAAATATACTGAATTCGAGATGTTCTACAGGATCTTTTCGCTTTCTTAGTACACTTTTACAGGGAAATTAAAACTTTTCATCATACATCAGAGATTACATCATAATTACATCTTTCTTTTGCACAGCGGAAGTAAAATACAACAATTAAATACAAGTACAACAGCTTGATATAATCTTTAAGCATCCAAATCCTCTTTAATCTTTAGCATAACACTTACCTGCATGTTAGACTGTGGGTACGTCAGTTTATTCAACCGACGATCATTATACACGGCCATCCTCTCTATGCCGGAAATAGTATAACTTAACATTTCATATTTAGCAAACACAAACTTGTCACATTTCAACTAAAGGGACTACCCTATTGATGTCGTGTTGTGATTGTGCACTTAGTCCTTAATGCAGTTAATTATGTTACATGACACTAATGCGCACTTGTTCGGAGTCTATGCATCCCATACTACATAGGTCCGAGGGCAAGCCCTTATTCGTTCTTCATCTTTATAGGGTTCAATCCCCCGTTATGATCTAATCTACTACTGTAATTACGGTAAGTATCCTAGATGCTATCTGACCTACGAACTCATGTTTAGGCACTCTGGAGTAGTATCCTCACCCAGACGCATCATGGGAATTCCTGGGATACGCTCTCACCATAAACATGACACCACCCGTAGTCTTCAAACATCCCACGAGCGTCGCCACTGGGACGGTACTCTGGAACAGTATCCTCACCCAGACTCGTCATGGGAATTCCTGGGATACGCTCTCGCCGCTACCCAGGGCCCTCATACTCAGTGTTTTTCTCTTACTTTCATCACGTCTTCACTATGCACTAGTCCTTAGTTTCAATAAAAATCATGAACAAAATAATCACTAGAGTTAGCCTCTCCATCAACCGGACTTATTCCTTTAATTCAACATGACCAACCTTGGTCTAATTTCAATTTATTTCATTTCTCAATGCCGGGGAGACTTAGCTACTCTATTTCAAATTTCATTTCACAATCTTTAAGTCATGACCACTTTCATGTCACAATTTCATACTCTTTCTTATTCATAATTTCATTTGTTCACAAATCCATGGTGAATACTTATAACTCAAGTTTCATATTCAAGTCCAACAATTTCATCAACAAAGTTTCTAAACTCCATCATCATACAATGGACTCATGCACTTTACAAACATACACTCGTACTTCATATTTTACACCATATCTTCAAGTAAAATTTATAATATCATGTCACACCACAAATTCTTTTGTGTCAAATACTTTCTAATAAATTCATTTCAATAACTCTTTATAAATTTGAAAATTCCCATGAGTATGTGTCTTAGAACCATAGCTTTAATATACCATTTGTTCACAAACTACATTATATTTTCTTCAATTAATATCCAAACCAATCCCATAAAATTCCTTGTATTTTTATGAAAATTACCATATTTTTCTCATATTTTTTTGGACATCAAAATCTCACAAAAAAATATTTTTCCCTAAGTGCTAGGGGAAAGATTCGAACCCAGCACAGTAGAGAAGAAGGCCAGAGCACCCGCCGATAGGCCGATCGGTGCTAGCGAATAGAAGAGAGTGCACTAAGTATATATGCCATCTCTTCGCTGTCATATATATATATACACAGTATTTTTTAAAAAGAATGGTGAGACCCGGATTCGAACCACACCGCTCAGGGAAACCGAACAGCGCCACCGACCGCCTGAGCCACTGGCTCAGGTTGTCACAGTGTGGGTTAAAACCCATTTGACTCATATTCACACTGTTTTTTTTTTAGAAATTAACTCGATGTTCAAAACAATTGATTCATATTGCCTTCATATAAACCACTGAAAAATTCCAGATTTAATCTTCTTTATTCCATCTTCAAAACAGTAATTGTAAAATAAATTTTTGCACTAAAACACATTTTCTCCACCCAAATTAATTATTTGTTTATTAAAACTAGCAAATCCTTTATTTTCGACATTGAAAATAATCGATTGCTCATCTAATCTCTCTTTTATCCCAAAGTTTCCATGATGATTTACTGGTTATTAATCTACATTCACAACACAATACAACCTTGGATTTCCCCGTACTCATACTAGCAAAAGAATTCATATAGCACATGAATAGGTGAAACTCAACAATTACAAATTTTGGTACATTTCTAATGTGATGACAACAAGCAATTCCTTGGTTCATTCATGCCACTTCTACACATGAATTCAAAGTATTCAATATACTTTTCTATTCAATTCCCATAGTGTTAATATCTTTCTCAATTGTCATGTTTCAACCACACAATTTGCAAGTAATAAAAAAAGGCTTTCACACATCATGCTAGTCACATTGCATCATTGTTCAATTAACTAGATAATCATAGAAAGTGCTTCATATGGTATCATTTCATGCAAGCAATTCACATACACAATTTATCACATCATTCTAAGCCATTCACACACTAACTTTTTAATTAGAGTGGTCTCTTATTAGTATTTTCCATGTATAGTGTCATCAATATACTAGCATGAACCCTATATTAGAAACATGAATTGTTTTACCCACCTCAATTGGAGAGAAACACAAACGAAAGCAATCAAGTAGATGAGAACACCTCCTCCTAGCCAAAAGAATGCACCACTCCAAGCCTCCAACCAAATGCCGAATGCTTCTCCTCCTTGGCCGAAAGCTACCTAGCCGAATGCTTCTTGATGGTGCCGGCCACTCCAAGCAACACAACCCACACAAACTCTTATTTTTTTATAACTCTCCCAATATATTAGTATAGCTTTAGAAATTATACTTTGCATATCAAAATTAGCCATGAGAAAGGAGGTATTTATACTAAAAAATGAGGGAAATGGAGGGCTAAGATCATCTTGGTGGTTGCAAAATGAAAGGCTTAGATTCAAGTAGGAGTTAGGAAAACTACCCACCTCCTTGAAACTACCCCCATGTTCTCCACACCAAAATTTCAACTTTCCCTCCAAAAAAGAAGGATACCCGGCCAAGCATAGGAGTGTGCATTGCACGTGTACGTGTAGTGCACGTGCATGCAACTAGGCCAAATTTGTACATTTCAAAATTGTATAAAAATAATTTTGTTTAAAAAAGTCTTCTACATGACAAGTTTAATTAAAATAAATTAATTCATGGGCTTTCTTTTTGGGCCAAAAATAATTTATAAAAATAATAAAAATAAAAATGCTTTTGGGCTTTTTAAGAAAAGGCTTTTTAATTAAATCAAATAAGGCTTTTAAAGAAGGCTTTTTGTACTAAAATAATTTGAGAAAAATATATTTAAACATACTCATCATGATAAAATAATCCAAATAATATTGCACGTGCACAACACGTGCAAAATAAATAATTTTTCATTTATTGAAAAATCAGGGTATTACAATAGCGGTTGGGGCAGATAAGAGACTTCTTGAGATTATAGATGACTATATTGGAAATTTTACGGCTTCTATTAGATTAAGAAGGAGAAGCGATGATTGGGAGCACGTGGTTACTAGTGTGTACGGTCCGTACGACTCTAGATTGCGAAAGCAACTCTAGACAGAGCTTAAAAGTGTCAGGAGTAGATGGGATCTCCCCTCGGTGATAGGAGGGGATTTCAATATCACTAGATTTCAAGACGAACATAGAGGTAAGGGACACAGTCGCAGCGAACATGAGACTTTCAATAGCACTATAGATGATTTGGAGTTGTTGGAGCTAGAGATGGGCGATAGAAAATTCACATGGTCTAACATGCAGCACAATCTGACTCTCGCTAAGCTGGATAGGGTTTTAGTGTCTAATGAGTGGGAGGATGCGTTTCCATTAGCAAAAGTGAGGTCTGTAGTGTGATACACTTCCGACCATCTGCCTCTTGTCATAGAATGTGGTGATGATAACAGGATCATGAATTATCTGTTCAGATTTGAGAAATCCTGGACTATGAATAACGACACACGTCGGGTCATCGAAGATTCACGGAATGTCCACACTAATGAAACCTCAGCCATAGGAATTTGGTGGAAAAGACCAAGCTCCTTCGTAAGAATTTAAAAGTGTGGGCTAAATAGACATTTGGAGATGTCAAAATAAAAATTAAGACACTAGGTAATAGGATTCATGAGTTGGAAACTATGCAAGAGGATAGGGATTTACTGGGGCCAGAAAAGGATGAAATGGCCAGATGTAGGCTAGAGATACTGCATGTAGGAGCAATGGAGGAGCAATATTGGAGGTAACGATCTAGGATACAATGGCTTAAGGAAGGGGATGCAAATAAAAAATTCTTTCACAAGGTGGCAAATGAAAGAAGAAGAAAAAATCACATTGTAGGATTATTCAATGATGGAACATGGACAGAGAATGATGGCCTCATCAGGCAACATTTAGACAAGAAGTACCACAAACATTTGGGCAGAAGAAGTACTTCTAGATATAATCTTATGTCTGATATGTGGAGCTCCTGTAGAATAGACGGTAGTGTGGGACTAGAAAATAGGTTTACGGAAGAGGAAGTCCACAAAGCGGTCAATTAACTCGATCAGGATAAGGCCCCGGGGCCAGATGGATTGCCAATTTTCTTTTACAAAATCTACTGGCAGATTATCAAAAAGGATCTTATGAACATCTTTCAAGAACTTTACGATGGAATTGCAAACCTTGACAGACTGAACTATGCCAGTATTACTCTAATCCCTAAGAAACGAGACATGCTCACGGTTGAAGATTTCAGACCTATTAGTCTTCTAAATGGATCGTTCAAAATTGTAACTAAAGTGTTGGCTCAAAGATTATCACCACACCTAGACGATGTGGTGGCTTCTTCGCAGAGCGGATTTATTCGAGGAAGAGACATATGGACAACATAGTCTCAGCTCATGAAATCGTTTACAGGGGATGCAAAGGCAAATCAGACGAATTCCTACTTAAGTTAGACTTTGAAAAGGCTTATGATTCAGTGCATTGGGAATGTGTGGACTAAGCGTTGCAGCTCAAAGGTTTCAGAGCGAAATGGCAGTCCTGGATTAAGACTTGCATCCAAGGAGGGAAGTCTTTCAGTCCAAGGAGGGAAGTCTTTCATACAAGTAAACGGATGGCAAGGTAAAGAAATTAAGTGTCAACGAGGACTCGGACAAGGGGACCCACTTTCGTCACTTTTATTTGCCATCGTGGCTGATGAGCTGGCTGAAATGATAAGAAGAGGACAGAAGAACAATGTCATCAATGGTATCGCAATCAAAGGAATCGCATAGCCCATGTCAATTCTACAATATGCGGATGACATTTTTTTGTTTGGAAGGGCAAAAGAGGAAGAAATTTTAGCTATCAAGGTTGCATTGGATTGTTTTCAAATTTGGTCAAGATTGAAAGTAAATCTAAAGAAGAGCTGCGTCATTCTTATTGGTGATCAGTTATCAACACTTGTCAACATTATCACAACGCTGTTAGGATGCTAGAAGGGTGAATTTCCGATCAAATATTTAGGGACGCCAATTAGGCCGGGGGCGATGTTAAGAGAGGATGCCCCTAATAGAAAAGATAGCAACGAAACTGGCAGGATGGAAGAGTCGGTTCTTGTCATTAGGGGGAAGAGTCGGTTCTTGTCATTAGGGGGAAGAATCACGCTACTTAATTTGGTGCTTAGTACTATCCATCTCAACTTAATGTTGATCTATGAACTGCCAAATTAAGTGGGTTATCAACAAGATATACAAACTGAGAAGACGATTCCTGTGGAAGGGAGCTGATGAGGCAAACAAAGGGGTTCACCTGGTCAATTGGGGTATAGGGTGTAAGAGGAGAGAATTCGATGGGTTGGGAATTCTAAACCTACACGACATGAATAGAGCGCTGCTTAACAAGTGGTGGTGGAAGATCTACAAATGACGAAACGGATGGTGGTGCTACTTGTTTGCACTGTTCCGAAAGAGAAAAAAATATCGTTTTGGAGGGAGAAGCGCGTTCAGGAAGGCTTCGTTTCTATGGAAAGGAGTGGCGAAACATGGTGAGATCTTCCACAATAATACTAAGTGCAGGATTGGGAACAGTAGGGACACTAGATTTTGGAGGGACAAGTGGTGCGGGGAGAGGACGCTCAACAACTTATTTCCACAAGCAGCGGCAGTAACTGTCAACAACGATTCTCTTGTGGCGGACATATGGAAGAATGGTAAACTTAGGCTGATCGTTTCAGATCAATTGACGACTGAAAGTATTAACCAGCTTGAAAATCTGAATAAGTTTATTTAAGCAGAGGGTTGTCATACGACCAACGGTGCGGATGAAAGATGGCGGAATATCGATACCTCAAAAACTTTCTCGGTTACGTCAATGTACAAATGGCTGAATGATGGACGGCTCAGATGTAAAGAGGAGTCCATCATTAGGGGTATTAAGGCACCTCTAAAAGTCAGAGTTTTTATTTGGCTAGTGTTCAATGACGCAATTCTGTCTATGGTCAATCTTAGGAAAAGAAATATCCAAATCAATGTTAGGTGCTCCAGTTGTTTGAACGCGGACGAAGACACCACACACCTCTTATTCACGTGCCCTTGCATGTGAGATAGTTTGTAGGGGCTTTGGTTGTGCCCAGAGTCCTAGATCGCGTTCGGACGTTTGGGGTCATTGGAGGGTAGATCTAGTCAAAAAAGTGGATAGAGGGGCTTGGGAGATTGCCGTAGCGGCAACCTAGTGGAGACTTTGGCTAGATCGAAACGACTTGTGCTTTCACAATATTAATTATAAATTTTCTGTTTCAATGCATAAAATTTTTCTTCTCATTCATGATTGGGTAGGATACACGGGGGAAAAGAAGAGGTTGCGGCTAGAAGAGGAGGAGTAGTCTTGGAGGCCATCGTGGAGAGAATAGACTTCTTGTTCTCGATGGGGGTGTTGTCCTTTTATTGCTTTTGATGTATTTTATGTATTGGGTTATTATGTAGTTCGGATTTTGTATTAGTGGTGCTATCAGCTACCGCTATTGATGATATTTTGTACTTCTTTGTTTTGTTAATTATCATTAATGAAATGATGACGAGATATCTTTTATAAAAAGCAAAAAAAAAATTTACATATGCGTTTTTGAAATAAACGATATAAACTTGAGGGTAGTGCAGATGAGTGCGAGCATGTTCCCAGTTGATGTGTCCCCTCTGCAACCACGATAGTTCTATGTTACTAATAATTACCAATTTTTACTGATAACATAAATGAAAATGCCGAAATATGTGTTCCTCAGTTTTTTTCTAGTTTTTACACACATTATAAGACTAGGCATAAGAAACATTTTAACTCGCCTATATATATTTTTTTGGGAATACATAGAGCTCTACTTCGGACAACTAAAATAAAAAACTGAGATAAGTCTTGATCGTTGATACAAAGAGTTAAAAACAACAGAATTCATCTATCTAGAAACATAGACAAGTATGACAAAACAAGAAAGAAAATGTCTTAGAATAAAAATAACAGTTGAGTAACATAGCACTGTTGGATTCTTGAAACATCATCTTCTAAGACCATCTGCAGTCATTTCGATTCAAATTTTGGATATTTGGCATATAGAAATAAGAAATTTGGGTTTCAGCTGTAGTCGTTTGAACTCAAATTTTGAATTTTAATTTTTAAAAAATCGATGGACGATGAATGATTTTTCCGTCCATTAATTTTTATTTTTTTAAAAATAAAAAACCAGTAGACGGTGAATCATTTCTCATTTGAGGAAAAAAATAAATAAAATAAAAAATAACTCATAATTAATTCCAATTTACTGTTAAATTAACCATAATTAAATATTAATAAATTGTAATTCTTAATTAATTTCAATTAAAACCTAATCTATACACATAGAAATATTTATAGGTTATAGTTTATAGGATTTTTCCAAATTATTTGAAAAGAAATGGGCTGGGACGGGGATCATCATTTCCCATTCGTGCCCTTTTTTTTTCCTGAATCGGACGGGGAATCATTTCCCATCCATGCTCAATTTAAAAATAAAATAAAATATTAGAACAGACGGGAAAAATCATTTACCGTCCATTGTAATTTTATTAAAAATAAATCTCTACTATTTTAATGGGAGAGTTGGGGTTTGTAACAAACAAACCCTAACTTTGTAACTATATAAATACGTGTAATATACGTCCAAACTATATCCAACAAAAATAAATGTGCACCGCACGTGTAGCCCAAATCAAAACATTCAAATATTAAACTATTTTTTTTCTTATTCGATATATATTCATTTAATTTGATAACTTTACTTTTTTTAGACGTGCATCGCACGTACATTTACTAGTAAATAAAATGGAACGGATGGGAAATGATTTTCTGTTCGTCAATTTTTTTTTAAAAAAAATCTTTGCGACCAAAAATGATATTTCGTCCAATCGAACAAACGAAATATCATCTTCCGTGGGTTATTGCTGTCATTCTGTTCGTCAATTTTTTTTAAAAAAAAATCTTTGCGATGAAAGATGATATTTCGTCCGTTTCGATCGAACAAACGAAATATCATCTTCCGTGGACTATTTTTTCCATATTCCTATATCATCTGCCAAATATAACAGATCACTGTTCACTAAATAACCAAAATTCGAATATATAGCCAACGACTACACCACCATTTTCCCTATTTTTTGCAAAATTTGGTAAAAAACCAACGACTACTGATGCTCTAATGCAGCAGTCAACAATGTTTCTTGGAATAGCATGATCTGAAGCAATTGCAGCAACATCTAAAACAACACAAAATAAGCCACCGTCAAAAGTAGAAAATGTAGCTGCAACACCATATTCTTGAAGAGAAGCTCAATCTCTTTTCGCCACCACCAATCAAAAATGACACTGCATTATCAATTGGAGAAAGATCCAGCTTTGCTTTCTTAGGAGGAGCAATAATATATGTCAAATAATCCATGTAAACCAAAAGGTTATCGATCAGTGATAAGATTAGCCAATTTCTTGGCAAAAATATAAAATTGCTCTCATTCTATATCACCCTTATGATTGCTATTATGGCAAGATCCCAAGCTAGTTTAATACTAGTAGCTTTAACTCTTCTCTCTCTCCAAGTGTTCCACCAAGCATGAACTGAATCAGATTTGTCTCTAATTTTTCATGTATTCTTGGACAGTAACCAAAAATGACAAGTAAAGGGGTAGTTAATGAATAAATGAACAGCAGATTTAGAATAGCATTGTGTAATCCTGACATTATTTTTCCTCGAAGTTACTTATCTATATCTAACAAGAAAGTGGTTTTTTTTTTTCACATATAAAAAATTATAGCAAAGGACGTATAACTATCTGAATATCAGATACAACTTATGATCCAGGCAACGAAAAACAAGTTGGATTTGTATCAGGTTATTACCGACCAAAAATAAGTATCAGATAGAGCTTATTTGAAAATTACTAATGATTTATGCATTATCCTTCGATTAAAGGCCAATTGAGCTAGTCAGAGAGTTTTGTTTACCAATAATCCTTACAGGAACACAAACCATCCTTGAAATGGGTGAAACCTACTCCGATCTCTCACAATGATCTCTCTCTCATACACCTTCGAGATCAGATTCGTCGCTACGCGACAATCCTCGCACACCCTCAAGTTCTTCACTATCCTTATAGGCACCCCCTGTGACGTACTTATCAATGCAAATGCAATCGCTAACCTCTCACCATGGTAATAGAAAGAAGAAAATGCACTTGAATGAAGACAATGTACTTGAATCGCTAACCTCTCATTATGTTAAATTGTACAAAAATGAAGACAAAGCACTTGAATCGTTGAATTTAAAGCACATATTAAGTGGTAAGGTGCATTTTGGGATTCATTTAGAGTGTTTAATTATTATTTTTTTTTGTTTAAAAAAAATTATAATAATAAAAACTTAGACAAAAAATTATTTAGCTCCTTGAAGATTTGGTTCACTAAGCGTTCTTCAAGCCAAAAGGCATCACCCGGTAGCAGAAGAGTCATTAGTCGGTGATGAAGGACGTATCCGGTATGTCTAGTGGAAACATTCGGATCTGGTTCTATCTCGAGAAGGCGTACATGAAACTTAAAAGCTTGTGACATGAGGTGGCGTCGATCAAGGCATCTATGCTAGGTAGAGGGAAGAGGTCTTTGAGGTCAGTAAAGTCTATGCAAATTATCCATTTTTCGTTGGCCTTCATTACCATTATCACCACTCAGGGTAGCTAATTTCTTGAATGAAGCTGGCGACTAGGAGCTTCTCGACTTCCTTCTTAACTGCTTGCTTTCTGTCGGGGGCAAACTTAAGACGCTTTTGTTGGACGGGCTTGACATCCGGGTTCACGCTCAAACGATGCATGATTAGATATTCGGAGATGCTCGACATGTCAGATGTGGTCCAGGCAAACAAGTCTCGATTCCCCCTTATGCAAGGAACGAATTGCTATTTGACTTGGTGGGGGAGAGTTGTGCTTACTTGAAAACATTTGATCTGATCCTCTTTGGAGAAGAGGATATTTTCAAGTTCGTCCCTGGGTTCAGAGTCAACTTGACCCATTTTTTTCGGAAGTTCCATAGCATCAATGGGGAGGACCATGCCCCCATTGTAGTTGTGTAACATGCCCATGCTGCTTCTTAACTCCCTTTAACTTCTCCTACCCCTACTGCTATATATGGAAAATATCATTTTCATGTAGAAGGCTAAGGCAACCGCATGAAGGACCGCTCACCCATGTCGGCCAAAAATGGCATTATAGGCGGCCTTCACGTTGACAACTATGAAGTCAGGTGCTTCCATTCGAGTGGCTAGAGTTTTCCCCACATTTACATTAAGGACGACCATACCTTCAATCTGAACTAGGACTCCGGAGAACCCGTTAAGGGTGTACCCGATGGGTTCGAGACGGTCTCGTAAGAGCTTGAGACCCTCGAATGCATCCAGGAAGATGATGTTCACCGAGCTGCCATTATCTACCATAATGCGGCACACCTCATGATTTGCCACACAGATGCTGATTACGAGCGCGTCACAATGAGGTGTTCGAATGCCTTCAAGATCCTTTTTTGAGAACCCTAGAGCCCTTAGGAGTGGGGATGTGTGCACCAAGTTTACTTCTCGGAGGAAGGCTTTCCTGTAGGAGTTAGACTCACCCTCTATTGGTCCTCTATGGATGGAGTGAAGACCGCTATACTTCTAGAGTCTTGGGACTCAGAAGACTTTTCTAGACGTTTGTTAGCTCCTCCGACTGGAGAAGTCTTGATGTCGTTTCTTTAGGTAAACTTGGAGAGGTAGCCCTGTCGGATAAGATCTTCAAGCCCTTCACCGAGTGCTCGGCAATCATCAGTGAGGTGTCTGTGGTCCCTGTGAAATGCACACCATTTTTTCATATCCATATTTTGCCTGAAGTGCTCATCTTAGGAGGAGGGTGAAGGAGATCGTCACTCTCAACTTGCATGCGGACTGTGGAGATGCTGGCATTGAGGGGAGTAAACTTGTCAAAGTATGGTGTCGAAGGAGGGCGACTCCGACCAGATGTATCCTTCTGGAACTTCTCGGATCCTTCTTCATTGGTACCCCTTCTTTTGTTCCCGGAAGAGGACCCCTTCTGCTCTTGTAGATGAATTAAAAATTCTTCTTCTTCTCAATTTTGTGTGGTTTATCAATAGGAAACTAATGAATGATAACCTGTTTGATATTTTAGATGAAAAATATTATTTTGTAGCATTGATAGTTGATCAGTTTATTTATTTGTTGATGTAGGGAAAAAAATCCTTTCTTCTTCTCGATTTTGTGTGGCTTATCAATAGAATTTATTAGCAATGATATATATAATTTTGGAATATATTTTGTTTTCTTATTTTCCCCGCATACAAAAAGAACCACATATTGATTAATGACATATTAGCATTCTACTGAAAACTCTAGGTTAAAAGCACTGAATGAAACGGTGCATGATTAGATATTCGGAGATGCTCGACATGTCAGATGTGGTCCAGGCAAACAAGTCTCGATTCCCCCTTATGCAAGGAACGAATTGCTATTTGATTTGGTGGGGGAGAGTTGTGCTTACTTGAAAACATTTGATCTGATCCTCTTTGGAGAAGAGGATATTTTCTAGTTCGTCCCCGAGTTCAGAGTTAACTTGACCCATTTTTTTGGGGAGTTCCATAGCATCAATGGGGAGGACCATGCCCCCATTGTAGTTGTGTAACATGCCCATGCTGCTTCTTAACTCCCTTTAACTTCTCCTACCTCTACTGCTATGGGAAACATCATTTTCATGTAGAAGGCTAAGGCAACCGCATGAAGGACCGCTCACCCATGTCGGCCAAAAATGGCATTATAGGCAGCCTTCACGTTGACAACTATGAAGTCAGGTGCTTCCATTCGAGTGGCTAGAGTTTTCCCCACATTTACATTAAGGATGACCATACCTTCAATCTAAACTTGGACTCCGGAGAATCCGTTAAGGGTGTACCCGATGGGTTCGAGACGGTCTCGTAAGAGCTTGAGACCCTCGAATGCATCCAGGAAGATGATGTTCATCGAGCTGCCATTATCTACCATAATGCGGCACACCTCATGATTTGCCACACAGATGCTGACTACAGGCACGTCACAATGAGGTGTTCGAATGCCTTCAAGATCCTTTTCTGAGAACCCTAGAGCCCTTAGGAGTGGGGATGTGTGCACCAAGTTTACTTCTCGGAGGAAGGCTTTCCTGTAGGAGTTAGACTCACCCTCTATTGGTCCTCTATGGATGGAGTGAAGACCGCTATACTTCTAGAGTCTTGGGACTCAGAAGACTTTTCTAGACGTTTGTTAACTCCCCCGACTGGAGAAGTCTTGATGTTGTTTCTTTAGGTAAACTTGGAGAGGTAGCCCTGTCGGATCAGATCTTCAAGCCCTTCACCGAGTGCTCGGCAATCATCAGTGAGGTAGCTTGAGACCCTCGAATGCATCCAGGAAGATGATGTTCACCGAGCTGCCATTATCTACCATAATGCGGCACACCTCATGATTTGCCACACAGATGCTGACTACAGGCACGTCACAATGAGGTGTTCGAATGCCTTCAAGATCCTTTTCTGAGAACCCTAGAGCCCTTAGGAGTGGGGATGTGTGCACCAAGTTTACTTCTCGGAGGAAGGCTTTCCTGTAGGAGTTAGACTCACCCTCTATTGGTCCTCTATGGATGGAGTGAAGACCGCTATACTTCTAGAGTCTTGGGACTCAGAAGACTTTTCTAGACGTTTGTTAACTCCCCCGACTGGAGAAGTCTTGATGTTGTTTCTTTAGGTAAACTTGGAGAGGTAGCCCTGTCGGATCAGATCTTCAAGCCCTTCACCGAGTGCTCGGCAATCATCAGTGAGGTGTCTGTGGTCCCTGTGAAATGCACACCATTTTTTTATATCCATATTTTGCCTAAAGTGCTCATTTTAGGAGGAGGGTGAAGGAGATCGTCACTCTCAACTTGCATGGGGACTGTGGAGATGCTGGCGTTGAGGGGAGTAAACTTGTCAAAGTATGGTGTCGAAGGACGGCGACTCTGACCAGATGCATCCTTCTGGAACTTCTCGGATCCTTCTTCATTGGTACCCCTCATTTTGTTCCCGGAAGAGGACCCCTTATGCTCTTGTAGATGAATTAAAAATTCTTCTTCTTCTCAATTTTGTGTGGTTTATCAATAGGAAACTAATGAATGATAACCTGTTTGATATTTTAGATGAAAAATATTATTTTGTAGCATTGATAGTTGATCAGTTTAATTATTTGTTGATGTAGGAGAAAACAAATCTTTTCTTCTTCTCGATTTTGTGTGGCTTATCAATAGAATTTATTAGCAATGATATATATAATTTTTGGAATATATTTTGTTTTCTTATTTTCCCCGCACACAAAATGAACCACATCTCTACTACTATAATGGGAGAAGGTCTTAGTGTAATTTGTCCATATCCCAACCATGGTAGAATTTTTTTTCCCTTTTCATCCCCCATTTTCCCCACTGGTATTGATTAATGACGTATTAGCATTCTACTGAAAACTCTAGGAAAACTCTAGGTTAAAAGCACTAAATGAAACAAAAAATAAGCCTTCTTCTTCTCAATTTTGTGTGGTTTATCAATAGGAAACTAATGAATGATAACCTGTTTGATATTTTAGATGAAAAATATTATTTTGTAGCATTGATAGTTGATCAGTTTAATTATTTGTTGATGTAGGAGAAAACAAATCTTTTCTTCTTCTCGATTTTGTGTGGCTTATCAATAGAATTTATTAGCAATGATATATATAATTTTTGGAATATATTTTGTTTTCTTATTTTCCCCGCACACAAAATGAACCACATCTCTACTACTATAATGGAAGAAGGTCTTAGTGTAATTTGTCCATATCCCAACCATGGTAGAATTTTTTTTCTCTTTTCATCCCCCATTTTCCCCACTGGTATTGATTAATGACGTATTAGCATTCTACTGAAAACTCTAGGAAAACTCTAGGTTAAAAGCACTAAATGAAACAAAAAATAAGCCTTCCATTGCCGGGATTTGAACCCGGGTCGCCTGGGTGAAAGCCAGGTATCCTGACCGGGCTGGACTACAATGGATTAGTGATGATCATACTTTGCAGACATACTTAAATACGTTTTGTAGTTGCCCAACTCTCAAGGAAGGCCAGTTAGATGGGCCAACATGGTCTTAAACTAATTAAATTCCTTCATTAAATATTCAAAACAAACAATAGATGAACAATTCCAATTCTTTTCCCATCAACTTCTTTATTTTTCAAAATTCATTACAAAAATTCAACACAACACAGAAACCCACCAAACTGGAACCATTGAAGTACTGAATACCACAACCCAAGCTAAGTCCATGTCTCATTGTTCTCTTGAACACTTCTCCAAAGTCCAACTTAGGTGAGCCTGCAAAATCATTCAAATTAGCAACAAATCACGGCTGGTAATCTCCACGCGCGATGCACGTCATTTTTTTCTTGAGCTCCTACTCTTTACAAATTATTCCTAGTAACAACGACTTTTATCTCTAATATTATAATGAAAAAGTTGGGGTTGTGTCATTTGTTGAGAAACAACCTTTGATTAAATCAAAACCACACATTATAATCTCACCCTAACATAATTAAAACCTAATTAATCCTAAAAAAGTAATTTCCTCACCACCAACTCCTCACGCTCGCGATACCAAACACGCCACCGATTCTCTCATCCTCCTTGTCCAGTCGCCAGCGCACGCCGCCGATCGACTCCTCTCTTGCGCCAACAACATGCCTCATCCTGTCGTCTAAGCACGCTGCCAAGCGACTCCTCCTTTCACTTTTCTTCTCTTCTCTTGGCGTTGCTTGAGAGAGCACTTGGAAGTGAGAACCCTAAAACCCTTGATAAAAAATAAGGTAACATCATTCTTCTTCGCCTTTTTTTTCTTCCTTTATATTCTTATTCAATCATATTCCAACTAATTGGGCTTTCTACTCCCTTTACTACCCTAAAACTACCCACATGTTGTGAAATATAGAAATTTGGCAAAAAAATTTAAACTTGATGCCAAATTATATCAATTGTTATCATATTATATAAATTGTTATCATTTCAAGCAATGGGCTTCTGCCAAAATAATCAAATATTTATTTAGGTTACTAATTTCTGCTTTGAGTTTCGTCTCCATGTTTTTTAATTTTCAGGGTTGATTAATCATGGTTAGTACAGATCTTTAGGGATTTAGTAATAGCTTAATCCAAAGATAAAGCACACAAATCCTATCATACTAATTAAGAAAAAAGAATTTAGAATGACACGTAGTTCAATGCAGGTTCAGGATAAATAAATCAAAATAGCTCACAACATAAAGAAATTTAAAGTGATTGATTCAAAATATAGCAAGCAAAAAGCAACAGTTTCTACAACAATTTATCCTGATAGGGTAATGCTACACCTACAACCTTTCTTACAACCTTTTTTCTTACAACCTTAGGTGGCACAATCTCATTGAAATGTATTGTAGAGTAGATTGTAATGAGTTGTACACATCTTCAATGAGATTGTGCCACATAAGGTTGTAAGGTTGTAAAGGTTGTAGGTATAGCATTACCCTTTATGATATGTTTGAAACTTATCATCAAAGCAGTTTCAAAATAAAGTAGTTCAAATCTTGGTTAAAATAATTCTATAAGTACAATGTATATCATTATTATTTTTACTTGACTAAAATAAAACTACCAAAGATTCAAGTATAACAAAGAAAGAAATGGTGTATTACCTAAAGTGAAGCGCCAAAGCCTGGAGCAAGGTAGGTTCAACCTCAACATTGACGTGAGTAGTGGTAGTGGCTGCAGGATTTAATTGAAAATTCTAAACCATTTGGTAGGGGTGGCATTCGGGCCGGACTGGTCCGGGACCAGTCCGGCCCGCCCAAAACCGGGCTTAACCGGGGTTAGACAATGCTACAGTACGGGGCTGGTCCGGTTCGGAAAAATGCAAAAAAGGACCGGTAACGGCCCGGCCCACAGTAGCCCGGGATCAAGTTGAACCGGCCCGGGCTGGCCCGCCGGCCGACCTTTGGCTGTTACCGTTATTTTTTTTTTTTTTTTTCCTTTTTCCAAAATCTGTATTTAATAGATAGGGTGTGTAAAATTACCAAAATACCCCCAATGGATTTATACTAGCTAGTTTTTTGTGGTATTTTGGAAAATTGCAAATTTACATTTTCTATATATACAACCTCATTTCATTCAATTCTCTCCACAAATTCACTCAACTCTCTCTACTATCTCTCAACTTTCTCAACAAAAATCAACAGTATTCAACCACTCTCTTTCAAGATTTAACAATCAACATCAATCACATCAACAACATTCAACTATTCTCCTTCAAGATTCAACATCAACAACATTCAACTACTCTCTTTCAAATTTCAACACCAACAACATCCAACAATATAGGCATCAACACTACAAGTTTCTCAACTTTCTCTACCTTCATTATTCAACAAACATTCTACACTCATACGGTATTTTCGTATTTTTATAATTTTTAGAATTCTCATTTTTTTGTCGTCATTTATTTCTCATAATTAGATTGGGCTTTCTTGTTGTTGTTGTTCTTCTTCTTTTTAGATTTTTTTTGGTAAATTGATAAACATACACTAGAATAACAATTTTATAGTTGTTCTTTTATTTACTTTGTAGAATAATTTTATATAACATACACTAGTTTATCTATCTTAACTTGTTTTGTAGAATTAAAATTTTAAAATATACACTGCAATTAATTTTCATATCATACAATATTTAGATGGCATCAACCGATCATGTGGTAGACATAGTAGCCAAGAGTCCACTAGTAGTCGTTGCAATACTTCCATTCCTCTTCCATATGTAGATAGTGAAGAAACACTTTACAATTATGATACTATTCACGATATTCATGAAACACACACGGAATAAGTCGAATTAGAAGTAGAAGACATAGAACCACAACCATCTGAACAAGGCCCATCTCAATCCCGTAAAACAAGAGGGATCAAATCCGAAGTGCACAAATATTTAGACTCTATCCCTTCACAAAATGATAAGAATATTGGATTAAAAATTTGTAAGAAGTGTCAAACACCATATAAGTTTAAACTAGGATCGGGAACGGGTACACTTCAACGACACTTAAGTAAATGTCAACCCGAATTTTCTAAAGACAACCTCACACAACAAAAAATACACCCTAAGACTGGCCAAATAGATAGTCATAGCTACGATCACGGTCTCGTTCGCAGAGAAATGACTAAGTTAGTAATTAAAGATGAATTACCTTATTCATTTGGTGAAAGTAGGAATGTAGAGACCTTTGCACAAACAGCATTAAACCCCATTATTAAAAAATTCATAGGAATGTAGTAAAGGGTGATTGTAAATTAGTTTACAATGAGGCTAAAGATTTTTTGACCATGTTGTTTTCATTACAAAATTTGAAAATATTTTGAATAGTTTATATGATAGTTACGATAGAATTTATTCCTCTAACACTACACAAACACAAAATGTTAGTTCTTCTTCTTCTTCTATGTTATCAAAGGGAAATGGTCTTGCCACTAGTAGAGTTTAAATCTCTAAAAAAAAAATTCAAGAACCAATTCACCAAATGAGTTGAATTGGTATAATGCACAGCCTCCAATTGATGATGTAGTAGATGTGTTTTCTTTTTGGAAAACTAATGAAAATATTTTTAATATTCTTTCTCGCATGGCTAAAGATCTACTAACGGTACCGGTATCAACCGTGGCATCGGAAAGTGTTTTTTTCTCTTGGTGGCAGGATTATGAGCCCGAACAGGAATTGCTTGATGGCAAAGAATTTGAAGATGTTGGTATGCGCCGAAGATTGGATGAAAGTGGAAGAGAGGACTCAAGACTTACAAAAGTCACAAAACGGATCAACAAGTAGCGACGAGTGAAGAAGTAGTAGAATGTAATTTGTATAATGTATTGTAAATAATTGGAAAAATTTAGGGGGATGAGATTCTATTTAGGTTAAGTAGAAGTGCACGACAATAGTCCAATGCATTCTCTTCAATTTAAATAGAGACCATCTCGATCTCTAAATTCAAATAATTGTCTCGTTTTGTAATTTGATCTAATTTGTATGAAATTGTATTCATGAACTTCATTCTATTTAACATCATGTAATTTATCAAATCAATTAAAATTTGGTTTTAATTTTTTTTATTTATTAGTCCTTTGTAATTTTTATGAAATTAACATTTAATACTTGATCTTTCATTTTCCTTAAAAAAATAAAAAAATACACTAATTAAACTGGTCCGACCCCCACCCTAGGGGTCGGGAGCTAGGTCCGTGCCTACATTTTACCAAGTAAGCCCGGCCCGGTCCGACCCGCGAATTGGCCGAGCCCAACCCTTGTTGGCCCGGGACCGGGTAAAGCCCGAGTGGTCCCGGCCCGCCCGGCCCGAATGTCACCCCTACAATTTGGAGATAACATTGATTATTAGAGATACCAATACTTATTAGGTAGAATTTTCATTGAATTAATGTGGTACATTTGTGTAATGATTCCACTATTTTACTTATTTAGTGAATTTCCTTTTATTTATTTTTTTAACATCGGAAAACTGAATAAAAGAGTTTGAGGACAAATATCACTAATTGAATTGGTTGAAATTTGATGCCATATCATTAGAAAATTCTGCAGCATATGGTTCCTTATGTTAGGAATTTGAGGATCTTATTGAGTCTTTGACACAATCAACACAAACCATCAAGAAAAACTAGATCGCACTAATCACACAAAGCACACAAGAATTGTCCCGGTTGGGGCTTTCACCTTAATCCAAGGGAGGAAGAACTGAGATATTATTTCAACTAGAGAAGATACAAGAATATTACAATTCTTACCACGACCCTCTCTCAAGTCTAACTGGAACTTGGTTGCTGCTTATAATGGAGAAACTCTCTAATCCTTTCATATGAAGTATCTCTTCTTCTATTCGGCACTCAATAGAATCATATCGTTCTAGGAGCCGTTTACATTGTATTTATAGGTCTAGAGAAAAATCATAAGTTGATATCTTGTTACAATAACCATTGGATATTACAGAAGAGATAACACGACGATAAGAGGCACACGATCTAACTTGAAGAGTAAGTTGGGCTTTTCACGAATCAGCCAGACTCAAGCCCAAAACCCATCAGCATCGCAAACGGTCGACTATCCTCCTTGCTAGAAGACACTGTACAGGGGTCGGTCGAACGCACCTGAGTTGCGGTCGACCGCAACCTCCCTCTGCTGCTGTTGACTATTTCCTTCTTGCCTCCACTCCGTCTCCAATCGTCTCGATTCCTCCATCGTCTTATCTTCTTCGTATCAATATCGTATGCAAGACATAAACCCAACACCTTATATTAGTGAAGTTTCCATCTTCATTACTCATTAGGACAAAAGCAGCCTTACTAGCGCTCCTTAGGTTATCCTTTTTGGTCATAACATTGTTAGAAAACACAATAAAAGAGAAAAGTATGTAGACAATGTGTGTGGATCAAATCATGGGTTCAGGTATCGGCGAATACCAAGTATGATATAGAATTTGTCCAAAATTGATACAGAGGTACTTATCATTAACAATTTAGTTAGATACGTACGTTTCCCTTTTTTTACTGTTTGTGCAATTGGGTTTGATAATGATCAAGGTGCTCGATTAGAAACTATGGTCCTAACTAGGCTTAGTTGGGGTTTTCTCAAAAATACTGATATTATAAAATCTTGTTTCAATTAATAAAGGACCAGCAATACCGATACCAAAAATAATCTTCGAAATTGATACTGATACTAAGATGTCTGTAATACCCCGCAAAATAAAATGATTTATTTTGCATTATTAAATAATATTAAATTTATAAAGTTAACTATTTTGACTATTTTTCAAATTTATCGATTTTACACGTGTAAAGCACGTGCAAATATTTTTGGAGTAAATATCCAATTTTATATTTTTATTAAATTCTCCTACTTATAATTGAGGCTATCCTAAAATTTGAGATTTTTTTGAATAAAGATACTATTTTTATAAATATCTCAAAAGAGAGGGGCTTTTATGTAAAAAGCCTTTTGGATCCCAAATAAATAATAAAAATTCGTTTTTTACTCACTCTTGGGCTGTCCATAATCATCATTAAAAATAAAATCTATTTACATGATTTGGTAAAGATTTAAACAAATATGGTGTTTTTGCAAATATAGAATTTATTTTGGATTTTGTGCAAATATTTTCTTGGAAAGTAAAAGTCAGATATTTTAACTAGAAAATCTAATATTTGTTAGTAGATATTATTTTTGAATTTTCTGAATTTTTATTAATATTTTATGATGTATTTGCAAATATTACAAAAAGAAGGACTTTTGTGCAAAATTGCCACCCTGAGTACAAATCTGAATTTTATTTATTTCTGGTCTGTGCTGGATTGCTGGACAACTCAGTAGTAAAAGGATTTGATTTGGTTTTAATTTATTTAACTTATTTTAACTACTTTATAAAGAAAGGTTTATATATGTAAAGTAATAATTTGTTAAGGGATGTTTCCATAAACTTGTAAAACCCTATAAACTCCAGATTTTGGCACATATTATAGTCACTACATCCGTTCCTCTCCTTTGCAAAAATAAAATATATTTTTTACCATTAATTTCTTGGAGTTTCAAAGGAGTAAATCTTGGATATTACAAAAGAAGGGTTTTTTCTTATTCTTCATTAATTTGATTGGATTTCTTCATTGAGGTGAGTGACCTGTTTGTTTTCTTTTTGTTTTGTGTATGTTGTATGCGAGTGATATAATTATTTTGATGGTTCTTGAATGTTGTATATGGTATTTCATCTACTAGAAAGCATGTTAGGGTTTGAGTATGAATATGTACATGAAGGATTGGATGGAATGGATAGATTGATGAATTAAAAATTGATCTTTTATGAAACCTAATTATCTTTGGATAGATTTGCATGTGGATGATGTGAATTTTTATTATCATTGAGTTTGGATGAACACAACTTGATTATAGAAATGTTAGATTTGTTCATGTTCATGAGTTAATAATGGTGATTGAGATTGAAGAAATTTTGAGAAGGACTGATGAATTAGGAGATCATGCCTTGAAGATTGGATTTGAGATAAATTGGATTGAGTTTGATGAGTACAACTAAATTGGGGATCTTTTGAAGTTCTGGTATTGATATGGTTTGGATCTGAATATGAAGCTATTTCAATAAACAATTAATTTTAAAGAAAACTCTATTTTGATTAAATGCACAAATTCATGTTTGATTGAAAGAAATTAACAAATCGCTATTTTTTATAAATTCAAGTAGTTTTGATTTAGCTTTTATGGACTATTATATATCCTACAAGTTGTATTTGATCAAATAAGAAATATGCTTTTGATAGAAATCGTTTTCATAAAGTAAAACTACGTATCGGTTGAAATATGCACAAACAAAATCTACAGTCTGCAGGTCGACAGTCGACCGGTGTGACTTTCCAGTCGACTGTCGCTACCTTGCTGCTGTAATTTTCTTGAAGTTTTAAATTATCACGCGGAACAGTCGACTGACTCATCTTTACAGTCGACTGAGTCTGCTCTGTTTGATATTTCCCTAAGATCTAGACTGTCGACCGATGGCCTCTTACAGTCAACTGTCAGTACTTATAATTATTTTATGTAAAGTTTTGAAGTAGTCGTTCTGGACAGTCGACCTATGACCTTTTACAATCGACTGCTATATTTAGAATTATTTTCTTAAAGCTATTAAATTTTCTTTCTGGATAGTCGACTTACGCTTATCTATAGTCGACTGATACTGATGTATCTTTATATCTTTGAATGTTCTTTTAAATGATTTATTCTCTAAATGTTTTTAATCTATAACTTACTATTCTATACTTTATCTTTTACTGAACATATGTTTTCAAGTGGTTTAACTGAGCAATTTATGTTGGAAGATTAGTTTGGATATTGGGTGTGAGTCTCTAGAGGATGTGTGTGACCCTAGTATACCGGCAGTTGAGATATTTATGGTTGGACCTGTTGAGGCATTTTAGTTGATCAGTTGTTGAGTTAAGTCCGGTAGGGTACACCAACTCTAGGAGATTCGTAAAGTAATTAAATAACCTAAATGATAAGGACAGGCACTGGTGGTGATATGATAAACGAGAACATGGGTTATGGACCTCAGTATGGCTTGCGGTGTGAGATAATCTCCGGAATTATCCAGGTGTGAGTGAAATAGTCTCCGGAATTACCTGTGGTGTGGGATTGATCTCCGGAATTATCGGGGTCGAGGCGACGCTCATGTGGTATTCTTGTGATGAGGTGCCAGTGCTTGTGGTGTTGGGTATTCTCGAAGATTCCCAGGTGTGAGTGAAATAGTCTCCGGAATTATCTGTGGATAGAGATTGACCTCCGGAATTATCGGGGCATGGGCTAATACTCACAGTTTATCTTTATCTCGTAGTAGTCATCGTAGTAGGATTAGTTACATAGCGAAGGATTAAACCCTATAATATGGAGACGTTAAAGGCTTGCACCGGACCTATGTAGAGTGGGATACATAGAATCCGACAAGTACGCATTAGAGAGTCAGCATATAGAATTGTGTTTTCTTGACTTGGTTTCATGCATGTGTTTTCCTGTTTTCTACACTTGACACTTAGTCTAGTTTCACATGATGTTTTTCATGTTTCCGTGTTATTTCTTATTTCATTTATTCTTGTCTCTTTTACGTGTTGTTTATAATTCCATGTTTCATATTTATTTATGTTGCTTTCGTTTTTATGTCACTCACACCGTTATGGCTGACCCATGTAGTTTTGGGGGTTAGGGTTATCTCTAGCCTCATATTTTACAGGTGATTACTTGTAGCTTGAATTTTAGATGCATGAGTTAAAGTGGTATAATGGGTTATGTATTGTTGTAAAAGAAAGTGTTGTAAAGAAAGAAATTTGTAATTTAAGGTGTTTTGTATTCCGTTGTGCTTTGTAAATAATTGATGTAATAAAAAATTTTAATTTTCCCCTTATTTTGGTTGCTATGTTTATGATTATATTGAAGTTGATGCTGGAAATTATGCCACGTAAATCTAAAATATTATATTGAAAATTCGGGGCGCTACAATGTCGAACCTCGATCGATTAGTTCTAATATATAATTTGGCACTGAGGTATTTTTGATGTCTTTAAATAGTTTATGTCATCATGGAACTATGAAGAAGGAAGTCAGAGTTTTAGACCTAGGAATTCTGAGATTTATGATGGAAGTTTCCTGGGCATCTATGATGGAAGCTTTCAGTGTGACACTTGACCAAACTGATGACAAAGCTGCCACATCTACCTCCTAGATTTCCGACATGCTGTGCATGTAACTTCAGTAATGTGCATTCAAATGCAGAGAGATGCTTTTGTTACAAGTTTACATTCCTTCACTCTGCTACAAATATGAAGCAAAAGAATGTTGATGCTGTGAAGGTAACATTAGCCAATCTTGTTTAAAACGACTGTTAAGCATTTTCTATTTCGTCGTATAAGTGATCACCTTGAAATTATCTCCACTTTCTTTTCTTATGTTGTACCGTATCTTTTCTTATAGGCAATTCATGTAGTTTGATACCTATACTTTTTGTATGCGAACATAGCACGTGCATTCTCATGTATCATGTTGTCAAAACACCAAGGTCAGATTGAGAATCTAATGTCTCATAAGGGTTTCCTTTTAGATATCTCTTCATTTATTATTTAATCATGTTTTTAATTACTCCATTTTAAGATTCATCATGATTTCAAGGAAATTTAGGAGCAGGCACTAGATAAGAATACTGATTCTAAGAACATAGGAGAAAATGAATGGAATAGGTAAGAGCATCATAAACAAATAGTAGTGAGAAACTTCAAATCAGAGTAATAGACCAAGGGACTTTCATTTACTTCAATTCAAAGTGATTGAATAGATTTATAAGGAGGAATGGGAATAGGAGATAAAGCAGACATCTGTCCTTTCATGATTTTAAGCAAAGTAGAACGAATAGTTGTTTGGTGACTTATTTGTGCAGCAAATTAACATTTAAATGATTATATATTCTACATTATTCTTGCTAAAATATATAAAGTAATATAAATCCTTCAACCCTTATTGTAGTCCTTGAACTTTTTCTATTAATAGTCTCATTACAAATTTTTCTCTTTTCATCCAAGATAAGTCTTTTTATTTGAATTTGACATATGTGATCTTACTTGCTATTCCATATCTGTTTAGAATTGTCTGATTGTGAACCATGTCGGCCGTTACAAAGATCCCCATAGAGTTGTTACTTTGGTCTGATACTCGGATCAGACCCGGACTTGATCCGTGTTGGAATTAATTTTTGCAGTTTTCCGGGCCGGATTCCGGCAAGCTCCGGCCACCGGCGGCACCAGAAAATGAGTGGATTGCGATACTCTCGACGAGTACTATTCCGTAGTATACTCACTTGCCAAAAACAAATTCCGTATGAATGAGAAATGTTGATCCAAAGTTGGGTACTTGAAATGTACTAACTTGGCAACTTGGAGAAAATAGATAGTCCCATATCGGAAATTGGAAATGATTTTGTCTAGTATATATATATACTAGAAAACTGGACTAAAGGGCGTGGCCCGGGGGTTACCACTAACGTGTAGTGGAGAGAGGACTTAGCCAAAATGACAAACACGCACGCGCACCCGGCCCGGCCCGGCTCGGTTCGGTCTGGCTTAAATTTTTATTTTTTCCTAGACAAACTCTTCCCCTACTGAACTGAAAAGACTTTTCAGATTCAGTAACTGGTGCCCATTACTCTGTAACAGCAGAGTAATGGCTCACCAGTTATGAATCTGAAGAGTCCCCATTACTCTGCTGTTACAGAGTAATGGCAGCTGCTGAACAGTCTCCAATCCAATTTTCTCTATATAACCAGACAGAGGCTTACATACAGACATAGAATTTTTTACATTTCTTTCTTCTTCTTCTCCTCTGCGTCAGTGTTAAACTGAGAGTACAACACAGACAACAGTTTGTTGTCTCTGAAGCAAGGGTGCTGCATTCTTCAGAGAAGGTACAGTTGTATCCTGGGAAGCAATTTGCCAGTAACCGTCACATTACGGGGCAAATTCTGCTTTAAGGACAGAGATTTCAAATCTCGACTCTGTGCAGATTTTCTACTTACTGTTTTTCTTCAATTGATTTTGATTCCTTCACAAATTTTGTTGGGATTTTTTTTTATTATTTTAAATTCAGGTTCTAACAATCTTAAAGCAGAATTTTTTCCTCATAGATTCTAACAATTTTGTGAAGTCTGTTTATAGGTTCTGTTCGGGAAAAAAAAAAAAAAACTAACAGTTTCTGTTTCAACCAATTTCAGAGAAGAGAACAAAATCAGAACATGGAGAACACACCAACTGAAGTTGCTACTGGGCTTCTCAGTACCCAAACTCCGGTGACCCAAAATGTGACTGCACAACCGGTTGCGGCACATTCGGTCGTTCTGCCCACGCACATAACCATGGGAGAAAAACCGGACAAGTTCAATGGATCTGGGTTCAAAAAGTGGCAGGGGAAGATGCAGTTCTACCTGACCACATTGAAGCTGGACAGATTTCTCAATGAATCTGCCCCGATGCTGGCGCCAATGGATGCACACTCCGTTGCTGCAGTTGATGCGTGGACTCAGGGCGACTACCTCTGCAGGAACTACATCCTGAATGGCTTGGTAGACTCCCTGTACAACGTCTACTGTGTCTTCAAGACGTCCAAACTCCTGTGGGGGTCCCTGGAAAAGAAATACAAAACAGAAGACGCCGGGTCCAAGAAATTTGTTGTCGGCAAATTTCTGGACTACAAGATGATTGACTCCAAAACTGTGGTGAGTCAAGTCCAAGAACTGCAGGTTATAATGCACGACATTGCTGCAGAGAATATGACGTTGTGCGAACCATTCCAGGTTGCAGCGTTCTTTGAAAAACTTCCACCTGGGTGGAAAGACTTCAAGAACTACCTCAAACACAAACGAAAGGAGATGTTGCTTGAAGATCTAATTGTCAGGTTGCGAATCGAAGAAGAGAATCGCAAGGCTGACAGGTCCTATGAAAATCAGTCCATAGAAAAGGCCAATATGGTAGAGCACGAACAGAAGGGCAAGAAGAGGAAGTTTCTGCCACAGGCCTCAAACAAAAAACCTCTTGCAAAGAGGTTTGCTGGGAAATGCCACAAGTGTGGTAAGCTGGGGCACAAAATTTCTGAGTGCCGCAGTAAGGACAGTAATCATTCAAAAACAGGACATGTAAAAGGGACTGAAAAACCCCACGCACACATAGCTGAGAACTTGTCCACTGGTCTTTCTGACCTGGACCTCTGTGCTGTAGTATCAGAGGTCAATCTTGTAGGGAGCAATCCTCGTGAATGGTGGTACGATACTGGGGCCACCAAGCATATCTGCTCGGACAAGAAAATGTTCACCTCCTACCAGAAGTGCAACAAAGATGAACAGTTGTTCATGGGAAATTCTTCCACCTCCAAAATTGAAGGAACGGGGAAGATAGTGCTGAAAATGACTTCAGGAAAGGAGCTAACACTTACAAATGTGCTGCATGTGTAATACCCCAGATCTTGAGCGAACAGTCGACTGTTAGGGTTAGCAATCGACTGGTCTGTGTACAGTCGACTGGTGTGTGTATCAGTCGACTCCTACGCAGGATTTGTGAAAGGATTGAGGAATATAGTCCCATATCGGGAATTTGCAAAGATAAATTAAGTATAAATACTATTACCGAGGATCAAGAGTCACCAATTCGGTTAACCACCTTTTGAGAGGCAGCCTGTGGTGGGCAGTGGAACTACATAGTATTTATAATTTGTCTGAGCATTGGGGCGGGGCGTTACAAATGGTATCAGAGCCGACTTTCGACACACCGGGTGGGGGTGTATCTGCACGCCGAGAGTGCCTCCGAAGGAGGGGGGCCTATTCGTAGGGTACATATGTTTGCGTGTCGAGGGTCTGCGGGCCTATTTACGGAGCATGCCGGGTGCTAGAAAGGGCGGTCCTACACTTGATGTGTGCCCTGTGCTCTCAGCGAGGACGCTGATTCCTAAGGGGGGGTGTATGTAATACCCCAGATCTTGAGCGAACAGTCGACTGTTAGGGTTAGCAATCGACTGGTCTGTGTACAGTCGACTGGTGTGTGTATCAGTCGACTGCTACGCGGGATTTGTGAAAGGATTGAGGAATATAGTCCCATATCGGGAATTTGCAAAGATAAATTGAGTATAAATACTATTGCCGAGGATCAAGAGTCACCAATTCGGTTAACCACCTTTTGAGAGGCAGCCTGTGGTGGGCAGTGGAACTACATAGTATTTATAATTTGTCTGAGCATTGGGGCGGGGCGTTACAGCATGTCCCAGACATTAGAAAGAACTTGATATCAGGTTCTTTGCTAAGCAAGAATGGGTTTAAAGTTGTACTTGTTTCTGATAATTTTGTACTGTCTAAGAATGGGATATACTTGGGTAAAGGATATGTAAAGGATGGACTGTTCAAGTTTAATGTAATGACAGTCATCCCTAAAACTATTGTTCCTGCTGTTCCCAAAGTTAATGAAATAACTCCTATTGCCTATGTTGTTGAGTCTTCCTCTGTTTGGCATGAAAGACTAGGCCATGTTAATGTAAATTCTATGCGTAGATTAGTTAACATGAATTTGCTACCAAAATTTAAGGTAGATAACTCAGAAAAATGTGAAGTTTGCACGGAGGCCAAACTCACTAAAACTCCATCACGTTCTGTAGAAAGAAACACAGAAACTCTAGGTCTAATTCACACGGATCTGTGTGACTTAAAATGTGCAGACCAGAGGTGACAAAAAGTATTTTGTGACTTTCATAGATGATTGCATAAAATTCTGTTATGTATATTTGTTACATAGCAAAAATGAGGCTTTGGATAAATTCAAAGAATATAAACTTGAGGTTGAGAATCAACTTGGCAAAATGATTAAAATCGTTAGAAGTGATAGAGGAGGAGAATATGATGCACCATTTAACATGTTCTGCTCGGAACATGGAATAGTTCATCAGACAACTGCTCCCTATTCACCCGAATCAAACGGTACTGCCGAGCGCAAAAACCGAACTCTAAAGGAGATGATGAATGCCTTGTTGCTGAATTCTGGCTTACCCCAAAACATGTGGGGGGAAGCGTTGCTGACTGCCAACTACATTCTCAACAAAATACCTCACAAGAAAACCAGCAAGACACCATATGAATTGTGGAAAGGTAACTTACCTTCGTATAAATACCTCAAAGTGTGGGGGTGTCTAGCAAAAGTGGCAGTACCTAACCTGAAACAGGTCACTATCGGACTTAAGACGATTGATTGCATATTCATAGGCTATGCACACAACAGTAGTGCATATCGGTTCTTGGTATACAAATCGGATATACCGGATATCCATGTAAATACAATAATGGAATCAAGAAATGCTTCATTCTTTGAACACGTGTTTCCGTGCAAGGATACTACGTACCCCAAACGTACACGTGAACAAGGGAATGCAAGCACTTCAGTTGATGAACCAGAACATGATACTGATGAGCCTAGACGAAGTAAACGGGCTAGAACATCAAAATCATTTGGTCCTGACTTTGTGACGGCCTTTCTGTTAGAGAATGAGCCCAGAACTTTCAAGGAAGCCATGTCTATGCCTGATGCTCCTATGTGGAAGGAAGCAATCAAAAGTGAAATAGACTCCATTATGCAAAATCATACATGGGAGTTAGTCAACTTGCCTTCTGGATGTAAAGCTCTAGGATGCAAATGGATTTTCAAACAAAAATTGAAACCAGATGGTTCAATAGAGAAACATAAGGCTAGACTTGTGGTACAAGGATTTAGGCAAAAAGAAGGCCTAGATTTCTTCGATACATATTCCCCAGTTACAAGAATAACATCCATAAGAATGTTGATAGCTATTGCAGCTCTACGTAACCTGGAAATACATCAAATGGATGTTAAAACTGCATTTCTAAATGGGGACTTAGAAGAAGAAATATACATGAAATAACTTGAGGGTTACATAGTTTCTGGACAAGAAAATAAGGTGTGCAGGCTTGTAAAATCACTGTACGGCCTGAAACAAGCTCCAAAGCAGTGGCATGCAAAATTTGACAATGTTATGATGTCAAATGATTTCAAAATAAATGAATGTGATAAATGTATCTACATCAAAGATACTCCAAATGGATATATTCTGGTCTGTCTATACGTAGACGACATGCTCATTATTGGAAGCAATAACGACATAATCAAACAAACTAAGAGCATGCTTAGTGGCAAGTTTGACATGAAAGACTTGGGAGTTGCAGATGTCATACTAGGAATCAAAGTTTCCAGGACATCTGAGGGGATTACTTTGTCTCAAGCTCATTATGCTGAGAAAGTACTTGAAAGATTCAAGAATTATTCCAACGGGACAGCAAAAAGTCCCGTCGATCCAAGTCTTCACCTGTTCAAAAATACAGGCGAAAGCATATCACAACTGGAATATGCACGTGTAATTGGTAGTCTGATGTACCTAACTGTTGCCACTAAATTTGGTGTGGGGGCAAACAGATGAATTTGTGGATTCTTAGGAAAACTGAATAGTAAACCTGTATACCTGTTCCTTTGGGCTTCGATCGTCGCTCCCGCCGTACACCTGCAAAAAGTGCGAGACACCGGGGTTGTTCCCGGCGACGCACCCTCCGACGCTCAAGTCAGTAATCTAGGAAGACTATGAATGAGCGCAAAAACTGGTGAAAGATTGATTACCTCTTAATGGAGATGGGTGGGGGGTATTTATAGGCGTCTCAGGGAACAGACTAGGAATGTAATCCCCGTGATCTGATATAGAATATTCCCCTTGTCAACAGATTAGGAATGTAATCTGATAAGGTATATTCCCCGTAATCAGATAAGGAATTTAATCCCCAAATCCCAGTGAAAAGATAGACATATATCAGGGCCATCGATCAGGATTGATCAGGGACCCCGATTCTATCTTGCTGGATTGGGTGCGCAGCGGGTTAGAACCCGCACCCTCTTGTTGGTGGATCCATTCGTGAGTTATTGGGTCCCTTGAGGAGAAGATCCAATACCCATTTTGGACCATCTTGTAGGCGAAATTGCCGATTTACCCCTGGGCCCCAAGATTCATACCCGATTTGAACGGTTCCGATTAACCCCCATTTTTAGCAATATCACGAGCCCCCCACTCCTAAAGGCTAAATTTGATCGGCCTTTGAGGAGTAGTTTAACTGTTTTAATGGCTAGCGGAGTTGTATCGGAGTTCAAATGAAGGGTTTTGAATCTTGAAGGGGTAGTGAGGTGATTTTCCAGGTGGATTGAGCTCCGAGTTGCTCATGAGCCCTGACGGTCATGTGGTATTCTCGCAGGGATATCCTCTTTGCCTTCGCGGAGCGTCAATTCATTGTTTTGGGGGTCTTAGATATTTGGATCATGTCTTAGACTTCCCCTAGGGCTCGTTGACTAGGGGGCCGAGGTCCACATGCAGTTCGGCAGGCATTTTCGGAGAGGAAAGCGAGTTCGGCATAGCTGCGAGCGCTGGGAGTGAGTCTGGCGATCTGCCGGACTTGATTTTTTAACCTTATAACAAGGTCGGTGTCACGAACGCTCGGCAGTGAGTGCCGAACTTGATTTTTACCCCGTAACACGGTCGGTGTCACGAACACTCGGCAGTGAGTGCCGAACTTGATTTTTGCCCCGTAACAAGGTCGGTGTCACGAACGCTCGGCAGTGAGTGCCGAGCTTCCAGACTTGTCATTTTTGGGGGTTTGTTTTTTCTGTGCGCCATTTGAACCTCTGGTGGCTATGACAGCTCTGACAGTTCTGACAACTCTGACAACCCTGACAGATGGGACGTTCATTAATTGCAGTAACCTCTTGGCTTCCATCAGACGGGATGTGCATTAAATTCAACTCATGATTCGTTGCGGTTAGCGAGGTGACGATTGGGATCGCTCCGCCGTTTGGTTTAGATGGGCTGGTCGTACGAGCCCATTATCCTCGTTTCGCGTGCCCCCCTCTATAAATCCTCACCCCCCTCTCTCATTTCTCATTTCTCCTCTCATTTGCCCAGACGTTTTCTTGTGCTTCAGGCGAGTTTTTCCGGTGGTCGGCGTTTGACTCAGGCGAAGTTTTCCGACAACTAAAGCTTTTTAAGGTAATTTATCATCAATTATGTCTCTACCTTCTGTCTCTGATGAAGTCTCCTGGTCCGAGCCCTCCCTTAAAGACGTCGAGGACTCGACCCCGACTTCGACCAAAGGTAAAGTGTTTGGCAAGGATTCGATTGTAGTGGATCCGAAGAGGATGGGGGAGTTCGGACAACTGCCAGGTCCGTTGACGGGGCTTCACAGAGTCAGGCAGCTCCCGGAGGATCAGGCCGAGCGAATTGTCCATGGGAGGGAGAGGTCCTTCGAGGAGAATGAAGCGAGGGAGACGACGGAGGCGGACGATGCGGCGTCGATCCTGCGCGAGGAGGAGCTGGCCGTGATCCGGGATTCTTTTTTCATCCCGGAGGTGTACGAAATCATGCTGCCGGGCCCCGGAGTTAGGGCCAATTCGCTGCTGCCAGTGACCATGTGTTGCTGGCCGGTCGATGCCTTTATCGCCGGTGCTCGGCTACCTCTCCACGCGTTCGCTATTACCGTGGTGAGTTGGTTCGGGGTCAGCCCCATCCAACTGATGCCGAACGCGTGGCGAGTGATTAATGGTTTCGTTCTCCACTGCCAGGCCGCAGGGATCGAGCCGCAGCTGAATGTGCTTCGGGCGTTATACCGGCTCCACCAAGGAAATAGGTCGGAGTACCGGTATTATTTGACTCCGCGGCACGGCGGCAGACTCGTCGTTTGCCCTGACTCCATTAAGCACTGGCGAGAGAAGTGGTTCGTTGTGCGGAGTCGAGAGGAATGGCTGATCCCCTCTGACTGGGTAAAAGGGGTACCGAAGAGGGCGAAGGCGGTACCGAAGCTCTCAGTGGAAGAAGAAGAGGCGGTCCGGATCCTCCTTGACCGGCCGAAGTACGACTGGAGGGAGCTGACGGAGGACGTCCTCTACAAGGGAGGGCTCTGCCGCGTAGATCCCAGTACGCGGCTTTCGTCAAGTTCTTTTATCCGTACCCTTTGTCTTGTTGTTTTTTGTATGCTAATCACTTTTTTACTTTTGATGCAGAATCCATGGACTACGACGCGGTCTTGGCGCTCAGGGCAGGGCTTGCGAGTAAGGCGCCGAAGAAGCGCAAGAGGGTCGCATCGAAGTTGCCCTCGACCTCGAAGACGCCGAGGATTGCGGCCCCTGACGAGGGGGTGGAGATCCTCGACGACCCGGTCATCACCGTGGCGGGGACTTCGGCTCCCGCACCTGTGGGGGAGTTCCCCATTGCTGCCGCCCTCGCCATGCCGACACCGCCGCTGACCGTGGCAGGCGAGGAGCTCCTCACAGAGGAGCACAAGCGGATCCATATCCCGGACTGGCAAGTCCGGAGGCACGATGGGTTCCTCGGGAACTCGTTGGCGAGCATGCAGGCTGTCAAGCATCTCGCCACCTCGAAGGACCGAGCCGCCATGGAGGCGGGGAGACAAGGCGACGACGTGATCGAGATCGCTCGTTCGGCGGTATCGGTAAGCTTCTCCTCGTCTGTTGTATTTCTTGAATCAAAAATTTTTTTCTAACTCTTTTAGTTCTTCTTTACTGCAGATCATCGTCCACTTTGGCCATCTCACCGAGAGACTGACAGCTCTGGAGAAAGAGCTGAAGCAGGAGTCCGACCAAGCTTGGAACGAGAAGGCTCGGATATTGAACGAGCTCGACAAGCTCCGAGTCGAGCATGAGGGTCGGTCGGCGAGGATCAAGCATCTCGAGGCCAAGGTGAAGAGGTTGGAGGGCGAGCTCCTTCGGGAGAAGGAGGGGTCGGCCAACCAATTGGTCGAGGCCGAGACGAAGCGGGCGGTAGCCGTGAAGGCGGCGGAGGACGCGACCATGGAGAAGGCCCAGGGGTTCCTCGCGCAGAACATGGCGAAGGCCTTTGCTGCCGCCTTCACGCGGGTGTCGGAGGCATACCCCGCGGTGGATGTCTCGGGATGGCGGCTCTTCCCCGGACATGCCGAGGGCTTCGACCCCGAGTCCGAAGGGGAAGAAAAGGAGGAGGGTGACGTCGATGCCGACGCCGGGGTTGCTGACGAGGTCCCCAGCACCACGATTACTCCGCTGGTGGCGGCGTCTCCTTCGGCGAAGTCAACCCCTACTCCACCTCGTCGCCCGGGGAAAGAGGTCGGGCCTTGACTCTGCCCCCCCCTTTTTTTTGTTTTTGTTTTTTGTTTTTCTTTTCGAACTCTGTAATGCCTAATAGCGGACTGGCCACCGCTACTTTTGACATTAATGAAAAGAAAGTTTTTGCAAGTGTTGATGTTCGGAAGTTTTTGTCTTTTGCCCCCTCTTTTGTCGAACAGTCCCTTCTTGTTTTTAGAAAAGAAAATTTTTCCAAGTGTAGTGCTTCGGCAGTGTTTGACATTTTTGCTGATCACTCCGATTTCTTTGCAGCTTATGGTGATCGCCCAAGACGTCGAGCCTTCGCGCTCGGAGGAGGAAGCTCGAGCCGAGGTCGGCCTAGGGGCGACAAGGCTGTGTCTGGCGAGGTGCCGAGATAGACTCTACGAGGTCGAGCTCGGATTGCGCCGAGCTGAAAGCGAGAGGACCCACCTCCAGCTCATCCTCGGCCGGCGAGATATCGAGATTCGCCGTTTGGAGAGCAGGATCGCCGAGCTTATCCCCGAAGGTGAATGTTTGCCAACTGATTTCAGTAATGAGATTCGGGTTCAGTGCATCCGTCATAACTTGTCCAAAATAACAGCGGAGAGGGACGATTTGCTTTCCGAGATTCAGCATCTGCAGACCGTAGAGGCAAGGCTTCGGAGTGAGGGCGAGGGGCTGACGGCCGAAGTGGCCAAATTGACGACCGAACGGGTTCAGTTGACTGCCGAAGTTGAAGCACTCAAGAGGGCGACGGTGGACAAAAGCATCGAGCTCGCCTCATCGCCAGCCGATCAGGAGTCCCGGACTCCGCGATACCCCCACATTTCGAAGTCGACGTCAAGGACGACTCGCTGCGGGATCGGATCTCGGAGTTGGAGGCAGAAGTGGCCCATCTTAAGCCGCATTCAGGGCCGATCAATGTTCGAAGCACGTCATGCACTCGCGCTGAGAGCGAGCGGGGCATTACCTTTTATGAGATGGCGACCCGTCAGCGGATCGGCCAACCTAGTCTGGGGGACGCGCAGAGCTCGGTGGCAATTTCGTCGAGCGGAGCGTCCGTCGGAGTGGCCACTAGAAGTGGTGCCGAGGATACGTCTCAGTTCGCAGGCTTGGGGTCGCGCTCCGGAGACAAGCGTCGCCACCCTCGGGTGTCTTCGAAGCGGAACGCCCCGGCTCCAAAAAAGCGCTAAAGTGGTCGACTCCGCGAGGAGTTGTGTATTTTTTGTTTTTTCTAAGTGTAATAAGTCGGCATTGTAACTTTTTCTTTGGCGAGTTGTAATCCTGCTGTGTTTGTCTCTGTACCGCATCTGTTTCATCAATGAAAGTGTTGTTGCCGAACTCGTGTGTTTTACTCTTGTGACTGTTGTCTGCTTTGCCGAAGCTTCCAAAGTGTTGGACTCTGAATGGCGAGCTTCTTCCAGTTCGTTTAGGAGCGAACTCGCGAAGTAGCATCGAGCCAAGTGTGGGACTTCGACGCCCTTGTTTGATTAGGTTAGGGTTGTGGGAGCGTTTTCGAATGGCGAACTACCCCTAGCTCGCTTAGGAGCGAACTTGCGGAGTAGAGTCGAACCAAGTGTTGGACTCCGAACCATTCAACGGCTGTGGGAGCAGTTCCGAATGGCGAGCTACTTCTAACTCGCTTGGGAGCGAACTTGCGAAGTAGAATCGAGCCAAGTGTTGGACTCCGGAACCATTGTCAGTTTAAGGGGTGTGGGAGCAATTTCGAATGGCGAACTACCCCTAGCTCGCTTAGGAGCGAACTTGCGGAGTAGAGTCGAACCAAGTGTTGGACTCCGAACCATTCAACGGCTGTGGGAGCAGTTCCGAATGGTGAGCTACTTCTAACTCGCTTGGGAGCGAGCTTGCGAAGTAGAATCGAGCCAAGTGTTGGACTCCGGAACCATTGTTAATTTAAGGGGTGTGGGAGCAATTCCGAATGGCGAACTACCCCTAGCTCGCTTAGGAGCGAACTTGTGAAGTAGAGTCGAGCCAAGTGTTGGACTCCGAACCATTCAACGGCTGTGGGAGCAGTTCCGAATGGCGAGCTACTTCTAACCCATTTGGGAGCGAGCTTGCGAAGTAGAATCGAGCCAAGTGTTGGACTCCGGAACCATTGTCAATTTAAGGGGTGTGGGAGCAATTCCGAATAGCGAACTACCCCTAGCTCGCTTAGGAGCGAACTTGCGGAGTAGAGTCGAGCCAAGTGTTGGACTCCGAACCATTCAACGGCTGTGGGAGCAGTTCCGAATGGCGAGCTACTTCTAACCCGTTTGGGAGCGAGCTTGCGAAGTAGAATCGAGCCAAGTGTTGGACTCCGGAACCATTGTCAGTTTAAGGGGTGAGGGAGCAATTCCGAATGGCGAACTACCCCTAGCTCGCTTAGGAGCGAACTTGCGGAGTAGAGTCGAACCAAGTGTTGGACTCCGAACCATTCAACGGCTGTGGGAGCAGTTCCGAATGGCGAGCTACTTCTAACTCGCTTGGGAGCGAGCTTGCGAAGTAGAATCGAGCCAAGTGTTGGACTCCGGAACCATTGTCAATTTAAGGGGTGTGGGAGCAATTCCGAATGACGAACTACCCCTAGCTCGCTTAGGAGCGAACTTGCGGAGTAGAGTCGAACCAAGTGTTGGACTCCGAACCATTCAACGGCTGTGGGAGCAGTTCCGAATGGCGAGCTACTTCTAACCCGTTTGGGAGCGAGCTTGCGAAGTAGAATCGAGCCAAGTGTTGGACTCCGGAACCATTATTAGATTAGAGAGTTAAAAGCAGAGAGATGTAATAGCAGTGAAAATATGAAGAAACTTTATTTATTAATATCTAATGATCGGCTGCTTCTAAAGTTGCTAGCCGTTATTACAATGAAAAAATAAAAGGAAAAATCACTACTAGTAAAAGGAGGGGAATGGTGTGACATCTCGAGTTACTTAGAGAGGCGTAGTTGCCTTCTCTTGGTATTTCAAAAGATGGTCGGCATTCCAAGTCCTGGGAATTTCTCTGCCTTCGAGATCTTCTAGCTTGTACGCACCGGGGCGGATCACTTTCGAGATTTTGTACGGTCCCTCCCAATTCGGGGCCAGCTTGCTTTTCTGTCCGGGAAACGAGATGGCCAATTTTCGGAGGACTAGATCCCCTTCTTTGAGGTCCGTGGGGCGGACCCTTTTGTTGTATGCTAGCTCGATCCTCCTTCGGTAAGCTTGTTGGCGTATGGCCGCTCTCTCTCGGATTTCATATATCAGATCTAGGCTTGCTCTGAGCTCTTTGGCATTCTGCTCTTCTTCAAAGGCCATCAAACGAGGAGAGGGTATCCTAACTTCCAGGGGAATGAGGGCCTCGGACCCATAGGTGAGATTAAACGGGCTCTCGCCTGTTGGGGTCCGCTTGGTGGTGCGGTGATTCCAGAGCACGTTTGGCAGCTGATCGACCCACAGTCCTTTGGAACACTTGTCTAATCTCTTCTTGATGCCCGAAAGAATCTGTCGGTTGGCATTCTCGGCCTGGCCATTCGACTGAGGGTGGGAGACGGAGGAGAATCGGTGTTGTATGGAGAGGTCCTCACATAAAGCTCGGAAGGCAGCCCCAGTGAACTGTGTTCCATTATCCATGACTATGACTCGAGGAACGCCGAACCGGCAAATCACATTTTTCCAGAAGAATTGTACGACCCTATGCTCGGTGATTGTAGCCAGGGGCTCGGCTTCTATCCATTTAGAGAAATAGTTGACTGCCACGACTAGGAACTTTAGCTGTCTGAGAGCTGGTGGAAACGGTCCTAGTAAATCCATCCCCCACATAGCGAAGGGGATCAGACTTGATAGGGAGGTGAGCGGTGCTTGTGGAAGGCATCAGATGTCTGCATACTTTTGACAGGAGCTGCATTGCCGAACGTGTCGTTCGGCGTCCCGTAGGAGAGTGGGCCAGTAATACCCGTGTTCAACACTTTGCGCGCTAGAGCCCTGGACCCAGAATGAGCTCCGCCGATGCCCTCGTGGAGCTCTTGCAGGGCGTAGTTGGCTTGCCTGGGGGAAAGGCACCTTAGGTAAGGCCGACCGTCCACCTGGGTGAAGGAGCATTTATATAAGATGCCTTCGATTAAAGTAAAACGTTCGGCTCGGGTCCTAATTCTTCTTGCTTCCCTCAGATCTTTAGGGAGGAGTCCGTCCTTTAAGAATTCGACAATGGGTTTCATCCAGTTGTCTTCGAGGAGGACAGGCAATGTTTCAACGGAGTCTGGTGCTTCGTCCTCTATGCTTGGCTTCAAGAGGACTTCTATCAATACGGTCTGCTCAAGACCTTGAAGGGAAGAGGAGGCTAATTTGGATAGGGCGTCGGCCTGAGCATTTTCTTCTCGGGGGATCCTTTGGATGAGGGCCTCTTCAAACAGCGCCATGAGGCTCTTGACTTTAGCCAAGTATTTAACCATTCTATCATCGCGGGCTTCATACTCACCGAGGACCTGGTTGACAACCAACTGAGAGTCGCTGAAGATTTGTAGCCGCTGTGCCCCTGCATTTCGGGCCATTCTTAGACCGGCTATTAGCGCCTCGTATTCGGCCTCGTTGTTCGAAGCTTTGAAATTTATACGGAGGGAGTATTGGAGGATGAAGTCATCTGGGCCTGCCAGGATGACTTCTGCCCCGCTTCCCTCATTGCAAGAAGATCCGTCAACATAAATTGACCAAACCGGCGGCTCCTTTACTGTTTGGCAGGGCTCAGGGATTGTACTCTCAACTATGAATTCGGCCAGCGCCTGAGCCTTGATTGCGGTCCGAGGCTGATAAGTTATATCATGTTGGCTCAGCTCGATCGACCACTTCATGAGGCGACCGGAAGTCTCAGGCTTGTGAAGGACCTGTTTCAGCGGTTGGTCGGTAAGGACGACCACCGAATGGGACTGAAAGTAGGGTCGAAGCTTTCTCACGGCTATTACCAGGGCATAGGCCATTTTCTCAATCTTCGGGTACCGGAGCTCGGCATCCCGGAGCACCTTGCTGACGTAGTAAATGGGCTTCTGAGCCCTCTCTTTTTCTCTGACTAAGACCGCACTAAGCGTCTGATCGGAAGCTGCCAAGTAGAGGTAGAGTGGTTCGCCAGGTATCGGTTTGCTGAGCAGAGGTGGATTGACGAGGTAGGCTTTAAGCTGGTCGAAGGAGTCTTGTTGCTGCTGCCCCCACTCGAATCCTTTAGCCCCCCTGAGGGCTTTGAAGAACGGGAGGCACTTCTCCCCGGACTTCGACAGAAAGCGCCCTATGGCAGCTAGGCGACCAGTCAATCTCTGAACTTCTTTAACATTTCTGGGAGGGGCCATGTCCAATATGGCCTTGATCTTTTCCGAATTTGCTTCAATTCCTCGTTGGCTAACCATGAAGCCGAGGAACTTTCCTGATGAGACGCCGAACGCACACTTGTTCGGGTTGAGTCTCATATTGTGCTTTCTTAGGATGTCAAAGGCCTCCTGAAGGTCGGCCACATGATCAACACCGCGGATGCTCTTTACAAGCATATCATCGACGTACACTTCCATGTTCCGGCCGATCTGGGCCTGGAAAACCTTGTTGACGAGGCGTTGGTATGTTGCTCCCGCGTTCTTGAGACCGAACGGCATGACCCTGTAACAATAAAGGCCCTGATCGGTAACAAACGACGTCTTCGGGATGTCTGGAGGGAACATTCTTATTTGATTGTAACCTGAGAAGGCATCTATGAAGCTGAAGAGCTCATGTCCCGAGGTTGCGTCAATCAGAGTGTCAATGCTCGGCAGAGGGAAAGGATCTTTGGGGCAGGCCTTGTTGAGGTCGGTGAAATCAATGCAAATTCTCCACGTCCCATTGGACTTTTTTACCATTACCACGTTTGACAACCACTCAGGGTAGTTTACCTCCTGTATGAATCGGGCCTTCAACAACTTGTCTACCTCCTCTTTGATAGCGAGCTGACGCTCGGGGGCGAACTTGCGCCTCTTCTGCTGAACCGGTTTGGACCCCGGATCGACGCTCAGGCGGTGGACTAAGAGTTCTTCGGATATACCGGGCATGTCCGCTGCGGACCATGCGAAGAGGTCTTGATTGGTTCGGATGCATTTCACAATATCTGAGTATAGGGCGGACGGGAGGGTCTTGCTTACGAAGAACTTGCGGGTCGGCTCTTGTTCAGAGAAGAGCACCTCCTCCAGTTCGTCCACCGGCTCGGAGGTCGGTCTTGCAGAATCTTGAGGAATCTCCAGAGTTTCTAAGGAAAGGACGGGTCCGAGGGTTGAGGTCATGTAGCACTTCTGGGCCTGCTCCTGATTTCCCCTTACTTCCCCAACCCCGGACCGGGTGGGAAACTTCATCTTAAGATGGTATGCTGAGGGGACAGCTTCCAGTGCTGCGAGGCCAGGCCGACCCAAAATGACGTTGTAGGCGGCGGGAACATCCACCACCATGAAGTCCATTGGCTCTGTTCGGGTGGTAGGAGTTTGACCGGCAGTTACATCGAGGGTAATCACCCCTTCAACAGTTACCGGAACCCCCGTGAACCCATGGAGAGTATAGCCGGCGGGCTTGAGTCTGTCTCTGGAGAGTTTTAGGCCTTTAAAAGCGGAGAGGAAGAGGATGTTGACGGAGCTACCGTTGTCTACCAAGATTCTCTCCACCTTGAAATTTGCCATGTGGAGGCTTATGACGAGGGCGTCACAATGTGGGGTACGAACTCCCTCGAGATCTTCGTCGGAGAACGTGACTGGCACTCCGAGGCCTTTGGAAGGAGGGGTGGTTCGGATTGAGTTGACTTCTCTGATAAATGCTTTTCGAGAGGAGTTCGAGGAGCCCCCCATTGGACCCCCATGGATGAGGTGGAGGACTCGCTCTTCCTCAAAGTCTGGCGTCTCTTCTCGTTCCGGACGCTTGTTAGCCCCCCGAGGCGGGGGAGGAAGTTCGGCTCGGTCCTTTCTTACAAACTTCGTTAGTTGCCCCCTCTGGATAAGGGCTTCGATCTCGTTTCTCAGAGCGCGACAGTCGTTGGTGTCGTGCCCATGGTCCCGGTGATAGCGGCACCATTTCTCTCTATCTCTTCTCTTGGCGGGGGTGTTCATCTTCGGAGCTGGAGGTAAGACCCCTTCTTTTTCGACTTCCATGAAGATGGCGGAGATGTTAGTGGTGAGGGGAGTGAACTTCTCAAATCTAGGGGGAGGTCGGCGCTGGCCGGCATTATCCTTCTGGAGCTTCTTGGCTCCTTCTTCTTCCACTCCCTTTCTCTTAAACCCGGCGGTAGACCCCTCCCAGTTGGGTTGTTGCTCGGCCTCTTCGGCCTGGATATACTTTTCAGTGCGAAGGAGAAGGTCGGAAAAGTCATGTGGTGGTTTCTTGGCGAGGGAGGAGCGGAGGTTGGAATTGAGGACATTGGATTGAAATGCTACCGTAGCGACCGACTGGTCGAGGGATGCTATGGATCTGGCCTCGGCCGTGAACCTCTTCACGTAGTCTCTCAATTTTTCCCCCTTCTTCTGGTGGAGGTGCAATAGGGAGATGCTCGTCTTCTCGGCCCTTCGGCTGCTTACGAAATGTGTGACGAAGAGGGTTTCGAACTGTTCGAAAGAGAATATCGAGGAGGGGGCGAGATGAGAATACCACTCTCGGGCCGGTCCTTTGAGAGTTGCGGGGAAGGTTTTGCAGAGGAGGGCATCGGAAGCTTGATGTAGGAGCATCAGGGTCTTAAAACTTTCAATGTGATCAACTGGATCGGTTTCCCCAGTGTAAGTCTCAAATTGGGGAGGCTTGAAGCCGAACGGGACAGGTGCATCCACTATGGTTCGGGAGAAAGGGGGTCGGCTAGGACGTAGGGTCCTCCCCCTGAGCTCTTCTTCTCGGTTTATCTGACCCAGGCGTCTCTCTACTTCATGAAGACGGCGGTTCATGGTGTCATCTCTCCGACGGTAATCTGCCGAGCCACGAGACTCGTCTTCGTATGAGGGAGAGCGAGGGCTGCGGCGATGGTAACTTCGGGAGCGGCGAGGACTTGTGGTACGCCGGGAATTGCTAGGAGCAGGATGAGGAGATGGGGACCGTCGGTGAGGGCTTCGGACTGGAGGAGGGGATGGCACCTTTGGCTCATTAGGATTTTGATGAAGGTTGAGAGCCTGCAGGACGGTCGCTTGGAACTGCTGGAACTCGGCACGGGTGATTGGTGTCTCATTGTTCCTGGGCTGTTGCCGACCTGCGGGAGAGTGCCTTCTTCGGTAATGATCGGGGGACTCCTTCCTCCCTCTGCAGACGGGGGACCTGTGGTACCGGTGGCGAGGAGACCGCTCGCCCGGATAGTGTTGGCGGGAGGCTCCCTCTTGGGCCCGTTTTTCTTCCAGATGGCGGCGGAGATCATCCTCCTTCTGGCGGTTAGTGGCTGTATTGTGGCGACCAGAGGCTCGGGGGTGATGGGAGGCCATAGAGTCAGTGGAGGCATTGCAGATGGAGACCTGTTCTTGATGAAGGGGTTGTTTCTGAGGGTTAGGACCCTTTGGATCAAGAGGGGGAACGTTCTGTTGGAGCGGGTCTTCCGCCGTAGGGGGAAGCTGCGCTTGTTGTTGAGCAGGATTGTTGGGAACTTCTTGCTGGTCAGGGTTGGGTGCCCGGTTGGACCCCCTCGATCTGACTTTTCGAGGTGGCATGGCAGGAGAAAACCTGTTTTCGGGGAAGAGGAGAGGTTCCTATTCGTTAGTTTCCCACAGACGGCGCCAATCTGTTGCCGCTAAATTTGGTGTGGGGGCAAACAGATGAATTTGTGGATTCTTAGGGAAACTGAATAGTAAACCTGTATACCTATTCCTTTGGGCTTCGATCGCCGCTCCCGCCGTACACCTGCAAAAAGTGCGAGACACCGGGGTTGTTCCCGGCGACGCACCCTCCGACACTCAAGTCAGTAATCTAGGAAGACTATGAATGAGCGCAAAAACTGGTGAAAGATTGATTACCTCTTAATGGAGATGGGTGGGGGGTATTTATAGGCGTCTCAGGGAACAAACTAGGAATGTAATCCCCGTGATCTGATATGGAATATTCCCCTTGTCAACAGATTAGGAATGTAATCAGATAAGGTATATTCCCCGTAATCAGATAAGAAATTTAATCCCCAAATCCCAGTGAAAAGATAGACGTATATCAGGGCCGTCGATCAGGATTGATCAGGGACCCCGATTCTATCTTGTTGGATTGGGTGCGCAGCGGGTTAGAACCCGCACCCTCTTGTTGGTGGATCCATTCGTGGGTTATTGGGTCCCTTGGGGAGAAGATCCAATACCCATTTTGGACCATCTTGTAGGCGAAATTGCCGATTTACCCCTGGGCCCCAAGATTCGTACCCGATTTGGACGGTTCCGATTAACCCCCATTTTTAGCCATATCACTAACAAATTGTACAAGACCGGACTTAGCACATTCGGTAAACGTACTGAGCCGATACACGAGTAATCCAGGACGAAGTCACTGGAAAGGAATAACAAGAGTATTGAACTACTTGCGACATACTCAGAGTTATGCGCTGCATTATACCAGATATCCAGCAGTACTGGAAGGCTACAGTGATGCCAACTGGATATCGGACTCAAAGAACTCAAAATCCACAAGTGGATATGTTTTCACACTTGGTGGTGCAGCTGTGTCATGGAAATTCTCTAAACAAACGCTATTGGCCAGATCCACCATGGAATCTGAGTTTATTGCGTTAGACAAAGCGGCAGAGGAAGCAGAATGGCTTCGAAACTTCTTAGAGGATTTCCAATGTGGGAAAAACCAGTGCCTGCCTTATGTGTACACTGTGACAGCCAATCGGCTATAGCACGGGCACTGAGTTGTATGTATAATGGTAAGTCTCGTCATATCAGAAGGCGACACAAAACCATTAGACAACTGCTCTCAAATAGAGTAATCTCTATAGAATATATAAAATCGGCCGACAACCTAGCGGATCCATTTACTAAAGGTCTGTCGCGAGAGCAGGTTGTGAGATCATCAAGAGGAATGGGTTTAAAGCCTATGACGAAAGAGGATACTTGATGGAAACCCTACCTAGAAATTGGAGATCCCAAGATCTAGGTTCAAAGGGACAACTAAATCTTGTTGAATCAACGAAAGCACTGAGAGATTAACATCTCATACCTATTCTTAGGATGATAAAACAAGTGCTGCCTGCACATAGTTAGGATAAGCTTGGCTTTTAATGATTCCCATAGCTTTGAAATAAAAGTAGGGTATAGCAGGATACTCTTTATGGGCAATCACCTTGTGAGTGTAAAATGGGGCCGTTTCTAGGAGAATGAAGAGTGGCTACATTCTCCAAGTTCACTCACAATTAACCAGGGATGTTCAAAGCCAAAATGAACACAACAAGAGAACTTAGTTCTGTGAGGAGATGAAACTGTGTGATAGTTATTGTCTAGGTCCACATGAACGCCCGGGTAGTTCAAGACATCATGATCACTACCTGGTCAAGTGAATCCGATAGCTAATTACTAAGGGTGGTTCAAAGTTGAAAAATTACTACCATTCCTGATGCAGTGATTTTCCGATTGTACTCTCAGAGTCTTTCTGTAATGTTTTTGTTTTTCTGTCGTGTCTGGATTACATGGTCTGGTAATTTCCATTCATGTGGAGAATTGTTGGAATTAATTTTTGCAGTTTTCCGGGCCGGATTCCAGCAAGCTCCGGCCACCGGCGACACCGGAAAATGAGTGGATTACGATCCTCTCGACGAGTACTATTCCGTAGTATACTCACTTGCCAAAAACAAATTCCGTATGAATGAGAAATGTTGATCCAAAGTTGGGTACTTGAAATGTACTAACTTGGCAACTTGGAGAAAATAGATAGTCCCATATCGGAAATTGGAAATGATTTTGCCTAGTATATATACTAGAAAACTGGACTAAAGAGCGTGGCCCGGGGGTTACCACTAACGTGTAGTGGAGAGAGGACTTAGCCAAAAATGACAAACACGCACGCGCGCGCGCGTGCCCGGCCCGGCCCGGCTCCGGCCCCGGCTCAGCTCGGCTCGGTTCGGTTCGGTTTGGTCTGGCTTAAATTTTTATTTTTTCCCAGACAAACTCTTCCCTTACTGAACTGAAAAGGCTTTTCAGATTCAGTAACTGGTGCCCATTACTCTGTAACAGCAGAGTAATGGCTCACCAGTTATGAATCTGAAGAGTCTCCATTACTCTGCTGTTATAGAGTAATGGCAGCTGCTGAACAGTCTCCAATCCAATTTCCTCTATATAACCAGACAGAGGCTTACATACAGACACAGAATTTTTTACATTTCTTTCTTCTTCTTCTCCTCTGCGTCAGTGTTAAACTGAGAGTACAACACAGACAACAGTTCGTTGTCTCTGAAGCAAGGGTGCTGCATTCTTCAGAGAAGGTACAGTTGTATCCTGGGAAGCAATTTGCCGGTAACCGTCACACTACGGGGCAAATTCTGCTTTATGGACAGAGATTTCAAATCTCGACTCTGTGCAGATTTTCTACTTACTGTTTTTCTTCAATTGATTTTGATTCCTTCACAAATTTTGTTGGGATTTTTTATTATTATTTTGAATTCAGGTTCTAACAATCCGGACCCAACATTGGAATGGAACCGACCCAATCTATGTGACCCAATCTATATGGGTCCGGGTCCTAAAATAAGACCCGATGCACTTCCGGGTTCGGGTTCGGGTCCACTCAAAATAAACCTAACCCGGACCCGGACCCGGGCCCATTAAAAAATACCCTCCAAAGTATGGAATTTGAATAATATGATTATAGGGATATACATGTAAATAGTAATTGTTGAAGATAGATATGTAAATATAATATTTATTCATGTACTTAAGTGTAAAAATTGTTGGAAACGTAGAGTATTGGGTGCAAAAATACTTAAATACAAATATTTATTCTTCGTTACCAGACCCGACAGGTTAGGACCCGAACCCGGACCGGGACCGGGACCCAGACCCGAGTCTCGCATGTCCGGATCTGGGTCCAGGTCCAGGTCCGGATCCGAGTAGTGGAGGACCTGACCCGATAGGACCTGGTGCCAGATTTAGATCCCCAATCGAAGGGTTCTATATGGTGTGTGACTATATGCAGCAAACAAATTTAGCTTCGATGGAGGGTGATATTTTATTTGGAAAGCTTTGTGCACAGTATATTATGCACGTTAGTATAACTATTTACTCATGATTGTTAATCTTGAATAAGCATATGGTTCTCATAATGCGTCGTGTACAAACATTAGCACTTCATCAACCACTTTCTATAGTTTGACTAATTGATTTTATTTTTAATTTTATTTTTGTGTGCGTTCATTATCAATTTTGATTATTTTTTAACCTTATTGACCATTTGATGAATTCTTTATATTTTTAGCAAGTTTATACTTTGTTTATAATCATTTTGGGGGCATTGTAGTTTTACATCATTGTCATCTAAATTAGTGTTTTAATTAGTTTCATTGATTAAGGGTTACTTAGATCTAACGGTCAATAAGAATATTTCTCATTTTCTCACATAAGAATGTTACTCATTCGATCGAGATACACACACACACACACACACACACACACACACACAGACACTCACACACACTTTGATTTTGGCATTAGTTTCCGAATAAGATAGACCCTAGAGAAGTAGAGAGCAGATATAGCTAGCTTAAGTAACCGAAACAATAAACTGGCTTGAAATTGACATGACACCCTTTGGGTTGTTGCTACTTATTTTGGTGTGAGAGCAAACAGATAGTGAGTTTATATTTTGAAGGAAATTACTAAAGATCTAACATTTGATTGTCGCCATAAAAAGTAGTTAGTGCTCTTGAGATTGGATCTGGATCGTTGAAAGAGCACCCGTATTTGAATCTGACGGCTTCTGTTGGGGCTAATGGACTAGTAAAATCTTGAAACACTGGGGTTGGCCTCGGCAATAAACCCTCCGAAGCTCAAGTCAGAACCAGAGAGAAAAATAGAGTTTGAGTGAGAAATTTCTGATTACCTTCTGACTGAGGGAGGGGAGAGGGTATTTATAGGCCTAAGAAACAGTTAGGAGATTGATACAAATCTGTTATCTCCTGTGGATTCTCCTCCTTAAAAGATAGAACCGGTTACTCTTTCGGCGGGGACAAGCAATTTAACTTATAACCCTCATGGGTTGGGTGTCTCTCTTGATGGCTACAATCACTTTTAATGGGCTTGAAAGTGACCAATATCTTATTAATGAGCCTGAGAACAAGACCCAGATCTGATAGAAAGACACGTTACTGATAATCTGTTTGTAGAAGCTTTAGGAAGTGTTTGGTTGGAGGGGAGGGGAGGGGGGGTGCAACACCCATCCTGAGTCAATTTTGGCTCCCCTCCAATATTGGAGATTTGAAGGGGAGAGAAATTATGTCTAATTTTTTAATGTGATTGGACTAAATTGCATGCCCTTTTAGTTAGATAAGAGAACAACCGATGATTCTTATACTTTTCTCATCAACTGGCTCGACAGGTTCCCTCAATATAAAACCTGTGATTTCTATATGAGGGAAGCACTATGGAGCTTGAAGAGAACAAAGGCTTGCAAGGCTTATTTGCACTTCCTTGCCTAGATAGAATGAATATTGACGATCCCATTGATTCTCCTGATCAGGATCTTAATCCACCCCAGAAGAATATGGAGGCAACTGAAGAAGATAATTATGGTGGATTCGGCCATCCTTGTGCATCTTGGTGGAAGAAATACATTTTGGTCAATCTTTATATCAACACGCAAAAGGAGCAAATACATTTTGGTCAATCTTTGTTGCAGCAGTGATGACAGGGCTCGTCATTTTGGGCAAATGGTGGCACCGTGACAAATGTCTTGCTCAGGAACTTAGGCGGCACCTCTGTGTCAGCGATGAGGTAAGCTGAATCTTATTTTAAGGTTTAATCATGCATTTTTCTGTTAGTGTTAGAAATACACTAAATTTACCTCATTTATATTTTCCGCTCTTATTCATTCAGTTATTTATTTCTCTAGTGTCTTGTTTATTGTTAACTACATTCATGTCAAAGGTATACATGGCAATGCAAATACTTGTTTGTAAATTAAATCTAGCAGATAAGCTAAACATGGTTAGGCATTGCAAATGAATATGTTGGAAGTTATTTGTGGTTGATGGTAAGTTCATATAAATTTATAACCATCTTCCTCCAATTTTCACCACTGTGGATTAGTTGAGGTTTTTGGCAATCTGGTTGAAGAACTATGTTCAGTCTCCAGAAGAGAAACGATTCCAGCAAACATTTGCAGTTGTACACTACATTGAAGTACTATATTGTCTGAAATTGTAGTTTCTAATCACACAACATTCATGTTTCATTTTAGTATGTGCTTTTTCTTAGGTTAATACATAAGGGGAATGGAGAACATGTAGGACCAGAAGAGCATTACTAGGTATATAAAAAGCCTTGCAAGCCTTTGTGAAGGGTATAAAAGTAATTTTATTATAAAATCCATTTCCTCCCATTGTGAACCAGACAAGATAATTATTTTCCCTTCCCTCCCTTCCTTTGAACCAAACAGAGTCTTCATTAAATTCCCCCCCTCCCTTTCCCTCTCCTCCCCTCCCCTCCCCTCCATTAAAATCCTTCCCCTCCATTAAGATCTTTACTAGAATCATACGGCCCTAAGCTTTAAGATCTTTGCTAGAATCATACGGCCCTGATTTGCTGCGATTTTTACCATTATCAAATAACCCCAACTCCCGGAAAATGATTTTCTTGGCTTTTGCGAAGTAGTTTACCTTGATGTAGAGTTTTGGGGTACTATCTTGGCTTTCGGGGACAACTAAAGATTCCTGGAACTTGTTGAAAGCTTCTGAAGGCGGCATATATTTTCCTAAAATTTTCAACTATTTATACAATTTCTTATAATTTTTTCGGATTTTTTTTAAATTTTTTTCCAATTAATAATTGTTTTTTTCTCCAAATTTTTAATTAATTTTTTGAATTGAATAATCATTATTTGGGATTTTTAATTAAAAATTTTGAATTTTAATTGATTTATGGGATTTTTTAAATTGATTTATCAAACCTGGCATGCTTTTTTTAGCAATCTGATGCGTTGATCAGACCCGGGCTCACACGCTGATGGGAATGGATGGTTGTGATGGAGTCGCTGTGATGAGGGGGTGATGTGGTGACATCCCATGGGTCGATCTTGCACTAGCGCGCGTATCAGGGTGGTCGAGCGGCTGAGAAGCGGATTGGGGTGCTGTGATGAAGAGGCGACTTGGCATGATCGTGTGCATCCATCTCGATGGGGCTCGTGCATTGAGTGTAATGGAGGGCTGGGAAGCAGAGCGGGGAGTAGTGGCGATGTGGCAAAATCCCACGCATTGATCTTGATCTAGCTCGTGTAGTCGAGCAATCGAGCGTTCGACAGTCGCACGCATGCAGTGCTTGGTTGCCCGACCGATTTGGGCGACCAACAAAGCGGGTTCAGGTCTTTGTTGCGGAATTCGGGTCTGCCTACTCCACTCGAACTCGTTATCATGTGTCTTCTTCGTCAAGAAAGAATTTTTGGCGACCACTCAAGCTTCGATGACCAACCTTACTCATCAATCGGTGCTTTTGGCGACCACCCATGCATCGATGCCCATCCTCTTTCATTGCACTAGCTCCTCGTCACCCCACCTACTGCCTCGTCAACCCTCATCAACCAACCATCCTGTCAACCAAGATTTTGTGCTTCCCAACCTAGCAACTTGCTGTTGGTTTCGGCGAGCAAGGGTTTTGGCGATCATCTTCCGTCAACCAACCCAAGCACCATTGTTGTCTTCAAATCTCTTGTTGGTTATCTCTTCGGCGACCATCAGTCTGGTGATCAACTCCTCGAGTTGGGTTTGTGGTGAGGTTCGAAGTTTTGCTGAGTTGGGTTCGGCCAACTTTGGGGCGCTGTCGTCTTGAGCCCTCATCGATTCCGAAGCCCTTGTAGAGTTCGGGTGTTGGCCAAGTGTGAGTTTTTGCCACTCTTGGAGCTTTGGTTTTGGCTGAACATGGGTTACTTGTTGAGTTCGAATTGTGGCTGATTTCTAGAGCTTCTGTCAGTTTGGAGTTTGGGCCAAGTTAGAAGCCGCTTCGTCGAGTTGAAGTTTTTTGGTCAAGTGTGGCACTTTTTCGAGTTCAAGTTAGAAGCTTGATGTTGAGTTTCGGTTTTTGTTGATCTTGGAGCCATAGTTGAGTTGGAGTTTGAGGACCAAGGAGCTAGGATGTCACGCTCCGCTTCCCAAAAGAATACAAAATACGAAGCTGTACAGATCAACTCAATAGTACAACAGGAATATACAAGAAATATATAACCTGCATGCATGAAACAAAACTCATAATCAACATAATACTTGAAAATAATTATATAATCCTCAAATAGAAATAATATCTGGAAAGAAACAAAACTCCGGGACAATATGCCCAATACAAAGTATTAAGTAGCAACATGGAATTTATAAACTCAAAACAAAAGTAAGCTAAAGCATGAATTATCCTAGTCAAGGCTTAGAATGTTTGGTCACTCACTCCTACAGGCAGATGATCTCCAAAACCTATGTATTAACATTTGGAATAAATAGAGAAGCAAGAGACAAGATGCCCGTTAGTGCAAGCTATGGGCCGCAAGTAGTACAAGCAAAAGGGGTACAAGAACAAACACATGAGAATACAAAACAAGAAACTGGGAACAAGAACATAAAACATATCATGGCAGGAATGCAACAGGTAATAGAGTCTAATGAAGCTAGTAGGAAAGTAAACTGGGCCAGGTAACAAGATCATGCAACAAGTGAAAATGTAATTTGCAGCAGATATCAAGTAACATGTGGGACATGTGACAGGTGTGTACAAGTAAAACATGTTATTCTTAAGTCTATTGTTTAATCCTATCTAAGGTACCACTCATACTTCCCATATATATACCACATGGTTATTGCATACAAAAAAGTTACATTTAGATTTTGTGGTGGATTCTATAGGGCCGTGTATTCAGGCATCAGGTAAACAGTAAACAGTAAATAGTGTCATGAATCATGTAATCATTTATGCATGAAAACAGTTGAGACCTATGCGCCGCCTTCGAGTACACCTTCTGATAGGGCAGTAAGGTAAAACAGTAAATAGTTGGAACCTATTGGCCCCTTCTGAGTACACCTTCCTATAGGGATGTATGCAGTCAGGTAAAACAGTAAACAGTCGGGAAACACAAGCCCCCTTCCGAGTACACTTTTCTATATTGTCCACTACTAGATCTTTCCCTTAACCTCGGCTTGATTACTTATTCTTTTTATCAACACAGACATGAACGTACATAATCAGGGACAGGTAAGCATGATAGGGGCAGGAAACATGTTCAGATTGGGTGAAAAACAGGTTTGGGTGACATAAAACAATTATAGATGGTGGAACAACAAGAATTCCGATTCTGGACAGCAGGATGTTGCTGCACCAAAATGGAGATTCCCGCTGCTACAAAAATAAAAATCTAGGTCCGTCAGAAGTTCTAGAAACTAGACTCTCTGCTGGTTCCATCGTATATACACGATATATAAAAATCACATAAACTAGGTCCAAATTCTTATTCGTTACAGATTTCGTGTACAGGCAGAATGTGAATATCAAATTCATGTGTATAAAAATTAACTGTAAATTTATTGAAAAATCTTATAAAATTCATAAATCAATTCCAAATCATGTTTAGTAACATACTGCAATATATCAGGTCTTAATTATATTTTTAGCATGGTATTCATATTAGTTAATCGAAGAAATATACTTCAAAATAGAAATCTGGAATTGAAAATGTCACACCACTAAAAACAACATATCTAGTAATCTACACATTGGATTCCAGATCCTTCAAAAGTTCTGAAAACTAGAAACAAGGGGCTACAATTCATATTTAGAAACCAACTGTAATGCCCTGATTTTTCATTTAATGAAAAATTATTTATTTTGCACGTAGTGTGCACGTGCAATATTTTTGGTAAATATTTTCATCATGATGAGTATAGATATTTAAATATGTGCCTTTAATTATTTTTCTATAAAGCCTTCTTTCAATTAGACAAAAAGCCTTTTCTTTAAAAGCCCAAAGTTAATTTAATTTATTATTATTTTTTTGATAAAAGATGACCTTGTCATCGTTTCATTAATGCGATGTTAAAGAAACAAAGTAGTACAACTTACAAAGATCCCTCTAAGCGAGGACTCTCCAAATGACCAAACAACACAACTAGAGACACAGAAACAACAGACTACTACTAATAAACGACGACTACATCAAGCATACTGACTGAAAAGCGAAAGATACAAACAGAAACACTGCCCATAGGCACACTACTGAGGCCTATGAAAACGGAACCAGACTGAATCATCATGCAACCCGAAGCAATGGATCTGGAAAGCCTGAGTGATCCGTGACAAGCTATGCCCCCTACTCCTCTTCTTCCATCTTCCATCCTCAGACTTAATTTATTATTTTTATAATAATTATTTTGGCCCATAAACTAAAGCCCATGGACTATTTTTATACTTGTCATGTAGAATACAATTTAAAGACTATTTTATTTTTATACAAAAATTTAATGTACAATTTTTGGACCAAGTGGCATGCACGTGCATTGCACGTATACGTGCAATATGCACATTCCTAGCATGGCCGGTTGTAATCTTTTGGAGGGAAAATCAAAATTTTAGTGGTGATCATGCTTGGTGGTTACTTGGTGGTGGATAGTTAATGCAACTTCTACTTTCATCTTAGCCCTCCATCTTATAACCACTTACTTGATCCTAGCCCTCCATTCTCTTTGATTTTTAATATAAATACCCCCCCCCCCCCCCCCCCCATGGATAGTTATTCTTGTGCCTATTAATCCTTCCAAACCTATAGTCTAAAATACTCTATCTAGTAGTGATTGTGTGAGTTAAAAGATTGAGTGTGTGTGGGAGTGTGCTTGCAACAAGGAGGGGAGGCCGGTTTTCATCAAGAAGGGGAGCTCGGTTTTGGTGCTTTTGGAGGCTTGAGTGCGCGCTTCTAGGAGGAGGACCGTTCGTGTGCAAGGACTTTTGGTTTAGGAAGTTGCTAATTGTGTTTGTCTCTCCATTGAGGTGGGTAAATTCTCCATATTTCTAAATTAGAAATGCATGTTAGAAATGTAATACCCCGCAAAAATAGCATATGGCTATTTTGCATTGTAATCCGTGTGCAAATGAGAATTGCACACGATTATGTATTTTCTAATAACAATTGATTGTTATTGAAAAATATCGAATTTATTGTCTACTTTATTCTATAATTTTGAAGGATTATTACGAGGTAGTTTTAATATATCTTTGTATTGTTTATATTGTTAAAGTAGAGTTTTGGGGTTTATTTGAAATATATTTGAGATTGGGGGGCTTATAGACAATTATCCCTTACATTATTTATTTATCTATTTATTTATTCATACTTTTACAAAACCCCACCTCACCTTTTTCCTTCTCCTTCTTCTTTCCTTCCCCTTCCCGTTTCTTCCCAGCCGAAAGAAGGAAACCCCCGGCCTCCTCTTCTCCTCCCCTCCTCCTCCTCCCGTTCGCGCCCAGCCGAAGGAAACGAAACCGCCCCTCCATCTTCTTCCTTTTCCATCTTCTTCCCATCCCGTTCCCTTCCCGACCCCCAAAACCGAGAACCCACTTTGGAGATCATTCCCCCGCTCGATTCCCCACCATTTCTTCGTTATTTCCGAATTAAAGTGAGGGGTAGACTAAGTGAGGGATTCTCTACATAGTGGTAGCGTCGGATTTTCGAATGGATTCGGGAAGGTAAAACCCTAATTATTTTAATGTATAAAATTTAGTTGGGCTAATTTTTATTGAGTATGAATATTAGGGTAGAGAGATTTAGAGATATTAGAAATTGCACATGTGAGAAATTAGCGGATTTTTAGAGAGATTTCAAGTTGTTAGTAAAATAGGGTTTTGGGTTTGTAAAAGAGAATCATATGGATATGAATGAATTCTCGTATAGTAATAGAAATTGTAGTTGGGCTATTAGAATATTTTGGGGGTGATTTAGTAATTTTTTGGAAATAAGAATCTCGTCGGCATTAGTTATTACGTGCATCGCACGTGTATATCCCAAGCGTTCAATAAATGCTTGTATGATATTTGGGATGTTGTTGTTAGCTTTTATAATTGGTTTGGCCGATTTGAGTGATTACGTGCGAAGCGCGTGTGCATCCTAGGCGTTCAATAGAATGCCTGTGTGATATTGGAGTTAGTATTATTATTTTCCCGTAACTATTTTTGGATGCTTGAGCCTTGATTGCTTTGAACTCTGATGATAGGATATACTGGCGGCTTTGAAGGCATGATGGCGCTTCGAGTCTTTGCGGGACAATTTGTGAGTATGATATCTTTTATTTTACGCACATGGCGCGTTGTGAAAATTTTAAATTATGAATTGTTGAGTATTTCCGTTTTTGTATCTTAGTGTAGCATGAATGTTTTGAGTTAAGGATTGGTGTGGACACTCTTGTATGTGTCCACAACTACAGGCTAAATTTCATAAATTATCGAGGTTGGTTGATACCCCAAAATAAATTGTGGAGTGCAGCTGGTCTGAAAGAACAGAGCTGAAGCCGATTGCTTTTGGACCGAAGTCCGAAAGGTCATAACCAATTGTATACGTATGATCTTGCTATGAACATTGAGAGAAGTTGTTGATATGGGTTTATTTGATGATTCTCAAGTTTAGAAATTATAGAGTTCGTTTGGTAAAGGGTAGTAAACGCTCTGCTGAAGGAGTGATTGAATTGGTGTGCTATGTTGGAAGAGTCGTAGCTCATGGTGTGAGATGAATCTAAATGTGAATTGGGAACTTGAGCTCTTAAATATTGAGAGAGTCGCCTACTAGGGGATTGTTGTGGATCTTCCTACCCTTCTAGAAGTCTGAGTGTGTTGAATTCCGATGAGCGTAGCTTGGGTCACAACTACTGCTAATTCTTGAGTTATTTTATCGGACAATTGATGAGGAGCCCTCTGCATACCGCAGTGTGGTGATCATAAGCTATCAGATTTTAATGATGTCTTAGCATTCATTTAGGACTTAGATAAGTTCCTGTGCTTAGTACTCATCTTGGACATGAACGGGTCGTACAGGCTGCGGTCCGGTAAAATACGATGCTATAGGTATACTGTGGTATATCTTTAAGTTCGTCACGACTGTTGAATGGGATCCAGGTATATGCTAGTGGACACGAACGGGTCGTACGGGCTGCGGTCCGACGAAATACGATGCTATAGGTATACTGTGGTATATCTTTAAGTTCGTCACGTCTGTTGAATGGGATCCAGGTATATGCTAGTGGACATGAACGGGTCGTACAGGCCGCGGTCCGGCGAAATACGATGTTATAAGTATACTGCGGTATATCTTTAAGTTCGTCACGACTGTTGAATGGGATCCAGGTATATGCTAGTGGACACGAACGGGTCGTACGGGCTGCGGTCTGGCGAAATACGATGCTATAGGTATACTGCGGTATATCTTTAAGTTCGTCACTATCAGGAACAGGAAGTAGACCAAATTAGAATGCATTGCATAGCGAGGGTTCGAATCCCTAAACTTAGAGACAACGGCTTGATTTGGAAAGTATGTAGTATGGGATGCATACATTTCCAAAGTCTTGCTTGCATTAGACTAAGTACGTTGGCTTGACCTGGGTCACATGTAGTATGGGATGCATGTGCATCCAGAATCTTGCTGACATTAGATTAAGTGCATCTGTTCTATATTCTGTATTGTTGCATTAGACTCAGGTCATGACATACACAAATACTAGGAAATTAGGATACACGTTTATTGTCCATTTAAGATGAAGTATGAGTGTGGAAGTGATGTGTTGCGAGACGTGATGACATATGTTGTAAGAATGAATGAATGTGATGTTATGTGATGTGAGATCGCGAAGGAAGATAAGTCGTGAGTCTGTAATTGCAATGAATGGTAAATATGGTGCAGTTATGCGATAGTAGAGTATTTGTGCATGTAAAGCTTTATGGAAAAATAAAGCTATAGGAATAGTTGCTTAAGGCGTAAAGTGATAGGCCTTAAGCGACAAATTGGAATGATTTCCAAACTTATGATAAGTATGCTGTGAGCAGGTATGGATATGCATACAGGAAGTGATGCAGTGAGTATTTGATGGGAATTTCCATTATGATATTTACATGTTCAGGTTTACCTTGGTATTCGTAAGTTCATTCTGTTTCACTTATAAGATTAATTTATTTGCTTATTAATAGATTATACTCACACCAGAAATGGCTAACCCCTTAGTGTTTGGGGGGTTAAGGAGTCTCTGGACTACCTAGGCCCCTACTGTTACAGGTCCTCAGCGGTGCAGAGGTGAGGTGTTGATTCATGGTTCTGTGGATGGAGCTTCATTTTACTATTTGTTGCTTAAAGGTTTAATTGGGTGAATAGTGAATTTTATGCTTTAAACTATAATTGTGATGTATAAGTATGTGGATAATGATGATGAGTATAGTGTGGGGTGGTATGCTATGTTGTTGACCCGTATCCATCTCGTTGTGAAGTATCGAGCCCTATGGTATGTTTTATGAATTATTTTCTAAAAACCTTACTATGTTTTCAAAGGAATTTATGGTTTTTAATTGATATTTGATATTCTATTATGAGTTTGGCCCCCAGAGCATATATATACATTGCCTGTGTGATTCTACTCATTTTGGCCTGGGGAGCCCGTGATATAATTGCCTGTGATGTGAGCTACGGAATTTAGAGCAGAATTCCGTAAGCTTTTTGTGTTTCGGGGCAGAATTTCAGGGGAGACTCTGCCCGATTTTTCTTTGAAATATAACTATCTTAGTTTATGATTAAAGTGATATAGAAATTGAAAGAATTGGGTTTGGAGTCAAAATGGGGGCATTACAGTTCGATATGATAAATTGATATTCGTAAGTATTAATGTATTAACTCTGATGGCAATAAAAGTGTTTTAAATTTCCGTACTATTTACTGTGTTGAGATGCATTTGAAGGCAAAGATTCTGGTTGTGTCACGGATGTCCTATGACGGGGATCCGGGGCGTTACAAGAAATGAATGAATGAAGCATGAAAAAGATTAAGAAGAGCACACTTTAATTAGGGAAAAATAACCCATTGAATGATTGAAATGTGGATATGCGAATTTGTATTGTGGTTCTATTATTTAAGTTGTATGTGAATTGATTAGGATCATGGATTAATCGAAGAAAATACATTTATTACCATCAAGAATTACATACAAAAGTTAGTAGCTTGATAATGCCATTTCATGTGTTAAATAGATCATTTGTGTTAATGTGGGCATGAATAAATTAAAATATGAGTTTGTATGTTAGGTGATTGATTAAAGACAGAAAATTAATGTGAAAATTGTTGATAAAGAGATTAATGGCGTTAGTTGTTAAGAAATGTCGTAAAAAAATGGGGAAATGTGGTAGTGATAGTCCACCATTTCAATTAAATGTATGAAAAATGTGTTTTGAGTATTGAAAAAATTATTTTTATTATACTGGAATATAACTTATGATAATGTTAGTCAATTTGGAATTTTTCAGTATAGTTTTTATAAAAACAAAATGAAATGAGGACTTGTTGAATATCGAATTGTCTTAATAACAGAGAGAATTATAGTAAAAGGAATTTAAGTTATACTAAGACAACCTGAGCACATAGCTCAAGTGGTCAGAGTATGCGGTTGGGTTCCCTGTGGTGGTCGGTTCGAATCCCTGTGGCACACATTTTGTTTCACAATTTTTAAATGTATGAGAATCAGCGGCCGAGAGTATTTATGTAGCGCCCCGATTTCCGCGTAACTGGGAAACCGTGACACATGCCAAGATCTTTCCTTCAATTAGTCAAGATACACAAAAATGCTGGAAATTTAAAACTTTTCATTAACACAGAGTTACCACGCAGTAATTACAAATATAAGTTTGTAATACCAACCGTAGCGCCTGCCCTTTTTCCTTTTTGACTCCAAACTCAATTCTTCCAATTTCTATATCACTTTAAACATAAACTAAAATGGTTATGTTTCAAAGAAAAATTGGGCAGAGTCTCCCCTGTAATTTCTGCCCCAAAACAGAAAAAGCTTACGGAATTTTGCTCTAAATTCCGTAGCTTACATCACAGGCAATAATATTACGGGCTCCCCAGGCCAAAATGAGCATCATCACACAGGCAATATATATATATGCTCTGGGGGCCAAACTCATAACGGTATAACAATTATCAAATAAAAACCATAAATCCTTTTGAAAACGTAGTAAGTTTTTTAGAAAATAACTTGTAAAAGCTTACCACAGCGCCCGGCACTCCACACGAAATGGTTACGGGTCAAAACCACATCCTGCTGCCTCACGCTATACTTTTCATCATCATCCCCATACTTATACATCAAAAATACAATTTAAAGCATAAATCTTTACTATTTACAATTAAATCATAACAACAATTTATAACTAGAGCTTCACTCCACGGAAACCTGTACCTACACCTCACCTCTGCACTGCTGAAGACCTGTAACAGTAGGGACCTAGGGTAGTCCATGGACTCCCTAACCCCCAAACACTAAGGGGTTAGCCATTTCTGGTGTGAGTATAATTTATTAAAATAAGCAAATAAATTAAACTTTACAAGTAAAAACATAACGAACTCATAATATCAAGATCAACAAATCTTACTTGACATCTGAACATGTAACCTCATAAATGGGAATTCACATCCAATACTCTCTGAGTCATCACCTGTATGTATATCCATACCCACTCACAACATACTTATCTTTAGTAATCATTTGAATAACCCCTCTCATAATACCAATATTGATCTCATTGCATTGTATCGCGTATCACATCCTAGACATATGCATTCATTCGCATACTACCACATTCATTCATGTCCAACCTAACATCTCATTGCACATTACCATTTACATGCATTTCATCACAATATACTCCACATCGCCAACATGGTTGGGCAATAACATAACACACCCCAAGACCGATAGCTTGGGTAACAATCACCGCACCCCAAGCCGAACTTGGGTGATATCACATCACATCCCAAGCCCATAACTTGGTTATTGATTTACTTCAACTATCACACTCACAATTCAACTTGAATGGAAAAGACACGTGTACACATAATTGATGTGCCAGTGTATGTTATGACATAACTCTAATGCAAGATTACTTAATACAATGATGCTCTTATTCTAATGCAATGTCAACTAGACTAGGATGCTCCTATTCTAATGTCAGCAAGTCTCTGAAAGCAACATGCATCCCATACTACATGCGCCCCATCTCAAGCCGTTTTCTCCATATATAGGGATTGAACCCGCGTTATGAATTCTAATTGTACACAACCTGTTCCTGACAGATACAACGTGACTGATGAGGTTGCAGATGTGGTCAAGTCCCACTAATGCAGTTCGCCAGTGGTGTCCATGTTGCCACTGCTATCCGGCTACCGGACCTCACTCAAAAACCTGACGAACCGTCGGGGATACTGCTAACAGGGGAGCCCCCTGCCGCCCCCTGGTCGGACCGTAGTCCATGGCCTGTTCGCCCTCTTGGCATAGGACCTGACGGAGTTCCGGAGGTCCATCCCCTAGCTCCGCCCGCCTTATCATGGCACTTCAGGAATTAACAATCAGGATACGCAACCCATGTTCCCAACTAGTGAGAAGGCATCGTACGTATCCCTTTTGACAGGAAGGTACAACCCAATAACACCACCTATGATCGGCCCCAAGGAAAGGGTTGGTCGTACGGTGCACCCTACTACCAACTCCCCTTCTTTCTGGCAAAAAGGTTAAGTAATGATTTTATAAGTCACTACCCTAATGACATTACTACTCCTACGCAATCTTACATAGTTTCTAACTTAGATTATCATGGTCCAACTCGTGGTCCCTCGATCCAAGACTCTAGTAATGAGATCTCTCTCACTCATCCCTACCCCTAACTTGGATTCTACCAACACTCTCGGCCCACGGTCAACCTATATCGGTTAAGATCCGTCGATGCCCGAGGTGAGATCTATCCATTTATTCTAAGGGGGTAGGATGTGGTCTTGATGGTCGATGACCCTTAGGGTAATTATATCACCCTAGACGAGCACAACAACTTCGTATTAGCTAAGAAGCTACATACGAGTAACCAAAAACACATACGAGCTATACAGCTACGTATGGGACCAACAGCTACATACGGGCCAGTCGAGCCGCGTATGAGATAACAACATGCATACGAGCCAAATAAGCCCCGTATAAGACCAACATCTACATACAGGCCAGTCGAGCCGCGTATGAGACAACAACATACATACGAGCCAAATAGGCTGCGTATGAGACCCACAGCTACATACGGGCCAGTCGAGCCACGTACGCGCAAAACCACATACAAACAACCATACAGGTAATCAACCTAGAAGCAACCCACTGTGCTTACTAGCAAACTTTATCTTCTATAATTATAAGCAACAGAAGAATCTACTAAAATCGACTTAGCATGGGTTTCTTCTACAATCAACCCATCATGGCATACCTACTATAATCAACTCAACATGAGTTTCCTTCTAAAATCGACTCAAACATGATAGGTTTTACTGGAACGTCACATAGGCATGAATGGGTTCTTCACACAACTCAAGCATGGTGTTCTACTACAACTGAACCATGGGTTTCTTTCTATAACAATTCAAGCATGGATTCTTACTATGCCACAAGGGTGGGTTCTTTCTCTACAACAATCTAAATCCATAGGGTGGGTTCTTTTACTCGCTACTACTAACAACTCAAATGGGTTCTTCTTTGGCTTACACAAATAATATAGCCCTAGGAATGGGTTCTTCCTCAACCTACAACACGTAATCCACAAAAGGTGTGATCTTTTAACCCCCTACCACTGACAACATCCAAAGATTGTTTCTTTATCATACTGCAACTAACATATCATCAAGTTGGGTTCTTTTAGCATCCACAATTTACTCAACTCTCAAAATGGGTTCTTTCTCAACCTCTAACAATTCATACCCAAAAGATGGGTTCTTTTAATATCCACAATTTACTAAACCCTCAAATGGGTTCTTTTCTTCACCTACACAAGCAGTACTCTAAGGATGGTTCTTTCTACACCTATATAAGTAGATAAGGAAAGCAAGCAACTAACTTAGAAGTAGAGAATCCTCACATACATAACGAATCCATTATATAGGTTTTATATACTCAAGGATAGTAAATTTCCCCATACGCCTCATCCATAAATCATGTCACCTCTTCAGTTCATCCAACTTCTTTGAAATATCAATTACGTATATAGAACCATATACACCATATCTTGATATCCTCATATGATTGTAACTCATCCCTATATACACATATATGTTATTCAATCCTTCTTTAAACATCACTTCATAAATAAATCATACTCACCATATTCTTACAATCACAAGATACGTAATAAATCGATATTCACATAATTCTTAACATACAAAAACACGTAATAAATTAACACTCACTATTTTTCTTAAAACACAACAATATATCTAAACAAATTAAACTCACTATATTTCTTAAAACACACAAATATATATAAATTAAACTCACCATATTTCTTAACACACAAAATATATAGATAAATTAGTACTCACATATCCATCAAACCACAAAAATATATAATAAACCAACTCACAAAAATATATATAATTAAACTAACTCCCATATATCTTTAAATCACGAAAATATATAAATAATATAACTCACTATATTTTTTATAATCACAAAATACATATAATAATATAACTCACCATATTCTTACAATCACAAGATACGTAATAAATCGATACTCACATAATTCTTAACATACAAAAACACGTAATAAATTAACACTCACTATTTTCATCAACCCACAAAAATATATATAATTAAACTAACTCACATATTCATCAAACCACAAAATATATAAATATACTAACTCACTATATTTTTATAATCACAAAATACATATAATAAATTAGTACTCACATATATCTTTAAACCGCAAAAATATATAAATAATATAACTCACAAAATTTTTAACACACAAAAACACACAATAAATTAACTCACATATTTTGCGAAGATCCAAGCGCCGTGCCACCTCGCGTCCAAGGTCGTGAATATATCCTATCACCAAATTTCAAGCAATTAAAACTCAAATAATTCAACTAATCACAAGAGTAAATAATCGCTATCCCAAATATCCCACAAGCGCTTATTGAATGCTTGGGATATACACGTGCGATGCACGTGATGATTTAATGTCTATGGTATTTTCATCTTCAAATAATTACCAAATCGCCTCCAAAATATTCTAGTAGCTCAACTATGATTTCTACTACTATCCGAGAATTAATCCATATTCATATAATTCTCTTTTACAAACCCAAAACCTTATCTTACTAACAACTCACAAATTCCCTAATAATCCGCTAATTTCTCACATCTACAATTTCCAACATCTCAAAATCTCTCTACCCTAACATTCCTACTCAATAAAAGTTAACCCAACTAAATTCTATACAATAAAATAGTTAGGGTTTTACCTTCCCGAATCCAATCGAAAATCCAACGCTACCACCATGAAGAGAATCCCTCACTTAGTCTTCCCCTCACTTTAATTTGGATTTGACGAAGGATCGGAGGGGATTCAAGCGAGGTAGGCATCAATCGAATGGGTTCTTTTGGGTTTGTTTTGATCGGGATGAAGAAGAAGAACGAAGGAGGAAGAGGGAAATGGGTCGGGGTTTCTTCAATTGCTGGCGTGGACGAACGGGAGGAAGGGAGGAAAGGGGGTCGGGGTTCTTCTTTTGGGTCGGCATCAAACCAGGAAGGGGAAGAAGGGAAGGGGAAGGAAGAAGATGGAGGTAGGGATCGGGGTTTCTTCCGATCGCAGGCGTGGACGGGAGAGGGAGGAAGGGAGAGAGGTCGGGGATTCCATGGGTTGGGGATTGAAACCGGGAAGAAGAAGAGAAGGAAGAAGGAGAAGGGAAGGAGAGAGAGAATGGGGTTTTTGTAAAAAGGGGAATAATTAATAATAGATTGATAAATATCTAGGAGAATGTTGCATATAAGCCCTCTAACTTCAATACATTTCAAATAAAGCCCAACTCTCTATTCTAATAATTCCAAACAATACAAAATACATTAAAACTACTTTGTAGATAATCCGTATAAAAATAATTTAAATTCGAAAATAATAATAAAATAAAGTAGACAATATATCTTATATTTCTCAATCAAAATAATTATTATCAGAAACTACATAATCGGGCGAAATTCTCAATCGCGCACACATTTCGATGCAAAATAGCCATATGCTATTTTTTCGGGTCGTTACAATTTATTACTCTCAGCGCCCCTTTATACCGCTGGCACAAATGGCCTGTTGGTCTGTGCTTTCGGCTGTGTTCTCCTTGGTGCTGGGTTCGATCCTTGGCATCAGCAGTTTAGGAAAAATTATTTTTTTGGGTGTTTTGGTGATCCAAAAATTATGAAAAAAATATGACTATTCTTCTAAAAATACATGAGTCTTATTAAAAATAATTTGGGAATGATTTACATAAAGTAAAGTATAATTTGTGACTAAATGAATGAATAGAACTATGATTCCATTTTGATATTGTTGTGAAATTATATCTTGCAAAAATGACTTGAAATGAAGGATTAGAAGATTAATGTGATAAAAAGAAATTATATTGTATGATGTGATGCAAATTATTCTCATTTGAGAATAGTGTGGAAAATATGAATTGTGAATATTCGTTAGTGATGTGAATTTCAAAGTGAAATTGATAATTGATGAAGCATATGAATTCCATGTGTGATTATGGACTATTGAACAATTTAGAGATCATGCTATTGAAAAAGAAAATCTATTTTGATTATGAAAATGAATCTATGAGTTGGAAATACTCAAATTGGAAATTATGAATTGAAAATTGAAACAAAAATAATAGCTAAGTCTCCCCCGGCATTTGGAAAGAAATGAAATGAAAATTGAAAAAAAAGACTAAGGTTGGTCAAGTTTGAATGAATGAATAAGTCCGGTTTAGTGGAGAGGCTAACTCTAAAGCTTTGATTTTTGTTCATGATTTTGATAAAAACTAAGGATTAGTACATAGTGGAGACGTGATGAAAGTAGGAGAAAAATACGAGTATGAGGGCCATCGGATTGGCGGTGTGAGAGTGATCCACAGGCTGCTTGCTTGATGCGTCAAGACATAGCGTAGACACTACTCCAGAATTATCGTCCCGGTGGTGACGCTTGTGGGATGTTTGGTGACTGCAAGAGGATCGTGTATCATGAAGTGAGGCTGAATTGCCACAGGCTGTCTTCACGATGCGTCGTGACATGACGTGGGATTCCCCTCCAGGATTTTCTGTACACGTGCTTGTACTCATAGATCATCTAAGATACTATCGTAATTACAGTAGTAGATTAAGTCATGGCGAGGGATTGAACCCTACAAAGTGAAGAACGATTAAGGGCTTGGCCTCGGACCTATGTAGTATGGGATGCATAGAATCCGAACAAGTGCGCATTAGTGTCATGTAACATAAATAACTGCATTAAGGACTAAGTGCACAATCACAACACGACATCAATAGGGTAGTCCCTTTAGTTTGATATGTGACAAGTTTGTGTTTGCTAAATATGGAAAATAAGTTATACTATTTCCGGCATAGAGAGGATGGCCGTGTATAATGTTCGTCGGTTGAATAAACTGACGTACCCACAGTCTTATATGCAGGTAAATGGCATGATAAAGATTAAAGAGGAACAGATGCTTAAAGATTATACAATGTTGTTGTACATTTATTCAATTGTTGTAAATTTTACTTCTGCTGTGCAATGTAAAGTGTAATGTAATCATGTAAACTCTGATGTAAAGTGAAAAGTTCAAATTTCCTTGTAAAATTGTTCTAAAGGAAGCAGAAAGATCCTGTAGAACATCTCGAATTCAGTGTAATTGGGATTCGGGGCGTTACACCAACTCAATATTTTATCATTAACATGGTCGAAACCATCAAGCAAGGTCAGAACAACAGTATTCCAGAACTAAAATATTCATAATAACTTGATTTTTGTTCAAACAATTATAAAATCTTAACTAGAGATAATTGAATTATTATATCAACAACTCAAGCATGATTTCAACATTATCAAAATGGGGAAATTGCTATTATGGATACGCTATCATGTTTCAATATTCCACACAAACACATACAACCAGTTATACGATTCACTCCTAATCGTTCATAGTTCATATATATATATATATATATATATAGTATTGTTTTGTTATGTGTCGTGTCATGCATGTAGAGGGGGTATTCGTGCTCTAATACGAATACGTGATTTTCGATAGTTCAAACAAGACATGTATGTTGACGGGTTGAGATCCAAATGAGAGAATTTAATAACAAACTAAATGCGATATTTTGAGAATGCTTGTACAGAACAACAAATTGTACAAGAGGAATACTTGCCTCACGATATGATGATTCCGATGAATTTAGAATAATGGGACTAGGATCCCGGGCAACACGTGTGCAACCACGAAAGCACGTGCGATACACGTGCACAGCGACACAAAGCAACAACAAAAGCGCACAACAAAAATGACGGCAACACAATGATCCAAACAGCAAACATTGATCGTCAACAAAAACAGAAACCAGCGACAAAACGGCTGTGGATCGGCTTCGACCGCGGTAGGAAGATAGCAAGTGGCAACGGCAGCCACGGGGAAGATCTCAGCAATGGGGAGATGGGTTCGGCGGTTGTTGTCGGCTGGAGGCGAGGAAGGAGATGGAGGGAAGAGCTCAGGGATGCAACGCGAGGGCGATGCTTCGGAGATGAGGCAACGAGGATGGTGAACAGGGGGTTGCGGTCAGGAAGCGACAGCAACGGGAGGTTACGGTCGGTGCAGGGGATGGAAGGGGTCGATGGGTGCAGGAGCTCGAGGTGGGAGATGGCGATGGGAAGAGGGTGATCGGGGGGTCTGCAGTGGATGGAGGATGGGTTCGGGAGTAGGGGATGATGATTACGACGGCAATGGGGGAAGGCGGAGCATCACGAGGAGGCGAGGATGATCGGGAGTGGCTCGAGGAAGAAGACGACGAGGTCTGGTGCGACGGAGGACGGAGAGGTGCTGGGTAGCAAGATGCAGCACAGGGAGGAAGATGAAGGGGTGATGACAGCTGGGGAAAACGAGGGGAAGAAGATGAATAGGCTTGGGGGGTTTAGGTGGGGTAATTAGGGTTATGTGGAGATTGGGTGTCACGCCCCGCTTCCCAAAAGGAATACGGAATACGAGTACGTGACAAAGCCCAACGAATGATTTTTATCATTTATAAGCTATAAGATCGACTCAACATCATAACAGAAAATATAACAAAATATACTCAACCACGCATGCACGAATAAATTATTAACCAACAGAAATTATTTGAAACAATTAGAAATTCTCCAAATAAATAAAAGATTTGGATCAAAAGTAAAACTTCGGGACAGTAAGCCCGTTACAAGTTTCAAGTAGCAACAAGAATTAAATAAACTCAAAACATAGTAAACTAAAGCATGATCCATCCCGACAAAACTTAGAATGTTTGCTCACCAATTCCTGCAGGTAGTTGATCTCCAAAACATGTATATTTATTAATTGACAAGAAATAAAGAAACATGAAACAGTATGCCCGTTAGTGCAAGTTATGGATCGCAAGTAATACAAGCAAGGGGTACGGGAACAAGTGCAAGAAAGCATGAAACAGATTTGGAATCCAAAATATACAACATGACATGACAGGGATGCAACAAGTAATAAAGTTCAAAGAGACTAGCAAGCGAGTGAAACGAATCAAGTAACAGGATCAGGTAACAAGTAAGCATGTACTTTGTATCAAGTATCAAGTAACAAGTATCAAGTAGCATGCGAGACATGTGACAAGTGTGTACAAGTAACATATTGTTCTTAAGTCTATTGTTTAATTCTATCTAGATAGCACTTCATGCGTCCCATTTTTTTACCACATGGTTGCTACATACAAACAAGTTATGTTTATATTTCGTAGTAGATTCTATATGTCATGTACTCGGGTCTTCACAGGACTACAAAACTTGGTCGGTAAACTTGATCGGTAACATGTAACAAACTTGGTCGGTAAACTTGATCGTAACATGTAACTAACTTGGTCGGTAAACTTGATTGGTAACATGTAATTAACTTGGTCGGTAAACTTGATCGGTAACTTAGTCGGTAACTTGGTCGGTAAACATGTCACACGGGTAATACGGGTCCCCTTATGAGTACAGATATTATCCACTACTAGATATTTTTCTTAAACCCCGGCTTGTTCTTATTATTATTATCAAAACAGGCATGAAAGTGCACAAGCAGGATAAGTAACATGACAAGGGACAAGGAACAAGTTCAGGTCGATTAAGAAACATGTTCGAGTGACAAATCAACTAATAATTATAAAAAACGACGGAAATTCCAATTCTAGACAGCAAGACATTGCTGCACCAAAACTGAGATTCCCGTTGCTATACGAATGCAAATCTGGATCCATCCAAAGTTCTAGAAGCTAAAATCTCTGCCGGTTCCAGCGCATATAAACAAGATACATAATAGTTGCAGCAACTAGTGTCAAAACAACAATTTATATAGATTTCATATTCAGCCAGAATTCTCAAAGTTGTATTCATATGCATAAAACTGGTCTGAAAACTCGATAAATAAATCCAAAAAAATTATGGAAGATTCTCTAGTATGTATAGTCTCTGCATATTAAATTTCATGTCATAATATTATAAATAGAATATTCAAATTAAATTGGAAAATAAGGTGACACAACAAATTTGTGAATCTGAAATTCTTCGACAAAGCAGCAGTAAAACTACAATAACTCACACATCATAAATTAGATTTGAGATCTAAACTAGACATGTGGGGATACATTTCATGTTGAGAACTCAAGTCCAGATTCTGACATTATCAGGTTTGAAACAGCAGGCCAAAAACAAGACAGCAGCAAATAAAGATACTTTTGCATGGAAATTAATATGACTATTATTTAATATGGATTTAGGTTAATGTATGATACAAATCCGAGTGTAATAGGTATTAAATCAGCAAGCCACATGTATTTCTCAACTCAAAAGAAAGCAAAATCAACACATGCATCATACAACCATACATCTACTAGTCAAGGTGATTCTTAAATTCATGTGTTCAAATAATTAGATAATAATTAGATCTAAGTAGTTGTTGTGAAACGAGTGTATTAACGAATGGTTGTGACCCTTATGATTATGGAATTGATAAAGATGGAAACGAGTAGAAACAAGATCATCAAGGATAAACAAAGGGTGAGTCACAACTAAAATCTACTTGCGGTATTTTTCAAATAAAAGCTTGCACTAGAATAACGAATTGTACAAGAAGATACTTGCCTTGATTGGATGGTGACGTTGGTCGACGATCGAGATCGGATGGATCGGACCCGACGCAGATCTTGATGGTGATCAAGATCAAAGAAATCAAAGGCTGAGATTCAACGATCAAGTTCAAGCATATTAATGGCTCAGATATGATCTGATCTGATCCTGATGATCAAGATGATCAGGTGCAGAACAGACAGTCCACATCCAAGGCTGATGGAGATCAAGATCACGATCAGACGATCTAGAATTCAAACGATCAAGCTTCTTGATCAAACAGCAACCGGCAATGGCTTCGGCTCGACGGCGACAGGGATAGTGGTGCTGCAGCAAGGAGCATCGGGGTGCTGATGGTGAGGTGGGGCAGTAACGGTGCAGGCATGGTGGCGATCGACATTGGAGCTCGGAGGGTGCTCTGTTTTGGGATTAAACAGAGGAAGGAGCGTGGCTGTAGTCGATGGGCGGCACCGAGGTGTTGACAGAGGAGAGCAATGGCGAGCGGTGCACAAAGGGATGGAAGAAGGTGGAGGGGGAGGATGGAGGTGCTCGAGCGGGAGGTGAGCGGAACAGGGGAAGTCGACAAAGCTCAACTGCGATGGTGGCTGCGGGGTGTAACGACGAGTGCAGGAAGGCACGAGAAGGAAGGGTGGGGTCCAGGTGTAAGGTGATCGGAGCTGGGTTTCGACGAGAGTAGAGGTAGAAGATGAATAGGAGGCTGGAAGCTCGAGTGTGGTGCAGTGATGGGTTAGGGCGACGATGAGGAGGATGGTGGAGGAACAGGGAGATGAAGGGGCGCTCACAGATTAGAGCGACGGGAAACAAGGGGTTCGGATGTGGGTTTCGGCTACAGGGGATGAGCAGGAGGAAGGAGAAGAGGGTAGGGGTGAATGAACAGGAGAATGGGGTAGGCGGCTGTAGATGTAGGTTAATTAGGTTTAGATAGTGATTAGGGTTTAAACATGGGATTATATAGGATTAGAAAATGGGCTAACGGGTGCGGGTTAATGGGTAGCGGGTTTCGGGTTGGAAGCCAATAGGAAGATTATAAGGTTTGGGTTTGGATTAAAATTAAATAAATAAATCAATTATAATATAGTAGTACAAATAATCAAATAGTGTACATAAAATTCGTACTTCCAATAATAATAATAAAATATATTTTAAGATCTATAGGTTTCACAAATAAATAAACAATAAATTTAATGATAGTAATAATAATAATAACCATGATAATTATGAACATAATAATAATAATAATAATAATAATAATAATAATAATAATAATAATAATAATAACAGAGAACATAATAATAATAACAATAATAGGATTTGTATTACAATATAAAAATCATTTGAAAATAACAATAAATACAACTAACGAAAAGAAATGGATTTTAACAGGAGATACAAAATATTTTGAAACAACATGAATTTAAGAAAACGGAAAAAATTTATAAAGATCCAAGCTCAGATAATACACAGAAAAATATATATTGGCAGGAACGAGGGTTACATTAGGGTTGGGGTAATTAACAGGGTTTATAAATAGGGTATTAGGAATGTAGGTTAATGGGTAATGGGTACGGGTTACAGGTAAGATCCAATAAGAAAATGGGTTTGGGTTGGATAACGGGTTTCGGGTTTGGGGTTTTAGAAAAACAAATAAATAAATAAATTAATAATCATATAGTAGTACAAATAAATTAACTAGTATGCATTAAATTCTAATTAGTATGCATTAAATTCACACTCCAATAATAATAAAATATAGATCATGATCTATAGGCTTTCAAAAATTAATAAACAATAAATTTAATGATAATAATAATAATAATAATAACCACAATAATCATAAACGTAATAATAATAGTAATAATAATAGGATTTGTATTACAATATAAAAATCATTGAAAAACAGCTACAAATAAAATTATTGATTATACTTTAATAGGAGATCCAAAAATAAATTTCAACAAAAGAATTTAAAAAGCGGAAAATAATTCATAAAAAATAGAAATACCGAAAATACACAGAAAATACGTATTGGCGGGAACAGGGGTTACATAGGGAGCTTTGTTGCTTTGCTTTAGGGCATCATTTCATTCTTTATGCATGCATGGAATCATATATACACACAAAGTTCATTTTATAAACCTTGGTTTATAGATCAACAGAATCTTTTTGGTGAACATGGCTTATTGTGCTTGTCAACTTTTTTTTTTGACGAGTTGCATTTGGCCGACTTTGGAGCATCGTCGAGTTAAAGTTTGGATTGAACTCCACCTTGGTTGTAGCCCACCTATGGTTATGGTTGAGTTTAACAAGTTGGTGATCTTCTCGGGTGACTTCGGATTTGGTTTGGAGATTTCTTGAGTTTTCGTCTACCAAGTGTTTGTTTTGTGGCCTATCTCTTTGAACCGCTCTTTTATCAATCAAACGTGGTCACTTACTTCGTTGATCAAATGTCCCATCGTTCGTTTTGCTGAACTGCTCTTTCACTGACCAAGCGTTGTATTGTTCACTTATTTTGTCGATCAAGCGTTTCGTTGTTGGACGAGTGTTACGTTGGTTGGGAGGTGAGCGCTTTGACCGTTTGATCTTGTGAATGTGGCCGACCTAGAATGTCACGCCCCGCTTCCTAAAAATACGGAATACGAGCACGTAACAAAAGCCCAGCGAATGAATATAATCATCCTTAAGCTGTTCAGGAATTCTTTACAACATGTCACAGTAAAATCAGAGTCGGAAGCCAGGAAAAATCAACCACATGCACATATAAACCAAATACCAACAGGAATACTTGAAATAAAATGTATTAATCTCAAATAATCATGATCTGAAAATACACAAATATTCCTGGGTCATATTGCCCAAATACAAGAATACAAGTAACAAATACAATATTCAAAATGAGCAACAGGAAATAAATATAGATAGCAAAGCTTCAGCCAACTAGAACTTCACCTCGCCAATACCTTCAGGAATCCTGTCCTCCAAAATCTGCAATAGTAGATTTGCAGGAAAAAGGAAAAGAGAAAACATAGTACCCGTCAATGGCAAGTCCGGGTCACAAATAGAATAGGATACAAGCATATGGGAAAAACTAAACAGATCTAACTAACATCAGAAACAGACCTAATATGGTACGGTAAACTCAACTAACATAGTATCCTAGCATATGTCTCAGATATCAAGTGTCAAGTGTCATATAACAGATATGTCAGGTAATCAGATAGCAGATATGTCAGGTAAATCAGATAACAGGTTTTCAGATAATCAGATATTCAGGTTCAAATTCAGATTTCCATATAACAGATTCAGAATTAGACTTCAGAAACAGATTTAGATTAATGTAAGTCTTGTGTGATTACTATCTAGGTAGCACTTCATGCGCCATACTTTTATCACATGGTTGCTACAGTCAATGCAGTTTCGCTTGTAGATTTCGTAGGGGATATTATAGGGTCGTGTACTCAGGGTCAGACAGATATCAGAACAGACAGATAGAACCTAGTGGTTCTCTTCTCCTCTACATCTTCCTATAAGAAGTAATGTAGACAGGGTCAGAAACAGACAGATAGAACCTAGTGGTTCTCTTCTACTCTACACCTTCTTACATAAGAAGCAATGTAGACAGGGTCAGAATACAGATAATTATATGGAAAACACGGGCCCCCTTCTAAGTACACATTTCTATGCTTTCCCACTACTAGATCTTTCCTATACCCCGGCTTGATTACTTTTATTATGGTTATTAACAAACATGAATGTGAGCTAAAGGGTGTCAAACTAACATCATATGATCAGGTTTAGGTTTAGGGGATCAGATCAGCAAGTATAGATACTATACATTCGCAAATATGAGCAAAATAGTGTAAGTTTGTAATCAGGCCAGCAAGACCCATCTGCACTAAAACAGGTATTCAGAGAGCTACAGACATGTAATCATGATCCGTCAAAGGATCTGGAAAATAGACTTCCACACTCTTCCAACGGGTATAATAAATCCATATGCTATTTCACAACATCACGACTTAAAACACAATTCAACACAGTTTTCATGTACAGCCAGAAAACAGGGGAATAACTTAAATCACATGAAAACAGCATACAAAGTCATTAATTAAATCCACGAAAAATCTGGGGTAATCCCCTATACTTATAGTCTCAAAATATAGATTTTCATATTTTTCCAGAAAGTATAGATATGTTTTCAAAAATAGAAGATAACACATAACACAGTTTTGATGGATCTGGAATTCTTCAACACCGCTGTACAAAATCATGCATATCTTGCACACAGCGCATCAAAATCCACTTCCGCCAAAACAGGGTGAAAGTATACACAATTACCCAACTTTCATAATATCACATAAAATATTCATACAGTAATTAGAAATAAGGTGAACACGGCATTCAACATACAATCACACGCAGTTTACAGCAAAAGCGATCTATAGAAAAGGATGTAAGGCATCACTCAAAACTCATCTTTTAATTATCACAAAAATCAAAGAACTACCTAACATCATATTGAAACACTGGACAAAATCTTGTAGCATGAAATTATGTCTAACTTGGATCTTGAAAATAAATTGTCCACAAAAATTACCCCGAACTGTTTCTGGAAACTACCAACATACAGTTACTAAAATAATCATAACTACTCCATACGAACTCCCAACAGGGTGAAATCAGTGGGATTAGAAATTAGATTCAATTCTCTACAAATTACTCAGAAATAGTCATGTGGAGATTCGGACTCTAATTCAGGTAAAAACTGCAATCAATCCAGTTCAATCCAAATTTCCAGATTTCTCAACTAAGTTTCAAAACGTCATAACTTCCTCAAAAATCATCCAAACTCTTCCAAATTCAAAACACTGTCTACCCATTGTCTAAATATCATATCTCAGGGTTTCTAACATGTCAAAATTCAATATTTCTCATATGGGTGTTCAAACATACATCGGGTATACAATATGTCACATACGCGATCAAAATCGCGTTTGGGTGAATCCTAAGGCACAATCCTATCAAACTTCATGACCTAAGTCGTCTATGGCCTGTTTTGAACAATAGGGACGAAATCCACAAATAAAAACATGATCTTGGTCCGTCTCTAGTCTCAACCTATCCTATGTGTGAACTTTCTACTTGTATCAACCTAAGAAATTTAAGTACAAGTCACTTGCCTTGATGTGATGATGAACGCGACGAATCCAAGCCTTCAAAGAAAACCCACGAACAAAAGTCCTTCCACGCGCGATTTCAAGCGAACCCACGAACCGAATCTTGCCTACGATCGTCTCCTTGAAGCACGAACTCAAACGGACGCTACCCACTACTCCAAATCAGCGAAGAGGGAAGAGGGGGGGCTGTTTTTGAAAGTGGGTGCTGTTTTGGTTGGTTTCGGCCACAAGAAAAGAGAGGGAGACGAGGTTTTATGAAGCGAAGTGGTATGGATCGGTGGATGGGGGTGATCTTAGTGGTCGGCCAAGGCAAAAGAGGACAGAGGGAGGTCGGCCTGGGGGTTGGGAGGTGCAGGCCGGGAGGGATTGTGAGGAAGGAGGGAGCTGGCTTTGATTAGGAGAGAAGAAAAAGATTAGGGTTAGGGTGTTAGGGATTATGGGGTGTATTTATATGGGTCAATTGTGGGTTAATGGGTAGTGGATATCAATAGGAAGCAATAGGTATACAATTGGGTAATGGATATTGGGTAGATTTCAAATGAGGATACAAAATACAATGAATCGCTCCTAAAAATCTTCTTTAGGGCCAAAAATCTCAAATTGGCCAAAACACTTCTAAAAATTCATCATAACCCAAAAATAAATAACAAATATGAATGAGATCAAGAAAATGCGAAAAAGAATTCAAAATGGCGGAAAACGGACGATCGGCGCACAAACAGCACACGGAGGTCAAAAATGCATGAAAAATAATATAAAATGAAAATAATCCAATAAGAAAATTAATACAACAATTAATAAATATAATTTATGAAATAATCTAATTTTAACAATAGATACAAAATAAAAATAATTTGCAAAAATTTTTAAATACAGAAAATATCGAAAAATACCTTTTTGGAAAAATAGGGGTTACATAGAAGAGCTGTTGTAGGTGCAAAATTTGGAAGGCAGTCAGACACCGAACTTGCTGTTTGATCCCAACTAGTTTATGGAGGCAACTCTATGATAGAATTGGACGTAGAGCTTGTTGTTTGTAGTGACAACTTCTTGGATGGATTTGAACGTTGAACTTGCCCAACAAGTTTATAGAGACAAGTCTGAGACGGAGTTGGATGCAGAGCTTGCAGTTTGCGCCCAATCAGTTTGTAGAAGCAACTCTAGGATGGAGTTGGACATTTGAACTTGTTGTTTGTACCCAATAAGTTTGTAGAGATAATTTTGAGATGGAGTTGGAAGTAGAGTTTATTATTTGTGCCCAACAAGTTTGCAGAGACAACTCTAAGACAGAGTTGGACATTTGAACTTGCTGTTTGCACCCAACAAGTTTGGAAAGGCAACTTTAGGACGGAGTTAGATGTTTAAGCTTTCTGTTTGCTCCCAACAAGTTTGGAGATGCAACTCCAAGACGGAGTAGGATGTAGAGCTTGTCGTTTGATCCCAGTAAGTTTATAGAGACAACTCTGAGATGGAATTGAACATTTGAACTAGTTGTTTGCTCCTAGCAAGTTTGGAGAGGCAACTCTACGACAGAGTTGAATGTTTGAGCTTGATTTTTGATCCCAGCAAGTTTATAGAGACAACTCTAAGACGGAGTTGGACGTTTAAAATTGTTGTTTGCACCCAGTAAATTTGGAGAGGCAACTCTAAAATGTCGTTGGATGCTAAACCTATTGCTTGAAGATAAGGGTTTGTTGGAAGGACTCGAGCGAAGAGTGGGGCATTGAACTCGTCGTATGGTGTTAACGAGCTGTTGACGGAGCTTCAGCGGAGAGCAAGGTATTGAACTCAGTGTTATGGATTGAACAAGTTCTTGATGGAGCTCAAGCGAAGTGCAAGAAATTGAACTCATTGTTTTAAGTTAACAAGTTATTGATAGAGCTCGAATGGAGGGCAAAATATTGAACTCGTTATATGGAGTTAACGAGTTTTTGATGGTGCTCGAGCGAAGAGCAAGATATTTAACTCGTTGTATGGAGTTAACGAGCTGTTAACGGAGCTCAAACGGAGAGCGGAACACTGAACTCGTTGTTTAGAGTTAATGAGATGTTGACAGAGATCGAGCAAAGCACAGGGCGTTGAACTCATTTTATGGATTTAATGACATGTTGATGGATCTTGAGTGAAGAGCGAGGCACTGAACTCGTTGTATGAGGTTAAAGAGTTGTTGATAGAACTCGAACGGAGAGAAAGACATTGAACTCGTTATATGGAGTTAACGTGTTGTTGATGGAGCTTGAGCAAAGAGCGAGACACTAAACTTGTTGTATGGAGTTAACACGTTGTTGACGGAGCTCGAGCGAAGAGTAAGGCTTTGAACTCGCCGTTTGGAGTTAATGAGCTGTTGACGGAGCTGGAGCAAGGAGAGGGCATTGAACTCATTGTATGGAGTTAACAAGTTATTTGACGAAGTGCAGGCAGAGGTCAGGACATTGAACTCGTTGTATGGAGCGAACGAATTATTGACGGAGCTCGAGTGAAGAGTGGGGTACCAAACTCGTTATATGATGCTAACGAGTTGTTAACGGAGCTCGAGCAAGGAGCAAGGCATTGAACTCGTTGCATGGAGTTAACGAGTTGTTCATAGAGCTCGAGTGAAGAAAAAGAAATTGAACTCGTTGTATGGAGTTAACAAGTTGTTGATTGAGCTTAACCGAAGAGCGAAGCGTTGAATTTGTTGTATGGAGTCAACGAGTTGTTGATGGAGCTCAAACGAAAAGCAATGCATTGAACTCGTTGTACGGAGTGAATGAGCTATTGACGGAGCTCGAGCATGAAACAAGACGTTGAACTCATTGTACGAAGTGAACGAGTTGTTGATAAAGCTCGAGAGAAGAGCAGAGCATTGAACTTGTTGTATGGAGTTAACAAGTTGTCGACGGAGCTCGAGCAGAGAGCAAGGCATTGAACTTGTTGTATGGAGCTGACGAGTTGTAAATGGAGCTCGAGCGAAGATCAGGGCACCAAACTCGTTGTATGGAGTTAATGATTTGTTGATGGAGCTCGGGTGAAGTGCAGAGCATTGAACTCGCTCTATGGAGTTAACGAGTTGTTGATAGAGCTTGAACGGAGAGTAAGACATCGAACTCGTTGTATGGATTCAATGCTTTTTTGACAATGCTTGTGCGAAAAGTAAGACATTGAACTCGTTGTTTGGAGTTAACGAGTTGTTGACAAAGGAACTTGAGTGGAGATTGGGGCACCAAACTCATTGTATGAAGTTAACAGGTTGTTGATGGAGCTTGAGCAAAGAGCGGGGCACTGAACACATTTTGTGGGGCGAATGAGTTGTGGGTGTTCTGAATCTTCTTAATATTGAAGTAAAGTTTATTGTGTTTATTCATCGTTGAAGTGATTACGTTCTTCTCTTTGCTGATAAGCAGTCATGTACACTGAATGAGGTTTTCGGGATACCGAGCTTGTTCTCCTTTGCAATACGTTGCACTTGACAAAGTTGGGATTTGTCCTTTTGCGCAGCGCGTTATGCGAGATGAAGTTGAAGCTTGCTTAGGTGAAGGTAATTTTACTCAAGAAAGACTTGGAGCTTGTCCGCCTAAGAAAGGCTCTTGAATTTTATCGTCAAGAGTTCAGGTGGCCCTGGGGAGCTATTAGCTGGTAGGAGGCTTGTGATGAGGTTTGTGTCTCTTAGGCAGAACATCCCCCCTACCGTGTAGCCGGAAGGACGTCTTGTAGAATAGCTTGTTGTATAGTGTTGCAAAACTTATGTAGCGATGTTATGCCTTGTCTTGTGATTTGTCTTCTTTGGGGTTAACTAATCATAGGAGAGACTCTAGGAAAGGTTAGGCTTCGAACTTACAATTTTTAACTTAGCTAGTTGTAGGTGCAACTCTAAGAGGGAGTTGGACTCTGAACTTGCTGTTTGGGTCCTACAACGAATTGTGACAGCCACCTTGAGTGGCAAGTTGAGCTCCAAACTTGCTTGTTTGCAGGTTTTCTAGAGCAACTGCAATCCACGATTATGGACCTTTAACCCGTCTTTAAGGATTTTAACAAGTTTCAGGAACAGATCGAATGACGAATTGAGCTCTGAATTTGATTATTTGCAGGTTGCTAAAGCAACTCCAAGCCATGGATATGGATTCTAAACTTGTTGTTTTAGGGATCTAACAGGTTGCAGGAACATATCGAATGACGAGTTAAGCTCTGAACGTGCTTGATTGTAGGTTTCTAGAGCAACTCCAAGCCATGGGTATGGACTCCGAACTTGTTGTTGAAGTGTTTAACGAGTTGCAGGAGCATATCAAATGACAAGTTGAGCTGTGAACTTGCTTCGTTGTAGATTGCTAGAACAACCCCGAGCCATGGATATGGACTCCGAACTCGTCTTATAAGGAGCTTCTACTGAGTTTTTTGTACCATTTTTTGGAATAAACTAGGCACTTAACTCATTGTTAGCATCCAGAGAATTGTACAAGATCTTTGAAAAGATAAATGAAAAATTTTATTGAAATAATAAACAATGTGGCTGCTCTAGTGACTGGCATTTATTACTTGCAGTGACCGGTACGGAAAGCGGTCTTTATTTAGAAAATATTAAAAATATGGTGAAGGGGGGCCATTAAGCACCCTTGTTGAAGTTCATGAGGTGTTCCACATTCCAAGTCCCTGCTGATATTTCCTTACCCCCGGATCTTCAAGTTGATAAGCTATAAGCGAACAACTTGGTTAAACTTTCCTGGACTTGCCTGTTTTGGAGTGAGCATACCCTTGTTTTGCAAGGAGAAGGGGAGATCTTCAAGTTTGCCAAGGTGTTTAAGCATGACTATTTCTTTCTGCTGAATGAGTGGAACGGCTTCGGGTTGGGGATTCAAATCCATTACTGTATTCTGATGAAGACGAATCTGGACTTGGTGGGAGATGGTTTGGCATGCTTGGAAGTTCTCAACAGGATTGTTTTGGGTAATAGCTTCATGTTCGTTTACAGGCTCGGAGTTATTGTGATTGCTTTCTGGCTGTAATTCTATGGCATCAAGAGGAAGAACTAAGCCCCCTATTATAGATATGTAGCATGCTTGTGCTGCTTGTTGGCTCCTACAACTTGGCATATGCTTGCTGTTGTAGGAAACTTCATTTTCATGTGGCAGGAAGAAACAACTGCATGAGAGGTCGTTAGGCCTGGACGGACAAATATTGCGTTGTATGCGGCTCTGACATCGACTACTATAAATTCTATTGCTTCCGTTCGAGTAGCAGGGGCTTTTCCTATTGTCACATCAAGTGTGATGATTCCTTCGACCTGAACGCGAACACCGGAGAATCCATGGAGTGTATAGCCTGCTGGCTTGACATCGGAGAATCCATTTCATGAATCTCCCCTCATTTGGTCTCCGTGCATGGAGTGTAATACTGTCATGCGCTCTGAGCCTTGCAATTCGGAGGGCTTCTTTTGATGCTTATCAGCCCCCCTGTGTTGGAGGGGTTTAAGCATTCCTCTTTTTCTAGACAAATTGAGAAAGATAGCCTCGACAAATCAAACCTTCAAGTTCTTCTTTGAGAGCTTGGCAATTTTTGGTGGTGTGTCCATGATCTCTATGAAACGTGCACCACTTGTTCCTATCCATTCTCTTGCTGGTTGTGGTCATCTTGGGAGGAAGGCGGATGATTCCGTCCTTTTCGACTTCCATAAGAATGGCTGATAGGCTTACATTAAGAGGAGTGAAATTATCAAAGCGTGGTGCTAGAGGACGACGACATTGAGCAGCGCCGTCTTTCTAAAACTTATTGTGTCCTTCCACACTGATATTCTTCCATTTCCCCCTAAAAGATGGGTCCTTCTGACCTTGAGGATGAAAGACTTCCTTAGCTCTGATGTTCTTGTCACTCCTTTCCAGGAGCTCGGTAAAATCTGTAGGAGCTTCTTCGTGATGAAGGCCTTCGGGTCTTTGTGAGCGAAATTGCTGCGGAAAGCGGCAACCACCACTGACGAGTCTAGGGAGGAGATGGACATTGCCTCTGCTGTGAAGCGCTTGACAAAGTTTTTCATCAGTTCTTCGACCTTTTGCTTTAATTCCAACAACGAAGCACTTGTTTTTTCAGCCTCGCGGCTGGTGACCAAGTGTGCTATGAAGAGTTTCTCAAGTTGGTCGAAGGAGAATATCGACTCTGGAGTAAGGTGAGAGTACCATTCCTTTGTTGATCCTTTCAAAGTTGCGGGGAATATTCAGCACATGAGCACATCGGTGGCATTATAGACCATCATGAGAGTTTTTAAAACTCTCAATATGGTCAGTCGGGTCAGATTTACCATCGCAAGATTCAAGCTGGGGAGCTTTGAAGTTCTTTGGAATGGGTGCATCGAGGATGAATTTGCTTAAAGGAGGTTGACTAGGGTGGTAAGCCCTTTAGAGCAGTTTCCTTTATACTTTATCTGTTCCATGCGACCTTTTACTTCTCTAATGCAACGAAGGACTTGGCGTCCTTTCCCTTGGATCTAGTTGAGTCGTTGGATTCTTCTTCTTTTGAAGAAGTAGGGTGGCGGCTCCATGGGCATTGACCCTGATCATGAGTACCTCAGATGGCTCGGAGGATGTTGTGCTTGAAATTTTACAGTTCGGCCCTGGTGACTAGGGACTCTTGCTCTTTGTTCCTCTCAAAATGGTTTCGAATCTCACAGGTCGGGCTTTTTTCTACATTGCGCCCACTGTGAGAGGAGGAGCATCTCAATCTTTGTCTTCGAGGAGAGTTGCTTCTCCAGTTCTCCTAATGTTATGAGCGGGAGGCCTCGCCCAGGATATGTCTCTCGTCCAAACGGATCTGCAGAACGGTCCCCCTGTTGTCTAGCGTTGATGACATAATAGAGATCTCTTGACCCTCAGGGACCTCGCGAGGGTGTGGAGTGGCTTGCAGCAAAATAGTCTGAAACATGGTTGTGTAAAGTGGGTTGGCGTAGTTCATCCGGAAGCCCCTCGGTGCATCTCCGTTGAGAGGATCTTGATTAGGTTGTTGGCCCTGATCCAGCTGATAAAGGGAATAAGGTCATCGACAGAAGGATATTGTTGATGAGGAGGGTTGACATGACGGCTTGATGCCACTGCTCTCCCTCTTAACTTTGGTGGCATGGCGGGAGAACTCGATGTTTCTCATGGTAAATCTAATCTAAGATGTAGATCTGTGTAGTTTCCCACATATTTGTTGGCATGGCGGGAGAACTTTGGTAGCATGCCAATTTGTTGCTGCTTATTTTGGTGTTGGAGCAAACAGATAGTGAGTTTATATTGTGAAGAAAACTACTTAAGATCTAACATTTGATCATCGCCGTAAAAAGTGGTTAGAGCTCCTGAGATTGGATCTGGATAGTTAAAAGAGCATCTTGTCTGAATCAGACAGTTGCTGACGCTGCTGATGGACCTGCAAAAAGCCTAAAACACCGGGGTTGGCCCCGACGATAGACTCTCCGATGCTGAAGTCAAAACCAGAGAAAGAAAGAGAGTTTGAAAAAAAAATTCTGATTAACTTCTGAATGACAGAAGGGGGAGGGTTTTATACACTTGAGAATCAGTTAGAAGATTGATACAAATCTGTTATCTTCTGTGGAATCTCTCCTTTAAGAGATAGAACCGGTAACTCTTTCGGTAACTCTTTCGGTGGGGTTAAGAGATTTGATTTACAACACTCATGGGCTAGGTGTCTCTTTTAGTGAGCCCAATCGCTTTTAATAGGCTTGAAAGCCGCCAATGTCTTGTTAATGATCATGAAGAAGGCCCGGACCTCTTAGAAAGGCCCGTTACTGTTAATCTGCCTTGAGAAGTTGTAAGATCTGTGCTAGAATCGTACTGCTCTGATTTGCTGCAATTTTTACCATTATCACGGGAATAGGGGAAGATGAACACCTATAACTGTGCTTCGCATGTAAGATTTAACGTTAATAATATGAAACTTTTAAGTACAAAGCATTTAACAATCTTCACATCCACTATATAATGAAGGAGGAGGAAAACATATGTATTCCATGTGTAAGCATATGTCACTTGCTAATTTATTTATAAAACATATATTTATAATATCTGTATTTAATTTACTGTTACATAAATAAACCAAACCTAATGATATTTGATTAAAATATTATCAATGCATGTTAGTTCTTTCGAGTTATGAAAAGAAAAAACCTTTCAAGTACAAGACATCCTCCGGTTTTCACCATTTCCACAGAAAATCTTATGAATTTCTTTTTGAATTTTTTCTATCATGATTATTATAAAACAACATTACTTATAAAAAGGAGAAAAGATAGAATAACCTAAAGAGATTTATACACTAGCAAACCATTTTTACGAACATTAACAACTGAATTAAGTAACACTGTCAAAGTAATCGGCATTGCTTTTTTTTTTTAATAGTAAAAAGGAGCAATTAATCCCCCCCCTGCGTTCCATTAATTACATCAAAGTTATTCCTAAAGAAAAAAACATCGAAAAATATAATTACAAACAAAAACTACAAATTTCACTTGTCCCTCCCCAAGCTAAAATTGTACTTAAAGAAACTTGCAGCATGTTTTCCACACGCACAAATGTCGTGCACCACAGTCCCTGCCAATCTCCAATGATGACTCATCAAACAACCATAATAGACATAACTTGCCAATTCACCTCTTGGCAACAACTCACCCGAACACCACTCCAACGGCGACTCCCTGCACACCATTCAGCGATGCCCCACGCATACAACATTCTGGCTACTATTTGCAACACTTTTCGAACAACGACTTGCCAATATGCCTTTCCGGTGATGTCTTACCCATTCTCTGTACTTCGGAACTGACATGCCCGTTCACCGCCAATGACAGCTTACCCGTTCTCCACGTCGATGATGACTCACCCGAATGCCACCCTAGCGACGGCTTTCCCATCCACCAACCTGTACCAGCTCGCACATCTTACTCTCTGCAAAAACTTGCACCTTCCCCCAAAATATCACAATACCCTCGGCAAAAACTTGCACATCTATCACAATAGCCCCAACTCGTACATGAACCACCATATTGTTGACTCGCACATTTACCATAACGACGATGACAAATTCTTCAACCACACCAATCAGGATTCACACATTGACAAGAAATCGATCAATGAAAATATATTTAGTAAACTCAAAATGAAACCCCAAATTCATTTAAGATCCCAAATATTGAGCATGAAGAAAAGAGCCCACTTCAAAGCTCACACTCCCAAAGCACACAACCATACAAATATGATTTGAAATTCAAATTTTAAAAACACTTCGCCCCTCTCAAAATCCCCAAAATGCCCACCTATGATACCTCACGTGCGCGACCTCCACATCTCCCTCTGGTGCAACCAGCCGAACAGAGCCGCGCCGCTATGCGCCAACCCCTCAGCACCCCACTTCACCACCCTTGAAGTGTCCACCTCGTGACCACCACACTGCATGAGCCCGCACCGACCACCAATCGACACTCCATACCACTGTCATCTCCGACAAGTGGTGGAGGGAGAATCCAGCCACGACTTAGTGGTAAGAATCTTCTTGTCGATGTCCCATTTCACATCATGGGGAATCACCTTCTCACTTCTCGATGGCATCACTACCTCCGACCAACCATACGAATTGACAAGCATGCGAACGACCATCATTGACCCCCCATTAAAGCTCCTTCGGTTATCCACGACACCTAAACAGGTGATAACTCCGATGAAGCTCTAATATCAACTCCGACGATGTTGTGTGCACTCAATCCGCAAGAAATCTTGACCATCCGATGCCAGAGTTCCCATCACACCCTCTACGGACATCAATTGTGCCCCATCTAGTGGACAAAGAAGAAATCCCCCAAAAGAGGAGGCCATCCTCTTCTAATCCTCTCGTCGGTGAAGCCGACGATCAAACCACCGCACCAAACCACCGCACCGGAGGTGAGGTGGTGGGGGGATGGGGAGGAAGGAGGACGAGGGAGTCCCCCCAGCCCCCCCTCCCCGAAGTGCCAGTCTTCATCCTCTCTTTCTCTCCTCGTTGGGTTCAGTCAAAGCTTTCTCTCTATGGACTGTCTAGAGAGAGAAAGCCTTGCTGTTCTATATGTTGTTAAAAGAAGTCGACATTACTTTATTTACAAACTACATTACCGAGATCCAATCCTATGTATGGATCGGTACGTCATGCTATACAACAATAACATAAAAGTCTCATTCATCTCCAAAACTCTCCTATATTAACCTCCTCTTCGTATCTTTCTCATAATCACAAAAGCAAATTAGGTAAACCTATAATAGTTTCCTATCTAAATGGTCATGCTATACAATAATAACATAAAAGTCGCATTCATCTCCAAAACTCTTCTATATTATCCTTCTCTTTGTATCCCACTCACAATCACAAAGGCAAACTAGGTAAACCTACAATACTTTTCTATCTAAATGGGCAATATGTAACAATTAAAGGCCCATTAACTTTGGCCCACATAGTTCAGATGAATAGTTGGTAAATTATTCATTTCCCTATATGGCCCAAAAGGAATAATGCCGATTAGAGTCTAGGGTCTAATCTAATTTAACCATATATCTATCTAATTGATTTTTCAATTTGGGACTAATATTAATAATCTCCACCTTACACTATATATTTCATGTGTCGCCGCCAACATATATATATATATATATATATATATATATATATATATATATATATATATATATATATATATATATATATATATATATATATGTATGTATGTATTTCTGAATTGACCCTGCCTCCGCCACTGTGACTCGGCACCCATGCCTCCTACCAACACCTCATTGACTCGGCAAGTTACAATATCTCCCGCCACTTGTTGATTCGACACCCATGCCTCCCGCGAACACCTCATTGACTCGGCAAGGCAATATCGATTCCCCAACCCCGTGACTTAACAAAGCCTCCACCACCAATTGATTTAACATAATAACTTTTGCACGCATGACGACTCAATAATGTCCATACATCAGCCCAATATCTTCACTATGGACTCTAATACCATTTGTAACAACTAAACGCCCATTAATTTTGACCCATATAGTTCAAATGGATAGTTGACAAATTATTTATTACCCTATATGACCCGAAAGGGACAATCCCTATTGGATTCTAAGGTCTAATCTAATTTAACCATCTATCAATCTAATTGATTTTTCAATGTGAGACCATTATTTTTGGCACAACTTTCCTTGGATTCAGGATTCAAGGGATGCTCATTGATTCCTTTGAACCCTCTCAACCCTATAGAGTTTCGTCGCAGGGCCACATGGTCATCATCTTCCTTGCCGACTAGTATGAAAACATCCACAAATGCTCAGTTCGTATACAAGTTCAATCGGGTACTTAAAAAACTTTACTGTCTGAATCTGCACCCGACCAACCTAGATCCATTGAAACAATTCTCATCGAAATTACCTGACCACATCATCCCTAGCATCACTCAATGGCAGAGTCCTAATTACTTCCCTTATTTCCCTTCTAGTGGTAGCACTACTGGGTTTCTTGGTGAGATGCTTAATACGGAATTCAATGCCATGTGTTTTAATTGGACATCGTCCCCTATTGCTACCGTGTTGGAGATGATCATTACATATTTGGTCGGTAAATTGTTGAAGCTTCCAAAGTCCTTCCTATTTTCTGGCAGAGGTGGTGGGGTTCTACAAGGCACGACATGTGAAGCTATTTTTTTCATGTTGACTGCTGCAAGAGAAAAAATGTTGAACCGGATCGGAAATGATCAAATCGGTAAGCTAGTTGTATACAGTTCAGATCAGACCCACTATGCACTGCAAAAGGCTGCCCAGATTATTGGCATTCATCCTGCCAATTTTCGTGCCATTAGAACTGTTAAACATGATAATTTTGGACTTTCACCCTTGTCACTGATGAACACTATCTCTGCTAATGTGGAGATTTCTCGGTGCGACTTTGGGAACCACCTCGCCTACTGCGGTGGACCCACTAGTTGGTCTCTGCTCCGTTGCATAGGGTTGTTTCGAATGATATCCTAGTTGGTTATTGAAAATTATTGCATCTATGAGAACGAAGATGTTTGTGTAGTGTGCTCAAGTCAATTGTGCGCCTACCCAACAATTTCTCGCTCATCGGCAATCTCGCCGTGTCAGGTTTTTGTGTTCGGTGCATGGTGAACGAGGAGTTTATTGAGCATGACCTTTTTTGTTGTCCATCACCGCTTTGTGTGTGGATTACACGCACATTGCGAGAATGGTGGTCTTTACTTCATGGAAAGAGCGTGGGGAGGGGATTCTTAATGGGATATGCAATGCATTGGAGTTGCAACTGTTTGGTTAATTTGGAAAGCACATTGTCAGCATGTATTTGGTGAGTCTAGCTTCAACCCACCATCTATAGTTAGCACTGTTTTTGCTTTGGTTTGTGAGAGGTGGAGGTTATGCGGTGTTGTCTGAATTTCAGAGTCTGGTGTAGAAGTTTCAGTGGTTAAAAAAAAATGAATCACCTGCATGTCCATTGTGCAAGTCGATTCAAGTTCGTTGGGAGGCTCTGAGTGAAGGGGTCATTAATATCAATTTTCATGGTTCGTTAAACAACCATGCTATTAGGAATTTTTTGCTGAGTTTAGAGACAATAGATCCAATGAAGAACAATCAAATAAGTAGATCAAACGAAGAACACAAAGCACACAATGATTTGTTCCGATTTTGCTATGCCTAATCTGGAGGAGAAATAAGGGAAGTATTATTTAACAAGATAAGATACAAAGTATTACACTCGTACCAAGAATCTATATATATCTCAGGACTCATTAGAAGATAATATGCTATTTACAATGGAGAACTCTCAATGAAGTACTATCTCTTTTGCCTCTCAAAGGCGGTTATACATAATATATAGAGATCTAGAGAAACACTAGGTTGTAGTCTTGATACATTAACCGTTCAATTTATCCTGAATAATGAAGCACATGATAGGAGCTGTACGAACTAACTTGGAGGAGGAGTTGGGCCTCACAAATATTTAGCCCATTATGCTTCTAGCTGCCGGTGGCTGTCGACTGCCCAAAGGGGTAGATGACTGCAATGCCTCTGATTCCAAACAGAGAGTTTCAGCGGTCGACTGCCTTTGGGGGCAGTCGAATATTGGTTCATGACTTTCTGTGTTGTTGATGTTGCTTCCCTTCTTTCTATCAACGCTTCGACCTCCTTCCCTTCATTGTCTTCTTCTTCTCATCGAACTCAATAGTATGTAAGACATAAAACCCAACAATCTTCACATTGGATTGCATATGCATGCTGTCAACACTGTGTGATCAAACCCATCTAGACTCTTTCATGCTCCACCTTCAATCGAACTCGGTTCAGTGACTTCTTCAGCTAGTTGAATATATCTACCACCTTTTCTCCAATCAGTATTCCCCCTCAAGGGCACACCCTAGCAGGCATTGACACGAAGGCGCTTCCCTCCGCACGAACTTCACCTATCCTGATGCACTCCACCTCTCGATGATATTCAAACATCGTGGTCTCGCTTCGATGATTATATTGACGACATACTAGATGATGCTTCATGGACATAGGGCATTGAAACACTTGGCCAAGATTTTTTGATCCCAAAAAATCTTATAGAGGTTGTGTAAGACACCCCTCTTTCCCTTCATCACCTTCGACGACCTTCCTATACTGATAGAACTTTACCTAGAGCTGTGTACCTGCAACCTCATGCTTCAATAGTTTTGTTTCATTTCAACAAAGAAATATTCATGACATTCTCTAGTGAGTACCCTTTCCGTCTAGCACTTCCATCTTAACTGTTCCCTCACCCACTACTTCAAAAAACTTACCAACCACCGTTCTCACACAATGATCTCCTGTAAACTTGTAAGAGAATATATCCATCTCGGAGCATATATGAGAAGAACTTCCCAAATCAAGAAACCAGCTTGAATACACATTCATAGAATTTGAAGCAAGAGTGCAATATAAAGTATCACCTTATTCAGCGGTACTAGCAACACTACCAATGTTGGCGCTCTCGAGATTCAGTAACTTTCGACAATCTCTCTTGTAATGTCCAATCCGTTTGCAGTGGTGGCAACAAATCCTTCCCTTATGTGCACTTTTTCTTCCATTCAAATACCATCCACCTTGATGCAATTCGGAGAAGTAGATGCCAATCCCTGAGTCCCCCTCTAAAGTCCATCATCCTCCAAGTCCTCGATCACCTCTTCTACCGAAAATTTCTCCTTAGTAGATTGTCCATTTTAGCATGGTGGTTATTAGATGCTTGTATGGTTCTGACAGTAAATTTATCAAGATGAAAGCTTTAAGATCATGTGCGTTCGATGCCCTTAATTTATATGACCCTGAATTGGATTCCCTTATATGATCTTAAATAGTGATACTTTCCTTCATCGAGTAACTGAACAATTTTCTCTTTCAGTACATCGGTTATTGTAATGGCAATTATGCGTCATCAGTTATGAGTCTTGCCCACAGACTCGCCGTGCTTCTACACCTGACTTTGTTTGCCAAAACCCAAGGACTCTGAATAAATCTTTAAACGAATCTCTTGCTTTATATTAGATGATCTATTCTGCTTGTTCTTCGTAGAACTCTGATCTATCATCTTCTCCAAGAAAACTCGAGCAACTCCTGAATTGCAGAAGATTTCAGACATGATGCTCTGATACCGATTGTTAGGAATTTGTTGTTGAGTATAGTGACAATAGATCCAATGAAGAACAATCAAATAATTAGATCAAACCAAACACACAAAAGCACACAATGATTTGTCCTGATTTGGCTATGCCTAATCTGATACCGATTGTTAGGAATTTGTTGTTGAGTATAGTGACAATAGATCCAATGAAGAACAATCAAATAATTAGATCAAACCAAACACACAAAAGCACACAATGATTTGTCCTGATTTGGCTATGCCTAATCTGGGAGAGAAATAAGAAAAATATTATTCACCCAGAGAAGATACGAAATATTACACTCGCAACCAAAACATATCTGTCTCTTAAGGCTCACTAGAAGAAAATCAACTATTTACAGTGGAGAACTCTTAATGAAGTACTCTCTCTCTCTCTCTCTTGCCTCTCAAAGGAGGCTATACATAATATATAAAGATTTAGAGAAACCCTAGGTTGTAGTTTTGATACATTAGTCATTTGATTTAACATGAATAAAGAGACATCCGATAGAAGTTATATGATCTAACTTGGAGGAGAAGTTGGGCCCGAAAGATTCATAAAAAATCAACCCATTATGCTTCCAGCCGCCGGTGGCGGTAGACTGCAATTACCCTGATTCCAAACAAAGAGTCGACGGTTGATTGCCCTTGAGGGTAGTCGAGTGTCAATTCATGACTTGATGTGCCGCTGTTGTTGCTTCTTTCTCTTTATCAACGCTTTGACCTCCTTCACTTCATCATCATCTTCTTCTTCTCATCAAACTCAATAGTATGAAAGACAAAAAACCCAACAGATGCAGCTGGGTTCGGGCTTGTCATTCATGATTGTAGAGCCCAATTGTTGATTGCTGGGGGTGTCCCGGTGATTATGCGTTTGATTAATGTAGTAGAGAGGCGAGGTCTTTGGGCAGTGCTAAAAAATCTTCACCTCATCGGGCATAAAATGCAGATTGAAATTGAGGGATACTCTCAATTGGTCATTGACCAAGTCAATAGTGTTGTGAGGGTGACCCTATTCATGAGGATGTGTTGTTGATGCTCAGTGATGTGGAGGTGGGTAGATACGACATGTCTATTGTGAATGCAACGCTAGTGCGGATTTGATGGCTAAGCGAGGCTGGACTGCAACGAGTATGTTTTTTGTGGTCTTGGGTGTGGACGTGAGCTTGCTCAGCTTCTTGAAGCTGATGCTAGGGGTGTCTTTCATGAGAGGTTGTTATTGTTGAGTCATATAATTTTTTTTTTAATAATAAATAAATTATAGATTAACACCTACAAGTTTCGGAGATTGGGTTTTCAAAGCATTAGAAGGCTTGAGCCGGAAGCACCCCGGTTTGTAAGATTGGAAGCACCACCTTCGGTTTGTGTAAATATCAATTTGATGGGTCTCTAGATGAAAACTCAGCAGGGTATGGCTTCATTGTTAGGGATTCGATGGGTAAGTTGCTGTTGCTCCTTGCGGGAGGTGGTCCAGTACTTAAGTTGCTTTTTGCGGGGGTGGTCCAGTATTTTCTCGATCCGTTAACGTATTAGAGAGATGAGGCATTTGGGTGGCACTGAAAGCATTACATTTGATTGCTCATACAGGTCCTATCTACATTGAGGGTGACTCTCTAGTTGTCATCAATCAGATTACATATGCTTTGGAGGTCGATCCCATCCACCATGAGGTGCTTAATCTATTGAAGGAGAACAATATAGCCTCTGTTAAGCATATTTTCCGAGAGAAGAATTTTTGCGCCGATCATCTTGCTATGCTAAGCGAGGGAAATTTGCATCAAGTGACTTTTTGATTGTTTTAAATAATGATGTAATGTTAACTAGTTTTATCGAAGTGGAGGCGTGAAGCTTTCCGCGAATGCAATTGTAGTTTCTTTTATTTCTTTGTTTTGAGATTATCAAAAATAAAATTAAATAATAATAATAATAATAAACACAGCTACAAACTTCTTCACATCATGTTATTTACTTCTCAACTTTCACTACATGTTCCATATATAGGAAGCACAGGCATGATCATAGCCCAACACAACACGAGACACAGCAAACAGGAAAACATTGAACTACTAAAGACCACAACGCGCGGTAGTCCATGACTCTCTTTATTCTCTTAGAACACTTGTCCAAACTCCAAACTAGGTGAGCCTGCAAAATCATCCAAATCAACAATAAATTGCGTCATTAATTAATTACTATCTATTTTCTAACATAAAAGGAAAAAAAAGGGGTAAAATTTTATTCTGAACAGCTTATTTCTCGTAAGTTGGAAGATTGTTTTAGCTGCAACCCAAATTGACAGGCTTGACCACAAGCTGAACAATGGCCAGCACCAAGAGAATGCTGCTCGCAGTCACTACTTTCATTTTGTAATTGATGTTTGGATCTAATTTTCGATGAGTTGATAGGTTATTGTGTACAGGGTCTATTTATAGCTGGATTTGGTTACCGACAGTAGTCTTTTTAAGCGGGTTTTGCATTTCCGTTTTGGATTTTAGCTGAGTGTAACGTTCTTGTTGCTTGAGAAAATTTGGATGAGAAGAGGAGAAAGGGCGTGATGCTACTTTTGTTCATGTTCATTCATGTGAATGATCAGTTAAAGTTTCTCAAGTGTTTGTTTTAAGCTGCTTAAAGTAAGGTCTGGTGTAGGTGCATTAGGAAGCAGTACCCGATGTTTTTACTGTTAGTACAGCTAAGATTTTCTTCTTCTTTCTGACATAAACTCATTCATTGTGACATTAATACTTTTAAGTTTAGTACATTTTTGGTTTAAATAAAGGGCTACGTCATAACCTGACTTCGAACCCATCCTTGACATCTCTTTATTCATCTGAACCATTTTTATTATCTCAACTACAACTCAATAGCAGATTAATACCAAATGCAAGGGAGATTACTTGAATTCTGGTTAGAAGTCTCGGGAGTTCTCTATTATTTAGATGTCCAAATAAAGTGAGGAATGAGGGAATGGCAAACAACTATTATTATTTTGAGCAAAATGTATTCAGTGATTACAGTGTCACATGGAATTATCTTTATGCTATCACGTTTACTGTACACGCCATGCAACTAATGCGCACATAAGATATGACTAACGAAGAGAAAACACATTTCACCTTATGCTCCAATATCTAGTCCCAAATATAGTAAAGCATGGGGAAGAGAAAAAGAGACTGTACTAAACAAATATTATGCAGTAAAATCTGGGCATTATGCAGTAAAATATTATGCAATATCAACCTCACCTCCCTCCTCACCATTATGCAGTAAAATCTGGGCATGCTCCTGCAGTGCCTTTCCTCCGTCAATGTCATCCCCCCAATACAAAACAAATAACGTGCACCTCCCCGATCACAGTGGCAGAGCCACACATTTCTAAATGGGGGTTCCACTTTATTTTTTGTCATCGAGCAGTAGTTGTGAGAACATTCTCTTGGGGGGGGATCAAATTTGTTGAAATAGAATAAAATTATACAATAAAACTCATATCTATATAAATTAAACAATAGCTGTATTTTATAAAATACCAGGAAAATGTTTCTGCAACTAGGCTTAGTCTACAAAATTTACTATCACGAGATTAGTTTTGTGAATGTTAATTAATAAAATTTGATATTGTTGAGAAATTAAAAAATAAATGAATAATTTTGGTTCTTAGCATGTAGTTAAAAGAAAATGTTCTTAGCTATTATTATTTTGATTTATAAAGAGAGTAATTGAGAGATCTACATTTATGTTGGATCACGAAAGGGAGATCAATCTTCCAGTTTATTTACTGAGAGAGTAGAAAATGAGTTAACAAATGAATAAAGAGTGAAGTTTAGACTCTTACTTATTAACACTTTCAACTTTAGTTGATTGAGTGGGATTTTTTGCAATTTGTAAAATGTTAGAAGTCAACTAGGGGTCGCAACTGGTTCCAGTGGGCCAAGTTGGACCGCAACCAGCCGAGCTTTACCCTGTAGTTGGTCGGGCTAGGCTTGGGACCGGCCCGGGTCGGACCAGGCCCCAAGCCCGGGCTATCTAATTTCGGGCTGACCCAGGCCGAGCTAGGCAAATTTTTAATTTTTTTTAATATTAAACCATGATTTTTTCTCTCACTTTCTCTTAACATATAAAATTGATATAAAAAACGTTTTGCAGGAAATTCTGTTGTACAAGAATCATAAAGAAAAATATGTATTATTTTTCTCAATTCTTGAAGTCTGGAATGATTTATAATGGTCAAAATTAGCAAGGAAAAAAAAACATACAAACTACAATATTACATGGTAAAGTTTGAGATAGCCTAGGGTTAGAGTGAAGAGAGGGCATCAGATTACTATCGTGAACTTCAAATTAATTTAAATCTAGGATTTCATCGCCCTAAATTTCTTAGTGAGCTCCCACTGAAACACAACAATAATCTTCAATCTTCAATCTTCATTGTTTGTCTTTTGGAGATTAGGTTTTCAATCTTCAGGAGTACGTTTTCATAGTTCGTCTTCTAGAGTGTTACTACCACTTGTTGAGGCGCCTTGTATCCCTTGAGTCATGTCCACTGCTTTCATCCAATTTTCACTGCACATGAGCATCTCCAAAGCCTTCGGCATCAAGCAATTCCTTCTCTCGCTCAATGTCCGGCCACCAAGAGAAAAAACACTTTCCGATGCGACGGTGGACACCAGGAGAGTTATTAGATTCATTACCATATGAGAAATAATATTGTATGAACTTTCATTGTGTTTCCAACATGATAACACTTCAATCTTCTGTTCGATTGAAAGTTGTGCATTATGCCATTGTAATTCATTAGGTGTATTAGACCTAGGTTTTTTCGATTTAATAAGATTCAATATATCACTTGTTGCATCTTCAAATGCAATGTGAAGATGATGTTGTACTTATTTTTTGTATGAGGAGTAGATGCAAAAGTTCTATCATAAATATAATATAAATTATTTAATACGGAAATTTAACTATAAATGCATGATGATCATAAAAATCATCTCCATTGTAACTATAAAATAAATCAATAAAAAGACTTCGTACCATCTAACTTGATAGAATGATCCATTGCACTAGCAACACAATACAACATAGCAATATGATGAAAATAATTCATAAATTTATCATAAACATGAACAATAATTGATGCAATCAAAGGGTATGCATCATTTCTTGAAAAGTTTTCATCATAGTAACTATTGTAAGTAAAATACCACTAGAAGTGGACGCATAAGATTTTGATAATTTAACGGTTGTGGAAAAGATTTTAAATTTTTTAACAAATTTTCAACAAAATCTCAAGATTCTTCATTCATACAAAAGATTTCTATGTTTTTTGCAATACAAAAATTATTTATAATCAATTTGTATTCACTAACAACAATAAGTAGGTCGTAAGTAGAATTCCAACATTGTTTAACATCTTTAGAAAATTTTCTAAAAGGTATTCTCTTAAGCCTACCAGTGCCGGAAGGTCAAGGAAGTGGTGACCTGATGACAAGGGAGTCGACAACCAAAGCCCCAGTGAACGGCGGCCGTACTATAACGATCCTAAGGTAGCAAATTTCTTTGTTGGGTAAGTTTTGACCTGCACGAGAGGCATGACGATCTGGGCACTGTCTCGGAGCAGATAGCAACAACTATTTCATCGGACATGCATATTTTTTGATTTTTTGATGGATTTCCATAGTTTCACTAATATTTTTTTTTGATGTAGTGAGTAATAGGCTCTGGACTTATAGACATTCCATATATCTATTGTGACCCCGCTGTTCTAACCGACCGATCATTTCGTAATATCGTCTATCTTTCCTCCTACAACCCTAGGTTTCTCTTAGCTATAAGGTTCATCTAGGGGGGAGATCGAGCTAAGAAATAGTGAATCGTCTTATCAACACAAATGTATAACTCCCCAGGAGTTTCAATAGCGCTTATATCCATCACTGTAGGAATTGGGTTCAAGCTTTCACCACTGTTAAAATGCTTGAAGATTAGGACCACTCAAATCAATGAAATGCACACAATATCTTATTTCACTCATGGTTCGGTTATCTTCAATGCATCTTGCACACATAAGTTTAGAATATGACATGCACATCTAACATAAAATATTTCAGGCTCTAAAGGCTAGAACTCTTTTATTAACGCAAAAATTGTCTTTGTATTATTGACGACATTATCAAAACCAATAATTTTTTATATATCATGAATAGGAGAAATAGTGCATACTTTTATACCATATGATGCGACAGCCGTAGCATTATGAGTATACGTCAAATATCTAAATTGTATGATCCTCTTTTGAAATCCAATAAGTATTAATTCAATGACAAGTTACGCACATAATTGGAACATCGTTACAACCTTTACAACAATAGGAGGTTAATGAAACCTTACAAGTTAAATAATACAAAGTAGCAATTAAAAAAACTTTAGCCTCTTGACAAATTTTAAAATAATTTGAATTAACGGTGTTCCTAATAATTCGTTTTTAATGGGGATTTATAGAGGGTTGGTCAAAAGTCTCTAGATTCCTACCGTCGGAATAAGAGAATGGTAACTCATTCTTAGTAACGAGTTGAGCCATTTCCATACGTACGAGATCATGATCATAACTATGGAAATCTACTTGACTGGTCCTATGATTAATTTTTGGTTGTGTAAGATGATCTTTGAATAGGTCCACGTGTTCTTTTGTCAAGTGTCTCTTAAGTGTACCCGACCGTGCACCCACTTTTCATTTGTAAGCGGTTTTACACTTGTTACAAACCTTATGACCCTCAATCGAATTGGCCTGAGATGGAACAAATGTATAATATTGGTGGACTTTGGAAGTTTCACCTCTATTTTTTCGGGAAGCAGTTGGGCGATTGGTGTCTTGTGTTTGGGTATCTTCAACAAGAGTTTCATCATTGTGTGTGTGTATGGAAACTCGAGATCACTATCAAATTCACTAATACTATCGGTATCTGATTCTGTAGTGGGGACATAAGGATTGCAAGATATATTGGTTGACTCTTGTCCACTTTGGCTATGTGAATGTGATGATGCCATTACTGTTTGAAAATTCAAAAATTAATATAAAAAAGTATATAAGAAATTAACAAGCTACAAATTAACAACTAAGTGAACTAACAAATATTGAACTATAAAAAATTAAAAATGATACAACACTAGAAGAATTGCAAGAGAAAATTGAGAACGCTTCTTGAACGTTTCTTCGCATCTTTTCTTCCAAAATTTGCAAGAGTAGATTGAGACTTGAGAGAGTTGAGACTTGATTTGGAATGAATTGTTGAAAACTTGAGAGAATTGTTTGAAATGAGAGAGTTGAGAGAATTGCTTGGAGATTTTCATATTTTTGGGTTTCCCAAATTACCCCCCTAAAAACTAGCCTTTTTTTTACTATTTATAGTCGTTGGGGGGAGGGGTATAATAGTAATCTAGTATTTAATTAAAAAAAGGAAATACAAAGAAAAAAAATCCAATGACTGCCTCGGTGGGTCGACTGTTAGAGCCCATCGAGCCCGACTCAGATCGAACCGGTCCGCTGGTCCGATCCTATCTAGGTCGAGCCAGCCTTGGTCCCAAAGTGGTCCGGGCCGACCCTTGGCCACTTTGTGGGTCGGTCAAACCAACCGACCCGCTTATTTTATGCGGGTCGACCTGGGCTGGTCCGAGCGGTTTTCAGGACGAACCATCCCGGTTGCCACTCCTAAGCTTAACTCACAACCTAATTCAATACGAAAGAGATCAAAATGTATAATTTAGAGACCTAAATCTAAAATTTTATTATTTGGGGTCCCAAATTCTAAGACAACTAGTAAAAAGAGGGTCCCATATAAAATTTTACATAGAAAGGGGTGTTTCAAAAAACAATTAGGGGCCATTTGTCCCCCTATCCAAAGGGTAGCTGCGCCCCTACTGATCACAACATGAGTCATGAACACTTCTCGACGAGTTCACTACCTCCACCAACCTCTTGTTCAACTCGGTGACTCTGTCCAACACTGAACCATTCTCTAGGGATGGCAAGTGGGTCGGGTCAACTGCCGACCCACCCGCGACCCGCCCGTATAACCCGGCCTGCGAAACCGGGGTTCGGGTTCGGGTCGAACCCATGAACAGGTTCGGGTCGACCCGGGTCGCCGAATTATCGGATCCAACCCGCCTAACCCAGCCTGTGACCGGTTAAAATTTGCCAACCCGCCCGCCAACCCGCGGGTCGACCCATGGGTTGCAAACCGTTTGACTCGAACGGGTCAAACGGGTTGCAAAAATGGTCGTTGGCTTGGCACTGTAGCACAGAGAGCTCAACGACTCTTATAGCCATTTTTTTGTGGTTTTTTTTTGTTGTTGTTATTTTAAGCCTATAAATACCCCCCAAAATCCTATCAAAAAATTCACAAAAAACTCTATTACTCTCTCTACTATTATAACTCATTTCTAAGGAATTTTTGAACAATTGAAGTATTCAACAAGCAAGTCTTCAAGGCATATACACAATCAAATTCCGATCGTATCGAAATCAAAATTGAACAACGTTTTCAACTCTTCAACTCTCGTCCAACTCCAAGTGATCAAGTCTTCAACTGCTCTCCTCAACTCTTCAATTCCGGAATTGCTTATTTCTACTTCTACTTCTATTCTTATTTTCAAAGATTTTTTTGTATACGCATATCCACGGTGAACGGTATCAAAATATCATACCTCTCTTCTTATTTAATTTTTGTTGTAGTTATAATTTTTATTGGTTTTTTGATCTTCTTTATCTCAACGCTCTTACTTTCTAGATTTTTTTTATAACTCATCGCTCCTACATTGTGTAGTTTTTTTTACATACATTACTACATTATGTCTAGATCACGCGGTAGCGGTCGTAGCCGAAGTAGGCAAGATTCCACCGACACTTCCCGTAGGCCACCAATTGTCCCAATTAGTGAGCCCGCCGAAAAGTACCATGATCCTTCTACCCAACAATGGGGTACACACGACAAGGTTGTAGGTGACATACAATTAGAAGAAGTAGAAGAAGAACAACAACCAACAGAAACCACACAACCCCGTAGTAGTAGGAAAAGTAGAGGAGAAAGTGGTGATTGGCATAAGTTTTACGATTATATCCCGGACGAAGAAACTCCGGGTATAGGTTTGAAAGTTTGTAAAACATGTTCTAAGGCATACAAATTCAAGAGGGGTGATGGCACCGGTACAATTAGTAGATTCATCCAACATAACCATAAAGACCTTCTTGTTGACCTACCCGGCCAATAAAAAATCAGCCCTAGGTTCGGTCTAGTTGATAGCCACCCTTATGATCCCGATCTTGTTCGTCGGGAAATGGCCCGATTAGTAATAAAGGAAGAGTTACCATTTTTCTATCCCGAGAGCAGGGACTTGAAAAATTTTAATCAAACGGCCTTAAACCCTCATTTTAGAAGAATCCCGAGAAATACATGTGTTGCCGCTGAATCTGGTGTGGGGGCAAACAGATAGTATTTGTGGGTTCCTGGGGAACTTTGAATAACAAACCAATTACCTGTTCCACCGGAGTTTGACCGTTGCTCCCGCCATTCACCTGCAAGAAGTGCGAGACACCGGGGTTGTTCCCGGTGATGCACCCTCCGACGCTCAAGTCAGTAATCAGAAGTGATTATGAGCGAGCGCAAAAATTGGCAAAAGATTGATTACCTCTTAATGGAGATGGATGGGGGGTATTTATAGGCGCCGCTGGGATCAGATTAGGAATGTAATCCCCCTGTGGTTAGATAAGGAATGTAATCCCTAATCCCCAGTGAAGGGATAACTATGAATCAGGGCCATTGATTAGGATTTAATCAGAAACCCTAATTCTATCCCTTCTGGACCGGGTTTGCTGTGGGTTGAAACCCGCACCCAGTTGAGGTGGATCCGTTTGCGGGTAAGTGGGTCTTCGGGGAAGATAACCAGTACTCGCTTCAGACCCGTCGGTGGGTAAAATTACCGTTTTACCCCTGAGCTTCAAGATTCGTGCCCCATCTGGACGGTTCCAATTTAACCCCATTTTTAGCCATATCACGAGCCCCCCACTCCTAAAGACTGAGTTTGATCAGCCTTTGAGGAGTAGTTTAACTGTTTTAGTGGCTAGTGGAGTTGTATCGGAGTCCGAATGGAGGGTTTTGAATCTCGAAGGGGGTAGTGAGGTGATTTTTGAAGCTGTAAGCTGAGCTTCTCTGAATATCCGACGGTCTTTATCAATTTTTTTGGATTATTTATTTAATTTTGCGATGTGTTAAACTGTCGTTCGGGGGCCTTCACAATACATTCTAGGCAATAATTGTTCGTTCAGGGGTTCAAAAATATTCCCCCGAATTTATAATTATTTTCTAGAATTTCTAGCGAATTTTCCCGAATTTTTAGTAGTTTTTTCACAATTTTTAAATAAATAAAACAATTAAAATAAATAAAAACTGATTTTTAATACCTATTTATGGCGTGGCTTGATCTGGGCCCTTTATCTGTGTTGAGCGCAATTTTCTGGGCGATTGGACGGTCATAGTCGCTCGACGGCTTTTTTCTCCGTTTTGGAGCTCGGATGGACACTTGCTCGGCAGCCGACCGACGGTCTAGGGGCTCGGCAGTCCGAGCGACGTGGCGCGATCTGTGCCGTCGGATCCTGGCACGAATTTCGAGGAGGCGCGTTTCCCAAAAAAACGTTATCTTGTCGTTTAGCGTACGTGGCACGATCTGGACCGTCCATCACCAGAAGCGCGAATTTCTGGAAGATCCAACGGTCGTTGTCGCTCGGCGGCTTTTTTCTCCGTTTTGGAGCTCGGATGGGCACTTGCTCGGCAGCCGACCGGGGGTCTGAGGGTTCGGCTGTCCGAGCGACGTGGCGCGATCTGAGCCGTTGGATGGTAGCACGAATCTCAAAACGGGCCCAGTTCCCAAGAAAACACTATCTTGTCGTTTAGCGACGCTGGCAAGATCTGGGCCGTCTGATCGAGATCTTACACGAATGTTGAGGGAAAAGTGATTTTTCTCCGTTTGGGGCTCGGATGGGCACTTGCTCGGCAGCCGATAGGAGGTCTAGGGGCTCGGCAGTCCGAGCGACGTGGCGCGATCTGAGCCGTTGGATGGTGGCACGAATCTCGAGACGGGCCCAGTTCCCAAGAAAATACTATCTTGTCGTTTAGCGACGCTGGCAAGATCTGGGCCGTCTGATCGAGATTTTACACGAATGTTGAGGAAAAAGTGATTTCTCCGTTTTGGGGCTCGGATGGGCACTTGCTCGGCAGCCGACCGGAGGTCTAGGGGCTCGGCAGTCCGAGCAACATGGCGTGATCTGAGCCGTTGGATGGTGGCACGAATCTCGAGACGGGCCCAGTTTCCAAGAAAATACTATCTTGTCGTTTAGCGACGCTGGCAAGATCTGGGCCGTCTGATCGAGATCTTACATGAATGTTGAGGGAAAAGTGATTTTTCTCCGTTTTGGGGCTCGGATGGGCACTTGCTCGGCAGCCGACCGGAGGTCTAGGGGCTCGGCAGTCCGAGCGACGTGGCCCGATCTGAGCCGTTGGATGGTGGCACGAATCTCAAGACGGGCTCAGTTCCCAAGAAAACACTATCTTGTCGTTTAGCGACGCTGGCAAGATCTGGGCCGTAGGATGGTGGCACAAATCTCGAGACAGGCCCAGTTCCCAAGAAAACACTGCTGATTCTTGATTTTGATGATCACAACACACTGCACATGTATCTATGCTAAACTTACAGGTGCTATACACAAAGGACTTACTACTATATAGCTGAACAAATGCATAAGCACAAAAGCTCCAGATAAAGACAATGGTTAAAGCTTCATTCAAGACTCAAGACTCAGGACTCAAGCTCAAATGTGTCAATAAATTGTCTGTCTTGTAAACAATGTAATTTTACTTTTGTTGAAGGCAAGGAAAGGAGCTCTATACCCAATTCCTACTGCTAAGTTCACATCTTCTTTTTCTATATACTATGCAGCCAGGTATGAATTCTTTGAAGCCTTTTGCCGCTTAAAGACCACTCCTCGCTTAGGCGGACAAGACATCAAATCAAGAGGAATCGAGAAGACTAAGTGGCACTTTCTTTCACTCAAAGAAGACCCTAGCAACTTGACTCCCAGGAACCCTAGCTAGATTAAAAAATCCCATGAAATCTACTCCTAATGCCAGTCAAAACAGTTTGAAATAATTTAACTGTTGAGTACCAGTCGACTGATACCTCTGGCAGTCGACTGACAGTACAAAACTGTTTAAATTTATTCAAACTCTGACCTGTCGACTCATTCTGGCAACCCAGTCGACTGTTCGAGTGCTTTTGACCGTTTTCTATTTTCAAAATCGAATTTTCAAAATCAAAAGCTTTAAGATCCGTTGGTTGACAGTTGGAATAACTGTCTCCCAACGTCCAGGAGTTCTAACTCTATAAATAGAGTTCAGAACTCTCTGAAAAAGATCTAACATATACTTTTTAAGATCTCCAAGCATTCTTGAGCATTTCTAAGAGAAAAAGAGAAAAAGCTTTAAAGTTTCAAATCTCTGGTTCTCTACACTCAGTCCAGTATAACAACGATTTCGTTCTGGACTGGGTATAGAAGTCGACCTATTTTTTAGCCACGTTCTACAACACATAACACCAACAAGGCTATAGGTTGACTGTAAGATTTTTATTGTTTCTTTTTGCTCTCGGTTGGAGAGTTAGACTCTAGGGTGTAGAGTCGGTCGTTCACTCTTGGTAGTTGAGTGGGTTTGCTTTCTCTAGTTAAGAGAAAGGACTACGGGTTAGACAACGTTGTTGTCTTAACGTCGTAGGGTATTCTTGTAAACTTGTTTTTCAAGAATAGTGAAAATCTCAAGTGGGTTGCTTGGGAACTGGATGTAGGTCGGAAGGACCGAACCAGGATATATCGTGTGTACTCTGTGATTGCTCTCTTGATCTTGCATTTATTTTTTACTTAAAGTTCTGTGAAACTTGTCTGGACAGTCGACTCCTCACATTATCAGTCGACTGGTCAGTCTCGTATAAGTTGTATTTTCACTGTGTCTTCAGTCGCCTGTCTTAACTTTAAGTCGACTGCACAGAGTTGTTTGTATTTGCTTTTATTTGGTCATATCAGTTGACTGGTTCACAACTAAGTCGACTGCACCGAATTTTTTTTTTATTTATTCTGCAGTTTTTAATTAACACTATTCACCCCCCTCTAGTGTTTTTTGCCTCGCCTACAGGATCCAACAAACAATATCTTGTCGTTTAGCGATGCTGGCAAGATCTGGGCCGTCTGATCGAGATCTTACATGAATGTTGAGGGAAAAGTGATTTTTCTCCGTTTTGGGGCTCGGATGGGCAATTGCTCGGCAGCCGACCGGGCTCTTTGATGTTGGGGTCGGATCGCACTTCGCTCGGATTTGATTGAAATATTTTTTGCATTACTTGGGGAAAATGTAGAAATAGTAATTGATTGCGCTACTTTTTTAGTTCAATTTGAATCTACATTAAATAACTTGTATGATTATTATGATAGATGTTTTGCTTCTAGTAGTACAACTTCTGTAGTTAGTTCTTCTTCTGGTAGTTCCAAAGGTAAGGGTAAGAGTAAATTTGATGATAAAATATTTAATTTACTTGCACAAATTCAATCTAAAAAACCTAGGACTAATCAACCAAATAGATTAAATTGGTATAACCAACAAGATTCTGAGTCTTCTTCTTCTTCACTAGATATTTTACAATGGTGGAAAGACCATGAACACACTTATAGTATTCTGTCAATTATGGCTAAAGATTTACTAACTCCTCCTGTCTCTACAGTTGCTTCTGAAAGTGCATTTTCTTCAAGTGGCAGAGTTCTAACTGATTACAGGAATCGCTTGAAGCCCGACACGTTAGAGATGCTCGTTTGCACAGAAGACTGGCTGAAGGCTGAAGATAGGACACAAGAAAAAGCATTATCTACGTCCAAAAGTGGGAGTAACTCGCCGGAAGAAGAAGAAGAAGAAGAACAACAATAGCAACCAAAATGAAGAATTCAAGACCAACAACAACAAATTCAAGGCCATCAACTTGAAGACAATTGTAAATAGATAAAAAAATTGTATTATATTTGTACTTGTTATTTCATTTTAGAAAAATTGAAGTAAATTGAAATTGTATATAAGAAATATGTTAGTGTATAAAACATATTTGTGAATTGAATTTTTTATTTCATTAGAAATTGTAAAACTTGTATATAACTTAAAATCATATGAATAATATTTCAATATTTTTTGCCAATTTCACTCTTTCAATCTTATTATTCCTATTACAATTTTTAATGTTTATTATTATTATTATTATTATTATTATTATTATTATTATTATTATTATTATTATTATTATTATTATTATTATAAGTTTTAAAAAAAAATCCTATCTAAACGGGCCAACTCGCGAACTGACCCGGCCTGACCCGGTTTGGACCCGAATGGGTTCACGGGTTGGGCGGGTCGCTTTAGCAACCTTTCAACCCGGCCCGGCCCGGCCCGGCCCGGTTAAGTCACCAACCCGGCCCGAACCTGCCCAAGTCAACGTCCAACCCGGACGGGTCCGGCCTGGCCCGACCCGTTCGACCCGAATGCCAACCCTACCATTCTCACCAGCCAGATCACTTACTGAATTGAACATGAAATATACCAGGGAAAAAAATCTTGGAAGAACAATATCAAAGCGATTATCTGATTCCATGAGCTCTTCAAAGATCTTACAAGTGACCTCTTAGAAAGTTTTGCAAGTTCGTTGCACCGTAACTCTGCAGCACCATCCACAGTTTGATCGCTAAATCTTTCAGTGCCATCTATCAGTCTTTGCAGTCAACCACCTGTGTCGACTTTATCCATTATTTCTCAAATACTATGGCTTTGTTGGTGATATGGCTAAAAATAGGATTAAATCGGAACCGTTCACATCGGACACGAATCTTAAAGCTCAGGGGTAAAACGGTAATTTCACCTACAAACGGGTCTGAAATGGGAACTGGGTCTTTATTCAAAGCCCAATAACCCATGAACGGATCCACGTCAACTGGGTATGGGTTCCAATCCGCTGCACACCCGATCCAGCAAGATACAATCAAGGTCCCTGATTAGATCTTAATCAACGGCCCTGATTTACATCTATCTTTTCACTGGGAATTAGGGATTCAATTCCTTATCTGATTACTAGGAGAATATTCCTTATCTAATCACGGGGATTACATTCCTAATCCGGTCCCAAAGACACCTATAAATACCCCCCATCCATCTCCATTGCGAGGTAATCAGTATTTTTTCCAATTTACGCTCTTTCTTAATCATTTCTGATTACTGACTTGAGCGTCGGAGGGTGCGTCGCCGGGATCAACCCCGGTGTCTCGCACTTTTTGCAGGTTAACGGCGGGAGTCAACGGTCAATCTCCAGCGGAACAGGTTAGAGGTTTGCTATTCAGGTTTTTCACGAATCCACAAATACTATCTGTTTACCCCCACACCAGATTTAGCGGTAACAGATTGGCGCCGTCTGTGGGAAAACCAAACGAATAGCAGACCCTCTTCCCGTTGGTCCGATCTTCTCCAGCCATGCCTCCGAGAAAAGTCAGGTCCAGAGGGTCCAACCGCAGGTCCAACCGCAGGCCCAACCCCGCCGATCAGCAAGAGGTAGTCCCCGTCCAACCCGCTCCGCAGCAGGGACAACCCCCGCCTCAAGTGGAGGACCCTCTTCAACAAGATCAGCTTCCTCTTCAGAATCAGGAACCCCCCAAGGGTCCCACCGGTCCGCAGAATGCCGGTGCGGGGGGCTCCCGCATGAAGCAACCTCTCCATTAAGACCGCGTCTCCATACACAAAGTCTCTACGGATTCCATGGCCTCTCACAATCCTCAAAACCGGCAGAAGGTGGACGACTTACGCCACCGTCTGGACGAGAAGCGGGCCCGAGAGGGAGCCTCCCGCCAACAACGTCCCGGTGAGCGATCCCCTCACCGCCGAGACTACAGAAGATCCCCTGACCGAAGAGGGTGGAGAGAATCCCCCGAGCATCACAGAAGAAGACCACACTCTCCTGTGGGTCGGCAACAACCTAGGAACGATGAGGCACCAATCACCCGTGCCGAGTTCCAGCAGTTCCAAGCGACCGTCCTGCAGGCTCTCAACCTCCGTCGGAACCCAGATGAGCTGAAGGCCCCATCTCCTCCTCCGGCCCGAAGCCCTCGCCGACGGTCCCCATCTCCTCGTCCTGCTCCTAGCAACTCCCGGCGTACCCCCAGTCCTCGTCGCTCCCGAAGTTACCATCGCCGTAGCCCTCGCTCTCCCTCCTACGAAGACGAGTCTAGAGGCTCGGCTGATTACCGTCGGAGGGACGACGCCATGTATCGCCGTCTTCATGAGGTAGAGAGGCGCTTGGGTCAGATAGGTCGAGAAGAAGAGCTTAGGGGGAGGACCCTACGTCCTACTCGACCCCCTTTCTCCCGAACCATTGTGGATGCACCTGTGCCGTTCGGCTTCAAACCTCCACAATTTGAGACTTACACCGGGGAGACTGACCCCGTTGACCACATTGAGAGCTTCAAGACTCTCATGCTTATCCACCAAGCTTCCGATGCCCTGCTGTGCAAGACATTCCCTGCTACTTTCAAGGGCTCGGCTCGGGAATGGTACTCCCGCCTCGCCCCGTCTTCCATATTCTCCTTCGAGCAGTTCGAATCACTCTTCATCACCCACTTCGTGAGTAGCAGGCGCACGGAGAAGACCAACATCTCACTCCTCCAGCTCAGGCAAGAGAAAGGTGAGAAGTTAAGAGACTATGTGAAGAGGTTCACTGCGGAGGTCAGGTCCATGGCCTCCCTCGACCAATCCGTCGCAACGCCCGCCTTCCAATCCAATGTCTTCAATTCCAGCCTTCGTTCCTCTCTTGCTAAGAAGCCTCCACAGAATTTTGCCGACCTCCTTCCCAGGTGTGAAAAGTACATTCGGGCCGAAGAGGCTCTCAACCCCCCCTACTCTTGAGGAGACATCTTCCGGGAACAAACGGAAGAGCACAAGCGAAGAGGGGTCCCAAAAATCCCAGAAGGACAGTAATGGCCAGCGCCGTTCGACTCCACGTTTTGAGAAGTTCACCCCCCTCATTGCTAATATATCAGAAGTCCTTATGGAGGTGTACAAGGAAGGACTACTCCGCGCTCCCCCTAGAATGAACACCCCTGGTAAGAAGAGGGACAAAGATAAGCGGTGCCGCTTTCACAGGGACCACGGCCACGACACGGATGATTGTTGGGCTCTCAAGGAGGAGATCGAAGAACTCGTACAGCGGGGACACCTGACCAAGTTCATCCAAAAAGAGGGGGCCGAGCTTCCCCTCTGAGAAGACAACAAACGAACCGAAGGGCCCGGCGAGCTTCAAGACTCAGAACCTCCCAGCTCCCCCCAAGAGGTCTTCACCTTATCGTAGAAGTAGAATTTTGATTTTCAATAAGACCGATGCTTGTAACCCGGCCAATAGCATGTAATAATGGCTCGCCCTATTGAAGCAGCCACTTAGTTTATTTCAATAAAACTTTACGTTTTTTCATTGGAAATTGTTGCTCTTGCGTCATCTCAATCTCTCCGAGTCACGACTCGTTAAATGGTGATTTCGGAGTCCAGCTTCTTCTACATGGCTCCTCCCGTAACTCACTAAACTCTAACGATGGTTCCGGAGTCCAACACTTGGTTCGATTCTGCTTCGAATAACCTGCTCTTAAGCGGGTTAGAAGTGGTTTGCCATTCGGAATTGCTCCCATAACCGTTGAATAACTCTAACGATGGTTCCGGAGTCCAACACTTGGTTCGATTCTGCTTCGAATAACCTGCTCTTAAGCGGATTAGAAGTGGTTCGCCATTCGGAATTGCTCCCACAACCGTTGAACAACTCTACCGATGGTTCCGGAGTCCAACACTTGGTTCGATTCTGCTTCGAATAACTTGCTCTTAAGCAGGTTAGAAGTGGTTCGCCATTCGGAATTGCTCCCACAGCCGTTGAACTTTTCTAACGATGGTTCTGGAGTCCAACACTTGGCTCGATTCTACTTCGCAAGTTCGCTGTTAAGCGAGCTAGAAGTGGTTCGCCATTCGGAATTGCTCCCACAACCGTTGATTCCCTCACTTAAATAACGAGTTCGGAGCCCACAACTTTTCCCTAGGGTTGCTCCTCAAACTCGTCTCACAAACGGCACTCTCCTAGAGCCAAGCTCCTCGCTCCGCTCGCCTCCAAAAGCAGACCTCTTCTCAACAAGATCGGAGCTCACAACTCTCTCCTAGAGTTGCTCCTCAAACTTGTCTTCCAAATGGCTCTCTCCTAAAGCCAAGCTCTTCGTTTCGCTCACTCCAAAGGATGGGTCTTCCCACGGCTCTTACAAGGGTCTTCCGGGCACAAGGGTTTTCCCAGCACAGCTTCTCCGCCCCTAGGAGTGGAGCTCCTCTTCCAAAATCCCCACGACCAAAACACTCCTCAACTTCATGAATACAAGGATGTTGCGGGGCTATTTTGACCATGAAGGAGGGTGAATCTTCATCTCACTCCTAAAGAGAAGTTGTAGATCTTCGAATTAGCTTCGAAACAAGGGGTCGCACGCCCCGAGCCGACCTCCGTAGCACCGGGAACATCAAGAAGAAATCTGCAGGGAAAATTGGAGTTCGGCACCCGCGCCGAGCGTTCTTGCCACCGACCGTATTACGGGCTTGAGTTCGGCAGTCAAACTCCACCAAAAAAATCAACAAGGCTCAAACCTCGGCACCAGACGCCGAGCGTTCTTGACACCGACCGTTTTACGGGCTTGAGTTCGGCACATTTGAGTTCGGCACTTGCTGCCGAGCGTTCTTGCCACCGACCGTATTACGGGCTTGAGTTCGGCAGTCAAGATCTCCAAAAATTTCTAAGTCTCGAGCCTCGGCACCAGCTGCCGAGCGTTCTTGCCACCGACCGTATTACGGGCTTGAGTTCGGCAGTCAAGATCTCCAAAAAATTTCTAAGTCTCGAGCCTCGGCACCAGCTGCCGAGCGTTCTTGACACCGACCGTATTACGGGCTTGAGTTCGGCAGTCAAGATCTCCAAAAAATTTCTAAGTCTCGAGCCTCGGCACCAGATGCCGAGCGTTCTTGCCACCGACCGTATTACGGGCTTGAGTTCGGCACCCGCTGCCGAGCGATCTTGACACCGACCCCGGCAAAGACTCGCCGAACTTCCTCTCTACATATGTCGACACACCGAAGTATCTCTACACCTTGGTAGGAGACCCCGAACCCCCCTGGACTTCGGCCTCCTCCTTAACACATATTTGAAGAGGGTCGACAACGTTGCCAAAGCAACTTGCCATCGGAGCTCAAAATAAAAAGGGAAGTCTCTACCTCGGAATCCACGCTCAAAGGCGATCGACGGCTCATATACAAACAACACAAAAAAGAAAAAGGGGGCCATAGGGTCGGGTTCAGACCCATTAAGGATCCGAACCCAAAACCTGTTATCTCTCCTCCCCTTCCTCTTCAGCCATCTTGGCGCAAATCCCAAGCAAAAAACCAAGAGATTGCTGAACCAGCTCGTCACCTTCTCGCGAGATCAACCACGCCTCCACCTTCATGGCCGAACTCCAACCTCGCGAGCTCCCCCCTTCGTCAACAACCTCCATCAAGCTCCGGCGGCGAGCTCGCCTCCGCTGCGAGCTCCAACGAAGAGCTTCGTCAACCACTTCCAACGAAGCCACCTCCTTCAACCTTGGGCTCCGCCGAACCCACCTTCCACGTCGTCGACGAGCGCAGTCGTTCGTGAGCTCCATCGCCATGGCCGAACGCCTCCGCCGCCGAGCTCACCTCCGCCGCCGAGCTCACCTCCGAGCTCCACGACACTGCAGGCCTCCTCTATCGAGCTCGAGCTAACCTCCGAAGCTCCAAACCCAACACACGTCGAGCTCAATTGCCATGGTCGAGCTCCACCTTCGTTGCCGAACTCACCCCCTCCGTCGTCTAACTCCGGCGTCGAGCTCTCCATCCCGAGCTCGCAAACACCTCCGTCAACCTCCGACCTCGTCGACACCAAACTTGACCCCGAGCTCCGACTTCGCCACCTCCGTGGCCGAGCATCACCTCCACGCCAACCTCGCTGACCTCCACTCATGGGCCACCTCTTCGTCAACCTCCGTCGAGCTCGAGCTACTCTCGACGAACCCATCATCTCCATACCGTCGAAGCTCAGAGCTCCTACGCCGAGCGTCGCCTTGGCACCGAGCTCCAACGAGGAGCTTCACCTCCCTTCGTCGCCAGCTTCCTCCGCCGCCAAGCTCGCAGATCTCTCGCTCAGAGCTCCGCCACAGAGCTTCGACCCCTTCTCCTTCGAGCTCCACGTCGGCAAGTTCCGTACCCTTGTCGCCGACCTCCCCGCCAGACGGAGTCGGAAATATGAAGGACTGGGGGGCGAGGCGGTAATGGCGAAAAAAAACGAAGAAGGAATGAGCGGAAGAAGAGAACAGCGAAGAAGAGAAGAAGAAGGAACTGAGCAGAAGAGAGAGAAAAGGGCTGGCGCGTTAAAAAAATAATAATAATAATAACTAATAAAAAAGTCAACGCATACCGTTGACTTCGCCACGTGTCGCCCACGTGGACTTCGGCCACCTTTTCCGAGCGTTCGGCACCCGCTGCCGAGCGTTCTTGGCACCGACCGTTTTACGGGCTTGAGTTCGGCACCAGTTGAGTTCGGCACCAGCTGCCGAGCGTTCTTGACACCGACCGTTTTACGGGCTTGAGTTCGGCACCAGTTGAGTTCGGCACCAGCTGCCGAGCATTCTTGACACCGACCGTTTTACGGGCTTGAGTTCGGCACCAGTTGAGTTCGGCACCAACTGTGTTCGGCACCCGCTACCGAGCGTTCCTGACACCGACCGTTTTACGGGCTTGAGTTTGGCACCAGTTGAGTTCGGCACCAGCACAGACCCGCAAAAAAAAAAAAAAAAAAAAAAACAGGGGACCGGGTTCGGACCCATTAAGGGGACCCGAACCCAAACCAAACCCACTTTCCCTCCTTCTCCTCCTACTTTCGGCGCCAAAACCAAAAAAGCAAAGAAGAAAACCCAACTTTCCTTCGAAAGCTTCTAACGGCAGCCGTTTCCACCTCCAGCAAGCTCCAACCCACCACATGCCGAGCTCCACCGCCATGGCCGAACGCCTCCATCGCCAGCTTCACTCTCCACCGAGCTCAAGAAGTCATCGCCGAGCTCCATCCTCGACGAACCCACGGGAGAGATCCACTCCCCCATCGCCGAGCTCGGCCCATCTCCTTCCCGAGCTGCCTTCGTCGTCGAAGCTCCGAACACCACCTCCGCCGAGCTCTCCTCGACCAAGCTCCCCCCTACTCACAGTCGTCACCATCGAGCTCCTCCGTCTTCGTCGGAGCTCCATTCCCGTCACCTCCAAGCTCGCCTCCAAGTCACGAGGACCTCTCCCATGCCGAGCTCACCATCGGCGCTCCCCACGACAGCCGAAGCCTCGCTCATCAAGTTCACCGACGCTGAGCTCGAACCCATCGCCATGGCGTCGGCGAGCTCCATCTTCACCGAAGCTCCCATTCTCATCGAGCTCACCACCGCGCCGAGCTCTCCCACAGTCGAGCTCCGTCACCACCTCGACGAGCTCCGAACTACGCGAGCTCCGCCTCCATCTTCATGGCCGAACTTATACCCTCCGTCGAGCTCAACGATCACCGCCTCCTCCGACTTCGAGAACTCCATGGCCAAGCTCGGGGACTCCGTCACCCTCGTCATCGTCGAGCTCCCTCACTCCGTCACCGAGCTCCAACCTCGCGAGCTCCCTCCCTCGTCTCCCTCAACCGAGCCCCTCTCCCTCCAAGCTCGACCTCTCCACTGCGCCAGTCGAGGTCGGAGAGGGTGCAAGTTCGGGGGCAGGGCGGCGTGGCCAACGTCGAAGCAGAGCGGAAGAGAAAGAAAGAACTGCAGCAAAAAAAAAAAAAAAAAGAGAGGTCAAACGTTGACTTGACACGTGTCGCCCTCGTAGACTTCGGCCACCTTTTGCCGAGCATTCATGGCACCGATCCTATTACACCAAAAAATGGCCTCCTCTTTCTCCTCCCGATGCGCGCTCGCTTGATTGTGATCAACGCACACGATCGCGCTATGTGTCCAGGTATTACTTAATTTATTTATTTAATTATTTAATTGTTTTTTTTATTTAAAAAATCCGAAAAAATATTTAAAAAATCGGAAAAAATTAAATAAAAATTCTAAAAATAATTATAAATTCAGAAAAATTATTTTAAATTCTGAGAAATATAATTATTTAATTAGAATAATTATTTAATATTTTCGATAATTAATTATTTAATTCGAAAAATGAATAAAAAATTCAAAAAAATGAGAAAAAATTCAGAAAAATTTGGAAAAATCACCAAAAATCCAGAAAATTCTGAGGATATTTTTGGGTATTTTACAAGCCCAGAATAACACCGTTACACCCCCGAACAAGATCCGAACTCCCTTAAGAACACCGATAAAATCCCGTACGCCATTAGAACAGTAAACTACTCCTCAAAGGCTGATCAAACTCAGTCTTTAGGAGTGGGGGGCTCATGATATGGCTAAAAATAGGATTAAATCGGGACCGTTCACATCGGACACGAATCTTAAAGCTCAGGGGTAAAACGGTAATTTCACCTACAAACGGATCTGAAATGGGAACTGGGTCTTTATTCAAAGCCCAATAACCCATGAACGGATCCACGTCAACTGTTTATGGGTTCCAATCCGCTGCACACCCGATCCAGCAAGATACAATCAAGGTCCCTGATTAGATCTTAATCAACGGCCCTGATTTACATCTATCTTTTCACTGGGAATTAGGGATTCAATTCCTTATCTGATTACTAGGAGAATATTCCTTATCTAATCACGGGGATTACATTCCTAATCCGGTCCCAAAGACGCCTATAAATACCCCCCATCCATCTCCATTGCGAGGTAATCAGTATTTTTCCCAATTTACGCTCTTTCTTAATCATTTCTGATTACTGACTTGAGCGTCGGAGGGTGCATCGCCGGGATCAACCCCGGTGTCTCGTACTTTTTGCAGGTTAACGGCAGGAGTCAACGGTCAATCTCCAGCGGAACAGGTTAGAGGTTTGCTATTCAGGTTTTTCACGAATCCACAAATACTATCTGTTTACCCCCACACCAGATTTAGCGGTAACAGTTGGCAAAACATTGACTAATGGGCAGGCTCTTCGACTCGTAGACAACACCAGTCAAGATTGGTGTAGAACCACTTGTGCGCATTGAAACAAAAGGAAGTGGCATTCTCAACTTCGTCAATAAAGTGATGGGACTCACGGAAGATGCACGCACTACCCGCATTAATTGCATCCACACAAAGCTGGCCCCCACCTTGAGGCTGGTGAAGCGGCCGCCTCAAGCCCCCGATTTTTTTGCACTTTTAGGACCCCAAATTTGTAATGCCCTTGTAAATATAGGCACGTATTTTACACATAAAAAATTTATATTGTAATTAGGGGCCTCCAAAAATAATTATTTGGGTCTTTTGCCTTGGGCCCCCGGGAAATCAGGTCGGCCCTGAATCCACATGGACCCACATTTTGTACTCTCCTGCAGCAGAGCAGAATCCGGCTAGTGGGTCTACAACATTCGATGAGGTGGTCCGTATAGTAGCATACACAAATAGCGGTATTAACCCTGCATCCATGTTAGCAGAGATGGCAGTCCTCAATGACTTGGGGGACAACCCGAATGCATCAGACTTAAAGGTTTTGACAACATGACATTTGGCAGGTTGGATGCTAGGAATTTGTGCATCATTTTGTAGCGTGCAATGAGTCTGACCCAATCCATACACGACCAACCTACCAAACTTGTCCCTCCCAATTTTATCCAATACTTTGTCTCTTACTGTAGCCAACGTACAAAAAATAGCTTCGCAAGTTGTGCCTTGAAAAACTCCACCACCACCACCAGCGAACAAGAAAGATTCGTGCAACTCCAGCAGCTTACCGCCCCCTTCTATGATGGTCATTTCTAGCTCATCCAACCGAATCCTACCGTGTTGAATCTAGTGCTCAACATTTCACCAAGAAAGCCAGCAGTGCTAGCCTGGGCAGGGAAGTAAGCGAAGAAGTTTGGACTCTAGTGGTGAGTGAGGCAATGGATGATGTGGTTGGCAACGTCATTGAGAATGGTTTCGATAAGTTTAGGTTGGTTCGGCGTGGATTCGGGTAGTAAGGTTTTGAGGTACCCTGGTTCGACTTGGCTATGGACTAGGTATTTAGAGATGTTTTTGTAGTGATCAACGAGGAAGTCGATAACCATGTGGCCTTGGTCGATTTGGAATTCCTCGGGGTCGAGAGGGTTCATGAGTGTTGAATGAGTTTTACATTAGGTGTATGTATGGATGTATATGTGGGTGTACAGTGGCGGAGGGAGGAAGGAGGGAGGGAGGACATTTGGGACCCCAAAAATTTTGTAAAACTCTCTAATAGAGACCAAAAATTTTGTAAAACCCTCTAATATAGACCAAAATTTTTATTTGGCCCCCCCAGTTAAAAAAAATTTGGGACCCCCAAGTCTAATCCACCTCTTATTAAAGACTCAATTATGTCGATACCAGGGGAAAAAAAATTTGGGACCCCCATTTTGAATCGTCTGGCTCCGCCACTGTGGGTGTATCTGTCAGTTGAACATAGGCGTTGTCTATATATACTAAGGCTCTTGCCATATTGTAATTGCTCTTGATTAATAATCATCTTATCCATTTTACAAAATGTGACATGATATCAGAGCATAGGGTTTCAAGGGTTCCTAAATCTCAACCATAATCGTACCTTTTTCTTCCGCTGCGAGGTCCACCTTTTGAATCATCGACATCAGTCACTTGGGTTGGTGCAAGCTCCTTCTTCCTATTCTCCATCATCATATCAAGTGGATGGTTTCTTCTTTCTCCTCTATTATCTAGCTACAAGGAAACTTCCTTACACTTGGTGTTGATCCTTCCTTTTTTTTTTCATTCAGGCCCTCTTTCTTCCTCTAAACTTTTTGAACCAGGTCCAAATTTGACAATGACCAGTTCCAAATCAGAGCTCTAAGTTATAGGGTTTCAAGATTTCATCTAAACCTAAACCTAATCCTAACTCAACTATAACGCATTTCTAGTCTTTAGCTCCATCTTGTTGCTCGAGTGGGTCTCAACTACTTCTCATTCTCTGGTCATTCCTTGTCTCCTTCAGAACTGATCCACAACTTCCTCCATTGTCTTCGAAATTCTTGAGTTTTCTACAGCCAATCTCTCCCGCACTCCTTGTGTTCGATGAAATTCCTGACCCAACATTCCTAATCTTATTGGCTGCACTCAAAGTGTTTGAAGAAATTCCTCAACCAATCTCCACTTTGTCATTGGTGAGATCGGACTTCTTATTGTCATCTTCTCATCATTGACAGTGAGCTTAGAGGCACTTTGTCTCCTTATCTGTCGAGGTGAGATCATATGAGATCCACTTGTGTTCTCCATTTCGTCGATGACAAGATCTAAGACCGTTTGGTCATCTTCATATACATTGACGCGAGATCCGAAGATATCCACTTATCATCTCTATTTCTTTGACGAGGAGATTCATCTTCATAATGAGTATGCCTCAAAACTCTCTTTATATTGATTTGGGTGGGGTGTTCATCAAGACCACAATGGGTATGCATCAATATTGATTCATGAGGGGTATGCATCGTGACCATCTTCATAATGGGTATGCATCAAAATTTTCATCATATTGATTCTTGAGGGGTATGCATCGAGTTCATATTCATAATGGGTATGCATCAAGACTCTTTATATTGATTCGAGAGGGGTATACATCGAGACCATCTTCATAATGGGTATGCATCAAAACCTTCTTCATATTGATTCATGAGGGGTATGCATCGTGACCAACTTCATAATGGGTATGCATCAAAATCTTCTTCAAATTGTTTCTTGAGGGGTATGCATCGGACCATATTCATACTGGGTATGCATCAAGACTCTTCAAATTCGATTGGTGAGAAGTATGCATCGAGACCATTTACATAAAGAGTATGCATCAAGACTCTCTTCAGATTTGATTCGCGATGTGTATATGTACCGAATTCGTCTTCAAATCCGATTCCAAGGAGTATCATAAATCTGTATTCAACCTGCTTCTTTGCCTCTTACATACAAATCTACACTTGATCGGAGATCCCCGACTTCTTTACAACATCTCAGATAGTTGATAGTCATAGGTCATCCATTTTACTGATCCGTCTCCAAACTCATGTCGGTTAATCCACCTTGATTTTGACAGTGGGGTGAGTTATACATTAGGTTTATGTATGGATGTATATGTGGGTGTATGTGTGAGTTGTACATAGGCTTTGCATATATATACTAAGGCTCTTGGCTCACTGTAATGACTCTTGATTAATAATCACTAGTACATTGACTGATGTGACTACTCTAAAGGATGTTGTGAGCAGCATCATGAATGAGAAGGTGAGAAGAAAAAGAAATGGAGAATCTTATTCATCATCTTCTTGCAACCTCGTATTGGCTAATGAGAATCGTGGGAGAAGCACGAATGGAGGGAGGTCAAAAATCAGGAATTACATGTCTAAGTCTAGAGCAGGAAATCACAAAGGAGAGTGTCAGTACTACCATAATCCAGGACACAGAAGAGACCAATGCGAAGAGTACAAAAGACAACAAGGTGGATCCCATGGAGCCAATATGGTAAGCAACAAACTCATTTAGATAATTTGTGTTTATTTGCTGGAGCTGATGTTATGTAAGATGATTAATTTATAGAATCAGGTGCTTCTTATCATTGTACACCCATGAGGGATTCTTTTGAGAATTACGTGACATGTAATTTTGGTTCAATCACAGTTGGAAATGGGAAAAGCTGCCCAGTTGTTAGAAAAGGAACGTTCGTGGTGAAAGCTCGCAATGGTGGACAACCAGTCTTGCCTAACGCAAGACACATTCTAGGCTTGAAGAAGAATTTGATCTCAATCAGGGAATTGGGCAATGAAGGGCTTGTGATAATATTTGGATTTGGAGAGTGGAAGATTACTACAGGTTCTAGGTTAGTGGCAAAAGGAAAATGTGTGGGCATGTTGTATCAACTCACATGAGGTGACTTAGGTGATATCATTGCCACAACATCAATATGTAATTCACCCTCAATCTTATGACATGTCAGGTTTGGGCACCTATGTGAAAAAGGTGTCAAGCAGCTTTGTTGTAGAAATCTTTTGTAATGGCTAAAAAAGTTGAGATAGTTTTTTTTAAAGAATTTATCATGGGCAAACAAAAGACAGTTAGCTTTTTATTGGGTGGGCATGAGAAGAAGCTTGGTAAACTAGAGTTGGTTCATACAGATGTGTGAGGTCCGACTCATGAATTCTCTTTTGGTGGTAAGAGATAAATCGTCACATTCATTGATGATGCTACAAGTTTAGTTTGGGATATGACATTTTGTGAGAAATCGGGGCGTGGAAGGTTAGAGTTGAGAATGAGCCGGAGTGCAAGGTTAAAGCATTGGAATCTGACAATGGCGGTGAGTACACAAGCAGATAAATTATTGACTATCTAGTACAGGAAGGTATCCAAGGAATTAGGATAGTTCCAAGAACTCCACAGGAGAATGGAGTTGCAAAAAAAATAAACTGCACGATACTCGAAAGGGAAAGATGCGTGAGACTTCATGCGGGTATTCTTGTCCATTTTTGGGTAGCTACAATGGATACATTAGTGTACCTAATCAACCGTTTCCCGTATAGTGCCCTTTATGGGGGCATACCTAAAAAATTATGATCAGGTAAACCTGTTAATTATTCTCATTTGAAAGTTTATGGTTGTATTGCATAAGCTCTAATTGAGAGAGAAGAAAGAAAGAAACTGAATTCAAAATCTGGTAAGTGTGTCTTCATTGGCTACAGCAACGATGAGTATGGTTACAGACTCTGGGATTTTGGGAATAACAAGGTCATTCGTTCAGGAATGTGGTATTCAATGAAGAACTCTTGTACAAAGACTGAAACACAAGTTAGAGAACTAAAATAGGTTCAGATTCAGATTCAGATTTAGACTCAAGTTTTGAAGCTGGTTCCAGTGGTGGAGCCCCTATAGTGTAGCATTAGCCAGCACAGGAGGCTCAGGAGGAGTCTAATGAGAATGAGCAAGAGTTCTAAGATGAACATGTATAGCCAGAGCCATTAGAAGATCCTAAACCGGTCGATGAATCGATACCTTCTTTGAGAAGGTCAACACGACATATAAAGAAACCAGTGAAGTATGATCCATCAGCCAACACAGTTCACGAGCATATTCTGTATACAGATTCAGGCCAGCTATATGTTGGGTTTCGAAGGCAATCTCAGATTAAATAAACAATGGAAAATTACCAAAAAAATCAAAACCTAGCCATGGATCCATGCGAAAATCATAAATCGTGTTTAGAAGTTATACCTTAAAGATGGATCTACTGTCTCCACAGTATGCCGATCACAATACTGCAATATTGCGGTGCCTCTACGGTATCCACACGAATGAAACAAAAAATGGCTCTCCTTCAGACCTCGGTGCTAGCTGCGGAAATGGGATGTTCCTCCTCACTATCTCTCTCTCTCACTTTCTGTGACGGCTAGGGTTTTTCACGTGTGTCTTTCCATATATACCTATTACATATATAGGTGCAGAAAACTAACCCTAAAAGAGTAATGAGGCTGTTGGGCTCACAATCTGACTTGGGTCAGATTCGTGTGTAGGCCTTTGAACTTTAGTCGGCCCATTTAATCTAATTAAAAGTTCAACCAATGTCATAAGTCCAAGTCTTACTTGAATCCCTAATTAAATTCATCTCATGAATTTAAATCCCAATTTTGATCTATTCTAAGTGTGTGATCCTGTAGGTTCCCATTACGTTGATAGTAATATTGAAATCCTATTCTAGTGTTACAAACTGTGAGCGGCATCTTGCAATACATCACTGTTACTGAAGTAATGTGAATGTCAGTGATTTGACATAACCTATCCATGACCAATTTTACCATGTAGTCTAGTCCCTTTGTCCAGATATATTAATTGACCACAAGGCATAGAGCATATTACCCTTGTATAGTTCAATATTTGGTTTCTTGATGTCCGAGGAGACTTACTAAAACAAATGAGATCAATATCTCATATTGACTCATATGAATATTGACTCATTTGAGTACGACCATGCATTTTGCAGTCTTACTCAATCAAGAGGCCCGTAGGTATCGTTCCAGTTATGTAAGAGAGACAAATCCTATCTAAGTCACTCACGTCCCTCTGCATGATTTGTAGCATAACCAATAGTCGACTTTATAATTACCTTATTACAGGCAACATTTGACGGAATTAAAACATATAACTTTTCATGTAGGAAACCGTAGTGACTTCAAGTCAAAGAACTACATACACTATGGTCACTGTGAGAACCGCTTATGACACTAGCGTAACGATCCATGCAGCGTTCTCATGGTGGGTCAGTCCAGTACATTATTATTACTCTATGTACCCATGTGAAGACTTGGAATCTCATATTCATGACCTGTGAGAATGGTCATCAGTCTATGCACACACTAGTCTCTATGTATTATCGTTGTTCTGATTCACAATAATGCTTCACTAGGGACATTTAAGAACAGTGTTCTGATTTCAGCCAATATGATCTCACAATCAAGTCATGCACTTGATATCCTAACATCGAACTTACTATTCTAAGGACTTCATTATATTTATTTAATTCACAATAAATAACAAAATAAATAAAATGCCTAAATATAAAATAAATGTCATTATATAATGTAAACTAGTAATGTCAATACAAAATTGGTCTCTAGGGCATACACCAACACTATATTCTCATGAAGTGGTTTTGAAGGATTCTGCTCAAATTTAGTAGGAGTTTATCATGAAGGATGAGATGAACTCCTTCTTACAGAACCAAACTTAGGAGTTGACTAAGTTACTTGTAGGGAAGCATGCTCTTATGAACAAGTGGATTTTTAGAATCAGTGATGAGGTAGGTGGAAGCAAGAGGTACAAGGATAGACTTGTTGTTAAAGGTTTTTCCCAGGGGAAGATGTTGACTACAGTGAAATCTTTGCTCCATTTGTGAAGATGAATTCAATTAGGATTCTGCTTATCATAGTTGTAGCTGAAGATTTGTAGTTAGAGGAGCTGGATGTCAAAACAGTGTTCCTCCATGGTGAAGTACAAGAAGAGATGTATATAAGATAACCTGTAGGTTTTGAAGTTAAAGGAAAAGAAGACATGGTTTGTTGACTGAAGAAAAGTCTATATGGGATCAATTAGGCACCACAACAATTGTACTTGAAGTTTAATTATTTCATGCAAGGAAAGGGATTCGAGAGATGCGAATTGGATCATTGTGTCTATGTGAGCAGGTATGACGACAACGACATGGTAATTTTAGCTTTATATGTGGATGACATGTTGTTTGCAAGATCATGTATGAAAAAAATTAATGAGGTGAAACAGTTGCTAGATTCTCTATATTCTATAAGGATTTAGGTGAAGCAAAGCAAATTTAGCATTAAAATTAATTGAGACGGGCAGAGTAAGAAGCTTTGGTTGTCACAAGCAGACTATGTGAAGAAAGTATTAGAAGAGATTCGATATGGATGGTGCGTGACCAGTTACTTTTCTCTTGGATGCACACTTCAAGTAGTGAAGGGACTTGTGTCCTACATCAGAGGCAGATATGGAGGAAATGAATGCAGTCCCTTATGCCTCAGCCATTGGTAGTCTTATGTATGCTATGGGGTATACAAGACCACATATTTCATATGCAGTGGGAGTTGTCAGCCAAGACATGAGGAATCCAGGTAAATAGCATTGGTATGTAGCGAAGTGGATACTCAAATATCTTGCAGATACTTTAGATCATTCTTTATGTTTTGGGGGTGATCCTTTTTATATACATGATTATGTTGATGCATACTTTTGCGATGATCGTGATGGTTGTAGAAGTACTATAGGGTATGCATTTAAGTTGGAGGTACAATAGTTACTTGGGCTTCACAGTTATAGAAGGTTGCAGCATAGTCAACAACAGAGTTAGACTATATGGTACTTACAGAGTCTTTGAAGGACATGTTGTGGATTTCGGTACTCATGGATCAGTTAGATAGGAAGAAACCCATAGTGAATCTATGGTGTGACAGTTAGAGTGCAGTATTCTTGGCAAAGAACTCGATGTAACATGCTAGGACTGTACACATTCAAATGATGTATCACTTTATCAAGATGGTAGTTAAAAAGAAGTGGTTGAAGCTATCGAAAATTCTTGGCACTAAGAATCCGGCGAACATGCTCAAAAAGGTAGTGGAAAATAGAAAGCATCAGTTTTTCTATTCCACTATCGGATTGTCCAAGGTTAATTATTAAGGAGACTCACAAAGGCACATGCCTTGAATAGGCAATAGAGAAATGAAGAACATGTTAGAAACTTCGTGTATATGCCTCAAAGTGGGAGATTGTTGAGATTTCTGGATCCAGTTACACAATATAATGAGTGAAGAACATGGCAAGAAGAAGCATCGAAGTGGGAGCAAGCAAGAGCAGATAGCACAACATCAAAGGTAGCAAGCTGCTGTCCAGGATAAGTGCATTCGACTGCACATGTGCAGTCGACTGACATGCATAGCTCTCATTCCAGAGAGCTGTGCATGTCGACTACCCAGTCGACCGTCAAGCTCTTTGTTCGCTCGATGGGTATTTGCAGTTGACTGTCTCTTCGTGCAGTCAATCACACATCGATGTTTGATCAATGGTTGAGATCTAATATATTATAATCCTATATACATGTATGAGGTACGATTATTAGGGTTAAGTAGTGATAATTCCAAGTGAGAAAGAGAGATCTAGCAACCGTTCCTAAAATAAGAAGAAGAAGATAAACCCTACACCTCAGTGGTGAGATCTAGAGTGATTGTAATATGTTTCTCTTTATTATTCTAGTGGAAATTGCATGAGTGCGTCAGCACAAGGAAATAGCCATTGCATTGGGTGAACCTCGAAAAAATCTTGTGTGTTCTTGTGTGCTTAGTTGATTTATTTGTTCTTATTTCTTTGATAAATTTCTTTTGTTTGTATCTCAGATTGAGTTATTCTGTATTAAAGTCAACAAATTATCCACGACAAGGAGAACCTTTCAACTATTCATTTTTTTGTCAAATCAACAAACAAATTCTTGAAAAAGTAGACCAGTCATCCAAGCTTTCTTGTTTGCTCGATAATGACAACTTAGATTGCTCAAGTTCATATGTGTAAAGTATCTAGGATTAACATACTTACTAATAATCCAAAGAGGTACTTTGTCTAAACTATCCCCATTGCAACAAACAAAAATAGTAATTCTCTCATTATCCTTCTTGCGTTCTTCCAACTGCTTTGTAGCAAGCGAATGATCTGCTTCCAATCAATTAAATAACCGTGTTTCATCCATATTGTATATATCATTCCAATCAATTAGTTTAGTTTAGGTTACATATTCTGTAAAGCATCTTCAATATTCTCCACGACAGCCAAACCTCTTTCACCAAACCTTTGATAAGACTTGGTTCCATGTCCTGCTCTGAACCGATCTAGCAAACTCACCGTAAGAATTTGAACTCTGGATTAATTTTACCATATATATATATATATATATATATATATATATATATATATATATATATATATGAAAAAATCCTTGGCTTTGCTTGGGACTATTTCTCCAGTCAAATTAGTTTTCTCTTGATTTTGGAGAAACCACTCATATAAGAGTTTTTCTAACTCAAGATATTTTGCTGATTTGTGCCTCTTTAATTGTTACTTTTCATCTCATCTGACAAGTATTCGGCTAATAGTTTGAGAGTGTTTAATATTGTTTCTTGGCTGATGAAGAATTGAAACTTTTCTTGAACCCATTATTGCAGTTCCATTTAAGTAAACGATGGATGCTCATTTTTCTATTCACACAATGCTCTCCTCATCTCATCAGTCAACGTCGACTTTTTCACCCCTTCCAAATGAGACGTCATTGATAGGTGCAGAAGAATATAAAAATTACTATATTTTGAGTCTCAGTTGATGACGGTTGTATTTATACAGAAGATGTTCAATGCATTTTCATGTCAAATTTCGAGAAATTTGATCTTCTATAGAATTAATTTTAAAAAAAGTGTAGAAATTCTATGGACTTGTTCATTGTTTTGCGTTTGTCTTTATTTGATGTATGTGCTTAACTCTTGGTATACTCTGTATGTACATTATCACTTCGATGTATATTGAACATAAAATTCGTTCTATATTAACTCTTTATTATTTTGCCGATAAATTAAATAATAATTCCGCTATATTAATAGTTTCACGTGGTCCCAGCCTTATTAATTTATCAAATTTTTACTGTATCTAAGCGAATATATTTACTAAATAAGCAAATTGGTGCTATAACTTAGATGCTTCTCCTCTTGGATTTAGTTTAAGAAGCAAGACATGGATGGAAATGGTAAGGAGAGTTCTCTGATTATGTATGCGGGGGTGAGTCTGGTGGTAAAGTCTTTTAGCAATAGATGTCCAGATTTCGCCTGCATCAAATTATGACATATTCTCAAAAAGAAGAAAAAATATTAGATTGTACATTGAGCATTTCGAAATTAAGAATATGGTGAATGAACATAGATATAGCAAAGAATATTTCAAGTGTGGATGTGCTATCTTTGTGATAATAATGGAAGATTTGGGTGCACTGAGATTGGGTTTCCATTTTTATGTTTCTAATATATAGTAGTTATAAAAAGTCATATTATTATATTACTAGATTTTCCCGTGGACACGTGCCTACGACACGTCTTCGGAACGATACAACATACGAAAAGTCTTGTAAACAGTAAAACAACAATTATGTAGCTCAAGTTTGAATAGTATGACAATAATTAGTTGTAAATAAAAATCCATATTTGCATTAGTATATGTTGAAAAGTAATTATAAATGGAGGTGTAAAATCCAACTTCTTAGAACTTGAGCGTGGACAATGATGAAATTTAACTGTTGAGGAGATATTTGCTATTTTCAATGTAACATGAGCAATAAAAAAAAGTATAAAAAGTCTGGAAATTTACAAACCTGAAATCTAAAAATAAATATAGAGAGAATGAGAGAGAGAGAGAGAGAATGAGAGAAATATGAAAAAGTGAAGAGAAAAGAGAGAGATAGTAATAAACTAATAAGTTTTTTTAGTTTTTTTTTTGGGGGCGGGGGGGGGGGGGGGCGGGGGGGGGGGGGATTTGATTTTTTGGGGGAAAAACTTTTTGGAGGAAAAATATGTTTTGAGAGGGTGAATCTGAGCCATTGATTTGGTTTCAATTGAATGGGAGCCACTTGATAGCTTTTTTGTGTTTTATTATATAGATATTGTATATTATACTAATAGTTCTATCCATTCTCTCATTTCTCTATTTCAAAATAGAAAAATGAGACCAAAAGTAGAAATTTATTCATACTTTAACACGTGCAAATCACACCTTTTAATTTAAAAAAACACCGCTTCCTCTCCCAAATCCCCCAAACCCACTGACTGTTCTTCTCACCGTTAACGGTGCTCACACCCACAACTCAATCGAGAATTTGAGATCGTCCTGATCGTTCTCCTCTGCAAAATCTGACAGAAACGATGCAAGAACGCGACGGTGATGGCGCGGGCCCCAGCTCTCGCTGTTTCCCATCGAAGGCACAGCCGGAAGTGATGAGAGCGGCAGAGAAGGATGATCACTATGCCGCCTACGTCCATGATGCATGCCGCGACGCCTTCCGTCACCTTTTCGGTGAGCTTACTGTAATACCCTGAATTTTCATTTATGAGAATTATTATTATTTTTATTCATTTGTACGTATTTTGCACGTGCAATTTTGCGGTATAAATAATTATTTTCATTACATAAGCAAATTGAGTATACATATAGATATATATCCTTTCTATTGTTTTTTTATTAAAGCCTATTTTTTAAACAAACATAAGTATTCCTTTATTTTGAGCCCAAATCTAATTTATTTTATAAAAAGTAGACTAATTTAGCCCATTAAATAAAAGCCCATGAATTTATTTTCTTTTTATTACAACTTGTAGTGCAGACAATTTTTATGGACTTTTTATAAAAATGAAATGTACAACTTTTTAAAATAGGGGACTTTAGAAACATGTGCATTGCACTAGCACGTGTTTGTGCACTTTTTTGAGGCCGGATGGGATTAGGAGGGAAAGAGAGAAGTGGAGTTTGTGGGAGGTAGTTTTGTAGTCATGGTTGGTTACTACAACTTTCCATTGAATCCTAGCCCTTGTTTCTTAACTCCTAGATCAATCCTAGCCTTCTATTTGTCCCAAATTTTTGTATAAATACCCCCCCTAGCCTAGTTATCCTTACACTTTTCATTCTCCAAACCTATAGTGAAAGAATACAATTGTTAGTAAAAGATGTTGTGGTAGTAGGAAGTGAGAGTAAAGATTGAGACTTGAGTGTGTTGCATTCAAGAAGGCCGGCATCACCCTTGGAGGCTCGGGTTGCACTCAAACAAGGAGAAGAAGCATTCTTTTGGCAAGCTCAACCTAGGAGGAGAATGGCTCTTTCATTTAGGAGTTGTTGTGTGATTTTCTCTCCAATTTAGGTGGGTGATTTTCTTGCTGCTAATTCTAGTTACCATGCTAGGAATGATGACATAATTTGCATGAAAGAAACTAATAAGAGTACATTCCAATTTGAAAAAGGATTGCTAGATGATTAAATTAATATTGGTAGATTGTGTGTTAAACTGTCATGATTCTTAATATTGTTGTGCAAACTGCTTGTAGTTATGGAAATGTTAAATTGGGATTGTGATAATGTAGAAATTGAGTATGAATAGCTAATAGATGAAATTATTGTTTTATGCACTAAATGAACTATGGTGGTATTGGTTCTAGTGAATTAAAATTTGTCCTATGCATTAAGTTAATGAAAGAGGAAAAAACGGGGAGTTATAGTTTCTTTTGTGGTTTACAATATCAAAATATTGTTTGAGAGTTGTCAAGTTAAAATATGGTGGGAGTAGTATGAAATTTAAATTATTGTATGAGAAATGTATATTAAATTACTGAAAAATTATTTTAAAAATACTGGGGTGTTAATTTAAGTTAAAAAAATGTATTCTGGAGTTTTACATGGCTTTTGGTACAAGCAAAATAAAAATATGGATTTTTGAACATCGAAATGTTTTAATAAAACAGAGAACCGAGTTAATTAGACTTAAATTGTGTTTGTAACAACTTGAGCTCATAGCTTAAGTGGTCGGTGAGCTTCTCTGGCGCTACTGTAGCGTGGTGTGTGGCTCTGTGGTCGTTGGTTCGATACCCTGTGTCCACCTTCTTTGGCGTGCGGGTTGAAAAATACCCCAAACCCGAACAAAGAGTATATAACTCTCTGTCTCCCCTTCTTGTTCTAGCGTGCCTTGGTCTGGTGGTTGGCGTGTGTGGCCGTCTTCTCTGAGGTTGTGGGTTCGATTCTGGTTATGGCCAGAAATTATAATTTTTTTTTAATTCGATTTTTGGGGGTTTCTTGATTTGCAAAAATTCCGAAAAAATTGCCTTTATTGTTCTGAAATTATGTACAACCTATGAAAATTTATTGGGAGTTATTGGACTAGAATAAAATGTATTTTTGAGATAAAATTGCATTCGAAAACTATGGTTTCTCACTCGTATAATTTCATAAAAAATGTGTGATTTCACGAGGTGGTTAAGATAAGTATTAAAAAGAAGAATTGATGGAAAGGAAATATAAATGTGATTTTCATATATGGGTTATTTTGTCAAAGAATAGTGTAACAAATGGTGATTTTGGTGAATATTCAATTTGACTAAATGTTTCGTAATATGAACTTAATGTGAAAATGAATGTTGATTATGAAATGCATGATTGGATTCCATGTATGAAATTTTGAAATCATTTTGTGGAAAGGAGACTGTTGAGTATGATAGCTCAATATGTGATTTGTGAATTGAAATTGAGAATTAGGGTGTAGCCAAGACTCACACCGGCAATTGAAAAAAAAAAAGATGTGATAATTGAAATTGAAAAGACCAAGTTTGGGTCATTGTAAAATGAAAGAAATAAGACCGGTATTAGTGAGAGTGCTGACTCTAAGAGATTGATTTTGTTCATGATTTTATCAAATTAAGGATTAGTACATAGTGAAGATGTGATGAAAGTGAAAGAAAAACACAAGTATGGGGGCTTCGAGTCTACGATGTGGGTGTGATTCACAGTATGTCTTCACGATGCGTCGTGACATGACGTAGGCACTACTTCGAAATTATCGGGATCTTTGCGATGCTTGTGGGGTGTTTGGTGACTACGAGAGGATCGTGTGCCATGAAGGGGGCTGAATTGTCCATAGGTTGTCTTCACGATGCGTCGTGACATGTCGTGGGATTCCCCTCCAGGTTTTCTGTACATGAGCTCGTACTCATAGAACATCTAGGATACTTACCGTAGTTACAGTAATAGATTAAGTCATGACGAGGGATTGAACCCTACAAGATCAAGAACGATTAAGAGGCTTGCCCTCGGACCTATGTAGTATGGGATGCATAGAATCCGAACAAGTGCGTATTAGTATCATATAATATAAATAACTGCATTAAGGACTAAGGGCACAATCACAACACGACATCGATAGGATATTCCCTTTAGTTTGATATGTGAACAGGTTTGTGTTTGTTAAGTATAGAAAATTATTATACTGTTTCTGGCATAGAGAGGATGGCCGTGTGTAATATTCGTCGGTTGAATAAACTGACGTATCCACAGTTTTGTATGCAAAATAAATGGCATGATAAAGATTAAAGGAGAACTGATGCTTAGAGATTATTCAAATGTTGTTGTAATTTCAATTTATATAAATGTTGTAATTTTGCTTCCGCTGTAAAGTGTAAAGATTCATTTGTAACACTGATGTAAAGTGAAAAGTTTTAAATTTCTTGTAAATTGTACGAAAGAAGTGAAAAGATCCTGTGAAATCTCGAATTCAGTTGTATTTGGAATTTGGGGTGTTACACTTACCGCCGCCCTTTTCCTATTTTTGGTTCGAAATTTGATTTTTTTTTTGGGAAAATGTATATATGCTGTTTTAGGTACTCGAATTGCTGTGGTTTATTAGAGCAAAGTCAGCAAATGTTTTTTGTTTTTGTTTTTGTTTTTTTGCATATATGTAAATAGTAATTTCTGGGTTTCAGCTATTGATGCAATTGACTAAGTGTGTGCGTGATCTGTTGGGCGCTATTAATTTGCTTTTGAAGTTTGTAAATAATATGAGTGAGGGCTTTAGTTCATTGTGCATTTTTCTGATATTTGATTATTTGAAGCGAGTTTAGTAGTAGGTTGTGATGTGTGCGATGCTCCCTGATCTATTATGTTATCTTGGCCATTTATAGGATGTTGATGCCGAGTGCTTCAAGATGGTGTAATTGGTCATGATCATCTCATAGGGTTATAATGTCAACTTAATATGTTGTTATAATGGGGAGATGATAGTCGCTATTTTTGATAGCGTAAATGCAAACCTATATGCTTCCATTTCAATGCACTGTGTGTTGAAGACTTGATTTTTCTAGGATTTAAGATTCAGTGTTTTCTGTTAAATTATATATATAATATGTCTATGCCTTATAACTCTCCTTTAGTACTAGGACCGACAAATATGGGTTAACTTTATTGAGAGCACCATTTCCATGTTAAGGTGAACCCAGTAAATTCTGGCAATCAGCTTTACAGTTAATTTGTGAACAATTATGGAAATCCTATTTTTATGAGATTATTATAAGCTCATGTTCAATATAACGACTTTTAAGAGTTATTGGAACATTTTATGCTATTATATGTAATATACAATTTTTTTGACAGATGGTATATCAGGGATTAATTTCCTACCTCTCAATTTATCATGCATTCTAGGATGATATCTATATGGTGTTTGGCACTTTCACTTTAATTTGATAATTTATTAGTAAGAGTATAGAATATCTTCCCATTATATAGGCCATCAGTCTTTTTTAAATCCTGCATTGTTCTTTTTGTTAATTTCTCTAATGCATTATAATTTGCTTGAACACTGTGTTAATTGCAGGTAAAATTGCTGGGCCAGACACTTTATTATCTATTGACAACGGGTGCAGGGCAGCAGACATTAGGAGAAGAATATTGTGATATATCTCAGGGATATAGTGTTTCATATAATTCCATAATAAACTAAGCAGGAGTTGTTACAATTTTTGATTTTGTTAATTATGAAACATGTTAAATTTAGCACTTCACTAGAATACTTATTATATTAGGCAATTTAATCTTTGTCTTTTCCTACGTCTCTGCAAACCAATTTTGTGAAATCTGGGTCTCTTTCCAAATTAGAAAGATATTATAAGGGGGCGTTTGGTACGCGGATTGGAGAATTCCTAGGAATTAGTGGATTCCCAGGAATATGAGGGTGGAAATGAAGATTCCCGATAATGTTGCAATACTGTGTTTGGTATACGACATTACATGCCTGGGAATACTTTATTACCGTGTTTGGTATAGAACAATTCATTCCCATCAATCCATCTCTATAGTAGACATTACCGAAAATACTCTTTTGGCTTTATTTAAAAATAAATAAATATAAAAGTTATCTAATTTAGTAATTGATGTATATGCATGCATGTGCAAAAGCAATACTGATATATATCTTATAAAATTTTAGTAAATTAACAAATAGATTACTAAAAAAAATTACACTATGATTAAACTATAGCGATGTATTCCACTTTGGTTCCCACTAAAAAAAATTAACAAATCGACTAATTCGTACGAATTAATAGATCTATAGCGATGTATTCCACTTTGGTTCCCACTACATGTTAACAACTATTGATTCTTCTTCTGAAGTAATATCATGGAGGCTGGCATTCTCTTTTGCTTGATAGCATTTGAATTTTGGATGCCATCGGTAATAGTTGCTTTTTCAATGCTAAAATCCCTAGAAATTTGTTTGTAAACATGTTCAGTTTCAAAACACAGGAAATTACATTTTTTGTTGTTGTTGATATCCACTACCTTTTGTATGTTCGATCCGATCCATGGACTTTCCATGTAATGCAGGTGAAATATTTCTGACTGATGACGATGAGGGAAGGGTTCTACAAACGGAAATGGGGTTTTGAATGGCGTTTGAGAATTGGGAACAAGAGCGGGTTATATGATAAGCCAAAAATCTGGAGGGTATTTTGGGTATGCAATAATCTCACTCATTTTTTATGTGGAGGAATCCACAAATCCCACCCTTTTCAAGAGGAATGTTTATCCTTCCAAACTAATTATTTTGATAACTCTGGGAATTTAAAATTATTTACAAAATTATACCTATATCTTACCAAACCAGGTAATCAAGAGGGTAATCCTACATTCCCTTATACATTACCGCGTACCAAACGCCCCCTAAGAATTTTTTTGAGTCTCCAAAGTTTAATGAGGGCTTGGAACGAAAGGTTGGTAAAGAAGGAAACCCTGGAAACGATAAATATGAGAACCATCTCTAAAAACTGGGGCTTATGAGTAGTGATTTTATTGCTCTCCTGAGAAAAAGAAAAAAGACATTCATACTCTCCCCTGAAATCTTCTTGCTCCCTCAGATCCCGTCGATCTCCTTCTCAATCCTACTTCTCCCCTTCATTAAAGTTGTTCCTCTCCTCCTCATCCACAAACCCTTTTCGTTTTCCCTTCGATTAACATCATTTCCCTTTACCCCTCCTCCCCTCGTCTGCGGTAGTTTTCTCGCCCCCCCCCCCCCTCCATCTTCAAGATTCCCTGCGCAGCGTTCCTCCTCTCCTCTGCGTGTTGGGCATCCTGGTTCGCGGCGTGCCTTCTCCCTAGAGGCCCCTCTTGTCTTGGAGAGCCGACGTTTTTCCCCCCATTCGGCCTTCTCATCTCAGCAAGTATCTGGTCTTCGCTTCTCAGGTATTGGTTTTAAGCACTGTAAGTATACTCCACCTATTTATTTTTAGTTTAGATTCTGTTTTGCTTTTTAAGGCGTGTTTTTCGCAGCCTTCATTTCTGCGCGTTTGCCCCTCCGTTGTTGAGGGTGTGGCCAGTTGTTGCTTCTTCTTTACTATGCGTTTTTCTGTTAAACTTTCTCTTCTCCCTATTGGTAAGCAGCGGTAGTGCTGCTTCTTCTCAATTAGCTCTTTTAGCCTCAATCTATGTGCATCCTCTACTTCACTCCTCTTGGGTGGATTGCACTAGTTGGTTTGGCTCTATTGGTTATTAATTTCATCGGCTTTCTCTCCTTTCTCTCTGCGTCTTTGGCCGTCATCGGCAACCAGTGTTTAGATCTCCTTTCTCCATTACCCTCTTCTAAACCTTCCTCTTCGCCTTTTCACTCTTCCCCCCTCCCTATTCTCTTTGTTCCTCGCTCCAGCGTTCTAGCTTTCAGTGGGCCTTTACTTTCAGCCCATGGAGTTGCCTTGGGTCGAAGTCGTTAAGAAAAAGAAAAAACCTGTTTCTTCTAACAATCTGTCATCTGGGCCTCTGCCACCTCTGAAGTCCTCACAGGCCCATCTTCAGCCTGATTACGCGAAGCTTCCCCCTGGCTTCCTCTTGTACAATTCCCGCCCTTCTTATTCCGCCCACCCATCTTCTTCATTCCATTCCTCTTCCAGTTCTCACAACCCCTCTCTTGTTTGCTTTCGTTGCCTTCAACCAGGGCACTTCAAAATCAACTGTCTCTTTAAGATGAAGTGTCTTTTTTGCGATAAGCCCGGCCATGCTAAGCACAAGTGCCATGCACTGCAAAAAACCCTTGGTCTCCCCTTAGGAGTTCCGGTATCCGAGCAGATTTTGAAAGCTGTTGATCTTCAATCCCTTCGCAAACAATTCCTCTCTACTAAACCCCCTAAGCCTCCGAAGCAGCAGTCGGTTTCTATTGCTCCGCTGCTCCCCACCCCTACTCAGGCCTCAAGTTCAGCTGATCCCTCTCCCCCCCTTCCGGTGGTTGCTGATCAACCATCGCTTCCTGGTAAACAAGCCATCCTTCAGGTATTCATTCCCAAAGCGGAACTCTCTGATCGATTGGTTTATTTCAGCCACTTTGGAGCCATTTCTTTCGCTGGCGGTACAATTCCTTTTTATACTGTGAACTCCTTCCTTAGTAATCACTGCAACGTTTCTGATTGAGAATGGGTTTTGTACAATTGCTCCAATGGTGACTTAGTCATACACTGCCCTTCCTCTAAGATCCTGGAAGATCTCATGGCGACTTTGTCTCTTTCGATAGGGAGCATCTCACTGTCTGTTAGAAGGTGGGTCAAAACACCTTCAGCTTCTAATAGTATTCTCTCTCCTGACACCAAAGTCTCTCTTGTTGGCTTACCACCCTTTTGCGACTCTCATCGCCTTGTGGGTGAGATGGCTAGGTGTATAGGTGAGCTAGTCAGTATATCATCCAAGGTTAGATTGGCTTCAGGTTGTTTGCAAATTGAAGCTACTTTTCGTTGTCTTTCTGCGGCTAATCGTATTAAGGCTTTCTGCCTTACTGATGGCTCTTCTTCCTTTGCTGTTTCGGTGCTCTACCATGATCAATCCCTGGCCTCTAGGAATGAGCCTAATCCTCTCTCAAAGTCTCAAGCGTTCGGTTCAGAGTTAGCTTCTCCCTTTCATCCTGGCTCATCTTCTTCTATTAGGCCGAAGACTCCCAAACTGAAACTGGCCCCAGCTGGCATTACTCGTAGCCTTCTCCCCACCCCCCTTAAGCCTCCGCAGCAACAGTCCATTTCTAAAATCTCTCCCTCTAAAGCGCCGAATCTGGTTTGGATTAATCCCGAGCGTTCTGGCAGCAAAAATACTACTAATGTGCCATCGTCGGCCCCCACTTTCCCCTCCAAGGGCTCTCAACCTATTTTCTCTAAAGAAGAGTCTGTGATGAACGTTTCCCCTTCTACTAATAAAGATAAGGTTTCTTCCTCTCCTTGGCCGGCTTGGAAGGTTAACCCCAATTTCGCTTCAGACTGGGAGCAGTTCCAACAATTAGCTCATTTTCCAACGCCGACAAAGTCAGACCCCGCGTTCACTCCTTCCAAGCCTTCATCCAAACTATCCTCTAAAGCTTCGGATTGGACTGAACAGGACTCTCTCTTATCGGAGGAGGAAGCTGATTTGGTGGCTAATAAGCCGAAGGAGGTATGCGCTCGTTTATTGTTTTCGCAACGCGATTTTAATTATTACACCATATCTTGTTTTAGCTTTAAATTACTTCTTTTGGATTCTCATTTCTTCTCATGCTCATCTCCTCTCTTTTTTAGACCCATCTGTGGGTTCGGTTCGCTTTTTCCTTCCTTTCTTAATTGGACTTGCCCTACTCTTGCGGTGAAGGCCGGTGAGATTATGAATAATCAATATTCCTCTCCTATTGAAATCACCGATCACTTTACCACCTCCCCTTCTAGTTCCCTTCTAGTTGGCAATCCCTCTTGCTCCCAGGCTTCATCTATCGCTTCTCAGGTCGGAACTTCTCCTCTTCTTAAGTTGAGTAATCGGTCCTCGGAAGCTCCTCTTTCCCCTTACCCTTTTAAACGTTGTATTAGGTCTAGTGCTCGCCTTTTAGCTAAGTTCTCTCAACGCTCTCATAATTCTTCCCCTTCGGTTCCCATCCATAATAGCTGTGCTAGTTTTCAGCTGGCATTGCCTATCTATTCATCTCTGCCTTCTCCACATCCCCTAGGTTCCATTTATACTCCTATTTTTGACTCATTTTCCAACTCTGATCTTGCCTTCAAAGCTCACAATCTAGATTTCTTGATTGACCCTTTGGACTCTCCTTGTATATGCTCCCTCAGAAAAAAAGAAACTTCCAGAGTCTTGGAGTTCCATAATTTTAATGATTAGTGTCTCATGGAACATCCGTGGTTTGCACTGCCCGGCTAAACAAAGGGCGGTTTTCGATTTAATCTTGTCATCTCACTGCGATATTATTTCCATTCAAGAATCCAAGTTAGATGCCCCCTCTCCGGCAATTTTTCGATCATTAGGAGGATCTATTATTTCCAAATGGATATCCTTGGATGCGATTGGCTCTAGAGGGGGTATCCTCTTTGGCTTCAAGGAAGCTCTTTTCTCTCTGACTTCGATTCAGCGTCTGAATTTCTTCTTAATTGTCCAGCTTCATTGGATCCCTAAGAATTGCCCTCTTACTGTTATTTCAGTTTATGGCCCGTCGACGTCTGATAGGCGGCAGCTTTTCTGGCAGGAATTCCTATCATTACATCAATTCTCTTCAGACCTTTGTGTGATTTGTGGAGATTTTAATGTTACTCGCTTCCACTCGGAAAGATCACACCCTGGCTCTTCGTTCTCTCAATCATACATCTTTAACGACTGTATCCGCGACCTTCAATTGTCGGACCTACCGATCTCCGGTAGATCTTTCACTTGGTCCAACCAACGGGAACATCCTCTTTTTGCCAAGCTCGACCGTTTTCTGGTCTCGCACTCCTGGATGTCTCGTTTTCATCAATCTTTTGTCCAGGCCCTTCCTAACCCTTCCTCCGATCACGTCCCTATTGTACTTTCCTCTAATTTCGGTTTCAACCACAGGCACAAATTTCGTTTCGAAAAATTCTGGCTTAATGATCAACTTTTCACTAACTTAGTTTCTGAATGTCTGGCCTCGGTTACTGGATCCTCCGGGCTGGGGAACATCCTCCTTAAACTGCATGCCATCAAGTATGGTTGCAAAATTTGGCGTCATGAGAGGCAACGCAACACCAATTTCCTTAAAGAATTCCTGTTGCAATCCATTGCTTCCATTGATAAGATGGAAGAAATGGGTCCCTTAACTGAATCTTATCGTTCTGAACGTAATTCTTGCAAGCTTGAATACGCTGACATTCTCCACCAAGACCATGTTAAATGGGTTCAAAGAGCTAGGGTCAACTGGTTAAAGGAAGGTGACGCGAATACTGCGTTCTTTCATCATTTTGCCTCGCATAGACAACGGTGTAACCGGATTTCATCGATCTCTGCTCAGGGTGTGGACCTTACTTCTGATGAATCTATTCACCAAGAATTCCTTTCATTCTACAAACTTCTTATTGGAAACAAGAAAAACCGAGCTCTCGAGCTCGATTGGGATCAACTTTATGGCATCCAAGATCACGATCTCTCCTCTCTCGAGGCTCCTTTTACTATTGAAGAGATTAAATCAGCTGTATTCGCTTTAAAAAGTGATTCGGCGCCGGGGCCTGATGGCTTTCCTGCCTTCTTTTTCCAAAAATTTTGGGGTTTGCTGAAAACAGACCTCTTTAAAATGTTTCAAGACCTTCACCTGGGTAATTTCTCCTTTGATCGTATTAATTATGCCCACATTGTGCTTATCCCTAAAGTTGCAGGGGCTCACCTCGTCTCGGAATTTAGACCGATTAGTCTGATCAACACGACCTTTAAAATCATTATGAAAGTCCTGGCTTCGAGGCTGAGTTCTATTATCTCTCCCTTAATAGACTCAGCTCAATCTGGCTTCATCAAAGATCGTTTCATTCTTGATAGTGTTGCGTCAGCACAAGAAATTATATCTCACTGCCATAGAACTCAGTCGGAGGGTATTCTTCTTAAGCTTGATTTCCAAAAAGCATACGACAATGGCAATTGGGACTTTCTTCTGGATATCCTCGTCTTTCGGGGATTTGGTCCAAAATGGGTTGCTTGGATTAAATCCAGCCTCTTCTCAGGGACATCCTCCCTGTTTATCAATGGTTCGGAAGGCCACAAATTCAAAATTAGGTGTGGACTCTGCCAAGGAGACCCCCTCTCGTCTCTCCTTTTCTCGTTAGTTGCAGACGTTTTTAGCAAACTCCTTCGGAATGCTTGGAATCTGAACATGATCGAGGGCCTTGGTGGCTCGCCCCTTTTTGAGGGAGTGCTTAACCTCTAATATGCGGATGATACGATTATTTTCACCAAACCAAGTTTTCACTCCCTCCGTAACCTTAAACTTCTTCTTTACTGTTTTGAGATGGCCTCCGGTTTGTCTATTAATTTTCACAAATCCACCGTTCTCTGGTTGGGAGGATCCCCCAACCGGCAAAATGAGATTTCCCATTTTTTTAACTGCCCCTCTGCTTCATTCCCCATTACCTACTTAGGTATCCCCCTCCGCTGGGGTAAATTGCATAGATCAGACTGGCTCCTACTGATTGACAGAGTGGAAGCCAGGCTCAATGTCTGGTTGAGCAAACTTATGTCCAGAGGAGGGAGGTTGACCCTTATTAACTCGGTTATCTCAGCCATGCCCCTTTATCTTATGTCCTTCTATTTTTTGCCTTCTTGGGTCATTAAAAGAATTGATCAAATTAGAAGTAATTTCTTTTGGAATGGATCCTCTTCTTTTAAACCAGGATCCCACCTTTGTCAATGGAAATTGATTTGCTCTCCCAAAGAGGAAGGGGGCCTTGGTGTTCTAAACCTTCGGGATCATAATATCGCTCTTTTGGGCAAATGGTTATGGAAACTTCATAATTCCGATCACCTCTCATGGGTGCGTTTCATTAGAAGTTCTCACCCACTCTCTTCCAATTGGTGGGAGTTTCCTGAGGCAACTCATCGTCTTGCTTCCCCTTTTTGGAAAGGTGTTTGGAAAGCCTCCGCCGCGTTTCACTGCAGTATTTACCGCTCATGCCGCGACGGTTCGCGTGCCAAACTCTGGACTGACAGGTGGGTGGGCAACACTTCGCTAGCTTCAGCCTTTCCGTCCCTTTTCAATCTAGCTGTTTTTCCCCAAGCTACCTTAGCGAACTCCTTCATGCTTATTAATGATATTCACTATTGGTTTATTCCTTTCGCGAATGTTCTCACTCCTCCTTTGTCAGCGCTTTTCGATAGTCTCATTCAAGTCCTTAACAGCTATGAATGGAGATTAACCGAGAGTATAGTTTGGCGCTGGTCTCCTTCAGGAGTTTTCTCCGTCAACTCTTTCTATAGATTTCTCAACTCGAGAGGAGTGAAATCTCCTATAGCCAATTTTTTCTGGAAGCCTAAGATCCCTCTTAAGGTTAAAATCAATTCCTGGCTAGCTTTTAACAATAAGCTTCTTACAGTGGCTATTCTTAACAAGAGAAACCTTGCATGGGGACAGCTCTGTGTTTTCTGTGATCAGCACGATGAAGATGTGAATCATTTGTTCATTCAATGCCCCAATACAATTGCTTTATGGAAGATATGCACTTTGGCTTCGAGTCTAGCATCTACTCCTCCGGATCTAGCCTCGGCTTGCTTCACTAAGCCTTTGAATCCCTTACACAGGCATGCCTGGACCTTATCTGTTCATATCATTATCTGGATTATTTGGAAAGAAAGGAATAGTAGGATTTTCCAGCACCGCAGATCGTCTATTCCTACGTTAATCGATGAGTTCTTTTATCTATTCAATCTTTGGTCCTCAGTTCTTGACTCCAAGCACTGTTCCACCTCCGCGCTTCAGCTTTTTCATAATGCCTACCTATGCCTCCGCTCCCTTCACGCTATTTAATTTTCGGTTTTTTTTTGCAGCTTTTGCTTTTAATCGTAACCAACCTCTTTGTCTTCCTTATCTTTTGCAGGTCAAGGATTTAGCACCAGAGGCATACACCAGTTCTGATCCTCAGTGAACTGTGCTCTAGACTTTATCAGAGATGTTTAACTATTTTGTTGCTTTCCCTGGTGACTTTGCTTTCTCCTCTTTTGGTCAGGGTGACTGATGGATTTTGACTGTGGTTTGTTTATGATGCTTTTGTTTGCTACTATCTCTTAGTATCTATGCTTCTTCTCCTTTACAGGGAGCTTTTGTCTTTCAGCTTAGCTCCTGTTTAGCTGTTTGTTCCAGGACTTTATGTATCTTTCTTTTATGCTGATGGCTGCTCTATTTTAGTTGCTCTGTTCGTTTCTTTAAGCTGAGCCGCTTTCGCACTCTATTGTGCTATCAGTGGGCTATTATTGCGTTTTGTTCTGTGTCTTTTGGGAGCTTTCATTACCATTTGCTCTCTGTGTTTGTGTGGATTTTTCATTTCTATTTTGACCTGTTAGTGCTATGGTTGGTTTGGATTCTTTGCTGCCCGGATGCAGGTCTTTTGTTTTTTGGTTTGTTTGCGGTTGGCTGGCTCATCTATGTTTCCAGGTGCTAGCTTTGTGGACGTTTCGGCGTGCGTTCGTTCACTGCAGCTGCCAAGTGTTTGTTTTCCCCTGTCTACTTCAGTTCGACAGGATCCTCTTTCTCTTTGAGCGCGGCTCCCCGGCTGTTGATCCCTCGATGGCCAGCTGCGACATCTGCATCAATCCGCTTCCACATCTGTTGTATTTCCATTCTGATTGTTTTGTTTCCTATTATATTCTGTTAGGCCTTGTATTTTCGTTGTGGCTCATTTTACGGCTTGTAAAATTTCTGTACATTCTTTCAATATATATATTTTTGGTGGCTGGGGTCGTAAGACCCTATCCGTTTCATCAAAAAAAAAACTGGGGCTTATTATACACAATTCTGACCATAATACTGTATGGTACGGTCTGTGTATATTCAATTGAGCAGAATCTCCCTCTTCTTTACTTTCTCTTATTGTAGTTCTCAAACCTCCCATATTTCTATCGTGCTACTGTCATTTTTAACACACAATCTTCAGTATTGGACTGTATATTTAGTTGAGTAGAATCTTCCTTGTTTTTACTTTCTCTTATTGTAGTTCTCAAACCTCCTATTTTTCTTTTGTGCTACTATCATTTTTAACACACAATCTTCAGTAATTATTCAACTTTTTTTTTCCTTTCATTTCCTTTCAATTGAATAGAAGTATAAAATGATATTGATTGGTTTGGAAGTGTGAATTGGTTAATTTGTAGACTTATCATCTTTTGATTATATCGTGATTAAAATAGTTAAGGTGTATTTATAAAATTTTGAGTTTCATATAATTTTATGAGCTCCTCAAAATTATTTTTGTCAGTGCAATTTTGCACAGAGTAACACTAGTGATACTTGTGTGGGTTCAATAACATCCTAACTTCCCATTCCTAAAAACATTTCCACTGTCGAGACGGCCACATCCTAACTTCTCATGCCTTAATAATAACTAGTAATTTACACGTGTGATGCACGTTTTAATAATTTCAAAAAATAAAAATAAAAATTCTGACGTAGGAAGGATTTGAACTAGAAATCTCATTTATATTTAGTTATGTACGTGCGTTGCACATGTTGGTAGAATGACAAAATGACACTAAGAGATTTACCTTGGTCTACTCCCATTATAATATTAGAGATAATAATAATAATAATAATAATAAACTTCCCATGCCTTTCAAAATTTTAAAAATCAAAATTATTATCTCAAAGTCCTAGATGAACCGAATATTTTGAGGTACTATGTAAGGATATTCTATAATTTTTGGGCCATTAGGGCTAGTTATGATTTCTGGATTTTACCTATTCTTTCCTATTCTTCTTAACTTTACCTATCTAACATGTATGAAGAGAATCGGCATTTTATTTAGGAAAAAAAGAAAAGAAAGACCGAGAGAGTCCTTGAGAGCGGTAGAGCCACAGAAATTGCTCGGTAAACCTTCATTATTAGTGAGTATCATAATGTAAGCGTATTTTGCCTCCACGAATAACATAAATATGATCCTTCTTCTGTGCGTTTGTTTTATTTTTCCTTTTATTTCATTCTGCTGTGCCAATAAAATAATTAACATTGTCTGACTTTTTTTCCTTCCTTTTTTGATTTCGTAAATTAAAGGAAACTATTGGTGGACTACTCACAAGATCTAGCTATACCTCCCACATCTGTATTATTATTAAGCAAAGTCCTATTTTGGAGGCTTTTTACTATAATGCCCCCATATACATTAAAAGCTAAAAAATCTATATATATATCTATACTATTATTAAGCAAAGTCCTATTTTGGAGGCTTTTTACTATAATGTCCCCATATACATTAAAAACTAAAAAATCTATATATATATATACTATTATTAAGCAAAGCCCTATTTTGGAGGCTTTTTACTATAATGCCCCCATATACATTAAAAGCTAAAAAATCTATACTATTATTAAGCAAAGTCCTATTTTGGAGGCTTTTTACTATAATGCCCCCATATACATTAAAAGCTAAAAAATCTATATATATATATATATACTATTATTAAGCAAAGCCCTATTTTGGAGGCTTTTTACTATAATGCCCCCATATACATTAAAAGCTAAAAAATAATATAGGGTTAAGTCTGTCAAATTTTGTCCCTAATCTCTCCACAATCGAAGGTTAGAAATGTAATTTGCATGTATTGGAAAAATAATTAACACATGCATGCCAATATCAAAATAAATAAATTGTGAATAAAATCCTACACACCTTTAAATATATATATATATATCAAACTTAATCTCAGCTTAACTCATCGGTTCATTTTTCCCTCCTAGCTCAAAAATCAAATCCGTCTCTTGCTCTCCCTCCAAGCTGCATTCGGTTCTTTTTTCCCCTCTAAATCAAAAGCAACTTTGTCATGTCGCAAAATATGGTTGTTTTTTATTTATGCTTCAAGTTTTCAACTCATGTGAATATGTTTTTTGTAGGCGTGCGATGCACGTGCATTATACTAGTCATCGTTAACAGGACTGCAAACAGTTACATCTTTAACGACCATTTAAAGAAAACTATATGATATATACTAGTACTAGGTTTGCCCGTTGACACGTGCCTACGGCACGTCTTCGACACGGTGCATCTTGTTTAATCATATAAAATAGTTTTGGAAGTCTAGCAAATTAATTGAAGTAGCAAACATAAAGCAAAAAACATATTATATGGCTTTTTTGAATTATTTTTAAAGTTGTTAAATTTTTAAAATTTTTAGTTTTTTAATTTTTAATTTTTAAAAAATTTTAAAGTTTTTTATTTTCATGATTTTTTGAATAGAGGAGGGAAGGAGAGAGAGAGAGAACAAAAAATAATTAAATAAATATAGGAGTTGTTTTTGGTGGGGGATTTGAATTTGAGTTTTGGGGGGAAAATATATTTTGTGAGGTTAGATCTAGGCCTTTGATTTTTTGGGGGATTGAAGGAGAGCCACTTGATAGCTTTCTTTGTGTTTTATTATATAGATAAATAAATAGAGCTTCTGTTTATGAGCTTACCTTAATTGGCCAACTCGAGTTAAACCATTCTCATTAGTTGCCCAACAAGTTTTCTTGTTGGGCTGTGTTGGCGCTAGACTTAAATTTTAAGATCCCTGATAGTTCTTTTCATCAAAGATTTAAAATAAACATCCAATAGAAATAATAGATGAACACCAAATTTCTTCACATCTAGTTATTTATTTCAAATTTCATTACTTTTTTTTCTTTCTTTTTTTAAAATAATGATTACATATGATGAACAAAGAAAGCAAGGTGATACTAGTATGTCGATCAAACAAGGAGTCAAGTGCAGGAGAAGCGGAGTAGAGCCTGCGTGGTTGAAGGAGTATGTGGTGTAGAAGATTGCACGGGCTTTGCGCATACAAGGAAATACATTTAAAGAGCTAAAAGGGCGGAAAAGATATTTGGCAGCGGTAACAGTTGCAACAACTTGTAAAGGGACTAAATAAGAGCTGTAAAGGGAATAAATAAGAGCTGAGGGTGAGAGGAAAATGCAGCTAAGAAATTGTAATTGTTTCTTGATCTTTTTCTTCTCCATCTCTAACCACGTTCTTCCCCAAATTTCTTGAAACCCTAATCCTCAGTAAATTTCCATAATCAATCAATTGAGCTTCTCTTCAATAGCAGTTAATGGTGATTCTTAATCTGGAGTGTCTGATAGTAGCAGAATACTCCTATTAATTGGTGCTTTCACTGAGAATTTCTTGAAACCCTAATCCTCTGGAAATTTCCCTAATCAATCAATTGAGCTTCTTTTCAATAGCAATTTGTGATGATTCTTAATCTGGAGTGTCTGATAGCAGAATACTCATATCAATTGGTGCTTTCACCGATTTGAATTTGGCAATTTGATCTTCATTTCACCGATTTGAGTTTCGGCAATGGCGAATGAAAGCCGCTCGTGGGATGAGTTGAGGGCGGAAATGATGCATGTGTGTACATCGATTGAAATGAAGCTCGATCATCTTCTTCAACAACGATCAACAACTAACATCGAAAAGAAGTTTAATTAGGTCGTGAATCGACTTGGATCATTAGAGATTCCTACATCGGAGAATCCGATCACTGTAAGACCTCCTAACACAACCCCAGATCATGTAAGTTCTTTCAAAAATTCTAGGCTGGACTTCCCTAGATTTAATGGCAGTAATCCGATGACATGGCTCTTTAGGGCTAATGAATTCTTTGCATATCATCGGATATCTCATGAGCGGTAGTCGAATATAGTCTATTTCTATATGGATGGGAAAACTTTAGCATAGTTTTAAGACAAGTTTAATAATGGTGAATTTTTGAACTGGGAGATGTTCTGTAAAGAGTTGGATATTAAATTTGGTGTTCAGTTTGATGTTTTAATGAACAAAACTAAAGGTTTATTAGATGGCTCACCAACTGTTTGTGAAAATTCCCATGTGAATTTCAGTCAATCAAACCTCAAAAATGAAGTAATGGAAATTGATGAATCAATACTTCAACAATAAAATTGTAAATCAAATACAGATGTTGAAGAGGCCAAGAACCACGAATTGGAAGGGATGAATCAAAGCTTCAACTAGAAAATCATAACACAAAGATTATTGTTCTTGATAAGCATGTCCTTGCACATGGTCTTGAGTTTGAGCAAAAAGATTTTGATGAGGTAATACGGGATTTGTTCAAAAAGAAACAGCTACATATGAAATGATGTCGAAAAATTTGTATAGATTTCAACTTGAACATGACATCCCTCAAATTGATTTCCAGTATAACTGGGAAATTTTAAGTACTGAGAGTGTTTTGAATTCCTATAAAGTTCGGAGAAATTTGAGTTGGAATGATATTGATAACTATAGTTTAGTGAAGGAGGTCCTTTGGTTGCCAATGAGAAAGAAGCAACATGCATATGCACCTGCGGCTCTCAGGAGATTCAGATCATTAAGGATCAGTTTTGATCCTAGTGATAACGACTGCTGCTATCTTTCGGTTCACTTTGAGTTCTCTCTTATTGTTCTCAATTTTGAGAAGATCACATCTTCTACCAAAGAAATTGAAGCTACTGATTGGGAAGGAGAGAAATGTGCTATTGATGTATCTGAGAATGATTTGTTGCAGTGGTTTGAGACCTCAATGCTAATAATTCTAGAGAAGTTTGGGGGTATATTGCTTGATGCTTCTATTGAAGAGGGTTTCACTACAGATGGAGTGTTGGTTGTCCGATCAATCATAACTTGGTGTATGTCTTTTTTTTTTTAATATCTAAAAGAACAACAAAAAGAAAAGAGCTACACGGGACAACAAAAACAAGAGCTTTGTCAGGAATTCGGTGCACCAAAAGCTTGGTGTGACTCTGTAGGGATACAATCAAGTCGACAGGAAGTTTGGAAACTTTGTTTTGTTGATTGATGCAACACTGGATGAAGATGTTGGTTCCACTAATATTGACCTTTACTTAGTTGATATTGATCCTGGGGGAAGCGACTGTTGTTCTTTTGAAGACAACAAGACTTGGAAGACAAGGTTATCAAATTTATCCAGAAAGAGATCAACTTAGAAGATGTTCAACAGTTAAGGAATGATGCAGCCAAAGCAAAGAATTATCAAGGTAAAATGAACCCAACACTTGCGCAGCATCTATCTACTGAAGAGGTGATAAGTACAGGGATTTTGTATCAATTTTCTCCTGATGGCTATCATGATCCAAGCAATATTAGTAGAAATAAAAATTCTGAAGAGTGGCACACAATTCTCAATGATAAAGAACATTCATTTCCTGAATGTACATTATGGTCAATCCATGTATTGCCATGTTTCACTTTTGACATCAGAAGATCATCTCCTAAGAAAATGTTGAAGTATTTGCAATCAAAAGCCTCAGTTGGGGCATCATCAACAAAAGAAGATAAGAGGGAGCTCACATTGTACCTTTGGTTGGGATCAAGTGTACTACTACTACTACTACCTCCTCTTCACTCTTCGACCCTCCCTCAGTATTCGGCCATTCTTCTTCTACAAGTTCAATGCAACCACCACCTCGCCCACCAAGTATTCGATCAAATGTTTCTTCAGTTCTATCACCTCAATCACCCATGCTCACCGATCAAAAGAATTGGTGGATCAGTGTCTGAAGAGTCTCCAAGAGAAGGCCAGGAAATAACCTCCACCTCCTTATTATATAAAATACTGCCAAGAGAATGCTAGATGATATCCTACACCCCTTCAATATAAAGATTACCTCCAAGAGAAGGCTATGAATTCCAGCAAACTGCCAGATGTTCTAGGGAATTCCTGGGAGAAGTCGATTGAAGAAGAGGAGAAGAGGGCACTGCAATCGACTAATAAGAATGATGTTGGAACAGAGGATGGTAAATTCAAAGATTATGAGGTTACTGCCAACGATGAAGTTAAAGATCCTGATATCAGTAGTGCGATGGTTTCAGAAAATGATGCTACCTCTGTAAGTTTGAATTCTCTAGATGACGAAAAGAGGTAGATGAATGCAATGTTAGTTCTTTAGATAATGAAGGATATGGACCTAGGAGGGTGCACCCTAGAAATTCCAAGGAATCTCTTGCAGGTTCAAGAGCAAATGATAGAGCCAGAACTGATGAGCATGAAGAGGAGGTGCCCGAGGCGAAGAATTATGGCGAATTCCAAGCTTGTGATGAAGATGAGAAAATTACTATCCTGAAGAGCAAGCTTGCTGCATTGCAACACTTCCCCGAAAGAGGTCAGCTTTATACTACTTCAGATAAAGAAGGATGAGTTCTAGTATCAGGTTATGTGCTAGAGGAAGAGGAAGAGAAATCTATTAACATATGGGAGAAATGAGTAGCATTCAGGAAGAGAAAGCTATTAACATATGATAGAGCCAGGACCCTTTAGGGCCTGTTTGGTTGGAGGAAAATGGAGGGAAGGAGAGGGGAGGGAAGAGATTGTTTAAAATATTTCTTCTTTGGTTCATCTTTGAGGAAGGGAGGGGAGGGGAATGGAGGGGTGCATCATCCCTCCTGAGCCAATTTTGGCTCCCCTCCAATATTGGGGGGATTTGGAGGGGAGAGAAAGTGGGTCTAATTTTTTTGAATTGATTGGACTAAACTGCCATTTTTAGATCTAAATCGCTAAAATAAAAAAGTAAATCCCTCCCCTCCCCTTGTGAACCTTAATTGGCTGATAGATCGGTGAAATGATTCACTGATAGATCAGTCCACCGATTACATTCTCTCTCAGTTTCAACCCAGTCTAGGTCTGGAGACAATTCTCGGGAATATATTGGTGAAGTTAGCTTATCAAGAAAGTTGGCATGCGTTCAATAATCACTGGTCCAGTGAAGCCCTCAACATTCGTTTAGGTTTCTTTGATTTTTAATAAAGGAATTAGATACAAGGAGTACTGTTGATACAAACTCGCTTCACTGTCGATTTAAATATAAAGGTCCCCTGTATCTCATTATTACCATCAATTCTTCCTGGTCCACGCCCATGACAAAAGTGCCTCTGTTATATATGCCACGATCTGTTGGCATCAATTGAAGTCATGATATATTATGAAGTGATTAAGAGGTGCTATCATATTTCCTCAATTTTGCTTGCCCTTTTTTCACCGAAAATACTTACATATCATCACGCTAACTAGATAGAGTTCACTTACTGATTCCTGCCAATGAATTAGACAAACCAAATAGATCCAAACAAGTATTAATGTGACCAAATCATATTTCAAAAACTTAATATTGCAAATTGGGTATCAGTTTTAATTAGTGGTAATATTGGACATACCTTGAACATTCTAGGCAAATTCTTCAGTTAATGCGTCTCACCATTAGCTGAGATTTGAATACATAGACTCTCCTAAAATATGAAAGGGTATAAAAGTAATTTAATTATAAAATTCCTTTCCTCCCCTTATGAACCAAACAAGAAGATAATTATTTTTCCTCCCCTCCCCTCCCCTCCTCTCCCCTCCTTTGAACCAAACAGAGTCTTGATTAAAATCTCTCCCCTCCCTTTCCCTCCCCTCCCCTCCATTAAAATCCCTCCCCTCCCCTCCCCTCCTTTGAACCAAACAGAGGGTTAGATAAAGAAGGATGAGTACTTCAGGAAGAGAAAGCTACTTTAGGATCAAGCGTCAGAGCATGCAAGGACTCTTGATCCTAAAGGGTCAAAACCCTACAAGGCTGTTGTGATTGGTAACACTATTGGAACCCTCGCCTATGCTGTTGGAGAAACTTTTGCAAGGTACGTGGTACAGTTATATCTCCATTTGGAAATGGGTCTACAAAATTTTGAGGAGTATAGGCATTTTATCTTTGATTCGAGAGGAGGAAGACACGTGGTCGCGTATTTGGAGATGTTTTGGATGGGTCTCTTAATGTTGAAGAAATTGGTCACATTGACCTTGAGGATAAGGTCAAATTAAGGAGAAAGATTGATACAGTTTCAAAACTGTATCTGGATATTTGTGTGTCAGTCCAAATGGTTACGTATTCGTCCCTCTGGTATTTTCTTTCTTTGTTGGGTTTATTTGTAAAGTTAATGGTTTTTTTTGTAATAAAGTTCACGGGCATGCACGTGCTAGTATTTTCTTCTTCCTCCATTCTCTTTATATTGAGATGGGGCTTTTTCTATGAGGTTATGTTTAATGAATTGAAATTAAAATCTTAGTTTCCATTTAATTCCTTTTGTTCTCTTTTTGTTTGATTTCATGGCGGTCACCGCCGGTGTCTTCAAAAGTTACGACGATTCACCACTGGGTTGGATCGGGTACGTAACAATCTAAAGATCAAATAGTTTTAACAGTTTTAATAGTTCTAAAGATCTTATGAAATCTTTCTTGTTGAAGGATTTGTTGGGTATTTTCTGCTCAAAGTCAATTTATTTTTGGAGAAAGAGCATCTTGTATGTTTCTGTTAATATGTCTTTTGCTGCTGCTTTTCCACATCTGTTGGGTTGAAGACTGCATAAACATATTGTCATTCTACTGCTTTTCCACATCTGTAAGTTTCATTGTGGATTTTTAGCTTAATGCTACTGCTTCACAATTCCCCTTGTTTCTTTCTGCTTACTGCTACTACTGCATTTTCTGCTTGCTGATATTTGATAGTTAGTATTTAACACTTTCTGCTTACTGCTATTTGATTCAGCTAAAAATCTTGTTGATAGGAAATGATGTTGGATACAAGCGGAAGATCCTTTCTAGTGCTTAGCTGCTTGTATTAATCTTTCTGATGCTTTAAGAAGTGCATCTCCCCATAGGGTTGTCTCGCACCTTCTGTAGCGCCCCGAATTCCGAACACAGGCAATTCGTAGCAAATACAAGATCTTTTATTTCAATTCGTATAAAAATACAAGGAATTTAAAACTTATTTATTTACAATATTGCTCTTTAAGGAAACACAGCGGAAATAAATAAGTACAATGCAACATATGATAATGAAAGTTCTTTAATCTCGTGACATTCCTCATAATGACTTCAAGTCCATGTTAAATCGAATCCTGCAACTAGTAAACTGTGGGCACTTCAGTTGCATACAACTGACGCAATGTTATAATACAGTGGTTTTACCATCTTAACAATCACAAACTTGTTATGATAAAAAAAACAATCACAAACTTGAATGCAGAAATATATAAAAGTGACTATCCTAATTATGTCAGTGTATGATATGAACTTAATGCTAATGCAGATATTTAAACTTATGATGACACTAATGCATACTTGTTCGAAATCTATGCATCCCATACTATATAGCTTCGAGGGCAAGCGCTTAACGTACTCCACAATATAGGGTTCAATCCCTCGTTATGCAAATACCTAAACACGATGAATATACTCCAATGCGTAATCATGCGTAAGTCGCACCCCCAGGATATTGGACCTTATCGGCCTATCCCTAGCCCACATATAGTGGATTTTCCGGGCATATCCTCAGCCACGAACCCTAGCAAGCCGATCTCCCGTAATTACGGACCTTACCGGCATACCCCTAGCCCATATACATGGATTTACCAGGCGTATCCTCAGTCCCGACCATTCCTAGGAACTGCAAACTCTTTACCGGTCCTTTTGTAGATAGACAGACATACCGCTAGCCCACATACCGTGGATTTATCAGGCGTATTCCTCGATCACGAACCCCTAGGAGTTGCAAATTCTTTACCGGACATGTTCTTCATTGTTTCTATCATATCTTCTTCTAGCGTCTATCTTTAAAAATAAATAATACCACCTAGAGCTAGCTTACCATCCTACCGGACTTAAGACAACATACCGAGAATGTTAGCCCTTATCGGCTACTTCTCAAATTTCATTTATAATTTTTTGGACTCCACGGGACTCGCTCAGCCTCTAGATTCCAATATTCGAACCGAGATCATATACTTAATCTTAACCTCAATTACACAATTTCTCATTATAAAATTATTGATTCTTTCATCACAAAAATGTTATCGAAGACCCACTTCTTAAAGTAGATAATGTATATTATAATTTTTCATCCCAATGAATTTACCCAAATTTCAATTAGATTATTTTGATCATTATAAAGTTAGCTCATTTTAACATAAACAAACACCTTCAAACTTAGACTAAAAACTAGACTCATCTAGTACATTATCTAAAGTAACGTTTAATCTCCAAAAGTACATCTTAAATAGGGTAGAATTATTTTCAAATATTCTATTTATATTCCAAAATATTTCTACAATTTTTCCCAATTGTTAAAACGTGAAAAATATTAGAAATAAAAATTTATACAAAAATGTTACACCAGGAGTCGAACCCAGACTGCAACCAAACCAGTGAGCCAACTCACAAACTCACATTTGTGAAGAAAACCCCCATTCAATTGCTTATATATCCTATCTACTGTTAATGTATATAAAAATCGAAATTTCGAAAAGAACATAGTCTCCCAAGACTCAAACCGGTAACCTATTTATACTATACACAACACTGTAAACCCCACACACTAGCCAAGTAGTCAAGCCTCGAATTCCGACATTAGTACTATTGTAAATCTTTTATTGCAACTCTCTACTTCTAAATTTCTTTACAGAAAAATTTCGATTCCGCATTTGCTATACATTATTATTTCTAATCGTTTTCAGAGAATGAGTGTATTAATCCGAAATAAATCCTATAACCATCTATTCTAAAAAATAAAGGAAATTATTATCTAACTTGTATACATTATTCATAATTCTAATACTTGAAATATATAAATTATTGTTCCTTAAGCAACTCTATCTTTTTGGGGAGTTTTCTTTTATATTATAACATTGTATATAGAGAAATTTAATTCCATAGGTTTATTTTATAAACTTTTCACTAATTAAGAATTTCATAAAACTCTTACGCATACATTTATTCAATTATCTACTACATGATTATAACTAAGCATTTACTAATAAGATTTCTAGGAAATTCATCACATACACCTACTAACTATCATCTTCTTATTTCTAGTTTAACAAGAAATACTTTTTAACACATTAGAATACAATAAAATATCCATACATTTACACTCTAATTATGACTAAGAGTGCACAATCAAAATTCTAGAAAATTTCTATACTTATACACATCAAATAAATTAGCATATACACATGTTATTGCTAAGCATGCGCAATCTACAAAATTTTAGAAGACAATGAAAACACCCACCTCAAAAAGCTATTAGTAGTTGAACCCTTAGCAAATGTTCCAAAACCCCCACAAAATCCACCGCAAGCTTCCTCCTTGGCACTCCCGAAAATTCTCAGCACTCTTGCTCTCTTTCTCTCTCTCTCTCTCTTTTTTCTTTTTTTTGATTTGCACTTCTTCATGGCTAAAGGGAGGGGTTATTTATAGGGTAAAATAATGAGTAGTTATAATAACTCCCCACTTCCTAAAAGAGCTCTCCACTCACCCACACACTCTCCCACTCTCCCACTCACTCTAGTTGGCCGACCTATAAGGAAGGGGAAAGCACGTGCACGTGCACCCCATGTGCACACTTCTACATACAATTCCATTATTAGTTTTTCAATTAAATTAGGTGTGTATGTTACACATTGTAATATCTACTAGTCTATCTAATTTTAAATGAGAGTTCATGCACGTTAAGTGCACACCTAAAAATTAGGAGCTTTAATTTATAATAGTTTTAATGTGTTACAAAATATAGATTTAAGCCTAGTTGATTTTTATTAAAATTAACCATACACTAGTGACTTGTAAAATAAGAAGAAAATTTTCATGACACAAGAGAATTTCATTAATCGACACGTGCACAAAATTACTGTCACGCCCTGCTTCCCAAAATATAGAATACGAGCACGTAACAAAGGCCAAGTGAATGATTATACATCATCCATAAGCTGTAACAAATTAACTTAACAATATACAAGAGGATACAACCACGCAAGAGAAATGTAACTACATAAAGAATGAATAAACTACAAAATAATCATGAAATAAATTTACCAAATAATAATCCAACATCTTGGATAAAACAATCTTCGGGTCATAAAATCCCGGAATACAAAGTATGATAAAAGTGATACAATAAGTAAATAACAAGAGATAGCTATAGCAGTCTAATGGTCCAGCTTCGATCTTCAGAGAGTTTGCTCACCAAGTCCTTCTGGTATTGCTCATTCGGTACCTGTAAATTCTTGATCTAAAAAAAGAGAAAAGACTGTCCTTAGAGCAAGTTGTGGATAGCAAGTAGAGAAAAACAGAGGATAAAGGAAGCATGTATATCAAAGAAAATGGGACAGGATCAAAGACAAAGAACAAAGCAAAGATAGGTAATAATATCAAAGGTCTACAGTTAATCACCCATATAATGTTGATGTCAAGTCAAGTTCAATTTGGGATCAAGCATGCAGGTTATTACTTATTTTATTATCCTATCTAGTGCACGTATTACTGCGTCTCATTCCACAGGTTCGGCACAAACACACAGTGAACGTTTTAGACTAATGGTGAATTCTCGGTTCGTGTACTCGACCCAGTGATTATCAGGTAGTGTTTTATGTTCAGGGACAGGCAGTGTGTTATGTTCAGGGACAGTGATTATCAGGCAATGTTTTATGGCCATCAGTACAGGTTAGTACAGGTCAGGCGGTAGGGCCCGGCCGAGTACAGTTTTTGATTGTTCACTACTAAGTCTACCCATAATACCCTTGGCTTTTTAATATTTTATTTTTATCCTATGTGAGCATGCAAGAAGGTGTCAATGTTGTATGATACTAAATGTGACTAATTCTACTCGTTACAGACAAAGCATGAAGTAAACAAGTCAATAAAATACACATCACATAATCAGGAAAACATGACCTTACTGTACTAAAACATAGATTACTACTACTACAGAAAAGAAAATCTAGATTCGTCAAAAGTTTTAGAAACTACTCTCTGCCGGTTCCGGCAAATATATATGAGACATATGAAAGCTATAGAAACTAGGGTGAAAACTCTATTCTTTTCAGATTTTATGTTCACGCTGCAAGCTATAAATTGTGTTCACTTATTTGTTTCAGGTCAGAAAACTCATTAAATAAATCTATAAAAATTCTGGGTAGTTCCTATACATGTCTAGGTTCAGCCAAATTTATTTCATATTTTTATTTTACTGTTAGCATGGTCAAATAAATTATGAAACAGTAAGATACGCATGCATTTGCGAATCTAAAAATTCTGACACAGCTGTACTAAAATGATGATATCTAACAGATTGCACATAGGAATTCAGATCCGCAAAAAGGGTAGTAAACTAGATATCTGAGGCTAAATTTCATGTTCAGAAAGTTATTTCAAAATATGACAGCAACATGATCGAAAATCTGATTCAAAAAGAAACAACTAGCAGTCCAGAATTAGTTTTGACATGGATAGACAACAATTAAATCATACAACCATATATTTCATGCAAATTAATAATCAAAGTGTTCTTAGGTATTTAACATGCATAATTTCAGTTCTAAGATGCAATTTCACAAGCATGGTATATAATTCATTAGATCAAATCAATCTAACATGTATATAATTCATCAACGGTCTACAACATGGATCTAGTTATTTTCATGTAAATGTGCATATGCATGAAACAATAGGGACTAGGTTTTAGATCAAAGAGAGCGGCATGATGTTAAGAATATCTCGGGTTAGATTGTGTAAACCCTCAACAGACTTAACGGAATTTCAAATAACAGCATGATAAGAAAAATGACTGGATCTACTTGCAGAGATCAAAGAAATCTTGAACAAAATAAAATACTAGTTCAAGAAGAGACTTGCCTGTTAATTAGTAGATTCGAATAAATAGAATAATGGGATAAGGATCCCGGGCGATGAACCAAAATACGTGTGAGCTACGTGCAAAACAGCAAACGGCAACCAAGTCTACTCAGCAAAATAGCAACCTAAGATCCCACACCGGATCCACCCGAACAGCAATCAGCAGCTCGGATTGCCTATGCCAAAATAGCAAACACCGAAACCCACCACTTCGACAGAGAGAGAGAAGGAGAGAGCGGGAGAGACTTCGGTGATGACTGGCAGCACTACGGTCGTGAAGCGATGGCAGCGACGACCACGGCAAGGTCGGCGACGGCGGACGACGGTGGCACTGCGGTTAGGAAGCGACGCAACGACCAGGGCTTCGAAGGCGAGGTGACTCTATTTCTCGATGAAAACATAGGAGGTGAACAGTGGGGGTGTTCGGGCTTGGACAACGACGAGGAGGAGGAGGGGTTTTGCGGTGGCTGCGGGGGTGCACGGAGGGCGAAGACGAGACGGCAACGAGGACGAGATGGCGAGGAAATGGGTTCGGTGGAGTTTGGGTTTGAGCAGGATGAGATGACGATGGGGTTAATGGCGAGGATGGGTATGATCGGAGGGCGACGAGATGGAGGTGGCGATGATGAAGGTGGTTGGAGATGGCGAGGGGTCGATGGTGGAAATGAGGAGAGGGAGAGAGAGAGCGGGAGACAGGGATGAACAGGAATGGGGTTAGCACAGTAGTGGGGTAGGGTTTGCACAGAGACGACTGAAGGTTAAAGAATGGATTAGGGTTTAATAGAGATTAGAGTATTTATAGTGATATATTGGGTTATTGGGTAATTGGATATTAGACCCAATAAATAAAATGGGTAGGATATAAATATAGTGAGTCAGTATAAACCCAAACACAAGAATAAGGTATCTGATAAAATATGGTTTATAACAAAAATACAATTTGTATCACATTACATAAATTATTTGAAACAATTAAAAACACAATTATTAAATAAGAATTGATTCGTTTTAATAATCAATAATAATTATAAATAATCATAATAACAATAAGATTAGAAATACTATCAATAATAATAGTGGCAATAACAATAGTAAAAATAATAATAACAATAGTACTAACAACAACAATAGAAATTATCAGAACAATATCATTATATAAAAATAGGAATTTGTTGAATTAGTCGAAACAGTAACAATATCTTTGAGGGTTAAAATGTGAAGTTGATCAAGTAGAAATGGAAACAAAGTTTATTCGAAATAATTATAACTATTGTTTAGAAAATGCTTAACATGAAATTCAAAACGAATTTAACAAATAACGAAGTTATAAATATCGAAATAAAGAAAAATACTCATAAAAATACGTATTTGCAAAATGGGGGTTACAATCCTACCCACCTTACAAAAAGAATTTCGTCCTCGAAATTCATTCTGGCAGGCAGTAGGACAAAACAAAAGCAAACTCAAGAAATAACAAAGCAAGAAATTAGAAAAAGAGAACTCAAGTGATGGAAGCATCGGAATAAGAAAAGAACATAAATAAGACTGATGTCGAATAATAAATCTGCAAAAGATGACAAGTGAAAAGAACAAACAAGAACTAAATGATGCAAAGAAGAAGGAACAACAAGAGAATCCCGGGACCTGTGGGTTATGGGCCCACCACCTTTCGCTGCGTTACTCCGATGGTGATGTCCCAATCAACATACATGTCGCAGTAGGCCTGTAACCCTCGTTCCTGTAAATACATAGTTCTGAATATTTTCTGTATTCTGACTAATTATAAATCCATTTTTGTTTTGAATTTATTTCGGATCTTTTATTAAAGCGTTTTCTAATTGAAAACTGTATTTTGTTTGAATAATGGCATATTTTAATTTCTATTCCCAATTGATCGATTATTTATATTTTTACTCAATTTAAATTTAAATGTATTATTTCTATTTTGGTTGTTTTAATAAATATATATTTCGTTATATAATATTATTATTATTATCATTATTATTATTAATTTTGACTGTTTATTAAAAATCCTCTCCTAATGTACTAATTGTATTTGTAGTTATTTCGAATAAATTCTATATTGTAATATAAATTACATTTTTGTTATAAATTATATTTTTTTAATTCTATTTCCCTTTTGGATTTATAACCCAAAACCCATTACCCTATCTCTTATTGGATCTTATAAATGACCCCAACCCGTTAATACCCATAACCCAAATACTATCCTATGTACAACTCTACTGTGTACTACCCTAATATCCCCAACCCTAATAGCCGTAACTCCATCCCTGTCCTTCAACCAACCCCCGAAACCCTAGCCCTCCTTCCAAACCCATCTTCAAGCTCCTGATCATCTCCTACACTCCCGTTGTCCCCCCCGCTCCTTCCTCTTCCTGTGTGCCCTCATCCCGGTCTCCCCCTTCGACTACAGAACCATCCCCGGTGCTCCTCTCCTTGCACCACCTTTCTGTGTCACAAATTTCGACGACCAGACCCTCGGCCCCGTGCTCCGCTCCACCCTCCTGCAGTGTCGCAGCGACCCAGCAGCCCCCCGACCCTGCTCCGTTGTGTGCCCTCCTACTAGTGCAGCCCCTCGCCAGCGACGTGCCACCCTGCACCTCCCTTGTGCTCCTGTCGCGTCGCTGCAACCGCCGCCATTAGCAGCAGCAGCGACCGCGACCCCCCTGGTCTCCTGCCTCCCTACGTCGACCGCAGCTCGGTAGCACCACTGCAGCCAAACCTCTTCCCCGGCACTCCTCGCCGCACCGCCGCGCCTAGCCGCAGTCGAACCCCAGCTCCAGGACCTCCGTCGATCTTCGCCGCTGCCGTCCACAACCAGTCCCCGAGCCTTCGTCTGTTCTTAGTCCAAGCCCTCTGTTCTTGATCCTGTGATCTCCACCATCAAATCATTGATCATCACCATCAGCATCATCAAGCTATTAATCTTGGCCGTTGGATTTGATCATCACCAACATTGTTGTTTGGTGTTTTGGAAGGAGTTGGCTGTTTGGTGTTCGGCAGAAGAGGGAACAGTTGGTTTCTTTTTTTGCTGTTTGTGAAGGAGGAGAGAGAAGGATCGATCTGTGTTGGTGTTTGGTTGTTTACTGTTGTGGAATTGAGGGGATCCAGTATTGTTGTATGCTGTTTGTGTGAAGGAGTTATGGTTTCCTGTTTTGTTTGGAGTGATTACTGTTTTGTGTTGTTGTGTTGCTGTTTCGCATGTGATTCGCAAGTGTTTCGGGATTGTCGCCCGGGATCCTAATCCCGTTATTCTTTATATTCAGGATCATCTCCTAACAGGCAAGCGTCTCTTGAACTTATTTTTTTTAATGTTTCTAGTTCAAGAAAACACTTTTTTTGAAATCCGGCAAGTAGTAATCAATTTGAATATCACATTTAACTGAACTCCGTTGTTTCTTTATTGTATAATGCTGTTGATTCATAGTTGTCTTATCGTGCCATTGCTATTGAAATAAAACTTGAACCGTAAGCTATTTGTATTATGGAACTTTCTTATATACTGCCTTGTCATTGCCCGAGTTCGTACTGAGGTTTCGACTCGGTTCCTGACACAATAACTTAAATCTTGCACATAGAAATCGTAGTACACTTAGTCCATATATTATCATGTTTTGCATATAAACCAATGTTTTCCATATTTAATGAATTGTATCATATATATGCATGTGTTGTATAGTTTTGATATCACCTTGAAATTGTACTAGTGCTACCGGTCTCATCGATTATACCCGTTGCATAAGTATTGATACCATCATCCACATTGATCACATGCATGTTCATAAATGACTGTTAATAAAATGTTAATCAAGTCGGGTTAAGGGTTGACTAGGGTAGTTGATGACATAGTGACTGTACTTGGAGGAGGAGCCCGTGTTTCCCTATTTATCGGTCTATCGGTCTATCGGTCTATTGGTTATATCGGTCATCGATTAATGGTAGATTACTGACTACAGTATCTCAATTGATTCAGTCATCGGTCATTATTGAATATCGTTCCCGAGTACATGATCTATAGAATTTACCACCTTGGTCCAAACGAAATTGATTGTATGTATGGAACCTGTAGTATGAGATACAGTAGTACGTGCATTAGTTAGGATTAAAATGAATAATAGATTTATAGACATAAATGAATACTGAACATTGACAATAATACTGAATATTAGTTATTAAACTTTGATTCCTGATTTCTGAATTTATTGATTATCAACTTTTGATTTTGTTACCATTTATCATTTATTGACTCCGATATCGTTCCAATTTCTGTTTTATTATATAGTCCTTTATTCCCTATTTTACTGCTTTCTACTACTTGTCGTCCGAAGCTTGCTTTAACGGGATTCTCTTTCTCTTCCTTTTGAGTTATGTCATACAGGTACAGTGATGGGTAACCGAAAGGAACTCGTCGAACAGTTACCGCATTGCATATTCTCGAATGATTTGGTAAGTTCTTGTATCCCAGATTTGGTTATTAAATTCTGCTTACTCCCTATCTTGCTTTGTTATCTTGTGCTGTTTCTCTTTTTCTGATACCGTTTGCTTATTTTCTTGCATTCCATTTGACCTCATTGTTATCCTTTTTCTTTCTTTTTCTGGTGTTGCCTCTGCTTTGTTCCTTCCCCATTAGCCCTCTGCTTTGTTACCCTTCCAACAGTTAGTTTGTTTGCCTTGTCCTATGTACCGCCTAAGTAAATTTCGAGGACGAAATTTTGTTGTAAGGTGGGTAGGATTGTAACCCCTGTTTTTCTAAAAACGTATTTTTATATATTTTCTGTATTTAAAATTTTTGCAAATTATTTTTCTTTTTCGCTTTCAAACTCTTTTGTCAAAATGTATTTTTGAATCTTCTATTAAAATCTATTTTCGATAAATAATCTTATTTGTAACTATTTCCTATGATTTTTATACCAATCTTATTACTGATATTATTACTTTGATTTTTATTATTAGTATTGTTACTGTTATTACTATTATTATTATATTTTTGAGTTCTTATTAAAAATCCATTTCTATTTGTTAATTGCATTTGTGGTCATTTCAAAATAAATTTCATATTGTAATGCAAATTACATTATTTTTATAAATTATATTTTATTGGTTAATTATTTTTCTATTGGATTTTATAACCATTTGCTTCTTTATACCCTATAACCCAAAAACCCTATTTTAAATACCCAAACCCATTTAAAAACCCAACCCGGTTGCACACCCCAACCCGAAACCCTGTTTTTAACCCAGCCGTCATCCCTGTTTCAGCCCTTAACCCTATTCTTCATCCTTATTTATACATAAACCCATACACCCATATTAGCCTGTTTGTCTCCCCTATTCCAACCCCGCCGCCTCTTCATCTCCCCTGTGCCTTCTCCCTCCCCCCGACGCCGGCGACTGCAGCGACTCCCCTAAATCGTGCCGCATCAACCAACAGCCAGCAGCACCCAATGCTGGCCTCGCCCTCCTGCTCGACTGCCCACATCCCGACGTCGCCCCCTGTGTCTCTTCGTCGACATGCCTCGTCGACTACAGCGACAGCCCTGTGCGCTGTGTTTCCCTCCGGTAACCACTGTAGCAGCGTAGCTACCATGCGTTGTCCCCCCTGTGCGTGCCTCTGGCAGCGCTGCTGCACCGTCCCGCCACCTTACCACCGGTGCCGTCGTTCTTTTGGTTGGATTTGTCGTCTCAGGTAAATAACTTGTACTCAAATTCCTTTGTATGATACAAGTTATAAATTCCGCTTGTAATATAGTTGGGTTCTAGAGACAACTCGTGTGTATATATTTTTGATGAGTATTGTCTCTATAGTGTTTTGATCATAGTTGCCTCGCGACACATATGACATGAATTAACTTAGGTTTTGCCTGTTCTTGATTTGATCATGTATGTGGGATTTTTGTGAGAATTTGGGTATTTGTTGAGATACATGTGATAGACTTATTTTAGATATGTTAATTACCCTATTTCCTGATGTTTGGACACTTGGTAGACTCGATTTCATGTTTGGTTGCATTTGGAACAAGTTTCATTGGATCTATGTTGATTTTGTTTTTGAGAAAAATTTGTGTTTTGCCGCTATTCTGTCTTGATCAGTAATTTAGACCATATTAAGGTCAGAATCTTAATTTCAGTATAAAACATGATTTGTAAAGAAATTCGTCTGCTTTCCAACCCCTCTAACCTTGCTCGATTTCGTTTTCGTATGTGAGAGATATGACTGTTTTACTACAAAGGTATAATTCGTTTCTAGATTTTGTTTCTTGATAATTTTGATGATTAAATTATTTTGATACTTGTGCTACCCATATTATTTTGATCTGAAACTTTGGTCAGTTTTTCTATATCTATTTAGGGATTACCCAGAATTTTGGCGGATTTTATTGATGAGTTTTATATGCCGTTTCATGCTTGTTTATAAAGACTATACTTACTGTATTTTACTCGCTGTTCTGTAAAGAATCGTATTTTCACCTTATTTCCTTCTGTTGTATGAAAAATTCTTGTGAAATATGAAAGTTAATATATTTTGTCTATTTTCATCTCCATTTGGCGGATTTGGATTTTGTTTCACTGGTTACGAGATATTATAGTTTTCGTACAGCAATGTTGGGAATTCCAGATTTGCCAAACTATCGTTTATTGATGTTTTCTGATTTTTGATGACTGATCAGTTTTACTGGAAAATTATGAAACTTTATATTCTGATACTAGACATATTGGGGATTACCCCAGATTTTTCCCGAATTTATTTGAGAAGTTTTAATGCTGTTTTCCTGACTGTAAATTTGATTTCCTGATTTCTGACTGAACCTATTTTCTGGACTCAAATCAGTTTTGAACTATGCTTTTGTGAATTACTATATGACTTATTTATATTTGTTGGATTCAGCTGAGAGTTTATTTTCTATACATTTCGACGGATTCAGATTTGTATATTTGTAATACTGGAAATCACTGTTTTACTTCAGTGTGATCTTGCTGTCCTGAACTAGAGATTTGGCTATTTTATTCTTTCATGTATTATTTTGCACCCGTATATGTTTATCTTGCAACTTGAACTTGCCACACGATCATGCCATGTTATTCTTGATATATTTTGCACACCTACATGCTTGTTTGACATTAATAATAAATAACCAAGGTGGGGTTTAAGGGAAAGATTTAATAGTGGATAATTCAGAAACGTGTACTCGGAAGGAGGCCCGTGTTTTCCATATTTGAAATTTGGTATATGATTTGGATTACTTGTCCCCGAGTACACTGCCCTCTATGGTTCACTATGAAATCTAAAACGAAACTATTTGTTGTAGCAACCATGTGTTATAATATGGGGCGCATGAAGTGCTACATAGATAGTAATAACTACAAGACTTGATATGTGATACCTGAACATGATACATGCTTACTTGATACTTGACTACATGATAAATGAGACTTGATACATGATTACATGATACTTGACACTTGATGCTTGTTACATGGTACTTGTTTACTTGACACTTGATTCATGCTATTTACACTTGTTCACCTTACCATGCTAGTTGTTTATTTTGACATCATGCTTATTCCATATTATTAGTTAGTTTTTCCCTATGTACTTGTATCCTGCATTACAAGCGGCCCGTAACTTACAATTGACGGGTACTTGTTTCTCTTTTCCTCTTCCCTGTAATTGTTAAATTGCAGATTTTGGAGAACAGGTTCTAGACGGTATTGGTAACATAAAGTATTAGTGCTAGATTTTTTTTTATTATTATTTCTTGTAGCTTGCTTCAACAATATTGTATCTTGTACTTGGTTTTATTCTTGTATTTGGGCAATGTGACACAGGATTTTGACTTATTCAGATCATGACTATTTGAGAATTATATATTTGGTTTCAAATATTCTTGTTGGTATTTTGGTTCATATTTGCATGTTGGTTGATTCTTTTGCTTCCGACTCTGATGATTATTTCGTGAGATGATGTAAAGATTCTTGAACAGCTTTTGGATGATGAAAACCATTCACTAGGCTTTTGTCACATATCCGTATTCTGTATTCTTTTTAGGAAGCGGGGTGTGACAAGTAGCTTTGGCTGAAGGAGGAAGGTGGGGTTGCTGGTCGAGTAGTTTCCCACAGACGGTGTCAATCTGTTGCCGTTGAATCTGGTGTGGGGGCAATAGATGAGATTTGTAGATTCGCAGGAACTCGAACGGGAAGAATCATACTTCTTCCTTGGTGACAAGTTGGCTCCTGGGTGCTCCCTTGGTACATGCACAATCGTTCGAAACACCGGGATGGATTCCGGCGACGAACCCTCCAACGCTCTTGTCAATACATAGAAAAAGGTAAAGGGAAAGAGGTCAAGTGCGCAAAGAGTGATCACCTTTGACAGTAGGAGGTAGGGGGTATTTATAATCGTCAGGGGGATCTCTTTCAGGATAAGAGTGAATCCCTACTTCCCGGTGTGGCTGGCTAGGGGTGGTTATAACCATCTCCTCTAGATAAAGACAAGCCAGGATTTGCTCTGATCCTGTTGAACTGGTCCCTAACGGGTTGAGATCCGTTCTCAACTGAACAGATCCGTTCACGGGTTAGCGGGTCCTAAAGGAGAGACCTGGTTCCTAATTCGGACCCGTCTGTAGGTGAAATTACCATATTGCCCCTGCGACTTTAGGATTCGTGCCCTCTTTGAATGGTTCCGATTTATCCCCATTTTTAGCCATATCACACTCATATGCTTAAATTTGTAAAATGACTACTCTTTATAACAAATTAGCATGAATATATTTATATTCTTTTAGCCATTATTCTTAGTTTATGAACAATCTAACCTCTCCATTAACTTATAGTTGACCCCTAATTGTACATGAAACTTAACAACTTTTTACACACATACAATTTTTATACATGATTTAATCATGGCATACTACCATATGCCTAGTATCACTACAACATGCTTTAAATAGAATTTCAGTTTAACCACATAACAATTCTATATTGAAATTTCCAACTAGCATGCATTAATTTCTCATATTTTATTACTACTAAAAACTCTAGATGTCAACACAACATGCATCATAACAAGTTTAAAAACTAAAGAACTCATGCCAAACTTCCCATTTCAAACACAATTTATCTAAGCATGCATTTTACAAATAATTAGAAAGTAGAAGAAACACCCACCTCTTTCTTGATGCAATTAGTAAGTAGAACCCCTAGAAAAATTGCTCCAAAGCTCCCAAGCACAAAATCCCAGCCTTCTCCTCCTCTAGCAATGAAAAAACGAAATCTCCCTTTCTCCTTCTCTTTTAATTTTTAATTTGAGTTTGTGTATTGTTCATGTTAAAGGAGGGGGCTATTTATAGGAATAATGAGTGGTTGAGATGACTCCCACTACCCAAAATAACTCTCCACTCACACACAACACTCTCCCACTCTCTCCTCACTCTCCATAGGCTTGGCAACTCTCTTTAGTGCACAAACACGTGCACGTGCACCCTATGTGCACACTACTTCTTATATAAATTCTATTATTAATTGTTATTAAATTAGATGTATGTGTATGTTACACAAGACAAGTGTACTAGATTTCAAAAATATTCATTTAAGTGCAGAATAAATCATGGGCCTCAATTTGTAATTAATTTTAAGTGGGCTTCAAAAGTGGATTTAGGCCTAATGGGTTTTATTAAAAATAAAACATACAATTGTGACAAAAAAAAGAGAAGAAAAATGTTCATGTCTCTAGCAAATTTTAGGAACCAAAGTGCATAAAATTTTACATGCAATGCACGTGCAAAAATATTAAAATTAATTTTGTGGAATGTTACACAGATGGGCAGACTGATAGGGTTAATCGGGTGTTGGAGGACATGCTGAGATGCAGTGTGATGAATTTCGGCGGAAGCTAGGAGAGGCACTTAGCTCTGGTAGAGTTCGCCTACAATAAAAGCTTTCAGACTGGCATTGACATGGCACCATATGAAGCTTTGTTTGGGAGAAAGTGCAGAATGTCGGTGTGTTAGTATGAAGTGGGGGAAAGTCAGATGTACGGGCCGAAGATAGTGCAGCAAACCTCGGAGAAAATAGAATTGATCCGGAAGAAACTGGTTGAAGCACAAAGCAGACAAAAGAGTTATGCAAATAATCGGAGATGGGATTTGGAATTCGAAGAGGGTGACCTTGTCTTCTTGATGGTATCTCTGACGAAGGGAGTGATCTGATTTGGGAAAGGGGGAAAATTAGCTCCAAGATACATAGGACCGTATAAGATATTGAAGAAGATTGAGAAGATAGCTTATCGGTTGGAATTATCAGAAGAGCTAGCCCAAGTGCACAATGTCTTTCATATGTCCATGTTGCGAGGCAACATTCCAGATCCAAGTCATCACTTACCAGAAGTACCAGAATACAGATAAACTTGAGCTACAAGGAGCGTCCAGTGGAGATCGTGGATAGACGGGAAAAAGTTTTGAGGAATAAAACTATACCCATGGTCAAAATAATATGGAGGAATCAGCTAGTCGATGAGGCAACTTGGGAATCGGAAGAGCGGATGATGAGTGAATATCCCGAACTTTTTGCTTAAAAACCATGTATGTTGTTCTTCTTTTTTACCCTCTAGTCTTTAAGCGTAGTTCTGAGGACAGAACTATTCCAAAGAAGAAGTGCTGTAACATCCCCGAAAATACTTATTTTTAATATTTTCTTTCGCATGTACTTTGCACGTAATTGTAACTCCCATTTCTGCAAATACGTATTTTCATGAGTATTTTCTGTATTTCGATTCATAACTTCGTTATTTGTTAAATTCGTTTTTGAATTTCATGTTAAACATTTTTTAAACAATAGTTATAATTATTTCGAATAAACTTTGTTTCCATTTCTACTTGATCAACTATTCACATTTTAACCCTCAAAGATATTGTTACTGTTTCGACTATTTCAACAAATTCCTATTTTTATATAATAATATTGCTCTGATAATTTATATTGTTGTTATTAGTATTATTTATTATTAGTATTATTGTTATTATTATTTTTACTATTTTTATTGCTACTATTATTATTGATAGTATTTCTATTCTTATTGTTATTATGATTATTTATTATTATTATTGATTATTAAAATGAATCAATTCTGATTTAATAATTGTGTTTTTAATTGTTTCAAATAATTTATGTAATGTGATACAAATTGTATTTTTGTTATAAACCACATTTTATCAGATATCTTATTCTTGTGTTTGGGTTTATATTGATCCACTATATTTATATCCTACCCATTTTATTTATTGGATCTAATACCCAATAACCCAATAACCCAATATATCACTTTCCCCCTATAAATACTCTAATCCCAGTTAAACCCTAATCCATTCTTTAACCCTCAGCCATCTCTGTGCTAACACCGTTCTGTTCATCCATGTCTCCCGCTCTCTCTCCCTCTCCCTGTTTCCACCATCGACCCCTTGCCATCTCCGACCACCTTCATCATCGTCACCTCCATCCCGTCGCCCTCCGATCATACCCGTCCTCGCCATCAACCCCCGTCGTCATCTCATCATGCTCAAACCCAAACTCCACTGAACCCATTTCCTCGCTGTCTCGTCCTCGCCGTTGTCTCGTCTTCGCCCTTCGTGCACCCCAGCAACTACCACAGAACCCCGCCTCCTCCTCGTCGCCATCCAAGCCCGAACACCGCAGCTGTTCGCCTCCTCTGTTTTCATCGAGAAACAAAGTCGCCTTGCCGTCGAAGCCCTGGTCGTTGCATCGCTTCCCGACCGCAGCACCACCGTCGTCCACCGTCGCTGCCCTTACCGTGGTCACCGCTGCCGTTCGCTTCACGACCACAGTGCCGCCAGTCATCGCTGAAGTCTCTCCCGCTCTCTCCTTCTCTCTCTCCCTATCGAAGTAGGGAAGAAGATAAGGCATTGGTGGGTTTCGGTGTTTGCTGTTTTGGCATAGGCGATCCGAGTTGCTGTTTGCTGTTCGGGTGGATCCGGTGTGGGATCTTGGGTTGCTGTTTTGCTAAGTATACTTGGTTGTCGTTCGCTGTTTTGCACGTAGCTCGCACGTGTTTTGGTCTCATTATTCTATTTATTCGAATCTACTAATTAACAGGCAAGTCTCTTCTTAAACTAGTATTTTATTTTGTTCAAGATTTCTTTGATCTCTGCAAGTAGATCCAGTCCTTTTTCTTATCATGCTATTATTTGAAATTCCGTGAAGTCTATTGAGGGTTTACACAATCTAACCCGAGATATTCTTAACATCGTGCCGCTCTCTTTGATCTAAAACCTAGTCCCTATTGTTTCATGCATATGCACATTTACATGAAAATAACTAGATCCATGTTGTAGACCGTTGATGAATTATATACATGTTAGATTGATTTGATCTGATGAATTATATACCATGCTTGTGAAATTGCATCTTAGAACTGAAATTATGCATGTTAAATACCTAAAATCACTTTGATTATTAATTTGCATGAAATATATGGTTGTATGATTTAATTGTTATCTATTCATGTCAAAACAAATTCTGGACTGCTAATTGTTTCTTTTTGAATCAGGTTTTCGACCATGTTGCTTTCATATTTTGAAATAACTTTCTAAACATGAAATTTAGCCTCAGATGTCTAGTTTACTACCCTTTTTGCGGATCTGAATTCCAATGTGTAATCTGTTAGATATCATCTAAGATAGGGAGTAGCCAGGGGGCTAACAGGCGAGCAGAGCAGCATGCGGAGGCTCCGGAGGTCGAAGCAGAGGCCATATGCACTTGATACACGGAGGCCCAATAGGGGGAGATTCTAACTCCTCCCGAAAAGTCTTCGTTAGGGAAGTCAATTCTGTACAGAGCCATCCCTTCCCCAGAGGCCTAAGAGTCCCGGTGACGTTCTCCGATAGGGACCTAGAGGGCGTCCGCACACCCCACTACGATGCCCTCGTTATCAACCTTCGAATAGCGAACTTCGACGTTCGTCGAATTTTGGTGGATAACAGAAGCTCCGTCAACATCTTTTTCTTGGAGGCTTTTAAGGGCCTCCAGCTGTCGAAGGACCGGCTCAAGCCCACGGGATACACTCTTCACGGGTTTACTGGGGTCCCGATGAAGGTCGAGGGAGTTTTAACCCTCGATGTAACTGCTGGAAAGGCCCCGGCAACTCGCACGAAGCCAATGGACTTCACGGTGGTAGATGTCAAGGCCACCTATAATGTTATCCTGGGTAGACCAGGTTTGGTCGCGCTTCATGCCATCCCTTCAGCCTACCACATGAAGATGAAGTTCCCTACACCCTCAGGAGTGGGAGAAGTGAGGGGAAGCCAAGAAGTGGCTCAGAAGTGCTATATAACCTCGATGGGGGGTCCGGTTCTCTCTTTAGAAGCACTTGAACTTCTTCAGGAAGGCGGTCAAACCATCTCCGAGCCCGTGGACGAATTTGAGGAAGTGGCCTTCTCTGAAGGAGACGCCACGAAGACGTTCTGCATCAGCAAAGCTCTCTCCCCCTCTATTAAGCAAGACATCTCCCAGTGCATACGGGAGAACCGCGATCTTTTCGCCTGGACTGTAGCCGATATGCCTGGGATCTCAGAGGAGCTCTCAATGCACTGCCTGAGCATCACCCTGGGGTCAAGCCTATCCAACAGTAGAGGTGGAAGTTCGCTTCCGAGGGACAATAGGCGATCAAAGAGGAGGTTGAGAAGCTCCTCAACACCTGATTTATCCAGGAGGTAAACTACCCTGAGTGGCTCTCCAATGTGGTGATGGTGAAGAAAGCCAACGAGAGCTGGAGGATATGCATTGACTTCACCGACCTCAATAAGGCATGCCCGAAGGATCCCTTTCCTCTTCCCAGCATCGACGCCCTGATCGATGCGACCTCCCGGCACGAGCTCCTCAGTCTTATGGATGCCTTCTCAGGGTACAATCAAATCCGGATGTTCCTTCCTGACATACCGAAGACCTCGTTCGTGACGGACCAAGGCCTCTATTGTTATCGAGTTATGCCATTCGGCCTGAAAAATGCGGGAGTAACGTATCAGCACCTTGTGAACAGGGTCTTCCAAGACCAAATTGGCCGAAACATGGAGGTCTACGTAAACGACATGTTGGTCAAGAGCACCCAAGGGCAGGAACATGTTATCGACCTTCAAGAAGCCTTCGGAGTGCTCAGAAGGCACAATATGAGACTAAACCCGAACAAGTGTGCGTTCGGCGTCTTATTGGGCAAGTTCCAGGGGTTTATGGTCAGCCAGAGGGGCATAGAGGCCAACCCCAAAAAAATCTAGGCCATTCTCCAAATGGCTCCCCCCTCCAACGTCAAAGAGGTGCAGAGGCTCAAGGGGAGCCTTGCCACGATTGGGCGATTCCTCTCCAAATCCGGGGAGAAGTACCTCCCCTTCTTCAAAGCCCTCCAGGGGGCTAAAGGTTTCGAATGGCGACAGCAACAACATGAGTCCTTTGATAAGCTCAAAGAGTATTTAATTAACCCCCCGCTCTTGAGCAAGCCAGCGCCTGGGGAGGTCCTCTACCTCTATCTCGCAGCTTCGGAGCAGACGCTCAGCGCGGTCCTCGTAAGGGAAGAGGATAGTGCGTAGAAGCCCATCTATTATGTGAGTAAGGTGCTCCGCGATGCCGAACTCTATTACCCTAAGTTGGAGAAGATGGCTCTTGCTCTGGTCATGGCGGCCCGAAAGCTCCGTCCATTTTTCCCATCCCATTCAGTGGTCATTCTTACCGACCAGCTGCTGAAATAAATTCTCCACAAGCCCGAGACCTCCAGATAACTCATGAAGTGGTCCATCGAGCTGAGTCAACATGATATCAGCTACCAGCCTAGATTGGCAATAAAGGCCCAAGCTTTGGCCAAATTTATTATGGAGAACACCATCCTCGACTCTGGCGAGTCATCTGCCGACCCCTTGGTTTGGACCGTTTATGTAGACGGGTCCTCTTGTGCCGACAGAAGCAGGGATGGCGTCATCCTAACCAGCCCGGACACTTTCATCCTCCAATACTCCCTCCTTCTAAACTTCCCTATATCAAACAACAAAGCGGAGTATGAGGCCCTCATAGCAGGGCTCTGCATGGCTCGCAAGGCAGGAGCAAGCGCGTAAGGGTCTTCAGCAACTCGCAACTGGTTGTCAACCAAGTGTCCGGAGAATACGAAGCTAGGGACGAGCGCATGGCCAAGTACGTGGCCAAGGTTAGGGAGCTCCTAGTCCTATTCGAAGATGTTCAACTCAAGCGCGTCCCTCGAGAGGAAAATGCACAGGCGGATGCTCTCTCAAAACTCACTTCCTCGTCCCTCCAGGGTCTAGAACAGACCATTCTTATATAGATCCTCCTCAGACCAAGCATTGATGAAGATAGCCCGGAGCCGATGGAAGCCTATCCCCTAATGCTTGGGGAGAACTGGATGAAGCCCCTCCTCGAGTATCTCAGAGACTGACTTCTCCCCGAAGACCCAAAAGAAGCAAGAAGGGTCAGGACACGTGCCGAGCGGTACACTCTCCTTAACAGAGTCATGTACAAACGCTCTTACACCCAGATTGACGGGCGACCCTATCTGAGGTACCTCTCCCCGGAGGAAGCGCTTTATGCACTAAGAAAGGCCCATGACAGCATGTGCGGCGCACACTTGGGGGTGAGATCCCTCGCCCGTAACCTTCTGAACTACGGCTACTTCTGGCCCACACTATTGAGTGACTCCGGGGAATACGTCTGCCAGTACGATGCCTGCCAAAAAATTTTGCTGATTCGTCGCCTACCCCAAGCAAAACTTACCTCCTTGGTGAGTCCAATCCCCTTTGCAATGTGGGGGATGGATTTGCTCGGACCTTTCCCTCCAGTGTCGGGCCAGCTGAAGTTCTTAATAGTAGCAATAGACTACTTCTCAAAGTGGATCGAGGCTAAACCTTTTTCGACAATCACCGAGCACAAGGTCCAGAAGTTCTTTTGGAAGAACATCGTTTGCCGGTTCGGGGTACCCCGCATCCTCGTAACCGACAACGGGACCCAATTCACGAGAGCAACCTTCCGTGATTTTTGCGCCAACCTCGGCATACAGCAGCGGTTCTCTTCGGTAGCTCACCCTCAGTCCAATGGCCAAGTAGAGAACGCAAATCGACAAATCCTCTCTGGCCTGAAGAAGAGGATGGATAAGTCCACTGAGGGACTGTGGGTCGAACAACTCCCCAATGTGCTTTGGAACTATCGCACCATCAAAAGAACTCCGACGGGGGAGTCCCCTTTCAACCTCACATACGGTTCCGAAGCTCCCATCCCTTTGGAGGTGGGTCTCCCTTCCCCTCGGCTGATAGCTTACAATGAAGCGCAGAATGCGAACCAGCTTCGCAACTGCCTAGACCTCATAGACAAGATCAGTGAGAGAGCCGCAATTCGACAAGAGACCTACCGCCGTAGGATCACTCAAGCTAACAATAAGAGGGTACGGCCCGCCAACCTAAAAGAGGGTGACCTAGTGCTCAGGAAGTTGTCGGTCTCCGATCCAAGCAAAAGAGGCAAGTTGGCACCCAATTGGGAAGGACCATATAGGGTCTCCAGAGTTGTTCACCCCGGAGCATATCAACTCGAACACCCGGGGGGCAGGAGAATACCAAGGACATGGAATGCGGAGCACTTGATGAAGTACTAGGAGGGTGTCTAAATACCGCTCCAAGCAACTTTTCCAAGAGCGCTCCAGAAGACATGTCTAGAGTCCTTACTTCTATTTTCTTGTTAACAAAGTGTAAAGGCGACCCGCAACTTAGAAGCGGCCGCCCAGTTATTCTCAATAAAAAAAAATCTCTACTTCTCAAGTTCTCTATTTTTGGGTAGCCTAACTCTACTTACAAAAAACAATTTGCATTAAAACGACATGCTTGGAGTCTAACACTTGGTTCGACTCCGCCTCAACTACTTGCTTCTAAGCGAGTACGAAGCGGATCACCATTCGGAAATTCTCCTACAGCTGTTGATACTTTCAAAACGACACACTTGGAGTCCAACACTTGGTTCGACTCCGCTTCAACTACTTGCTTCTAAGCGAGTACGAAGCGGATCACCATTCAGAATTGCTCCTACAGCTGTTGATACTTTCAAAACGACACTCTTGGAGTCCAACACTTGGTTCGACTCCGCTTCAACTACGAGCTTCTAAGCGAGTGTGAAGCGGATCACCATTCGGAATTGCTCCTACAGCTGTTGATACTTTCAAAACGACATGCTTGGAGTCCAACACTTGGTTCGACTCTGCTTCAACTACTTGCTTCTAAGCGAGTACGAAGCAGATCACCATTCGAAACTGCTCCTACGGATGTTGATACTTTCAAAACAACGCGCTTGGAGTCCAATGCTTGGTTCGACTCCTCTTCAACTAATTGCTTCTAAGAGAGTATGAAGTGGTTCACCAATCGAAATTGCTCCTGCAGCCATTGGCACTCTCTAGACGACAAGTTCGGAGTCCAACACTTGGTTCGATGCGACTTTTGCTACTCGCAAACGAGTAGGTACAAAGCTTCCGACCATTCAGAATTGCTCCTATAACTATTGACAAATACAAATCCTAGCAAAACACACGAGTGCGAAAACAAGTATTATTTCATTAAAGTTTGAGAAATAAGTCTAATTACATGACCAACTACTCATCTTTACAACGAGATACAACACTTGTGAAACCAAAAGAACAAGACTTCTAATGCCTCTTAGACACAGGGACACTTCGGTTGAGAGACACCCGGGGGCGACGAATGTTGTACTGCCAACGCTCCACCTCGGCGCTGGTCTCTAGGCCGGCTAGCCGTGAAGCATCGTCGGCACTCATTCTAACGGTGGCTCCATCGAATGCTCCGCTCGACGAATTTGCTGCCCCACTTTGCGCATCGCCCGGGCTTCGATGCATCTGCGGCGAGCGACGCGCGAGCTCGTATAAAGTTATACCTCTGTCACGCTCTTCACGAGTGAAAGAAGTGGATCTAATATTGCTCCGCTCGGGTCGTGGTTGAAGACAAGCGACCTCTGCCTCGAGCTCGAAAATTCGCTCTTTAAGCGAGTCGTCTTTCACCTTTATCTTTAGACAAGGTAGTCGCATCGAGCCTGCCCCTCGGGAGTCATCGGTGATCATCCGCCGAAGGTGAGCAACCTCCATGCTCTTATCGAGGGTCACCTTCTTCAGCTCGTCCCTGTCCGCCATCACCATAGATAGAGACTGGCGAAGGTGCTTAATCTTCAGGTCGAGGTTGGCTTCCGCCGACGAGCCCAAGTCATCACCTTCGGGGGTCTTCTCATTGATTCTCTCCTCTAATCGCCTCCTCTCTATGTCTCGGTAAACTAGGGTCGATCTCAGGTGCTTCAGCTCATACTTCGCCTTACGGAGGTCTGACTCTACTTCGAGAAGTCACTCTCGGTTCCGCTCGAGCCCCAATCTCATCGCCCCTAGAATAGCTTTGAGACGAGCCACTTCGGCTATCCGAGGCATTTCGGCGACCTGTAGCGCGTTGACAATCTGAAAAGAACCAGAGCATGAAGCCATTGAGATTCTCACTACTACAACACTTAAACGAAAAGGAGTTCAAAGATTTCTCCAACACTTAGACGAAAGAGAGTTCGAAAAAAATTTCAACACTTAGATAAAAACAGATAGAATCTTCTTATTCATTTCAAAGCTAAAGTGGTGGCCAGTCCGCAGTTCGGCAGTACATCTAAAAAAAAGAAGTAGAAAAAGCTACTAAGTCAAGGAGCCACCTCTAGGTGCTGCTTCGAGGCGCCCTCGCTCGGCAGAGTGACGAGCGCCCCTTTGGGATTCACCTCCTCCTCGCCGTCACCCACTGCTTCGTCGTCTTCCCCTTCAGGCTCGACCTCAGCGAGCGGGATGAGCTCCTCGCCTTCTACCGGGTCGTAGAAGTAGTACCCCGAGCTGTCGCAGCCGGGGAGACGAGCCGCCACGTGCTTCAAAGCTCGAGTGTAGGCCTCTTCCATATTCGTCATCATATGGGCCTCCACCTCGTCCTGGATGGCTTTCTTCGCCTCCTCCACCTTCATCTTCTGCAGCTTCAGTGCCTCCTCGGACACCTTCAGAGCCTTTGCCAGCTTCTCCTCGAGGCGAGCCTTTTCCTTCTCCAGTGCCTCAACTTTGGCAGTTTCGGCCACTAAGTGCTCGAGCACCTCGGCAAGCTTAGTCTCGAGGGCACCAACCTGGCAGCTCGCGATGCCGAGAGCCATTGTTCGGCCTCGAACAACTTCATCGCCTTGGCATGCTCCGCCCGCTCGCGGTCGTTCGTCGCCTTCATCTCATTCTCTTGCTCGACGAACTGCTCGAGCATATGACTGAAGTGGCAGAGGGTCTGAGAACAAAAGAAGAACATGAGATCTCAAAATCATTAACTTCGAAACTTAAGAGAATAGAACAAGACTACTTACCGACATCATCGAACGGGCAATCTCCAATGCATCGTTGCCAACCGTACTAGCCCTCAGCGCTGCGCGATCCTTCGGGGTCGGCAAATGGCGCACCACTTGCATGCACATCCCCGCATCGCCGAGGAAGCCGTCGAGCTTCATGACCCGCCAATCGGGGACGAAGAGCTTCTTGTGCTCTTCGGTGAGGATGGCCTCCACTTCGGCCGTGAACGGTGGCACCTCGAGGGTCAAAAAGGCACCAGCCAAGAATGCCCCGTTCGAAGATCTGGGGGCACCGAACGAGGGGAGCGTGACTTGCGGCGCCGAGGGGGAGTCACTAACCAGGTCAACGACAGCCGCTGGAGCCGAGGGCGCCTGAACTGCTTGGCTGGAAGGGGGCCCGTCGTCGTCCTCTTCCTCTTCTTGCTGTCACCCCCCTTCGCTGCTGCTGTAGTCCTCTTCGCCATGAGAGCTTGGTAGTCCATACCGGGGGTTTCTGAACAACGAAAAGCAGAGCAAAAGAGTTAGCGAAATAAATGCGAACACTAAAAGCAAACATGTATATACTAAAGAAAAAGAAGTAACGGAGCGTACTGGGGTCGATCGGACTGAGACCCCCACCGAACAAGACCTCCTCGATGATATCCTTCCCACCGAGGGTCGGAAGACCGAGGATCTTCGACACTACCTCCTCCTCTTCTTTAGTGAGCACCGGCTCAGCCTTTGCCCACTTCGAAACATCCTCCTTCCACATCATAGGGAAGCCCCACGGCTCGGGGCCTCGGATCAAGAAGTACTTTTCCTTCCAATGTTTGATGGAGTCCGGGTTCTCGATCAGCTTGACCCCCTTCCTTGGCGACAGATAGTACCGGTACTCCATTTTGGTCATTCGGTAGATTCAGTAGAGACTGCAGAGAATGATGAGTTGGGACTGCACGCCGACCGCTTGACACTGGAGGATGAAGGCGATGACGTGCCACCACATGTTTGGCATGAACTGCACCGGGCTCAAGCCGTACCACTACAGCACCTCGACCACGAAGGGTGGGAGGAGTAGCCGAAGGCCGGCATTGAGTGCGTCGTACGGGAAGACGCATGTATCTGGTAACGTCCCCGTACACGCTCGGAAGCCTGGGCCGGGGAGGAGCAGGGTGTACTCCTTTGGGATGCGGAATCCCTTCCTGATCCGATGAAGGTCTGCCTCGGTCATGACCGAGGGGATCTTGTCCACCTCAGAAGGATCTCTCGTACTGTTCTCCTCGTACGCCTCGGACATCCCGTGCATTGCCTTTGCCAAAATGTCCTCGGAGTAGCTCCTGACCCTTCCGAGGCTCGACAACGTCGACGGTAGCTGACCCAATGCTCAACCTCCCTCGTCAGAAGCTTAAATGCCAGAACCAGAAGCCTAAACGTCTCTTGCCTCAGGATTCGTGCCTGATCTTCAACCAGACGGCCGAGATCATGCCACGTTGCTCGGAAACCAATTCTGAGCAACTTGCATTTCGAGTTGCGTATTGGAGAAAAACAACTTTCTCTCGTGATTCGTGCCACATCTTGATCAGACGGCTCAAATCTCACCGCATCGACCAAAATCATGTTTTCTCGTCATCCATGTCGTTGTGTCTCAAGATTCGTACCTGATCTTCAATCAGACAGCCGGGATCATGCCACGTCGCTCGGAAACCAAATCCGAGCAACTTGCATTCCGAGCTGCGTATTGGAGAAAAACAGCTTTCTCCTCGTGATTCGCGCCAGAGCTTGATCAAACGGCTCAGATCTGACCGAGTCGACCAAAACCACGTTTTCTCGTGATCCACGCTGCTGTGTCCCGAGATTCGTGCCTGATCTTCAATCAGACAACCGAGATCATGCCACGTCGCTCGGAAACCAAATCCGAGCAACTTGCATTCCGAGCTGCATATTGGAGAAAAATAACTTTCTCCTCGTGATTCGCGCCAGATCTTGATCAAACGGCTCAGATCTGACCACATCGACCAAAATCATGTTTTCTCATGATCCACACCATCGTGTCTCTAGATTCGTGCCTGATCTTCAATCAGCCGGCTGAGATCGTGCCACGTCGCTCGGAAACCAAATCCGAGTGACTTGCATTCTGAGCTGCTCATACGGAGAAAATGTCATCGAGCTATGAGAGTCCTACGATCGCCTCGTGATTCGTGCCACGACCTGTTGGACGTCCCTGATCCAGCCACGTGATCAAGTGCAAGATCTACCGTTAGATCGTCTCGAAATTCGCGCCGAAGCCAGATGGACGCCCCAAACTGTGCCACGTTGCTCGGAATCCCAATCCGAGCGACAGGCGTTCCGAGCTTCCCATGCGAAGAAAATGTCACCAAGCTACGAGAGTCGTCCGATCGCCTCATGATTCGTGCCACAACCTGAAAAACGTCCCTGATTCGACCACGTAACCAAGCGCAAGATCTACCGTCAGATTACCTCAAAATTCGTGCCGCATCCAGATGGATACCCCAGATTGCACCATGTCGCTTGGAATCCCATTCCGAGCGATAGGCGATCCGAGATGCTCATGTGGGAAAAATGCCGCCGAGCAACGTGAGCCGTCAGATCACCTTTGAATTCGCACTGTAGCCCGATCCAGGCCTCAGATGCACCCACGTCGTTCGGAACCATCCCTCCGTCAGATCGTTCAGAATTTTGCGCTAATGGCTGATGAATGACCCAGATCGTGCCACGTTGTAAATAGGTGATTAAAATTATGTTTTAATTATTAATTCGAATTATTTATTTAAAAAATTGCAAAAAATGATTTAAAATTCAAGAAAATTAATTATAAATTCTAAAAAATAATTATAAATTTGGGGAAGTATTTTTGAGCCCCTGGATGAATAATTATTCGTTGGAATAATTAATTGCTACTCCTGGAAAATAAATCATCGCTTCGCAAAATTAAATAAATGCTCCGAACAATAAATAAAAAATTACCAAAAATCAAGAAGAACTAGGAAGTGACTTTGAGCATGCTGACAACTTAGAAAAACACCATCACCCTACGAACAGGATACGAGCACCCCTTTGGGGGCTCTGATAAAGCCCTATACGCCATTAAAATAACAAAACTACTCCCCAATGGCTATAACACACAGTCTTCGGGAGTGGGGGGCTCGTGATATGGCTAAAAATGGGGTTAAATTGGAACCATTCAAAGAGGGCACGAATTCTAAAGTTGCAGGGGAAAGATGATAATTTCACCTACAGACGGGTCTGAATTGGGAACTGGGTCTCTCCTCTAGGACCCGCTAACCCATGAACGGATCTGTTCAGTTGAGAACGGGTCTCAACCTGTTAGGGACCAGTTCAACAGGATCAAAGCAAATCCTGGCTTGTCCTTATCTTGAGGAGATGGTTATAACCACCCCTAGCCAGCCATGCTGAGAAGTAGGGATTCACTCTTATCCTAAAAGAGATCCCCATGGCGACTATAAATACCCCCTATCTCCTACTATCAAAGGTGATCACTCTTTGCGCACTTGACCTCTTTCCCTTTACCTTTTTCTGTGTATTGACAATAGCGTCGGAGGGTTCATCGCCGGGATCCATCCTGGTGTTTCGAACGTTTATGCAGGTGCCAAGGGAGCACCCAGGGGTCAACTTGTCACCAAGGAAGAAGTAGGATGCTGCCCGTTCAAGTTCTTGCGAACCTACAACACCAGATTCAGCGGCAACAGAGTGTAAGATTTCTAAAAGTGACTATATAAGTTAATTTATGAACAGCTTCATGCTACTATTGGTAAAATTAAGAGAAGCATTTCTGGAAGTTTAGAAATATAATTTAGTAGTATTAATTATGATGGAAAACAATAAAAATCATGATTGATGAACAAATTAAAGGAGATGAAAACAGAGAGTCGAGTTAAAAGATTTTCAACCCATATACTATCAAAATAGTGTATGGGCTTTGCGGTTAGCGTGTGCGCTTGGTGTTGGGGGGGGAGGGGGGTTCTTGGTCACGGGTTCGAAGCCTGGGGGGCTCTAACTCTTTTGAAATTTTTCGAAATTAATAAATTAACATTTTGGGAGTACAAAAGGGACTCAGAGCGGTTTATATCACCAACTGTGAGTTGGCTCTCTGGTTTGGGCGACTGTTGGCTTGCTTGTTGGTCCTGGGTTTGAATCCGGTAGTTTACTTTTGGGTTTTATTTTAATTTTTTTAATGATTTTTCAAGTTTTAAAATTTGAAAATTTTCATAGAAATATTTTTGAATGGTATTAGAACCCTTGAAAATATTTTCACACTAATCTAAGATATATTTTGAGAATTTAAAAGTCATATTCATATTAAATAATGTATTAGATGAGTTTTTTAATTCAAATTTTAAGGGGAATGTACATGATTAAAATATTTAAGAGTTGGTTGTAGTTAGAATACTCTTTTGTGAAAATTCATGGATATTAATCCAATGAATTAAAGAAATGATCGAGGTGGTTGATAATAAAATCATATCATAAGTATGAGATTAAAATAAGGAATTTCAAGCGATTAATATAAAAAAACTTTTGTTTTAAGAAATACACTTGAAGTGTAGAAAAGCATGAAAAAGGTTCTATTAATTGAAAGAGAGTTGAATATTATTAAAGTGAATAGTTTGGTTTGTTAACCAAGAAATTATCTACAATAATTTGATTTGATAAATTGTTATCGAACGTCACTATAAGAAGTTGAGTACTTCATAGTCTATAAACATAAGGAAAGTGGATAAAGAGGAAATGATGAAAAATGAATGAAATGTTTATTTTGAGGTTAGATGCAACCTAAGTGATCTCTATATTGAGATGGTTATTGGAATCTAGAGGCTGAACGAGACCCGTAGTGACCGGCAATTTGTGAATAAAGAAATTTGAGAAGTAGCCAGTGTGGGCTAATGTTCTCATGTGTTGATTTAAGTTTGGTAGGGTAAGCTAGCTCTAGGTTGTGATGATTATAAATAAATCTAAGGATAGGCACTAGGAGAAGATGTGATGAAACTTGGGCAAACGTAAGTGGGGCGCCTCTATATAGGCTGACGGTAGACTCCAAGACTATAGACCCAGTTCGACGGTGGACTCCGGGATTGTGGTTGCTTGCGATGTGAGACGAGCCTTAATTAAATCCGGGACTATAATTGATTTGACGGTGGACTCCAGGATTATAAATAGTCGGGCGGATCGGAGGCCGATCTCCAATGTATATGCGTACCGGGGCTAGAGGGGCACTTGCGGGATGTTTGCATGACGAGGATTCTGTATGGTTTAACGATGGACTCTGGGATTGAAATCCGTACTCGTGGAATGTCTAAACCTAGCTTTTGTTACCATAGTAGGTTGTGCATGGCAAGGGATTAAACCCTATAATGAGGAGTACGGTAAGGGCTTGCCCTCGGACCTATGTAGTATGGGATGCATAGAATCCGAACAAATATGCATTAGTGTCATCGTAGTGTAAACATCTGCATTAGGCATTAAGTCATATCATACACTGACACTACTAGGGTAGTCACTTTTCCTGTTTGCATTTAAGGTTGTGTTTGCTAAAGTAAGAGAATTGCTGTATTATAGCATTGTGTCAGTTGTATGCAACTAACGTGCCCACAGTTTTCCAGTGCAGGACATGGATTAGCGAAAAGGCATAAAGATGAATTGATACTGATGATTACTTCCAGATTAAAGTTGTTGAATGTTAAAGTTGTATATTTTTGTTGTAACTTCCGTTGTATATTTTGTAACAGACATTGTGTAATGAAAAAGTTTTAAATTCCTTATAAATTTGTACGAATTGCAGTAAAAGATCCTGTTGTGCTATGAATTACATGTATTTGGAATTCATGGCGTTACAATCTGTTTGATGGAAAGCAGTATTGGAGTCATTTGTGATTCCCAAAGCTGTCTGAAGGCTCCTCCAAAAGTGTGACGTGAACCACGCATCTCGATTTGAAACAATTGACACTAGAATTCCATGCAGTCTCACAATCTCCCCGATGTGCAATTCTGCCAACTTCTCCATTGATCAGGTGATCTTCATTGCCAAGAAATGAGTAGACTTGGTTAGTCGATCCACTATTACCTAAATCACAGCATTTCCCTTGGGACTTCTAGGTAATCCTGTGATGAAATCCATGATGATGTTTTCCCACTTCCACTCTGGAATGGGTAATGGCTGTAGTAAATCTCCAGGCTTTTGATTCTCTGCCTTGACCTACTGACAAGTCGCACGTCTTGCTACGAAGTCTGCTACACCCCTTTTCAATCCCAACCACCAGAAATGTTATTTAATATCTTTATACATCTTGGTACTTCTTGGATGTACTGACACTATAATAGTGTGTGCCTCTTGTAGATGCTCTCCTTCAATTCTGACTGATCAGGTACACACAATCTTTCTCCAAACCACAACACTTCGTACCTTACTTGGATTTCTGACAACTTGCCCGTGCTAACTTGCTCCTTCATCTTCTAAATTTCAGGGTCAGATTTCTGACCGTCGATGATCCGCTCCCTCTTAAATCACTCTTTCTAACAGGGCACTACTAGGTCTACGAGTGACATGTCTAAACCACCTGAGACGATTCTCTCGTAATTTATCTTAGATATGAGCTACCTTTACCTCGTTTCTAATTCTATTCTTCATAGTTTTTGCACAAATCCATGTTAGCACTCTCATCTCCGATACACTCATTTTTTTGGACATGTTATTTCTTTATTGCTCAACACTCTACTTCATACATCATTGATGGTCTAATAGCAGTCCTATAAGGTTTTTCCTTTAACTTCAAAGGTATATGTTTGTCACATAAAATACCACAAGCGCTTCTTCACTTAAGGCACACTGCTTGGATCCTATGTGTAACATCTTCACAAATCTCCCTAACTTTTAGTATAATCGAGCCTAAATATCGGAAACATTCTGTAACACCAGCGCTTCTTCACTTAAGGCACACTGCTTGGATCCTATGTGTAACATCTTCACAAATCTCCCTAACTTTTAGTATAATCGAGCCTAAATATCGGAAACATTCTGTAACACCTCGTAGTTTTCAAGAGTATATATATATATATATATATATATATATATATATATATATATATATATATATATATATATATATATATATATATATATATAACTTGATAAAAAGTAAGTTGGCTGTTGAAACTTGAAAGTATAAAATGTCACTTTGGTAAAATAAGTGGAATTGTGATGTGTATAGGTGGGGGCCCACTTGGTTTAAAGGCAGCATGTAAATATGCTGCTGCTGCTCTTGGAGTAGCATGTGACGTGGCCATGCCATGAGTGGGGCTCACGGCTTTGAGAACAACAAGTGAAGTGTGCTGCTGAACAGGAGTAGGTAAGTAATATAGTCCCATATCGGGATTGCAAATAAATAAAATATAACATAAATAATAAAGCCTATGATCAGCAGTCACCTATCCGGTTAACCACCTTTTGAGAGGCAGCCTGTGGTGGGCAGTTGTACTACATAGTATCTAATTTGTCTTCTAAATTGTATAAATTGTCTGAGCTAGGGGCAGGGGCATTACAAATGGTATCAGAGCCGACTTTCGACACCGAGTGTGGGGCATGTCTACATAGTCGGCGGTAGATCTCCGTGGCTATAGACCCAGTCGGCGGTGGATCTCCGTGACTGTGGTTGCTTGTTATGATTAGTCTGACGGTGGACTCCGGGACTATATATTTAGTCGGCGGTGGATCTCCGTGACTGTGGTTGACCAGGGAGGGCAGATAGAAAAAGCAGATGCTCCACATCGGCTAGAAAGGAGATCCTGCACTAGATTGTGCATGCCCGTGCTCAGCGAGGACGCTGATTTCTGAAGGGGGGGTGTGTGTAACACCCCGTAGTTTCTATATATATATATATATATATATATATATATATATATATATATATATATATATATATATATAACTTGATAAAAAGTAAGTTGGTTGTTGAAACTTGAAAGTATAAAATGTCACTTTGGTAAAATAAGTGGAATTGTGATGTGTATAGGTGGGGGCCCACTTGGTTTAAAGGCAGCATGTAAATATGCTGCTGCTGCTCTTGGAGTAGCATGTGACGTGGCCATGCCATGAGTGGGGCCCACAGCTTTGAGAACAACAAGTGAAGTGAGCTGTTGAATAGGAGTAGGTAAGTAATATAGTCCCATATCGGGATTGCAAATAAATAAAATATAATATAAATAATAAAGCCTATGATCAAGAGTCATATATCCGGTTAACCACCTTTTAAGAGGCAGCCTGTGGTGGGCAGTTGTACTACATAGTATCTAATTTGTATTATAAATTGTATAGATTGTCTGAGCTAGGGGCAAGGGCGTTACACATTCTCGCTTATGTATCTCTTGACCATCAAGCTTCAATACTTTCTCATTTGTGTTCCAAATATCACTAAAATTACACTCTATATACTCTATTTTAGTTATGCATATTCTAAAACCTCTAGCTTCTAAAGTTTCTCTCCACAATTCAAATTTAGTATTGATTCTTGTTCTAGTCTCTTCCACTAAGACGACGTTATCAGCAAAAAGCTTACATCAAGGCACTTCATCTTGTATTTCTCGCGTCAATTCATCCATAACCAAAGCAAATATGTAGGGGTTTAAAGTAGAACCTTGGTGTAAACCTACTGTAATAGGAAAACCATAGGTCTCTCATGTGGTTGTTCTAATTGTGGTCATTGCCCCATCATACATATCCTGAATCACCTCAATATACCACATAGTTAATCTTTTATTATTTAACACCCACCATACTATATCTTTAAGGACTTTATCATATATTTTTTCTAGATCTATAAATACAATATGTAGATCTTTTTATTTTCCCCATATTTTTAAGTCTCCTCAGTACATAAATTGCTTTCATTGTTGACCTTCCAGACATAAATCCAAACTGACTCTCAGACACTGCAGTTTATAGTCTCAAGTCTATGTTCGATTACTCTCTCCCAAAGTTTCATCGTACGTCTTATTAATTTAATCTCTCGGTAATTGGAACAACTATGTATTCTCCTTAATTTTTATATATAGGTACTAAAATGCTATTCCTCCATTCATCGGGCATCTTAGTGCTCAAAATCTCATTAAATAATTTTGTTAGTCAACTCACTCCTACATCCCCAAGACACTTCAAAACTTCAATGGGTATACCATCCGGTCCTAAAGCTTTTCCTATTTTCATCTTCCTAGAGCATTTCGAACCTCTAAAGTCCTAAATCTACGAAAAAATATATGCTCTCGACTCTCCCTTGAGTCCTCTATATTTAAGTTTTCTACAACATTTTCATTTAATAAGTTCTCAAACTAATTTCGCAATCTTTTACTAGAACTTTTGAATCCTCACTCTTAATACACCTAATTGTATCAAAATGTTTTGTTTTCATATCTCTTTATTTAGAAAGCTTATAGATGTTATTTTCTCATTCTGTGGTTACTAATTTTTTGTATAAACCATTATAAGCTTTTCCTTTTGTATCTTATATGCTTTCTTAATTTCTTTTCTAACAGTCTTATATCTCACCAAATCTTCTTCATTTCTACTTATTTGTCATATTTTGTAGGTTGATTTTTTTATCTCACAATATTTTGGACTTCTTCTTGACACCACCATATTTCTTTAGTTTGCAGCCTTCTATCTTTAGATTCTTCAAATACCTCCTTTGAGATTTCTCTGATGCACGTAGTTATTTTTGTCCATAATATATTTGTGGCCCCTTCCCAATTCCATGTCGTTCCTTTACAGACTTTATCTCTGAAAACCTCTAGTTTCTCTTCCTTCAAGTTCCACCACCTAATTCCTGGGCTCCTAGTCTCCTTCCTCACATATATGCGTTTCCTATTCTTAACATCCAACATCATTAATCCATATTAGGGCTGGCAACGGGCCGGGTTTGGGTTGGACTTATACAAGCCCAAGTCCCTGCCCAAAAAAAATTTATAGGGTCCTAGCCCGGCTTGAATTTGGGTCAGGTAGCAAACTTGAAGCCTGGGGCCGGGTCTGAATTAAATCCAAAAGCCCGAGCCCGGCCCGATTTCTTAACAAATAAATGAAAATGAAAAAAAATCTAAAATACATACTAAAAGAGGAGTCAGTAGCTGCGACGGCGGACGCGACGGGAACAGCTGCGACGGTGGGAGCAGTTGCAACGACGACATCTATTGTAGGCAGGGGCCAGGATTGAAAAGTGTGGGGGGTGGAATTTTTTTTTATATAGGTTGGATTATAGGGGATCGAGTTTGGATGAACGGATGGTCATAGTTCAAAATTTTTTTCCAAAATGACTCACGTTTCGAAAGATTTTTATCCAATAATTTTTGTTTTGTGTGCTCAAAAGATTTAGTAGATCTTATGTGATCTTTATAATACCTACAGATCCCTCTATGTACTGTGTCAGTGGGTTTGGATCATCATTTTGATTTTTCAAATTATAGTTCATCCATAACTAGTAACTTCTCTTGGTTAAAATTTATAAATGAAACACCAGGATGCTCTTGTCACTCAATTTTTGCTCATGAATTATACTAATACCCTCCCTTAACAGTACAACAAAATGTTCAACTTTCCATGCTACCAAATATCATACATACAAAAGGAGGAAATTCATAGATGCTTCAATTTCTTTTGAAACTTCCGATTCCTAAAAAAGATCAAGACACAAATTGATCAAGACTTATTATCTAAGATGGTTGTCTATACGAACAATAAACACAACTTCTTTTTCATTCTTAGGTTAATTCTACATACTACAAGTTAGATTTTTTTTTATTTTTGGCATAATATTACAAGTTGATTTGCTTCCCCACAATTACAAATCGAAACTTGAATCACATCTACTAGTAATCTATGTTAACTAAATAATTAAACAAATCTTCATAATCATACATATGATCCATAAATAGAGTTGGGCTTAGATTGGATAGAGTTGAACTTGGGCCCAAATATAAATGGAGGTGGGCTTTAAAATATATTGGGAGGGGTTGAAAGCATTAGCCCATCCTAATATTCCAAAAAAAAAAATTATAGGTGGATGCCAAAATGTTGGGGGGGGCTGTAGCATACCTCAGCCCCTACCTACATCCGCCCATGATTGTATGAACAGCAGAGGCCGCAGGTGGAGGGGGCGGCCGGAACAGCTGCAACTGCGGGAGCAGTGGCAGCGGCTGAATCTGCGATAGTGGGAGCAGCAGCGGCAGCGGATAGGGGCAGGGTGGATCTAGGAAGTGGAGGAGAGAGAAAGAGGGGCTTGATCTAGAATGTTTAGGAGAGAGAAATAAAGGGCTGAAATGAGGAGAGGGAAAGAGTGGGGGATATTTATAGTTGGAAGAAGATGGGGTAAGATATGCTTGAGGTGTATGATCGAACTAAGAGTGTGTTTTTTTCAATTAATGTGCACTCGGTTCCGGGTCGGGTCGGACCTATATAAACCCGAACCCAGCCCGAAAATTAATACGGGCTCAACTTTTGAGCTCGAGTCCAAAATTGTACAAAATTTTCAGGCCCATAAGGTGTTAAAATCGGGTCGAACTTGATCGGGCTCGGGTTGGGTCCAGGTTAATTGCCAGCCTTAATCCATATTGTGAGGTTAAACATTCTCTCGGTACAACTTTATAATCTTTACATGTCAAGTGATCTACCTTTCTAGTAATGGGGGAAAAAATCAATTTGGCTCCTATTTTCCCCCACTTTAAAAGTGATCAAATGTTTCTCCATCTTCATAAAATAAGTATTTGCCAGTATAAGATCATATGAAGCCTCAAAACCTAATTGAGCATCTCCACCATCGTTCTTATGTCCACATCCATGTCTTCCATGCACCCTCTTAGATTTCATGTTATCTTCTCCTACATATCCGTTGAAATCTCCTGCTATAAATAATATCTCACCTAAGGGTACTCCTTAAATTATTTCATCTATATCTTCCTAAAATTTATTTTTATCTTGTGCATCTAATCCTACTTGGGGTGCATAAGCACTAATGATATTAATTATATTTTCCCCTAATACAAGCTTAATTTATATTATTCTTTCTCATTTCCTATTAACACATACTGCATTTCCCTTGAATTTCTTATAAAATTCCTACTCCATTTCTGATATGGCTAAAAATGGGGTTAAATCGGAACCGTCCAAATCAGGCGCGAATCTTAGAGATCAGGGGTAAAATGGTAGTTTCACCTGCAAACGGGTCTGAAATAGGAACTGGGCCTTTTTCCAAAGGCCCAATAACCCATAAACGGGTCCATCATTCTGGGCGCGGATTCCAACCCACGAAAGCCCAATCTAGCTTGATAGGAGAATTAGGGTTTCCGGTTGCCCTTAATCAATGGCCCTGATCACTTCTATCCATCCACTGGGAAGTAGGGATTTGATCTTATCCCGAAACTGGTTCCTAAGGCGGCTATAAATACCCCACATCCCCCATTGTTAACAGGTAATCAATCTTTTGCCAATCAAAGCTCTTTCATAATCTTTCTAATTACTGACTTGAGCATCGGAGGGTGCGTTGCCGGGATCAACCCCGGTGTTTCGCACTTTTTGCAAGTCAACGGCGGGAGATAACGGTCAAACTCCGGCGGAAAGGTTTCAGGTTTGACTATTCAACATCCTAAGAATCCACAAATTCTATCTATTTGCCCCCACACCGATTTCAGTGGCAACAGATTGGCGCCGTCTGTGGGAAAAACGAATAGCACCCCATCCTCTTCCATCGGTTAAGATCACCTCCAGCCATGCCTCCAAGGAAACTGAGATCCAGAGGGTCCAACCGTGGGCCCACTCCTCCTCAACCATAATAGGAGGCTCCCCTCCAAACCGTCCAGCAGCAGGGGCAACACCCACCTTAGCCTGATCAGCCCCTGCAGCAGGAACAGCCTCCTCTTCAGAACCTTCAGCCCTTGCGGGGTCAAGCCGGGCCCTAGAATGCCGGAGCAGGGGCCTCTCGTCCCAACCATCAGAAGCAACCTCTTCACCGTGACCACGTCTCCGTGCACAACCCTTCTACCGATTCAATGGCATCTCACAACCCCCGGCCTTCCGAAGACCTCTGCAATATCCTCATCAACCGGCAGAAAGAAGAGGACCTTCACCACCGTTTGGATGAAAGGCGGGCCCGTAAGGGAGCCCCCCACCTGGAACGTCCAAATGAGTTATCTCCTCATCGCCGCGGCCATAGGAGGTTCCCTCCTCACAGAAGGCAGAGAGAGTCCCCTGAATACCATCGAAGAAGGCATCACTCTCCCGCTGGTCGGCACCCCCTGATGGATGATAACGGGCCTATCACCCGAGCCGAATTCCAACAATTCCTAGCCACAATCTTTCAAGCCCTCAACCTCCGACCAGACAACAACAACAATGCTCAAAGGGTCCCCACTCCTGCTCAAGCTCCAAGCTACCGCCATCATATCCCTAGTCCTCGCCATTCCCTGAGCTACCATCGACGTAGCCCCCGCTCCCCTTCGTACGAGGACGAGTCCAGAGACTCACTTGGCTACCGTCGAAGGGATGATGCTGTCTATCGTCGTCTCCATGAGATGGAGAGGCGCCTCAGCCAACTAGACAGGGAAGAGGAGCTGAGAGGAAGGACCCTCCGTCCAAACCGACCTCCCTTCTCCCGAACTATCATGGAAGCACCCGTTCCACCAAACTTCAAGCCCCCGCAGTTTGAAACATATACTGGGGAGTCTGACCCTGTGGATCATATAGAGAGTTTCAAAACTCTTATGATGATCCACCAGGCTTCCGATGCTCTACTATGCAAGACCTTTCCAGCTATTCTCAAAGGTCCGGGTCGGGAATGGTACTCTCGGCTCGCCCCGTCCTCCATCTTCTCCTTTGAACAATTTGAAACCCTCTTCATCACCCACTTCGTAAGTAGCCGTCGCACTGAGAAGACTAGTATCTCGCTACTCTACCTTAGTCAGAAGAAGGGCGAGAAGCTGAAAGATTATGTGAAGTGGTTTACCGCAGAAGCTAGGTCCATTGCCTCCCTCGACCAATCGGTCGCTGCAGTAGCCTTCCATTCAAATGTCCTCAACTCAAGCCTTCGGTCCTCCCTAGCCAAAAAGTCCCCGCAAAACTTCTCCGACCTTCTTCTCAGAAGCGAGAAGTATATCCGGGCCGAGGAAGCTGAATATCGCCCCACTTTTGAGGGGTCTTCCTCCGGGACCAAGAGAAAGGCAGCTGAAGAAGAGGGAGCTAAGAAGCTTCAGAAGGATAACGGGGGCCAGCGCCGCCTGCCTCCCAGATTTGAGAAGTTTACCCTTCTTAACGCCAACATTTCCACTATTCTAGTGGAGGTCGAGAAGGAAGGAGTTCTGCCTCCTGCCCCGAAGATGAATACCCTCGGCAAGAAGAGGGACAAAGACAAGTGGTGATATCATCGAGACCACGGCCACGACACCAACGACTGTCGGGCTCTGAAGAATGAAATTGAAGCCCTCATCCAGATGGGGCAGCTGTCTAAGTTCATGAGAAAGGAAGGAATCGATCTTCCTCCTCCCCCCAAGGGGGCTAATAAGCATCCCGAGAGGCACGACGAGACTCCCGAGTTTGAAGAGGAACGCATCTTGCACATCATCCATGAAGGCCCAATGGGAGGAACCTCCAATTCTTTTCGAAAGGATTTTATTAGGGAAGTCAACTCGGTGCACGGTATACCCCCTCCCAAAGGCCTCGGAGTCCCGGTCACTTTCTCAGATGAAGACTTGGAGGGTGTCCGAACCCTGCATTGTGATGCACTAGTAATCAACCTTCACATGGCCAACTTCAAAGTGGAGAGGATTCTGGTGGACAATGGTAGCTCTGTCAACATCCTCTTCCTGGCGGCCTTCCGAGGACTCAAGTTATCGCGGGACAGGCTCAAGCCCACCGGTTACACGCTCCATGGGTTCACGGGAGTGCCAGTGACTATCGAAGGGGTAATAACCATCGACGTAACCGCTGGCAAAACTCCTACTACTCGGACGGAGCCAATGGATTTCATGGTCATCGACATCCCAGCTGCTTACAATGTGATTCTAGGCCGACCTAGCCTAGCAGCTTGTGAGGCCGTCCCGTTGGCTTATCATCTTAAAATGAAGTTCCCCACCAAGTCAGGTGTAGGGGAAGGGGTAGTCAAGAGATGGCCCGCAAGTGTTACATGACCTCCACCAGGGGACCTGTCCTCTCCCTTGAGACTCTTGAGGTTCCTCAGGGGAACGCCCAACCTATGTCCGAACCAGTAGATGAGCTGGAGGAAGTGCTCTTTTCCGAGCAGGATCCGAACTGCAAGTTCTTCATCAGCAAGACCCTCCCCTCTGCCCTCTGTTCCGACATAGCCCAATGCATCAGGAAGAACCATGACCTTTTCGCCTGGTCGGCTGCCGATATGCCAGGAATTTTGGGGGAGCTCCTCGTCCACCACCTAAGCGTTGCTCCGGGGTCCAAACCGGTCCAGCAGAAGAGGCGCAAATTTGCCCCCGAGTGCCAACAAGCCATAAAGGAAGAAGTGGAAAAGCTCCTCAAAGCCCGGTTCATACAAGAAGTCAACTATCCCGAATGGTTCTCTAATATTGTTATGGTTAAGAAGGCCAACGGAAGTTGGAGAATTTTCATCGACTTCACGGACCTAAACAAAACATGCCCTAAGGATCCATTCCCTCTCCCCAGCATCGACACCTTGATCGATGCTACTTCGGGCCATGAGCTGTTGAGCTTCATGGATGCCTTCTCCGGATATAACCAAATCAGAATGTTCCCCCCGGATTACCCGAAGACCTCCTTCGTCACCGATCAAGGACTCTATTGCTACATGGTAATGCCCTTTGGGCTGAAAAATGTCGGTGCAACCTACCAGTGCCTCGTCAACAAGGTCTTCCAGAATCAGATCGGCCGAAACATGGAAGTGTATGTTGATGATTTGCTAGTTAAAAGCATCCATGGGGCCGACCATGTTGCCGATCTCCAAGAAGCATTCGGTGTGTTAAGGAAGCATGATATGAGGCTCAACCCGAACAAGTGTGCATTCGGAGTCTCGTCGGGTAAGTTCCTAGGCTTCATGGTCAGTCAAAGAGGGATCAAAGCCAACCGCGAGAAGATCAAAGCCATACTGGACATGGTTCCTCCTACAAGTGTGAAAGAAGTTCAGAAGCTCACAGGACGCCTCGCAGCCATAGGGCACTTCCTGTCTAAGTCAGGAGAGAAGTGTCTTCCTTTCTTCAAAGCCCTCAGGGGGGCTAAGGGCTTCGAGTGGGGCCAACAACAGTAAGAATTGTTCGATCAATTGAAGGCCTATCTGGTCAACCCCCCTCTCCTCAGCAAGCCTATCCCCGGGGAAACACTCTACCTCTACCTCGCTGCCTCCGAGCAGACCCTCAGCACTGTCCTAGTGAGGGACAAAGATAAGGCTCAGAAGCCCTTCTATTATGTAAGCAAGGTTCTCAGATATGCCGAGCTCCGCTCTTCGAGATTAGAGAAGATAGCATACGCCTTGGTTTTGACAGCCAGGAAGCTCCACCCTTATTTTCAATCCCACTCGGTGGTCGTTCTCATCGACCAGCCGCTTAAGCAAGTCCTATACAAGCCCGAGACCTCCGGGCATCTGATGAAGTGGTCGATCGAGCTGAGCCAACATGACATATCTTACCAACCTCGCACTGCAATCAAGGCTCAAGCCTTAGCTGAATTTATTGTAGAGAGCACCATACCGAAAGTGAGTCCCTGCAAATGGGCCACCTATCTGGACAGTATATGTAGACTGCTCTTCTTGCGCCAAAGGGAGCGGAGTCGGAGTCATTCTGGCAGGCCCAGATGACTTCGTTCTCCAATACTCCCTCCGCATCAACTTTAAAGCCTCCAACAACGAAGCTGAGTATGAGGCCCTGATAGCAGACCTGGGTATGGCTCGCAAGGCAGGGGCACAGCATATCCGAATATTCAGTGACTCGCAATTGGTCATGAATCAAGTCTTAGGAGAGTACGAGGCGTGAGACGACCGAATGGCTAAGTACCTAGCCAAGGTCCAAGTCCTCATGGCTTCATTCGAAGAGGCACAAATTCAGCAGATCCCTAGAGAAGAAAACTCCAAGGCAGATGCCCTCTCCAAATTGGCCTCTTCCTCCCTTCAAGGTCTCGAGCAGACCATCCTAATCTAAGTACTCCTAAGACCGAGCATAGAAGAAGAAGCTCCCGACTCGATGGAGTCGCTGCCAATCTAACTCCAGGACAACTGGATGAAGCCTTTGATAGAGTTCCTCAGGGACGGGGTCCTTCCCGAAGACCCTAAAGAAGCCCGTCGAATCCGAATGAGGGCAGAGCGGTACACCCTTGTTGAAGGAGTCTTGTACAAACACTCCTATACCCAAGTAGATGGCAGACCCAACTTGAGGTGCCTCTCCCCGGAAGAAGCCTTGTATGCCTTGCAAGAATTCCACAAAAGTATAGGCGGAGCCCATTCAGGGTCAAGGTCCATCGCCAGGAAAGTGTTGAACTACGGGTATTTTTGGCCTACCATACTTCGAGATGCCGAGCAACATATCCGGCAATGTAGCCCTTGTCAGCAGTTCTCCAACATCCGCCGGCTTCCCCAAGCACAACTCACATCTCTCTCAAGTCCAATTCCCTTCGCAATGTAGGGAATGGACTTGCTGGGTCCTTTCCCACCAGCTCCGGGCCAACTCAAGTTTCTAGTCATGACCATCGACTATTTCTCCAAGTGGATCGAAGCCGAGCCATTGGCTACCATTACTGAGAATAAAGTGTTGCAGTTCTTCTGGAGAAATGTAATTTGTCGGTTCGGTGTACCTCGGGTCCCAATAACAGATAATGGAACACAGTTTACAGGGGCAGCATTCCGATCTTTGTGTAAAGACCTCGGCATTCAGCAACGCTTCTCCTCCGTCTCCCATCCACAGTCCAATGGTCAAGTAGAGAATGCTAATAGGTAGATCCTCTCCGGCATCAAGAAGAGATTAGATAAGGCTGCCAAAGGCTTATGGGCAGAACAACTTTCTAACGTATTGTGGAACTACCGCACTATGAAACAGACCCCCACAGGAGAGTCGCCCTTTAATCTCACCTATGGGTCCGAGGCTGTGATCTCTTTAGAAGTTGGTCTGCCATCCCCTCGCCTTATCGCTTATGATGAAGAGCAGAATGCCAGAGATCTCCGAGTAAATTTGGACTTGATTGACGAGCTCCATGAAAGAGCTTCAATTCGCCAGCAAAATTATCGGAGAAGAATCGAGCAGGCCTACAACAAAAAAGTCCGTCCCACGGATCTCAAAGAAGGGGATTTAGTCCTCAGAAAGCTAGCTATCTCGTTCCCCAGCCAAAAGAGTAAGCTAGATCCGAATTGGGAAGGACCGTACAAAGTTTCCAAAGTAGTCCGTCCCGGAGCATATCGTCTTGAAGATCTTGAAGGCAGAGAGATACCCAGAACTTGGAATGCCGACCATTTACTGAAATACCAAGAGAGCGCCTGAACGCCTCTCCGAGTACCTTCAAATGTCGAGCCATTCCTATCTTTTTATTTGTGCTTGTTTCTTTATTTTCCCATTGTAATAACGACTTGCAACTTAGAAGCAGCCGATTAGCAGTTATCAATAAGGAACTTCTTTCCCCTGATAATTCTCTTGTGGTTACTTTTATCTCTTTGTCTAAAGCCTTTAATTGCTCTTACTCAAATGACGTGTTTGGAGTCCAAAACTTGGCTCGATTCTGCTTCGCAGGCTCGCTCATAAGCGAGCTAGAAGTGGTTTGCCATTCGGAACTGCTCCTAAAATCGTTGAAATTTACTCGAATGACATGTTCGGAGTCCAAAACTTGGTTCGATTCTGCTTCGCAGGCTCGCTCATAAGCGAGCTAGAAGTGGTTCGTCATTCAGAACTACTCTCACAACCGTTGAAATTTACTCGAACGATGTGTTTGGAGTCCAAAACTTGGCTCGATTTCGCTTCGCAGGCTCGCTCATAAGCGAGCTAGAAGTGGTTCGCCATTCGGAACTGCTCCCACAACCGTTGAAATTTACTCGAACGATGTGTTCGGAGTCCAAAACTTGGCTCGATTCTGCTTCGCAGGCTCGCTCATAAGTGAGCTAGAAGTGGTTCGCCATTCGGAACTGCTCCCACAACCGTTGAAATTTACTCGAACGACGTGTTCAGAGTCCAAAACTTGGCTCGATTCCGCTTTGCAGGCTCGCTCTTAAGCGAGCTAGAAGTGGTTCGCCATTCAGAACTGCTCCTACAACCGTTGAAATTCTCTCGAACGACGCGTTCGGAATCCAGACCACTGGACTGGATAACTGACGAAATTTCTACAACTATACCAGACATGGGAGAAGAATACTTGAAGGAGTGCTTGAATGAATGCCCCATTGCTTCACTTGGCTGGATAACTGATGAAGAAATTCAGGCATACATTCCCGAGCGACTTGCATTCCGAGCTGCGTATTGAAGAAAAATAACTTTCTCCCCAAAATTCGTGCAAGATCTCGATCAGACGGCACCGATGGAACCACGACCACAAAACGACAAGATAGCATTTTCTAGGGATCCACGCCGTCTTTTACATCGAGATCTGCGCAAGATCCTTAGATGGACGGTTCAGATCGTGCCACGTCCCTCGGAATCTAAATCCGAGCGGCTGGCGATCCGAGTTGCGTATTGGAGAAAAACAACTTTCTACCCAAAATCCGTGCAAGATCTCGATCAGACGACACCAATGGAACCACGACCACAAAACGACAAGATAGCGTTTTCTCGTGATCTACCCCGTCTTTTACATCAAGATCCGCAGAAGGTTTGTAGATGATCACGTCCGATGAAGCCACGTCCTTCAAAGTTCAAAAGTTTGGCAAGGCCCCACTTCTACTCCGCGCTCTTAAGCGAGCTAGAAATGGTCCACCTTTAGAAACACTTACAACCATAAAGGACTAATTGAACACGCCAACACACAAGCACAGAGGAATAAACAAAGCCCTCACTTCTATAAAGTTTAAAGTTCAAAGAAACTCGGATAAAAGACCAGCTACTCTTATCTACAACGAGTTACAAGATTCGAAAAGCTAAAATTACAAGACTACTTCAGCGACTCTGAGGAAGGGGGATGTTCCTCTTAAGAGACAGGCGGGGATGCCGCACACCTTGTCGTTGCGATCCAGCACTCGTTGAGGTCCCCAAACCAGCGAGCTTGGTAGTGTCTCTCAGTTCTGCGCCGGCTGAAGCTTTGCTCGATGAGACAGCCACACTACTTTGGGCATACCCTGGACTTCGCCGAGCAACCGGCGAACGAGTCGCAAGCTCGTAAAACGAGATCCCTCGTTCATTCTCTTCACGGGTATACGAAGTGCTCCTGACGTTGATCGGTCCTGAATGGGGCTGAAGGTGAGCAACCTCCGCCTCTAGCTCGACTATTCATTGCTTCAGAGAATCGTCCTTCACGGCTATCTTGAAGCGAGGAAGCTAAGAGGAGCCTTCAGCACCGAAACCATCGGCAATAATTCGATAGAGATGAGTAACCTCGATGCTCCTGTCGATTGTAACCCTCTTCAACTCATCGACCTCCACCGTCAACTCGTCGCGCTCAGCCATCAACTTGCCCACCATCTCTGCTAATTCTTCTTCCTCCGCCGAAAGCTCTTCTTCTACTATTTTTGAGTGGTGAACCTTGACCAACAGTTCGCCCCTCTCCTCTGTGACATCAAATAGCGCCTTCCGGAGCAACTTCACCTCACCTTCAAGACGAACCTCGCGAGTTCATTTCCTTAGTTGCTTCAACTCGGAAAGACACTTCGCCAGCATCGCCTTAAGATGATCTAGCTCCAACTCGCTCTTGAGAAAGCACTCTCGACTGCGGGAAAGGGCCAGCTTTATTGCTTTCAAGTCAACCCGAAGACAAGAGGCTTCAGCTGCTAGACTCGACTCGACCTAAGAAGTGAAAACATATCAACGCAAAAAGCAAAAAGTGTTTTCAACACTTAGCGAAATTTTCAACAACAAGGCATTCACAACACTTGAAATCTCAAACACTTGGCCAAAGTCTCAAAAAGTTAGTCGTTTTCATTAAAATCCAAAAAGAGTACATGAGAGCGGTGGCCAGTCCGCAGTTCGGCATTACAATAAAAAAAGAACAAAAAACAAAGAAAAAGGCAAGTTAGGGGGCCACCTCATGGCGCCGATCCGAGGCATCCACGCTCGGCACAGTGATGAGCGCTCCCCGATGTTCACCTCGTCCTCGGCGTCCTCCTCAGCCTCTTGCTCGGGCTCGACCTCTGCCAGAGGCAATAGCTCCTCGCCCTCCACGGGATCGTAGAAGTAATACGAGGAGCTGTCAATGCTGGGGATGCGGGCCGCCACATGCTTCAGCGCTCGGGCGTAAGCCTCCTCCATGTTTGTCATCATGTGAGCTTCGGCCTCATCCCAAACCGCATTCTCTGCCTCGGCAACCTTCATCGCCTGGCCGTTCAGCACCTCTTCAGACGCCTTCAAGGCCTTGGCCAGCTCCTCCTCGAGGCGAGTCCTCTCTTTCTCCAACACCTCGACCTTGGAAGCCTCAGCTGTGGAGTTCTTCAATGCCTTGGTGAGCTTCATCTCGAGGGCCCCCACCTCGGCTGCATGCGAAGCCGACAGTCGTTGCTCAGCCTCATACAGCTTGACCGCTTTGGATCGCTCCGACCTCTCCCGATCGTTCGCTAGGTTCATCTCCTTCTCTTGCTCGGCGAATAGCTCGAGCATGTGATTGAAGTGGCAGAGATTCTGTGAGCAAAACAAAGGAAAAGAAGCGATTAGAACTGAATGAAAAAACTTAGAAAATTTATTGGGTTGTCATAACCGACTCATACTTACCGACATAGTGTTCCGAGCTATCTCCAAGGCATCGTCGCCCACAGCGCCGGCCTTCAGCACGGCATGGTCCTTCGAGGTCGGCAGGTGCTTCACCGCCTACATGCACATCCCCGAGTCACCAAGGAAACCATATACCTTCATCACCCTCCAGTCGGGGACGAAGAGACGCTTGTGCTCCTCGGTGAGGATGGCCTCCGCCTCGGCAGTAAGTGGCGGCACCTCCAAAGCCAGAGCTGCGTTGGCAGAGAACGCCCGGCTCAATGAACCCGGGGCTTCGACCAAAGGGGCCTTAGAGGGCGGTTCCGAAGGAGCCTCGGTAACCGGCTCCACAACGACCGAAGGTGCCAAGGGGACTTGTGTTGTCCGACCTGAAAGAGGCCCCGCGGTGGTCCTCTTCCTCTTCCTCATGTCCGTGTCCTTTGCCGCGTGACTCTTGGCCATCAATGCCTTATAATCCATGCCGGGGGTCTCTGCATACAAAGAAAAAACCTAGCAAAAGAGTTAGAAAAAACAAAAACTAAAAGACTCAGACTAGCAAGAAAAAAGAAAAAGAGCGTACTGGGGTCGATCGGACTGAGACCTCCACCGAACAAGACCCCTTCGGTGATATCCTTCCAACTGAGGGTCGGAAGTCCAAGGATTTTCACCACCACCTCCTCTTCCTCCCTTGTGAGCACCGGCTCTTTCTTCGCCCACTTCGGCACCCGTCTTTCCACAGCATCGGGAATCCCCACGGCTCGGGACCCCGGATGAGAAAATACGTCTCCTTCCAGTGTTTGATTGAGTTCGGATTCTCGATCAACTTCACCCCCCTCCTCGGTGATAGATAATACCGATCCTCCATCTTGCTCATCCAGCAGATGCGATAGAGGCTCCGAAGCAGAACGAGCTGCGATTGCACGCCAACCGCCTGACATTGAAGGATGAAGGCAATGACATGCTGCCACATGTTCGGCATAAACTGAACCGGGCTCAGGCCATACCACTGTAGCACCTCGACCATGAATGGATGCAGTGGTAGCCGAAGGCTGGCGTTTAGTGCGTCATACGGGAAGATGCACGTGTCTGCCGACGTCCCCGTACATACTCGAAAGCCGGGGCTGGGGAGTAATAGGACGTACTCCTTTGGGATGTAGAACCCCTTCCTGATCCAGTGCAGATCTGCCTCGGTCAAGACGGAAGGGATCTCATCCACTTCGAAAGGATCCCTTGGATTATTCTCCTCATAGGCTGAAACCATCCCGTGCACCATCTTCTCTAGGATGTCCTCAGGGTAACTCCTCACCCCCCCCCCCCCGACACTAGACAACGCGAATGGCAGCTGACCCAGCTCTCCTGCCCCCCTCAGAGTCTCAATTATCGTCGACTCCCCGACCAGATCAACCACTTACTTACCCTTCCTCGGCTTCGTCACTACCGCTCGGCCGGTGTCTTGGTCCGAGGTGGAGGTCTCGTCCCCAGAAGAAATTCTAGTCAATCTCAAGAAGAAGGGGGAAAGACTAACCTTGAAGTGACGTGTATGGCCGAAAAAGATCGCCGGAGTCCAAACTCGCCTTGCCACAAAAGCTAGTAGCGCCGCTCGGGACCAAAAATACCGCTCGCAAGAGTAAAAGTAAAAGTAAAAGTGAAAGTGAAAGTGAAAGAAAAAGAGAAAGAGTGGGGGAGGTGAAAACTTATAGTGAAAGAGGTGACTCTTGGGCTTAGTAACGTAAAGTTGCGACTCTTGGGCCCCCCTCAAGCCCGTTAAAAAAGGCTAAACGACAAAGTGAAGAGCAACGATTGTTCATAAGGGTGTTGATTCAGACTCGCCCACACCGCTCGGCTATTCCTTTACACTGCCAAGGCACTCCACCGAGCTATCAAGGGATGGTCCGAATCACCCCACATCTCTCGGAATCCAAATCCGAGCGACTGGTGATCCGAGCTGCGTATTGGAGAAAAACAAGTTTCTCCTCAACAATCGTGCGGGATCTTGATCAGACGGCTCAGATTGGACCACGACCACAAAATGATAAGATAGCATTTTCTTGAGATCCACACCGTCTTACACATCGAGATTCGTGCCAAAACTTGTGATGAACGGCTCAGATCGCCCTACGTCCCTCGAAATCCAAATCCTAGCGACTAGCGATCCGAGCTGCGTATTGGAGAAAAACAAGTTTCTCCTCAACAATCGTGCAAGATCTTAATCGGACGGCTCAGATTGGACCACGACCACGACAAGATAGCATTTTCTCGTGATCTGAACCTCTTACCTCGTGATTCGCGCCATGATGAACGGCCCAGATCACCCCACGTCGCTCAGAATCCCAATCCGAGCAACTGGTGATCCGAGCCGCTTATATGGAGAAAACAACACCGAACCATGTCGCTCGGATTCCGAGCAACTGGCGATACGAGCTGCGCACATGAAGAGCATAACGTCGCTCGGAATCCCAATCCGAGCGACTGGCGATCCGAGCCACTCACATGAAGAAAGTAGCGGTGAGCCACGTCGCTCGGAATCTAAGCAACTGGCGATCCGAGCTGCACATTTGAAGAAAAATGCCACCGAGCAACCCCAACCGTCAGATTTTCTCAATATTCGCGTCGAAAGATGATAAGCGGCTTAGATCACGCCACACCCACAAAACAACAAAATAGCATTTTTTCGTGATCTGAACCTCTAGCCTCGTGATTCGCGCCATGATGAACTGTCCAGATCACCCCGCGTCACTCGGAATTCCAATCCGAGCAACTGGCGATCTGAGCTACTCATGTGGAGAAAATAGCACCGAGCGACACCGACCGTCAGATCTTCTCAAAATTCGTGCCTCGACCTAATGAACAGCCTAGATCACCCCACATCGGTCGGAATCCCAATTCGAGCAACTGGCAATCCGAGCTGCTCATGTGGAGAAAATAGCGCCAAGCCACGTCACTCGGATTCTGAGCAACTGGCGATCCAAGCTGCTTATGTGTAGAAAGTGGTGCCGAGCGACACAGGTCATCCGATCCCTCAGAAATTCGTACCGCTAGCTAATGGAAGGCCCGGATCGTGCCACGTCATAAATCAGATTAAAAATTAATTTTTTTATTTATTAAATTCTAATTATTTATTTAAAAATTGCAAAAAATGATAAAAAATTTGGGAAAATTAATTCAAAAAATCTAAAAAATAATTATAAATTCGGAGAAATATTTTTGAACCCCTGGCTAAATAATTATTGCTTAGAATAATTAATTGAGACCCCCGAACAATAAATCACCACTTTGCAAAATTAAATAAATGGTCCGAAAAATAAATAAAAATTAAGAAAAATCTCCAAAAGTCGAGGAAAGCTCAAGAACAACCATAAGCGCGCAACCAACTCTGAAAATCACCATAATACCTCATATAGGGATTCAACACCCCTCATTTGGACTCCGTTAAAACTCCACAAGCCATTAAAACAGCAAAACTACTCCTCAAAGGTTGATCAAACTCAGTCTTTGGGAGTGGGGGGCTCGTGATATGGCTAAAAATGGGGTTAAATCGGAACCGTCCAAATCAGGTGCGAATCTTAGAGATCAGGGGTAAAATGGTAGTTTCACCTGCAAACGGGTCTGAAATGGGAACTGGGCCTTTTTCCAAAAGCCCAATAACCCATAAATAGGTCCATCATTTTGGGCACGGATTCCAACCCATGAAAGCCCAATCCAGCTAGATAGGAGAATTAGGGTTTCTGATTGCCCTTAATCAACGGCCTTGATCACTTCTATCCATCCACTGGAAAGTAAGGATTTGATCTTATCCCGAAACTGGTTCCTAAGGCAGCTATAAATACCCCCCATCCCCCAATGTTAACAGGTAATCAATCTTTTGCCAATCAAAGCTCTTTCATAATCTTTCTGATTACTGACTTGAGCGTCGGAGGGTGCGTCGCCGAAATCAACCCCGGTGTTTCGCACTTTTTGCAGGTCAACGGCAGGAGATAACGGTCAAACTCCGGCGAAAAGGTTTCAGGTTTGACTATTCAACATCTCAAGAATCCACAAATTCTATCTGTTTGCCCCACACCGATTTTAGCGGCAACAATTTCTATTTCTAATTTTACTAATATAATATAATTTAAAACCATCTATCTCTTTAGCTTTCTCCTCTACCCACATTGTTTCTTATAAACAAGTTATATTAATATTCATTCTAATCATGGTATCTACTAGTTCTATGAACTTTTGTGTCAATTTTCTTATATTCCAAGTTGCTAACCTAAGCCTATTATTCTGCATCAGCTTTTTTACCCGCACATGTCCAGATTGGTGCAGGAACTCGGGCGCCGCTGTGACGCCCCTTACATATTTTTTGAAGCACCCGGAAGCAGGCACAACATATCGCTTCCAGAGAATGTGTCACTCCCTGCTTCCCAAAATACGAGAATACGAGCACGTAACATAGGCCCAGCGAATGATTAGGCATCATCCATAAGCTGTATCAATCTAACTCAACAATACACAAGAGAAAACAACCACGCAGGAAGAATATAATCACATAAATAATGAATAAACTCCAAATTCATCATGAAATAAATTCACCAATAATAATCCATAATAATCCAACATCTGGGATAAAACAAACTTCGGGTCATAAAGCCCAAGAATACCAAGTATAATAAAAAGAAATACAATAAGCAAATAATAAAAGATAGCTAAAGCAGTCTAATAGTCCAGCTCCGATCTTGAGAGAGTTTGCTCACCAATTTCTTCTTGTATTTCTTCTTTGGTACCTATTAATTCTGGATCTAAAAAGAAAGAAAAGAGTGCCTTTAGAGCAAGTCGTGGGCAGCAAGTAGAGAAAACAGAGGATAAAGGAAAGCATGAATATCAAAGAAAAAGAACAGGGTCAAAGTCAAAGAACAAAGCAAAGAGTAAGTAATAATATCAAAGGTGTACAATAATCACGCATGTAATCAGTGATGTCAAGTCAAGATCAAGCATGAGATGCATGTTATTAAGTATTTTATTAATCTATCTAGTGCAGTACTACTGCGTCCCATTCCACAGGTTCGGCGCAAGCACAGTGATCGTTTTAGACAGATGGTGAATTTACGGATCGTGTCTCGGCGTAACTAGATAACGTGATAACAAGATAACGAGATAACGAGATAACGAGATAACCAGAAGGCCTTTACTGAGTACATTTTCTAATCGTTCACTACCAAGTCTACCCAATATACCCCGGCTTGTTATTAGTTTATTTTCATCCTATGTGAGTATGCAAGAGGGTGTCAATGTTGTATTATACTAAGTGTGTCTAATTCTATGCATTACAGATAAAGCATGAAGCAAACACATCATATAAACACAATTCACATAATCAGGACAGCATGACCTTGCTGTACTAAAACATGGATTACAGACACTACAAAATAGCAAACCTAAATCCGTCAGAAGGACTAGAAAGTAGACTTCCATACGGTTCCAGCGAATATAATTAAGGCATATAAAAGATACATAAACTAGGGTGAAAACTCTATTCTATTCAGGTTTTAGGTTCAGGCAGCATGCAGTAAGTTGTGTTTAACTATTTGTTTCAGGTCAGAGAACTCATTAATAAAATCTATAAAAATTCTGGGTGATACCTATACATGTCTAGGTCCAACCAGATTTATTTAAGAATTTTCTTTTACTGTTAGCATGGTCAACTAAATTAAGAAACAGCAGAATACACATACATTTGTGAATCTGGAATTTCTAACACAGCTGTACTAAAAAAATGATATCTAGCAGATGACACATCGGAATTCATATCCGCACCAGGGAAAAGTGATTTAGACATCCAGGGCTACAATTTTGTTCAGCAAGTTATTTCAAATTATGTCATTAGCATGGTGGAAAATCTGATTCAAAGTGGAATATCTAGCAGTCCAGAAATTAACTTAACATAAAAAGGCAACAAATAAATCATACGATCACATGTAGCATACAAATTGGTAATCAAAGTGATACTAGGTGTCAACATGCAAATATCTAAGTTTTAAGATACAATTATCACAGGCATGGTATAAATTCATCGATCAACTTCAATCTAGCACATACAATTTAACATGTCCAACCTATTAAGTAGTTCTATGCATGAATCTAGTTATTTAATTGTGCATATGCATGAAACAATGGGGACTAGATTTTAGATCTAAGAAATGGTACGATGTTAAGAGTATGTTGGTTTAGCTCTTGTAAACCCTCGATAAACTTAACGGAATTGTCAAAAGCAGTATGATAACGAAATGGATGGGATCTACTTGTAGGAGATCAAATAAACTTGAACAGAATAAAATTCTAGTTCAAAAAGAGACTTGCCTATTAATTTGCAGAATCAAATAATAAGAATAACGGGATCAGAATCCCGGGCAAAAATCCCAAAAGACACGTGCAAAATACGTGCAAAGAAATCCAAGCAAACAAAGCAACAGCAACTCAGTGAAATCTCCACATCGGATCGGCCCGAACACAGAACAGCAATCTCGGATCCGCTGTGCCAAAACACGGAACAGCAATCTCGACCAATCGGTGGTCTTCTTCAACCTCGGCAGAGAGAGTGAGAGAACGGAAGAGTTGACGGCAATCACAGCGCGACTGCAACACCCACGGAGAGGCGGCGACGACTAACGATGACGACGGCACTGCGGTCGGGAAGCGACGGCAGCGCGAGGGCGACGACGAAGTGACGGCTCTGTTCCCGCTCGAGAACAAGGAAAGACGACGCGACTGATGCTCGGCCTGGATGATGACAAGGATGTGCTAGGGGAACTTCGGAGGGTGTAGGGGTGCACGGAGGGGCGATCGAAGCACGGGATGGCGGTGGCGAGGACGAGACGGCGAGGGATGGGTTAATGGCGATGGGTTCGGTTGAGCGAGAGACTGGGCGAGGACGGGGAGATGGAGACGGGGATGCACAGTAACGGGTGATTAGGGAACAGTAATGGGGGATTAGGGGTTAATGACAGCTGAAGGAATTAATTAGGGTTAGGGTTAATAGAAGATTAGTATTTATAGGGGAAAAGATGAGATATTGGATAATTGGGCAATTGGGTATAAATCCAATAATTAAAATAGATTATACATGAACATAATAAATTAATGTAAACCCAAACACACAAAAGAGTAAGCTATCTGATAAAATATGATCCATAGCAAAAATACAATTTGTATCACATAAATTATTCGAAATAATTATAATTATTGTTTAAGAAATTATTTTAACTAAGAACCCAAAACGAATTTAACAATAACAATTTTATAAATCTCGAAATATAGAAAAATACTCAGCAAATACGTATTTGCAAAACTAGGGGTTACAGAATGTCGTAGCATCTACGCGTATATGTAACAACCGTTTTCGTTCTTTTCTTTTTTCCCTTTTGTAATATATTAATTACAATTTGAATAAAATACTCTATTTTCTTTCTTGATCATCTTAATTAAATTTTTGTTCATGGGCTACTCTCGTTCTTCTTGTTGAGCTATTTTCTTGTTGAACCTATTTCTATTTTATCGTAGGTATTTTATTTGAACCCTATTGTCTTTAAATCCATCTCTTGTTGAACCCAAAACCTAATTGCATTTGTTTCTAGACCCAAACCCATTATTATTGGATCCTACCACATTAACCCAACAACCTAATTGCACTTTATAAATACAATCCTATTGCAAACCCTAAAAACACATAATACAAACCCTAAACAATTTCTAGCTGTCATCTTCTCTCTCCTCTAGTTTCTCTCTCCCCGACCTCACCTTTCCTGCCCAAACCATATGCTGTCAAACCCAACTTCATCTTCCCTGACTTCCCGTCGTCAGCGACCTACCAGTGCCTCCCCAGTCTCCGTCGAGCGCTGCCCATCCCGTCGACTCCATCGTCAGACCCAACCCCCGCTATGTTTCCCTGTTTCCCTCGACATCAGCATACCGAGACCCCCACCCAGTCACCGTGCCGCCATTCCCCTGCCACCACTGCTGCTATCGAAGCCGGACGATGCCAGCCTAGCCGTCGTCTGTGGTTGTTGTCGTTCACAGCCGCAACCAAAGTTGCTGTTGCTGCTCTTGACTTTTGTTGCTGAGTTGGTTTTTTTGTGCATGTAGTTTGCACGTATATTCTCGTGGGTTCGTTGCTTCGGGATTCTCATCATGTTATTCTTTGGTATTCGAAATTATCGTCTATAAGGAAATTCACTTTTCCTCTTAAATTGAATCTTGTATCAAATTCAAGTTTTTATTGAAATTCTTGCAAGTAGATCCAATTGTTCATTGTATCGTATATTATTCCTCTCTTTCGTTGAGTATATTGAGGGTTTACATGAGCTAAACCAAATATCCTCGACTTCGTGCCATCGTTGACTCCAAAAATTAAATCTTTCATGCATTCATGTTGTATTCATAATAGGGTTATTCATATAATCATAACACAATTAATCTATTGTAGAAATAACTGCTAAGTTGTATGTTTGATTGATCGACTGATATTTGGTTGTTGTTAAAATAGTGTATGTGTGTGTTTTAAATTGTATTTACCATGCTATTACACCCATCATGCTGATTAGATGATTTATCAACTATAAAATTGATACCCATTATGCTAAATCACTTTATTTCAAGAAAAATATCGAAAACCTGTATGTTACTTGCTGTCTGTATTTTGCCTGACGTTTTTGAACCAGTATTTGATATCAAAATAAATAACTTTATGAATAAGAGTTGTAGCCACATGTCTCTAGTTTCCAGAACATCTTGAATCGCTGAATTCTGAGTTGTATTGCAAAAGTTATGATCATTTTACAACTGCTGTGTTTTATCTTCAGAATTTCAGATTCATGTATGTTTCCATATTCAATATATTAAAAGACTGATTTAATATTAAAATAATATTTTGATAATTTTCAGAATGTTAGTTAACATGTTTAGCAGTTTAAAAAATATTTTTGATGAATTTATAATTGAGTTTTCACTGATTCCAAAGATATAACAACTTGATGTCGATTTTCTGTCTGAACATTTAATTTGTAAAGAATGATGTGTTTGACCTAGCTATTGTTGTCAGATTTTTTATTTTAAATATGAGTTTAATCGTGTGGAAGTCTAGTTTTCATAATTTCTGACGGTTTCAGTTTTCGATTTCTGTAGTAGCAGGAAAAATGATTTTTGTACAGTGACCTCTTACTGTCCAGAAATTTGTTTTCCCAAATTTTCTTAATATAATTAATTTTATATCATTGTATTGCATGAATTGGAGTGTATATGTTGCATTGCATGATTCTAACGTGTTATTGTCATTATCCTAATTGTCCTATCCAAATTTATCATCCTATTGTTCCTCTATTATTACTATCGTTCATCTAATATCTCTAATTGCATAATGTATTGTTGTATTGATAAAATAATTAACAAGTCGGGGTTTAAGGGATTAACCTGGGGAGTGAATGACATAGTGACTGCGTCGGCAATTGTTTTATTGATTGATTGTTGGAGCACTGACTACGGCACCCCAATCTTCCGTATACCGTATCAGTGTATCAGTGTATCAGTGAATCAGTGAATCATTATAATGTATCGTGCACAATATTGTTATCGTGTCAGTAATTATTTTACCGACACATGATTTATAGAATTCACCACTAGAATCTAAACAAAATTAATTGTATGCATCGAACATGTAGAATGGGATGCAGTAGTACATGCATTAGTTAGGATTAAAATGATTAATAGACTTAAGAATTGACACAATATTGACATTGCATATTGTACCTCATAGTTTCTATTGATATCGAATATTGTCTAAGTATTATTGACATCAATCATTTTACATTGATATCGAATATTGAACCATTGTTTATAACTATTACATCGATTATCATGATATTGATTATTGTTATCGTCCCATGTTATTGATTCCTATTGATCCATTGAATTCATTGCCCATTTTTCACCACATCCGGGCACCGGTTCGATGCCACTTGCACATTTTTTGAAGCACCCGGAGGCACACAACATATTGGTTCCAAGGAATGTCATAGCATTTGCGCGTATATTTTTAGGATTCATGTTCATAAGATTTAAGAAAGTTTCATGTCGGCTGTCAATTACCTAACGCAACCCTTCTCCTTACCCGGTTTGTAGCCGGATTTCTGACTTGTGATAGGCAATGGCGGAGTTAAAAACATATGAGTACAACACGGGGACTTCCCAAGTGGTTACCCATCCTAGTACTACTCCTGACCATGCTCGCTTAACATCGGAGTTCTGATAGAATCTGGTACTTTAGAGCTAATATATATACTAGTAATAAACACATGTGATGCACGTCTTAATAAATATATATTTTTAAAAGTAAAATTCCCAACGTAGTCTGGCTTCGAACCTGAGACCTCCTTTATATTAATTATGCACGTGCGATACACATAAGTTGGTATGTTTACAAAAGACAACTGTCATGCCCCGCTTCCCGAAAACACGGAATAGAGTACATGACATTGGCCCAGCGAATGACTAACGTCAACCATAAGCTGTTTATTCGATTAACTCAACATTATAATCAATACAGAACAATTGCGCAGGCAATAATAATAATCTCATGAACAATAATACTTGAAATAAAGCAATATAAAATATCCAAGTACAATAATAATCCAACATTCGAAAACAAATAATAACAATATTCGGGTCAAAAGCCCACAATAAAATGACATAACAATAGTTCAATAATTAAATCTTCATTACAACAATAATTTATTAAGCGGCGGTGCTATCAATTCATTCACCAATATTGTTCTCCCAATCCATCAGGTAATTCTCCATCAACACCTGCAAACACTTCATCTAAAAAGAGGAGAAAATTGTTCTTAGAGCAAGTCATAGATAGCAAGTAGAGAAAGCAGAGAACAATGGAACAACGGTATAGCAATGAATCAATGGATCAATAGGAATCAATAACATGGCATGATAATCAATAATCAATATCACGGTAATTGATACAATGGCTATAAACAATGATGTAATATTCGGTAACGGTAATCAATGATCAATAACGGTAACACTTAGTCAATAATTGATATCAATAGGAACTATAACGAACAATATGCAATGTCGATATGGTGTCAATCCTTATGTCTATTAATCATTTTAAATCCTAACTAATGCATGTACTACTGCATCTTATTTTATAGGTTCGATGCATACAATCAATTTTGTTTAGACTTAAGTGGTAGATTCTATAGTTCATGTACTGGGTATGATGACGATAACGGTAATAACACGGGCCATGTGTAATTTCTTACACGATGACAATAACGGTAATAACACGGGTCATATGTAATTTCTTACACGGTGATGATAACGGTAATAATCACGGACCATCATCCGAGTACAGTCCCTATATCATCAACTAATCTAGTCAATCCCTTAAACCCCGGCTTATTAATTATTTCATCAATGCAACAATACAATATACAATAAATTAACATTTCGGTGAACGATAGTATCAATAAGGGAACAATAGGATTGTAACATGAAGTAGGACAATTAGAAAGATGACAATAACTCATTGGGATCATGTAATGAAAGATACATACATTAATTCATGCACTAGAATGATATAGGAATAATTAATCTATTAAAATCTGAACTATGAAATTCTGGACAACAAGAGCAGTCTGTACAAAAATGCAGTTTTCTGCTATTTCAGAACTTGAAAAATGAATCCATAAAAAATTCTAGAAACTAGACTTCCACACGGTCCCAACGCATATTTAAAGTTCAAAATCTGATAACAGTAGCTAGGTTAATCACAGTGTTCTTTACAGATTTCATGTTCAAGCATAATTTCGGCATTATGTTATTATAATTTTAGAATCAGCAAAAGCTTCATAATAAATTCATTAAAAATATTTTCTGGACTCCTAAGCATGTTAAGCAACAATCTGGAAATTTTCAGAGTAAAATTGTATCATTTGATCAGCCTTTTAACATGTTAAATATGAAAGATACAAAAATCTGAAAATCTGAAAGTAAAAATACAGCAGTAGTAAAACGAGCATAACTTTTGCTACAAAACTCGAAATTCAAAAATTCAAGATGTTCTAGAAACTAGAAAGATAAGGCTACAATTCATATTCAGAAATTAATTTATTTTAAGATCATTTACTGGTTCAAAAATAGCAGTCAACATACATGTCAACAAGCAATATACATATTTTAAGTTTTCTTGAAATAAATTAATTTAAACATGATGGGTATCAATTCTATTAGTCAATAAGTTATATAATCAGAATGATGAGTGTCAAAACATGATAAATAAAATTAGAATATGCTCATACATCAATTTATCATCAATCAATCATCAATCGATCAAACAACATACAACCTATCATTTGTCTCTACAATAATTTATTTGTGTGATGATTATATGAACAACCCTATTATCAACTCTATATGCACTCATGAAAGATCCAAATTTTAGAGTCAAAGGTGGCACGATGTCAAGAATATTGGGGTTAGCTCGTGTAAACCTTCAATAGACCCAACGAAGAGATGAACAATGGATAATACGATAATAAAGAGATCTACTTGCAAGAGTTTCAACAAAATTTGAATTTGATACAATTAACAATTCAAGTGAACGGTGACTTGCCTTATAAAGGGTTAATTTGAATACCAATAATAACAGGTTGAGAATCCCGGGTGATGAATCCACGAACACGGAAACACGTGCGAGCTACGTGCAAGCCCAAAACAACACAACAAATCCAAGCCAACACAGCAAAACAAAACATCAACTACCCCTCTCAAACACCAAACACCAAGATCGGAGTCCCTACTCCAACACAGCAAACAGCAAACACAACCTCCCTCCTCTACACAAACACCAAACACCGAGATCGGGATCCCCTATACTCCAAACAACAAACACCACACTTTCCCACCCTTCTTCACCACAGCGACACAGAGAGAGAGAGAAAGATGGTAGAAGGCGACAGTGGCACTAGCCAACGACGGCGACACCCACGGCGAGGGCGGCGAGGACTGGCGACGGCAGCACAGCGGTCGGGAAGCAATGCAGTGACCAAGGATGGCAGCATGAGCGAACTCTGTTTCGCTCCGAAACAGGGGAGGCAAGAACGGCTGGGTTTTGGGGCTTGGACGACGACGACGACGATGACGACGACAACGAGGCGGGGGGATCTTCGGTGGTTGCAAGGGACATCGGAGAGGCGAAGGCAATGGCGACGAGCAGTGGTGGCGATCGGATGGCGATGACGTAATGGGTTCGAGCAAGAGAAAGTCAAGCGGCAGTAGGCTGGAGATGGCAATAGCGGGAGAGGCTTGGGGAGGAGCAGGCATCTCGACGAATGGGCGTCGAGGGAGGGCAGTCGAGGGGACTGCGCGGATGAAAGCGGTGTGAAGCTTGACGGGGCGGTAATGGTGAGTTGGCTGCGGCGATGATAGGGCGAAGGCAAGGAGGATGAGGGTGATGAGGAGAGGTGGATGGGTTGAGGCGATGGCGGGATGTTGATGACGAGGAGAGGCGACAGCTGGCTTCGACGTAGTGGGTTTCAGCTTAGGAAGAAGGATGAAGGAGAAGGGGGATGAACAAGGGTAGGTCTGAATAGTTATAGGGCGGCTTGGGTTAATAGGGGTTAGGGTTAGTTTAGGTTAGGTTAGAATATTATATATAGGGAAAAGTGTGGGTTATTAGGTATTGGGTTTGGGATCCAATAAGAGAATAGACTATAGGGTTTCTTAAAATATACATATAAACATACATTAAATCAAATAATAAAATACACATAAATAAATATGTTTGGACTTTACAAAAAAAAAAATAATAATAGTAACAATAATAATAATGACAATAAGAACAATAATACTAATAATTACAATAATAATAGTAGTAACAAAAATATTAATATTAATAACAATACTAATAATAATAATAATAATAACAATAATAATGATAATAACCGCAATTAAAGTAATAACAATAATAATAAGATTAAAATGATCCAATAATAATAATATATATGCTTTAGACTCAAATATAAATATCTGACCAATAAGAAATATGAAGTAAGATCAAAACACACCATTATTCGAAATAAATAAAATTTGTTTAGGAAATACTTTAATAAAAGATCCGAACAGAATTTAGCAAAAAATAAATTTATAAAAAATAAAATTATCGAAAATACACGGAAAATACTTATTGGCGGGAATGGGGGTTACAACAACTTCCACTCTTCAATTATAATATAGTAGTATTTTCCACGTGCGATGCATGGCTTTATAAATATATATTTTTTTAGAAAAATTCCGATGATGTCTGTCTTCGAACCTAAGAGCTCCTTTGTATTGGTTATGCATGTGCATTTCACGCGTTTGTTGAGTTACAATGCACGTGTTGGTTTTGTTACAAATGGGGTTTGTTTGGTGACAAACTCTTCCATTAAAATAGTAGAGATATATACTAGTAATCTGCACGTGTGATGCTTGTTCTAATTTTTTTTTTATATTGTAAATAATAAGGCGTAATCTGAACTCGAACCTGAGATCTCCCTTTACCCATCGCATACTCTTTACAAATTACCCCTAGTAGCACAAACTTTTATTTTATATAAGTGGCACTTTTGTAAATAATTATGTCGTAAATAAATTTGAACTTTTAGGGTATTATGGTAACTAACAACAGTTGAGTAAATAAATGGTTAATATAACTCCCACTTAAAATGAATAGTTGAGATTAGATGGTTGAATGTCTACAAATTACAGGTTTTCTACAAAAGACAACCCCAACTATTCCATTATATATATATATATATATATATATATATATATATATATATATATATATATGGAAATGCTTTATTGAAAATGGGATTCGTTTTCAACAGGTTGGAAAACAGCGATTTGAGCCGTTGGATCGCTCCTGATCGGGATCAACGGCTCAGATCACTGTCGCTGATCGCTGAGCGGATCTCCTATTAATAGCGGATGGGCATTTTGGGAGTTCACGCCAAAAAATGCTTCAGACTTAGTGTTATTTGGCGTGAATTTTTTTTTGTCGAAAAACATACTTAGGCCGTTGTTGGAAACCTAGGCCGTTTTTTTTAATTTTAAATCAACCCAGGCCGTTGTTCCAACAATGGCCTAGGTATGCACAAGTGTTTTTCCAAATACTTGTACATACTCAAATCTCCATCTCCCTCACTTCGTCGATAACTCTCTCTCTCTCTTTCTCTGGAGCTCGCGAAACCCATCCCCAAACCCTAGCTTTACTCCGACCTCCTCTTCTCGGTCTCCCCTTCTCGCTATCTTTCTCTATCTATCTCTCCCTCTCCCGAATACCCCAAACCCTAACCCAATCCGAAACCTCCCCAACTCACCCGAACCCTAGCAAAAAAATTTCGAAACCGTAGAGTCTACAACTTCTTCGTCATATGGTTAGTTTTAGTTGTTGTTGATGTAGTTGCTATTATGTGATGATTATGAATTTTGTTGTTGTTTTTTTAAAAAAAAAATTGGTGTTAGTTTTGTTGTTAATTGTTCACATTGGTGGGATTCAAGTGTTATTGTTGTGTTGTAGCAGATGGGATTGTATGTAGTATTTTTTTGGAGAATGTAGTGTAGCAGTTGTAGCTGCTGTGTTAACTTGTAATTTCTTTTTTTATTTACTTAGGTTATTTTCTTCAACAACGGCCTAGGTTCTATTAATCAAAAAAAATTGGATCAGTAGCTCTCAGTCTTGGCCAAGCCAAAAGGAGCAACAACTGATAAAAATCCCCAAAAAAATTGTTTAACTAAGGTCGTTGGGAGACAACGGCCTTAGTTATATAGAAAAAATAAAAGTTTTCTGAGTTTCTCTCTGTCTCTGGCCAAGTCATAAGCAGTAGCAACTCATAAATATACCTAACTTTTTTTTTAACTGAACGGCCTAAGTTATATGAAAAAATTTGGATTTTTTTTAGTCCCTCTCTGTCTTGGCTAAGTGAAAAGAAGTAACAAACTCATAAAAAATCCAAAAAAAAAAAATTAATTAACTAGGCCTTAGTTATATGAAAAAATTTGAATTATTTTAAGTTGTTCTTTGTATTGGCCAAGCCAAAAGGGGCAACAGCTCATAAGGTTACCAATTTTTTTGGTTACTACCTTGGCCGTTGTCTCCAGGTTATCTGATAAAATTTGGATTTTTTTTATGCTTTTGATAAATGTCTCTCCACTCTTTACGAACAGTGTCTCTCGAACTCTACACAAAAGACATTCATATGCTTGTATATTGTCCCTATATTTTATTAATTTCCATTTTTAGCCACCTAAATGAAGAACATACAATCGTTACACATAAATACTTAAATAAGTACCAGTAAATAGTTTATGTTTTAAAATTTTGTAAAAAAACTTTTTTTTATATATTTTTTTAAACCCTAAAATGTAATTTCTTTTGGAATGTGCATACTTATTGAGCTTAACACCTAACCCCTAACCATACCCTTCTAACCCATAATATTTCAACCACAGGTTTGGCTAGGGTTAGGGTCAGGTTAAGGTTAGGGTTAAGGCAGGGTTAGTATTAACGATTGAATCTATTAGATAATACATATGAACTAGTTCGAATCGAGTGTTTCAATAGAGAAAAATACAGTTTGGGAATAAAACATGGAAAAAATATGTTTGGATTTTTTTGTAAAGGGTTAATTGTTATGGTAGGGTTAAGGGTTTAGGGTTATGGTAGGTTCAGGATTTAGGGTAGGGTTATGCGTAGGGCTATAGTAGAGATATGGGATAGTGAAGGGATATGAGTAGGGTTATGGTAGAGATCGATATATATATATATATAGATATGGGATAGTGAAGGGATATGAGTAGGGTTATGGTAGAGATCGATATATATCCCTTCACTATCCCATATCTATATATATATATATATATATATATATATTAATTACAGGAAAAAAATAAAAAATAAAATAAAATTTAAAAAAAAGAAAAAAGGCAAGGTCGTTGTCTCCAACAATGGCCTACGTACAGGAGGGTTATGCGAGGGTTAGGGTAGCGGTTGTGTAGGGTTGTGGACTTTAATAATAAAAATTTTGGAATTTAAAAAAAAATTTAAAATGTGTATTCCCAAATTTTTGAAAAAAAAGGCAAGGCCGTTGTGTATAACAACGGCCTACGTACAAACGGGTTATGCGAGGTTTGGAAAGCGCATACCAATTTTTTATTTCCATTTTTTTAATTAAAAAAAACATTGTATTCCCAATTTTTTGCGGTGAATTCTTTGGTAGAAGAGAACCTAGTTTAATTTAAAATTATTTCAAAATTTAAATGTTGTTGCAGCTTTGATTTCTGTGGTGAACACATTTATTAGCATCACATGTAACGTAATAAACCGTTTTAATCGGTACTATTTTGAAAATTTTCTCAATATGGTATATTCTATTCATGTGATCCATATATTATTCCCAACCTTTATCGTTCTCTATTGAAACATTCGATTCGAAATAGTTCCCATGTATTATCTAATAGATTCAATCGTTTATACTAACCCTACCCTAACCCTAACCTTAACCTGACCCTAACCAAACCTGTGGTTGAAATATTATGGGTTAGGGGGGTATGGTCAGGGGTTAGGTGTGAAGCTGAATAGGTATGCACATTCTAGAAGAAAATACATTTTAGGGTTTAAAAAAGGGGTTTTTCAAAATTTTTAAACATAAATTATTTTCTGGTACTTATTTAATCATTTAACCTTAAAGATTGTATATTCTTCATTTAGGTGGATAAAAATGAAAATTAATAAATTATAGAGTCGATATACAAGCATATGAATGTCTTTTGTGTAGAGTTTGAGAGATACTGTTCGTAAAGAGTGGAGAGACAGTTGTAAAACGCCTACAAAAAATTCTCAATTTAATCAGGTAACCTAGGCTGTTGTCTCAACAACGGCCTACGTTAAAAAAAATGGATTTTTTTGGAGTTTGGTGCTTCTTTTGGCTTGGCCAAGACAGAGAGGGACTCAAAAAAATCCATAGTTTAAAAAAAGGTTGGATTTTTTTGAGTTTGTTGCTTCTTTTGACTTGGCCAGAGACAGAGAGAGACTCAAAAAATTCCAAATTTCTTCATATAACTTAGGCCGTTGTTGGAGACAACGACCTTAGTTTAAAAAAAGGTTGGAACTTTTTTGAGTTTGTTGCTTCTTTTGACTTGGCTAGAGACAGAGATGGACTCAAAAAATTCTAATTTTTTCATATAACTTAGGTCGTTATTGGAGACAACTGCCTTAGTTTAAAAAAAAGGTTGGAACTTTTTTGAGTTTGTTGCTTCTTTTGACTTGGCCAGAGACAAAGGGATTCAAAAAATCCTAACTTTTTCATATAATTGTTGGAGACAACGACCTTAGTTAAAAAAAAAGGTTTGAACTTTTTTGAGTTTGTTGCTTCTTTTGACTTGGCCAGAGACAGAGAGCGGCTCAAAAAATCCTAATTTTTTCATATAACTTAGGCCATTGTTGGAGACAACGACCTTAGTTAAAAGAAAAGGTTGGAACTTTTTTGAGTTTGTTGGTTCTTTTGACTTGGCCAAGACAGAGAGGGACTCAAAAAAACTTCAATTTTTTTCATAATACTTAGGCCGTTGTTTCAATAAAAAGAAAAAAAAATAATTAAAAGTTTCAAATGCAGCTGTAGCTGATTCATTTCAATCCAACCAACATATAAATACACAATAAGGCCAGCAACAACAAAACAACACAACTTGAGTCCAAACAACATGAAAAATTAACAACAAATCTTACACATCAACAACAATCTAAATTATTGCATTTCAAATCTAACATACTCGAAATGTACATCCAAAAATAATTTCACAACGCTTCATCAAATCTCTCTTCGGAACTCTGTTCATTGGATGGATTCACTTCTTGTGGATTGGTTGCCCTAAATTAAAAGAGAAGTTTTAGTTAGTGAAATTTATTTTTTTTCCACAAATCAAATAAAATAAATATCAATTAATGAAGAGCAACGCAAAAAAGTATTACCCCTCAAATAATGTTGGACAATTTCTTGAATCATGATCCATTTGCACAATGCCGCATGTTCTGCACCGTCTCGGTTTTTTAAAGCGAAGTTGCTCTCTTATCGGCCTCAATCTCTTGGCGCGAGGCCTTCCCTTTGTAATGCATTGTTGTGGGTCCCTCAAGCGTATAAGTACATGTCCACTGCCTTCATCATGAGGTTTTGCACTACCATGCGCTTATGAACTATCATGCGGTTGTGAGGCCTGTTTGGGATGTTCACCCAATCCGGGTTGTAGCCGAGAGACGCCGTCAATGATCTTAACCAAATTCTTGAGCGTGTATTTGTAACTTTTATTGGAGGAATAACCAAGATCGACAATCTGTTTTGCGTGGTAGCTCAATTCATAATATCGGGAAGTAAAATTCTCGCTATTGCCTTCGGTTGGAACAGATGTATAACTTCTTCTCATCACATTCCGGGTCTATCTTCTTTTAATATATACATCTGGAAGAGAAGTGTGATGGCTGAACCGAAGAACCGCTAAGATATGCCTGCAAGGAATGCCAACGAACTCGAAGAAGTGACAAGAACATGTAATAATTGTACGGAGTTTGCATAACTGAAGAAGGCGAGCCGGTTCTGATTCTCCACAAAGTATCACATGGAAGGTTGAACTATCCGGTGTCTCAAGATCGGCAACGAATGTCACATTATACATGAATTCTTTTGTAACTTCATCTTGGAATTTGTAAAAAAATTCAAAGTTTATGTTCACGCCATTTGTGCCTCCAAAGCCCATTCGCTCTTCAACTTCGGTCTCTTCTCACGGTTACGATGATTCTCTTTCAATTCATCGTGTCTTTGCCTTCCCAAAAACGATTGAAGATGACGGTAAATTCATGCAAGGAATATTTCTTTTCTGTATGATGCTTCAAGGAAAAATGCGATGACTCGACCCGTTGGCTACTCAACATGCCGGTCCAAAATGAATCTTTAGCATAGATGGGTACCCAATTTTCACGAATATCAAATAGATCGTTCAACCATTTGTTATTCTCTAATCCGTATTGCCAAATCAATAAATTCTAATTTTCTACAAATTGATGTACATATTCGGAACTGTAGATGACAGTCTTCAATGATTTTCTAAACTTGTCGATATCATTCGACATACGCACCTCCTGCGGTAACTTATCCAATATATGCCAAATACAATACCGATGCCGAGTCTGAGGGAAAACTTTATTCACTACGACAGTGATCCCACGGTCTTGATCGGTGACGATCCCGGATGAAGCACGATTCATTACACCTAACCACTTTTCAAAAACCATTCAAACGAAGAGGCCGTCTCATTTGAAATGAAACCGCCTCCTAAGAAAGTCAATTGCCAATGTTGATTCACTCCAATAAAGGGAACAAATAATATTCCATACCGGTTCGTATTGTACGTGGCATCAAAGCAAACTATATCGCCAAATTCTTCGTAATTCATCCTAGAAATACCATCAACCCATATACAATGTGACAACCGCCATTCGGGATCTACTTGAATGTCATAAAAAAATGAAGGATCCGTTTGTTTCTTAGAATCGAAAAAATCAATTAGCATTTTTGAATCGTGTTCTTTCAATGCTTCTTGCGAGTCTCTAAGAAAATTTCTAACATCTTTTTCGGTGAATCCTACTTGATCGTGATCACCACTAGCACTTTCGAAGAAGAGCATTTGTCAACATATCAGGATATTGGCTTGGTTGAATTGATCTATTATTCTTTTATCTGTATTTGACACGAAACGGTTTCGGGGCAAAAGATGCCTTCTACCGGATGAGGTGAATTTGTGATTGTGTGCTTCATGAAATGAATACAACACCCACGTATTACTTGCTTCGTTCAGTTTTACACGAACGCAAGCCTTGCAACCCGTTCTACAGGTTGTTCCTCATTTACCATCACTATGTTGACTCGGCGACGACCTGACTTTATTACACAGATATGACTTATCTACTTCCACTCCTCCCTTTAATTTGTTCCCACCAACGCAGTGCAAAACTCCCACATCGAGCATATAACATATAAAAATTTTCGGCCTCAACTAAAGTAGGAAACATCATACCTAACTTTGGTTTTAGGTGTTCTTCGACTAACGGCAAGGAATCAATGATTGGTTCTACCCGCAAAAAATTATCGCCGGCAGCCGAACTTTCCGTATTGTTGTTCATCTGAAAAAATAATAATTAAGCCAAAATTAATACACACATCATATATAAAACAGTTTGTTAACAAAAGATTGGGATGTATATATAGATACGAAACAAAATACGTGAGAAAACCTCACGAACGACATTCAAAAAATACGAAACTTTGCGATTGGGTCTAACTTGCCGCATACAAGGAAACAAAACTTGTACAAGCAAGTTCCGATCTACGGTTTGCAAGATATGGCCATGTCTCACTTTCACTCTTGAAAAAGAGGGGAATGCGATACACGGATGCATATAGCAAACCGTGGGTGAGAACTCGCAACTACAAGTTGCTTTGGCATGTGAGTGGAGAGACCTACCTACTCTCAAAATTTCGAATTTTTTGAGTGGGCTCTCTATTCAAAACTCGCTCAAAATATAACAAATTGCATGAGAAAACCGCACAAACGGCGTTAAAAAAAACAAAACTTTGTGATTGGGTTGGGCTACCCACACACAAACCAATATAACTTGTACAAGCGAGTTCTGACCCACAGTTTGCAAGATACGACCGTATATCGTTTTCACTCTTTAAAAATGCCAAGAATGTGATACATTGATGTATTTTGCAAACTGTGGGTTGGAACTCGCAACTACATGTTGCGTTGGGTTGCGAGCGGTTAGCCCGACCTAATCGCAAAATTTTGTATTTTTTGGATCTCGTTTCAACGGTTTCTTACTGAAAGGTCGCTCAACAGAAATTGAAACATTAACTGTTGTTGTTGTTTGATATATGGTAGAAAACCGCACGACCGATATCAATAAAATTCTGAAACTTTGGGAGTAGGTTGAACAAACCACACATGAGCCAACACAACTTGTAGAGGTAAGTTTCGACTCACGGTTTGCAATGTACGCCGATGTATCGCTTTCACTCACGAAAAATAGTCGAAAGCATTATACGGCCGTATACTTCAAACCGTGAATCCAAACACACTTCTACAAGTTGCGTTGGCTTGTGCGTGGTGAATCCGACGTACTCGCAAAATTGCAGAATTTTTGGATCTCTTTGTGCGCTATTACTAACAACGAACAACAACAACTAATACTACATCTACATCGACAATAACACTATAATTAGCTAATCTATAATTAACTACACCTAATATACAAATTGTACACTAAAACATCGAATAAAAAATTTCAATCAATTAACCTAGCTAGATCTACTAAAATAGAAAAAAGTTAATACCTTTCACAATGTGGTTTTCGGAAAGGAGATAGAGGAGATGCTTGCGCGCTGTTGGAGACAAAGGAAGGGGAGTAGGGTTTGGCTAATTTTTTTAGAATTAGGGTTTTAGGGTTGGGGGGGATTTTGTATAGGTTAGGGTTTTTTTGTATTTGGAACTTCAAAAGACTTTTTTTAAGAGTGTAAGAGGAGGGAGAGATTGATTGAGAAGCAACGAGAAAGAGAGAGCTAGGGTTTTTAGATCGACAGAGAGAGCTAGGGTTTGAGGATGGGTTTCGCGAGCTCCAAAGAAAGAGAGAGAGAGAGTTGTCGACGAAGTGAGAAAGATGGAGATCTGAGTATGTACAAGTGTTTGGAAAACCACTTGTACATACCTAGGCCGTTGTTGGAAACAACGGTCTAGGTTGATTTTTTTAAAAAAAAAATCTAGGCTGTTGTTTCCAACAACGGCCTAAGTACTTTTTTCGACAAAAAAAAAGTTCACGCTAAATAACGCTAAGTCTGAAACGTTTTTTGGTGTGAACTACCCAAAATGCCCTTCCGCTATTAATAGGAGATCCGCTTAGCGATCAGCGGCAGCGATCTGAGCCATTGATCACGATCAAAAGCGATCCAACGGCTCAGATCACTGTTTTCCAACCCATTGAAAACGAAACCCATTTTCAATAGAGCATTTCCCATATATATATATATATATATATATATATATATATATATATATATGAAAGAAGTGAGCCTCATATAGAGTATGAGAAAATTTTTCTCATACAAAGTGATTATACTCACTTGGTAGAGCCCATATGGAAGATTCACTCCGTCCATCATGTTTATCATGTCAATAGATGTATGTGTAGAAAAAATCAAGTGGTTTGGAGGTCATTCACCCATGCATCATGTGGTTGAAAAATGAACAATTTCAACAGTATTACAAATCGAACCACAAATTGGACCCACATGATGCATGGAGGAATGATCTCCAAACCACTTGATTTTTTTCTACATATACATCCATTGACATGATAAACATGATAGACGGAGTGGATCTTCCATGTGGACCCTACCAAGTGAATAACCACTTTGTATGAGGAAAATTTTCTCATACAAATATGAGGCTCACATTACTCTCTCTCTCTCTCTCTCTCTCTCTCTCTCTCTCTCTCTCTCTCTCTATATATATATATATATATATATATATATATATATATATATATAGGGTTTTGCTCCATTGAAAACGGGTTCGTTTTCAATGGGTTGGAAAACACCAATCCTGGCCATCCGACCGATCTTGATCTTGATCAGCAGATCAGATCAAGATCCGCTTAAGTCTCCCACTAACGCTTGGGAAAGCAGAGGGGTAATTTCGTCACTTCATGCCAAAAAATATTTTGGACTTGGCGTTTTTTGGCGTGGAGTTTTTTTTGTCGATAAATTCACTTAGGCCGTTGTTGGAAACAATGGCCTAGGTTGTTTGAATTTTATTTTTTGAAAAAACTTGTACTTAGGACCGTTGTCTAGAACAACGACCAAGGTTGTTTTTTTTAAAAAAAAAATCAACTTAGGCCGTTGTTGGGAACAATGGCTTAACTATGTACAAGTGTTTTTTATACATAATCAGATCTTCATCTCTCTCACAACTCTCTCTCGCTAGTGGAGCTCGATAAACTCAATTCCCCAAACCATAGCTGTCTCTCTATCGAACTGAAAACCCTACCTTTCTCTTGATCGTTGCTTTTCACCGAATCTCTCCCTATTCTCAGTCTCTAGCCCTCTTCCTTTGAAGATCCCAATTACAAATAAACCATAACCCATACAAAATCTATCCAACCCTAAAACCCTAATCCCCCTAAATTAGCCAAACCCTACCCTCCTTCCTTTCTCTACAGCAGCAACTTTGTGGCCTCCTGAACACCCTCATTGTTAAAGGTACCAATTTATTCCCACTTGAGTAGTTATAAGTAGGCTAATTCATTGGAAATTTATCTCCAATGTTGAGTGTACAATTGCTATATTATGCGTAGGTATTTATAAAGTAGGTAATTCTAGTGTAATTGAGGAAGTAGATGTAGTATTAGTTGTTGTTGGTTGTTGTTTGATGTTAGTAATAGAGCACAAAGCAAAAAAAAAAAATTTATGCAACTTTGCGAGTACGTCGGACACGCCATACACAACCCAACGCAATTCGTAGAAGTGTGTTTGGATTCACGGTTTGAAGTGTACGACCATGTATCACTTTCAATTCATTCCCGTGAGTGAAAGCGATACATCGGCATATTTTGCAATCCGTGAGTCGAAACTGGCCTCTACAAATTTGGTTGGCCCATGTGTTTTTCCGCCATCCCACTCCCAAAGTTTAGGATTTTTTTGATCTCGTTTGTGCGGATTTGTACCGTATATCAAACAACAACCTCAGTTCAAGAATGAGGGGAATGCGAGCGAGACACGACCTTATCTTGCAAACCGTGGATCGGAACTTACTTGTAGAAGTTCCATTACCTTGTGTGTGGCAAGCCGGACCCAATAGAAGAGTTTTGTATTTATGTGACGTCATTTTCGATTTGTTGTCACTTATTTTGTTTCGTATGTATATATATCGCAATCGTTTGTTAACAAACTGTTTTATATATAATGTGTTATTAATTGATCAATAATATATTTTTACCCCGGATGAACAATGATACGGAGAGTTCTGCTGTCGGCGATAATTTTGTGCGGGTAGAACCAATCACTGATTCCATGCCGTTAGTCGAAGACCATCTGAAACCAAAGTTAGGTATGACATTCCCCACTTTAGTTGAGGCCGATAATTTTTATTCTTTATATGCCTGTTGTGGGGGTTTTGCAATGCGTAAGGGTGGGAATAAATTAAAGGGAAATGGAAGTAGATAAGTCATATCTTTGTAATAAAGCTGGGTCGTCGCCGAGTCAACATAGTGATGGTAGACGGGGAACAACCTGTAGAACGGGTTACAAGGCTTGCGTTCGTGTAAAATTGAACGAAGCAAGTAATACGTGGGTGGTGTATTCATTTCACGAAGAACACAATCACGAATTCACCTCACCCGGTAGAAGGCACCTTTTGCCCCGGAACAGGTCCGTGTCACATACGGACAAAAGGATAATAGATCAAATGAACCAAGCTAATATCCAAACATGTCGACAAATGCTCTTCTTCGAAAGTGCTAGTGGTGGTCACGATCAAGTAGGATTCACAGAAAAAGATGTTAGAAATTTACTTAGAGATTCGCAAGAAGCATTGAAAGGACACGATTCTACAATGCTAATTGATTTTTTCGAATCTAAGAAACAGACGGATCCTTTATTTTTTTATGACATTCAAGTCGATCTCGAAGGGCGGTTGTCACATTGTATGCGGGTAGATGGTATTTATAGGATGAATTATGAAGAATTTGGCTATGTAGTTTGCTTTGATGCCACGTGCAATACGAACCGTTACGAAATATTATTTGTTCCCTTTGTTGGAGTGAATCAACATTGGCAATCTACTTTCTTAGGAGGTGGGTTCATTCCAAATGAGACGGCCTCTTCGTTTAAATGGTTCTTTGAAAAGTGGTTAGGGGTTATGAATCATGCTCCATCCGGTATTGTCATCGATCAAGACCGTGGGATCGCCGCCGCAGTTAAGAAAGTTTTTTCCCAGACTCGGCATCGTTTTTGTATTTGGCACATTCTGGATAAGTTACCCAGGAGGTTCGTCTTTCGACCGATGTCGACAAGTTTAGGGAATCCTTGAAGAATGTAATCTATAATTCCGAATATGTACATGATTTTGTAGAAAAGTGGAATAATTTGATTTCGCAATACGGATTTGAGAGTAACAAATGGTTGAACGATATATTTGATATCCGTGAAAGTTGGGCACCCATCTACGCTAAAGATTCTTTTTGGGCCGGCATGTTGAGTAGCCAATGGGTTGAGTCCGCACATTCTGCCCTGAAGCATCATACAGAAAAAAAATATTTCCTGCATGAATGTGCTGTCATCTTCGACCGTTTTTTGGGAAGGCAAAGACACGATAAATTGAAAGAAAATCATCGTAACCGTGAGAAGAGACCGAAGTTGAAAAGCGAATGGGCTTTGGAGGCACAAATGGAAAAAACATATACTTTGAAAATATTTTACAAATTCCAAGATGAAGTCACAAAAAGCTTCATGTACAATGTGACATTTGTTGTCGATCTTGAGACACCGGATAGTTCAACCTTCCATGTGATACTCTGTGGAGAATCAGAACCGGCTCGCCTTCTTCAATTATGCAAAATCAATGGAATTATTACATGTGCATGTCACTTGTTCGAATTCGTTGCCATTCCTTGCAAGCATATTTTAGCTGCACTTCGTTTCTGCCACCACACTTCCCTCCCGGATGTATATATTAAAAGAAGATGGACCAAGGATATGATGAGAAGAAGTTATACATCCGTTCCAACCGAACCCAATACCGAGAATTTTGCTTCTCGATATTGTGAGTTGAGCTACCATGCAAAACAGATTGTCAATCTCGGTTGTTCCTCCAATGAGAGTTGCAAATACACGTTGGAGAATTTGCAGAAGATCATTGACGGGGTTTCTCGGCTACAACCCGGATTAGGTGAACAACCGGAACAGGCCTCACAACCACATGACAGTGTCGAACCCGGAGGTAGTTCACAACCTCATGGTAGTGCACAACCTCATGATCAAGGGAGTGGACACATACCTACATGCATTAATGACCCATAGCAGTGCACGACAAAGGGAATGCCTCGCGCTAAAAGATTGAGGCCGATTAGAGAGCAACTTCGCATTAAAAAATTGAGAAGGTGCCGAAGATGCGGCATTGTGCAAATGAATCATGATTCAAGAAATTGTCCAATTTTATTTGAGAGGTAAGACACGTACTTTATTTGTTTGTCCCTCGTTTAAATTTATTATACTTTATTTGTGGTAAACGAGTTTCTTACTAACTAAATCTAATCTTTCAATGAAGGCAAGAAGTAATTCCTTCCGATGAAGACAGTTCTGAGTCGAGATATGACGATCCACTGTGAATTGTAATTTATAAAATGTAATGTTTCGTTATATTTTTAACTCTTTGTGCAACTTGGTTAATTACCTTTGATTGGTAACTGTAAATGTTCTTGAGACTTAAGTATCGTTTGTTTGTGTCGTTTGTTAATATTTGTTGTACATAAATATTGGTTTGTAACTCAATTGTATCAGCTGTTGGTGTACTTGCAGATGTAAATATATATATATATATATTTTAAACCTAGGTCGTTGTTGGAGACAACGGCCTCAGTGATTTTGTGAAATTTTGTTTGGCTGTTGGAGACAACGGCCATTTTTTAGTAATTGCCTTAGGCCGTTGTGTCGGTTATATTCAAAAAGTTGTGATTTTGGGAGTGCTCTTTGACTTGGAGTAGACAAAAGGAGCAACAAGTCAGAGAGCAACACCATTTTTTAGTAATTGCCTTAGGCCGTTGTCTAGGTTATATTCAAAAAGTTGTGATGGTGGGAGTGCTCTCTGACTTGGAATAGACAAAAGGAGCAACAAGTCAGAGAGCAACACCATTTTTTAGTAATTGCCTTAGGCCGTTGTTGGTACAACGGCCTAGGTACCAACAACGGCCTAGGTTATATTCAAAAAGTTGTGATTTTGGGGGTGCTCTTTGACTTGGAGTAGACAAAAGGAGCAACAAGTCAGAGAGCACCACCATTTTTTAGTAAATACCTTAGGCCGTTGTCTCCAACAACGGCCTAGGTTGTAGCTTAATACTTGAAAAAAAGAAAAAGGTCATGGAGAACCCCTTTATATGAATACCTTAAGCCATTGTCTCTAATAACGGTCTAGGTATGAAATTTTGTGGGGTTTTGACAAATTTTCTCTTTAGTCTTTACGTACAGTCTCTGTGAAAATTTATACCAAAGACAAATGATCTACAGTTGTATATCGTTTAGCTATATATTTTTATTTGCCCATTACTTTCACCTTTCAAACCAATATATAATCATGGTGGTTAAATATGCACAAAAAATAATATAAAATAATTCATAAACATCCATTTTGGAAATTAAAAAAACTCTAACATTTATGTTAAGGTTAGGGTTAGGGTTAGGGTTAGGTTAGGGTTAGGGGTTATTCTGTTAGCGAACTCTGTTATTACGTGAAGCAATAGGGATATCATTATCATCATAGCTGCTCGAAGAACTGCACACAATTACTTCACGACGAGATTCCACATCCAAAATTTTCATAGAAGCAACAGTTGCAGGAAGTGTTTTAGAGTAATCTTTGAACTTTTTTGGGATACTCTTCAAATTCAAAAGAACCAGACTGCGTCTCCTTGTGAGTCTTGGGAAATCACGTACCCGATGGGTTTTGCAACAACCCCTTCTTTCTCGTGTCAAATACAGAAAACTTAATCTCTTCTCTTATTGGCTTATACATGTGGGCATGTACATGTGGGTTTCCACATGTTCTTTTTTCCATATTGGTCATAAAGTTGTACATGTGGTTTATCCCAACATGTGATCTACATGTGGGAATCTACATGTTGGTTTTCCCAATATATGATCTACATTTGGGGATCTACATGTGGTTTTCTGTTATGGTTTCCCAATACATGATGGTCCCTATTTAGACCGTTTTTTCCGAAAATAATCAGATCCAATTCTTGATGGCCAAGTAATTGGATCTGATTGCTCTCCGCTCTAAAGCGAACCGAATCTTCTTTTTTTTTTTGGTTTCTTCTTGTCCATCATTATTATTGGTCTTGTCCAAGTAATTAATCTCTTACCTTATTGGTTTATACATGTGGGGAAAACTACATGTGGGTTTGTACATGTGATTTTTTCCATATTGGTCTTGATGTACATGTGAAAATCTATATGTGGTTTTTCCGATATATAGGCTACACGTGGGAATCTACATGTGGTTATGTACTTTAGGTTTTTCCCATATTGAACTTGTTCTACTACATGTGATGCCCAATTTGAAGTGTCTGCAATAATAGTAGGCTGGTGTTATATATCCTAAATAAAATGAACACTCCATTCCTCGATATAGACTTAACATGTGGTTTTTTCCATATATAGTCTACATGTGGGGATCTACATGTGGTTTTTCCCATAATGAACTTGTTCTACTACATGTGATCAGATCCAGTTCTTGATGGCGAAGAATTGGATCTGATGGCGTGGCGCTCTAAAGCGAACTTAAGCTTTTCCAATAGGGATATCATCATCATCACACCGTCTCCAAGAACTGCACACAATTACTTCACGACGAGATTCCACATCCGTATTGGTCTTGTTGTACATGCATGTGGGGATTTACATATGGTTTTTCCCAATACATAGACTACATGTGGGGATGTACATATGATTTTTTCCATATATAGGCTACATATGGTTTTCTACATGTGGTTATGTACTTTTGGTTTTTCCCATACTAAATGTGCCTAGTCTTGCATTGTGCTAACGTCACGCAGCTATCCCATTAATTCTCCTTCTTCATCTCTATCCTGATCTTATGTCCCATTATACAACTTTCCCTTCAGTCTCTATTAACAGAGAATCTACACCACTCTGTTCATAATCTCTCTCATGAGCAGCTTGTACATGTGAGATTCTCTAAAAATGTGTCTACATGTAATTCTACATGTGGTTTTTTCTACTACATGTGATCAGATCCATTTCTTGATGGCTAAGTAATTGGATCTGATGACCTGCGCTATAAAGCAAACTGAATCTAAAGCAATCTTTGAACTTTTTTAGTGATTTGCAGGAAGTTCACACATCTTCTTTCCAATCTTGTGGAATTCTTCCCAGTTGTATGTCTGGAGAATGTCTTCAGGAACGTATTCATTGTAAACAACGTACGAGAATTTTGAAGATTATACATTCTTATTCAAGCCAGATATAGAAGAATTAATCTCTTACCTTATTGGTTTATACATATGGGGAAAACTACATGTGGGTTTCTACATGTGATTTTTTCCATATTGGTCTTGCTGTACATGTAGGGATGTACATATGGTTTTTTCCATATATAGGCTACATATGGGGATCTACATGTGGTTTTTACCATATATAGGCTACATATGGGAATCTACATGTGGTTTTTCCAATATATAGGCTACATGTGGGAATCTACATGTGGTTTTTCCCATATATAGGCTACATGTGGGGTAGGCTACATGTGGTTATGTACTTTAGGTTTTTCCCATATTGAACTTGTTCTACTACAAGTGATGCATATTTAGAAGATTCTCCAGTAATAGTAGGCCATCCGGTATCATAAACAAAATGAACATTCAATTTCATTCTTCGAGGATATAAAAAAAGAACCAGATGATTCAAGTTAACTTAGGTTGTTGAATAAATCCATGTATGTATGATAATTACAGCTTGTATATATTTATTTTGGGTTAAGCTGGATAGCATCTTCCTTCAATGTTTTGGCAAGTGAAGTATTTTAGATGAATAGTGTTTTGGATGCTACGAAGAAAAAAAGAGTGGAGACCCTAACCCTACATTAACCCTAACCCAAACCCATAACCCTACTCTCCTAACCCTACAATAACCCTAACCCTACCTTACATATCATATTTTATAGATTTTTATGAAACAAGATACCAATTAATTTGTGTTAATTTTTTCATTCGTTTGATGGTATCGATTTTATATTGGTTAGTTAGGTGGCTATGAACGGAAATAAATAAAAAATATAAACAAAAAAACATACATATGAATGTCTATTTTGTAGAGTTCTGAAAACAATGTACGTAAAGAGTGGAGAGACACATGTGACTATACTTTTTTCTTCTAATTTTCAGTAATTCTGAATGCTCTGAGTGGTACTAACTGAAAAGAGTTTAATGCTCCATTCATAACACAAACAAGTGGTTATATATTGGTCATAAAGAGAATTGATAGAACTTAAATATCTATAAACTCTTTACTGGAAACTTATTACCCATCAACTCCCAACTACAAATATTAACGTAATTAATGATAAACCAAAACAAGTTCATACCGCAAATGTCTTCCTTGCAATAACCCTAACCCTACAATAACCCTAACCAAACCCCTAACCTCTGCTAACCCTAATCCTACCCTTAACCCCCGTTAACACTAACCCTACTTAATACACTAACCCTAACCCTAACCCTAACCCTAACGAATGATAAATTTTTGTTATATTTTCTGGGGTATTCTGTAGTTATTAAAACATCGTGATTATATAGTGGTTAGTTAGTTGTAGTAAAATTAAAAAATAAAAAAACATATAAATGATATACAAGCCAAGTTATCATCTATCTTTTGTATAAAGTTCCACAGAGTGGAGAGAAAATTGAAAAAAGCAAACAATGTGTAACATTTGGCCTATAAACATTATTTTGGAGTGCTCTCCGACTTGTTGCTATTTTTAATTCCAACAAACCAGAGAACAAGATCAAATTGACCATCTTCTTGCACCACTTCCTAGGTCGTTGTTGGAGGTATAAACAAGAAGATGGTCTTGCTCTCTGACTTGTTGCTATTTTTAACACCAACAAGTCGAGAGCACCTCAAATTGTCTTTCTTTTTGGCCTAGGGTGTTTTGACAAGAATATGGTCTTGCTCTCTGACTTGTTGCTATTTTTAATTCCAACAAGTCAGAGAGCAAGACAAAATGTCTTCTTTTTGGCCTACTATTTAGGTCGTTGTTGGAGACAACGGCCTAGGGTATACACAAGAAGATGGTCTTGCTCTCTGACTCCTTGCCATTTTTAACTCCAACAAGTCAGAGAGTAAGACAAATTGTACAACCTTAGTCCTACTACCTAGGCCGTTGTTGGAGACAACGGCCTAGGTTAAAAAAAAAAATTAATCTACATATGTACACAGCAGCTGCTGCTGCTACACTTGATAATTGGTAAAATTCCAAACACTTTGCCATCACATACACTCTCCGAATATAATCATATCTACAGCTGCCAAAATCATCTACCATAATTGACTATTAGCTATTAATAACAACAACATCAACTATACTTAAACTTACGAACCACAATTTCCACAAGTTAAGTTACAATATGGATAAAACCAAACCAAAAAAAACACATAACTACAACAAACAAATTGTTTACGGTATTGGCTAAGAAGCGGGCATGTATGGCTGTGGTGCTTGCCTCTTCCGAGCAGGATATCGATGCCAGAACGGGGTTGACGTCTCGGGGATTTCATCTTCTCCTCCCTCCTCTTGTTGTACGTCTTCAACAACCCTCTCCTCACTCTCTTCTTCCTGCTCTTGTTCTTGAGATGGATGTGAAGTAGAAACTTGTTGTTCTCTCAGCTCACGTTCCCGTTGTTGTCCCATCAGTCCAACTGGCCTACCCTCACGCTTTTACGCCGATTCCTCGGTAACCTTACTGCTCGATCCAAACGTTCAGCCTCTCCCAAAACATTCAAATTGGTACGGCATGAAGCGAACATCCTCGAAGCAAATCTCTTCATAGCCGTGCCCGCATTACTTTTTAGTACGTTTGCGCATTCTTTTGCCATGTCCATTGTATTATCAATCTAAAACAAACAAAACCAACCAAAAAAAGACAATTATACAGTTTGGGAAAAGTAAACAATTTAATAATTTTATAATTAACAAACATACGTTTACATTTGAAGATTATACTTACCACTGTACGTATAGCTGATGCCTTCGGTTGGAACATGGGTTGTGAAGTAGAATAGGCCGGTGGTGGTTCAATCTCCCTCTCCTCGATTTCTCGTTGAACACCAGCAGGTAGTACTGTATCGGGAGAGATGTACAAACGTGTATATGATCTAAACCAAGTTATGTACTTCCCTTGCACTCTTCCATCGTACTCTGGAACATTAACGAGTACAAGTTCAAACCGTCGCTCGTTCCATTCTGCAACGTGAACAAGATGGAAATTTGCCCAATCATGAGTAGGCATGCGGCCAGTACCCCTCACGGTGTGTAACTCATGATCGTATAGGTTTGCGCAGCTTGGGGGATTATCTTGTTGAAGACCGAACTGACGAAGGACTCTCTCTGGTCGCGGATGCTCCACTATACCGAAGTTGATGAGTGGAGCCGTCGTCAGCCACAACTGCGATCCGGTGGTGCACATTGGCGGTAGTCTTCCCACCTGCTCGGGTGTATACGGCACCCAAATCACGAACTCTTCTCGTAGTTGGTCGAGCTCGTCTCTGTAGTACGTTATTACACCCTTGGGGTTATCTTTGTAACTCCGACTACCAGCCCAATATACCCCTAAGGGTGCTAACATAGCAGGATTTTCTGGTTGGGTCATCCAACCGTTCGCCGGTCTCCTAATGCGGGGACGACCCAAGTGCAGTCGCTTCCATGACCAAATCTGTAACAAAACCATCGGTCTGGTCATCTCCGTCCCATCTAGCGCTACATGACACAACACCCTGTATAGCATTGCCAACGCGCAGCTTCCCCAACTGTACCGGCCAGCTAAGCCTAGGTTGGCGAGCAATTGTAGGTACATGAGATGCACCGTATCCCCGGGTGAGTTAGACAAGAGAACCCCTCCGATCACCGTTAGAATGTAGGCTCTGGTGTAGGACTATACATAGTCGTCGGGCGATGCATTGGTCAACGTCCCATCAAAACATTCCTTCAACCAAGATAGTCGGATTGATTGTCCTTGGAAAATGTCATCATCTTCCGCGGCCACCTCATCAAACTCTGTACCGAGCAGTTCATTGCACAGCTCTATTTTATCAAAGTTTATATTACCCTTCACAGCCAACCCATCTATTGGAAGACCGAATATCATCGCTATATCCTGTAGCGACACCGTCATCTCTCCGACCAGTAGATGGAACATGTGCGACTCTGGCCTCACCCTGACCCATCATGCTGATTTCGTAGAAACCGGCCGCTACTAGGTACTCGACAATACGTGGATGCACCTTCATGGTCTCGTGGGTGCGGAAATTACACCTTCGCGTCGTCCCACCCCACACTGCTGCGGATCTGTGTCGATCTTGCAAGGTCAGTTCACCGGGATATATTGGTCCTGGACCACGACGTCTTGTCATCGAAGAGGATGCACAAACCTACACGAACCAAAAAACATAATTATTATTAGTCTAATATCAATATCACTAAATACAAAATTAGGGACAGTACAAATTAATAGTTCTCACATTCTCTGTGGAATGTTCCCCCCGTGCTTCTTGGGATGTCCTTCCCCTTCTGGTTTTCCTCGTTCTAGTCATTTCTCTGTAACAAAGTTCGCATATATAAAATTAATTACTCGCCAAAAATTAGCAAACACAAACCAACGAGATGCAAAACATTTCAAAAGTTCACTTATACGCGTCAAAACAATACAAACGAGATGCAAAAATTTCTAAATTTTGCCGTCAACTAGGGCACACTAAACACAAGCCAATGCAACTTGTAGAAGTGAGTTCTGACCCATGGTTTGAAATATTTGGCCGTGTATCACTTTCACTCTTTAAAAAAGAGCGGGAAGCGATACATTGACGTATCTCGCAAATCGTGGGTCGGAACTTGCAAATACAAGTTGCGTTGCGTTGTGAATGGTTAGCCCAACCTACTCACACCATTTCGTATTTTTTGAACTTCGTTTAAGCATTTTTGTATTGAGACCGTACTAAAAAAGTTTCGAGGTAGATTGAAGTTTTTTCAGATACGCATCAAAACAACATAAACGAGTTGCAAAAATTCCAAAATTTGGCCGTTGGGTCGGGCTCCCCACACATAAGCCAACGCAACTTATACATGCGAGTTCCGACCCACGGTTTGAAAGATACGGCCGTGTATCGTTTTCACTCTTGAAAACTGAGCGGAAAGCGATACATTGACGTATCTCGCAAACCGTGGATCAGAACTCGCATGTACAGGTTGGTATGACTTGTGAGTGGCGTGACCAACCTACTCGCACAGTTTCGTATTATTTGGACTTCGTTTAAGCAATTTTCTATTCATAACGTATTCCACAAATTCCGAGGTGGATTAAAGGTTTTTCATATACGCATCAAAACAACAAAAACGAGAAGAAAAATTTCCTAAATTTGGGCGTCAAGTCTGGCACACCAAACACAAGCCAACGGAACTTGCAGAACGGGTGAAAAATCCGTGAGAACTCCATATATACATATACTCTTTGACTGCTGTATTTAGCCGCAAAATATAGCAATGGCTAAATATAGAATACGAAAGATCTTCTTCCCTATGAATTTTTTTCAATATTAAAAGACGACGAACGGACGGAAGATCTTCTTCCGCTAGCGAACTTTTAATGAAGAAAAGTTGAGAGACGAAAGAAGATCTTCCGTCCTATATTTTTATTATTCTAAAAAATAATAAAAGAAGAGAGATGGAAGAATATCTTTTATCTCTCAACTTTTATTGTTTTAAAAAATTAATAAAGGTTGAGAGACTCTCTTCAATTTATAAGATTTTCTTTTAAAGGTCCACATAGATTTAATTATTTTTTTTTTGCCTCATCTTCAGTCTGGGCAATTTTTTTCTAAATTTACAAAAATGACACTCTTTATTTACAAAAATGTCATTATTAAAATTTTTTTTTTCTCGGGGACGAAAGATCTTCTTCCGTCATATTACTTTCTTCAAAACTTTCTTTACACATTTACGAAAATGTCATTACATATTTATAAAAATGTCATTTTATAAATTTAAATTTTTTATTATCTTCCGTCTTTTATTTTTTGGCTCGAAGGACTGCAGCATTCTCATTCTTTTGTTATTTCCTAAATACTAGATTATAATGTGTAAACATGTACCACATTTAAATACTAGTTATTGGGTCCGGAAGCGGGTCTAAACTCTCACCCTCAAAACTTTCACTCATCCATCGTCGTCTCCTTTCTCTAATCTCGTCCTCAAAACTTCGGCAAAAATGGCGACGAAATCAACCAACATTACCGAAAACGGAAGCATTTCGTCGTCGTCGTCGTCGTCTTCGTCGTCGTCTTTGATCTTTCTTGGAACGGGGTGTTCGAGCGCCGTTCCGAACGCTAGGTGCTTGATCCAGCCGTCGGATCCGCCCTGCGAAGTCTGCTCCCAATCTCTCTCCATCCCTCCCGATCAAAACCCTAACTACAGGTTCAGAATCCGTCCGATTTGAATTTTTTTAAAAAATGTTTTATTTATTTATTTATGGATCTGTGATCTGAACTGCGCATTTTAAGTATTTGATTGATTTGTGATCTATATCATCTCATTTCTCAGTGTTATATCCACTACACATATGTTTATCACTTTTTCTCTGCTCAATGTGGTCCAGCCTTTCGCTGGTTTTCACAGGTGAGTAAGAGCATCTCGAATCATTTGCTATTTTAGCAAAATGGCAAAAAGAAGCACACGACAGCTGCAATCGTTGGCTATCTTGCCAAATTTTGGCAAACGAGGAACAGGAGGTTGCCAAATTTGAGAAACGAATTTGGCAATTGCCAAATATAGCAGCTGGAATAAGATGTTTCGTCTTAATTTTTTATAATTTTTTTCAAGGATAGGACAGATCATGTTGTTCCGTCTGAGCGGTTTTTTGATTTTTTTAAAAAATCGATTGGACGGTATATGATGTACCGTCCAAAGAAAAAAAAAACAAGCATCAGACACAACATGTTGTCCCGTCCCACCAAAGCCCATCAAAACCAAGCTTAATCTAGTTAATCCATGGTTTAAGTAATAACTGAATTGAATAATCACTGATTTAATAATTTTTTTAATAACTAATTACCATTTAATCCTTAATTAAATCATCTTAAAGACTTAAACATAAAAAAAATCAGACGAAACATGTTCCGTCCGATTTTGCGTTTTTGTCAAATTATAGAAAACGACGATTGGAACAAAATACTCTTTTTGCCATTTGTTTGTTTGCCAAATTGGTAAAATTGCAAAAACGATTGGAGATGCTCTAAGGAGTTGGAAGTTCAAATCCTGCTTGTGTGTGTGTGTGTGTGTGTGTGTGTGTGTGTGTGTGTGTGTGTGTGTGTGTGTGTGTGTGTGTGTGTGTGTATAAGGAAAGCTTCGGTTGTGCATTCCTCTAGTGCACACAGCGTGTGCACTAGGCCTTCGGGCGTTCATATCGACGATCCGAACCGTTCACATTGATCTACACATTTAAATTAGTCTAAATATGTAAAATCAAATCATTTGAAATTCATTTACCCATCCATTGAAGTGTTACAAAATTGTATGGCTGAAAATCATTGTTTTTATAGTCACATGATGGATAGGCAAATGAATTTCAAACGATTTGAATTTACATATTTAGACTAATTTAGATGTGTAGATCAATGTGAACGGTTCGGATTGTCGATACGAAGGCGGGAAGGCCGAGTGCACACGGAGGGGTAGTGCACAACCGAAGCTTTCTCTATATATATACGGAAAGCTTCGGTTGTGCATTACCCCTCCGTGTGCACTCGGATATATATATATATATATATATATATATATATATATATATATATATATATGGAACAATGGGGTATGAGCAACTTTGCTCATTTAGTAAATAAGCAATTGATGATGTGACATACATGTGATTGAAAAATCCTTAAAAGGGTTAGTTGTCCAATGTATCACATGCATGCCACATATTCAATTGCTTATTTACTAAATGAGCGAGTTGCTCATATCCTTTTTACCCTATATATAAATGGCTATGATCACCTTCGGTGAAAACTAGTTGTGAACTATTTTTTGGGATATAAATTGAAAAATCTGAACCGTTCATTTTGATCTACACATCTAAATTAGTATGCAGATAAGAAATAAAGTCATTTGAGTTTTGTTTGTCCATGCATTAAAGTGTTACAAATTGTATGATTGAATATCGTTATTTTTTATAATGTCATGATGGATGAACAAATGAATTTCAAATGACTTGAATTTATATATTTAGACTAATTTGATTATTCTAAATAATGTGAATGATTCAGATCATCCATTTGATGGCTATGTAAGAAGTTCACACGAAGCTTATCGTGAGAACTAGTTTTCACATGATCACTCTCACATATTCGCCATCATTGCACCACTACCACCGAACTGCCATCTCGTTCACCTTCATCGCCATCAGCATCTCCGACACCACTGCCACCACCACCGTCATTACCATTGCCATCGCCATCACCATCACCGCCATCGCACCTCCACACGATCGCCACTGCCACCGCTGTTGCCATCACCATCACCATCACCATCACCACCAGCACCGCACTGCCACCACTGCCATCGCCTCCACCAAATTCTCCCCGTCCAACTCAATTTGGGAAAATGTTTTTTTTTTTTTGGATTTTTTCCTGCCTCCCTATGCATACCGATTCAATCGGACGACCTTATATATATATATATATATATATATATATATATATATATATATATATATATATATATAAGGGGTATGAGCAACTTGCTCATTTAGTAAATGAGCAATTGATGAGGTGCCATGCATGTGATTGGAAAATTCTAAAAGTGGTTAGTTGTCCAATGTATCACGTGCATTCCACTTCATCAATTGCTCATTTACTAAATGAGCAAGTTGCTCATATCCCTTTTACTCATATATATATATATATATATATATATATATATATATATAGGAGTGATCTAATGAGGAACATTCTTAAATGAGAAAAGAGAAACAACAATTTATACCGTTGGATATGAGGGAATTGAGATGAATAGCTGAGATTTCTCCCGCTCTCTCACTTATGATGGAGGGGTGTTGGGGTCATTTCACTCATTTTTAAATCCTTCAATCTGCATTTCTCTCACTGCTCTCTCTCTTTTTCTCTCTCCCCGAAATCCAATCAAGAGTTTCCCCAATTTTCTCCCGCTCTCTTCAAAATCCCCCGCCCCCCAAATCCCAAACCCCAAACCCCAAACCCTAGCTCTCGATGACCACATCCTTGACGTCCCTCTCTCACTTCTCTCGCCGTAGAAACCCTCGCCATCGCCGTAGAAACCCTCGCAACAGATCCAAGTGAGATGGGGTTTGATGTCATCACAGAGAAGGCCAAATGAAATGAGAAGATGCTGCTGCTTGTCTTTTACTTGAGATTAGTTAGTGGCTTATTTAATTTCCTACTACTTGTAATCTTTTTAAGGCAATATGTTATCTTAAATGGTTGTGCATGTGAGAAAAGGAGGACATTGAAAGTGGAGAGTCCAAGAGCGAATTTGACTGCGACTATTAATGTGGAGAAGGAATGGGAAGACAAAATAGTGTTGGATGATTTGTTTTGATCTCTTCGTGAGTTGGACATTTCAATTTGATTACACTATTTGTTCGATTGAGCGGTGTGCATGCAATTTATGACGTGTTTGTGAAGAGTAGATAAATAAAAGAGGGGAGTTTTCTGAATAAACAATTATCTCGTAGTGGATTCTCAAATCTGAAACTTCCCTTTATTCATCCCATCCCTCTTTACGATATGAACTATATTTCAATGGTAATGCAGATGGAGTTGCACCTTTGTTTATAATAAGATTACTTTGATTTGTGACACAAGTTTAGAATTAGAAAGAGCTCTCCCATTGTCATGGCATTAAGATGAAAGATTTGAAGCAGAAGTTCTGATCTGCACGCTATCAAGCTGCAAACTAAGCCAACAATATAAGTTAAACAAAATTGCATCAGACCATGTTTGTCTTATAGTTGTTTCATTTCAATATTTTCGTCATGAAAATATTTTCAGAACAAATGCAAAAGCTGTATATCTCTCTCAAAACCTCATACTATACAGTAACATTTTTACCATGGTTAGGTGACCATTCAATAAAGCATATTCATTGCACAGAAACATCGAAAGAGAGTCAGGAAAGCTCTATAATTTGTGCACTATTACGAGCATCTAAACACATAACTAATATTGTGAAACGGACGTATTACACGGCCAATGCTGCAACACTATATAAATTAGGAGGCTTTTATTTGGATGTTGCAAACATAGCACAAAGTAGAATATTGAACTAGATAAACCTATGTACAGCTACTAGTCAATACAACACTGTTTACTACAAAATGAAATGCATGCTGCCTTTATGCGAAAATAGGGGAAAACTGTGCATACGCAACTTATAGGCCTATGAAAAACAATAAATTAAATTAAATTAAAAATAAAATAAAATATATGTCATAGATACCTAATGAAAATGCAAGCATTCCAAGTGGCTAGCAAAGGAAGCTTCAGATATATCAAATATGAATAAGCTCAAGAAGAGATATCAACCCTGTCACTCGTTAACAATGTCTAGAATGAAAAAAAGAAGCGACAGGTATCCTGTCACAAAATCCACATAACAACAATACAATCCATGGTACAATCATTTCTCATGAATTTCATATGAATGAAGAGATCTCAATAGTAAGAAATTAAGAAGCCTGAACATAATGAAGTAACTAGTAATAATAAAAAATCTTGGGTTGATTGCATAACGAAATTAAGACCCACTTCAATGGAATTAGCCTGAATAACAAATTGTAATAAGTAAAAGAATAAATCTGAAGCGGAAGAAAATTGGGGGAAGTGTTGATTGGATTTCGAAGAGAGAGAGAGAAGAAATGAGAAAGAACGGTGAGAGAGAGGGAGATTGAGGAATTTAAGAATGAGTGAAATGACCCCAATACCCCTCCATCATAAGTGAGAGAGCGGGAGAAATCTCAGCCATTCATCTCAATCCCCTCATATCCAACGGTATAAATTGTTGTTTCTCTTTTTCTCATTTAAGAATGTTTCTTATTGGATTACTAAATGAGCAAGTTGCTCATATCCCTTTTACTCATATATATATATATATATATATATATATATATATATATATATAGACTTGATTTTACAAATGATTTGATTTTACATATTTAGACCAAATAAATCATTTTACATATTTAGACCAAATATATATATATATATATATATATATATATTTGGATCATCCATGCGATGGCCGGAAGGGCGAGTGCTCACGGAGTGCTCACGAAAGTAGTGCTCAACCGAAGGGCCCCCTATATATATATAGGGGGCCCTTCGGTTGAGCACTACTTTCGTGAGCACTCCGTGAGCACTCGCCCATTTGCCCATCCATCATGTCATAAAAAAATCGATATTCAGCCATTCAGTTTTTGTAACACTTCAATGAATGAGCAAAAGAATTTCAAATGACTTGATTTTGCATATTTAGACTAATGTAGACGTTTAGATCAATGTGAACGGTTTGGATCATCCATACGATGGTCAGTACAGAACCGGACATGAGAGTTTCTTCTCATCCAGCTCCTCGCGAATGAAAGGAGGGTGAGTGCTCACACAGAAATGAGTGCTCAATGGAAGATTCTTATATATATATATATATATATATATATATATATATATATATATATATATATAGGAAAACCTTCCATTGAGCACTACTTTCCGTGAATATGTAAAATCAAGTCATTTGAAATTCATTTGCCCATCCATCATGTCATTATAAAAAAATCGATATTCAGCCATTCAATATTTGTAACACTTCAGTGAATGGCCAAATGAATTTCAAATGACTTGATTTTACATATTTAGACTAATTTAGACGAGTAGATCAATGTGAACGATTTGGATCATCCATGCGATGGTCAGAAGGACGAGTGCTCATGAAATGGGTGCTCAACGGAAGGGCACCCTATATATATATATATATATATATATATATATATATATACTAGGTTTGCCCGTTGACACGGGCCTAGGCACGTCTTCGATATATATACTAGGTTTGCCCGTTGACACGGGCCTAGGCACGTCTTCGGAACGGTACACCTGGTTTGATTATATAAAATAGTTTTGGATCTCTAGCAAATTAATTGAAGTAGTAAACATATTATATGAGAAAGCAGTGTATCTACCTTTAAGCTCAACCATCGCCTTTTTGATCATTATCTTGAACTTACCTGGAATGCATATAGTTTGTTAGAAACACTGCATAAAGTTTTTTTAACTTCAGCATCACTTTTAGATACTTGTAATAGTTATGCAAGGACATTATCATATAGGTTTTATAGAGTTTACTCTAATCCCATAACCACTATGACATGTCTAAATACAATGGTAACGCAAGTGCATGTGTAAAAATATCTACAATACCAATAATCTAAACATTTGTTTGTCTGAGACCCAGTTTGCAATTGAAATACCTCTTATTATTATTTCAACCGAAATGAAATACATGAAGTTTTCAAAACTCTAATCCAAGCTAATCATTTCTTTTATCTCCACTTTGTCGCCCCATTGCACCTTTATAAAAAAAAAATCAAAAAGGATAAATAACAAATTTACTTTAGCTGTCTTTCTTAAGTGGAGAGTTTGTACCCTTCACTGGTAAACTCCAGTCATCCCAATCCTATATATCCAAACATACACTAAAAGTTCTTATATGTTATGTTATCCATGGTTTCTAATAACCAGTGAAGGGAACACTTCACGATAGTATTTTCTCTTGTAGTAAAGAAATTAATGTTGTATATTTGCCAAGTTATTTTAGGTTGCTAGTCAGCTTACCTGTCCTGCTATGGTTTAGAAGCCCAAATTGAGGCCACCAAATAATCCATCTCTCACTTGCGTACACCTTAAATCAAAACCAATAAAAAACTCATCAAATAAATCACCAAATTAAATTTTTTTTAAACCCAAAATTAAAACAATCATACCTATCTGAACTAAAATCTCATGCACACATAAAATTCGAGTCAGCAAAAAACTGAGTTATCCCCTGCACACTAAAAATTAAAAATTAGAATGAGAATTCGGTTAATGAGATGAAATTAGAGTCGTCACATCGCATATAGAGGCTCTCAATTTGGTGGAGGGCAGTCGTCGATACGGAGTCGCTTGATATTCGCACTCGATTTGGTGGAGGGGAGTCACCGATACGGAATCAGCAGCGGATCATATATCGGCGACGACGTCTTGATTAGGGTTCAACTTTGGATTTGGATTTTCTTTGAGATTTTAAAATTTTCAAAATTTATTTTTTTTTACAAATTTTCAAAAATTTTTAAATTTCAAATTTTTTTTTAAATTTAAAATATTTAAAAATTTTAAAAAAATTTAAAATTTTAAAAAATAATTTTTTAATTTTTTAAAAAACTTTTTAAAATTTTTAAAATTTTTAGTTTTTTAGTTTTTATTTTATTTTAAAATTTCTAAAATTTTTATTTTCTTAATTTTTGAATAGAAGAGAGAGAGAGAGAGAGAGAGAGAGAGAGAGAGAAATTATTAAATAAATAAAGGAGTTGTTTTGGGTGGGGTGATTTGAATTTGAGTTTTGGGGGGAAACTTTTGGGGGAAAAATGTGTTTTGTGAGGTTAGATCTTGGCCTATGATTTTGGGGGGATTGAAGGAGAGCCACTTGATAGCTTTCTTTGTGTTTTATTATATATATATATATGGAAGGTTCTATGGTACTGGAGGAAATTCCCTCCTATGGTGCACTAAAAACTTAATCCCCATTATTCAAGTTGATCATCATACCCCTTAAAACATAGAGTGATGTAAAATCATTGCATTTGAACATGTTTTTCTCATTCATCAATGAGGTTGCAAAATGAATGGTTTTTCAACAATCGAACAATTGCAACCACTTAATGCATGGGCCAAACATATTCAACATTGATAATGTTTCTTCCTCTTCTGTTTTATGACATGCTCAACACTTTAAACAGTGTGGATCATGCATTTGGGATGAGGGGGTAGGATTTTTAGGGTGCCATTGGAAATTTCCTCCTATGCCACATTTCCTCCCCCCCCCCCCCCCCTCTCTCTCTCTCTCTCTCTCTCTCTCTATATATATATATATATATATATATATAGGGTAAGTGTGTGTGTGGGTGTGTGCATGGCTATGACCTTGTTCCAAAAAAGAAAAGAAAAAATGTAACCCAACTGGGTATAGTATTGACAGTTTATTTGTCGTCCCACACCGTCATCCAGTGAAACTGTCTTACAAGAGCTTATGACACTCAAATCTTTCCAATCAAACACATCTTCTATATTCAAATTTCTTATCAGTACCAAGTTACTTCTGATACTTGAAATTCAATTCAAATTCTAGGCAATTTTCTTATGCCATTTAGTTCTGTCATAACGTTTATTATATTATTATTTCACAGGTGCAATACTTCACTCTTAATTGATTATGCTGAAGGTGATGGTGAACACAAGTATATATTGGTCGATGTTGGAAAAACCTTTAGAGAACAAGTCCTTCGGTGGTTTACTGTCCATAAAATTCCCAGTGTTGATTCCGTGAGTTTAATTTTTCATTATTAATTTCAAATATGAGACTCTACAAGTAAATGGTTGAGCAGTTTATATCTCAAATGAATGCTAGTTGTGGTTACACACATAGTTTTTAAGGATCGGTTGATCCCCATCCAATCTGGCCAATCCGGATCAGTTTTTGAGAGGGCCAATCCGATCCTCCTCCAAAATATCGGGAACAATCGAAAGCTTGAATTATCTTTGATGCAATATGAATCAGGTGATTTAGTTCAATCTACCCCCGAGAACGATCCAACAAATTTGAAAGAGGAGAAATCAAAAAAAAAAGGAAACAAATAAACCACATGACCTTTACATAAGATAGTCGTCGTTCCTATTTTTCATTGCAAGAATCTATATATTATTGTGGAACTTGCAGGATAGCACGCTATCCACACACAGACAAGGGAAATTAGGAGTTTTCACGCACATTTTCTATGTAGTATATGTAGGTTGGTTTCACATTCATCTGGTTGAGGTTGACTACACACCTCCTTAGGTTATAATAGTACATGTCATATGTGAAAAACACGTGCTACCATTTAACTTTTTTATATTAAATCAATCGTTTAACTGGATATCAAATTTGTATAAAATGTTTAATTGAATAAATAATTTTAATAACAGTTCAATGATTTATTTAATAAAAATAAAAGGTTAAAATATTTTTTTTAAATTAAAAAATTAGTCAATACTAAAAATCCGATACACCGAGATCTGGCCGATACCTATCCCAATGCCAAAAGTTTTGGCAACCCGATACCGAGATTTTGTACCATGGTTACACATGCCTTTCGGTGCAAAAATATCAAGTTCAATAAATAATTTGATTGCACCTGACTGTGTATGATTTTAGATTTAATTTGCAAATATCTAGATGTAAAAACGGTAATTTATTTTCTTTGACTGCAGATTATTTTGACACATGAGCATGCAGATGCCATTCTTGGTTTGGATGATATACGAGTGGTACAACCATTCAGCCCTACTAATGATATTGAACCCACACCCATCTATGTTACTCAATTTTCAATGGACAGGTATTTGATCTCCTTTTGTTTTTATTCATATTTTATGGTTTATCTCAGTCATTGGTTGTCGAAGAATGAGATAATTTGAAAAGAATGATGATTTTGTAATACTTACTCCTACCTATGTGCATTTTAAGTAGTAAGTTCTCTTATTCATTGCATTAAAGTTGGCTATGCATATTTCGCAAATTTCTTTTAGCTTGTCTGTAATTAATAATGACACCTGCTTCTTGTACAATGGTTTGAATCTTTCTTCTAGTCTTTCGATCAACCTCAACCTCCAAAAGTTTGCAGGCTGAGTTTTTGTTTTATATTGTTACTTGTCATATAAAAGTTTTAGTTTTTAGTTGGGATAACTTTTTGCTCTGGATATACAAATAGCACGTTTCTGTAGTATGCATTTTTACTTCACCTTTGCTGAAGACATGTCATGACACATGCTAATGTCAGAGTACAACTGTGCAACGAATGTTTATATATGCAAGATCATCCAGCTTATGGAGATACCAATAATTCAAGTTCGTTGAGGTTGTTAAGGTTATGTAGAGTTGCATAGCTTAATCACTTCCAGTTTTGCACCAGTGTCATTAGTGCTGTAAGTGCTTAGCGTTTGCTTCACTGATTTGAATGATTAATTCGCTTTTTAGATATACCAATAGCTTGTTTCATTCAGTATGCATTTACATTTCAGCTTATGTGATACCTGTGGTTATAGTTATGATTTTAGGTTTTCAACTTGACAAAATACGAAATTTGTGTGCTGTCCACTATTTTATCAAAATCAATGAAATACGGCCAAATCAGTAAAATTTCATTTTTCTTATAATTGGCTAAAACAGTGGATGATAGCTCATAAAATATGGTTAAACAGCGATATTGAGAATTTTCTCAAAATCGACAAAAACAGTGGATTAGCTCACAAAATATATTCAAATTACTGAAATTTTATATTTATCAAAACGGGCTAAAAACACCTTTTAAGAGGGAGAATATCCAAGAAAGATACACCTTACGGTCTGAGGTCCAAGTTTATCATGAGTTGGACCAACAATAAGACCAAAAGTAGTGCTTCCAATAGTGGACTATAGCCTAACATATGGCCAAACAGTGATATTTAGATTTTTCTCAACATCAACAAAAACAATATACTATATGATGAGGACATCCATTCTATTTAGTTTAGTATTTTATTTCAGTACCATATTTATTTTTGCTAATTATAGCCATATGTAATCTTTTTTTTATGCATTAGAATATTTATGAAATTTTAGAATATTTTGAGATTTGTATCAAGATTTGTTTTGAGCCTATATATATGCCTTGAGATTAATGAGAAAGTATGCTATTCTTGATTAAAAAAATTATTGTGTTGAGTTTTGCTCTTTATTTCTCCTTTGTGTGATACAATTGAAATCCAACTTATTAGGCTTTGTGATAAATCCTAATAAAATTTTAGGGTTTGTGATAAACTTTTAAACTACCCCAAATTCCCAAACCAACTTAAATCAAACCCTAATCTCTAAATAAAATTACCCAAAACCCTAATTCCCTTTCTCCTCTTCCTCTTCCTCCAAATCCCGACCCCAAGATCCACCACTGTCTTCCCCCTTCTCCCCTCCTCTTCCTCCCGACGCCCTCTCCGCCGAAATTGCCAAACCCCCTCTTCATGTGTTTCTTCCCCGGCCAACTCCGACCACTCTCCGGCGACCTCATCGCTCTCCTAGCGCCGTCGACCCCCGACCCCCTCCTCTGCCCCCAGCGTCGCCACAGCAGACCCCCTGCTCCTCCCCTGTTCCGCTTCCGATCGACAGCAGCGACCACCATTGCTGCTGTCTCTGTTTCCCTCTCCTCGACGCCCTCGCCGTAGCGCCACCCTGTCCCCGTCATTGTCGACGCCAGTCAATGCCGTTGCCGTCACCGCCGACCGTCGCCCTTGCTCCTCTTGCCGTTGTGGCCGGTCTCTCTTTACTGTTGTTGCTGATTGCTGTGTTCTGCGTTGTTGCCAATCCGAGATCTAACGCTGGTTTCTTCGAACCCCGGTAAATTCTTTCCATCTTTTTAAATATTTGTGTTATACTGCTTTATCATCTCTATTATATTATTTAATTTAACTGTCGACCACAAATATCGAGATTGGGTGTTTTACTTGCCTAATTAGAGTACGAATCAATATTGAATCTTTTACTTGCTAAGAACGCTTAGGAATTTAATTATTGATTGTTAGAACTGAATTATTAATTGGGCTTATTAAACTTAATTTAATTCTTAGAAATCCATCAAACCGATTAATTGTTTAAAATTATAACTTTGATTCGCATTACATGTTGGTAAAATTAATCCTTTATGATTCTTGGAAATTCTCTGTTTAGGATTACGTTTTACATCACATTAGCTCACACAATGTGGCCAAATTAGTAAAATTTCATATTTCTCAAATTCGACTAAAAGCAGTAGATTATAGCCCATAAAATATGATCAACATAGTGCTATTGAGAATTTTTTAAAAATCAGCGAAATCAGTAGACAACCCAAAAAATGTGACCAAATCATTAAAATTTTGCATTCCTAAAAATTGGTTTATAACACTAGACTATAGCCCATTAAATATGACCAAAACAGTGATATTTTGAATTATCTCAAAATCCACAAAATATGACCCAGTCAGTGAAATTACGTACTTTTGAAAATATGCTAAAACAGTGGACTATATGCCTATAAAATATGGCCAAATAGTGATTGTATGAATTTTCTCATACTATGGTGAACTGTAGCACACAAAATATGGCCAAATAAGTGAAATATTGTATTTATCAAAATTGGCTAAAAACAATGGACATGGACCTTGGTCGACACGAAAGCATGTGGGTCGGCATGATTTTTTTGTGACACGTGGGCTAGTACCATTTCGAAACAGGTAGGGCTTGGGCCTCTAAATTGTGGTCCAAATTGAAATTGTTGGGCCTGGGTATGATAGGCCCAGCCCGCGGGCAGCCCAACCTCGATCCAGTTAGGTCCACAATACATGTGTCATTTTGGGCCCACATTAGATATACTATTTTAGGGCGGTGGTATATATATGTATGTAATAATTAAGAGTGGGATAGGAAGAGTGAATAAATATTTAGAGAACTTCAGTTTTTTGTTATTTATTTCTTCATGCATAAGTTTATCTACCTGTAAAACCTGGTGACTCGTGAGAAAATCAAATTTTCTCAAGTATTCGTATATATGGACAACTTTGATTTTTGAATACAAACAATTAATCTTTTCTTCTTTCTCATTTGCACATGTTTATACTGGAATTTGGAGTTGGGTTCTAGCTATGATATACATTAAATAAACTTTAAAGTTGTATTACGTAGGCATGATGTAGAACACTAAAATAAACAGAAATGAATGTCTTGATGTGTTGGTCCATTAGACACGTGGGTCGGCCCAAGCCTAATAGGACGATTATATGGGCTTATCGATCTAGGCCCACAATAGGCATAGGGCCAAAACGACCCACATGTTCTTCCATGAGTTGGGTCTGGACTAAGGTAGGCAGGACTAAGCTAGGCACGACTCAGACACGGCCCACGTCCATCCCTAATAAAATATGGCCAAAATAGTGATATATAGAATTTTATTAAAATCAACGAAAATGGTGAACCTCACAAAATGAGGCCAAATCAACAAAATTTGTATTTATCAAAGTTGGCTAAAATAGTATACTATAGCTCATAGAATATGGCCAAAATAGTGATACTGAGAATTTTCTTAAAATTGACAATAGCGGTGGATTATAAAATATGGCCAAATCAGTATAATTTTGCATTTTTAAAAATTAGTTAAAAACACTACTATAGTCTATAAAATATGGTCAAAATAGTGATATTTAGAATTTTCGCAAAATCGACAAAAACTATAAAATATAGCCCACAAAATATGGCAAAAGCACTGAATTTTCGTATTTTCTCAAAATCGGCTAATAACAGTCGCCATAGCCCATAAAATATGCCCAAAAGTGATTGAGAATTTCCTCAAAACAGACGAATACAGTGGACTATAGCCTACAAAATATGGCCAAATCAATGAAATTTCTTATTTCTCAAAATCGGCCAAAATGGTGGACTACCCATAAATTATGGCCAAAATAATGACATTTATAATTTTTCCAAAATCGATGAAAACATTAGTCTACTGCCCACAAAATATGGCCAAATCAGCAATATTTTTTATTCCTCGAGAACTATATAGCCCATAAAATATGGCCAATATAGTATTGTTCCAAATTTTGTAAAAATCGATAGAAACGATATAGATCAAATTAGTGAAATTTTGTATTTCTTAAAATTTGCTAATAACTGTGAACTAGTGCCCTTAAAAGACCAGAACAGTAATATTTATAAATTTCTTAAATTTGATGAAAACAGTGGACTATATATAGATCTCAAAATGTGGCCAAATCAGTAAAATTTTGTATTTCTCATACTCGGCTAAACACAGTGGACTATAGCCCATAAAATATGACCAAAATAGTGATTGTCCAATTTTTTCTTAAAATCGACGAAACTGGTGAACTACCCCCACAAAATATGGTCAAATTAGTGAAATTTTGCATTTCTAAAATTGGTTAGAAACACTGGACTATAGCCCATTAAATATAGCCGAAATAGTGATACTTAGAATTTTTCGCAAAATTGTCAAAATGGTGGACTACAACTATATATAGTCCACTATTTTTAACCGAATTTGAAATTTCGGTGATTTGGCCATATTTTGTGATACTCATAAATTTCTGAAATCGAAAAATAGTGGAATATAGCTCACAAAATGTGGCCAAATCAGTGCAATTTCGGATTTCTCAAATCCAGGTAAAAACAGTGGGATTTTGCCCATAAAAGATGACAAAAATCGCGATATTCAGAATTTTCTTAATATCGACAAAAGTGGTGGACAATCCATAAAATGTGGCCAAATTAGTAAATTTTTTTGCATTTCTAATAACACTGGACTGGCCCATTAACTATGGCAAAAACTGTGATATTTAGAATTTTCTCAAAATCGACTAAAATGGTGAACTTTGTATTTCTTAAATTCTGCTAAAATAGCCAATAAAACATGGCTAAAATAGTGAGATTCAAATTTTTTCTTAAAATCTTTGTAAGCTGTGGACTATAGACCACAAAAATGTTGCCAAATGAGTAAAATTTTGCATTTCTAAAAATCAGTTAAAAATAATGGACTATAGCCCATAAAATATCGCCAAAATAATAATATTTATAATTTTCTTAAAATTGAAGAACACGGTAGACTAGCCCACAAAGTGTGGCCAAATCACTGAATTTTTATATTTCTCAAAATCGGCTAAAAACAGTGGCCCATAAAATGACCAAAATAGTTAAATTAAGATACTTCTCAAAAGCAACGAACACGGTTGACTACAGCCCGCAAAATATGACCAAAATCAGTTAAATTTTGTATTTCTCAAAATCGGCTAAAAACAGTGGACTATTGCCTATAAAATGTCCAAAACAATGATATTTAAAGTTTTATCAAAATCGACAAAAACACTGGACTATAGCTAACAAAATGTGGCAAAATTAGTGAAATTTGTATTTATCAAATCGGCTAAAAATAGTGGACTATAGGCCATAAAGTATGGCCAAAAAATTGATATTCAGGATTTTCTTAAAATTGACAAAGCGTCTATAGCCTACAAAATGTGACCAGATCAGTGAAATTTTGCATTTCTAAAAATTTATTAAAAACACTGGACTAAAAATATGGCCAAAATAGTGATATAAAGATTTTCCCCAAAATTGACGAATACGTATAGCCCACAAAATATGGCCAATTCATTGAAATTTGTATTTCTCAAAATTGGCTAAAAACAGTCGATTATATAGCCCATAAAATATAGCCAAAATAACGATATTCAGAATTTTCCCAAAATCGACAAAACCGGTAGACGTAACCCACAAAATGTGGCTAAATTTGTGAAATTTCGTATTTCTCAGGATATGCTAAAAACAGTGGACTATATAGCCCATAAAATATTGCCAAAGCAGTATTATTCTGAATTTTGTAAAAATCCATAAAAATGGACTATAGCCCACAAAATATGGCCAAATCAGTGAAATTCATATTTTTCAAAATCAGCTAAAAACAGTGGACCGTAGCCCCTAAAATATGGCCAAATTTATGATAGTTACAATTTTCTCAAAATCGATAGTGGATTATATAGCTCTAAAATGTGGCCGAATATTGAAATCTATATTTCTCAGATACGGCTAAACATAGTGAATAACCCATGAAATATGATTAAAATAGTGATATTCAAATTTTTCTTAAAATCGACGAAAGCAATGGACCCACAATGTGGCCAAATCAATGAACATTTCTGAAAATTGGTTAAAAATACTGGACAATAACCATAAAATATAGCCCAAAATAGTGATACTTATAATTTTCACAAAATTGACGAAAATGTTGGACTATAGCCCAAAAAATGTTGCAAAATTCCTAAAATTCATATTCGGCTAAAACAGTGGACTATAGCCCATAAAATATGGTTAAAATATTGATATGTAAAATCGATGAAAACAGTAGACTATAACTCACAAAATGGGGTCAAATCAGTGAAATTTCGTATTTCACAAATTCAGGAAAAAATAATGAACACCTCACTAAATGTGGTCAAATTAGTAAAATTTTGCAGTTCTAAAAATTGGTTAAAAACATTGGGACTATAGCCCATTAATTAGGGCCAAAACAGTGATATTAGAAATTTTCTCAAAATCGACGAAAACGGTGGACTATTAGCCCATGAAATATGGTCAAATCAGTGAAATTTCGTATTTTTCAAAATTGGCTAAAAATAGTGGACTATAGTCTGTAAAATATGATCAAAATAGTGATAATATTTCTCAAAATCGACGAATACGTTGGACTATAGCCACAAAATATGGGCAAATTAGTGAAATTTTACATTTCTTAAAATCGACTAAAAACAGTTGACTATATAGCTCATAAATATGGCTAAAACTGTGATATTAAGGTTTTTTTGTAAAATTTTTAAAATCGACAAAAATCGTGGACTATAACCCATAAAATATAGCCAAATCAGGGAAATTTAAAGTTTCTCGAAATTGGCTAAAAATGGTAGACTCTCGTCCTTAAAATATATCCAAAACAGTGATATTAAGAATTTTCTCAAATTCTTTGAAAGCAGTGGACTTTTATAGCCCACAAAATATGCCAAATCAGTGAAATTTCACATTTCAAAAAACCGGTTAACAACACTAGAGTAAAACCCATAAAATATTAGGGGTGGGCTCGGTACGGTACCAGACTTTTTGACATTGTACCACTACCATACCAAACTAGTTCGGTTTGAAAATATGCAAACCGTTACCAACCAAAAAGTTCGGTATACCGACTACTTCGCTTGGTACGGTTCGGTATTGGTGTTATACCAAATATGACCCAACAAATACCTTAGCAAATATCAGTACATTTTAGCATTCTAGGATTTTTGCTTCCAAATATCAGTACATTGTATATATCTATGGACAAACTAACCTGTAACATAACAGACGGTCCAAAACTAGCGCAACATAAACTAAACTACAAGACGAACTCTTGATACAGAATTTCAGTAATACTGTTCAACTGTAATTTCATTCCCTTTCATCATGGAAAAGAATTGCATCTCTTCACCTAAAACACTAATTTGATAGAGCCATATCTTGGTTGAATATCGACGTATGCATATAAATGTAGCACTTAAAAGATTAGCACAGAACATAATATCATCAAGTACTGATCAGTGATCACTATATGTCATAAAAGGGAACTGTTTAGCTTGTATATATAATATAAATATATTTATTTAATATTTAATTATTCGGTACGGTATGGTAAAATACCGACTGAACCATATTCATATCGAAACCGAACCGAATTTTAGAACTCGGTACGGTTGTACCGAACCATACTTTTGGTAACCGAATTTTTCGGTACCGAATCGATTGGTTCGGTTGGAAAACCGGTCGGTTGGCTCATTTTGGTATGATCGACCACCCCTATAAAATATGGCCAACAGAGTAATATTTAGAATTTTCTCAAAATTGACAAAAACGATGGACTATGCCTCAAAATGTGGCTAAATCACTGTATTTTTGTATTTCTGAAAATCACTAAAAAACAGTGGATTGTTGCACATAAAATATGGCCAAAATAGTGATATTAAAATATTTCTCAAATCAACAAATACAGTGGATAGCCAACAAAAGATGGCCAAATAAGTAAAATCTCGTATTTCTCAAAATCGGCTAAAAACAGTGAACTGTAGGCCATAAAATATGACTGAAATAGTGAAATTCAGAATTTTCTCAAAATCGAAGAAAGCAGTGGAATATTGCCCACAAAATGTGACCAAATTAGTGAAATTTTGTATTTCTGAAGATATGCTGAAAACAATGGACTACATAGCCCATAAAATATAATCTTAACTTCGAATTTCTTCCCTTGAAAACTGTAGCTACTGTAAAACAGACCAGTGTTGCCGGTTCTCCCACCCCCCTTATGAACCACGATCCGGATTTCACGATTCGATATATGGTGGGTTCGCAATCCGGTTCTCTTAAACTAGCGTTCCTCATACAAATGAACACCTTTATCCATTATTTCATCAATTTCTCTTCAAACTCTCCTCAACTTGTCCGAGTTTTGTTTAATTAGTTCTCCTACATAGGCCATAAAATGTGACCTAAACAGGAATATTCCGAATTTTGTAAAAATCGACAAAAACTGGTGGACTAGCTCGCAAAATATGGTCAAATCAATGAAATTTCATATTTCTCAAAATCGGCTAAAAATAGAGGACTGTAGCACATAAAATATAGTAAACCATTACTTAACAAATTCATTCGCCAAGATATGGCCGAAGTAGCAATCTCAACTACGAATTTGCTCCCTTGAAAACTTCAGCTACTGTAAAACAGACCACTGTTGTCGGGTTCTCTCACCCCCCCTTCTGAACCACGATCCGGATTTTGCAATTCGATTTATGGTGGGATCACAATCCGGTTCTCTTAAACTGGCTTTCCTCATACAAATGAACACCTTTATCCATTATTTCATCAATTTCTCTTCAAACTCTCCTCAACTTGTCCGAATTTTGTTTAATTAGTTCTTCTACATAGCCCATAAAATATGACCTAAACAGGAATATTCCGAATTTTGTAAAAATTGACAAAAAACGGTGGACTATAACCCACAAAATATGGTCAAATAAGTGAAATTTCATATTTCTCAAAATCGGCTAAAAACCAGAGGACTGTAGCACATAAAATATAGTAAACCATTAGTTAACAAATTCATTCGCCAAGATATGGCTGAAGTAGCAATCTCAACTCTGAATTTCTTCTCTTGAAAACTTCAGCTACTGTAAAACAAACCAGTGTTGTCGGGTTCTCCCACCTCCCCTTATGAACCACAATCCATATTTTGCGATTCGATTTATAGTGGGTTCGCAATCCGGTTCTCTTACACTAGCGTTCCTTATGCAAATGAACACCTTTATCCATTATTTCATCAATTTCTCTTCAAACTCTCCTCAACTTGTCCGGGTTTTGTTTAATTAGTTCTCTTAACATTTTGGCAATGCAAGTAACTTATGTATTTATAGTCCAGTTATCTATCGATGTCTTTATCTGTACACACACACACACACACACACATATACAGAAAGAGAGAGAGAGAGAGAAAGAGAAAGAGAGAGAGAGAGCAATGCTCCATTGCAAACGGGTATGCAACCACTGAAGCCGTTGTTGGAAATAATGGCTTAGGTTATAAATCTAAGCCGTTGTTCCCAAACAACGGCTTAGATTTTATACATAAGTCGTTGTTCCGATTATAACCTAAGTCGTTGTTCCGAACAACGGCTTCAGTGGTTTGCAATGGTGCAATGCTTATATATATATATATATATATATATATATATATATATAGGGAAAGCTTCGGTTGAGCACTACTCTAGTGCTCACCGCGTGAACACTAGGCCTTCGGGCGTTCATATCGAAAATCCGAACCGTTCACATTGATCTACACATCTAAATTAGTCTAAATATGTAAAATCAAATCATTTGAAATTCATTTGCCCATCCATCATGTGACTATAAAAACAATGATTTTCAGCCATACAATTTTGTAACACTTCAATGGATGGGTAAATGAATTTCAAATGATTTGATTTTACATATTTAGACTAATTTAGATGTGTAGATCAATGTGAACGGTTCGGATTTTCGATATGAATGCCCGAAGGCCTAGTGTTCACGCAGTGAGCACTAGAGTAGTGCTCAACCGAAGCTTTCCCTATATATATATATTTATATAGGAAAATCTTTCATTGTGCACCACCATCCGTGTGCACTCGGCCTTCCCGCCTTCGTATCGACGATCCGAACCGTTCATATTGATCTACGCATTTAAATTAGTCTAAATATGTAAAATCAAATCATTTGAAATTCATTTGCCCATCCATCATGTGACTATAAAAAACAATGATTTTCAACCATACAATTTTGCAACACTTCAATGGATGGACAAATGAATTTCAAATGATTTGATTTGACATATTTAAACTAATTTAGATGTGTATATCAATGTGAACGGTTCGGATCGTCGATACGAAGGCGGGAAGGCCGAGTGCACAAACCGTGTGCACCACCTATGGTGCACAACAGAAGACTTCCCTATATATATATATATATATATATATATATATATATATATATATATATATAGGGAAAGCTTCGGTTGTGCACTCCCTTTAGTGCACACGGCGTGTGCACTAGGCCTTCGGGCGTTCATATCAACGATCCGAACCGTTCACATTGATCTACACATCTAAATTAGTCTAAATATGTAAAATCAAATCATTTGAAATTCATTTACTCTACAAAATTGTATGGCTGAAAATCATTGTTTTTTATAGTCACATGATGGATGGACAAATGAATTTCAAATGATTTGATTTTACATATTTAGACTAATTTAGATGTGTAGATCAATGTGAACGGTTCGGATCGTCGATATGAACGCTTGAAGGTCTAGTGCACACGCCGTGTGCACTAGAGGTAGTGCACAACCGAAGCTTTCCCTATATATATATGAGAAAACGGAAGAAAAGGTGGCATAAAGGAAATTTCTTCCTATGTCACCCTTAAAAATCCTATCCCGATCCGCACCATTCAAAGTGTTCAAGATGTCATTAAACATGAGAGGATAAAATATCATAAAGTTGAATTTATTTTTCTCATGCATTAAGTGGTCGCAAATGTTCTATTGCTAAAACATCGTCTATTTGCAACCTTAGTATGAATGAACAAAACATGTTCAAATTAAGTGATTTTATATCAATCTACTTGAACTGTATGGATCGTAAATTTTGGATGCAAAATTTATGTATTTGGTGTGCCATAGGAGGAAATTTCCTCCTATGCCACATGCTCTCTCTCTCCCGCCATATATATATATATATATATATATATATAATAAAACACAAAGAAAGCTATCAAGTGGCTCTCCTTCAATCCCCCCAAAAGCAAAGGCCCAAATTTAACATCACAAAACATATTCCCCCCCCCCCCCAAAAAAAAGTTTCCCCCCAAAACTCAAATTCAAATCTCCCCCAAAACAACTCCTTTATTTATTTAATTCTCTCTCTCTCTCTCTCTATATATATATATATATATACACACACTTATGGAAACATGGATTTTTATACCCCAATTTATAATTATCTGTATAATAAAACACAAAGAAAGCTATCAAGTGGCTCTCCTTCAATCCCTCCAAAAATCAAAGGCCCAGATCTAACGTCACAAAACATATTTCACCCCCAAAAAAATTTTCCTCCAAAACTCAAATTCAAATCCCCCACCCAAAACAACTCATATATTTATTTAATTATTTTTTTTTCTCTCTCTCTCCCTCCCTCCCTCCCTCTTCTATTCAAAAAATTAAGAAAATGAAAATTTGAATTTTTTTTAAAAATTAAAAATTAAAAAACTAAAATAATTAAAAATTTAAAACTTTAAAAATAATTCAAAAAAATCAAAAAAATCATATAATATGTTTTTTGCCGGACCCCAAAAGTTTCTCATATAATATGTTTGCTACTTCAATTAATTTGCTGGACCTCCAAAACTATTTTATATGATCAAATAAGGTGCACCGTTCCGAAGACGTGCCGTAGGCACGTGTCAACGAGCAAACCTAGTTTTTCAACATATACTAATGAAAACTTGGACTTTTATTTACAACTAATTATTGTCATACTATTCAAATTTGAGCTATATAATTGTTGATTTACTGTTTACAAGGCTTTCATATGTTGTATCGTTCTGAAGACGTGCTGCACGTGCCCACGGGCAAATCTAGACTATCTAGTATATATGTAACTCAAATGAGTGCCCAAATGCATCTTACCCCCTCCGTACCGCTTATACTTAAGGTAGCTTACCGTGGTCTCGTACCCGTACCGCCAACCAAAACGTTCAGATGACCTGGCAACACTGAGACAAACAAGCTGACTAGAATTAAAATGAAGTATCATTACACATTGAACAGAATCCTCCCTGTCACTGTGTAAGCACTTGTACAAACCAGTATTCTTTTCATTGGCCTAAAACATGTAACAACTCTGAAACAATATTGTCAAAAAATTTCCAAGTACAAACTGACTAGAATTAATTGAAGTATCTTACACATTTGAACACTATCCTCCCATTCACTATATAAGCACATATACAAACCATTATCCTTTTCATTTGCCTAACACATGTATTTGATTACTCTGAAACAGTATTGTCAACAAATTTCCCTACTTGGTTCAGAAAAAGTTGAAAGAAGGTGGAGAATTGAGGCGTGTTGCTCAGCTTGACTGGAAAATATTTGACAATCACATAGAGAAACCATTTGTATCATCAGGCCTAGAGTTTGTTCCTCTGCCGGTTACTTTCCCAATTCTCAACCTCATACCGTGCTTATAATTTTCCGCCTTTATTTTTCTCTCACCACCTGTTACTTACTGTAGGTAATGCATGGAGAGGACTATATTTCATCAGGCTTCCTTTTTGGCAAAAAATGTAAAGTTGCATATATATCTGATGTCTCACGCTTTATTGAAAGCACTGAGTATGGTATGCATGCTTTGGCCTTTATGTTTTCCATTACCCTTCATACCCTCTTAATGCACAAACTGTAAAATGCATTATCTGCTTTGTCATTTATAATGAACTAGTAAAGAAGTCTGATTTTTAGAATTGAATAGGTAGGGGTCTTAGTATGTGTGTATTTACATATAGAAGTTGAAGTACGAACTTCAATGTTTCAGAAGTAGGTTGACCGGTTTCGTCCTTTGGATGCTTTGTTATTTATACACATTTCATGGTGAGTAATTTACTTGTAAACTCGAATTAATTTTTTTATAGGACATTTTTTGAAAATATTTGCAGAAAGAGGACAGTTGACAAAGTATTTGCGCTCATGGACTCAACAACTAAACTCGCCGTTCTCAACGGCGAGTTTAGTTGTTTCATCGTCGCCATTCGGAAACAACGTGTTTAGTGCTATTTTTAGTTCAAAATTTTTAAAGAAGACTCGCTGTTCCCAACGGCGAGAACATTTATACTAGACTCGCTGTTGGGGAACAGCGAGTTTAGTTCAAAATTTTCAAAGAAGACTCGCTGTTCCCAACGGCGAGGACATTTACACTAGACTCGCTGTTGGGAGCAGACTAAATGTCACAGTAGACTTGCTGTTCCCAACTCAACCAACTATTTATTGACGAGTCCTTAAAAAAACTTGAATGTAACAAAGTGAACATTGAGGGGCGGGGGGGGGGGGGGGGGGGGTGGTTCATGAGGGGGTTTCTACATTTTCACGCGGCATAAAAGTTGGTCGGTTACCTTTACTCATTCTCTTTTATTCATAGGGTTAAGATCTCAAAGTGTTTCTTGCAGAGTAATAAGGGGTCAATACATTTAGAAAATTGGAATCCCATCATCCCACATTGGAAAAATCGGGTATTAAACAATAAATCACAAATCGTCCTAGTGTTCACTTAACGGACATTTTACACCAGGACGAAATAGGTAGGCCACTACTTTTTCACTTTCTTCAAATCATTAAGAGTTAAAAGCTTAAAGAGTGTCCACAGAGAGACTTGGGGCTTTGGGGGGGTGGGGAGTCTATGTGAGCGATTTCCTCATATAAGTATCATCAATACATATGTGTAGGACCTTGAAGCCTTGAAGGAAATACATCATCAATACATATGTGTTTAATCCTGCTGAATGGAACGTATTGGTGAATTGAATCATGATCAGGATTTGATCCACTTGTTTCTTCCTTTTCTTTTTTGTTTGAGGATACATCTGTTTCTTTTACTTAGACCTGAGTATTTGTTGCAACTTGATATGTGTCTATATGGGGCTCTGTAATGCTTCATGATCTACTAGGCAGTGAGGGTTGAGGCTGAGTACATGGATGTACTTAGTTTAGGTTCAGGTAGGGGTATTTGCCAGAACCTTGTGTGAAAATATCATTTTGTTCAACTTAACTCATTCAGACTTGTGCCAGGAGGGGAAGGAGAACACAGAGAGAGAGAGAGAGAGAGAGAGAGAGAGAGAGAGAGAGAGAGAGAGAGAGAGAGAGAGAGAGAGAGAGAGAGAGAGAGAGAGAGAGAGAGAGAGAGAGAGAGAGAGAGAGAGAGAGAGAGAGAGGGTTTTTTTTTTGGGGGGGGGGGGGGTTGTAAATGGGCAATTGCCGAGGGTTTTTTTTTTTGGGGGGGGGGGGGTTGTAAATGGGCAATTGCCAAGAATGCACAAATAACTTCCTATTACAGGGGAGGCATTAGCCTTTAGCCTTTTATGAAAGAAAGTTTCTTAAGATCCAAGAAACCTAATAACTTCTACAATATCTATCCTAATATAAAGATGAAATGAAATAACTATTAACATCTCTTACTTCAATAGGATATTACAAAGAAACTAGATAATTAAAATATTCTAAATTTTATTATAATCTACTACTTAATTTATCAATAAAATGGTAATATAACTGTGGATTATCTTCAAATAAGATCCACATCTTTCACACTGATCACCTGTAGCTTGGTATCAATCTCAATAAATTGTAGAATTTATAGAGACATAAGCCGCTACTTGGAAGCTTCAATACTTCGATAAAGAAAATATTATTAATATGTTATAAATATTGGATACTTGGGTGAATACTTCTGTATAATTATATTGTCTTATACAATAAGTCAATAAATCTAAAACATATATAGTATCCAAGAGGACCCAGACCTGTCTGAGATGCATGAATGATACTTGAAGACAATAAACATCATTTTGCAAATATTGCTTCTGGAATTTTATTAATAGAAGTCTTTAAGTAGGAATATAATACGCTTTATGAGTTCTTTTTTGGTCTTCGAGAAAGGTAATGAAAAAGTTCTTAATCCTTGTTCAATTAATAGAAAAGCAGATGCGTTATGTTTGATGTGTGGGCATGTTTCAGACAGGTGTAACCATACAATATGTTTTTTTCTTTCTAAATCTTCTCTTGATCTACGTCAGTTACCTGTTGCATATTTAGGCTAAATGATTGATGCTTATTGATGCTTTACTTGGACAAAAAGAAACTTTTTGAATGATTGGAGTCCACTTTGATTGTTTGTGGAAATTTTGTTCTTTTTTTTAGGCTTGCACTAAATAACTTACTGATCATTTACTATACTTGAACACTGGTCAGTCTGCTAATATATATCACCAAACGGTCATTAGATGTAGCTCATTCGTTTTTTATACTAATTACAGAAAATCTGATCCAACTAGACGTAGACAAATGTGTGTTCTTATAATTTTATAATCGTATTTGTCTGTCTGCAGTTATATCAAAATCTGGAGCAGGACAACTGGATCTTCTTATCTTGGATACCTTGTACAAGGTTAGTTTATTTTGTTAATTTCCCTGCTCTTTTCCTTGGTTGGTTATTTTGTTAATTTCCCTGCTCTTTTCCTTGGTTACATCCTATTATTTTCGGCATTTTTCTTTCTTTTATTGATTGATTGTCCTGTAAATCATGTGTATTTCTCGTCCTGCAGCTCCTGCCGGACAATTTTGCAGATTTGACTACATTAAAGTTGTGACTTATAATGTCTCACTTCTTGTCAGCTCTTTTCATCTTCCATCCTCATTCTTTTCTCAAATAGTAGCTTCGTTGTGCAATTTCATAAAAATATTAGTGGATCTATAAAATTAAATTAAATTAAAATTAAATAAAAACAGTTTTTCCCCTTTTATGTTTCTTTTGCATAAATAATTTGGTATTCTGCAGAGAATTTATTCATTTTTGTTGCTAATACTCTATTACTCATTTAATCACCATCAGCATTTTTTTGTCAAGCAGAAATTTATTGAATTTACAAATTAACAGATTGTGCAAGGCTCATCTGTAAACTTGTGATTCTAGGAACAAGCCAGGCAGATTGGAATCTTTGTCTACTTATTTTAGCTGTATGTACTGCCTTAGTCTTGACTAGTTTTAAATATTTTATTATTGTGACAATTGCTATTTTAAATAGGTAATTAAACCTGGTTGCAACACTTATTTTAAACAGGGAAATATATCATGGTTTTGTTTGTGGTTGTGACAGCCAATATCTTGAAAGTCACCATTACCGATTTGATGGAAAATTTTATTCCAAAATTCTATGGGCTGTGATGGCTGTCCTTTCAAAAGATTAAGCTTCACTTAATATTTCTTGCGATATAAAGTAACTGGTTAGTGTTACGATATAAAATCTAGTGCTAAAAGAGCTATTTGGAAGATCCAATTTATAATTTCTATATTATTTTTGTAGATAGTTGGATTAATGCATTACAGATAGTTATGTACTAGTGAAATTAATTTACTAAATATCTATTCATATGACGTTAAATTTTATTTATCCAGTGCTTTTTGAAGCTGAAACACCATAAGGATGTGTTGACTAGTGAGAAGTAATTAGATTTTAGGCGCAAGGATAAATTAGTGCATAAGGATCTTTTTTTAAAATCATAATATATAGTCCTAGAGGACTCCAACCAATATTGATAAACTTAAAAAGACAGTACAGGTACATAGGAAGCAATAACTACAAAAACAATGCAGGTGGATCTTGTAGTTGGTGTGCGATAGTTTCCCTTTAAAAGTATAGATATCTTGATTTTCATATATCTCATTGTATAGATTGCTCAATGAATATGAAACACTATCTGACTCAAAGTTTTATCAAATAAACACAAATTTGTCTACCTTTTCATTATGCATATATTCTTTCCCTTTACATTTTCTTTGCTTCATCTTTCAACCAGATACGTGGTAGCAATTCAAGTATTTGTGATCACAATTTGGTAAAGGTCTTTCATGTCATGCTTTAATCAACCCATTATAACTCAACAAAGGGGAAGAGAACATGGTCACTGTATTAGCACAAAACATTAATACCTAACTGATTGTAGAGTCTGTAGACACCAACAATTTCTGCATTGCAGTTCTGTATAAATCTATTATAAGTTTTCAAATAGTCATAAAAGGAATGAACCCAGCATACTTCATATAAACATTTATTAAGAACTAAGGACTAAAGGTGAAAGCTTCCTTCGTGCACTAATCTAGCATGGGCAAACTATGATTTTGAATAGAAGAGAGCCTCTCTACTAACCTGTCATCAGAAAGGTGATAATGTCTTCCCATAGAGAATATCAGTGTTTCCATAAGCAGTAATGGTTAACGACAAACATGAGGAGAATTTAAGTAAAAATATATTAAGTAGTATGCATTTGGAATAATAAAAAAATTCACACATCATTTGTTTAAGGTTTGTTGTTGTGTGTGGATAACTAGTTACCTTATATTGAGAGAGGGGAGAGGTGAGACAAAAAAAGTAATGAGTTATTGCAAGTCAATCTCTGACTACAGATAGTGGATATCCTTAACCTTTGGTATGTCAAGCAAAAGATAATAGATATGCATCAAGGTTTTAAATCTCGGATTCGGACTCGTCTCGGTAAGGGGTGTTTCGTCTCGGATTGGAGATATCGGAGGAGATATCGGAGGAGATATCGGAAAAATGTGATCATCTCGGATGTTCATTTTGGACACTCAATAAACATATTTTTTTTATACAAAACAAGATATTATATGTTCTACATGTCATTTATCATATAAAATATTGTATAATGTCACTAATGACATGAATCAATTACGGTAAATATTCGCAGAATTTAACAATAATATAAAAGAGAATGTAATACAAGTATATAACTAAATTAAATTTGCATTGATTAGAAAAAATGTATTAGTTAATAGACTTACTTGACTTTGCATATACACAAACAATATAAAGAAAATCCTCAAATTATCTTAGCTTAAGGTTCTATATTAAAAGACTTATATGCAAAAAGTAAAACAAACATTAGTGTGTCCATTTCGGCCGATATTTCGGCAATTTCAACAATATTTCGGCCGAAATCTACACATTTCGGTCCAAAACGATATGGAGTATAAAATCTGTGATTTCCTATCGGCAAGCTAGCCAAAACGAAATTTCAGCCGAAAGTTAAAAATGTGATATGCATAGAAAATTAACTAAAATAGAAAACATTTGTTAGCATCAATTGTACCACAAAACTTTTCTTGCAGAGAGTTCCAATCTTGCACCTCAAGGTATTGGAAGTCAAAATCTCTCAACGCATTTTCTCATTTCTAATACTAGTTTACTCTTATTACTTGTGATCCTCTCCAATTTTCTTATAAAATATATGATTTATTATTACTTCTTTATGGACAATCAAGAGATTCTTTTCATTTTTTATTTTATTTTAGTGAGAAATATATTCTTTTTATTAAGTAACTCATAGTTGTTGGTGGATGTTATTCGTGTTAACTTTATGCATGGTTATGATATAAAATGTTATATAATATTATTTTCGTGTCCGCGTGTCCTATTATTTTCATATTTGTTGTGACGAGGACCCATACCTGTGTCCTTTCCAGTATCCATACCCGAGGACCCATACCTGTGTCCTTTCCAGTATCCATACCCATACCCTACCCATCCTCCCTAGCATACATCTTCCCACCTCCTACCCACCCTAAAGGAACCATCTCAGTGACGACAGAGCATGATTGTCCGTCATCATCACCTGTGACAATCCGTGGATGCCTCTTTCAGCAATTGCAAGAACATGGTAAGATTCAGATTCTTGTAAGATGTCGGAAAGACATAGGAAGAGCAGGTCATCGATGTATTTTGGGATGATTGAGGGATTGTAAGAGTTAAATAAAGTTAGGTTGTTTATTATGGAAGAAGCTTAGGTTTAAAAAAATCACTAGAGAAACTATTAGGAGTATACTTCAATTCTTGGTCAAGGTCCCGTTCGTTAGCAGGACCGGGCATTGATCATCATTTATCAGTAGCGCCAAATATATCAGAAGTGTGAGCAGGCCAGAACCTTAACAGATAAATTCAGTATCTCCTAAACCATGCTTTGATCTATGATGCACCCTGGAGAAACATGCCAGTTAAATGCATAAATAGTATATATAGTTAATAAGAAAGAGTTGGGCCCAATACCGCAAGGCAAACAAAAAATAAATAAAGAAGAATAGGGATAAGAAACAATGCAGATATATTTAGTGTTTCTGTTGATTTTGGTGTGAGAGCAAACAGATGTATTTGTGGATTCTTTTGGAAACAAATAAGGCAAACCTATTGACTTTTGGCCACCGTTTGACTGTTTCTTGCTTCTGTTGTTAACCTGCAAAAAGCTCGTTAAACCGGAATGGATCTTGGCGACGAACCCTCCGACGCTCAAGTCAGTAATCAGGAAGATTATGAAAGAGCGATTTGTGGAAAAATATTGATTACCCTTTTTATGGTGGGGGAGAGGAGTATTTATAGTCGTCTTTAGAGACAGTTTAGAAATAATCATTTATTTCTATGTTCGTGTTTTTGGATAAGAAATAGAGTTTTAACTCGTTTCATGATAAGAGAGACGGTTTAAACTGCCTCTCAGAGATAATCACTAATTTGAATTACTCTTTAAATATTTGGGTCGGTTTGTAACGGGCCGTCATTCTTACCCAATAGAGCAGATCCGTTTTTGGGTTATTGTGTTTGAAAACAACCCAGTTCCATTTTCGGACCCGTTTGTGAAGGAATTACGGTTTTACCCCTGAGAGCTTTGAGATTCGTACCTGCTTTGAACGGTCCCGATTTAATCCTATTTAGCCATATCACGAGTCCCCCACTCCCAAAGACTGAGTTTTACAACCTTTGGGGAGTAGTTTTCTTGTTTTAATGGCGTACGAGATTTTATCGGAGTTCTTAGGAGAGCCTTAGAATCGCACACGGGGCTTAACAACACTTAATTGAGTTTGTACAACACTCGGATTTGTTTGCGGGATTTCCTGGATCTTCCAATGATTTTTTCCAATTTTTTAATTATTTTTCGAACATTTATTCAACTTGCGAAGTAACAATCTATTTTAAAAAAGTATCAATTAATTATTCTAATTAATAATTATTTTTCCAGGAGTTCGAAAACATTTTTCCCGAATTTATAATTATTTTTTAGAATTTTTATTTTTTTTGATTTTTTATCATTTTTTGCAATTTTTATATAATTAATTCGATTTAATAATTAAAATAAAAGAATTAATCAAATAATTATCGACGTGGTGCAATCAGGAGAGTCAATCACGTTTCAGCACGATTTTCTGAACAATCAGACGGCTAATCAAGTGATCATCAATGTGGCACAATCTGGAGCATCGATCATGCTCCAACGCGATTTTCTGAATGATAAGACGGTTGGGGTTGTTTGACTGGTCAACCTTTCGCTCATGTGGGGGCGGTGGCAAGAACGCTCGGCTCCAGTGCCGAATCCCAGTGACACTTCGACAGGTTGACACGTGGTGTGTTGGACGTCGGTGCTCGGTGCTACTTGCTAAACGTCGTAGACACCTCGTCGTGCTGACAGGTGGCAGATCCGATGTCGGTGTAAAGAAAGCTCGGCGCCACTTACCGAACCTCGTTGACACCTCGG